>JADMNL010000029.1:127677500-132477500 GCA_016271365.2 Neoceratodus forsteri
ACGAGCCTGGTCCACATACATAACTACACAGGTATCCTGGAAGACTGCGGACACTTACCATATTTCTAAAATGAGCTCTGCAGTGCAAAGTGCCAGCAAAGGAGGTGGCCACAACGCATGCCATGGGGCAGCTATGACGTCCTCCCTGCCTGGCCACATGTCGATTCTGGGCTAGACTGATCCCACCTCCACCAGCCTCCAGCCCTAGGAGCCTCCATGGTGGGTTGGGCGCAATACCAGCACCAGTTCAAGTCATTTAACATTTCCGTGGCCCCCTGACGGGGATGCAGCAGTCCTTGGAGAACAGCTGTATCCTGTAGACCTCTGCGCCCTGTGCAGGCAGGGATCCACTGGGAGTCTGGAATGATCACCTGTGACCAGTGCCGCCCCCCGATCACCAGCATGCTTTGTATCATTGGAGGTTGAGGATGCCGTCAGTTCCGGATGGGCACTGGAAGGTGCAGTGCTACGGCCAGGATATGCTTGATATGAGCGTATCCCGGCCACCTATATGGTTTGGGCCCTTAAACAAAGGAGCAGGTCGTGCAGCAGCGGAATGCACTGCTTGCCTTGTTGATGTTCCCGGTTTGTACAGAACCTGCGATGTCACAGGCAGGAGATGGATTACAGCAGCAGTATTTATTAGTCACCATGTACTTTTTCAGTAATAACGTTTGTCTGGCGAAAATGTTAAGATGCCCGTGTTTCTTTAATTTCTGAACCAAGATATGGGATTTTGAAGTTTTTAAAAGTTCCCAATTCCGTGCCATGTTCCTCACAAAAATATGTAATATCTTGGTACAGTGCTGTCCTATTTACTATCAGAAATGTGGTAACACCATCCTAATACATCCACAGTATGAGTCTAATATATAAAATGTACAGGTAACCTCAACGGAAGAAATTTTTAAAATTGCAAGTGTTGGGCATTGTTAATGGCAAGATTAATTACAAAATTATCTATAAAGACCACTCTAACAATATCTAAGAAAACTTGAAATACTTTGAGAATAAGTTAAGGATGACAGAAATATATATCTGATAAAAAAAATAAAACTATACATGGAAATTGTCTGTCAACAAATACTGCTGCTTTAAGAGAAGGGCAGAAAGCAGAAATAGGGAGGTGGTGATGCCTCTATAGATAGCTGGTAAGACCCCACCTAGAGTATTGTGTCCAGTTCTGGAGACTACTACATCTCTGAAAAGACATAGCGCAGAGGCAACTAAAATGGTGCAGGGTCTGCATCAAAAGCCCTACAAAGAGACGCTAAAGAACCTCAATATGTGCACCCTGGAACAGATGAGGGAGGGGGGATATGACAGAGACCTTTAAATACCACACTGGGGCAAATAAGGTAGAGAAGGGAAGTATTTTTCAGATGAAAAGATGCTCAAGAGCAGGGGGACATGCTAGGAAGCTGGGGGAGACAGACTCAGGAGAGATGCAAGAAACTTCACAGAAAGTGGTGGATTCCTTGAACGGCCTTCCGGAGGAAGTGGTAGGGGCGAAAACATTAGTGGGGTTCAAGAATGCACAGGATAAGCACAAAGGGATCATAGTGAAAAGGAAGAGGGGGAAGGAGAAAGAGCTGTACATCAGGCATGGTCTGTGGTAATAGTGTAGGTAGGGAGAAAGAGGCAGACTGGATGGGCCAATCAGTCCTTATGTACCATCAAAGTCTATGTTTCTGAGAGAGCACCAATTACACGCTCCTCCTTCAGATGGGAGGGCTGTGGCTTCTGCTGCTTTACCACCCAATGGGTGACTTGTGGGAGTCCCTACATGGCAGAGACAATGAGGTGCATCAGCACTGAGTCAAAGTTCTAGCAACCCATTACGGCATCCCTAGGAGCAGGACTGGATTGAGACAGAAGGAATAGGGAGCGTTGCGGGGTTGGCCTGCTATTGTGAGAACAGAAACACATGGCCAATTTGGCACATCTACCACAGACGCAAAGCTGAATGAGGTAGAGTTGAGGCCTTCTGTAGTCACTCACGTCAACGTTAAGCACCACTGGGAGCAAGACAAGTGGTGATAGGCCATGCAAAAATAGAGGTGTTTTGGGGGAGAAAATTGATAAAGCTACAATAGGTGGGCACTGGTTAGATGACAAAAATATGCTCTCCCAATTCAACTTGGGTCTCTGATTGTCCCCCTTCTCCTCACGCATGTGTTTCGGACACTCCCTGGTACCCTAAACACATCCAGCTACTTGCCAGGTGGAGGCTGGGGGTTCCAGTGTTCGCAGGTATAGCCAGTGCCTCTCTACAGAAGGGACTGTTGCCTTTGCCCTTGGAAAGGGTGGTGGTAAGGCCCCTGCTTATGAAGGTGTCGTTAGACCCGGACGTGCTTGCCAACTGTTGTCCCGTCTCCAGCCTTCCTTTTTTGGTCAAGGTAGTTGAGAAGGTGGTTGCTGCCAACTCGTGATTCACCTGGAGGGAAATTACCTCTTTGAGCCATTTTAATCTTGTTTCCACAGTAAATACAGCACGGAGACAGTCTGGATCAAGGAATGCAATAATTTCTTTTTAGGTGAGGGATCGCGGGGAGATCGCTTTTGTAATCTTTATCTTTCTCCAGCACATGACTGGCCAGACCCAAGAAGCTCAGACGGCTGTCTTGAGACTGCTTTGCAATGATTCTGTTCATTCCTCAGTGGAACACAGCAGTCTGTGTTGCTTAGCTCCTGTTGATAAGTTCAGTTGCTCTGGACTGCGGAGTTCCTCTCAGGGTTCTGTACTTTCCCCTGTGTTGTTTGCAGTGTACATGCTTCCACTGGAAAAATCAGGTGCTACAGCATTCGGTTTCACTGCTATGCAGAAGCCACCCAGCTGGATGTGTCCTTTGCTCCCTCGACAAGACATCGCTGGTGCTTGGATTAGAACAATGTTTGGAGGAAATCGGGGTTTGGATTGCTTCCAATTAGCTAGTATTAAACCCCACCAAGACTGAATTGTTAGTGGTGGGAAATCAGAAGCAGATATCTGCCGTTCGAGGAGGCCCAAGTCTCCCCTCCTTTGGGGAGGGAGGGGGTTCGACTTCAGGTGGCAGAAGTTCACAGCCTGGAAGCAGTTCTCGACTGTCAGTAGACACTTGTTTCTCAGGTATATTTTCTAGTCAGGAACTGCTTTCACCACCTGAAAAATAGTTCCAGGCTGGGGCCTCTGCTTCATTTTTTACTACTCTTGTCATGCTATGTAACGCCCTCCTGTTTTCTTGTTTTCACTACTGTTGTGTACTCTACAAGGGGGGTCAACTGTGCTGTCTGCAGCTGGTTCAGAGCATGGCACCTAGGTTTCTGACCTCCGTTTGGCGTTTAGATCACATCACTTCCTCGCTATGGGCTCTTGGCTGGCTTCCTGTTAGCTGGGATCTTGATTTCCGCTTGCATTTAGTGACATATAAAGCCCTAAATGGACTAGGCCCTCACACCTCAGTGAGCTTCAGATGCCTCACGTGCCATCCATGAACCCGAGGTCGGGGGGGCAGGGTTTGCTAAGGATACCAATGTTTTATTTAAAGTCCGCTGATGACCAGGTTTTTCAGTGGCTGCCCCTACCCCTTTAGGAAATCAATACCTGAGGGAATCCGTACAGCCAGTTCTGTAGTCTTTTAAAAATAATGCTCACGTGTTATTTTATTCCAGCTAGCATTTGAATTGGTGTCCGGCTCTGCATTACTATATTCTTATTCTGACTTGTATGCAATGGGTAAAGTGTATGACGTGACCAATTTGAATGGAATTTTATGCTGACGTTTTATGGTGGTTTATTTATGATTAGCAGAATTTATTTTTCTGCCTGTACAGGCATGCCATGCCTAGGAGTTGCACCTTTTACAAGTACAATAAACCAAACCAAACCCTAATCAGCCATCACCACCACCCAGCAGAGCAAGTCCAGCAAAAACAAGAAGTGCGCTCAGATTGTGGGGCGTGCAAGATAGCCAAGTTGCTTCAGAGATGATGGGACTGGGGTTTGTGGGAGGGCCAACTGAGGTCTCCAGTCCACCAGAGGAAAAGGTAAAATGGAAAGTAAAAAATAAATGAACAGTACCTGCCCCATGTGCTTGGCAGACCCAGAACAGCAGTGTGTTGAGTTGGCATCTGAGATCAAATGCCAGTTTTCCGCCGTGGGGCCAGTGAGAGCTGAACATCTTACTGTGGCTTAGAAAGTGTGTGTGGGAGGTGGGGGCTTGGGCCACGGTATTTGTATTCATTTATTTTACCAGGAAAAAGCTCCACTGAGCAAAGCTCATTTACAAGTAGGACAGAATAAAATACAGTCCAGACAAGAAAAAGAAGAAAAAAAAAAAACACAACAAAACAAAACAAAACAAAACAAAAAAAACAGGAAAAGAGTACACGGTCTGGCACCTTGGTTATTCATTCTTTTGTTCACTGGGAAATTGAGCCCCATTTGTCTGTGCCATCCCCTTCCCCAGTGGCTGCCACTCAGTCCTTACCCCAGTAATCACTGCGTGTGTGTTGTGGCACTGATACTCCAACAGCCTACCCAGGTCTTCTACGTCTATCTTAGCTGCAGGGGGGTGCTGTATAGCAATACTACCAAGACTCCCCTTCTTGCAGTGCAATGTCCTGCAGCCTTCCCATCTTTATAGCAATATATTCCAGCCCCCCTTCCTGCACAGCAATGCCCTCTAGCCCTCCCTCCCTCTCTGTATACCACAGCATTCTACCCCTCTGCACAGTAATGCCTCCAGCCTTTCCTCCCAGCAGGGCAAAGCCCTCTAGCCCCTCTAACTGCAGAGCAATGCATTCCATTCGCCCTCCCCACAGAGCAATGCATTCCTGTCCCCCTCCTCGCACAGCGATGCAGTCCGGTCCTCCTCCCCACGGAGTGATGCATTCCAGTCCCCCCCCACAGCGATGCATTCTGGTCCCCCTCCCCACACAGCAATGCATCTAGCTCTCCCTCACTCACTGCAAAGCAAGGCATCCAGCTCTCCCTCTCGCCCTCCTTGCAAAGCAATGCTGTACAGTTCTCTGCCTCCCTGCATAGCAATTCATCTGAGCCCTCCCTCCCCACATATTAATGCCTCCAGTCCTCCCTCCCTCTCTATGCTGCCACACATTTCAACCCTCACTTCCTGCATATTAATGCCCTCCAGACCTGCCCTCCCCTTCTGCAGAGCAATACATTTCAGTCATCCTTCCTTGCAGTGCAATGCATTTCAGCCCTCCCCTTCTGCAGAGCAATGCATTATAGCTCTCCCTCCCTGCACTGCATTTCAACCCTCCTTTTTACAGAGCACTACACTGTAGCCTCTCACTGCATTGTAATGCATTCCAGCCCCCTGCAAGATAATGCAATGCATGTCAGCCCTTCCTTTCTGCAGAGTAATGCACTGCAGCTCTCCCTCACTCACTGCTATGCATTTCAACCCTCCTTCCCTGCAATGCATTTCAGCCCTCCCTTTCTGTAAAGCAATGCACTGCAGCTTTCCCTCCCTGCACTGCATTTGAGCCCTCCCTCTCTACAGAGCACTACGTTGCAGCCCTTTCTCACTGCACTGTAATGCATTCCAGCCCTTCCCTGCATTGCAATGCATTTCAGCCCTCCATATCTGCAGAGCAATGCACTGCAGCTCTCCTTCCTTGCACTGCATTTCAACCTTCCTTCCTTGCACTGCATTTCAGCCCTTCCTTTCTACACAGCAGCCCCCTCACTGTACTGATGCATTCCACCCCCTCCCTGCATTGCAGTGCATTCCATCCCTTACTCTTGGCAGTGTGATACATCTAGAGCGCCCTCCCATCCCCAAGGCAGAAAAATGCATTTAGATCTCCCTTCTTCCTTGCAAAGTAATGCTGCCAAGCTCTCTCCTTGCTGCACAGCAATCAGAGTCTGACTGGCCCACCAGAATACTTGGAAATTTCCAGGTGTGCCCCACTCAGTTGTGTACCTGGCCAGCTTCTAAACTCTGAAAATCTTTGTATATGTAATCTCTTTTCTAATTAAATGGTGTATCTGGGGCATTGTAAGTAACTGTAAGATGCAAACACAGAGCTAGTGTATCAAATTGAAGCGGAATACTGACAAGAGTGTGTCACCTTGGGCCCTCCCCAATTGATTTTCCAAGTGGGCCCCTGTATTCACTTTCCAGGTGGGCCTCCTGTACCCCAGTCCGACCCTGACAGCAATGCATCTGAGCCCTCCCTCCCTTCCTGCATATTTTTTTGTTTGTTTTGGTTTTTTAACTATTTCTTCACCTGGTGGTCCGGGGCATCTCTCAGGCTGGCTCAATCGGTTATCCCCCTAACCGCTCGCCTGAACCACATCCCCCAACTGAGACATCGGGATCAGGATCCCCATCTCTCCTGCCAGACTCATACAGGAGGAGGCAGAGGATCCCCAAGGGGTAGGGTCGGGATCGTGGCCGGTGTTGAGTGTGGGCCCCCAGAGACCAGCCGCCGCCTCACCCGGCCATTAGGGTTTTTTTCCCTCATTTTCTCCCCTCAGAGTGCGGCATGCAATGATGCCTGCGCATGGCTACCCTGCTGACGTCTCCTGCACTCCGTACCCCTTACTTTAGCTGGTGTACCTGTAGTATCCCCGATCTTCATCGAGGGGCGCCAGGACACAGAGCTACCCTAGAGCCCCCAGGAAAGGAGAGCTGTCCTCTGACGCCAGTCCTCTCCTCCCCTGCCAACCCCGGCAACCAGAGTCCGTCACCGAACCTGGGTCCAGTGCCTCAACCCTCAGCGCCACTGGGCCAGCACTCACCCTTCCTGCGTATTACTGCTTTCAATCCCTCTGGCCCTACACTGCCATGCATTTCAACTCTCCCTCCTGCATATTAATGACCTCCAACCCTCCTTCCCTGCAGTGCAATGCGTTCCATCCCTCCTTGCAAAGAAATGCCCTCCAGCTCTCCCTCCCTGCACAGCAATGCCCTCCAGCTCTTCCTCCCTGCAGATCAAGATATTCCAGTTCTCACAAAGCAATGCATTCCAGTCCCCCTTCCCACCGTGCAATGCATTCTAGTCCCCCTTCCTGCAAAGCAATGCACTCCAGTCCCCCTCCCTGCAGTGCAAAGCATACTAGTCCCCCCATCCCTGCATAGTGATGCACTTCAGCCCTCCCTCCCTGCAGAACAATTCCAGCCATCCTTCCATGCAAGACAATGCCCTCCCATCCACCCTCCCTGCAGGGCCATGCCCTCCCATCCACCCTTCACTGACAGAGCAGTCCCTTCTGCCTCCTACCTGTAGAGCAATGCATACCAGCCTCTTTCCCTGAAGAGCTATGTCCTCCAGCCCTCCCTCCCTGCACAGCAATGCCCTCCTGCCCTTCTTCCCTATCTTGTTACCAAAGTACTGGCTTTCATTTTTTTCCAAGCTCATAAAAAAAAAAAAAAAAAAAAAAAAAATTAATCAGAAGAGCCACTCCACAGACTTGCATGGAACACATACCCGGGCTCGCCTATCCAGACGTCACAAAACATTGGGAGTAAGGCGGCGTGGCCAGCAACCAGGAAGTGGAAGGGATCAAGTTCGGGGCAACTTACCATCCCTTCCCTTCCTTAGGGGCAACTTCTTTTTTATCACATCTCTTTTTTTTCCTCATCTTGCAGCCCCAGTCCTGCTATACATCCAGCCACTGCTACTTCCTTTCACCACTGACCCCGAGGCCGACATGCCCAGCTGGCATATGCAGCTACAACTGTCGAGAGGGGCCCCCGTAAGCTCCCGTGCCTGGAGAAGATCCAATACTGGCACACACCTCGTTTTAAGCATCGTTGGCCGGGGAAGCTAGCGGCTATCAAGCTGCCCCTTACCCTTTTTTCTCCCTGATGCGAGCATGGATGTGCAATGGCGATCCGTGCACAGCGTGCAGGCGTCCTGCGTGCTCCCCTGCTTGACACCCGCGCGCTGCGGTTCGCCAGGCGTCCCCAGGGAGCGCCAGGCGCAGCGTGCACCACCCTTTCCCCAGGACTAGGAGAGCACTCGTCGGATGCTCGATCCCTGGTCTCCCCTACCGACCCCGATGACCCGGGCCTGTTCCTAACCCGGGTCACCGTGTGGAGCGAGGTGTGGCGTCCCAGCGCTCAACCCTCAGTGCCACCAGGCCGGTCTTAGGGCAACTTCTTAAAAAAAAAAAAAAAAAGTCTTGTTTGCAGAGGAACTCTCATGAAGGTAAGGGGGCTCAATGTTAGTTTACAAAAGTTTTGAATTTTACCGGGAAAAGTTCTCTTAAACGCTGCCAAACATTTGTTTAGTGCACTGAACTGAGTTCTGCCTCTGTAGTGATACTATGTCATATGGTGTGGTGAATTACCAATAATTCCTCCGGTGTGATGGAGTTGTCCGTGTAGATACAGAGCTTCTGAGCAGTTAGGGGCACGGTCTCTCGGAGTTTGGATGCCAGAAACATGCAGACGGCCCCCAAAGCCTGCAGGTGGCATTTCTTGGTATTGACCGAGGACAGAAATCTATCCAAGTAGTTCATGGCCAGTGGGAACACCTCTTCTTCACACTTCTGCTCTTCACAAACCTGACAGAAGGAGAGGGGAAAATAAAAATATACAAGTTAAGTGATATTCCTTATGCTAATGATCATTTAAAAAGCAAAATTAATACAAACTTTAAACAGCGATGGTCATGTTTCTGCTGGCAACTAGTTTCTCGGACAGGATCCCTTTTCTTGACTACACTAGCCGTTCATAAAACCTCTTGTAAGCAACATTATGTTTCCAAGTTCAGAGTCGGTCAAGCATTTCTTTCCAGATTTTCTCTTCTTTTAAATGTAACTCAAGTTTAACATTATTTCTGAAATACAGGTGGATTGCCAGCACTTGACTGTTAGTGTACAGGATTACATTCCTGGAGGCCAATCCAGGTCTGAGTCCCGTTACTGCCCACTTACACAATATGTGATCCTGTGAAATCTCCCTCTGTAATGCATCTCTCCACCGTTTAAATTACCATGTATGCCTAAATGGAAGTGACATTATCTCCCCTTTCCACCTGGATTGTAATGCGCTTTGGACTACTGTTTGCAAGAAAGATGCTATATACAGCAAAACCAAATTCCCTTCTTTGCAACTTTTTCTGCCACGTCTTAAAAAATATTAGAATGCTTAAAGGGAAGCAATGATTGCGGAAATTACTCAAATAAGGAAAGCTCTTGGAAAGATCTTTCAGACAAGGTACTGGGCTTAGCTATAGGCATCAAGAGTCCCGAGATATAAAATATTTAAATCATATGTAAATTAAAGCCAGGCTGCAGCCATTTCTTGGTCTCTTGGAACAGAAAGTGATGTCATTGAAAGGCAAGCTGCATGCTGTTAACTACAACTTGTCGCTTAGTGACATCACTTCCTGTTTCAGGAGCCAATGAAATGGCTGTTACCTTGCTTTAATTTACATGCGATTTACATATTTATATCTTGGGACTCCTGATACTTGCAGGTAAGCCCAATACGTTGTTTGGAAGATCTTTTTATGGGCTATCAAAATCTGAGTGACCCTGCAATGGTCACTTCTCCTTTAAAACCAACTAACAGTAAATTTTATTTTTAACGTTCAATTATTATTTTTTTTATTTGCATACATACGTAAACAGCAAAAACAACAACAGGGTACACACTGAGAAGTATCTAGCACCATGTATATTATGGAAAAAACAAGTGATGTTGCTGTGGAAATTTGAGAGAGAAAAAAATAAACATATTTGCAAACATTTTTGTTTAACCTTTTTTTTCTGTATTTATTTCTCATCTTTCTTTATTACTAAGGATAGCTGCTTGGAAATATTATCCCTATCCCTCAGACCACCTGATCCTGTTGCTAGTTTGCAGGTGATGCTATGATCCTCTGTTTATGAATTACGTCCGTTGCCATGGAAATAAATGATCATTATGTCAGAAGCAGGCATTCACGAGATCACATGTAGACATGCAACAGCATCAAAAGAAGTGCCAGTGGGCACGGATGCTGTTTCCATATCTAGTAATAAAATCACAAGGGGAAGATAAAAGGAGGAAGTATTAGAAATATAACTCGAAGGGTAACTTCAGAGATGTCCCAGAGGCATCCCAGCTCTTTAAGACTAGAAGCTACTCCCAAAGTGCACTCTGTGTCGCTATCTTATGACGATTAAAATAAAAGGGATTCTTTTGGATTTCAATTCATAAAAGTTATTTTTGGGAGGTGAAGCCTCAGCAGGTCAATGACACAATTATAATATCTTTTGGGGATTAAATTCCAGTTTGGTCACATCATTTCTTTCAAAATAATTGCTGTAAAACCAGGCAACATTTCCCCGGTAAGATTGGTGATCTAAAAAAAATGGAATGATATGTTCTTTTCTTTATTTCAAAAGTGTTACCAGGAAAGACATACTGAGCTGGTAGCAGCTCATTTCTAGATGCGTTCTGGGGGGGACGGGGAAAAGAGTAGAGTTCAAAACAGTAAATACAGTACTGGGCACTGAGAAATAGGATATCAACAATGAGCTTCAGGTTAACAGTTCCCTGCAAGGGAAAAAGGAAAAAAAAATTGACAAAGGTGGAAACAAAACATTTGCTGCACGCAAAATGTTTGTTTTAGAAATTTGCATAAAAATAACCTTAAGCATTTTCAAGGGAAATACTGTGAGATTAAAGCAAATAGGCGTTTTAACAAATTATATAAAATAATATGACTAAAAATCAGTTTGAACAAATTAAGAGATAACAGAATGAAAAACGCAAGAGCAAACAGCTCTGCAAGTGGAGATGGGGAAGGTAAAACTGATATCAAAACTTAAAAGAGCATTTAAATGAAATAACAGACATAAAATACAAAATAAACATGCATTTAATAATTATACAATGGCAAGGAAATTTCCTGTATTCTGATTAGTCTAAGTCAGGGATGTTATTACACAATAACATCACTGTATTGATTCACTGGATCATTTGATTGCTTTTGTCTCGTCAGAAACACAAAAAAATCTACTAAAAACATTTTTAATTTTTTATTTTGTACAACATCGAGCCATTGTATAATTGCAATAACAGCATTTGCTGTAAAGCATTGTGTAATAATATCACTTGGGGTGGTGGAAGCACTCTGCTTCGCCTCATGCTTCAACCCACCCCAGGGGTGACATTATTACACAATAACACACACACACACACACCTTGTCGTGCCTTATGCTTAAATAGTCCACTGATGTGCTGAGGCGGCTGAACAAATAATATGTGTTGGCATAATCACTTTCAAACAGCACATTAACAAAATACACAAATAATTACCGCAGCTAAAGTTTGAATGACCTGAAACTCTTCAGAATAAGTATTGAAAGACCATGCAAGTACCTACAGATCTCAAATACTCCAAATCAATGAGCTAAATCTCTTCACCCGGTTTGGTTCGGTGACCATTCAGTGCCACCGATGGCAGCACCCCAACTTTCCAGGGGATCTCCCACATTTCAGGGACTCGATAATCCCTCGCCAAGTTCAAGATACCCCAAATTACAGATTCGCTTCTCATACTCCATCTAACCTCCCTGTTTCAGGGTATCGCTCCTGTTCCACAATTTCCCCCAACCCCCTTTCAAGATGGCTCAAACACCTAAACAAATCCCTACATTTTTAGAGAGATATGGTGCAAATATACATAACTATTGCTCCAGACTGCACTGCTGCTACGAACATCACACTTCATGTTCCACATGGAGCTGTAACGCACAGGAAGGAATTTACGGGACAACCGCCATGCAGTTTGGGGACAACTGTCAGGTGGATCCGGGAGCGGTTGCTGGGCGAAAAAAAATCACACCTTATTCCAGATACAATAAATACCCCCACCCCCAATATTTTAGGAGATGACCGCCCCCCCATCCCCATCCATCCCATTCTAGAAGATCGTCGGTTTAACAGTCTTGTCATTGCAAAGGGGGCAGCCGCAGCACCCCTCACCCGACTGTGGCTGAAGGGTCTCAGAGCTCCGGCCTCACCTGCAACATCCAGAAGGCCACCATTCTCCGCATGTAGGGCTTGATCTCCTTCTGCACGCATTGGAAGTAGGAGCCCCCTCCTCGCAGCATGTAGTGCTCCTCCAGGCGCAACAGGTTGGGCAGCACCCGCGGGTCCCGCAGCAGCTGCGAGTCGGTGCGCGCTCGCTGGATCCGAGGTTGCCCTTCCATGCACAGCAGCTCCATGGCTAGGGCAGGTGGTGGTGAGAAGCGCGGCTCGGGGTCCGGAGAGTGTGGGGAGGACGGGCTAGTGGTGGAGCTGGGGATCCGCACGCGGCTCAGGACTGGAGAGTGTGGGGCGGGCAGGCTAGTGGTGAAGCCGGGGAGCCGCGAGCGATCACAGTGCTACCGCAGCGGGTGCCTACTGCCCAACACTGACAGGGAATTCCTCTCCTCGGAGAACAAAGTTACAGAACGTGCTCACGTCACGGCGCGCGCGGTGCTGCAGTATACCCAGGCGCCACCTCCACGGGGAGGCCTCCAGAGATCGGGGAAGGGCGGCCGCGGTCCCTCCCACGGCCATGGTTTTCCACGTGCACGGGTTAACGCATACCTCTGACGCCGTGTGTAGGTAACTCGCTGGCGTTTAAAATGCGAAAGCAAATCGCCATTCATGTTTGTTTCTCAACTGTCCTTCTTTGCGACAGACTTCCCTTATGTTTTCTTACCCATAAAAGTGCTCCCGGTCCACGTGGGAAATTTGCTGCCCACAAATAGAAGGGGCTGTAAACTCAGACTGAAAAGCCGAAATTCATAATATTCTAATTTGCGAAATCAGAATTAATCTTTTAAAGGCAGTAATTGCTTGCCAACGTGTTAGGCGCTTAATACATTTGATGATGTGTCCCACATTTCAGTGACAAAAGGATGAGAGATATGTCCAGAATGCATAGCATACATTTTACTTTAAAACATAAGTTGGAAAATAGCAGGCACCATAAGTGTAGTGCCAGTGTACTGACTGAAACTAATACTATTAACTGTGGTGTGACAAGCGCCACGGCAAGCAAAAGTGTACCAGAAATTCCCGTTTTGTACACGCAATGTCAAACTGCTACCCCCTCATTAAAAAAAAAAAAAAATCCACATCTCCTAGTGCTGCCCCCTTTACAAGCAAATCAGATTGTTGTCAGAGGACCATACCTCTCAACTGTCACACATCACGAGATATGTCACTCATTTTATCCCTCAAAAACCCTCTGTCCCACATTGAGAAGGTGACATTCCACACTGGCCACTGAGACTTTTAAGCAGAAATGTATAATAATATAAGATGCTAGGTTATCAGTAAACATCATTAACATTAGTGCACTTATTTCCACAGTAGTCTGAGCTTATAAGGTCATGTTCGATGATGTGTCATACATTTTGTCCTCTTGTCACACATCTTGAAACACATTTGGGTGATAAAAGGTTGAGAGGTATGCAGAGGACTTCTCTAATCTTTAAAGAGGTTATACACATATGTCACCTAAACAATAGAAGTTTATATAGAGACACTTTCACTGACCTCCACTAACTCAAATACTCCAGATTAGAATGATAATATTAACAGAAAAGAATAGATTTGAGGTAGGCACTCAACAAAACTGCACTCGTGTACAGTGAGTATGCCTGCCTACACCCTTGACAGCAAGGTATACCTGGGCCGTGCGTGTGGTACTGTCACCACCTTGGCAGACCAGTGCAGTCTGGTAAATTGCCAGTGGGTACAGGGGTGAGTGCTGGAGATACTCTAAACTGACCAAGCCAAAAGGGCCCAGCACAAGAGTTTTGGCTCGTGGGGTGGGCTTAATGAGGATGCCACTAATTTCTCTATCACATGGGGAGTCAGAAACCAGCCCAGGTTTAACAAAATAACACAACTTTATTAACAACTGACCACCTGCAGGAAAGAGGTTTAATGCAAATGTCAACTTTAAACACTGTCCTCTTAGGTGCCCACCTAGGCAGGCCTTATCTACCCATTCTCACCTGGTACTAGGTTTTACACGGACCCAAATGGGAGCTCCCTCAACTCATTCCCTGGGTGCTGCAGGTGTAGAATCGCTGCAGGCCTGTAGATGTTGCCGCCAGTTGGCTGGCATTGGTGCACTTTAAAGAGAACAACGTCCTCAATGCCCCAAACTCCACAGGCCATGCAGTTGCATAAATGGTAGAAAATGCCTCAAAACAGGATATTTGTAGTCTAAATTGTGAAACATGATGAAATAATAGGCATTGTTCCTTGAACCAGTGCTGCACTGCAGTGTACTTATGGTTCCTGGACCAAGCTGGCTCTTCCTGATGCAGCAGGCCACTGGATCTCTGCTCTCACAGGGTGTTTACAATGCAGGCAAGCTCCCTTCCTCTGCTCTGTGCTTAACCGGTTACCATGGACATTGTCTGCGGGCTCTTCTGACTTCCTTTTACTCGTTATGGAGTGCTGAGGCCCCCATCTGACCCTACATGTCCTGGTTTCCAAACCCCTAGGTCAAAGGCAGCCCAGCACCATGCTTTAGAGTCTGCTACAGGACCTGGATCAGCAGTCCGTGCTCTTTTATTCCCCATTGGATCTTCAGTGTCGCCCACATGCTGGCTTGCATGCGACTGCCACTCTCTTCCTCTCCAGATCTTAGGAGCTCAGTTGACAGTTTGCGCTCCGTTTTTCAGGCCTGTGATGGCACAACTTGCACCCCTTCCCAGCACTGCAGACCTTTCCACCATGAGATCTCCACCGGATCTGCCCTTCTCCAGCACAGTCCTGCCTTTATAGGCTCTGCTCACAGTCTGTCTTGATTTGTGCTTTGGGCTGTCACTTCAAGCAAGGCAAGGCAATTTTATTTGTATAGCGACCAATCTGGGGGCTCTGGGCACCTCACATAAGCGGACAACTTAATAAAATAGTACAGTTGAACCAGTAAATAATAAAAGCAGTTAGTATAATAAATATAGCAGCAGCAGTAACAACAAAATGGCACTGGAAGAGAGAGACAGAGAGAGAGGCTTGGTGCCACTGTGTGCATGTAAACAGAACTGCAGAGCCAAGAGGTGGCTGCTTTCTCCTCCCACCGAATACCTGAAATATCATTGCAAAAAAAGTTTGAGTCCTCAGCCGTGAGTAACTTTGGAAAGAATGGGGCAGGGCCAGGGAAGTGAGGCAGGTTGAGAGCCTAACAAAGTCAATAAAACTAAACTCATAAAATTTTATACCGGACTTGGCTCTCCCTGCATTCAGCAGACTGAGTATCCAGCATGAGAGTTTACAGGGCTAGGTCAAGCAATCCATTGTAATGAGAAAAGGGGACTATGGCAGTAAAACAAATTATTGAAGTATGAGACATTTCTAAGTGGAAAATCCTAGAGTTTCAACATCAAAGCACAGTAAATGAATATTAATGAGGGGCAAGGTGCATACTAATAAAGGGGGACAATGCGTAAGTTTAGCTGACGTGGAAAATGCTGCTGAAGATGTGAATTAATGTACATGCTAAGAATGCATAGAAGGGGAGAACATTAAGAGCTCTTAAATAGAAGGAAACTGAAATGTTTACATTGAAAAATTATCGGATGACAGAATTTGGGGGGGGGGTCAAATAACAGTGGCTTCATAAACAGTTAAATAAAGATGTGGTCTGTTTGGGCCTGTGGGACTGGCAGTTTGCATCCAAGGTTACAGAGTTATAGTGTTAAGGCACTCAGAACAAACTGGGAAGCATGCTGCAGGACTATATTATGACAAAATGAAAACTGGTTAGTTAAAACTCCATAATTCAGGAATGCTGGAGACGTTATCAGATGAAAATGTTACACAAGAGGTTTGTTATATAGACTCGAGCCTAGTTGAGAAGTTTAGTAAAGTTTAGAAGCTAACAGTTAAACGTGGAATGTAAAGGGACTGTGAACAGGGCAAAATAGAACTGCAACACCTTGAAGAGCAGCTGACACCTTCAGGAGAACTTTAACAAAACATACTATTTACAGACACATTTCAGCTTATATTTCACATTAGTTCTGTATTCCTCCTCCCAATTATTTAGTACTGGTGTAATTTGCATGAAAACAGGATCTTTGCTCATGAAGAGTTCATCTATTCCTGTAGCTTTCTCCCTACCTGAGGTCATAATGCACTCCTTGTGACATCACAGTTACTCCCATGGCAACAGACTGTGATGTTACCACACAGGATTATGACTTGAAGTAGAGAGTCAGCTGTGACAGGGTGACCCCGTCATAGTGGACTCCCCTGGAATAATTGAAATCCCTTCCCCAAGCAGTTTATATGTTTTGTATAATGTCCAACATGCTGGTTGGCTGGTTATAAATTAAGTGATGAAATTCTTATAAAGCTTTCTGTGCATATTATCCTAAAAATTAACTAGAAACCAGCCAAAGCCCTCAAAGAATATTGAAGTTATATACTGTTTTCTTCTCAGGTCTTTTACCATAAAACAAAACTAAGAGGGTAGTCTTAATATAAGAATAACAACAACTTGTGTTTGCTTTTTCTAGATGTTAGCAGTCCCTGTCTAAGATATATTTTGCAGCAGATAGCATGAGGTAATATGACCCTGCAAGAGAGTTTAGGAGAGCACAGAATGTTCTGACCTCGGCTCTGACCTTTAACAGTGTTGTAAACAAGTTATGTAATGTGCTCCAGGTGGCTGCCAAGTAACTGTTTTCTATGGAGCAACAGTGGCCCCTAGTGGCTAGTTTTATGTTATGTCTGCTGTTAATCAAAAGGCAGGGGACATTGTTTTTTTTCCAGTTTCTAGTGAGCTTATAGAAAGCCCTACCTCAGTGCTGAGAGAGGATAGATAGGGTGGTCAGTTGGATACTGACTGAGGAAGGTGGAAAACCTCCTGGTAGTGTGTGCTTTCACACTGTTTGATTTGTGCTAGGCTGAAGAAAAGCCTTAGGAACTGTTTAAGGCAAGCAATTGTCTGACTTACCATTTTAATTTCTGTATATTTTACTTGATGAAAATAAAATGACAAATGCACTTGTGAGTTTTTTATGCACCTGATTTGTAATCTACCTGAAATTGTGTTATCCTAAACCACGCCTGGTGACTTCAGCTGTAGAGGCAGATGAACTCTGAGGTATAAAGATCATGTATTCATGCACATTTCCTCAGTCATAAGTAATGCGCAGGAAAAATATATAGAATATGCAGTGTTGGGTAAGTTACTTTTTCTATTACTGTCTATTATTTTTGGAAACTTGTTCCAGAAAGCTCTGTACAGTCACTAGCAAAGATCGAGAAGTACTGGAAAAAGTAATACACCTTACTGTTACAACTACTTATGTCTTGTTGTACAAAAGAAATACGTAACTGAAACTGATTACATTTATTTGAAAGTAACTAGTAACTAACCTATTACTTTCAAAAAATGTAATCTGTTATAGTTATTTATTATTTTTGTATTGTTTTTGTATAAAAAGAAATAAGTAACTGTAACTGTAACTGTAGGGTGTGTTACTTTATCTAGTACTTCTCTATCCTTGCTAGTGACTGCACAGAGCTTCCTGGAACAAGTTTCCAAATGTAATAATAATAATAAAATTTTATTTATTAGGTATCTTATCAACAACCAAGGCACGTCACAGTTCATAAACAAACAGGCATCAACAAAATCAGCAAAGTGATAATACACCAAAAAACATGAAAGAAAAACAATTAATTACATCAATCATATCAGTTACCAAAAGCCTGGTGCCACAAATACGATTTTAGAGATTGTTTAAAACCTTCCACAGTTGTGCTCCCCTGAAGCCGATGGGTATAGAGAATTCCAAAGCGTAGGGGGCTGCATATTCAAAAGCTCTCGCCTCAGATGTTTTTAAGCATACCCTTGGAATCTCTAGCAACTCCTCGTCGGCCGAGTGGAGAGATCGTCCAGGGCGATAAGGGACCAGGAGCTTTTTCAGGTAGCCAGGGCCCAGTCCATGTAGGGCTTTAAAAGTCAGCAAACTGACTTTAAAGGTGATCCGCCACTGAACAGGCAGCCAGTGCAGTTCGCGCAGGACCGGCGTAATATGACAGGATCATAGAAAGTAAAAGAAAAAGTAACTTACCCAACACTGAGAATATGTGTGGAATGCAAGCTGAATTGTACCTAAATATCATGTTTTTCAAAGTTTTCTTAGAGGCATCAGCAGCTCTTTAAAAGAAATAATATGTAAGTGGCCTTTTTAGTACAATCTCACATGAAAAGCACAGAAGTGCTTATGATGAGACGCATATAGGTAGAATGGAGGTTTGAAGCAGGCCAAAGTAGAAGAAGGGGAGGCACACTCATTCTGCTGCATGAGAACACAAATTTTAAGAGAATTTTTTATGGCGCTACCAGGAAGGAAGGATATTAATAGTTGCGGGCACAATATCTCTAACTAAGGTAGCCTTTATGAATATATACAGACCTAACAAAGATGATCCGGAGTTCTTCAGTGAGAGCAACACCCATCTGTAACAACTCATGGAATACACCACAGTTACAGGAGGAGATAGGAATACTGTCCTTAACCTGGTTCTAGATAGTATGGATCCTGGAAGACTCCTATCACAAAGTGCTAAAATATCGTTGGCACTACTACTAGAAAATAATTACATAGATGCATGGAGTGTATTGCATCCCAGTGATGAAGAATACACATACAGATCACTGGTACACAGAACAGCTTCAAGAATAGAGTTCTGGTTCATCCCAATTCACAGGATAGCTGGTTTTGTCTAAAGACAACTAAACTACTGAGGGCTATTTCAGACTATGCCCCAGTGAAACTGATAATATCTTTGGGCATGAACAGGCCAAAAAACTGTGACCTGGAGCTAAATAATTTAATTCTACAGGTAACAGCATATAAAGAATGCATTATGGATCGTGGGAGCATCATGTGACACTCCCCAACCAAGCATAGTGCTGCCTTCACTTGCGCATGAGGTACTTTTGTTGCCATAAGAGTACCTCACACGCTGAGCACTGCAGTGGGCTTCTGGATGACCGCTAGTTGAGCCACAGAAAGGGAGCACAAAAAGGGTACCGTTTAAAAAAATTGTGGCATGATTCATAATAACTTTATAGGGGTGCTAGGAGGGTCTGTTATGGATATAAGACTAAGTGTCGCCTCTTGTGTACATAGGGCACCAGAATGGCTCACCTTCGGTTTACAGTTCTTTTGCCCTAAGAATGCATGAGATATCACTGTTCTAGCTATAAGGGACCCTCCTAGCACCCCTATAAACTTATATAAGAGAGGATTTTAAAGACTGTCTAACTCATAATACTACAAAAGACACTAGCTGGGCAGTTAATGGGGAAGCTCTGAAGTGCACCATGTGAGAAAAATGCATAGCAGTATGTCGCAAAAGGAAAAGAAAGGAAGCAGCTGAAATAATTTAACTCCTTGAGGAAATTAAGAAGAAAGAAGAAGCATTAAACAAAAAGGGATCAGACACAACGTGGATCGAATGGGCTGAAGCATGGAAAAAATATGAAAATTTAAGACAAACATCGGAGCTAGCATACAGAAAAACAAAGACTAACTATGTATCAAACAGCCCCACAGCAACAAATATCCTGGCCCTGCAACTTAATAAAGAAGCAAAATTCAACCTCAATCAATTGTGATACAGGTGCAACTCTGATTATGGACCAACTGCAGATTAATAAGTATTTCAGAGAATACTACAGAGCTTTATACAAGTCTGATGGTACAGGATCTGCAGAAGACATAAATAATTTTTTTTATCAGATATCCAGCTCCTACATCTATCAGAAGAAAAAGCTGCTTCAGTGATGAGAGAGAGCTCAACAACTGAAACACTGGAAGCAATTGCAAGTTTACCTACAGGGAAAGGTCCTGGCAATGATGGCTTTACCCCAGACTGCTACAAAGCATTCACAAAGGAGTTGGCACCAACACTAAAAGAAGTGCTGACGGAAGCTCTGGAAAAGGATAATCTACCTGACTCGGTGATGGCTGGAATCATCACCCCAATATTCAGACCAAATAAGGAAAAAACAAACTGTTCAAACTACAAACCCATTACTTTACTGAACATTGACGCAAAAATATTTCCCAAAGTCATAGCCACAAGACTGCAGCAAGTTCCGCCTACACTAGTTAGCCCACTACAGATGGGATTCATACTTGGCAGACATATTTCATGTAACAGCTGGAAAATCGCATACTTAACAGAAGTAGCAAAAGATCTCAAATCTCCTGCAGCACTGGTCCCTTGGATGTCAACAAGGCTTTTGATCGGGTGGAATGGCCACACTTATTTTACGTCTTAGAGAAACTAGGCATTCCTCTGGACTACATCAACATGATAAAGCTCTTATACAACAAAACCAGAGCCTCAGTAACCACAAATGGGCTGAGATCAAATGAATTCACACTAGAAAGTGGTACAAGGCAGCAAGGGTGTAGACAGGCATACACACTGTGCACATTTGTGTACAGTTTTGCTGAGTGCCTGTCACAAACCATCTGCCTTTCTGTTAACATTTTCATTCTAATCTGTAGTATTTGAGTTAGTGTAGGCCATTGAGGAGTGACTCTGTTTAAACTTCTGTTTGTTTAGGAAACAGATACATGTATAACCTCTTTAGAGATTACAGGAATCATCTGACAACAGTCTGACTTGTTTGGAAGGGGGTGCCATTTGGAAAGGATGTGTACATTTTTTAATGGGGGGGTGTAACTGTTGGAGATTGTGTACAAAACGGAAATTTCTGGCTACACCCCTGCAAGGCAGGGCTGCCCCATCCCCCTCATTGTTTAACCTAGCCCTAGAACCCCTGTTACAAAAAATACAGCACAATAAGACGATAACAGGAATAAAGGTAGCTGATACAGCACATTATACAATGACAAAAAAAAAAAATGCTGGTCCCTGGTTGGTCAGACTGAGACTGGACCAGTGACGTTATCCCAGCATAACATCACGGCTCTAGTCCCAGCACACTCATGACCGAATTAAATGTTTAAAAAAAAAGAACGCTCCGCAGCCGTCCCTAAGAGCAGCTACAGCAGTCCCAGCTGTACTTGGAATCGGCACTCCCCCTCCACACAAAATCCACCCATTCCCTCCCATACCATTATTTCCTCACCCATTCCCTCAAAACCCCTATTGCCACTGCAATTTTCCTAACCTAAAAAAAGAGAAAAAAAACCCGCAAGTGAAGTGAAAGCCGTGTATTGCTTCAAGGCAGTCCCCCACTAACAGTCTGTGCTCGTTGAACATTTTGGGACCATTTATTATTTCACCCAGTATTTTCAAAGGAAAGCATATCTACTCTTAAAAATCATACCGTAACTGCCTCCCGCTCTGAACACACACCCTGCCCCTAAACGGCAAGCTGTCACGTGGTCGGACAGTAACGGAGTGTCCGACCAGCACGTGCACTTCACTCTCAGCGCTTTCACTGTTTTCGTTTAGTCTTTCTCCCGTAAGGATAAACGCCTGTACCGGAGACAAAATGCATCAGTGACATGGGCTGCCGTTTCTCCAACTTCCTTGATAGGGAACAGGTGGCTGCATTCGGATGGGGGGGGCACGTCTCACTTCCACACACACAGCTAAAAAAAAAAAAGAACAGCAAAAATATAGGAAAGGAAAAATAGGAATCAACAGACAGAAACATTAGTGTGGAGAAGTGCAGAACCAGAGATTTAGCAGCACCAACAGACATTAGTGTGATGGAGTGCACAGCCACAGTAACTGCAGCTCCACCTCCTGGTCAAAACAGTAAATCTGCACTATTTTTCTTTAAAGTAAACTTATGCATAAAATAAACAACAACAAAAAATCTGCTTTTAAATGTACATTTTTTATCTGTTTTTTTTTTTACACTCAGGAGTCATTGAATAATAGGAATAATACACTCCGGGGTGTGTCGATGCTGGGATAACGTCACTTCTGGGGTGATTAATTGCTTTCGGCCCTGCGACCTCGCGCTCAATCACCCCAGGTGTGATGTTATCCCAGCACGACACACACCCGACGTGCATTATTCCTTTATTAACTAACTGCCTATGCTGATGACATAATCTTCTCACTCACTAACCCAGCCTGCTCAATACCTCCTCTGTTATAAACAATCAAGACATTTGGTAGCTTTTCCAGCTATAAGCTCAATATCAATAAGTTAGAAATTATGCCCATCAACCACCTCTATAAGAAAAATATAGCTGCCAACCTGGGATTGCAATGGCAACCTTAAAATGTCACCTTTCTGGGAATATCTTTATGCGCCATGGCTAGAGCAATGGTAGCAAAAAACACAGGCGCGTTTTTCCAGAATTTGAAAACAGATATGGATAAAGTGCTGATTTCAATGGTTCAAAGGATCTGCTCAATAAAAATGAACTTTCTGCCAAGAGTGCTGTATGTGAGCAGCATGTTTCAAGACAAAATACCTACAGATTGGCTGCAACAGCTACAAAGACTAATATCAAATTGTGTATGGGCATGGAAGAAACCCCAGTGCAAGCTAGCTGCAATGGCTAGACCAGCTGGCCAAGGGGTCTGAAACTTCCAGGAATAATATCATACTGTTGGGACACACAGATAATATATACCAACAAATGGAAACAGAGGAAGTACAACAATATACACCAGCCTGGATGCAAACTGAGAGATATATTTGCAAACTGCAAGGGACAGAAATCTCTACACTGATACACGCACGCACACACACACACACATATATATATATATATATACATATATATATATATATGTAACATATGGATAGTGAAAATAATATAATCGAAAAGCATACAAAAAATTCCCGGTAATACACCGGAACCCCAGTGATAATACCATCGTTGCTGACCAATAATACTATTGTTCAGAGCCCGTAATACTATCGTTCAGAGCTCTGAACGATATTATTATCGCAGAAATGCCATTGCGGCTGCACAAGTCTGACACACATATTAACCCAGCTGCCATGGTCCCAAGTCCTTTCCTGCACAGCGTGCATTGTGATTGGCCACTTTTCCACTGTGAACAGGCAGAGCAATTTTGAAAACACGGCAGCTGTTTAGTCTCGCTTAGCGAGTCAAATGTGTCCGTATTGTTTTTTTAGCTTTTTTTCTCGTGTCTGTGGATTATCTGGTTAATCCTGCATTACCCAAAGAATGGGAAACTAAAAGGTATGACTTGCCTACTAAATCTAAAAAAGTAAAATATTAATAGATACAGAGGGAGTGATGGGGGGATGAGGGCAACCTAGTCAGTCTCCGGTGTGACAGTTGGCAGAGCGCAAGCGTGTCTTCAGTGTTGCGATCGGCTGGCCAGCTCACAGGAAAAAAAATACAGAATTTCGAACTGGATCCATATATTATAAAAAATAACAAATACTTTTCCCTCTGGAAGGGATCATAACTGGTGCGAAGCCTTGGCCTTCAGTCCCTTCCAGACTATAATGCCTGTGCTCTAAATTTGTGACATGTGGCCAGGGAGAGTGCAGGGGCGAGCCCATACAAATCTATGGTGGTTATTTTAAAGTCGCTTTTTAGCACTTGAACAGTCAGAAAACCAAAGCAGTCGCTTAACTAAGAGGGACCCTACTGGTTAAGCAACTGCCTTAGTTTTTCTCTAGGGCTGTTTAAAATGACTAAAAACCAGCTCTAAAAATAGCCCCATAGACTTATATGGGGCTTGCCCCCGCGCTGTCCCTGGCCACACATCACAAATTCTGAGAGCACAGTGGCAGAGTTGTGGTGGAGCAGGGGCACCAGGAAGCTGGAAGGGATCAGCAGGCCCAGCCTTCAGCACCAGTTACGATCCCTTCCAGAGGAAAAAGTAAGCACTTTTAAATTTAAATTTTGCCACCAGTCAGCTCAGGATGATATAAGGTATTGGGCTATGAAGCCCAATACCTTATATTGGAAATTTCCTTTAACTGTCACCTGCCATCAGCATTTTTAAGCCATTCTGTAAATAAAGATTTCCAGATTTGCTGTCCTGGTTCTAAACAAGGTTTTATATTTGCATTTATAAATATGCTCTGAAAAAAGACTATAGGATTTAGCATATCTAATCCACCTTCCTTTCTGGGTCTATATGTGACAGTCCATTTGACTGGGTTAAGCCTATTTCCCCATAGTAGCTGAAAAAATAATCCTAATATTTTTGTTTGCATCCTGATTGGAATTGGGTATACATAGGCTATATGTAGAAAAATAGGTACTATAAAGGTTTTTAGTAGATATATTATTTTTCCTAAGTCATTGTCCATGTTTTCCATTTTACTATCTTAATGTTTGCTATCTTATGTTTTTCTTCCCAGTTTTCTTGTGCTGCATCCTCTGGTCCAAATATTGTTCCTAACAGTTTGATATTTCTTTTGTCATCTGTATTTCTTCTGTATTTATTTCTGCTTTCCCTATTACCAGTATTTTACTTTTTCTTTATTCTTATCCCTGTAGATTCTTGTATTTTTTGTATTATTTGTAGTGCTTTTTTCCCTGTGTGACAGGGTTGAATAGGACCCTGTCCCAGTTGTTATGGAGAGTTTGAATGCAGGGATCTGTTCTGTTCTTTCCTTTCCTTTCCTGTCTTTTGTCTATCTGGTTGCGCAACCAAATTTTCCTGTGAGACCTAGGATTTGATCACCCCGACAGTCTCTCAATTCTTTGCCTCTCATTGTCTCTCAGTCTTCCTCTTGCTGCTCTGTTTTTTCCTCCTTTGCATATCTGCTGGTATAAAATATATGCAAATCAATTATGTGGAAATGTAACTGATATTGGGATCTCTTTGTTTAGAAATTATATAGTGTTACTATTGAAATGTATATACAGTAATTAAAGTTTGAGATGATTGCAAAAAGCTTTGGAAAATCAAGGGGTTACCCTTAAATGCAATTTTTAAGCCTTTTGCAGAAGCTGTGGAGAAAGGACCTCAGTTCTGGGGCATTGTGTTCTAGCTGCACCTGCCTGACAATTACAAGAACATTTTAGAAAAAAACAGGATGCTTGTTAAGGAGGGGGTTGCAAAGACTTAGAGAGAGAGAGAGAGAGAGAGAGAGCTATAATGTTTTGGGAGACACAGGAATTGAAGGAAAACTCAGATGGATCTTCTCTGTTTATCCTGCCTTTGTAAATAGTTATTCTGAACAATTTTATTTTTTATTTTATTGTTATTAATAATAAAACTCTTGTTGCGAATTTTACAACTCCTCCTGGTTTTTCCTATGTTTTTTGACCTGTGCTTCGACAACACCCTGATTCTAGATCTTTTGTAATTAGCGTGCAGTCATCTGCCTATACTATTATTTTTTGGGAAGTTGTTCTTTTGTCCAGAGTTATTGGTTGGACTTCTGGATGTTCAATTTTCCGTAATACTGGGACTAAACTGAGAATGTACAATAAAGGACTTAGTGGACATCCTTCTCTAACTCCATTACTAAAAAAGGTTGATGTACCCAAAACCCATTTGTTAGTGGGATTATTTGCACCTCTTTATATAATACTTTTATCATGTTTATCAATAGATCTGGTATACCATATTTTTTTACTGCTGCCCAGATATACTTGTGATATATTGCGTTGAAGGCAGTTTCTTGATCCAAAGAAAATATATATATATATATGTATATATATATATATATCCTTGTGCTAACCCTTTGTTCCCTCTTTCTACTGTTTCCCTCATACATATTAGGTTTTGTATCATACTCCTCCCAGGTATGGAACATGTTTGTGTTTCCAGTATCAGTTTTTGAGCCACTGTTGTTAACCTGCTACAAATGATATTTTCCAAGATTTTGTAATCACTTGTTAGTAGACTTAAGGACCTCCAGTTTTTAATTTGTGTATTAGCTCTTTTTTTTGTGGATAAAGAACATAACTCCTTTTTTCATACTTTCACTTAGGGTTCCTTTTTCTTGTGTTGTCTTAAAGATTTCTTTTAATATTGAAACCATGTAATCTAAGAAGATCTTATAAAATTAGTTCGGTATTCTATCAATACCTGGAGCTGTGTTTGCCGATGTTGCTTTTATAACTTCTTTTATTTCCATGTCAGTTATATCTTCTTTTAGAAAATCTGTTTTTGTAGCTGATCTAAGAAACTATAGTCTTGCATCCTTTGTGATTTTTTAAAAGTTTGCTTTATGTGTTCTTGCACTATTAATTCTATTTGTTTCTGACTTGTTTGTTTTATCCCTTCTTTGTCTGTTAAAGCAGTTATAATTCTGCTTTTAGCTCTCTCAAAACAGCTTTCATAGGATTTTGTATGAAATCTGTTTCCTTGTGTATAATATTTTTGCTCCATAATCAAGGATTTCTCTATATTGTATTGACATTCTTTCATTTTGTTTTTTGTTTGCTGTATTAGTTCTGTCAAGTCCTGCCCTGAATCATTGGCTTGTGTCAGTAATTGTAGTAACTTGGCTCTATGACTTAAATATTTTTCATACACTGTCTGATTCTTTTGTTTAGATATTTGTATTATAGCAGTTTAATGTCTTTCTTTGGTGTCGTCCTGCCATTCTAGTGGGTTATCGTATAACTCAAAAACTGATTCTCTAGCATACAATAAGTCTATCATTTCTTTCCTATTTTTTTCTTCTTGTAATACGTCTAAATTCATTCTCCAGAAACCTCTTCCTGTTTTAGGACTTTTTGTTAGATTTATCCTTACTTGCAAACCCATGTGATCAGAGGTTTCTACTGGGTATCTGTTTATTTTTTCTACATGTGCATTTGCTGAGATGAACCAAAAATCTATCCTTGTAGATAGCTGACCTTTGTAAAATGTGTGTTCTGGTGCTTGTTGTTTTATGTCATATAAAAGTATGTCTTCTAGGTTAGTCTGTTGCAAAATGCTGTTCAATTTGTTTGTGTCACAAAATATCTTCCCTGTTTTTCGTCCCCAATTTCTTTCTGATCTCCCGCTGCTAAAATCTGTGCCCCATAATACCATGTTGGAGGTGTGTAAATATGGTTCAGTTTGTTGGAAGAGTGTGTTCCTTTCTGTTTTAACTTGTGGACTGCAGATCTTTATTAGTCTAACATACAGTATCTCTCTTCCCTTAGAATGTCTACCCTGGGCTAATATCTACTACTTTTTGCATTTTCAATTTTGGGTTACATAAAAACATAGACTTTGATAGCAAAGGTCCTTTTATTACAGAGCACCGTCCTGGTACAACTCCCTCCCCAATCACATCTCAAACACCCCTAAAATTGGGCAGTTCAAAACTGCTCTGCGCAACCACATACTTGGCACTCGGAAGTGTTTGTGCCTACGGTAAGGCCATCCACTGCTCTCCAGCCTTGACAGCCTGCCCCACTCCATTTTTTTTTTTGTTCTCCATTCTGTGATACGATGGTATTCTTCCGATTCTTTATGCTATGTATAATTTACTCTGTAAAACACCAATGTCTCATGCTCTTTATAATGTATGTACGCACCTGTATTGTTCCACCCTGTCTCGCCGCACTACTTGTTGTCTCCCCTTCCTGTGACGAGGTGCTTTTGTAAATGAGTCTGTGACTCAAAGGTTGTAAATCTGATTGATGAACTAAATAAAATAAAATAAATAAGGACCGCTTGGCCCACCTAGTCTGCCCATTTCCCTACCTACTGGATAAGCTGCAGATCCTAGTTAACCAACAGTCTATTTCTTCCCACCACCCCCCACAAGAATTGCTTTATATCTGTCCCATGCATTTTTGAATTCTCCCCAGTTTTAGATCCCACAACCTCCTCAGGAAGGCTGTTCCATGTGTCCACCACCCACTCTGTAAAAAAATACTTCCTCACATTACCCCTGAGCCGTCCCCCCTCTACCTTCCAGTTGTGTCTCCTTGTTCTTGCACATCTCTTTTTCTGAAAGATGCTACCATCTTGGACTTTGTTGATACCACTGAGGTATGGGTTTTTAAATAGTATTGCAACCTCCGAACACATTTCTTCATTAATTAACCAAAAAGAGGGGCCCATCTCCATTCCCTCTGTGCAGTTTTGATTTCATGTATTGTATGCAATCTTACATCCTGAAGGAAAATTAAATCACCCCCTAAATCTTCTAGTAGTCCAAAAGTTGTTGCCCTTTTCTTCTTGTCTTCCTGTTTTGTTTTATACTATTTGTGTTAAGGGTTGTACTAGTTAAAATTTCCATTTTTGATGTTGGGGTGTGGGTTCATTATTTTCATATTCCTTTAGGTGTCACCTCTTTTATCTTTGGTTTTGTCCTTTGCTTTCCTTTATTTTGATTTCTGGGTATCAGTTGATTCATAGTCTGAGGACTGCTCTGGTTGCGATGACTGCATTGAAGATACATCTGATTCCTCTCCTTCCTCTCCCCATTCCTTCCTTTGTAATACTTCATGTTTGTTTTTTATTTTATAGGTTCAGAGTCTTTCCTCTGTAGTTTAGGCTTTGGTTGCTGCTTTGTCTTTTTCCCTGATCTTGTGACTCTTTGGAATAGCCCTTCTGGTGGGGAAGGGGGCACATGCTTTCTGGCATGTCTTCTTTTTCTTTTAGGTTTTCATTTTTCTTGGTTGGGTTTTGAGATTATGGGGTTTCATCTCTTTCTGCTCCCTGACTTCCTGTCTGGTTCTGTCTTGTGGTTTCCTTTTCCATGCTTGCTTCTTTTTGTAGTTTTTGTGCATTGTGGGCCTCTTTTTTCATTTTTTGTTTCTGGGCCAGTGTCACATATAGGTCTTGTTCTGCCCTTTCTGCTGGTTCTGGGCTATTATGTGAGGCCAAGGGACAATTTCTGAAGGTATAATTGTGTTCCTTGTGTAAATTACATCTTGATGGGTTTTTGCATTGTGCCCCATAAGGCTCTACTTCTCCACATAGTCTACATTTTATTGTGTCACAGATGTTACTTAATGGGGCACTGTCAGCTTTACCCCTTGTTTTTTGCAAATTTACCATCACTGGGTTGCTATGCACATGACCGTTGCATGGTTACTGTAAAATGCATATAAATAAAGCACAAAGGATTCTGCTTACCAATTTTGGCTAAATATGCATTAGTTGTAGTCCTGCTGACCCGATTGAAAGTCTCCATGCACCGGAAGTGAGTTCATGTCGAGAACGGGCTGGGAACGTGCATCTACCTGTAGCGCTGTCCCAGCGTGCATATTTTAACATGGCCATTGTAAAAAACATAAACTCTGTTAGTGCTGGTTGCTCTAAACTTGTCTTGGTATCTGATACCCAAAACCGAGGGCTCGTTCTTGTGTCAAATACTTTTGAACACTGGTGCCCAAATCCCAGCCAAAATTGGTAAGTGGAATCCTTCGTGCTTTACTTATATGCATTCTACAGTAACCATGCAACAGTCATGTGCATAGCAAGCCAGTGATGGTAAATTTGCAAAAAACGAGGTTTAAAGCTGACAGTGCCCCTTTAAATGTCTTTTAGAACCACACCTGTAGCAGGCTCTGGGCTGGCCTACATAGAACACCGCCCCTCTGTCCCGGCCTAAGAAGAAGCAGTTTGGTAGGTGTCGCATTTCTCCTTCTGCAGTTTTTAACTTTGTATTTCCATTCTCCAGTCCAAAAGGATTCTTCATCTAGAATTGGTTCTGGTGGATCTGTTATTTTGCATTTCTGGGAAAGCCAGTATGTTATGTTTGAGACATTAACTCCCTCGTTTTAAAAAAAAAAAGCACTGTGACTTGTTTGTGAGCTGGTTTTGTTAGGGGGATAGCTAAGAATGGTGACCATAAGAGGGTGTTTTTCTTTTCATGATATAGTTTTCAAAAGCGATCTAGTCCCGATAGATGTTTAAAGCTGATATCATACTGTTGTTCCCCTGGGATATGGATGCGTGTGTAAACCTCACAGGCATAAAACCCCATACTTTCTTTTATTAGTGTCCTTTCTATAAGCAGTCTGTTTGGTGCATCTTCTGGGTTCCCTTTAAACTTGAGCCTTACAGCATTCCTGCACTTGGCTGGTTCTGAATACTCTCTCACACTTTCTGGAAATAGCCTCTTATTTGTATTTGGCCCCCATGCCCCATTCTGTGCCTTATTTTGTTCCTGCTCTGTGTCACTGACCCCTTCATCTGTTTGTAAAGTTTCTTCTTCTTCAGTCTCCATATCTGATTCACTGTCTATATTTTTACTGTTCTCTGCCTTTTTACTTTCAGTTTCTTTTGAATTTTCAAGTTTTTCATGCTGTTTGCTACATTCCCCCTTTTCAACATCCTCATTGCACTGACCTGTTAGTGATGCATTTTCTTGTTAGTTCAGGTCCCAGCGGTTACCATCCATTGTTTTTTTCCAGCCCACTTTTTCCTAATGCTTCTGTTACCCAGTCAGGTGTGTCATTTGGTAAACTTTCCATGTGTTCCTCCATAGTCGCTGGGTTTGTGAGTTCTTGTTTGCCACTTGTACTTGCTCACTAATGCACTTTGTCCTCTTCTTTGTGTTTTTCTTCCTCCATTTTTCCTTTTCTCCCCCCTCCTATTCTAAGTATTCTCTGTTTCTTCTCTTCTTCTGAGTCTGCCGTGTCAGACTCAGCAGAATTTGATCTTAACTGTTTTTGACAGGCTGCAGCAGCAACATCACTCTCCAATCCCTATGATGTTGCTGCATCATTCATCACCTGAAGCGCTGGGTCGGGCATTGTCTCCTCTATCAGCGTCTGACAGCTCCTGTTTTTTGCGGCTTTGATAGCATTGGTAAGCTTTTCTTTTCGCTCCATGTATTTCTTCTCTTCAGCTTGTAGCTGCGCATATAAGTCATCTGTATCCATGTTATCTATGGAAACATGAGTCTCTGGATCCATATTCATGGCCAGTGCCTCTGCATTTTGGTTTCCATTCATATCGTCAGTGGATGCCGTCTGCATGTTTTCTTTTTCCTCTGCCTGTTTCTCCATGGTCTCTAAACATTTTGAGGCATGGGGGGAGACCTACTCCCCAGCCTCCTGCACAATCATCTCTTTTCTCAACTTGCAGAGAGTGACTGTACCTGACGGCCAAGGGTTCCCCCTACTGGAAGAGTAGGGGGAATTTCCCCGGTGTCCTGGCCAAATGTCCCCCATTTACTAAAAATACCACCAGCAGCATAATATGGTTCAATTTCAGTTGGTTACCATCTGTATCTCCCCCCTCACTGGGATGAGGCTGAATATAGGCAGAATTGTCTAGCCGTCCTTTCCTGGTCAACAAAAACTAACTTAACTAAAGTAAAGAAACCAACCTGTGGGAAGCCCATTTTTTTGTTGTTGTGTAAACAGGAAAAGGATCTTTGGGTTAGGGGTTGGAGCACAAGAGGGTCACGTGATGCACACAGACCAACAGGGGCTTGGCAGGAAGTCCTACCTGGAGGAGATCCTACCTGTAGTATAAATTTAGCAACTCCTAATATGTCCCATTCACATGAGTAGAACAGAACAGGGCAGGAGTGGAACAATGAAGAGACTGGCATCTTAGGAGTCAGCAGGCATGCAGGGAACTCTGCTGGTCCAGTAGGGTAAGGTAGACTACTTGTTTACTTCTTCCTGCCTGTTTAAAGGGAGTACAATAAGTAGGGTAGTGGGAAACAACTGTTGTAGGGAAGGCCGGGAAAGTTCTGTGGAGGTTAAGTAAAGGGTAAATAAAAATCAACAGTAGTGTGGGAATACATGTAACACCCTATCTAGGGTAGGGGGCTAAAGTGAGTAAAAAAAGACAAACATCCTAACACCCTACCTAGAGTCATGTTACAAAGGGTCAAGAAAAAAGGGGATTGTAGAAAATCCTATGTTAAGGGTTCAGACACACCAAAGGGGCAGACAAAACACAGGAAGGAGAAAAGTACAGTGTAGCCAAGAGGGGGATAGACATAAGAGAAGTATAAGGACAAGGGAAAGGCAGGGCAGCAAGTAGGTAAGAGTATAACAAGTAATCAGGCATGGGAGTGGTGTAGTGTCGTGGTTGTGGGGCCACAGTCTTCAGAGACACATTCTGACTGAGGTGTTGCCCCATATGCGTGCACCTCTGGGCTGAGAGCAGAGGCCACTGGTCAAAGGGCCAAACTGGCATGAGTATAGGGGACTGTCTACCTCACCAAGGGTCCATTAAGCTTGACATTGCTCTCTCATAGGATGCCAGTAAAGAGGCAGAGTGGCTGGACATTGGTGGACTTCTGGAGGGTGGGGGGGAGGGAGGGAGGAAGGAAGGAGATCACCGTCTGAATTGATGAATTTATCAAATTTTAAAGAATTTTAGTTTGTTATTTTATTGGTATTGTATTTTACTGTTTTACTTTGTTCAACTGTGAGGTACATCATAGCCCTTGAGAATGGGTGCCATATAAATAAAGTTGCCTTGTCGCCCCTCAGACATTACCATTCCACAGTTCCTTCACCATTCTGGTGGCACGTGGAAGCCAGGAGGAGGCACCTGGGGCAGACGTAAGAGAAAAAGTGGGTGTTCTCAAGGGTGGAGGCCCCGGGGGGTGGGGGAGAGGCCCCCAGCTAAGGAGGAGGTATTTTCTGGTAGAGGACTCTATAGTCAGTGGGATAGAGTTGGGGGTAGGGGAAGAGAGGGACAGGCCAGTAAGGTGCCCACCAGGTGTTTTGGCAGGGAGGACTGGAGGGTGGATCATAGAGATTGCCAGGGAAGAGAGGGAGCTGGATGTCATTGTCCATCTGGGGATGAATAACCAGGAAAGGGATGATGCAGAGGTAGTGCAGGATAGGTTTTAGGGAGCTGGGGGGCCTGAAGTAGGTAGCACACATAGTGGGCTTCACTGAGGTGCTACCTGTGTATGGCCTTGGGAAGGCTAGAGAACTCCACACCAGGTCCTTCAATGAGTGGTTAAAGGCATGGTGCAGGGAGGAAGGTTTGGGCTACATCAAAGACTGGAGTCCCAACTGGGAGATGGAGGCCTGTTTAAAAGGGATGGCCTCCATCTATCCTGGAAAGGAACATCAGTTCTGGGTGGAAGGTTTAGGTGCTACTTTGATGGACATTTAAATAGGAAAGAGGGAGGCAGAAAGACTAAGAGAGGCAGAAATTACCCCTCCCAGACTAGAGAAACAGAAGAGAATCCAAGGGGAAAGAAATTCCCCGGGAGTAGATGGGAGCAAGGACAAATGCAAGGGAAGGGTAGGCAGGTCAGAAGAGGAACTAGTTGGGAGACAGGGTGAGGAGGGTAGGCAGAGAGATAGCAAAAGAGGAAGGACAGACTGGGGAAAGGGCAAGAGATGGAAGAAGGAAAGGGGCAAGATGGGTGGGAGAGGGATGAAGGGAATACAAAGCCACATGTTCCAATGCCAGGATCCTTGGAAACAAAATTCCTGACCTTGAGGTGACCATAGCAGAGGCAGACCTGGATCTGGTGGCCATAACGGATTCATGGTGCACCAACAACCACAGATGGGAAGTGACCATCCCAGGCTATGCCATTTTTTGGAAGGACAAACCAAGAAGGAAAGGGTGGGGGAGGGGTTGTTTTATTCATGAGGGAAGGTATAAAGGCCACTGAGACATGAGGGCTGCAGGGGATAAGAACAGGCTGGATATAATATGGGTCAGCCTAGAGACAGGATCAGGGACCTTTATTCACATGGGGTGGTGTACAGATCACTGACACAGGGGGAGGAATTAGAGCTTTGATGGAAACCATTAGCAAAATGGCAAGCAAGGGGGAAGTATTGATTTTTTGGGGACTTAAATCTGCTGGATGTAGACTGGAGAATTCTGGCTGCAGCTACAACAAGACGCAGGGCCATCCTCAACTCTTTACAAGGGGCATTTCTCAAGCAGCTGGTTACATAACCCACTAGAGACAGGGCAGTGCAGGACCTGGCCTTTACAAACAGGAACAGCATTGCAGACTTCACAGTGTAGTCCCCTGGGTACAAGTAATCACTGTACTCTGTGGTTTGGCATATGGCTTGGGCAGGAAAAAAAAAAACACACCGAGACAAAGGCCCTGGACTTCAGGAGGGCAGATTTTACAGAAACGGGAAATTGCTGCAGTAAATACCTTGAAGGTGGGGATGTTCAGAGGGAGTGGAGACTCACTGTAAAAGGATGAAAGAAGGAATAGCCAAGGCAATGACATGCTGTTTGAAGGAAATGAGCAAGGGAAGGAAGAGGAATGGGCTGTAATGGTTCTCTAAGGCAGTGGCAAAGGCAATGAAAGAGAAGAAAGCAGCGTTTAGGAAGTACAGAGAGACCCTGATGGAAGTAGACAGGGAGTTGTATGTGGTAAAGCAAAGGGAAGCAGGAAGGAGGGTGAGGGCAACTAAAGCACAGACAGAGGCTAGCTAAGGAAGTGAAAAAAGGGACAATACCTTCTTCATGTATGTGAGTGAAAAGAGGAAGACAAGGGGAGGATAGTGAGAATCAGGAGGGTGGCAGGCTGTGCAGGGAAGATCAAGTGAAACCTGAAGTTTTAAATAATTACTTCTGCTCTGCCTTCAGTGTGTGTGTGTGTGTGTGTGTGTGTGTGTGGTAGGGGATGGGCCAGCATGTAGCAGCAAGCATGAGTGGGAGGGGGAAAGCAAGCCCATTCTTGGTAGAGAGAGTTTGGAAGGGGTTGGAAGCCCTAAAGGAGAATAAGGTGATGGGGTCGGACAGGATTCACCCAAGAATCCTAAAAGAATGGTGAGAATGGTGCCAGCTGCCCTTCTGGCAACACTGCTCAGCACTTCATTAGAGATGGAGGTAGTTCCAGAGTACTGGAGGAGGGCTGATATGGTACCCTCTGCATGAAAGTAGCAACATGGATGAGCAAGGAGGAGGCTAGCAACTACAGACCAGTCAGTTTCACAACAGGGGTGGGCAAATTAATGGAGACCCTACTGAAGGAGAGGGGCATGGAGTACCTAGAGGCTAATGGGCTGCAGGACTACTGGCAGCATGGCTTCACAGGGAGAACATGATGTCAAACATGTCATAGATTTCTTTGGGTTACTAGGGAGGTGGCTCAAGGGAGAAAAACTAAACAGCCTGGGAGTGGGGGAGAATGTGGTAAGCTGGGTATTTAACTGATTAAAGAATAGGAGGCAGAGGGTGGTAATAAATGGTAGATACTTAGGGGATGGGAGAGTGACAGGGACTGATGCCGGGAATGGTCCTTTTCAATGTCTTCATAAGTGACATTGCTGAGGAGCTGGAGTGGAAGGCATATCTCTTTGTGGATGAAACCAGTGATGAAAGTGAACAGGAACGCACAGGAACTCAGTTCCTGTACCTTTTTTACAGCAGGAATGGAGTTCCTGTACTTCTTCCCACTGACGCTGGAACTGAAATTCTTAAACCAGCAACATGACGACAGTTTTTGGACCTGTGACCTGAAATCAGGGTTTCCATAGCAACATCTGACTTGTACAACAGTGCTATTTTGCTAGAAATACTTCAGTATCTCTAACTGAATCTATTAGTGTCTAAACAGATAGGTGTGTCTTGACACAGCTATCCTTCAGATTGAGGATCTTCATTCTATATTTTATATTTGCCTGTGCCTGAGTTCATGTACTTCTTGTCTACCATTTGCACCACTGGATGAAACTAAAACCTGCAACAGGGTGGACTCTTAGGAAGAGGTGGAGAGAATGTAAAGGGATCTAGGGGAAACTAAATGAGTGGACTAGTGTGTGGCAGCTGGGTTTTATTGGCCAAAATGCAAGATTAACGTGGGATAGAGCTGTGTATAAGAGGGAGAGGTACTTACAGTCATCAAGCAGGAAAGAGACCTTGGAGTCATCATATCTGATGACCTCAAGGTAGCTGGTCAGTGCGACAAGGCAGTGGGAAAGGCTAGTAGGCTGCTGGGGTGCATTGGGAGCAGTGGTGCAAGTGGTAGACAAGAAGTACAGGAACTCAGGCACAGGTAAATATGAAATATAGAGTGAAGATCCTCAATCTGAAGGATAGCTGTGTCGAGACACACCTATCTGTTTAGACACTAATAGATTCAGTTAGAGATACTGAAGTATTTCTAACAAAATAACACTGTTGTACAAGTCAGATGTTGTTATAGAAACCCTGATTTCAGGTCACAGGTCCAAAAACTGTCATCATGTTGCTGGTTTAAGAATTTTAGTTCCAGTGTCAGAGGGCAGATGTGATTCCCCTTCACAAAAGTGGTAGCAGGGCAGAAGCAGGAAACTACAGACCTGTTAGTTTAACCTCAGTGATTGGGAAAATGATGGAATCACTTCTGAAGGAAAGAATTGTCAAGTACCTAGAGGCCAGAGGGGCACAGGACCCAAGGCAGCATGGATTCACAGCAGGAAGGTCATGCCAGACGAATCTAATAGATTTCTTTCACTGGGTGACCAAAGTAGTAGATCAGGGAGGGGCTGTGGACATGGCCTACCTAGACTTTAGCAAGGCATTTGACTCAGTCCCACACAAAAGATTAATATACAAGTTAGCCAGCCTGGGAGTGGGTCCCAAGATGATAGCCTGGGTAAAGAATTGGCTGGAGAATAGGACACAGAGGGTAATAGTAAATGGAGTCCACTCTGAAGAAAGGGGGTTACTAGTGGGTACTGCAGGGTTCAGTATTAGACTCGGTCCTCTTCAATGTCTTTATAGCTTACATTGCAGAGGACTGGAAGGAAAAGTGTCTCTTTGCAGATGACACAAAGATCTGCAACAGAGTTGATGCACAAGGTGGGGTGGAAAGGATGAGAAGGACTTGGCAAGGTTAGAGAAATGGCCAAATGTATGGCAGCTTAGATTCAATGCTAAGAAGTGCAAGGTAGTGCACCTGGGAAACAAAAACCCAGGGGAAGAGTACACAATGGGGGGTGAGATACTAACAACAACAAAAATGGAAAGGGACCTGGGGTAGTCATATCAGATGACCTAAAGGTGGGCAAGCAATGTGAGAGGGCAGTAAGGAGGGCTGGGGAGACACTGGGATGCATAGGGAGAGGCATCACCAGTAGAAAACAGGAAGTTGTTATCCCTCTGTACAGACAGCTGGTGAGACCCCATCTGGAGTACTGTGTGCAGTTCTGGAGACCCAATCTCCGCAAGGACATAGACAAGATGGAAGCTGTCCAGAGGAGGGCAACTAAAATGGTGCAGGGTCTGCACAAGAAGACATATGGAGAGAGACTAAAGGAGCTTAATATGTATAGCCTCAAGGAAAGGGGGAGAGGGGGGACATGATAGAAACTTTCAAGTACCTCAAGGGAATCAACAAAGTCCAAGAGGGTAGCATCTTTCAAAAAAAGAGGTGTGCAAGAACAAGGGGGCACAATTTAAAGATGGGGGGTGGCTCAGAGGTAATGTAAGGAAGTATTTTTTCACAGAGAGGGTTGTGGATGCATGGAATGGCCTTCCAGAGGAGGTTGTGGAGTCAAAAACAGTGGTTGAATTCAAGCATGCATGGGACAGTCATAAGGCAATTCTAGGGGTGGGGTAGAAAAGTAGGCTGCTGGTTAACTAGGATCTGCAGCGTATCCATTAGGTAGGAAATGGGCAGACTGGGTGGGCCAAGCGGTCCTTATCTGCCATCAAATTCTATGTTTCTATGTTTCTACAGGAACTCCGTTCCTGCTGTAAAAAAGGTACAGGAACTGAGTTCCTGTGCGTTCCTGTTCACTTTCATCACTGATTGGGAGCGGCATTTCTAGCAGGAGGAAGGAGGTGCTGCCATTCTATCACTCACTGGTGAGACCCCACCTGGAGTACTTTGTTCAGTTCTGGAGGCTGCACCTCTGCAAGGACATTGACAGGGTGGAAGCGAGACAGAAGAGGGCAGCCAAAATGATTTGATTCTTGCATGAAAAGCCGTATGAGGAAAAGCTGCAGGAACTTAGCATGTACTCCCTGGAGGAGAGGAGAGGAGAGTGAGAAGGGACATGATTGAGACATACAAGTACTTTACAGGGGTGAACAAGGTGCAGAATGAAGGAAGTTAAGGAACTTAGGACACTGCCTACATCAGTATTTTATACCGCAGAACTGTCTTTAGAAAAACATATACAAGTTCACCTTTAAATTAAATGCCACTATCTCCCATCGGGGCACCTTAATTTCAGACAAACTCACCATTCTTGATACACTCAATGAGCATTTTGCCACAGTGGGCCTCACCTTTGATTCCTCCCAACTAGCCACCCTCAGATCCTCTATTCCCCATGTGGCCGCTCCATCTAAGTCTTTATCTTATGTGTCCTTTTCCTTCTCAGGCATTACCTTTAGACAGGTTGAAGAGCAACTACTTAAGCTTGATGACAAAAAGAGCAGGGGTGCTGACAACTTAGACCCCTTCTTTTTGAAACTGGGCCACTATTTCCTTACTGCACCGATCACTCATTTATTCAGTCTTTCACTATCCAAGCGCACTGTACCTCAAGAATGGAAAGTGGCATATCTTATACCTCTTTTCAAGTCTGGTGACCCCAGCAATGTTAACAACTGTAGGCCAGTTTCAGTATTGCCAGCCCTCTCAAAAATCCTTGAGAAACTGGTCAGCACCCAAGTTAAGTTGTTCCTCAAATCTAATCAGCTGCTAAGCCCTCTCCAATTGGATTTCAGATCACACTATAGCACAGTATTGGCTCTGTCAAAGGTCATGAGTGGCTGGTTTGATGCCATGGATAGAAAACATGTTACCGGGGTAGTATTTTTGGACCTTTGTAAGGTCTTCAGTATTGTCGATCATCCTTTGTTGCTTGACAGCCTCAAATCTTTGGGCATGTCCAAGTCAGTGATAGCCTGATTTGGAAGCTATCTGGATAACAGACCACAACAAATTAAGATTAATGGAACCTCTTCTTCGCTACTCCCTCTCCTAAGAGGGGTCCATCAAGGATCCATTCTGGGTCCGTTGCTGTTCCTGGTTTACGTTAATAACATTGGCTCAGGCATTACTAATTCCAATACCTATTTATTTGCGGATGATACAGTCCTTTATACATCAAAACCAACTGTCGGCCAAGTCTGTACTTCACTCCAGGCTGATTTTAACAAACTCCCGCATAACATAATTCTGTCAAAGCTGCTTCTTAATGCCAAAAAAACAAATATTATGTTTTTCTATCTGCCCAATGCCCATTCAGGCTGCCTCTTATCAAACCACAATATGCCTATGACCACTCTCCTAGGGGATACACTTGAGGTGGTAAAAAACTTCAAGTACCTTGGATTTTTACTCGATTCCCACCTGTCATTCTGCTTTCACATCGATGCCCTCACCAAAAAATTAAAACAAAGACTAGGTTTCTTCTTAAGAAACAAATCCTTATTCTCCAGGGATTCTACAGCCAGGCTTGTACAGGCTACCTTCATGCCCCTTCTTGATTACGCAGGCATTCTCTATAATAACAATGCAACCATTTATCTCTCCAAATTGGACACACTCTTCCACTGGGCCATTCACTTTATAACCAATGCCCCAGCAAGAACTCAGCACTGTACCTTGTATGAGGCTGTAGGCTGGTCCTCTTTAACTACCAGGAGACTCATCCATACCTACTCCTGGATTTACAAAGCACTGTTAAACAAGCTGCCCCCTTATGTCTCATCTGTCCTCATTTGCTCAGGTAGTGCATACACCCTTAGGACTTGTTTGTATATTTCTTTGAAGGTGCCCACATGTTGAATCCACTCTGGTATGGCATCAATTAGCTATTCCCTTCCCACCACATGGAATAAGCTACAAACCTCCATAAAACTGCGCACCCTAATTCCATTAAGAGCATTCAACAGGCTGGTCAGAAATTATGTCACTGAAATCTGTCAGGGCACTTAGCTTCCCTATCGACTGTTACCCCTGATTATGTTCTGTAGATCTAGTGTTAGCACTTATTCTTTTGTGCTTCCCTCCCTCATCTTACCTAGTGTTCTGTTATCCCCCATGTTTTGTATTTTTGTACTATTAGACTATGTTATTAGTCCCAACTGTTAGTTTGTGTTACTCAGTTCCCTGTATCAATATGTATATTATTTGTATTTCATGGTTTATGTAATTAGTGCTGTCTTATATTTTTTTCTGTACCATTCATGTATCATTGTTGCCTATTGCTTTATTGTAAGTTGTGAAATTGTGCATTTGAGTATGTTGTAAAATGACCTCCTTGGACATGAGCGTGCTCAATGGAATTTATCCCTTCACAATAAACTGAACTGAAGTTTGAAGTCTTATATTTATTTAGTTTTTGTTTACTGGGTAGGTGCACTAGCCAACAAGACTATTTTCAGGCACGACCCGGGAGGGTACAGAGGAAAACTTCAGGAGAAACATTTTTGTATATAATACAAGTGACATGTAAGTGGTTGAGTAATTAACAGCAGCAAAAAAATGACAAAACAATACATCATTTAGGTTTATATGTAGCAAATACAATCAGGTCATGCTTTAGCATGAACTGAGCAGTATACAAACAATGGGGAAATAGAGCTCTGAGAGAGCAAGTAGTAATAAAGTAAGAGAAAGTTAGTTAGTCAGAATTGGAAAGAGAAGTGCTTCCTGTTGGAGTGGACCCCAGGATCCCAGTGGACAAGTAGAGAGAGGGGTTTGATTAGGGCATGAGGGCTAGGGTGGTTTGAAACAGGAACAGACATAGGAGGAGAATAGATAGTAACATAATTTTCTTCTGAAGGAGATGTGGGATGCGGTTTGATGTAAGCTTAGTGGGAACGTGTTCCAGAAAAGGGGTGCATGGCAGGCAAAAGCATGACCACCTTTGGAGGTGCGATGTCTAGGAATAAGAACAGGGACATGGTCTGCAGAGCGCAAGGCATAGTTGGTTTTCTGCTAGAGAAAGAGACTGGTGAGGGGTTTAGGTGACTGGGATCTAATGATGTTATCAGTAATGGATCCAAGAGCATAATACCTAAGCTCTTGGGGAGGCAGCCATCCCAAATCTGAGTAGAGAAGATGATGTTTCAGCCAGGGGGGAGAGGGATGCGAAGCCATAGATATTATTATAAGTAAAATCCCACTTTCATAGACTATAGTTGCTGGCTGAGATGTAAGTGGCAACCCCATAGGTGAGAGGGGGGAGTAATATCCCACGGGCAATAGCAAGTCTGACTGAGGGGATGAGCGCATAGCTCGTATGGTAGGCAATACCAAGTTTAGAGTTTACATGCTTACAGGTAGATTGAATATGGAGGTCGAAACTCAGTGATGGGACAAGAGTGACCCCTAGATATTTGAAGGAGTTTACCACCCCAACTGACGAGCCATCCAGGGAGGAGACATTGAAATGTGCCTGGAAGTGTTTGAGTTTGAGCTTAGAGCCAAATAGCATAGCTTGGGTCTTAGTGTTATTTAAAATATGTTTGTGATTTACAAGCCACTGTTGGATAAGCTGAAAGTCACTTGAAAGTTGAGAGTTTATGTCCTCTATACTATTGGAACTGGTATACAATACAATGTCATCAGCATATAATAGAGAGGAAGTCTGAAGGAGATTGGAGGTGATGCTGTTTATAAAAATTGAGAAAAGCAGAGGACCTAAGATGGATCCTGGAGGAACACCAATATTGATGGTAACCTCATCAGAGAGGGTGGAGTTGAACTTCACATATTGAGACCTATCAGTCAGATAGCTATTAAACCAGGTTGTAACGTTTGACAAGAAACCTAGAAAGTCAGAGTGGCAATGAAGATGGAATGGTCTACAAGATCAAATGTTTTGGTCATATCTATGAAAATGGCCCCCGTGAGCCAGCCAGAGTCCATGGCCACTAGGGTGTCAAACATGAATTGGAGCAGGGCAGTGGTAGTACTGTGTCCCTTGCGGAAACCATGTTGAGCTTCAGTTAGGAGGTCATTCTTCAGAAGAAAGTCAGTAGTTTGGAAGGCAACCAGTTTCTCAAGAATTTTGCTGAGTGCAGACAGGATGGCAATAGGTCTGTAGTTTGTTGGGTCAAGCTGGTCACCCTTTTTGAGTACAGGGGTAACTCTGGCTATTTTCCAGATGTCCGGGACAGAGCCTTGACACAGAGAGAGAGAGAGTGAAAATCTTTGCTCGACCAAAACAGCCTGAATAACTAATTGATAAAGTGTTTCTTTTAGTCTATTAAACTTTTATTATTCTATTTATAATAGATTTATAATACAGAGTTTTAAATAATTGATTAGCAGCTTTTTTCTTGGGACTATACTAACTGTACAGAAAGTATTTATATAGATTTTCTAGAAGTGCTGTGTTTGTTAAACACAGTGAGGCAAGAATTATGCATTTTCACAAAGATTTAGCACTTTTATGAGCAAAACGCTAATCAATTTTTAGAGTTATATAAATCCCTGTAATAGAAGTTTAATAGTGTTCAGTAGTTAGATTGCCACTCTGCTCAGTCTGTTGCACACAGAAATGAATTACAAATTGGACCTTAGTTACAAATAAGAGTATCTTCCAGATAAGCCATGAACACTAGAAGTGCTAGGACTGAGGACCTTTCATCTACATTTGCTAAAAACAAAGGTAAAGGTAAAAACAGCTCAATTAGGAGAACTAATTCTGAAAATACTTTAATAAAGTGCTCGGAAAGTAAGAAAGGGAGAGAAGAAGGACGTAAATAGTGCTGAATCTAAAATTATAGAATTCATGGACAGATTAACATCTACCCCAGTGATAGATAAGTAGGGAGAAAAACTCTAATTCCCAAATGAAGAATAATGCCGCTGTAATCTTGAATTTTTATGAAGAATCACATTGTAATTACAATAATCCTGTTTTATACTGAACCTCATAGGTGAGGGATTGTTGGTTGGACATCCCTTACTACTAGACGCCTGCTCCATGCTGGGCTATGGACTCTTAAACTGCTTCTGCAGAAATTGCCACGCTATCTCTCTTCCCTTATTAGTATCTCACATAGTGCATACTCGTTAAGAAAATCTGACTTTATTATGCTTGACATACCAAGGACGCGGACTTCCTTTGGTAAATGTGCTATTATGATGCCCTTCCTCCATTTGGAACCAATTACAAACCGTATTGAAACTAACTAGCACAGTTTCAATAAACTTCTACAAATCGCTAAGTTCAGCCAAAATAAAAGACACCTGTAACTGTCATTAAGTCTCTTCCTTCCCCATGTGTGCCATATTTATCCACTGGAAAGGTATAATTGATTTGTCATATTAACTGCTTTCCTTTCCCCTTCTACTCCTGGCTTTATCTTTGCTTACGCTCCACTGCTACTCTATCAAATCACTCCTCCCCCCAATATCAGTCGTAGACTGTTTGTTCTAGCTGCCAAAATACTGTATATGTATTGCACACACCAGTCATCATGTTTCATTTATCAGTATGCAACCTGTAAGTCGCTTCCCTGTCTCATATCAATGTTTACCAGCCTGTATCAAGTAACGTGCATTTCATGTATATACTGTTATTACCTATCTGTGTTTGTACTTTAAGTGTTTATGTCACAGGACCTCCTTGTGAATGAGCTTGCTCAATGGAGTTTTCCTGCAATAAACTTGAACTTGAACTTGCTTGAAACTGAAAATGAGAGGCTAGCTACCTTAGAGGAGGGGATAGTAGCAATTAAAACTGGTTACTTTTTTATCATACTTTAAAAGCAACTTGTAATGGTGATGTTGTTAACCAATCACAAGCTAATGAAAAACCAAATAATATAGCAGAGGTGGTTACTGATTTGAGTATGACTATCAATGGATTAAAGGATCTCTTAAAAAAGAAAGTAAGCAATCTAAAATAGGCCTGGAAAGTTATAATTCCCAAGTTGAACTGGGGTTGAGATTGTCATGCTCTCCAAAAATAAGAGAACTATCATCACAAAAGTTTATACGGGAGCCTTTCATAGAAAAATCTACCAGTGAGGAAATTAATGAGTTAGGAAAATCTGGAGATGGCCTACAAAACTCTACATGCCCAGAAAACTCAGTGGCCTCTGTCCTCTCAAAGAACCCTTTAAAATACACCAGAAAATCTTAAAATGCTAATACTGTCATCTTAGAGATGCTGTGGGCAACTGAGGAGGAAATAATGGGTTTAAGAATGAATGTTGTTGAGGATCAATGTATGATCAAAAGATTACAAATAAGAGTATCTTACAGATTGGTATCTTACCCACCACTGTGATCTATATCACTCTCTAGCTTTTCCTTCCCTGGAAAATCGCCATCTAGCCCACTGAATAAAATTTGTCTCTAAATTCTGGTTTGATACGCTTCCCCCTTACCTTGCCTCCTCACTGTCCTCCCTCCCCACTGCCCCTCTCTCCCTCAGATCCAGTGACTCCCTCACCCTAGTTATAAATGACACACCACCTATATAGGCCAATTGCCATTCTCCTATAGATTTCCTAAGCTCTGGAACTCAATGCCTCATCAAATCAGGCACTCCTCCTCCCTGTGGTCCATCTCGGCCTCCCTCTTCAACTTCCTCTCTCCATCCTGCACCTGCTTCTAATTTCCCCTCTGGCTCCTCACTCCTCCTAATTTCCCCTCTGGCTTCCCCATCCCCTTTCCCAGCCTAGCACTTAATGTGAGGAGAAACCAATGTACTTCATTACACTTCCTTGTCTGCATAGTATATATTAGTCTGCAGTGCTGTTAATTTGCTCCTCTTGCATCAAATCCCAGTGTTTATCTAATGCTGCTAATTGATGTATTGCTTTTTTACTCTGTTGCTTCTCTGTTTTATACTACCTTTGAAATGTGTTGTTGATTATTGTATATATACTTTCTGTAATACTGCATGGAAATGTGCTTTTGATTACTGTACTACCATGTTCTCCTTCCCCCAGTACGCTCCGTGAGATGAGCAATTTTATATTGTTCAGTGTGCCTTTCCTGGTGAAACTTTTCCATAAATAAATAAATAAATTACTGGAGGATCATATAAAGTGAGTGTATGAACAAGATGAAAATGGATCCTTTACTGGAAAACAACCTATAAAGCAAGAAAACCCAGAAGCACACAATAAAGGTATACAAGTCAATTTACCATCCCACTTTAATAAATATCATCCCCCCCAAGGGCTGAGGCACTGGATGCCTTACCTTATGTCACACCGACAACCTGGGTTTGGGAACGACTTCAGGTCATCGGGGACCCAGCACGGGGGGGGAGGAAGGGAGCAGGATCGAACAGACAATAGGCAGCTTTCCTCTCCTGGTGAGGTTACTTGCCCCTCCTTAGTTACATTTGCATCAGGTGGAGGTCCTATGGGTATGAACATACGAAATTTGCCAGCAGATAAAGGTCTAGAGGTCTATCAAGTCTGCTCGAATGTGCAGCTAGCACCCCTTATTTTGAAGCTGCCCCTCCCTTCCACCCTTCTCCTTCATTCACCCTCCCCCTTGTCCTGTCCCATCCTCGTTTGAAGCAGTCCACTGTTCTACTGCATACCACTTCTGCAGGTAACACATTCCACCCAGCCACCTCTGTAAAAAAGTGTCTCCTCATCTCCCTCCTGAACTTTCCTCACTCCAGTCTCATATCATGGCCCCTGGTGGCCCTCCCCTCCCTTACTTTGAACAGTCCCTCTGTACCTGTCTTGTTTATTCCTTTCATGTATTTAAAGGTTTCAATCATGTCACCCCTGTCTCTCCTCTCCTCCAGTGAGTACATGTTCAACTCCTTCAACCTCCTCTTGTATGATAAGTCCCCCAGCCCCTTGATCATCTTTGTTGCCCTGCACTGCACCCCCTCCAGTAACTTAATGTCCCTCTTCAGATATGGACGCCAGTACTGCACGCAGTATTCCAGGTGTGGTCTAACTAATGACCTATACAGTGGCAGAATCACCTCCTCCCTCCTCGAGGATATACCCCTTGCAATACAACCCAGCATTTTGTTGGCCTTTGCAGCTGCCTTCCTACACTGTGCCGAGTTGTTCATTGACCCTGTAATGAGCACACCCAGATCCTTCTCCTCCTCTGTCTGGGCTAGCTGCACTCCCCCTAGCTGGTAAGTCCTCCTTGGGTTCTTCATCCCAAAATGCAGCACCTTGCACTTTTTGGCATCAAAGCCCAGTTGCCAGGTGTCTGACCAGGTTTCAAGCTTTGCCAGATCATCCTGCAACCCCTGCCATCCCCCAGGTCATCCACCACTGCGTCAACCTTGGTATCATCAGCAAACAGATTGATCTTGCTCTTGATGTCCCATGATATGTCTGCAATGAATATCCCAAACAACACTGGTCCCAACACCGAGCCCTGTGGGACACCGCTCGTCACTGCCCTTGGGTGTGAGAGCTCCTCACCCACCACCACCCTCTGTTGCCTTCCCTGCAGCCAGTTTCCTACCCATCTCACTGGCTTTGCACCCACCCCTGTGCCTACTAACTTCCTTCCCAGCCTTCCATGTGGCACCGAGTCGAATGCCTTACTGAAGTCCAGATACAGGACATCCATTGCATGGCCCCTGTCCAGTTGCCTAGTTACCCAGTCATAGAACTCAACCAGGTTGGTTTGGCAGGATCTGCCACATATGAAGCCATGCTGTCTGCTGTCCTGTAGTCCTTTGGCCTCTAGGAGGGTCACCAGCCTCTCCTTCAGGATAGTCTCCATTAGCTTACCCACAATGGATGTGAGGCTCACTGGTCTGTAGTTTCTCAGTTCATCCTTGGGCTACTCTTGTGGAGGGGCACCACATGAGCTATCCTCCAGTCCTGAGGTACACACCCCGAATGTAGTGAGGCATTAAATAGGTCTGCCAAAGGTCCTGCAAGGACCTCTGCCAGCTCCTTCAGTACCCATGGGGTGGATGCCATCTGGGCCTGGCACCTTGTCCACCCTCAGTGCCTTCAAACCCTCTCGAACTCTGCCCTCTATAATTTCCCGATCTATCACCACTTCCCCCCATAGACAGAGGGGTTGGCAGGCAATTGCCAAGGGTGGGGCAGAAGGGGCTGAGCCAGTACCCAGCATGTGTGTGCTCCTCCACATGTATGCATGTGTGTGTCTGCTGGGGTCCCAGGAGCTGGGGAGAAAATGGGGAAAAATCCAAGAAATTGTAAGTGAAAAAAATATATATCATCCCCAGTGATACAGAAAGACATAAGCAAAACAAAAGGGAAAAAAGCCAGAAACTTGGGTGTAGAGAGGGCGCTGAAGAATACTAACATACTAAAATGCCAGCAGAATAGGCCTAACGGTCTTTCGTGTCTGCTCGTTTGGTCAGTCCCCAACCTGGGTGCTGACCTTGCTTTCCCCTTGCCTTCTCTGGCTTCTCCCTTCCCAGTTCCGGATATTCTTGCTGCATTGGATTTTGCTTCCAGAACCCTTCCCTGTACCTGTCCCACCCCTCTTGAACCCCTCCACTGTCTCTGCCTCCACCAGCCCCTAGGCAGTGCATTCCATGGCTCCACCACCCTCTCAGTGAAGTAGCACCTCCTCCTTTCTCCCTGAATCTTCCCCTCCAGCTTCCAGTCATGCCTCTAGTGGCCCCTTCCTCCTTCCTTCAAAGCACCCTGACTGTTCCTCCCTATTTACCCTCTTCATGTACCTGAAGACCTCTATCATGTCCCACGTCCCTTCTCTCTTCCAATGTGTATATTTAGCTCTTCGAGCCTCTCCTCATAGGTCCTGTCCCCAAGCCCCAAATCATTTTGGTTGCCTCCTCTGGACCCTCTCCAGGAGGTTAATGTCCCGCAAGTGTGGCTCTCCAAAACTGCACGCAGTACTCACAGCGGCCTCACCAAGCAGTTATAGGGAGTATCACTTCCCTCCTTCTGGAGGTGATCCCCTAGCGATGCATCCCAGCATCCTGTTGGCCTTGGCTGCTGCCCTCCTACAAGTCTCAGAGTTGTTCATCTTGACATCCACCACCACCCCCAGGTCCCTCTCAGCCATCGAGACTTGTAGCATTCCCCCAGGGTGTACACTTGACCTGGGTTTCTGGCCCCCAGGTGGAGTACCTTGCATTTCCCTGCATTGAACCTCAGCTTCCACTTTCTAGACCATCTTTCCAGAGCCTCCAGGTCCCCCTGTAGGGCCACCCTCCCCTCCTCCCCATCCACCACCGGCCCCAGTTTCGAGTCATCTGCAAAGAGACTCATCTCACTCCTGATTCCTGTCCTTATGTCCGATATGTAGGCGTTGAACAGAAGGGGCCCAAGGACTGATTCCTGTGGAAAATACAAAGGAAACTAAAAAGAAGTGAGGCAGTACAAAAAAAAAAATAGGAACAAGCAAAAGTGAAAATTGTCTCTTAGAAGGAACATTAATGGTATCCGATTCTCAAATAATTAATCAGGATTGCAGGGGAACAGAAGAATCAAATGTCATACATGGTTATAAGGAAGTGAATCAGTCACAGAATGTAAATGAAAATTTAGGAACTCAGACTTTAACCCATAAAGGCCCGCCTCTGATGATGGCAAATCCTGGGGAATCAACTGATTCTGAGAACATGACTCCCTTGGTAATCAAGGATGTAAAAAGGGATCAACAGGAAACATCTGAATTTGTATTAGCCAAGACTAGACAGTATTTGAATGTTAAGAGCTCTGAACAAGTAACTCGTAATGCTTTTAGAATTGATGAACCTCTGGTAAGAGATTGGATTTATGTAATTGTTCCTTTCGAACAAAAAGCTTTGGATTTTTATCAAGACAGAGTTCTTGTCAACTTTGGGAATTACATTAGAAGCACCAATATTACTGAACACGTGTATTTATTTATTTAAAATGTGATAACTGGGAAAGCACGCAGAGCCAAGGCTCATTTCCATGTGTGACCTGGGTGGGGTGGGGTGGGAAGACCACCATAAGATCTGAACTCCAAGCATGATTATATTGTTGATGGATGTAAGGTCAGTCTAAAAGTAGGTGGGATCCCTCACTCAATTGATGAGACTTATGAGTCGCTGAAGGGGATGACAAAATAGTTGCTAACACTCTCTGAGCCCTTAGAAAAATGTCATGTGATAAGAGAGGAAACACCACATAATGAAAAGAAAAGTAGTGGTTTCCTTTGAAAATATTGATGAGGCTACCACACTGTGCAAAACAGGCATCAATTACCTGAGTTGGGCTTTGAGATCAGTCATCCAAAAATAATACCATTACCTAAATTTAACAAGCAAAGTGTCCAATATGTGGATAAAAATTTCATTCAGAAATTGCCCAACCAGCTAATCATTAACTTAAAACAAGAAATCAAAGGAAGTAAGTATAGTGTGAGTAAACCTTCTGTCTCCCAGGTTTCTTTAAAATCATTGTCATTGTTTAGTTGGAACCTTTTACCTAACAAACTGGTAGGAAAAGTCAAAGAATCAATTTGTGAATTTTGTCAGTACTGTTTTATCTTCCACTAAATGGTAACACAATATCATGGGTTGACATATACCCTGACTGTTATAATTGATTTATTTTTCAGGAGTAATAACCTAATTAAATTGGTACTAAATGAAGCAGAAAAACTTGATGTCTGTGGGCTACATCTGGTAGATCTTGAACTTCTGTTCAATATGGAAAGAGTACAAATTATCCTTCCGGCAGAACCTTGAGACATAAACTTGCAAATATTACTGCTAGTGGCAGTTATACCTCACTCTTGATTATTATGCAAGTACCGGAAGATACTGTTCCCCTCCCTTCCTATTTAAGAACTCAAAATAAGTATAGTCCTTTAAATTCTGTCCATGAAATTGACATTAAGTACAACTTAAGGGTGATTCCAACCAATTGCTTCCTTTAATGGTTGGAAGATAATTTCCTGGAATATAGATGGCCTAGCTGATAAACTAGGGGATTCATCGTGTATGAATTTTTTTACATATTTGATGCAATCATGTTAAATGAAACGTGGTACAAGAATACATCCAGATTTTAAGGCTATGAGACTTTTGTATTAAGGCAGTAAAGAAAAAAATCCATGGCAAAGGACAGATGGGTCATTTGATAGCTATCAGACTTAAAACCTATTTACCTTCTAAAACATCTTGATCTGATTTTGTAACAGTATGGTCTATTTTTTCTAGTGATCTTGTGAAGGTAGTCCAAGACTGCTCAGACTCAGATATTATTCTTACAGGAGATTTTAATGCCAGACATAGTTTACCTGTTAATGGTAATATGTACATTCATTCAGCATTTCTGGATGCAAGGATATTCATTCTAAATAACTGATTAACTAATAAAATACAAAAGACACCAGATATAATGAAATTGGTAGACAGTTTACTTTATTAATGCAAGAATTGGACATACTGTATATAAATGGGAGAACAAAAGGGGAGCCTGAGGGAGCTTTATTTATTTATTATCTATTTAGTTTTTGTTGACCGGGTAAGTGCACTAGACAAATCCTGCCTATTTTCAGGCACGACCCGGGGGAGGGGGATGCAGATGAATGGCAACTGACCTTGAACCAGATTAAGCTGTTGGTGGTATTTTTAGTGAAAGAGGAAAATTTGGCCAGGACACCGGGGAAATTCCCCTACTCTTTTCGATAAGTGTCATGGGATCTTTAACATCCCTGAACTATCACCAATCCAGGCAGATGGGACCTCGGTTTAATGTCTAAGCTTACACATATTTCTCAACCACAGGGATGCCAGTTATTGATTTAGTTTTGACTAATATAAAATTCTAGACCTCAGTAGTATATACTAATCAGAATCACCTCATTTACCTATATCATTGTTATTAAGTCATTCATCACTGATAAAGGTAGAATCAGCTACAGATGATCAGGATATTGAAGTAATAAATCACAAGAGAATAAAGTGGACCACACTGAATATTGATAACATTAAAGATATACTTTCTGAAGCTAGGGCCAATTAATTAAAAGATGCAGTTTGCAACCAATATACATTATATATCTCCTATTTTATTTCTTTTTTTTGTGCTGAATTATTAGTTTCTGGACCCTTTATTCTATGTGGAGTCTAAGAAGGCTAAGAAAGATGAGATATGGTTTGATCAAAATTGTAATTGGGAGAAAGGAAATTAAACATTCTAATCAGAACAACCAGGGATGACTTTAATGAACTTAATAAACAATAGAAGTTCTATAATCAGACTATCAGAAAAGAGAAAATACATCAAGAAACAGTATGGCAAAAATTGAAATAACGCAATACTTCGGAAAGATATGTGTTATGGACATTGGTAGCTAGAGGAACAAACTTCTTTTCTTTTGGGACCATTGTATTCAACCGGATATTTGTAAGGCACACTTTTCTCAGATATATTGTAGTATGCAGGAAAATTTAAGGCAGGATAATAGCTTAACTTTGAGAGATAAAGTGGGTAACTATGCCAAGCTAGTAGCACTGTTTGTCTCTAAGACAGAAATTTCTAAAGCACTGGCTAACGCTAAATACAATAAAGCCCTGGGGACTGAAAAATTAGTTATAGATGTAATTAAATATGTTGAGGAGTGGTGGTTACCAGTATTGCATTACATATACAATTACATTATACAGAACACTGTAATCCCATACTCTTGGCAAGGAAACATAATTCACTGCATCCATGAAAAGGTGAACTTAATGACCCAGCTGTGTGCCACCCAATAAGTCTAACTGATACCACACAACAATGATTTGTAAGAATAATATTGGATAGACTACAGAATTGGGTAGATAATAATAACTTATTGACTGAATATCAGAATGGATTTAGAAAGAATGAATCTACCATACAACACTGTATGAAAATTATATTCCTGAAAGCTGGAAATGTAATATTATTATCCCAACACACAAAAAGGGTAGTTTAACATCCCCAGAAAATTATAGGTCAATAAGTCTAACTGACTTTATAAGTAATTTATTTTACCAAACCTGTACTGCATAGATTGGATATCTGGCTAGAAGATACAGCTTTATTAACTAGATTTCAAGCTGGTTTTGTAAAAGGCTTCTCAACTATTGATCAGATATTTGTTCTACGTCACATTATTAAGAAATATTACATTAAAAAAAGGTCCCCATTTATATTGTCTTTATTGATTTTAAAAGAGCCTTTGGTAAGATTAATAGAAACCTTCTCTGGGAAAAATTATGTAAGTTACATATGCATCCAATAATTTTAGGAATAATAGTGAATCTGTATACCAATAACTGGACTAAAATTAGATATAATTTGCAAGGGAAGTTAACTAAGCCCTTCAATTCCAACTTAGGAGTCAAGCAAGGTTGCATCCTAGCACCTTTACTATTTAATTTGTTCATAAATGATCTACTGGAGCAATTTGTAAAAATTAACACACACTCCCTAACTGTCAATGGTATATCTGTCTACTCACTTCTTTATGCAGATGATCTAGAAACATAGAAACATAGAAGTTGACGGCAGATAAGGACCACAAGGCCCATCCAGTCTGCCCATTTCTTTTTCTACCTTATAAATGTGCCATCGGCCTTTGCTCTGTCAGTGGCCTATCTATTCACAGTCATTTGTATTGCTCCCTTATGCCTATCCCATGCCTCTTTGAAGCCCTGCACTGTATTCATACTACCACTTCTTGTGGTAAGCCATTCCATGTATCCACCACCCTTTCTGTGAAAAAGAATTTCCTCACATTCCCCCTTAATCGGCCTCCCTCTAATCGCATGCTGTGTCCTCTTGTCCTGCTATTTTTCTTATATTTAAACATGTTAGACTCTTTCACCTTGTTTATGCCCTGAAGGTGTTTGAATGCCTCGATCATATCACCTCTCTCCCTCCTTTGCTCAAGGGTATACATATTGAGCTCCGTTAATCTGTCCTCATATGTCTTCTGATGCAGTCCCTGCACCATTTTGGTTGCCCTTCTCTGGACTGCCTCAATTTGGTTAATGTCCTTGTAGAAAGTGTGGCCTCCAATACTGCACGCAGTACTCCAGATGGGGCCTAACCAGTGTCTTGTACAGAGGGATTAATACCTCCCTCTTACGACTTGTGATACCCCTACTAATACACCCTAACACCCCCCTAGCCTTACCTACTGCTTTAGAGGTCTGCTTGGATGATTTTAGGTCATCAGTGATGATGATGCCCAAGTCTTTCTTCCTTTGTGACTGCTAGCAACTCCCCTCCCAGCCTATAGGTGGCTTCAGGGTTTCTCTTCCCTATGTGCATGATTTTGCACTTCTTTGCATTAAATCCCAGTTGCCACTCTTCTGACCATTCTGCTAGTTTATCCAGATCTCTTCTCATTCTGCCCACCCCATCTGGATCATCTACTCTGTTGCAGATCTTGGTGTCATCTGCAAACAGACAAGCCTTACCCTCTAGTCCATCTGCAATGTCACTGATGAAGATGTTGAAGAGGACTGGCCCCAGGACTGATCCCTGAGGTACCCCACTTGTGACTTGCATCTCTTCTGACTGTATACCATTTACCACCACTCTGTTTTCTGCCCGCCAACCAGTTTGCCACCCAGTTGACCAACTTCTGACCCACCCCGAGCCTACCCAGCTTATTTATCAATCTTCTATGTGGAACAGTGTCAAAAACTTTGCTGAAGTCAAGGTAGGCGACATCAACTGCTCCCCCTTGGTCCACCACTCTGGTTACCCAGTCAAAGAAATCTATGAGATTAGTTTGACAGGACCTTCCTTTTGTAAACCCATGCTGTCTTGGATCCTGTGCCCTATGGATTCCAGGTGTTGTACTATCCTTTCCTTAAGGAGTGCCTCCATAATCTTGCCCACTACTGAGGTAAGACTGACCGTCTGTAGTTCCCCGCCTCCTCCCTGCTACCACTCTTGTGGAGCGGGATCACATGAGCCCTTCTCCAGTCTTCTGGGACTCTCCTGTGCTCAGAGACTCACTAAACAATTCTGCTAATGGCTCTGCTAGTTCCTCCTTAGCTCCTTAAGTACCCTGGGATGTATGCCATCAGGTCCCATTGCCTTATCCACCCTGAGCTTAGCAAGCTCTTGTAGGACCCTTTCTTTTGTGAAGGGAGTAGTGCTCACCTCCCTTCCCCCTGTGTCCATGATGCTGAGCTGTGGGCCCTGCCCTACCTTCTATTCAGTAAATACTGAGCAAAAGTATCTATTTAGGATAGATGCCTTTACAGGGTCCTCCTCCTCACATGCTCCCTTTCTCCATTAAGTTTAGCACACTCTCTGGACTTTCTCCTTTCACTAATGTATCTATAGAAAGTCTTGTCACCTTCTTTTACTGTTCATGCTAGTGTTTCCTCAGTTTGGGACTTTGCCTGCCTTACTGCCTTACCTGCTTCCCTTAGGGCAGTTTGGTATGCCTCCTATCTTCATCCCGCTGTGTTCCCTTATATTTCCTGAAGGCCAGCCTTTTGGCTCTGACCTTTTCTGCTACTGTATTTGAGAACCAAAGTGGTTTCCTTCTTCTTTTGCACTTCCTTTTCTGTCTAACACAATGGGATGTTGCTTCAAGTATTGCTTCCTTAATGCTTGCCCACTTTGCCTGTACCTCCTCACCTGTGTTTCTTTTTGCCAGGGCTAGCTTAACTCTGTTGGCCATCTTATCAAAGTCAGCTCTAGCCTTAATTTAAGCTTTGCCTATCAGCTTAAAGAAATATCTGTGGGTGCTACAAGAAGATTCCGAAAAGAATCAAATGATAATTAATATCTCTAAAACAAAAATCATGGTTATTGGTAAATGAATAAATAAGATAACCTGGAAAATAAATAATAATACTATTACAGTAGTAAAGTTATTCTGCTATCTAGGATATCATTTTTGTGTGATACTAAAATTAATAGTCACTTATTGTACATTGGAAAAAAAATGATACAATCTAAAAATGCTCTCTTAAGGTTTAATTCCCAATATGGAGGGTCATCTGTATTACCTATGTTAAGAGCCGTTGAAGCAAAAATGTCTCCAATTGTGTTGTACAGAAGTGAAGTTTGGTATACTAAAACATTTGAAACACTTGAGAAACACCTTTCATATTTATATTGAATTATATTACAAGTTCCAAAAAATATATCATCCAGCATCATAAGATCAGAACTGGGAAGAGTCCAAATAAATTATCTTGCAAGGGCAGCTAAAGTCACATGTTGGATTAAATTATTTGGGCAATCTGGTTTAAAATTAACAAGCAGGGTTTTAAAAGAAAAAAATGGAGTGGTATAATAAGGGATATATTTCAACCGGTTCCAGGTAGTCAGGGCACCGGCATCGTAGCGCCAGCATAAAGGCATCCACAAGCTCAACACTGCAACAACAGTGTGCAGGGGAGCAGGGTACCCACTGATGGCAGCACTTGCGAGTAGTGCACACCACCGCACCCCATCAACCCCCTGCCAAACACCATCAGGGACACAGGAATCATGGCAACAACAGGTGGCATCACGGACAAGAGTGTGCCTGGCACACATCCCCTACAGACACAAAGTGTGCCAAAACAGGGCACCAGGTAATGGCAGACACAGCATCTACACCATGGCACAGGTCCAGTGCTGCTGTGCACCATGCCTCCAAACTACCACGGCCACCAACAGTGTATCCGCCCCACCTCACCTGCATAGCATACATGTACGATGGACATGCCTGCAGTGCGATCCCCCCTGCCATGTCCAACAGGGGTGTCACCTGGTGGAAGAGCAGGTGCACCATGGATGCTGATGGCCAGCACCACTGATCCACAGCAGTAGTGCATGCCACATGGGGACCACCACTGTCCATATATCACCATCAGCTGTTCACCTGGTGCTGCTTCTCTGTCCATGTTGCTGTGGTCAAACATTGGGACAATGCAGTGCTGTCTGGTAGTATGTGTACCATCACCATGGTGACAGGCATGCCACATTGGGCATGCCTCTCTGGCCTGGCACTCATGTCGCCTGCGGTGCCTTATTCCGCATCCCTCAGGGTGCACTGTTGCACTGGTACTTTCATTGCAGGATCACCCTTCCAGTTTTGCCATCTTGCTGATGCTTTCATTGCTGGTGCTATGATGCCGGTGCCCTGACCACCCATAACCACGTCAACCTGGCTTGTTGCTCTACTAGAAGTTCTGAGTAAAGCAAATACCACACATCTCTGGATTGATTCACTAAAGGGTATTAAAATCTCACAAAAATATGCAATGGTTGTGAAAAATAAAATGAAACTACTATCAGTTACAGATTATTTGAATGCAATTAAAAAGTTAAAATTACATAAATGGTTCTCGCTAAATAAAATAAATAATGTATTAGAACCTTACTTAACAATAATTAATGATAATGAAGAGAGAGACACATTCTCATGAAATCCTGACTGGAATTATATCCCTCTAAATATTTGAATTTTATTTTTAAAAAGAACAAAGATCAAATGGGTGATCTTTTTTATGACTACGCCATGGGTGTATATGAGACTGTAGTGCATATTTTGCTATATTGCCCTAAGTTTAGGAATTTTTTGAATCAGATAATGTCTCAATTCACATTACCTGAAGACTTCATAAGAGAAGAACTCTTGAGACTTCTAATGCGTCCCCAAAGTCAAGATGCTAAAGGAATGATAGTGCAGTTAAAATGAATATTTAATATACTTCTTAAACAGAATAATATGGTCAAGTAAATGACTTAAAATGAATTTTTGCAAGCTAATGTGCCTTAGCAGGATATATTTATTTAGGAATCCCTAGTTTAGAAGAGTGGCATAAGCTTGTATAAATACTGTAATACTGTTTTAACTACAAAATATGTGAGGAAGTAATATATGCTATTGGAATTTTATGTATTTGACTCTTTTGATGTGCAACCCCACTATATATATATGTATGTGTGTGTATGTGTATGTGTGTGTGTTTAGCATTTGTAAAGGCCTAATAAGCCGAATAGTAAAACTTATTGAACTTGAACTTGTATGCTACCAAACTGCTTAGCACATAAATATGTGATAATAAAAAAAAGTGAATTATTTGCTTGTTTCATTGATTTAAAAAAGCATTTCATAGCATCATCTGAAGAACACTCTGGACTAGCTTGCAAAAGCTAGGGGTTGATGAATATCTGTTAAATATCATTATTAAGTTACATGAGGACACATGATCTGAGGTACAATATAACATACCTGGTGCTTTAACCAATACAATTAAGACCGTCCTTGGAGTATGTCAGGGGTGAAATATGGCACCACTATTATTTAACATATATAAATGATATTATTGGTAGACTTGATGTCAATGATGCAGATGACACGGTATTATTATTGACATCTGTATTGGGACTCCAGAGAAAATTAAACAAATGTGTTTCTCATTGTGATAAAATATTTGACTGTAAATACAACAAAAATCCAATTGCTGGCCTTTGGCCAGATTACTGTGAACAAATATAGGCTATATGTTAAAGGCACTAAATTACGATTGGTAAATACACACTAGGTCTTGGACTTAGATATGCCAGTGATTTAAAATGAAAAAGAGATACAGCATATCTGAAAGCTAAACTTACAAAATCTATAAGTGGAGTAAAGTGTTTCATGCGGAAATATGGAGGCTATTCTATAAAAGGCTTCTTGATGGTGATTAATGCAAAGATTAAGGTGGCTATATTATATGTGATTAACACTAAGATTAAAATGGCTATATTGTGAGGTTTCATATATATACACTAACAATTGAAGTTGTGCTCAACAAATTACATAGGTTCCTTTTATACCTCCCCTATTATGTGCCATTTAGAGCTTGACCAATTTTCAATAGAAAACACAAGTACAGAAAGAATAGTCACATTTATAGTGGATGTCTAACTTTTGTCAGAAAAAAAGGCTTCCAAGAATGTGCTTTGAAGAACATGTTTATTATTCTAATCAAAATGTTCAATTTCCCTACTTGAGATTTATTAAATACAATCCTTTTCCACTTTGAGTGGAATAATAACTTAAAAAAAAATATATATAGTTAACTTAGATAGAACACCAGAATAAAAAAGAAAAAAAAAACAGACAGAAAAACATACACTAAATTCCATTTCCCCTCCCTCCTCTCCCCCATTCTAATTGGAAAGACATGCTAAAATGTCAGTAAGTGTGGGAATATTACCATGAGCACAGACCAGCTATCCTTATCATGTTTATCCAGCTCCTCAATTACAAATCCAAGTCTTTCAAAAATGATTTTTTTCCTTTAAGGTATACATCAATTCACTTTTAATCATTTTTGAGAGATTTTGGTTGTTCCAGTTTTTTTAATATCATCCTCTTAAGTGCTAAAGAGCCCAATGTAACAATTTTCTGTTGAACTTGATCCAGTCCACTTGGGTCATACAGGTTAAAAATCAAAACTACAATGGTACAAGGAACATTTTTCCCTAGCATCTTTGATAAATCTTTTGCTAATTTTTCACACCAATTTTTAATGGTTGGGCTCTCCCAAAGGTTGCAACTTGGGGTACTTTTTGCATTACATCCATGCCAACATTTAACTGAGTAGGATGAATTTATTTTTGATAATAAACTAGGGGTAATATATGGTCTATTAATAATTTTTGTTGAATGCTTCTATTTTTTGCTGAAATATTTTGTTGGCTCTAATTTGTATAGCACGCCATTGGTTAATTTGTAATTGAAGATTAGTATATTTTTCCCAAGAGAGATCTTGTTTTGTTTTTTTGCAGTTCCTGATCTGAAACAATTCATTTTTAAAATATAGATAGCCTTTTATTTTGGAACAATTATATTCTTTCTTCTTCATCTCTAATAATTTCACTTAAATTATCCAACTTAATTTTGTGAACTACACAGAATGCTTTAAATTCACTCTGAATAATCATATAACTCAAATACTTATGGATTTGTTGATTTTGGACCATAGATGTGTATTGTCTATATGTTATAAATGCATCATTTATAATGAACTGTTTCCACTCTCTAATTCTCTCTGTTTGTAAGAGGTTAAATATTTTGTATTTTTGGTCAGCTTTTTGTTTCAAAGAACTATTACAAGGTGCATATAGTCTAGGCAACCAGTTTATTCTAATACTCTCCTTGGCTTTTGTTGTACATTCATATAATTGAAATAAGTACCCCTGATCTTTAAAAATGTTATAGTTAGGCAGGAAGAGAGGATTATTTATTGACAGTTGTGGATTTATGTTTTTTTAATAACTTTTGTAATATCTGAGTCTCAGATTGTGGGCAAAAAGGCCATGCATACATGGTAGCTACCGTTTGGGCTAATATGTATGACCAATGTATGGTCTGGGCAACCAAAACCTCTCTCTTTAACAGGTCTAGACATTATTCACCATGTTATCCTGGGTCCTTCCCCTCCACAAAAACCTAAAAAATATTCTTTTAATGTCTGAAAACTATTTAATACCCAGAGAACCTAAGAGAAATTGTAACACAAAAATCAAATATGGTAATACCATCATTTTTGTTTGGACCCATCCCCAAAGTAATAATAATAGCTTTCCCCATATGTCCAACTTATTCTTAATGTTTTCTTTGGCCTTTTGGTAATTAAGTTGAATATTCATAGTCGCTTTATTGGTTAATATGATCCCTAAGTATTTTATTTGGTCTGCTTTATTTAATTTGTTTAGGGCAATACATTTTGGGCTTTTTGGTTTCCTAATTGATAATCAGAAAAGCTGGAAAATGCATCTATAATTTTTAATAAGGCTTCAACTGATTTACTTAACACAGAAAAGATCAGCAGAGTGTTGTCAACAAATACGCTTACTTTAATATCTTGTCCTGACATGTTAATCCCCGTAACCTCTGGACATTCTCTTATCATGTTTAGTAGTAGTTCCAAACATAAAATAAAAATTAGAGATGACAAGGGGCATTCCTGATGAACACCAGCCTCCATTGATACAGGTGCTGGTATGCCATTGATTAAAATGTTAGCTGTAGGGTTACTATGTAGGACTTTCATAATTGATTGAATGTTTTTAGGCATGTTCCACTTCTTTAGAACAAACAGCATATATTCTCTATTGATCAAATCAAATGCCTTACTGGCATCTAGTGCCAGTGCATAATAAGTGTTTTGTAATCCCTGGACATATTCAATACATATTTAAACCTTTTTAATTGCAGAGGACGTAGTTCTTCCAGGAATAAAACCCTTTTGGTTCAGGTGGATGAGAAGGGGTATCACCGGTAATAATCTATTAACAACAATTTTTGCTATAATTTTATAATCACTATTTAGTAGGGCTGTGGGTTGATAACTGCTAGATAAATCCTTTGGCTTATTTTCTTTATGTAGTAAAATTATTTTGGCTTTTAACATTGTTTCAACGATGAACCCCCTCACATCCACCCATTCCTGCATCATCCTTAACATCCAGGGGGCCAACAGGTCACTAAATGTTTTAAAGAATTAATTTGTTAAACCAACTGGACCAGGGCTTTTTTTGCTGGGTAATTTTCTTATGGCCAATTTTATTTCCTCTACAGTAAATTGGTCTTCTGGCATATCCAAAGGTTTTATTTTACTCCCAAGGAGGGCAACCAAGATGATTCAGGGCATGAGAGAAAGAACCTGTGAGGAAAGGCTGGAAGAACTTGGGCTGTACTCACAGGAGGAGAGGAAAGACAGGGGGGACATGAGAGGGGTCTTCAAATATGTGAAAGGGATAAACAGGGGCAGAGCCAAATGTATGTTCAGGCTAAAGAAAGGCACAATCAGGGGACATGAGTGGAAGCTGGAGGAGGGAAAGTACGGGGAGAACGTAGAAGACATTACTACACTGAGAGGGTGGTGGGGCCATGGAATGCGCTGCCCAGGAGTCTGGTGGAGGAGGGCACAGTGGAAGGCTTCAAGAGGGGTGGGATAGGTGCATGGGTATACTGAAGTCAAGATGACCCTCTCAGGGCTGGGGGTGGGAGAGCGGCCCAGTAGGAGCCGGCTACCGAGCAGACATGAAGGACCATCAGGCCTATTCTGCTGGCTTTTAGTATGTTAGTATTTGTTATAAAAGACTCCATCATGTCAGGGTTCTTAATAGGAATATTTTTGTATATATTTATAAAGTATACTGGCATAATTACCACCGTATTTGCCCAATCCATTTTTATTTGGTTAGATATGTTTTTTAGAGCTGCAATTATGTTATCCTACTTCCTTTTTTTAATAAGTGGGCTAATAGTTTACCCATTTTATCTCATTGTAAATATCTTGCCTGTTTTATCCTTTTTAAATTATGTTCTTGTTTCTTAGCTATTTTACGTTGCCATTTGCCTCTGAGTTCAAGCCATTGTGAGGCATATTTATTGTAATCTAATAATATTAGTGTATCAAGCTCTTTTAGTCTGGATTGTATGAGTTTTTGTTCATTAGCTTTAGATTTACTTACCCATGCCTGATGAGAAATACAGATTACACTTAACATGGCTTTAATTGCATCCCATCAGGATGAAATGGATTGTTGCCCTGTATAATTATAATACCAGTATTCCTGGATAGCAGTAGTAATTTTATTGACAAAGTTTTTATCTTCAAATAAGTTGTTATTGAATGTCCAAGTTCTTAGATTAGCATTTTTCTTTTGTATTAGGTTAACATGAATTTCCACCCATGCACGGTCAGATATTATAATTGAATGAATTTTATTAAATGTAATGTCAGGGAGCAGATTTCTTGCTGTAATTATACAGTCTAATCTAGCAAAAAAATTATTTTTTTGGTCATAAAAGGTAAAATCCTTACTTTAGGGATTACTGATCCTCCAAGGGTCAACTAAGTTATTTTTTTCTAAAAAGGATTTTAAACATTTGGAAGTGTTTTTGTTTTGATGTGTGATATTTTTATTTTTTTATCTAGGTAAGGGTCATTAAGGGCATTATAGTCTCCCATCAATATTATATTATGGGACTGTAATTGTATTAATTTTTGTGTGAGTGTAGCAGTGAACTCTGCATAGTTAACAAATGGACCATAAGCTGAGCCTGTGGTGATTGTTATATTATTATTAATTGTACTTTTAATCAGGGAAATTTTTCCTTCCAAGTCCGATCACTTATCTCGAAGTTGGAATTTTAATTTTTTTCTTAATAGGATAGTAACTCCTGCAAATTTTGTAGTTTCTGTTGAGAAAAAATTATGCAAAATCCAGTTCCTGGAAAAATGTTATTTCTTGATTATTCAAATGATATCCCTTGTAAGGCAATTATGTCAGCTTTTAATTTAAGATATATCAGAATCCAGGATCTTTGAGTTGGTGAATTAATACCATTCACATTGAGTGTAACACATCTAACTAATTCATAGTTAGCTATTGGGATGGATATTTATTTCTATGCTTTATAGATGTAGCCATGAAATCCTGAAGATATTGGAGCTGAATGTCTCTAACACATTTGTATCGAATGCTTGGTGTAAGCTTGAATGTTCCCCACAGTAAAGGTTTTGTAGGCTATCCCACTTTTTCATTTTAGCACTCCTTGACAAAGTCACCCCTCAGACCGGGTCTCTTTCCTTGAATCCCCATCTCATGTCCAAAAATCAACTCCAGTCTGAAATTTCCCCTATCCTGACCCCCCCCTTCAACTGATGTTGGATTCAAGAAACAGCAAACACTTGGAGGACTATGTTACCCCCTATTAATTACCACCTCCCCCCTCCAGCTGCTCACTCAGGACTTCAAAGAATAAAAATACAGAGCATGGTTATTTAAAGCTCTACAACCAGTGTGATCTAATAGACAGTATACTGTTTAAATCTTAGACTTCAATGTGTAAGTTGTATAGCCAGATTCATGAACTGACATTTTTAAACTTCACTTAGCCCTCCGATCCCTCACAAACAAGATATCCTAATTCCATCCTGCCTGTTTGAAGCTGTTAGCACTCATCAGCATTAATCAACATTAATTAAATATATTTTAAAGTTTTTTTCTGAAGTTACTTATCAGTTTCTTCTTGTGAGTTGAAGGTATGACTAACACTATTAATAAACACTTTGGGCCTGATTCCAAAAGCAGCTGTGATCACCGCAGGGGACTTGAGGGAGGCTGTTTTTTCGCAAGTGCTGACTTGTGTCAAACTTGGTATTCCAGAAGCCAATGCCACAAGTCCCTGATGCAGCAACGTTAGACCATCTCCCTGATGATCTAACATTGTGTCCATGGGGGTACCCTCACTATGGGGCCTGTGCCAATCATTTGGTGCAAGTTGCTGTAAAATGAGAAAACTGTTGCAACTGTGTCAACCCTTCTGGAATGGTGCAGAGTTGCATTGAAGGGCTTTGACACAGTTGTGTTAAACTTTGCGGTGGATGCACGGCATGTCGCAAGTCCTCTGTCAACCTTCTGGAATCAGGCCCTTTGAGTTTAGCAGGGTACAAAATGTGTGTATGATAGTTATTTTCCCAAAGCTTTTTCCTCAGGAGTGCATATTTCCTTCTGTCTTGGACGATGTCCATAGGTAGGTCATTATAAATAGATATGGAAGCACCTATTAAACTAAGTCTTTTCTTCTTGTAAATGGCCTGCATCAATTGGTCTTTTTGATCAGAATAGAAAAATGTAGCCACTATGGGACGTGGAGGCCCCTGGGTTTGCCCTTGGTTTCTATTCAGTTGGTAAACCCTGTGAATTCTATATATATCAAATTTAATATCTGCAGGATCTGTATCCAGGTAGGCAGCTGCAATCTGAGTAAAGGACTCTTTTATCCCTTTTTGTGAGTCCCACGACTCTGGGACCCCAGAATATGGAAAATTTTCCTTCTTGCCCTTGCCTCAAAGTCTACCATTATGTGTCCAATTGAAAAGTTTCAAAATTTTGTGCAAGTTTCTCATAAGGTTTTAACTTGTCATCCAGGTCAGAAATTCCTTGTTTTGCAGCCTTAAGTTCATTTTTGATTTGAGAATTCTCTGAAATGAGTTGCTGAACAGTTTCATTATAGTGGTCAATTTTTTCTTCCAGAGGAGCTATTTTTTGTACACACATGTCCCATTTATTCATTTTTTCTAAAACAGTAGCAGTCCATGGTGGTGGAGATACTTTCTGGCCTTGTGCCTGCTCAGTTACTTTGGGAAAAGTCTACCAGTGGTCCCTTTTGTTGGGAACCTTTAGAGAAAAGTACAGGACTTTTCCACTTTGAGTGGAATAATAACTGATGTTTTCAGAGTACCAATGTTGGAGTTAATTGAAAGGGTTAAGATGAAATGTAGACAACTCTCATTTATGCAAGATATTCTACAGTTATAAAATTCAAAAATTCATCTCTGTTATAAGAACAGTAAGAAAAGCAGAAACAGAAAAAGCTGCACTAGGACATATAGGTGTTCAGTGACAACACCAATCAGGGTTAAAGATGTCACAATACACTACCAGCTCTTCACTTACAAGGATATCAGCCAGACACCAGATACTTCACCAAGTGTACCTCTAACGTTTCAACCTGAACGGTCTTTGTCAAAGATCTTTGACAAAGACTGTTCAGACTGAAATGTTAGAGGTAGTTTGCTGTTGGCTGTTCCCTCCAGGGTTGTGCCTTTTGTTGTTTTTACTGCAAGTGGTGTCTAAAAAATACAGTATACTTGGTGAAGTATATGGTGTCTGGTTGATATCCATGTAAGTGCAGAGCTGGTAGTGTGCCGTGACTTCTTTTACCCTGATTCATGTTGTCACTTCATGTTGTCACTTCTTTTTAACAATAAGAAAATGTTTGGTAGATAATCTAACCTTACCTTAATAAAAGATAGGAAAACCAGAAGTTGTTTAACAACATTTAGACTAGAAATATTTAATAGCAACTATTTTGGCTATGTACAGCATAGACCTGAGGCTATTCCTCCATACTGCAAATGTAGTTTGGAAGATCACAATGGAATTGAACATGTGATTTATTTTGCCCATTTAATTAAGAGCTATTAGGTTAGCAGAGATTATTGGGAGATTTATATGTTCTTCCACAATTTTTACTTTCCTGTATGGTCTTCACAAATAATCCAGAAAAGATTAAGGAAGTGGTATCCTTTCTTTCAGTAATCAAAATTTGGTAATGACATAATAGATAAATATAACATGTGTCTATGTCTTCTGTTGGCACCCTTTGCAAACTGTGTGAGAGGCCTTTCAGCACCATGCACTTCTGCTTAAAGTTGAACCAGCATAATATTCTGTGCTGATTTGCATATGCAGCCCATGATGCTTTGCATTGTGGGAGCATGTGTGATTTTGTATTTCACACAGATAAATATATTCTTCTCTTGAGTCATATTTTAGTAGATGCTCCAGTCTTAAATATGGATGGATCTTGTAAAGACACAATTATTTATATGTGATTTAGAATTTCCTAGAGTGTGAGAGCTTCTGTCATAACTTGATAATAATTATTTTTCGAAGTCAGAATGGAATCTTAGAATAAGGGAAGTTTTCTGAAGGAGTGAGAACATCATATATTGCTTTTTAAAGCCAATTTTATGATTACCTTTATTTTTTGAGATTATGAGTGGCAGTGCGTCATGATGTTGTGTAGGTAACCAGACCCAAACCCTCTGTCATCCCATTTAAACTGTGATAAATCTGGAATTAGCTAAAGCTTTAACTTGTTTTCTCTCTCTCTTCAAATATTTCTTTTTACTGTGTAATGAGCTATAGAGTAAATCAGTGAACACATATGATTATCCCAAGTACTGATGTCTGACAGTCCTTTTGTAGAAAAAGTGTTTCCAAGCCCTCTTAGCCATATCAGTGTTCTTCTTTGATAATCATGGAAATGTTTTCTGTGTTGCACAGACTATGGAAATGTCAGATGTATGAGCCTGCTTTATTTTATAATATTTTTTAATAACTTTGTATAAGGGAATTCTTAATGCTGTTCTAATTTTTTGTATATTTTATATTAGGTATAATATTGCAAGGACCCTGACAGTCGATCAATAAAATTCCCTCACCATGACCAAGGTGCAGGTGGGCTGTCTCTTTCAGAGAAAATCAGGCACTAGAACACAGAGTGTGCAATGAAGTTAAAGGAGGGGAAGCTTAGAAGAGATGTGTGGAAATACTTCTTCATGGAAAGGGTGGTGGAGGACTGGAACAGCCTGCTAGAGAAAGTAGTAGGGGTAAAGACTGTAGGGAGCTTCAAGCATGTGTGAAATATGCACAGGCACAAACTGAGTAGAGGTTGTGGGGGGTGCCAGTGATCAAATAGAGTCAGAGGCATTGGAATAGGCAGGAAAAAGAGGCACACTAGATGGGCCTACTGGTCCTTTTCTTCTGCAGAATCTATGTTTCTATATTTCTAAGGCTGAGCATATTTTGAGAAGGGATCAGTTACTACCAGGATGTTTGCAGTGTTCTTAAAGTCTGGTTCCAGGCTGAAAAAGTCTATGTATACCAGCTTATGAGTGCAGTTATCACTGTGTTTACCAGAAGGGCTGCCCTCTGTGGCAGAGTTTTGCATCTCACATATCTGTTGCGGGTTTTAAAACTATTGTTCCATAGCACTTCCCATACATAGCCAGTAGAAGCAAATATGAACCAGATCCAAGGTTCGCTCAGTTCAAAATGTCCAATATCATTGTTCAGGGCAAGTAGCACAATTCTTTTGAACTTTGAAGGTAATACCAATTATGCTTTTGGTAAACCCTGTGATCTTTGGATTTCATGGTACAGGAAGCTGTCATTGATTTTTATCTTGGACCAATCCTGCAGTGGCAACTTTGTGTCAGGATCAGTTGTACGTACTTATGTGGCATCACTCCTTTTCTTCAGGGTGAAAACTATGTCCTTCAAGCAAGAGTCCAATCTTTGTTCCTTAGCAAGTCTTGGGGAGTTAACTGCAGGGCAGAGGCCAGCTGTAATGCAACAAGACGGCAGTAGGCATTTGGCAAACAGTTGCCAGAGGTGCCAAGACTGTCAATGAAATGATGAGCATTTGCAGGTGACTGTGGCTTGTCACTCTCAAACTTCTGGCACAGTGCTTTGATAGTTTGCTCTGGGACTCATACCCATGTTTGACTGCCTGTGGATGATGCATTTGGCCATCTTAACAGGGCATTCGCATCCACATGATTCAAGCCAGGTCTGTATTGTACACTATAGTCATTTGTTAACAAGGCAGATAACCATCGATATCCAGCAGCATCTAACTTTGCAGTTATTTTTACATACAGTATGTCAAAAGGTTATCTGTTTTGACAGTGATGTGTGCCCCGTACAGATATTCATGAAACTGGCTACAATCCCCCACCTGAGTGCAAGAAACTCCAATTTGTGAATGGGGTAGTTCCTTTCTGCAGTGTTCAAGCTCCTACAGGTGAAGGTGGAAGGCCTCAGTCCTTCAGGTTAACTTTGATACAGGGTAACTTCAAGTCCGTAGAGGCTTGCATGTGTATGTAGAACATAGGGGTTTGCTGGGTCAACATATTCTAGTCCTGGTGCATTGGTCCTGTGGTAGATAATTTCTTGGAAAGACTTATCACACTGGGCATTCCATCTCTAGCAGAATGGGTCACTTGGCTTGAAATACATTCTTATATAACAGAATTTACAGTAAATTGAACGTTACAACAAAAGGGATGGCTTGAAATACTTTTTGGTTGGATCCATAACTGCAGGGCACTTTTTGCCTTTGTTTGTTGGGGTTAACCATGAGTTAGATTCAGAAGTGGTCTCACTTCTCAGGTATAGTGTTTAATGAGGTTCTGTCTGCCTGTTCTGGTGGTTGTTCAGGTGGATATTAAAGATCCCATGGCACTTCTCGAAAAGAATAGGGAAATGTATTAAGGGTAGACCAAAAACAAACACAGTTTCCATGTTACATTTTCACATCATCTTTGACTTTCCATTGCATAACACATAACCCATAATAGTACAGTGCTATCATATTATCCTATCTAGGTCATATTTTTCCACAAATCATTACACATATCCTGTCCCATCCACTTTCTCTCATATGTATGGATCTTGTCTAACTCATCCTGAATTCTGAATATTAAGTCCATTATTGAGATTTTGTTTCCTTGAAATTGTTTTTGGCAATTTGTTTGTCAAATAGTCCATTTAAGGGTAGCTAATAACACATAAATTGTATTTTTATTCAATTTTCCCCATTGTTTTGGGAAGCTGCCACATATTAAAATCTCATAAGTCATTTCTTTAAACATTGGTTCACCTCAAATCTGTGATAACATTCCCCATAAAGGTTTTATAAATGAACATTCAAAGTATAGATGTCTCATTGTTTCCAACTGATTAGCACACGTTTCCTCTCCACACATTCTTTCTGTCACCTGTTTGTGTTTTTGATTGTCTTTTACATTTAGCTTCACATAGGCACACATCCATACTGTATCCTGCATGTTTTTGGGGAGCCTTTTCTCTCGTATTGTTTCTAGTATTTTTCCCTCCTCTATTGCTGGTGGGGCCTGAAATACCGGTTCTTCATAATAAAGTTTCAATGTTTCTTTGTAAACTGTTTCCTTGTACTTATTTTAAGAAATTCTGTTGTTGTTTTCCATTGTCTTAAATAATAAAGTCCGTTTGGGACATATTTTGGGACCTGGTTGTAAGTGCCTCTATTTTTTAATTGCCACTGCTCATCAAAGTGTCCTAACCATTCCAGATAAAGGGGTGTCCAACATTGCGTATTTCCTTCTATGCAGGGCCACATATTTGCATAGGTAAAAATACTTTGAAAGAAAATTACTGGGTGAAGCATATTTAGGCCTTCTTCTTGCCTTGGTTTATATGTAATGCTTCTTTTCACAGGGTTTAACCTGCTTCCCCATAAAAGTTCAAAAAATAGTCCTGTTCATCTTGCTTGCATTATTACTGGTGTTGGATATACGTATGCAATATGTACAAATATTGGAATTATGAATGTTTTCAATAAATATATTCTTTTCTCTTTTGTCATTGCCCCTGACTTCCATCTTGCTTTTTTGGCTTTAGCTAGCTCACAGTTCTCTTCCCAGTTCTCTTGTGCAACATTTTCAGTTCCAAAGAGTACCCCTAGCATTTTTATGTTTCCAGTGGTGATTTCTGTTTCTTTCTTATCCTTAAATTCTGTATTCCCTAAAACTAATATTTTACTTTTCTGTTTATTTATTTTAATTCCTGTTGTTTCTTGTACCTCTTCTATTATTTTTAGTGCTTTTCTCCCTGAGACAACATCTTTTGTCATTAGGACGCAATCATCTGCATATGCTATGATGTTTTTGCAGGCTTGCTCACTTTTTATCTCTAAGGGTTGTATATCTGGATTTTGTTCAGTTAGCCTTAGGATAGGGTCTAAGCTAAATATATATATAAAAATGGACTTGGGGACATCCCTGTCTGACTTCATTGCTAAAAAAAAGTAGGTATTCCCATGTGTCCATTTGTCTAAGGTATTAGTTGTGGTTCCCTATATAACATTTTGATCATGCCTATGAATTGTTCGGGTATGCCATACCATTGTAGCACTGCCCATATATATTCGTGATGCACTGCATCAAATGCAGTTTCTTGGTCCAATGAGTAGATGCAGCCCTGTGTTAGCTTTTTATGACTTATTTGGTATTACTTGGTATGAAAGAACAGAAGAAGGCCAGAGCCCATCGAGACTGTTCCCCACACTATGTGGGACATTGTTTATCTATTTTCCCTCAACCAAACATCTAATTTGTTTTTAAAGACAGTGGCACTAGTTGCCTTTACCAACTTTTGTGGCAAGGTGTTCCATACAATGGATGCTCTTATTGGAAAAAAGTTTCCCCTTTTGCTGGTTTTATAAGTTTTTACTTCAAGCTGTTAATTATGCAGTCTTGGAACATGTCTCCTTTTGGAGAGTGTTAGACCACATTTTTTCCATCAGATCTGGTGAATTTATTAAATTGAAAACCAAAAGCATATCACCTCTTAATCTTCTAGTTTGAAGAGAGAAGCGACCAGTAGCTTTTAATCTGTTCTGATAATCCAAGTTTGTTAACCTTGGAATAATTCTAGTTACTCTCCTTTGAACCTGTTCAAGAATTGCTATGTCTTTTTTTTTGTTTGGATTCCAGAAAGGGGAGCCATAGTCTACATACGGTCTAATGTATGCCCTATACAATAGAATAAGGCATTGTTCAGTGCGATTAACAAAAGTGCGTTTTATTTGCCTCAAAAGTCTGTTGGTCATGCAAGCAATTCTAACACAGTGATCATTTGATGTAAGTTTATTATTAACATATATCCCTAAATCTTTTTCACAATTTGATGAGTGAAGTGGTAGTCCGTTTATATAATATATCGTTTTTGGATTATTTACACCGAAATGCACTACTAAACACTTGTCTTGATTAAACTGCATATGATTTTCATTTGCCCAAAGAGTTAATTTTTCCAAATTCTTCTTTAATGCAGAAATATTTTCTTGATTATTAACCTTGCCCCCCCCAATTTAGTATCATCTGCAAATTTAACCATGAAGATATTTGGCCCTGTTTGCAAATCACTGATAAAGAGATTAAACAATGTTGGTCCCAAGACCGACCCCTGTGGTACACCACTTGTCACACTACCCGAATCAGACAAGATATCATTAATTCTGACTCTCTGAGAATGATTTGTCAACCAGTTTAAAATCCAGTTGACAATATCAGGTGACAAACCTAGATTGTGCATTTTAGTAATGAGTTTTTCATGTGAGACTTTATCGAAAGCTCTACTAAAGTCCAAAAGAATTACATCAGTAGGGATACCCACATCTAGTAGAGTACTTATATTATTGTAAAAAAAATATCAGATTGGTGGTGCAGGAATACTTGGGACTAAACCCATGCTGATTTGAATCATAAATTCCTAATTTTTTACAATCTTGATCTATTAGAGTCTTCATTACTTGTTCCAATAATTTACCAGCCACTGAGGTCAGGCTAATTGGATGATAATTTTGCACAGAACCTCTATTGCCTTTTTTAAATATGGGAGTAACTATTGCTGAATGCCAATCATTTGGTACAGTGCTTTCTTGTAAGGATTTGTTGAAGATAATTGACAAAGGTATAAAAACATTTTTAGAGGTTTCGATCAGAAACCATGGATGAATACCATCTGGGCCCAGACTAGTATTTTTTTTTAGTTTTTTTGATAGCCTGTATAATGTCAGTTGGATAGAACCTATGATAATCTACGTGGTGAACTTTAAATGTACTAATAGGTGATTTTTGAGAGAAGACAGAACAAAAGTACTTATTAAAGAGTTTTGAGGTTTCTATATCAGATAGAGAAGAGCCATTGGTTATAATGGGACCAATGGTCCTTGATACACCTTTTTTTTATTTATATAGGAGAAAAGAGATTTGTGACAGTCTTTTGTGTGAGCTAGTTTAAATTCTAGCTTATTTTTTGCCAATTTAATAGAATTTTTTAAGTTTTTCACAGATAGTCTGTATTTATGTAATAGAGTAGTTTTAAATGGAACAGAACTATACTTTAGTTTCCTAAAAAGTTTAATTTTTATTTTAATCTGATTTTTAATTGTCTTGTTGAACCAAGGGGGGAATTTTTTCCTTTATTATTACATTTCCTCTTAGATGGAATAAAGGTATTTTCCAAATAATGTACAATGTTTTTAAAAAAGTCCCAAGCTTGTTGTGTTGTACAATTAAGAAGATTAGATTCCCAGTTTATGTTTTGTAAGTATTCATTGATTTTAGAAAAATTTGCTTTATTATAATTTTTGTACAGTATAACTTCCTTTTGTAGTTTTTAAACTGTTGAATTTCAAAAGAATAGATGAATGATCACTGGTCCCAAGTGGATCCCAAATTTGTAAATTGCTAATTTGTTGCTCTATGTTAGTAAATAATAGATTCAAAATATTAGGACCTCGTGGGTTCAGTAACAAGTTGTTGTAATCCAGTACTAACTACCACATCTATTAGTCCTTTCTGCATAGGACTGTCCTGAGAATGAGTCCCAGTTAATATGAGGGAGGTTAAAGTCACCAAATATTACAGTATCTTGAGATTCTGAAAAATGTGTAATTTCTTTAAACATATCAGTTGTGTAATCTGAATTTGCAGATGGAGGTTGATAGATGTTATCAATAGTTATATAGGACTGCTCCTTCAATACGATTTTAACCCATATACTTTCCAAAGGAAATGGAGAACACACTTCAAAAGAAGGAATATCATTTCGTATGTACATACAAACTCCACCGCCTTGCTTATCTAATCTGTTTTTATGATATAACTTATAACCTGGAATTTCTCTGGACCAAATTGAGGATGCATCCCACCAAGTTTCAGTTACTCCTACCACACCTATATTTAAAGTTTTACATTTGGCTTTGAGTTCTGCTAATTTGAGTTGGTTTAAATATCTTGCATTCGAAGCTTGGAATTTACATTTAGTTGTAATAATATTTTGGTAAGTATTCAGAGACTTGGGAATAGACCCATTCTCCCCCATTGTTTTTAGTTTAAACAATGATTCTCTCTACAATTTCCCTAATGCATAGAAGATTCTAATTATATTTCTTCCTGGAACTGAACATGTCTGTGTTTCACAAATGAATTCATTTGCTACTGTCGTTAGACTGTTACTTAGTATTTTGGCTAAAATTTTATAATCGCTTGTTAGTAAACTTAGGGGTCTCCTGTTTTTCATTTGTGTAGCATCTCCCTTCTTATATATAAAGAACATGACTCCTTGTTTCATACTCTCACTTAGTTGCCCTCTCTCTCTGATATCTTTGTAAACTGCTTCCAATATGGGTGCTAAGAGATCTATAAATACGTTATAGAACTCGTTTGGGATTCCATCTATACCTGGGACTGTATGTGTAGGCACTGCATTAATTACCTCTCATTTCTTTTTCTGAAGTTTCATTTAATATGTCTTTCTCTGTTTTTGTTAATTCTGGCACTTTGATTTTTTGTAAGAAAGTGTAATCTTGTTTGTTTTGTGTTTTTTTAAAGGTTTTCTTCACATGTTCTTGTACTATTAGTTGCATTTGTTTTATACCTGTTTGAATTTCCCCTTTGTTATCTGACAATGATTTCATTGTTCTACTTTTAACCCTTTCATGGCAAATTTCGTATGGGTTTATGTGAAATTTCTTCCCTTGTGTGCCATATTTTTGTTCCATGAGTAAAGATTTTTCACTATTATACTGATATTCTTTCATTTTTTGTTTAATCTGCTGTATTTGAATTGTCATGTCTCCACCAAAGTTTTTTGTTTGTGTTAATAATTATAATAGTTTTCCCCTATAGCCAAGATATTTTTGGTAGTCCATTTGTTGTTTGAGCTTAGCTCTTTGTATCATTAGTTCTTTTATGTCCATCTTCGTATCCTCCCACCATTCTACCGCATTATCATATAAGTCATGCACTGACTCTCTTGCATATAGTAAGGCTATAATTTCTTTTTCATTTTCCTCCTCTTGCAGTAAATCTAAATACAGCCTCCAAAAAGTACAGCCTATTTTTGGACTTTTACCTAAGTCTATCTCCACCTGGACCCCCGTGTGGTCAGATGTTTCTGCTGGGAATCATGCTACGTGTGTATTTGCCAGGACAATCCAAAACTTAATATGGGTAGACAATTTCCCTTTGTAAAAGGTGTGCTCAGGCTGCTGTCCATTGAGATCATATACATCTTCAAGATTTGCTTGTTTCAAAATGTTGTTTGACCTGTTGGTGTCACAGAAAATTTTCCCCATCTTCCTTCCCAAATCTCCTTTTGCTCTCCCATAGTTAAAATCTCCTCCCCATAGTATCAGATGTGATGTGTGTAAGTAAGATTCTACTAGGTTAAAAAAGTTACTCCTTTCTATTTTAACCTGTGGGCTACAGATAATTTATAAATCTGAAATACCTACTATCCAAAATTGCATCTACCATGAGCACTCTACCAGGGCATATTTCAACTACTTTCTGCATTTTGATGTGCAGGTTCTTAAAAAGTATTCCCACCCCAGAACATGTCTCCTCCCTTATTGACCAATAGGAAGGTCCCCATCTCCATTCTTGCTGTGCTGCCCTAATTTCTTGAATGGTATGCAGTCTTACATCTTGCAAGAAAAAAGATCCTCTCCTAAATTCCCTAAAAGTCTAATTGCAGACATTTTTTCCTGTCATTCTTTATACTATTAGTGTTCAGAGTCATACATTTTAAAGTTTTCATTTTTCTTTATTTAAAAAAGGCAAGGCAGTTATACAGTGTCTGTCGCTTCTATATACCTCATCCTTCTTCCCCTTTGTTTTGTCTCTTGCCTTTCTTTTCTTTGATTTTTGTATGTCCATTGATTCGTAGTCAGAAGACAGTTCGGATTGGGAGGACTGTATGGAGGATGCATCTGACTCCTTACTGTCGTCTCCCAATATTTCATATTTGTTTCTAAGATCTGCTGGCTCAGTTTCTTTCCTTTGCACTTTGGGTGTGGGTTGCTGGGTTGTTTTTTTCCCCAGATTTAGTGACCCTCTGGAATAGGCCTCCTGGTGGAACTGGGTGGGGGGCATTGTGTCTGGTGAAGTTTCTTTCTCAGATGTGCTCAGTTGTTCTTTCATAGAGGTTAATGGTGTTTCCCCTGATTCTCCTCCTCAGTTTTGTCTTGCTTCATCTTTCCCTACTTCCTCTCTTATTGTTTGTGGCTGCGAAATTTGTGCTTTCATTTTTTTCTTTTTGGGCCAGTGTGACGTACACATCCTGCTCTGCTCTTTCAGTTGGGTCTGGGCTATTGTGCGATGCCCATGGGCAATGTTTGTATGTACGTTTGTTTTCTTCACACAGATTGCATTTCATGGGGTTGTTGCATTGTGCCCCATAATGGCCTAATTCCCCGCACAAACCACATTTTATTTTGTCACAAATATTGCTAAGATGTCTCTTTGATCCACACCTGTAACAGTCCCAGGGCTGGTCTGCATAGAACACCACTCCCCTATCTCTTCCTAGAAAAAAATGGTTCAGTAAATGTTGCAGTTCTCCTTCCACAGTTCTCAAAATTACTTTAAATCTATATCCTCCTGTCCAAAAGGATTCATCATCTAGTATTGGTTCTGGCTGTCCTATGACCTTACATTTCTGAGAGATCCAATAGGTTATATCTATGACATTAACTCCTTCATTTTTAAATGATACAGTAACTTGTTTATATGCAGGTTTTGTCAGGGGATTGCAATAAAGGGTTGCCACAAAGGAGTATTCTTATTTTCTTGGTATAATTTCCAAAATCTGTCCAGGTCTGAGGGGTGTTTAAAGCTTATGTCAAACTGTTATTCTCCTGGAATATGGATAAGGGCATACACTTCATACACATAGAAGCCTAAACTCTCTTTTATTAGTTTTTTCCCAATAAAAGTTCTATCTGGGGCATCGTCAGGACTCCCTCTGAATTTAAGTTGTGCTGTGTTCCTACGCTTTGCAGACTCTGTCTCAGATTTTCTGGAAAAAGTCTCCTGCTTGTGTTTGGCCCTCATGCCCCCTTAACTCATGCTCTTTCCTACTTTCCACTTCTTTATTGGAAATATTTGTTTGTTCAGTAAGATTAACTGTGCACTGACCTGTTTTATTTTGCAGGTTTTCTATGTATAGATCCCAGCCTTTACTGTCTTTCACCTGTTTCCACCCAGCATCTTGTAGTGCTGCTTTAACCCAGTTGGGTGTGTCTCCTGGAAGCTGGATTTGCTGTTGTTTTGTGCGTGTAATCTCTTGTTCCTCACTGTTACTAGGAGCTGTGTTTCCTTTCTTTTGTTCACCATCTGGTTTCATTTTGTTTGCACATCATTTTTCCCCGTACTGTTCTTTTAATGCCCAATTTCTTGTTTTTTGGTTCCCCCATTTTTTCGCTGTTACCTCCATGTTTTCTGTCTCTGAGTTACCTGCTTCTGATTCTGCTTAGAGCTCCCTTAATTGCTTTTGATAGGCCTTTGGACTGCCGCTGTCTTCCTTGCCCTTTGATGTTCCTGCATCATCAGGATTTTGGCGCGCTGGGCTCTGTGCTGTCAAATCTGCTGGTGTTCCATTTTCTTTCCCTTCTGCTGCTCGTATTGCATTTTTTAGCTTCTCTTTCTTTTTTAAAAACTGTTGCTGTTTGGCTTGAAGCTGCAAATAAAGCTGTTTCATTCCTTGCTCCTGGATAGAAATATTAGCCTTCGTGTCAGGGAGCATATTTTCACTATCTTCTCTCTGACTTTGTTTTCTGTCATTTTCTGACACCTGCTTCTGGCCTTCTATCCTGTCTTTATTTGCCATTTGCGATGCAGTCTCTTTTTGCTCTGGGGCTGGGGAGTAGACCTGCTCCCCAGCCTCCCACACAACCTGCTCCTTCATCAGCTTGCAGCGGAATGGCTCTCAGCTGACAGCCAAAAGTTCCCTCTGCTGGTGAGTAGGGGAAATTCCCCGGTGTCCTGGCCAAATTTCCCCCATTCACTAAAAATACCAGCAGCAGCTTAATCTGGTTTAGTTTCAGTTGGTTATCATTTGTATCCTCCCCTCAGTCACCCATGAAAAAGGGACTTCTAGTCTCAGTGGGCATACTGGGTCAACAAAATTCAATAAATAAATAAAATCCATAATACCTGCAAAATCCTAGGAAATACAATAGGTTTTTCAGGTTCTTTGGCTTGGGCCAGGTGGTCAAGGCTTCAGCTTTGCTTGGAGCTGTCTGAATTCCTTGTGCTGACAAACGACCCACATATCTGACAGAACTCTGGAATAATTGGCATTTGTTGATAGACAGTTTGAGTCTGAACTCTTCTAGTTGATCTAATACCTTCATTAGATGAGCTTCCTGATCCTGGAGGGTCTTTCCAAACACAGTGATATTGTCAAGGTAGACAAGGCACTGTAGGAGGTTCTTGTCTCTGACTGCACATTCCATGAGGTGTTGAAATGTTGCTGGGGCACCAAATATGCCATGGGGCATACAAAGGAATTCATAGAAGCCAAAGGGGGCTTATGAAAGTGTTTTTCTCTCTGTTCTCAGGAGCCATCAGGATCTGGTAGTACCCATTCCTCAAATCCAGAACCAAGAATCATTTGTTTCCATTGAGTCAGTTTGAAGTGTTCCAAATCCTTGGCATGGTCTATTGATTAGAGGTTATTTTGCTTATTCAGAGTTCTGTAATTGAAACATGTGAACTGTACAATTTTTCTTGTATAGTTAATACTGTTACCAGAATCCCAACCTACAAATACCCTCTCAGTGCCCAGGGCACACATAGAAACATAGAAAGTGATGGCAGATAGAGACCTTATGATCCATCTAGTCTGCTCTTTGAAATAAGAAACAACCCCCTCCCCTAGTTACTGCCCAGTGTTAAGATGCCTTTGTATTTATCCCAAGCATTTTTGAAACTTTTTACCATGTTGGCACCCACCACACCCAGGATTGTTTTGCGTATCCCCTTACTCATCCCATTAATCACTCCCCAACCAAGTTCCACTTTAAATTCAATGCACAAAAGTGCGATGTTATGCACATAGGATTCAGGAACCCAAGGACAAAATACAGAATGGGAGATGTAGTGTTAGAAAAAATGACGAGAGAGAGAAGGATCTCGAGGTCTTAATAGCATACAATGTAAAGTGCAGTGTAACAGAGTAGTGGGGAAGGCAAATAGAATGCTGGGGTGCAGATACACTTTTCCAGGTCTGCCATGGGTCCGCAGTGCATATTTGCATAAAGGGTGTGGTGAAAGCGTACTCTACAGCCATGAGATGGCAGTGAGGAGCACTATCTATTTGTAAGTTCTGGAGCAGCGATTTGGTGCTATGGAGTAACTAAGTAACAAATAAATACCATTTTACATTGAAAATGGCTGATGGGGGTTAGCCTGTGGGGGACTTTTTTTTTAACATTAATGCAATTTTACTTTAAATGTATAATGAAAATGTGGGTACAGAAATCCATAACACAGCATTCCATTCTGTTACCATTAGGGGGCAGCTGATGACATCACTATCTCCACCTGTAGCCAGCAGTATTGATGGTGATAGTGAAGTCATACTCAGCCTTCTACTGGTGATTCAGGAGAATGTAGTTTTGTGCGCCCTATTACATTTGTTTGCTGTAGACAAAGTAGACATATTGGGATCATTCTAGGAGCAGTTTAGAGAGTCTGGAGGTTTGGCAGGGCCTCAACCATTCAGAGAGCAAGAAAACAGCATCTTCTCCTTCTTGATATTCACTAGTCAATCGCCACTGTATGTTTTTGGGGATTTGGTACATCTTCAGCCAGTGAGAAAGTAAAGATGATAGTAAGTGTAACTTCTGTCTCTCTCAGGAGTAGTGCAGCCTGGTATATCTTAGCTACATAGATACATAGACACTGTCGGCAAATATGGGCCTATGGCCCACCTAGTCTGCCCATTTGAGCTTGTAAGTTAACTTTATATTTTCCTAGAAGTCTGTTGCCCCTTACCCCTGACCTCCAGAATTCCCTTATGTCTATCACATGCATTCTTAAATCCCATGATTGTTTCAGCCCCCACTACATCCTCTGATAGGGTGTTCCACTTGTCCACCACCCATTCTGTGATGAAATTCTTCCTCATGTTTCCTCTGAATTGCCCTCCCTCCAACTTTATCCTATGCCCTCTAGTCCTGGAACATCTTTTTCACTGAAAAATAGTGTATTCCTGTACCCTGTTCCTCCCTGTAAGATACTTGTATGCTTCTATCATATCCCCTATCTCCCTCCTCTCCTCCAGGGAGTACATGTTCAGTTCCTTCAACCTGTCCTCATAGGACTTGTGATGCAATCCATGTACCATCTTTGTTGCCCTCCTCTGAACCTTCTCTACCCTGTCTATGTCCTTACGTAGGTAAGGTCTCCAGAACTGTACATTGTACTCCAGATGGGCCCTCACTAGTGTCTTGTACAGTGGAATTATGAATTGGGCTGGCAGTATAGCCTAGAGGTTAGAGGAACAAGGTGTGAATGAGCTTGATACATCCAGCAGACCAGATCTGAGTTTGATTCTCACAACCTCCACTTGCATACTGTGTGACTCTGAACAAGTCACTTAACCACCCAGTGCTCCCAGGTCGCCCCTGAAAACAGGCACTTGTGCCTAGTGGGCCTTACCTGGTTACCAAAGACTAAAAAAAAAAAAATGACCTCCCTTTTCCTGCTGGTGATGCCCCTGCCTATGCATCCCAGCATCCTATTTTCTTTACCTGCTGCCTTGTCACACTGTTTCCCTACCTTGAGGTCATCAGAGATAATAATCCCAAGATCCCTTTCTTGCTTGGTGCATGCTATATCCTCATCCCCCCAACTGATATGTTGTTCCAGGGTTTTTGTGTCCCATATGCATTATCTTGCACTTCTTTGCATTGAATTTCAACTGCCAAACCCCTGACCATTCTTCAAGTTTCTGCAGGTCCCCCCCCCATTCTGTCTACATCCTCTGGCATGTCCACTGTGTTACAGAGCTTTGTGTCATCAGTGAACAGGGAAATTCTGCCATCTAGGTCCTGTGCAATGTCACTGATAAAGACATTGAATAGGACCAGTACCAGCACTGATCCCTGTAGTACTCCACTGGTTACTCTTCCCTCTGTGGAATGACAGCCATTTCAATCAATCAATCAATCAATCAATCAGTCAATCAACTTTATTTAACCAGCATAGATACCATTGAGCAAGCTCATTCTCAAGGTGGTCCTGGACATAGATGCAATACATAATCACAGGTACAATAAATCAGTGTTGCTAGACCAATGTCCAGGTAGTCATCAATATAGTCAGTGCATAATGATCTGCTGGAACTGTAAAACAGCTACAATTCATAGAATAGGTTTACAGGTGTCCTGCCACCCAGCAGTGGGCTGGAACCATTGGTCCTTGTGACAGATGGCCCTGGAGTCATGGAGTATTAATTGGAGTCTGAACAGGTTGCGTGGTGCCTCTTGCTGCTGAACTGCTATTTGCCATTGAACTGCTGTTCTCTGCTGGCATCTGTACTGCGTTTGCACCATCTTGTGTCTCAGAGTCTGCCCCAGAGCCATCTAGCTCCTGGTTTAGAGGTCTATTACTCCAGTAAATGTGTGGGGGGGAGCTGCCAGAGGGCTGCAGGTGCACCCGGTAAGCTCCAAAAGGGGACAGGGCTCTGTAGTGCTAATAAAGTGCAGCAACTCCGAGTGGCCACCCACAGGGCAGCTGTCTGTGCGAGTGGCTCATGCAGCAGTGGTGTGAGCCTCCGGCATGAGGCTCAGGCGGGGAGGCTATAAAAAAACACATTTTTTACATTTATAATTTGTTGCTTCTCTCAGTAATTGTTCCTATTAGTTATTATATGGTTCAGCTCCTGGTTTACTGTGTAATACTCACTTTGTAAGGGACTTCAAAATGGTGAACAGAAGTATTATAATGTTCTTTCTGTATGCCTCTCTATTTAACACTTTGGATGTATTAACTCAGAGAATAATTTGGATAGAGAAAATGGTACAAACACAATTAATTTGTGCTTAATACATGAGAACCAACAGTCTGAAGTTGGATTACTCTGCACGGGGATATTAGCAAAACATGAGGTTAGAGCACTGGGTGGATAGCTGGAGGGAAGGGCTATTTGGGTTCATTTTTATGATTTTAGTCTTCACCTCCTGATGACGCCTGAAATGACTCCCTAGACTGCTTCATGTCCAGGCTGTATCCCACTTCTGAATTTGCCAACAATCTTATCGACTCTTTTCTTTGCCTATAGGTTGCACACGAATGGAGAGCATATGAGACAGTCTGCCTGTCTGCTTGAGTGGTAGCAAGTGACGTGGAACCACCTTTTATGTCACTAGGCAACATTGCACTTACAGGCAGACAAAGCATGATGGCATGAAAATGTCATTATGGTACAGATCTAAAATCGTCCAAGTAGAGCTAGAAAGTATTTTAAGTACTGTGAGGGAGCGATAACTTTACCAAGGGATGCATACAACATTTGTTTACTGAAAATGGCATTGCCAAAAAATAACCAAACATTATTGATCTTTAAAGACCCGATCAAAGAAGCTAAAGAGCAAATAGACCCGTCTTGTCCCAGGTTTTATTTTAAATGCATCAAAAAGCAAGAAGTGTGTAAGTAACTAAAAAGTCTAGATGATTCCAAAGGTCCACATCCAGATTTGATGGGGGCCAACATTTTAAAATACGCTGCAGAAGAATTAGCATTTTCCCTATAAATAATTTTTAATAAATCCTTAATTAAGCAGACTGTTCCTGACGTGTGGAAAAAGGCATATGCAATTCCTATTTTTAAAGCAGGACTGACTAATATTCCAAATATTTCCCGACCAATATCGCTTTTATCCTTGATTTGTAAAAGGTACAGGAGAGGCTACTGTACTCCCAAATTCTAGAGTATCTGAAAAAATACCATAAGCTAACAACGACTCAGCATGGCTTTAGGAGGGGGTGTAGCATGGCGACTGCCTTGGTCATATTCATGAATGACCTGCAGGAAAATATTGAATCAGGTCTGTATACAGGGGTGATGTTTGCAGACCTGACCAAGGCATTCAACCTGGTGGATCACTCCCTAATGAAGACTAAGCTGTCCAACATTGGATTTTGGAATTCAGCAACAAACTGGATTGTTAACTATCTAACAAACAGAAAACAACAGGTACGAGTTAATGGTACAACATCAGAATCTAGAGATGTTTAGCATGGAGTCCCTCAGAGTTCCAGTTTAGGACCAATGCTGCTCTCTCTTTTTATTAACAAATTGGCAACAATTTGTAAAGCCCCTGAAATGGTACTTTATGCAGGTGATGCTGTGCTGTATGTGGCTTAAAAAGACATTAGGTCATTAAAATCCTTGCTAGAACTCGAGTATAGGAGAATGGCAGACTGGTTTGCAGAAAACAGACTTGTAGTAAACAAAAAGAAAACAAAGTTAATGCTCTCCTGTACAACTCATAAACAAAGATGTATGGCAGAACCTTTCATGATTTCATCAGGAGAAGGAGATAACCTAGAAACAGTGTCTGAATTTAAATATTTGGGAATTACTCTGGATTCACAATTAGACTACAATATACATACAGACAATATTGTCAAATGGGTACCTAAAAAATGTATGCATTTTATGCAGTAAGCAACTACCTGACAGATGAAGCTAAGAGGTTGTTGGCACAGAGCTGACTTCTTCCTGTTGAGTATGGAAGTTTATTATGGGGGAAACTTCTGAAAAAATAATTAAACAGCGTACATATTTGTACAACACAATTTGTAGATTTGCTCTAAGAACTGAACAAAGAGAACATCACCGCACATTAAACAATTGCCGACCCGTTGGCGCAAGGGTAGGATTTCTGCCTGCAATGCTGGCAACCTCGGTTTGAATCTAGACTCGGGCCATTGGAGGGCTGGGGGGGGAATGAGTGTCCCATGGACTGCTCTCTTCCTCTGAGGGGAGGGTGTGTGTAAGCGAGTGTCTGGTGAAAAAGTGCGGAACCCTGGTGGAGGTTGGGGGATCCGATGCAACCAGTGACTGATACGTGAGGAGTTGGGATGGACATCAGGTTTATCCCACTGATGTCATTGCACATCCCACCTTCTGAGGGGATTAGCATCTGCCAGAAAAGCTGCCTGTCCCAGGGATGACGCCGCCTCCTGGTACCATGGCTCCCGCAAAGTACCCTACCCTGACCAAGACCATGTTCCGCTGGATGGCCTACCCCCATGGCCCCACCTGGGGTTAGCCTTTGAACACTGCCAGTCGCAGTGATGTGGCTGGTAACCTGGACCTGTCTCCATGGGGTAGGGTTGTCTCAGTGGCCCCGCCTTGGTGGGTATAAGCCAGGGCAAATTGGGGATAGGTTAAGGGGGATGGTGGGTCCAGGAGGTACGGCTGATAATATGGGACAGGCGGCACAAAAAAAAATATTTGGGAATTACTCTGGATTCATAGTTAGATTACAATATACATTCAGAAAATATTGTTAAGCAGTTACATAAAAAAATTGATGCATTTTATGCATTAAATAAGTACCTAACAGATGAACCTAGGAGGTTGTTGGCACTGAGTTGACTTCTTCCTACTGTCTAGCATGGAAGTTTAATATGGGGGGAAGCTTCTGAAAAAATAGTTAAACAGCGTACATATTTGTACAACAAAATCTGTAGATTTGCTGTAAGAGCTAAACAAAGAGAACATCGCACATTATACAATCATTTAAATTGGTTCTCTCTGGAACTAAGGGATGGATTATATGTCTTGCTTTGTCCATAAACTGTTGCATAGTTCACCAAACAATACTCTGTCTGCACTTTAGGTACAAAAAACCTACAATTAGATGATACAGTCTGACAATTCCAAAATGTAAAACTACTAAAAAAAACAAAGAGCTTTTAAACAAGTAGCAATTAAAACGTTGAACCATTTACAAAGTACATGGAGTGGTCAAAATTTTAAAATCTTATTAAAAATGCTACCCAGGTCTGAGGTACAGAACAACAGTAGATGAAATGCTTACTGTTTGGAATTTGTGAAATTTATATTTGATAAAAGTAATATACAGCCCGTTATCTCATTTATAGAGGGTAGCATGCACAAAATAATATGCACTTACTTGACCTCCCAGGTTGGGGTTGATCTACGGAGCACCCAGACACCTCACAGAGACAGAGTGGCAGTAAATTTGAATTAGCAACCAGTCTTAAAACATTAACGAATGTCCAAACAGTTGAAATTGATTTAAAACATCAAACAGGATCCTTTTATTTTGTAAACAAAACAGTTTGCCATAGCAATATTCTGAAATTTCACTTGGGCTAGCCCACATACCACATGAGTTGTCACAGTTCATAGTCCCACAGGGGGAACGTTACTGTGGTTTGGCATAGAAAATTAACCTTGAAATATTTCGGGGCTGCCTGGATTACAAGACCAAGGGGTCTCTTCAAGTATAATTTTCACCTCTGCCACTTGGAGAACACACAGGGCAGCATGAATTCACACTTTTTCTTCCTGACCCTCAATTTACAGGCAAGGGGAGGCAGTGGTCCCCTGGGGGTCTGAGGTGCCACAGACTGTGCCTCCCACTCTCCACTCAAGACCTGACCCCCATGAGGAGACAGAGTCCAAGTCCAAGTTCAGAGGAACATCCCACCAGGATTCAAATTTGGGGGCAAGGAGGGCAGCGCATCCACTGGGGATCCAAGGTGCCAGAGATGTCTGCCCCCGCCCTTCCTCAAGATCTGCCCCCCATGAGGAGAGGGTCCCAGAACTTTCAAATTATAGCAAGCAGAACTTTCACTGACACAAATGGGGGATAGAGTTCAGTAACTAGCCACCTGGCTAGAATCACAGCCTCTTACATTTATTTATTTATTTATTTAAAAGTTTTACCAGGAAGGCATACTGAGCAGTGTATCGCTCGATTCCAGATGCGTCCTGGGGAGGGGGAAAGGAGCGTATACAATATAATAACAATACAATACAATAGTTACAATGCTGAGAGCACAGTGGGTACAGTAGATAAGAGCAAGCAGCCGGGAGGGGGAATGGAGCATACACAATATAACATGGAGTATACAGTTACAATAGTTACAATGCTGAGAGCACAGTGGGTACAGTAGATATGAATAAACAGCCAGGAGGGGGAATGGAGCATATATAATATAACATGGAGTATACAGTTACAATAGTTACAATGCTGAGAGCACAGTGGGTACAGTAGATATGAACAACAGCAGAGGAAATTAGCATGAGCAAGTGCAGTGGATTATACATTATGTTGTGCAGTAGAATATATACATAGTAAACACATTTGATTGCATGGCAAGAACACAATAGCATCACGGCATCAGTGCGGTGCCACACTGATCCTGAGAGGAACTTTTTCCAAGATCCATTCTGTTATTTCATAGAGCACATCATTCAAACTCCTTACTTTCTTTCTTTTCTTCACTGTGATACCCATCACAGACTCAGCACCACATGGGCAAGACTGTAGTGCCAACCAGGCACATCCACACAGTTTCAGGCTACACAGCCCTCATCACACATCCCTGCTACTTTCCCATTTTCTGACAGGAAACTTAGCATCTTGACTCATTTCCACCTCAGCTGAGGCAGTTCTAAATACCACAGAATTCACTTTTACACAGACAGTTAAAATGCCATTTCACAGTGTCTCTGTTTACTCACTGACAGCCCTTCACATGAATAAACTCTGGAGTCTCTAGACAGGTTTTCCTCCTCCTTACAGGAGACGGTCCTCATCCACAGTTGCCACCAAGAACTTGGGGTTTTACAATGTCATTCTCAAGAGAAAAGGTTTGTGCCAGTCTCTGGTCTCTCACCAACTGCCTCAGAACTCTCTCTTCTTTCAAAACAGAACTCTGACTCCTCCCCTTTGGAATGCTGGGGCAGCATAGCTATCCCAGTCCTCCAAGGGCACATAGGCTGGCACCATTCTAGAGAGTACTTGCCCTCTTGAAGAAATACTACTACTAAACTCCCACGGGGTATTATATACATCTACTTTTTAAATAGATGGTATTCATTTTTATGCATTTTATTTTTTGGTTTTAGCTTGAAACATAGAAACATAGAAGTTGATGGCAGATAAGGACTGCAAGACCCATCCAGTCTGTCCATTTATTTTTCTACCTTATAAATGTGCCATCGGCCTTTGCTCTGTCAATGGCCTATCTATTCATACTCATCTGTATTGCTCCTTTATGCCTATCCCATGCCTGTTTGAAGTGCTGCACTGTATTCATATCCACCACTTCCTGAGGTAGGCCATTCCATGCATCCACCACCCTTTATGTGAAAAAGAACTTCCTCACATTACCCCTTAATCAGCCTCCCTCTACTCTCATCCCGTGTCCTCTTGTCCTACTATTTTTCTTATATTGAAACATGTTAGACTCTTTCACCTTGTTAATGCCCTTAAGGTGTTTGTATGTTTTGATCATATCACCTTTCTCCCTTCTTTGCGCAAGGGTATACATATTGAGCTCCTTTAATCTGTCCTCATATGTTTTCTGATGCAATCCCTGCACCATTTTGGTTGCCCTTCTCTGGACTGCCTCAATTTGGTTAATGTCCTTGTGAAGAAGTGGCCTCCAGTACTGCATGCAGTACTCCAGATGGGGCCTAACCAGTGTCTTGTAAAGAGGGATTATTACCTCCCTCTTCCGACGTGTGATACCCCTACTAATACACCCCAACATCCCCCTAGCCTTACCTACTGCTTCAGTGGTCTGCTTGGATGATTTCAGATCATCGGTGATGATGATGCCCAAGTCTCTTTCTTCCCTTGTGACTGCCAGCAACTCCCCTCCCTGCCTATAGATGGCTTCAGGGTTTCTCTTCCCTATGTGCATGATCTTGCACTTCTTTGCATTAAACCCCAGTTGCCACTCTTCTGACCATTTTGCTAGTTTATCCAGATCTCTTCTCATTCTGCCCACCCCATCTGGATCATCTATTCTGTTGCAGATCTTGGTGTCATCTGCAAACAGACAAACCTTACCCTCCAGTCCATCTGCAATGTCACTGATGAAGATACTGAAGAGGACTGGCCCCAGGACTGATCCCTGAGGTACCCCACTTGTGACTTGCATCTCTTCTGACTGTATACCATTTACCACCACTCTCTGTTTTCTGCCCGTCAACCAGTTTTGCCACCCAGTTGACCAACTTCTGATGCACCCCGAACCTACCCAGCTTATTAATCAATCTTCTATGTGGAACAGTATCGAAAGCTTTGCTAAAGTCAAGGTAGGCGACATCAACTGCTCCCCCTTGGTCCACCACTCTGGCTACCCAGTCAAAGAAATCTATGAGATTAGTTTGACATGACCTTCCTTTGTAAACCCATGCTGTCTTGGATCCTGTGCTCCTATGGATTCCAGGTGTTGCACTATCCTTTCCTTAGGGAGTGCCTCCATAATCTTGCCCATTACTGAGGTAAGACTGACTGGTCTATAGTTCCCTGCCTCCTCCTCCTTGCTACCACTCTTGTGGAGTGGGATCACATGAGCCCTTCTCCAGTCTTCTGGGACCTCTCCTGTGCTCAGAGACTCACTAAACAGTTCTGATAATGGCTCTGACAGTTCCACCCTTAGCTCCTTTAGTACTCTGGGATGTATGCCATCAGGTCCCATTGACTTGTCCACCCTGAGCTTATCGAGCTCTTGTAGGACCCTTTCTTTTGTGAAGGGACTAGTGCACACCTCCCTCCCCCCTGTGTCCATGGTGCTGAGCTGTGGGCCCTGCTCTACCTTCTCTTCAGTAAATACTGCGCAGAAGTATCTATTTAGGATAGATGCTTTTACATGGTCCTCCTCCTCACACACCCCCTTATCTCCTTTGATTTTAGCAATACCCCCTCTGGACTTTCTCCTTTTACTAATGTATCTATAGAAAGTCTTGTCACCTTCTTTTACTGTTTGTGCTAGTGTTTCCTCGGTTTGGGCCCTTGATGTCTGCAAATGATGATTGTGTCTGTTTATTGTTACAATTATAACATGTTGTTTTGTTGTCTAATGTGTTATGTATTTTTTTATTGCATTGTACATAATTGTCTTAGAAAATGGCAAGAATGGATTCTCCATTCTGACTGGCTGAAAGTAGTTCCAACCTGGGCATCTATTTTCCAGTAGAGCCCGGCAAAAAACAAGTGCCAGTTCAGGGTGCCCCATTACTTTGAGTATCATTGGGCACTCCAAATTTTCAAGTTGGTCATTCACCATTTTTTTATCTCTTGCTTAGCGGTCGACTTGCCAGCGGGCCACCTCCCACACCGTCAGTTTTAATTTAGTTTAATAAACATAAAACAAAATAACACAAAAAAATCTCCTCCTGTTCAAAAATGCTACATTCACCTTGCATTTCCCTTGAATGTGTTAGCCACTGTAACTCCATCTTGACCACTAACATCTCTGATGTCAACCCCACCACTAAACACAGGAGTGCTACACAAGTTACCACAAGTGGGCAGCATCCAACCTCACGTATTATTGTTGCAAATTAAAACCCACAAATTAAAACCATAACATGCTGCTGTGTTAAACTTAAATATGAAAAACATTTACAGTGCTCCCATGCCACTTCATGCTTTCTGATGTGCTCTTCCTACTTTTACGTGGCAGGGTTGCACAAGGTCGTGTGTCTAATGGCCACAACTCCCAAGTGGGTAGAAAAAAAAAAGTCTTGCAGGAAGAGCAGAAAACTATTTTTTAGTACAACAATGTCCGATGACAAGAGGCTGCTGGGGGTGGGGGGAGTACAAAAAAATCCATATCTTGTTCTGGAGGTGGTGGTACTGAGGGGGGATGTGTACAACAGAATGGCTCTGTAGGGGTGTCGGGGGAGCAGCAGGAGATGGACCAGCACAAAATGGAGGGACTACTTTACAACAAAAAGACATAAACTTCATTCTTACTCTTTTTACTCTAATTGTTTTAAATGTTTTTTTTTACATTTTTTAAAATCCCATCTAAAAATGGCACAGTTTGCCATTTTCTAAGCGCAATAATACCCTCCAGGGTGGGTGGTATTGGGCAATACTGGATCTTCCAAGGGCTGTAAGACCCTCTGCCTGTGTCATTGGGCCTGAATAACCCCCTGGATGGTCCGGTATTGCCCAATACCGCCCACCCTATTGGGTATTATTGTTTACATAACACCGGGGTCAAGTCTGTTACAGGGCCATGTAGGCCAGTGCTTCATTATCCAGTCAACAAAATGTTAAATAAATAAATTAAAAATGTATATCCCTGGTAGTCCAGTAGTAGGCCTCTCTCATCCCGTTCCCTGTTGCATTAATGATATATTCCTGGTAGTCCAGTGTTTCTCCTCTCCCGGCCTAGTCCCAGTTGCTTTAATGTTTATATCCTTGGTAGTCTACTAGTTCTTCTCCCCTACATGGTAGCCTCCACCCAATGGGCATCATTTTAGGGTAGCCAGGGGCGTACATAATCTGTGTACATACTGTTTTAATGACTTGGGACATTCTGTAAATGAAACTAGTTTCTTATAGAACCTATCCTGTAATTCACTCAGCTTTTAAATAAAAAAAGGGGTCTCCAGTTGAGACCCCTATAATTTCTTTGCTACCCCTGTGATGTCCCTTGTGATCCCAAGAACCCCCTAAAACGTGGTTTTCCTTGTGTATATTGATATGCAATGTGGTGGGTGGAGGAGCTTTGCAATCCCTTTGATTCTGGTGAAATGACACCACTGCTCCAGCACTCCATGCCAACAACACCTTCAACGTTCCCACCCCCCAGCTGCTGGCGCTTATCCACCACTCTCCTCTCTGTTTGGCCACCGTTTGCCCTGCACAAGCCCTGTATACAAAGCTATGTATTGCCACCGGACTTGCCTGAAATTTAACCGTTAAGTTAAACTCACAAAGTTTCTTGGTTTACTCACAGACTACCAAGCTTTCTGCTTTAGCTGGCAACCTCCAGTGGAGAATTGCTGAAGGAATGGCCTCTGCCATGTCTCTTCTGGTCAGTCGTCATAGATCTATAAAGAAATGGTGTCTAACCAGACAGAGGGGTACAGGTGATGCACCCTCTTTGATGCTTTCCTCAGAACAGACTGATCTTAGTGGAAGAACTGCAGCCTAGCATGAGCTGCTGCAGCAGGCCCCTTCTACCTGGCACCAGTGCAGTTTTCACATGACAAGGGAGCTAGGAGGATCCTAGGAAATAGAAGTTATTCACCTGTAACTATAGTTCTACTAAAGATATTCAGTCCATATCCATACTATTGAGACACAAGACATCTTCAGGCCGCGCTCCTCCCACCACCCTTGGTGTGTATCTTCCTACTTTGCCCCCTTGACATCAGATGTTGCATGCTGGAAGCAGGGATCAGTGTGTTTCTTCCCATGGGAGGTCAGGTGGGTCGTGTGGATGTAAACTGATTATCCTTAGCAGAATTACGGATACAGGTGACTAGCCTGTATTTCTACTATCAGGAATTCAGTTCCTGATCCACACTCTGGCAGATCCTTAGCAGTCTTCTGGGAGGAGGGACAAGGCATATACCCCTGTTTGGCGACTAGAGGTTGGAGGACTGAGGCCCCAAAAGGAGCATCATGATGATGCAGCACATCAAAGCCGTAGTGGGAGATGAATGTGTGTCCGTTTTAGCCTAGGTTGCATCCCTGCATATCTCCTTGCTGGGGATCTCCTAGGAAGCGGATACAGAGGGAGCGGTATGTCTAGTTGAATGAGCCCTAAGGCCCTTGGGTGACTGCTTACTAGCCAACCTACAGCAGTGTCACTGATGGATGTGATCTACTTGGCCATCATTCCCTTTGCTACTGGTCTGCAAGGTGCAGCTTCAACATATGTGACAAACCGCTGGTGAGCCTCACTGAGAATTCTTGCAATGCGCACTGTCAAGAGTAGTTAGCTAACAATTTTTTTTTTAATTTAAAGTGATATTTTATTATTTCTTTGAAACACAACAACATACAGTTGCTACCTCCTACCGGGCATACAGCACTAAACAAATGGATTCATCCGGTTACATTGATATTTACTCCTGTAACCCCTGCCTGAATGTTCCCCCGGGTCGCACCTGGAAACAAGCCTCGGCTCAGTGTGCCTTTCCCAGTCACAAACTTTTAAATAAATGAATAACTGAATAACTAAATAAAAGTTACAGGAAAAGGCATAGCCTAAGCAGTGTTGTTTACAGACTGGGGGATGTCCAAAGAAGATACCCGTACAGATATAAAACCAAACAAGCAGCACCTCTCAAGAGTGAAGTGGTTTCTCATTACAGTTATAAAGTGGCTAGGAAAAAAATCTAGAAATTTCATTGGCTGAGGGATGTCACCTGATTGTGTATTAAATCTCTATAAACACACTTTCAGGTGCCGAATCTAATTTTCCTCCCCAAAAAAACCCTACTTAGGGCCATATTATAAGTGTAATAAGCTCCTACAGGATGTGCATCATATTACACACCATATGCCATACTGCTAAGTCAGGGAATAAAAAAGTCTGTAAATAACCTAGAGAGCTAAGAACATGGAACCTGCAACAGTTCACTGAGAGTTCAGTCTTCCCCCTCCGATGTCTCTCTGTTCTTCTTTTCTGTTTGGGGTACCCAGTTGAATTCCTCTACTATTTTATCTACCGTACTCTTTTCTGTGCCTCCCTGGCATCATTAAATTGGAAGGTCTGACCTCTGAATGTGATCCAAATCTGGCTGGTGCAAGTATCAAATGAACTACCCTTAGTCCAAGAAATTGCCGCCACATAGGGTCAAAGAGCTTCCTTCGTGACTGGATCACAAAAGAGCAGTCTGGGAACAGTTTAACATCATGCTCTTCAATGGTGATAGGAAAATTATTTTTTTATATTGACAGCCTTTTTACCTCCTCCGTGGAGTGGGCTGGTGGGTCATCCGACCATGGCACCAGCATCCCTGGACCCGGGTCTGGTCAGTGACATACTCTCCTCCATGCAGGCTGGCACGCACAGTGTCCCCCCCATGGGGGGGGGGACCTGGATCCAATACCTGGGGGGGCGCATCTCTCTAGGTCCAGGGGACGTGGTGCATGGCCATCAGCTGCCATGACCACCCTGCAGTTTTCTGCCTGAATTTATGCCCCTGCTGCAGCTGAATGTGCAATGATGTTAGTGTACTTGCATGCCAACATCCGCCATGCTCCAGATCCCTCTTTTGTGCGCCACTCCTGTAGTGCCCCTGACTTCCATCAGATGCCGATGCAGAGTGACATGAACCCTTTTACCCACCCCAGAGAGAGGAGAGCTGTCCTGGGATGCTCCATCCTCTCCCTCCCCTGCCGACCACTGACAGCCTGAGTCCATTTCCGAACCCTGGTTGCTGGCATAACGCGACATGTGGCATCCAGCACCTCAACCCTTAGCTCCACCAGGCCTGCCATGATGGGAAAAGTCTGAGAAATCCACTGAAAAACCAAGTCCCTCATCTCAGGACCTGCAGCTGGATGGTGTGGGGTACAGTTACACATTGTTGGGCTATCCTGGTGTTCATTAAATCAGCTCTTTCAGTGCCCCATGGTTCAAAATCATGATCTTTGGTGATTGAGATCTTTAGCCAAGTTCTAAGAAAGGATAACAAGTGCTCCCCTACACTTCTTCTGGGAGGCTGACCACTTGAATGTTCATGGCTCTTGCGTTGTTCTCTAGAGTTTCGAGCTAGGCTCATTTTTCCAACTGTCACTTGGGCTGTTTTAGCAGACTTATCAGCTTCAGTAGCTGAGGTAACTGCATCATCGATTATTGTATCACGTGCAGTCATGTGGTTTAAAATCAGTTCTCTTTCGGGACTTCCAGTGATGTCACGGAGGCGAGAGCAAGCAACTGAGTGCAGCTCCTCACCCGCTTTGCCCAGAGAAGCAATTTAAAATCTAACACTTTTGGTAAAGAGGACCAGAAATTACATCTACAGGATGTGTGTAAAGGATAAACAAAGTAAGGAAAGATTGAAAAACCTAACCCAGATGATCGCGGATTGACACCAGCTTTCAAAAGGTCGAGCAGAAGTCCATCTCCGGCTAGCATAGCTGACACGGAGGAAGAGTCTGAGCAACTGTCGAGATCTAGGTTCAAATGGCTATTTAGAGAAATTCGGGAGAAGAGAGCAGAGACAAAACAAGAGTTCAGAAATTTAGACCAAAAACTTTCCAAACTTGAAAAGCGAGTGGAAGAAGCGGAAGACCAGATAGCTCAAACTGAGGATAGCACGGACACAAACTGGCCTGATACTACAAGCTCTGGTGGCACAAACTGAGAGAATATATGAAAAATGTATAGATCTTGAAAGCCGCTCCAGACGAGAGAACATCAGGCTTTATGGCCTCCTTGAAGGTACTGAGACAGGTCGAATGATGGATTTTCTAACAGACCTACTGATGGATGTACTAAACTTACCAACGGGCTACCAATTAAACATTGAGAGAGCTCATAGAGCGTTACAACCAAGACCTGCAGACAACAAAGCCAGACCATGATCGATTATAATTAAATTCAACAGCTACAAAACAAAGGAGGATGTGCTGATAAGGGCTTGGAAACAGAAGGAGGTTACATATTTAAATAACAGACTGTTTTTGGATCATGACTTCCTCCAGGAAATCCAACGGCAATGATCACAGTATGCAGAAATAATAAGGGCTCTGAAAGTTAAGGGCCTTTGCTTTCATACCCTTTATCCAGCTAGAATCCGCATTTTTTGGCCAGAAGGAATAAAAGTACACAACTCACCAAAGGAGGCCAGGGAGGCATTGGCGGCAAAGGGCTTGGTAGAATCACAGGCCTCAGAAAACGGAAACTGAAGTTCCCAGAAGGTGATGGACTACACTGGGAGCTGGGCGATAGTGACAGGGAGGAGGAAGAGAGGTCGTGATCTTGCTATGACATCGGCTGACTCGCTGCAAGCAATAAAAGTACTCTTACAAAAATTTCAGAATCAATGTAAAGACACTGCAATGACTCTCAGGGATAATCGTACTCAGAGAGACTTTTCTGGTACTCTACAAGTGGGGCTATGTAAGGTATCAGTAATCGCTAACATTAGCCTTGTTGTTTGGGCTGAAAGGGATTTAACTTGGACTGTGATCTGAAGTAAGGACCGAAGCAGCCGAGTAAGATCTGTTACCTTCAGATAGACAGTCTCGCCTCATCATTGCGAGATGAGCAAATTGCATGGGACTTATCCGTTGCTGTTCTTGTTTTTTTCTTCACGGGGTTTCAGTAATGTTCAAGCCTAATGGATCTCAAGCTCAGGGACACAGTGACACAACCATATGCAACCAAAATATGAGTGTCTATAACTAAATGAGCACTCTAATGTTTTAGGTTACCCTTAATTTCCTCTAAGAAAAGTTATATAAAGGCATGGGCTGAATTGTTTCGATCTGGGCGGGGCAGGGGTGGAGGGTAGAGATCCGTGACGTCACATTTTACTTTCTTTGTGATATATACTATTTAAAGTATATATTTGGGGTCTATTTAGTAAAATCTAAAGGCTCTCGAGGGGGATCACACGTGGTGTAATAGTGCTCTTTAAACTCCTCATACTAGTGATCCCAAAAAAGAGGGGTTACTGGTAATAGAAACCTTTTTAGGAGGAGGCAAAGGTTTCCTTTGTTGGAAGTACTTGTTTTGGTTAAAAATTATTAGCATATTAGTTAAAATGTTAAATAAGATGTTGCGATGTCTGAAATTTTTTAGATTGTTTGTAAAACGACCTTGGAGATTTTTCTTTTGTGAAGGGGATGGCTGGGGCGGGGGACCAAAGGGTGATTGTTGGGATAAAGGAAATGCAACAACCTTTCAAAATAATAACTATTTGGTACCCTAAATGAATAATGCGGGTGTAATTACAGTCTCTTTTAATGTCAATGGGTTAACACATCCTATTAAAAGAAGTAGAACAATGTCCTTTTTACGAAAGTCCCGGGCAGGCTTTATAATGCTTCAGGAAACTCATTTAAGTAAAGATGAGCACAAGAAATTAAAAAAATTTGAATATCAAATGTTAGTGCACTCCTCTTATAAGAATGGCAGGAGAAGGGATGTTGCGATTCTCATACCCAACGGTTGCTCTTTGGAAATGATGGACACAATTAGAGATAAGGAGGGCTGCTGGGTTGGTTTAAAGAGCAAATACAATGGCACAATGATATCGTTGGTCTCAATATATGCACAACCAGGCTCACAATTTATATTTTACAGAGACTTTTTACTGCGTGTCTTGGATTGGGCAGAGGGTGCCCTTGTTATTGGGGGAGACTTGAACCTAAGGTTGAATGCTCACATGGACACATCAGGAGGGATTACTAGGCAGGAGAATGGAACAGCAAAAAAAGTGATAGGGTTGATGGGGGAATTAGGCCTTGACGACACCTGGATGCAGATGCATAAGGGAGTCAAGCAATTTTCATTTTACTCTTCGGCACATAAAATATATTCAAAGTTGGATTATTTATTAATGCCTAGGGACAATATATCTATGTGCACTGATTCATGGATGGGTGATATAGTTTTATCAGATCACGCCCCAGTATATTTGAAGTTAAGAATAGGCCCCACAAGGTGCTCTGCCTTCTGGAGACTGAACCTGTCCCTGATATGAGGTCAGGAAAATAAGGAAACAATAATTAAGGTAATAGAGCAAGCAGTCAGTGACAATGCAGATCTGGACATCACACCTGGGATTTTATGGGACACGGTGAAAGCAATAATAAGAGGAAAATGTATAGAGATTTTGTCTAGAAAAAGAGAGAGAGGGAAGCAAAAAGAGATGGACTACAGGAGCAAATAAGGACTCTCGAATTACAACAACAACAACAATTAAATACAGATGGGGAAAATTATTAAAGAGTTTAAAGAGGGAATTGTTGGACCTTTTAGACTACCAAGTGGAGCAAAAGTTGCTTTATTTACGTCAGAAATATTATGAGGGTGGCCCAAGGGCCCTTAGGCTTTTAACATGTAGGCTTAGACAACGTAAAGCTAAGGCCAGCATCCCAAAAATATTTGACACTAAAACAAAAATGTGGAAAAATAAAGTAAAGGAGATTGCTGAAACATTTAAAAATTATTATCAAACCCTATATAGTAAGGGGGCCAGCCCTCGCGGGAGAAATAGAAGGATTATTTGACACCTCTGGGCCTTGCAAAAATTCAAGCACAACATATAGAGAATCTACTTTCCCCATTTACACAGGGAGAGATACAGTTGGAAATCTCTTGTTTAAAGACAGGTAAATGCCCAGGAACCGATGGGCTTCCAAACGAGTTATATAAAAGTTTTAAGCCAGAAGTAGTGCCACTTTTTAGGGATGCTTTTAATGCTCTATGGAAGGAGGGAGGTAGATGGGCCCCATCCTGGAGTCAGGCGGTCATTTTGGTATTGCCAAAGCCAGCTAGGGACCCAACCAGATGCTCCTCATATAGTCCGATCTCATTATTAAATACTGATTATAAAATAATGATGGGGCCCCTTGCCCGTAGGCTGGAAAAATTCCTTCCAGACATTATACATCTAGATCAGACCGGTTTTGTCCCAGGGAGGCAGACCTCAGACAATGTAAGAAGGTCAGTGGACATTATCGAACATCTTCAATTAACAGGGACCCCAGCATATGTGATGAGCCTAGATGCAGAAAAAGCCTTTGATCAGGTTTCGTGGGATTTCCTTAGGGGCACCCTAGCTGGCTTTGGTTTTCCGGCTCCTTTTGTGGACCTGATATTTGAGCTATATGAAAGCCCAACAGCCTATGTAAGAGCCAGTGGTTACATATCTGGCTCTTTCCATCTGGAGAGAGGCACGAGGCAGGGCTGCCCCTGCCCTGTCCCCACTATTATTTGCTATGTATATTGAGCCTTTAGCTCAAAGTATAAGGAGGAATGCCCAGATTAATGGAGTGGAACTAGGAAACACAAAACATAAGCTGGCACTATACACCGACGATGTGTTACTATATCTGACGAGTCTGGCGACATCATTGCCAAAGGTTTTTGAGCAGATCAGGATCTTCTCAGCCCTATCGGGATATGCTCTGAACTGGTCAAAGACAAAGGTCTTGGTCTTGTTGGACACAGTCGAGGAACAGATTAGGGCAGCGTATCGAATGAGGTGGGACTGTGAGGTTATCAAGTATTTGGGAGTCAGGCTGGGTAAATCACCAGATACGCTAGTTGCAGACAATTACCCATCCTTAATAAAACAGATAAGGGCGGCTCTGCAAAGATGGGACAGTATTCCCTTCCCTTTATACTCTAAGCTTCAAATAGTTAAAACAAACGTCTTACCAAGACTGCTATACCTTTTTCAGGCAGTCCCATGTAAGGTACCTCAGAAGGAGTTCGAGGTATGGCAAAGCTGGATAATGAATTTCATCTGAGGGAATAAACGTTCCAGAGTAACTAAAAAAGTGTTGTTCCTACCAAAGCAGGAGGGGGGTAGAGCATGTTTGAAAGTAAGTAGTTACTGGGCTGCTGCTCAGATGAAACAAGCTCTACTATGGGTCCACAGGAGTTACAGAGCACACTGGCAACAAACTGAGCTGCACTTGGTGGGGAGGGCACAGCTGTGCTCAAATATTTTTGACCCTCAGGGCCGTATATCGGACCATGTGACACTCCCTTCCTCGGTGGAAGCAACTCTACATGGATGGTATCAAGGTATAAAGAAAGGATCCACGAAGAGAAACATGTGGAGATATAAGTGGTTTGTCTTGGATAAGGCCTAGTCCCCTAGTAATTTCTCCAACTGGTATCAGAGACAGGCGACTGCGGGTTTAGTTGCAAGTTGGCAATTATTGCAGGTAAGTACATTGTTATCATTTGAGAGGGCAAAGGGGTTGTTCAATTGGTCAGAACATGATCAGTTATATTATTAACAAATTAGAAATTACATAAACAGAAAGTTGCAAGAGGACCTTAAGCAGGAAGATCTCAGACCCTTCCCCTTGATTTTGAAAGTATTTGGGATTCAACCCATGGCAAAGGGGCCATAACAATGCTTTATTGGAACTTGATAGCAGACCAGAAGTATAGTACGGTCTCATTACAAAATAAATGGGAACAGGAACTAGGTATACAGCTAGATCAAAAAAAATGGGGCATTATTTTTAGAAGTGGCTGGAGCACAACCTCATCCCCCATATGGCAGGAATTTGCCTGGAAGATTAAAATTAGATATTTCTATACGCCAGGTAGACAGATGAGGATGGGTTCCAGAACCAACACAATATGTTGGCGAGGATGTGGATGCCTCCAAGCTGAGATGTCACATATTTTCTGGTCTTGCTCTGGACTGGAAGCATACTGGGACAGTAGTAAACAACATTTAAAGGAAGTATTTTGGACTGGTAACAGAGATAGGACCAGAGAATATTGTGTTGGGTTTATGTCCAGCAACAATTAAAGGAAAGGAAGGCAGTATTTATGGGTGGTGATGTGCATTGTGGCCCTGAAGGGCATAACAAAGAAATGGTTACAGCAGTCTCCTCCGGAGATAGGGCAATGGGTGGGTATAATAAGCCAAATACAAATTATGGAAAAAGTTACTTTTGCTGTTAATCACAGTAGTGAAGCACATTTAAACAGATGGACTCACTGGGATATATAAAGAGAGACTACAGGGTTGAATCAGTGATTTAAAATATATGCCCCCCTTTCTCTTTTTTCTCCCTTTCCCCTTCCCATCCCCCTTTCCTCTTCCCCCTTATTTCTTCCCTTTTCCCTCCTTCCTTCCTCTCTGTTTTACCCCTTCTAACCCCCCTTCTAACCACACACCTTCCTCCTTCCCCCTCCTCTTTATTGTCTTTCTTCCCCCACCTGGTATAGGTCTAATTCTATTTTCCACAAAAGGCATCAGTCTTAAATAAAATCTAATGTAATACAAAAGGGTAAAGGCATCGTTTTTTTCTTTTTATTACCTCCCCAAGGGTATAAATCTGTTTTAAAACAATATGAATCTGTTAGGATTAAAAAAATTTGCATGTTAATTTCTTGGTTTGATAGGCGTGAATGGTAAAAATGGATCAGGTTTAAGGTGTACATGAGACAATTGTGGTTGTGCTATATTGGTAATAACTGCTTAATGGATTTTTGAATATGACAATATATGTATGATACAACCTGAATGTGATAATGTATGTAAGCTACAACCTGAAGTTTTTTACTGGAAAATACTTAATAAACTATGTATAAAAAAAAAAATAGTTCTCTTTCATGTCTGTTTCCCTGATCACACTGAGCATGCTCCTCCAGGGCAGCGGAGGGCCCGCTTCACTAGGGCGGCTGGCGTCAGCACTACCCCTCTTACTGCTGCGGCTGTGGCCGTGGCTGGCCTTTCTCTTGTCCTCCTGAAATCCCTCTCAGTCTACCCATATGAATTTTATATTTGTAGGTTCCTTATGCTCTAAAGAATAAAACTATTCAACACAGGAAGACAAACTGAGTGGTTAAAAATAATTTATTGCTGTCTTTCTTAGAGCTGAGCTGAAAGACTTCTTGTCTGCTACATGGCTCTTTAGTGCTACCCTATTTCCATAATTTTCTGTGCCCATCACCTCACTCCTTCTGCTGCCACCAGGAAGGAAATGGTATCCAGTCTTTGGGCCCTACAGTTTAAGAGGGAGGTGTTGGCCCACTTCGGAGGTGGGTAGTGTGAGTAGGGGCTCCAGAAGGGTTGTCATCTGGTGTGCTTAGAAATATGATTTCCCCCAATGCAGTAAGCGCTCCCACCTCCTGCACATGCACTTAGCGATGCTCAGGTGGGGCAAAGCACCGCATTTCTACCCATGCCGCTAGGGCATCGCCACATCTCCACCGGGAGTCGCGTTTGCAGCAATGCATGATGGACTTCCTTCCTGGGAGGAGAATGTCTACAGGCTGCTGTATAACCCTCCCTGGCAGCCTCTGCTCTTGATGTCCCAGGCTCGTAGCGTAAACCCAGGCCATCAGTGTGCCAGAGTGGATTCCTATCGTTCAGCATCATGGAGCTGGATGTCATCTACTTTTTATTTGGGGGGGGGACTTGTACATTTCATTGAACATGGCATACAGTAGAACATACACAGTGGAGTACATCTTCTTACAGTTCATAAATACCAAGACAGATCAAACAAGCTTCATATAGGCCTCTATAAAATAAGTAATCTGTACTTCTACGTTATAGTCCCATTTGGGAAAAGAGACTACATTAAATCGATTAATCTTGACCATTTGTGTCTATTTTGCAGGTTCCAGTACCTGATCAGCAAGGAAGAAAATGGGTGACAGATCAGCAGTATGTAATTCAAACAACACTCCAACAACTCCCATGTAAAATGCAACGCGAAGAGCTCTATAATCTTAATAACACGCTATCCACATTGGTACTGTCTGCTGAACTCTCAACAATTACTATAATTACTTTACTTTATAATTAATTGTAATTACTGCTCTAAAAAAAAGAACAATATCTATTCATTTGTTTGAAAAGGTTTCACCAGGAAAGACAACATGAGTAGTAAACAGTACGTTCCCAGAAGTGTCCTGGGGGGAAGGGGTTACAAAATGGGGGGGGGATCAAGCAAAAGCATAATGATCAGATACATACAGCGCAAATCAAAGTGTAGCAATAATACATTACAATACAATACATAACAATACAATTCAGTAACAGACAACAGAAGGTATTGTAAAAAGGAAGTGGTATAAAACAAAGTAGAGTCTTAGACCCTGAGTGAGAGATGGGGGTAACAGAACAATGTGCAGATATAGCACAGATAGCAGTATACAGGAATAGGGTATCGTTAGGTATGGGCCCGAAGGAGAACGAGCAGTAGTGGCTGCACACAGGGCTACTAAGTGCAGATCCAGCTCAGAAAGGGCAGACCTGAAAGGCTGCTAAGTGCTCGAATGGATTTAGAGAAAGGAGTTATAGTGAGGTGGGAAGGAGGGTGGGTGGGAGAGAGGAGGGAAGCTAAGAATGATCCCCTTCAGGATGCTGAAAACCCTGCAAGGGGGAAGGACCTGACAGAAAGGGGTAGAGGGAGGTGGAGGGGGGCTTGGAGGTAGAGAGGAAGGAAAACTGACATCTGTTCCCCCTCAGATTGCAGAGAACCCTGCAAGGGGACAGGTCCCGGTAGGAAAGAAGAGAAGGGGGGAAAGCAGTAGGTAAAGCTAGAGGGAAGTTGGGGTGTATTAGTAGGGGTATCGCAAGTCGTAAGAGGGAGGTAATAATCCCTCTTTATAAGACACTGGTCAGGCCCCACCTGAAGTACTGAGTGCAGTACTGGAGGCTGCACCTGCACAAGGACATTAACAAAATGGAGGCAGTCTAGAGAAGGGCAACCAAAATGGTGCAGGGACTGCATCAGAAAACATATGAAGAAAGATTAACGGAGCTCAATATATATACCCTAGAGCAAAGGAGGGAGAGAGGTGATATGATCGAAACATTCAAACTTCTTAAGGGCATTAACAAGGTGAAAGAGTCTAACATGTTTAAATATAAGAAAAATAGCAAGACAAGAGGATACAGAATGAGAGTAGAGGGAGGCAGATTAAGGAGTAATGTAAGGAAGTTCTTTTTCATAGAAAGGGTGGTGGATTCATGGAACGGCCTACCTCAGGAAATGGTGGATATGAATACAGTGCAGGGCTTTAAACAGGCATGGGGTAGTCATAAGGGAGCAATACAGATGAGTATGAATAGATAGGCCATTGACAGAGTACAGGCCTGTGGCACATTCATAAGGTAGAAAAAGAAATGGGTAGACTGGATGGGCCTTGTGGTTCTTATCTGCCATCAACTTTCTATGTTTCTGTGTAAGGGAGTAGTGAGGGTGGTGGTGTAGAGGGGAGGTAGGATATCAGGAAGCTGAAAAACCCTGCGAGGGGGCAGGACCTGGCAGAAAAGGAGTAGAGGTAGGGGGAAGGAGGCTCTTCAGGATGCTGAGAACCTTGCAAGGGGACAGGACCCGGTGGAAAGGGAGAAAAGAAGGTGGGGAAGGGGGGGTGCAGTGTGCAGCAGAAGATGGAGGGTAATCTGGTGCAGGAGGCACCAGCTAGAGGTAACATAGAGAGGCATGGGGGAGCAGGTGGCGAGGGGAGGTAGATAGGAGGGTGGACGGAGGTAATGGGAGGTTGATTGGGAGAGGTAGGTATTAGGTGCAGTTACAGTAATGAGGAAGGAGAGTGAGTGTAGGGATTGTGCAGAGTGAATTTCTAGTGGGAGGGAGTTCCAGATTTCAGGGACATTGTAAGAGAAGGCGGCGTTGCCAGATGATGTGAGTGGGAGAGTTCTATGGGTGTAGGTGGAGAGAGAGTAGCAGGTTGGAAGGGGGGTAGACAGGAGGGAGGACAAATAGGGCAGCAGAGGACCAAGCCAGAACCAAGCCAGAACTTCCCAGCTACTGTAGATCTGCGATGCGTGCGAGGCGTCTGGCATGGAGAGAGGGAAAGGAGAGCCAGGAGTAAAGGTCACAGCGATGAGTACATGGAGAGCATCCAAGAATGTAGCAGCAGGAGTTGAAGAGAGTGTCCAGTCTAGCCAGAGTGGTTTTCGGGGCAGAGCTCTAGACTATATCCCCAAAATCAAAGGCAGGGAGAATCATCTTTTGGACAATTTCCCTCCTGGCTTGCTATGGGAGGCAGCTATGTTGTCTGTACAGTGCGGCAAGTCTAGGTAGTAGTTGTTTATGTTTGCTTGCGCGCATGCACAAGAAATATTATGTGGCAGCTTAGGAGAGAAGCGGGTTGTGGAGGTGCAGCAGTGTGGCGGTCAATGCCAGCACTGCATTTGTGGGCTTGGTGGTGTGCACCCAATGCATGCCCAGTGTTCTGATGACACTGGTTCTGTAGAACTGCCACCAACTTGAAACGATTTGGCTGCTGCAATGAGGGGTCACCTCATCATTGCAGCATCAGCAATTCTGCTGCAATGAGGGAGCGACCCATCTTTGCAGGGCGGTACCTTGCCTAGTGTAACATTAGCAGGAATATGGCGGCTCTATGCAGCTGCCTCAGAGCCGACGGGGGTGCCCAATCCCCCTGTCAGTATGCTCCCGACCCACTTCATTTGCTGACAGGGAGCCCACTTCTCGTTGGCATAATGTCCCCACCCCCAAATTTCTGTTGTATGCCAAGGGAGGTGCCCAATCCCCTTGGCATCATGGACACTCCCAACAGTCTTTCTTTGCTGATGGGGGGCCCAATCCCTGTCGGCTTCAGTCCCCTCCTTCCCAGTTCAGTTTGCCAACAGGGGAACCCACTCCCCATCGGCATAATGTCCCCACCCCCTGATTTCTGTTGTGTGCCGAGGGGGTGCCCAATCCCCCTTGGCATCATGTGCCTCCCACACCCATTTCTGTGCTGACAGGGGGCCCAATCTCTTTCGGCTTTGCTCCCCATCCCCACAAATGCAGGTGGTACACTGGGAGCCCACCCCAGTGTACCAAACACACCTGTGAAAAAAGAAAACCGACCCACATTGTCCGTTTGTTTTGTTTTTTAACTGAAAATGAGAAAACAGTCCCTTTAAGTGTTTCGGTGCCCCTCCCTTCAAGCCGTGCCCACCCTCTGCATACTCTACCTCCCCAAGCACACCCTCACCCCATACTTACCTCCGGAGCACAGCGCAATAATCTTTGGTGGACTGGGAACACGTCTGCACTCTTCAAAGCTGACTACGAACTGAAGAAATACCGGTAAGCTGTATAATATCAGCAATAGGGTTTTTTTTCAACTTTGGTACATATCTCAGGCATTTTGGAGAATTTTGGCACCAGATTTCAACGTGGGGTTATTGGAACCCCTCCTAATGAATTCAGTCACTGTCATGGCGTTATTCGGTTTTGAAAGGGGATTTCGAGCTTACTGCATGGAATCTCCTTTCCGGACTGATTAATGAAATGACAGTGTCACTGTTCATGAGGTGGGCTCTTAAAAAGCCTATATCGCAAACTTGGTGAAAAAAATCCAAAAAATGACTGTTTTACAAGCGTGTATTGTGCAGTCTCCACGCACGCTCGTAACTTCATGAATTTATAATATTTTCACTCCAGATTTTCAACATTGACATTTTCCCACACCTCCTTATGAACAGTACAGCTGTCACTTTACACATCCTCACTGAAATGTGTTTTCGCACTTCTGGCACAGAATAGTGCAGTCGCTGTGGGAAATCAGTGTTCAGGACAGATTAAGAAAATGACAGTGACACTGTTCATGAGCAGAGGTCCTAAAATGCCTATGTTGAAAATTTGGTGAGGAAAGTCCACAAAATGACTGTGTTACAAGCATGCGTTGCACAGTTTCCATGCACCCTTGTAACTTCGCAAATGTGTAATATTTTCATGCCAGATTTTCAAGACTGGCATTTTTCCACGCCTCCTTATGAATGGTACAAATGTCATTTTTCACATCCTGGCCGAAATGTGTTTGTGCAGTTCCAGCGCAGAATAGTGTGGTCACTGTGGGTAATCAGTGTTTGGGACAGATTAAGAATGAGGGAGTGAGAGAGGGGGAGTGAGCGAGCTCAACAGAGCTCTGTTGGGACTGCTGCAGATTTCTTTGTGGGCAGATAAAGGTGCCAACAGAGGCAGGAGCCCAGTACAAAAGGGCAGCCTGCAGTTCTGGGAGAAATGGAACGAGCGAGTGACAGAGGGGGAGTGAGTGAGCTCAATGGAGCTCTGCCGGGACATTAGAGTTGCCCACCCTCCTGCCCAGGGTCCTGTGTGGTCCTATATTACAGCAGGGTCTCTGGGGTGAAGACAAAGCAATGACTGGATACTTTTAGGATTGCTGTAATAATACATATTTATTTGTACTGTTTATTTCTCTAACTGAGCTGAGTAATACTTGTGAAACCCCTCACCCCTGCCTTTTTGCCAAAACGACAGGTGGCATGCTGTTGAAGTTGACAGCAGTACCTGGTGGGGACCTGGGTTCGGGGAGGATGAGGTTACTCGGCACAGGGGGACCTAGGTTTGGCTACTCTGCACAGGGGCACCCAAGTAAATCCGAACACAGGAAGCAATAACTGTAATGTCCAGAACCAGGAATGGGATTCTTCAGTGTGGCTTTTATTCACATACTAGCCAAACAAAACAAAGCATAGACGGACCCCCATGGGGCTACATTTCCTGGTAATGCAGATTAGAGACTACAAAACGGTCCATTTGAGGAATGAACCAATTATACTGTTTTTAGGCTCTGGACCCACCAGGCACACAGCCTGGACTTGCACGCAGTTTTGGGTACACAGCCCGACTGGCCCGGCTTCCCCACCAGCCACTTGATTCACGGTCCATTGGAAGAATGAACCAATTATCCTGTCATGGCTCCCCACACCACTTAGAGTCTGCGACTCCTAGAGAGAATTCTTCCTTACTTATTATGACTCACTATCTCACAAAGAGAATTTTTCTTTACACTTGTTGTGGCTCCCCACACCACTTAGAGTCCATGACTCCTAGAGAGATTTTCCCTTTTGCAACCCCACGTCTGGGTACTTCCCTCATCACTGGCCAAGTGCGTGAGGCAAAGTAGCAACCACAGCAGAAATCCGTAGAGGTGGACCTGGTTACTAATGATGGGGGGTTTGCCCACCTCCAGCTCCCACAGCCCATATCCGGCCATTTCCCTGGGAAAACTGAACCATTTCTTGGCTGAACTTCTGAATGTAGATTAAAGGGTAGATGATCTGGGTGCATCTCCTCTACATATTACTTGAATCACACAACACTCTAGCATTTGACACTACTTTATTTGTTTGGCCCAGTCATATAGGATTCCCAAAATGTAGCTCAATTCCTAGATTTCCACACATGTACGAGGGTGAAGAAAACATTTTTGGCCCCTCAAGTCAGAACAGACACTCACCCTTTAGTTGCAGGTGCCCCACAGGTGAATCACAAATCTTCCAACTTTCAAAATAATTGCAGAACTGAGCTGGCAGCTTTTCTTCCTCTTGGCAGAATTAAGGGGATTGCCCCAGGAATCTGCTAGGGATCTTTACATCCCCCCCCGGAGGGAGGGGCACTGAGACCCGAACAGTGGCTCCACCACTTGAGCACACCTTCACTTACTGAAAACAAACTGGACACTGACTACTACTCTTTGAAAACTCCCAACATTCTGTCTGACTCCCTCTGTTGCAGATTCCAATGTGGCTTATGCAGCTGCGAAAGTTCTATTGGTGATGTCATCCCTCAGTCTCAGCTGAGACTGAGAACAGAGTGAGACAGTGTGAAACCCATTTAACTGGAGTTTCACAAGCTGCCTTCCCTGCCTACCACTAGGTCTTACTTGGATTCTAGTAACCCGGTAACAAAGGGGTTACATCGCCTTGACCAGGAAATGACTGTCCGCAGTCATTATTTACCTGGCCTTAGGCCATCCCACCCTATGTGCTGCCTGCGGAGGGGGGTGATCAGGCCCCCTCCTACCATGTGCAAGCACAGGCAGGCAACACTAAGGGCCTAGAGGCCTTTAGCTGACATATCAGCCTCTACACTATCCACTTACTATGGACACCTAGTGGCTCTGGTAGAACCATCCAGAGCATAGCCCTGATAGATCAGCACTGCAGTCCCTACGGCCGTTCAGGACCACAGCCTGTCTATCTCCCCTAACCCTCTAGGGAAAACCTATCTGCCTCTAACATAATATTCCTTTCTCCTAGACGTATCCAATATTGACTGGTCTGAAATCTACCAAGCAACAAAAGCTGAAGACGCCCTAGACGTGTTCCTGACCAGGTTCAGAGATGTACAGAATAGGCATGCACTGAAAGTGCAGAGAAGGGTCAGTGGACAACAAACGAGATGGCTCCATAAAGATCTTCTTCGACAACTCAGAACCAGGGATAAACTATGGAAGCACTTCAAAACCACTGGTCTACCCAGGGACCACTCAATCTACAAGCAACACAGAAACTCCTGCAAAAAGCAGATAAGGCTTGCAAAAAGCAAATACTGCCAGAACCTGCTAGCCAGCTCTGCACATGATCCCCACAAATTCTGGGGTCACATCAAGACCTTCCTTGGTACCCCACAATCTGTAACCCCCTCGGAAATTATACTAGATGGTATCCACTGTAACGACTCCCTCACCATAGCAAATGCTTTCAATAAGTTGTTCTCTGATCTGTCTCCTTACACATCTACACTACCACCTGCACCTGCTGCATCTCAGCCCTCTGCTGCCAGTGAACTAGCCAGCCCCCCAACCAATAAACCTGTGCCTCAAACAACCAAGCCCTTCTACTTCAGGGCTGTGTCCGGAACACAAGTCTTCAACCTACTAAACACCATATCTGACAACACCAGCCCTGGATCTGACCTCTGGAACCACACCTCTAAAGGCAGCTGCTCATCTCATCTCCTATCCACTAGCCAAGGTGTTCACACTGTCCTCTCAATGGTACTTTTCCATATATCTGGAAATCTGCAAGAATTACCCCCGTCTTCAAAAAGGGAAACAAGAACGAAATCTCTAATTATAGACCAATAGCGATTCTCTCGGTCCTCAACAAAATCCTTAGAAAAATTTGTAGCCACTCAGACCATTGAGTTCCTCAAAACCTCAAAATTGCTATGTGTAGCACAACATCGTTTCAGGAAAAATCATAGCACCACAACTGCGTTAACCAAACTCACCTCAGACACTCTCACAAACATGGATGAAGGTCAGCTCACTGGGGCTGTCTTCATCGACCTCACCAAGGCTTTCGACCTCGTGGATCACCCCTTACTCCTGTCCACCCTCCAAGAACTTGGCTTCTCATCTCCCATCACAAGCTGGTTCAGAAGCTACCTAACAGATAGGACCCAAGCTGTCAAACTAAACTCCGCAATCTCTGGCAGCACCTCTATCAACATTGGAGTGCCACAAGGCTCAATACTGGGCCCTCTCCTGTTCTCATTGTTCATCAACAACCTTCCTAGCAGCATCGTATCCTGTGTCTCTCTTCTCTATGCAGATGACCTGGTCATCTATGCTAGGTCGGATAATATTGACCACTTAAACGTGACACTTACCTCTGCCTTCCACACTGCTCAACATTGGCTAAACTCCCATCACCTTATCCTGAACTCCAGCAAAACCAAAGCAATGCTACTGGGCACTGCCCATAAGCTAAGATCCTGCTCTTCTCCTTTAAAAATCCTGGACCTGGATGGGACCCCTCTTGAGGCTGTCAACACATTCCGCTATCTTGGCATACTACTTGACCAATCCCTGGACCTGAACCTGCATATTCAAGAAACCTGTAAAACTGTGAACTGCAAACTGGGGGCTGCCTACAGAACCAGCTATATGCTTACACCTGCTGCCAAGCTGGCCATTGCCAGAGGACCTCCACCCTTTAACCACTGCGCTCCCATCCTGACTATGGTGCATAAAACTACATTGCAGAAGTGGGATGTCACCTACAACGTTTGCCGGTGTGCTTCAAAGGCCCCTCGGCTCAAGCATCACTGCCAACTGTACAGAGACCTAGGCTGGCTCTCTCCCTCCGCCACCAGACTTTACTATCTAGGCCGCCTCTGTGACTCCATCATCAGAATGGACAGACCAGCATCACTAGCTGAGCTGCTTCAGCCCACTTCCTCTTCGCGAGAACTGAGATCATCAGATAAATCTCTCCTGAAAGTCCCCCGTTGCCACACCTTAAAGGGGTCTGGTGCATTTGGGCATACTGCCCCACAAATGTGGAACATGCTGCCACTTGACCTAAGACATACATCTTCACATTACCTCTTCAAGCGTGGGCTATGCAACCCCCTAGCTACAACGGACCAATGTGCCTGCTATGACCTACCTGAGCCTGTCCTATCACACCCCCTTTCTCCTGCCTCATCCTCCCCCCCCATGCTAGATCCCCTCTCTCTAAGCACTCACTCTCCCTACTATCTCTTCCTTACCCTATCTATCTGCTGGTTGCCTATACTTCCCTTATCTAACTTCTCGGTTATGTAGCCTATTGCACTTTTCAATGATTGTGTTATAAGAATTTAGACCTTACTGTTATGCCTCTACTATGTTTAATGTCTGCACCTTGCCTTTCGCCCTTCACACTGTTTGCCTGTTAACTGCTGTTTCAACTTGTACCTATATATTGAGCTGACGGTTTTTTGTGTATTGGGTACTGGTACAACTAAGGTCTCAGCCTCCCTACCCTTGTAAGATTCCTCCCCTGGCTTGCCCGGCATAGTCAGCCTGGCTCTGCTTTCCCCTTTTGTCTCCCCTCCTTCCTACAACTTCCCTCCTATACCTGACTATGCGCCGCTCCTATGCCCCTCTATGGACCCGTTACAGGGGTGACTCATCCAGCTTCCATAGCCGCTGGACCACCGTAACCCCATCCCCCACTCCCGACTGAGCACCGATCCCACGCCTGGAACAGATCCTTGAGCCTGGGCACTTTTCCGTGACTTTCAGTCATTGATGCCACTCAATTGCTATATTTCACCCCAAACCCCGCCTTTTGAACACTCTCAAGCTGGTGAGCAGTTCCATGAGCCCGTTTCAGATCCCAGCCTTCTGCCACAAAGTCAGAAGTCCTTCGCACCCGACTGAATCTCAGCTCCTATGAGCGGTAATAGAACCAGTGGCCTGGACACTTTCCTTACCTTCGGCTCAGCCTCCCTACCCTTATAAGTTTCCTCCCCTGGTTTGCCCGGCACAGCCAGCCTGGCTCCGCTTTCCCCTTTTGTCTCCCCTCCTTCCTACAATTTCCCTCCTAAACCTGACTGTCGCTCCCTATGCCCCTCTAGCAGACCCGTTACAGGGGTGACTCTTCCCAGCTTCCATAGCCGCTGGACCACCCATCCCCCTCACCGACTGAGCACCCGATCCCACGCCTGGGAACAGAACCATGAGCCCAGGCACTTTCCGCACTTTCGGCTGATGAAGCTGCTCAATTGCCATACTTCACCCCCAACCCCCGCCTTTTGAACACTCTCTAGCCAGTGAGTGGTTCCATGAGCCCTGTTTCAGACCCCAGCCTTCTGCTGCTAAAGCCGTAAAGTCTCTTCGCACCCGACTGAATCTCAGCTCCTATGCCTGGTTATAGAACCAGTGGCCTGGACACTTTCCTTACCTTCGGCCGCCGATGCTGCAAGGTTACTGTATTTCGCCTCCGACCCCCCACCTTCCTTGATACTTCTAGCCAGAGAACGAACCCATGAGTCCAGTTACAAGTCCCTGCTATCTGCCACGGAAGCCGCTAGAGCGCAGTCCTAACCTGCTCTCATGGATCCTTAGCCCCCTCCTTCACCATGTCCCCCCCCCTTCCTCCCACCATGTCTGCCAGTATAAACTCTGAGGTCTGTCCCGGCACCAGTACCCATTTTTCTTCTGCTATCTGTAAAACAATTGTGATATTTCAGTGTATCTTGGACCTGTAACCCTGCCTCATTGTCTTTGCAATTGTACTATGTATTGTTCCTGTGCCTCCCGGGTCGTGCCTGAAAATAGTCACCTGCTGGCTAGTGCACTTACCTTGTAAACAAAAACTAAATAAATAAAAAATTCCAAAAACCAAAAACAACCTGGGGACCTCCCCGACCTTGGGCAACCTGCAACCACACCATTAAAATACCACATTACTGCCTTCTCCCTACTCCCACAACCACACCTGTGGAAGGAAAGGGTTAATACAGCAATAACCATAACAATAATACCACAGTACTTTAAATTTCTACACAATAAAGCACTGACGAGGGACTGCAATGAGCCCCTCCTCCTCTTCTTGTCTTCTCTTCTGTCTTCCTAGGAACACCTGTAAAAAAAAAGAAAGACAAAACACACACTCCTAATCTGCATACACAGTCTACCTAGACCCCTACCATCAAAACACTGCAGAATCCCAAAAAAAATATAATTTTTTTTTTTTTTTTAGAAAAAAGGTAGAAAAACAGTATTTACATTAGAAAGCAACAACATTATTTACAATACACATTTGGGGGGATGGAGTGCCCTTAAAGTCCCAACTAATGACCACAATGCCCAAAGGCTAGTCCAGTAAAGAGTCTCTCCTTGGCCGGAGCCCGGTGAAGCACAGTTCTAACAGGCCAAAGTCCCGAAGGGGCGAGTCTTTGCAGACAGTTCACACATTTTGAAGTCTGTTAGTGTAGGGTGTGTACTGCAATGTCATAAAGATAGAAAAGTTCGGACTTACCAGCCACTTGTAGTACAAGACTTGGCACCAACCTGCACCTCTGCCGAAGACTGTCCCTGGCAGCATTCTTCTGATACAGCTGGGCGGACATCTTCCGGGAACCACAGGAGGGCACATCTGGAAACACCTGGGCTGATGTCATCTCTGGAGACGGAACCTTAGAACAGGAACAAAAAGAAAACAGCTGGTCCGACGTCATCCGATTACCAGGCGATGAACAGGAAACAGCTGGGCTGGTGTCCTCTCTGGATCTGAAGTCATCTGGTGGGCCAGTTGATGGTTTCTGGACAGGACAGTACACTGTAGACTGATGAATGTGGGGCACCTGAGTCCTGGATATTCATTTTGGCAGATCAGTAAGGCACTTCACAGTCTGGTGCGGCAGTATTGACTACCACTGCTCGGCTCTCCATTTTGTAGGCATGGGCTTATTTGCTGGGAGGTCCTTGCACTGAGGCCAATAGCACTGGGGGTCAGGAGCTTGAATTATTACCCCGTCTGGGCGCACATAATTCACACAGTGGGAGATTTCATGTCCCTCTCCGTCCATCACTCTCACTCTGTCTATAAACAGTGTCCTGCCTCTCTTCCACTGGGTATACTTTTCATGGAACAGTCTATTCTTTACATGCTTGTTTTCCCCAGGATGCACACTTTTCATTGCTTCATCCCAGATCCAGGATTTCCTGCAGTTCTCAATCTACTCCCAGACTTTTCGAGGAAAGGTAGGAAAGGTCATAACATAGATCTCATTTGCCTTTCTACAAACCAGTCTCTCCTCTTTACTTGCTTTGGTCAATCTGAGACCACTGGCCTGGCTTGGGGTGGCCAGTCCTGGTTCTGCCAGCTTCACATCCTTAAGGAAAATTAGAAACGGATCCCTGACTTCTTCCTCCTGTAAAGCCAGGGCAGTGGCATCACCACTTTCTTCCATACATTCCTCCAAGGCAAGATCTTGAGGCTGTGTACCCGTTCCTTTTTCACAAGGCCACATAAGTTCCCCCTCATCTTCCTCTTCACTGAGGATCTGAGCCCAGGAGTGAGCAGTCGTTCTCACCCCTGAGACTATCCATTCATCACTAGGCATGGAGGTCGACACCTTCCACTCAAAGGCCTCCCGCATCTCATCTTCACCTAAGAGACTTGGGCTAGGCCCCCCCCTCCAGGGGTCTATTGATGCTTTATCCGAACTTTCTTTCTGGGATCCAGCTTCCAAAACTTCAACTTCTGGTTCTGTCTCTAACTCTGCACCCTCTAGCTTTGTGCCACACTCCCCCCGAGGGGTCTTCCTCCACAGGCTCCGCCTGGTGCTGTGTGCTGCCAACTGCAGATTCCTGAATTTTTGTCCATGTGGGGGCCAAATGAATTGGAGGTGCTTTATACAAGCCATATTTTTGTAGGCATCCAGCACAGTGAGGAATCATGAAGACATCCCTTCCAGCTCCCAAGCTTATTTGGCATACACGCACTGGATAATTAGGAATTGCCACATCAGGAGGCAGTTGCCCTCCATAGCACCACTTTTCAATATCTCTCAGTCTATTTACTGCTGCTGTTACTGCAACCCGGGCATGATCTGGGTAACGAGCTGGTCCTGAGGCCATAACTGCAGAAAAACAAACAAAAGTTCACTGTAACTGAAAGTCCCACTTTATTGAACACACTCATTAGCTGTAAAATGGCTCCTCTGCTGCTGTGTTTACTTTACTACCCCACCCTGTAATGGCGGCAGCAGCACTCCTGTGCATCAACATTTAGAATCTGATCAACTCATCCGACGCATACATAAGCTACTGATAACTTTACTCAAACTGCACAACTTGCTCTGATCTGGCTTTAAACACATTTACAGGATTTTCCTTGGACTTTTTACATGCTGGTAACATTTATTTGATTCACAGTCCCTTAAACTTCAGGTTTTAGCACAGGATTGCCTGCATTTCTGGTGCTGCAATTTGCTACAACCCACAGTCTCTCTCTGGCTGCAGACTTTAAACTGAGGCTAATTTCATTACTATGCACACAGTCAATGGCTTAACAGACTTGCACTTGCTGGCAGGACATTACACAGTCGTTCCTTGCAAAGCGACTACTCTGCTGCACACACATTTTATATGGCATAGACTGAAAATCACTGTATGAGCAGTTTCTTGGTTGTTTACTTACTGTTATCAGTAGCAATTTGCTGCGATGGGGAAAAACGGCCTGCAGCCAGTCCTTGAAGGCCTCGGTACACAAACGGGCGGGCAGTCCTAGCGATCGTCGTTTTAAACACCAAACTTGCAATTTGGACTATCGATTAGTGGGATGAGCCCGATTTTAAACTAAAAAGTCTATTTTTAAACTGTTTACAATGCTTTGAACACTCCACGACGCTCCTCCACTGCCAGTACATGCACTCCACTCTCACTCCCTCTCGAATGCTGGGGCAGTCTCTGTAGAGCTGGCTGAGGGGTGGGACTGATTGCAGCCTGACCAACCACACGATGCCATGCAAATGAGCCTCTTCTTCCTCGCGAGGGCTCTTCTCCTTATGGCGATCGTCAAGCAGGCAAATTTAAATTGCAGAATGCAACTTTTTTTTTTTCAACTGACTCCACAGCGGGAGCCCATTTCAGCCATTTAACATAGCCATTTACACTGCAGTCTCTCAATTCATTCAAAAAGCATTTCCAACGTCCAGGGCATAATTTTCCTTTTGCTACCCATAGTCTTCCACACTTTCCTTCACAACAATTCATTTTAAAAGCATTTCAAACGTCCAGGGCACAATTTTTCCTGTTGCTACCCCTAGTCTTCCACACTTTTCTTCACAACAGTTTATTTTAAAAGCAGGCAAAACGCTGTAAACTAGTTTGATGATGCAGGACAAGGGCACACTCTTTGGCTTTACAGCTCCTTGGTAAACAGTTGGCATTTTTAAACAACAGCACAAGATTCACAGCACACAGCAACACACTAGGGAAATTGCTTCAGCTTTTTGGGCTACCCACTGCCAGATAGCCAAAACGCTAGCCTCCTTGCCCGAGCACCTTACTCCTGGAACAAAATCCAAAGCGGTGCCTCCATTTTTGTAACCCCTCACCCCTGCCTTTTTTCCAGAATGACAGGTGGCATGTTGTTGAAGTTGACAGCAGTACCTGGTGGGGATCTGGGTTTGGGGAGGATGAGGTTACTCGGCACAGGGGACCTAGGTTTGGCTACTCTGCACAGGGGCACCCAAGTAAATCCGAACACAGGAAGCAATAACTGTAATGTCCAGAACCAGGAATGGGATTCTTCAGTGTGGCTTTTATTCACATACTAGCTGAACAAAACAAAGCATAGACGGACCCCCATGGGCTACATTTCCTGGTAATGCAGATTAGAGACAACAAAACGGTCCATTTGAGGAATGAATCAGTTATACTGTTTTCAGGCTCTGGACCCACCAGGCACACAGCCCGGACTTGCACGCAGCTTTGGGTACACAGCCCAACTGGCCCAGCTCCCCTGCCGGCCACTTGATTCACGGTCCATTGGAAGAATGAACCAATTATCCTGTCGTGGCTGCCCACACCACTTAGAGTCTGTGACTCCTAGAGAGAATTCTTCCTTACTTGTTATGACTCCCCATCTCACAAAGAGAATTTTTCTTTACACTTGTTGTGGCTCCCCACACCACTTAGAGTCCACGACTCCTAGAGAGATTTTTTCTTTTTGCAACCCCACGTCTGGGTACTTCCCTCATCACTGGCCAAGTGCATGAGGCAAAGTAGCAACTACAGCAGAAATCTGTAGAGGTGGACCTGGTTACTAAAGATGGGGGGGGGTGTTGCCCACCTCCAGCTCCCACAGCCCATACTCGGCCATTTCCCTGGGAAAACTGAACCATTTCTTGGCTGAACTTCTGAATGTAGATTAAAGAGTAGATGATCTGGGTGCATCTCCTCTACATATTACTTGAATCACACAACACTCTAGCATTTGACACTACTTTATTTGTTTGGCCCAGTCCTATAGGCTTCTCAAAATGTAGCTCAATTCCTAGATTTCCACACATGTACCAGGGTGAAGAAAATATTTTTGCCCTCTCATGTCAGAGCAGACACTCACCCTTAAGTTGCAAGTGCCCCACAGGCGAATCACAAATCTTCCAACTTTCAAAATAATTGCTGAACTGATCTGGCAGCTTTTCTTCCTCTTGGCAGAATTAAAGGGATTACCCCAGGAATCTGCTAGGGATCTTTACATCCCCCCCGGAGGGAGGGGCACTGAGACCCGAACAGCGGTCACCACCACTTGAGCACACCTTCACTTACTCAAGGCAAGCTGGACACTGACTACTACCTTTGGAAACTCCCAAGGTTCTATCTAACTCCCTCTGCTGCAGATTCCAATGTGGCTTATGCAGCTGCGAAAGTTCTATTGGTGATGTCATCCCTCAGTCTCAGCTGAGACTGGGAACAGAGTGAGACAGTGTGAAACCTATTTAACTGGAGTTTCACAAGCTGCCTTCTCTGTCTACCACTAGGTCTTACTTGGATTCTAGTAACCCCGAGTAACAAAGGGGTTACACTTGGAGTGCAATAGGATTTCTAACTGGGCTAAGTGAAACTATATGAAGGCTGAGAACAAAAACTATGGTAACTGAGGGGTGAAAAACAGACAAGGAGGCTGTAGGATAGCTACAGTATCTAACGGATGAGATTTGAAACTGAATTAACCTGGTCAGCAAGGGGGCAGTAGGGGGACTAGTGTGGGGGGAACAGGAATTTGAGTAAATAGGGGTCTAACAGTTGTGGTAGGGTACACAAACTGGCAGTAAGAGCCCATAACATAAGATGGGGGCCAAAATGGGGCAGGTGCTGTATGTCAATATGGCGGGCATCTTTGGAAGGGTGGTGGGGTGTACAGGGTGTGGGTCCACCATGATCCCGGACTGGGCTTGGAGGATGAGGGGGTGTATGGTCTGTGTACAACTGGCTAGTTTGAGGGAGGAATTGTGGAGGTAGGAGGAGTCTAAGTGGCAGGGTAGATGAGTATGGTAGGCATCCTGGCTGGGGGGGGACAGGGGATGGCAAGGGGGACGAGGAAGAACAACTAGGACTGGAAACCGACCCCAGTGTCAGAGGCACTAGCAGAAAAGAGAGAAAAGGAGGTGGTGCCTGAGGTGGGGGGTGCTCCTGATGGGGAGGAAGAGACCACAGGAGTACCAGGGAGAGCAGATGGCTGCAGTAAGGAGGCGACCAGGGGGGCACGGAGGGAACAAGTAAGAGGAGGAACCAATGGGGAAGAGATGTAAGAGGCATCGACTAGAGATGATCTGAGCCTCTGCTATGGGAGAGAGAGGGGGAGCAGGAACATACTGAGGGGTAGGACAAGCAGGGCATGAGAGGGATGGCACCAGGTAGGGGAAGAGATAACGAGGACGAAAGGGTAGAAGGAGGGCTAGTAAGGAAGGAAGGAAGGAGGGGGTCACTGGAGGAGAGAAGGCTATGGGATGGGAGAAGGATGGGAGAGGTATCACTATCGGGGTAGAAGGAAAGGGCCTCTAAACTGACAACAATGGGGATAGGAGGGGTTGGAAATCAGCAGGGGGAGGAGGAGGTTGAAATGTGAAGCCAGTAGGAAGAAGTCAGCTGGGAAGGGGTTCAAGGGGATGGGAGGAATAAAGCAGACAAGAGGGGTGAGGTGGAAGTAGGGGGTGTAGATACAGAAGTCACAATGGGTGCAGCTGGTGGGGGTAAGGGGCAGGGAAGAACGAATACTGGGGTGGTGGAAGGGGCATTAGAAGGGAAAGGGGGTAAGAGATTGGGGTACTCATCCTGGGGGATTCTATACTGAAAGGGGTGAGATGGAGTGGAAGGAGGGAAAAACACAGCTGTATTTGGGTTGAAGCTATCCCCAGGTTGACTGCAGGAGGGGCAGTGCAGGCACTGCTCAAGTGTGCAGCGAGGGGGAGGAAGAAACCTCATTTAGTGTTGCATGTGGGTAGAAATGACTTGGCGGGGGAGATTGTGGAAGTAGTGAGGTAGAGTTTTGAGGAGTTGGGCAGGCAGTGTGAGGGAGTGGGAGATGGTGGCATTCTCTGAGGTTCTTCCGGTACCATGTGCAAGCACGAGGAGGAAGGGTAAGATTGAGGAGTTCAATGAGCGACTGAGGGATTGGTGCCACACTAAAATTATGGGTTAGTGACTAACTGGGGTAGGGTCTGGGGGAATAGTGATTTGTATGCGGGGGACAAACTACACTTGAGCAGGGAGGGGAGGGGAGTATTAAAGGCAGGATTAGAGGGGTGTATCTCTACTAAGGTGGATTTAAACTAGTTGGGGGGGAGGTGGCCAAAAGACTGAGGTTGGTAGAAAGGTCCAGACAGGGGAGCCTAATGAGCTCACCCCTTAGATATAGGTAAAGGTGGAGGCGTAGTAATCTCGGGAGGGGGCGGGCAGAGTGGTCTGAGTATAATGCAGAAGGCACCACCACCCTGTAAGAATAAGGAGGAGAAAGGGTGTGGACTACCTGGAAGAGGGACACAGGCTAAGGAGAAGAGTGAGGAGAAGGAGGGCTACCCCCTTCCACTCACCCCACCCACCCCTGGTACCATTTCCTTTATACCAGGGGTTCTGACATCATTTTCTCAAGAGGGCAAGGTGCACACCACTGTCATATCCTTTGCAGCACACTGCACTGACAGTATAAGCGTACACATTATATAACATATGTGTATATATATATATATATAAAACAAAACAATAACTGGGAAAAAAAAAATTACACAGGATAAACAGGAAGGTAGACAACCATGTGGGGAGTAGTGCAATGTACTGGCTGTGGGGCAGTAGTCTTCCAGGAGTCTTTCTGGAGGCTGAGATGCTGCCCTATTAGCAGGCAACTCTCTGCCCTGAGGGAGGAGGTTGCCCGTCTTCAGGCCACACTGGACAGTAGTAAAGGAACCTCCCCCACCCAGGGAGCACCAGGGCCACCACCGCTACCTCAGAGATTGCCAAGAAAGCACAGCAGTTGGGCCACAGTGGGCTCAGAGAGGGTGAGGGTGGTGGAACAGTGGCACACCCAGTCAGTTGTACTACTCCACAATCCATACACCATTCTTATGGAGCATAGTTCCCTTATTGATATACACACACAGAGGAGACTAAGGAGGTTGCAGACAACTGTCACAAGGGAGCCACACAGGAAGGAGGCAGAGGACACCACAGGGAAAAGAAAGCAGCTCCTGGTGTGGAACTCAGTTATTAGGGGGATAGAACTGGGGGGAGCAAGAAAAACTGAAGTAAGGTGCCTGCCTGGCACCATGGCTTGGAGGGACAGGAAGGCCATCCTCAAGATCACGAGAATTGCTGCACGGAAGACTGAGCTGGACATCATCGTCCACCTAGGGATGAATGACTTGGCTCAAAATGAGATTAGAGAAGTGCAGGAAGAGTTTGTGGAGTTGGGGAGGGACCTAAGGCAAGTAGCATACATGGTATCCTTCTCAGAGCGGCTGCCTGTCTATGGCAAAAGTGAGGCGAGGGTACTTTGCACCATGCGATTCAATGAATGGTTGAAAAAATGGTACAGAGCACAGGGGTTTGGCTTCACTGGGGACTGGGGTTCCACCTGGAGGATACCAGCTTATACTGGCAGGATGGTCTGCATCTGTCCAAGAAGGGAACAAGTCTTCTGGGTGACTAGTCAAGAGGGGGAGGCACTGATAAGCAGCAGGGAATTCCCAGCCTCCCCCTACAAAACAGGGTACTAAATGAGGTAAAGACCAAGGTAGAAAGGTCAGTAGGGAGCAGGACGGGGTAAATGGAGAAAGCAAAGTCAATGAGGACAGGGATGATGCTACAAGAGGTAAAGACATCAAAAAATGGAGAGTAATGAGTACCAATGCCCGTAGTCTGGGTAACAAGCTTCCTGAATTAGTGGCCCTGATGGCGGAGGAACATCCGGATATTGTGGCAGTCACAGAAACATGGTACACACAGAACCATGACTAGGACATAAACATACCAAGATACACTATCTACAGGAGGGACAGGGAGGGTAAAAGAGGAGGAGGAGGAGGAGGAGTAGCTTTCTACATAAGGGAAGGAATCAAAGCAACAGAACAAAAGGGTAAACAGGGAGGAGAGGAAGCACTGTGGGTCAATTTGGAGACAGGCAATGGCACCACAATCCGCACAGTGGCTGTATACAGACGACCATCTCAGAGGGAGGAAATGGACAAGGAAATGATAGCAAGTAACCTTAGAATGGCAGAAAAAGTGGAGATATTGCTGATGGGGATCTGAATATGCCAGATGTTAACTGGAGTGCATTTGCAGCAGCCACTTCTAAGAGTGGGGTCATTCTAGATGTCCTACAGGGGGCATGTCTTAGACAACTAGTATTGGAACCCACTTGAGAGGGAGCAATCTTAGACCTGGTACTCTCAAATGGAGATGGCGAGAGGATCACTGATTTAGAAATGGGTAGCCATCTGGGAACTAGTGACCATCAAACAGTATGGTTCACGATAAACACATCAGTAGTCAAGCCATACAAAGGCAAAGGTACTGACTTCAGGAGGGCTGACTTTGCCAAAATGAGTGAGTGCCTAAGGAATGCACTAGCAAATGGGCAGGAAGGAGGGGTGGAAGAACAATGGGGAATAATCAAAACTGCCATCACAGAGGTAGCAAGCCTTTGTGTAAAGCAAATAAACAAAACAAAATGATGTAAGAAACCACTATGGTTCTCAAAAGAGGTGGCATGGAAGGTTAGGGAGAAAAAGAGAGCATTTAGGTAGTACAAGGAATCACAGAAGTAGCAGGACAGAGAATTGTATCAATTAAAGCAAAAGGAAGCAGGAAAGGCAGTCAGAACAGCAAAGGCCCAAACCAAGGAAAAGATAGCCAACTCCGTTAAGAAGGGGGATAAAATCTTTTACAGGTACATCAGGGAGCGAAGGAAGACAAAGGGAGGGATAGTGAAGTTTAATAAAGGGGAGGGGGTGGGCAGAGAGTGACTGTGAAAAGGCAGAGATACTAAACAAATATTTTTGCTCAGTGTTCACAAATGAAGAGGGGGAAGTACCTAAACCAAACAATAGAAACACGCTGGATACGAGGGTTGATACCAGCCCATTCACACAAGAAAGAGTTCTGAACGAACTCTTAAAACTGAAGGTGGACAAAGCAATGGGGCTTGATGAGATTCATCCCAGAATTCTAAAAGCGCTAAGGATAGAACTAGTGACTCCACTGACTACCTTCTTTAACAAATCATAGGAGGGTGGGGTGGTACCTGAGGACTGGAGGAGGGCAGATTTTATTCCACTTCACAAAAGTGGGAGCAGGACAGAAGCAGGAAACTACAGACATGTTAGTTTAACCTCAGGGATTGGGGAAATGATGGAATCACTTCTGAAGGAAAGAATTATTGAGTACCTAGAGGCCAGAAGGGCACAGGACCTAAGGCAGCATGGATTCATAACGGGAAGGTCATGTCAGATGACTCTAATATATTTCTTTGACTGGGTGACTAAGTAGTAGATCAGGGAGGGTCTGTGGACATGGCCTAGCTAGACTTTAGCAAGGCATTTGACACAGCCCCACACAAAAGATTAATATACAGGTTGGCCAGCCTGGCAGTGGGTCCCAAGATGGTAGCCTGGGTAAATAATTGGCTGGAGAACAGGACACAGAGGGTAATAGTAAACGAAGTCCACTCTGAAGAAAGGGGGGTTACTAGTGGGGTACCGCAAGGTTCAGTACTAGGACTAGTCCTCTCTAATGTCTTTATAAGCGACAATGCAGAGGGAATGGAAGGAAAAGTATGTCTCTTTGCGGACGACACAAAGATCTGCAACAGAGTTGATACACAAGGTGGAGTGGAAAGGATGAAAAGGGACTTGACAGGGTTGGAGGAATGGTCAAATGTATGGCAGCTTAGATTCAGTGCTAAGGAGTGCAAAGTAATGCACCTGGGAAACAAAAACCCAGGGGAAGAGTACACAATGAGTATGAGATACTAACAACAACAAAAATGGAAAGGGACCTAGGGGTAGTCATATCAGATGACCTAAAGGTGAGCAAGCAATGTGAGAGGGCAGTAAGGAGGGCTGGGGGGATACTGGGATGCATAGGGAGAGGCATCACCAGTAGAAAACAGGAAGTTGTTATCCCTCTGTACAGACAGCTGGTGAGACCCCATCTGGAGTACTGCGTGCAGTTCTGGAGACCCAATCTCCACAAAGACATAGACAGATTGGAGGCAGTCCAGAGGAGGGCAACAAAAATGGTGCAGGGTCTGCACCAAAAGACATATCAAGAGAGACTTAAGGAGCTTAATATGTATAGCCTCGATGGAAGGAAGGAGAGGGGGAGAGGGGGGACATGATAGAAACTTTCAAGTACCTCAAGGGAATCAACAAAGTCCAAGAGGGTAGCATCTTTCAGAAAAAGAGGTGTGCAAGAACAAGGGGGCACAATTTGAAGCTAGAGGGGGATGGCTCAGAGGTAATGTGAGGAAGTATTTTTTCATGGAGAGGGTTGTGGATGCATGGAACAAACTTCTTGAGGAAGTTGTGGAGTCAAAAACAGTGATGGAATTCAAGAATGCATGGGACAGTCATAAGGCAGTTCTGGGGGGGTAGGAAGAAGTAGGCTGTTGGCTAGCTAGAATCTGCAGCTTATCTATTAGGTAGGGAAATGGGCAGACTGGGTAGGTGAAGCGGTCCTTATCTGCTGTCAAATTCTATGTTTCTATGTATAGGTGGAAGGTGGTCTCTCTCAACGCAAGAAGCCTGGGGAACAAAATTGCAGAGCTTCAGGCACTCCTTTCAGAGGGGAAGATGGACATTGCTGCAGTGACAGACACTTGGGCCACAGAGTACCATGATTGGGACTTGGCAGTCCCGGGATACAGGATATACAGGAGGGACTGGGGGGTTGGAAGGGGGGTTGCACTCTATGTGAGGGAAGGGATCAAATGCATAAGGAACGAAGGAGAAGAGAAGAGGAGAGGACAGAGGTGCATTGGATACAGTTCCTGGACTCCAAGGGCACAAAGCTGAGGCTGGGAGTGGTGTACAGACCACCAACCCAATCCGAGGAACTGGATGGGTAGTTCGCAGAGCAGATAAGGAGGGTGTGTAGAAGGGGGAGTGTGGTGATAGTGGGGATTTTAACCTACCAGGGCTTGACTGCAGCACTCTGGCCACTGGCAGTACTAGGGAGCAGGTGCTCCTTGATGCATTCCAGGATGGCCTTCTGACACAATTGGTAAGTGGGCCTACAAGGCTTGGTAGCACTCTGGAGATAGTACTGGCAAATGGGGAGGCGGTGAGGGAGGTAAGGGTGGAGGACACACTAGTGGGTAGTGACCACCAAACAGTGTGGCTCATTCTCGTGCTGGTCAGGGAGACAGGAGGCACGGGCACTAAGGTGGTGGACTTTTGTAGGGTGGACTTTGGGATGATGGGAGCAATACTGCAAGGGAGACTCCAGGATATAAGGCCAGGGGTGGATGCAGAACAAAAGTGGGGAGCCATAAAGACTGGGCTAACAGAGGCCACAGTAGCCTGCACCAGCGTCAAGAGTAAGAAGAGCAGAGCCAAGAAACCATGCTGGCTGAACAAGGAAGTGCTGCAAGGGGTGAGGGCACAGAGGGCTGCATGCTAGCAGTACAGGAGAACAAGGAAGGTAGAGGATAAGGAGACTTATGGGAGTTGGTCAAGGGAGGTGGCCAGGAGGGTGAAAAAAGCTAAGGCCTCCAGGGAATTAAGGTTAGCACAGGGCATAAAGGGAGGAGAAAATGACTTTTTTAGGTATGTCAGGGAGAAGAGGAAATGCAAAGAACATATTGTGAGGATAAAGCAGGTAGGGGAGTGGGTGGAAAAGGGGGAGGAGCAAGCAGAAATTCTAAATGAGTACTTCTGCTCCGTTTACACGAAGGAGAGGGATGGTCCACTACCCGCATGGGCTGGGGAGGTGGGGAAGGGGGGGAAGGGGGGGGAGGTGACAGACAAAGTGATCACAGGGAGTAGGGTGCTAGAGGGGCTGAGGGCAGTAAAGGTAGACAAGGCACCAGGTCCTGATAGCATCCACCCCAGGGTACTGAGGGAGATGGCGGAGCTGTTGGCTGAGCCGCTGGCAGATCTGTTCAACACCCCCCTGGAAATGGGGTGTGTGCCCCAGGACTGGAGGGTGGCCCATGTGGTGCCCATACACAAGAGTGGGCCTAGGGAGGAGCCAGGAAATTATCAGCTGGTCAGTCTCATGTTCATAGTGGGTAAGCTTATGGAGGTGATACTGAAGGAGAGGCTGGTGGCATTCCTAGAGAGTAATGACCTCCAAGATGGGTGGCAACACGGGTTCATCTCATGGAGGCCTTGTCAAATCAACCTAATAGAGTATTATGACTGGGTGACAAGGGAGTTGAACAGGGGCCATGCAGTACATGTCCTGTACTTGGACTTCAGTAAGGCCTTTGATACAGTGTCTCATGGGAGACTGGGGGGAAGTCAACGACAGTGGGGGTGGGGAAAAAAGCTGACTAAATGGATAGAGAACTGGTTACAGGGGAGGATGCGGAGGGTGGTGGGGAGCTCTTGGCATCCAGAGCAGTGACAAGCAGGGTGCTGCAGGGGTCAGTGCTGGGCCTAGTGCTATTTGGGCTCTTTATCTATGATATAGCAAATGGAGCGGGGAGCAGGGTTAGTCTGTTCACAAATGATACCAAATTTGGGGCGGTGGTGGATAAAGAGGACGGATGGGAAAAACTGCAGGGGGACGTAACCAAACTAGAGACATGGTCAGTGGAATGGCAGCTAGGAGTCAACGCAAAGAAGTGTAAGGTGGTGCACTTCAGAGCTAAGAACCAGAAGAGGGACTATTGGTTGGGGGGGTGAGGCTGGGGATCACAGAAGAGGAGGAGAAGGACCTTGAGGTGTTGGTAACTGGGAGCATGAAAAACTCAGCCCAGTGCAGGGGAGCAGCAGCGAAGGCAAACAGGATGCTGGGGTGCATTGCAAGGGGTTCTCACCCAGACACAAGGATACCATATTACCGCTCTACAGATCATTGGTCAGACCGTACCTGGAGTACTGTCTGCAATACTGGAGGCCATACCTGAGGAGAGAAATAAAGTTACTGGAGGCGGTGCAAAGGAGGGCAACAAAAATGTTAAACGGGATGGAAGGAAAGGCATATGAAGTTAGGCTGAAGGAGTTGAACATATACACACTGGAGGAGAGGAGGGATGGGGGATATGATTGAAGCATTTATATACCTGAGGGGGTAAATAAACCTAGCACTGAGGGGGTGTTTAGACTGAGGAGTGGAAGAGAGATGAAGGGGCATGGACGAAGGTTGGAAGGGGGATGTTTCAAGAGGGAAATGAGGAGGCACTACTTTTGAGAGGGTGGTGTCTAGTTGGAATGCTTTGCCAGAGGTAGTGGTAACATGTAGGACAGTCAATAGCTTCAAGAAGGAGTGGGATAAAGCAAGAGAAAGAGTTAGGGGGGCAGGGGCTGGGACAAGCGGGGGAGGAACTGATGGGGAGGAGGCTGAGGCAGCTGCAATCTAGGGTGCTAGCTGCACACTTGGGCAGACTTAGACCGACTGGTCTACTGCTAGCAGATTTGTATGTTTGTTTGTTAAGTCACAGTGACTCTGTTCATGACCAGAGGTCCTAAAATGCCTATGTTGAAAATTTGGCAGCAAACGTCCATAAAATGACTGTGTTACAAGCATGCATTGTGCAGTTTCCACGCACCCTCGTAACTTCACAAATGTGTAGTATTTTCACTCCAGATTTTCAACACTGGCATTTTTTCAGACCTCCTTATGAACAGTCCAGCTGTCATTTTTCACATCCTGCCCGAAATATGCGTTTACACATCTGGCGCAGAATAATGCGGTTGCTGTAGGAAATCAATGTCCGGAACAGATTAAGAAAATCATACTGACAGTGTTCATGAGCAGAGGTCCCAGAATGCCTATGTTGAACATCTGGTGAAATAATTCCACTAAATGACTGTGTTACGCACATGCGTTGCACAGTTTCCACGTACGCTCAGAAGTTTGAGAATTTTTAATATTTTCAGTACAGATTTTCAACATTGCCATCTCTTCATACCTCCCTATGAATGGTACAGCTGTCATTCTTCACATCCTGCCCCGTCTGTGTTTTCATACATCTGGCACACAATGGCATGGTCGCTGTGAGAACTCAAAGTTCAGTACACATTTACAAAATCGCAGTGCCACTGTTCATGAGAAGAGGTCCCAAATGCTTTCATGGAGTGGGGGTTACAGAAGGGCCATGTTGAAAATTTGTAGTGCAAATACCAACAAACGTCCAGGGTGTTAGGGTTTCTAACCATAATGTTCCACCCTGTACAGACTGACAGGCATCAAGGGTGTGCCTTTGGATTGCCGACTGTAATGCTCATGCTATTCCACCCCACCACCACCCTGCAGCCAGTGACAGGCATCGAGCTGTGCCTTGGACTCTTCGGCCCCAGAGTTCACCCCATTCTCCTATATTGCACCCATTTCAGCGTATTGCCTTATGGAGTGGGGTGACTATAAAGCTGAACACCCCAAGGCACACCTCAACACTTGTCTGTATCTCTAGGATAGGGTGAAATGGCATGAACGTTATGGGCAACAACCCAAACGCATATCCCAAAGCCTGTCTATCTCTGCAGGGTGGAGGTGGGGTTGGCGTGAAGTTCACTATTTCATAGCTATTCCTATTCTGCATCTCTCCAACTCCTGCATTTCCAATGCTAATACCAGCTAGCAAACATTTGGCAATGCCAAATGCTTGTTTGTGGATGGCACCAATGTGTACCCCGAATAAAACAATTCTAAAACTTGTTAATAAACATGTTTAATAAAGTGAACCAAGATCCACTGTATTGTCTGATTATTATTTCTTGTTTCAGAAGCAGGTAGCAATATTTGGTAATTGCTGAATTTCAAAGAACTAATATGAGGACCTCTCCATCGCAATACCGTAATTTAGGGATCACCAACTGACTAATTTGTTATGCTCATAACTTAGCTCAGAAGTTGATTCAGAACTGGGATACTATTTGTACTGTCTAAGTAGTGATAATATGGTAACCATCTGGCATTACATTTTCTATTTGAAGTCTCAATTTCGCTGTGATGGCTTCCATAGCTGTCATCTACTTTTTAAATAAACTTTACTGTTTTTCTGTTAAATAATCTTAGTACAATACTTTGTGTTAATGCTATCAGTTCTCTGTTTTAATTTAAAAGGACAATAATCATATGGGGGAGGGTGTACAGCTTACTTCTAAGTTTGACATATGCTGTGAGCGTGTGACTTTAGTAGTCTCAGATCCAGCTAGTCATCAAGAGGTGGGCCAACGCACATGCATTTAAAGTGAGAAAATACTGAAGTCAGACTTCAGAAAGAGTCATGCTCCTGTCTGACTTCTGAATACTGTAAGTAGCTATTAGCTGTCTAACTCCTACATTTACAAAATCCACTCAGCATAAGTTCTATTATTTTTGCATTAATCAACATTTTTAAATGATGTCATTGCCAATCCATTTCCCCAGGATAGTCTTGCTGAGATACAGTAACTCATTTTCAGTGGGATCCTGCTGCTTCTACCCATTTCTACAGCTGGGTGGACTTCACTGCAGAGGCTTCATGACTAGCTAAAGATTGCATGTTAAGTAAGGGGCTTGGGTGGGTTTCAAACCTACTTCTCCTAGTTCCCAGGCCTGTGTTGTAACCACTAGACCACGTTGCCTCTAGTCTACACAACGTATTGTGTAAACAAAATAAAAACAAAAAAAAAAGCCCCCAACATATTGCAGCAGCAGATGTGGGTTAAATAAAAAGTACTGGTCAAATTGTTATTTCCTGGCTGCTTGTCAAAATATGTTTTCACATTTTCCAGGCCTGTGCCCGAACAGCATGTTTACTGCTCAGACTTAGTCAAGTTTTTGGTATAGATCTTACTCAGTGTTCTGAATGTGTAGTGAGTCACATGGCTACTGAAATGAGTCCTTTTATGAGTCTCACTTGTTTTACCCTGATTGTTTCTCCCCACACCAGAATTCAGCAAAAGCAGGCCCAGGCGTCGGTCTCACACAAGGCTCTGCCCAATAACAGGAGGTGCTGGAGAGTCATGTAGGCCCCCCCCTTCACTAGAGACAGAGGGCTGGATTTTCAAAGGAGGACACAGGGCTTGTATCAAGCCGTGTGTCCAACCCGTGTTTGACGCAACTGTGCCAAACAACTTTGCCGCAACTGAGCCTGATTCTAGTAGGTCGGACGCAGTTGCGACAGTTTATTCGCTTTATGGCAGCTGGTGCCAGATCTTTGTCACAAGCACCATGAGAAAGGTACTCGGGATTGCTACAAGCTAGATCATCAAAAAACTGGTCTAACTTGCAGCAATTCTTTATTTTATTGAGACCTTGGATTATACCAGTGAGTGACTGCTCATTTATTTTTTGAAATTGCTCTTTTTCCCCCCTACTGCCTGCTGACTCTGACCCTTCAGGGCATCCAAGGAGTCATCCTCCTGCCTCTCACTCACCGAGACTTACCTCTTGATCCCCCATGGAGCTGTGGTCCCCCTCCCAAGCGGGGATGAGGTGGGGCCTCAACACCCCGACATCCTTCCTTTTGTCAGGCCGAGGAGGAAGTCTGGTGAGCGGGGCACATTACAGCCATGCACTAGGAAGCCCATCTTCCCAGAGCCTGCAGGGGGTTTTCCCTGTTCTTCTTCCACTACAGCGTGCGACCCTTGACGTTAAGTGCAAGGCACCAACGTCCACGCTGTATAACAGCCGCCCATCCCCTACAATTGGGGCTTGCAGTACTCCAAGCCTCTGCTCGGAGTCAGGCAAGAGTGCGGGCATTGGCCTCCCCCCCCCTCTGTGGGGAAGGCGAGCTGTCATGGAACGCTCAAGCCTATCTCCCCCTGGCTGACCCACCAGTGACCCGAGTCTGCTCCTGAACCTGGGTTGCCGGCATGGTGTGGGGTGTGGTGTCGAGTGCCTCAACCCTCAGCATCACCAGGCCAGCTCGGATGCTCATTTATAGGTTCCACCTCAGTTTACAAAGAACAAAAAGGCACAGCATTACAGGAATACATTTGGTACAGACAGCGTTACAATAAGGTACAGCATTGCAGGATTACATTCAGTACAGACAGAGTTACAATAAGGTACAGTATTACAGGATTACATTTGGTACAGACAGAGTTACAATAAGGTACAACACTACAGGATTACATTCGGTACAAACAGAGTTACAATAAGGTACAGCATTGCAGGAATACATTTGGTACAGACAGAGTTACAATAAGGTACAGCATTACAGGAATACATTTGGTACAGACAGAGTTACAATAAGGTACAGCATTACAGGATTACATTTGGTACAGACAGAGTTGTCAGTGTCAGTGGCTCAGTAGGTAGCACACTCGCCTCTGAGGCCGGGAGATCAGAGGGCTGTGGGTTCAGTTCCCACATCTGGCACTTGGGTTGATATCCCAGTACTGACACTGTAGTGCAGCATGAGAGGGGTGCTGCACTTCTGAGGTGCCGTCTTTCGGATGAGACGTTAAACCGAGGTCCCATCTGCCTGGATTGGTGGTAGTTCAGGTGGATGTTAAAGATCCCATGGCACTTATCGAAAAGAGTAGGGGAATTTCCCTGGTGTCCTGGCCAAATTTCCCTCATTCACTAAAAATACCACCAACAGCTTAATCTGGTTCAAGGTCAGTTGGCATTCATCTGTATCCCCTCCCCGGGTCGTGCCTGAAAATAGGCAGGATTTGTCTAGTGCACTTACCCGGTCAACAAAAGCTAAATAAACAATAAGATACAGCATTACAGGATTACATTCGGTACAGACAGAGTTACAATAAGGTACACACAAAATTGAGCAGCTTAGGTAGTATAACAGTTTGCCAGTGTCTGAAGTTAGGACACCCTTCTGAGTTGCAAACACACAGAGGAACATAGGAGGAGCAGGCTTGGGGGATAACAGAGGTGGGTGGGTGGGAGGGGTGTCATGTTTGGGAGGAGTAGAGGAGGCACTGTATGTGAGGTAGGGTGGTGACCTTGTGCTGAGGTTGAAGTGCATCAACGTATAGTGTTGACGTGAGGCAAAGTGCAAGTAGGTGGTTATAGTTAAAAGAGGGTGCTAATGGTAGCAGCCACAGTTGCTGATTGTAATAAGGTGCTGTCGAAGTTTGTGTTTCAATGTGGCAGTAGTTGCAGCACTGGTAATGTCAGCTGGTAAAGCACTGGTCCAGAGAGGAGCACGATAGCAGAAAGCATGTTGTGCCAAGGCAGTGCGGCATCTAGGTACTTTGTAGATCTGAGTGAAAGAGTTTCTTGTGAGTCGGGTGCTTGAGTGCAGGGTTAGGAGGTTCTGGACCCCAGCAAGTAGTTGCCTGAGAGAGCCTTTCTTGGCAAGGAGGCAGGATTGGTATTTTATTCTGTCCTTCAGTTGGAGCCATCCTGCCCGGGTGTAGAGATCACAGGTGTGCGTGAGTCTTGCAGCACCTGTGAGAAAGTGGCATGCTTTGTTTAGTATCTCAAAACAGGCCAGCACTACCCACCACTCAAAAAAGGGAATGACACAAGATGTATGTCTAAATGTTTGCAGTTTAATAAATAAGCTCTGAACACAAAAGGTGCAAAATACACAGACCTCATTCATGCTGTTAGCACAGGCTGGGAGAGCGGGGCAGGGCCCAACTGACTTCGACCGGTTTCGCAGTAGCCTCTTCAGGAAGTGGGGCAGCTGGTTATAGAGTATTGGTTTGGAGTGCCTTGTTTAGTGCAATGGAGATGCGGTGCAGGGCTGTGTCAGTTGCTGACCCGTAAATAGCCAGGCCATAGTCGATGAGGGAGACTATTGAACTGTTGATGGCCAGGTTCAGTGCTTCATATGTTAAACAGTGCTTGTGACAGTAAAAAATCCCTATTCTTGTGTTGATCGCCCTAGCTGTACTGTCTATGTGTTGGACATACGACAATGTGGAGTCGATTGTGATGCCCAGGTATCTGAACTGCTGGACATGCTTCAGAGTGTTTCCACTGTCATTCATGGCTGCAGGGGAAGAATGCTTTGAACTTGCTTTGGGAGCTGGAGTACATCATTGTCTTTGTTTTTTTGCAGTTCATGACTAGCCTGTGCTCCTTAAACCATTTTTTCAGCAGATGAAAACCTCCTTTGGATATCTACCACCAGCCGTTTGGGATGAGCATTGCTGGTGAATATGACCGCATCATCCGCATGTAGGAGCATTCAGCTCAGGCAGGTGGCCAGCAGTTGGTTTTGGAATAAGCTGAATAGTAGGGGTCCCAGAACTGACCCCTGTGGGACCCTGGAATGGAGTGATCTGCCATCGGAGATGATATCACCAATTCTGAGCTTTTGGGAGCGGTTGTGAAGGTAACTGTTGAACCAGCATACAGGTTCTGGAGAGAGACCAATGGCAGACAACTGCTCCAGAAGGAGCTCATGGTGCACCATATCAAATGTTTTTGATAGGTCAATGAAAGTTGCCCCTACCAGAAGACCTTGGTCTAGTGAGTGGTGGATGAAACCAGTAAATTCAAGTAAGGCCGTGATGGTACTGTGTCCGGATTAGAAGCCGTGTTGTTCAGGACAGAGGAGTTGGTAGTGGTTCAGGTGCTTGACACGTTGATCTGCCACAATCCACTCTAGAGCTTTGGGGGAGGGGGAGTATGGAGATAGGTCTGTAGTTGTTGTGCAGAGTCCGGTCCCCACCTTTGTGCACAGGGGTTACTGTTGCTGATTTCCACCACTGGGGGAACAGTGAGAGGCAAAGGGAGAGGTTGATTATTTTAGTGAGTGAGTCAAGGACTTCTGCCAGGGCCAGGTTGACAAATTTAAGGTCCAGGGTGTCCCCACTGTGTCGTGATCTCCCAAGAACCTTCTCCAGATACTTTCTGGCTTCAGCTTCTGAGACTTCTTTAAAGAAGAAGCGTGGTCAGTTAGAAGATAGCTGCTGGGTCGCATTATGATCATCCGGGGTTGGAGGATTAAAGTAGTCCACTGGTAGTACACTGCTTAGATCTGTGAACGTGCTGTTAAGTGTGTTGGCTATGTGAAGATGGCCCAAGGACGGTGTGCTGTCACCCATGAGCATTGATGGGGCAGTTTTGGGATCCTTGCTGGTTATGTCGTCGAGGTTGTCGCAGAACAACTTGCTGTTATTACAGGAGTTGGAGAGGGCTTCCTTGTAGAACTTGCTTTTAATGAGTCAGATGGCTTTTGTGCACTCATTACAAGCTTTTTTGTACCTCTGGATGTTAGCAGTTGTACCATGTGCTCTCACTTTCTGCCATAGGTGATCTCTGGCATGGAGCTGATCCAAGAGGTTCAGGGTAATCCAGGGGTTGCAATGTCCTTTTAGTTTTCTAGTCTTTATTGGCTCATGCTTGTCACAGATGGTGTTAAGTTTATTTATGAAATGGTCCAGGGCTGTATCCACGTCATTGGCTTCATAGAGGTCTGACTAGTCTATGCTCTAGAGGTCTGCTTTTAGCAGCGCAGGGTGACCTTTTAGTAGTACACGGTTTGTAATAGTTCTGGGAGGTGGGTTGTGGAAATTGTAGGTCCAAGTACATGTAACGGGGGAGTGGTCACTCAATGAATCAGGAAGAACAGTAGCATCGGAGATGTGAGCAGGCCAGTTAGAGAGTATCCAATCAAGGAGACCGCTGGTCCTAGTTTTGTAACTGACTATGGTTGGTGTCTCAACCATTTGGGAGAAGTGGATGGCTGATAAGATATCCTTGACTGGAGCGGCAGCAGCAGGAGAGAGCCAATTGATGTTGAAATCTCCCAGCATCACAATTTCAATATTTAGGCTCAGGGTGCTCACATATTCCATCAGGCACTGGTGCCAGCCATGGTTAGTTTAGGCGGGATGTAAACAGAGAGTACTGTAAGAGCCCTGTTATGTGGTCCCAGTAGTAGTTTTATGGTTAGTACCTGCAGGTTGTCACTACAACTGGGTGTGGGTAAGATATGTCCCTATAGAGAATCCCTGATGTACAAGACACAGCCCCCACCTCTTTTTGAGAGACGGTCCTGAACAAGGTGCATGCTGGCAGTATAATGGCAGAGTTAGGTATTTTGGGGGAGAGCCACGACTCAGCTACAGAGAGAATGTCCTGGTTGTGCCGGGTAAGCCATACTTTCAGGTTATCCATCTTTGGAAGTAAACTGCCGATATTTATAGAGGTAAGAGTAAGCCCTGTTGACTTAGGTGACAGACTGAATTGATGGGGTGGTGGGCCGTGGTTCGAGTGCATATTGCCTGATAACAGAAGTAGGAGCAGTAGTAGGCAAGTGAGATGGTGCAGTAATAGTATTAATATTTGGTTCCCATCTTCTCTTGCTGGGTAATCATTGTTTCATGGTTCTAAGGTATGCAACAAACCCAGGGAAGAGTGTCACTATAGAGGGAACTTTTGGTTGGTGTTCCTGAGTCCAGGGCATATGGTGCCCATACATGATGTTGCTGGGGATCCCAAGGTTATAAGATGTGATGGTACTTTATACATTTAGCATTGACTGTTGGTTGTTAAGTTGTGTGGATTGAGGGTACAGTCTGCAGGGGGACCTGTGAAGGATATTTGAGTGAACAGGATGAGTCCCCCTGTGGTCCCAACAGTCGTGTGGGACATTGTGGTACACACAGAGTTCCAAATACTAACAGCAGTTAGAGAGGGACCTGGGAGTAGTGAGAAATGCCTCCATTTAAATGTGGCTGGGGAGGGGGTCGCAATAGACCAGAATTGCATAGTAGTAGTCACGTGGCAGGCATGGAATGGGAGTCAGTATTTGAAGAATGGGGACAAGAGGAAGAGCGGAGAGGGAGGAACACAAGCAGGAGGTAATGAGCAACTGGTTACATTGTAGTAAGTTAAATTACTGACTGGATGCCAGTAGTTCAGATTAGCACCCCTAGTGTTCGCTTCCTATAAAGTACAAATGGCCTATAGTTGACAGTGACAGGTCCTCTTACTTCAATCACGCTGCAAAAAAGAACTAAGGTCCCTCTAGTGGCAGATCTTTATAATCTGCTAATGGGAAACTGGACACCTAAAAAAAAAAAAATAATTGGTGCACGGGACAGAAAATCTCTATCACCAGCGGGGGGAATGCCACAAGCTCTATGCGTCACATGTTTGGCACACCTGAGGCTGTGGCATTTGGCAGCTTTTGAAAATCTGGCCCGTGGAGCACACTATCTTTTTCTATTATTAGTAAAGTGCTTCTTCCACTAGCTGTCACCTCTCCCCCTTGCTCTGTCTCCCATTGTCTCAGGGACATTCCTGGGGGTGAGATCCCACATGGATATTCCCTCCATGGCATGATTGGAGAGAGAGGTTAATTCTCCCCGCCCTGAAGCACAACCCAGATAGCCCACAGGGGCTGTAGGTGATGGGGAGGGGGGGTTGCAGCGACCAAGGGATCATCCTGCGGTGGCTACTTTTCCTATTTTCTCCCGTGGCCAAGCAGCATGCAAAGATGCAGTCATGGATGCGTATGGAGGTGCACATGCACTATGCACCTGCCACCTCCTCTGACTTGCAGCCACTCCCCACCATGCCTCCACGGGGTGTCAGTGCTAGAGTGGTGTGGCATACTCCCTCCTCAGGAGAGGAGAGCTGTCATCAGATGCTCAATTGTCTCTCACTCAGGCCGACTCCCAGCCACCCAAACTCATTCCCTACCTCACCACTGTGGTGTCAGATGTGGCATCCAGTGCCTCCACCCTCCATGGCACTGGGCCAGTGCTGAGTGCATTATTTCTATATAATAACGGGTGATCACTTATATAACTTGGTAATCTTCACAGATGAAATGCCATAATAACTGGAGTGCGGCGTCATACCCAGTTGTATTGGCATTCGATTTTATTAAGAGCAGCTGATTTCTGTCAGCAAATGGCAGCACTGTTGGCACTAAGTCAGAACTGCACCATTCACAACAGCGTGGGTCAGAAGAGCAATGGAATAACACCACTCACCACAACTGCACCTGACCAGAACACCAACCATAACAGCGGCAATGGTAGTGGCCCTCAAAGACATGGACTGCTACCATAAAATATTACACATAGTCCTTTTTTAGTGGAGGGCTTCAACCCCTGCAGCCCCTGTAAATTTAATATCCAACTCCAAGGGGGAGGCAGATCTCGGGGGATTCAGGGGATGTGGAATCTCAGCTCTTGGCTGTTAGAAAAAAACAAACTGTTCACTTTGGGCAGGGAAATATAATAAACTGCTATGTCGGGAGATCAGGAACAGAACCCTGGTCTCCTGCACCATGCTGGCTGAGCTGCTGCTGCCTTAACCCTCTCACCACAGGAGCAGCTTGGCCATCTGCTGCACTTTCCCTGTACATCTGCAGTGCACCCTTACCATTGCCTGAATAGTGACAGGTAGTGGTAGTTGACATTCTACCCCTGTCACTATTCAGGCATTACACGATTCTGACAGCCCAGTTTAGACTGCGCTGTTCAGGAGTCGCTATTCTGACCGGGTAGGACACTGTTAAATGTAAGTCACAAGCCTCATAAATGTTTGCCCTCTGTAGACTAAAGCCCACACAAACATGTCTGCACTATTACAGAAAGCACTGACCTTTTCCTTACGAAACAGAACAATGTTGTCAGTCCATCAGCATTTGGTAAGTCCTGTAAATAACTAAAGAACATGGAAGCGCTGTTTTTTTTGTTAAACTCTATGCACCAGTAATTATAAAAAAATAAAAATATTCAAGTGTGCTCCAATGAGGTTTTTTTACACACCCTCACTGTGCGATAACCTCATAAACCTCTCTAGATTTATGAGTCATTATCATGCACCATGGGTGTGTCAAAAATAAAAATCATAACAGACACTTGCATATGCATTATTCTGTACTGGCATGACGTCTTCTGCCAGTACACTGGGAGAGGGGTCCCCTATGTGGCAGATGCACCACCATTGAGCTACATGGGCTTGCAACCCCATTTTAAGTTTTCATTTTATCTTTCAGTTTATCTCCCTCTGACCGCAGCTGCCTCCATCCACTTGCTCACGATGGTCTCCCAGCCCCACCTATGATTTCTCCGTCTCTTACCCTCCTCTTATCTCGGACCTCCTTTCCAGGGTGGGGCAGTAGGGAGTTCTGGGAGATAGGTGGGCAGTTGGTGCGTCGGGGCCTGAGATTGCTGGCACCTCATCCTACTCACTTTGCAGGTGTTTTTCCTCTGTTTTCTTCCCTAGTTCCCTGAGATGCTGGGGCAGGGCTCATGATGCACGTGTCCATGGTGAGGCATGATGACGTTCCACTGTTCCATGCCTGCACTGACACTTGTGGGCACCCAGGTGGTGGTCACACAGCAGAAGCTGGAGACTTCCCTCCCTGGGGAGATGAGTATCGGAGTCCTCAATCCCTCCCCCCCCCCGGCCAGCCCTCCAGTGACCCGGAATCATTCCTGGGCCTGGGTCACCAGTGTAGTGAGCGATAGCACTACACCTATGCTGACAGGCCAGTCTGCAACCCCTTTTTTAAACAATTGATTTACCTGAGATAGCCCAACTGGGATGTGACATCTCATTTACTGTGGGGTCCTGCTTTTACCGAGGTCTACAGATAGGAGCACTGAAGCAAATGGAAGTCAAGAGGCTTAATTATTTATCTTTATTTCAGTTTTGCTGCCCAGGAAAGGAGAGTTTGGTAATTGTGCTGATGTTCATCCCCGAAGGATACAAATGGAAACCAAATGAAATTGAACCAGATTAATCTGCCCTGGGTCCCATTTTAGTGAGGCCATCCACTGGACAGCAGGACAATACTGTGAGCTTTAGTTAGGCTGTACTAGCCTCAGAATCAGGCACTTTCTATGCCTTAAAATGTTATGATATTCTGCCTCCCCCATACTGTACAAGAGGGGGAGGGGGCTCCATAGGGCACTAGTAGTAAGACTTATTACAAAGAATATTTTGTTTGTCCTCCTGTATATATAAACCAGACAATGTATAGAGGAATGTTAAAGTTTTACCATGTATTTCCTGAGAAAGTCTGAATAAAAATTATATTTATAAAAAAAGAACCAGCTTGATCTGTTGGTGATATTTTTTTGTGACCAACACAATGAGCCAATAGCGGGGGTGGGCTTCAAACCTAGTAATCACCCCACTGACAGTTCTGTACACTAACCCCTAACCCATGAACTAGACTGCTTCCCTACCCACTAACCGTACTTATGAAAGCGGACTTTAAAAATCATGTAACCTCATTGATCAAGGGATATCACATTACATCACATTTGGGAAAGAATGGGTTCCCAGAGGTTTCCAAGTTTTTTTGTAGATAATTTTGAATGTTGTGACTGTGCCTGGATGGCAGGGGACAGCCACCTGGATGGCAGGAGACAACGATGATGGAACCTTGGTCTTTTTTCATCTAGCACTTCCTATGTTCCTATCAGCATGCATTATTTCTTTATGACTGTGCACCTAATCTGAATTACTGTATATAATTTTTATTCATTTTAAATTATGTTATAAAATGGATAAGTGAATCCAAGATTTGTGATTGGTCAGATGTGATCACATGACCATGTGTCATTCCAGCACAGCAGCAGCGGTTAGAAATACTTAACCTTCTACACCTGATTACTCAATTTTTAAAATAAAAATCAGAGGCCTCATATTATAATCATAGCAAGGCAGTCCAAAGTGTTCATACTTGTGGGATAACAGAACTTTTCAGGTGCGTAAGGCACTTGGAATTGCCTCGTGCCTCAGTTCCTAAGGCATGCAGTTATCCTACAGTAATGCACACACCACCATCATGCCTTATTGCTTAATTAGTGCCCATTTTACAAGACTTTATAAGACGGATAACAAATGTCTAGGTGTGCAGTCATTAGGAATCAACACGCTACTCATGTGACTGGCACAAATGTAAAGCAGGTGGGTGACTCCGTGTGTGTTGAGCAGTTAAAGACGCATGGTAGAAGGGGCTGGCACAGATCATTTAAAGGACAACTACATCTGCATATACGAACATATGAAATTTGCCAGCAGATAAAGGCCTAGAGGTCTATCAAGTCTGCTCGAATGTGCAGCTAGCACCCCTTATTCTGCAGCTGCCCCTCCCTTCCACCCTTCCCCTTCATTAACCCTCCCCCTTGTCCTGTCCCATCCTCATTTGAAGCAGTCCACTGTTCTACTGCATACCACTTCAGCAGGTACCGCATTCCACCATATCTTGTAAATTTAATTTGTTTCCATGTCAACAGACAATTCTTTTCCTGCAGCTGTTAGGAATATATGTGACTGCTTTAGTATATTTTCATTATTCATACTAATCCCTGTAACTATCCTGGGGGTCTCCATTTCCTGGCTGTTGAAATCTTATTATAGTATACGGTTAGGGCTTATTGTGGATAAAAATTGGTGGCTTTCCAAAAGTTGTTGTAGTATAGTTTAAAGGTCAATAAAAGCTGTTGTACTATCATTCTGATGTCACAACATTACTACAATTTCCCCCCCTTGAGCTGTTACCTGATTCGATGAAACAGCTCACTGTTCAGAAATAAAAGGACTGAAATTGTGGCACTGCTTAGCGAGCAGAAGGGCGAGGGGTTCACTACAGATAGTTTGGACTCGAACTGCCATTGTCAGCTCCATGTCCAAACTATCAGGCAGTTTTCTTCTTTTTTTTTAAATCACTGGTGCTTTGAAATATTGGGTTGTGAACAGAGCGGGACCATAGCAAGGACTGAGATCGCTGGAGAAAAGGAAACAGAAAATGGGACTGCAGCAATGACAGAGAGCAAGTGGATGTGTGAATACAAGGCATGAAACCTTGTAGTTAAATGAGACTGTGGACATTTCTGGGAACCATATACTATATAAAATAGTATATGGGTGTCCAGACACAACAAGGCTTTGTTTCCATCAAGGGGATGTGATGATGTCAAACGGACCTCTCGAGCTTCGCTCTTGAGGTCTGTATGACATCATCACATCCCCTCGATGGAAACATAGCCTTGTTGTGTATGATCACCCGTACGCTATTCTATATGTGCCTGAGAGCTGCATTAGCATATGCGAACATGATGTATCAGCACCCTTTAGACTCTATAGTATGTCTGTCTACTTACTTAGATTTCAGCAAAACAAGTTGCAGCAAGGTGTGAAATACCACATTTACCCTCAGTTGGCTTTGCAAACTGAGTTGTAATACTGGGCTTTTCTTTTTAAATAGTTTTCAATGTGTGTGTTTCCAGTGGTTTTTTAGGATATTTGCAATAGTAGTATAACCCCCCTAATACCCGGGGTTACAAGAATCCCAGTTAGATCTAGTGGCAGGCAGGGAAGGCAGCTTGTGAAATTCCAGTTTAATGGATTTCACACTGTCTCACTCTGTTCTCAGTCTCAGCTGAGACTGAGGGATGACATCATATAGAATTCTCGCAGCAGCATAAGCCACACTGGAATGTTGCAATTGGGAGTTAGATAGAACGTTGGGGGGGTTTTGAAGTTAGTCTAGTGGTAGACTCAGTGGAGGGAGGAGGTGTGCTGCATCTACAAGCCCTCAGAGCCCTCAGCTCTGTCACAGAGCTACCGTTTTGTCATTGGTGTGTGTTCTCACCATAAGAGAAACACAGAAGTCCTGAATTGAAGTGGTAGAGACCGCTCCCCAGTTGGTTTGGGGCCCCATCCCTGCGGGGATGGGGGAAGCCAACAGCCAGCTTCCAGGGGCAATCCCCTGGCCCAGCTAGAGAAAGAAAGAAGCTGCCTTGAAGATTTGTGCTGAGGCACCAAGAATTAGTTTGGTTTTCCTGTGAGAGAAGCCTGTGGGGCACCTGTAAACAGGGGTGAGTCTGCTCTGATAAAGGACCTATGTTTCACCAGAGATTTGTGTTTTAAGTATCTGCTACTGTGGGTCAGGAAAGGACAGCCAAGTACAGTGCTTAAGGAGTGTGGGATTTGGACATCTTTAATCAGTGGGGGTCTACAGGGATGGACATAGCCACTTAACAAGTATGCCTCAAGTCAGCACTAAAGTTTCAGAGACTGTAGATTGAATGTGAAATACATTTAAAGTGTTACTCTACAAATCAAAGTTTTCAGAAGAAGAGGTGTTAGAGTCCAAAGAAATGGCCAGGTATGAATTATGGGAGCAAGAGGTGGGAGACACCCCCATCAATAGTAACCAAATTCACCTCTACAGGTTTGCTTTGGGACACCTGTTGCTTTCTCTCAGGTACTTGGCCAGTGCTTGAAGAAAGTACCCAGCTGTGGGATTGTTGAGAAGATTCCCTTTATGGAGCCTGTATGTGCTCATGGGTGGTTTAGGGAGCCACCGACAAATGTTCCATGCCATATGGAAAGTGGTCCGAGTGCTGGCCGGATGTGCCATGCAGGGAAGTAGTCCAAGGCTGGTTGGATGTGCCAGGCCAGGGAATTCCAGAGAAGACTACACGTTCGGGCTGAATGTCCAGACTGTTTCTAAACCTGAGGGTTTCAGTGTGTAAAGAGGATATGTTCTGATCTCCATAATTCTGCATTACCAAGAGTGTAGCCCCATGGGGGTCCATCTGTGCTTTGTTATTCCATTGGTTGTGAATAAAAGCCACACTCTAGAATCCCACTCCTGGTTTGGACATTACAGTTATTGCTTCCTATGTCCAGAGTTACTTGGGTGCCCCTGACTAGAAGTCAAACCTAGCCAAAATGTCGAGCAACAGTTTTCTCCCTGAACCCAGGTCCCAGGTAGGGGGTTACATATGAATGCACCGCACAGCGCTAATAACACAAAAAATACCACCAACCAAACCCCTGGGGTTACAGTAGCATAGAGATATATGACATAAATGGGTGATGTGACATTGTGTTCTTATATGCTAATGCAGCTTTCATGGATAATGAGATTTCAACAGCCATAAAATGGAGATCCCCAGGCTAGTTACAGGGGACTAGCAAGAACAGTGAAAACGAACTAAAGCAAACATGTATATCCTCAACAGCCACTGGAAAAGAGTTGTCTGTTGACAAGCAAACAAATAAAATTTGCAAGATATGAGGGTGCAGTTTTCTTTTCAAGCAGACGAGCAGCTTCACTGCCATTGATTGACTTTAGTTCTGATCCTCCGTAGCCCTACAAAATTAATTGGAGGATGGGTGATGTCACTAGCATGCCTCCAATCAGCTATTTGGTGAGCAGAAGAAGGGGCGTCACACTAAGGAGGGAGTCTAATTCAGAGCTTGTGTGAGGAGCTGCGGGAGGCGACAACGTGGCAATGATGCAGCAAATGCTGATTAAAGGGCTAGTGGAGCCAAAACAGGCAGACAGGAAAATAATACAAAGTTTAACTAGTAGTCAGTTGTAACTTTTTATTTCTGAAGTATTTTTCCTTTTCCTTTTGCTCATCAGAAAGTATTCTATGTGATAATATTGTGCTGGATGTGTGGAACAGCTCTTAGCCTGGCAGCTGACATATTTAACGCTGCTGCCCCACACTACATCATCAGCATTATGATCTCACTGACAGTGACATCACAGGTGAATGACCTGGCAGTCACTAAGTTGCTGTTCCTAAGTAGCAGTGATGTCACAGTCAGTGAGATCACAATGATAATGATGTAGTGTGGGGCAATAGAGCAAGATATGTCAGCTGCCAGGCTAAGAGCTGTTCCACTTGTCACACCTACTAACATCAGGTAAACAATCTTCTAATTAAACAAAAGGATAAGAAAATGTACCTCAGATATAAAAGGTAATGGCTGGCTACTTTTAAAATCTAATAATGAGGGCGCTGATGATCAGCTAGCTGAACGGATGTGTTATCCCACGCTGCTCTCTCCAAACAGCCAAAACATTAATTTTAAAATAAGAAAAGAGCACCTAAGTCTGTGGAAAAATGAACCTTGCAGTGTAGGAAGGTAGGATGGATGAATATCTCACTCCAGGCTCTTCGGAAACTCAAAGGGTTGCCTCCAAAAATGCAAAAAAGGGGGAGAGAATGGCAGCCTGGTCTCGTCAGCGGCTGAGGTTGCTGCTTTGGGCAGAGAAGTTATGGGGCAAGTCATCACAGCCCTGGAGCCAAGATTAATCAAACTGGAGGGGAAATTGGACCTAAAGTTCCAAGAAATACAGCAACTACAAGTGGTGCAGGCGGGATGAATATCAGAGGTGGAAGAGAGGGTCTCACATGTTGAGGATGAATTACTGGTGACTCCTGGGCAAATAGCAGCTCTCCAAAAGGAACTAGCTGAAATAAAAGAAGCATTCAACTACTAAGAAAATTACCACCAACGCCTTGACTTGCGGCTAAGAGGACTGCTGGAGGGCATGGAAGGGAAAAGCGCGATCGACTTTTGTGCAAGAGTGCTGCCGGAGCTGCTAGGCCTTCAACCCGCAAAGGGAAAGTTTAAACTAGAAAGGATTCACAAAGCGGTGATGCCCACACCACCCTGGGATCAGCCGCCGAGACAAATAATTTTTCAGTTTCACAATTTCCAAGATAGAGAAATGATGCTGAAGGCTTTCCGTGAGAAAGGCACAGTGGAGTACGAGGGTCACTGCCTATATATGTCGTAGGATTACTTGGCCCGACTGCTCAAGAGGAGAAAGCTGTTTAATAATGTAATGCAACAGCTTAGAAAGCACAAGATTGAGAACTTTTTAATATACCCAGCCACCTTAAAAATAAAACATGAAGGGGCAACGTACTCGTTTTGGAGGTGGAAAAGACAGTGGATTTTGTCAGAACTCTAAAGCAGAAACTGCGATGAAAAGGCAGGATGGAAAAGTGTGCTACATGGAGTTTTAAGATGGAGGAGGGGAGACTGTTGGTGTTTCACTGTTGAACTATGTTTCTCTGCCTAACTCCGAAGAATTGAAGAATTGTGGTGGAGAGAGAAGGTGTTTACGCCATGCGTGTTCCTTGTTTGAGATGGGAATTTATGGACTCACCCACCTACCGTAATCCCCTGCCATGCGTGGAGTGGACTGAGAGTTTGATATGAAGATACAGAGAGGAAGAGGGAAGAGCCACTTGATGGAGGGCCTCGAGCTGTGATGAAGAAGCATTCAGGAACAAGAAGTAAAAGGACTGAAGGGAGAGGAAAAGCAGACGATGCTGCAAACATGTATGGGTGAAGGTAGGAGGGTGGGTGAGGAGCAGGGCTTAGCACGTTGTTTTTTAGCGTGGCCTAGTCTCTCTGCTGGTCTTAGCTTGTAGCCCTGAGCATCCATTTGGTGGACTCCGCCTCCATGCTACGAGGGAAGCGGGCGAGTACGGAGGAATAGGAAAGCGCTTGGGGAGGGATTCATGGTGGATGAAAAGGAAATGAAGGAGAGTGAGGGAAGGATGTAATACAGAACTGCAAGGGGAACAGAGCATTAGGGTATGGTGGCTGGATGAGGGAGGAAGGATAAAATGGCTGTGGAGGGAGGGCATGGGAGCGTCTATGTCAGTATAGGGGGATGAGGCAGACATTCGAGTCAGGGAGACTATTAGTGTCTAACGGAGTAGAAGGAAAACAAGGGGGTGAAAGGAAAAGGAAAAGGGCTATGGGGAAAGGGGAGTGGCAAGTATAGAGGCAGCGAGCAGAGTGCTGAATGGATGATATTGTTGTGAGACCTGGGACCAAAGGGGAGGAAGTTGGTGAAAGGGGGGTGTTGGAGAGGAAAGCAGCAAACTTGGGGGAAGAGGTGGGCTTGGGGAGGAAGAGGAACAGAATGGGGGATGTATAAAGTTATATGTTGAAGTTGTTGTTAATGTTGTTTGTTTTGAAAATGATGTTTTTCCTTTTGAAAAAGGGTGCAACCAAAGATGTTATATGGGTGAGACAGCTATGCTCAGGGCCCCGAGTTTTCCGCGATTCCGCGGGTGCGGCAAACCGCGAAAATATCTGCGGAATTTGCCGTCACCCGTGGAATTCGCGGCCGCCCATGGAACAACGTCCTTTGCTGACAGAGGTGCCCAATCCCCTGTCGGCTTCACTGCTCTCCCAAATGTCTGTATGCCACGCTGAGAGCCCACCCCAGCATGGCAAAAGCTTTCTTTGCCGACGGGGGTGCCCAATACCCCATTGGCTTCACTGTCCCCCCCAAGCTGCCTGATGCCATGCTGGGAGCCCACCCCAGCATGGAAAAAGCTTCCTTTGCCGACGGGGGTGCCCAATCCCCCATCGGCTTCACTGTCCCTCCTAAGCTGCCTGGTGCCACGCTGGGAGCCCACCCCAGCATGGCAAAAGCTTCCATTGCTGACGGGGGTGCCCAATCCCCCGTCGGCTTCACTGTCCCCTGTTGCCTGCTGCCATGCTGGGAGCGCACCCCCAGCGTGGCAAAAGTCCCTCGTTGAGTCTAAAACAAAACAAAAAAAAAACGGAAACAAAAAAAACCTTCCCTCGTTGATTCTTTTGCCCCTTCCCCATCACACACCCACCCTCTATGTACCCACCTCCCCACCCCACCTTAACCCAGACTTACCTCTAGAGCCCAGCGCAATGATCTTCGGTGGACTGGGAACATGTCTGCACTCTTCAAAGCCGACTGAAACTGAAGAAATGCCGTAAGCTGTATAATGGCATAAATTGATTTTTCAACTTTAGTGATATCTCAGTTATTTCTGGGATTTTTCACCAAATTAGCATGGGTTTAATTCACTCAGACCGTGACACTGTTATTTCGTTCATTGGTCCCGAAAGGTGGTTCCGCAGTCACTGCACAGAACCACCTTTCCGGAATGATTAACAAAATTACAGTGTCACAGTTCATGAGGTAGGCTCCCAAAAACCCTATGTTGAAAATTTGGTGAAAATATTCCCCAAAATGACTGTTTTACGAGCGTGCATTGCGCAGTTCCTACGCATGCTCATAATTTCGAGCATTTTTAATATTTTCACTCCAGATTTTCATTATTGCCATTTTACCACACCTCCTTATGAACAGTACTACTGTCATTTTTCTCATCTCACCCAAAATGTGTTTTTGCACATGTAGCGCACAATGGCATGGTCGGTGTGCAAAATTAATGTTCGGGACAGATTAAGAAAATCACAGTGATACTGTTCATGAGCAGAGGTCTTAAACTGGCTATGTTGAAAATTTGGTGACAAATGCCCATAAAATGACTGCATTACAAGTGTGCATTGTGTCAGATATGGCAAAAAACAAAAAGGAAAAAAAAATTAAGGGTAAAAATGTGATGTAGAATTGCCGCAGAAATTGGTGTTGAGTACTGCAGAAGTTCTGTGGCAAATGAGAACCCTGCCGCAGAACTTTGCTCCGATGTGCTGCAGAAAAATCGGGGCCCTGGCTATGCTCTTATTTAAACTTATGGAACTGAAATGGAACAGAATAATAAATGTCAATGTTTGTAAAGCAATCTGTTAATGTGATTGCCTGGAATGTTTGGGGTATTGTAAATCCAGTAACGAGGACCATGCTGTTAACAGCACTTAAAAGAGTGGGAACCCAGATAGCGCTCCTACAGGAAACGCACCTGATTTGAGAGGGAGCGCCAACCAGCACGAGGATGGGTAGAGTGCTGGCGGCATCTGCTTCGCATAAGAGGGTGTAGCCATTTTGGTACATAAAGCCACCCCCCCAGAAGTGCAGAGGGTGGTAAGGGATACAAAGGATTGCAGGTACATTTTTATTTCCGGGACCCTGGAGGGGGAGCAGATTACTTTGGGCTCGGTGTATGCCCCTGCAGCATATGATCAACGATTCTATACCTCTTTGCTGGATTTATTGATTTGGGAGCAATTTCTGGGTTTAATAATTGGAGGAGACCTGAACTGGACAATGGACCCAAAAATGGACCATTCCGAAGGGAAAGGGAGGGATTCAGGTTGCATGCGGCAATGGCAAGAGGGCATGGCGGAATTAGACTTAGTGGATGCCTGGCGAACGGCAAACCTCGGAGTAAGAAAGTATACCTTTTACTCAAATCCCCACAAGACATGGACATGGCTGGACTACTTTTATGTCACATGAAAGTGGAACTCCCAAGTGAGGGATATCCGACATAGTCCAATACACATATCGGACCATGCGATGGTAGTGATGAAAATCCAAGGAGGAGGAAAGCGGATGTCACCCCCCCTTTGGAAATTTCCCGCATATATGGCCCAAAATGAGGAATTTAAGAAGCATTTGGAGGAGAGATGGGATTTTTTATGGCAACAAGTGACACAGAGGAGGTCTCTAGAGACATACTTTGGGAAAGGTGAAAGGCACATATGAGGGGCACTATTATAGAATACATGTCACGCATAAAGAGGAAAAGACAGGAGCAGAGAAAAGATCTGGAAAGGGAATTAAAAAAACTCGAATTGAGGGTAGCTGGGGGGAAAAAGGGGAGGTGGTCCACTCACTGGACGTGGTAAGGGAAGCCCTGATTGTTCATTTGAGGACAGAAGCAGAGAGAACAGGATTATTTAATAAGAGGTATATATTTGAGTGGGGGAATAAACCAGGACCAATGTTAGTCCACCTTATGAAGGGTGGTAAGAAGATGAGCAGAATTACAGGGGTGAAAGATGAGCAGGGAATGTTACAGAGAGAGGATGAAGGGATGCAGAGGGCCTTGCATTCCTTCTACCACCAGCTATATTGAGAGGAAGGCACAGGAACAAGGGAACAGATGTTGGAGTTCTTGAGGAGAATCAAAGTACTGGTAGCCAATCAGGCACAGAGGCATAAGCTAGGACAACTAGTATATCTGTGGAGCAGGTGATGAAGGCTATTCAAAAGCTGCAGAAGGGAAAGGCTAGTGTACTGGATGGATATCCGGTGGAATATTATAAGTTGATGGGAGCCCAGACTGCGAGGGTACTAACAGAGGTATTTCAGCAAAAGGGAGAGTTGGGGGACGATGACTTGCCAGATACCTGCTAAGATGCTACTATATGCCTCATACTTAAGGAAGGGAAGGATCTGCAGTCTTGCGCGTCTTATAGGCCAATATTACTGTTGAACTGTTAGTGTAAAATTTTGGCTAAAGTATTGGGCAGTAGGTTAGAGGAGATCCTCCCGGGGTTGATTCACCCAGACCAAACTGGATTCATTAAAGGTTGACAATCATATCACAATATGAGGCAGTTGCTGAATGTGGTTTGGAGAGCGAATAGAGGGAAGGAAGATATAGGATCCTGTCAATGGACACTGAAAAAGCGTTTGATAGGGTAGAATGGGAATACCTATTTGAAGTGATGGGATGGTTTGGTCTGGGTGAAGTATTCCTGAGGTGGATAAAAGTGGTGTACAGGAGGCCCCGGGTGCAGGTTTTAGTGAATGGCAGCAGATCGGAGAAGTTTAATCTAGGAAGGGGCACAAGGCAGGGATGCCCCCTCTCTCTACTACTGTTCACAATAGCGATCAAACTTTTGGCTGTGGCCATAAGGGGGAAGTGGGAGGATACGGGGGTAAAATACAGCATAAACTAGCACTGTATGCGGACGACATGCTGTTGTTCCTGAAGGACCTGGGCCAGTCGGTACCTCCTCTTTTAGCGCTGGTAGAGGAGTTTGGTGCCTTCTCGGGGTATGAGATTAATTTAGGGAAGTCGGAAGTAATGTGGTATGCAGGCTCAGGGAACGAGGTGAGGCAATGGGGGCTAAAAATGGTAGGGACAGGCCTGACATACCTGGGGGTTCAAGTGGGCAGATCCCTGGGGTCCCTGTACTGCTTGAACTACATCAAACTGATTAAAATCATAGAGGTGGACATGAGGAGGTGGATGCAGTTACCGGTGTCATGGCTGGGTAGAATTAATCTTATAAAATGAACGTGCTGCCTAGGGTATTGTACTTGTCACAAATGTTACATATGGAGCTGAATAAGGAGGATGTTCACAGGCTGGAAAGGGCCTTCTCTTCCTTTATCTGGAGAGGGAAACACCCGAGGATAAGCTTGGGAAGACTGAAGGCAGATAGTGAAGTGGGAGGCCTAAATTTCCCAGATTTGGAAAATTACTTTTTTGGCTATACAGGAAAGGTATGTGGCGGATTGGGTGCGTAGGCCAGAGGTAGCCAGCTGGGTCGAGCTGGAACAAGGGACAGCTAAGGGCAAGATAATGGCATATCTTCATAGAAGAGGACTGAAGGCATACAGAATGGGAGTGGAAATTATTCCCCTAGTAGTGCAGGTACTACTAGCATGAAGGATGCTCAGGAGAAGAGGGTGGATGCGGGGTGGGGAGACACTACTGCTACCTGTGGCAGGTAATCCCTATTTCTTGCCAAGGTTAGAGGATAAAGGTTTCTGGAGATGGAAACAGAAGGGAATACAGAGTCTGGGACATCTACTGGTGCAGAGGCAGCTCTGCTCCCTGCAAACACTGCAGGAAGTGATGGGGGAAGCGGACGAGAAAGGTTCAGATATCTGCAAATAAGTACATTCATGGGAAGTCTGGGAAAAGAGAGGGCATAGGGTGTGAAATGAGTCTCTTCGCGGATGACTCCAAGATGGGAGCAGTAGTTGAGGGAGAAGAGGGGAGGTTGGCCCTGCAAGGGGACCTGGACACCCTGGAAAGCTGGGCTCATACATGGAAATTAAATTTCAATATCACCAAGTGCAAGGTGTTGCATCTTGGTCGGGGAAACCCTAAACACAGGCACACCATGGGAGGCGGCTGGAGGCCTCAATAGGGGAAAAAGACCTAGGGGTCCTGGTGGATGCAAGTATGAATAACTCTGAGCAGTGCAGGAGAGTGGCTAGCAAGGCAAACAGGATATTGGGATGCATCGTAAGGGGATCACCTCTAGGAGCAAGGAAGTGATTCTGCCGCTGTACAATGCACTGGTTAGACCACACCTTGAGTACTGTGTACAGTACTGGAGACCACACTTGAAGAGGGACATACAGCTCCTGGAGAGGGTACAGAGGAGGTCAACTAAGATGATATGAGGGCTAGGGGATTTGACGTATGAGGACAGACTTAAGGAGCTCTGCCTGTTTTCATTGGAGGAGAGGAGAGGAGAGACGGGGGGACATGATTGAGGTCTTCAAGTACCTCAAGGGAATAAAGTGGGTAAACATGGAGGGATCTTTAGACTAAAGCAGGGAGGTATCACCAGAGGGCATGGTTTGAAGTTGGAAGGTGGATGGGTGAGGGGAAGAGGAGGAGGTTTTCACTGAGAGGTGGTGGACCCTTGGAATGCACTGCCTGGCGAGCTGGTTCAGAGATCCACAGTGGAGGGCTTCAAGAGAGGGTGGGACACAGAAAGTGGATGTATCAGATGATGGCCTGTCCCGGGGGGTTGGGATGGATGATAGGGGTTTCTGGAGCACAAGGGATGGGAGGGCCTCGGCACCCAACTAAGGATCTAAGGTTCGAGCAGACTCGATAGACCGTAAGGCCTAATCTGCTGGCAAATGGTATGTTAGTATGTAAGTAGAGATGTTAGGATGGAAGAACATGGTAAAGAAAAAGAATGACACATGGATAGAGTGAAGTACCTAGAGGAAGGTAAAGGGGAGAGGAGGAAAGGGAATGGACTAGGAAATACGTGAAGGAAGAATTTTATGAATATGATTAATTGGTTGCACCATTTAATTTAATTCAATCTGATTTAATTGAATTTATTTACATGTTTATAATTTATAACTTTATTGAGATGAAGTGCTATGGTTGAATGTCTGTAGGATTTTTGTATGTAGAAAAAGCAAATAAATACATTATACAAAAAAAATCTAATATGAGTTTTAGACAGTACACTAACTCTTTAAGGTTAGGGTCTGTTTTGTTAAGTTTTAATTTATTTAGAATTTCAGCATACTGGGGTGGCAACATTTAGGCTATGTGTCTAGTTTTCCAGGGGGTCTTGGAGGGACAGTTACAGCAGCAGGCATTACTAACAAACATAAACTTAAAAACATAGAATGTGACAGCAGGTAAGGACTACTTGACCCACCCAATCTGCCCTTTTTTCCTTACCTACAATATTGCTGCAACCAGAATTTGGCTCTTTCTCCTTCCCCCCTTCTTTTCCAGTAAGATTCCCTTATGCCTATCCCACTTTGTCTTGAATCCCACCACTGTTTTCCCCCTACCACCTCCCCTGGCAGGCTGTTCCAGGAATCCACCCTTTCTGTACATCTTCACATCTCTCCTGAGTCCACCCCTTCCAGCTTCATAGCATGTCCCCTTGTTCTTGAGCTCCTTTTGTTTTTCTGAAAAATACTTCCCTCCTGTACCTATTTTACCCTCATGAGGTATTTAAAGGTCTCTATCATATCCCCCCTCTCCCTCTTCTCTTCAAAGGTGTACATATTGAGGTCCTCTAGTCTCTCCTCATAGGACTTTTGGTGCAAACCCTGCGCCATTTTGGGAATTGGCGGACATACTGGCTGCACCCCTGGCGGAGCTTTTCAGCAGGTCACTTGAGACAGGGAGGGTACCTAGGGATTGGCGAGAGGCACATGTGGTACCAATCCATAAAGGGGGGTCGAGGGAAGTACCAGGTAACTATAGACCCATCAATTTGACCTCGGTGGTGGGAAAATTAATGGAGAGTATACTAAAGGAACGATTGGGGGTGTACTTGGAGGAGATGGGAGGTCTGGATAGTCGGCAACATGGGTTTGTGCCAGGTAGATCATGTCAAACCAATCTTGTGGAGTTCTATGAATGGGTAACATCAGAACTGGACAGGGTAAGCCTGTGGATGTATTATTCTTGGACTTCAGCAAGGCGTTTGACTCTGTCCCCACAATGGTCTGGTGGAGAAACTGATGGGGTTAGGGTAGGCCCTTTGATGGTCAGATGGATTGAAAACTGGCTAGCTGGACGCATTCAGAGAGTAGTGGTCTGTGGGGAGCTCTCGAACCCTAGAGAGGTTAGTAGTGGGGTACCACAGGCAGGTCCTGGGTCCAATCCTGTTTAATGCATACATATCGGACATCAGGGAGGTATAGGGTGTGAAATGAGTCTCTTCGCGGATGACTCCAAGATGGGAGCAGTAGTTGAGGGAGAAGAGGGGAGGTTGGCCCTGCAAGGGGACCTGGACACCCTGGAAAGCTGGGCTCACACATGGAAATTAAATTTCAATATCACCAAGTGCAAGGTGTTGCATCTTGGTGGGGACACCCTAAACACAGGTACACCCTGGGAGGGGAGGCGCTGGAGGCCTCAATAGGGGAAAAAGACCTAGGGGTCATGGTGGATACATGTATGAATAACTCTGAGCAGTGCAGGAGAGCAGCTAGCAAGGCAAACAGGATGTGGGATGCATCGTAAGGGGGATCACCTCTAGGAACAAGGAAGTGATTCTGCTGCTGTACAATGGACTGGTTAGACCACACCTTGAGTACTGTGTACAGTACTGGAGACCACACTTGAAGAGGGACATATAGCTCCCAGAGAGGGTACAGAGGAGGGCAACAAAGATGATACGAGGGCTAGGGGATTTGACTTATGAGGACAGACTTGAGGAGCTCTGCCTGTTTTCATTGGAGGAGAGGAGAGACAGGAGAGACATGATTGAGGTCTTCAAGTACCTCAAGGGAATAAATAGGGTAAACATGGAGGGGATCTTTAGACTAAAGCAGGGAGGTATCACCAGAGGCATGGTTTGAAGTTGGAAGGTGGAAGGGTGAGGGGAAGAGGAGGAGGTTTTCACTGAGAGGGTGGTGGACCCTTGGAATGCACTGCCTGGTGAGCTGGTTCAGAGATCCACAGTGGAGGGCTTCAAGAGAGGGTGGGACAGACACAGAAAGTGGATGTATCAGATGATGGCCTGTCCCGGGGGGGTGGGGATGGATGATAGGGGTTTCTGGAGGACAAGGGATGGGAGGGTCTCGGCACCCAACTAAGGATCTAGGTTTGAGCAGACTCGATAGACCATAAGGCCTAATCTGCTGGCAAATAGTATGTTAGTATGTTAGTATTTTAGTCATCCTCCTCTGGACTGACTCAGCTCTGTCTCTTTCCTTCCACAGATGTGGTCTCCAGAACTGGACACAGTACTCTAGGTGGGGTCTTACTAGTGATCTGTACAGAGGCAATACCACCTCATAGAAACATAGAAACGTAGAAACATAGAAGCTGATGGCAGATAAGGACCGCAAGGCCCATCCAGTCTGCCCATTTCTTTTTCTGTCTTATGAATGTGCCATCAGCCTTTGCTCTGTCAATGGCCTATCTATTCATACTCATCTGTATTGCTCCCTTATGCCTATCCCATGCCTGTTTGAAGCCCTGCACTATATTCATATCCACCACTTCCTGAGGTAGGCCGTTTCATGTGTCCACCACCCTTTCTGTGAAAAAGAACTTCCTCACATTACCCCTTAATCTGCCTCCCTCTAATCTCATGCTGTGTCCTCTTGTCCTGCTATATCTCTTATATTGAAACATGTTAGACTCTTTCTGCTGGTGATACCCCTTCCTCTTTACCCCAGCATCCCACTAGCCCTCTCAATTGCATTGTCACGCTGCCTGGCTACCTTTAGGTCATCCAATACAATCACCACCAGGTATCCTTCATGCTTGATGGTTGTCAGTACCCCTCCATCCATTTTACACTCTGCCCCTTAGTTTCTGTTCTGGGTTATTTTGTACTTTTTTGCATTGAACCCAGCTGACATTGACCATTCCTCGAGTTTTCTCAGGTCTCTGCTCACCCTTTCATCCCCCCCAGAATGTCAACTCTATTGCAGATTTTGGTGTAGTCCACATAGAAGAAGACCTTCCCTTCAAGCTCCACTGCAATGTGACTTATAAATAAAGACATTAAAGAGGACCAATCCCGGCACTGATCTTAAAGGCACCCCACTGGTCACCCTCCCTTGCAAGCATTCAAACCCCAGTTGCAAAGAAAATCAGTATAGAGCAGATCAGACAACAGGGCAACAGTTGCATACTTCATCAAGCAAGGAGGCATACAGAGTGACCCTCCAAAGGGAACCAACCAAAATCATGTCGAAGGCAAAGCTGAACCTGAAGTACATCTCTGCTACACAGTTGGCAGGAAGTAGACTGGCTGAGCAGTCATTAAATATGCCCAGGAGAGTGGCAACTACACCCACAGCTATTCCAGCTCATCCACAGTGGATGGCATCCCATTACAATGGAATTGATGGCATCCAGCAAAAACACACAGACCAGCAGGTTCTTCTTCAGATTCAGGCAACCTCAGTCCATGGGGTTCAATCCACTATCCCAACCATGGACACATGACAGGTCATACATATTTCCCCCATTCCCACTGATACTACACGTCTTAAGAAAGATCAGACAATCCAGGAGGCTGATCGTACTGATCACCGCCTACTGGCCCAGAGAGCCTGGTTCACCATAGTAATATTGATGGCACTGGACAAGTGGTGCCTGCAGTTCAGAATGGACAGATTAGGTCACATACCCCAGCCCACACAATCTGAAGCTTACAGCCTAGCTCCTGAAAGGGAGAGACTGCTGAACACTGGGTACCATGAATAGGTAACTAATACTATATTATAGTCCAGAAGGTCATCCACAATGTCGATTTTTGACAGACAATGGAGAATATTTACAACATGGTGTTACTCTAGAATATCATCAGAAATAGTGGCCATCCCTGAGATCCCATTGTACTTACAGCAGGGACTAGATAAAAGATTATTACCATCCTCATTTTGGGTTCACCTTTCAGCAATCAGAGCAGCCTAGGGACTGGTAGGAGACATGGCTCCAGGTTCTCATCTGGGCATACTAAGGTTTCTGAAGGCCACCAACAACATTAGGCCATGAGCAAAACCCATAGTGACATCTTGGGACGTGATACTTGTCTTCAGTGCACTGAGAGAACACCCTTTGAACCCATCAAAGATGCAGAGCTATACTGGATGGGGTGAAAGACATTATTTTTAGTGGCCGTATGCTTGGCCTTCAAAATAGGGGAACTGAGCGCTCGCTCACGTAAGGAGCCATTTACTGTGTTTACACAGGGAGAAGTCACCTTCAGAACTGTCCCATCTTTGTACTCCCAAAGTATTATCTGTTTTTTCATGTCAGTAAGACCATGGGACTGCCAATATCTTATATAGAACACACAGACTTAGGAAATAGAGCCCTTCACATGCTAGACGTTAAGCGGGCCCTATCAACGTGCCTAGAAAGGACAAAGCCCTATAGGAGAACTGAGAAACTGTTTGTGATCACACAATCTCGATGGGTAATAATGTCTACTTTTGTCCTGGCAAACCTAGTAAATCAAGTAAGGGCATAAAAAGGGCACAGTGACAGCCAAGGCCACCATCACCACATGGCTATAAAAAACTATTCAACAGGCATATAAAAACAAGAACAGGACACAGCTGAATGGCATCAAAGCACACTCCATAAGGGTGTTAGCCATCTCTTGGGTGAAAAGGAACAATGGCTCAGTGGAGATTTGTACTGTGGCAACATGCATGTCCATCCATACCTTTGCTAGGCATTATAGGCTAGATACTAACCTCCCAAACAAAACCTCTTTTGGGACCAGTGTTTTGACAGCCACCACTCTTATTGGATCCCAATCTGCCCACTCTTCCCCTCCTGATTGAAGCAGGACTGCTTATTAAGTACCCTCTCTGTAAGGAGTTGGACTGCCATTGAGATACACTCAACACAAAGGTAGTTTACATTTCAAACTCAAAGAGACGGCACAGTGGGGTGGGGTGCACATAGGACAAAGTTCAAAGACCACAATCATTAAAGTCCTGCACTCACCACCCAATGATCCAGACGCTGTTCAAACTTAGCCCAAAATTAATATGTTATTAATGTGCCAGTGCCAAAGTGCCAAAGTGCTAAAATACACAGTACCCCAATGCGTTTTGGAAAATTTCCTTTATCAAAGGATCTGTGTCAGTTAAAAACGGCTCATTATTTATACATCAAGAGCTATGATGTCATCACCAATCACCATTTAAATCTTAAACACATTCTTAAAGTGCAAGTGGCCATAAACACATATATTCCAACATCAATATAGCATAACGTTCCATTATTATTTAACTCAAAGTTAACTTAAACCATCATAGAGACACTTCTATATCAAAATCCTAAGCTAAAAAGATTTTATTTATTATAAATACTATGTTTTATTTTTTACACAATATTTCCATAAGGTGCTCAGACTCTATCTCCCTATCAAATCACATGATATCAACATCTAATTATAGAATTGATATGAATTAGTATTTTGATCCACTTTTAATCACTTAAAAATCTCAATCATATATTTATTTCAGGGTAACTATCCCGTCCATTCTCATAACACCAGGGCAGTAGGTATACTCCATTTATTTATGTTTATACTTTCAAAAAAAAGGTGTCAAATCAAACCGATCATTCAACCCTGGTGCTTTACAAGCTCCCAGGGTGAAGATCCAAAACCTTTCCTTTCCAAAATCAAGTTTTTATAGTCCCCACCCCTGGGCTTAGGATGTACTCTTTCTATAGCTCTAAACACAGACTTGTGATATTTTTCCATCCTCAGCTCTATAAACATGTAAAGCTGCAGCACATGTTAAATCATGATTCCTGATGATTTGTACATGTTCCCTGTGACAGTATAAACACTACACTGGGAAACAAGAGGTTAGCATCTTATTTGAGGCTGAGGAAATGCAGGGAATGCAACATAAACAGACAAGGTTAGAGGGGTGTCTCCCCAGGTGTTGCTGATTAGAGGGATCGCTAAAAGACAGAGAAAATCCAGCAAGGAGTCAGTGAGAAGCTGGAAACTGCTGCAGGGAGGAGATACTTCTAGGCAGAGAACCCTGAAAGATGGAGGGTGGAATGTAAGACATGAACCAGAGCAGAAAGCCAAGGAGAATGGCTAATTAATGGAGAAAGCCTTTGGGGAGAAGTTAACCTGCTGCTGAGAAAGAGACCATTTCTAGAGCAGAGAGTCCTGAGGTAAAGGATCAGCCTAGCCAGCTGGGCCAAAAACAGTGAGTGGAATGTACTGATAACAACAGCCTATGAATAAGGCTAAAAGGGAAAATGGTTTGTGTTTGATTTGAGACTGTGCATTCAAAACTGCTGGCCCACAAACTGTTTATGTTTTGTTTGAGACTGTATATTGAACAACTGCTGGTCCACGTAGGTGGTTCAAGGATTCCTTTTGTCAAGTCAAGGCAGCCTGGAAGAACTGTTTTGTGTTAACCTTTATGTTACTTGACCAGGCTGGAGAAGTTGAACTGCCTGATTATGCTTTTCTGGAGCAATAACTTACATTTGGAGCAATAAAAGTACATTTTCTTCTGTGAACTTTAAACCCAGCGTGTTGCCTCTCCATCTACCATAGGCCAGCTTGTCACATTCCCCAACTCTTAGTTTAAACTGTCTTGACAGTTTTTCCAATATAAAAAGCATTGCAGTCACAGGTGGCCACATAAATAACGCCACTTGTGTCACATGTTATCAAATCTGTAATAGTATACACTTTGATTACATTTGAACTTGTGAATTCTTTTCCTGATGAAACTGAACCACACTATATACATTTAGAACATCTAAAACACCCACTTAACTTGTTGATCTAACCAAGTCTTTACTTTTGGTATGTTCTGCCTGCTGTGAACTAAAGAATCCTTCAGCGTAGGTGTGAACAAATATCACAAGTCTGTGTTTAGAGCTATAGAAAGAGTACTTCCAAAGCCCAGGAGTGGGGACTATGAAAACTTGATTTTGGAAAGGGAAGGTTTTTGGATCTTCACGCTGGGAGCTTGTAAAGCACCAGGATTGAATGATCGGTTTGATTTGACACCTTTTTTTTTTTAAGTATAAACATAAATAAATGGAGTATACCTACTACCCTGGTGTTATGAGAATGGACTGGATAGTTACCCTGAAATAAATATATGATTGAGATTTTTAAGTGATTAAAAGTGGATCAAAATACTGATTCATATCAATTCTATAATTAGATGTTGATATCGTGATTTGATAGGAAGCTAGCAGATTCTGAGCACCTTATGGAACTATTGTGTGAAAAACAAAACATAGTATTAAAAATAAATAAAATCTTTTTAGCTTAGGATTTTGATATATAGTTGTCTCTATGATGGTTTAAGTTAACTTTGAGTTAAATAATAATGGAACGTTATGCTATATTGATACTGGAATATATGTGTTTATGGTCACTTGCACTTTAAGAATGTGTTTAAGATTTAAATGGTGATTGGTGATGACATCATAGCTCTTGATGTATACTGTAAATAATGAGCCATTTTTAACTGACACAGATCCTTTGATAAAGGAAATTTTCCAAAATGCGTGTATTTTAGCACTTTGGCATTGTCACTTTAATAAAATATTCATTTTGGGCTAAATTTGAACAGTGTCTGGATCAATGGATGGTGAGTGCAGGACTTTAATTATTATGGAGAATGGTAGTTTACTCACCTGGTAAAGGTGATTGTATTAGTGTATATTCATGTCATTCCAGGACCCTCCCATACCAGCGCGAATAGTATGGAGCCCAGAAAAGAAAGTATATTACTAATGATACAGCATGAGTTGGATATTGGTTAACAATAAAAATAGATTAGCGTAGCAACAGGTATGGTCTCATTCTATCAGTCTGTATGGTTCACTAACTATTACACAGCTAGGGAAGTATCTTACTGAAAACAATGGGAGCTGCAGGGGCTTAAGTGGGGGGATCAAAATGTGATCCTAGGTCACATGTGCATCTAGCAGCCTATCAGGTGAACATAACCCTATCTGCAAGGAGCTGGAGTGCCATGGATATTCACTAGTACACTCATCTTCACCACCAGGTGAGCAAACTACCAGTATTAGTATGTCTGAACGTATATAGATTCAGGACATACACTTACTCCTGCAGTACTGTAAGGGTTAACATTTACAGCAGAGTTTTACAGCAGGTCAAATGACTTGGTTCTGCATACAGGTCATTAGTCAGTGCCCTACAGAACCAGTCTCAAGAACCTGCAAATGCTGTATTTGGAATTTTCATTCGGTTATACTGATGGTGACAAGATTAATCAACATGTTTTAATATGCTCTGTTCATAAAGTCAAGCACTGCAGCTGTTTGTCATGATTAAATACATAGATACGTAGACAGTGTCGGCAGATAAGGGCCTATGGCCCACCCAGTCTGCCCATTTGAGCTTGTAAGTTCAGTTTATGTTTTCCTAGAAGTCTGTTGCCCCTTACCCCTGACCTCCAGAATTCCTTTATGTCTATCCCATGCATTTTTAAATCCTGTGATTGTTTCATCCCCCACCACTTCCTCTGGCAGGGTGTTCCACTTGTCCACCACCCATTCTGTGAAGAAATTCTTCCTCACATTTCCTGTGAATCATCCTCCCTCCAACTTCATCCCATGCCCTCTAGTCCTGGAACATCTTTTTCACTTAAAAATAGTGTATTCCTGCACCCTGTTCCTCCCTGTAAGATACTTGTATGTCTCTATCATATCCTCTCTCCTCCTCTCCTCCAGGGAGTACATGTTCAGTTCCTTCAACCTGTCCTCATAGGACTTGTGATGCAATCCATGCACCATCTTTGTTGCCCTCCTCTGAACCTTCTCTACCCTGTCTATGTCCTTCCGTAGGTAAGGTCTCCAGAACTGTACACTGTACTCCAGGTGGGGCCTCACTAGTGTCTTGTATAGTGGAATTATGACCTCCCTTTTCCTGCTGGTGATGCCCCTGCCTATGCATCCCAGCATCCTATTTGCTTTACCTGCTGCCTTGTCACAGTTTCCCTACCTTGAGGTCATCAGAGATGATAACCCCAAGATCCCTTTCCTGCTTGGTGCATGCTATATCCTCACCCCCCAACTGATATATTGTGCCAGGGTTTTTGTGCCCCATATGCATTATCTTGCACTTCTTTGCATTGAATTTCAACTGCCAAACCCCTGACCATTCTTCAAGTTTCTGCAGGTCCCTTCTCATTCTGTCTACACCTTCTGGTGTGTCTACTCTGTTACAGAGCTTTGTGTCATCAGCGAACAGTGAAATTCTCAGCCTTCTAGGTCCTCGCAATGTCACTGATGAAGATGTTGAATAGGACCGGTCCCAGCACTGATCCCTGTGGTACCCCACTGGTCACTCTTCCCTCTGTGGAGTGACAGCTATTTACCACCACCCTCTGTGTCCTGCCGATCAGCCAGTTAACTACCCACCACACTACTGTCCTGCCCACACCCATATTCCCCAGTTTGTGTAATAGTCTTCTATGTGGCACAGTGTCAAAGGCCTTGCTGAAGTCCAGATAGGCCATGTCCACTGCCCTCCCCTGATCCACCTCCCTAGTCAGCCAGTCAAAAAATTCAACGAGGTTGGTCTGACATGACCTCCCTCTAGTGAAACCATGCTGTCTTGGGTCCTGTAGTCCATTGACAACCAGATGTTCCACCAATCTCTCCTTCAGTAGTGCTTCCATGATCTTCCCCACTACCGAGGTGAGGCTGACTGGTCTGTAGTTCCCCGCTTCGTCTGTGTTCCCACTTTTGTATAAGGGGGCTACATCTGCTATCCTCCAGTCTTTGGGTACCTCCCCTGTTTCCAGTGATCAGCCAAACAGGATTGCCAGAGGTTCAGCCACCACCTCTCTTAGTTCGTTAAGGACCCTGGGGTGCACCCCATCTGGCCCCAAATGCTTTATCAGCTCTTACTACTTCCAGTTCCTTCAGGACCCTTTCTCGTGTAAAGGGACTTGTGTCCATTTCTGCACCATTCTCACCCCTGTACTCCCTTCAGACCCATTACCCTCCTCTTCCTCTGTAAAAGACTGAGCAGAAATACTTGTTCAATATGTCAGCTTTACTGTTGTCATCCTCCACTGCCCCCATCCTTCCCTTCAGTCTCACTATCCTCCCTTTGCCTTTCTTTTTACTTATGTACCTGTAAAAGGTTTTGTCCCCTCTACCCACTGATTTTGCAATGTGTTCTTCTGTCTGAGCTTTGGCTTGCCTTACTGACCTCCCTGCCTCCCTTTGCTTCTCCTGGTACTTCTCCCTATCCTCTTCTGCCTGTGTCTTTTTGTATTGCCTGAATGCAATCTTTTTGGCTTTCACTTTCTTTGCTACCTCTTTGGAAAACCATAATGGTCTCCTCTTCTGTTTCCTCTTGCTAACCTGCTTAATGCATAATTCTGTTGCTCTTGTAAACCCCATTTTAAATACTACCCACTGTTCCTCAACCCCTGATTCCTGCCCCATTCCCCTTAATGCCTCTTTCAAGTATCTCCCCATTTTCCCAAAGTCTGCCCTCCTAAAATCCAGGATACGTGTTTTTGTGTGGTTTGGTTCTGTTCTTTCTGTGATTTCAAACCCCAATGACTGGTGGTCACTGTTCCCCAGGTGCTCCCCCACTGTTACCCCTATAACACTGTCCCTGTTTGTGAGCACAAGGTCCAGTATTGCCTTCTGCCGAGTTGGTTTCATGACCAATTGCTTGAGGAAGGCACCCTGAAGGGAGTCCAGGATAAATCTGCTCCTAGTTGATGCTGCTTCTGGGATGCTGCAGTCCACGTCTGGAATATTGAATTCTCCAACCAGTACTACCTCACCCTTGTCTGCCATCCTTTGGATAGCTAGCATCAGCTCCCTATCTGTTTCTTCCTCCTGGGCTGGTGGTCTATAGACCACACCTGTGTGGATGGCTGGCCCCATTTTCCGTTCCAGCTTAACCCACAGTATCTCTCCCCCAATTTGTTCCTCCTGTATCTCTGTGGCCCTTATGTCATTTTTCACATACAGTGCCACTCCTCCTTCCTTCCTGCCTGCCCTGTCTCTTCTGAATATGTTGTAGCCAAGTATGGCCATCTCCCAGTCATGGTTATCATTACACCAGGTTTCAGTGATGGCCACAATGTCCAGGTCTGACTGCACCATGACAGCCTCCAGATCTTCCATCTTGTTGCTAAGGCTCCTGGCATTTGCACATATGGCTTTCCATGATTTGACCTCTCTAGACTGTTTTGCTGTTCTACTCCAGCCCCTTCCTTGGTTGTCCTTTATCCATGGTTCTCCTTGCTGTCTGCCCTTCTGCTAAATTTTGCCCCTTTTCTGCCTATTCACCTCTTGGGCGCTAATCCCCATCTTTTGCACACTGCTTTGTAGAGATAGCCACTCCTCTGGTTCACTGGTTCCACTGCTAGCTGTGGGGGGTGATCAAGTAGGTACCCTCCTTGCTGGTCTGCCACCCCCCTTTACTAGTTTAAATGCTTGTCAATGTAGCATTTAAACTTATCATTGAGTCTTGGATTCCCTCCAGGATGGATGCAGGCCGTCAGGCTTGAACAAACTTCCATCCCTCAGGTGGGTCCCAGTCACCAATGAATCAAACCCTTCCTCACAGCACCAGTTCTTCAACCATGAGTTAAAGTTCCTGGTGCATACTATGCTCTCCTTGCCTCTTGCAGGTAGTACTTCTGAGAAAGTGACAGAAGTAGCTACTTGCTTGAGACCCCTTCCCAATTTCCTAAACTCTTCCTGAACTTCCTTTGGTTCCCCATTTGCCAGGACATCGGTACCTAGGTGGATAATGACATCCAGCTCACCCTCCCGTCTTGCCTTCCCAGTGATCCCCAGGATCTTCCTTCCATCCCTCCATGCCATGGCACCTGGTAGGCACCTCATCTCCCTGTCCTTCCCCTCCTGTGTTCCTAGCTGGATCCCTCTTATGATGGAGCCCCCCCACCAGGATTTGCTTCCTCCTCCTCTGGGGTCCACTGCTTTCCCCGCTGAGGTCACCTCCTTGGCTAACCTCCACATCCTTTCCTTCCACTTCTCTGGGTACCTCTATTTGGTTGTCCTCGTTTGCCAGTGTGGCATATGAGTTCTTGAGTGGAATAGGATCTGGAATGTGCCTCTGCTTGACCGCTCTAACCCTCCCTGAGCCCACTGTCATCCAAGTGCTCCTCGTTCTCGGCATCCTTTGAGGCAGTTGCATTGGACTGGGTGGTCTCTGGATAGGGGTGATGGTACTCCTGACCCAGTTTACTTCTGCTCTGAGTCTGGCTACCTCATCCCACAGTCCAGAGAGATGCATGCAGATAGGCACCAGTGTCCAGAAGGTCTGCCTTAATATGGCTGCCCCACAGCCACTGCATTGCACCACTCCCCACATTATACTGCAATTATACTGCTATTCCACTACTTGTCTGCAACTGAAGCTCTCCTAGTTCCCTTTTTATTAATTTACTGTCCTAAAAATCCTGCCACTGATCCTCAGATACTTTTCTTTTTAAAAAAAGAAAATAAACCAAGAAATAAATAAATGAGTCAAAACACTTGTCGTGCTGAGGGTGGGCTTCTTCACCCTTATGCCCCTCCTACTCCACACCCCTTACTATACCCTATGTTTAGCTCCTGTCAATCAGATTTAACAGGGCATATAAGTAAGAGTTGGGGGAAGGGGGGTGAACATTTGCAGCAATTAAAGACAGCAAAAAAATACACCACCACTACGTTTTAAATTTTCAACAGCCCAAAAACAATTCTAAGTAAAGATAACAAAGAAAGTACAGTGTCACTAAAAGCCCACAATCTAAGTTTAAAAGAAAAATAGCAATTACCAGTTACTGTAAAGCACTGAATTGAATATGTTTCCTTCCCCTTCTGGCTTCTTATAGGCCTCTAATAAAGTAAAGAGGGCCAACAGCTGGTGCAGTGGTGGCACTACCACACACAATGCTGGTTATCCAAGTTTGAGAATGAAGCTCGAGTTGTCAGGGGCTGACTGAGGGGAGAAGGACGGAACATCCCAGAGGATGCTCACCTCTCTGGAGAGGAAGGGTTCCACCTTCCGCCATGAGACTGCTCCCTGGGTGACCACAGGTGGTAGTGTGGCTGGAGGACAAAAGGGAGTGTTGGGACATCACTGACGTTGGCATATAGACCCACAATATCGTTTTGGGATGGGAGGAGACAGGGAAAACTACCCCAGCACCTTTGCAATGATGGACCCTTGTACATCTGGGTCCCTGCCTCCCCAGTGCATGGTACCACCTGATGCAACACAGATGTTTAGGGATATATGCACCACCCTGACCCTGCCTGGGGAGTACAACCAATACTCTATGAGGTAGGTGGCTGTGGCTGGGGGAGACAGGGGGATTGGGGGTTGCCTGGAGATCTTAAGGAGAAAGGAGAGCTGGAGAGAAGGTGCTGGCTGTTTCCTTTTAATCCTGCAGGAACGCCATGCATTTACAAAGCTACTACTGGCCTCCATTCATACTCCACACAGAAAAATTGGCAATCAGATGGGTCCAAAGAGCCTGCTAGAATTCAGCTTCCAGCTGGTCAGACGTCTGCATAAATAGACAGCAGCAAACAGGTACTTTTCAGTAACAAAATAAAAACAAAATGCCAATACATGATAAACAATAAAAATACTCAGTTCAAAAGTTTTTTAGACATGGTAGCCCAATGCTGGGTCTTATGGACTCTGTCAGTGTCCTTTGTGTAGTGCAGTGGCCAGAACTCGATGTAGTGCTCCAGATGTGATCTTACCAAGGCCCGCATTTGTACAGAGGAAGGATCACCTCCCATGATCTGCTCCTTATCCACTTCTAATCTATCCCAACATTGTACTTGCTTTCTTTTTTCATTTACTGTTTCTCCCCCAGTTCCGGTGTGATGGGTATACCACCTTCCCTTCCAGCCAAGTTTACCGGCCTTCAAGTAGCCAAAGGTGGAGAGGGATTTTACCATTATTTAGTTTCCCCATTCTTTCTGTTTCCCTGACCCTACAGGGACACTGGCATTTGGAACTAGGTCCTTGCTGTGAGTGTGCATCAGTATGGTTGCATGATACACAGTGTGGTGTCTCTCCCTCCCTGTGTCCCCAGTGCTCTTCCAGTCATACATCTACAAGTGGCAATAGCGATGCAGGATGCTGCTTCATCACTCCCCACCACCGTGGAGTGGAACATCCCCTGGGACGCTGGGTCCTCCCTCCCAACCAGTCCCTGATGATCCAGGCTCATTTCCGAACCCAGGCGGCCACTGCACTGACAGGCCGGTTTGTGTTTGCTGTCTTGACTGTGGCAGCACATTGCCTACCAGGCTTGAGCTTTCTGTTGGTCATCATCCCTACATCCTTTCCCATGTGACCCTAGCACTATGTTGCTGAGCAGTCTGTGGTTATATATGTATATATAGTTAGCGTCGTGCAGCCACTTCTTGTTAAACCCAAAATTGTGCACTTTAATAACTTTGCAACCGTTTGTCCGATCTTCCTGAAATTTTGCATGCACAGAGTGGTACTATAGATCTCTGGATCTGGTAATATTTGTTCTGGTCAGATTTTCGGTTGTGGAGCTGCAGAGCATTGAAAAGTGTGAAAAATACTCAACATTTTTGAATTCTTTGCTTGTCTCTACAGCCGAAATGGTTTATCCGACTGGTCTGAAATTTTCAAGGTATATGAGGTCTGGGTCAAGGAAGTGCCTTTTCAAGATTTGGTGAAAAAAATATTAATCCGTTCAAAAGTTATTAAACTTTAAAGTTTCCAATTATAGCCTATGGGAAAATATATGTGCAATTCAAAAGCTTTTAAAAGTTTTCATAAAAGCAAAAAAAAAAGGTTCCAAGCTCTGTTTTTTGTTTTTGAGCTGCCACCATCTTGTTTCTAGTTAGCGGTAGACAAAAACAGCTGAAATTCAAAAATTACTGCCCCTAGGTAAACACTGTCAGTTGTGTTTACCTAATCAGGGGATGAGGAACACACTGGGGGTATTACATTTTCAATATGACCCCCAGAAATACCATTTTCACAGTCGGGCCCCCTGTAGTGTCATAAATTGCGGAAGAAACGGATGTGGCACTTCCGCGAAAGTGTTGCACCCATTTCTTCTGCAATTTCTGACACTGCGATTGTGAAAATGGCATTTCTGGGGGTCAGGTTGTAAATGTGACACCCCCAGTGTGTTCCTGAGCTCCTGATTAGGGAAACACAACTGACAGTGTTTACCTAGGGGCAGTAAATAAAGAAAACTGTCCCTGACATCTTTTAGCTTCAATGCAGAATCCTGCATTGACATTTTTGATGCAGGACCCTGCATCAAACTTGTGTCAGAGTTACCGACAATGGGGTGACCAATCCCTGTGTCAGTGTGCCTATCCCCACACCGCACACTTATGTGGCGTGCTGGGAGTCCACCTCAATGTGCCCAGATTAATTTTCAATATTTTTTTCTTTCCGACACTGGGATGCCCACTCCCGGTGTTGGATGGCCACCCCGCCCCCCAAGCCCTCTTTCTTTGCCGACGGTGGTGCCCAGTCCCCCCAGTTGGCAGCATGTATCCCTCCCCTAAAAACTAATGTGGCACACTGAGAGCCCACCCCAGTGTGCCAAAAAGTATACTTTTTTTGTATACCCGTAAAATGAAGAAACCCATCCCACAATGTCTTTTTTTCCCCCTGTAAAGAAGAAAATGGTCCCTCGTCGTCTCCCCGGTCACCCTCCCAATGAGCACCCACCTCCCTACATCTCCCCTTGCCCATACTTACCTCCGCGGAGGTCAGAAGCAGTGATCTTCTCTGGACTGGGAACATGTCTGCACTCTTCAAAGCCAAACTGCAATCTGAGGAGTCAAGGTAAGTCTTACATAGAAACATAGAATTTGATGGCAGATAAGGACCGCTTGGCCCACCCAGTCTGTCCCTACCTAATGGACAAGCTGCAGATCCTAGCTAACCAACAGTCTACTTCTTCCTACCTCCACCCCCTAGAATTGTCTTATGTCTGTCCGATGCATTCTTAAATTCCACCACAGTTTTTGACTCCACAACCTCCTCAGGAAGGCTGTTCCATGCATCCACAACCCTCTCCATGAAAAAATACTTCCTCACATTATCTCTGAGCCATCCCCCCTCTAGGTTCAAATTGTGCCCCCTTGTTCTTGCACACCTCTTTTTTTGAGAGATGCTACCCTCTTGGACTTTGTTGATTTCCTTGAGGTACTTGAAAGTTTCTATTATGGGCCCCCCTAGCGCCTCTCCTCAAGGCTATACATATTAATCTCCTTAAGTCTCTCTTGATATGTCTTCAGGTGCAGACCCTGCACCATTATAGTTGCCCTCCTCTGGACTGCCTCCATCCTGTCTATGTTTTTGCGGAGATTGGGTCTCCAGTACTGCATGCAGTACTCCAGATGCGGTCTCACCAGCTGTCTGTACAGAGGGATAACAACTTCCTGTTTTCTACTGGTGATGCCTCTCCCTATGCATCCCACTATCCCCCCAGCCCTCCCTACTGCCCTCTCACATTGCTTGCTCACCTTTAGGTCATCTGATGTGACTACCCCAAGGTCCCTTTATATTTTTGTTGTTGTTAGTTTCTCACCCCCATTGTGTACTCTTCCCCTGGGTTTTTGTTTCCCAGGTGCATTACTTTGCACTTCTTAGCACTGAATCTAAGCTGCCATACATTTGACCATTCCTCTAACCTTGCCAAGTCCCTTCTCATCCTTTCCACCCCACCTTGTGTATCAACTCTGTTGCAGATCTTTGTGTTGTCTGCAAAGAGACATACTTTTCCTTCCAGACCCTCTGCAATGTCACTTATAAAGACATTAAAGAGGACCGATCCTAGTACTGAACCCTGTAGTACCCTGCTAGTAACCCCCCTTTTTTCAGAGTGGACTCCGTTTACTATTACCCTCTGTGTCCTATTCTTCAGCCAATTCTTTACCCAGGCTACCATCTTGGGACCCACTCCCAGGCTGGCCAACTTGTACATTAATCTTTTGTGTGGGACTGTGTCAAATGCCTTGCTAAAGTCTAGGTAGGCCATGTCCACAGCCCCTCCCTGATCTACTACTTTGGTCACCCAGTCAAATAAATCTATTAGATTCATCTGACATGACCATCCTGCTGTGAATCCATGCTGCCTTGGGTTCTGTGCTCCTCTGGCCTCTAGGTACTGAACAGTTCTTTCCTTCAGAAGTGATTCCATCAATTTCCCAATCACTGAGGTTAAACTAACAGGTCTATAGTTTCCTGCTTCTGCCCTGCTCCCACTTTTGTGAAGTGGAATAACATCTGCCCTCCTCCAGTCCTCAGGTACCATCCCATCCTCCCATGATTTATTAAAGAGGGTAGTCAGTGGTGTCACTAGTTCTACCCTTAGTTCTTTTAGAATTCTGGGATGAATCCCATCAGGCCCCATTGCTTTGTCCACCTTCAGTTTTAAGAGTTCCTTCAGAATCCTTTCTTCTATGAAAGGGCTGGTATCAACCCCTGTATCCAGTGTGTTTCTACTGTTTGGTTTAGGTACCTCCCCCTCTTCATTTGTGAATCCTGGCAAAAATATTTGTTTAGTATCTTTGCCTTTTCACAGTCACCCTCTGCCCATCCCCTTCCCTTTATTAAGCTTTACTATCCCTCCCTTGGTCTTCCTTCGCTCCCTGATGTACCTATAAAAGGTTTAATCCCCCTTCTTATCTGAGTTGGCTATCTTTTCCTCAGTTTGGGCCTTTGCTGTTCTGACTGCCTTTCCTGCTTCCTTTTGCTTTAACTGATACAATTCTCTGTCCTGCTCCTTCTGTGATTCCTTGTACTTCCTGAATGCTCTCTTTTTCTTCCTAACCTTCCCTGCCACCTCCTTTGAGAACCATAGTGGTTTCTTACAAAGTTTTGTTTTGTTTATTTGCTTCACACAAAGGCTTATAATGGGAGTCAATGGTGGTGGTGGGGGGCTCAACTTATGTTGATATCTAAGCCAATTTTAGGGATTTTGCTCCAAATTTTCAACATGGGGTTCTTGGAACCCCACCTCATGTACACAGTCACTGTCATTTTGTTTCTCAGTCCTGAAAGGTGATTTGCCAGTTGCTGCGTGGAATCACCTTTCAGGACCGATGTCGAAATGACAGTGTCGATCATTCATAGGTGGGGTTCAAAGCTCATGTTCAAAATTTGGTGCAAAAATTCCAAAAAAATGACTGTCACGAGCGTGCATTCCACAGTTTCTATGCACGCTTGTAACTTCACCAATTTTTAATATTTGCACTCCAGATTTTCAGCATTGCCATTTATTCACATCTCCTTATGAACAGTATAGCTGTCATTTTTCACAACCTGTCTGAAATGTGTTTTCACACCTGTGGCACAGAATGATGCAGTCACTGTCTGAAATCAACTTTTGGGATGGAATAATAAAACCACAGTGCAACTGTTCATGAGGGGACATCCCAAAAAGCCTATGCTGAAAACCTGGTGAAAGAATTCCAAAAAATGGCCATGTTACAAGCGTGCATTGTGCTTCTTCTACGCACACTTGCAACTTTGCCAATTTTTAATATTTTCACTCCAGATTTGCAAGAGTGCCATTTTGTCACACCTCCTTATGAACAGTACAACTATGATTTTTTTACATCCTGCCTGAACATGTTTTCACACCTGTGCTGCAGAATGGTGAGGTTGCTGTGTGAAATCAACTTTCCCGATAGATTAACGAAATCACAGTGTCAGTGTTCAAGAGGGGAGGCCCCAAAGCGCCCATGTTGAAAATTTGGTTCAAAAATTCACTGTGTTATGAGTGTCCGTTATGCAATTTTGTTGCGAAATTCCACATAGGGTAACACTGCGATGCCCATGGCACCTTTCGATGCCCATGTCTCAAACAGTTGGAGATACGGATTTTTCACTACTAACAGTTTAGTCCACTTAAGGTGGATTAAGCATGGGTGGAGGTGGAATTTGTTTCATAGCTGCTATGGTTACTGAGATATTGGCAAATTAGTGTTCCAAGGGATCATTTTCATGTCTGTAGGCCTGTATTATGTCCCTGTACTTATGTGTAAGCGGGAGTGCTGGGCCCATGCTCCCAAATTTGCATACAATTACACAAAAAATGTCAGCATTAGGGGAGTGCAGGGCCCGGAGGGAACATGCTCACACAACCACATACCAGTTACATTACACTACACCACATTTACAATGGAACTGGTGTCATTTTTTTCAGTAAACAAGCAAAAGGCAACTATGGAAAATATTACTGAGATATCGGCATTCACGGCACCATTTGGTGCCCGTATCTTGAAAGTGGGTCAGGAAAGTGCCAGTAGTGTTTTGACACTATTTTTAGTTTCGCGAAAGTATCGGTAGTGTTGCAGCACTACCTTTAGTTTCGTGAAAGTACCAGTAGTGTTGCAACACTATCTTTAATTTCGTGAAAGTACCAGTGGTGTTGCAACTCTACTTTTTAGTTTTACAAAAGTACCCAATGTTGACCTATGGGAGTTTTGCGAAAATTGTGGAATTTAATGAAATTAGAGCCCCAAATGAGCCAGTTTCTTTGTCATTTCATAGAAAAATAACATTTAGAGTTTTTTGGCTGAAATTTGAAGCGTAGCAAGCCCTGGACTCACAGATGTGCCTTTTGGTGGTTTTGTCACAAAATTGATGATGGTTCCATAGTTACAGTGCTCCAAAGTTGCCAAATTTCTCATAGGATGATACTGTGGCACCCGCTGCACCTTTTGGCACTCGTATCTCAAAAACGGTTTGAAATATGGATTTTTGCTGTGGTGACCTTGGTACACTTTTAGGTGGACTAAGCCCCCATGGAGGTTTTGAAGCCATGATTACAACTGTAGTGGGATTTTCTCCTTAGTTGCTATGGTTACTGAGATACCGCCAAATTAGTGTTGCAAGGTTTCTTCTATAGGAGAGTGGTATGTCTCCGTACTTGTGTGTAAGTGGGAGCGCAGGGCCTGAAGAGCCTGTGATCCCACATATGCATATCGTTATGCAAAAATGGGCAGCATGAAGGGAGCACAGGTCTTGAGTGGGAGTTCAGAGGGCCCACGCTCCCACTGAAAAAATGGGCAGTGTGAGGGGAGTGCAGGGCCCAGAGGGCCTGTGCTTCCACAACCACAAACCAATTACATTACACTTTTTCAAAAAGAAGGGAAATTCATTGCAAAAACTTAATTAATGCATCAGTTAGGGATGATAGTACACCGACAAAAGTTTGGAAATTTGGTGTTAGGGTTACCAACCCCTACCACCCCATCCCCACCCCCCATCCTCCACACACCAGCAGGCATTGGGGTGTGCATTGGGATTGTTGGGCCTAACTCTCACCCCATTCTCCTATACTGCACCACCTCTGTTTGTTTACACATGGAATGGGGTGAAAGTTAGGCCGATGGCTAATGCATGCTCCAACGCCTATTGGTGTGTGTGGAATAGAGAGTGAATGGATGGTAAGGTTGTGACTAACCTGAATTTCAAATTTTTGTCGGTACTATCAACCCTAAGTGATGCATTAATATTTTTGCAATGAAAAAAAAAAAAATATATATATATATATAGACACACTGGGTGGGATATTCAGACAGAAGGGTTGTGCATGGCGCACCACTGATCCACTGCGGTGCGATATTCAAAGGGGGATTGAGCCTGGCACAAATCCCGATGCACCGGAGTGCATCAGTAATGTATGCGGCGCAGGTAGGGGGTGTGTGCCCATCCATACACCGCACATCCCGATATTCAGCCCAGGATGTGCTGAGCCCATGCATGCGCAACCCCTACCTGTGCTGCACACAGGTGAGCCCCCAAAAAAATAGGAGCAACAGCTGGCCACCCACAGATGAGCTGCCGTAGTGCAGGGCACAACACAGCAGCTGCCACCTGTGGGTGGCCACCCAAGCTCTGGCGGGATCTTCGTGGTGGCATTCCCCCATGCCCGATCGTGGGGATATGTAGAAAATAATAGTCCCATATCCCTGGTGGTCTAGTGGACCGCTTACAGCCTGATCACAGGCATTTGTTATAATTAATAGTCCTATATCCCTGGTGGTCCAGTGGACCGCTCGCAGCCCGATCATGGGCATTTGATATAAAAACAGTCCTATATCCCTGGTGGTCCAGTGGACTGCTCGCAGCCCGATCATGGGCATTTGATATAAAAACAGTCCTATATCCCTGGTGGTCCAGTGGACCACTCGCAGCCCGATTGCGGACATTTGTTATGAATAATGTCACTCCAGTCCAACCCTGGTGGTCCAGCGGTACCCCCTCCCCACCCGCCCACTGAGCCCCACTGCCCTGCTCCCTCTGGTCAGCAGCGGGCGGCATCTCCTCACTCGCCACCCCACCGCCCGCCGACTGGCTCCATACGGTAGGGCTGTATGCCTATTGGTCCACAGCATGAGCCAATGGGTGTGCAGCCGATACCATACTACACAGCTGAGAAAAGGCTTCTCTTGGCTGGAGACAGATAGGATTGCACAATCTGTCAACAGTCCGGAAAAGCTGAGCTGGTTGATTCTGTGCAGTAGAAATCTCCCTTGACAGGAATTCTGCCTTCTTATGGGTGATTTCTGACTGATAGCCATTATAATGTGCCATCAACCTAAGCCTGTCAGCATCAAGGCCAGACTTTCACGAGGCTGTCTACATCCTTCGACCAACTCGCCTCAACTCCTTCAAGGAACCATTGAACCAAGGGTTCCTTGGGTGAAGGGTGAGAGGCCGAACACGAACAGGAGCAATCTTGTCCAGGGCAGCTCCCACAGCCTTATTATAGGCCTAAACAAGATCACCTGGACTCATGCATTCATCCGGCAAACCCGATAGGTCCAGTACCGCTGATAGGTCGCTAGGGGTAACTCCCCTTAAAGGGCGGTACTGAACCATCTCCATAGAGGCAGACCTAGTGGGGGGGACCCTGATACTGACCCTTATGGTGTGATGGTCAGACCAGCTGACTGGTTCCACCCTCAAGTCAGTTATCTCCATACCCAGAAGAAAGATCAGAGTCAACGAGTGACCCCCTACATGGGTTGAGGAGGTAACTGCCTGTGTAAGGCCCAACGTTGTCATCAGTTGGAGGGATTTTGACCAAAATGTGAGAGTTCATCATCGACCGAGGCATTGAAGTCCCCCAGAACTATCCATCTGGGGGACCTCAGTACCATGTCGACGATGAAGTCTGCTATCTCCTGCAGGAATTCTCCTCCATCGCCTGGTGGATGATAGATGAAGAGTATCCCACAACCTACACCCTCTCGCAGGATATACTTGAAGGATCTGGTACTTCCCAATGGCACATCCACAAGGCCCAGCTCAGACTTAAATATAGTGGCCACACCCCCGCCTCTACAATCCAGCCTTGGGCGGTGTATCACAGAGAATCCAGCCGGAACTGCAGAGGCCAATACAGGGCCTGCATTTTCATCCAGCCAGGTCTTGGTGATGCAAGCCAGATCAGTAGTTTCAAAAAGGTCAGCTATAATAGCCATCTTGTTCTTAATAGATCTGGCATTGCATAATACAGGCCAACTAGGATGAGTGGTTGGGGAAGTCCTCAGCACCTGCCCGCTAACATTGGATCCCTTGGGTAAGGGGACAAGACAGGGAGGATCTCTGTCCTGACCCCATTTTGCCCCAGGGTGCCTCCTGACCTCACAACTCCTATCAGTCCTCCCCTTCCCCTTCCCCACCAGGCCCAGTTCTCCTCCTTCTTATACGCTTTCTAGATATCCCCAAAACGTGACACCTAAAATAGGTGTCAGATGTTAATGGGGTACAGTCAAAAGGACATAATTTCCTGAGCCTGGTGGGGGGAGTAATGCCTTATCCCCCCCCGTGGATCAGATTGATCCAATCAGAATACTTAGATGTGTCGGATTTGATCATCGGATCCATGGATCTGATGGCTGGATCCATGGGTCTGACCTGTAGCTCTGACCTGGGCTTGAAGGATCCAACTTTGGGTCCAAAGAATCTGACTTCAGATCCAAAGACTCTGACCGTTGATCTGAAATCTAACTTTTGATCTGAAACTTGAAGGTCGGATTCAGAGATGGATGCCAGTAATATCGGTTGGAGGACAGTTGGATCCTCAAATGCACTATCTGAGCACCAATCAATCAAAATACACTGTACACAGTGGTGAGTATCTCTTGCAGAGTTCAGAAAATACAAGGCTAGCCTGGGTTAAGTAACATCACTTTGAGTAGCGTTACTGCAGCTGTTGCATACAGCAAGCTTGCATAATTCAAAACCGGCAAAAGCAGCACTGTAAATGATTACATCTAAGAGGGCAGAGCAACATGTGGTCTTACATGCCACCTCTTGTTTAAGTTTCTGTTTCCTCACAGGAACTTGAAGTTATGTTTCAGAATTGGAAACTAAGACTCCTGGCCTCCTCGTTATGTAAAACCAAAAGAAAGAAAGTCCCAGGCCCAATGTGCCGAAAGTAATTATGTGGCCAGGCACTAGTAAATACAGCCTGCTTAAAGGGACATAGGTTGCACTTTGAGTCTCCATTTCAGTGTAATTAATCATTAATTACATGCAACATTACACTGTACTTAGATGTTTGTTGCATGCAACTACATTGCAATTACAGTGCAGTTACAATGTAGTTACATGGTAACTACAGTGCAAAATGACACTTACAATGCAGCTGGGACATGGTCAAGAGGCATAGATAGAATTCTGCTGCTGGCTGTGCCCATAGTATATTACTCAAGGTACACTAAAATAGCATATTTGTGTGTCAGTCTTTCAGGTGATGATGTCATAAAATAAAATAAGAAGCAAGCTGTTTGGTACCCAGTCTAAGATCATAGACCTTGAATCTGTCCTAAGGGGGCTGTTAATGAAGGGTCAATACTGGAAGAGGTGACAACTTTTAAATATCAAGGTGTTCACCTGGACCCTTCACTGAACTATTCCTTTCATCTTAATTTACATACAGCCAGAATGCATCAGAAACTAGGCATCTCATATAGGCTTAGGAATTTTCTGACACATGACTCTAAACTGGAAACTACACAAACTCATCTTCTTCCCTTTCTGAATTATCGTGGTATAATAATTAATCAGGCTCTGAAATCTGAACTAAATAATTACAAATCTTATATAATAAAATTAGCAAATTTGAGTTACTGGCTGATAACCTCACCCACCATTGCACTGTCTTCTCCAGCCTAAAATAGATCTCCTTCGAACTTTGCTGTTTAAATACTCTGACTTGTTTTACTCACAGTCTTATTCTGCCTGGCACTCCTGCATCACTGACCAGTCCCCTGCAGTTTTACAACAATAATTATTGTTTTAGGTCTGCTAATGACTCACACCTGCAAGTCCCTCTGTTTCATAACAACATCGTTAGGCGTTCCTTTAACATTAGTGCTCCTACTGTTAGCTGTGGGAGTGTGAAAAATTGTTGCAATTTGTGAATTTTGCCAGGAAGTGCAGAAATTCGCATCTCAATGTGCTTTTTCAAATTTTGCACTTCACAGATCCACCTATCATGAAGTTTGCACTTTATACAAATTACAGAAATTTGCCACTTTGCGGCTATATTTCACCATGAAGTGGCAATTTGTAAATTAAAACTTCATCTATTGGAGGCATAGCACAAAGTGATCACTTGAGGGGACACTATGCTAAGAGTTTAGTGGGCCACTTTGTGCTAACTTTGCCGGCAAAGTTTAAACTTTGCATGTCCCTACGTACTGCATAGAATCTGTTTCCTTATTGATAGAAATTGCTGAATAACTTATTGCACTATAAAGCCAAGCTGAAATCCTATCTGGGTAGTAGGCACCAGGAACGGTCGCTCTGAGGCACTGGTGCTGGACGCAAAATCCACAGAAGCACCACAATTCCAAAATTGCACATTACTCACCACATGAATAAAGGTAACCAAGACTCAATCTTGAGTTACCTTGCGTTGGCAAATTTACTCCCTACACAAAGGTGGCAGAAAAACAGCTACATGCAGCAACAGACAGACAGTATACAACGCCTCCATTTTTTTAAAATCATATCTGTTGGAAAAGATCGCACTGTGACTGTAACCTATGAACGATCTTTATTTGTTTGTATTAATATATTGTATTTGGCCAAATCATCGTTCTCCATGGTTTAATGATTCTGAAATGTAATGCTATCAAATTGTTTCCTGGGTCCCTCCTGTGAAAGGAATGTACATTCTTCTGAGTTGTCCATGTTAACAAAATGAATCAGATTCAAAAGTCAGATTTCGCCATCCTGGCGACTGTAGCTCATTGGCTGGTAAACTGCAGTTGTTGACCTGCCCACCAATTGCTGAACATCCCTGATGAATATTGTAACCTTTTCTGATTTTGCATTCTGTAGATCTATTTTTGCTGTATATTTGTCCCCCTTCCTCTTCCCCCAGGTTACATCTGTAAACAGCATTGGTTGTATATCTCTGTATGTCTACCTGTGTAACATTTTAAATAAAATAAATAAATGTGTACATGCATACATACATAAAAAATAAGTTACCTGCAGTATATGAAAGGTGATGATCTCTGTTAGCTTCAAATGGAAAGTTATGTATTTTTTATTTCTTGCAAAAAAATGCACACTTGAAATCATCAGAACACAATTACACCATCCCCATTTACATTTCTGAACATTTGTTTTATTACTGAAGACTTTTTGCATTAAAAGAGGCTCTCAGTCCTTTATACTTAATTTGTTCCATTTCATCTTCCAGCCTTGCTTTGTCCTGCCCTCTGCTTGTGACAGCAGACTTTTGTCCATGGTAACAGGCTGTGATGTCACAGCAGAGGCACATGACTTCAAATCAGCAAAAGAAGCAAGAACGTAACTCTTTGGGGCAAAGAGATGGATTTTCTGCAAATGTCTTTTGCAATAAGGAATGGAATATCCTGAAACGTCATTTTTTAGGACTTTTTATTTTTGCAATTTTGGGCAGAAAAGACACACTAAGCCAAAGCTTGTATCCAGGTGTATCCTGGGAGTACAGGGAAGTTAAATGGTTCGCTCATGGTCACACAGTGTGCAAGTGGTGGCTGTGGTATTTAAATCCAGTTCTCCAGGTTTGCAGCTCAGTACCTTAACTACTGTGTTATACTGCTTCCTTTATGTAGGTTATACTGTTAATGTGATTTGATTTGAGTTCTACTGATTTAAGCTGTTAATGCTTTGCAGAAACCTGGAAAATCGCATGAAGGGGGACTGCACTGATAAGTTTTTTTTTTTTTTAGTAGAAGCTGTTTTTTAAACACTGACACATTTTGGTATTGTTCTATCTTAACAGACCATTCAGTAAATTCAGTCTGTGCTTTTATTTTATTTATTTATTATGTTTTGTTGACAGGTTAAAACAATACTGCCTATATTCAGCCTCATCCTGGGGTAGGGTGGGGTGGGGGGATAGGATTCAGATGCAAACCAACTGAAATTGAACCAGATTGAGCTGCTGGTGTTTTTAATGGTGAATGGAGAAAATATTGTCCAGACTCCAGGGAAATTCTTTTATTTTTCACGGCTCAGCTCCAGAGAGGAGTGAGGCAGGAGTGCCCTCTCATTCCTTTGCTATGTATATTTGCATTAGACCCACTAATCAGGTAATACAAACAAATATAGGAATTAGGGGATTAAGATGACACAAAATCTTACCAGAATTAAAATGGTGGCATATGCTGATAATTTCTGTATTGTGATAAGAGATTAAGAATTATGTGTAGAGGTCCAGAATACATTACAGATATTTTCCACATTAGCAGGAGTCAAGGCTACTTATTATAAAAGTTCAGGTACCCCTGTCAGACATCCTAGCACTTCTAAAACAGGAGATGTACAGTAATTGCAGGAGTTACAGTATCAAACCCTTGACAATCTTGGGGATACAGTTCATGAGGTGTTATAACAGAACTGAAAGGAATTTATAGTAAAAGAAGAAAAAAGATGGTCATTTGGAGAAATAGGTATCTGTTGAACTGTTTAAACAAAAAATGGTATTTTTAATTCATTCCCTCTTACTCCCTTGTTTTTTACATGTTAGTGCGGTTTTCCCACCTCCTATATCACTGAGGACAAAGCTCTGCAGTATTTTTTCAAGGACTTTGGAGCAGTCACCTGAATCAATAAAAAGTAATAATATGTATAGAGATTTTAAAGATATGGGGAGGGGAGGGGTGGGTCCAGTTGTGTTTTCTATGACTATGGTGTTTTCTTTAACTTTCTACCTTTTTTTGTCTTTTTATTTGTAATTTTTAATTGTTTTCTCCCCATTTCTCCCCAACCCAGGACCCGGCAGACACATATGTGTGTGTGCACATGGAGGAATACACCAGGTACCAGCTTGGCCCCTTTCACCCCACCCCTGGCTATTGCTGCCACCCCTTCCCACCAGATCTCCACCCAGTGGGAACAGAACTACAGGGAGTGTGGGCAACCACCCCGGGAAGGGAGAGCTGCCTTGCAGCTGCTCAGTCCCACTCCCACTCCCCCATGTCGGCTCCCTGATGACCCGAGGTTGTTCTCGAACTCGGGTCACTGGCATAATGTGAGGTAATGTGTCCAGCGCCTCAACTTCAGCGCCACTGGGCTGGTCCACTTTCTACTTGTTTTAAAGAGGAAGGGAAAATATTGAGTTTCCTTCATGATGGATTGGTTAATACTATTTTATTCTGATTGGCAAAATGGAATCTGGACATTCAAATTACAGAATTGTATATACCTCATTGCATCATGTATTTATTGTGTTGTGTTGGAAACTTACTTCTACTACTCTGTCATATTCTTTGTCATCTTTTTCACAGCCATTAGAACTAAAATTTTGTTCTTTTGTACTGCAGTCATTGGCAACAGCATGAATAATAAATTTGAAGATTCACCGTCAAATGTAAGCTATTACTTGACTAGGGGTACATGGAATGATGGCAGTATGTGAATCCATGAAACATAAAAAACTGGAAGAGAAGGAATGTCCTCTGGAGAATTGTTCTAACACTTTAGAAATGCAGTCTTGTCTCCTCTTACAATGTCCATATGGTAAATTATTTTGGGATAGGTTGAATGGAATATGGGATACTTAAGATTGGGTTTGCCGGCATATCAAGCAGAGGTGTTAGGATTTTATCAAGGATTTTAGAAAAAGTTTCATCCTTCCACACTACAAGTAATTTTCGCATGTTGTTGATTCTATTTTTAGCCAGCTAGATAGATGTATGTTGTTAATACAACTGAAGCATTGCACTCCTGATACAGTGGTTGAAATTGTACTTAATGCCGTAAGGAACGTATATAAGTTTAGACTGTAATAGGTTCCAGACCAAGTTAAAATGGATTTATGGAAAAACAGTTGGCACAGTTATGATAATGAGCCTGTTCTAGTTCAATGTAATGTACACTTGTGAGAATAGGATATTATGTATTGGAAGGAACAATGCGCTGAGTATTGTGATATAGAATTTTTTTTGTATGTTTTTTTCTGTCAGTAAAATTTCTCTACTCTTTACCTCTTTGTTATGGAAGAGCATGTCTTGGATTTATCCTAAGTGAGGAGATAAGCTCCAGCAGGTTTTATGTGGAGGTAGTGTAATACTATTTTCTTTTGTTTAAATACATAAGACTGTAGTTCTGAACTGTTTTTGATTTACTTGCATGTTTTATATTGGTTCATTTTAATAAAAAAATAAAAAAATCTCCTAGTCTTTCCAAGATGTGCCATGGGATCTTAAACATCCACCTAAACAGTCACCAGAAAAGGCATCCAGGACCGTGGTTTAATGTCTCATCCAAAGGATGGCACACCCGACAGTACAGCATCCTTTAGTACTGTGGCATGTTGGCTGCACATCAACTGCACCACCAGGGTGGTGTTCTTGGCAGAACCACCCTTCGCTGCAGGCAGCAGGCATAAACTGGCTGAAGTGACAATCTCCAGTTGTTCGGAGCAGCAACTGGACTCCCATATGTGTTGCGAAGCCAATCGCTAGTGGACATGAAAAAAGTGCCTTAATAAGGAGGAGGCACGGGTACTTCTGTCACAACCTGGAGAAACAGACCAAAAAGGGACACTAAGATTTACTAAAAAATATATTTATTTTATTTATCTGAATTATGGTAACCAGGTAGGCCCACTGAGACAGAATGCCTCTTTTTCAGGGGTGACCTGGGGGAGGGTAAAAAGGGAGGTACAGAGAAACAGTACATAACAGCAAGAGATAAGTGCACAATAGCACTTCTACAATAGTCAGAAGAATACAACAAATATACAAAATACAAGATGCATGTACAGTATTTACAAAATTAGACAGAATAAGCAAGTACAGAGGTAGTGATTTACAATAAATAATCAAGGTGCAAGGGCAGAGATTTTTATAGTTCATACAGTTGGTTTTACAGATAAAACTGTAGATGCTGGTACAGAGGCAGAGAAAGCAATAACGCTGGATCACAGCTGAAGCGGGAGTGAAACAGCTCAGAGTCAGAACACAGCAGAGCAGGAATGGCACAACAGGGTGGAGCAAGAGAGACAGGAAGGGACAAGGGAATAAGCTGGCAGCCAAGGTGGCAGTTAAACTAGACAGCACAAATTCTAAAATCAGGCTTATTGCTCTAAGTACTTAGTGTCAGCATGGCTCAGTTGGTAGCACATCCGCTTTTGGACCAGAAGGTCATGGGTTCTCATCCTACACTGGGATTGGACCTAAAATGTTGGCATCCCAGTGCAGTATTAGGGGGTGCTGTACTACAGGGATGTGCCATCCTTCAGATGAGACATTAAACCACGGTCCCGTCTACCCATCCTGGTGTTGTCCTGGTGGGTGTCCAGGTGGAAGTAAAAGAACCCAGGGCACTCTTTGCAAGGAGTAGGGGACATTCCCGATGTCCTGGCCAACATTCCCCTTCCCATAAACTGGTTCATGTAATTGTCCAGGCTGTGTGTGGGTGCTGATGTATGATATGGCCGCCACCACTGCACATTCAGTCACTTCACTACCAGTCTAGCATTACTTGTAAAGTACTTTGGGATACAATGTGTATGAAAAGTGCTATATAAATACTAATTCTTCTTCTATGCACCATCATACCTGCCCTGGGACTCTGGCCTAATAGCCAATTGGCTAGGCATGGGGTACTTTTGTTAGCCCACTCAGGCACTAGGATAAGGGCACCTTCAGTACTGGTACCCACTACACCACACCATCTCTCAAGGACTCCCACCATGGGTCCCATGCCTTCTCCCTCCAGGGACTGGCTGCTACTAGATTTGTGAAAGGATACAAGTGTTTGTAGGTGTGGTTCACTGCTAGCCAACCTGCTAGCCAATCGTCCTTGGCTTCTCACTGCTAGCTGACCTGCTATTTGAGTGTCCTTAGCTTCTCACTGCTAGTTGACCAGCTAGTCAAGTGTCTTTGGCTCCTCACTGCTAGCCAACCTGCTAGCTCAGTCTCCCTTGATCAAGATTGCCTGGTGGCAGGGCACCCTTCACTGCTGTTCTACCCACTAACCAACCTGTCAGCCAAGTCTGCTGGACTACAACTGGGGAGGGGGGCTGGTGACAGGTCACAACCCCTTGCCACCGCTAATCAATCAGCTAGTTGAGTCTGCCTGAGGGCCCATGATGACATGCGATGCACCTTCTACCACTAGCTGACTTGCTAGTCAATCCCAGAGACACCTGCAAGGCTCTGGAGAAAGCTGAATGACAGCACCAGGCCTCTTGGCTGGTCATCTGTCAACTGTCTTGCCTGGCTGTATTGCTCTTGTGATTATGTACACTCAGAGCTTGTTTGCTATCTGGTGTAACAATTGATATGCAATTGGAAAATAATAAAAATAAAGTAAAAAAAGGTCTGTCAGGCAGGCAGGCATGTCTCTCTGGTGGCAGCACTCTTCTGGCTGAATCTGCAGATCTCGTGAAAGGCTTCTCCCTGTGACTACTGTTCCAGTGCTCCTAGTCTGGCGATATTCTGATACGCGTGCATACACTTCCTCAGACTATCCTTGAACCCTCCTGGCAGCTTTTTTTTATGCTGTTGGGAGGCAGCATGGCTATCCTGGGGTGTTCCCTTATTGGCTGGGGAAGGGGGTGATGCTGATTGGTTGTGCAGTCAATCATCCTCTTGGGCTGCCACTCAGTGCTCATGCCTACACCCCAGCATAAGCACACCTAACAGCTTTAACTACTGTTAAGATTTTTAAACAGGTGTCAATCGCCTTTGATGTGCTGCTGTGGAGCCATTGAATTAGGTCTCTCACAGCCGACACTTTCATTTTCCACGGGACAGACTCTCCCACAGTCAAGGAGTTTGGGACGGTAGGGACCGTCTTTTTCAACCTCCCCAAACCCCACCACACACACATTTATAATGAATAAAACAAATAGTAGACAGCACTGAAGCAACTTCTGCACAAGATTCTAGCAGGGTGCCTGATGCAACCGTGATGCGGGCTGCTACAGCACTGCACTCGGGTGCCTGCGTTTCTGGTATGATCCCAGTCCCAGTTTGGTACTAGTACCCACGATCTTCTGGCCAAGATGTAGATGTGCTGCCAACTGAGCCTCACTGATACCTTGATTTACATGCAGGTGGTAAGGACCATTTAGAACTCTATGATGTGGTTGATGACCCTTTTAACCACAGAGTTCTATGGCAGAAAACAGATGCATTTTGCCAACCATCGTACGAGATTAACAAGGACATAAACTATATCATACAGCTAAAAAATGTCTTTAGCACTGGACCATTAGGCAGAACACTGTACTCTGCATTTACTGAAAGCAGCTAATAAGACTAGAACTAAAACAGAATTAGAATTAGTATTTGAAAAAAAAAAAACACATCTTCCAGCAGGTTAAATGCAGTTCTCCTTTAAAGGGGAACAGAAACACTGCATTATTCCCAGTTCATATTTGCTTGTGCCCTGTCCTTTTTCTGTGTGTATCTCGCTCTCTCTCTTTCTGTCTGTTTTTTTTTTGGGGGTTCTATACCTTTCATCTTCAATAACTGGCTCTTTATGTGATCCTCCTGTTGTACCGTTATAAATGCTCTAACCAGTTACATCATCATTTGGAATCAGTCAGTGATTTCTGTCACGGATACCACTACTGGCACACGCCACTGTATTTTTTAAAATGGAACAGCACCTCAGTGTGTTCAGTCTGCATGGAAATAGCAGCCCATGAGACAGCCTCTTGGTGTAGTGGTAGCGGTACTGCCCATGACACTGGTGACCTGAGTTTGGTAATGGGCTCAGGTCGTTGGGGGCCGGAGTGGGGGGGGTCAAATGCCCCAGAGGATGCTGTCCTCCTCTGGTGAGAAAGGGTTCCGCTCTCCACCACAATACTGCCACTAGGTGACCACAGGTGGTAGTGTAGCTGGAGATGGGTGAGGAAGGGGGGGGAATTGGTGTGTAGATGCATACGTACCATGCACAGGCATGACGTGACATTGTTGCACCTGATGTCCCAGGGGCTGGAACATGGTAAAAAGGCATGACCCCAGCACCTTTGTGATGCTGGCTCTGGTAAATCCAGGTCCCCACCTCCCCAGCATGGCACTGCCTGGTGATACCAGATGTCCAGGAGTATGGTGCATCCCCCTACCCTCACCCAACCTGGGAGGTAAGCCACGGTTCCATGGAGGTAGATGACCTTGTTTGGGGGAGGCAAGGGGATTGGGAGGTACCTGGAGGTCCGGAGGAGATTGACGTGTGGAGAAGGGTGCATAAACAGTAAGTTCAACTGAAAGAAATAGTGGCCCATGCAAGTAGCAATCTCAGCGTAGGAGCCACAGGCCAACTCTAACCGATGATGTCACTGCTTGGAGCATTTAATTAAAGGCACAATAGAGGTGGTTGTGAACAAAGCAGGGTTTAATAACAGGAGGGACAGAAAACAAAAAAGAGACAGATATATCAAAGGAGAAAATGGATTATCCAAATACGAGTTGGAAAATTGCAATGTTTCTGTTTCCCTTTAAAACAGTTTTATTGGACAGATCCAAGTGGGTTGTGGTGGCAAGTACCACTTACTAAGCTGGCAACAAAGGTTAATACAGAGTGTTGTTGTGGGCCAGCAACAGGAAGATTGAGTATCCTAGAGGACGTCCCCCCCCCTTATCTCGTGCCTCTCAACACACCTGAGCTGTGCATAAATCAGAGCAGTCGTGTGTTACTGCTTACACATACAGCATATATAAACAGCACTTACCAAACCAAAGGTATTTCCTTCCAAGTTTGTGAGAACTGTCTCTCTGGCTTTCCTGTAAAGTGCATTCACAATATCCATGGCCGCTTTTAAAGGGCGACCCCAAATGAAGAGCTTGGAATAATGTTATGTTTGGATAGAGTTCATCTTACGTTTTGTAGATTTACTATCCTTCTCTCCCTCTCTTTTTGTAGCACTTAAAAAACGTATATGAAAGGAAAATCTTGGTTCTTTGGGTGTCATCTACTCCTGAAGCTTGCCTACATCTAAAGTAATTCTCTAATTGTGAAAACACAAGTTTTTCTTTCACAGCAACGGATTCTGAATTCAAAAGCAGAGAATTATGGATCTAGATAAGCTGCAGTAGCAGTGAAGTCTAAGGAGCGAGGATTCTATTTATTTATTTATTAGTTCTAGGATTACAAGTACCTTTGAGCCGAGGCTCTTTTACAAAGGTTCCACGTCATTGATTACAGCCAGACAAACATGAAGGTAGTATAAATCTTGAAGGAGGAACATTTTCAACTTGAAGTTACAGGGAAATAGTGTGAGCTAGAAAAAGGGGGTAATCAGAGGCATAAGGAGGAGAGTGGGAGTAGCGGGAGCAGAAAGCAGGAGGTAGGGAAGGGAAGGGAAGCAGAGGGAGAAGAAGAGGTCAGGAGGGAAGAGTTGGAGGGTGGTGGGGAGGGAGGGAGGTGGAGAACTAGGTGGGAGCTGAGCAGCCAGGTGGCATTGTCTTAGGCTGACGAGGGAAGTGCAAAAAGTGGGGCAGGGTGCAGGCAAAGTGCTAGAGAAAAGTGTTGGCCCTCCAGGGCAGCTCCGGACTATAGAAAATTCATGAAATATAGAATGTCAAAGTTAGCGTTTGGGGCTAGGTCAGTTCCATTCTGTGACCTATTCTTAGTCTTTGTATTACTGTCAGACTGCTCATTGGTGAATCAGAGTTTTAAACAGTTTCTATAACAATTTCCACCCATTGAACCTCTCACAGCTGACCCCCGTTACTGACATCAACAGTGGAGAATTCTTGGACGCCACTCGAGTGACCACAGTTTGAAAATGTTGCAGTCGGAAGATGGCAGGGTCAGCCAGATAAAATGCTATTTACAAGAAGCCAAGTAAAAAACTTACACCTTGCACTAAAAGTACATATCAGGGGCTGCCCCACACCATATTGTGTGAGACCAGCACAATACTTTTCCCCTTTAGATCACTGCACATAGTTTGCACTGTTTCTAACACAGCTCAGCTCACAGTACATCTCCCCCAAAAAAGATAGTAACTCTGCAGCATCTTGTACAACATATGGAACATTAGGTACTACCATGGGCACTGCTCTCAAGGGTGGGAAAATTAAAGGCTGCATGGTCTATTGGTTAGAACACTGGCTTGGGGACCAGGAGATCTCAGGTTCAAACCCTGCTAGAGCCAAATACTCAATGTGTGACTGTGGGTAAGTCACTTAATCTCTCAGTTCCCCTAGATGCAAAAACATATAGAAGCAGGACCCCACTGGAAACGAGATGTTGCATCGCAGCTGGGCTAGCCTGGGTAAATACATAATAATATGAAATACATACAATGGCAGTGGTAGTGGTGGTGGTGGTGGGGTATGGCCACTGCAACTAAGAGAAGCTTTAGTTTGAAAATTCAACTCATTCCCTCCCAGAGCATACATATAACTTGAAATGTTCAATGCTTAATCTTATTCAAAATGGCCACCTCAGACTGACTGAGACACATCCTCCACCAAATAACCTGCTTTTGTTTTTTCTTTTAAAAAGCAAGTCAGGCAGTGTTTTAGATATTGCGGTCTCAGCCTGTTGTTAACTAGATCCTTACATGTGCAGTATACATAATCGCCCAGATATTCAAACTGCACCATTTTGTGGCACAAGCCCTGCGCTATGGCACAACTTCTTTGAATATCACCCCCTGGCCACACCCACTGTGCATGGCGCAGTGGAACTGCACCAGCGCAAGTGGTCAGAGTAGAGCATTGAGATGCGGTGGCGCAAGTTCCATTGCGCCATGCACAGCACCTGCGCTATTCAAAGGGTGACATGCAAATGGAGCCATAATTTATGCAAGGCGCATGGGGCCATTTGCATCTGATTATGGCCCCATTTGCATGCCGATAGCATACTGGTGCGCCGATCCCCACGACTTGTGCCTGGCGCCTGCCAGGCAGCAGCCGTCGGGACCGGCGCTCTGCAGCCGATCGCGGGTAGAACAGTAATGTTCCCCAGCAGACAGATCGCGGGCATAACTGAGATAGTCTTCCCCCATTAGCCCGATCGCGGGCATAACTGTGTCCCCCGAGCAGCTCGATTGCAGGCATAACTGAAAAGTCTCCCCTCATTAAGCCGATCCGGGCAAGCTAAAGTCCCCACTCCCCGAGTAGCTCGATTGCGAAGCGGCATCTCAACCCCCCACGCTCGGTTATCTCTCGGTGATCTGCGGGCTCATCATCTCACTCACCACGGAGCGCCACCACGCGCTTTCACGCAGGCGGCAAAACCCCACCGCCTGCCACCCACGCCCACAGCTCGAAGGCACTATTGAGCATGTTAATGGCGTAGAAAGCCCACACCGTTGGTCAGTCCAGATGGAATGAATGAACGGCGGCATTCATTCATATATCTTGGATTTATTCCCTAGTGTATCTGCACGCCCATTGACTCATGCTCTGAACCATTGGGCGGCAGCCCACCGCCGAGCTGTCAGTCGTGGGCGGTGGGCTGGTATGGTAAGTGGTGCTGCCACTACCGCTGATAGGGGAGCGGTGGTGGGGCCTGTGAGGCGGGTGGGTGGGGGCCACTTAGATCACCAGGGATGCCTGATGTGGGGTGGGTGAGGATGCCACCCGTGATCAGCTACTCGTGGTCCACCTGGACCACCAGGGATATTGGAATTTGGGGGAGGTCTGATGCTCGCGATCGGGCTACTCGGGGTGGGGGACTTTTCAGTTGTGCCCGCGATCGGGCTGCTCGGGGGTGGGGGACTTTTCGTTAGTGCCCGCGATTGGGGGTGGGGGACTTTTGGTTATGCCTGAGAATGGGCTAATGGGGAGACTTTTCAGTTATGCCCGCGATCGGGCTAATGGGGGGGTGACACTTCAGCCTGCGATCGGGGCATGGGGAGGTGACACTTCAGCCCGCGATTGGGGCATGGGGGGTGCCGCCAGGTGCAGTGGGAACAAGTCCAGGGCCACCCACAAGTGGCAGCTGCTGTGTTGTGCCCTGCAATGCGGCAGCTCACCTGTGGGTGGCCCTCAACTTGTTCCTTTTTTTTTCAGCGTAACTTTGTGCAGGCGCAGGTAGGGGTTGCGCCTGCATAACTCTGCATGGCCCGGGCTCAATATCGGGCTGTGCAGTTTATGCATGGGCACACCCCCCCACCTGTGCTTGCATACATTACTGATGTACCCTGGTGCATTGGGATTTGTGCAGGCACACTTTTCCCTTTTAAATATTGCACCGGGGCGCATCAGTGGGTTGTGCATGGCGCAACACTGTTGCACCATGCGCAACCCTTTTGAATATCTGGGCCAATGTCTTTGCTGTTAAGGCATTTTAGTCCTGTATGTGCACCTCTTCACTAGCTGAACCCACTGGTATTTTTCAACCAGTGCAGACATTCCCTTCCACATTTAACTCTGAACAGTGTGGCCTCTCTAAAATTCATTTTATGTGACTTTTTTGTTGTTTTATAAAGCTTATTAAAGAAGATTAGGCAATAACAGTATAATACAGTACATCACAATGCAACCAGACAGTTCTTGAGAAACAGTTTGCAAATTGTCAACGCTAAGAGTAATATAACACACACACATAACTTCATATAATATGGAAATCTATCATCTAATATAGAGATAATAATGTAAAATTTGAGTTTCAGAGTTTATCTATTTCCAGTAACTGAACTGAGATTAATTAAACGAAGCATAGCAAATCTGTGGGACAAACACTGTAGAATCAAGAGCGACACTGACTGATAATTTTAGAAAGGGAGACCAGATTTTATTTCTGTTCAAAAACTGAATGACTAATATATTTGTTTGCTGCTAAATTACCCATATGGTGCAACCAGTCTTCATGGGAAGGTGGGAAAGGTAACTCCAACTTGATAACAGTACCCAACTCTGCAGTTCTCTGTTTAGAAATGGGATCTGATTTGTTTCCCAGGATAACATTTTTTTTTGGTTTTTGGGTCATTCTCTTCATGATACATTGCAGCTTCTGAAAATGTATTGCATGATTAATTTAGACCAAATATTACACATTTTTGGTGTAACCTCCAGTATGAACAAGAGTGGAATGCCTTCAGAAACATCTCCAATAAATACCATCAGGGAAGGCTCACATTTTTCCCAAACAGCTGGAGAATGATTGCATTAGTGAAGTAACTTACTCTGAATGAGTCTACCCTGATCCTCTCTACACCCTTTTCAAGTATTAATCCAGTAAGAATGCTTTGCGAGTTGCACATATTTTAAAGTTTATCCTACAGTTCAGTCAAATAAATTACAATACTCAGTATTCTTCCCTCCAACTCCAAGAATCTATTGCAGTCCCTCTTCTCTTCTCTTCTCTTCTCTTCTCTTCTCTTCTCTTCTCTTCTCTTCTCTTCTCTCCTCTCCTCTCCTCTCCTCTCCTCTCCTCTCTCTCTTCTCTTCTCAATCCAAATTACCACATATTGCTCAGGAACATGCAGTACTTGCAGAGGAGCAGGGCGACTATGCAGGCCACATCGATGGCTAGGAGGAGTTCAGTGATCTGAGTCAGAGCACCCGATAGGAAACCAGGGCACCATTTTTGGGACTCGTGGCTGGGCCTTTTAAGGGACGAGCCCAGCCGACCTTGGGATACTTGGGCCTTACTCGCAGAGGAGCAGGGGGACTGTGCAGGCCATATTGGTGGGCTGCTTCTTGGGGTCCAGAGGTCCTGTGGGACAGTACAGGCCACATCGGTGGTGAAAGAGCTGTTGCAGGAGCTGTATCTGGAGCAAATTTGGAGCCGTCCACAGTCACATCAGTGGCTAGGAAAAGTTCAGTGATCTGAGTTGGACAGCCCAGTAGAAAGCCAGGGCACCATTTTCAGGACTCGTGGCTGGGTCTTTTAAGGGACAAGCCCAGCCACTCTTGGAATACTTGGGACTTACTCGCAGAGGAGGAGGGGGACTGCGCAGGCTGCATTGGTGGGCTGCTTCTTGGGGGTCCAGAGGTCTTGAGGGATGGTGCAGGCCACATCAGCAGTGAAAGAGCTGTTGCATGAGCTGTATCAGGAGCAAATTTTGAGTCAGGGATGGCCACATCGGTGGCTAGGAGGAGTTCAGTGATTTGAGTTGGAGCGCCCAATAGAAAGCCAGGGTGCCATTTTCGGGACTTGTAGCTGGCCTTTTAAGGGACAAGCCCAGCCACTCTTGGGACATTAGTTTGCCACCTACCCACCCCAGCCCTGACCTCTATTAAATGTTCGGAGGAGGAGGGACCAGGTGGAAGTAGGTCACTGAATGGTTGGGTGGCTACACTGGGGTTTTCTCCAGTCGTGACTCTGACTATTCTTGGAACTGTTAGGGGATGTAACTCTGTTCATGTTCTTTTATGTTGCTTAGTAGCTTGGTCCAAGAGCTGTATTTTTAATTTCACTGGCTACATCGCCCCATATGTCTGGCAGTAGAGGGTTGCGGGTAGGTCGACCTGGGTGTGGGGACCTGGTCAAGGAGGAACATCCAAGAATGTTTAGAGAGGGCCCCTTGGGGTGGCTCCCAGCCACCAGGGCAGGCATCTTTGGCAGGATTGTAGGGTGCACTGGCTGTGGGGCAGCCATGGTCCTAAACTGGGCCTGGAGGGAGGGAGGTTGCCCAGTCTGTAGGCAGTTATTGCAGATCAGGGGGGAGCTTGACTGGGTATGGAGCAAACTGGAGTTGTTGGGGGTGGGATAAACATGTCTGGGAGGGCCTGTGGGGAGCAGGAGGGAGTGATAGAGTGCGACCTGGATCCATTTCATCAGGCAGGAGTGGAGAACCTATGGGGCGTGGCTAGTAGCAAAGGGGGTAGCTACCTGGGAGGTAACTAGTAGAGGAAACAGGCTAAATCATAGGAAGCGGGGGGGGAGCAGGTGGGTTGGGACTGATGGGGGCCTACTGGAGGAGTGGATAGCAGGAAATCAGGACAATAAAAAAGGAGGTTGGCTTTGAATGCTATAATAAATTTGAGCCATTGAGTGAGTAGGTTGGAGAGGACGTGGTGAGGGGGGTAGAGGAGGAAAAGGAGGGTGGAGGAGAGAGGGATACGGTGAATTGGACGAGGGTGGGCATCTGTAATTCAAATAAGTATGCTAGCAAGGGAGGGGCAAATCAAGTGTCAAAGAAGGGGAGGGGGGAGCCAGCAGAGGGAAGGTGTGGAGGCTGTGAGTCAACTCGGTGAGAAAGGAGGAGAGATTGAGACGAGGGAGGGGCATCCTTTGAGGGGGGAGGATCATACCAGAGAAAGTCCCAAAGGTAAGGAGGACCTGCAGGTGGGCATGGAAGGGGCAAGAGCAAGGGAGGAGGTAGGAGGGGGTGATGGTGATGGGAATGCCGTGTTGGGGGGACTGGAGAGGTGGGATCTGGAAGGGGGGAGGAGGTCGGAGAAAAAGGCTCAACTGAGGTAGGGAGTGGGGTGGAGGCTAAACTGGGGGGAGCCAGGGTACTCAGTTATAAAAGGTGTGACAAGAGGGGTAGGGCAGCTAGGGGCTCTCTTTTAGAAGGTCTGGAGAAAAGCCAAGGGGAAGTGGTCTCGAGGAGAGAGGAGGTGACAGGGGTTGGCGGGGGAGTCCAAAAAAGAGGTCCACAGAAGATCAAGGGGGATGCTAAGGTTCTCCTGCTGGAGGACTCCACAGGGGTATTCATTGGGCAGGGCTAGGTGAGAAAAAATGCAATCCAGTTAAGGTAGTGGGTATTTCCGGTCTGACTGTGCATAGGGTGAAGTTCATGGTGTATGAGCTGGCGAGGGACTGTGGAGGATCACTGGACTTCCTGATGCATCTGGGAACAAATGATATTGAGGGGAATAGTGTGCCGGATATTCAGGCAAGGTTCTGAGAAATGGCCAGGGTCTGTCATGACAATGGATGCACACAGTCTCCTTCTCGGAAATCCTGCCAGTGCCAAGGGCCACTGTGGAGAACAAACAGAAGATCAGGAAGATTAATGACTGGCTTGGGTAGTGGGGTGAAGCACAGGGGATTGGGATGTTGGGAGACTGGTGGGGGGGGAGTTTGGGAAGACAAGGGACTGTATGCCTGAGATAGGCTTCACCTAAATCCGGTAGGGAAGGAAGTTCTCAAACGGGGATGATGGATTTCATTCAGGCTAGATGGGGTTTAAACTTGTGAAGGGGGGTACAGCTGGGCTGATCTGGCCATCCATACCACCGGTAGAACTGGCCTGCAACCCCATAGAGGGGGAACAGACGGTACCCTAAGGGAGAAGTGTGGACGGAAGTATGAAAGATCTGGGGAGGATATGGTAAAGAGGGGTAGGGACAAGGGTTGGAGGGTGACTTTAATAAATGCCAGGAGCCTGGGGAATAAAATGCCTGAGTTCCAGGCCACGCTGTTTGAGGGTGGGGTGGATGTAGTAGCGGCCACTGAAACTTGGGCCACCCCTGGCCATGACTGGGACCTTAATCTGAGTGGGTACCTTGTGCTAAGGAAGGACAGTCACAGAAGGATGGGCAGAGGGGGAGGAGTAGCAATGTTCATTAGGGATAACATCGAGATTATGAGAGTGGAGGAAGCAGAGGGCAACGTGGAGGCCCTATGGGTCACCTTGCGAACCCACGTGGGAGGAAAGATCAAGTTGGGGTGGTATATAGGCCCCCAGGACTAGCAGAGGACCTGGAGGATTGCCTGTTGGCTAACATTAAGGGGCAATGTGGACTGGAAGGGGAAGGAGTGGTGTTGATGGGGGACCTTAATATGCCAGCTACTGATTGGGATTCTATGATGTCCACTGTAACCAGGGAGCAGAAGCTGCTGGATGGCTTCCTGGACACATTCCTCAATCAGCAGGAGATGGACCCAAGAGGAGGGTCATATCCTGGATGTGGTTTTAGCGGATGGGGATCTTGTATGAAATCTGGTTGTGGAAGAACCCCTGGCTGGGAATCACCATAACACAGTCTGGTTTCATCTTAAACTGGGGGAGGGAGCTCATTCAAGGACAATGATAGTTGATTTTAGGGGGGTGGACGTTCAGAACATGGGGGAAATTCTCAAGGGGCATTTGTGGGCGATAAAATCAGGTTTGGACGTGGAAGGTAGGTGGGAGATCATAAAGTGGGGGCTACGTGAGGCCACCAGCACCTGTGCAAGAGTGAAGCGCAAGGGCGGTGGGTCTCATAAACCATGCTGGTGGACCAAGGAGGTCCAGGAGGTGATAAGGGAGAAGAAGGCTGCTTATAGTAAGTACAAAAAAATGAAAGGAGAGAGGGATAGAGAGAACTATCACCTTGCAACCAGGAAAGTCACCAGAGTGGTGAGGAGGGCAAAGGCCTGGAAAGAGCAGAGGCTGGCACAGGAGATACGAGGTGGGGAAAAGGGGTTCTTTAGGTATATTGGTGAGTGGAGGAAGGTCAAGGGCCAGCTCAGTAGGTTGAGGACACCTGGGAGGTGGGTGGAAGGGGCTGGAGTGCAGGAGGAGGTACTGAATAAGTACTTTGCCTCAGTGTTCACTGGGGAGGAGGCTGGGAAACTTTCAAAAAAGGGTTTGAAAGACACAGAAGGCACAGCAGACCTGACTATTGGGGTACCTGCTGAAGAACAAGCCACTGGGGGAGGTAGGCCAGGGGTGAGATATCAGGCTGGTTCTGCTGAATGGGGGGGGGGGCAGATGCTGATATTCCTATTGGTCGGGTGTGGGAACTCCTTCATCCCTAAAAAAGGAAAAATCTCCAGGGCCTGATGCTATTCATCCCAGAGTACTGAGGGAATTGGCAGATGTTTTGGCTGTGCCGTTGGCGGATCTCTTTAACTTGTTGCTCCAGACAGGGAGGGTACCAAGGGATTGGAAGCAGGCACATGCTGTGCTAATCCATAAAGGGGGATTGAGAGAAGAGCCAGGAAACTATAGACCCATCAGTTTGATGCCAGTGGTGGGGAAGGTAATGGAGAGCATACTTAAGGAAAGGCTGGGAGGTTTCTTGGAGGAGATGGGTTACCTGGATGACCGGCAGCATGGGTTTGTGCCAGGGAGATTGTGTCAAACAAACCTTGTAGAGTTCTATGAGTGGGTGACATCAGCACTCAACAGAGGGAGACCAGTGGATGTACTGTTAATGGACTTCAGCAAGGCATTTGATTCGGTCCCTCACATTGGCCTAAGGGAGAAGCTGGAGGGGATGGGGGTAGGCCCATTGATGGTTGGGTGGATTGGAAATTGGCTTTCAGGTCGCACTCAGCGGGTAGTGGTCAGTGGGGAGGTCTCATCTCCTAGGGAGGTCATAAGTGTTGTCCAACGGGGATCAGTCCTGAGGCCACTCCTGTTTAATGCCTACATCTCCGATATCAGTGAAGCTATTGGGTGTGAAATGAGTCTCTTTGCGGATGACTCTAAGCTGGGGGTGGTGGTGGAGGAGGGGAGGAGGGGAGATTGACACTGCAAGAGGACCTGGATACTCTGGATAGGTGGACCTGCACCTGGAAATTGAAATTTAACTCCTCCAAGTGCAAGGTGCTACACCTAGGATGGGAAAACCCCAACTATGTGTACACCCTGGGGTGGATGAGTTGCAGGCCACGGCATGGGAAAGAGACCTAGGAGTCTTGGTGGATATTAACAATGAATAATTCAGAGCAGTGTAGGAGGGCTGAAGCCAGGGCAAATAGGATGCTGGGATGCATCGCTAGGGGGATTACCTCAAGGAACAGGGAGTTGATTTTGCCACTGTACAAGAGCCTGGTTAGACCACATCTTGAGTACTGTGTGCAGTTCTGGAGACCGCACCTAAGGAGGGACATCCAACTCCTGGAGAGGGTTCAGAGGAGTGCAACCAGAATGATCTGGGGCCTGGGGGATATGACATATGAGGAATGACTAGGGGAGCTCAACCTGTTCTCACTGGAGGAGGGGAAGGACCGGGGGGACATGATTGAGGTCTTCAAGTACCTCAGGGGAGTAAATAAGGTAAGCCGAGATAGGATCTCTTGACTGAAGGAGGGTGGAATCACCAGAGGACACAGTTGGAAGATTGAGGGTGCTAGGATTAGGAGGAAAGGAGGAGGAGGTACTTCACTGAGAGAGTGGTGGAACCATGGAATGCGCTGCCTGGGGAGCTGGTACAGGCAGCTACAGTGGAGGGATTCAAGAGAGGGTAGAACAGGTATAGGCAAGGGGTAAAGCAGAGGCTGGTTTGCCGGGGGGGACAGGACTGGGGGATGGAGTAACAGCGGAAGGAGACAGAGGGCTACAGTACCCAATCAGGGTGCTGAGGCACGAGCAGACTTGATAGACCAATAGGCCTACTCTGCTGGCATCTAGTATGTTAATATGTTAGGAAGAAACCCCTACAGGGTAACATACCTTATCCGTGGCCTAAGTCATTCTTGGTTATACCTGCCTGATAAACACATCTGTAGTGATTTATTTATATAAGACTCCCTTCCAAGGGATCAGATGAATATAGACCATAGAAATGTTGCTGTTAGAATAAGGTTTAGAACCTGAGTCTTCCATGTTCTACCTATGGCCACTACAGCCTATCACTGAGTGTCTCAGTCCGAGCTCCCAGATGTGGGCTCTCACCTACTTGTAACATTGCCTTCTCCCCACCCCCTCCCCATAGTCACTATGGCCTGTACCTGTCCCATCCCTCTTTAAATCCCTGGACAGGCTAGGATCCTACCAATGTACTTGGCAGTCTATTCCAACTATCCACCCACCTCTCCATGATGTAGTATTTTTTTATGTTCCTTTTAAATGCACCCCCACCAGCTTGTACTAATGGCACCTGGTGCCTGACCCTTCGCTATGCCTGAACAGTGTTGACCAGTCTCCTCTGTTGACTCCATGGATGTATTTGCATGTCTCCATCATAGCCCACCTTTCCCACCTTGCCTCAAGCATGTAAATGTTAAGGCTGCTCAACTGCTCCTCATACAGCCTCCCGTGCATACCCCACACCATTTTAGTGGCCCTTCTCTGCACTATCTCCAAGCGGTTGAAGTCTTTCCTGAGGTGGGGGTTACAGCACTGCGCACAGTACTCCAGGGGTTGGCCTCGCCAGGAACCTGGACAGTGGCAGCATCCCCTCTTGCCTCCAGCTGGTAATGCCTCTACTGCAGGGTTTCTCAAATGGTGAGGCCAGCCTGCTGGGGGAGGCCCCAACGTGTTCCAGGGGATGCTCAAGCAAGCCTTAAAATGTACTGTATCTAAATGTCAAGTTCTGGATGCTTTGTGTGAAAGGATGCAGCAAACTGCAAGTGAAAAATGGCATGCAAATTTTTGTACAAAATGGTTACTAGGAAAGACACGCTAAACAAACACTTGTTTCCTAGTATGACATGGGGGACAGCTGAATGGAGGAAATACAGTTCTTGGAAACACTGTCTTTTAAAAATGTAGGTGTTCTTTCTAAAGCCCTTAGTTTCTTATTAACGTTGCTTATTGTCATATCTATGTGATCTCTGAAAGACAGTGTGGAATCGAAAACTATTCCCAAGTAGCTATAGGTAGCGGCCTGTTCTATTGGAGACTGTCAGCTGCATATATCTGCAGCTATAAAGGATTGTTACATCTTTTGGATACAAAGTGCAAAACTTTAGTCTTTTTAATATTCATTTTAAGCCAGTATCCCACTAGTCCTTCCAACTGCCTTGTCGCACTGCCTGTCCACTTTTAGGTCAGCCAGTATGATTACCCCCAGGTATCTTTCCTGTTTGGTGGTCTTCAATACCACTTCTCCCATTTTGTATTCTGCTACTCAGTTTCTATGCCCCAGGTGCATTGCTTTGCACTTTTACACACTGAAACCCAGCTGCCATACCCATAACCATTCCTTGAGTTTTCTCAGGTCTCTGCTTATCCTTTCCACCCCCTCCTGGAGTGTCCCATCCTATTGCAGATGTGGGTGTCATCTACAAAGAGGCAAACCTTCTCTTTCAGCTCCTCTGCAATGTAATTTATAAAGACATTAAAGGGGACCAGTCCTTGAATTGATCCCCGAGGCACCCTCTGGTCACCCTCCCTACCTTGTAGTGAACTCCATTTAACACCACCCTCTGTTGCCTATCCCCTAATTTCTTACCCAGTTTCCACCTATGGACCCACTCCTAAGCTACCCAGCCTGCTTACTAGTCTCCTGTATGTAACAGTGTTGAACTCCTTACTGAAATCTATGTAGGTCATGTCTACCACTTCACCCTGATCAAATTCCTGGGTCACCCAGTCAAAGAAATCTACCAGATTCATTAGGCATGACCTCCCCCCGTAAATCCATGCCTTCTCGGGTGTTGTAACTCATTGGATTCAAGATATACCACAATCTTTTCCTTTAGCAGTGACTCTATTAACTTTCCCACCACCGATATCAGGCTGACTGGGCTATGACTGCCGGCTTCTTCCCTGCTACCATTTTTGTGAAGTGGGACTACATCTTCCTCCTCCAGTCCTCTGGAACCACTCCTGTTTCCAATGAGCTGTTAAACAGGACTGTCAGAGGTGCTACCAGTACCTCGCTGAGCAGCCTCAGTACCCTTGGATGCACCTCATCTGACCTCATTGCTTTGTCCACTTTCAGATTAGCGAGTCTGTTCAGGATACTCTCCTCTGAAAAAAGAGTAGTGTCCATTTCCCTCCCTCCAATGCTTCTGTTACTTTTTTGTTTTCCCTCCCTTTTCCTTCCTCTGTGAACACTAAATAAAAGTGTTTTTTCAGGATGTCTGCCTTTTCCTGGTTCCCCTCTGCACAGTCTCACCTTCCTTTTTTTCACCTTTTGATCCCAACCCTGATCTCCCTTTTTTCACTACATACCTAAAACATGTCTTCTTCTTCTTCTTCTTCATTACTGCTTGGGCTATTCTCTCTTTAGTTTGCACCTTCACGCTCCTTATTGCTCTCCCTACTTCCCTCTGTTTTGCCTGATACATCTCCCTGTCCTCCTCCCTCTGTGTCTCCCTATACCTTCTGAATGCTACCCTTTTAGCCTTTACCTTTTCCAGACCTCTTTCAGGGATCATAGTGGTCTCTTTTTCTTCTTACTTTTGCTCACTTGCTTGATGCAGAAGATTGCTGCATTTCCCTATGGCCCTTTTTAGCTTTGCCAACTGTTCCTATACCTCACCCAGGTCATTCTTGAGGCATTCACCCATCTTTATAAAATCTGCTCCCACAAATTCAGGACCCTCGCCCTTGTTTTGTTCAGTTCTGTAGGTGTCTTTATTGAACCACACTATATGGTGATTGCTGTTTCCAGGTGGCCTCCTACCTTGATGTTTGCAACACGGTCTCTGTTAATGAGTATCACTTCCAGTGTTGCTCCATCACGAGTAGGTTCACTGACTAGTTGCCCAAGCGACGTCCCCTGCAGGGAGTCCAGGATGTTCCTGTTTCTACCTGAAGCTGCAACTGGGTGGTTCCAGTCTAGAAACATAGGAACACAGAATCACCAGGCTCATCCAGTCTGCCCTTTTTTCTCCTACCGTCTAAAAAAATACCGCAGATCCTGCTTAATCTTCAGCTACACTTTCTCTCTTGAACTGCTAGGGTTCCCCTGTGTCTGTCCCATGCAGTTTTGAATTCCGCTACCGACTTTGCCCCACCACCTCTGCTGGGAGGCTGTTCCATGTCTCTACTACCCTTTCTGTGAAGAAGTACTTTCTCACATTGCCACTTAGTCTATCCCTTCCAATTTCATGTCATGCCCTTTTGTCTTAGAGCATCTTTTCTTCTGAAAGATGTTGCCCTCCTGTGCCTTATTTATTCCCTTTAGGTACTTGAAGATCTCTATCATGTCACCCGTCTCCTCCAAGGTATACATATTGTGTTCCTCCTATATCTCCCCGTATGACCTTTGGTGCAGACCCTGCACCATTTTTGTTGCTCTTCTTTGAACTGCATCTACCTTGTCCATGTCCTTCCAGAGATGCAACCTCCAGAACTGGACACAGTACTCCAAATTAGGTCTCACCAATGACATGTACAGGGTTGCGCACCGGCACTTTGGAGAAAGGGCAGCATAATGGAAGCTCTCCCACCGTCAGTGATAATTTTGTAAATTAGCTGGTTTTTATGTTATAACAGTTCCTTAGATGCAGTCCAGAACACTGTCCCTATAGTCCTGCATATTTTTAGTAAGTTTGAACTCAATGTTACTTTCTGTTTTAATTTTATTTGTATCAGGAAATTCAGCGCCTACCTTCTCTCAGTATGCCGAGTGACAGATGCTCAGGCGCAGCAGGAACTCCAACGCACTTCATCTTCACCCACAGGTTCTCTGGATGGCCATGGAGGAAGGAATTCAGCAAAGGACTCAGTTAAAATAACTAGTAAACATTCTGTTGACTTAAACACCAGTGATATGGACTTCATACAAGATAAGCTTCAGAACATGAATGTTGACATTTTTTCCCTGAAAAACAAGCAGACTCTGAGAGGGACAAATCAGTAGCCATGGAAGAAAGGTTTAGCTTGTTAGAGGAAATAATAGCATTCTTGGAAGAGACTCTCTGTAAAATGGAAGACTCCTCCACAAAAATCTGTTCAAAATTGGTTATTTGGGTACCAAAGTTGATGATCTTGAGAATAGAAGCAGGCATAATAACCTGCGCCTGGTGGGGGTCCCCAATTTTAAATGCTTCATGGCAATGGCCTAGGGAAATTGAGAGGGCATATAGATCCTTAAGAGCTCTTCCCAAGCAAGGACAGAAACCCAGGCCCGTAACTATTTGCCTTCTGAGGTTTAATATCAAAGAGGAAATTCTTGCACTAGCCAGACAGAAGAAAGTACTTCATTGGGGGAAAGAGAGAGTGTTCATATTTCAGGACTGTTCATCAGAAATTGTAGGAAAAAAAGCATACAGTGAAATCAGATATGTATTACAGTCGCTTGGTGTGCCATATTATATTAAATATCCAGCTACAAAGGTGATAAACTGGGGGTCGCATACTTTTAAAACACCTGAAGAAACCTGGAAGTTCATTAAAAGGTCCTGGCCTGAAGCCCCTCAGATCTTGAACAGAAGGTTGAAAAGAAATGTTATCCAACAAAATTTCCAAATGGCTCCTGATAGTTGAAAATGCAGAGAATGTTATGATAGAACAACAGGCACGAGCTTCCTTTCCTCAGAAAAGCCCACGCACAGTGTCTGCTCATTCAGAACCCTTGCCTTCACCTCACACTGACTCAAGTACAAACACGCACATCCCAGTGCTTAAATATTCTGCAAGACACACTAACAATAAAGCCTCTCTTCCAAAATCTGCAGCCTTTTCTTCCAAAATAACTCGCAAACATTTTACAAAAACAAGTCAGTCATCATTTCTTCCATTGCTGCAAAAAGCTCCTCCAACACTAACTGGCCCTCAAATCCTACAAAGTTGTCTTATAAATCATTTTCGACTCGATCTCCCAGAGGAATACCTGACTGTCTTAAAGATCCTTGGAGCCCAGTCACTGATATGTTTGAGGAGCCTTCATCTCCTGGAATCACCCCTGAAAAAATTGAAGCATTGGTTACTTGAAGGCACTTGCATGGCATCCTGAACATGGCTCTACTCTGAAACAAGAAGACCGGAAGGGGTTTAATTCTCTGCTGATTGGTGAACTGTGGTCACATGACTTCTCCATCTCAAATGTCCCATGTATATTTTCTTGGCTATTTTTTCTGCCTACTCAGACTATTTCTTGACTTTTTATTTATTTTTATGATGCATGATTCCTGACTCAGTTGAAACATAAAGTCAGATTTATTTTTAATCATTGCAGGAATGCATGATAACAATGGTTAAAGGCAGGAAATGTGGGTCAGAGGACACTTCCGGCTTGACGATCTGCATGGATGACCTGCGATGCTTTGAAATAAAACAAAGCAATGTGCTTCTTTAATTTGATGTTGGAGCGAGTAAATACCCAGAAATTAGTTCTGATCTTTCATGGGGAAATATTATCATAGACTGTGTGCTTTGATGTTTTTTCTGATTCTATGCTTTTCATCCGGGGGGGAGGGGGATTCTTTCTGGTAATAAATTTATGGCCAATTCGTGGAAGGAGTTTTCTAAACTGGTCAAAGATATGTTGCAGTAGGGAGACAGCAAAGGTCATCTATACCTTTAAAGGAATTTACTTAAACACTGTGGGCCAGATATTCAAAAGGGTTGCGCCATGCGCAATAGGGTTGCGCCTGCACAAGTCTAAACTTGCTCCATTCTGCGATATTCAGCAGGAGGCAGTTGCGCCACAGAAAACATGCTGAGCAACAGCGCAATGCAAATGAATGCATGCTCAACTGGAGGGGGAGGAACCATGCATAAACTGCACAGCCAATATTCAACGGGCTGTGCAGAGTAGTACAGAGTGCAACCCCAACCTGCGCCTGGGGCGTTGAGCCAAAAAAAAGGCTTAAGTCGAGGGCCACCCACAGGTGAGCTGCTGTATTGCAGGGTGCAACACAGCAGCTGCCACCTGTGGCTGGCCCCAACCCAGTCCCTGTGCCCCCCCAGCCCGATCGCGGGCATAGTGTCCCCCTCCCACCAGCCCGATCGCGGGCATCAATGTGGCACCCCCCCATGTATCCCTGGTGGTCCAGTGGACTGAATTGCCCAATCGCGGGTGGTATCTTTAACCCCCGTTCATATTCCCTGGTGGTCCAGTGGACGAATTGCCCGATCGTGGTGGTATCTTTAACCCCCTCCCATTCCTATTCCCTGGTGGTCCAGTGGACGGTGCGGATCGTGCGGTATGTTTAAAACACCCCCTCCCATTCCATATTCCCTGGTGGTCCAGTGGACGGTGCCCGATCGCGAGGCGGTATCTTTAACCCCCGTTCATATTCCCTGGTGGTCCAGTGGACGGGTGCCCGATCGCGGGCGGTATCTTTAAAAACACCCCGAACATAGCCCTGGTGGCTATTGGCCCCACCCTACCCACCCACAAAGCCCCACCACCCGTTCCCCCTGGCGGCGGTGGGTGGCAGCATCCACCGCCTGCCGCCCGCCGCCCGCCGACTGACAGCCGGTATGGCTGCATGCCCATTGGTGCAGAGCAAGAGCCAATGGCGTGCAGCCCATACCCCTATGACAGTCCAGTTTTGTGAATGATTCATTCACAAAACTGGACTGTCGCCTCTGATATGGGCTGCTGCGCCCATGGCTCTTGCTCTGACCAACGGGCATGCAGCCACCACAAACTGTCGTCGGCGGGCGGCGGCGGGCTGCAGGCGGTGGGATGCCGCCAGCTGCCAGGGGGAAGCAGGTGGTGGGGCTTCGCGGGTGGGTAGGGTGGGGTCAATAGCCACCAGGGCTATGTTCGGGGTGGTTTTAAAATACCACCACGATCGGGCAATTCGTCCACTGGACCACCAAGGAATATGAACGGGAGGGGGTTAAAGATACGCCGGCGATCGAGCATTTTGGTCCACTGGACCACCAGGGAATATGAACGGGGGGGTGTTTTTAAACATACCACCCGCGATCGGGCAATTCGGGTCCACTGGACCACCAGGGATATGTAGGGGCGGGGGTGCCACATTGATGCCCGCGATTGGGCTGGTGGGGGAGACACTATGCCCGCGATCGGGCTGCAGGAGTATCGGTCCCCGACGGCTGCTGCCTGGCAGGGGGCCAGGCGCAAGTCCTTGAGGATCAGTGCACCTACATGCTAATGGCATGCAAATGGGGCTATAATGACATGCAAATGGCCCCCCTGCACCTTGCATGTATTATAGCCCCATTTGCATGTCACCTTTTGAATATCGTGGATTTGCGCATGGCGCACTGGTACTTGCGCCACCACAAGTTGACTGCTCCGCTCTGTCAACTTGCGCTTGCGCAAGTTCCACTGTGCCATGCACAGTGGCTGTGGCTGGGGAGCGATATTCAAAGGAGTTGCTCAATAGCGCAACTCCTTTGAATATCGCCCGGGACACACCCCTGCGCATCTATTTTGCGCAGCGCAAGGACTTGCGCCTTTGAATGGCGCAGTTTGAATATCCAGCCCTGTGTTTTTTTCTCGCACTTCTCAACCTAGCCTATAGCATTTTGCCTGCTTTAAAAGTGGTAAGGGTAGTATGCTTTAATGTTTGACAGAAAAGGCAGTCTAAGCAGGCTTATAAGGCATAGCAGACACAATCCTGGTGGTCATTTGCATGCCTTTATTATAGGCCATAAAATTCTGGTGCTACTCCTAATTGCTTGACACTCTTGCAGGATGGGTCCCATGCAGGATATGGAAATGAGTCCCTGTACCACTCTGAGCATTGATATAAGATCATGGGCAGCTACTGAAGGCAAGGTAAGTTTTGTTGGGTGTAGTTTGCCTACCAACAGAATTGTTTTTTATCTAGAACATATTCAGTTCAATAGGCAAACAGGTCATAACCTGTTTTTACAACTGTGGGCAGAGCCTACAGGAGTTTTGCATGTACAAAAGGAGTGATGTCATGTTTTCTGTCCGTGGAACTGACTGAAGGTGTAAATAGTCTCCTTTGCTCTATCCTCCTCCAAGAAATGTTTTCCGCCCTCAAATAAATATGCTTTCATGTTGCTCAATGGTTGCAGGGTACTACTTTCTTTCATAAATAGGTAGTACAAGAACTGGAACCTGAGTAGTGGGAGGCAGCATTGTTTTTTGGGGGGAAGTAAAATCCAACCCCCTTCCATCCAAGAAGCTCCTAAAGATCCAGACCACCTTTTTTTTTTATTCATGTGGGAGGGGCATAAGGTGGATGTTGAAATAAGATTCACTAGTTTGGGAGCTGGACCTAGGAACACAAGAAGCTTGTGAAATCTCTGCATTTTTAAGGAGTATGAGAACAGAAAATACTTAATGCCTTCAAACCAACTTAAAAACTCTTGGAACAAATGATTATCAGAGTCACCTGGTGTCTCAAAGGGAAAGACTAAGTGTCTGAAACTACTAAGGATTCGGCTTCTATGGAAAATAAACAGCTTTCATATATTTCTTAAATATTTATATACTAAAATGGGCACAGTACTTGGTAAATACAGTCTGTGATGAAGTGTATTTTTCTTTTTAAGTTTGAGAAATTGAGTTGACTTGCACATATTAAAAATACCAGTTGCAATTAGCAACTCATTTTAGAAACAAATTTCTGTTTTTTTTCTTGTCCTATTTACTTTTTCCTAGCTCAGTTTATAGTGGAGTTGACTTTCTAACATTCCTCCCAAGTTAATTACTCCTTGGAACCTGTAATTCCAATTTTTATGACTGTGTCCCTGAAACTTTCTACATGACAAGTTCCCATAGGCACCTCACAGCACCTCATTAAGCCATTTGACAACACCGTCTTTACTGGACACTGTATAATAAGAGACCCAGCCTTGCATTTTTCCAAATAATATACCAACTTCATTCTCAGGCAGGCAGTTCTGGGGGGACACAGTGGACTTCAGTTGTTTGCTTGATATTGGTCTCAACCAGGAGCCCCTCTAAAAACAATTAAATACATTTATAAAGCCAAGGTTGAGCAGATCACATATTGAATTGGTTTATGATTAATCTGGTTCAAGGTCAGTTGGCATTCATCTGTATCCCCCTCCCCCGGGTCATGCCTGAAAATAGGCAGGATTTGTCTAGTGCACTTACCCGGTCAACAAAAACTAAATAAATAAAATAAATAAATGATTAGGGGAAAGCTGTGATCACTTTCCTAGTGATTTGCTCCCAGCCACACCTAGCAGACTGCACTTTATAAATGTGAGACAAGGAAGCTGGAGTATTGTCTTTGCAAACAGAGAATGAAACAGCTGGACTCTAACTCAGATCAGCAAGGTACTTTTTACATTATTTAAAGTACAGGACCAAACCGATTGGGGCCACTTTGACATAGTGGTTTGGCATGTTCACATTTTGGCCAAAGTTTGATGACTAAGAGCCCCTATTTGGGACATGAGAGATTAAAAAAATCCTCCATTACAGGCCTGTTTGAGCAGTCTGGGGGGGCAAACTGGACTTCAGTTGTTTGTTTGATATTGGTCACAACCAGGAGCCCCTCTAAAAATAACTAAATACATTTATAAAGCCAAGGTTGAGCAGATCACACATTGAATTGGTCACAGCAGCAGAAGAAGCATGTTGGCATTAAAAGCTTAGAGGCGTGGATGTAGAGGCACCAGTATTTAAGCATGACTTTGGTAGAGGATTAACTGTGACTGGGGAGTGCGGGAGGGAATGAGTCTTGATATTTTTAGCATAATGGTTTTCTGAAACTTCAACCTTCAATGGCTTAGACTTTGTAGTCATCTGTACAGTATATCACTAAGCCACATGCAGTGGGGTATGGGTAAAACTCACAACACCAGACCCAGGCCAGAGCTGTAAAATCTGGACTGGGCACAGCCTGTGAAAATATTGCTGATCCAGTGGAGCAGCAATAAAAGATAAACTATGCAATACCCTCAATAACACAACTACCCCAGTTTACATTTACCTGATGCCCAATTTTAGGTCTTATATAGTAATATCTTCCTTCAACAGAACAGCTTGTAAGGAAATGTATCGAATTTATATTGACATTTGGGCATATGCACTTTTATATTATATGAATTTTGTGTGTGAACTGTAAATCAGTTTCTAAAAAAAACAACAATGAAATGCATCAAATGTCTTCAAAAACTTGTCTCGACATTGTGTTTATCTTCTACCTTGTCACAACATGCAGTTGTCTCAGCACTGTTTTCAGTTAGGGCACAGTACCTTCATGTATATGATGGCCTGATTCTGTTGAGTTGATTGCTATAACAGTGCATAGAATAAAATGCAAAACATATAGGTAACTGTAATACAGATGGTGGCATTATTTTTAATTATACAATGGCAAGGAAAAATGTAAGAAGCTGGCTGCTGACCCACTGAAACAGTGATGTTATTACACAATAACATCACCGTAGCTTTGGATTTGGATCATTCCTTGCATTTTCTCTTAAGAAATATTTTCCCACACTAACAAAAACATCCTTTAAAATTTATTTTTTATTCTATACATAATAACAAGACATTGTATAATTGCAATAAGGCACTCCAGGGTGTGTGTTGTCTTGTAATATTGTCACTCCTGGGGTGGTGGAAGCACTCGGCTTTGCCTCATGCTTCAGCCCACCCCAGGAGTGACATTATTACACGACACACACCATGTCGTGCTTTATTGCTTAAATATGCCCTTTCTCACTGTACTATACTTTGATTCAGTTAGTATATATGCAACAACCTTCTTGTGAACACTGTGGGCTTCTCTTTGACTCCTGATGTCTATTTACTTTAGCTATAGTATATTGTTTGAACTGCTTTGGTCTTCTTGATGTGGCGCCTGTGTGCCTAAACTATGTAATCTGTTTATCTGCTGCTACCCATGCATCTCCAGTGAATGACTGTTATAACAGTCTGCTCTCCAAGCCATTGTTTTTTGACTTGTTAACTGTGCAGTCTTTGTATTAGTTTCAACGAGGTGCCTTTGCAACTGAGTCTCTGACACAAAGGTTTGCAAATCTGATATTTTTTAAATAAATAAATGTTTATGTTTAAGCCCATGAAACGCACTTATCTAGTTAATGCATTCACAGTCATAGTGGCTCTGCCAGAGCTTGTTTCTACTGTATTCAGTTATTTTTGGGATGCCTTTACTGCCTTGTTCACTTCAATAACTTGTGTCCTCTATTGATATTTTAAGGGATACAATAGCTATTAATTCAAGGTGCAAAGAGTAGTTTCAGTTCCATAGGACTGCCCTGATATGCTTCTTCATTATTTATAGCCATAGCTTGATGTAACCCCCTACAATGGGGGTTCCAAAAAAGTCTTCCAAGAGCTTGCCTAATTGCTCACCGTCTGGTAGGTGTTCAACATTTAAGCCGTTTGAATGTCGTTTCCAGTGAGCGCTTTAAATTAAAAGCCTCCATGTACTGTCTCTTTAAGGGCTGCCTGCTTGCAGTCATAATTAGTTTGAATGGGGGGGGGTCTGTGTGTTTCTATGCCTGAATCCCGCTGGGGCTGCTGAACCCTTCCTCTGTTTCTGCCGTCGCTAATGGCACAGACAGAGCCCTGTTAAGAGATGTAACTAATTGCTGATAAACATTTAGAGTGGTAAAGATATAGAGTTTGTTTTAACCTGCTTTCTTTGCAGCAAGGACTGTTTGGTTTAGCTGCACCATTTTGGTCCCGAGCTATCAAATTGGACGAATCAGTACTGGGGGACTCTAAAATGGAGCCTGCTGAAATGGGACTGTATGGACTACCAGTTGGAATCTGTAGTTTTAGACTGTTGGCACCATTTTGCAGCAGAAGGGGGAGCATGTTGTGACTGACAGCTGAATCAGACCAATCAAACCTTTTGGATCTAAAGGAAATCCCTTGAGCTGTCTGCTGGCAAGCCAGATTCGAGTTGGAAGTTGAAGAGGAAAGAGCTCGCAGCATCGAGTGGCCATGTTGCGCAGTAGTTCGTGCGGGAGAACCGTGGAAGGCCCGAAACACAGCCTGTTTGCCATTTTGCCGAGAGAGAGAGAGAGAGACTGAGAGAGAGAAAGAGCAATCGGACAGTGATCTGCTCGGTGTGCTGTGAAGTAAACTATTGGAGAATACCAGGCTCACCTGAAGAAGACTGAAGATATTGTTAAAAGCGATCAGCCCGTCAGGAACTTTAACTACCGTTGTGCTCCTGGGTTTTAGCAGTGATTCTGTGATCAGGACAAAGGAGCAGCCTGCCTGGTACAGTAAACTTTCTTTACATATGAATGTGCTGTGAATTGGAGGGGGGTCACAACTTGGTTTTTCCCTTGAGCTGAATTGTGTGCCGAAGACTGGAAGCTGTACCCAGCTTGCATTGGACTGAATTTGCCTGCTATCAAATGCAGTTGGGCCCTGCCACGAGGGCCTTGTCTCCCTACCCTGCTTATCTTGGCAATCCAGAACAACCTTCATCCATCCTGTTCTCAGCATTGGGTATCGTGAGTAGTAAACAGGGTAGCCCCCTGCAATATATCTTTTAAATCACAAGTGTGTCATCTGATTAATTTGTTGTGCTGTTTTCACCATCTGGCTCCAGATTACAATCAGTGGGTGTGCATGTTAATCTTTCTTTCTCACAGGGCCCCTACCAGCTGCAACGCCGGCCTACTCCAGGCAACGGTCCTGGCTAGCCCCCTTTTCCATCCTGGGTACCCAGAGAGTGTGACTGATAGGGACACTGACTGCATGCACAACTGTGATATTTATGGTGTATTTAGGCCAATTAACCTGATTTCCCCCATCCTAGTTATAGTCCCCCTGAATAAATCAGATCTACTTTTTTTTGCAATTTACATTGACTGTGGTGTCAGTTTATGTTAAAGATATTGCATTGTTTCTTTGGTATTGCATCACCTTGTTTTACAGGGAGTCCCCAGAGCCTAGCCGAAGGAACCAGTCCTGGGGGTAAGTACTCAGTTTATGTGTGTGTGCTAAACTTGTCAGGGGTATTGGGAAGGTATACATTGTGTACTGTGTGGGCCATAATAGGAGACAAGGGGGGTCACAGTGTCCCAGAGGGCCGTGGCCTGGTTAGACAGACTATTACCAACCCTGACCTTTGGGTGGAGGCACCTGTCACTGAACCTAGGCCCCTTAACCTGTTACTAGCCAAGCAGGCAGGGGTAGTAGCCCTTGGAATAGCACCACCTAGGGGTTACATTGATAAATGTGTTTTTTTTTCGGTTTGCTGCCTTTAGGGTGTGTGTTTTCACTTTGAGGTTCCCTCACTGAGTTTACACATATCCTCTCACTGTGTACGTTTGGTTATAGAATTAGTTTAGTGCTGATAGTATTCAAGTGTGTGTTAATTGTTGTTCGCCTGGTTTGCCTATTTGTTTTAAGAGCAATTTATATTTATCGTTGTTGATTTTTAGCTACATTTAAGGTACATTTATTTTTATTATCTCTAAATATTATATTTTTAAGGTAATTCATAGTAATTCTCAAACACAAGTACCAAATTACTTCCCTGGTTCTAGATTTTAATTTTTTCATTAAAAGTTGTAATCTTCTATATACAGTATAATTTTATCAACATGAGCTGAGTTAATATTAGTTCCTGGAATGTCCAATGGTTAGGTTCACCCATTAAGAGATATAGAGTGCTCAACCATCTTAACCAACATAATACAGATCTTGCCATGCTGCAAGAAACTCATCTTATTCCAGAGGAAGCAGAGAAGCTTGCACGTAGCTGGGTAGATACAGTTTATCATTGCTGTTTCTCTTCAAAAAAAGGGTGGTAGTTGTTTTAATCCAGAAAAGAGTCAACTTTATCAAACACAGCTATTTGACTGAGCTAGAGTGAAGGTTTCAGACATTGTTGGGAAGTCTATATAATAAAGAGGTAACCCTATATAATGTTTATGCCCCCAACAACCAAGCACAACAAAAATACTGTTTTTAAACCATAAGCTATGCTTTAGCAACTATAGGGAATTATAAAATTATACTGGGAGGGGATTTTAATACAGTGATGGATCCGTTGTTAGATAGGTCTCATGCCCTCAACCTGAGCAGGTTATCTGCGGCCCAGGTCTGTCTTCATAAGGTTCTGGGTGATCTGGGCCTATATGATGTATGGAGATTGGTGCTCCCTAGTGTCAGAGATTATTCATTAATTTCAGCTGCGTTTGGGACTTTCAGTAGACTAGATTATTTTTTTCGACTGTTGGATATATGTAATAACACTAGCACCATTTCTTATGAGACTTTGCTCATATCAGATCACTGTCTCTTGAAGAGCTCAATAATTTTTGAATATAAACCCAACAGATCCACCAGCTGGAAATGTAATACATCTCTGTTGCAAGACAGTAGCGTAGCAAATTCCCAGAGGACCTGGGTGCAAGGGTATGTTATAGGGCCCCCTTGGTTTTAAATAGACATAAAAATTATGATTTGGGCCCCTCAAACCTCATGAACCCGGGTGCGACTGCACCCTCTGCACCCTTGTAGCTACACCCCTGTTGCAAGATGTCAAATTTCAAAACTGGATTCAGGAGGCATCTAAAACATATTTCAAGATAGCTTGCAATGGGGAAGTCTCTCCTAAAATAATTTGGGATACCTATAAAGCATTCATTGTTGGGGGGGAAATAATCAGCTATGCATCCAAAAGAAAAAAGAAAACCGAAAGCATTAAAAGAAATGGAAGACTCCCAGGAAGAATTCTGTGAGAATTAAAACAAAACACACACAATAAAAAGGAATTACTTTTTAAGGCTATGGGACTTAAATTTGGTATAAATAAGATTTATTCAGAAAAGATTGAATATTCTCTTTTTAGGGTAAAACAACATTACAAGGAGTCTGGTGAAAAGGCCAGTAAGTTACTGGCTTACGGGCTGCGTAAAATTCAAAATGCTGTCTCCCTTCCCGGTTTCACTCTGTTCCGAGAGGATCGAGTTGGTAAGCATGGTGGCGGATGTGCAGTCTACTTGCATGACTCCCTCCTTAGCCACGCCCTCCTTCCCCCAAGCTCAGTCATGATGCTCAAGCCATCACCCTAAAAATCTCTTCTGACCCGGGCAGGGGCCCTCTCTATCTTACAACTACATACATACTCCCACAGGCCCAAGGACCTGCAATCCACTCCCTTACTGTCTATCCCTCTACCCTGCCCCACAAAGCTGAACAGCTTGTCCTAGGTGACCTCTATATTAACTGGCTTGGCTCCACTGCTGCACACATAAAGGACTCCTTCACTGCCCTTGACTTAGCTCAACTAGTCACTCTTCCTATCAGATTTAACCAGTCTAGTGGCACCAGCTCCCTCCATAACATAATACTCTCCAATCGCCCCCACAAAATCAAGTCTGTTAGCGTCCTAGATAACTCCCTCAGTGACCACTCCCCTATCCTCTGTTTCTGGCCCTCCTCCACGCAAAAACCCACATGCAAAGTCACCTCCCGATGCTGCTTTCGCCCAAGAGACCTTAATAAACTGAAGCAGTACCTAGCCCAGCTTGACTGGTCCCCAGCCTCACTCGCAACTGATATAGATTCTGCACTAGCCTACCTCACCAGACCCTTCTGCAAGGCCTGTGACATCTTTGCTCCCTTCACCAGCACTCACTCCAAAAGACACAATGCCGCCTGAATTTCTCCCTCCCTTATCCAGCAACTGAGGCAGCAAGACAACCTATGGCAGGTTGTGGTCAAGTCAGGCAGGCCAGTAGACAGACAAGCCTATAATGCCACTTGTAACCAATGCACCTGGGCCATAAGGCAAGCCAAGGCCAAATACTACCAAACCACCCTGGCCACCTCCTGGGGCTCTGCACGAGCGTTCTGGGATAATATTAAGGAGCTTAATGGAAAAACTCTCTCCCCTTCTCAGATACTTGTCAACGGCGCTATTACCACTGACCCCCACATATTGCCGACTGCCTCAACCACGGCTTTTTCTGACCTAAGTGCAGTCCTTCCTGTGCACTTTTTTGACCCTATCCCTGCCTCAAACCTCCCCACCCTGAATCGCCCCCCATTTCTCCTCCGCACCATATCTCCCCATGATGCCAAACCACTCCTACTAAAAGCCCTCTCCAGCCACAACCCCAGTTGTGACCCCCTTGACTCCAGAATTCTCTGTCTAACTCTAGATGTCATATTCACCCCTCTCACTGACCTGTTAAACTGGTCTCTGTGCCTCGGTCAATTCCCGAGTGCATGGAAATCAACTGAAATGACCCCAATTCATAAGAATGGAGATCGCACGTTACCAAATAACTACAGATCGATCTCCGTCCTTCCCCACACTCTCTAAAGCCCTGGAAAAAATAGTATCCATCCAACTCATGGATTATCTAACCAAATACAACATACTATGTCCAGAACAGCATGGCTTCTGCCCTGGACACCGCAACACTTCAGTCCTCTTGGACTTCTCTCAGCAAATACACTCTGCACTTGACTCTGGGGACATCGCCGGGGCAGTGTTCATTGACCTATCTAAGGCCTTTGACACTGTGTGTCACCCCCTATTGCTTGACTCCCTCCATCAGCTAGGTTTCTCATCTGGCCCCCGGCCTGGTTCTCCAGTTACCTCCATGCCAGATCCCAATGGGTCAAGATAAACGGTACTCTATCAACTGCCCTACCTGTATGCTCAGGTGTCCCTCAGGGTTCCATCCTGGGCCCCACATTGTTCAGTCTCTTTCTCAACACCCTTTCCAGCTTCTGCTCAGGAAGAATGCTCCTATATGCCGATGACGCAGACTTCATTGCCTCCCACCCCGACCCCATCACCCTCCAGAGCTCTCTGCAACTCACCTTCAGCCAAGCTGAAAAATGGTTCCTCGACCATCGTCTGGTTCTGAACCACAGGAAGATGAAATCTATGCTTTTTGCCCACTGTCAAAGTATCTCCAGAAATGCCCCCCTTCTCATCCTCCCCAACACCCTACACCCCCTTGAACAGGTGTCTGCATACAAATAACTGGGCATCACCTTCGACTCGGCTCTCTCTTTCCACTCTCATCTTAACTCCCTGTCCTCTGCCATAAACACCCAGATTGGACTCCTGTACCACCACAAAGACTGCCTCCCTGAGAATGCCCTCTGGCTGGATATCACCTCCTTCATCCTGTCTTTGGTCGATTATGGGCTCCCTATTTATGCAGCTGCTGACCTCACTGCCCTCACCAAAGTCCAGACCTCGATCAACAAGGCTTGCAGGTTCCTTACTGGTGCCCCCAGCAGAATGCACACATGCCAGCTCTACTCCTCCTCGAACCTACTTACCTTTGATGAGCGCCTGCGATACCACACCTGTATACTGGCCAGAAAAACACTACTTGGGCTCTCCCACCTAGTGGTTGCTACATCCCTAAAACTGGCCTCCCACTCGGTCACCATCCGAAATACAATCAAAGGCACCTTCCAGGTGCCGAGAGCCAGGACCTCGCTCACCCAAAGATCATTCCACTCCAGAGCCCCCTCCTGGTACAACTCCCTCACCGCTCATATCACCAACATCCCCAAAATTGGCCCCTTCAAAATTGCCCTCCGAAATCACCTCACTGACACTCGGAGCTGTAAATGCCCATGACTGGGCCATACTTAGAGCTCTGCCTGATCCAATTTACAGACAAAGTCTTCCCGGACTGCCTTTCTCCCCAGCAACCACCCCCCCCCAGGTATCACTACACAGAACCTCTAGGGATACATTAATTTTTTTATGTATATCAGTCTAATTGTAACTAATTGAAGCCTTTGTACACTACTAATTGAAGCCTTCGTACACCACTGTATCACTGGAATTGCTTTGTGTTCTTTTATTGTATCTCACCTGTAATGTTTTCCATTGTTGTACTCCACCAATTATTGTCTACCCTCCCTGTGATGAGGTGCCTTTGTAAATGAGTCTTTGACTCAAAGGTTGTAAATCCGAATTGTGAAATAAATAAATAGATAAAAAAATAAAAGACTTCTCCAGGAAAGTTTCTCATAATAGTAAGGAAATTAATAATCGCTTTAAGATTTTTTATGAGAACCTGTATAAATCTAAAGGGTCTGTACAGGTGGATATGATAGACAAATTTCTTTTTTTTTTTTATTTAAAAAGTTTTACAAATTTTCACAACAACACTTGGTACAGTGTTACCAGAATATTGTCATACAGACAGTCACCCAACTCTCCCCCCTTCCCAACTCCCCCCCACCCACCGTTGGAGCGATCCATTACCCCCCAAAACAAAACATGACAGTATATATGTATCATACCAAGAACAAAACCAATAAACTAGACTGGAGAGCACGAGCCATTGGTGTAATCTAATATAAATAGAGAGCATACAATTTACCCCACTTCTTATCAAAACGGCTTGGATTATTACGTAGACTTGCTATCATTTTTTCTGTCCTAAGGCAAAAGAACATCTTGTGTAACCATTCTACATACGAAATAGTGGTTTGATCCAACCAGTGCTTAAGAACTAATTTTTTAACCACCATTGAAATAAGGGATATATGAAATTTCCTTTCTTTGACCATAATTGAGGATAGATCCCCAATATACATATCTTCAGAGTAAAGCATTGCTCTAATCCTAATAAAGGGTCCATTTGGGATTTAATTTTTGTCCATAATGGTGTAACTTTTTCACAGGTCCAAAAAATATGTAATATTGTCACCTCACTATGACCACATCTAACACATGTAGAAGACTGCACCCATCCCATTCTCGCTAGCTTACATGGAGTAAAATACATATTATTTAACACTTGAAATTGAGTGACCCTAAGCCTATCCTGCGTAATATACCTATGCATATCCTTCCAAATCTCTGACCAGATAACTCCATGATTGGGGATAAGCGAATCCCACACTGCGGAGGCTGACAGCGCATCTGGATGGAAAGTAGAAAGTAGAATACTATATATTAATGAGATGCCATGCGGTCGACCCGCCAAGACTGTAATCTGCTTCATCATGTTACTTAGTCTTGAGGGCACATATGCTTCCCCGAATCTTTGTTGAAGTAGATGCCGTAACTGATAAATCTTGAATATGGATTTGGGATGGGTATGGAGTTTATTTAATATAGCAGCATGTGACAGAAGACCACTAGCCTGATAAAAATCACTTACTCGCATGCCCTGCAATTGGGGTATCCAGTTCTTAGTAATAATGGAATCCCCCATCCTGATATTGGGATTATCCACAATCTCTTGTATTGTGTCTTTACTCGGGGGAATACGTAAGGAGGCGCAAATCTGGGCAAAAGTTTTGATGGATACACCCATCACTGACTGCTTTATCACATCTGGAAGAGTCCGGAGGGGCACAAACAATGAAGCTAGTGGGGATATCTGAGCAGTGGCAAAGATATCTCCCTCAATTTGTATCCATATAGGGATATACATGTTTCCCAGGCTGTTAGGAGGGAGGGACATCCATTTCCCTATTTTATGTAAATAACTGACCCAGTGATAATATAACAAATTGGGCAACTTAAGTCCCCCCTTATTCTTGGGTAGGGTAAGCTTGTTATATGCCCTTCTAGGACTCTTGTTTAGCCATAAAAACTCTGAGATAATAGCATGCAACTTTTGGAAGAAAGAAACAGGCAGCCAAATGTTACTCATATTTAATGGAAAAAATATCCTGGGAAGCACGTTCATTTTAATAATATTAATCCTCCCCCATAATGAGATAGGCAGGGATTTCCAACTGGAGAAGTCATGTTGAAGGTTTTGAACCAGATCCTCCATATTTCATTTTTTGTAACGTAAAGGATCTGGTGTCAAGTGAGTGCCTAAATACTTCATCGACACTGGGGACCATTTCATACCAAATTTGTGAAAACCTTGCCGAAATGTGTGAGGGTTGAGAGGAAGAATTTCGGTTTTGTTACAGTTCAGACTATAGTTAGAGTACTTACTAAACTCCTTTATGATTACTAACACCTCCTCCAGCAAGGCTACCGGGTTTGCCAGGTGAAGCATGATGTCATCTGCATACACTGATACTTTAAGATTACTTGTGCCCACAGAGACTCCTTGAACCTTAATTGAAGCATTAATTCTCCTTATCAAGGGCTCCAAATACAAATTAAAGAGTAATGGGGAAAGGGGACAACCCTGCATAGTACCCGAGTACAGGGAAAAGCCAGCAGAAAATACTTTATTACAGAAAACCCTAGCTGTGGGATTTGAGTAGATCTTTTGAATCCAGATGATGAATTCTTCCAGTATATTCATATATTTCAGCGTTGACCACAAAAAGCACCAATCCATCCTATCAAAAGCTTTTTCAGCATCCAAGGATATTAATGCTATAGGATATAGGGTGAACTGAGCTATGTGGAATATATGGTTTAATTTGCGAAAGTGATCTGAAGCTGATCTTCCCGGAACAAACCCCACCTGTTCTGGGCTGAGTAAAGGATACCATATTTTTTGAACCCCATTAGCTAGAATTTTGGTAAGAGTTTTTAAATCACAATTCAACAAGGAGATAGGTCGATAACTAGAGGGGCATTCTGGTGGTTTACCAGGTTTCAGAAGCAATACAATCGTCGCCTCTAAAATGTATGGATCCAAAACCTCACAGGAGAGGATATAAAGATAGAACTTAAGTAATAAAGGGGATAAGTCTTTCTCGAATACTTTGAAAAAATTAGAAGGAAAACCATCCGGGCCTGGGGCCTTATCTAAGGCCAAAGCTTGTGTTATTTCTGTCAGGGTGATGGGGGTTATTAACGTGACCCGATCTCCATCCTGCAACCTGGGAAGCATGGACCTGGCCAGATACGCCTCAGTGTCCTCTTCTGTTGGAGGGTCGAGCCAGCAACCATAGAGATCTGCATAAAAGCTCTCAAACACTGAGACTATATCCCTGGGAAGGGTTTTCAGGGTGCCATCTACACCCTGAATTGTTTGAATAGTTCTTGAACTTTCTAATTGCTTCAGACGTAGTGCCAAAAGCCTTCCGGCTTTTTCCCCCGATCAATGTAAGTTGCTTTTGTTTTAAGAATAGCAAACTCGGCCTTCTCTCTGAGAAGATCTGAGTATGCATTTCTCAAAGACAAAAGATCCACTAGTACCCCCTGTGGAGAAGTAAATGATGGATTTTGTTCCAGCGCTCTGATCTGCTCCAACAGTTTCCTGGCTTGATCCTCCCTAATCCTCTTTCGCTTTGTTGCCAGCCTAATGAATTCACCCCTTATACAGCACTTCAGTGCACACCAAATTTGGTCCATCCTCGGGATGGTATCAGCATTGCTTTCGATGAATTGCTCAATAAGAGTGCAAATTTTATTGACTATAAACTTGTCTTTCAGTAATTGTGTATTTAGTTTCCATCAAGAGTCTTTCTGCTGCTCCACTGTTGGACAGATATGAAGCCATACCGCCGCATGGTCAGATATCACTATTGGCTCAATCCCTGCCCCCATAATCCCTGATAACACAACTGAACTTATCAAGAAGAAATCCAGCCTGAAGGCCATTTGATGTACCTGCAAATGAAATGAAAAGGCCCTAGCAGTCAGGTTTAAGATCCTCCAAGGATCACACAATCCCAGGAGGTCTATCATCTCATTTAACGCCCTCTGAGACAGAGTTGCAGCTCTAAGGGTGAGCTGGATTTATCCAGCAAGTGGGATTGGAACAAATTCCAGTCTCCTCCCAATATAATAGGGTTTGGGAGGAAGGAAACCAGTTTATCTGCCAGGCCAATAAGAAAATCTGGGTCACCCCCTACCGGTCCATAAATACTGCCCAACGTTAACGGTTTCCTTGCCATTAAACCACTGACAAAAATAAATTTACCCTGTGGATCCTGTATAATATTCTCTGGTTGGAATGGGATTGTCTTCATAATGAGTATCCCTAACCCTCCTCTGGAGGAGGATTCTCCGGCGGCATAAATCTGTTATATTCCCTGCCCTTTAAACTTACTAGCTTCCGATGCCAAGAGATGCGTCTCTTGTAGAAAAACTATGTTAGCCCGCAACAGAGCTGTGTGTTTAAGTATGGCAATCCTTTTGGCATGCTCTCGTGCTCCCCTAACATTCTACGACACTAACTTAAGTGTAGTATCCAGCATTTAACCAAATTATTTGTGCATTCCTACTACTATTACCCCCCCTCTTCCATGATCGCTCCAACCCCACCCCCACCCCTCCCCACCAAATATCTGATACCACCCCAACACCCCATTACTAAAAATCCTCCCTATCATTGCCCAGCAAACTATGTACAAAAGCTCTCCTTCCCAACTGGAGAGTGACAACCCTCCAAAACTCTTTGGAACCCATATTTGTATTTGAAATCCAAATAATTGCATCCCTTTTACTAACAGCCCAAGTAACTAGTCCCTTCCTTATTAGACCAGATAAACCAAAGAGGTAACCCTCCCAATTTTCTGGGTTGTGATCCAATGAGCCCCTCAGCATCTTGGTGCCGCCTCCCCGCCCATCCTGAAATCAGTCGTTTGAGCTCAGAAAGCTATGATCTCCTACTATCTCTGATTGAAGTAGTCCTGCAATCGCCCATTCCCCTCACTAATGCACAAATCTTCTTAGACCAGTTAACAAAATTCCCCTCCTCAATTCTGAACTTGCCCCTTAAATTACCTTATTATTGTATAAGAAGACCTACCAAATCGGAACAGGCTTTGAATTATATAATACGATGCACTTGGGATTTTGTTTCTCATGGGAAACCTTTACCGCGCACTGTGCATCTCACATATGTTCCCCCGGGAATGTTTCCCTCTTATTCCGTTCCTATTCCAGACATGAGGCCCCCTGCGTGGACATGCAGAGGCCCGTAGGCCTGAACATCGCCTGCAGCATGGGTTCCCTCCACCTCTACTGCATGGATCAAGTCCCCCATCTGGCAGCACCCCCCCCCGCCGAGAGCAAACCAAACCACAGGAACATGGAACCACAGGTCAGTACTATCCCTAATCTGTAAATCTAAAACCCCAGGGCTCTATTTAATCAGCAAAATAATGTCTGATAGGAGTCCACTTCACAAGTCTACCATAATTTCCGCTGCTTCAACCCTTCTTAAACAACTCAGGGAGTTTGCTATCCAGATCCTCCAGTGCTTTCACAGGATTCTCATATGCGACCCAATTATCTGCTATCTTGATTAGCAAGCATGAGGGGTACTGCATTTTAAAATGGATATCTGCAACAATTAATTTCTTCACAATAGGATGATAGGCAGTGCACTTTTGCCTTATCTCATAAGGCAGATCCTGTGAGATGTGAATTTTCACTCCTTCCCATAAGATATCTTGTGCTTCTCTTGATTTGTTTAAGACGTGCTGTTTCTCCACAAAACTAAGAAATCTTATTATCAGAGGCCTGGGAGGGGATCCTAGTGGTGGTCGGGGCCGAAAAGCTCGATGTGCTCTCTCTATCTGATATGCAGTTCCCATTGGGGAAGAACCAGCAATTTTATGGAGGAATTTCTGCAGGAAGGTCTGCATATTTTGCCCCTCTTCTACTTCTGGTAAGCCAATTATCAAAATGTTATTCCTGCGGCTCCTTCCTTCCAAATCTTCTGTTTTTAACTGTAACTTCTGTATCAGCTGCTTAAGTGCTACCACTTCTGGATCCAGTTTCTCCCTCCATCTCTCTGTGGATGCTATACAGGCCTCAGAATCGGCGACCCTCTGAGACAGATCTGTAAAGTCTCCCCTCAAAGACTTTAACTCAGTAGCGATCTCCCCTAACATTTCTTTGAAGGGCTACAATTCCTGCAGAAAGTAATCCTCTGTCAGAGGGATCGGAGCTGTAGATTGCGTAACTTTTTTATCCGTAGCACCACTTTGGGCCTTAGGCTTCTTCGGATTCTTTTCTGGCGATGTTGGGGGAGTGTGGCGAATCGCGACAGAACGCATTTCTGACTCCATCCTGCCACCGTGTTGACGATTGCCACTTGAATACAGTGTTTAATTACAGCCTTAACAGTCTACTAAGTAGGTAGATATTTAATACCTTTAAAACAGCTGAAAATATGCTAAAACTGTAAAATATAGGCAGGAGCTCGGCACCACTACTGCTTCTCAGAGCACTTGCATCATGTGACCCCCGATAGACAGATTTCTTGACTCAGTTAAACTTCCGTGCTTATCAAGTGAAGACAAACAAATGCTGGACAGACCAATCTCTGTACATGAGATATTGGAGATCATGGTGCAGGCTCCTAAAGAGAAAGCTCCTGGACCAGATGGCTTGCCTGGAGAATTTTATAAATACCGTAACAATATTGTGGCCCCTCATTTATTTAATGCTTTCCAGGCTTCTTTTGAGGATGGGAATTTACCTCATTTTATGAATGAAGCATACATTTGTTTACTAAGCAAAAAAGGAAAAGTGGTAACTACAGGCCGATTTCTCTTTTAAATTTCAATTATAAGATCTTGGCAAAAATTCTGGCTACTAGACTATCTAAAATTCTTAGTAAATTAGTGGGTAAGGAGCAAGTGGGCTTTCTGAAGAAGAGACAGGCTGCTGATAATTTTTGGAGATTATTTTCTATACTCTGGTCTGCCCATTCCACAAAGCATAATTCCTCTCCTTCCTTAGCCATATCCCTAGATATAGGTAAGGCCTTTGATTTGCTTGAATGGAACTATTTATATAAAGTGTTAGGAAAAAATAATCTAGGACCTGGTTTAATGAAATGGATACAGATGTTATACATATCCCCTTCAGCTTGTGTGATTACCAGTGGACTAAGATCTAATTGTTTTCATCTACATAGAGGATCCAGGCAAGGGTGTCCCCTTTCCGCCTCTACTATTTGTACTGGCAATAGAACCCTTCACTAAGAAGATTATGCAATCTGATAGCATTGGTGGGGTTAGAACTGGCAATTACACTAATAAAGTCCTAGCTTTTGCAGTCAATGTATTAGTTGCCTTAATTAACTCTGTTAACTCGCTAAAACACATTAACGCCCTACTAAAAGGTTCTGGAGAAATATCAGGTTTATATGTCAATTGATCTAAGACTGAATGCCTAACACTGAGTTCTTTGGTTTCAGAATCAGCCATATCAACAAATCTTCCAGATGTGACTTGGCCTGTTGAGGGTTTGACATACTTGGGGGTAAAAGTATTTAACTCTATAGATAGGATTTTGTTCCATAATATGTTAAAAATTTTGGAGGATTTAACATCTGAATTAGATAGGTGGGCAAAACTTCATTTGTCTTTACGGGGAAGATTAAGTCTTTAAAAATTATCTTTGCTCCCAAATTATTCTATTTTATTAATAACTTTGCAGCGAACATCTCCTTTATTTGGTTCAATAAAATTGAAAAGATTGTTTCCACTTTCTTATGGGGGATCAAACCTCCACGGCTTTCTAAAACCAAACTTAGGATGTCGGTTAAATTAGGTGGTTTGGCCTTACCCTGGTGGCAAGGCTACTTCTGGGAATACAAGTTGAAGCAGATGGGTAATTGGTTCTTATCAAGTTACATTTCAGACACTCCATTGTGGGTAAGATTAGAACAAGAAATTGTATCTCCTTTAAATCTGACAGATTTATTTTTCTGTAAGACTCCATGTCACTTATTAAATCAACCTGCTCTTGAAGGTTCGGTAATGGTATGTAGGAAATTAAATCTTTTCAAAAAAGTAGAATTTGTCCCTTTGCAATATATGCCCATATGGGACAATCACAGGATAACCCCTGACAACAAATCCCTTAGAGACATAGGATGGAAATGTAAAGGAATTGTACTATTGGGAGAGATGTTAGATGATCAGGACATACTTCTCTCTTTCACTGATCTATAAAGTAAATTCAAGTTGCTTAAATGTAATTTCTGTGTGATCTTCAAATAAGGAGTTATTTTTACTTAATCTGGATGCATTTTATAAGCTTGTTTCTTCCTTAGCTTGGAAGAATTTCTTTAAAATATGTTATTTACTCAAAGGTTTTAGTCTCTTATATGCCTATTTGAATGAAACGGATGTACATTTAACAGAGCGTGCTAGACTGAAATGGCAGGAAGACTTAGGCATTATCATATCAAAGGAAATATGGGACAGAACTTTGGATAGTGCTGTCAAAGCTTCCAGAGAAACGCAAGGGATACTTATACAGTTCAAGATTTTGCATTAATATTACTACTCCTCAAAACAATTGTTCAACATAGGAATAGGGACAGACTAGAATTGTTGGAGGTGTGGGTCTCCTGATGCAGACTAGGCACATTTGCTATGGCACTGTAAGGTGATCTCTTCTCACTGGAGGCAAATCCATGCCATTTGCCAGAATATTCTTGGCTCGATAGACCCTTTTTCCCTTTAGTGTTCATTCTGAGTAATACTAATTCGATCCCACATATCCCCAAACAAAATAAATTCTGGCTATTGACCTGTGCTCTAGCTTATAAAAGGTTACTCCTTCAAAGCTGGAAGGATAACAAACCCCCTACCATTCAACAATGGCTTAACAACCTAATGGTTATTGCAAACATTGAAAGAATTTGCTATTCTCTTAAGAACAAGAATTATATATTTCTAAGCTTATGGGGAATCATTTCTAGCCCTTTGTGTCTAGAGGAAGAAGACAAAATGTATAGATATAATATCTGATAGTCATTGGACTAGTTGCTTTAGCTCTTACGGTTTGCATCAATGTTTTGATTGTATTCTTTAAGTTGAAGTTTACTTTCATTCACTTATTAGAATGTGCTAGGCTATTAATATAGATATATCATTTGTTGGTATCAGGTTGTATTACATATTGATAAATGTACAGTATTTACAAAGTCTTGTATTCTTCTTATGAAACTTTAATAGACTTTAAATAAAAAACAAACAAAAAACAGTGTCATGAACGGTGGCATCACCATCTCTTCTTCTGCTGGTGATACCTCTCCCGATGCACCCCAGCATCCCACTGGCTTTCCCCACTGCCTTGACACATTGTTTGGCCACCTTTAGGTCATCAGATATGATCACCCCTAGATCTCTTTCCTGCTGTGTGGCCTCTAGTAACACTCCACCCATCATGTAATCCTCCCCTGGGTTCCTGCGCCCCCAAGTGCATGATTTTGTATTTTTTCACATTGGATCTTAGCTTCCACACTCTGGACCATTCCTCCAGTTTAGCTAGGTCATTTTTTATTTTCTCCACCCCTCCCAGATTGCCTACCCTATTGCAGATCTTGATGTCATCTGCAAAGAGGCATACCTTCCCCTGCAGCCCTTCTGCAATGTCGCTGATGAAGATATTAAACAGTACTGGCCCAAAAACTGATCCCTTTGGCACCCCTGCTGGTTACCCTTGCTACCTCAGATTTAGCTCCATTTACCACCACCCTCTGCATTCTATCCCTCAACCAATTTCTAACGCAGTTTACCACCTTGTTTCCCGGCCCCAGGCTACCCAGCTTGTTGACAAGCCTCCTGTGTGGGATGGTGTTGAATGCCTTGCTGAAGTCCAGGTAGGCTACATCCACCGTGCTCTCCTGAGCCACCTCCCTGGTCACCAACTCAAAGAAATCTACTAGATTTGTTCGACATGACTTCCCTGACATGGATCCATGCTGCCACAGATCTTGTGCTCCGCTGGATTTGAGGTGATCCACTGTCCTTTTTTTTTTTTTTTTTTAGCAGCAATTCCATAATTTCCCCCACCACTGAGGTCAGACTGACAGATCTATAGCTACCTTCCTGCTCCCTGCTCCCTCTTTTATGGAGAGGGACTACATCGGCCCTTCTGCAGTCCCCTGGAACTACTCCCTTATCCAGTGAGCTGTTGAACAGGGATGTCAGTGGTGCAACCAGTACCTCCCTTAGTTCCTTCAGTATTCTAGGGTGCATCCTGTCTGACCCCATTGCCTTGCCACCTTCAGTTTTGTGAGTTCTTTTAGGACTCTCTCCTCTGTAAATGGACTGTAGGCCTCTTCACTTCCAACTCTGATTTTTAGCTGTGGTCCCTCCCCTTCACTCTCCTCTGTGAAAACTAAGCAGGAATATTTTTTCAGGACTGATGCTTTATCCTGGTCTCCTTCCACTCCCATTCCCTCCTACCCTTTTAACCTAACAACCCCATCCCTGGGTCTTTCTCCTTTCACTAATGTATCTATAAAAAGTCTTGCCCTCATTTTTGACTTCTTTTGCTATTTTCTCCTCTATCTTCACCTTGGCACTCCTGACCACTTTTCCTGCTTCCCTTTGCTTTTCTAGATATACTGCCCTGTCCTCCTCCTTCTGTGACTCCTTATATTTCCTGAAAGCCATCTTTTTCTCCCTTACTTTCCTGGCCACTTCTTACGAGAACCATAGTGGTTTTCTTTTCCTCTTGCCCTTGTTTATTTCCTGAATGCAAAGGTTTGTCACCTCCACTGTGAATCCTTTCAGATTTGCCCATAGTTCCTCTACTGCCCCCTTTTCTCTCTCCCCCTCCCTCTGGTAGGGCTTCCCTGAGACACAATCCCATCCTTGTGAAGTCTGCCCTCCTGAAGTCCAAAACCCTTGGTTTTGTGTGACATGATCTTGTTGCAGTACTCCTACTGGACCCCAAGTGTTCCTCCACTCTGACATCTGAAATGTTGTCCTCATTGGTTAGAATCAGGTCCAAAATTGCTCCCTCCCAGGTTGGCTCAAGCACAAACTGCTTGAGGCATGCCTCCAGTGGGAAGTCCAGGGTGTCTCTGCTCCTGGCTGTTGCAGCCGCTGGGATGCTCCAATCTTCTTCTGTGAGATTGAAGTCACCTACCAGCAACACCTTCCCTTTAGCTGCCATCTTATGGATGGCTTCCAGTAGATCCCTGTCCATTTCCTCACTTTGTGCTGGGGGTCTGCAGATTATGCCTGTTCAAATGGCTGTGCTGTTACCTGTTTCCAGGGTGACCCACAGTGCCTCTGCCTACCCCCTGCATTCCTTACACCTCTGTTGCCTTTATAAATCTGGCAGATTGAAGCCCCAACCAGCTGTACCTCTCCCTTTTCCACCATTTTGCCAGTAGCTTCCATCGGTATGTTATCTAATCCCCCCCATGCTGGAGGTCTGTAGATGAATAGAGGATCCATTCCCTGTCTCTAAGGTGACCGACAGCACTTCTGCTCCCCCACTGTGTTCCCTGTAACTCCGTTTGAAGCAGTGATAACACAAGCTGATTGCCAAGCAGTGTCCTTTGTTGGGCTGCTGTTAATCAAGCCAGCTAATCCTTACTATAGTTCTGCAATCCAGGAGATGGAGTAGAGTGAAAAAAAAAGGGCTGAGCAAATTGAAGAAAATGTGAAGATGAAGTGAGAAAGATTGCTTTGGTACCTCCCAGTACCACTGATATTTTGATTAGAAACAGAAACACAGAATTTGACGGCAGATAAGGACTGCATGTCCCATCCAGTCTGCCCATTCCTCCCTATCTACATGCAGCCACCCAGTCCCCTGGGGTTACTAGAATCCCATCAGTTTAGCCATAGGAAGGTACTGGGCAGCTGGTAAAGGTGTTTATTAGGAGCCCTTTACAGATGACATTGTTTACTCAGCTAAGCTGAGCAGAGAATGGATTATGTCATTTAGAATTCTCACAGCAGCTTAAGTCACTTTGGAATCAGCTGCTCTGGGGGAGGTTTAGAATGCTGAGATGGGAGTCAGTGAGTTGGTAGTCAGCAGTAGTGTGAAGTGGAGTGGAGCTCTGAGCAGCAGCAGCAGCAGCACTAAGAGTGTGGGTGTGCCTGGCCCAGGGGCGTCGGTGGGAGGTGTTTGGGGTATTTAAACACCCCCCAAAATGACCTCCAAAATATAAAAAAATGGAATTTGACAGAGTACAGCTCAGTGAACTAGCCCTTTAAATACACGCTACTGCGTTCCGAGGTGCTGTACAGTGGTGTGTCTGCTAGCCTGCTAGGTTGCTATGGGAGGGCGGGGAATGTATGGGCTCACTCATTCACCAGCATTGAGTGAATTCATTGGTGTCTCTCTGCAGCACTGCCAGGCTCCATGCTCCATTGCCATTTGCTCCTCCTCAGCTTGGCTCCTCCTCTCAACACATGACAGCAGCCAATTAAACTGCCCAACATAGAATTGGTGGCTTGGTGCATCACTGCGTGCACCGCTCGTTTGTGCTGTTGAGAGAATACGAGGAGGAGTGGTAGTTTGAATGCATCAGAGTCAGAAACGGGAGTAGATTAGAGAAATTAATATTTATATCTGCAGAGCCGGTAATAATAGTGCTGTGAGTCGCTCATGAGTCAGAGCCAGCTGCAGGAGAAGAGGAGAGAGAGAGAGAGAGAATGGAAAAGAGAGAGGAATTAGACTAGCTGTCTAGCCAGCTGCCTGGCCCCCACTTGCTCCTTGTTGGGTAGGGCCTCCCCCCACAGACTTGCTAGCAAGCAAGCACTACATGAAGACCATTCTGATTAATCTTCAGAATCTGAAGAAGGGGAAGGAATCCAGATCTCTCTTCTCAGACAGGAGCCTGGAGGTGGAGGTAAGGAATTAAATTCAATTTGACTCTTGGCGGGGGTGGTTTGGCAGACTGGGTGCCCATTGCATAATGTATTTGAAATGTGTATGCCTTCCTAAGCCTCAAACAACCTTCTTGGAAGAGGGCAGAGACCAGAAAATGTGATCCTTCTGACAAACATGGATGTTAGCATTAGCAATCACAACAAGAAATAGAATAGCATAATTACAACATTAGACTAGAGTTCGGTTTTCTTCTTTTATATCATCACTGTATTCCAAAGTGCTTTACATTAAGACTGTGAGTGAGTGAGGTACCGGGCAGTGTAGCCTTATCACCGTTAAGAGTGTGACATTTACAAACATATAATATGGACATTATTCTGGAAGCAATCCTGTCACTATGACGGGATTGTTTTCCAGAATAATGTCCGTATTATATGTGCTTGCAAAATGAAAGAAGTCATTTAGCCACAAATAGTATTAATAATACTAATTGTGATTAAATGACTTCTTTCCTTTTGCAAACAGAATGTTTTCCAAAGTGAATGGTATGCAGTCAGGAAAATTATGTTAAATTATGTTAAAAGAATAAATATAAAGAATACTGGCTGGGCCACCACTGTGTGCAACCAGCCTGTGCTGCCCACCGTGCCACCAAGGAGTTCTGATTCTGTTTGACCTTGAGAACAAAGCTTGAGAGGTCTTACAGAATCAGAACCATGAGGTGGCAGCACAGGCTGGTTGGGCACAGTAGCCCAACCAGTATTATTACATATGGTATATGGAGACACCTTGATCACTTATTTTGTTGCTCGTCAACAAATTTCAAGCACTCCTCAGCCACCTTGGGAAAAGCCGGTGCCATCCTGTCACAGTATTGACTGAATACTGAGATCTGTGCGTGGTGTTTTTTCCATTACTAAAAGTGCTGTCTTGTGTGCTCTGAAAAACAGCCAAGATGTTGTACCACAGTGTGGTGTAACCACATTCCATGAACTTTGAACTGTGTGGTACAGCATTTTGACTGCAACGGGTTTCAGTGTGGAACAAGCCGGGGGTCCTCCATACACTATACAGAACTGTAGTCTGAAAAAGGGGCCGGCATATGAGAATAATGTCTTGTGTTAATCCACATAATATCTCATGCTCTTGGCTGTGGTGGTTACTTACTGGAACATTTGTAAGCACCATCAGAGACAGGAGTGCACTTTCTTTTGTTAAACAAGAAAAAGTACACTCCTGTCTCTGATGGTGCCTGCAAATATGTGCTTAAAAAAGTGTAACTGGACCAAACTCAAAAATCCCAGCATGCCCCGTATGACTGTAGGGCACTATGTATGGTGTCTGTCCTGCACGGGGGGGGGGTGTTGCCCATTTATACACAGAAACTACTGCGAAGTGAATAGGGCATGCCCCTATTCCTTACAAGTGGTTAGCCTCCTGTTCTACCTGCTGTGTTAGTAACGCCTGGTACCAAGGCATTGTACCACCATGTACATGGAAGATGGTGGATTGTCATACCATCAGCACCAGGTCACCCTTCATAACGCACTCATGTTTTCTGTCATGGTTTTCTAGTTGTCCCCCCCCCCCCCCCCCCATGTTACTAAGTGTGCAAGCGTGTGCCCCTTTTGTATAGTTGTATGTCAGGGGCTGATTTTAACATTGCTTTACTAGCCCAAATCCCAGAGCAAATTGGCCAGGGCTAGTGCAGCTAACTCTTTACTTGTCCGTTTTGAGTAGTGCAGTTTTTCCATTGCTGTTAATGACGGTAAAGTCCCTGCTTTAACAGGCTGTACCCCTCATGCTAATCCCTCTTAATGTTCCAGATGAACTGGTGTGAGTCTGAGATTAACAGCGCAAGAGCAACAATTACCTGGCAGTTGGAAGAGGGGGCTTCACACAAAAACATTATCACTCCACTGTTAGGGCATTCAGCTAGTGTCCACAGTGTGATCAAGGGTGGAAGGGTAGAGTGCCAGTTTTCTGAATATGTCTCTGTGTCTGACAATAGGCTCATTCACATGGCCAACTGTGAGCCATTGTCAGTGGCTCACAGCGGCCAGATTGGTGCTCCTGCTCACGTGTGAACGCTACAGTTTGGGCACTTTTCCGTTGCGTGGTGTTGCCTCTATGTTCCCTCTTTCCCTTGGTATGCAGAGAGGTGTAGGTGGTTTCCTGTGCCGTCTGAACAACTAAACTACCTGCAACACTAAACATTCCCCACCAAACTTACAGTGACCAGAGCAACAGTCCAATCACCGGAAAGAGAAAGGGTAGCAGCACAACCTATGCTATGTGAATGTGGCTCCGGAACGTTTATTAAAATTATTTTTAATGATTACAAAAGAAGCTGCTGGGGCAAGGTGCAGTGTGAACGAGCCTATCATTTCCTACATTTTGAGTGCTTGTATCTAACATTTCAGTGACAAAATGCTAAGAGGTACTGGGTCTGCCCTGCAGGTGATGGGGTTTATCCCAATTCCCAGCATCACCATAGCTGCTCCCTCTCTCCTCCAAGCCTCTCAGCTCTGTGCTTACTCTGGGCACCACTGCAGACCAAACTCTGAAATGGTCATCCATAGATCCACAGCTGCCATCATTGGCAAGTGTATGGGGTCCCCAACCCTTCTAAATGGACCATGCCAGCCAACCCCACCCATACATAATCTGAAGGGTTCTCACAGGCTGCAAGGGTTGGTGGTGGGGGCGTGGTTGATCATGGCATTGTTGGCCAGTCAGTTGCCCACCAAAGTTACTTGCAGCACAGCTGCATATCGTATTGCATGTGGGGTGGGTGGTTGATGGCACTGTTGGACAGCCATTTGTCCACAACCCTTCGAGGTTCTACAGACTGTAATGCCAGCCAGAGTCTACACTCCCTGACCTATACCCCAGAATCCATGGGGAAACACAATTCCCCTGAAATTAGGGGTGGGGCACATGTAACAAGAGTGTATTTTTTCTTCAAAAAAGGCCCCAAACTCACCACAGAGCATGTAAACCCTCAGAGCTTCTGGGGGCCGCTACCACTGGCCATAACCTTTCTGTAGAAATGTTTCAAAGATCACAGTATATTACAAAAACTGCATATGGGGTGGGTGGTTGATTGCACTGTTGGACAGCCAGTTGTCCACAACCATTGGAGGTTCTGCAGACTGTAATGCCAGCCAGAACCTGACTCCCACAACCCTGATTCTATGTGAATAAAAAAATTCCCATTAAATTGGGGTGGTGAACATATAACAAAAGTGTGTGTTTTCTTCAAGAAAAGCCCCCAAACTCTCCATAGAGCATGTACACCCCCCAGAGTTTCTGGGGGCCTGGCGACCCCCAGACCTCTGGCTTTACTTTGTTCCATTTTGAAACTGTGATATCTAAACATTCCCCAAAAAACAATCCTGGCTATGCCCCTGCTGACCCACTGGGGTCCTGCAGGTAAACGGTCTCCACCACTTCTTTTGGTTCTGCTGGGTCTCATACATTAAGGTGAGAAACTGCCGGGGGTCATTCACCAGTTTCACAAGAGAAAGAACCCAGAACCTGGAGTAAATATAAATGTTATTTTGTACCCTAAACCCCCAACCCCTTTAGACTGCGGAGCGAGGTATTCACCTCAGAGCTAGGGGTGATGTCTTTTGTCTTTGCCAACTTTTGGCCCGTTGTCTTGTCTGTGGTACAAGTTTGGGGGGGGGGTCCCAGTTTCCAGATGCTGTTCTTGGCTGGGGCATAGGTTGCATACATTATTACTGCAGACTGTGCCCGATCTGCATTGCCTGCCCACCTTTAGGTAATTCTCTATGATTACCCCCCAAGGTCTCTTTCCCACTTGGTGGTCGTCAGTACCACTCCACCCAATAGGTACTCCACCTCTGGGTATTTGTGTACTAAATGCATTATTTTCCACTTTTTTGCACTGAAACCTAACTTGCATAATGTTAACTGCTCCTCTAGTTTTCTCAGGTCCCTGCTCATCCTTTCAACCCCCCCTCCCGAGTGTCCACCCTATTGCAGAGTTTAGTGCCATCTGCAAAGAGGCAGAGCTTCCCTGAGGCACCCTGATGGTCACCCTCCCTTCCTTGGAGTGAACTCTGTTTACCACCATCCTCTGTCACCTATCTCCTAACCCCAAACCAATTTCTTATCCAGTTTACCACCTTTGGACCCACCAAGATTAAATGCTGAAAATGCATGGACTGTAGAATAGAATAGAATTTAAATTTTTGTGTTAGATTTTCTATTCAGCTTCCCCAGCTTCCCCAGAATTTGCATACCCATGATGTTTCTCACTGGGTTTTAGGCTTAGTTAGAATGAATGCATGTAGCTTCGCGAGAGTTACAAAAACTAGATAAACGTGAATTTTCTTTTATCCGTCTTCTCGTATTGTTTATGTATCCTATGTACTGCTCTTCTTCCAGACTGCATCCTCTGGTATGCCACATCCAATTGTAATTGGCGCGTCGTACTCTGGTCTGTAATGGACAGGCTGCTTTAGTGAAAGAGTGATTACACTGTCTTCAGTCTCCACGGTCCTCTGTGTTGGCAGTGATTACACAAGCCGAGTGTTTACTACCATTCTCTGTTGGACTGTTACTGTTCAAACAAGTTGAGACTCATTAGGTCCTACAGTGCTGCCCAGATAAGATGCCACATCTCATTTGCACTGTGGTCCTGCTTTTGCTTTGGGGCAGCTTGATGCCTCTCAATACCATTAGCATTTTGCTTACTTCAGGGTCATCAGAACTGAAAGCTGCTAAATGTTATTTTCCTCCCTTTTTTAGAGTCATATCAAATCAAATCAAATCGTTATTTAACCAGGTGAAACACCACTGAGTAAAAAACTCATTTACAAAGTGGACCTGGTTGTATACATACACTTCCTTAGTTTGGAGCGTTTACCTTGTTTTTGGAAGTGAAATACATCTATAGTGGAGTTCACTAAAGCCTTGTGTGTATATTATTGGAGGGGTGTAACTAAGTCTTGCTAAACTGTCCAATTCTCCGCCCATTGCTGGAGTAAGGGGTTTCTGTTTACTTTGTGGGTTGGGATTCAACCTTAAATATTTTTAACTTGTCAGTTGTAGCAGCTGGGTACTCAGTGGAGGGAGCAGAGCTGTGTCTAGGATAGCAGGCCTGCTTCTACCACCTATTTAGACTTCTGAGTTTCACTATGGTTCAGTGAATTTACAGTTAAAACAAACACCTGCTAACAACCCATAATCATGTTAATCTTTGATGCCTCAGCCTCACTCATTCTTCCTCTGAACTTTCTGTAAAACAAGCCATATCCTTACTAGAGGGGAAGGGGCCAGAGAAAACATCATTAAAGGTGGGCGAGCAGGCAGAAAAGAGAAAAGCTTTGAACCCACAATTAAACTTTCTCTTCCTTGTAATGTACATACACCTGTATGCTTTCTGAAAGATTCAACACTGAAATAAACACATTTTGTTGTCTGGGTTCCATATATATGCACACTGCACCCTTGTGAATGAAAAAAAGTAATTATTTGTGCAGCACCAGGCTGTGCATTACAGAAAGAGTGAGGAGCATCTGGGAGTCCATTTTTCAGTTACCCTGGTGGCACAGTCAGTGGTGTAATCATAGTGGTATTCGTGGCAGGGGTGTGCAAATCCTATTGCCCCCTGTCCAGGGCAAGTACATTTTCTTGAAGGGCAAGTACAAAAAGAAAGCTAATTTCATTATAACGAATAGGGGTGAAAATTCAGCTACAGTCATTGCTGGGCAAGTCCTAAAAGTTTAGATTTAAACAGCCCTGATTCCCAGTGGCCTGAGTTCCAAGCCTAGGTAAGGCACTTTCTTTATTTCTTTTTCTCCTATGTTTGTTTGGGTTCTAAGTTAAAAAAAAATGCCCACAGCAGAAGATTTGAACTTGCCAATAACTTGGTAACCTGACGAGAGCATTGGGAAATTGCACTGGGCACAGTGCATATGCAAAATGGTAGAGACTACCTTGGAAGGTGATGCAGTGGGACCCAGGCGGAGGAGACCAAAGACCAGGGCAGGTCAAAGTAAATATGGTAGAAATCTGTTTTTGAAATTTGGTGGGTGCTGTGAGTCATAACAATAAAACAATTCAGCTTTTAAAATGGCAAGCAAAAATCTTGAAAATTCATTGGCAAAGAGATGTTACCTGATCGTGCATTAAATCTCTGTAAATACACAGTCAGGTAGTAGGGTTCCCAGCATCCTAAAGGGGTCTCTAGGGCTCGGCTCTCCCTTCTTCACGCCCTCATCCTTGCTAATCTTTTTCCTTTCTTCTTTCTTGCCTCCCCAGCCCTCTTCCATGGTCTGTTAGTACCGTGAAATGTATCCTCGGGCTCGGCTCCCCTTCTACCCCTCACCCTCACCCGATCTCTCTACTCCACTAACACTCGTCACCCTACCTACTCCCCCTCCCTTGACATTCCCTCTCTTACCCTTAATCTTTCTTCCCTTCCCCACCCGTGCAGGGTTCTCAGCATCCTGGATGAGCCCCAGAGTTCAGCCCCCTTGCCACTCCCCCCACCCTTATCTCTCCTAGACTTCCCCACCCTTGCAGGATTCTCAGCATCCTGGAGGGCCTTAGGGCTTGTCTCCCCCCCTTCTCCTTGCATCCTACAGGGCCCTCCCTCCCCCAATCTTTTCTAGCCTCCTCTACCCCCTTGCAGGGTTCTCAGCATCCTGGAGGGACTCCACGGTTTTGACTCCCCATTCCCACCTCCCTGTACCCTGTCAAGGCCCCCCCCTTCTCTTTCTGCTTTCCCTAACCCCTTGCAGGGTTCTAAACATCCTGGAGGGGCCTCAGGGTTCAGGTCCCCAATCCTCCCTCCCTCCTCCCTCCCTCCCTCCCTCCTGTTTCCCAATCAGGCCTCTGAGCACTCCCTTCCTTCCCCTTCCAGCCCCCACCTCCTCCTCCTCCCACCAATTACACTTGATTACCTTCTTGTGTTATCTCTTTTCCTTTGTGCTTGAGCCTAATTCCCCTAGCTTGCCTTGAGGGCTCTACCTATGCTACGTTCTAATGGGGATCTGGACCAGAATTAATTAATTAATTAATTTATGTATTATCCAGGAAAGTCCACTTCTCTCAACTCCCCTCTCCCTTGTTCTTCCCCATGCACTTTTACCTAAAAGCCCAACATCCCCCCTTCCAGAGGCAGTTATAAACAACTTCAGGTATTCCACATGCTCTTGTCAGTTACTAACCATATTTCTTTTATACCACCTCTGCTGGAAACTAACCTGTTCCATCCTTACTATAGCTATTCCCTACTACTATAACCATTCTAGTAAGAGTATGTGTTAAATGCCTGGGCTGCACTTTTGCTCCCCTCCGTTATACCCTAACTAGCCTACTGTAAATTAACAGCTATATGCTCTTTGTAATGGAAATGGTTGTCGTTTGTACGGTGGATGTACTCCAGTTACCAACTGTATGTTCACTGATTGTAACTTGATGCCTTGGAGCACCTTGTATGTTATTCTGCTTATCCTCTTTACCCCCTCCCCCCAGGTCGCACCGGGGACAAGCAACCTGTTGCTCAGTGTACTTTCCTGGTGAAACATTTCAATAAATAAATAACTCTCATTTTGCTACCTCAAAAACCTGCTTAGAGTCATTTTATAAGTGTATTAAGCCCCTCCAGTGTGTGTGCATCACAGGATTTTAATGCACTTCACAGGGCAAAAGGACACTCGGCCTTTAGCCTCTTGCCTTACTACATCCTTGGGGCATGCATTAAAATTCTATAATGCTCACCCTGTCATGGCTTATTACTTACTAATTTGAAGAGGAGCAGCAACTCTTTCAAGACTCTTCTTGACTGCCATTGTGTAGACAAATGTGATAGTTGCTAGTGTCGATGTTTATTGCTATTTCTAGCTGTCAAAGATGGCACTTGTACAAGCTTTTTTATGCTCTCATTTACACTCATTACTGTTTGACTTGTTAATTGAATTGAAACCAGATTCTTTATGTTATTGTGCTTATAGTTTGCTGTGTCTGTTGTGCATGAACTCTATAATGTGCTATTGTATTGCTCTCTGTCCTAACCAGGGCCTCCTTGTAAATCCGCATTGCTCAATGGAGCTTCCTGATGCAATAAATAGATACGAAAAGAAAAGGGGGGGTTGTGGTGTAGTGGCCCATATGGGTGTGTCCAGTCACTGACACTTTGTTCTTATTGAGCAATATAGAGCACTGTACCTCCACTCACTGACTGATAGATAGACCGGCTAGATAGACAGACCAAGCGTGGGGGTGGGTGTTTGGTCTATCTGAGTAGCAGAATAAGTGGCCAGGTTTTGCAACCCACTGTAAATACAGTAGAAGCACAACTTCTCTCCATCAAGTTTTCCACGGGAAGACATGGCAAAGCAATGTCTCTGACCACAGTCTGCATACCCCCCAGTAAGCAAGCCCCTGGCCTTGACCTATTCCTCAACCACATTTGCAAGCTAAAAAAAAAATGTGAGCAGATCATCTAGGGGACTTTAACACAAACTGGCTTGCCCAGGATTCTGTTACCACAAGGGACCAAATCCATGCCCTATATCTAATGCAGATACTAGGCTGAACTATCACACAGGCACCAACACGCTCATAGACTGGCTTCTTGCCTCCAACCCTGAGCATATAAAAAACTTCTTTGTCCTGCCAGACACCCTAAGCGACCACTCACCAGTAGTTGGCTTCTGGACAAACAAGGGCTCAAAGGACACCCCCCCCCCCCGATCACCAAAAACTGCTACCTCAAAAAGGGGGCTTGTGGGCAATTTTAAGAGGTATCTGAGGGACACAGACTGGTCCTCACTAGCTGATTGCAGAGATGCAAATACAGCCCTGGAATACCCCATATCTACTTTCAACAGAGCATGTGACATATTTGCCCCATCAGAACAATCAACATAAAAGGAGCCATTAACCCCTGGCTCACAGGCTCTATGATTGCTCTGATGAAACATCGGGATAACCTCTGGCATATAGCCAGAGAGACAGGCAGGCAAACCAACATGGTTACCTACAAAGTGGCTAGAAACAAGTGCACTAGGCAAATAAGAAATGCTATAGCTGCCTACTATAGAGACCAACTTAAGAGTAACTGGGGAAATGGCAAGGAATTCTGGAACAACATTAAGTCCCTCACTGGCAAAGAACCCAGAGCTCCACCTGATCTAATAGATACCACCTCTGGCCCATTACAGCAACCTATCGACCGGGCCAATGCCTTTAATAATGCCTTCACTGACCTCAGCTTTGCCCAATTTCTCCATACCCCGCCTGATACAGACTTCATCGACCCTAACCCTCCTACCTCATTTAAACCAGGCCAACCACTGTTCTACTTTTGGAAAATTACTAGGGCCCAGACAATTAAATATGTCAGAAAAACTCTAAACAAAACCAGGGTTGGGAGTGACTCCTTAGACATGAAGTTATTAGCACTAGCATTGGACGAACTTGCCTCTCCCCTGACCATACTTTTCAACATCTCCCTGAGCACTGGAATCTTCCCAGATAGGTGGAAGACTGCCCTGGTCACCCCAGTGTATAAAAATGGGGACAGAACTAACCTGGGTAACTACCGGCCAATCTCAATACTACCACTGCTCTCTAAAGCACTAGAAAGAGCAGTCTCGGACCAGCTCGCCGAATACTTAAATAAGTACAATCTGCTCTGCCCACAACAGCACGGGTTTCGTACAGGCCACAGCACCATCAGAGCATTAATCGACTTCACTACTCACATCTATGAAGCCCTTGATTCTGGAAAAACAGTGGGGTCTATATTTATCGACCTCACAAAAGCCTTTGACACCATTAACCACCGAATCCTGCTCAGACACCTGAGGACCTTGGGACTGTCAGTAGATACCACCTCCTGGCTAAACAGCTACCTTTCACACAGGACACAGTGTGTGAGGATAGGGGGTGTAACCTCTGATCTCAAAAAGGTAACCCTAGGGGTTCCCCAAGACTCGATTTTAGGGCCACTTCTCTTCGGCCTCTTCATTAACTCCCTCCCCAATGCCTGTCCTGCAAAAATGCTGCTCTATGCGGATGATGCAGTTATCTCTGTGCCTGGCAGCCTCACATCGAATATAGCTCAAAACCTTCAGCAAAGCTTTGCCATGCTTGAGAACTGGTTCACCCAAAACAGACTCCTTTTCAACTATAAAAAAAAAAAAGTATGCACCGTTAGCAAAATGTATGCACCAAAAGGCATGATGAATGTCTGACTATCTATAGCCAAAAAGGGGAGGGCACTGAACATGTCTCCTCCTTTAAATATCTCGGGGGTGCATATTGATGACACCCACTCCTTCATACACCATATTGACCATGTTGTCAAAACAGCTAATATTAAGCTAGGAATCCTCAATAAGCATAGTCAAGCCATGACCCCTGAAGCTCTTAACCTGGTCACCAGAAGCTCCATCCTGTTGGTCGTTGACTGTGCCCTCATCATTTACAGTGCTGCCTCAGACACTGCCTTAAAAAGGGTCATAGTACTAATGAACAAGGCTTGCCACCTGGTCCTGGGGGCAAATCACCAAACCCATACCTGTACCCTCTACTCCTCCACTGGTTGGCTTACCTTACACCTAAGGGCTAAATATCAGGCTTGCCTAATATGCAAAAAAGCCCTCCTTGGACTCACCCCCTACTCCACCACCACTCTGTTCCAGCGCTTCCTCTCCACTAAAATCACTAGGAGCTCAGCTAAGGGTGTGCTCTGGGTCCCCTTCAAAAAAACCTGCCTTGCACAGCGCTCACTCTCCTACCGTGGGCCCACCTGGTTTAATGAACTCCCTGCTACCACCTGGGAGTACACAAAAATTGCACACTTTAAAAGAGAACTGAAAACCCTCTTGGCCCAAATGTCCCTCTTTGACTGCAGCTTGCAAATACCCATGTCCAATCACCTTCATAACTAACTCATCCCCTGCCTACCTCCCTTTCCTTCCTCTCACTCCCTTCCCTCCACCCCCCGGACAAAACCCTATGGTGGCTGCCCCTACCTCCCAACCTTTTTCTTACATCCTCCTCCTCCTCATTCTGTGACTAAGCCACCTCAGGCTGCTTCCGCCATGCCCATAGCATACATTTGTATGACTCCCTGCCCAGGCTTATACTGATACCAGCTCACTATGTTAAAATGCACCCTATCCTATAGTAATACTGACTGTAAACAGCCTATTCAATCGCTACCTATTTAGCATGTAACCTCTTGTTATCCTTGAATGTTATGGAACCTGTTTTGAATGTTATGTAACCTGTCTTGTAAATTTTGACTCTTGTCCACTCAACATGGAACCTTTGTAAAAGAGCCTTCTGGCTCAAAGGTGTTAAATCCGCAATCGAAATAAATAAATAAATAGAGTTACATTTCTATTCTAGGCTTCGGTGATATCTATTGTCAATGGATTTTATAGACTGTATCTGCCCATCTCCATTAATAAGGGATGGGACAGCAACAAAAGAGTCTGAGATTATAAGAGGTTACGATAAGGCATAAAAGGGGTTTGATAGTTATCCGAGCCTTAGCAGAACTTTCAGAATCCTTTTATTTGAAGTACAAAACTGTTTTAACCATTACTGTCCACCCATTAGCTGTTGTCAGTAAAGTGAAAGGACTCTAAAAACAGCTTGAAGTGGTTCTACACTACCGCCAGCCTCCTTACGGGTCTTTCTACCACCACCACTAGGTTTCTTTCTAAATAATGACCTGCTGGGGAGTATATTTAGCTGCAGAATAAATGCTTTATCAGGACCTGACAAAAAGGTTCTGATAAAGTTCTTTTACAGAAAAAAGCATAGGTTCTGGGTGATTCTGAACAAATTCAAACTGGTTCTCCCATCCCTACCATTAAATGATTTTTTTTCTAATTGGTACAGTAAGCCCCAATGTTTCCCCATTTGTCTGTGCCCTGTCCCTTCATGGGAAATGCCTTAGCCTTGCCATTCCTTTTGTCCGGGGGATGGGGGTCAAGTGCCTACTATCTCATCTGATGCCAGTGCCAGTCTGTGATTGGTTTCTAGACTGAGGCTGAGCATGAAGCAGTCCACAGCCTCTCTCAGGGACCCCACATTTCACCCCACAAAATGGTCAGCCCATACCAGAATTGATGCAATAGACCTGAACTTGGGACATGAAGTTGGGTTTCCTCGGTGGACGCCTAACACGTCACATTCCTGTCATCAATTCTAGACAAGGTGGATTTCTCCTTTCTCTTTCATGTGTCTGTAGCCCTTCCCATAGCCAGTTCCATCCTGTAGCCAAACCTGGATACCCATGAAGAATAAACATTTCGTTTTTCTTTTTGATGGAAGAGTGAACCTTGGTTGAATCTGAAGGTCATTTGTGCTACTTGCTGTATTTTCCATTTTGTTGCTGGAACTACTAGAGAAACAAAGACTCACAGGAAAAGCCAGAGCTGGGGCTTTGCACTAAACAAAAGCCCAAAAAGAAACCTGCACATAGCCATATGGACCTACGGTGCACCCATGGGGTTAGCAATCCCAGACCACAATAGTTATGGCAAAGATCCATCCACTCGATGGAGAGGAGAGAAATCAACATGCCAAACAGCATAAAGCAGTAACCTCCTAAACACCAACTTAAAAAACTGTAATGCTTCAATTCATTGAAGGCAGATTACACAGAGAACCCCTTGTGAGGAACTCACCAGCTAGGTGCGCTGGTGCGGCACTCGACTGGAGCTCTGTCATGGGGCAGGCTCCTACATTGATAAGGCCCCGTATGAGCCTAATGGCACATCTGACATCACATACCAATTGTTTGTGTCATCAAACAATAAAAGAGATTACTGAAGGCTGATATCAGCGGCTCTGAGGGAAGTAGAACCCGAGCACAGGTGTTGGTTAAACATTCATAGCGCAGTGCAAAAAATATGTACAAGTGCATGATATACCACTAGCAAGATAGAAAATAATTCTCTAAGAAAACAGCATAAGCAAATTATTTAGGAAACAACACAGTAAGATTTCTGCTAATATCAGAAATAGGAGAGGCAAGTTATCCAGTGCTGCGATCCAGAGCCACTGGTATCATGACAAACCTCCAGATGAGCAAGGCATTGGGGCACCTAGCTGGTTAGTTCCTAATGGTGTGTCCTCCATTTAATCTGCCTTTAATGAATTAAAGAGAATCAGTACATTTCCTTATGAAATTATTGTGAAGGTTACTATGAGGATCCAGTATATAAATTGCTAGGTTATATTTAGAAAATATTTTCAGTAAGACAGAAAAATACATTTAAAATTATGATGTGGAGGCATCCATTTTGTGGACAGGAAGTGTGCTGCGATGATGTCACTGCCTCACCAACTCTAACAGTATGCAATTAAGCAAGTTAAAACAAACTGCTCCTACAGACAGGGATCCTATTCTCTCATGAAGAGAAGCACTGGATTCTTTTCTTGCACTCTGTCAAATGTAAAATCCTGGGTGTTTCTCAGAATATAATAGAATCACTGACATCACAATCAAACTGTTCTCACCTGCTGCACTGTACACTGTTAACACACACTGGTGAGGCAGTGACATCATCACAACACCCTTCCTGTCCACAAAATGGATGCCTCCACATCCCTAATTGAAAAGCATTTTTCTGTCTTACTGAAAACATTTCCTAAACATAACCCAGCAATTTACATACTGGATCCTCATAGTAACATTTCAATAATTTCATAAGGAAATGTAAGGATTCCCTTTAAAGCATTGAAAGTTTGTAAGTTGGCATTTAGGAGATTATTGCTTTGTGCTGCTTAACATGTCTGTTTCTTTCCTCTCCATCGAGTGCATAGATCATTGCTGTAACTGTGGTTTTATACTCCTCTTAAGGGAAGCCTAAGCCACTAACTGGGTCAGGCTGAATATAGTTATGATCCACCTATGACTGAACAAAGGAAGTCATGGTCTAAGGTGAGGGACGTAAACTCAGCTGCTAGAAGAGACACCAGGCAGACCCATAGTCCTCAAAGGAAATGCGTGTGAAAGTTTCCTCAGTGAGAATGGCTTCCAATTTGCAAAATACAAAAAGAAAGGCACCACTCAGATTTATTTATTTATTTATCAAGTCTAGGATTACAAATACCTTTGAACCTTGGCTCTTTTACAAAGGTTCCACGTCAGAGAAATACAAACTATGGGGAACATCAAGACAGACATTACAACAATGTGGACATTGCAAACAGAGTACAGAGTAATACAGTTCAAGGGTAGCATTGTAACAAGGCAGCCAGCGGCATTTGTCAGAGAAAATAGACAACAGATAAGAAGTGCCAGAGTCATAGGGACAGGGAAGGGGGAAGGAATGTAGGAAGGATGGGGAGAAGGTGAAAAGTGCAGTATTTGGTATACCAAGATGTGAGGGTAGAATCCAGTGAGGGGGGAAGGGACAACTAGAGCAGAAAGGGAAGTGGAGAAACAAGGTTAAGTTGGGCAGTCACAGATCACTGGAATTAGTAACATCTTGTTTATTTTCTCATTTGGTCACCAAAAAAGATCTGAGATGTCACAGTAAAGCTAATCATAAGAGATGGTCCATTTTGTAGATAATGATTCAGTATTGAGAAATAGCTGATAGGTGCTATAAAGCTACCTGTGGTGCCCTACTGTCTTGTTCTTTGTATTATGTTATGCTGTGGGTCTGAGAATGTCTACTTTCACCTATAAACAGATGATACCTTCCTATACATGCAGGGGAGTATTAGCATAAGTAGTATAACATTTTATTTTTATACAGGACATCATCGTGCTCTGGGTGAAGCCTATTCTCAGATGCATCCTGTTACATACATACATACTATACAATACCATACTATATAAAACAAGTAGCACACAATTTACAGTCTTGAAACAAAGTCAGTGGTTGCACTCCAGGACCCAAAAGGCAAAATGCGAGTCAGGTAAGTAGTAAGCAATAAAGTGTTTATTCACGAAAAATAAAATGCCAGACCAATGGTCTGCAGCAAAGCACTATACTGGCTATCCCCAGCACTTTGACCCGAAAGAGTCTTCCTCTTTGCCCACCCTCTAAGGAAGACTCTTCCAAGTCGAAGTGCTGGGGATAGCCGGTATAGTGCCTTGCTGCAGACCATTGGTCTGGTGTTTTGTTATTTTATGTGAATAAACACTTTATTGTTTACAGCTTACCTGACTCATATTTTGTCTTTGGGTTCTGGAGTGCAACCACTGACTCTGTTTTATAATTATAGCCAGGGCTGGCCACCCATTGTGTGTTTGCACCAATCCTGCATCGCAGGTCACAGTGCTGCTTTCTGGAACTACAATTTACACTCTACCATCACCACAAGAAAATTTACATACACATCTTTTAAAACCTATTACACACATGGGGGAGGAGTAACATGCCCTCAGTCCAGTCCTCCCTACAGCATGGTTTGATAAGGTCCAATAATTCTTTGTACAAAATAATCAGACATTGAATACAGACAAAACACATACAATGTTGTTTTGGTCCCAGAAGAAACTCAGATTCACTTAGAGACAAATAGTTATCACTACCCTAGACCATCAGCTCCGACTCACTGCTGTATACAGATATCTAGCCATGTGACTGGACACACATCTCAGATGGAACATACATATTGAGAATCTAATTAAAAAAAAACCTGGCCCAAAAAATGCCTTCCTTTACAGGAACAAGGCCTGCTTTCCTACCCCTACACACCTGCACACTGTGAACACAATGTTATTTCCTCTATTGGACTATGGGGACTTACTACAGTAAAATTCTGGATGAGGGGAGACCAGCAGATGTGATCCTGTTGGATTTTATCAGGGTATTTGACACCGTACCCCACTGGGAAATTATTAACAAACTAGTCAAGTTAGGAATGGACAACCACATAGTAATGTGGGTAGGTAACTGTTTCACCAGCAGAACTCAGAGGGTTGCCATTAATGGTTACCTATCTGAGGAGGGGAATGTCACTAGCGGGGTCCCACAAGGCTCAGTATTACGCCCAGTTTTATTCCAACTGTTCACTGCAGATTTAAGCAGTAATGTAATGAATAAAATCACAAAGTATGCGGATGACACCAAATTAGGTGTCCTTGTGAGACACTGGCTAACATAAAAACAATTCAGGCTGATCTGGATCTTATAAGAGAATGGGCCTTCAGATGAGGAATGTCTTTAAATATGAATAAATATTGTGTATTGCATTTGGGGAGAAATCAATAGGTCATATCAGTGTATTTTAAGTAACTCAGTCCTAAAATTCACCAGTACAGAAAGAGACCTTATTGTTTTAATAGACAAAGACCTAGATTTTGGAGAACAATTTATTAACATTGTATTTAAGGCCAATAGGGTGTCTGGTGCAATAAAAAGAAATATAGAGTCGAACAGCCGAGGTTCTACTTCCATTATATAAATCCTATATCAGACCCCATCTCGACTTTATAGCCAACTCTGGAACCCCCACAAGAAATCAGACATAAACAGAATAGAGAAGATTCAACGCAATATGACCAAAATAATAATGGAAGTAAAAGGTATTTATTCTATAAACAGAGAGAACAAACAAACTGAAATGATACATTCTGGAAGAAATAAGGAGAAGGGGTGATTTATTGTTAATCTATGATGTTATTAATGATTGTTCCCCTATGGATGAACTGAATATTGTATTTAAAGATCCAAACTCAAAAACTAGGGTGCATATATTTTTTATTTTATTTATTTATTTAAAAATGTTTCAACAGGAGGGCACACTGAGCTGAGGCTCATTTCCAGGTGCGACCTGGGGGAAGGAGGAATGGGGAAGTAAAACAATAAATATAATTACAGGTGATACAGTTGACATATACACATACAGGTAAAAGCAAATACAACATTAAAGCAAACAAGGGAAGGGGAATGGGGAAAGTGCAACAGTGTATATATATATATATATATATATATATAGGTAGATCAGTTTCAGTAGTATAATAGTCATAGCTGTGGGAGATGCAGGGATGGAGTTTGCAGGAGGTTAAGTTAGAAGGGAAAGAGAGGTGAGATTAGTTGCAAGTGCAGGTGTAGGGAGGGAGTTTGCGTGGAGGAGAGAGCAGAAAGTGAGGGGGGCATGACGAAGGGACAAGGGGATGGAGTTCCATAATTTAGGCAGACAGTAGGAGAATGCAGATTGGCCTTTGGAAGTGGATCTTCTGGAAATAGTTAGGGCATGGTGGTCATAATTATGGAAAGAATGGGGGGGGAGTGGCGAGAATGAGAAAGAGAGATAGGAAGGGAGGGAAACAAACTAGTATTTAGCAGTAAAGGAGATGGAGTGGGAGCGTCTCCTATCCTCAAGTGAGAGGAAGGAGAGGGAGTGATAGAGGTCACAGTGATGACAGAGAGGGGGAGCATCAAGTGCAAAGCAGCAGGAGTTGCAGAGGGTGTCCAGTCTGGCAAGGGAGGTTATGGGAGCAGCACTAAAATCTATGTCAGTATAGTCGAAAACTGTGAGGATCATTTTCTGTACAGTGCAGCATGGAGCGATATGCAGCTGCAGTTATAGTAAAGGGCAGCAAGCTTGGGGTAGAGTTTTTTGGCAATTGCATCAATGAGTACAGAAAAGTCAAGGTGCCAGTCAAATCAGACACCAAGATACTTAGCAGAGGAAAAATCCTGCAGTTTAGTTCCATTGAGGGTGTGGAAAGAAGGTACAGAGAGGATAAGGGACATTCTCTGACTAGTGCCAAAGGTTATGGGGCACTGGGTCCAAACAGTGCCGACAAGAATAGTGTTGGCTAGGTGGGTGCTGGAAAAATGGCGCTGATTTTTCTTTTGCAGGGGGCTCTGCACCCTGCACCCCCCCGCACCCTCCTGGAGTAAAGGATCCTAACTCCGGGGGAGCAGATCATGGGGAAAGTTACAAATTGAGGGGCCATTGAATACTGTTTCCACAGCCCCACATAAATGGGTCTAAGTCCTGAGTGCAGCAAAATCATTGGAGACCAGGATTAGAACCCTGGTCCCCAATAACGCTGGCCTTCTGGTGCTTCTATCCCCTTTCAGCACTATGGACAGTGACCAGGGGAATGCAAGCACTGTAAATCCCCCCTCACTGTCCACGTGAGTGCTTACCAGACTAGCGCCATATAGTGCAGCTCTATCCTGGTAGCACTCACTTGATGGGATACTGGTCATGGAGATTGTCTTTTTTGCATTAAGGAGTAGTTGATGTGAAACTAGCCAGTGTCGGACATTGTCAAAGTCCTGCTGTAGGGTGGTAGTGACATTAGATGGGGATGGGCCAGATGTATACAGAATGGTGTCATCTGCATACACGTGGATGCTAGATGAGCAGGCAGAGGGGAGGTCATTGAGAAAAATGGAGAAAAGTAGAGTACCCAAAACAGAGCCCTGAGGAACTTCTGTCTGGATGGGGAGGGGGGATACAGAGTCAGCAATCCTAACTGACTGAGTTCTGCTGATCAGGTAGGAGCTAAACCAATCAACAGCTGAGGAAGAAAGGCCTACTGAGGAGAGTATGGATAGGAGGATGGTGTGAGAGACTGTGTTGAATGACTTGACAAGGTCAATGAAAATGGCAGAGGTGATACGGCCACTGTCCATACTGGTAAGGATGGAGTCAGTGAGTAGGAGAAGAGAGGAGATGGTGGAGTAATCCTTCCTGAATCCACACTGAAAAGGGGGAAGAAGTTGTAGTAGTCAAGGTAGGAGGATAATTGGGATAAACAAGATGTTCTTGGAGTTTGGACAGAATAGAAAGGAGGAAAATGGGCCGATAGTTGCTAGGAGGAAGGAGGATGACTGTGGCATGTTTCCAGGCCAAAGGGACAGATGAGAGGGAAAAGGAAAGGTCTAGAAGAGCTGTTAGAGGAAAGGCATAAGCAGGGGGCAGATAGGAAGAGGAGTTTGGAATCTAGGTCATCAGAGGAGAATCCAGAAGAGAGGTTCAAGATGAGCAGAGCCTTGAGAGTAGAGGAGGGGTATTCTGGAGAAGAAGAACAAGGAGTGGGGGGGAGTGGACAGAAGTCACAAGATAAAGGGGGTAGGAGGGGGGAGAGCTGAGAAGGTCGGCAGCACAGGAGGTAAAGTAGGAGTTAAATTTGGAGGCAACTTCTAAGGGGTCAGATAAGACAGCATCATTGTCTTGGAGAATGGGGACAAGGAATGGGAGTAGGTGAGAATAGGGCATGCATCACTTTCCAAAATTTAGACGGGGTGGTTCAGGTTGGTGTTGAAGGTGGATTAGAAATATTTAGCACGTGCAAATCTTATGGTATGGGTGCAAGAGTTGCGGAGGGTGCGATAACACTGGAAATCAATAGGGGAACTAGAGGATCTATGAGCTTTCCAGCCACGGTTGCGAGCTTGGATACATGCTAGGAGTTCAGGGGTAATGCAGGGGAGGTGGTTACCCCTCACTCTTATCCACCTGAGGGGGTGAACTTATTCCAGATGGGTGTGAATTTGGTTTGAAAGAACTCTAAAGCTGAGTCAATGGTGGATGCAGAAGTAATGGGGGATCAGTCAGCGGTTGATAGGTCAGTAATGGCATGGTTAAGATCCAGGGATTTGTAGGAGTGAGTTATAACGTATTTTGGGGGTGTCTTGTGATGATGGATCTTGCATACAATGTATACTAGGTGATGGTCACTTATGGCATCAGGGTATAAATTGGCAGTGACGACACGACAAGGGTGAGTGGTGAGGGACCAGTTGATGAGAGTGTGATTGAGGGTTTTACTGTTTAGGCGGGTGGGGTCATAAAGGAGTTGGGTCAAGTTGAGTGCGGATATGTCATTTCAAGTTTTAGCATGTTGAGGGGATAACCAGTTGAGGTTAAAGTTGCCAAGGACATTGAGTTCACCTGTAGAGGCATGGGACAGGGTGGTGACCATAAGGGCAAATATGGAGGCAGGGGTAAGCTAAGGTGACAATAAACCCTGGCTACAAAGATAGGAGAGGAGGAGGGGAGAGTAATTTTAATGATTAGGAGTTCATAGGCATCAGCAGAAGTGGATGCGTGCACGGGGGAAAATTGCTGGGAAGAGGCGATATACTGTACATAGCCATGCCTCTGCCATGACTGGCTCTGTCTTGGTGGATTAGGGAGTACTCAGGTAGGGAGATGGAGCAGTCAGGGACCTTACAGTTTAGCCAGATTTCAGACATGATAAAATATCAGGGGATAGAGTTATAGTGACGGGTAGCAGCAAAGGAATTTTGTGCAGCAAACTCCTGGGGCAGGATTCACAAAGACAGCCAAAAATCTTGTAGCTGCTGGAAAAGGGCTTGCAGCACTGGGGAAATGCTGGTGCGGGATATTCTGAAAGAAAAATTGCACACGTGAGGAAATCCTCAAAAATCTCTGCAGTTGCAAAAATTCAGCAGGTACAGAAATTCTGCAAGTGCTGAAAATCCACAACTGCTGATCCACAGCTGCGGAAAAGGCTTAGGAGGCACAACAACATTGATCCAAATTAGCTGGAGCAGCAGACTTTGACAGTCCTGCCATAGATGTACCTGAATGTACTCACAGAGAGACCAGCAACCATTCCCTCAACTGGGACCACTGCAGCACCACTGGTAACAGCAATACCATGCACCACAGTGGCTGTCTGTAACTGCTGGCCTTGTCTCTCTCTGGCGTGTTTTTGTTGCCTGCTGCAGTAGCACTCACTGCAGGCTGTTCAGGCTCTACTGCCTGTGGGGCTCCTTCATGGGCTGCAGTGGGGCTGGTGGTGGTTGTTTGTTGTCATTCAATGACAGTGTGTGCTAGTGTTGCTGTAACAACTGTCACCGATACACACCCACCGGTGTGCTATTACTCGTGCCTGACCTCCACTCTAATTGTATTTCAATTGTTGTGGCGCTGCTGCACTTTGCTCAGGGAGGGTTACGCCTCACTCTCCTGAGTGTGACACTTTTTCTGCAACTGCAGAAAAAAACTGGCTGAGAATAGCCTTTAATGGGATGTGCCATACTTATTAATTACCTTTTTCCCTCTTGAACTTCCGCAGCTACACTTTGTTCCACAGTCCGTAGTGTATTTCTTCTACAGCTGCGGAAGTTTCGTGTTTAGCACTCAGAGGAATTTCCCCTTTTTTTCCACTGCTACAGAACGTTTGGGGACTTAGGGAAGGTTTTGCACCTTCAGTTTGTTTTGTGAACCCCCCCGTAGTGTTTAGATGGGCAATTTTGAGGCCACGAGGAAGTTGAGAAGAGCAGAGGGGTTAGGGGCCAGTGGTCAGTTTTACTGTAAGTTCAACGTCACCAGCCATAAGTAGCAGGATAGTAAGTAGTAACTTAGTAAAGTCAGAGAGTAACCTATGAGGGGCAAGGGGGAGAGACAGCAGGACGAGGGGAGCGAGGAGAAACTAGGAAGGAGAATTTGGGAAAAAGGGATATAGAGGGGAAGTCAGAAGGGGAAGAACAGACAGTCCTATAAGCCAAGTATTATGGGACCAGGGAGCGATGTAGGAGGTGAAGGGAGAACAAGGTTTAGTAGGAGGAGGGATGGAAACAAAGGGTGGGGATGCAGGTTGAGGAGGTAAGGTGCAGCGGGAGGGGGGGAAGTGAGGAAAAGGAGAAAAGAAGGGGAGGATTGTAATAGGTAACACAGTGGGAGATGGGACAGTACAATAGCATGGGTGTGTAGGGTAGTTATATAGGGAAGAATTAAGAATGTAGGAATAGAGCAGGGTGGGTGTAACCAAAGAGAGAGGAGAGCTAAGGCAGTAAAAACCTAGCAGTTAAAAGGCTGAGGGTGGAGCAAAGCAAGTAATGGGGAATTTAGGACCAGGCAGAAGAACAATAGAACATGGTTAGTGGGATATACCAGGTGAGTGGTTATAGAGGGGGGTTTGTGAGGTACTAAAGGAATGCAAGAGGTGGAACTCAACAGGCTGGTTGGCTAAGTGGGTATGGCTGCTGGCTTCAAAAGGGGCAGGACACCTCAGGCATAGGTTTGAGACCTGTAGGGGGCAAGAAGAAAGGGAGAGAAAAAAGGGGAGGTTACAGGGAGGGCTAACATCAGAAACAGACTGGGGAGTGGCAGGAATGCCTAAGGGACAGAAGTGGGCAAGGCAAGATCAAATTCTATCAGAGTCGAGGGGGAAGAGCACTGCATTCCCTGATGGCAGGGCAGTATAAAATGCTAAGGGGGTAAGGGGAGATAGACAACGGTCACGTGACTTAGGCAGCAGCTGTAAAAGAAAGACCCACCCGGTGAGGGAGAGTGGGTAACTGCTCTGAGCACCCCAGTTCCAAAAACGCAGCACCTGTATGGAGTGACTGACTGCTGTGGGGGTGAGCTCCATGCTCTCAGGTTAGGAAGTAACGAGCAGCCCGTGGAGAAAGGAGTACAGGAATTAGGTGGGTCAAGCAGAAGAAAAGGAGGGGTCAGGGCAGGAATGGGACGGGGGGGGAAGGGGCAGGCAAAATTTTAAGATGGCAACCACAGGATCCACACACAAATAAGGAATGAAACTGTCCCAACAGAAATAGCATCCCACATTTAGACATACGCTCTACCCCAGCAGTGCAGCACTCAAATTAAAGTACCCACTAGAACAGTACAAATCCCCGTGCAGTACATGAAGTCCTTAAGGAACCCTCCCAGAACTGACAAGGTCACCAGTCTAACAAGTAACAAATGCAACGGTGTGAGTCAATCAGTTGCAGTCCTCCGATAGCCACAGGAAAACTACAGAAGTCCTTATTTTGCTCTGAGCACACCAGTTCTAAAATTTCAGTACCTGTATGGAGTGACTGGCTGCTATGGGGGTGAGCTCCGTGGTCACAGGTCGGGGAGTAACGAGCAGCCTGTATGGAGTGACTGGCTGCTACGGGGGTGAGCTCTGTGCTTACAGGTCGGGGAGTAATGAGCAGCCTGTATGGAGCATCTGGCTGCCATGGGGGTGAGCGCTCTGCTCACAGGTTGGGGAGTAATGAGCAGCCTGTATGGAGTGGCTGGCTGCTACGGGGGTGAGCGCTGTGCTCACAGGTTGGGGAGTAAGGAGCAGCCTGTATGGAGTGACTGGCTGCCATGGGGGTGAGCTCCGTGGTCACAGGTCAGGGAGTAATGAGCAGCCTGTATGGAGCATCTGACTGCCATGGGGGTGAGCTCTGTGCTCACAGGTTGGGGAGTAATGAGCAGCCTGTATGGAGTGGCTGGCTGCTGCGGGGGTAGCTCCGTGTTCACGGGTCGGGGAGTAATGAGCAGCCTGTGTGTTACATGTGATGGGTGGCTGATTTAGAAGTATTTCTTTGCAGAAAGGGTGGTAAATTTATGGAATGGATTACCAGAAGAATACTGTTATCAGTGAAAGTAGAGAGATCTTCAAAAAAAGGTTGGATAAGTTCTTAACTGAAGGGGGTAAATTGAAATCTTACAATGATTCATAGGAGCTTTCATGGGCTACGGCCTTTTTTGCTCCTTCTGCAATAGTGACAATAGTGACTGCACAGTGGGGACAACAAATCTGTCCTTAGCAAGCTAACTGTCCTTTACAATAGGCTTGCTCGCTTTGTGCTAAGTGCACCCCGTGATAGCCACCACTGCACACTATATAGCAGATGGAATTGACTGAACCTAGGTGAGAAGAGGCAACTTAATCTGCTACACCTCACGTATAAATGTACCACAAGGAAGGTGCTTGACTACATCGTGGCCCTGGTAGAGCCCGGACCAGTCCAGGAGGGACTTTAGTCTGCAGCAGGACTGGACTATATTGTCCCTCACATGAACACCAGAGTGGGCTCCAGTGGCTTCTCCTATGCTGGGCCACTGGCTTGGAACAACATACCTACTGGCTTTCTGTAGTCCATTAATATGCCGACTCATTACTGGCACAGTGATTATGTCGCCAGGATGTTGCCACAGACTTTGTTGGCTACCTTGATTTCTTGGGCTGTGCTTTCAGCTCCAGCAGTTTCACAGCACCATGCTGCTGGGGTGCACCTGAGTGTTATCCTTTCTCCATTGTGCCATGACCTGGAATTTGTTATATTTACTGTGGGGGTGAAGCCCCTGCAGTATTGCACTGTGGTTCTTCTTCTTGTGCGGTGCTACAGCTCCCGGGTGGTGGATTGTCAGGGCCCTGTAGGTGCTGTTGGCGTACTGCTTGCACTGTATTTTACATCGATCACTTCCATGTTGTTGCAGCATGGGAGAGCCCTGGCTTATGCCCAGCGCACATCCTCACCACCACCTTTGGCTCAGTATGAGGATGGGACATTCTGCATGGCTCACAGCCTAGACCTTGCTGTACCTGTGCAAGCCCTGAGATCCCATGTATCGGTGACTACTCCCCGTACTGCCTTATGTCGTATGTTTTCCTATGGTTGGGGTAAATCTATCCATGTGAAACCTAAGTGGAAGGTAACTGTAATCTATTGCAGTCTAGCAGTTGCGTACTAAGTGCCTTTCCACTTATGAAGGATAAGTCAAATGTTAAATATTGTAATTGTGGTGAAAATCTATGTATGTATTCAAATTATACTGTATGAACACTATTGTCTCCAAGCTGTATCCAGATCCTGCTACAATTGGAAATCATTGTGAAGGAGTCCCTGACTTAATGGCATATCCATTTCTCATGAATAAAATATTATTGAATAAAACATTGTTACTGATTATTATTATTTATTATTATTAATATCAATGCAGTGGGCATGACTGACACCTCTGTCTTTCCAAGCGGAATACTGGTGTACTGCCAGTTTGTCAATATGATTAGTGTCAGTGACTCAGCAGGTTGCACACTTGCCTCTGAGGCCTGAAGACCAAGAGGTTGTGGGTTCTAGCCCCGCACCGGGATCTTGAGGTAAAACCCAATATTAATACTTTAGTGCAGCATGAGGGTGATGTTGTACTCCTGAGGTGTCATCTTTCAGATTCGGGTGAGATGTTAAACCGAGGTCTCGTCTGCCTGGTATGGTGGTTGCTTAAGTGGACATTAAAGATCTCATGGCACTTTAAGAGCATGTGCAGTTTCCTGGTGTCCTGGCCAAATCCACCCCATTCACTAAAAAAAAAAAACACACACACTGTTTAATCTGGTTCAATTTCGGTTGGCTTTCATCTGTATTTTCCTCCCCTGGGATTAGGCTGAAAATAGGCAGAATTGCCTAGTCCTCCTTTCCCCATCAACAATAACTAACTAACTAACTATGCAAGTATCTGGCTCGGGAAGATGCCGTTGTCAGCTATGCACACTGCATAGACAAGATAAAGACCAAGACAGCAGAGCATCACAGGTAGCATATTAGCACCTATTAACTATTTTTTGAACATGGAATCACTAATTATAATGTGGGCCTCTCTCGTGACTAAGCTTTATTGTAAAACATTGAGTCTGTTGTGGTGTTTTGGTGACCAAATAAGCAAATAGACAAAACGTTACTAATTTCTGTGATCACAGTGGTGTCGTCCTTTTTGTATTTTGGGACAGAAACTCAGGCCAGTTTTACATTGGTGATTTTTTTCTCTAGTTTTTCTCCATGCTTGATGTCCATACAGTTCTCTGGCTTGACCCCTGTGACCTCCCAGCCAGACAGCTGCTACATGACTTAATTATTATTACATGGGGGCGCTACACAGTGTGGGGGCACTCACTGCACTTGGAAGTGTGCCTTCCAGCTTTGGCCACCTGACTGCCAAATATGGAATGGCTATACTTTGTTTTGTTTTCTGCCCGTTTGGTACCCTCCTGGGAAGTACCTGTAAATAACTTTTCAATTGTCTAGTGTGCCTATCCACTTAACAGAAACCAGATTAATAAATGCCCAGGACTGCTCCCCACCACAGGTCACTGGCACAACAGTGCAATATACTGCCATGGGCCATCAGGCAGCCACTTGAACTGGGAATCATTTGTTTGCCCAGTGAAGCTCAACATGTGATAATACCCCCCGATGCCCCACTGGGTGAAATGCTGGGGGTATGGATGGCAGCTGTCTGAGAGGTGGAGGTAATCTCTGTTGTGTATCTTATGTTTTCAGCACTGAGCACTTTCCTGAGATTTCAAAGTAGTGATGTCAGTATGGAAACATCAGCCTGAACACCTTCTGTGCTACTGTCCACAGACTATGTGAATGAATGAATAATAAAGTTTGGCAGTTTACTTAAAGGGGAAGTCTCCCATAGTTTCACACCAATATTTTCCCAACTCCTTATGTGTAACTGGTGTTTGCCTCCTGCAGTTGCCAGCAGTCCTATTGCTATCCAGATCTAGATTATAAATAAAAATATACAGCCCCCAAAAGTTATCAATGTGTTTGTCCTCCATTTCACCATCAGTGTTGCTGGAGGATGATGTCATCAGAGCAACAGATAATGGTGCTGCACTAAATGCAGTTTCACCAGTAAACCAAACCCACAATGTCTGGTTCCCCACTTGAGTAATGGAGGAACCCTTTAAGTATTGTGCACATCCTGAAGTGCAAGTCTAATAGGGACTAGTACCATGTGAGTGTGATGTAGCACTGATTTGTGGTATATACAGTTTTCACATAAGGGAGTGCCTGCATGTGTTGTGTTCCTGTTTCTGTCAGCAAAAACAGTTTACCCAATAAATGACTCTGGGTACAACAAGAGTTTTAAGTGGTATTATACAGCTGTTGTATTGTGTGTGTTAGCATTCTCTGTTTTGATTGACACCAGCAGTGAGAAACAATCTTGCAAATATGCTCTTTTCCCTGTGTAACTAGGCAGTCAGTGATTGGATGCTTGCTGTAAGGCAATAAAGAGATCAGCTATAACAAGAATAGGTTATCAGGAAAGCATCAGCTGCAGCATATGGAAGAAGGATAATCTAGTGGTTAAAGCACAGGCACGAGAACTGGGAGACTTTGGTTCAAATCCTACTAGAGTCCCTTACTCTCTGACCCTTAACAAGTTCCCCAAACCTCCTTGGGAACTGTGATGGACCCTCAGGTCCATGACTTTAAAAGTGCCCCCATTCCCATTATAAATCATTAGCAGTGATGTGAGAGCTACAGCACTTCACTTTGAAGGTACTGAGGACAAGCTGTGGCAGCCTCCCCTGCTTTGTAATGCCAGCATTTGAAGTAGGATGTTCCTCACAAATCAGATGCTACACTTCAGCTGTTGTAGGTAAAGAAACCAATCAGTCTCAGTGTTTGCAGTGCTCTGTATTTGCTTAGCTCATTTCTCCCATGTCATTTGCATTCAGTGTCTTGGTATTTTCAGTCAGAAACTCAGATTTAAGGAGCATTTGAAATGTAAAACAATACACTTTATAAAGTAAGTGATCTAGCTCTCCACTTTCAGGCTGCTGAAAGGGTGTGTGTATATGTATTATTTGTGCAAAGGAGGAATACAGTCTTGTGTGATTCTTTGGGAAACTGGCCAGGCCCACCTTGTAAATGAATCTTCTCAAGGGTGTTCGCCTGGTTCAATACAGACTAACTGATTGAGTGCTTGATTGACTGATTCAGTCTACTGCGCTCCACAGCATGTTGCAACTGTCTCACAGAGAGAAATGAGCAGTGCAAAGGAACAGAGTTTGCTTCCTGTGAATGAAATACTATTAGATGTATTATTTGCTCTACATGTACAGTATTAAGGCTACAAGCACTACTCCCTATGTGAGCTGCATGACAGAACTGTCTTAAGCCATTGCAAACTTAAACTAAAAGCACAATAGACAGTGGATACCCTTATGTTTTCTTCTGCACTATTGCTGCAGTGACATGAAGGAATGAGAGGGGCTGTATTACAAGTGACTCATTTGCATGTAAATGGAGGCTTGCTTGACACTTTACTACCTTGTGTCAGAGCCTCAGACTCTAGATATGTGTTGCAACAGAAGAAATGACTGATCTCTTATTGACATATGTACAGTAATTGATGTAATGTATAATAAATACACAGTGTTGGGTAAGTTACTTTTTTTATTACTTTCTATTACATTTGGAAACTTGTTCCAGGAAGCTCTGTGCAGTCACTAGCAAGGATGGATAAGTACTAGAAAAAGGAATACACCTTACAATTATAGTTACTTATTTATTTTTATACAAAAACAATACAAACATAATAAATAACTATAAAATATTACATTTTTTGAAAGTAATAGGTTAGTTACTAGTTACTTTCCAATAAATGTAATCAGTTACAGTTATGTATTTCTTTTGTATGAAAAGACATAAGTAATTGTAACTGTCAGGCAGTAACTGCACAGAGCTTTCTGGAGCAAGTTTCCAAAAGTAATAGAAAGTAATAGAAAAAGTAACTTGCCCAACACTGTAAATACATCAGACATATCCAAATCATAAATATACAGGTGTCTTCTCCTTTAAGTCTGAAATCTGACTTCCCTTTAGTTAGCTCTTGATATCAGAGCAAGGAAGCAGGCGACTGAGGCAGCTAGAACATTTCTAACTATGGGGTACATAGACAGCTACTACAGTATATTAGAAGTGTGGGGTCTGCATGGTAAATTGAGACCTTCAGTCAGGGTATAAAAAGCACAGAAGTTGGTAGTGTGCTAGTCTGAGTTGGGGGGAGGCAGCTGATAATCATCCCTGCAGTTAGCTGGGGGGGGGATAGCTATTAATTAGGGGGTGTGGTTTAGCAGAAGTGAAGCAGTTGTCTGTATTTATGTATTTATTTATTTATTTATTTAACAAATCGGAAAGACCTTCGAGCCAAGGGCTCTTTTGCAGAGGTTACATGTCAAGTCATAAAAATAGCAAATTACAATGCTTTCAGTAAGTAGCACAACAGGAGGAAAGTAATTACATAAACAAAAGAACAATATGGCAAGATAAATATTGTGCCAAGTGCAGCCAGTAGCCTTGTCTGAAGAGGGGTGGAAGGGATTACAAGAAGAGAAGGATAGAGGTGAATTGGGGGGGGGGTGGAAGGAGCAAAATAAGGGCAAGGAGGGAGCTGCCACAATGTAGCTTATATAGGAAAAGACCCACGGTGGGGGATAGAGGGAGACAACAAGGCAAGGAAACAGAGGGGAGGGAGGGGGATTTAGATTTCCCTTTAGTTAACTTTTTGCTATAAGAGCAAGGAGACAGCTGACTGAGGCAACTAGAACATTTCTAACTATGGGGTAAGTAGACAGATACTGTATTAGAAGGCTAGGGTCTACAAGGGAAACTGCGACCTTCAGTCATGGTCTATAAAGCACAGTAGTTAGCAATGTGCTAGTTTGAGTTGGGGAAAGTCAGCTGACAATCATCACTAGAGAAAACGCCACAGCTTGCGTATATTAAAAAGATTTGTTCTTACAAAATAGCACTCCGCCTACACCAGAAATGTCGATGTAGGTTTCACGTGGCACGGACGCGTTATCAAGACATCATACATATGCTGCTGCTACCTTTATATGCCAAAATCTTTTGTGCATGTAAACCACCTAATTGAAAGCGCCATTGCATCAAATACATCATTATGAACACATACAAATTGTCTACACCAAATAAATGAATACCATATATACATGAATGTATAATAGAAACTACATATAATCAGACTTACACAAGAATGATCTATAGGAATTTAAAAATAAAAATAAAAAAATCTAAAAGTTATAGAATTACAAAATCAGAATGCTATCACACACACAGGATATAGAAATATAGGTGACCTCTGTTAAATAAGTCATATTTGCTTATTGATTTCCTATATAGGCATTCAATCCTTAAAGGGACCTAAACAAATTAGCAATTTCTACATATTATGGTAAGTTTTCATATTGCTCAACATCTCCTTTTCAATAAGGGTGCTAATTGAAATGAACCATTAATACCAAGGGGCACACTAGCTCTAAGGTGAAACTGCCCGTATGTCTCCTGGCACATCAGATTATTATTCAGATCACTCCCCTACTATTTAATTTCACATGTTCTAGTCCAAAGAATAGAAAAGAATGTCCACTACCACATATTCTTACATGCATTGCCAGAGCATTTTAATGAGAACCAATTCTAATATGCCTCACATGTTCCAGGATTTGTTCCTTAAATTTCCTAACAGTTTTACCTATGTAGAAACGTCCACAGCTACAAAGAGCACTATAAATAAGTGTCCTTGTGCTGCAGGATATAAAACAGTTTGGTCCAAAGGCCTGATTTAAATGTGGTAATGACATTTCCTTTCCCCCTTCACATAAATACAAACTGCACAATTGTCACATCTGAAATTTCCCACTGGAAGTCTCTCTTCAGTATTCTCTTTGTTACTTCTGCTATGTACTAACAAATCCCAGAGATTATTTTCTCTTTTATATGTAAAATTCGGCTTTACAGGGAGAATATCATTTAGTACAGGTTCCAATGATAAACAGTGACAAGTACATTTAAAAATGTTCTCCAGATTCTTTGCTGGTGTGTGTTGAAAACTGTAATGAAATTAAAATTATGTTCCTTACCAGTGTCACCATTCTCATTATTATTATTTTTATTTTTAACCTGTAATAAAGACTCTCTACACATCCCATTTACCTTCTGTTTAGCCGTCTGTAAACATTTCTGACTTTATCCTCTTTTCTGAAATTTACAAGACAGAATTTGACTGTTTTTCCTCATATGCTTCCTGACTACTGCAGTTTCTTTTGGCCCGTATATACTGGCCAATGGGGATATTGCATGCCACATGTTTGGGGTGGCAACTGAAAAAATGTAACAGAGTGTTTTTATCTGTACTCTTACAAAATAAATCAGAGGCTAGGCTCCCATTTTGAGCCTTGGATATCAAAACATCCAGGAAGGTCTGCCTCTGAGCAAGTAAGGTGCCTACTGAGAAATATAGGATATTCTTGTCTCAGAACAGGACAATCAGGAGCTTAAAGGGCACACAGGCAGAAAGTAAGGAGAGAGAGAAAAAAAACAGAGGAAAGAGTAAGGATTGCAGACAGTTAAGGGGCCAGAAATAAGACGTGATGGGAGTGGTGCAGTGCAGTGGCTGTGGAGCAGCAGTCTTCTGGGAGATGTTCTGGAGGATGTGGTGTTGTCCCATCTGCAGGCACCTCTCTGGGCTGAGGGAGGAGGTTGCTCATCTCCAAGCTTAGTTGGCCAGGATTTGTGGGACCTCCTTTTCCATCCAGGGACCACAAGTACCACTGCCGTTGCCTCAGAGGTTGCCAAGAAAGAGGAGCGGTTGGACCACAGTGGGCTCAGGGAGGATGAGGGTGGTGGAACAGAGGCACATCCCTCCAGCTGTACCTCTCCACAATTCCTATGCCATTCTGGCAAAGTGTAGTTCCTCTATGGAGGCACCCGCAGTGGAGACCAAGGAGGATGCTGGGAACCTCCACAAAGGAGACCCACAGGAGGGTGGCAGGGGAAGGAAACAACTCCTGGTGGGGGACTCCACTGTTAGGAAGGTAGAACTGGGGGAGGAAGGGGAGAGGGGGGTAAGGTGCCTGCCTGGCGCCATGGCTTGGAGGGACAGGGAGTGAATCCTCAGGATTGCCGAGCAGCTGCGCAGGGGAGGGAGCTGGATGTCATTGTCCACCTAGGGACAAATGACCTGGCTAAGAAAGATGTTTATTTATTTTATTTATTTAAATAATCAGTTTTACAACCTTTGAGTCAGAGACTCGTTTACAAAGGTACCTCAACTCGGGGAAGGGGAAGACAACAATTAAGTGAGGTTTAGGACAGAGGTTACATACAAGTGAGATACATACATACATTGAGTTACAGGCATCATTATATAAATACATACAAATGTTGAGTTACATGCATCATTATATAAACACAGTTGTTACAGTTGTTCAATTGTACCATTACCCAGTCGTCAATGGGACCCAGAGGGCTTAGGGCTATTCGAGACAGGGTTATGTTCCACTACAGGCATTTACAGCACCGGCTGTCAATAATGTGTTGATGGAGGGCTATTTTAAACCGGCCAATCCCGGGGATCTTTGTGATTCCCTCAGGAAGGGAGTTAAACCAGGCCAGAGCTTTATGATGAAAGGATCTTTGGCAGAGAGAGGTCCTTGCCCTGGGTACTAGGAAGGTGGCTTTGGTGGAGTTATGGGTCAGCGTAGGCCAGACAGCCAGTTGCAGGGATGCGGAGACCCCTGGTGGGCATAACCCAGACAGGGATTTTTTGGCCAGTAGGCAGGTGTGGTATTTCAGTCGTTCCTCAAGAGTGAGTATGTTAGCGGTGGAGTATAGCAGACAAGTGTGTGTTCTGCTATGGGCACCGGTCAGGAGCCTACAGGCTTTGTTAATAGAGGTCTGGACTTTTGACAGGGAGGAGGGGTCAGCCGCTGCGTATATTGGAAGTCCGTAGTCGGCCAGGGACAACACAGATGAGGTGATGGCTAATTTTAAGGCAGATTCTGGGAGGCAATCTTTATGGCGGTAGAGGAGCCCGATCCTGGAGTTCATGGTTGATGACAGGGCTTTTAGGTGGGCATGGAATGTAACGCCTGCGTCTAAGGTGATGCCCAGATACTTATATGTTGTTACCTGTTTTAGTGGAAGGAGCGTGCTGGTGGTGATGAGAAGGGGAGTATCCTTGGTGCTGTTTTGCCGATGTGAGAACAGCATTGACTTTGTTTTTTTCAGGTTCAGGACTAGCCGATGGCTACTGAACCATTTTTCATCTTGGAGGAAGGTGCTTTGCAGCGTGTACTGGAGTAGGAGTGGGTCTGAGTGTGATGCTAAGATCACTGCATCATCTGCATAGAGCAGTATTTTGTTGGAACAGGAGCTTGGGAGGGTGTTTAGGAATAGACTGAAAAAGATGGGTCCAAGGATGGAGCCTTGTGGGACCCCTGAGAGTACTGGTAGGTTGGTGGAGAGGGTCCTATTTAGCTTAACTCTTTGGGACCTGTTGTGCAGGTAGTTTGAGAACCAATTCAGGGGGCCAGATAAGAATCCCAGTTGGCTTAGGGAGTTTAACAGCAGGGGGTGGCACACAGTGTCAAAGGCCTTGGATAGGTCTATGAAAACTGCCCCTGCAAGTTGACCATTATCAAGCACAGAGTGTATGTGGTGGGAGAATTCCAGAAGGGCAGTGGACGTGCTGTGGCCCGGACGAAACCCATGCTGCTCAGGACATAGGATGTCGTATTTAGATAGGTATTCTATGAGCTGAGTGGATACTATTTTTTCCAAGGCTTTGGGGGGGGGGATGGAGATGGGCCTGTAGTTATTTGGTAGTGTTCGGTCCCCAGACTTATGGATGGGGGTGACTTCGGCCTGTTTACATGCTTCCGGAAATTGGCCTAGGCATAGGGATTTATTTATGGCAATCGTGAGGGGGATTAGCATGACATCCAGCATGAGGCGGAGCATCCTGGAGTCAAGAGGGTCATTACTTGGGTTATGAGAGGCGAGGGATTTTAGTAGAAAAGGTTTGGCATCATGGGGTGAGATCATCCGGAAGTGGAATTGTGGCCTGGAGGTGCGAGTGTGGGTGGACGTGGGAACCGGGTCAAAGAATTGGGCAGGGAGAACTGCGCTTAAGTCCGTGAAAGTTTTATTAAGGCAGTCTGTGATACATGTTTGGTCTGTCGAGACTGCCCCATTTATGACAATCTGAGACGGAAGGGGGGGAGCAGGTTTTGCCATTCAGTTCTTTAATGTTGTCCCAGAAGGCTCTGGCTGAGCCCCAGGAGGATGTCAGAGCAGCCTGATAGTATTTAGCTTTCACTTGTTTAATGGCCCAGGTGCATTGGTTGCGGGCTGCCTATAGGCTTGCCTGTCTGCCACCCTACCAGAGTCATTAGCTATGTGCCAAAGATTGTCTCTCTGTTTTAGTTGCTGGATCAGTGCAGGGGATATCCATGCAGCAGCCCGTTGTTTTTGTCTAGATGTGGTGATGGGGCAAATAGGTTGCAGGCATTGTTGAAGGCCTTAGTGAGGTAAGTTAGAGCAGTGTTTATGTCAGATGCATAGGTCACTGGAGTCCAGTCGACTTGTGTGAGGTGACATTTGAGGTTGTCAAGACCCCTGGGGAGAAATCTGCATCGAGGGGTGCTGCTGTACTCAGGGCTGAGTGTGGGGGAGGACCAGAAACAGATGACAGGGGAGTGGTCGCTAAGTGAGTCCGCAAGGACTTTTACAGATTCCAATTTATGTGGCCGGTTAGAGAGGACTATGTCCAGGAGGGAGCTAGTTCCCTTCGCTTTGTTAAGTCTGGTGGGCTGAGTGACCATTTGAGACAGGTCAAGGGCTGCAAGCTCATCCTTTATATTATCAGATGAGGGGCTGAGCCAGGGATTAGAGAAGTGCAGGAAGAGTTTGTGGAATTGGGGAGGGGCCTTAGACAAGTAGCACGCACGGTAACCTTCTCGGAGGTGCTGCCCATCTATGGCGTAAGAGAGGCTAGGGTGTTCTCCACCATGGAATTCAATCAGTGGTTGAAAAACTGGTGTGGAGCTCAGGGATTTGGCTTCATTGGGGACTGGGGGTCCACCTGGAGCGATGCAAGCCTATACTGGCATGATGGGTTGCATCTGTCCAGGAGGGGAACCAGAATCCTAGGTGATAGGTTTAAATGCAGGGTTTTAAATAATTGATTAGCAGTTTTTTTCTTGGGACTATACTAACTGTACAAAAAGTATTTATATAGATTTTCTAGAAGTGCTGTGTTTGTTAAACACAGTGAGGCAAGATCTATGCATTTTCACAAAGATTTAGCACTTTTATGAGCAAAACGCTAATCAATTTTTAGAGTTAAATAAATCCCTGAAATGCTTCATTGGCAAGCATTTAAACTAGTCAAGGGGGAGGCACTGGAAAGGAGCAGGGAAATTCTAGCCCCCAAAAAAAATCATGGTAGTAAGTGCGGTAAACACCAACATAGAGGTGTCGATAGGGAGAAGGGCAGGGGGAAATGGAGAAAGTGACAAAGGCAAGAAGGACAGGGATGGGGCAAAAAGGAGTAAGGCCATCAGGAAATGGAGAGTAATGAGTACTAATGCCTGTAGTCTGGGCAACAAGCTCCCTGACCTGGTGGCCTTGATGGAAGAGGGATGCCTGGATATCGTAGCAGTCACAGAAACATGGTACACAGAGAACCATGACTGGGATGTTAACATACCAGGGTATATAACCTACAGGAGAGACAAGCAGGGGAGAAGAGGGGGAGGAGTAGCTCTCTATGTAAAGGAAGGGATAAAAGCAACTGAACAAAAGAGTAAACACGGAGGAGAGGAGGCACTGTGGGTCACCTTGGAGACTGGAAAGGGCACCACAATCCGCACAGGGGTTGTGTACAGACCCCCATGTCAGGGGGAGGGAATGGACAAGGATATGACAGAAGGCATTCTTAGAATGGCAGAGAAAGGGGTGATACTGTTGATGGGAGACCTGAATATGCCAGATGTTAACTGGAGCACATTTGCTGTAGCCACATCCAAGAGCAGGGCCATTCTTGATGCCCTACAGGTGGCAGGCCTCAGACAGCTAGTTTCGGAACTCACTCATGAGCGAGCAATCTTAGACCTCATACTCTCAAACGGGGTCAGTGAGAGGATCTCAGATCTAGAAGTGGGTTGCCATCTGAGAACAAGTGACCATCAAACAGTGTGGTTCACGTTAAACTCAGCTACAGAGTCAAGCCATACAAAAGTGAGGGTACTGGACTTCAGGAGGGCTGACTTTGGCAAGATGGGAGAGTGCCTCAGAAAAGCACTAGCAAACAGGCTAGAAGGAGGTGTGGAGCAACCATGGAGAATCATCAAAACTGCCATCACAGAGGCAACAAGCCTTAGTGTGAAGCAAATAAACAAATCAAAATGAAAGAAAAAGCCACTGTCGTTCTCAAAAGAGGTGGCTGTGAAAGTCAGGAAGAAAAAGATAGCATTTCGGAAGTATAAGGAAACACAAAAAGAGCAGGACAGAAAGCTGTACCAGTTAAGGCAGAAGGAAGCAGGGAGGGAAGTCAGAATAGCAAAGGCCCAAACTGAGGAAATGATAGCCAACTCAGTTAAGAAGGGGGATAAAACCTTTTACAGGTACATCAGCGAGTGTAGAAAGACAAAGGGAGGGATAGTGAGGCTGAACAGAATGAATGGTCGGTGGGCAGAGGGGGACAGTGAAAAAGCAGGGATACTGAATGAATATTTCTGCTCAGTATTCACAAAAGAGGAGGGGGAAGTGCCTAATCCAATTAACAGAAGCACTCTTGATAGGGGGGTCGATCCCAGTCCTTTCACAGAAGAAAGGGTTCTGCAAGAACTCCTAAAACTGAAGGTGGACAAAGCAATGGGGCCTGATGGAATTCACCCCAGAATTCTAAAAGAATTAAGGGGGGAACTAGTGAAACCACTGGCAACTCTTTTTAATAAATCATGGGAGGATGGTGTGGTGCCCGAGGACTGGAGGAAGGTGGATGTGATTCCCCTTCACAAAACTGGGACCAAGACAGAGGCAGGAAACTACAGACCTGTCAGTCTGACCTCTGTGGTAGGGAAAGTGATGGAGTCACTTCTGAAGAAAAGAATAGTTGAGTACCTAGAGGCCAGTGGGGCACAGGATCCAAGGCAGCATGGGTTCACAGCGGGAAGGTCATGTCAGACGAATCTAATAGATTTCTTTGACTGGGTGACCAAAGTAGTAGACCAGGGAGGGGCTGTGGACATGGCCTACCTAGACTTTAGCAAGGCATTTGACACAGTCCCACACAAAAGATTAATAGTCAAATTAACCAGCCTGGGAGTGGGTCCCAGGGTGGTAGCCTGAGTAAAACATTGGCTGAACAACAGGACACAGAAGGTAATTGTAAATGGAGTCCACGCTGAAGAAAGAGGGGTTACTAGTGGGGTACCGCAGGGTTCAGTATTGGGTTCAGTCCTTTTTAATGTCTTCATAAGTGACATTGCAGAGGGGCTGGAAGGAAAAATATGCCTCTTTGCAGATGACACAAAGATCTGCAACAGGGTTGATACACAAGGAGGTGTGGAAAGGATGAGAAGGGACTTGGCAAGGTTGGAGGAATGGTCAGAAATATGGCAGCTTGGATTCAATGCAAAGAAGTGCAAAATAATGCACCTGGGAAACAAGAACCCAGGGGAAGAATACACAATTGTGGGGGGGTAGTAACAACAACAAAAAAGGAAAGGGACCTGGGGGTAATCATATCAGATGACCTTAAGATTAGCAAACAATGTGAGAAGGCAGTAGCGAGGGCTGGGGGTATACTGGGATGCATAGGGAGAGGCATCAGCAGCAGAAAACAGGAAGTTGTTATCCCTCTGTACAGACAGTTGGTGAGACCCCATCTGGAGTAATGTGTCCAGTTCTGGAGACCCCATCTCCGCAAGGACATAGACATGATAGAGGCAGTCCAGAGGAGGGCAACTAAAATGGTGCAGGGTCTGCAAGAGAAGCCGTATGAGGAGAGACTAAAGGAGCTTAACATGTATACTCTTGAGGAAAGAAGGGAGAGGGGGGATATGATAGAAGCTTTTAAGTACCTCAGTGGAATCAACAAAGTCCAAGAGGGTAGCATCTTTCAGAAAAGAGACGTGCAAGAACAAGGGACACAATTTAAAGATGGAGGGGCGTTCAGGGGCAATGTGAGAAGTATTATTTCACAGAGTGGGTAGTGGATGCATGGAACAGCCTTCCTGAGGAGGTTGTAGGGTCTAAAACTGTGGGAGAATTCAAGAATGCATGGGACAGACATAAGGCAATTCTTGTGAGGGGCAGGAAGAAATAGGCTGTTGGTTAACTAGGATCTGTGGCCTATCCTGTAGGAGAGGGAAATGGGCAGACTAGATGGGCCAAGCAGTCCTTATCTGCCGTCAAAGTCTATGTTTCTATGTTTCTATATTTCTAAGGGTATCTGTTTGGCACTATTGTTAGTAGTAAATCAGAGATTCTGATTAGTAGATTCCAAGTAAGAAACAAAATTATGTAATTCTCCCACACTACCCTTCCATATCATAAAAATATAATCCAGGTATCATTTGTACATGTCTGTCTTACCCAAAAACTAATTTACTGCTGGATTATAGGCATATTCCTGTTCCCACTGTACCAAATAGATAATGACATAATTTGGGGCTGTCGCTGCCCCCATAGCCATTCCCTTTATTTGATGATAAATCTCAGTTTTAAATTAATTGACATTCTTTTTCAAAACAAACTCCGTTAATCCAACCAAAAACTCGATGAATCTGGTTGGTAAGGAAGTATTATTACATAGGCCTAATTTGAGTGCCTCCAACCCCTCATCATGTGGTATGTTTGTATACATTGATTGTATATCCAGTGTTAGCAACAAATCATCTGGCTCAATGGCAATATCCTCAATGATGTCTATAAACTGCATACTATCCCTCAAAAAAGATCTAGAACCCCGAGCTAAATCTTTAATATGCATGTCTACAAATTGTGCTAATGGTTCAGTAAGAGAGCCATTACTAGCTACAATGGGTCTAGTAGGGGGATTCCACAGGTTGTAATGCACTTTTGGGAGACCATAGATAACTGATTTTACAGGATGTTCTACCCTAAGGAGATTACATAACTGTTGGGAAATAATCCCTAACCTCACTGCCTCTTGTAAATATTTATCAATTTGTCCAGTCTAGCATTGCTTGTAAAGTGCTTTGGGATGTATGAAAAGTGCTATATAAATGCTGATTCTTCTTCTTCTTCTGACATTTGTACGTTATCATGGGGTCAATTGACAATTTTTTCATAAAAAGTCTCATTCTGTAATTGTCCAGTCAGTTCTTTACAATACTTCTTCTTATTCATTATAATCACAACCCCACCCTTCTTTGCTGGTTTGATAATGATGGTGTTATTATTTTGCAAGTGTTTAATAGCTTTCTGTTCCTCTAATGTAAAATTTTAAAAGTCCGGTTTAGGGTTGTTCTTAATCAATCTATCGATGTCCCTTTCAGAAGCATGTAAAAAGAAATTTACTGCTGGATTCATGGGAGGTATAAAACTGGATCTTTTCTTTAATTTAGTACCATAACCCATTTCTCCTGGTTCTCCTAAGAGTCTTGATGTATCGATCAAGTCAGTATCCTGATGTTCTCCTGTCTCTCCACTTTCTTTCTTGGAGAAAAAAATTTTAAATTAAGTTTTCGTGCAAACACCTGAAGATCCACTATAGTTTCAAAATGATTAATTGCATTAGTGGGTATAAATGTCAATCCTTTATTCAAAATATTCTTCTCAGCCTCTGTAAGGTAATATGATAAGATGTTAATCACCAAGTGTGTCTCAGTAGATGTTTTCTCATTTATTTGCCCCTCCACTGTTGTCTCCTGCCCCGTATTGATTCCTCATTGATTTGTATCTGCCTCTTCCTCCCCTTACCTCTCCCCTTTCCTCTTGTGCCCCTCCTTGTCTTTTGCCTGCAAACTGAATCAAACGTAGGCTGCGTATCAGTCCTCGCTGTGGTGAAATAGGTAATTGGGGGAAGTTGTTTTCTTGTTCCACATTTACTTGTGCTACAATCTGCTGTGTTGTTTCCAATATTTGTTGGCCTCTTATTAGTCCTTGCTGATTGAAGGGTGGAGTGGTCATGAAATCCTCTATCAAAATCAGGGGGTGGGCAGGGGGGACTGCAAATCCTCATGTACTCTCTGAGGCTCCCTTGGTAAGTTGCCATGTGGTAACTGAATTTCTCTCATAGTCCCCATATGTTGTGCTATTCTGTCTACTAAAAAAGGGCGTACTGTATTATTCTCCACCTCATTAGTGTCCTCAACAGTCTCAGACCCACTAGTATATACATTACTGTGCCCTGGTCTTTTCAAAATAGGTTTGATAGAATTATTATTCTTATTCCACTGAAAAATATGTCCATTCTCATAATCTCTTCCATCTCGGAGGCACCCACATAGCATATATGCACCTTTTGTAAAAATTACACCTGGCAGAGTATAAAGGGAGATTTTAATAGCTCCATACATATAAGCAATGGGGAGGAAGAGGCAACACTGTGTCATCAGCTGGTGGTGTTTGCCAGTGCGATCTCCCAGGGGGCCGCGCTCCGGTCATCAGTATGCCAGCTGCAGCCCCCCCAAGGAAAATTATTTTTATGAACAATCAGGTCTGTTAATTATTTTAAAAATATTGAGACTCGAGAGGAAAGGGGAGCTTGAGCTACAATCTATGCAACAGTGGCTCGAGCTTCCTTCCCAGTAGATCTACCTTAACGTTCATTTTCCCATGACAACTAAGCCAATGTAAATCCCACATATGTGGAGGGATCCTAGGGTTCCTAAGTAGTTCTGTTAGATTTTGTCTACTTTCTTCTGGGCAATGCTCAAATACAATTGGGACTGTGCAAATTGTATTTTAAAAAGTCTGCATACAGGACTCTCATCTGAAAAGAGATAATCATATTAGTAGTGACATCCCATTGTCTTAATCTCACAAATATTTCTTTCCAATACATCGGGATGTCCAATTGTCATACAATTCTAAGCACCTTATGATCCCATAACTGAAGCCACACCTTAATATTATTATATACCCAAGGTTCCCATCCTTTATCTGTATGAACTAAAAGAGGTCGTAGATTAGCCATAAAAAATATGCAGTTAAAAAATAATAACGGATGAACCATCTGCAAGCCGCCCTGCCAAAAAGGAAGATACAATATATTTCTTTTTATGGGGTTAAGATGGCTTCCCCAGAGTGTTTGAAAAAATACGCTTAATAAACGTGTCTGTAAACATTTTGGAGGGGAAAACATAACTAATAAATAAGAAGACCGGTATCAAATAAGTTTTAATTATATAGACTCTCTTTTTCTTCACCATTTTCCATTTGTTCCAAGTGGAAACTTTGCATTGTGTTACCCCAAGTTTTCTTCCCAATTAAGCACATCAAAACGTGTTGTTCTAAATTTAACTCCTAGAATCTTGATCGGTTCTGATGCAATCATTACACCTCCCACATTTTCTGAAGTCAAAGAGTGATCCCCTAACACCTTACCCACACATTTGTTTATATTCAAAGCTGCACCCGCTACTGTTCCAAGTTCAGAGCATACTCTCAGGGCTTCCATCACTGAGGCTTCATCTTTCAGTAACAAGCACATATCATCTGCATATGCTATGGTATTCGGAACCGTCAAACCTGAGCTGTCCATAATTGGTGTCGGCTGTCGTGTAGCATTAATCATTCTCAATAAAGGATCTAAAAAAAAGATGTACAATACCGGACTTAGGGGGCATCCCTGTCGTAACCCTCTCTTAATACTTATTAAAGGTCCTTTCCACCCATTCACCAATGGAACTGTTGTTGCTGAATAATGCAACACTTTAATCCACTGTATAAATGTATCAGGTATCTGGAATTTTTACAAAACCAACCATGAGAAGTCATGACTAACAGCATCAAATGCTTGTCTCTGGTCTAAGGATACCACCAGGCCCAAAAGATGGTCCATATTCCCCTTTTCTATTACTGTAATTCTCAGAGCAAAAACAAGTGATCTTGAATGCATTGTCCTTTTATAGAAGGGGCTTGTCCATCCGAAATAAGTGATTTTGCTACACCCATCAGTCTGTTAGCCAGGATTTTAATAAGACTCTTAAATCTGTGTTTAACAGACTGATTGGCCTCCAATTTTGTAAGGCCCTTTTGTCCCCCTTTTTATGTATATAAATTAAAGATCCCATGTTCATCTTTAAAGGAATATCTTGTGAATCCAGCATACAATTACAAACTTGGGTTAAATTCCTCACCCAGTTCTGTGCCCATAAATTTATAAAGCTCTGATGGTAAGCCACCTGGACCTGTGGCCGTATTATTATTTAAAGAGTGAATATGCTTCCATAACTTCCAAATGTTGTATAGATCATTCTAACAGTGTATTCTCTGCCTGTAGAGGTGCTGGGAAGTCAACTGTAGACAGTACATTCTCAGCCCCCACAGCACCAATTTCAAGTGGGCCATAGTTTGTTCTGGAATATGCAGTAACCAATTCCATAATGTCAGCATTAGTGGTTTTAAATTTGTTCTGTTGATTATGTAGTGCAGTGATTTCTTTTTTACAAACTCTAAATTGACATGCTTCATTTGGGCAAATTATCTCCGTGGTTCCAGCTACACCAAACTGTTGCTGGTGCTTCAGTGTTTGGGCCTTTTCCATATGAAATACCTGTGACTGGTTTCTAAGCACTTGAATCTGTGCCATATAACCATGCTTATTATTTGTGGATAATGATATAAGCCTTTGTAGTTGGATTCGAGGTTGTGAATATCTTTTATATTTATCCATACAGACAGATCTACTGTGCTGTTTAAAACATTTAGCAAGATCTTGTTTAAAATCCACTCACCACTGTATAATATTATCATATAAAATGACAACTGATTTTTTTTTGCTTCCAAAAATTCTTTCAGAAGTGACACAAAACCCTCATTTTGTAATAAAGTGGTATTCATTTTCCAGATACCAGGGCCTTGTTGTATAGAATGTCTAGTCCCTATACAGACTGTTAGGACACTGTGGTCTGAAAATTCTACAATATTTACTACTGTTTCCTTAATATATAGGTTTTAGGATACAAAGAAGAAATCAATTTGGGTGACCAGGATTCCCTTATGAAATGTAGGAGTGTGTGAATTAGTGTGTGATTTATAGACGTCTATCAAACGTGCAGTTTTTAATACTGATGTTAAAAAATTGGAGTCGCAGAATAGCTTTGAAGTTGTGGAGGTGGAGGTTCTATCTTTTAAAGAGACAACACAATTAAAATCTCCTCCAAAAATTATAAACTGGGAAGTGTGAAGGAAAGGCTGAATCAGTTTCAGGAGGTCAAGTCGCTGGGCCTTCGTTTGTGGGGCATAAATGTTTATTAGTCTGTATAATGCATGTTGAATTTTGACATCCAAAATTAAGACTCTCCCAGGGGCCAAGTCAATTAATTTGATAAGTTCTATGTCTGGGAAGTGAAACAGAGTCCCTACTCCAGAGCATGTTTCCTGGCCAATGGACCAGAAAGGGGGTCCAGGATATCATGCTCGTTTAGCCTGCTGTATTTCATATAAAGTATGGTATCTTACATCTTACAGAAATACAACTCCTAAGGTACACATGGTAAGATATGAAAAGACCAAATCCCTCTTATCTGGATTCTTTATGCTGTTAACATTTATAGTATGACAGAAAAAATGTTCATGTTCCACCATAGCAGTCAATTTTTCTTACATCACCCATTAAATCATTTCAACCTCCCCCTACAGGAAGCGGATTCTGTATGTTTATGTTTGGCCCTAGTCTATCATTTTTGGGGGCCTGAACGTTCCATTGGAACTTTGGTATCTGTTGTTTGTTCAGGATAGACAACTGAATTAATGAGGTATCAGAGTCACTTTCTGTTTCAAAAGCATCTGTCTGTAATAACTCATATTTGTTCATGGTTGCCACCTGCACATTATGTGTTGGTTGTGAATTTGCAGAATCCTTCAATCTTCTACTTCTCATAGTGTGAACAGTATTGAACTGGGTCACATTAGGAGGTGGGGGAGGGCCTTCATGGCAGTACTGTCCATAGTTATTACAGGTGTACTGCCTGTAGCTGGCTGTTTCTTTTCCTTCTCTGTTATGGGCATGGTTTCTGGTGCACTCTCAAAGTCTCCATCTCCAACCTCTGTCTCCACATTCTGGGGGGGGGCACTACTAGGTACCTCCTGAACTTAAACTACAGTGTCATTGTCCCTTCAACTTCCAGAGGGACCTGAGCTCTCTTCCGGTACTGCATCAACCTGCAGCTGAGCCTCTTCCAGCCCTGGTTCATTTCTGGAGAAGATCCTCTCTTTTTGTGCCAATGCAATGTATAGGAGCTGTTCAGCTTCGTCCGCCAATTCTGGTTTGTTATGTGCTGCCCACTGACAAGTCTGAAAGTTATGTCCAATCATATCACATAGGTTGCATCTCTTCCTTTCAGTACAATGTGCTCCAGAATGTCCAATTTTTCCACATCTGGCACATTTTAACTGATCACACGCACTTGCTAAGATGCGCCACTGAACCACATCTATAGTATGTCTTTGATTGTCTTGGGTAGAAGAGAACTCCCCTATCCCTATCCAGAAAAAAACTATTTGGCAAGTGCATCACCCCTGTATCACTCATATTCAGCATTGCTCTAATGCGCCATCCACCAGTCCATATCTGTTTGGAATCGAAGATGGCCTCCGGATCTGAAAGAACAGTATATCTTACTTTGAGCCAGTATGTTTGATGTGGAACCTTTATAAATGAGCAGTTTCTGCTCAAAGGTATTTGTAATCCGAGAATTTAATAAATAAATAAATAAAAATGTTAAATCATTCATATTCACCCCTCACTGCAAAACAATACTGTAATTGTTTTCTGTGTTGGCCTAGATAATGGAAGAACAGAGAAGGGAATCCATAATGGAGTATTCAGCAGTCTATGGTATTTAATCAAGAAACGTTCAAGGCCCTGCTGTGTTTTAAAACTTATATTAAACATAGTTTCCCCCAATATATGAATAAGGGTATGGATTTCATTGGCAAAGAACTTTAGGGAGTCATTTAGCAGTACTCTTGCAATATACAATCGATCTGGAGCTTCTTGCATACCTCCCATATATTTAAGTCTGACTGCATTATGCCTTTTTGCTGGTTGAAATGGAGTTCTCAAAAAAGGTGCTGAGGGGCGTGAGGTATATCTGGATGCTGCCACAGAATAAGTTTGCCTCTGCTCCTGCAGTATATTCGAGGCTTTATCTGAAGTTTGTCTTCCCAGATCAGTGATTATAGGATCTGTTGAGGCCCCAGGCCACTGCAAAACCAGATTCTGTGTCAGATTAAAATCAGGGGGATTTCCAACGATTGAGAGTTTGAGGCTTCAGTATTATCAGTGTGTACATCATGTAGAGCCCCTGGGATATGGATCGGTGATGCACCTGATATCCAGTGTCCCAAGGCCATTTCTGTTTCCCACCCTGCTGCCTGTAAGGCTTTGTCCACAGACCATACTTCATGTGTATTTTCATTTTGTACCGTGGGGTGTCTTAGGCCAGACATTATGTCTGTTTTTGCTCTTCCCAATACAGGTCCCACAGTACAGTCGGCATTCGGCTCAACAGAAAAATTGTGCGCTGCACAAGCCCTCACCTCCTCTGTTGGAGTTGAGATATCTGTAAGAGTAGCCTTCAGAGGTGTGGAGATGCATTCAGTTGCAAGTTCCGGTTCCATAGCAACAGTCACAACATTTTCATTTGTCGTGTCATTGTGCGGCATTCCACTTGCTACCACTTGCGCAAGCAAGACTGTCCAATTTGCCAAGTGTCTAGCATCCTCTTTCTCCAGTAGATCTTTCAAGATAGGGCTTGTGTTCTGTACATCTGTGAGTTTTACATCCTTGCTAGAGCAGGAAAAGGCTGCATTCTGTATTCCTTCTGTGTCTGATGAGCAATCTGCTGGACCATGTTTTATTTGTTCTTGTGAAGTCAATAGTGCTCGATCTACATCCATAAGTTCTGCAAAGGTCTCTAACTGGGCTGAGATAAGAAAGGAAACCTGCTCCCCTACCTCCACAACCTTCAGCCTGTCTTCTTCCATCCGGATGCCATCTTGGCCAAGTGCCAGGATGTCAGCGGTTCCCCTACAGGTGATTAGGGGAATTTTATTTTGACAATAAACATAACAAATACAGAAAAAATGCAGCATGCAGAGTAATACAGACTTATTTCTTAGGATAGACGAATACTTTCCAGCAAATCTGACTGCCAGTGTTTCTGTTAACCCACGGCCTCTGACAGCGGTTCTCGCACCTGTCAAACACTACCCTCTCTCATTCCCACCCTCCTGTTCCTCAACTGCCCACCTCCCCCCCACCTCCCACCACCTACTACCTCCCCTTGACAAAGCTTCACCATGGCTGCTAAAACTGCATTTCTGCAGACTGGGAGCACCCCGTCTGAACTGTAACATGATTGTTAAACACTGTACTGCACTTAATTAGTGCTGCATTAATATGTTTCTCTGCAAGTGTGATCCTGTTTCTTCTTACTTCTTGTACCTTGCTTAATGTTGTAACTGCACACTAATACCACTTGTTAGTAAATGTCTTTCTGTTCTGCAATGTTTCATCACCTGTAAATGTCTTGTATTCCTTGTTGACTTGGAGCCTTTGTAAACAAGCCCCCCCCCCGGCTCAAAGGTATTAATCCAAATTTGATATAAATAAATAAATATAACAAAACATAGGAAAAAAGACTGTTCATGCACAGCCTTTTTAAATAGAAGGGAAAAAAGGGAAAAAAAATAAACCAGTTAAAGGGAGATATCAATAGTGGGAAAGGTAATGTTTACCATACACATTTTAAGAGAAAACAAAACACAATAGTACATATGACTACAAAAGAATAGCATAAAAAACATAAGTAAAAAATAACTGGACACGTTCAATTCAGAATGGAGAAAAAATAACCTGAATAACATTATCAGTCAAAAGATCCTATGATATTCAGTTTAACCATGCAATTCTTCTCCAAAGAACATCAGCCCTACATTTTGGCAGTCTTCTATAATCTGATGATTGGACTTGCTTAACAGCTTTCTCTTACAGTAACTGGTAATTGCTATTTTTCTTTTCAACTTAGATTGTGGGCTTTTAGTGACACTGTAAGTTATTTGCTGTCTTTACTTAGAATTGTTTTGGGGCTGTTGAAAATTTAAAACGTGGTGGTGTATTTCTTTGCTGTCTTTAATTGCTGCAAATTTAGTTTTGGCTTGTCTGATTTGCCCTGTAGTTTGGGTGGGGGTGTTAATAGTCTGGCCTCTGACCTCAGCTATGTGATAACTGGAGGTGGGGCTTAGTCAGAGTTGAGGTAGCAGGTGAGTTTTGTTTTCTCAGAAGAAGCCAGAAGGGGAAGGAAACATATTCAATTTAGCGCTTTACAGTAACTGGTAACTGCTATTTTTCTTTTAAACTTAGATTGTGGGCTTTTAGTGACACTGTAAGTTATTTGCTGTCTTTACTTAGAATTGTTTTTGGGCTGTTGAAAATTTAAAACATAGTGGTGGTGTATTTCTTTGCTGTCTTTAATTGCTGCAAATTTAGTCTTGGCTTGTCTGACTTGCCCTGTAGTTTGGGTGAGGGGTGTTAATTTTCTGGCCTCTGACCTCAGCTACGTGATAACTGGAGGTCGGGCTTAGTCAGAGTTGAGGTAGCAAGTGAGTTTTGCTTTCTCAGAAGAAGCCAGAATGGGAAGCAAACATATTCAATTCAGTGCTTTACAGTAACTGGAAATTGCTATTTTTCTTTTAAACTTAGATTGTGGGCTATTAGTGACACTGTAATTTATTTGCTGTCTTTACTTAGAATTGTTTTTGGGCTGCTGAAAATTTAAAACATAGTGGTGGTGTATTTCTTTGCTGTCTTTAATTGCTGCAAATGTTCGCCCCTCCTCCCTCCCCTTCCCCCAGCTCTTAATTATATGCCCTGTTAAATCTGATTGACAGGAGCTAAACACAGGGGATAGTAAGGGGTGTGGAGTTTGAGGGGCATAAGGGGGAAGAAGCCCACCCTCAGCACAAATGTTTTGACTCATTTATTTATTGGTTTATTTTGTTTTTTTAAAAAGAAAAGTATCTGAGGATCAGTGGCAGGATTTTTAGGACAGAAAATTAATAAAAGGGAACTAGGAGAGCTTCAGTAACAGACAAGTAGTGGAATAGCAGTATAATTGCAGTATAATGTGGGAGTGGTGCAATGCAGTGGCTGTGGGCAGCTATTTCAGGCAGACCTTCTGGACACTGAGGTGCTGCCCTATCTGCATGCATCTCTCTGGACTGCAGGATGAGGTAGCCAGACTCAGAGCAGAAGTAAGCTGGGTCAGGAGTACCATCACCCCTATCCAGAGACCACCCAGTCCAATGCAACTGCCTCAAAGGATGCCGAGAACGAGGAGCACTTGGGTGACAGTAGGCTCAGGGAGGGTTAGAGCAGTCAGGCAGAAGCACATCCCAGATTCTATTCCACTCAAGAATTCATATGCTACACTGGCAAATGGGGACAACCAAATAGAGGTACCCAGAGAAGTGGAAGGAAAGGATGTGGAGGTAAGCCAAGGAGGTGACCTCAGTGGGGAGAGCAGTGGACCCCAGAGGAGGAGGAGGAAGCAAATCCTGGTGGGGGACTCAATCATAAGAGGGATCCAGCTAAGAACACAGGAGGGGGAGGACAGGGAGGTGAGGTGCCTACCAGGTGCCACGGCATGGAGGGATGGAAGGAAGATCCTGGGGATCACTGGGAAGGCAAGATGGGAGGGTGAGATGGATGTCATTATCCACCTAGGTACTAATGATTTGGCAAATGAGGAGCCAGAGGAAGTTCAGGAAGAGTTTAGGAAATTAGGGAGGGGTCTCAAGCAAGTAGCTACTTCTGTCACTTTTTCAGAAGTACTACCTGTGAGAGGCAAGGGAGAGCATAGGGGTGCATGCATCAGGAACTTTAACTCATGGTTGAAGAACTGGTGCTGTGAGGAAGGTTTGGATTCATTGGTGACTGGGAACCACCTGGAGGATGGAGGTTTGTTCAAACCCTGACGGCCTGCATCCATCCTGGAGGGGAATCCAAGTACTCAATGATAAGTTTAAATGCTACATTGACGAGCATTTAAACTAGCAAAGGGGGTGGCAGGCCAGCAAGAAGGGTACCTACTTGCTCACCCCCACAGCTAGCAGTGAAACCAATGAACTGGAGGAGTGGCTAGCTCTACAAAGCAGTGTGCAAAAGATGGAGATTAGCACCCAAGAGGTGGATAGGCAGAAAAGGGGCAAAATTCAGCAGAGGGGAAGACAGCAAGGAGAACCAGGGATAAAGGACAACCAAGGATGGGGCTGGAGTAGAACAGCAAAACAGTCTAGGGAGATCAAATCATGGAAAGCCATGTGTGCCAATACCAGGAGCCTTAGCAACAAGATGGAAGATCTGGAGACTGTCATGGTGCAGTCAGCCCTGGACATTGTGGCCATCACTGTAACCTGGTGTAATGATAACCATGACTGGGAGATGGCCATACCTGACTACAACATATTCAGAAGAGACAGGGCAGGTAGGAAGGAGGAGGAGTGGCACTGTATGTGAAAAATGACATAAGGGCCACAGAGATCCAGAAGGAACAAAATGGGGAGAGATACTGTGGGTTGCTTGGAAAGGAAAATGGGGCCAGCCATCCAGACAGGTGTGGTCTATAGACCACCAGCCCAGGAGGAAGAAACAGATAGGAGTTGATGCTAGCCATCCAAAGGATGGCAGACAAGGGTGAGGTAGTACTGGTTGGAGTTCAATATTCCAGATGTGGACTGGAGCATCCCAGTAGCAGCATCAACTAGAGCAGATTTATCCTGGACTCCTTCAGGGTGCCTTCCTCAAGCAACTGGTCATGGAACCAACTTGGCAGAAGGCAATACTGGACCTTGTGCTCACAAACAGGGACAGTGTGATGGGGTAACAGTGGGGGAGCACCTGGGAAACAGTGACTACCAGTCATTGTGGTTTGAAATCACAGAAAGAGCAGAACCAAACCACACAAAAACACATATCCTGGATTTTAGGGGGGAAGACTTTGGGAAAATGGGGAGATACTTGAAAGAGGCATTAAGGGGAATGGAGCAGGAATCAGGGGTTGAGGAACAGTGGGCAGTATTTAAAATGGGGATTACAAGAGCAACAAAATTATGCATTAAGCCGGTTAGCAATAGGAAAAGGAAGAGGTTTTCCAAAGAGGTAGCAAAAGAAAGTGAAAGCCAAAAAGATTGCATTCAGGCAATACAAAAAAAACACAGGCAGAAGGGGACAGGGAGAAGTACCAGGAGAAGCAAAGGGAGGCAGGGAGGTCAGTAAGGGAAGCCAAAGCTCAGACAGAAGAACACATTGCAAAATCAGTGGGTAGAGGGGAAAAAACTTTACAGGCACATAAGTGAAAAAGAAAGGCAAAAGGAGGGATAGTGAGACTGAAGGGGAGGATGGGGGCCGTGGAGGATGACAACAGTAAAGCTGACATATTGAACAGGTATTTCTGGTCAGTCTTTACTGAGGAAGAGGAGGTAATGGGTCTGAAGGGAGTACAAGGGGTGAGAATGGTGCAGAAATGGACATAAGTCCCTTTACATGAGAAAGGGTTCTGAAGGAACTGGAAGTAATAAGAGTTGATAAAGCAATGGGCCAGATGGGTGCACCCAGGGTCCTTAAAGAACTAAGAGAGGTGGTGGCTGAACCTCTGGCTATCCTGTTTAGCGATCACTGGAAACAGGGGAGGTACCCAAAGACTGGAGGACAGCAGATGTAGTCCCCTCATACAAAAGTGGGAACAAAGAGGAAGCAGGGAACTACAGACCAGTCAGCCTCACCTTGGTAGTGGGGAAGATCATGGAAGCACTACTTATGGAGAGATTGGTGGAACATCTGGTTGTCAATGGACTACAGGACCCAAGGCAGCATGGTTTCACCAGGAGGAGGTCATGTCAGACCAACCTCATTGAATTTTTTGACTGGGTGACTAGGGAGGTGGATCGGGGAGGGCAGTGGACATGGCCTATCTGGACTTCAGCAAGGCCTTTGACACTGTCCCACATAGAAGACTATTACACAAACTGGGGAATATGGGTGTGGGCAGGACAGTAGTGTGGTGGGTAGGTAACTGGCTGGGTGGCAGGACACAGAGGTGGTGGTAAATGGCTGTCACTCCAGGAGGGAAGAGGACCAGGGGTACCACAGGGATCAGTGCTGGGACCGGTTCTATTCAACATCTTCATCAGTGACATTGCGCAGGACCTAGAAGGCAGAATTTCACTGTTCGATGATGACACAAAGCTCTGTAACAGAGCAGACACAACAGAGAGTGTTGACAAAATGAGAAGGGACCTGCAGAAACTTGAAGAATGGTCAAGGGTTTGGCAGTTGAAATTCAATGCAAAGAAGTGCAAGATAATGCATATGGGGCACAAAAACCCTGGCACAATATATCAGTTGGGGGGTGAGGATATAGCATGCACCAAACAGTTAAGGGATCTTGGGGTTATCATCTCTGATGACCTCAAGGTAGGGAAACAGTGTGACAAGGCAGCAGGTAAAGCAAATAGGATGCCGGGATGCATGGGCAGGGGGCATCACCAGCAGGAAAAGGGAGGTCATAATTCCACTATACAAGACACTAGTGAGGCCCCACCTGGAGTACAGTGTGTTACCTAAGTAAGGACATAGACAAGGTAGAGAAGGTTCAGAGGAGGACAACAAAGATGGTACATGGATTGCATCACAAGTCCTATGAGGACAGGTTGAAGGAACTGAATATATACTCCCTGGAGGAGAGGAGGGAGAGAGGGGATATGATAGAGACATGCAAGTATCTTACAGGGAGGAACAGGGTGCAGGAATACACTATTTTTAAGCAAAAAAGATGTTCCAGGACTAGAGGGCATGGGATGAAGTTGGAGGGAGGACGATTCAGAGGAAACGTGAGGAAGAATTTCTTCACAGAACGGGTGGTGGACAAGTGGAACACCCTGCCAGAGAAAGTGGTGTGGGCTGAAACAATCACGAGATTTAAGAATGCATGGGATAGACATAAAGGAATTCTGGAGGTCAGGGGTAAGGGGCAACAGACTTCTAGGAAAACATAAACTGAATTTACAAGCTCAAATGGGCAGACTGGGTGGGCCATAGGCCCTTATCTGCTGACACTGTCTATGTATCTATGTATCTATGTAACAATCACTGCAAAAGAAATTGGAGACGTGTTCAGTTGTTGGGACAGAAATTGACACTGTGCCTGCCATAGGTAGAATTTCAAACATGCAAAAACACATTTAATGTGCTCGGATCAAATAACTTCAAATAACCAGAATAATCCCCCAGGATTAAACTCTCATAAGTAACAGAATTAAGATATGGCCACTGCCATCTAGCTGCTAAATAAGAAATCAATAATTTAGTAGATGGACAGCTCAAAAAAAATGAGATTGAGTTTCCTCAATCTGAAGACACTCGGCCCTAGGACAAACTTTCTCCTTCAGAGCCTTAAGGTTCATGTTCCCTCTAACCCCCAACCTCCCGTAACAACTAAGCCGAAAAACATCTCAAGTTTTTATAGGAACCCTTTTATCATTCAGCATTGACAACACCAAAGAGTGTCTAGATGGATAACATTGTGGAAACACAGTCTGGTCCACAAACTGTGAGGACACAATCTGCCAGGATAATGATTTCCTCATGGAAGTCAAAATAACTGTTTTAGTAAGCTTTCATTGCTTAACACAGAAACATAGAAACATAGAAGTTGACAACAGATAAGGACCGCAAGGCCCATCCAGTCTGCCCATTTCTTTTTCTATCTTATGAATGTGCCATCGGCCTTTGCTCTGTCAAAGGCCTATCTATTCATGCTCATCTGTATTGCTCCCTTATGCCTATCCATGCCTGTTTGAAGCCCTGCACTGTATTCGCATCTACCACTTCCTGAGGTAGGCCGTTCCATGCATCCACCACCCTTTCTGTGAAAAAGAACTTCCTCACATTACCCCTTAATCGGCCTCCCTCTAATCTCATGCTGTGTCCTCTTGTCCTGCTATTTTTCTAATATTGAAACATGTTAGACCCTTTCACCTTGTTAATGCCCTTAAGGTGTTGGAATGTTGCAATCATATCACCTCTCTCCCTCCTTTGCTCTAGGATATACATATTGAGCTCCATTAATCTGTCCTCAAATGTTTTCTGATGCAGTCCCTGCACCATTTTGGTTGCCCTTCTTTGGACTGCCTCAATTTGGGTAATGTCCTTGTGAAGGTGTGGCCTCCAGTACTGCGCACAATACTTCAGATGGGGCCTGACTAATGTCTTGTAAAGAGGGATTATTTCCTCCATCTTCTGACTTGTGATTCCCCTACTAATACACCCCAATATCCCCCCCAGCCTTGGATGATTTCTGGTCATCTGTGATGATGATGCCCAAGTCTCTTTCTTCCCTTGTGACTGCCAGCAACTCCCCTCCCAGCCTATAGGTGGCTTCAGAGTTTCTCTTCCCTATGTGCATGATCTTGCACTTCTTTGCATTAAACCCCAGTTGCCACTCTTCTGACCATTTTGTCAGTTTATCCAGATCTCTTCTCATTCTGCCCACCCCATCTGGATCATCTACTCTGTTGCAGATTTGGTGTCATCTGCAAACAGACAAACCTTACCCTCCAGTCCTTTTGCAATGTCACTGATGAAGATATTAAAGAGGACTGGCCCCAGAACTGATCCCTGAGGTACCCCACTTTGTGACTTGTATCTCATCTGACTGTATACTGTTTACCACCACTCTGTTTTCTGACCATCAACCAGTTTGCCACCCAGTTGACCAACTTCTGACCCATCCTGAGCCTACCCAGCTTATTAATCAATCTTCTATGTGGAAAAGTATCGAAAGCTTTGCTGAAGTCAAGGTAGGCGACATCAACTGCTCCCCCTTGGTCCACCACTCTGGTTACCCAGCCAAAGAAATCTATGAGATTAGTTTGACAGGACCTTCCTGTTGTAAACCCATGATGTCTTGGATCCTGTGTTCCTATGGATTCCAGGTGTTGCACTATCCTTTCCTTAAGGAGTGCCTCCATAATCTTGCCCACTACTGAGGTAAGACTGACTGGTCTGTAGTTCTCTGCCTCCTCCCTGCTACCACTCTTGCGGAGCAGGATCACATGAGCCCTTCTCCACTCTTCTGGGACCTCTCCTATGCTCAGAGACTCACTAAACAGTTCTGATAATGGCTCTGTTAGTTCCACCCTTAGCTCCTTTAGTATCCTGTGATGTATGCCATCAGGTCCCATTGCCTTGTCCACCCTGAGCTTATCGAAATCTGGTAGGACCCTTTCTTTTGTGAAGGGACTATGCCTCCTTCCCCTCTCTGTCCATGGTGCTGAGCTGTGGGCCCTGTCCTACCTTCTCTTCAGTAAATACTGAGCAGAAGTATCTATTTAGGATAGATGCTTTTACATGGTCCTCCTCCTCACATGCTCCCTTATCCCCTTTGATCTTAGCAATACCCCCTCTGGATTTTCTCCTTTCACTAAGGTATCTATAGAAAGTCTTGTCACCTTCTTTTACTGTTCGTGCTAGTGTTCCTCAGTTTGGGCCTTTGCCTGCCTTACTGCCTTCCCTGCCTCCCTTAGGGAAGTTTGGTATTCCTCCCTATCTTCATCCCGCTGCATTCCCTTATATTTCCTGAAGGCCAGCCTTTTGGCGCTGACCTTTTCTGCTACTGTTTTTGAGAACCAACATGGTTTCCTTTTCTTCTTTTGCACTTTCTTTTCTCTCTAACACAATGGGATGTTGCTTTAAGTATTGCATCCTTAACATTTGCCCACTTTGCCTGTACCCCCTCACCTGTATTTCTTTTTGCCAGGGCTAGCCTAACTCTGTTGGCCATCTTATCAAAGTCACTTCCTCAGAAGTCCCATATTTGTTCCTTGGAATGGAATGATTTAATTCTAGTGGCTAAACTGAACCATACCATGTGATTGTCACTCACCCCCAGGTGACCTTCTACCGGGAGATCTGTGATCCTTTCCCTGTTAGTCAGTACCAGATCTAGGATAGCCCTGTCTCTTAACCTTCTGAAGTAAAGATTCTGCATATTCTGGAATAGAATACTGTTGTAATAATTTATGGGGAAAGGAATCCCATTTACCATAAAACTTCTGAAAAAGATACCGTGCCCATTGCTGCCATGGGACCACCGTCCCACCCCCACCAAAACTTCAAAATGGAAACAAAAAAAAAAGAATGAAAAAAAAAAACTCTGGGTTCATCATACCTAACCCCCATTTAATAGGGAGATGTATATTCCTACTTAACGGGTTACGTCTACTTCCCCACAACATTTGAAAAAAGCAGCTAAATAAGCGTGTCTCTAAACAAATGGTTGGTGATATATGAAACTTAAATAAGTAAACATGGGCAACAAAAATCTCTTAATAAGCAATATTCTTTTCCGCTTTGAAAACTTCCATGATTTCCAGACATGAACTTTATGTTCACAAACCTTTATTTTGGATTCCCAATTCTTAAATTGAAGATTCCCATCTCCAAATTGTATACCTGAAATAGAAATTGTGAAATCAGTTGGTGGAAACACTAGTAATAGACCACTCCTTAGGGGGGGGCCAATCCTAACAGCCTGACATTTATCCATATTAATATGCGCCCCAGACACCTGAGAAAATTGAACCAGTTCCTCCATAACCTCACAGCCAACCCCCTCTGAAGGAACAAAGAAACACAGATCATCTGCATATGCAACTACATTCTGCCTTGCCAAATCCATATGATGAGACAACCCCACTATTCTTTGATTATTAATTAGATGTTGGATAAATGGATGCAAGGCATAGGTGTAAAGCAATGGACTCACAGGACACCCTTGTCTTATCCCTATATGCATTTCCAGAGGGTCACTCATCAGTCCATTGACATAAGGTAATACTGTGGCCTTTGAATACAAAGCCCACAACCATATCAACATATTCTTAGGAATCCCATAAAAACTAAGGATTTGAAATAGGTACTCATGTGACACCTTATCAAAGGCTTTTGCCTGGTCAATTGCCGATAGAAATCCCTTTAACTGATTTTGCCTCCCATATTCAAACATGTCCTGTATCAAAGCCAAATTAGTTGATCTATTCCTCCCTGGAATGGAGCATGACTGGGTAAAGTGTATTAGATGTGCACTCACTTTCTGTAACCTGAAGCACAACATTTTAGACACTATTTTGTAATCTGAGTTAAGCAAACTGATAGGTCTCCAATTGCTTAATAGTTTTTTTGGTCCTTTTTTATATATGAACAGCATAATAGCTGTGCCCAGACTGGAAAAAGACCCTGGATGTTGTAAGATGTCATTAAACAAGTCCTGTAATAATCCTGCTAGAACATCTATACATTTCTTATAACAAGCACCAGGTATCCCATCAGGTCCAGGAGATGCCCCATCCATCAAAGCTTTAATGGCCATCTCCACCGCCCAGGGGCATCAAGTTCAGTAATCTGAGACCTTGTCAACAAGGGAGGCAGGTGAGAAATATAATCTAGAAGGGATAGAGTCAGAATAAAAGGAGCTCCAAAAGTAACCTGTAAATGCCTATGTACCGTCTGCAGGATGTCCATGTCATGGGTCTGCAACTTGTCATTCACATTCTGCAGCTTCATCATAAGAGTCGCATCCAGCTGCTGTTTACAGGCAGCAAAAGGATCAGCAGATGGTAGAGACTCAGTGCCATATCTCAGCTCTGCCTCAAGAGACGCTACTCTGCTATACTGAAATGGAAACATCTGACTCTTGAGATGAGCAATATGAGACATGCACTGAGATCTTTGATTATGTGTAAGAGACAGATATTTATACAATTTGTTTCTGTGGTCCAAATATTGTAAATATTCCCTATTAGACTTACAGTGCCCAAGATGAGTAAGCAGAGCTTTAATATCGGACTTCGTATCAAACCACCAGCCCCACATGTCACTATATAAACATTTGACAGATTCCCGAATCTGAAACAGGGTCTCCAGTTCAAGAATAATATTCTCCTGTAGTAAATTTGAAACATTTATCTTCCACCTTTTGGTACTTGACAAAAAACATGGAGGAATCCTACCTAAATATAGGTGACAGGTAAGCAGGAGATGATCTGAAAACTCACATGGTAGTAACTTAAAAGAGTGAGGCATCAATAATCTCGAACAAAAATTAAAATCAATTCTGGTGGCATATCTATTCCTAAAATAGGTATACCCAGGCTCCATTGATAAATATCTGTAAGCATCTGTGAGACTAGCCTGCTGAACTATGTGAGACAAAGCATGCAAGTCACAATATACCTTTTTTTTTGAATAGCATTTCTAGATTTAAAGTCCATGCCACAATTCATATCCTCAGCCCAGATGATATGTCTAGTAATAAATGGATAAGGTCTAATGGAGTCAAATAACTCCACCCTTTTTGCCTTGGTCTAGGGTGCATAGGTATGTATGAGTCTGAAAGAAAAATGCCTGAAAGAACAATCTAAAAGAAACGCCCTCCCTGGGATGATATCTACCAGTCTCTGTAAAGTTAAGTCAGAACCTCGTATCAGTATCCCCCACCCCATCCACCGCATCAATGCCAAAAGACCAAAAGCAGGGGCCCCACACCCCACACTCTCCTTGCTTGGTCAGTGAAAAGCAGAGATTGAAGTCTGGTCTCTTGTAGAAAGATGATGTCATAAGAGGAATGTTGGAAATAGGACAATGCTGTCAACCTTTTCCTGTAATTGTGCATACTGCAGACATTAAGGGATGCAATACGCAAAATAGACATGAGAAAAGAAGAGTGAGGTCACTTCACCCAGGATCACCAGTTTTTACAACAGCCTTCTGCCCTTTTCCCTTTCTTTTTGCTAGATGCAGGAATAACCAGCAGACTTTCCTGCTCCATATCTGATACCATTTCTGACCATGAAGAAACATCAGAATCCAGATCAGATTCCCCCTCAGGCTGTAGGACCTGAAAGGGATTAGGAGAAGCAATGGGAGGAACTGCTGCTAAAGCCTTCTGTGAGGCTCTAGTGACTCTTTAAGTTTTGGGTAGTTGGAAATCAATGGGGGGGGGCATCTCTGTGGACTCAGCAATAACGGGGGGTGGGAGCATTTGGGTTCCAAGACATTCAGTACTATATCAGGATCTAGATCTGATGCCTCTTGCCTAACTTTGACCTGAGGATCCACTATGGCATGAGGGGGGCCTTGCCGAGATTCCAAATGAGCAGCTGCAAGATGCACTAAAGTCAGACTCTGAGCTGTATGGTCCAAAGATTCTTGGTCCAAACCATCCATTCTATTCTGCCCTGCCCAGGGACACTGGTGATAAGCATGCACTGGCTCCTCTCACAAGTTACACTTGAACACATTTGTGCAGGCCATGCTAATATGTCCAAAATCTCCACACAAGACGCATCTCATTTTGTCACATGAACTGCTGAGATGGGTGGATGAGCTGCATTTATAGCAGGCCCTCGGTTGGCCTGCATAAAAACAGACCCCTCTATCCCTTCCTAAAAAGAAACTATTAGGGATTGTCACGGGTTGTGGGTAGAGGTGGACTGATCAGGCAGTGAGACAGATGTAGTTCAAAACAAAATAATGTTTATTCTTCATAGCAGAACAATAATAGGCAAAAGAAATGAACTTAGGCGGCAAAATAAAAGGAGGCAAATCAAAATCCATGCTATATACATACATCAACTAGAAACTGCTAGTAGCGCTATCTCAGCAGTCTCCAACTGTTTGCTATCTCACCTCATCTCATCTCATCATATAGGGTTTTGTGACTATGTGATGGGCTAGCTCCACCCATCTGTACACATTTTACCTTTAAAGTCATTATTTACAATATATTTTTCAACAAACAAGACATTATATACATTTTTTCATCGTTATGTACATTTTAAGGCAGTCAAATCACAATAACAGTTTTGAGCACCAAACAAGTTCTTTGTACTGTTACCCTAAGCACCTCCCCAGGTCACTTCCTGTATAAATATAGCAGAGGAAAGGCTGGCCTGCTCTATAGAGAGATGGAGCTGGGAGGGGCTGCATCTTCAGGCAGGGCTACACTCTGAGAAACAGCACTAACAGGTAAACATTTGCTTTTTAATTCCCTGTTTCCACATTTTAGCTTGGGGGTGTGCCTTAATGCTTATGTATACTGTTTCTTGCTTATTTTGCTGCTTTTAGGAAGCTGTACTCCAAACACTGTTTTTAAAGGAGAAAAATGGTGCTCCTAACTGCCACTTTGCACCCAAGAAAAATAGCTTGAGAAGCTGCACTGCTGTGGAAAGGATAACAACAAACCTCCGGCTCCAGGCAGTGGCTTCTCTTCCATTTAGAGCCTAGGCTGCTTGCTAGTGCAGCAAAAGGACTTTGTCTAGCTGTTGCATTATTTTGGAGGTACCTAAAGCCATTGTTTCACTGCTTCCTGGTTTTTAGGGTACCTAGGGAAACATACAGGCTGCAAACAGCAGTATTTTGCGTCTCCTGGACTGGGCCTTTATTTTAAACTGCAGTAACAATATGGATACCAGTATTTCTTTCATTTATACTCTTTTATAGCCATGGCATATATCAATGCATTTCAGGGCAAGCTTTTCAGAGGCGTTTTGAAATGGGAGTTGGGACAGTAACTCCATGTTATGCCTTTGCTTGCTGGCTAACTTTAACAGTGGCAAAACCCAGGGATGTGAACATAGAACATATAGAGACAAACAACAAAGTGGGTAGCCAGCCCAACAAGCAAAACATTTAACACAGTACAACATATAACACAGGACACTCACAACTCAGGTATGCTATCTTTACATCCTTAGCATACTGCATTCAGAAAAAAGGGGGTACACCCTTTCACATTCTCCTCACCCAAGACAAAACCTGTGAGGTTTTTAATCCTAGCATGGTTTTGTTCATTTACATGCAGTATATCCTCATACTAGGTGCATTCTTATTAAATACATTCTTAAGTCTTACTACATACATTCTTACATGGTACACCTGGTATCAGATCTCTCACCGGGAGAGATGGAGCCATAGCCCGCCCTCACCAGGGCTCCACCCCGGGGACCCTATTACAAAACATTATCAAGTGGAAAGAGTTTCTTCTTTCCTGCATACTAGTTCATTTTCCCCGAGGTCTGATAACAGGTGTTCATTTTTATTTTCACTTGTCCCATATCTGGACATATAGTCCACATTACAGTGTGCGGTACCTTTCCTATGCTTGATGGTAAACCTGTAAGGTTGTAGAGAAAGGTACCATCTCATTATTCAGGGGTTCCTGTCCTTCATGACATGGAGCCAGCATAATGGATTGTGGTCCATCCACAATTCAAATTCAACACCCCATAAATAAAAACGGAGTGCTTCTATGGCTCACCGGACAGCTAGGCACTCCTTTTCAATTGTTGAATACCTTGTTTCTCATTCATGACATTTTCTGCTTATATAAACAACAGGATTCTCCTCTCCATCTATTATCTGGGCACACACAGCACCTATGCCACAGTTGGAAGCATCCATCTGAACAATGAAAGGTTGCGTAAAATCAGGAGTGCGTAGAACTGGGGATGATTACAACCCAGCTTTGAGGTTTCGGGAAGCTTCTTCACATTCTGGGGACCAAACAACTTTGTCAGGTTTTTTCTTTTTCATAAGGTCAGTTAAAGGGGCTGCTACTGTAGCAAAGTTGGGTAGGAAGCAACAGTAATAGCCAGCCAGACCCAAGAACGAAAGCACATCTTTTTTTGTTTCTGGCGTGGGGCTATTGGCCACAGCATCCACCTTTCCTATATCCGGCCTTAACAAACCTTTACCTATTCGAAAACCTACATATCTTGTTTCCTCCTTAGCCAATGAACACTTAGATGGGTTGATCATAAGACCAGCATCTTTGATGGCAGTCAACACTTCCATAAAAATGACGCATGTGGTCTTCCCATGTGACGTTAAAAATGACCACATTGTCAAGGTATGCTGCACTGTATTTGGCATGGGGAGTCAAGATATGGTCCATGACCCTCTGAAAAGTTGCAGGTGCACCGTGAAGTCCAAATGGCATCACGGTAAACTGGAAGAGGCCTAGGGGTGTACTAAATGCTGTCTTCTCACGGGCATCTGGATCTAGAGGAATTTGCCAGTACCCCTTCATTAAATCCAGGGTACTGATGTACTGGGCATTTCCTAAGTGATCCAAGATGTCAATTCTAGGCATCAGGTAACTGTCAAACTTAGAGACCATGTTCAGATGCCTAAAATCCAAACAGATCCTTACACCTCCTTCCTTATTTCCTACTACAACCATTGGGAAACTCCACTCACTATGGGAGGGTTCAATAATGCCTAATGCTTGCATTTTCTGACCCTCCTTGATGGCATCCTCTCTAATTCTTTCAGGGAGTCTGTAGGGCTTTTGTCTTATGGGTTGTCCCTGATTCACAGTAATATGATGCTCTGCATCCTTTACCCTTCCTGGTGTTCCAGTAAAAGTGCTTTTAAAAGTGTTTAACACATTCTGGAGTTCATCGTGTTGGTTTGGCATCAGCTCAGAGTTGATCTTTACATCTAAGAGCTCCCCTACACCTTCCAGACATTGGTACACTATATTAAGTTCACTGTCTGGAGGTTCTGGATATACATAACTGCATAGGAGGGGTGCCCGCTCCACCTAGGGCTTCAATAAATTGGCATGGCAGATGCGTTTGTGATGTTTCTTTTCAGGAGTGGTTACCTCATATGTCACTGAACCCACACATCTAGAGATTACATAAGGGCCCTGCCATTTCATATACAACTTATTTTCAGAGGATGGCAAGAGTAATAATACTTTACCTCCCTCTGAAAATTCTTTAAACCTGGTACCCTTATCGTAATGCTCTTTCTGTATGACTTGCTGGTCCTGATTGATTTTGTGTGCTGTCTGGACATATTTGGCTAACCGGATCTGCAACTGATATCAAAAATCCACTGGGCTGATCCCTTTCTCTGCTGTACCTTCTTCCCACTCCTCTTTGATTACATCCAGAAGACCTCTAGGGTTTCTCCTAAACAGTAATTCAAAGGGTGGGAATCTGGTAGAGGCCTGTGGTACTTCTCGATAAGCAAACATTAGATAGGGTAGGTATACATCCCATTTAGAACCTTCTTTCTGTACAAATTTCTGAAGCATTTTTTTCATTGTTTGGTTGAAATGTTCAACCAGGCCATCGGTTTGAGGATGGTAAGGTGTCATGTAAATGGCTTCAATACCGAGGACCTGATACAAACGTTTCAACAAGCTGGCACAAAAGTTGCTTCCTCTATCTGTAAGTATTTCTCTAGGGATACCCATTCTACTGAATATCTTACCAAGTTCTTCAGCAATGCTAGGAGCTGTAACAGTTCTAAGAGAGACAGCTTCAGAGTATTTAGTTGCGTAATCGCAAACTACAAGAATAAAATGGTTACCTTTAGCACTTTGTGGTAAAGGTCCAACAACATCCATTGCTATCCTCGCAAATGGTGTTGTGAACAGAGGCATAGACTGAAGGGGTACCTTGTCACTGCGTCTGATTTTGGCTACACACTGGCATTCACTACAGCATCTATAATATTCGGACACTTCATCATGAATGCCAGGTCAAAAAAATCTATGGAGCAAGCGAATCAATGTATGGTCCCTCCCCAAATGTCCCGCCAGGGGAATATCATGAGCCATTTCCAGTAACTTTTGTCTATACTGTTTAGGCACCAACAATTGATCCACCGTTTCCCCTGTTCGGGGGTTAACCTGTACTCTATATAACAAATCATTCTTTATCTGAAATTCAGCTTGTGCTGCATCAGTAGAAACGCCAACCTGTGAAAAGAAAGGTATTAAGGTTACAACTGCCTTCTGTAACTCTTTAAACTTCCCAGACCCACTTTCTTTCACAAGTTCTACATCATCTAACACTTTAACATCAGCTTTAATGTCTTTAGTATCAGATTTAATGTCTCTAGCATTAGACTGAGTCCATAAATGTTTTTCTTTTTTCTTCTGGTGCTCTGGACTTCTTCTCTTTTCCAGGGGCCCTATAAATATCCTGCTGAAAGGGGTATAACAGTTCCAATGTATTTTCTTTCTTTGCTTGTGCTCAGGTAACAGCAGCACACAAATTGTCTGATAACAACTGTTCAAACTGGGGATAATCATGACCAATGATGATGGAAACAGGCAAGTGTGGTACTACCCTGACTTTCGTGGTTTGAGAGTGTCCATTAATTTGTAGCACACTATCCAGTAAAGGGTAGTGATGAGTGTCACCATGTATGCAAGTTACTCCTGTACAAGGGCCTCTTGGTGCAGGTTTGTATCTAGTACGTCAGCTTGAACAAGAGTTTGTCTACTCCCGAGTCAAGTAGGTCACTCACCAGTTTTTCCCCAATTTGCAATGGAACGAAATATTGTCCTCAATTGGCAAGAGCAAGTGGTGCTTTTTCAGTTTTCTTTTTCGAACAAAAGTGTGCAATGTGCCCCTTTCCACCACAGTCTCAACATATTATATCAGGGTTATAGCCCTTACGCCTGTTACTGTTAGTGCGATTCCCTTGATTAATGTTATTGTGCCCAGAAGTAACAGAAGGGGTTCTTACCGGAGATTGTTGAGGTCCTTTCTGACGATGTGGTCTCGCAGTAATGTAGTCTTCTGCCAACCGTATGGCCACATCAGAGGAATCTGGTCAATGTTCTTTGACCCAGATCTGGATGTTTTGAGGCAGTATTCTAATGAACTGTTCTGAGATGATAGACTCCAAGATTTGGTCTACAGTTCTCGTGGCTGGTTGTAGCCATTTTATGCAGTGGTCTCTCAGCTACGTATAGGCATCTTGAAGAGGGTCTAATACATGAAACTTATATGTTCTAAACCTCTGGTGATATGTTTCAGTGCTAATGTCATATCACTTTAAAACAGCTGCCTTCACAACATCATAGTTATTAGACTGGGTTACCTCTACGTGGCTGTATGCAAGTTGCGCCTTCCCAGTTAGATAGGGTGCCAAATGTACCACCTACTGATCTCTTGGCCAGGAACATGCTGCTGCAACCTGCTCAGATGTCATCTGGTATGCTTCAATATCATCAGTCTCAGTTAACTTCACCATCATAATGTCCTTTTGGCTGCCTACAAGAGGCGCTGGAGGTCTAGCTGTGCCCATAGTTTACACAGCTCAGAGCAGATTTGCCCACTGAGTATCACTGTCTCTCTTGTCCATTTCCCTTTGTCTTTCCATGTTGGCTTGTCTCAGACATAACCATCTCAGCAGCCCACTGGATTCCACAGGTGGCTCACTTCCAGAAGCATTTCTTCATTTAAAGAACTGCTGTTCTCGTTTCTGTTTACAAAGCTGGATTCCTTCCTCCTCCTCCCGCCTCCTGCTCATCTCATCAGGATTCAGTGCATTGTTTTTATAACTCTTCATTCTTCTGGATACTTTCAGCTTCCCTTCTCTCCTTCGTACCACTGGGTCAAGACCAGGAACCAAGGGTATCTGGAATTCCTCAGCCTTATAATGAGTAACAACTCCAGGTACTGGGACACCTTCGTTCTGCTGTATCCAGTCTACCAGGGCCTAGGACAGACCCCTCCAGTCTCAGTCCCATCACTGTCACCATATGTCACGGGTTGTGGGTAGAGATGGACTGATCAGGCAGTGAGGCAGATGTAGTTCAAAACAAAATAACATTTATTCTTCACAACAGAACAATAATAGGCAAAAGAAACAGACTTAGGCAACGAAATAAAAGGAGGCAAATCAAAATCCAGGCTATATACATACATCAACTAGAAAATGCTAGTTGAGCTCTCTGCAACTATCTCAGCAGTCTCCAACTGTCTGCTATCTCCTCTCCTGTCCTCTCCTCTCCTCTCATTATATAGGGCTTTGTGACCATGTGATGGGCTAGTTCCACCCATCTGTACACATTTTACCTTTAAAGTTATTATTTACAATATATTTTTTCAACAAACAAGACATCATATACATTCTTTCATCCTAATGTACATTTTAAGGCAGTCAAATCACAATAACAGTTTTGAGCACCAAACAAGTTCTTTGTACTGTTACTCTAAGCACCTCCCCAGGTCACTTCCTGTATAAATATAGCAGGGGAAAGGCTGGCCTGCCCTATAGAGAGATGGAGCTGGGAGGGGCTGCATCTTCAGGCAGGGCTACACTCTGAGAAACAGCACTAACAGGTAAACATTTGCTTTTTAATTCCGTTTCCACATTTTAGCTCGGGAGTGTGCCTTAATGCTTATGTATACTGTTTCTTGCTTATTTTGCTGCTTTTAGGGAGCTGTGCTCCAAACACTGTTTTAAAAGGAGAAAAATTGTGCTCCTAACTGCCACTTTGCACCCAAGAAAAATAGCTTGAGAAGCTACACTGCTGGGGGAAAGGATAACAACAAACCTCTGGCTCCAGGCAGTGGCTTCTCTTCAATTTAGAGCCTAGGCTGCATGCTAGTGCAGCAACGGGCTTTGTCTAGCTGTTGCATTATTTTGAAGGTACCTAAAGCCATTGTTCCACTGCTTCCAGGCTTTTATGGTACCTGGGGAAACATACAGGCTGCAAACAGCAGTATTTTGCTTCTCCTGGAGTAGGCCTTCATTTTAAACTGCAGTAACAATATGGATACTGGTATTTCTTTCATTTATACTGTTTTACAGCCATGGCATCTATCAATGCATTTCAGGACAAGCTTTTCAGAGGCATTTTGAAGTGGGAGTTTATTTATTTATTTTATTTAGTTAAACATCAGTTTAGAAACCTTTGAGCCAGAGGCTCATTTACAAAGGTACCTCGTCACAAAGAGGACATCAGAACAGTAGTACAAGGGACACAGTACTTACAAACAAAAAAGTTACAGTTCAGTTACAATTTTTGTTACAATAGAATACAATCTCCAACGAAGCAAAAGATAACAAAAGGTGCAGTTGGGACAGTAACTCCATGCTATGCCTTTGCTTGCTGGCTAACTTTAACAGTGGCAAAACCCAGGGATGTGAACATATAACATATAGAGACAAACAGACAAACAAAGTGGGTGGCCGGCTCAACAAGCAAAACATTTAACACAGTACAACATACAACACAGGACACTCACAACCCAGGTATGCTATCTTTACATTCTTAGCATACTGCATTTAGAAAAAAAAAATGGTGGGGTACATCCTTTCACAGGGATATGATGAATAATGGAATTTGACTGAAATAACTGTATTCAGAAATGCCACCCCCAAGTCCAAAGTCCAATAGAATCCAACACAGGCTCAGGTGGCCCCAGCACCGTACATATTTTCTGTAACCAGAAAAGGATATCATTCACATTTACCCCCTCATTTCAAAACATCACTGCAATGGTTTTTAGGAGAGGTTTTGTCAAGGGGATAGCCATAAAGTGGACCTTAACATACTAAATTTAGTCCAGAAACGGCCAAGGCCAGAATGCAGGTGAAAACTAATATCAAAAGTGTCTTCCACGGAAACATGGATCAACGCATAAATCTCAGAGGGGTGAAATAACATGGAGTCCAGCAGTAGATTTTGGGCCACAAAAAATGATCTGAATGATCCTGCATGCCCCCTCGATAGTGAAGATGTACTGCATTTTTTCATGGGGCCTCTGTCAGTTTGTTGTGAAATAACTCCAATAAAGTGTGTCTAGGTCTTGGAAAAGTGTTATCTGTTTCCCCTCGAGAAGGAGGAGGGGTAGTCCTCATCTGAAATAACCTGATGAGCAGATACCATTAAGGAGGTCCCTGATGTAGAAGGGACAGCCTCAGGGGTATCCCTGGTTACATGCTGCCTGGAAGATGTGACAGACCATGAGCCATACTCTCAAAAATAAGGATGGTATATGAGGAGAAACATCAGCCGTAAGTACAGGTTGTCCTACCTGAACATGGTCCTCAGACCTTGATGGTGAAGGAACCTGAGCATCCAACCCCGATGAGCCTACATGTGTAGGGCTATTATCCGAAATCACAGTGTTAGCTGCGTTTGGTCCCAGTAACTGTCTTCCAGAAACCCCCACAACATCCTCCATAGATTGCTCCACATCATCCAGATCGTCGAAAAATAAGCCACTGGGAAACAGGAAGCCATCTACTGTCTGGCTTCTGTTTCCACCCTGCATTGCCCAAAGCTTGCTCCGGGGACCAAGTAGAAAAATCAATAGGCCCATCAGCTCCCTCATCCAGCTGTCAAGTACCTCTCGCTCTCACCCGAGAAGCTCCCCGCTTGACTCCTGAAGCAGTGTGTTCACCACTCGGTTCTGCATTACACACATGTGTAACTCCATCTCTGCCATCACCTGTAACCTCCATGTCTTCGGAGTGTCCTGCTACCACAGCAATATCCGCTGCCTGCTGCTGTATGGTATCCACCTCAGAAGCCTGCCTGATAGCAGTACTCTTCACTGGAGAACTGCTTGGCTCACTCGTGAGTCAAGTTGCTAAATCTGCATTCAGTGCAGCCGTCACAGTTACAATCCCATCAGGCCCATCCACAATTCCACCATTAACATGCTCGGTCTCCATCGCAAGGTGATAGTTTTCCTTCCTCGCCACCTCAGAATCTGTCGACGCCATCTTGGACATGGGTTCCCCTACAGGCAAGTAGGGGAGTTTTGTTTTGGAAAAAGGGAGTAATATTCCTTGCTCAAGTCAAGACTTTACCATAATAGCATTACATTCCTTGGATCATGTACTCTGTTTCCTTTTCTTCAAGGTAACTTATGATTTCCATAAAATGTTATCACATGCTTTCCATAACTGGTTTAACTGAGTCCTTGAACATTTTTCCAAATCCTTTTCATGTACTTGCTTAATTGCCACTTGCACTGTCCTTAGTAACACTTCTTGGGGTACAAAGTGTTGTTGTAAGACTCACTTTCATCTGGCCTGCCATATGTAATACTTTAAAATTGCAAACAAAACTTGTAAATTTTCTTTACTGAATTGCTGCCAATTCAGAGACCAGGTGACATACAATAAATCCATATATGAGATAGATCTAAATTGTTGTATTTCCCAATAATCTGCTGTCAGGTCCCAAAACTGCTTAGCATATGTACAATCCAAGAACAGATGCTCCTGGGTCTCCAAAATCTGGTTGTAACCCTGGTGTAAACAATATCTCTCTTGAAGGGCCTCATGCTTGTTATTATTCTTGATGTTCAATTTTCCATGTATAGTCAACCAAAGTACATCTCATGCAAATACTGGTATCCTCTTATTTAGCAACTGATGAAAAATATCTTGGCTGTGCTGGGCAATACAATAAGGCAATATGATCTCCTCCATGCATTGTACTTTCACCATTGCTTCATATATATCATTCCTCTTCTGAACCCTGACCACATTATACTCCACTTTCCATGCTATCATGTGCTAAAACATTTCCTTCACTTCTTTTGGGACAACTTGAATTTTGTTTAATAATCTGCTTTTCCTCTGTTCCCAGGCCCTCACACAGGGGCCAGCCCATTCCAGTAATAAAATATACCATTCCTTATTTTTGTTCTTGTGTGGTTCTACAATATTGTAGTAAAGAAACATGCTATAATAAAAAGCCACAGGATGTATCATCCCTATACCGCCTTCATGTATACTTCGATACGTTACATTCCTCTTGATCGGATTCAGTCTACTCCCCCACAAGTCTCTAAAGAAGAGGCTAAATAGCCTTGTTTGCAATGCCTTTGGAAGGGGATAGATATAACTCACATAAAGTAAAATAGGCACAATCATGTTTTTAATCAAAAAAATTCTCTTTTGCTTTGACATTGTACCATGCACCCATCTTACTAGAGTGCCTTCTACTTTCGTCAGCTACTCTTCCCAATTTAAAGCAGTTGAGTTTTCATTCCCAAACGTAATACCCAATATTGTGATGGGTTCACTATTAGGGATTATCCCTGCATAATGACTCTTTGTCAAATCCTTAAGGCCCAACCTAAATCCCACACTTTTCTCTTTATTGATACAGGAGCCTGAAGCTTCCGAAAACTCTTGGAGATGTTTCTGTACCACCCTTTCTTCTGTAATCTCATGAACCATAATGACCACATCGTCCGCATATGCCAATACCTTCAAAGGGGGAATGGTTCCTGAAAGACTCATTCATTGAATCTCAGGTTCATTTCTTATGCATTGAAGCAATGGGTCGATACCAAAAACATATAACAAGGGACTCATGGGACACCCCTGTTTTACTCCTCTGCATACCTTGAGCCTGTCTGCCCCCTCCATCCATTCACTCTAGGTACTACCATAGCCTCTTTACATAGGCTTCTAATCCAATGAACATATACAGGTGGAACATCATATTGCAACAAAACAGAAAATAAATACTCTTGATAAAGAAAATCAAAAGCCTTCCATTGGTCTAAACTTAATACAAACCCTGTTTCCCCTCCCATTTGACCTCTATAAAACAATTCCCTTAATTGTATTATATTTCCCTGTATGCCACTCTGAGGGATAACACAACTCTGGTCTTTACAAATATGAGAGTTTGCAAAATTTGCTACTCTATTAGATAATATCTTACATAAAAGCTTAATATCTATGTTCATTAAACAAATGCGCCTCCAATTCTGCAAACATGACCTGTCTCCTTTTTTAAATAAAAGAACTAATTCAGTTTCTACCAAAGAACCAGGCATATCCTGGGATTGTAACAGCTCATTAAATATTTTAACCAATTCTAAACTAATGGAATCACTAATGAATTTGTAAAATTCTGCTGGGAGACCATCTGGGCCAGTAGTGGAGTTTTGTTTTGATAATTTTATCACTGCTTTTACCTTCTCCTCAGTTATTGGGGCAACCAACTGCAGCTCCTGGTCTTTTGTGAGTGTTTTCCTGTCCAACTGTCATATATATATATATATATATATATATATACCCTTATTGAATATATCAGGTTTCAAACCAAATGTGTTCTCCGCATGTTTATTTACCATGCCTAATATTGACAGCTTGTGCCTGTGCACAATACCATTCTCATCTTTTAATTCCCCAATAATCTTCTTTTTGAAAATATTTTATTGTCCTTGAAAGGGTCAAACGTTTGCTTTTTACTAGCAGTGCCAAACCGTAGTTACTGTTTTAATGTTTTGGCTCTATCACACTGGAGACTATACATATCCTTTTTAACCTGTTGAATTTGGGAACTAAAGTCACGCCCAGTAGTATCAGATAATGAAATCAGTCTATGAAGCTGTTTCCTATACTGTAAATATGAGAAATATTTATCCCTACTCTTTTTCCCTCCGAGTTTTTGAAAAAAAGACTTGAAAGTCTCTTTCTGAGTCCACCCACCATTCTCTTGGAGAATCATACATACATTGTACTGAAAGTCTGGCTTCCCATAATCTCCTAAATTGCTTCACTATCTCCTCCTGTTTTAATAATGAGGTGTTAAGCTTCCATGTAGATTTCCCATTAGTCTGCTCAGTATCCCACTGGCAGTCTCTGTAGACAGCTGAATGGTCTGAGAAGACCAGGTCCCTAACTTCTGAATTTTTGATCTCTAATGCTTAGATACCCAAATGTAATCTATTCTTGTCTTCAGTGTACCTTTCTGAAATGTAAAACCACCAGAGTCATGCAAAGATCGATAGGAATCTTTTAGTTGTGCTGTGACAGTAATATCCTTCGAAGCATTCGAGTCACAAAACATTTTGCTGGTTCGCAAACCCCTATCCTCTTTCTCCATACAACAATTGAAATCACCCCCCCATACTATTGTTCATGCCGTACACAAAAAGGGTTGAATTTTCCTGAAACGTTCCACCCTTAATGCCTTCCCCTGAGGGGCATACGTTTTAATTAGCAAATCTTATGCTGTTTATAAGAAATGTCCAAAATCAAAACCCTGCCTGGGTCTAAGTCTACAAGCCTGGAGACCTTTAATTCCGGGTTTGAAAACAAAATCCCTAACCCATCACATTGTTCTTGACCTTGAGACCAAAATATGACCCCCGCTTCCATTTGGCATTGCACTGCGCAATGTCATGAAAGGATTTAATCCTAGTATCCTGTGACAAAATAATGTTCATCTTCAACAAGCTTCACTCCTGTAAAGCCACATCCCTCTGTATGCCATTTTTTATACTATTTACATTGATAGTTAGAATATGGAAATAGTCCATATATAATAAAGTATTCTCCTATCCATTTAAATGTCTGGATTTGGTAGCCCATTGCTTTTTCCAGGAGCTCCCTTCCTCCATCTCTTAGGAAGTCCCATTTGGAGGAAGCCAGTGAGGAAGAGTCAGACCCAGAATCATCTTCATCTGAGACTTCCATGGGCTTCTCAATAGGCAATGCGGCATATCTGTTAGCCTACAATTTTCCATTTCTTTTAACAATTTTCCTTTCTTTCTCTTTTGGCACTGAGGGTAATCCAGTTTTCTCCCTCATTCTTTTTTTATAAACCACTTTCTTGAATGGTTTTTCACCATAAAGTTTTTTTTTTGGGGGGGCATAGATGTCTGGACAGAAGTGTGTTCCTCGCTACACACCTCCTGGTTACCTCTTTCAAAGTCACTAACACAGTCCTCCTCTTCCATGTCTATTGTCTGTAGGATGTTTTCCTGATTATCATCCCTAGACAGCCTGGCTGGGTCCACTTCCAGGACCTCCTCTTCCTGAATATCCGGAATATTTTGGCTTTCATCTTCCACATGCTGCTCCCCCACCTCCTCTCCTATTTCACGAGGCCTGACTTCACCTTCTATTTGATTTGGCTTTTGTTGTTCCAAAATGGTAGGGTTTTCTTTCTCACTTACATTTATCTCTTTTTCTCTTAAAATGTCCTGCATCCTTTTCTCAGAAGCTTGAGCACATCCTTTTTTTCTGGGCCAGAGTTAAGGCCTTGTGTGAGAGGCATGCTCCTGAATTGTGAGAGGCCCATGTACATTTGATGTAAGAGTGGCCTCTTTCTTCACAGAGATTACATCTGAACAGACTTTTACAGTGTGCAGAAAAATGACCAGTTTCTAAACAATGGGAACATTTTGGTGTATCACACGCATTGCTGAGGTGAAGTCTGGAGCCACAGTTATGACAAGATTTAGGTTGCCCAGGATAAAACAATGAGCCTCTATCCTTCCCCCTTAAAAAGCAACTGGGCAGGTGAACAATTCCACTATTGGCCATCAGAAGTTTACATTTAACCTTCCAACTCCCTGTCCAGAACTGTTTAGAGTGAATCACTGGTGTGGGATGTTCTAATACTTCACAACATTTCCTGAGCCAGTATAGGATATCAGCTATATCCACTCCCTCATTCTTGAAAAGAATAGTAATGGTACACACTGCAGGTTTTGTAATAGGACTCGCTAGGAAAGGGGTCCATAAAGATGAATCTTTCAAGGTATTATATTTGACCCAAAATCTGTCCAAAGCCTCAACCGTTTTGAAGTTTATGTCATAATTAAAATCATCAGTATGTATCAGAGCAAACACTTCCGAAGCATAAAATTTCAGTGAATCTTTTAACAGTTTCCTCCCAATATAAACTCTATCGGGGGGTTCTCCAGGCCCCCTTTATACATTAATTGGATGCCATTTCTTCATGGTGCAGGTTCTCTGGCACTGGATTTAAACAAATCAGCCATTTGTAGCAAAGGTTTGAACATTTTCTGCTTGGCAGGGTCCTGTAATACGTCTCTCCCCAGGCCCACTGATAAATTTCTATCACTGTCTGTCAGAGTAGGCACCTCCTGCATCCTTCTTACTTCATTAATGCCCATATTTTCCACTATTTGTTTACTGGTGCTAGGTCTGGAAGCGCCCCCCCTTAATATTTTCACTCGTTTTACTCACTGTGCTCATAAGCCTTGTATTACAGCTTTCTACCACAGGTTTCATCACATTGTCACTATTTGAGCCATCCAGCTGTTTTATGGGCTCTTTCTGAATCATCATCCCAGTCTCTGTAACCATCATACCATTGCACTCATGAATTTTTGGATCTTGTGGATCAGGCAACCAGCCATTCTCTGTGTGCACCCAGCTTGCAGCACTTCCTCTGGTTGCTGGTCCCCCTTCCTCAGACACTTTTAAATTACTAGCTCCTTTACTCATTTTGCAAGCAATCCCCAAGGTTTTGCCTGTTTTCTCCCTCTGAGGCTTAGGCAACAATTCCTTTGGTCCTAAAACAGCCTCTGAGATCAATTCTGAATCTGCTGACTCACCAACCTCATTCTCGCCCTGGCATCGGGGCACCTTTCCTCTCAGTTCTCCGGTGCACACATCGACTTCTTTCTGCAAAGTCGCACCTTGCAGTGCCTGTTCAACAACATCTGTCACTTCTTCCGACTCTGGACTGTGCTCCATAGAGCGCTCACTTTCCTGATTGCAGTTCTCTTCACGAATCACATTTAAACCGACCGACAAGTCGTCATCCTGAATTTTTCCTTCAGAATCCTCCACAGTCTGAGACCAATCCATGTTATCTTCGAAGAAACATACCGGCACATCATTCTCCTCCACTGATGCACTTAAATCTTTCCCAATTGCTGAAACGGCATCCTCCAAAATGATAGCTTTTCTGACCTTCCTCTCCCATTTGCAAGTTTGTAGGCCTAGAAACTGGGCCTCCTCCTTGCAGCACAACCTGCTCCCCTGTCACATCAGCACTTCCTCCTCCTCCTCCTCCTTCTCCTCCTCCTCTGTCTGGCTGCAAAATGGGTCCCTCTATCCTGTCCACAGGAAGTGGCAGCACTCCTACAGGCAGAGTAGGGGAAAGTTTTATTGCAACAAAAATCGTACAAAGGCATACAAAAACAAGTCTCAGAACAAAATCAAAAGAATAAACAAGAGAAAGGAAAAAAAAGGAAAACACTGAGTAAGAAAGAGAAATACATTCATGTCACAGCAGAATAAGAATCTGTTACCCAAGGAAGGGCCTTCCAAAGTTCCAAAAGTCGTGACTCAGATAAAGAAGTACATTCTTGCAAATAGATATTCCTCAAATCCTGTATAATTTTCCTTTCTAACTCAATATACGAACATTCTTTTTTTGTTGTAATGTAAAATAAACATCTAGCCAACCATATATTCCACTTAATAACAATAAACACCAGATTCAAAGTATCAGTGTGCCATAAGGACCATTGAGGGGAAAAACTCCATAAACAATATTTAAATATGAGACCGTTTGAAACAAAGGAAGATGCCAGGTATGTGCTAAAAATGACCATCAAGACTGAATAAAAGAACAGTCAAAAAATAAGTGAGTTATGGTTTCTGGCTGTGTGATACATAACAGTCTTGAACACATTCTGTCTTGGAATTGCTTATGTTTATGGTTTGCCTTCACATTAATCCTTTCATGGCAGGATAACCAATGAAAGTCCCACATATGGGCAGGTACTCTTGTACAACGTAATAAAAACAAAAGGGAGGGGGATATTTTGGCGAGGACATTTTTCAAAAGGTACGTGGACAGCACAGACACTGGAAAGTAAAGACTTATATAAAACTTTATGGGAGGGAGGTAATAACATCTGGGCCATTATCTTCCATTGTTTCAGACATAAAAAAACATTCTTTACATATACAGGTCTACCAGCATTATGTCGTAATACGGACAGGGAATTAGCTTTCCATTGACGAAACCATAATTGACAAGAATCATAAAAACAAGATTCCCACCCTCTTTGGGTATTAATCAGTAAAGGCCTAAGGTTAGCTGTAAGGAAAATACAGAAAAAAAATAACGGGATTAATCATAAGGAGACTGCCCTCCGAAATGGGTAAGTATGTCACATTCATTTTGATCGGGTTCAGTCTACGCCCCCAAAAAGCTTGAAAAAACAAGCTAAGGACTGTAGTTTCTAGTTGTTTGGGTATAGGGAAGATATAACTCAAATAAAGAAAAGTCGGTATCAAATAGGGCTTAATCAAAAAAACACGTTTCTTTTTCCCAAGTTGTCCCCTATTCCAATGGGCTACCTTAAGTTTGCCCTGCTGTAACTTAACATCCCAATTATAGAAATCAGAGTCTACCGTTCCAAAATACACCCCATAAATACGAACAGGGCCGTCCACCAAACGTAGAGGACCAATGCGATCTAGAGGTGATAAAGCAGAGCCCACCCGTATTCCCACACTTTTATCATAATTCAGGACAGCCCCAGAACACATACCAAAAGTAGAACAGACCTGAAGAGAGACAGCTACAGAGGGAGCATCAGCTACCAGAAAACAGACATCGTCAGCATAGGTAATGGCTTTGTAGGGCGAGCATAAAACAGGGTTGGAAATGACATGGATCTGAGGGTGGGTATTCAATCGATGAAGCAAAACATCCAGAAAAAAAAATATATAATATAGGGCTCAACGGGCACCCCTGGTGAACCCCTCTCTTAATAGGAATCATAGGTCCTACCCAACCATTAACTACTGGTACCACAGTGGCAGTTCGATAGAAACAACGGATCCACTGAATTAACACCGCCGGCACATGTAATAAGCGTAGTGCGTCCCATAAGAAATCATGGTTGACAGAGTCAAATGCCGCTTTCTGGTCTACAGAAATCACGAAACCTGAAATTTCATTGGCAAAACCATGAGAGAACAATTCCCGAAGGAGAATCAAATGATCAGAGATCCTTCTAGTAGGCATCAAACAGGACTGTGCAGGATGCAAAACCATGTCTGCTAGTCTCACAAGACGCTTGGCAATTATTTTCGTTAATATCTTAAAATCAGTATTCAACATACTTAGAGGATGCAAATTGTCAAGGGAGTATAAATCCCCTTTGTGTTTATATATATAAATCAAAATACCTTTCATAAATTCCAAAGGAAGAATTTTGCATGTTACCAAGGAGTTAAACACTATAACCAGTTCCGAAATCAAGTGGGCGCCCAACACTTTATATAAGGCAGCTGGGAGACCATCCGGACCAGGAGTCCTCTTATGCAGAGGCAGAGAAGAAATAACCAAGGTCACATCCAGCTCCGAAATAGGTAAGCTAACTTGGTCCAAAAGAGACTGTGAGGGGAATGGGATGTCAAGGTCAGCATATAAACTTGCAGAATCAACTGCAACTACTGGGGGGGGGAGTAAGTAAATAAAGCCGATGTGTGGTCCGTCACAATATGACATATATCAGATTGAGAAGTACATAAGTTACCATCAGAATCAACTAAACACGTCATGTTTTCTGAAAATGTGTGGGAATTTGCCTCAGAGGCAAGGCAACAACAGCATGTGTGCCAGCCGTACTAAATTTTGTTGAAAATAAAGTTGCTGTGATTTCTGTGTTTGGAAATGCAACATATCATCCTGGACCAATTTAATTTGGTGAGAGAGGTCATGCCCCGTCATATATGCAATAGTTAATAAGGACTGAAGGTGAACCCTGTTCTGTAAATAATCTAAATACTCCCGTCTACACTTCCTACGACTATAAGTTTTCAAAAAAACAATTAAATCACGCTTAGTATCCAACCACCACCTAATAGGGTCCTCATAGCAAATAAAAACAGATTTACGTGCCTGAATAAATGATAACAAAGACAGTATGAAGACTGGGACTTGCAACAAGGATGTATTAAATTTCCAGAATCTGGGGCCTTTATGAAAGGGGGTAACAGGTCCCAAACCAATCGATAACTTATGATCCGAAAATGCAACAGCTTGTAACTCAACCGAAGCAATATTGAGAGACTGAGACAAAAACACAAAATCAATCCGCGTCGCCAACCCACCCTTCTGAAATGTGGGGGTATGTTGTTTAGTAAAGGACAGATAAGCATCAGTTAAATGGGCAGTACGGACCAATTTTCCCAATTCATGTGAGTCACAAAACAACTTACGAGTAGTCGCGAAAGAACTCTTATCATGGAGACTCAAGCCACAATTAAAATCACCAGAAAAAATAATTTGTAAGGAAGTATGTAAAAAAAGGACGGAGCAGGGAAAATAATGCTATACACGCTGTTTTAGTCTGAGGGGCATAAAGATTAATCACCGATATGAACAAGGCCCAAGTACAAAATCTAGAATAAGTGTTTCACTTGAGCTACATCATATACTTCAATAATGGAACCCTGGGACATTAATAAGAATCCCCAGACCTGAACAGGAATCCTGTCCGATAGACCAATAAGAAGGTCCCTGTAACCAGTCTTGCTGTGCAAGTCAGATTTCCGTGTAGTGTGTAATCGGGTATCTTGCAATAAAAAAATTCCCAGTGGCAACAGTCGTAACAAAGAAAAAAACAGACGCTCTTTTTCGATAGTCGCACATACTGTTTACATTAAGAGTATGACAAGTAAAACAAGACATAGAGATTGAATAAGGCAAAAGGACTCATCACACTTTCCTTCTCCCAACTACTTTTTGCCCTTTAAGTTTCACCCTTGCTTTCCATTTTTGGGAAAGGCCAGAACCGAAGTTGAGTTCAGAATCAGCAGGTCCATCAGGGAGAGATGAAGCTACTGAGGAAGAGTCTGACTCACCCCCAGCATCATCTGAGACAGATTGGAGTAACTCAAAAGGGTTAGATAAAGGTACAGGAGAGGAGTCTGAGCCCACTGGAAGGGAAGGCAGTGCCCGGGACATGTTTCTCAAGGACCTGCAACAGCCTGCCGTGACTAATACCTGAGAGGGGGGAGGAGGCATAGTGCTAGGACCTGGAATAGGGTCAGAAAGTGACAAAACAGGCTGGGCCAACATAGCTGAGGGCCGAACCAGAGTACTCTCAGAAAGGGAGACCTTCGGACCTTCAGTACCTGGAGCTGCAATGGACACAGGGACCGGTTCAGAAGACTGAATAAAATGCCAAGGGCGGGGTTGCCGGATTGGCACGTACACGAGCCTTCTGTGCTTGTGTGATAATAAAACGTTGATCAACCCCACCATCATGGGATTCTTGATTGTGGGCCGCCCAGTGACAATTCTGGAACGTGAGTCCCAGTTCGACGCATAGGTTACATTTACACTCATTGACACAACGTGCCCCCACATGACCCAGTTCACCACACGTATTACACTTCAATTTGTCACACACATTACTAAGATTTGTAGGATCACCACACCGGTAACAAGCTTTAGGTTGACCCGGGTAAAATAAGACCCCTCTATCCTGGCCAATAAAGAAAGAATTAGGTAGGTGTACTGGACCTGACTCATTAGTATGTAATAAAACCTTAATTTTCCAGCCTCCTGTCCAAATATTTTCTGTGTCCAGGATTGCCTCCGGTTGACCCTGAACAGTACATTGTTGCCCCAACCAATAAAGAACATCAGCTACTTCAACACCTTTATTCCGAAACAACACAGTAATAGTCTTAAAGGCAGGCTTTGAAAGAGGGATTGCCTGGAACGGAGTCCAAAGAGCAGTGTTCTTTAGAGCAGAATATTTTGTCCAAAAACGTTCCAAACCACGGGCTGTTTGAAAACGGACATCAAAGGATGATTCACCAGAAATGTGAATCATCGCATAAATTTCATGAGAAAAAAACTTCAGGGAGTCTTTCAGAAGTGTCCGAGCAACATAGACATGATCCGGGAGCTCGGGTAACCCTCCCTTATATACCAGACGTACTGCATTGTGTCTTTTAGCAGCCTGAATCGGGAACTTGAATAACGAGGAGAACAAGCAATTAGGCTGTGCCTTACGAGAAGTAGTGTTAGTAGAGGTAGATTGATTCAGTACAGCACCTGCAGCCCCAGGAGACGTAGCAAGGGAAGAGGCCCAGAAGTCAGGTCCCACAAGGTTCATCATGGTAGGGTGTTGAGTCAAGGCCAATTCATCCGGTAAGCATAAGGGGTCGGGAGAGACATAGGTTTGTCAGTCGAACCCTGCAGTTCAGGGAAATCAGCAGGACTGGGGGACCGCATTGGCGACGGACGGGAAATCCAACGTCCTGCAACCGGTTCCTGCACCCAGCCAGCCCCTCGCAGAGCTGAGTCCACAGACCAGGGGAGCCCCGTGGGAGAAGCCAAGATCTGAGGCAGCGGTTGCAAAGAAGACGAGGCAGCAGGCTCCACCTCACGACCACCCTCCACCTCCGACGAACGGGAATCCAAGGAGCAGTTTTACAAAGAGTGAATCCAGGGACCTGAACATGCAACATCAACAGCCGAATGGTGTCTCCATAGTCTGTCAGCTATCATCACAGGCAGAATGGTGGGGAAGTAACAGGCTCGACAAAACTCAGCAGAAGAGGGAGGATCCTGGAGAGAACAAAGTTCTTGGCATATTTGCTTCTTGGTAAGCAGAAAACTACGTTCTGCTTCAGCCAGGCATTCACGGAACGCCTTCCTTACAGTACAAGACATGTCAGGAGAAGGTGTGGATAAATCCTCAGAGACAGCATTGGTAGAAAGAATACAAGGTTCCATTACTTCGGCAAACAACGTAGGGACAGGCCCTGTCTGCAGGACAGGCACAGTAGCTTCACAATTCTGATGTGCATTCTGTAGAACAGCATTGTCAGTCTCTACAAGAGCCAAGGTGGGGGCTGAGACCAAAACCCCCACCTCCATAGCTTCCTCCACAGCAACCAAAGGGACGTCTGCCATCTTGGACAGAGGTTCCCCCTCTGATGAGTAGGGGAATTTTTTATTGAAAAAATACACAACAATCATAATGACACACTCCATTTTAGCAATTGCCAAACATACGTATTTACAAACATTTTCAAAAGAAAAAGTATAAAGTGCCCCCTTCAATATCTTCCCCCCAACCACACTCCAATACATCGTTTGAAAGACAATATAGAAGTAAGACACCCGAAAGCCCCTATACACCATATTCAATTATCCCCTTTTTCATCTTAACCATGCAATATGTTTCCAAAATCCTGAAAAATATTTTTCTAGCATGCATTGTTCATATTGTTTTGTTTTCCACTGCTAATTCAATACATAAAAAGAACATTATTGGGCAGAATGGTATGTTGTAAAGAAAACTGACATCTTGCTTGCCATAGATAATACTTGATACAGGCAAATATCAAATTTAGTGTACTTGGGTGATATCTTGTAAAACCTGAATAGTCCCCAGGACAAGACTCTGATAAGAAATATGAATCAAAATCCCATTCCCACCCTTTGCCAACTCAAACCAAAAAGACTTAACATACGGACAAAGTAATAAAAAATGTTCTAAGGTTTCAATTTGAGCTAAGCATCCTGGTCTAATACACATTCGATCCTGAATCTGTTTATGTTTTAAAATTACTCCTGACTCCCAACCTCCCATGGCAACAGAGCCACAACACATCCCACATACTAGGAGGTATCCTATGATACATCAAGAGTCGTAATGCTTGAGACAATTTTGTAAGGGTACACAAAGGAAAATCCACTTGGACGTAAAAAATTGAACATAATTTCTGCATAAAATTCTTTCCTGGGAATGTCCTGCAGTTGGGCTTTTCTAATTTCCATTCCGTGAGTTTTCTGACTGCGCATCCGGATAGGATGGGGCAAAGCCATCTTTCCTCTCATGGGACCCCTCCTTCCCAAAACGACATAAGGTGTAGAAAAAGTAATTGTGTCCAAGCCGACCAAGGATGATCCTGAGGTTAACCTCTGGTTTGAAAGACAGCAATCATGGAAAAGGAATGAAAAATACCACTGGATTTATCATCCCACACCCCTGATTCAGTTTTTAAATAAGTAAAGGCTCTTTTAATTGGATTCAACTCGACTACCCACACCATTTGAAAAAAACACTATACAATCTAGTTTCTAAAGCAACCGGAACTGGGAAAATTGCAGCTACATGTAAAAATAGGTAGTAAGAACTTTTTAATAATCAAAACTCGCTTCTTTTGGAAAAACCCAGGATTTCCATTGCTGTACTTTTTCTGCAATAACCAAAGCCTTTTCCCAGTTTAAAAGGTTAAGTCTCCTTACCAAAGTTTAGCCCTAAAACAGAAATATTCTCCTTAACTACTAATACCCCAATATCCTGACAGACCATATTCTCCCAACCCCAGACAATTACATTTTCTAAGTTTAGTCTTGTACCGTTTAAATTAGCTAGACTTTCAATCACTTCAATAGCCTTAACCCCTGAGGTAACATCCGCTATCAATAGATATATGTCATCTGCATATGCAGATATCTTCTCAGCTGGTAAAATACAAGAGGCGTATAACCCCGTATTGACCTGTTGTGCTCAATTTCTCTTCAATACTGGGTCTAATGCAAATGCATATAGTAACGGACTAATTGGGCAACCCTGCCTAACCCCTGCTTCATCTGTATCTCAGAACCTACCACCGTATTAATGCATACACAAGAAATTGCATTGCAATACAAAGTGTGAACATATTGCACAAATATTTTGGAAATCCATATTTCAATAACACCTGGAAAAGAAAATCATGAGACACTGAATCAAAGGCTCCTCGCCTGATCTAATGCCATAATAAAACCAGACAGTTTTCCTTGACGTCCAAATTCACATATATCTCATAATAATCTTAAATTCTGCTGAATTGATCTATATGGAATAGCACATGTTTGGCTGGGTGAAGCACCCCTTAGCCACCTCTTGCAATCTTGTACACAGGATTGAGGAAAGGATTTTATAATCTGTATTCAAAGACTAATTGGTCTCCAATACCCAGTTCTGTAACATCCCCTGTCTTAAAAATAAATGTTAAAATAGCTAGATTAAATTTTGAATCTCAAACCCATATTGTAAGATATCATTGAAAACTTCTGTCAAAATACCACTCAGGTCATCTGCAAAGGTTTTATAAAATTCATTAGTCAACCGTCTAACCTGGTGATACCCCTACCTTTAAGGCACCTATTGCCTGTTGTACCTCCTGCAAAGTTATAGGCCTTTGCAGCATTTCTACTTCAGAGAAATATGGAATTGGGAAATTAAAAACGTCTTCCCACCCCAAGGTGGAAACGAAACTATTTCCAAATTGGGACACCACCTTCTCCTCTGCTATAACTAGCATTTCTGCCACGGATGATTTTAATTCTCCAACAGAATTTCTGAGCCCTGACATCACTCTTTTCAATCTTAGTCTTACATGCCTTATACGGGTCTTGAAAAGGTTGTTGTTGAGTACCGAATTTAAAACCAGCATGAATAGATGCAGCCCTATGATATTGATAAGTAAACATATTTTTTTCACCCTTTTAATCTGGGACTGAATCTCTGCATCTCCTTCTAGAATGAGACTGTAATTTATAATATTGATTTCGAAATTCTAAGTATTGTAAATATTCCTTGAACCTTTCTGTTTCCCTATGTTATAAAGAAATCCTTTAACGCCAATTTGGTATCCGACCACCAAGAAACCCAGTCTAAAAAATACTGCTACTGATTTCGGAAAACCATAAAGTTTTTAAATTGAGCCAACAATCCTGCTTCTGTCAGCAACGTGCATTCAACATCCATCTGGCCTGCAAAGCTGGGAAAAGGTTGGAATCTGTTGTAGACCTACAACACTGCATAACTCAATATGATCATGAAAAATCATATGAAATTACTGAACACTCCACGGGTTAAATGATAAGATAGAAAAAAATAATCTATTCTCGTCTGAAAGATGCCCTCTATATAGTAAAACCCCTTTTCCTTGCAATTCTCTAAAGCGTCCTTTAACTTTGCAACCCTATAGTTTACGAAAGAGCATGCAGTCACAATAAGTTTTTGCTGGACACCGCTTTTAACCGAACATCTAGGCTGCAATTCATGTCTCCTCCCAAGTTATATGTTTTGATGAAAACAAATATGGTTTTACCAAATTAAACAAGGCTATCCTTGCAGTTTTGACTTGTGAGCATAAGTATTAATTAATCTAAAACACAATCCCTTTAAAAACAATCTAACAACAATACCCTACCAGGCAGGACATCAATCAGCCTTGTTACCTGAACTGCTGTGTTAGAAAATAATATCCCTACTCCGCTCTGCCACATCTTCCCGAATGACCAGAAGGACGGGCCTTCCCACCATAGCTTTGTAATCTGAAACACCTCTGACAAAGAAGAAAATGAGTCTCCTGTAAAAGATCACATCTGCTTTCAATTCTCTGCAATACTGTAAGGTAATAAGCACTTCTTATAACTCTTAGGCTACAGCAATTGAGGGATATAATCTTTAAACAGCCATATTATGCTTTGGTCATTTATTCACGACTTATCTTGTTTCCTCTTTCTTCTTTTTCTTCTTTCCTTCTAACACTTCCAGTCCACCCTCTTCTTCAATTTCCATGTTTAAGCTCTCATCTGATTTTAACAAATCAGGAACTCCTTCCCCTTCTAAGTCTGCTAGAGCTGTGAAGGAATTTGAATCAAACACCCCTCCCGTACTACTTGCTCTTGTTACCCTCCTTGGAGTCTGAAAGGAATTTCCTTCAGGTTCCCTTGTCAGGTCATCCGTGCTTTTAGTCAAGGAATCTGCCATAGAAATGGGGAGGGACTACATTCTGTTGCAAAGCTGACCCAGTGGATCTTATTTCACTAATAGAAGGCTCTGATATTATAGGCGTCACTCTTTCAGTTTCCCTTCTTACTATGTTTTTACACGGATTGAGTAGGCTCCCCACATTGGGCCTGAAATCAGCTCTTCTTTATTCAATCCCCTTGCTTATTCTGCTCTTCCAAGAGACACTGATGGTAGGCATGTCTAAATCGTCACATAAATTACATTTGAATTAATTCCACACACTGCACTGTCATGGTCCAATTCCCCACATAAGGCACATTTCACTCTATCACATGCACTGCTCAAATGCCTATGACTACCACATCTATAACACGCTTTTGGCTGGCCTGGGTAAAAACAAACCCGATCTCTCCCCAAAAAGAAGCTATTTGGGACATGTTGTATTTCATTATTCACCATATACAATTTAACTTTAAATTTCCATGCCCCAGTCCAAATGTTTTCAGAGTCTAGGATAGGTTCGGTGAGCCTAGTACCTCACATTTCTGTTTAACCAAAAACAATATCCCCATTCACTCCTCATTCCTAAACATTACATTCACAGTTTTAAACACCGGTTTCAGAATTGGAATGGCTAAAAAGGGTGTCCATAAAGGTAACATTTTACAACTATCATATTTATACCAAAATTTTTCAAGACTAGCCATTTGTTTAAAGCTTACATCAAAAGTATCCTCCCCACGAATATTAATTAAAGTATAGATATCGGAAGGTAAAAAGTTCATAGAGTCCATCAATAATTTTCTGGCCACATATACCCGGTCCGGGTGTTCAGGTAGGCCTCCTCTATACCTTATTCGTACTACGTTTCTTCTTGGGGCTTGCTCCACCTTATTTCTTTTAAAAAGGTCCGCAAAAAGTGGGCCCCTCCTTTCTTCCTGCTCTTCTGGCCCCAGTCCATGCAAACTTTCAGCAGGAGAAACCTCCCCCCTCCTCTGCTTAACTGATGCCCCTGCCTGGTTTAATGCCTGGTCCTGAGAAACAAGTCCATTCGAAGCCAAAGACTCACCGCTCACTGTAGGTTCTGTCGATGTCTCCGCTGCCCCTGAAGAAAAGGACAGCCACTCTGGGTCTGGTACCCATCTGCCGTCTGCCTGCCGAATCCAACCCGCTTGAGATATGGCTGATTCAGCTGACCAACTGGAGCTTGCCCTGTTTCCTGGTCCGTTCCTCCGGTCCCACACTCAAAACCGGTCGACTGCTTTCCTTCCTCTATTCGAGTTACCACGCTCGTGATACTCGAGACTTCCTCCTTTCCTCCGTGAGCTCGTTGATCCATGGCGCTTCCACCCCTCGTTGTACCGGGTAGTACCTCTGCTTTGCGACCGATCTCCGTCACGCCTCCTTCCTCCACAGCATCTCCTGCCATGCTCGACCTCGGACTGGCTCCCGACTGACTTTCCAGAGACTCTCCATGCATTCCAGTCTTCTACTGCAGCAGGCTCGACGCGAGGCCTCGACTGCACAATCTCCGGTAAGCACAGTTGTTTAGAGACAAAAACCTGTACTTCCTCTGATGCCTCCGTTTCCATTTCTCCAACCGGAGCCTCCATGCTCTACACAGAATCTGACCGCGCAGCCATCCTCTGGGTCAGCAGCTCCCCTACTGACCAAGAACAGCAGCGCCTCCGAGTAGGGGAATTTCCCCAGTGTTCTGGCCAAATTTCCCCCATTCACTGAAAATACCACCAACAGCTTAATCTGGTTCAATTTCCATTGGTTACCATCTGTATCCCACCCCGGTCACCCCTGGAAAAGAGACTTCTAGTCTCAGTGGGCCTACCAGGTCAACAAAAATTAAATAAATAAATGACTGCATACAATGCTGTAATATTCCCATTATTCATACACACATACTGCAGCAATAGTTTCATCATTCATACACATGCTGCAGCAATATTTTCGTCATTCATATATCTGCACACACTGCAGTAATATTCCCATTGTTCATACACACACACTGCAGCAATATTCCCATTATTCATACACACACACACTGCAGCAATTTTCCATAATTTATAGACTTACATTCACTTCCTTGGTATGTTCATAATGTATACTTTTATACACTTTGAAGAAGTATTTCCATAATTAGTACACTTACCCTGCAACAATACTTCCATAATTTATACATGTACACTCACTTCCTCAGTATGTCCATAACTTGTACTCGTACACACCTTGCAGCAAGATTTCCGTAATTTATACACTCACACGCTGCAGCAATACACTTACACGCTGCAGCAATATGTCCATAATTTATACACTTACACGCTGCAGCAATATGTCCATAATTTATACACTTACATACCCTGCAATGATATTTCCATAATTTATACACTTACACTCACTTTCTCAGTATGTCCATAATTTATACTCTTACACATGCTGCAGTAGTATTTCCATAATTTAAACTCCAATGCATGCTGAAACAATATTTCATTAATTGATACACTTACACACACTGCAGCCACAATGCAGCAGTATTTCCATAATTTATACACTTACACTCACATCCTCATTATGTCCATAATTATGCACCTACACACACTGCAGAAATATTTCCATAATGTATACAATTACACACGCTACATGTGAATGGATTTGTCTTGTACGTTGTTTTTTCCCCGTCCTTCTGGGACCTCCTTGTAAACAAGCTTGCTCAATGGAGCTTTTCTGGTGTATCAATAAACTGAAACGGTGCTGCAATATTTTAATAATGTATACTCTTACACACACTGCAGTAATATTTCCATAATTTATCTACTTACACTCACTTCCTCAGTATGTCCATAATGTATGCGCTCACACATGCTGCAGCAATATTTATACACTTACACACAAATATTTCCATAATTTATTTATTTACTCTCACTTCCTCAGTATGTCCATAATTTATACTCTTACACATGCTGCAGCAATAGTGCCATAATTTATACATATACACACACTGCAGCAGTATATCCATTATTTATGCACTTACACACCCTGCAGCAATATTTCCATAATTTATGTACTTACACTTACTTACTCAGTATTGCCATAATTTATACACTTACCCTCACTTCCTCATTCTGTCCATAATTTATACTCTTACACATGCTGCAGGAATATTTCCTTAATTTATACACTTACACACTCTTCTTCAGTATGCCCGTAATGTATGCTCTTACATATGCTACAGCAATATTTCCATAATGTATATTCTTTCACATGCTGCAGCAATATTTCCATTTTTATACACTTACACATACTGCAGCAATATTTCCATAATTTACACACTTACACTCACTTCCTCAATATGTCCTTAATTTACACTTTTACGCACACTGCAGCAATATTTCCATAATTTATACACTTACCCCACAGCAATATTTCCATAATTTATACACTTACCTTGCTTCCTCAATCTGTCCATAATTTATACTCTTATACACACTGCAGCAAGATTTCCATAATTGTTACACTTACCCCACAGCAATATTTCCATAATTTATACACTTACCCTCACGTCCTCATTCTGTCCATAATTTATACTCTGACACACTGCAGCAATATATCCATAATTATACAATGCTGTAAATCCAAAGATGTGAATCTGACAATCTGATTGGTTGACTGGTACCTTTCCAGCAGGATAAATCCTCCAGTGTACCCACTGGAAAAGGTGCCAGTCAACCTTAACTCCTGCCAGCCTAAGGATATTACTACCACCCTCAGAGATCAAAGAAACCACTGCCATTTTAGTGCCCACTTGCGAACCAGAGCTGCAGCAAATTTAAAAAAATATGAGTACCTTGTTTCAATAATTGGACATGTAGAACCTTAAAATCATATTTAATGAGCAAAATGAACCATCCAACCCTGAAAGCATACCTGTAAATACATTAGAATATCTTCCAATGCCACCAAGCAGTCCAACTCCTGATCACAATATGGCCATACACAATGCCGGTGACAAAACTTCAAACAGCCTGGGAATTCAACAGAAACCTCCGGGCACTCTCTATGCACAGTCTGAAGCTTCCACCACTTCAGAAAACAAGGCCACCTATAAAAAAAACTTGATGTTGCTGTCATAAACAAAAAAACAAAAACAAAAATAAACATCACTTGCTCCCAACTACAACATGTACCCTAAAGCCACACTCGCTGATATAACACAAAACCCATGGTGCGTAATATCGTAAATAGCACACTTTTTTTGTCACGCACCAATAAATTCAATAAAAATAATTTAAGATGTATGACAAACCAATTATTTTTTTTTTTGTAAAAAAACTTATAGAACATTGTATAATAGCAATATACCCCCTCCAGGGAGTGGGTGTATGGGTGGATTTACCACGTCTGGTGTGGTTAAGCCCCTCGGCTGTGCCTTGTGACTGAACCATGCCAGACGTGGTAAATCCACCCATATACCCACTCCCTGTCTGGGTATATTGCTTAATTATACACTTACACACCCTGCAGCAATATTTCCATAATTTATACACTTACACAGCAGCAATGTTTCCATAATTTATCTATTTACACTCACTTCCTCTATGTGTCCATAGTGTATGTGCTTACACATGCTGCAGCAATATTTCTATAATTTATACTCTTACACTCACTCCAGCAGTATTTCCATAATTTATATACTTACACCCACATCCTCAGTATGTCCATAATTTATACTGTTACACATACTGCAGTAATAGTTACATAATTTATACATTTACACACACACTGCAGCAATATATCCATAATTTATGCATTTACACACCCTGCAGCAATATTTCCATAATTTATACACTTACTCTGCAACGATATTTCCATAATTCATTTACTTACACTCACTTACACAATGTGTCCATAATTTATACTCTTACAAACGCTGCAGGAATATTTCCATAATTTATACACTTACGCACACTGCAGAAATACTTCCATAATTTATACACTTACACCCTCTTCCTCATTATGTCCATAATTTATACTCTTACACATACTACAGCAATATTTCCATAATGTATACACTTACACATGCTGTAGCAATATTTCTATTTTTTAGACACTTACACATACAGCAGCAATATTTCCATAATTTATACACTTACACTCACTACCTTAATATGTCCATAATTTATACTCTTAGACACGCTGCAGCAATATTTCCATAATTTATACACATACACACACTGCAGCAATATTTCTATAATTTGCACACTGACACTTACATTCTCTGTATGTCCATAATTTATACTCTTACGCATGCTGCAGCGATATTTCCATAATTTATACACATACATAATGCTGCTGCAATATTTCCATAATTTATAGGCTTACACACAGTGCAGCAATATTTCTATAATTTACACACTTACACTTAATTTCTATATATGTCCATAATTTATACTGTTACACACACTGCAGCAATATTTCTATAATTTACACACACATACTCACTGCCGCAATATTTCCATCATTTATACACTTACACGCACTGCAGCAAAATTTATATAATTTACACACCTACACTTACTTTCTCTATGTCCATAATTTATACTCCTACACATGCTGCAGCAATATTTCCATAATTTACACACTTGCTCTCACTTCCTCAATATGTCCATAATTTATACTCTTACCCAAGCTGCAGCAATATTTCCATAATTTGCACACTTATACACACTGCCACAATATTTCCATCATTTATACACTTACACACACTGCAGCAAAATTTATATAATTTACACACTCACACTTACTTTCTCTATGTCCATAATTTATACTCCTACACATGCTGCAGCAATATTTCCATAATTTATACATTTACACACACTGTAGCAATAACTGTGGCAATATTTCCATATTTTATACACTTAAACACATATACTCTCACGTTTCCTCCAAAGTGCATAATTATATTTCAAGTAATTTGATATAGGGAAATTCATGAAAGCCAGACTGCAAATTTTCCTTTCTTTATATTTATATATTTTTTTAGTCTGTGGGACCTTTTTCAGTATCAACTGGCCAGAGCATATCGGAGCCAAGGAAAGGCCAAACAGAATCAAAACTCTGATCCCAGCATGAAATTTTACTAGAAGCTACAATCGATGGACATCCCAACCTCATGGTCGTGGTCTAGTACTTTCCTATTGTATCCTCACTGTTTGAAACCTGTAGTTTTCTGTAGAAGCACTATCTGAGCATAAGGCCACATGGCCAGGAAGGACTTTCTTTTTACGTATTATTTGATGTAAAAACAAGTGAACTTTTGTGTATATGGTCAAGTGCTGAAGTGCCAGATTGCAATATTATTTGTGCAATAGAACAAAAGTACAACAGGGTAACTGTGCAATAGGGTAAAAGTGCAGTACATTTTTGTGTCAAAGTGCAACAGGTAAAATATTTAAGAAAACATGTCCTACTTTATTCTGAACTTTAAAGGTTTAGTAATTAGAACATTCTTTTTTCCATCACTTGTAGGCAATGTAACTTATTAAGTAATTCATCAGGTAAAAGGGGATTGAGAGAGATGTTTGTGGTCACTGGGGGAAGAAGAAAATGGAATGGATCTGGAGTTGGATTTACCACCCCCTTTTTACTTCAGGAGAAGTTTCTAAGAACCCTCCAAACAAATCTTCCAAGCAAAGTTAAAAAATCTATCCCCTAAGATGCTTCTTTTAAAGAGGAATTCCCTCTTTCAGCTGATAATAACAGAGAGCAAAACCACGTACAAAAAGAGGAACAAAACAAGACTAAATACATTTTAATAAATAATTTTTTGTTTACACCTACCCCTCAGTTGCATAACAGGGCAACATATATTATACAATCTGCCGCAGATAATAATAAAGATAGTGGAAATCATCTAGTGGAAACTTGAGGGGATGAAAAGACCATTCTTAGAAACAGTTCATTACCCATTAATCTATATAAGACAGATGGAATCTCTGGGGATAATTAGCCATGCAAACTCACTATTTGTTCCCACAGTGAGATAAATAAAGCAGTTAACTCTAAACTTCCCATACCTGCCAGCTTGGTGGTGCTAAGGCTTGAGGTGCTGGACACCACACCTCATGGCACACTAGTGACCCAGGTTTGGACGCGAGCCTGGGTTGTCAGGAATCGGTAGGGGAGGATAGGATTGAGCTTCTGGGGGACTGCTCTCCTATCCAGGGGAGGGATGCAGGTCTTCACTGCTCTGCAGCAGCCCCTGGGGATGCCCAGGTGCACTGCCTGAGTCAGTTCAACAGAGGGAGGAGTGTAGCGAATGTCAACGTGTCAGTGCTTGACATCATTGCACATCTGCAGTCCTGGGGAATAACGTTGGTGGAAAATGGCAGCACTGTCCGCCGCAGCTTGATGGCCACACTTCCTGAGCCTGGCAGGGCTCGTGGGCATGAAACCGGGGCCGGTATTGGATCCTGGTCTGGCACGGGGACCAAGGGGAGGACCCTTTCACAGGTAGAGCTGCATATGCCAGCTGGCCCGCCCGGATGTGTCTCACGGTCATTGGGGGAAGTGAGCGGCTGCTGGATAATAAGACAGGTCAGTGGCTATGGAGGTGATAAATAGAAGGATGATAAAAAAAATAAACTTCCCACACCTACAGTGGGAACCATATCCTGAATCTATCACAAAAATAGATCATTTTGTTTCTTCTCTGAAAAAATCACCAATTTTAAATGTAGATAACTGTATATCGAATAATAATAGAGAAATGGGAGCTCAGTGCGTACATCATGAAGATAATGGTTACTCTGACTTAGTCAAAGATTATCCAGCACCTTTTACTCCCAAATTGATTTATGTGTTAAAAGTTCATCACATGGCAAATATTGCTCCTCGAGCAATTATATAATCTAAAGGATGAAGTTACTACAATTAAAACCACATTAGCTCATCATGAAGGTCTGATTAGCTATCTCTTTAGAGACCTGATAAAAGCAGAATTAGGGTCAGATGCAGACTCTATGAAAATTGATCCATTAAACACTTCCAGAAATTATCTTTCTATATTATCTATAAACCTCCAAAACCAAGTGTCATCACTTCCACATTGGAGGAATTTAGTCCATAAAAAAACAAGCATTTGTTAATGCCGAATGTTTGCTTGCTGGCATTGGCATTGATAGTGTGGGAGTTAGAGAGATGCATAATAGGAATGGCAGTGAAGTATTGAACTGAAGCCAACCCCACCACCACCCTGCAGAGACTGACAGGAATTGGGGTGTGCCTTTGAGTCATCGGGCATTTCACCACACCCTACCCTGCAGATACCAACAAGTGTCACAGTGTGCCTTGGGGTCTTTGGGCCTTATGCTCACCCCATTCCATAAGGAAATATGGTGAGATGGGTGCAGTATAGGAGAATGGGGTGAACTTTGGGGATGAAGAGTCCAAGGCACACCTTGATGCCTGTCACTGGCTGCAGGGTGTGGGGGGGTGGAATGGCATGAGCATTACAGGCGACAATCCCAGTCACACCCCTGATGCCTGTCAGTCTCTACAGGGTGGGGTGTTATGGTTGGAAACCCTAATGCCCTGGGCATTCATTGGTATTTTCACTCCAAATTTTCAACATGTTTTTTTTGTGACACTCCACCTCATGAACAGTGGCAATATCAGTTAGTTAGCTGAAAGCTGATTTTGTACAGTGACTATGCCATTTGGCACCACAGGTGTGAAAACATATTTTGAACAGGATGTGAAAAATTGCAGCTGTACTGTTCATGGGGAGGTGTAAAAAATGGCAATGTTGAAAATCTTGAGTGAAAATATAAAAAAACTGGTAAAGTCACAAGTGTGTGTAGAAACTGCACAATGCACACCCGTAATGTAATTAGTTTGGGGAATTTTTACAGCAGATTGCCAACACAGGCATTTTGGGACCTCCGCTCATGAACAGTGTCACTGTGATTTTCTTTATCTGTCCCGAACACTGATTTCCCTCAGCGACCGTGCATTTCTGTGCTGGAAATGCGAAAACACATTTTGGCCAGGGTGTGAAAAATAACAGCTGTACTGTTCATAAGGAGGTGTGGAAAAAAAGCCAGTGTTGAAAACCTGGACTGAAAATATTACAAATTCATGAACTTACGAGGGTGCGTGGAAACTGCGCAATGCACTTTCATAACACAGTCATTTTATGGACTTTTGTCACCAAACTTTCAACATAGCCATTTTAAAAGCTCTGCTCATTAACAGTGTCACTATGATTTTCTTAATCTGTCCCAAACATTGATTTTGCACATCGCACATCGACTGCGTCATTGTGCGCTACATGCGCAAAAACACATTTTGGGCATGATGTGAAAAATGACAGCTGTACTGCTCATAAGGAGGTGTGGGAAAATGGCAATGTTGAAAATCTGGAGTGAAAATCGTAAAAATTCTCGATGCTACGGTATGTGGGAACTGCACAACTCCCCACACTCGTCAGCAGTCATTTTGAATGTTTTCACTAATTTTCAACATGGGTTTTGGGGGCCTACCTCATGACTGTGACACTGCCATTTTGTTACTTGGTCCCAAAAGGTGGTTCCACGCAGTGACCATGAAATCACCTTTCGGGACCGAATAACAAAATGACCATGGCTGAGTTCATGAGGTGGGGTCCCAAGAACCCCATGTTGAATATTTGGTGAAATAAATCCCCCAAATGGCCAAAATATGCACCAAAGTTGAAAAAACCCTATTTATGTCATTATACAGCTTACCGGCATCCGGCATTTCTTCCATTCATGGTCGGCTTTGAAGAGTGCAGACATGTTCCTGGTCCACCGAAGATTGTCGTGCTGGTCTCCAGAGGTAAGTATGGAGTGAGGGTGTGTCTGGGGAGCTGGGGTATGCAGAGGGTGGCGCGGGTTGGGGAGGGGGCAAGAGAGTCAATGAGGGACCGTTTCTTTTGTCTTAGGTGATTTTTTTTTTTTAGATGACGTGGGACTTTTTGCCATGCTGGGGTCGGCTCAGCTATCTCAAGTTTGTTGGGGGGCCAGTGGAGCCGATGGGGGATTGGGTACCCCCATGGGCCACAGACTTCTGGCACACTCGGGTGGGCTCCCAGCGTGGCACCAGGAAGTTTGCTTTTGGGGGGACAGTGGAGCTGATGGGGGATTGGGCACCCCTGTCAGTCATACAGTGTGCAGGGGCGGAGGGGAGCACATGAGCATGCTGGGGTGGGCTCCCAGTGTGCTACCTAGGCCACACTGGGGTGGTCTCCCAGCGTGGCACCAGGAAGTTTGCTTTTGGGGTGGCAGTGGAACCGACGGGGGATTGGGCACCTCGTCAGTCATACAGTGTGCAGGGGTGGAGGGGAGCACATAAGCATGCTGGGGTGGGCTCCCAGCGTGCTACCTACATGTTCGTGGGGGGGTCAGAAATGAACTGTCTATGACAGTTCAGATGCAGTGTTGACATAGGCAATTTGCATATTGCCAACAGCAGTATGCAAATTGCCTACACATTACCACTGCTAATTGTAGCAGTGTTTTTCTCAGACCTGTAGGCCACTGCATCCGAACGGCTGTCATAGACAGCTTGGACATTAATTGGAGCGGTGCAGCCGCACCTGCAAAAAGGAGCATGGCATTGGAAGTGGGTGAGGCACACCTATGAAAACTCATATGGTAGCACTATGTTTCTTGCACATGCAGGAAGAAGAAAAAGAATAAGAAAAAGAGGCAATCGAAAAAACACTCCAACATTATGATGGGTCCTATAAAAGATTTTTCTGTCCCCCAGCTGCCCATAGGAAATGATAAAGGAGGAAAAATGTATTTCTTTTTTTTTTATTTCTTATTTCTGCTCCTTGCAGCTCAACCTGCTTTACATCCAGCCACTGCCTTCTCCCCTATTCAGCCTGCAGGCTCACTCACATCTGGCTGGCACACCATGCCCATGGAGGGGAACCCCGTTCCCTCTTGCTGGGCCGGGAACCACTATCGAAGTGTGATTCCATGACAGGCTCCCTGGGTGGAGAAGTGCAGCCATCAAGCTGCCTGGCTGACTGCTATTATCCTCTGGTTTTCTCCCCCTGAAGTGCGGATGTGCAATGATGTCAAGGCACAATGTGCCGACGTCCGCCACACTTCAACCCACAAGTGCACCGCTCCCGCAGTGCCCCTGATTTCCATCGTAGGCTGCCGAAGAGTGATGAAAGCCCCAATCTCTCCCCAGGGAAAGGAGAGCAGTCCATTGGATGCTCAATCCTTTCCCTCCCCAGCTAACCCCCGACGACCTGGGTATGTTCCCGAACCCAGGTCATCAGCATAGTGCGAGGTGTGGCATCCAGCGCCTCAGCCCTCAGCGCCACCTGGACTTACTTTCTTTTTTTTTTATTGTTTCATAATACAAATACACACAAGATATGAGGCATATAGAAGACAAATGAAAATAAAATAAAAAATGAGATACAAAGATATGAAAAATGAGTGACTAATACTGAGTGATGATGGGTACATGAACATTCTTATGATCAGTACACAGGGATGCATTTGATACATCTGAAAAATCTGTGGTGTAGAGTAAACAATAGATAATAAGCTTGGAATGTGAAGTTTTCCTGTTTACTTGCTGAGAATTTATGTTAAGAAAGCCTGTAATTTAGGGGATTTCAGAAGTTGAACAAATGGGAGCCATATCTGTTCACATACGTTCATCAGCTTGCAAGTATAATAATGCAACTTTTCCAGACGATGGATGGTTTCCATTGCATTAATCCAGACAGTATAGTGAGGTGGTTCTTTATCTTTCCATCTTTGCAAGATGTGTTTGAATACCGTGATAACCCCAGTCCGTACCACGCTCCATGTTCAAAATTGGAAGTTATGGAGGGTCCCACCATGTCCCAACATCATCCATGTGGTAGACATTGGTAGAGGTCTGCCAATCGCCTGTGAGAGAGTATTTAAAATTTTCAGCCAGCAGTCTGCCAGTGTTGGACAGCTCACAAGCATACGCTCAAGTGTGCTAATGGAGTTTATACATCTAGGGCAGGAGTTTGAGCTGGAAAGGATTCATCAAATTTATGCAATATGGGGTGTAGTATAGGCAATGAATAATGTTAAAATGTATTTGCTGTAGTCTTGTGGATTTTAAACCAAGTGTACCCATGTTAATTATTTTATCCCTTAATGAGTTAGGCATTGTCTGATTTAATTTTTCTTACCATTATCCTTTAGCTGATTTAGATTATAATCCAAGGATTTAGACAATGTTTTATATAAGAACAAAATCTTTTTGATGGAGGATGGGTAGGATAGGATCTTCTCCACTTCTTCCAGTAAATAACTGTTAGATTTATACACATTTTTAGGGATAAAGTCTCTTATTTGGAGATATCCATAAAATTGGGTGTTTGGCAAACCATACTGCTGTTTCACGGTATCAAAAACTAGCATACAGTTTTGTACCAGAAATTGATCAATTTCCCTGAGGCCTTTTTCATACCATGCTTTGAATGTAGGGACTGTTAAGGAAGGAATAAAGTTGGCATTAAAGTAAATAGGTGCATGAGAAGACCATAGGCCTTTGTCTGAGGATTTGTATAGTACGAGATACCAGATATGGGCTAGTGTACTAGTACAGAAAGCTAGATTATTAATTTTTTTTCCTATATGCTCCCACATATAACAGATGTTTTCTTTTATGGTAAGGGCTCCAGTATGTTTCCATTATGGTAGATATATCGGTACTGTGTTTTTGGAACCAGTTATGTGCAATAGTGAGATTTGCAGCTTAATAATGGCTATGGCTTACCTTGCTTCCTCCAGAACTAGCCACTATCAGCAAATTTGGCTTGTTCAAATCCACACTTAGATCCCACCCTTCCAGCCAAGTGATATGCACCTGCCACACCTGATCAACTCCTGCAGTAACAAACCCAAGCCTCCCACTAGAGCTTAGTCTACTTATTATAAACTTCAGCCACAGAAGAATCCAAAGAATGGAAGGTGGAGTGGTAGCCGTAAAAGCAGAAGCACATCAGGGTCAACTTCGAGGACATCTCCTGAACCATCCAGACAAGCGTCTTCCAGAATCAATGAATGCCTGAATCTGGAACCATTTGTTTGTTTTACTCACTTATTTTGCTTCACTTCACTTTACAGAGTCCTGCCATCGGACCCAGTCATCACAGTAATGGGTAAAAGTGCACTTTCGGTCACAAGACCTCACTCATTCAATTTTATAGTCTTGGGGCCCAATTCCAAAAGGTGTTACGCCTGGTGCAAGCTGAGTTATGCCAAACCCGATGGCATAAATCGCACCTTGCGCCAGGCATAACGCAAGTCATGATTCCAAGTCGTGGCTTGCGCCATGCCGTATATAGGTTGTGCCAAAGGTGGGCTACACCACTCACTATGCCTGCAACCCACAGCGGCATGGCAAAAGGGTGGGTTATGGCAGCAACTGTGTCCTATTCCAGAAGGGCGGCTGCCGTAACCCACTTACACCATTCTAGAACAGGGAATGGCATAGCAGGGTTAGACCAGCTAGGAGGTGGTCTAAGTGGCATCCGTCATGGCACAGTGATGGATGCCATCCCTGCAGTGCCATGGAAATTACAGTAATGTGCTCCCCATGCCCCCCACTCTGTCATGCCCCCACCCCCCCGAACTTTGGGGACCCCAGAGGTCCATTTCCGTCGCTGCCCCCCAAGCACATGTGCCAACCAGCCAGCCCCCCAATGCCCACAGGTGCTTGCCATTGTGTTTTGGGGTGGGGGGCTCTGGGGAAGTAAAATGTGTGCCACGACTTGCGGCACCCAGGTCAGGTGCGCCATTCCTTTGGCGTTAGCCTGCAGCACCCAGGTACGGTGCGCCATTCCTTTGGCGCTAGCCTGCGGTTGCCGCAAGTCATGGGTGTAAGTGCTGGGGACCCTGCTTGTCCTGGAATATGGTGCAGGGTCCCTGGCATAGCGCTGCATGGCGTAACTCGGATACACCCGCGAGTTGCTCCATGCGTTTTAGAATCTGGCCCCTAATATTTCCGTCTGCCAATAATTGTAATGTGCTTTGTGCCTTTATATTTAAGGTTTTTCTAGTTTCTAGTGCACTTCTTGCATATTTTGTTAATCTGGTCTGGTCCTCTGGAACTCGCTTCCTAGATCTCTGAGGGAGACCCCATCGGTGGAAGCATTTAAGAGGGGTCTGAATATTTATCTTTTTTTAGGAAAGCATTCCTAGAAAACTGCTGCTGATTTTAATATGATCAATCTATTTTATTAACACATTGTGTAACCTATATATCCTATATGTTTGTCTGTCTAACCCTGCTTGTTATTTATCTGTAAAGCTCCCAGAGCCTCTGAGATTGGGCACCATATAAATAACATTTTTTTTACTTCTACTTACTTAATATGCTTCTTCAGTCCTGTGAGAGAAGTCAGAGATGCCTGCTACGGATTACATGTACAATTTACCTTGGTTTAATCTGAGGGTAAAGTACTGCAAAGGCACGGCACACTCAGACAAGCTGCTGACTGGGGAGAGTTAAATGATACACTCTGTGTGTGTCCTTCTGTAGAAGTTCCATGTTTTGACTGTGGTCAATTAAGAGTAGTTTTGCACTGCAACTTTAAGTGTATCATTTTACACTCCACAGTCAGCAGCTTGCCTGAGTGTGCCATGTCTTTGTGGGACTTTGTTCACTTTCTGGGGTTAGCTACCTTATGGCAGCAATTACCAGCACTGATAGAACATGGGTTCACCTTGTCTTGTTTGTCTAAGCTGAGGGTAAGCCAGCTACATTGGGGGACTTGGTAACATCCTAAATTTTATCTCACAAACTGTTGGAAACCATTTAGTGCTCTAAATATACTGTGGCTCTACCCCTCTATAAATAGTACAGCTATCTACTTATTTCATTCTATTGGTGCAACCATCTCATTTTACATGGGGTCCTAACAATGTCACTGGAACATTACCTCATTTAGGCATTAGATTTATCTAATGTATAATAGGTTATTATTGGAACTGGTGGACTATTAAATTATATATGTTTTGGTAAAATGTGACTATTAATTTATATACAATGTTTGTATGGTATTCACCATAATGTCACAGTATTAGCAGTATTTCACCTGGTCCATATCGTTCACAGGTGCTGCCTATAAACCTTAGAGCTGAACTTCATTACCTCACCCCCCCCCCCAATAGAAGGTCCAACTATGGTCTTAGCAGATAAGCTAAGTAAATTTAACACAGGAACATAGACAATGATGGCAGAAAAAGACCAGAGGTCCAGCTGGTCTGCTCAAGTTCCCTATAATCCCTGGAACCTACTGTTCCTCCAGGGTACTAACCCTCCCCATCCTCTCTTTATTCTCCTCCCTGGTCCTGTCGCCTGAGGTAACCACTATTCTATTCATTATGTACCAGCTCTGCTTGACTCCCCTTACTGTTTTCACACCCACCACCTCAGTCGACAGATTGTTCCAAGGTTCTACCACCCTTTTCATAAAGCAGTACTTCCTCACATCCCTCCTGAACCAACCTCCTGTTAATTTCCATTTGTGTCCACGTGACTGCGAATTGGTGTTCAGGCTAAATAGTTCTCTGCAGTTCACTTTGTTAATTCCTTTAAGGAACTTGAAGGTCTCTATCATAGCTCCCCTCTCCCTTGTGGTCTCCAGTGAGTACTTATTTAGTGCCTTGAGGCATTCCTCATAGGATCTACCCTGCTGGCCCTGAATCATTTTTGTTACTCTGCACTGCACTGTCTCCAACCTATCCTTATCCTTTCAGAGGTGAGGATTCCAGAACTGGGTGCAGTACTCTAGATGAGGCCTCACCAGGGATCTGTGGAGGGGAAGTATTACCTCTTTTCTTCTGCTATCAGCACCCCTCCTGACACATCCCAGCATCCTGTTAGCCTTGCTATAGGCCTTGTTGCACTGACTCAATTGCTTAAATGAGTTGCTAATGATAACTCCCATATCCTGTTCCTCAGCTGTAGTGCTAAGTGTCTCTCCTCCCATCCAGTACTCTATCTTAGATTTGTCACTGTTGTCTCAATGTACTCTACTGAGTTCTTGGGGACCAGCTAAGAATCCTTTTTTATGTTGATTGCACACATGTGCAAGAAACATGTTGCATCAGCTTGCTGCAGAAGCAGGTTGTGGAGGTGCGGCAGTGTTGTGGCCAATGCCCCCACTGCCTTTTGAGGCTTGGCCTGCTTTCCCCAATGGGGTGGCATGCTGCTGCTGACACTAGTTCAGCCAGCGTACAACCACCTTGAAACGTTTTAGCCGCTGCAATCAGGGGCTGCCTCGTCATTGCAGCGTCAGCCATTCCGCTGCAATGAGGGAACGACTCGTCATTGCAGGGCAGTCCCCATGCCCCAACCCAGTTTGCCAATGGGGAGCCCAGTCCCCATTGGCATACTCTCCCCAACCCCATGTTTCTGTTGTATGCTGCGGGGGTGCCCAATCCCCCTCGGTATCATGTGCCCCCGCTGTCTTTGTTTGCCGACGGGGTGCCCAATCTCTGCCGGCTTCAGTCCCCCCTTCCCAACTGAATTTGCTGATGGGGAGCCACTCCCCATTGGCATAATGTATACCCCAAAATGTAGTCTGCCGAGGGTGCCCAATCCCTTCGGCTCGCCCACCACCCCCATAAGGGCCGACGGGGTGCCCAACCCGCCGGCCACAGCCCCCCAAAAACACTCAGGTGGCACACTGGGGAGCCCACCCCAGCATGCCAAATGTCCCTGTAAAAAGAAAACCTCCGTGATGGTTTTTTTTTTTACCCTGCAAACAAGAAATGGTCCTCGTTGAGTCCGGGCCCTCCCCAACCTGCGCCCACCCTATGCGCACCCTGCCTCCCCACACACCCCTCACCCCATACTTACCTCTGAAGTCTGGTGCAATGATCTTTGGTGGACCAAGAACACGTCTGCACTCTTCAAAGCCGACTGCGAACTGAGGAACAATAAGCTGTATAATGGCATAAATAGGGTTTTTCCAACTTTGATGCATATCTCATGTATTTTTGGGAATTTGGCACCAAATTTTCAGCATGGGGTTTTAAGGACCCCTGCTCATGAATTCAGCCACTGTCATGGCGTTATTCGGTCCCGGAAGGTGATTTCGCAGTCACTGCGTGGAATCACCTTTTGGGACAGAGTAATGAAAAGACAGTGCCAGTGTTAATGAGGTGCACTCTCAAAAATCCTATGTTGCAAATTTGGTGGAAAAAATCCAAAAAATGACTGTTTTACAAGTGTGCGTTGCGCAGTTGATACGCATGCTCGTAACTTCGCGACTTTGCAATATTTTCACTCCAGATTTTCAACATTGGCATTTTCCTGCACCTCCTTATGAACAGTACTGCTATCGTTTTTCACATGCTGGCCGAAATGTGTTTTCGCACTCCTGGCGCAGAATGGCACGGTCGCTGTGGGAAATCAGTGTTCGGGACATATTAAGAAAATCACAGTGACACTGTTCATGAGCAGAGGTCCTAAAATGCCTATGTTGAAAATTTTGTGATGACAGTCCATAAAATGACTGTGTTACAACTGTGCGTTGCGCAGTTTGCATGCACGCTCGTAACTTCGTGAATTTATATTTTCACTCCAGATTTTCAACATTGCCATTTTTCCACACCTACTTATGAACAGTACAGCTGTCATTTTGTATAACCTGGTCAAAATATGTTTTCACACTTCCAGTGCCGAATAGCGGAGTCGCTGTGGGAAATTGGTTTTCCGGATAGACTGAGAAAATGACAGTGACACTGTTTGAGAGCAGAGGTCCTAAAATGCTTATGTTGAAGATGTGGTGACGAAAGTCCATAAAATGACTGTGTTACAACTGTGCGTTGTGCAGTTTCCACACACCCTTGTAACTTCGCAAATTTGTAATATTTTCACGCCAGATTTTCAACACTGGCATTTTTTCACACCTCCTTATGAACAGTACAGCCATCATTTTTCATATCCTGGCCAAAATGTGTTTTCACACTTCCAGCGCAGAATAGCATATTTGCAGTGGGAAATCAGTGTTTGGGACAGATTAACAACAAGCGAGTGAGAGAGGGGGAGTGAGGGAGCTCAACGGAGCTCTGTCGGGATTGCTGCGGATTTCATTGTGGGCAGAAAAAGGCGTCAATGCAGGCAGGGGCCCAGTACAAAAATGCAGCCTGCAGCGTGAAACAGAATGAGTGGGAGTGAGAGAGGGGAGGAGCAGCTCAATGGAGCTCTGTTGGGACTGCTGTGAAATTTTTTGTGGGCAGAAAAAGACACCAATGCTGGCAGGAGCCCATTACAAAAGGGCATCCTGCAGTGCCGGGAGAAATGGAATGAGCGAGTGAGAGAGGGGGAGTGAGCGAGCTCAATGGAGCTCTGTCGGGGCTGCTGCAGATTTCTTTGTGGGCAGAAAAAGGTGCCAATGGAGGCAGGAGCCCAGTACAAAAGGGCAGTCTGCAGCGCCAGGAGAAACAGAATGAGCGAGTGACAGAGGGGGAGTGAGCGACCTAAATGGAGCTCTGTTGGGACACCTGTGAACTTCTTTGTGGGCAGAAAAATGTGCTGATGCAGGCAGGAGCCCAGTACAAAAGGGCAGTCTGCAGCGCCGGCAGAAACAGAATGAGCAAGTGAGAGAGGGGGAGTGAGTGAGCTCAACGGAGCTGTGTCGGGACTGCTGCAGATTTCTTTGTGGGCAGAAAAAGCTGCCAATGCAGGCAAGAGCCCAGTACAAAAGGGCAGCCTGCAGCTCTGGGAGAAACAAAACGAGTGAGTGAGAGAGGGGTAGTGAGTGAGCTTAACGGAGCTCTGTCGGGACTGCTGCGGATTTCTTTGTGGGCAGAAAAAGGTGCCAATGCAGGCAGGAGCCCAGTACAAAAGGGCAGCCTGCAGTGTCGGGAGAAATAGAATGAGCGAGTGATATAGAGGGAGTGAGCGAGCTCAACGGAGCTGTGTCAGGACTGCTGCAGATTTCTTTGTGGGCAGAAAAAGGTGCCAATGCAAGCAAGAGCCCAGTACAAAAGGGCAGTCTGCAGCATTGGGAGAAATAGAATGAGCGAGTGAGAGAGGGGAAGTGAGCAAACTTAGTGGAGCTCTGCCGGGATTTTGCAGTTTCCCACTTTCCCACCCAGGGTCCTCTGTGGTCCTATATTACAGCAGGGTCTCTGGAGTAGAGACAAAACAATGACTGGATACTTTAGGATTGCTGTAATAATTCAGATTTAGTTGTTCTTTTTCCTTCTCTAACTGAGCCAAGTACTGAGCTATACTGTTATGATTGCTGTAATAATACATATTTATTTGTTCTGTTTATTTCTCTAACTGAGCTGAGTAATACTTGGAGTGCAATAGGATTTCTAACCGGGCTAAGTGAAACTATATGACAGCTGAGAAGAAAAAGTAACGCAGCTGAGGGGTGAAAAACAGACAAGGAGGCTTTAGGATTGCTACAGTAATACAGTATCTAATGGATGAGATTTGAAACTGAATTACCCGGTCGGCAAGGGGTCAGTAGGGGGACTAGTGGGGGGGGGGACAGGAATTTGAGTAAATGGGGCTTAACAGTTGTAGTAGGGTACAGAACCTGGGAATAAGAGCCCATAACGTAAGATGAGGGCCAAAATGGGGCAGGTGCCACATGTCACTAGGGCGGGCATCTTTGGAAGAGTGGTGAGGTGTACAGGGTGTGGGTGTGCCATGGTCCTGGACTGGGCTTGGAGGATGGGGAGGAGGTAAGGTCTGTAGATGACTGGCTGGTTTGAGGGAGGAACTGTGGAGATTAGGGAGGAGTGTAAGTGGCAGGGCAGATGAGTATAGTAGGCATCCTGGGGGGATAAGAGATGGCAAAGGGGACGAGGAAGAATAACTAGGGATTGAAACTGACCTCAGTATCAGAGGTACTAGCAGAAAAGAGAGAAGAAGAGAGGGTGCCTGAGAGCGAGGGCGGGGGACCCTGATGGGGAGGAAGAGACCAGGAGGAGCACCAGAGGAGGAGCAGATGGTCATGGGGTAGGGAGGGACCAGGTGTTATGGAGGGGAACAAGCAGGAGGGGGAAACAATAGGGGAAGAGATATAGGACAGGTATCGACTATGAATAGATTTGAACCTCTGCTATGGGAGAGAGAGGGGAGCAGGAGCATACTGAAAGGGAGTACTAGCGGGCATGAGAGAGGATGTGGCACAGGTAGGGGAAGAGATAGCGAGACAAAAGGCAGAAGGGGGCTAGTAAGAAAGGAGGGGGTAGTGACTGAAGGAGAGAAGGCTATGGGAAGGGGGAAGAATGGGAGGGGCATCACTATCAGCTGTCAGCGTGGCTCAGTTGGTAGCACATCCGCCTCTGGACCAGAAGGTCGTGGGTTCTCGTCCCACACTGGGATTGGACTTGCACCTAAAATTCGCTGGCATCCGAGTACAGTATTGGAGGTGCTGTACTGCTGGGGTGTGCCATCTTTTGGATGAGACATTAAACCGAGGTCCTTTCTGCCCATCCTGGTGTTATCCTGGTGGGCGTCCAGGTGGAAGTAAAAGAACCCAGGGGCACTCTTCGCAAAGAGTAGGGAACATTCCCGGTGTCCTGGCCAACATTCCCCTTCCCATAAAACGGTTCATGCAATTATCCAGGCTGTGTGTGGGTGATGATGTGCGATATGGCCACCACCACACATTCAGTCACTTCACTACCAGTCTAGCATTGCTTGTAAAGCGCCTTGGGATACTGTTTATGAAAAGTGCTATATAAATGCTGATTATTATTCTTCTTCTATTGGGGTAGAAGGGAATGGGGACTCTAAATCAACAACAGTGGGGATAGGAGAGGGGTTGGAAATCAGCAGGGGAGGAGGGGAGGTCGACATGGGAAGCCCAGTAAGAAGTAATCAGGCTGGGAAGGGGTTCAAGGGGGATAGGAGGAATAAGGCAGAGAAAAGGGGTGAGGTGGAAGTAGGGGTACAGATACAGAAGTCATAGAGGGTGCAGTTGGTGGGGGTAAGAGAAAGGGAAGAACGAATACTGGGGGTGGTGGAAGGAGAATTAGAAGGGAAAGGGGGTAAGGGGCGATGGGGTACTCATCCTGGGGGATTCTATGCTGAAATGGGTGAGATAGGGCTGAAAGAGGGAAAGGCACAGCCATATTTGGGTTGAAGCTGTCCCCAGGTTGACTGCAGGAGGGGCAGGGCAGGCACTGCTCAAGCGTGTGGCGAAGGGGAGGAAGAAACCCTCATTTACTGTTGTACAGGTACACAAATGACTTGATGGGGACACTGTGGAAGTAGTGAGGGGAGGTTTGAGTACTTGGGCAGGCAGTGTGAGGAGGTGAGGAAATCGGTGGCATTCTTGGAGGTACTGCCGGTACCATGTGCAAGCATGGCAAGGAAGGGTAGGCTTGAGGAGTTCGAGTGGCTGAGGGATTGGTGCCACATGAAATATTATGGATTAGTGACTAACTGGGGTAGGATCTGGGGGGAATAGTGACTTGTACGCGGGGACAGGGTACAATGGAGAAGGTAGGGGAGTATTAAAGGCAGCATTGCTGCTGGGCCACTGGCGCTGAGGGTTGAGGTGCTGAATGCCACACCTTGTGCCATGTTGGCAACCTGGGTTCAGATGCAAGCCTGGGCCACCAGAGGTTGGCAAGGGAGGGATAGGATTGAGCGTCTGGAGGACTGCTCTCCTATCCTGGGGTGGGATCCAGGGACCCACCGCTCTGTAGTGGCCCCTTGTGACGACCGTGGGTGCTACTACAGTGGTGTAGTAAAGGGTGGCGGAGTATGGTTGATGTTGGCATGCTGCACCTAAGTGTCATTGCACGCCCGCACTCTGCAAAGGGGAGAAAAGTGGAAAATGGGCTACGGTCAGGCAGCATGAGCGTCCAACACCCCCTGCCTGCACCGAATGGCGCCTCCTCAACTGTATCCTGCTCCAGTGGGTCGATCTGGGACGCTCCTCACCACCACACCATGGGGGTAATCCGTGGAGGTGAGCATTTGGCCTGATATCGCGGGCAGGGCTAGGAGGGTCAGTTGGGATGACCAAGCCAACTGTGGCCCAGTGAGAAAATATGAAAAAAAAAAAAAAAAAAAGGCAGGATTAGAGGGGTATATATCTCTACTAAGGCAGATTTAAACAAATGGTGGGGTGGGGTGGCCAAAAGACAGGTTGGTAGAAAGGTCCGGACAGGGGAGCCTTATGAGGTCACTGTCCTAGATATAGGTAAAGGCGGAGGCATAGTAACCCTGGAAGGGGACAGGCAGAGTGGTCTTAGTGTAATACAGAAGGCACCACCACCCGGTAAGAATAAGGAAGAGAAAGGGTGCGGACTACCGGGAGAAGGGACACGGGCCAAGAAGGAGAAGAATGAGGAGAAGAAGAGGTACGGGTGGAAGGTGGTCTTACTAAATGGATAGAGAACTGGTTACAGGGGAGGGTGCAGAAGGTGGTGTGGGGTAGCTCTCGGCACCCAGAACAGTGACAGGTGGGGTGCCACAGGGCTCAGTGCTTGGCCCAATGCTATTTGGGCTCTTTATCTCTGATATAGCACATGGAGTGGGGAGCAGGGTTAGTCTGTTCACACATTATACCAAATCAAATCAAATAGTTATAGTAGCAGAGCCCCCCCCCACACACATACACATGCCACGAAAAGCTGCTTAAAAGCCAGCAATTCAATCAAATCAGTTCCATTTTCTTACTTACTTACTTGGGGTTCAATGGCAACAAGTGCAAAATCATGTACCTAGGGCATAGGAACCCCGATGCTGGGTATAGGATGGGGAGAGGTACTGATACTCGCTAGACATGAAAGGGTCCTTGAGGTTATTATATCAGAGGACCTCAAGATGACAGTACAGTGTGACAAGGCTATGGGCAGGGCAAATTGTATTCTGGGGTGCATAAGGAGTGGAATCTCCAGTAGGAGGAGGAGGAGGAATGTTGTGCTGCCATTGTATCATTGTACCCGCAGCTGGAGTACTGTGTCCAGTTTTAGAGTCCACACTTCAGAAAGGACATAAGGTGGAGGTTTTCCAGAGGAGGGCAACTAAAATGGTTCAGAATTTTCACAGGAATCCCTACAAGGAAATGCTGAAGAATCATAACAGGTACACTCTGGAACAGAGGAGGGCGAGAGGTGACATGATCGAGACCTACAAAGTACCTCACAGGGGTAAAGAGGGTACAGTGGGGGAGTTTCCTTCAAATGAGGATGAGCACCCAAACCAAGGGAAATACAGTGAAACTGGGGCATTCAGGTTAGATGTGAAGAAATATTTCTCTACTGAAAGGGTGGTAGATGCCTTGAACAGACTGCCAGGAGAAGTGGTGGCAGCTAAAACGGTAGGGGGCATGAAGCATGCATGCGATAAATATAGGGATATATTACAAAAAAGGGAAGGAGGGGGTCAACAGAGATCAATAGGGCTATGGAAGTGGAGCAGGTTCAGGTTCATTGCAGGAAAAATCCATTAAGCAAGCTCATTCACGAGGAGGTCCTGAGGGACGCAGGCAGAATAAGACATGCAGTAACATGTACAGGCAGGAGTTACAAGTAGGTAGAGAACACTTGGGCAGACTGGGTGGGCTAAGCGGTCCTTTTCTGCTGACAAATTCTATGTTTCTGTGGCACCATGTGTTAATTCAGGTGCAGTGTTTATTTAAAGTTGGGCCTACCATACATCCAGATGTAAGGTACAGTAAATTACCGAATTAGACGCAGCCCACTTACAGTACAATAAACAGAACCCCAGTGCTTCGAGAAGCCTTTACTCTTCATAAGGCTGCTTAAAGAGCTAGGGTTCTATTTGCAGTGTCCACAACACTATGCTGATCTTAAAATCGACACCGCAGCTGAATGAGTACTTGATTCTTGCTCACTCCATTTCTTCCCCACCTTGAAAACTGCTTGTCCTGAGTTAGTTTTGGGCTGGCAGCGCCTCGCCTGTGTTGGAAGATGACCAATAAGCGGCACTGAAAGATGTCAGACTTCACAGACTGTGAAGGCAGCTGCTCACGGGCAGACATAAAGCAATTCTACTGGGGGGGGGGTAAGAGGAAGTAAGCTGTTGATTAACTAGAATCTGCAGCTTATCCATTAGGTAGGGAAATGGGCAGACTAGGTGGGCCAAGCGGTCCTTATCTGCTGTCAAATTCTGTTTCTATGTTTCTCACCCACCATCTTGGCAAGAAGAAGGCTGCAGCTGTGGCCACTGATGACTGTTGGGGTGTAGGGATGGGGGGACCAAAGGGGACAGACACAAGGAGATAAAATCATAATAAAAACTGTGAGACCTTCACCAGCTTTCCAAAATGCTTACCAGTCAAAGAACACTCTATGAAGTTTTTCAAATGGCTACACAATATGGTGAGCCCTCTGTCTGTCATCTGACACCAGGCATCAACCAGCATAAAATTGCCTAAAGAAGGCAGTGTGGTCATGTGGTTACTGAAATACTGGATATTACAGATTTATAAGAACAAAAGAATATCACACAGGAACTGGCACATGTGCCTATAGCAGCTGTCTCCTGCTTCTCAGTAGTTACATTTATACCCTTGAGGTACTTGAATGTTTCTATCATATCTCCTCTTTCCCTCCTCTCTTCCAGTGAGTACATGTTGAGATCCCTTAATTTCTCCTCATAAGTCTTGTTTTGCAAGCTCTGTACCATCTCTTTCGTCCTTCTCTAAACCATCTCCAGCCTGTTAACATCCTTACGAAGGTGCGACCTCCAGAACTGCACACAGTACTCCATGTGAAGCCTGACCATGGTTTTATATAATGCCATCAGTACTTCCCTCCTTATGCTGGTGATACCCCTGCCTATGCACCCCAGCATGTCATTGGCCCTCCCAGCTGCCTTACCACTTTGACATTTTCAGGTCATCTGAAATAAGAACCCCCAGGTCCCTTTCCTTCTTTGTGACTGTCAGCAACTCCCCCCCCATCCTGTACCTTTTCCCAGGGTTTCTGTGTCCCAGGTGCATAATTTTGCACTTTTTTGAATTAAACTTCAGTCGCCAGTCCTCAGACCATTTCTCAAGCTTCCCCAGGTCCCTCCTCATTTTCTCCACCCCCTCTGGGGTATCCACTGTGTTACACACTCTTGGTGTCATCTGCAAACAGGTAGTCCTTTCCCTTCAGCCCTTCTGCAATGTCACTAATGAAGACATTGAATAGAACTGGCCCCAGGACCAATCCCTGCGGCACCCCACTGGCCACCCCCTCTCCCCAGACTGCACCCCATTTACCACCACTCTCTGCCTCCTGTCTGTTACCCAGTTTCTAATCCAGTTTACTAACCTTTCCCCCATGCTCAGCCTACTCAGCTCGTTTATCAGCCTCCTATGTGGGACGGTGTCAAAGGCTTTGCTTACATCAAGGTAAGCATTGACCACTGCCCCACCCTGATTTACTTCCTTTGTCACCCAGTCAAAGAGATCAACCAGATTTGTCTGACTTGACCTCCCCACTGTGAATCCATGTTGCCTATGGTCTTGGGCTCCGATGGCTTCTAGATGCCCCACTATCCTTTCTTTAACCCAATGCCCTGTGTTGGGCATTGTCTTCGTGACTCTATATTGATTTTATACTCGACTGTGCCTCTGTTGAAACCTGAGTTGTCTTGCTATGTATGCCATGCTTTTTCTGATTCCAGTGTACCTGCCTTACTTGCTTTAAGTTGTGCTCTGTATGTACTTGCTTGTGTATGCACTTTCAATTCCTGTACTGTCCTGGGTCGTACCTGAAAATAGGCATATGTTTTGTCTAGAGTACTTACCTGGTTAACAAAAGCTAAAATAAATAAAAATAAAAAAAATGTCTCCATGATCTTCCCTACTACTGAAGTGAGGCTGACTGGCCTATAGTTCCCCACCTCCTCCCTACTGTTGGATTTGTATAGCGGGACCGCATGTGCCCTCCTCCAATTCTCTGGTACCACCCCCTTTTTTGAATGACTCAGTGAACGTGGCTGCCAGAGGTACTGCTATTTCTCTTCACAGTTCTTTTAATATCCTTGGGTGTATGCCATCTGATCCCATCACTTTGTCCATCTTCAATTTACTCACCTTCTGCAGGATTCTTCTGCCTGTGAATGGACTATCGTCCACTTCTTCACGCCTTTGCAACTGCTGTACTGCTGTGGCCCTTGCCCCTCCCCCTCTTCTGTGAATACTTAACAGAAAGACACAGTGGATGTCTTGGGGAGGGGGCACATGACAGTTCTTAGGCATGGTACTTTCACTTCCAAATAGCTAACCAGCACATATAAGCAATCAACATTCGGCTTTGACAAATGCTTGTTTATACTTGGCTTCTGACTGAATTTAGATCTTTATTTTTGCTATCATTTTTGGAACCAGTGATTGGGTACCTACATAGCATTAATTACTTTAAGGCATATGTATCTTATTGCTAGAAACTTAATTTACTCAATCTAGAGTAAGATATTAGCATTCCTAGCTACTCGCTTACAAGAACAAAATCCACTAGTCTTAAGTGGTGGTTGGTGATATTGCAAAATAAATTATGTACTTATATCTGACTAGTAGGTTATTAGAAAGTCGGGTATGTGCCTAGCACTATGAACAACAATTTTTGTGATACTCAGGCACATCATCGAGTGAAGCATATAAACAGGAGGCCTTTTAAAGGGATGCTGTCCACCCCCTGAGGCCTCAGATTGTCCCTAAATTAAACAAGCATTTGTCAATGCCGAATGTTTGCTTGCTGGCATTGGCAGTGGTAGTGTAGGAGTTAGAGAGATGCATAATAGGAATGGCAATGAAGTATTGAACTGAAGCCAACCCCACCACCACCCTGCAGAGACTGACAGGAGTTGGGGTGTGCCTTTGAGTCATCGGGCATTTCACCACACCCTACCCTGCAGACACCAACAAGTGTCACAGTGTGCCTTGGGGTCTTTGGGCCTTATGCTCACCCCGTTCTATGAGAAATATGGTGAGATGGGTGCAGTATAGGAGAATGGGGTGAACTTTGTGGCCAAAAAGTCCAAGGCACACCTCGATGCCTGTCACTGGCTGCAGGGTATGGGTGGGGGTGGAATGGCAAGAGTTTTACAGGCAACAATCCCAAGTCACACCCCTGATGCCTGTCAGTCTCTACAGGGTGGTGTGTTATGGTCGGAAACCCTAATGTCCCAGGCGTTCTTTGGTATTTTCACTCCAAATTTTAAACATGCTTTTTTTGTGACCCCCACCTCATGAGCAGTGGCAGTATCAGTTCGTTAGCGGAAAGCTGATTTTGCACAGTGACTACGGCATTTGGCACCACTGGTGCGAAAACACATTTCAAACAGGATGTGAAAAATGACAGCTGTACTGTTCATGGGGAGGTGTAAAAAATTGGAATGTTGAAAATCTGGAGTGAAAATATAAAAAAACTGGTGAAGTCATGAGTGTGCATAGAAACTGCGCAACGCACACCCGTAATGTAATTAGTTTGGGGATTTTTTACAGAGAATTGTCAACACAGGCATTTTGGGACCTCCGCTCATGAACAGTGTCACTGTGATTTTCTTAATCTGTCCTGAACACTGATTTCCCACAGTGACCACGTATTTCTGCGCTGGAAGTGCAAAAACACATTTTGGACAGGGTGTGAAAAATGACAGCCGTACTGTTCATAAGGAGGTGTGGATAAAATGGCAATGTTGAAAATCTGGACTGAAAATATTACAAATTCGTGAACTTACGAGGGTGCCTGGAAACTGCGCAATGCACGCCTGTAACACAGTCATTTTATGGACTTTTGTCACCAAATTTTCAACATAGCTATTTTAAGACCTCTACTCATGAACATTGTCACTGTGATTTTCTTAATCTGTCCCAAACATTGATTTCGCACACCAACTGTGCCATTGTGCGCTACATGCGTGAAAACATATTTTGGGAGAGATGTGAAAAATGACAGCTGTAATGCTCATAAGGAGGTGTGGTAAAATGGCAATGTTGAAAATCTGGAGTGAAAATAGTAAAAATTTGGGAAGTTACAAGTGTGCATAGGAACTGCGCAACGCACACTCATAAAACAGTCATTTCTGAGAATTTCTTCACCAAATTTTCATCATAGGGTTTTGGGGGTGTACCTCATGAACTGTGACACTGTTGTTTCGTTACTCGGTCCCAAAAGGTGGTTCCACACAGTGTCTGCAAAATCACCTTTCGGGACTGAATAACAAAATGATAGTGACTGAGTTTATGAGGTGGGGCTCCAAAAACCCCATGTTGAAAATTTGGTGAAAAAATCCCCAAAATGGCCAAGATATGCACCAAAGTTGAAAAAAAAACCCCATTTATGCCATTATACAGCTTACTGGCATTTCTTCCGTTTGCAGTCGGCTTTGAAGAGTGCAGACGTGTTTCCGGTCCACTGAAGATCATGGCGCTGGGCTCCGGAGGTAAGTATGGGGTGATGTGGGGTGTGGGAGGTGGAGTGCATGAGGGTGGAGTGCAGGTTAGAGGCTGTTTTTTATGTTTGTTGTTTATAGGTGTTTTTCTTTTAAAGAAGACAACATGGGACTTTTGCCATGCTGGGGTGGGCTTTCCCGTGGCAGCTGGAAGGTTATTTTTGGGGGAGCAGTGGAGCTGATGGGGGATTGGGCACCCCCGTCAACCATATGGACATTTGCCATGCTGGGGTGGGCTCCGAGCATGGCAACTGGAAGGTGTGTTTTTTGTTGTGGGGGGGGGGACAGTGGAGCAGACAGGGGATTGGGCACCCTCAGCCATCGGACGTTTGCCATGCTGGGGTGGGCTCCCAGAGTGGCACCTGGAAGTGTCTTTTGGGGGCAGCAGACAGACATTTGCCACGCTGTGGTGGGCTCCCAGCATGGCACCTGGAAGTGTGTTTGGGGGGGGCAGCAGAGCCGACAGGGGATTGGGCACCCCCATCAGCCATATGGTGTATGGGGGGGGAGTGCATGAGCATGCTGGGGTGGGCTCCCAGCATGCACAATATGTGTTTGTGGGGAGGATGAACTGTCTATGACAGTTCAGGTGCAGTGATAGCGTAGGCAATTTGCATGCTGTCAAGGACGTATGCGTCCTCTGCTGTTTTTCCTTAGAACTGTACACCACTGCATCTGAATGGCTGTCATAGACAGCTCGGACATTCACTGGCATGGTGCAGTCATGCCTGCAAAAGGGAGCAGGGTATTGGAAGTGGGGGAGGCACACCTACGAAAACTCGTATGGTGGCACTATGTTTCTTGCACATGTGTGCAAGCAAACATAAAAAAACATGTGTTATTGTTGCTCACATTCTGTAGAGATTGCTGATGTAGTTTGATTCTGATTCCTTTTTTCTTTTTAAAGGTAATAAACAGACTGCCAGCCATACTGGTGATACCACACTAAAATGTGTTTGTTTACATTCTTTGATCAACTTCCACTGCATGTTCCTGAACTTAGGAATGCCCCTAACACAATCTAGTCACTAATAGTGCTGTGGGAGGAGTGGGGACTATTGCATTTTGAGAGGCTGCATTGTTTTGGGGGGGGTTCCTAATGTTCAGGCAGTATGTAATAAGAGAAGATCAAGGATTTGAAGCAAAACAAGGTTGGGTATAACTGCACCATTCCCATGCACTTCAGTTTTACTAAGAAAAGAAACAGATTAACGAACCAGCTACTTCAATGAGTTTAAAAAAAGGCAAGCAATCGTAAAATGTGGGGGTTCAAGTAGAAATAATATGATACAAAAACAGCTGACAGTGTCCCTTTAATGGAGTTCATATAGGGACCGCATTTTTTAACTCTTCCTTTATATACTTTGTTTTCTGGTCCTGTGGGAAGGATGAAGCCTGACTATTCAGCAGCCAGAGTATCTAACTAACTGGATAAGTGAGCTCCACCATGGGTGTTTATCTAGATATAGGTGTTGGAACATTGCTTTATTTTATTTAGATATGGCACACAAAACTTTTAAAGGTTCTTGTCACTGGTTGTGTACCCTCTATACCCCTATCAAGCCTCTGGGAGGAACATCATTAATTCGATTTAATCGCATCTGTAACCTGAGTTTTTTGAGACACTAAATAATTATTTGAAGTGCTTAGATAAAAGTATTATAGGACTATGGCAGCATATCCCTGAGTTGATTTGTCACCTAGTTAACCGTTGCCTAGTCCTATCATGTTAGCCTTGGATTATTGTTGTCTGGCTTCTCATTGATTATATAGAACGCAGTTGTTGCTCACCTTGTGTGTTCGTTGCTAACCCCACATTCCCTGTGTTATCCCATTATCTTTTCCCTTTTTTTATAACATCACATTCTACAGATCTTACTGTAGCCTAATAGTGAATCTATTGGTTGTTTTAGTAATCCAGCCTAGCTCTATTCCATAAGGAATTGCTCTTTGAGTTGTATAATAGTTTAAGAAATTAATAAAGTAAGTTCACTTTGTTCCTCTATTAGATGTGGATAGTTTATAGTTTATAGTAGTTTATTGTAGTATTGGCATTAGAATAGGTTATTAGGATAAAAATGAGATAGTTATTTTCTTAAGTGTAGGTTTCTGCCTGACTGTTATATAGAACTTACACTCGTATACTGTTGCTGCTTTTTAAAGTATTATAAAAACATGGGTGATGTAACATGTGCTACTTGGATTACGCGGGAACTTGATTCAACGATTAAAAGAAAATGAGTCCTTAATCATCTTAGGAAACAATAAAAAAATTGAAATAACTTTACTACAAGAGACACATTTGGTTCCCTTAGAAGCGAATAGATTATCAAGAGATTGGCTATCTACTGTAGAACACAACTACTTTTCTAGCAAAAAGAGAGGTGTTGCTATACTAATTCAGAAATGCTTTCATTCACATATCGGGCCTGTGTAGTACAGTATGATCTGTATGCTCATTGGCCTACACAGTGGACCAATAGGCATACAGACAGTACTGTATGCTGTCAGTCAGTGGGCGGCCAGGCGGCATGCGAGTGGGATGGCAACGCCTACCACTGACCCCCCAGTGCTGGCTGGGGGGGGACCTCAGTGGGCAGGTGGGGGGGGTACCACTGGACCACCAGGATTGGTTTCCTTATATCCACCCATGATCGGGTGCTGGGCGGGGTGTTCACTGGACCACCAGGGCTTTAATGTACATATGCCCATGATTGGGCGATGGAGAGCAATCCACTGGACCACCAAGGATATTCATTACTTATGCCCATGATCGGGCGATGGAAAGTGGTCCACTGGACCACCAGGGATATTCATTACTTATGCCTGTGATTGGGTGATGGAGAGCAGTCCACTGGACCACCAGGGATGTATTGAACATATGCCCATGATCGGGTGTACAGGTGCGGGGTCTGCCAAGGGACTGCAGGGTGTCAGTCCCCGACGGCTGCAGCCTGGTAGGGTGCCAGGCACAAGTGGCCGGGGATCAGCGCACCGCATGCAAATGAGGCCATAATGACATACTAATGGTCCCATTTGCGCCTTGCATGCATAATGGCTTCATTTGCATGGCAGTGCTGAATATCATGGTTGATGCACCTAGCGCAACCGCACTTGCGCTGGTGTATCTCACGGCTCCCCTCCTGCCACTTGCGCTGGCACAGTGCCACTGCACCATGTGCAGTGCGTGTGCCCTCAGTGCTATACTCAATGGTGCTGAGCCATGGCACAGCACCGTTGAATATTGCCTGGTCCATGCCCTGGTGCAGCCCAGTCACACTGTGCCCAGGTTTGCACCCCTGCCTGGCGCAGTCTGAATATCCCACCCCTGGCATATTGCCTTAAGAAGCAACAGACACAAAATTCTATTATTATCTCAGTATTAGAGATAAGAAAGGGAACATCTCATACGATCCAAAAGCTATAAATAAATGCTTTAAAAACTTTCATACAAACTTTTGTAAGTCACAGTGTTCACCTGAACCCTCCTCATTGGATGAGTTAACATTTGCCAAATTAGCATCATTTTCAGAAGAAAGCAAACAACATATAGATAGACCATTTTTTCTAGGAGAAATTGTACAAGTTATCAATAAGTCACCATTAGAGAAATCCCCAGGACCAGATGGGCTACCCTGTGAATTTTATAGACAAATTAGTCCTATTATTGGAAAACATCTGACACCAATGTTTCAAGAATCCTGGGAAAAGGAAAACGTACTGAGCACCATGAATGATGCATTAATTTTTTACTACCCAAAAAAGGAAAAGACCCCCTAGAGTGCTCTAATTATAGGTCCATTTCACTGTTGAATTTTGCTTATAAAATACTAGAAAAGTATTAGCTAACGGATTAGTACACTGTATATAATGCAATCTTTAACTGGAAAAGAGCAAGTGGGATTCATGAAAGGCAGACGGGCATCAGACAATCTACGTAGACTATTCTGTATACTATGAGCTTCTAAATATAATCGAAAACACCCACTGTGGCAATTTTCCTAGACACAGAGAAAGCGTTTGATTCCCCAGGATGGGGATTCTTAAACTGAGCACTAGATTTTTATAATTTTGGCCCAGATTTGAAACAGTGGATCTCAATTATTTATAACAAACATAAAGCATCCATTATAATTAATGGTTTGATCTCAGATCAGGTTCAGCTCTTTAAAGGCACAAGACAGGGGTGCCCCTTATCACCCTTTCTATTTGTTCTAGCCATAGGGCCTTTGATTAGGAGAATTATAAGCTTCACAAAAATTAATGGTGTTCAGGTAGGAAAGTATTCAAACATCAGCATTTGCAGAAGATATTCTACTTACACTCACCCAACTGTACTATTCAATTAGTAGTCTAAGACACATACTACAAGAATTTGAAACCATAACTGGTCTTTTTGTAAACTGGTCCAAATCAGAAGCCATTATCCTTACATAGTTAAAAACTGAAAGCTCTAGACTGACTAAGGATCTTCCATGGATACAGAAAGTCATATTTTACTTAGGGATGAATATTTTACCTCCATTAAAGAAACAGCAGACTACAGCATGTCTACTATTCTGAAGGAACTGACTAATGACACAGAAAAATGGTCCAAGCTGCATCTACTGTAGCTCTGTGGGGAAAAATTAATTGGGTTAAAATGATCCTTGCCCCTAAGATATTGTATATTCTGAATAATATTCCCACATCCATTGAAGGTAAATGGTGTAAGAAGATAAAAAGGTGAATCTCTAAACACCTGTGGGCTGATAAACCTCCTAGACTAAACATCAGGAAACGGACAGCATCTCGGCAGTATGGAGGATTTGCTCCACCTTGGTGGCGGTAGTAGTATGGGGTCTTCAGATTAAAACAGGGAGGCACATGGTTCACAGATAAAGAGCACCCTAAATCCCTGCTTTGGGCCAAGACAGGAAATTCACTTACTAAACCCTTAAAAACAGAAGACCTTTCATTTTTCCTACCCCTTTTCACATAACAAAACATCCTTCAATTTCATTCAATTTTTCTGTGTAAGAAATATTCAAAGATCATGAAGGCTGCGTCCGCTTCCCTTACATTATATGCCTCTCTGAATAACCCTTCATTCAACTGTCATGGCAAAAAAATTTAAGGACATAGGCTAGAACAAAAAAGGCATTTCTCAAATTGGAGACTTATTGGATGCCCCAAATTCTTTACTGTCCTTTGAATAACTTGGGAATAAATACAATATACATAGGCCCACATATTCAAAGGAGATGCATGGCGCATCCCTAGATGTGCCCACACATCTCTGGACTTGTGAGGACTGTCAGGGGTGTGGCAATATTCAGAAGCCCCAGATGCACCCTGCAAACCCAAATGCACTGCCACATGGAATATTGCAATGCAAGCAAGCAAACGAAGGGTTCCTCATGCATACTCCCCACACTGCAATATTCACACTTCCCCTGGTGAAGACACAGCTGGATGTGCTGGTGCAAAGATAAGTTTGTAGACCCTACCCTAACTTTGTGCGAGGCAGGGTGGTGCCCCGTGCACAGTTCAGGGCTGGTCACATGATCCCTCCCAGGCCCCGATCACTGTAAAAGACACCTATGTCCCTAGGCCCATTGCCATAGAGTAGGAATCCCCATCCCCAGCCCCGATGTCTGCACAAAACATATTCTGCCCAACCCACCATTTCCAGTGAAATGGTCCCCCAGCTCTGATCCCCAATAGCAGTAAAAAGAAAAGTTCCCTGTTTCCATAGTGTAGTGGACCCCCCCAGCCCTGATCTCTGATAGAATTAAAATAACATAAGTTTCCCATTTCCATAGTGTAGTGGACCCCCTTCCCAGCCCTGATCCCCAATAGAATTAAAATAACACAAGGTCCCTGTTTCCATAGTGCAGGGCCCCCGTGCCCCGAGCTCTGTATGAAATACACATTACAATGATTCCCTGGTTTATTTATTTGAATTTTGATAACTGGGTAAGCCCATTCAACCCATGCAGTCTCTTTTTCAGGGGCGATCCGGGGGAGGATACAAGAGAGGGGGAAATACAAACTTACATGTCCAGCCATGAACAAACAAATATGACGGTAATTCAATAAAGGAATACAGATTAAAGCAGCATACATCAATACATATAAAGACCTGTTCATTCAAAAACAGCATTGATATCAAATAGAGAAATATTTATTTAGTCTTTGTTAACCGGGTAAGGCCCACTAGACACAAGTGCCTGTTTTCAGGGGTGACCCGTGAGCTTTGAGCTGGTTAAGTGACTGTTCAGAGTCACTCAGTATGCAAGTGGATGTTATGTGAATCAAACCCAGGTCTGCAGGTACCAAGCTCAACCAAGAAGCACTTAAACGTGGTAGTAAAACCAATAATATTAATCAGAGAGGAGCTCAGCAAAACAAATGGGGCAAAGGGCAATTTCAGAAACAAAAGAAAAAAAGCAAGGACAGGGAAGAGGGCAGAAGCAGGCGTAAGCAATTGTCAAATTCCACATTACCTGAAGAGAAAATAAGTATAATAAATGTGTCTGATCATATTCTCACAGACAATCAAATACAACTCTTAACTAAGGGACTTTCAGTTGTGCCAGTTCCGAAGATTGATATATTTCAAATTAAAGTGGACATTTTCAAGTTTATATGGAAATTGAAATTGACTGTTTTTTTTTAAAGATAAAAATCCGAATAACATCAACATGAGTCAGGACCTCAAATCTTCGCTAGAAATAGGAACTGTGAGAGAAGATCCAAACACGGATGGGGACTTTCCTTTACCAGGAACTTTGAATAGGGAACCGCTTGAATATTTAATCATGGCACTACAAGAATCAAATACTGGGGAAAATGTATCACTTTTAGGTGAGCCCTTACAAGATTTAGATATTGAATGGAGTCTTTTGTTGGGTGTGGATCTGTTAGGTGAACTGGATGATGAACTTCTGACCAATCATTCGACAGATTTCTACAAATATCCAGTGAGACGTACAAAGTTCAAACTGAAGTCCCTCTTTTTTCCAAATATGGTAAATGATGCTTTGACTAATTTTAAAAATGTTTTGAATTTCAAAATTGATGCATTGGTTAACAAACGCAGACTACGATATAATACAAATATGTCACAGTTGGAACAGGAAGCTCTGCAAGAATTATGAGATTTAAAAGGTACAATCATTAAGCCATCCGATAAGGGGGGCAACATTGTCCTTTTAAAAGAATCTTTTTATGGTGAAAGAACTATTGAATGATACTGTTGATAGTAAATTCCCTAATAATCCTAGATTGCTGTTCCGGGAAGATCTTTTGAACGTGTACATCTTGGCTTAGCGTAGGGTTTTATCTCTAAATCTGAAGCTGATTTTCTTAGAATTGCGCATTCTGTTTGAATATTGCATCAGAGCTGGCTGGCCCACTTTTTTGGCGGTGCATCGATTTTCACGTGCATCTGGCCAACTCTGAATATGGGGCCCACTGGTTTTAATTATTTGCCACTGAGGAATACACTATCAAAAGAAATCTTAACACCTGATTATAAGCTTCCTGAAAACTCAGAATGGCATGATTTTTTTAAGGTAGCGAGCATAAGGAAAGGTGCTAGTTACATATATAAGCTCATATTTTTAATAATCATTATATATTTAGCTAAATGTAAATGGGAAGAAGAATTCAATATAAACATTTCAAATAACAGTTGGCTCTACGTGTAGGAACATGCATATTGTTGCTCTAGGGAAGCTCCAGGAAGACTGATATAATTAAAAATTCTTCCCCATGTGCTTTACTCCCCATTACAAATTAAGTATATAGGTAAATCATCCTCTGATAACTGTTGGAAGTGTGGAGCCCCAGAAGCTGATTTACATCATCTTATGTGGTCTTGCCCAGAGGTTCTAGAATATTGGAAAGATATTCAAAGAACATTTCGATCGACAGGATCAAATGTACCCCTTTCTCCTTTGCTTTTTAGTTATATACAACATGCTCAGCAAGGCTGGATACTTTCAGTCTCCCTAGCTTTTAAAAGATTAGTCCTTAACAGTGGAAAGAAAATAGATATCCTTCTCAGAATGAATGGTTTGATGTTTGGGAACTCTTGCTAGTAACGAAAGAATAATTTTTTTAACTCAAAACAAAATTGAAGTAGTTAATGCAATCTGGGACCCCTTCTTGAAGTATAAAGCTACTATTAAGTAATTTGGCCCATTAATTGTTTAGATGTTATGTCTAGTGCTTGACCTACTAGTTAAGTATATTTCTAAAGGTATATTCTGTAAGTAATGGTATTTCAGCAATGTCTGGAGATGGTTTAAACACCTGGGGTCAGATTTCCAAACCGCTGAGATTGCTACAAGACCCGGTTGTGCCAAAAATATGGTGCACTGGACTTGTGGCACTCTAACAGGAGTTTTTATCTTGTGTGGCAACTGACGCATGTTATTTTGTGGTCTACATTGCGTCAAGATCAGGGACCATTTTTACAGAGCTTGCACCTGAGATTTGGCGCAGGCTACCGTGAAGTGGGAGAACTATTGCAGCTGTGTCCGAGCTTTGAAAATCAGATGCAGTTGTGGCACACAGGAATGGAGTAACTGTGGGAACAAAGTGTTGTAGCACAGGGCTAGATGCAAGTCCTGCACCACCCTTTGAAAATCCAGCCCCCAATGTCAAATCCTTATTCTGTATCAGAGTTTATCTTATGTTTATGTCTTGGTGTTTCTGTATACTTTAAGTTATATCTAAAATCAATAAGAATTTGATCTGAAAAAGAAAAAGTGACCAGCTCTGCTTTAATTTGGAGCTTGAAAGGGTAACATTTTACATATTTTGTGGAATGTGCTGCTACCTTGACAAAACTGCTACCTTCTTGAAAAATTTCTAGATCAGCATCCGCGGGCTCCTTCCCTTCCCGCCACTCCAACACTTTCCACTCCTCTCCTCTCCCCTTCCCTCCCCTCTCCCTCTCCTCTTACACTTGCATTCACCACCCCTTCTCCACTCCTCCTACTCCCTCCATACTTCTGACTCATGCTCTTACTGTATTCACCACTCTAGGATCTTTATGGACCAAGCGTCCTTCTCCCTTTGCCTTTATTCCCTCTGAAATAACCTCCTCCTCCTCCTCCACATCTGCTGTCCTCCCTTCCCCCTTTTGCATAGATATCTCCTTCACATCTCTATTCATATCTGATCCTGCAACTAGCCCTCTTGCTTCCCCCTTCCCTCAACTCACTTTTCCCTCACGGCCCCCTCTGCCTCCTAATATTTCTCCCTTTTACCTGTACTCTAGTCAGACAGTTTTTTGGTCCTCCTTAACCCTGTATTGCTGCTGTTTGTTTGTCTGTCTTGCCACCCATGTCCTCCTGTCACACTGGTTAACTTTTTGTAATTACTGTAAATATTGCATAGGATTTCCTTATATACATTGTTGTCACACCTGGAAAACTTTAGGTAATGGTCATGGAAGGAAGCATTGACTTGGCAGCTGTCACAGAGACATGGAAAACCTCAAATCATGAATGGGACATGACTATACCAGGGTATACACTGCTCAGGAAGGACAGAGCAAAGGACCGGTAAGGGTAGTAGCACTGTATGTAAAAGAGGGAATAGATACAACTGAAATAGACAGTCTAGGGGAGTAAGGTACAGTAGAAACCCTATGGGGGCTAATAGCAACAGAAAATGGGTATTAAATCAGAACTGGTGTTCTACAGGCTACCAGGTCAAGATCAGAAGGTAGACAAGGAACTGGGAGAGATACTTAGGATGGCGGCCAATTTAGGGGAGATGGTGGTAGTAGGGGACTATAATATATGGACTGGAAAGTGCCAGTTGCAGCAGGTACTAGGAATCAGTGCCTGGCCGTTGTATACCAAGAGGCATTCCTAATTCAGCTATTCCAGGGCCTAACAAGGAAAGGGGCTCTGCTTGAGCTGATGCTCTCTAACAGTGAGTTGATCCAAAATGTAATGGTCTTGGATGTTTTGGGGACCACAAATCAGTGGTGCTGGGTGGGTCCAGATAGGGATCACCAACAGGGCAAACACAATAAGGGTAATGGACTTTGAAAAAGCAAATTTTGGCAAGATGAGGGAACAGTTGGCAAAATGCACAAGCAGTGTAGAACAGAGGAAACATGGGAAGACTTTAAAAAAAAAAACAATGACAGAAGTGGCAGAAAGCTTTATTGAAAAGATATCAAAGGGAAAAAGGGCAAGGGGTCCAGTGTGATTCATAGCCAAGGTAATGATGGTAGTAAGAGCCAAAAGGAAGGCATTCATTAAGTATAGGAGAAACCAAGGGAGGATGGGGAGAATTAACTGGAGGCAACAAAGGTATCCAGCAAGAAGGTGAGAGAGGCCAAGGTGGAGACGGAACTCCGACTGGCAGAGGGAGTAAAGCAAGGGGGGAAAATGCATTCTTCAGGTACATCCAGGAGAAGTGTAAGGTCAAACGAGGTAGTACAAGACTGAACAGTGAGGAAGGATGGGAGGAGGGGGACAATGAGAAAGAATAAATAATGAACAAATGTTTCTGTTCTGTAGTAACTAAGGAGAATGATTGGCCATTGCCAGACTGTGGGGTTACGAGGGGAAGGGATGAGAACAAAGGGCTCAAATGGCATGGGGTTAAAATAACAGAGAAATGGGTGATGGAAAAACTTACAGGGTTGAAAGTACAGTAGATTAATCTATGGGACCTGATGGATTATGCCCGAGGATGCTGAAGGAGGTAGGAGAAGTGATAGCAGGGCCACTTGTAGACATAGTCCAATGCTCACTGGCCATGGGGTGGTCCCTAGGGACTGGAAGACAGTGGATGTGCTCCCTTTACACAAGAATGGAAGGAAGGATGAGCCAGGAAAATATAGACCACTCAGCTTGATCCCTAGAGTGGGAAAAAATATGGAGACTGTACTAAGGGAGGAAATGGTGGACTTCCTGGGGAGAAATGGCTACAGGACCCCAGACAACATGGGTTCATGAAGCGAAGGTCTTCTCAGACAAATCTGGCCAACTTCTTCGACTGGGTGACTGGAGTAGTAGATAGGGGACAAGCAGTAGATGTGGTATACTTTCATTTCAGCAAGGCTTTTGACTCAGTTCCCCACTGGATGTTCTATGTGACAATGGTGATCATCTTTATGGCAAATGTACATCACGAAAAATAACAATGGCAATGTACATTCAGCACTGAGGAAACAGATTCCTTAACTGTTTAGGAGGATCGGCCCTCTGCATCCCACATACTAAAATAACAAACTGGGGGGCGGGGTGCATGTCAGGAGGAGGAGAACCAGGAAGAAAAAAAACAACACACCGGCACAGAAAAGCACAAAATATTGGGCTCCTCCTCAGCCCCAAACCCTGCACTCTCCCCACCAGAGCCAGCCTCCCTAACCACCACGACACTAAGCCAGCTCAGTGGCTTCCCCCCATCCACCCCTCATATACCTTCTGGATACCTTCCGGTATCCTGTTGCTCTTCTGTTTGCCCTGCACTTCCCAGTCACTACCCTTTCAGGATTGCTGTCCTCACAGGCACTGAGACTGAGTTGCTCCAATCTGAGTCTCTCAATCTTAGTCGCCCTTTTAATGGTATACCCCCATGGGAGGCTACTCAAAAAGATAAGAGATTTGGGCATGGAAAAAGAAATTGCAACTTGGGTGAAGAACTAGCAGAGAGGAAGAACACAAAGGGTAGCAGTTAATGGGGAGTCTTCAGAGGTAAGGGAAGTAACAAGTGGAGTACCTTAAAGGTCAGTGCTGGACCGTATCCTTTTCAATGTATTCATTTGTGACATGGGGAGAAGGCATTGAGGGCAAGATCTGCCTCTTCACAGGCAACACAAAGATCTGTGCAAGGTTGGACGTGAAGTTAGGGATAAGTGAACTCAGGGAGAATCTGTGCAGGCTAGAGAGCTGGGCAAATAGCTGGCAGCTGGGCTTGAATGCAAAAAAATGTAAAGTGATGCACATTGGGAAGAAGAACCCAAGAGTGCAGTATGAAATGGGGGTAGTGGTGCTGGAAAGCAGCAGAGAGGAAAAAGACCTAGGCACCATGATATAGGACAGCTTAAAAACAACTGCACATAGAGCAGTGGACAAGGCAGGCAGGATGCTGGATTGCACACTTTAAGCAGTAGAAGTTAGGATGTTATCTTACCATTTTACAGTACACTGGTGCAACCATAGCTGGAATACTACGCAAGGTACTGGAGTCCACACCTGAGGAGAGACTGCGATAAAGTAGATAAAGTAGAAGCAGTACAGCAGATGGTCCATGGACTAGGGAGCAAGACATAGGAGGAGAGTCTGCAGGATGTGAAGATGTATGCCCTTGAGAAGTGTATCTATGTGTCTACGGAATGCGCTTTGACTCCATGTACCGATCAGTGCGCTCATATTGGTCACCAGTTTCTTCTTTTTGTCTTGCCTAGCTGATTTTTCACCCTGGTCCCTGCTGTTATTTTTCCAGACATATACCTTGCTTAGACTGCATCCCAGCATTTTATACTTCCTTTTTCTTCTCCTCAGCCGCTCTCCTACTCTTGGCATGAGCAATGCCTGTTGACTGTGCACATGCACAGCATACCACTGCAGAAGGAGCCAGCTGTCTGATCTGTCTGCAGGGGTCTCTCTGGTGCCAGAACATACCAATAACTCTCCCTGGCCCAGGCACACTGCCTCTTGGCAGCTCCCTACAGCCCTCCCAGCCCCCCTCATGTGATGATCTGAGTCTGCTCTGGGACTCCGGTCATCTGTATGGCAGTGCATTGCACTGCCACTGGGTCTTTGGTGCTGCATGGTCACCAAATTCAAATAACTAAATTAATAAAATCTATTATCGAATTACAGATAGAGCTGAGCTACATAAGCAATAAGGCATTACAGGGGGGATGTTATGGTGGGATAATGGCCCACCTTGGGTGGGTTTAAGCACGAGGTATAGCCGAGTGCTTCCACCACCTGAGAAGGGTTGTTAGCCCAACATAAAGCACCCCCTGGAGTGTCTTATTGCGATTATGAAATGGGTCGTTTTTAGTAAAATTTATGCATTTTTTAAACATATTAATTGAACTGGGCTGTGGTGCTGGAATAACAGCTCAGCTGAAACAAGCTCTCAGTCAATCAGAATTCAGCATTCTTTCTACCCATTTCATAAAAAATAATAACAGATAGAAGTCCACCAGCTACAGGGCTGCAATTCCATCAAGGGATTTAAGTTATCGGAGAGGTCTCTGCTGTCACCTGAGTTCCAGGATGGAATTCTGAGCTCTGTAAAAGAAAAGCTCTCTGGTTTATAGGCTGCTAGTGAAAGAGAGCACACAGCAACTTTTTGTAATGTTAGCTAGTGTATCACGGAGAGAAAATGCAGTGTAAGTTAAACCTAATTACTATTTTGGGAGTGAGGGAAGTTATCCACTGGGTGGTTGGGTGGGGATATTTGAATTTTACATAGCAACTAAATACATTTTGGTATGTAGGGAATAGCGAGGGGAAGGTGTTGAGACAATGACTCTTTTGTGGGAATTAAAAAAAAAACAGCATGGATCATTAACATTCCAACATTCCAATAAGTAATACCATTGCTGTGATGTCAGAACTATAGTATTGTGACTTTCTGTTGTCAGAACAAGGGAAGAACAGCTGGCTCACTAGTGCAGTAGTAGTGCTATTGCTTGCGACACAGATTACTTGGGTTCAGAAGTGAAGCCAGGCTGTCAGAGGGACAGTCGGGGGAGAAAGAATGCGTGTCTGTGGGACTACTTTCCTCTTCGGGGGAGTGGGCAGAGCCTCATGCTTGCCTGGTTCCTGGCAGAAGCCCTGGGAAAGGCAGCCTGGGTCAAGAAGGTCAGAATGCATGGCATAGAAACATAGAATTTGACGGCAGATAAGGACCACTTGGCCCACCCAGTCTGCCCATTTCCCTACCTAACGGATAAGCTGCAGATCCAAGTTAACCAGCAGCCTACTTCCTCCTACCCCCAACCCCTAGAATTGCTTTATGACTGTCCCATGCATGCTTGAATTCCACCACTGTTTTTGACTCCACAACCTCCTCCGGAAGGCCGTTCCATGCATCCACAGCCCTCTCTGTGAAAAAATACTTCTTAAATTACCTCTGAGCCGCTTCCCCATCTTTAAATTGTGCCTCTTGTTCTTGCACACTCTTTTTGAAAGATGCTACCCTCTTGGACTTTGTTGATTCCCTTGAGGTTCTTGAACGTTTCTATCATGTCCCCCCTCTCCCTCTTTTCCTCGAGGCTATACATATTAAGCTCCTTTCATCTCTCTTCATATGTCTTCCAGTGCAGACCCTGCACCATTTTAGTTGCCCTCCTCTGGACAGCTTCCATCCTGTCTATGTCTTTGCGGAGACTGGGTCTCCAGAACATATATCGGTACATGTTGCATAGGAGCTTGTGGCATGCACCATGACATCATTGCATGGCATATATCGGTACATGTTGCATGGGAGCATGTGGCATGCACCATGACATCATTGCATGCCACGCCTCTCTGGGGATGGAAAAACAGGAAACTGAGACCGGTGGCAGGATGAAGACAAGGGCCTGCAGACCCTGCACCCAACCAGCTGGGGATGCCAGCCCAAACTGGATCTGTTTTGCAGTGGGGTTTGGGGAACCCTGCTGACCCCAGTTGGGGGGGTGGCAAACCCTGGGGGAAGATGGCTGGCAGGTAAGTCTTGGTGGGCATTGGGGTGATGGGTCTGGGGTGCTCATTATAAGGAGGGCTGACTGGGGATGGAGGGGGAAAAACGGACAAGGGAAGAATGAGATTTGGATGTTACTGATGTGCCCATCCATGTTTTACATAATATATGACTTTCTGAATAAAAAAAAGCAAAACTAGGTGCTATGTTAGTGCGTGAATTGAAAACAAAATGGTAATATTAAATGAACACTGAAAATAGAAAACTGAGGTAGAATCGACGTTTCAATCACAGATCTTCAGGAATTATCTAACAAGAAAAACTATCACAGTTAGTGTAGTGGTAAGGGTAAAGAAGTGATACCTATCTATGGAAGGAAAATGAGTGGGTGGATCCAGGAGAAGAAGTGAAGATAAGTTAAGAATAGAAGCTGCAGAACAAAAAGATGTTGCAGGTGCCAGAGAGACAAAGCAGGAGAGAAGGAGCTGAGATATTCTCAAGTAGGGACAAATTGACTGGGCACAGTACGAAGGATGAAAGGTGACAAGTGTATGGAAGGGAGACACTGAAACCGGGAAAAAACTGAAAATGGATATGCCCACAGAGCTGGAACCCCAAAGTGAGTATGCCGACACATGCCCTGAGTAGATGTTGTGCAGGCATACCCACAAAAACATGCCATGTAAGCATGAAAATAAAAATAAGGGTGGGGCAAAAATACTGAGGTCAGTGGTAAGCCTTAAAGTTCAGTAGACTTCAGTAGAAAACAAGTCACATTTTGAATGTACCCAGATCACCATGTGAACCCCTCCCTGGATCCTGCATGGCTTATTAACACAACTGTGCCAAATGTTCATTACAGCGTAAATTCCAAAAATTAGCTTTGAAAAACTAAAGACAACTCATTGTTTGCAAACTGCTGGGTGTGTGGAAAACTGATGGTTAAATCCAAGCAGAGATTTGCTTCAGATATAAGTTATGTTTTCTTTTCTCGATATTAGAACTTCAGAAACCAGCAGAGGTCAGAAACTCAGCAGAGGCCTGGAAACCCCCTCATCTTCTGTTATTTTTAGTCGATCTTGGGGCTCTTTCTTAACCATATTATGCAAATATCCCATTTCCAAAAGACCTCTTAGCAGTTTTTGTTTAAAAGCTTATTTTTTTATAGATAGTTCATAATATGTTTTAAAGAAACAGAGAAACACAGACATTGCCTCAAGATAAAGATGAAGGGTCCATCTAATCTACTCATAGATTCCCCACCTCACTTTCTGATCTAGTGTTCTGAAAGGATGACTACCCCAGCCCTCCCCCTGAATTCACATTAGTCTCGTAATCCTGTTCTAGCCATGTTTGAACCCATATATAGTCCTTGCCCCCCCACTACTTCCTTATTTTATTCTCTTTATTCTCCTGTAGGAGGCTGGGGGTGTACCCCCATATCTGCCACTGGAGACACTTTCAGGTTCGCCGTATGCTGTGTTCACTCCAGGGGCCTTCTAGGGGATCCAGGAGATCATGGCTTGTCGCCATCAGTGGGTCTTCCCCATCCCCAAGGGGGAGGACCGAGATGTTAATCCGGACCCCCCCCCGCATCCTCCAGAGTGGGCTAAGGTGGCACTTGTGAGGGCCCTGGAGTCACTGTGCTGCTGCCACAGGGCTTATCTGCTTTTTGGTTGCCTCTGGAAACACGGATATACAGTAATGTCAGTGTGGGTCACTTGTGCTCCCACAAACGCTCTACAGATGTCCACGTTTGTCTCTCCCTTGTTGACATGGTCCTGCACTGGTGCTGTACTCCCAGCCTCCACTAGAAGTCACTCATACGTCAAGTGCCACCATCCACCCCACCCTGGAGGAGGAGAGCAGTCTAGTGGATGCTTATCCCACATCTCCCCAACTGGCCCTTGGACTCTTCAGGCTTGTTTCTGAACCCCGTGTCATCAGTGTCACAAGTGGTAGTGTTACCACTGCCCCCCCAGCAGGCCAACCTATCCAGCCCACTGACTTCTGCCAGAAATCTGTTCCATGGCTCTACCACCCTCTCAATGAAGTATAACTTTTCATTGTTCACTCTATTTATTCCCTTGTCGTCCCTTTCCCTTCTGGCCTTGAGTGAGTACATGTTTAGGTCCTCCAGCTGTTCTTCATATGATTGTCTTACTGACACTGGATCATCTTGGTGAACTTTGCTGCGCTGACTCCAGCCTATCCCAGTTCTGTTCTCAGGTATGAACTCCAGAACAGCGCACAGTATTCCATGCGAAGCCTTGTCAGAGACCTGTATATAATGAACACATGTACATACATGTTTCAAACGTAGCTTACTGTAACGTTCACTAGAGTGGCACTCTGTTGCTCCCTTAGGAAACTTTTAGCTACCATGTACCTTAGTTATAATGCCCAATGAGGGTCAAAACTGCCAATTTGAAATAGAGTAAATACTCTCAAATTTCCTCGGTTCAATTCCTTTTTTTCAGTTCAATTTACCCAGGTTAGCCCAACTGCAAGATCTCATTTTTTTACATGCATTTTGTTATACCATATGCGCATGTCAACTGTCTAGCCATCAGGCAGGTACCCAAAGATCCCCTGGCCCTGAGAATTACTTACTTACACTGGTTTCCTCCACAGCTTGCTTCTTCCTATGGTGGGACCTTCAGAAGTCTCCTCACTGATGTCCCCGAACTGTATGATCGAGACCATTAAATACATCCACGGGTCCAACAGAGGTGACTGCTCAGCTCTGTTCAGATGTAGCAAGGGATCAGGCACCAAGGGGAGCGTGTATAAGCTGGTGAGGGTTATATTTAAAAGGAATGTAAGTAAATAGTACTTCACAGAGATGGTAGTGGCCATCTATATAACAGACTGCCAAGGAAACTGCTAAGAGGAAAGCCTGTTCAAGGGCTTAAGGTAAGATGGGACAGGTACAGGACATAGTGACTGTGGGCTCGGGGAGTGGAGAGGTGGACAACATTACAGGAAAAGCAGAGTTCGCATCTGGGATTCAGACTAATGACACTCAGTGATAGGCTGTTGTGGGTATAGGTAGTGCAGTGCAGACATGACAGAGTTAAACCCATCTGCCTGTACAATCTCTGTTTCTATGTTTCGCATGACACACAGTCTAGTGCTGTGTGGTCCAACAGATCCAGAGTTGTCATCTTATGGTCAGCGTTTCTTTTCCACCTGGTTTACACTGTTCTTCCAGGTGGATGCTGGGAAGGAGGCATCAAATGTGCATGCCAACACATATCAGTCAGCATCCCCTCTCCCCACTTTATGTTGCTGCACTCACTCTGCTCCCTTGGTGATGCCAGAGGCCAGTGACAGAGTGGTCAACCAGAAGAGAGGCACATTGCTTTCCCTTTTTTTTCCGTCACATCACTCCAGCACATTTGCCTGACATCCTGCTGTGTGTTGGCCTATGGGGAAGGAGCTGATGCTACATAGTCACACACAAGGCAAAGGGCCCCCTCTGATCATAGGAGGTGCCTGACTAGTCACATGCTGTTGGACATGAAGGACAGACCCTAAGTGTCTACAGTATTTTTTTTTTGAAATCACTATTTATTCTCCCCCCCCTCAGCCTGCCATTCCCGACCCATTGGGAGAGCCATGGCAGACATCCCACTGCCACACACCCTACCCGGAGCGGTCTCTGAGACCCCATCGAGCTACGGATTAATCCCCCCCCTCCGAGCGGGGACGAGGTGGGGCCAGAACACACTGAGACTTATGTTTCATCGGTGGGTGGAGGCACATCATGGGCACGTCTCCGGCCCTCCGTCTCCCTGGAAATGGCAGGCTCTTTTTCAGTTTTCTCATAGGCATTGCACTTTGCCCAGTTGTCAAAGCATGACCACCGATGTCTGCAACGCCCTTCCCCTAGCTGCCTACAAGTGTTGCTTGAGCCTCAGACCTACGCCTGGGGGCCAATCAGACACTGAGATGCTCAGTGTAATGCTGCACCCCTAGTCTCCACCAGGGGTCGGCAAACACTGAGCTGCTTTCCCAACCATCCCCCCGGAACAGGCAAGATGTCGACAGATGCTGCAGCCTATTCCTCATGGCCAGCCCTCCGGTGACCTGAGCTCGCTCCCAAAGCCAGGTCGCTGGCGTCACAAGTGGAAATCCAATCGCTGCACTGACGGGTCAGCTACGATTACAGTATTTTTAATGCAGATTTCTTCTGGTGGCAAAACAGGTGATATGCACCTAGATATAACCGCAATGCAGGTAATGCAAGCCTCTATGGCAACCCTAGTGAACTTTTTTGAATTTAATAAAAGGCGGAGCACTCCTTATCCTGTGAGGAAGTGTTTGGGGTGGGGGAGGTGATTAAACATTTAAAAGATCACTAACAAGTCAGACATAAAGTGCCATTCATCAGGACTGGGTGCTCTGTGCAAGATTTCATAGTTTGCTGTGTGGCAGATTGGAGCATTTACCATTGGAGTACATTAAGTTCCTGCAGTAATCTGCAAGATATCACAGCAAAAATTGTTAAAACATGCTTTTTTCCCCATAATAATTTTTATTGGGTTTTTAAAGTAATATAATACAGACAATCATCAAAGAAGATGAAAAGTAATCAAAAGTCAAAAACAAGATATTAAACTTTACAGTAAATAATGAATCATTAGTTTTACACATTGTGTCCATTTAAAGTAAGAGCTAGGCCATAATGACAGATTGGTATAATATATTTACAGTTATAAAATGGGCATTCAAAATAAACAAATCTGATTGGCTAATTGCCCTTCAGACCCGTGTCCTTATCAGACAATATCATGGCCAACTGGCACTACTTGTGCCACCCAAACATAGCACATACAAAAATCAATCCGTGGCACAGCTCTTCCGATGCAGCCTGCAGCCCATCACCTAGTAAGCGAGAGGACCACAGCGGCTGCACCGAGACGAGAGAGCAGAACCAGCTTGTCACCAGCAACAGAAAAACACTAAAATTTCCAATTTCCTGCACCACCAAAAAAGTCTATAGACTTTCTACCTGTTCAGGGTTTTTTGTCACTCCTGTTTCCCACTGCCCAATGTAGAGCATCTCTCGATCCCTTTCCCTCCCAGCATTTTAAAGCGTGCGAACGCTGACTTTATCGGTCTGTTCTGAACAACCGCACTCTCAGTTCTCACATCCACCCCTCAACTATGACAGGACACAACTGAAAAAACACCACGCAGAATCAGGAAGTTTTTATTATTTTACTGTGATTACGAAGAGGAAACCGCGCGCTATGGTGGCCAGAATAGGACATGCTCGCTCACAACCTGTGAGCCAGTGGCTCCAAATAAGAAAAAAATGTAAAGAAAATGGAAGTACAGCAAACCTAGGACAGTAAAATAAGCATTGGGGAAAAACAAAGACTACCAGGTACACTCTAACCTTTGTTTACACTGACACCCATCACAAGAAAAACTTGCTATGTAGCACCCAGTAATGGACACGGTACCAGGCAAGCTACCCAGTAGCTACAAAAAACTAAAACAGAAAGCCTCATCGAAAGTAACTAAAATAAATAAAAAATGAACGGTTACTTAGAGTAGAGACACACACCAGCCTCATGTAGTGGCTGAATATTGCAGTGTAGATGGACTATTTTTCTGCCTTCTGCATATAAACACTTTTAGCATACTTACATTTTTTTTTTAAATTACAGGAGTTTATCAATGTGGCAATGGTTGGGCCCATTTTATAAGCGCAATAACACACTCTGAGGTGTGGGTTACGTGCTGATAAGAGCACCCCCAGGGGCATAAGGCACTCGGTGCAAGTACCTCGTGCCTTAGTACACCCCTGGGCGTGCTCTTATCAGCACGTAACCCACACCTCAGAGTGTGTTATTGCTTGCTTAAAGTCTTTCCTGTTCTTTTTTTTCCCTTTTCTCCTTTTTTTTCCCTTAAAACATAGAGAGGAACATCAGACACCTATTCCCAAACCATCTATTTATAAATCACAAATGACACTATTAATCATCACCTCTACTGTATGGACCAAAAGGGGGTCCAGATATCCTGCATAATGTCTAGTTTGTCAGCTAAAGAGTAACATATCCATTCATTGATATATAGAAACACCATCTGATTATACCACTCTGTTAAGGTATGCTTGATCCTGTTAGATCGCAGTGTAGGTATCCAGCATCTACCTTCTGCAGTTGCAAAATCTCCTCTTTGCTGTCAAAAATGGACTAAAAACATGCATACTGATCTCAGCTGGTAAAATTTGTATTTATTCTGCTTAAAATGCAATAAAATATCATTTTTTTAATGAAAGGGAATGTAAATTAGTAAATGTTTTACACTTGAAAAAATTCACTACTGCAGCTACTACATCTGTGAATCATGTTGAAAGGTTTAAAGAGTGAGAAGGAAAAGTACAAATGGTGTCTCAGCTGCAGATGCACACTTACTGTGAATGTCGAAGTGTGGAGCAGCACACTTTTTATAGATTCTGCCCCTGCTATGTTATGTACCACTGTAACTAAATGAGGCTAAGAACACTTATTCACCCCTGGGCAGGTAATACACACACACAACACATGACTTTTGGCCCTATGGGGCTTCAGTATAACGGTACATCACTGATGTTACTCCATGTACATCCACAGCAGTCAATCAATCAATCAATCAATCAAGTCTTTATTTAACCAGGCGTTCATCGTTGAGCAGAAGCTCATTTGCAAGATGGACCTGGGTGGAGCATGAACAATTGTATATACAGGTCAACACAGGTATTTACAAGGCAATACAGATAATACTCTTTACAGAGAGGAAGAAAAAGAAGATCATATGTACATAGAATTATACAGATATTATACAGATTACACGGTATTTACATACATAGAAGTGTCTATAGGAAGATAAAGCAGGTTATCTAAGGTTGCAGGAGGAAGTAACAGAAGAAAAAATAAAATAAAATATACACCAGGTAGAGGTGAAGGTAGGGGAGAGAGGAGGAAGTAGGGGAGAAAGGCTAGGAGGGCACGGTGCACAGAAAGGAGTTGGTAAAGCTGGATGTAGAGAAGGTGGATGGAGAAAAGGAGTATGTGTGAGCCCCGGGATTGAATGCTATAAAGTACGGGGCATGGTAGGATGTCACAACCCAGGGTAGTGAGCCCTATCCGAGGTTGGAAAGGAAGAATAAGGGGATGGATGGGCCTAGTGTTGATAAGGCAGGGGGATAAGAGAGAGAACAATTAGGCTGGTGAGGAGCAAGCTGGGGGGGTCAGTACTTAAAACTGGGTCTAGGCGTGGCTATATACCAGTATTGGGTCTGAGTAGGTGAAGCAGTTACATACTTCTCTGATTGTACGGAAATAAAGCATCTTGAAAGCATTTATACCGATTAGAGTGCTTAATTTGAGGGTTTATTGTAGATCATTTCATAAGGTAGGTAGCACGAAGCTTATGGCTGCCCTGCCGACGGGATTTTTGCTTTGGGTACTTTAAGTGTAATAGCTGAGTAACTTCTTAACATGTATTTCCCAATTATACTCAGGGGAAGACAGCAGGAGATATAGTAAGGCAGCTTATTAGAGATGGCTCTATAGGTCCAGAGAGCAGCGTTTCTGTGGCGCCTGAACTTTAGTGATGTCCATCCCACTGCCGCATATAGGGTGCAGTGATGTGTGTCGAAGGAGTCCCGTTATAAACCTCAGTGCTCGATGGTAGAGTGTGTCCAGTTTAGCCATGTAAGAGTTGGGGCATTGGCTGTAGAGGAAGTCAAGCGTAATCAACCAATGATAGGAAATGGATTGGACCAGTTGTTTCTTGGCATCTCTGGTGAGAAATTGGCTGATTCTAAAACAGTCCAAGCCTTTGTCAAGTCGCTTTAGCAAGTCCTCGATATGTTCAATGAAGGAGAGTCTTTGGTCTATCCAAACTCCCAGATACTTGAATTTTGTAACAAATTCTAGTTTTTCACCTAGAACTGTGGTAATTTGGGAACTGTCCCACTGGACACAGGGTTAGCTGTACGGATAAAGGAGAGGACCATCACTTTAGTTTTTGGGCATTAAGGAGTAGCTTTTTTGGAGGTTGGCTTTGCAAAGGTTGAATTCTGTCTGTAGGTCATTGCAGGCAGCTTCAGGTGTTAGGCGACTCACGTGAGAACTGTATCATCTGCAAACAGATGGATGTTGGCTTCTTTTATACAGTAGTTGATGTTATTAATGTAGATTGCAAAAAGTAAGGCCTAATATAGAACCTTGAGGTACCCCTCTTTGCAGAGTTTTTAAAGGGACAGGCCTCCTTGACTTTAACTTGTTAAAGGCGCCCTGTAGATAGTCAGTGAACCAACGCAGAGAGGGGTCCACACCTATGGTTTGAAGGGCGGAGAGGAGCAGACTATGGTCGACGGTGTTCGAAAGCCTTGCTTAGATCAAGGAAAACAGCACAAATAAAGTTTTGCTCTCAAGATTACGCTGCCAGTCGTTAGTAACTTTGGCGAGGGCTGAGATAGTGCTATGTTTAGCTCTGAATCCGGACTGCATAGGATTTGCAGTTCCCTAGACTCAAGGTGAGTCCTCAGCTGTGCATTTACAATTTTCTCTAGGAGCTTGGACAGGACGGAAGGAGGAAATTGGCCTGTAGTTATTGAGATCGCCACGGTCACCTGATTTGAACAGTGGTATGACATGTGCTGTCTCCCATATAGGTGGTAAGGTGCCCTGAGACAGGGATAAGTTAAAAGGTGGGTGTGGTATCGCTAGTGCGTGGTAGGCAATTTTAGGAAGTAAGGGTCAAGGAGTCGGCCCCAGCACTTTTTCTAGTATCCAACTGAAGCAAGAGATCCTCTACCTCTTTCAGTGTGGCAGGTTGAAGTGAGAAAGGCGGTGAAGCTATTGGAGTTTCAGGCAGTTGGCTGGCAGTCTGGGAGCGAAGTATGTTTGCAGGGGAGTTATCAAATGCCATGCCTGCAGACGCAAAGTGGTTATTGAATGCGTCAAGTCATCTTCTCAAGTGACTGTGGTAAGACAATGCATGTTGCTTGTGTTCAGTTAGTAAATACAGGAATATGAGTAACTCGTACGGTGTTCATCACAGAGGACAATGAGAGGTTTTGGTACAGTGATACCCAGCATCTGGTTTCCTCATGTCTAATTGTTCCAAGCAGTATCTTGAGTGTAGAACTACTGAGAATGGTTAAGGCCAGATGGAGGGGGTGTGGTGGGGGTGGGTAGGGGAGAACATGATATAGACCTATAAGTACCTCACGGGGGTGAACAAGATACAGTAGGGGAGTATTTAGGAAAAGGTGCACCATGACAAGAGGGCATGCTATGAATTTAGGAGGGATGTGAAGAAGTACAGTACTGTTTCTGTACAGTGCCACCTGCTGATGGGTTAACAGCCCAGCAGACAACTATGTTCTGTGTCTTTATAGAATTTATAACCATGACAAGTGACAGCAAGCATCACGACTAGTTGCAACTGAGGACGTTGTGACAGTACTATCAGGATATCTTTAGTCATGTCATGGTGGAATCTGATGCTGGGCACCACTGTAGTTTTTGTACTTGACTTTTTATTTTACTATTTATTTAGTAGTAGTAGTTTTAATTTATAAGGCACCCTTCCCAAAGACTCAGGGTGCTGCACAAAAGTAGACAGGCAGACAAAACTGAGACAATAAATAAACAAGTTGACATACAACATAAAAACAAACACAGAAATTTCCATCACGGTAATTTAACATTATATACAGCAGCAATATCACAGGTAGAATACAGAGGCTAATTCTGGTCCCTGAAAGCCTATCTAAACAGATATTTTAACCCCCTCCCCTTTTGAAAGCCTCTCTAAGGGGGACCTATGATAGCCCAGCTGAGATTACACATCTTGTTTCCAGTGGGGTCCTGCTTCTGTTCAGCTCTGCGGCTGGTGGACTTCAGCACTCGGAGGTTAAATAAGTTGCCCAAGGTCACATAGGAAGTATTTGATACTAGTGGGGTTTGAACCTGCATTTTCTTGATTCCAAAGCTGATGCGCTAACCAGTATGTAGCCAGCAGTATAGGTGTATGACTTACCCATAATGATAAGAACTTTAAATCTCCATCAGACTGTAAATCACTCAGTGTGAACGTATGTGTTATGGATGGGGATTAAAGAGCCCTGACCCCACTGGGACAACTTTTGAAAAATGTATAATATTTAGACACAGTTTTAACTTATATTTCATAATGTTTCTGTAATGCGCACCCTATTTTCTTTATTATTAAGGACATTTGCATGAAAACAGGATATCTGCCCTTTCTGATCTCAGTGACTGCTTGCCTACACCTGACATTACAGTTCTGTTTATGACATCACAGTCTTTTGCTGTTGCAATAATTATGATGCTATAAACAGAAGATTATAATGTCAGGTGTAAACAAGTTGCCAGAGCAGATGGAGTCTAGGAAAGATACTCCTATTTTTAATGCAACTCTTCTCTGTAATAATGAAAAATTGGGACATAATTGTGAAAACTATATAAACTGTAAACTAAATGAAATCTAAAAATCCTAAATTTTTCAAAGGTTTCCCAGTGGTGGCAAGGGCTCTTTAATATACAGTAGGCCATGTGGCATAGTAGACTCATCTCCCTAGCATATGTTGTAGACTAAAACAAAGAACCAATGAACCATTGATAAAATAACAAGTGATCAGGGGAAACGTCATCATCATCATCACCACTGATAGTAACGCATGTTTCTTTTCCTTCTTCTATGAAAGTTTGTATGAAAATAAGACTAATCCATCCAAGTTCTAATGAAACTACCAGTATTATTAGATGACAATGCCACATTCTTAGATAAACCAGTTTCACTTTCAGAAATCAGTAGTGCTATCAACAAGCTACCAACATAAAAAAACAGTTCTGATGGGTTACTGGATGAATTTTGTGTAACTCTACAAGATCACATGCCTGGAATACTTTTAAGAGTTTATTAGGAGGCACAAACTAGTCAGATACTTCCACCCAGTATAACTGTGATACCTAAAAAGGTAAAGATGCCCAATATTGTACCAATTATAGGCCTTTATCCCTATTAAACTAAGATTATAACATTTTAGCAAACATTTTAGCTTCCAGACTTCAATCAAAGCCAAACTAGTACAGAGAGACCAAGCTAATTTTATCAAATCTAGATAGTCAGGATAATATTACATCTACTGTATAATTTGGTCAGCAAATAAAGCAATGGAGGTGTCAACGGTACTTTATTTAGATGCTGAAGAGCATTTGATTTGATTGAATGGCCCTACTTATTGTCTGTCCTTTCATATTAAGCAGTGTTAGTGGCTCAGTAAGTAGCACACTCGCCTCTGAGGCCGGGAGATCAGAGGGCTGTGGGTTCAGTTCCCACATCTGGCACTTGGGTTAATATCCCAGTACTGACACTGTAATGCAGCATGAGAGGAGTGCTGCTTTTCTGAGGTGCCGTCTTCTGGATGAGATGTTAAACCGAGGTCCCATCTGCCTGAATTGGTGGTAGTTCAGGTGGATGTTAAAGATCTCATGGCACTTATCGAAAAGAGGAGGGGAATTTCCCCGGTGTCCTGGCCAAATTTCCCTCATTCACTAAAAAAAATACCACCAACAGCTTAATCTGGTTCAAGGTCAGTTGACATTCATCTGTATCCCCCTTCCCCGGGTCGTGCCTGAAAATAGGCAGGATTTGCCTAGTGCACTTACCCGGTCAACAAAAGCTAAATAAATAAATAAATATCTCGGTATGACAGGCGATTTTTCCAAATGGGCTCATGCTTTGTATAATGGTGCCTGTGTGAAAGTCAAGCCAATGGCTTTCTACCATCATCATTAGTTTAAAGAGAAGGACGAGACAAGGCTGCCCCCTTTCCCTGCTACTATTCATCTCCACCTTAGAACCACTCTTATTTACTTACTCTATGCAATAAGAGTGGGCAGTAGGATATCTGGGATTAATATAAAGAAGCTGGAAAGTAAGGTTTACACTTACATGAATGACATGTTACTGACCTTGTCAAACTCATTGAACTCCATTGAGGCTATCATGTCTTCCCTGAAAATATTTAATGGAATAGCAGGATTAACTATGAATAGGAGCAAGTCAGATTTAATGCTGCATAATTTATTTATTTGTTTAAAAATTTGTAACCAGGAAAGGAACACTAAACTAAGGCTTGTTTCCAGGTGCAACCTGGGGAGAGTGAAAGGGGAGAACATTAAAAAATTGCAGTGAGTTATAGAGTGCAGATACAATGACAGTGAATAAAAAGTGCAAAACTAGAGTACAGAACAATCAAGTGATAAACATCATGACAAATTGTTGAGGCTATAAATTAGCTTACAAATCAGTTGTCAGTTTAGACATAGCAAAGTGCTTGATACCTGTAGGAAGAGGTGACGGTGCTTTTGCTGAGAGGATGAGTCAAACAGGCAGCTATATTACATATAGAAAAGCCCAAATCTGGAGGTAGGGGGACAGTAGTGGGGGAGTTATGAAAGAGGTCTGCTAGAAACATAGACAATGATTGCTAAAAAAGATCCATGGTAATCCAGTCTACCCACATTCCCTATTTTTCCCTGGGACCTCCTGTCCCTCCAGGGTCCTAGCCTTCTCCAACCTCCCCCATTCTCCTCCCAGTTTCTGCCACATCTGAGCAAGCACTGTACTAGGTAGAGGGTTGGCAAGAGCAGGAGGTGCAGGGAGAAGTTTTAGCTGGTGTTTAATGGAGAGAATAGAGGGAGAGAGAAGGAAGGTAGCAGATTTTAAAGGTTCTAGAGGTGATAGGAGAATGCAGCCTGCCCACTTAAGGAGTGTGGGTGATGAAAGAAGAAGGTGTGAGGGTCTCTGGAGCACAGTGAGTAGGATGAGAAGGGGATGGGAGAGAGGAATGAGGATAGAAATGAAGTGAGGGACCCAAACCAGTATTTGGAGATGTGAGAAGCACAGTGGGACTGGTGACATGAAGGGAGATGGAGTATGGACAGGGAGGAATAAAGGGAGCAGTGGTGAGTACAAGAGGGCAAGTTGGTAGTGAAGTGGCAGAAAGCATTGCAGAGAGTGTCCAATCTGCTGAGGGAAGAGGTGGGGTGGGGTGGGGCTATAAATCACATTCACATAGTCAAAAACTGGGAGAAACATTTTGGTGATCAGCTCCCGGTAGATCTGAGGAGAAAGAAAGTCCTTGTTGTGGTACAGGCCACCGAGTTTGGGGTGGAGTTTGGAGTGGATGGCATCAATATGGGCAGAGAAGTCTAGCCTGCTGTCTAGCCACACACTGAGATACTTAAAGGTGGGGTCTACATCAAGAGGGGAACCATCCAGCTAGGAGAAGATGGGGGGGGCCTGACCAGCTTCTGGCTGAAGTCAAAGGTCATAGACCTTGTTTTTTTAGTGTTGACCTGGAGTTGGTCAGACTGAAACCAGGACAGGACATTGTGAAAGTCTTGCTGGAGTGAGACTTCCAGTTGCAGTCAATGTGCCTGAAGTGTAGAGAATTTTGTCATCTGCATACATGAGAGTATGCAAGGTGAGTATGCAAGTTGGCACAGGCAGAAGGGAGGTCATTGAGGAAAATGGAGAAGAGGATTGGACCTAGAATGGAGCCCTGTGGGACCCCAGCCTGGATAGGAAGGAGAGGGGACAGGATGCCCCATAGCTGTACTGAGTGCTGATAGTCTAAGAGGTAGGAATGAAGCCAGTCAAAAGCGGGGGCTAAGAAGCTGGCAGAATTCAACTAGCCCAGGAGGAGTGAATGGCCCACCATATCAAAGGCTTTGGCCAGGTCAATGAAAATGGCCACTGTTATATGCCCCTGATCAATCCCAGAGAAGATGGAGTCAGTGACCCATAGCAGGGAGAAGATGGTGGAATGCTGCATCCAAAAATCAGACTGGAACAGGGAGAGGAAGTTGAAAGAGTGGAGGAAGCCAGCAAGCCTGTAGTAGACAAGTTTCTCTTGCAGTTTTGCAAGAAAGGGGGGGAGGGAGATAGGATGAAAGTTGCAAAAGGTGGAAGGATTGCCCTTCCCGTGGAGGGGAAGAACTTTAGCAATCTTCCAAGACTGACGAACAGCATGGAGGGTGAAGGAGAGCTTTAAGAGGTGAGTTAGGAAGGAGGAGATGGCAGGAGCTGAAAGATAGTGAAGTTTGGGGTCCAGGCCATCCAGGCTAGATTTGGATAGGTTGAGTGAGGAAAGGGCAAGCAGGGTTTCCTGGGTAGTGACAGGGAAATGAAATCCCAGGGACAGTGGGGTGGAGGGGAGGCTGGAGACGGTGGTAGAGGAGATGAGCCAAGAGGGAGGGGAAAAGGAGAAGAGCACCAGTGGTGAAAAATTAATTGAAGTGAGCAGCAACAGAGGGAGGATCAGAGACAGGTGAGCTGTTAACCATGAGGACCAAGGGATTAGACTGGGCTGGGGGATCAAAAATGGAGAGAAACACCTTCCAGAAGTTGGCTGTGGAGTTAAGATTATTCTGGAGGTTAGCTTTAAAATAAAGGGATTTTGACAGTACAGATGGCCTTTGTGCAAGTGTCCCTAAGCACCCTATAAGAGAAGAGTCTAGTCAGGAATTGAGAGGATTTGTACTGGGTCCTGGCCTGATCATTGGTCTTGCACATACTATGAGATCATAGATGATCCAAGGGTGGTGGGAAGACTTAACCCTGGACTTCCTGATGGACAAGTGCTTGTCTCAGACAGAAGCTTAATGAGAAATACACTTAAGATAATTTCAAGAACTCCAGCTTCCTTTTAAACTGGGCCCCGAAACTGATGACCTTTCTTAGGGTTGGACAGAATTCAAGAGGAATTGTCTAGGTGGAAGAAACTAAATCTTACTTATGGGGGAAGTGAATGCTTTTGAACTGATGCAGTCACCGAAGATACTCCTCCTTCTTGAGAACTTACCAATTAGAATTGATACGATGTGGTTTAATAAACGTAATAAATCAAGGCATTTTTATATGAGGTTAAACCGCCAAGGTTAGGTATCGCCACATTGGAAAGGAGGAGGTATGGTACTACCTAATTTCCAAAGATATCATATTTCCTACATTGCCAAGCAAATTACTTCTTGGTTTCATTTTAATGTAAACTCCCTTAGGTAGGTTCAGTATGAACAAGAGATTTTAAAACTTGTTCTAATAAGAATCCTCTGTATGTCCCACTGACATTGTCTCTGCACCTTCATCCTACTTTTATGGTACATAATTACAGTAGCCTGTGAAAACATACTATCTGAAATCCACATACGGGAGACACATAATGAATAGCAACCATTATGACACAACCCAAATACAAAATGTGAAGGGAAATGCTCTTGGGTGAAGGGTGGGAAAAGAAGGATAGCAAAATAGTAAGAGACCTGATTTATTCAGACAGTGGAATCTCATACTCATTTACCAAAGTGAAAGCTAAATTTGGGTTATCATTCACTCAATTTCATGGATATCTGCAGCTGAGAGAGAGACATTATCTCCATTAGTGGCAAGTAATTGGTACATCCAGAAAACGAGGCTGCCGTGAGTGCACATCGGATTGATGCTCTGAGAAGGGTAGCTACCCCAACTTTAAACTATGTCCACACACAGAGCACACAGAGGCATGAGTTAACTGCAAAAAATACTACGAGTTTATTTTTGGGCTCTCAGTCCCAAACCCCAGTGCTTCGGCAAATGCTTTAGCCCCCTGACAAAGACATTCGACGAAGTGCTGGGGTTTGGGACTGAGAGCCCAAAAATAAACTTGTAGCAATTGATACCACGCAGATTCGAGAGAAGGCACAAATTAAGATTACCACCTGGAACTGGCCGAATCCTGCCTCTCTCCCTATGGGAAGCACATATGGCTGCATTATGCCCATATCTATGCTTACTTATCGGACATAACAACTAACTGTCCTAGGCAAAAGAGTGCTTGAAAACAGACCAGGTGTACTGTTAAAGACTGGGACTAGAATATGAAGACCCGAAGTATATCGATTTTCTTTAGGGACAATTCATGCAGGAAGGGGATTGGTGTTTGAGAGCTGGACTTTGTACAATATCCCTATGGGACGACCATCAATTTACTTTTATAAATTGGGACACACTGTTTACCATTTTTTTGATTTGTTATTACATATTTTGTCCCTCTTTTTATTTGTGGGCCTTAACAGCTCACGGAGGGCCCGAGGCAAAATATGCCCCGATCTTAACCCTCCTGCTGGGTTTAAGTCTTATTGCACCAGTACACACCCAGCACTTAAAGGGAAACGGATAATAGTTTCCCCTACCTTGGAAGCTTTACATTTTTTAATTTTATATCATTTGTAAGAAATATGGCAAAAGAGATAACTGCGTTTGAACAGTCTGTGAAAGCCCTAATAATATTGACCATACTAAAGGTCTTTTTTTCGGGGTTACAGAGGTTCTTAATGTTTAATCATGCCCTGTTGGCATGTGAGTTATGGCTCAAAATTCGACAATATGCAACACATCTTATTAAGATGTCAGGCAAGAGGCCTAATATTTCTATCCTGCTCAGAAAGAAATTGCTAGGGGCCAATCGAAGTGATAAAAAAACAACTTCTGGGAGATTTAGATCTAGGCCCTATACACATCAGAATAGTCAGGATTGTGGATCCCTGTTAGGGCTGGAGAGACAAAGAGAGGGAGCTCCTGTTCAGAGAAAGATTACTTTCTTTATAAGTAATTATGGGTAACTCTGCTCTTATTATGTCCTTTAATGTAAATGGCATTCACAATCCGGTAAAACATAGAAGACTACTACAGTACATTATTTTAAACAAAGTAAGCCAGATGTGATTGTGCTTCAAGAGACTCATCATTCTCAATTGGAACTTTCAAAATTAAGGGCATGGGGGTTTGATAAAGTGGTGGCCTCAGCCCATGCCTCTGGACGGAGGCGAGGTACTGCAGTCCTAATTCCACATGGTACGCAGTTCCAAATGCAGAAACATATCATAGACACAGATGGAAACTATGTAATTGTTGTGGGTTAGCTTTATTCGAGGCAGATCACGTTAGCCTCACTCTACCTTCCCCCGGGGAGTAAAGTGACGGTGGCGCAAAGATTCCTGGATACCTTGTTGCCAGCCATTCAAGGCGTGTGTGTTATTAGGGGGGACTTAAATATCACCCTGAATATTAAGTTAGATTAATCTAATCCCACTAAACATCGGCGATCAGCTATCCAGAAATATTTAAAACAAACCCTCCCTGAATTGGGGCTCATAGATACTTGGGGCCATTTTTTCCCTTCAGTAAGGGCTATTACGCATTACTCGCCCAAACTAATACCTCAGCATGACTAGATTATTTTCTAACTACTATTGAACACCTTGAGTATGTTAGGAACATATATAGGGACATCCCTCTTATCAGATCACACTCCTGTTTTCTTGGAGAGACCTAAAAAACAAAACTTTTGGAGGTTTAATATAACCCACTTACAGAATCCAGAATTCATTCAACTGGTTAAGTCCCGCATACCGATTATCCAGACAGATAATGCTTCTCCTGATACAGCAGCTACTATTAAATGGGACACTCTCAAAACAGTGCTCAGGGGTGATTTTATCAAATACGCTTCTTTGAAAAAAAAAACAGGTAGAGAAAAAAGGGAACGGGAATTGCACGAGGCTTTATCGAGGCTACAAGCTAAGTTATGTCAGGCTGATAACTCTGTCAAACCTGAGATGTTAATAATTAAGCAAAAACTTCAAAAAATAACTGACCAAAAAATAGAGCAACAACTGCTATACTTGAAACTAAATTCAGTGGAAGGGGGGCCCCAGGGAGCCAGGAACTTGGTGAGACATCTTTGAGGGTCCAGAGGCAGGGCTGCGGCTGCCAAACTTCGGCATCCACAAACTAATCAATTATTGTCCTATCCCACTGCCATCAGACAAGCTATGGCTGATTTTTACAAACTTTTATATACTGAAGATATTTCCCCAAGCACACATCAACTGGCCACATACCTCCAGAGCACTAAATTACCACATCTAAATGTTCACCAAGCTGAATCCCTGATACGCCCTATTACCGACCAAGAGATTATAGCTACCCTTAAATTGACCAAGACACAAAAGGCCCTGGGACCAGATGGATACCCGAATGAGTTTCTTAAACAATTTCAGAAATTACTTATACCCATTCTGTTACTGGCTTTCAGAGACATACAGGAGGGAGTTCCTCCCCCCCCATCCTGGCGATATGCTAAAATTACAGCAATTCCAAAACCTGGAAAAGATCCAACCCTGGCCACTTCCTATTGTCCCATATCTAAATTAAATTGTGACTATAAAGTTTTTGTCTATTCTGGCTCACAGATTAGACAGATTTCTACCTCAGCTAATTGATAGAGATCAAGTGGGATTTATTATGAAGCGCCAAGCCCATGACGCAGTACAAAGGGTTCTACTATTAGGTGAACATGCCACTCAAAGAAAAATTCCTTTAATTTTACTCGGGCTCGACGCCGAGAAAGCCTTTGATAGGGTGGCGTGGCCCTTCTTATGGGCTACCCTTAAAGAATTTAATTTCCCTGAAAAGTTTATATCCCAAATCCAGGCCATATACCACTCCCTAGTGGCCTATCTGAAACTAGACAGCTCGATTTCTACACCATTTACTTTATACAGAGGTACATGACAAGGGTGCCCCCTATCCCCACTTCTTTTTGCACTTTATTTGGAACCCCTAGCTGCCAAATTAAGGGAAAATGGTAACATTCAGGGGATCCCACTAGGAGGCAAAATGTTTAAATTATCCCTTTGCAGACGATATTTTGTTGACCCTGACTTCCCAGGTATCTGTCCCGCGTATGGGAACAACTTCAGCTTTAGCACCTATCTGGCTATAAAATAAACTGTTCAAAACTGAAGTACTTAATTTTTCCTTCTCCCCCTCCAGACGAATGAAACTGGAATTTCCCTTCCGCAGGCACAGACTTGAGATGAGGTACCTAGGGATAAAAATCCCAGCCAAGCTAATACACCTTGAAATGGTGACTATGGAACCAATTGCACAGCAAATCACTTTGGATATGTCTAGGTGGACACAACTCCCCCTGGGTCTAATTAATTGAGTGGAAACAATCCAACAAAATATTTTTCCTTGTTTATTATTTTTCCTACAAACGTTGCCAACTGTTCCCTCAGACTTTTATTTTCAATCCTGGGATAAGCTCATCTCTAGGTTTATCTGTGGGATGAAAACCCCCAAGGGTAAAATACGCATTATTACAACTTCCTAGGACACAGGGAGGGCTAAATTTACCTAACCTGAAAGAATATTCCAGAGCAACTCAAACCCTTATAGCCCTATTGCTCATTAATCCCTCTTACAAAGCACACTGGAAAACAATAGAGATAACCTTAAATGGACTGGAATCTTTACCAACGTACCTACTGGGAGACCTTACCAGGTGCTATCCCCTGACCCGGTTTCTGAAAATGAATCTTTTAAAAACTGGCTTTATGTGACTTGGTATAGGTTAACCTCTCAGGAGAAATACTTTGTAAATGCCTTAGCTTCTAATAAAGATCTTTTCCCTTCCTCACTGGAGACAGATCTACTAAGATGGGAGCATTACTCCATCAGATATGTATTCCAACTGGTGGGCCCTTCGGGAATCCATCCATTCACATATTTACAATCCTCATATGGATTACCTCAGAGAGAGCTCCCAATTTATGGGGCACTACATGCTGCTGTACTTGAGATGGTTGACTCTTTAACTGGAATAGCAAAAGCCCCATCTAAAAAGGAACAATTGATTATCCAGGCCATAGAAGGTCATTGAATAGTCATTTGCAGCAAGGGAACCATCCCTTGCTGCAAATGACTATTCAACACATGTAATTGCACCTGTCTATAATATGAGGGCTGCTTTCGGTGCCTGACACTTCCAGGGCAGCATCCTTACCACATCTCTTAAATCCTGCCTTCTCTGTTTGTTCTGCCATTATTACTGTTGCCTGCCTTCTCCATACAAGTATGTACCACTTCTGATTAAGCTGCTATTACTCTGTTGCCTGCTCTTACTGTCGTACTAGTATGCACGCATTGTAACCTAACTAGCTTCTGTATAACTGTCCTTATCACATGCTTACTATCTACATAACCCATACCCTGAACCTGTAATGCTTGTATATGTATTTTGTCATGCTCATTATCACATGTGCCTGTAAACTATGTAACCTATATCCTGGAACCAAGATTGCTTGTATTTGTATTTGTCCTCTATGTGATGAGGTACCTTTGGAAATGAGCCTCTGGCTCAAAGGTCGTAAACCGATGTGCAAATAAATAAATAAATAAATAAAGAAGGTAGATCACAGGAACACATTATTAGTAATATATATCAGGCAATGTGCCCTATGTCCGCACAGGAACATGACCAAGTGAGAGCTAGGTGGGCAAGGGAACTTAAATTAGAACTAGATCTAGCTAGGTGGTTACAATCCGCCTACTTTTATTCTAAGAATTCATCAATATCTTATTGGAGGGAATTTGCCTGGAAGACCAGGGTTAGATTCTTTAGAACTCCAGATATCCAGGTAAAATTGGGGGCACCAGACGGAAGTCTTTGCTGGAGAGGATGTGGATATTCTCCTGCAGGCCAAGAACATATATTATGGGCTTGTCCCCTCCTGTCTGATTATTGGAGGGATATCATAGTGGAACTTAACAACATTTTTGGCACCCCTGATCTATTTACCCCAGGATGTATCCTGACAGCAATGCCACCACAGGATATACAGATCAACTGGTCTCAGTATAAACTTGTCACACTTTTAATCTTAATAGCTAAAAAAGTTATTACCAGACTATGGCTCACTAAAACAGCCCCTGATAAAGCCTCTTGGAGATACCTCACCTACGAAGTATATAACTTGGAACGTCTCTCATGTAAAAGATAAACAACAGGATAAACATCTTTAATACTAGATGGGGACTATGGGTTGCCGATCAATTAGAGACCTATCTGGATTTTGTACCATGAAACAAAAAGGTGAATATCTTATGATTTTCAAGTTAATCATAGTTGGGATAGTATATTATCTTGGAGTCTTTGCTGATAAGGGGAAGAGACCCAGACCGAGAGGAACATTGATCTGGAAAGCATGGGGGGGGAGGGGGAAGCTAGGGAACAATATTTATTTAAGACTACAGTCTATGAGATCTTATTCTGGTCTGTTTACCAAACAGAGAAAGATAGTAGGATGCTACTACAGGGATATGTTAAACAGTCCTATGCGTAAATTAAATGCCTGTAAATTAATCACCTGTATATGCTGTAACAAGGAACCTCAACAATTAATATGTTGCATAAAATGTGATTATGTATGTGATATTCTATCGCAAAATAAAATAAAAGCTATATTTAAAAAAAACTAAAAAAAAAATTATGATAATTTCTTGGCCTATGACCCAAAATCAGTGGATTCCATCACAAAATTTGACTTGCAGAACAATTTAATTTAATTTAGAAATAATTTGACATCTCTGATTGGGTGCACCAGTATCTATACAGATGTGTCTGGATTGAAAGAAATATGGAAACACAGATGTTGGCACCAGAAAAAGGTCCAACAGCCCCTTGAGTCCCAAAAGTTATCCTTCAGAATGAGGATCTTAATTCTGCTTTTCACTTTTGCCAATGTTTGATTTCCTGTGCTTCTTGCTCACCACGTATACCACTGGCCTTGCTGAAGGCTTTGTTACATTGGCTGGTTTGTTTAAGGGAGTTGCTAATGATGACTCCTCGGTCCCTTTCCTCTGCTGTTGTGTCCAACCAAACCCCTCCCATCCAGTACTCTCTTCTAGGGTTTTTGTTCCCTAAGTGCATCACTTATCATTGAATTTCAGTTGCCAGACTTTAGACCAGTTTTCTAGCCTTTGCAGGTCTCTCTGCAATTCTCTTATCCCCTCCACTTTAACTCTACCCCACAGCTTAGTGCCATCTGTGAATAGACATAACCTGCCATAGATTCCCTCTCCTATGTCACTGAGGAACATGTTGAGGATGACTAGGCCCAGGACAGATCCCTGTGGTGTTCTGCTGATGAACTCTCTTTCCACTGATCTAACCCCATTCAACGCAGCTTTTAGCTGCCTCCCCTTCAACCAGCTCGCAACCCACCTTACAATTTCCTTAACTGTTCCCAGATCCCTTTCTTCTTCAGCAGTCTTCTGTGTGGTACTAATTCAAATGCCTTGATGAAGTCGAAGTAGAGTAAATCTACTGTGTGCCCTTTGTTAACTTCCCTGGTTTCCCCTGTCAAAGGATGCTATCAGGTTGGTCTGACAAGATCTCCCTGTCATGAAGCCATGCTGCTTGCCATCTTGAAGTCCATTTTTCTTCAGGTATTCAATTAGGTCCTCTTTGACTATTGTCTCCATCAGTCTTCTTAGAACATAAGTATGGTTAATGGGTCTATAGTTTCCTGGCTGCTTCTTGTACCTTCCCTTGTGCAATGGAACCACATCTGATATTCTCCAGTCCATGGGAACCATCCCTTGCTGCAAAGAGCTATTGAATAGCCCTGCCAGGGGTTCAGATAACACTGATGCCAGTTCCCTTAGTACTCTTGGATGTATCCCATCTGGTCCCGGGGTCTTGTTTACCTTGAGGGCAGCTAACCTTTTTCTGACTCTTTTGCTGTACATTTCTGCAGCCTAATTTCTGGGCCCCACCACCAGCTGCCTTTATCCTGCTCAGTGGCAATGGCCCACTTTTCTCCCTAGCGAATATTGAGCAGAAGTAGTCATTCCGCATGGCTGCTTTCTGACTGTCTTCCTGTATTGCCCTGCCTCAATCCTTTAGCCTGACAAGTCCCTCTCCCATTTTTCTTTTTTCCCTTATACATCTAAAAAACAGTTTTTCCTTCTCTTGACTCCTTCCGCAATATGCAGTTCTTTGTCTATCTTTGCGATCTTGACTGCCCTCTTGGCCGGTCTAGTTTTTTCCTGATAGTCATCCCATTCTTCACTTCCCTGTTTTCCTTTATACCTTACAAAGGTCTGGCCCTCACTGTCTCCTTGACCTTTTCAGAGACACAGATTTGTCTCTTATACTTGTTTCTCTTGATAACTTGTGCTGTGTATGTTTTCATTGCCTCGAGAATGGCCCCTTTTATAACCTTCATCTTTCTTCTACTCCCGTAATGCTGTCTAGTACAGCTAACCTCCACCAGATTAATTCCCTCAATTGGCTGACATTCACCCTTCTGAAGTCTAGCACCTCAGCCTCAGACAAGGGCTTACTGGTGCCCAGGGTCAACTCAAACCATACAGTATTGTGGTTGCTGGACCCCAGTGGTTCCCCAACATCACACTCTGCCTACTCTCATATGGGTGATTATGACATTGAGAATGGCAAACTGTCTAATGGGATCCCTGACCTGTTGCATCAGCATGCAGTCCTACAAAGTATAAAGCAGGGCCTGGCTTCTGGCTAATGGTGTAGAACATCTTTTGTTATGAGAACTTCAAATATTTAGTTGGGTGTAAACCCCCCAGTGGGATGAGAACTCTTAACACTGTGTCTAACAAGACTAATGGCACCCAATGCAATGAGAACTTTAGATACCTAGCAGGGTATAAAACTCATAGTTTGATCAGAATTGTAAATCTCTGGCAAGAATTATGTAAAGTTACTGGGTATGCTGGATACACTTGGACCAATGCACTGGTGAAGACAAGGTGCATCACACTGGTGCAATATCTGTATAAACAGAGACTGTTGTTATGCGTAGTTGGGCTGCTTAGCACAGACTGCCTTAAAATGGCACATACTGGTAGGCAAAATGGCTGGCACAGAGCATGCTCAGTAGGGTACTGTGGCAGGGGCCGGCAGACAGCCATGTTGGTCAGGTCTGGGTAAAAGAAGACTGAAGCAGCTACACACTAAAACAGCCAGTACAATGAGAACGTTATACATGTAACAGGGTGTAAAACACTCAGTGTGATTAGAAATCTAAATAGCTAGTAGGTACTAAAACCTTGAGTGAAATGAAAACTTTCAAAATATCTAATAGGGTGTAAAATGCTTATTACATGGGAACATTTAAAGAGCATTATGTAATTTTGTAGTCTATATTCATTCAGCTACCAATGCAATACAGAATACATTTGAATACTTTTTAAAGTCATCAAAATGTATTAGAATACATTTTAATATTTTTTAAAATTTTCAGTTGTCTTTCTTAGGTGTATACGATAAATGCCTGCACATTTATTAATGAAATGTGTACCTCAAGCCTTGAGAAATATTTTCTGATCTCATGGTGCGGTTTCTGTACCATCACAGTCCTTGCCATGCCTGCAGACTGGGATGTTTGCACTTCATTGTCTCTCCTCTGGTAGTGCTTCCAGCACCCTGGCATATGTTTATTTGGAACTCCTGTACAAGGAAACCCTTGCATTCTTTGCATGGCACTTGTCCTCTGGCTTGGGCTGAGCTCACCTCTCTGGCATGGTGCCCATACTGCATGCCATTGACTTCTTTCACCCTTTGCTAATCATCTTAGTCCATGCCCTGTGGGATGCTGCACCAAAAACTTTTACTAATTTCTGTTAAAGGAGAACTGTGCTGAATTTGTAAGCCACTTTGATCACACTTTAAGTGCCTGTTTTAATGTAACTGCAGGGCAAGAAATGAATGCAGTACTACCCACAGTCATCCTGGTATTTAGCCACTTCACAGATCAATACACCAGTACAGAATTTTAGCAAAATATCTGGCAGCCATTTTTATACTCACTAAAACACTCTTGTACAGTAAAACACAGAATCATATTTTAATTTTACATCAAATACCTCAACTAGTCTCTCACTCTCCTTGATCTGGTCAGTCACCTTCCCTTCCCTTCCCTCTGCAGCTGTTACACTCATATATTTGAAATGGTAAAAAAAGGTGATATGGGGAGGGGACTGATTCCGGATCAGCCAGTGACCATTGCTCAACCATGGGACCCTGATCTGGTTCACAAAAAAAAACAACTCCCAATGTAAAACGGAAATCCTAGTCTCACTAATTTCCTGATCTCCAGCACAGATTAATTATGCTCTTCAACTATGGGTACTTGTCATCAGCTGCTTGCAAGTTATACTTGCCACTTGCCTTGACCGTCATACCACAGAATGCTCCTCACCTAAAAGAGGCTTCCAGTTTGCTGTCAGCTGCTGCAATTTGAACTCTTGGACTCCCACCTGAATTGCACCTCAAATGCTAGTACCTAAAGAGATGGACAGTCTCTCCATGCAGTACTGTGTAACTCTCCTGCTCTCAGCCATTGTGCTAGCTGTCGCGTTACAGATCACTGACAGTCCCCCTGATTTTTGTCCCTGTGGTGCAGCATCATCAGTGTATTGCTCTTGGGACACCGTATTTACTGAGCAGTTAGCTGAAAAAAAAATAGAAACATTTACTTGTTGGGGGGCACAATACAAACATTGTAAATCATGCTTTCATGGGGAGGGGGTGTAGAAACAGGATTGCCACTATGCTATCAAAAAAGCACCACAGTTATACTATCATTGGTGTGTGTGTGTGGGAGGGGTAGCGGGGGAACTAAACTATAACTATGGAATCAAAGCTGGGACAAAACACCTGAAGCAAAGCTCCAAATTAAAAATGGATTATAATCCCAGTAGGTGAAAGGACTATTTTAGCTGAAAACAATGCTGGGGGTCAGATTCCAGAATGGATACACATGGCACAAAGTGTCTTGCACCAAAACAAATGGCGCAAGTAGCACCTTGTGCCATGAGTTCTGCCATTCAGAATTCCAAAAGGCAGCCTGCGACATGTTGCAGACTGTCTGCATCCAGGTGGACTTACGCCTCCTGTTTACCCAGTGGCATGTCGGGGGGGGGTTACAGCAGCATATGCACACTATTCCAAGAAGGCAGCTGCTGTAACCCCAAATTGCTATTCCAGAAGGTCCCTGGACGGACAACCGGCATAGTACAGTTAGACCAGCTATGAGCTGGCATACCCATACTCTGCTGGCTGCCGTGACCGAGAAGGCAGTGCCCCCCACCCAGCCTGACCCTGAACAAAGCAGAAGAACACCTTCCATATTGCTTGATAGGACCCCCCACCAACCCCGCACTCCCAGAGGTGCCCTGGCCCAATCCCCGTAATGTGGTCAGTGCCAACCCCCATTGCTGGAGTGATGCTGCCAACCCCCCTGTGCATGGCCCACAAGGGCTTACTGGCTGATGCTGGGGCTTGGGGCTGAGGGGGGGGGCTGCGCCCTGTCAGTGGAAAAATTGCAAGTATTTACTGGTCGTTTTCCTGGTTGCTGTTTGCTCGTTGGTTATTGCAAAGCTTTGTAACTTGAAAATAAAAAGAAGTAAAATGAGAGGGTCTCCTAACATGATTGTTTTATATATTGTATTATGTTTGTTATAAATGTGTTTAGTGTGTTTCAAATTGCACATAATTATACAGGAACACTGACTGATCTTCAGTACCATCTTCCTACTGAAATAGGGGATCTGAATACTCTTCAGAACATTTGTATTTCATCTGAAATCTTTCCTTATGGATGTTTCAATTCACTACTTAGAAAATATCTGGAGAAAACTACTTTACAGTCTTTGGGCTGGATATTCAAACTGCGCCCAAAAAGTGTGCAACAGCAGGAGCAAGCGCAAGTCAATTGCGCACATGCGCAATACACGCGATATTCAAACATGGAGCAAGACAAATTGCGAAACCAGCCAACGTCTGAATATTGCACAACCTGTGCCATAGCGCAACCAGGAAGGGGAAGCTGAGCAGAGATGATGCGCCATAGCGCAACAAAGGCAGCCCAGCTGAGCAGTCCAGAGGCGCCATAGCGCAAGCAAAGAGACCCCCAGCAGCAGAGCAATGGAACTGCACAACCAGGGAGGTAGGCAGGGGCCCACCATCCATGCCACAGATGGGCACAGGGACACACTGCAGAACCAACAATGTACCCCTACACCCCAAGCACAGCTTAACTGGGGGAGGGATGGAACAGCCACTGGACCATGGGGACAAGCAAAGAAAGCACATCCCGGCCGTGTTACTGCAGCACACCCACTGGCAAGCTAAGACTGCCACACAAAGGGGGCGGACCACCCCAGTGTCCAGCAGCCCCCCCATGCACAGCACACCCAGCACTGTGACCCCAAGACACCACCCATGTGCAGTGACCAGCACTGCAGGAATCCCCAGGCCCCCCCGGCATACTGCAACCTCGTGTACCACAGAACTATACAAGCCAAACCCACCATGAGCACACGGCAATACTGACTGGAAGCCACACCCACACCAGAGACACCACCCCACACACACGCACACGCATACCCATGACCATACCACCCCAGATGCCATGCACACCACTGCAACTGAGCACCTATAGCCAGCTGCAAATCAGAGACCACCACAGTATTCATATCAAAATATAAATGTAATGAAGAAGAATAACAACAACAACAAAGTAACTATGTACATATATACAAAGCAGGGGTGGGGTATGGGTATAAGGTAGGGGTGGGTAAGAACAGGGTGAACAACCGGGAGAGGGAGGTGGGGTGTGGTGATGGCAGCCACAGCCTGGCACTGCCCTCCTTCCGCCTGGTGCTGGGCCGGGGCCTCCTCGGGCCGCATCCCATGCCACTGCATGTCTAGAAGGATGGTGTGGAATCCATGGCCACCTGTGTGAGCCTCCGCAGTGCTCGCCGATCTGTTGCAGGATCTGGATACCTAGGACAAGGGATCAGAGTCAATGGCTGTGACTGTCCACATTCCTGAGTCCCACCCATCATGCATGGTATACAGCCAAGTGCCCCGCTCCTGTGATGGACTGCACCCACCCACAGTGACCGTGCACAAGACATGCCCAACCAGGCAGCAACAACAGCCATGTACCACTGCAGCGCACACACCGCCCATGTCCATCACAGCACAACCAAGGCTGCCCAGTGACGTGGCTACATGGTGGGATGCTAGTGCCACAGCCATGTGCCCAGTGCATGCATGGACCACCAGTGATGCACACACACACATGCAGTGCCACTGGACAGTGATGACTGTCACATGTTGCGTGCATGGTAGTGTTGTCCATGGATGGTGGCCGTGCCCCCCCCAGCATGCAATAGCACCCATGATGTAATGACACTCACCCTCATCAAGCCGCTGCTGCTGGTGCTGTGTCTGTGGCTGCTGCTGCTGCTGCGGCTGTGGCACACCACCTCTGTCAGCCACCCCGGCACCGCCATCCCATGCCTCAGCCTGGGCCTGCCTCCGCTCCTCCATGCCTGTGGGAGACAAATGAAGAGAAACACATCAGTGAGATCCCAAAGCAGACAGCCCCTTGCCCATTGAGTGTGCCTGCCCACACAACCAGACCCAAACAGCACACACCTGCAAACACCTTCACAGCAAACCATAGCCCAACCCACCCCCATGCGCAGGTCACATTACACAGTGTCACCCATGCGGACAATACTGGTGCATACACAGCACACCCACCTGGCCTAGGCACAATGCCCCTCCTGGCACAAGACCTGAGGCGCTCCAGCAGAGCACACTCCCTCCTTTGCAGGTCACTATAGCGGTGCCTGCACTGCTCTGGAGTCCTCCTCTGCCCAGTGGCCTGCTCTAGGGCAATGGCCACCTGCTGCCACACATGGGTGTGTGCCATCTGCAGGGGCACTCCCCCAAACAGTGTCCCATGGTGAGGCTCCACCACAGCCACCAGGTTTGCCAGCTCCAAGACCCCCCACTGTGGAGCTCTCCTGCGTGCCATTCTACAGTTGTACAGTGGCAATATGGCGCTCCACAGCGCGGCAACCCCACGTGGAAATGTTGCGCAATACAACTCTATGAGTCCCTATCGCGCTGTTCGTACAGCGCCGTCGGTCCACATCGCGCTGTCACCGAACAGCGCGATAGAGTCGTACACATGCCAGACGTACAGCGCCAGGGGGCAAAGGTCGGGCACAAGGTCATGGGTCAGTAGCGCAAGGCCACGCACAGTGCCATCGGATGTCTACACGTCCTGCGCGATCGGTCACCTGTGTGCCAGTGCCACAGTGGACTATTGCGCAGTTGTGCCACTGCGCCATTTGGTGACCAGCACTGTAGCGCCACTGGCACAATGTTGGCCGTGTCCTGAATTGCTGATCGCGCACAGCATGTCATCAGCACAGCAGATGCCTGCGTAAGCTATCTGGGCATGCGCAATGTGGTGTACTATGCAGTCACAGAAATGTGCCATTGGTTCAGCTGGCTCAACCGTATTGCGCAAAGTGCAACGGCGCGATATTCAGCAGACACATGCAAATCATCTGATCAGCCATTCAAAGACGCAGTGGCGCGATTTGCATCTCATTACAGTTGTGCCACTCCTAATTTGCATGCATTGCGCTATAAATATGCGACAGTGGACTGCGCTGGCCAGATTCGGTTACTGCAGGTGAGAGGTGAGTTGCATGCTGTGTGATGTTCTGGGCAATGGTCATGGGATAACGCTGTAGACTGCACAGTGACAGGTGTCCACTTCACCCATACAGACCCGACATGACCGAGCAAAGACCAGGTGAGGATGAAGATGGTGGGCGAAGAGGAGGCCCAACTCACTGGGTCAGAGACAGAGGCACTCTTCCAGGCCTACCTGGAAGAGAAGCCACTACTGAGTGGACGGCGGGGCACCCCTCAGGCCCGTGCTGCTGCATGGGAGGGGGTAGCTCATGTGGTAAACCTGCATGGAAGCCACCAGCGCTCCATGCAGGAATGCAAAAAAAAGATAGGGACAGACCGGAGACGGGTCAAAGAGAAGGTGGCAGCCCTCAGGGCGGCATGCGCTGCCACAGGCGGGGGCCAGCCAGAGGTGGCGGAGCTGACCCCGGTGGAGGACCGTCTGGCTGCATCAATGCAGCGTAGTGCTATAGAGGGCGTACCAGGAGGTGGATTCCAGACAGGTGGAAGCCCATCAATGCACGGTATGACATGGTGGTGGTGTTGGGTGGGGGAGGTTGATCACATGCACTAACATGTTCTCACTTTCTGTTACAGATCCTGTTCATCTGCAGGGGACAGTGATGGTGGGACCATGCAGTGTGGAAGACCTGCCAGAGTTGGTGGAGGGACCATCCACCTCTGCTGCCAGCTGGCATGCACTGCACCAGCATGCACGCCTGGCTGCCACCTCTGTTGTCGGTGAGTCAGGTGTGGGGGGTGCACAGCCTGTGTCTCAGCAGTCTGGCATGCAAGCATGCCAGCACGCTGTGACTGTGGCTGTTGCATGAACCTGCACCATTGATGATGCAAGGACTGCAATGGGCAGTGACACGTGTGTGTCTCATAACGGACACACAGCAGGCCAGCACGTGCCCCTGGACCTAGCTGGTTCCAATGTGTGTGCCAGCACATCAGCACAGTCCCAGGCTGTGCCTGTCAGCACCGGTGGCTGTGCAGGTCTCTGGCACTGTTGCGGCCACAGCAGTGGAACGAGTGGTCCCTGGGGCACAGCAGTTGGAGGGGCAGCAGCAGCAGTCACCCACCAGGTCTGGGGGTACAGGGTCCAGCGGTGGCACATGCACACCACCTGTTGACTTGCCCACACCTAGTCCTGGTGAACAGCGCCCACCCTCAAGGGGTGTTGAGCATCAGGACCTTCCATCCCCTGGGGGACAGAATGCCGATGTGGCACAGGACTCATTTGATGAGCACACCCGCTTGCTGCAGGCATCAGTACAGCAGCAGATGCGGGTTGCAACGTCCGTGGAGGTACTGTGCGTGGCTGTGGAGTGGAACAGCAGGGACAATGCATTGATCCTTGCAGAGATGGTCAGAATGCGGACGGATGTGACCACCGCCATTGACAGGCTGACCCAGGCAGTGGTCTCTGTCGTGGCCGCATTGGGCACACAGTCAGGTGCCCCTGTACTGCACACCCCACACAGTACGCTCTCCACTCCCCGTTCCCAGCGTCGTGCGACACCCAGCCTGTCGACACTGGGTTCTGCTGTAGGCATCCCGAGCACACCTGCTGCAGGTATGTTTGGCATGCTGCACACCCCTGTGCGGACAAGGTCACGATCGCGCAGTGGGACCCCTGGTGGTCCATCGGTGCCACCCCATGTGGCCCATGATCAGCCTGCCAGTGCTGCTGGGTCACGGCGGGGCAGCATACGCATCCAGGGTGGCCATGGCACAGTGCCACCTGAGTGACCTGTCTCCCAGTGCGGGCCCTGTCTGATGCTGCCCTGTGTGCAATGTGTGTCATGGTGGGCAATGGACTGGTGGGTGCCCTGCCCAACACGCCGACACACGGACTACCTGCACACCCACCCGACTGCTGTCCACAGGTGCCTGTGCATGATGATGCCTGCATTGTACTGTACACCAAGGTGCAAGGGTGCCCAGCATCTGACACACATACTTTGACAGTACAGGTGGTAGGGGTGGTCCGTTGATCCGTGTGTTTGCCATGTCTGTTCCTGCTCTGCTGTGCACCTGCCCATGTACGCTTTGTGCCTGGTGTGTGTGTGTGTGTGTGTCCCCGTATGACTATTCACCCCTCTCTGATGGTGTGTTTGTGCACCTGGACCCTTCCACTCCCCTTGCCGTCATGCACCCCTGGTGTGTTACCCTGTGTGCCTGTGGGTTGCGTCTAGACAGTGTTGGTTGTACATGGCCCCTTGACTTACCTGTGTCATGCAAAATGCTCCTCCGTGATGGTGTCCCGGTGCAGCTGGGCCTGCCGGATCAGTCGGGGGTCCCGCCGTCCAAGGGGGGGCTGCTCATCCCCATCATCACCGGCGTCACCAGTGTCCCCATTGCTGTCCCCCTCCTCAACCTGTACGGCTATCCCACAGTCTTTGGCCATGTTGTGCAGGATACAACAGGCCAGGAATATCCCACAGGCCTTTGAGGGGCTGTACTGTAGGGCACCGCCGGAGATGTCTAGGCATCGGAAGCATGCCTTAAGCATCCCAAACACCCGCTCGATGATGTTGCGTGTGGCAGCATGTGCCTCATTATAGCGTTGCTGCGATGGGGGCATTTAGGCCGCGGTAAGTGTGAGCAGCCAGGGATGGAGTGGATATCCACTGTCACCTGTGTGGAGATAGTGGAGATAAGTATCATGTTCAGGTCCATATTGCCCATATCCCTGTGTGCCACTACCATGGCACCTGTGGCTTTCCCACCCTTGTCCCAACTTTGCAATTCCTACATGCATACTCACCCACTAGATGTCCTATGGGGATGTCCCCACTCTCAAATCGATGGCACAGTGCAGATTGGTACCATATGAAGGCATCATGTGCTCCACCAGGGTGTGTGGCACAGACATTGATGATGAGCCCACTGGCATCACACACCACCTGGCAGTTGACACTCGAGACACCCTTCCAGTTTCGGTATGCTGTCCCATCGGGGCCAGGTGGCGTGCGAATAGCCACATGGGTGCAGTCTATCGCCCCTAGCATGCCAGGCATACGTGCTACCCTGTGGAACTCCTGCATGTTTGCTGTACGCTCTGCCGTGGTGCTGGGGAAATGGATGTACTCTGCAGCATGTGGCAGCAGTGCGCTGAGGAATTGGGTGAGAATGCGTGATGTGGCCGACTGTATTATGCCTGTGGTGTCCCCTGTCAGCCTCTGGAAGGTACCCGTGGTGAGCAGGCACATGCAGGCTGTTACCTTTGTCTCCACTGACAGAGCATGACTCCGTCGTGAGGGTGCCTGCATCACATCACTGCACAGCTCACAGAGCCGCCTCAGTATTGCCCTGTTCAGGCGGTACCGGCCCACAATCTCTACATCCATGTACAGCTCAAAGCTGACGTGGGCATGGTACTGCCTGTTGGGGGCGTACCGCCGACGGGCCCTTCCACGGCCACGTCCCCCTTCAGCATGCCTTCTCACCCCCCTCATTACAGCTTCCATGAGGAAGCTAGCACTGTCCATGTCCCTGGCTTGTGTTCCCCCCTGGCTGTTGTTGCTCTTTTAACCCCGCTGTCCTGACTGCTACCTCCACTGCACCGGGTACACCTACTGGCCTCTGGAGTCTGTGTCCCCACACACCCTCCTTGTCCCTCTTCTCTCTGTGCACTCCCTGGTCTGCACTGTTTGCCACTGTTGCCTTGTCTGTCACCCCTGCCTCATGTGGCTTCCCTGCTCAGCGTTCTTCGCCTCTTCCTTGAAACCTTTTGTTTGGCTCATTTCACGTGTCACATCTTCCGGCTGATCCGCTGTTGCGCATTGCGCAAGCCTTTAAATATCGCATTGTGCTCTTTATGCATGGATCCACCCCCTTCGGTTGCGCATGCCTTCATTTGCATTGCGCTGTTGCTCAGCATGTTTTCAGTAGCACAACTGCTTCCCACTGAATATGGCAGAATGGCGCATATTCAGACTTGTGCATGCGCAACCCTATTGCGCATGGTGCAACCCTTTTGAATATCTGGCCCTTTGTTTCTTTTGGGGTATAGACCTTGTAAAGGACTGTTCCACAAAGGAACACGAAAAACAAATTTAGGGGATATTTTTATTAAATTTGTGGTGTGTTGTTTGTTAAATTGTGGTGATGTACATCCAAACCCAGGTCCCTTAAATATGTCATATGATGAAAACGTAACTAATATGAAACAAGGATTTATGACTGTTACTCATTTGAATGTTAGGAGTTTGAGGAATAAGTTTGACGACGTTAGGGACTGGGTAAAAGAAGTCAAGCCAGGGATTCTGGTATTAACAGAAACCTGGCTTGACAGTAGGATCCAAAATTCATCTATTGATATAGAAAATGTCCAGTTGTTTAGAAGAGATAGGACAAGAAAAGGGGGTGGAATTATTATTTATTTAGATTATAATTTGACTGCTCATGAGGTGAATTATTATTTTTCCAATAACGGATTAGAATTGCTGATTTTGGAAATAGAAATACCTTTTCGAAGACCTTTACTGTTAATAGGGCTTTATAAACCTCCTAAGGTTAAACTACAAGTTTTTCAGGATTTGCACGAGTTTTTGTTTGGCTTTAGAGATTCTCATGAATTATTTATAACTGGATATTTTAATGTGGATTGGTTAAAAGTTGATGTGAACCATGAATTGGTTGATTTCCAGATTGGTTTGGGATTGACCCAACTAATTCTGGAATCTACCAGAATTAACCATAGAGATCCTAAGAGATCTACAATTTTGGATATGGTGTTTACAAACTTCCCCCAGTTATTCTCTAAAGCAGGTGTCCTTCCAGAATCCTTTTCTGATCATCAGGTTATTTATTCGATTAGAAATGGTGTGGGCAAACCAGTTGTTGAGTCTAGAATATTCTGGAGATGTTTTAGGAGTTTTGACTATGTTAATTTCATGCTTGATGTAGAAAATGTTAACTGGAATAGACTGGAATTGATCCCTACAACATCAATTGCTTGGGAATTTTTCTTAAGTGAATTTTATGTATTTGTAATAAACATGCAGCTTTGAAATCAAGGTTGTTAAGAAAGGAAGAAACCGTAGTTTACTCCAGTTATATAAACTCAGGAAGGACAGGAATAAAAAATGAAGAAAGCAAAAAAGACAATGTTAAATCAAGGATTGGGCTTTCCTATAGGCAGGCTCAAATTTATACACTACTAAAATTAAGGTAACAAAACAACAGTTTGTCCGTTCTAAATTGGAGGCCAATCATAAAAGGTTCAAGAGATTTTGAAATTATTTCAAATTTGATGGGGAACAAATTTGTATAAATAAAATAAGGAAAGATGATAGTGTATTGCCACCGGGAAAGGGAATGGTTGATGCTTTTAATGATTATTTTTCAAGAGTGGCTTTATTAAGTCCCATAGATGGGACTGATTGGGAACAAAATGAGACTCTGAAGCACAATCTCATAGACATTAATATAGAAGATAAAGATACAGGCAGTTTTGATTTTGCCCATATTTCTCCAGAAGTGGTATGTTCTGAACTCTTGAAGTTGGATATATGTAAAGTGAAGGGATCAGATGAAATTCCTCCAAGACTGCTGAAATATGCAGCTCCTTGTGTGGCATATCCCTTGGCTTATATTTTCAACTAATCTATCCAAAATGGGGAATTTCCTGATGGATGGAAGATTGCAAAGGTTAGACCTATTTTTAAATCTGGTAGGAGGAGCGAGGTAGGCAATTATCGGCCTATATTGCTCTTGTCTCAGATTTCTAAAATATTTGAGAAGATAGTGTCTAGCCAATTGAGAAGTTTTCTTGAAGATAATAATAAATTGACATCCTTTCAATCAGGGTTTAGGACCTGCCATAGTACACAAACTGCTCTGATGAGGGTTGTAAACGATATCCAGCTGAGTCTGGACAGGAGGTTAATGATTGGGGCCTTGTTTATAGATCTTTCAAAGGCATGTGATACCCTTAACCATCGGGTCCACCCTCAGTGGGATTGGCTTATCCCCTCAATCTGTAAAGTGGTTCTCTTTCTATTTGACGGGCCATAGCCAATTTGTAGAAGTGGGCCCTTATAAATCTAGGGTATTAGAGGTGAAAAATGGTGTACCACAGGGTTCGATATTGGGGTCTCTGTTATTTAATATTTACATGAATGAACTCAAAATTACATCAACGGCTGCCCGGTGCCATATGTATGCAGAATGTACATAATATATAAGAGAGATAATTTAGAATTGATTAATATGAGATTACAATTGGCTTTTGATGAAGTACAGGAATTTTTAAAGTCAAAACATCTTATCCTAAATGTTAACAAAACACAGTCACTTTTATTTACAAATAATAATAGAAAGCAAAATCTTTATTTAGAAATTAATACCAAGGAAGGTGTAGCTATTAAGCATGTGGATTCATACAAGTACTTGGGAGCCTGGTTAGATCCATGTTTGGGCTGGGATGTTTATATTGACTCCCTCATAAAAAATATAAATAGGAGACTGGGCACTCTATATAGGTATAAAAAGTTTATGACTAGAGAGATTCATTTGAGTGTTGTAAATTCTCTTTTTCTCCCGGTAATTGATTATGGCGATTTGCTTTATGAAGGGGCTATAGGAAAGTATACAGATAAAGTTGATTTAGTTTTTTGTAGGTTAGCTCGTTTTATACTGGACGCCCCTTATAGAACCCATAGGTGCATACTCTTAAGGAATTAAATTGGCATAAACCTGTTGTGAGAAGAGATCGACACTTATTACAATTTATGATTAAGGTGTGGTATGGGGAAGTACCTAAATATGTAATTGACCTTTTTGAAGTTAGGACAACAAAGGAATGTTTGAGAGCCTCTGATGGAACTCAATTTGTTCCAATTAATTATAATCTGAATATTGGAAGATCTTCTATACCTGCTAGAGGAATAAGACTATGGAATAATTCACCCCTAGAATTGAGAAAAAATAGAACTAGATATAATAAAAGTACATTAAGGAATTGGTGTGCTTCTGTATTACATAATACTACTACATGCAATAATTGTTAGTGTTTTAGGTATGTTATTGTGCATTGATTGTTTTTTTTTCTTAATTACTGTTGTTTTGTGTTTGTTCTGATGTTGTGTCCTTTGATGTGGAATTTTATTTTTTAATTTTGTTTGAATTTATTTGTGATATGGAACTTCATTGAAAACGAGCTCTGCTCAATTGAATGTATCCTTTTATTCATTATGAATAAAAAATGATTTACTATTACTACTACTACTAGTGGGCATGTTTGTGACTTGCAGTACCATGTTCAGGTGTGCCCTTCCTTTGTGCACTGCTTGATGTGCCACAACTCTCGTAGCGCCGGAACCCTGCTTGTACTGGAATTGGATGCAGGGTTCATGTTGGACCGGTATATGTTGCAAGTCGCCTTTAGCGGTGACTTGCGACATGCCTTTTGGAATCCGTCCCATTATGTTCAAGTTTTACATAGTAAAATATATATATATATATATATATATATATATATATACACACACACACACACACACACAGTATATATATATATATATATATATATTCTGATAATTAAACCTATCTTAAAATGAAAGCCCATTTTATAAACACAATAAGACATGGCTGGATGTTGGTAGTACTAAGATACCCGCATACCCCATGGGATGAAGGCACTCGGCCTGCAGCCTCATGCCTCACTATGCCCCTGAGTGTGCGGGTATCTCAGTACTACCAACACCCATCCATGTCTTATTGCTTACTTACATGCATTGAGGTATTTAACTGTGGTGTTTTTTTGATAGCATAGTAGCAATCGGAAGCACCAAGGGAGGTTGACAGTGAAAATGCCGATCTCCTGCATAGCGACAGCACAATACCGATGCAGGTATTGTGCCACCAGATCTGTAAGTGTTTTCTGTGGGGGGCTGTGCCCACCCACACACCTCTGCCCCCCGCACCTCCAGGACTTAAGGATTACCAATTCCAGGTCGGAGTTGGTCTGGGGAGGGGGCAGAACACTGGCGGAAAGCGAAACACGGAAAAGGATCATTACAGCAACTGTCACCATAATGGTCTTTTTTTGTGTTTCGACAACGGGGTGTCGAGCAGAAGAGGTGCACCAGTCGCAATCCCGTTTCTACATCCCCTCCCCCATGAAAGCATGATTTACAATGTTTGTATTGTGCTCCCCCAATAAGTAAATGTTTCTATTTTTTGTTCAACTAACTGCCCAGTAAGTATGGTGTATATGACTCTAGACCCTTTGAAAATAGACACTGCCTAAAGGATCTTGTATGTAATAAATAAATAAAATAAAAGAGAAATAACTGATATCCCTTACTAGGGACCCGAAGAAAAAAACAGAAAAATAGACCTATTACCATATGTGGATCGCCACTTAAAGCAACAGTGCAATGAAAAATGTTTTCCCAAAAATCTAGTTTCAGTTACAGTTCATAAAAATATTACCATACCTGCCAAATTAAGGCTGGTCATATGGCTTAGAGGTTAGAGCAATAAGCTATGAATGAACTTGGTACGTCCAGTAGACATGGGTTTGATTCCCACAACCTCCACTTACATACTGTGTAACCCTGAGCAAGTCACTTAACCTTCTAGTACTCCAGCACTGCCCCTGAAAACAGGCATTTGTACCTAGTGGGCCTTACCTGCTCACCAAAAGAAAAAAAAATCTACTTTTCTAGATACCTCCTTTGCAGTGCATCATGAGTTTTGTTTTTTTTATTTTCTCAGTCATAACCCTTGCCAGGTCTAGAATGGTATTTCTAAGACCAATGTTTTGGCCATCATTTTTGCTTGAGAAAAAACTACATTAAAACATGTATAAATACTCATACTTTTGTGGAACTAGACAATTTTATCACCAAGTGAAATGACAAGTTGCCTCTTTCTACACAATTTTATCTAAACAATGCCTTATTGGCGGGGCTGTAGTGCTCCCATACTTCTTAAAGTCTTCAGTGATATCTTTTTTTATGTAGTTGTCTAGGCAGCAATCTTAAATCAGCAACTGAACAGTCTTGAAGCTTAGCTGTAAGGGAGCTTAGTTTTATCTCTCTGCTGAATTCCTTCACAGAGGAGCACACGGTGATCGAGATCAGGTTGTGGCTTGTGGCTTTGGGGTCACTGGGCTGTGACAGGCAGACAGTCATTGTGATGAGCCTCTAATTGAGTAAAACAGGCAGTACCATTTTTTTGTTTGCTTACGCGCACGCGCAAGAAACATTAAGTGACAGCTTAGGAGAGAAGCGGGTTGTGGAGGTGTGGCACTGTAGCAGCCAAGGGAGGCACAGCATTTGGGGGCTTGGCAGTGGTGGGCCAATGGATGCACAGTGTGCTGATGACACTGACTTCCAAATGTTGCACCAAGTTGCAATGTTTTCACCGCAGCAATCAGGGGCCGCCTCGTCATTGTAGCGTCAGTGATTCCGCTGCAATAAGGGAGCGACCCGTCATTGCTGGGTGGAACTTGCCGACTGTAATATTGTTTGTGAACATGGCAGTCGGCTTACCGCCTGTTCACAAACAATATTAAAGTTGTCCCAAGCCGAGGGGGTGGCCAATCCCCCTCAGCAGCATGTACCCCCCCCGCTACAATGGTGTTTTTGCTGACGGGGGCCCCAATCCCTGTCAGCTTCAGTCCCCCTTCAATTTAAAGTTGCCGACAGGGGGAACTCATTCCCCATTGGCATCATGTCCCCTCCCAGCTTGATTTGCTGATGGGGAGCCCACTCTCTGTCGGCATAATGCACCCCCTCGAAAACAAAGTTAAATTTAGTGGGGTGCTATCCCATTGGCTACACCCCCCGAAACATTCAGGGGGCATGCTGGGAGCCCACCCCAGTGTGCCCAATGGCCCTGTAACAGAAAAACCATCCTGCGATGTTTTTTTAAGTTTTTTTAAACATAAAAAAAAACTGTCCTTCATAGTCTCCCTGCCCTCCCACAACCCGCACCCACCCTCTGAGCACCCTGCTTCCCCACACCCCCACTCACACCATACTTACCTCTGGAGCCCAGCATGATGATCTTCGGTGGACCGGGAACATGTCTGCACTCTTCAAAGCTGACCGCGAACTGATGAAATGCCGGTAAGCTGTATAATGGGCTAGATGGGGTGTTTTCAACTTTTTTGCATATCTCAGGCATTTTTTGGAATTTTGGCACCAAATTTTCAACATGGGGGTTTTGGGACCCCTGCTCAGGAATTCAGTCACTGTCATGACGTTAATCTGTCCCAAAAGGTGATTTTGCAGTCACTGCATGGAATCACCTTTCGGGGATGAGTAACGAAACAACAGTGCCAGTGTTCATGAGGAGGGCTCTCAAAAAGTGTATGTTGCAAATTTGGTGGAAAAAATAAAAATTACTATTTCTGACGTGCATTACATGATTCTTTCATACCACTTGTAACTTTCTTGAATTTGCAATATTTTCACTCTAGATTTTAAACCTTGCCATTTTGCACACCTCCTTATGAACAGTATAGCTGTTTATTTATTTTTATTTATTTATTTATTTATTAAGTCTAGGATTACAAATACCTTTGAGCCAGCAGCTGTCATTTTTCACATCCTGGGCGAAATTTGTTTTTGCACTTCCGGCACAGAATAGCGCGGTCACTGTGGGAAATCCATGTTGGGGACACATTATGAAAATGACAGTGACACTGTTCATTAGCAGAGGTCCTAAAATGCCTGTGTTGAAAATTTGGTGACAAAAGTCTAAAAAATGACTGTGTTCTGAGCGTGCGTTGCGCAGTTTCCACGCATGCTTGTAACTTCACACATTTGCAATATTTTCACTACAGATTTCCAACATTGCCATTTTTCCGCACCTCCTTATGAACAGTACAGCTGTCATTTTTCACATCCTAGCCGAAATCTGTTTTAGCACTTCCGGCACAGAATAGCGCGGTCACTGTGAGAAATCCATGTTGGGGACACATTACAAAAATGACAGTGATACTGTTCATTAGCAGAGGTCCTAAAATGCCTGTGTTGAAAATTTGGTAACAAAAGTCTATAAAATGACTGTGTTCTGAGCGTGCGTTGCGCAGTTTCCACGCACACTCATAACTTCGCACATTTGCAATATTTTCACTCCAGATTTTCAGCATTGCCATTTTTCCACACCTCTTTATGAACAGTACAGCTGTCATTTTTCACATCCTGGCCAAAATATGTTTTCGCACTTCTGGTGCAGAATTGCGCAGTCGCTGTGGGAAATCCATATTCGGGACACATTACAAAAATCACAGTGACACTGTTCATTAGCAGAGTTCCTAGAATGCCTGTGTTGAAAATTTGGTGAGAAAAGTCTATAAAATGATTGTGTTACGAGCATGCATTGTACAGTGTCCACGAACGCTCGTAACTTCGCACATTTACAATATTTTCACTCCAGATTTTCAATATTGCCATTTTTCCACACCTGCTTATGAACAGTACAGCTGTCATTTTTCACATGCTGGCCAAAATGCATTTTTGCACTTCTGGTGCACAGTAGCGTGGACACTGTGGGAAATCCGTGTTCGGGACACATTACAAAAAGCACAGTGACACTATTCATTAGCAGAGGTCCTAAAATGCCTATGTTGCAAATTTGGTGACAAAAGACCATAACACGACTGTGTTCCGTTCGTGTGTTGCGCAGTTTCCACGCATGCTTGTAACTTCACACATTTGCAATATTTTCACTCCAGATTTCCAACATTGCCATTTTTCCGCACCTCCTTATGAACAGTACAGCTGTCATTTTTCACATCCTGGCTGAAATGTGTTTCCTTCCGGCTGAGAATAAGCCTTGATCACTGCAGGACAGCACTGTTCGGGACATATGAAAATCACAGTGACACTGCTCATTAGCAGAGGTCATAAAATGCCTATGTTGAAAATATGTTGACAAAAGTCCATAAAATGACTGTGTTACGAGCACGCGTCACGCAGTTTCCACACAGGCTCGTAACTTGCCACATTTGCAATACGTGCACTCCAGATTTTCAACATTGCCATTTTTCAGCACCTCCTTACGAACAGTACAGCTGTCATTTTTCACATCCTGGCCAAAATGTGTTTCCGCACTTTGACACATTACAAAAATGTCAGTGACACAGTTCATTAGCAGAAGTCCTAAAATGCCATGTTGAAAATTTGGTGATGAAAGTCCATGAAATGACTGTGTTACGAGCGTGCATTACGCAGTTTCCACACACGCTCACAACTTCGCACATTTGTAATATTTTCACTCCACATTTTCAACATTGCCATTTTTCCACACCTCCTTATGAACAGTACAGCTGTCATTTTTCACATGCTGGCCAAAATGTGTTTTTGCACTTCCGGCGCACAATACAGTGGTTGCTGTGGGAAATCGGTGTTCAGGACACATTAAGAAAATTACAGTGACACTGTTCATGAGCACAGGGAGTGTGCATTGCGCAGTTTCCACGTATGCTTGGAAATGCGAGCATGTGTAATATTCCCACTACACATTTTCAGCATTGCCATCTCTTCACGCCTCCCTATGGATGGTACAGATGTAATTTTTCACATCCTGACCGATCTGTGTTTTCGTACATGTGGTGCAGAATGGCACTGTCGCTCTTGGAACTCAATGTTCAGGACACATTGACAAAATCACACTGCCACTCTTCATGAGAAGAGGTCCCAAATGCTTTCATGAGGCCATGCTGACAATTTGTTCTGTAAATACCAACAAACAACCAAGGCGTTAACGTTTCTAACCATAATGTCCTACCCTGTACAGATGGACATCTATCGAGATGTGCCTTTGGATTGCCTACTGTACTGCTCATGCCATCCCACACCCACACCCCGCCACTGACAGGCATCAAGGTGTGCCTTGGGCTCTTCGGCCCCAGACTTCACCCCATTCTCCTATGCTGCACCCATTTCAGTGTATGCCCTTATAGAATGGGGTGACTGTAAAGCCGAAAACCCTAAGGCACACCTCAACCCGTGTCAATGTCTGCAGAATAGGGTGAGGTGACATTGCAAGACCCTCTTGGGCGACGACACAAACACTTACCCCAATGCCTGTCCATCTCTACAGGATGGAGGTGGGGTTGGCGTGAACTTCAATACTTCACTGTCATTCCTATTCTGCATCTCTCTAACTCCTGCATTTCCAATGCTAATACCAACAAGCAAACATTTGGCATTGACAAATGCTTGTATAACCCCTAGGTGGAGCTATCCCAAGGGCTACTACCCCTGTCTGCTTGACTAATAGCAGGTTAAGGGGCCTGAGTTCTGAATCAGGTGCCTCCACCCAGAGGTCAGGGTTGGTAGTGGTCAAGCTAACCTGGGCACAACTATCCGGGACACTGTAACCCCCCTATTTTCCCTCTAGTGGCCTGAACACTGTACAATAATCACTTTCACAATACCCCTGGTACACCACACAAGTACCCACACTGTTTGCACTTACCACCAGGGCTGGTTCCTCTGGCTCGACCCTGGGGACCCCTTGTAAAACAAGGTTAAGAACAGCAAATAGCAACAGTACAGTACTTTGAGCACAAACTGGAAACACAGTCAGATTACATGCAGAAAAGTTAGATCTAATTTATTCAGGGACTTGAACAAGGAGGCAAAATCAGGTTAATTAGCTTAAAGGTTATATCAATCAAGCAGTTATGCATGCCTTTGAGTCCCCACAGTCCACCTCTGGGTACCCAGGTAGAAGAGATGGGCTAGCCAGGATGATAGCCGGGGTTGCAGCTGGTTGGGGCCCTGTGATGGAAAACACAACATGCACAGTACATAATATTTGTAATCTGGAGCCAGAGGCTCAGTTTGTAAAATGAAACAACAAGACAATCAGATGACACACTCAGATTAAGCTGTTGTTGTAGGGAGCTACCCTGGTATTTACTCATGATACCCAAGACTGAACAAAGGCTGGACGAAAATTGAGACTGCAGGTGGTTGATCTGGAATGCCAGGAGAAGCAGGGCCCACACAAGTTGCAGAGGTGTCGTTCCTGTTCAGGTGTGGAGCAGGGGGCTGATCCCCAGGCAGGTCTCTCATCGAAGGCTTCTCTGTGCAGTGGGTAGTCTGGCTGGGCCAGTCTGGCAAAGCCCAGGCCACATGGAGACAAGCTCGGAAGCAGTCCATTTTGGGCTGGATACAGCTTCCAGCAAGCAGAACACAGTTCACACAGTGGGGAACTAACTCACAACCCACTAGCAGCTCATAGCACATTTACATGTATGGGAATTCTACTGTACCAGACAAAGCGCTTCCCGGGCACAATTGCAAAGTCTCTGCACACACCCGGAGCTTAGGGGTAGCTGGAACTCCTGACAGGCCGATTGCATTCAGCAAAATATTCGGTCTTCTTCAGGTTGAGCCTGGCCCACTTCAGTAGCTTACTTTAGTCACACAAACTTGGATTTAGTCCAAAATAATTCTCTTCTCTCCCTATCAGGAGCAGCACACCAGCATGCAGGCCAAAAACCTTAGTCTTTTCAGAGTTCTCCCATGCGAATCCACTAAGAATTGCTGCTCAGAAACACTTCAGCTCCTTCTTGCTCAGCTTCCAGTTTAGTTCTAACTGAAAACTGCAAGCAGCCTGGGACTTTCCCAAGATCCAAAATATTTGGTTGGCTGATTTGGCTGTCAGTCAAAGCAAGAGCTCCCCCTTCAGTTGCAAAAAAGGTGCAAAAAAGCTCCAAACTAAAGTTCCTACAGATTTTGAATTCAGACAGCTCCTGTAGTCCGGCTACATTTTAGGTCCCACCTGTACTGTTTGGTCCAATTTGCAGTCCAGGACCAAGATAGTGGAGACAAACAAAACAGTCCTTGCTACAAAGAAAGCAGGTTAGACAAACTACATTATCATTATCACTCTAAATGATTTTCAGTAAATAGTTACATCTTTCAACAGAGCTCCCTCTCAGATTACTTAAGCTGCAATTAGGGAGCTCTTAAAGAGACAGTACGCAGAGGCTATACAAGATCTGGTAATCACATTTAAACTGCTAAAACACAGGACACCAGCCTGGCAGTGAGCATTTAGGCAAGCTCAAGGAAGACTTTCTGGGAACCCCCATTGGTAGGGGGGGTTACACCTGTTTAGTAAATCTGTTTGTTTGCTAAGGTAAAATTACTTTCCCTACTAAGGTAAGTAAAAATCATATACCCTTATGTCCAGGTTTTGTATTTACAATCCTGTGGACGAATTTGGGTGGTTATACTTTATGTGCATTTGTAAGGAGTTTATTTGGAAATACTGCTTGATTGATAATAGTGACAGTTTTATTGGTGCCTGTGTCTAATGGCTGTCTTCCCTCTGCAAGACTTGCAAGGTACTGTAAGCAAGAGTTTCCTCTATTTAGTACTATAATCAAACACGTAAGCAGGAAGATAAAGTAACTAGGACATTAAACTGGGATTACACTTAGTTAATGCCTGCTCTATGGTGGTGACTAATTATGCACTTGTGAAAGCACGGACCCTGGAGTTGAATGCACTGCTCTGCTTTGACTTGTCATATTGTCTCCTACGTATCTACTAGAAACATAAACATAGAAACATAGACTTTGATGGCAGATAAGGACTGCTTGGCCCACCTAGCCTGCCCATTTCCCTACCTACTGGATAAGCTGCAGATCCTAGTTAACTAAGAGCCAGATTCCTTCTACCCCCCACCAGAATTGCCTTATGTCTGTCCCATGCATTCTTGAATTCCCCCACTGTTTATGACCCCATGACCTCTTAAGGAAGGCAGTTCCATGCGTCCACCACTCTATCCGTAAAAAAATATTTCCTCACGGTGCTCCTGAGCCATCCCCCTTCTATCTTCAAATTGTGCTCCCTTGTTCTTTTACATCTCTTTTTCTGAAAGATGCTCCCCTCTTGGAATTTGTTAATTCCCTTGAGGTACATGAACGTTTCTATCATGCCCCCTTCCTTTCCTCAAAGGTATACATATTAAGCTCCTTTAGTCTCTCTTTGTATGGCTTCTGTTGCAAACCCTGCACCATTTTAGCTGCCCTCCTCTGGATTGCCTCCATCCTATGTCCTTGCGGAGATGGGGTCTCCAGAACAGCACACAGTACTCCAGATGGGGTCTCACCAACTGTCTGTACAGAGGGATAACTTCCTGTTTTCTCCTGGTGATGCCTCTCCCTATGTATCCCAGTATCTCCCCAGCCCTCCTTACTGCCTTGTCACATTGCTTGCCTACCTTAAGGTTGTCTGATATGACTACCCCCAGGTTCCTTTCCATTTTTGTTATTGTTAGTACTGCCCCAGTGTATACTCTTCCCCTGGGTTTTTGTTTCCCAGGTGCATTACTTTGTACTTCTTTGCATTGAATCTTAGCTGCCATACTTTTGACCATTCCTCCAACCTTGCCAAGTCCCTTCTCATCCTTTCCACACCCCTTGTGTATCAACCCTGTTGCAGATCTTTGTGTCATCTGCAAAGAGGCATACTTTTCCTTCCAGCCCCTCCGCAATGTCTCCTATAAAGACATTAAAGAGGACTGGTCCCAGTACTGAACCTTGTGTTACCCCACTAGTAACCACCATTTCTTCAGCGTGTACTCCGTTTACTATTACCCTCTGTGTCCTGCTGTCCAGCCAATTTGTTACCCAGGCTACTACCCTGTGACTCACTCCCAGGCTGGCTAACTTGTTTATTAACCTTTTGTGTGGGATTGTGTCAAATGCCTTGCTAAAGTCTAGGTAGGCCATATCCACAGCCCCTCCCTGGTCTACTACTTTGGTCACCCAATCAAAGAAATCTATTAGATTTGTTTGACATGACCTTTCCGCTGTGAATCTGTGTTGCCTTGGGTCCCGTGCCCCACTGGCCTCTAGGTACTCAACAATTCTTTCTTTCAGAAGTGATTCCATCATTTTCCCTACCACTGAGGTCAAACTAACAGGTCTGTAGATTCCTGCCTCTGCCTTGCTCCCACTTTTGTGAAGGGGAATCACATCTACCCTCCTCCAGTCCTCGGGTACCTCCCCATCCTCCCATGATTTGTTAAAAAGGGTAGTCAGTGGTGTCACTAGGTCTCCCCTTAGTTCTTTTAGAATTCTGGGGTGAATCCTGTCAGACCCCATTGCTTTGTCCACCTTGAGTTTTAGGAGTTCTTTCAGGACCCTTTCTTCTGTGAATGGACTGGTGTGATAATTTCCTGTTTGTATTAAATGAAGCATTTGGCTGATGTGGTAATGCTATGTATGTTTTGCAGTCCAAGCAAAGAAGTATAAGTCAGTGCCAAACATGTTTGCTTTCATGCTGTTACAAGTTAGGACAACAGGGTCTTGAGGCTATAGGCAGGCCTTTCTTACCCTGGTGAGCCATCATTTCATGGACTTTGGGTTCCACTGGGTTCAGGAGTATAGGCCCCCATATTCAGAGCTGACCATGTGTGGTCTGTGGAAGTTTGTGCACAGCCTGCCTGGGGGCAATATTCAGACAATTAGCTCACTGCAGGTGGAGCATGCAAACTGCCTTAATATGGGGCCATGTCAGTATAGTGCATGGTGACTTTGTGCTATGCTGACAGAGGCCCAGACTGAATATGGCTGAAAGGAGCACAATGGAGGTAGCATGGATCAGATGGGATAGCGGCTGGGCTCCTGAGGGCCATATTTAGCCTTAACATGCTAATGACCCCTTTGGGCATGGAAGGCGCTATGGCTCATTTGCATGTCCCTTATGATGTGTGCATGGCCCCCTCATTCTGTAGCTGTCTTACATATTCCTTGTGGTCCAGTGGTCCCCCAACCCCCTAGTCACCTCTCCTGTAGCTGTCTCAAATATTCCTGGTTGTGTAGTGATTCCTTTACCCCCGATTGACTGTCCTGTAGCTGTCTTGAATATTCCTGGTAGTCTAGTGGTCTCCCACCTCGTAATCACCAGTCCTTTAGCTATCTCGAACGTTTCTGGTGGCATAGTGGTTCCTGCACCCCCCAATTGACCATCCTGTAGCTGTCTTGAATAGTCCTGGTAGTCTAGTGATCTCTCCTCCACCCCGTAAGAGCATCTGATTCACTGTCAACCCGCCTGCTCAGGACCCTCCTTCCCACAACCCACCCCCCATTCAGGTTACCTAAGCCAAAGTACGGCAGTAGTGACAGCGACCTAAACAACCCTCTGCTCACCATGAGTACAGTGCAGTGAGCGATCATGAGTACAGTAGACACAGGTGTTTGTACAATACTTATGATTGCTTAGAGACTGCCAGATTGAATCCCCTGAGGTGGTGAGCGGAGGGTTGTGCCAGTCATCAGTATTGCTGCAATTTGTATTATGTGACCAAGGCTGGGGGGCTGCCTGAGAAAGTGAATCAGGAGGGGGTCAGATGCCCTTATGTGGGGGACCACTAGACTACCAGGAATATGCCAGACAGCTACAAGACGAGTGATCTGGATGCTTTTACAATGTCTTTCCCAGGACAGATCAGGTTACATGCAGTGTCTACTTTTCAGTGGGGTTCTGCTATAGGGTCCTGCTTTTACAGTTTTACAGTATATTTACTCAGGATAGCCCAGATGAGTTGTGATCCCAGTTAACAAGAACTAAAATAAACATCTTGTTTCCAGTGGGGTTCTGTTTGACCCAGTTTTTACACTGTATTTACCTAGGATAGTACAGCGGAGATGCAAGATTTTTTTTTTTCAGTGGGGTCCTCCTTTTACTCATTATATTGCTTGCACGGATGTGCAAGAAACATAGTGCCATCATCGGAGATTTCGGAGGTGTGTCACCTCCTCCTCCAATTCAGTCAGTGAGCTGGCAGGCGCGGCCCCTGTAAGCCAATGCATTTTGGAGCTGTCTATGACACGCTACAAAATGCAGTGGCATACAGTTGAAAGGGGGAGCTACGCTTCGGTGAGCAGCGGTAAGCGTAACTCCCCACACGCGAGCATCGCGCCCCACCGTACTGTGTAGCGATGGGTGCCCAATCCCGTTGGCTGAGCTGCACGTCCCCAGTAGTTGGTGCCGCGCAGGGGCCCACTCGCGTGGCAATCAGTCCTTGGCGATGGGGTGCCCTATCCCCGTCAGCTGGACGCCCCCCGTCCTTGTGCCACGCTGGGAGCCCACCCAAGCGTGGCAACGTCCACGACATCTTTTTTTTTTTAAAACCTATAAAACAAAAAGCGGTCCTGCTGCGCGTCTCGACCCCCACAACCTGCACCCACCCACTGCGCCCAGCCTCCCCACCCTCCCTCACCCTACTTACCTCCGGACTCCGGCAGCGATCTTTGGTGGAGCGGGAACCGTCTGCACTCTTCAAAGCCGACGCGAACTGAGAATGCTGGTAAGCTGTATAATAGGCTAGATGGGGGTTCAACTTTATTGCATATCTCAGGCATTTTGGAATTTTTGCATCAAATTTTTCAACATGGGGTTTTAGGACCTTCCATGAATGATATCACTGTCATGGCGTTATTCGGGCCGAAGGGTGATTTGACGCAGTGACTGCGCGGTGACTGCGAAATCACCCTTCGGGCCTGAATACCACCATGACAGTGACATCATTCATGAGAAGAAATTCACCATGTTGAGGTAATCAAAATTCAAAAACGACTGTTTCTGATGCGTTGCGCGGTTCATCGCGGGCTCGTAAGTTCCGAAATTTCAATATTTTCACTCCAGATTTTCAACATTGCCATTTTACCACACCTTCTTATGAGTAGTACAGCTGTCATTTTTCACATCTCACCCAAAATGTGTTTCCGCCCTTGTAGCGCGAGAATGGCACAGTCGGTTAATGCGAAATCAATGTACGGACAAATTAAGAAAATCACTGTGACACTGTTCATGAACAGAGGTCTTAAAATGCTATGTTGAAAATTTGGTAAAAAATTCCAAAAATGACGCTGTTTCTGAGTAAGTTGCGCGTTCTCCATGCGATGAGTTCTAAATTTTCAATATTTTCCTCCAGATTTTCAACATTGCCATTTTACCACACTCCTCATGAGCAGTACAGCTGTCATTCACATCCTGCCCAAAACATGTTTCGCTCATGCCTAGCACACATAGGCGCGATCGGTGTTTGCGAACTCAGTGTATGGGACACATTAAGAAAATCACAGTGTCACTGTTCATGAGCAGAGATCTTAAAATGTCAATGTTGAAAATTTGGTGAAAGAATTCCTAAAAATGACTGTTTTACGAGTGTGCGTTGCACAGTTCCCACGCACGCACGTAGGTTTGCGAATTTTCAATATTTCCACTCCAGATTTTCAACATTGCCATTTTGCCACACCTCCTTATGAGCAGTACAGCTGTCATTTTTCACATCCTGCCCAAAACGTGTTTCCGCCCATGTAGTGCACAATGGCGCAGTTGGTGTGCAAACTCAATATATGGGACACATTAACAAACTCACAGTGACACTGTTCATGAGCAGAGGTCTTAAAATGGCTATGTTGAAAATTTTGTGAAAAATTTCCTAACAATGACTGTTTTACGAGTGTGCATTGCGCAGTTCCTACGCAGGCTCGTAAGTTCGCAAATTTTCAATATTTGCACTCCAATGACTTCCAAATACCTAAACAGCACATAGAAGCAAGCAACATTCGGCATTGACAAATGCTTGTTTTTATAATGCATTCACCCAGTATAGCCCAAGTGAGAGGCTATTTCTCATTTTCGGTGGGGTCCTGCTTTTACTATGTATTTTTCCAGGATATAGCAGTATAGTGGACTGATTTATTTAATTAACTTATTTAATGTGGCAAAGCAGTAGTGCATGTTTAAATGCCTTCTCCATGAAGGATTAGTAACTTAATAACCTGGCAGTGATAACTTTGTTCTTGTCTTGAAGTTGGTACTTTTTGTTCATGTGAAAGATAAGTCTGCAGTCTGGGGAATGTCCTGCAGAAATCCTCTAACCCAGCAAGCAGCTAGCTGTACCTGTGCGACCGGAGGTACGGCTGGTATTATGCGGAGTGCAAGCGGGGAGCAGTCAGCTAGTTGTGCCATATGAGCTTGTGAGGGATTAATTCTCACAAGTTGGGAGTCGGACTTGGCTGGGACCGAGTGAGTTAGCAGTGTTGGGTAAGTTAATTTCTCTATTACTTTCTATTTCTTTTAGAAACTTGATCCAGGAAGCTCTGTGCAGTCACTAGCAAGGATGGAGAAGTACTAGAAAAAGTAATACACCTGACAGTTACAGTTATTTCTTTTTATACAAAAACAATACAAAAATAATAAATAACTATAACAGATATTTATTTGAAAGTAATAGGTGACTTACTAGTTACTTTCAAATAAATGTAATCAGTTACAGTTATGTATTACTTTTGTATAAAAAGACAGAAGTAACTGTAACTGTAAGGTGTATTACTTTTTCCAGTACTTCTCCATCCTTGCTAGTGACTGCACACAGAGCTTTCTGGAACAAGTCTCCAAAAGTAATAGAAAGTAATAGAAAAAGTAACTTACCCAACACTGTGAATTAGACAGTCGGTGCCAAGAAAACAGTATAAATTAATAACCAGCCTGGCTTTGCAATAAAAGGAGCAGTGAGATAAGTGTGCTGTTTTGTATTAATAATTTTGTTTGTATTTATTTATTTTATTTATTGAAGATTTCAGAACATACCTTTGAGTCAAAGACTCCTTTTCAAAGGTTCCACGTCAGTACAGGTAAAAACAATAAGAGAACAGTACAGAGCAATACAGAAACTGCACACAAGCAAGCAAACAGTAAACAGATACAGGAAGTCGGCTAACATTTAAGATACTGTTGATTCATGGTGTTAGACACAATGTCCATGTACATATAAAACTCCAGTAAAGGTCTAATACAGAGATTTTCAAGAGTGTGGGGTGGGGGTGTTAGATGGCCAGTGGCCCTAGTCAAAGGATATGGGGGGAAGGCTTATCTGATGGTGAGGGGCTGGGCTAAGCTGTGTCCAGAGACTTGAGAGATCTCTCTTCCCCCAAGCTTGCCCCTTGCTGCCAGCTTTCCATCCCCCCACTGTGAACGAGCATGGAACCCATGAAGTGAAGTCCACATGCATCTGATGATGGATAGCAATTCTTCAGCATTAAAGCCTGTGCTGCATTCAGATGAGGCATTAGGTCATGTATGTTTTTTGGCTTTGGCATCTGGGATGACTTCTGAGTGGATGTTTAGGGTGGGATAAGCCCACCACTGGCATTGCCCCTGCCATTGCCATGTGACTGGGCTGTGTACATGCCATGGGACATGCTTGGCATTAGGTCATCATCTGTTACAGTTGGCTGTGCACCCCTGCAGGTTGACTGTCATGAGCAGGTTGTGCTGGAATGTTTGATGGTGTCGTGGTTCTGGTGTGTGACATATGGGGATCTGGGGGCTGGCTGCCATCTACTGGGTATGAATGGGAAACATCATCCTGCTGTAGAGCAGTGATAACTATGATCATGCCATTGTCCAAGGTCTCACACAGATTGTGAAACCCTTGCTGCATGTCAAGTCTGTGGGCTGTGATGGCACTGTTTATGCCCTGTATTTCGTGCAGCTGCCCCTGCTGAGCCTTACCCTCCCCACTCCAACCGTCTCAGTTCAGGGTACATGCAGGACAAAGCATTCATGACCTGGTATACATCCTGTGTCTGTGCTGGGCCTTGAGGGGCCCTCCAGTGGGTCCTGTGTATCGGTTCCATTCTCTGCAATGGATGGTCTGTGTAAATGTCTGCTGTATGACAGACACATGCACCCCCAGGTTGGTGTTTTGTGTGCCCTTCTTGCTGCCTTGTATGTCTGACTGTGTGGTGCAATGTTGTGGTGGGTGGGCACAGTTTGCTGTTCAGGTTGCAAGGTAACAAGTGAAATGTCTGCTGCAGTGATAGCTGCCTGTACTCCAGATAAGTGGTATATAACTGTGCATTTGAAGGGTGGCTGGAGTGGGATTTTTTGCTTTAGTTTTGACAATTTTTTTTTTAAGAAAATAAAAAGTAGTTATTTTGATAGTGATATTGGTTGGTTGTAACAAGTCAAAGAAGGCTTTAAAAGCAGCCAAATAGTCTCAGAATGACCCTTAAAATGAATAATGCATCTAAAACCTGATAGTTTCTGGGGGCCTTGGCAGCCCTAGACCCCCAGCCTGTAGGGGATTGGGGACATCGCAGTTGATGGAGACCCTACACCTCTTTCTTTCTCTCTCCTTCTCTCTCTAGGAACCAAACATATACAGCAAAATGCTGAAAGGTGAAGCTGATCAAAGGTGATAACTTACATAACTTTTTTATCAACAAAAAAATTACGTATTTCTGAAATCACTGAATGTAACCTACAGAATATGTATGTAATGTTCATCACTGCTGGGCCTGATGGGAGTGGATAGTGCAATATGGCACAGGTATTTAATTGGTTTTGTTTTTAGTTTTGTTTAATCATGAAGCCTGCATCTCCTTACCCCAACCCAACAACCACCCCGCACATTTGTGTCTAAACTTGCTCTGCAAACCAACAGCGCAAGTGCAAAACTGTTACAGCTCTGTGCCTTATCCATTTAAATCACATAATCTGTCATACATAGAAATGCAGCCCTCAGCTGGCCCAGTGCTGTGGAGGGTTGAGGCAGTAATGCCTTACCTCCTGCCATGCTGGTGACCCGTGTTCATGGTGCGAGTGGGTCGTTGGGGGCCAGCTGGGGTGGGAGAGAATTGAGTAGTGGAGGACAGTTCTCCTCTCCTGGGGAGGCCATCTTGGAAGTCCCACCAAATGACTATCCCCAGGTGGAGGCCAAGGGGTAGTGCAGTGAGGACTCCAATGTAAGGGAGGGTGCCACAGAGCCACGTACATGCGCGAGCACCTCCACACTTGTGCAGTGACGTACGCACCCCAGCAATGGGGAGGAAGGAAAGAAAAACAGAAAATGTCTGGCGGTGGCAGGATGAATGGTCAGCCCCTTGCAAGCTCCACACTGGTGGCTGGGAGCTGATCCTACAAGCCAGGGACAGCAGAAGGTAAGACCACCCGGAGGAGTTGGGCGACGGGGCTGGTGGAGGCTGACCAGAAGGAAAGCTGCCATGGAAGGAGGAGAACAAGAATAAGAAAAAAAAAAGAAAGAAATGTAGCCTTGTCTCCCTGTGTCTAGGGGTATGGATAGAATATGTCCGTGGGAAGTGGGTGCCCACAGCAGCAGAAACACTTCCAGTGGCCACGTTACCCATGCCCAGATGTCGAACACAGGGTACCTTTTCCTCATTGATGGTGGATGCAAACAACAGATTAATGCATATTAAACAGTTCCTTTCAATAACGGAATGTCCACATGGAACTTGAAGAAACACAAGGCATCCCAAACTCATTAAGCATGTTCATACATAGCTCTGGGTAGCATCAGTTAATTCACAGGGAACGCATTCAGCTTTCACATGGCTGGTATGGCTATAATAGCAGCTTTTAACTGGACTGAGGAGGTCGCACCATCTTTACGGCAGCATTAACTCAGGACTGCTATGGTCACAAAACTTTGAAGGCAGCACAAGTCCCAAAACAGTTCACAGTGCCTAACAGCCTATTAATCTTCACAGGCACCCAAACTCTCAATGATACCCATCTCTCTCTGTCTCTCTCACCACACTGGTTTACCAGGTCCCCTTCAGAAGATGCAGTCCTCACGGCTTGGGGATTTAGGGGTTCCATCATGACCCCTGCATCCTTTCCCAGAACTGGCAGCAACTGTCCCCGAATTAAGAAGGCGGACACGTCCTGTGGAGCTCCAAGGCAACTCATTCTCTGGACACTACACTCCCCACTGCATTCTTGCCCACTGGATCCCTACACGAATTGGTGCAGGCTGCCAGGGCACTCTGCGATTTGTGGCTGCTGGCTCCCCTCTTGACTTTAGCTACCCTCCAAGATACTGTGCAGCTTGTGGCTACTGGCTCCCACTTCTTTGTCTGTGTCCACCCAAGTGCCACCGGCCAGGGGCCAGAGCGAGCAATAGCCCTCCACCTGGCCTGACTCACTCTCACTCCCTCACCACTCATTCCTCCAACTGGAATCCCCCCTCCTGCTTAATCTTCTGGGCTTTATCCCCCCACGCACCCGTGGTGACCTCCCAACCTGCAGGAGGCTCCAACTGAATGCTGAGAAGAATGAATCCTTTTCCCTGCTGGGCCAAATTAGGCCACAAAAACCCGGGGGGGGGGAATAGACTAGTAATCTCCCAAAGGGGGGCTACATAAACATAGAAACTGATGGCAGATAATAACCACTGAGCCCATTTAGTCTGCCCATTCTTAGTTATGATCAGTTTTGCTGCAGACCCACTTGCCCTATAGCACTGTCTCTTCCACCTTCCACCCCCTTCCTTCCTCCTAGAATTTCCTTGTGGCTGTCCCAGGCATTTTTGAAACCCACCACTGGTTTCACCCCCATGGCCTCCCATGGAAGGCTGTTCCAGGAATCCACCACCCTTTCTGTGATGAACTTCTTCCTCACATCTCTCCCGCATCTACCGCCTTTCAGCTTCATATCATAACCCCTTGTTCTACAGCACCTTTTTCTCGAAACATATCTCCCTCCTGTACCTTATTAACCCCCAAGAGGTATTTAAAGGTCTCCATAACATCCCTACTCTCCTCCAGGGTGTACATATTGAACTCTTTCAGTATCTCTTCATAGTGCTTCTGATGCAGACCTTACACCATTTTGACAGCCCTCACTTTTCTTCTTGCTACTTTCTCCTTTTTCCAATTGTTCCCCCTTCTACATTTTTCTCCTTTAACTGCTCCTTTTCTCTGTTCCTCATTTGCTAACCTCTTGTATCCTTGAATAACTTGCATGCTGGTGGGACTCTCTCTCCCATTGGGATCACCCTACTCTGTATCTCAGCTTGTAGTGGCCCACTTTCTGCCTCCCCTATTTCTTCCATTACCCCCCCCAGCTACTTTAAATGTTTATCGAAGTAACATTTGAATCATCCACTGAGGACCATGGTTGCTGTGACAGGGTTGAATAGGGCCCTGTCCCAGTTGTTCTGGAGAAAGAGTTTAAATGCAAGGATCTGTTCTGTTCTCTCCTTTTCTGTCTCTTCTCTGTCTAGTTGCACAACCAAATTTTCTCGTGAGACCTAGGACTTGATCACCCTGACGGTCTTGCAATTCTCTGCCTCTTGCTATCTCTATGCCCTCACTTGCTATTTCTGTCTTTTCTCCCCCCTTGCATATATGTGAATCATTATGTGGAAATGTAACTGATACTGGTATCCCTTTATTTAGAAATGTATATAGTTATACTGTTGAAATGATTGCAAAAAGCTGTTTGGAACTCAAGGGGTTAACCTGTTTGCAAACTCTCTAAGAAGCAGTAAGCAAGAGGTCAGTTCTGGGACACAATGTTCTTTTTGCTGCACTTGTTGAAACTTACAAGAACACTATGTGAGAAGCATGCTGTTTTCTTAAAGGGGCACTGCCAGCTTTGCAAGTCGTTTGGCAAGTAACTCTAATTATTATTCCTGTAGGCACATAAGTGTGCAGCAGTTGGACTTCCAGTTCTGGTTTAGAGAATGGCAGCAGCATATCCCTCGAGCTCCAACATCCCTCTTCTACAATCTCTAATAATCCTCGGACTTATTCTCAAAAAACCTGACTATTTCCCCCCTCAAAAGCAAGCTAAGATGGCTTCCAAGCCAACTAGACCCAAAGGGCCGAAAGCTATACCAGCGCAAACAAAAATGAAGCAGCTTACCCTTGATGAGGAATTGGAGAGTCAGGCTGCGTGACCGCACGGTCTTAGGCTAAATACAGATTCTTCTCAAGATTTGGAAGATGAGGATTTACCTATGTCCCATAAATCTAGCAGAATGCTACAAAAATTCCTGAGCTCAGTTCAAAAAATAGAATCTTCTTTAGCAGACCTCAGGCAAGACGTCCGTAACATGGACACGAAAGTCTCAGAAAACACCGTGAAGCTAACTGAAATGTCTGAGTTCCAGGAGTCAAGTAAACGTCTGATACTTTACTTACTTAAAAGAGACTGGGAAATTCAGGCCCGGTTAGAGGATATTGAAAATCGTGCCCAACGAAACAATTTTCGTATACATGGAATCCCCGAAGGAGCAGAAGAAGGGTACTCTTCACCTATCGATTTTATACAGCAACTGCTCCATTCAGTGATGGAAATCCCAGCTGATCTAGACATTACGATGGATAGGGCCCACTGTTCCCTCATACCAAAGCCCACCAATCCTTCGGCGAGACCCAGGTCTTGGGTGATGCGGATGGCTCTCTACCAAAGCAAAGAGTGGGTGCTTCGAGAGGCCTGGAAACTTAAAACCCTAAAATACAAGAATAGCACCCTCTTTTTTGAGCAAGACTTTTCAGCAGCGTTACAATCTGAGCGACAGAAAACAAGAGCCATTTTAAAAGAAATTCGGGAAAAAAAGAACTTATGCGCTCAACTTCTGTTCCCTGCATGAATCAAGATTTATCTCAAAGAGGGCCCCAAAACTTTCAGCAGTTTACTGGACTTGTTGCTGTTGTTGCAGGAATGGAAGATCACCCCTCCGGACATGAAGATGGCGTGCCTGGAACGAACCGTTATGTCTAATGCATGGTCAGTGGCCAGGGATAATTCTTCCAGATTGACCCCCGGAGCAATGCCGAAAACCATTTCACAGGACATATCTGGGTTAATTCGTCGAGCGGGCAAGAGGAAAACAGTCACCCAAGAAGCGCACCCCCTAAACTCTCCGAAACGCTGAGTGAATCAAGCCAACATAAAATTCATCGGTGGCGCTTGTGAATGCGGACTCACTGAGTGTTCTAAACATTCATCCTCTGTTTGAACGAAGCAGAAATGAATGCGATAATCACTTTTAAGCCCTGATTCCCTGAGCAACTTGGATTATTACCGTGAACAAAATCTAAAACTGGAACTGTACAGGATACAGGCATTGGGACTGGGTGGACTTACAAACCCCTAAGCATCTAATGATAAAGCTGAGCACAATCTCAGCTCTGCTTTAAATTTGTAAAATGTTGCCCTCGAGTTAAAAAGGGGAAGTTTCATCGGTAATTCCTGTGTTTTCTTTTATGCTTGACAGGCAAGTCTAATCATCGATAGAAGAGATGATTAACCCTGTCTAATAAATAGCATTTTGGGACGCTTCTATGCTGAACTGGGGGGGGGGGTTATTCATAAATGGAACAGGATGAGGAACGTTGTGCTTCTGCTAAATCTCTGGGGTGTGTTGTATGCGTGGGTAGTGCTACGCAAAGATGGCTCCCTAACATATCCGGATTTGATATGTAGCCTTGTCACCTGGCTAGAACTCGCTCTGCTTAGAGTCCAGGAGAACAGAATCAGCTATTTGGCTTACTTCTCCTACCAGAGTAGAGTATGCTTTACAGGAGCTCACTTGGATTTGTAGAGTGCCCTGTAAATGGCGCTCCTGCCTTGGAAGCAAAAGTGTAAATAGTTCATTCCCTACAGATGGCCCTCGAGATAGGGGTGCCACCTTGTGGGGATTCCAGTTTCAATTGTGTTTGTTTGTTGTCAGAGTGACAGATTACTTAGATATTTTTTATTTCTATCTTAGTACCATACATACTGAGAGAGGAAAAGTGGCGACTCGGGAGTGCTTGGAGAGTTGGGAGGCAGATCCCTCCTCTAGGCGAAATGAAGATCAGCAAGGAATATCTTACGGGATGGGAGTGGGAAAAAGGCTGAATTCCAATGGAGGTTTGGAAACGAGAACAACAGATACTTATAGTTTAAGGGGCAATGGGGGATAGAGGAAAGATAGTTGTTGTTTTCCATAATATCAATGGATTAAATAATCCATTAAAAAGAAAGAAGGTCCTGTCAGTCCTCAAAAAGCAGGCCCCTTCCACTGTGCTCCTCCAGGAGACACATCTCAACAATAAAGAGCATGTTAAGCTGGGGAGATTTGGTTTCTCACATGTGGTATCCTTCTTGCATCGTAAAGGGAAAAGACATGGTACAGCTATTCTAATAGCTCAGGGCACTCGGGCGTACTGGAAGACACCCCAGTTACCCTAGCTTCGCTCTATGTCCGCCCTGGTTCCACGGTGGTTACAATAAGGTCCCTACTGAACAAGATTACCGAACTGCAGGTGGGGATGTTAATAGTGGGAGGGGATTTAAATCAAACCATAGAACCATTGGATTCTTCTAACTTAAAATACCTTAGGAAAACTTCAGCTGGTAAATAATTAAGAGAATATATGAAGGGGTCCCTATGGGTGGATGCCTGGAGACTCCAGCACCCCGGGCAAAGAGAGTACACACATTATTCTCCCCCTCATGGCACTTATGCCCGAAATGACCATTTTTCACTCTCAGGGGAGCATTATCATAGAGTAGTGGATTATAAACATATACCCTCGACCTTGCCAGACCACTCCCAACTTTCCTTAAAATTAGATTGGGGCACCATACGGAAGCAGACCCTCTGGAAGTTTAATAATTATCTATTGACTTTAAAGGATTTCACAGAACTCACCAAAAAACATTTGCTTCAGATTATTCAGGATAATGATTCTCCGCAGGTCTCGAGTGCAACCCTTTGGGACACCATTAAAGTGGTTTTGAGGGGGGTTATAATTAAATACACATCTTATTACAAAAAACAACAGAATTTGAATCTGGAAAAACTCCAACAGCAGTTGATGCACTTACAGACAGTGCATGCAGGAGGAGATATAGTTGTCTGGGTGCCTATACAAACCACCAGACAGCAGATTCAAAAAATAATTGCTGTAAGAACAGAGCAGGCCCTACAGCGTATGCGCCAAAAATACTATGAGGTGGGACCAAGAGCAACCCGACTTTTGGCCCATTGTTTAAGGCAGTAGACTGCTCAGAATACCATAGTGCAGATCAGGGACCTGGGGACCGATCAATTAAAGCGGAACCCAGATCAGATTTTAGACTCCTTTAGAGAGTATTACGTACTCTCTACACCCCGGAACACACAGCGAGTGATTCACAAATTCAGTCCTACCTATCCAAGCTCAACCTGCTGAAACTCTCGCCAGGCCTACAGTCTCAACTAGACAAACCGTTCTCACCAGCAGAACTTACCAGTGCCATCACTTCCTTAAAGACCAATAAGACGGGTACACACCCGAATTTTTCAGATTCTTTAAAAAAGAGCTGGAGATTCCTCACCTGAGGGTTTGCAAAGCCTCCCAAAAGGGGGAGAATCTACCACAATCCTGGAACTATACTGTTATATCCAGCATACCGAAGCCGGCTAATGATGTGACACAATGCAGATCACACTGTCCAATATATATTCTAAATATAGATCACAAACTCTATTCCAAATTAATAGCAAAACGTCTAGAGGGGGTCTTTTCTAAACTAATAGATCACGATCAGATGGGTTTTGTCCCTACCCGCCAGACACAGGATAATGTTAGGAGGACCCTGTCTATTATCCACCACGCCTTCCAGTTGGATTTGCCCTTCCTTCTGCTGAGCCTAGACGCGGAGAAGGCTTTTGACCAGGTGGCGTGGAATTTCTTATCTCAAACATTAAAAGCTTTTGATTTTTCAGATGCATTTGTTAAGATCATAGACAAAATCTATCTTGACCCGAAGGCCTATATTAAAATAAATGGAGGAATATCTGTCCCAATTACATTACTCCGAGGGACTAGACAGGGATGTCCCCTTTCCCCGCTTCTGTTTGCCCTCTACCTAGAACCATTAGCACAAAGTCTAAGGCAAAAAAGGGAAGTGGAGGGCATGAACATCGGGGAATCTCATAAATTATCCCTATATGCAGATAGTCTCCTGATCTATCTTAGTAACCCGGATGAAGGACTAGTCCCACTTTGGAATACATTGGAGGAATTTAGCAATTAGCAGGTTATAAGGTAAACACTACTAAAACTGAGGTATTGAGGATCTCCTATACCCCTTCAGATAGAATAAAAGAGGATTTCCCCTTCAATTGGAACAAGAGCCATCTTAAATATCTAGGGGTCCAAATTTCAACAGATCACTCCCAGATTTTTAACCTTAACTTTATCCCTATTTTGGTGCAACTGCGAAGGGATTTGAAAGATGGGCCCTTATACCTATCACCTTGCTTCAAAGAGTAGAAGCAGTTAAGATGGTTCTCCTTCCTAAATTTCTGCTTCTATCACAGACTTTGCCAATATATATACCAAAATCGTTCTTCACTCAGATTAACAGAGGGATTTCTCGCTTTATCTGGAACTCGAGGAGCCCTAGAGTTTGCTTCTTGGTACTTCAGATCCCAAAGGGGAGGGAGGTGTGTTCCTCCCAAATCTGAAGCTATATCATCAGGCAGCCCAACTATGCACAGTATTTTACTGGCTAGACAGAAATTATGATGCCAAGTGGAAGACCCTTGAGGTTGGGCAGAGGACCCCTCCATCCTTTGCGGATCCCTTCTTACCGGACAGAGTAACTCCCAGGCTATACACAAAGGAAACCCACACATAGAATCCATGCTAGTAAATTGGTATGAACTTCTAAACAACAAATCCTTAAGCAAATGGAGACCTCTCTTAAACCATATAGCATATGACCTGGCCTTTGTTCCAGCGAGGTGGGATTCAGGATTTTGCAGATGGCAGGAGGGAGGCCTCTTCTTGGAGTGGCATTTCATAGGAGAGAGAGGAGTATTAGCATTTCAAGAATTGGTGTCCCAATATGGAGTGACAGCGTGGAACAGATTTAAATATTTTCAAGCCAGGGACTATGTTCAATCCCTTGGGTTGGCCCCCCGGGAGGAGGAGGATCCCCCCCACGATTCATGCACCTTATTAAGTTAGCCCTGGAGAATCGAGTGCCCTCGGATAAGTTAACTTCATATTTATATAGTGCTATTCTCCAATGGAAGGGGGACACACCACAAACAATTAGAACTGCATGGTCAAAAGACTTAGATCTTTCAATACCCAATGAGGTGTAGAACGGGGCCCTGGGTAGAGTGCACTGGGGAATAAATGCAACAAGCTGGAGGGAGTTTTCTTGGAAGATCTTTGTAAGATTCTTCTGAACCCCAGCAATACGGGAATATGGGAGGGGGTGGGCTCATCCTTATGCTGGAGAGGTTGTGGTCACTCCCCGGCTACATTGGCTCATATACTTTGGGATGCACCCACCCTGACCCCCTTCCTCTAAAAGCTTTAACAAGCAATACATACCATTTTTGATTCAGACCTTACCTTAACCCCCACACTTTACTTCTTTCTGGATCAGCCCCCTGGGCACAGACCTGGGTTCAGCAAGACTTATGAGAATCATCCTACTGACAGCCCAGAAACTGATCACTAAAAATTGGCTCACTGCTGACAAGATTTCTATAGATCAGTGGCATGATCTCATGATTTCAGTGTACCAGATGGAGAGGCTTACAGCTTCTCTTAATAAAAAACGGACCCACTTTGAACTGCTCTGGAGGAGGTGGGTCACTTACGTTATGATTATAAGACCTGATTTTATACCTTGAGAAAGTCAGGAGAGGAATGGTAAAAAAAAAAAAAAAACTTTAAGCTGATCCCCTCTTCCCTAATAGTTGAACCAGCACAAAGTAAAAGGCAATTTATACTCTGATGTCTTTCCAAGATCTACCTTCTATGCTGCAGAAAAAAGTTGGTGTACCCGTAAGTGATGTACGTAGTTAATATGGTTTGATCAATTGGTTCACAGATCAAATCTTCCTGATTTACTCCATGTATCCTCTATGTCTACTACCTAAAAATAGTATGTAAATATGTATAGAATATATGGTACAAAGTGTCATTAATCTACTTTATGTTTTTTTGTTTATGTTGATTCTATGTTCTGTTAATATGCAAAAGTGATAAAGTTTAAAAGAGGCGCAGCAGCAATATAGATGCCCTCAGGTAGCCCCTCAGCGCATTCGATTCCGATAATAAAGTTATTTTCAGGCATTGTCCTCAACAACAGTCTGTCAACGGAAGTAGCCCCGGAGGAACGCTGCGTGCTGATGAAACTAGTGCTATTACGTTACCAAAATTGTTGACGTATATACCATAAGGAGTCTGATTAGTAACTGAGCGCCAGATATCAAGATAAAATACATTTAAAATGGCTTCCGAAATTGCACACATGCGGAAGAGCTGTCAGAGCAGAAATCCTGTGCATGCTCAAAAGCGGTACACTCTTGCATATGCGTGGGATTTCAGCACCAGGTCTTCTGCATGCGAGCAATTCCAGAAGCCGATTTTAAATGCATTTTGTGCAAATACTAGCACTCGGTTTGCTAATCAGATACATGGGCTGCTTCCTTATAGGCAAATGTGCAGCATTAACTTAGCTTTTCAACTAGCATGTAAAAAAGTACACTTTGGGACCACACTCCCGACAACATGCGCGCTCCTCCAGTAGCTATGCTTCTGGTGACGGCAGACTTTAGCTCGGGACGAATGTACAGAAAATAAAGCTTAAATTCATGGAATCAGGTAAAAAAATGTTTTGGGGGCTACACAGGGGCATTCTGTGGTGACTGCTGCACACTTACATGCCTAGAGGCATAATAAATTAGAGTTATTTGCCAAACGGCTTGCAAAGCTGACCGTGTCTAATGAGTGGGGGTTGCAAATACTTATAAAAAGAAGCCGCAATGTTTTGCAAAAAAGGAAAACACAGAGACTGAGATTAGAAATTGAGAAGAAAACCAGATGGTCTTTCTCTGTTTAAACTGCCTTTGTAAATAGTTATATTGAACAATTTTATTTTTTTTATTTTACTATTAATAATAAATCACTTGTTGCAAATTTTACAACTGCTCCTGGTTTTCCAGTACTTCCTGATCTGTGTCTCCATGACAGATGGTGTCAGCCTAAGTGGGATTTACACTGTGCATACTCTAAGCCAGAAGTTTTGTGCGTGTGCACTAGACCTGGTACCAGGGAAGCACAGAAGAAAGGCATGGATTCTGCAGCAGCAAGCCCAGGAGTGGTTACCAGGAGAATGGCAGCCAAACTAGCAGAGACAGAAGTACAAGCTGAGACTGTACAGCTAGTACCAGTTATAGAAAAACAGGCAGTGACAGAACCTGAAAGCCTGACTGCCTTTTTCAAATGGTGGGCTATACAACAAAAGGAGGTGAAGAAACAGAGAAGAGAAGAGAGGAGATATAGCAGAGAGAGAACACAAATTTCAACGTTTAGAAGCAGAAAGTAAAGAAGAAATGCAACAACTGGAGCAGCAGAGGAGAGAAGAGATGTAGCAACAGGAGCAGTGGTGGCTGGATGCCTTTCAAGCTATCAAAGGCAGTGGATCTGGCAAAGATCCCGATGAGCAACAGGTGACAGGCAACATGAAATACATTAAACGTACAAAGTTGTGTCCCTCCGAAAATATCGAAGCATGCCTGACAACTTTTGAGAGGGTTGCCGCAGCCTGCCAGTGGCCAAAGCAGCAATGAGCAATCAGACTGGTACCTTACCTGACACGTAAAGCCCAACTTACCTACAGCAATATGGACACTGCACAGTCAGAAAACTATGACCTGGTGAAAAGTGAAATCCTGAAAAGATTTAACATCTCAGGAGAGACCTACAGGCAGAGATTTCAGTCTCTCAAGTACAACTCAGCCAACAATCCTCGAGAAGCCTTCACCTGACTCAGAGAACTCCTGAGAAAATGGCTCCAACCAGAGGACAAAACAGTCCCACAGATCATTGACGCATTTTCAATGGAGCAATTTATCAACATCCTGCCTACAGATGTGCAGCTTTGGGTAAAGCAACACCGACCAGAAAGTGTGGAAAAGGCTGTTTCTTTGGCCGAAGACTACCAAATGGGCAGACAAATGCCACAGCAGCGAGGTAACAACCTTGCACTGGTAAGACACTCTTTTTCCCATTTAAACTCCAAGTCTGATAAGAACTCTGGTGGGGATAAAAAATCTGTGCCCAAAGATGTTATTTGCTATCACTGTAATAAGCCAGGTCATATTGCAAGAAATTGCTGTAAGAAGAGTGGCACTGGAGTAGATTTGTCCTTAGCAAATTGGGGCAAGTACTTAACAGATGTGAAGGTGGGACATATGACTGTGAAGGGACTTACAGATTCGGGAAGCAGCCAGACCCTAGTGCATATTGAAGTGCTAGGAAAAACAGTGTCCAAAAGGACCAGGTACTGGTGTTATCTGCATCCACGGGGACACTTGATACTATCCCACCAGTCAAGTGACTCTGACTATTAATGGGGTGTCGCACCAAATGAAAGTTGGGGTAGTTATCTGTACCTGTGATTATTGGAAATGACATTCCAGGATTTACTGAGTGAATCAAAGAGGGAGTAAATCCTGATGTTTCAGCAGCTGTGGTGACAAGAGCTCAGGCAAATAAAATCTCAAATGGTGGGGACTGTTTACCTTTCGCTAATTTTGATTCGGACTTGTTTGCGCACAGCTCCAAGATCTGGAAGTCCAGGAAAGAAAGACGATGCCTGAAGAAACAGTGACAACAAAAGACTGATAACCATAATGGGTTAACATTTGAAAATGCTGGAACTAAACTCATAACTGATTGTGACTGTTTCAGAACAAGCTAACACCGTTTCTCTCCAGGGTTATTTTAAGCAGCTGGGGGTGAAACTAAAACAGGGTGAACCTATGTTAAAAAAATGTAATGGGCTACTATACACAGTTTGGGTTAAACCTCAGACACAGGACCAGATAGAACAACTGGTTATACCACAAAAGAATAGATCTGAGTTAGACCCCGGAGTCAGTTGAAAAATCAATTATGACTGACTTACAACATATTATGACTGATTTTTTCAACTAGTTTAAAATTTACAACTCTGACTCACTAAAAAAAACAACCAATTTTTTCAACTTCCACCACTATTGAATTTTATTTATGTACTAACATGATGTACTTTTTGAGTGCAATTAGTGGAAAAATATTTCAGCTGCAAAACTTAATTTCAACCCTTGCAATTGCACAAATGTACAATAATCAGTTACCAAGTCTTTATTTTAAAAGGTATGTGAGTTAATTATAGCAGCCCCTGACTCCGATGGCATCATCCAAAGGAATATAGGGACAGGAGAGGCTACTGCATATCTTTGCATGTCACAGTCACCCTGACTCCTTAAAGGATTAAAAACTTTAAACAAATGCAGATCAAGTATTTACTCCATCACCTCAGCACCACCATTGTGAAATACAGGATCCAACACTAATGTCTTGATACTGGTAATCCTTGAAAATAGACATATTGTTTACATTATATTCAGCAAAACATTTCACATTTAAACAGTACTTCAGTGTTTCTCTGGATTTACTTTGAACACCCCCCCCAAGCCTGTCCAGCTCATAGCTTTACTAGCCAGCTGATGGTGGGTTGGGCATGGTACATGATAACTTCAATGACAAGGGTAAAATTAATGGTAAGGGTCTGGCTTGCCAGGAGACTCCTTGCAGGACAGCACCATAGCAACAGAGATGCTCACTGTCCTCTCAGAAAGAAACAGCTCACATGAAAATGGCACCCACAGACTATGCTACCAGTCCAGATTGGTAGTTTAAATGGGCAGCCTAATAAAGGCAAGGATACAGAGTATTTCAGAAAAATCTATTCCATGCAATGCATACATCATCAGGCCAGGGCCAGGCCACTATTGAGGGTCTGGTCAGACCCCCCAAACTATATTTCTTGTTGCAGTAATATTTTTTTTGTTACAAAAACAATTCTTGTCAGAAGGACTGGAGTTCTTGGGTCAGAAGATATGTTTGGCACATTTTTTCATAGGGTTCAGCAGGGGGCCTCCACCCCACCCGCATCCCCCCATGACAATATATAACAACTCCGAGCCCCATATTTGTGACCCAAGAATTGCAGTCGAGCCCTTATGCCATGTTAAAGTGGTTGGTTTAGAAATTTATTTCAGGATGGAGAGGGAAATAACAGAGGGAAGGGGAAATGAGGGCTAACAGTAGTCGAGCCTATATATGTGACTGAGGTGATGTGGATCCACGACAGGTGTTCGATAAAATTCTCATTGAACGCCCTGACAGGGAAACCGGCAGATCAACTGCATTTAGCAGTTGGCTGCCAGTTTCTCATGCCATGAAGTGTTTTCTTCGTGGGACTTCACCCCCCCAACACTCCCACATGAGGGGCTGTGCCCCCAGCACCCCCCCACTAAGGATTATCAGCTCTGAGTCGGAGCTGATTCAGGGGGAGGTGCAGGACCCCCGACAGACAGTGCCCAGTTCCAGCGGGTCCCTTACAGTGGCATGGCACTGTAGTCGCTGTGGGGGACCTCGCTGTCGAACTGTCGCTGTTGGGTGGGTATACCAGGTGATGTCACTCCTAAGTCTGTTTTGTAATTTTCATTCTAAACGCAAGCAGGCATTTAATAAAAATTTGACAATCAGGCTACAACCAGGACTCCAAGTAGACAGAGGAGATGGTCACGTTGGAATGGACAACGCCATCACCCCAATAACACTGCTAGAACAGACGTTCACATTACAGTCTCCTACTGTCTGCCCTAATTTATGCACACCCTTTTCATGGGTATCAATTCCCCAATAGTACCTTCACAATAAAACACAACCGGTACCGGTACCTGTTGCACATGCACATTGCACGCATGCTAGTTTACAATATAAATGCACTTTCACGGAACAATGAACAAAAGCACATAACTGCAGTTCTCTTTCCAGTACAACAGAACTGGTTTCAGGCAGCCAATGCAAAATAAAGCTTTAACAAGCACTGAGGAAACCAGAATAAATCAATAAGACTGAGCAGAGGGCAGCTGAGTGTCTTATAGGTGGTGAAAAGGCAACATGGGAATAAACGTGCAAATGATGAAATATTATTATTTTAGCAGCCCATTATGACTATTCCCCTTCCCGAACTTTTGGCAGCTAAAAATTGAATGAAACAAAAGCGTCTCATCAGCAATTTCAACATACTCACTAGGTTTAACATTACGAGCAGTAAATGAGGGGAGGAGGTGTGAGGGGTGGGTTGAGGGTTACCTAATCCCCTGGCAATAAGTGATATCATAGTAATAACTGTGGCTGCCCACTCTAGACTCATGAACCAAACCCCTTTCCAATTATACCACCACAGGGTCCCTGACCTAGGTGGGAACAGATTACATAAACTGTGGTACACTGACTGAGAACAGTAACAACTCACCCTTACCTCCGAGTCCTCCTGGGTGTTGGCTAGCAGCTGATGGCTCTCTCTGAGCGTCTCCACTCCAGACTACTACCTCAGTAGTCCTGCAGCTGCTGCTATTCCAGGCTCTTCCTCAAAGACTGGGTTCATCTGATATTCATCTCTGGCACCCACTATGCTGATGAGGAGTCCTTCCTCTTCCTCTCTGTGCTACTGCCAACTGCCCATGTGATTGGGCCTTCCAGTCCACCACAGCCTCTCTGCTGCTGCCAGCTGCCTCCACTCACGACTTTTTCTTTTGCCAGCCTGACCTGCTGCTGTCCACCACAGCCACACAGTACATGTGGTCTGTCTGCTTGCCCCCCCGTTCTGTGTGTGCACTGCCCACCACAGCCACACAGCACATGTGGTCTGTGTGCTGCCCCGTTCTGTGTGTGCACTGCCCACCACAGCCACACAGCACATATGGTCTGTGTGCTCGCCCTTCCTGTTCTGTGTGTGCACTGCCCACCACAGCTACACAGCACATGTGGTCTGTGTGCTCGCCCCCCCATTCTGTGTGTGCACTGCCCACCACCGTCATACAGCACGTGGTCTGTGTGCTCGCCCCCCCGCTCTGTGTGTGCACTGCCCACCACAGCCACGCAGCACATGTGGTCTGTGTGCTCGCCCCCCCCGTTCTGTGTGTGCACTGCCCACCACAGCCCCACAGCACATGTGGTCTGTGTGCTCGCCTCCCTGTTCTGTGTGTGCACTGCCCACCACAGCCACACAGCACATGTGGTCTGTGTGCTTCCCCCGTTCTGTGTGTGCACTGCCCACCACAGCCACACAGCACATGTGGTCTGTGTGCTCGCCCCCCGTTCTGTGTGTGCACTGCCCACCACAGCCACACAGCACATGTGGTCTGTGTGCTGCTCCCCGTTCTGTGTGTGCACTGCCCACCACAGCCACACAGCACATGTGGTCTGTGTGCTCGCCCCCCAGTTCTGTGTGTGCATTGCTCACCACAGCCACACAGCACATGTGGTCTGTGTGCTCGCCCCTCTGTTCTGTGTGTGCACTGCCCACCACAGCCACACAGTACATGTGGTATGTGTGCTCGCCCCCCCGTTCTGTGTGTGCACTGCCCACCACAGCCACACAGCACATGTGGTCTGTGTACTCGCCCCCCCATTCTGTGTGTGCACTGCCCACCACCGTCAAACAGCACATGTGGTCTGTGTGCTCGCCCCCCCCGTTCTGTGTGTGCACTGCCCACCACAGCCACGCAGCACATGTGGTCTGTGTGCTCGCCCCCCCATTCTGTGTGTGCACTGCCCACCACAGCCACACAGCACATGTGGTCTGTGTCCTCCCCATTCTGTGTGTGTGCACTGCCCACCACAGCCACACAGCACATGTGGTCTGTGTGCTCCCCCCCGTTCTGTGTGTGCACACTGCCCACCACAGCCACACAGCACATGTGGTCTGTGTGCTCGCCCCCCCGTTCTATGTGTGCACTGCCCACCACAGCCACGCAGCACATGTGGTCTGTGTGCTCGCCCCACATTCTGTGTGCGCACTGCCCACCACAGCCACACAGCACATGTGGTCTGTGTGCTCACCCCCCCTGTTCTGTGTGTACACTGCCCACCACAGCCACACAGCACATATGGTCTGTGTGCTTGCCCCCCTGTTCTGTGTGTGCACTGCCCACCACAGCCACAGCACATGTGGTCTGTGTGCTCGCCCCCCCATTCTGTGTGTGCACTGCCCACCACAGCCACGCAGCACATGTGGTCTGTGTGCTCACCCCCCCTGTTCTGTGTGTACACTGCCCACCATAGCCACACAGCACATATGGTCTGTGTGCTCGCCCCTGCCCTTCTGTGTGTGCACTGCCCACCACAGTCACACATCACATGTGGTCTGTGTGATCGCCACCCTGTTCTGTGTGTGCACTGCCCACCACAGCCACGCTGCACATGTGGTCTGTGTGCTCGCCCCTGCCCTTCTGTGTGTGCACTGCCCACCACCACCAGCAGTCTCAACTTAAGTCCACCTGCTGCTGCGATGACTTTTTTGTTGCTGCCACACTGCTCTGCAGCCTGCACCACCCGCTGCTCCAACCAGTACCTTTTTCTACTCTCCTGTCTCCTCCTGCCTCTTGGCCTGTATTAATGGTTTATCACCAGGCCTGGACAACAGTCATTCACTAGCACAGTGCATGCACTCCACTGCTGGACGGTGACTGAGTCAGATTAACTCCCCTTCCCTTCTCAAATGGCCACCTTGCCACGTCAAATCTTCCACTCTGGATGACCGTTGATGACTCCTCTACTGCCTACTGCTGCTAATAGACTACTCAGTGTCAAGACTGGCAGAATCAAGCACTTTTTTTCCCTCCCAACCTGACTTCAGTGCACTACTATTCAGTCCTGGCTTGCAGACTTTCTCCCTCGGCTTGCCCGATTGCTCGGCGGTGGTGCCCTGGCCCACCCAGACAGTCCACTGCTAGGCTCCCCTCAGAACTTACGCCTCACCAGATTTGCCCCCTGCGGTCCTCCTGTCTCTCTTTCCACATCAGGCCTCTGCCACTCACTCACTTCCTGCTCTTTTCCTGCTGCTGTGTTAGTGTGTTCTCTCTCCTCAACTGACTGACTCCTTAGTCTCTCTCTCTCTCTGTCCCGAGTCCCCACCCTGCATAATTCACTAGTCGAATTTTGTTTTTGGAGATATTAGCACCACTACTCCACACACTCCTCCTTAATGCCAGTAATTATTTTCTAGTCCTACTACCCACATGAATGATGAATGGCACTGGATGAATTCCTTGTGCTTGTGCAGGGTGCACAAATACAATCCTGGCTCCTCCTCCCTCTCTTACTCATTGGATGCATTTTTGGGTTGAGGAGCCAGGAACCCAATTGGTTGATAGCTCAGTTTCTCCACCGAAGTTTGAAACAGCAAGTCATGCAAATGTAAACAATAAAAAAAAAATTGTGCTGTTACTAGTGTGGAGTCTCTGAGATGACTTTGGGGGACGGGACAGCAAGCCAGCTGGAGAATGAGTCATCGACTTTTGAAAAATCTGACTACATAGAATTATGGCTGCAACTGAAGACAATTGCGACTGATTGCAACTGACTTGAATTGCAGTCCATGATTACGACTGCCGACGGCAGCTCCGGGGTCTAATCTGAGTTGTTACAGATGCCACATGATAGTACTATGGCTGGTCACTCGAGGGGGGATCGCACCCTTGCCAGATTGCGGTACAGATTTTACTCGCCTGGAATTCATGAAGATGTTGCTACCTATTGCAGTTCTTGTGCTGAGTGTCAGAAAGTAGCCCCAGTCACTAAAAAAGACAAGGTGCCCCTGGTGCCCCTACCCTTGATAGCTGTGCCTTTTGAGAGAATTGCAATGGATGTGGTTGGGCCTTTAGACAAAAGTGAAAAGGGTAATAAATTTATCCTGGTAGTATGTGACTATGCTACTCAATACCCAGAAGCAATTCCAATGCGTACTGTTACAGCCCCAATGGTTGCAGCAGAGCTTGACAAAATTTTCAGTAGAGTGGGCATACCTAAAGAAATTATTACTGATCAGGGTAGTAATTTTGGTGCTGCATTACTTAAGGAGCTGTACAGACTACTAGGTATCACTGCATACAAACCTCCCCTTATCACCCTCAGACAGACGGTCTTGTTGGGGGTTTTAATCAAACCCTAAAATGCATGTTAAAAAGGTTAATGAAAGGGGAAGAGAAGGACTGGGACCAATACTTACCTTACCTGCTTTTTGCTTACAGAGAAGTGCCACAGCATCAACAGGTTTTTCACCATTTGAAATGCTGTATGGTAGGCAACCTAGAGGGCCACTAGATGTAATAAAAGAAACATGGGAAGATAACCCCCATCAGAAACAATCTATTACATCTTATATGTGTGCCCTGAGAAAGAAGCTGGCAAAATATGTTGAAACTGCCCATAGTAATCAGGAAGAGGCCCCAAACCAGCAGAAGGTGTATTATTACCATGGGGTAAAAGAAAAGGTTTTTGAACCAGGTGAAAAGGTCATGTTACTGTTACCCACTACAGAAAATAAACTGTTAATGAAGTGGCAAGAACCTTATAAGGTTCTTAGATGTACTGGCACAGTTAACTATGAGACTGAGACCCCTGACAGGAAAAATCCTAAGATATACCATGCTAACCTCCTCAAGAAATGGGTTGAAAAAACACCAAAAACTGCTTTGCTGGTTTTACCAGGAACTGATAAAGAAGATATTGATGTAGCTTATGATAGACTGGAACAAACTGTAGCTGCTGATGCTGTCAAGGTGAATGTTTCCTTAACTTCTGAACAAACCATAGAAATCCGTAGCTTGCTAAAGACATTTAACAGTACTTTTACCACAGCACCAGGCTGAGCAAAAGGGGTTGAGCATGTAATAGTGACAAAGAATTCTCACCCTGTTAGACAAAAAACATACAGACTACCAGAGTGGTTAAGAGCTGATGTGGTTAAGGAAATACAAAAAATGAAAGAACTGGGTATCATAGAAGAGTCGAAGTGCTTGGTCATCACCAATTGTGATTGTAAACAAAAAAGAAGGGGGTGTAAGAATATGCCTTGATTTTAGGAAACTTAATCAAGTGTCAGAATTTGACAGTTATCCTATGCCCAGAATAGATGATTTGGTGGACAGACTGGGAGTGCCAAATATATCAGTACCCTTGATCTCACCAAGGGTTACTGGTACATCTCCCTAGCTAAAGAATCCAGAGGCAAAACTGCATTTGCCACTCCTATAGTGTTCTATCAGTTCACCACCATGCCACTTGGTTTACATGGTGCATCTGCTACATTCCAACGGTACATGGATGTAATGTTATCCCCTCCCACTGATTATTGTGCTACATACGTGGATGATGTCGTGGTGTACAATCCAGAATGGAAAAGCCACCTGGAACACCTACGAGCAGTTATCCAATCAATCAAAAAGGAAGGTCTGACAATTAATCCTACCAAGTGTGCATTGGACATGCAGAAAACCAGATATTTGGGCTATATTTTGGGAAATGGAGAAGTCAAACCAGAAGTTTCCAAAATAGAAACTGTAGCTAATAGCCCTGTCCCCAAAACCAAGAAACATGTCAGGTAATTTTTAGGGCTAGCTGGTTATTATCAGAGATTTGTTCCCAGCTTTGTTGAGTTAGCTACTCCCCTCACTGAACTCACAAAGAAACGGTTCCCGAATAATGTGAAATGGACCCCAGAGTGTGACGAGGCTTTTTGAGCCATTAAAGAGTCCCTGACAACATTAGAAAAACTTGAAAAAAATGGAAGATTTAGACGCAGTTCAGTTTATATTTCACATATTTTTCTACAATTATTTCTTTTCTTTATTATGGAGGACAGTTGTAGGAAAGAGGATTGCTGTCCCTTAGAGTTTATTTGCTCTTTCTGCTTGCCTACACCTGACATCATAATCCTGTGTTCATGGCATCATAATAATCTTCACAGCAACAGACTGCGATGTCATAAGCAGAACTGTGATATAAGTTGAGTGGGGTAAGACTTTACCTGAAACAATCACGCACCGTTTTCAGGCCTCTATAGAGTAGCCCCCTAAATATAAAATGGCTTGGCATCAGGGAGATTTTAAGTAATTTTTGCATGTTATTCCAAAGCGCTGGTAAAAAGGAGCTAATGGCAGTTGAGCCAAGACATGTCCTTGCAGTAGGCAAGCAGTCAGAACAGATAAAGCACCGATCCTGTGCACATGTAAATTCCCTTAGTGATAAGTAAGGGTGAGAATTACAGAAATAGATATTAAATATAAGATGAACTGTGTCTTAACCCTTAGGCTGCCCACAAAATTAGAACGTATAGGAATTTTGGACTAATATATCAGTCCGTGGCCCTGCAAGGGTTAATATAACATATTTTCAAAGTTGTCACAATGGCGTCAGGGGCTCTTTGAGGCTGCATTATGTTCAGCCCCTGTTTTAAGAAGCCCACACTTTGAGAAACAATTTCTGTTACAAACTGATGCATCAGAGGAAGGCCTAGGTGCAGTCAGCGTAAGATGGGAAAGAACATCCTATTCTGTGCATAAGTAGGAAGTTGCATGACAGAGAGAAAAGGTACTCCATCACTGAAAAGGAACGTCTTGCAGCAAAGTGGGCAATGGAGTCACTCAAGTTTTATCTACTAGGAGCTGACTTTGTACTTGTAACAGATCACAGTCCTCTCTGTTGGCTTATGCACTACAGCCATTTAAATTTAAAGTGATGCACAAATCAGGGAAACAAAATGTTAATGCTGATTTTCTGTCTAGATATGGATCTAGAATCAAGAATTCTGAAGGCTGAAAAAACAAATGTTTGAGTTTAAACTTCACTGTTTCAATCAATCAATCAAACTTTATTTAACCAGGCAGTTACATCATTGAGCAAGCTCATTTTCAAGATGGTCCTGTAAACAGAGGACACTTTTGCTTACAGTAGACACCACTTCATACAAAAGTAGACATCAGTACAGGCAGTTACAATATACAAAGTCAGTACTTGGATGAATCAGACACGTAAAGCAAGTGCAAATATAGGCATTTAAAATGCAGCGTATACAGGTTGTAGCTTATAGAGTACAAGTGAGGAGAGGAAGGAGGGACATAGAGAAGGGCGGGTGGGAAGAAAGGGTATCGGACACATAGTAGAGAGGGAAAATAGGGCAGCCTAATAGAATGAGGCCCTCTGAGAAGCTAATTGATGAGAGGGGGAGGTGGGGAGGGTGGTTGCCCTAAAGGGACGCTGGCTGACTCAGGAAATAGGTGGCCCAGGATTACAGAGGTTAAGGGACTCAGTTGAGTGGGGTAAGACTTTACCTGAAACAATCACGCGCGCTGTTTTCAGGCCTCTATAGAGCAGCCCTCTAAATATAAAATGGCTTGGCATCAGGGAGATTTTAAGTAATTTTCGCATGTTATTCCAAAGAGCTGGTAAAAAGGAGCTAATGGCAGTTGAGCCAAGACATGTCCTTGTTTTTGGTAGCTTAAGGAAGACAAAGGCAGGGTTCTTTTGTTTGTAGACACCCTTTGAACGTTCAAACAGGTTACAGATATAGGGTGGTAGTTTGTTGGACAAAGCCCAGAATAGCCACATTAGGGCATTTATTTGCCTCCTCATGGAAAGGGATGGCCAATCTAATACTTGGTACAATGAGCAGTGATGAGTCTGCAAGGGCAAGTCAAGAACAAATCTCAGTGCGTGATAATAGAGTGTATCCAGCATTTGGAGCGCATACTGGGGGCAATGGCTGTATACGACATAGTCGATCAGGGGAAGAAAGGTTGTTTGAACCAGCTGCTTTCTAGCTTCCAGAGTGAGTAGGCATCTTATGAGGTAGAAAATACCGAGGCGCTGCCTTAGCATTTTTGTTAACTTGCTTAGATATACACCGAAGGTGAGTTTGTTATCCAACCAGACTCCCAGATATTTAAATGTATCCACTAGCTCTAGTGGTTCATTAAGGAGGGTAATAATCTTTGGGTCCCAGGTATCCCCGTATTGTGGGATCATGGGATGGAGAGATTATCATAGCTTTTTTTTTTTTGCATTCAACAAGAGCTTTAAATTCAACAGGTTGTGCTGGAGGATTATAAAATCCTGCTGTAGCTCCTTGTACGCAATGTCCAAGGAGGGGTTGGTTGTGTAGAGGATTGTGTCATCTGCGAAGAGATGAACGTTTCCAGCAACCAGGCCAGAGTCGAAGTGGTTGATGTAAAGGGCGAAGAGGATAGGTCCCAAAATGAAACCTTGCAGAATGCCTTGGGGCAGTAATTTTAGTGGGGAGAATTCCCCTTGGGCTTTAATTTGCTGTTTACGATTTGTGAGGTAGCAGCGGAACCACTACTGCAGCAGAGGTTGGACCGATGCTACTCAGGGAATCAAGAAGTATGGAATGATCAACCATATCAAATGCTTTGCTGAGGTCAAGGAAGAGTGCAGAGATGTGCTGTTTACTGTGCAGGGCTTTTAGCCAGTCATTTGGCACTTTGGCAAGAGCAGACACGGTACTGTGCTTGGGTCTGAAACCTGATTGGACTGGACTGAGGATTTTCTCACGATTCAAGTACTCCCTTAATTGAGAGTTTACAATTTTTTCAAGTAGTTTGGATAAAACAGGAAGCAATGAAATAGGTGTATAGTTGTTCAAGTCAGTGGGGTATCCTGACTTGAACAGGGGGATAATGTGCATGGTTTTCCAACTAGGCGGCAATTCCCCTTGGGATAGTGAGCTGTTACAGAGATGGGCAATTGGCATGGCCAGATAATAAGAACATGCTTTTAAGAAGAAGGGTTCAAGTGAATCAGCACCAGCGCTCTTTTTGGTGTCCCGCGAGAGGAGCAGGTACTCCACCTGTTTGTAGGAGCTGGAACTTGAAGAGGGGGCGGTCAGTAGGAGAGGCTATGGTTTGTCTAGTAGCTATGCTGGCGGTGCTTGTGGTGCTCAGTTTACTAACAGGTGACATGTCAAATGTGAGGCCTGCAGTGGCGAAGTGGTTATTGAGCTGATCGAGGATCTTGGACCTATCTGTGTAGGAGGTGTTATTTACCACAATTTTAGCTGGTAGCGGGGTGGCAGGGGAATGTCCCTCAACCTCTCTCAGTATCTGCCAAAAACTGGTGGAACAGTTTTTGTTTGCCTCCAGGGCTGACTGGAAGAACCATTGTTTTTCCAACCTTACCAGTTTGGTGCAGGCATTTCTGGCTACCCGGAAGGAGAGCCAGTCTGAGTCAGACTGCGACTTCCTAGCCCTTTCCCAAAGGGTGTCTCTATGCCGTAAGGCCCTGTTAAGTAGTGGGCTAAACCAATCAGGTGTGCGTTTCCTGGATTTGATTTTTCTTAAGAGTGCATGTTTGTTGATAACATTTACTAGCAGATCCTGGAAGATACAGAATGCTTCAGACACAGAGGGTGTAAGGTATAAATCCTGCCACTTTATGTTCCCAAGATCTGTTAGGAAGGCCGGGAGACTGAAGTATTTTAGGTTGTGCTTAAGCTTGAAAGTAGAGGTGGAAGGGAGGTGTGAGGAGCACCTAACGCAGGTGACTGCACAGTGATCACTCAGATCATTGTGGAAGACCCCTGCATGATAGATATTATGTGGCTTGTTGACAAGTATAAGGTCCAGAAGTGAACTTCAGTCGGGATTTTTCTTGTTAGGTCGTGTAATGTCAGAGATAATCTGAGCGAGCCCATGCTCGTCGCAGAAGTCCTTAAGCTTGTTTGCGCTGGCATCATTCCAATTAAGGTTAAGATCACCCATAATAATGCATTCCTTGTTTGCTTTTTCCAGGAGAGAGTGAATATGGGGCAGTATACACAGGCCTGCTGCAGTGGGTCTATAGCAAGCAGCTACCAATAAGGTTACGCCAGGCGAGAGGGTAATTCTGAAGGCAATACATTCAAATTCTTTGGGCATTGATGTGTGGACAATATCGGTGGTTAGGAATTTATCTTTTTTTGTTTAACTTTCAATCTTTGTTGTATTTTAAGAACAAAACATTTAGAAAAATACTACATAGGATCTTAAATATTTACATAAATAAATGTAAAGGGAGTAAAAAATAATGTGCACTTACGTCCAATAGAACCAAAAATTTAATTCAATGCAGGGAATAACAAGTAGAGAATGCCAGTTAATCCGTTCAGAGCCATACATATAATAAGATGAGAAATAAATAAAGCATACATTAATAAATTAAGGTACAAAATCAGTGCGTGTGGACATAATATACAAAACCCATTTCCTCCACTGAATTTCAAAAGCCTCTTGTGATTTATTAATTAAAGCAGTGAGTCTCTCCATCTTGTATATGTCTATCATCACTTGTTACCAAAGATCCATGGTAGGGGGAGAGTGAGAATTCCACTTTTTTGTAATAGCTTTTTTAGCAGCCAAAAGGGCCGGGTTCAAGAATTTCTTGGAGGGAGCGTCAGATATTTCCGGAGGGTAAAGGCCAAATAGAAAAAGTTGGGCAGTCAGATAAAGACTCTGGGATATTACCTGATGGAGAGCCCCAGTGAGCTGTGCAAAGAATGGCTGAAGGGCCTCACAGGACCAAAAAATATGACCTAAGGTGGCAGGAGAGAATCCACACTGTCTCCAGCAGTCAGCCTTAGTTTGCTTTGAATATTTCTGGGTCACCGCAGGGGCTCTGAAATACCTAATGGCTAATTTCCATGCAAAGTCTTTCCAAACCCCAGAGCTAACGCCTTTGTACATATTCTTCAGGTAGCTATGCCACCCGAGAGGGGACACCTCCGTTAGCAGGTCCCTTTCCCAGACCGTCCTGATTTTATCCAGGGGCTTGTTTTGCAGCTCACGTAGAGCCCTATATAAAGTAGAGATCATGTGAGAAGGGGCGAGTCTCCCTTCTACCGCTGCCACCAGGATAAGCAAGAGGTCAGCCGGGGGCGCATCCTCCCACTGCAGCTTCCCTAATGTGTTCAGGAAGTTCCTGGTCTGGAAGTATCTGAATCTTTCATTATAGGCAATGTTATATCTTTGGGTCAGTTCTGTTAAGGAAAGGATCTTACCCTCGGGCGTAAAGTGGTACACCAGGTGCAAGCCTCTCCTAAACCACCCGGCAAAACCCTTATCCATTTTGCCCGGGAGGAAAGCATCAAGGTAGGGGAGGGAGAACATAGCAGGTCTCCAGGGTTTAAAGTCTCTATCTGATATGGTTTTTTGCCAGCATTTAAGTGTTGTCTGGGTGTATGGATTGACTATAGTTTCTACCCTGATCGTAGGAGGAGAAGATAATAGGGTATTATAAATGTCAATGAACTCTATTCCCTGTAACTCCACAGATTTCCATCGGGATATATATGTCCTATCAAGCCAATACAGAGGGATTCTTAATTGACAAGCTTGATAGTATGATTTGAAGTTTGGTAGGGAGAGACCTCCAAGGTGTCTAGGGAATTGTAGTGCTGTCAAGTTAATCCGAGGCTTATGATTTGCCCAAATAAACACAGAAATTTTTTTCTGCAAAATCCTGAAAAAAGCATCTGGGATTAACACAGGGAGGGTTTGGGCTAGGTACAAAAAGTGAGGCAGAGTCACCATTCTAATTGACTCTACTCGTTGACTAAGGGACAAAGGAAGGGTTCGCCATCTCTCCAGGTCCGAAGCGGTCCTGGTTAAGAAGGGAGAATAGTTTAATGCAAACAGGTCACAACCCGGGGGCCCTATGAGAACTCCTAGGTACTCGATATTTTCTAAATGCCATTTAAAGTTATATGTCTGCCTCAGATCCTCCCGAGGGACAAAATTCCAGGCCAGAACCTCAGTTTTACTTTCATTAATTTTATAGCCAGAAATAGCTCCAAATTTTTCCAGAATGTCCCATAAGTGAGGGAGAGCAGGCTCAGGGTCAGTCAAATATATTACAAGGTCGTCTGCATATAGTGCCAATTTATGCTTTATAGAATGGACCTCTATTCCTGTCAGCTCGTCTCTCTGTCTCAGGGCCTGTGCCAGTGGCTCCAAATATATCGCAAATAATAGAGGGGAGAGGGGGCACCCCTGTCTGGTGCCGCGGGAGAGAGAAATAGGATTGGAGAAGGAGCCATTTACCCAAATGTAAGCTTTGGGATGGGAGTACATAGCTTTTATTGATTTAACGACCATTTGGGGAATTCCGAACCTCCTCAAAACCTCCACAGAAAGGGCCACTGAACTGGCCTAACGCTTCTTCTCAAGGCAAGGAGAGAAGGAGGAAACAGGATCCAGTGTCTTCACCCTCTGCAACAAGTGCAGAGTTCTCTTAATGTTGTCTTGTGTCTGCCCGGGAACAAAGCCTGTCTGATCTAGATCTATTATCTCTGGTAGGAATGTTTGAAATCTTTTGGCTATTATAGATGCAAATATTTTATAATCAACATTAAGAACCGAGATAGGCCTGTAGGAGGAGCAGAAGGTTGTGTCTTTACCGGGCTTCAAAATACTGGATATATAAGCATATCACCATGAGTCAGGAGTGGGGTCCCCCTGTTGTAAGGCCCTGCAGGCCTCAAGCAAGGAGGAGGACAGATCTGTACGAAAGGCTTTATAAAAGCCCCAGTATAGCCATCGGGGCCAGGACTTTTATTAGCTTTAAGAACTGTCAAAGCCTGTTCCATTTCTATTTTGGTAATTGGGCTTTCCAGAAATTGCTGCTGCGTTTGGGATATCCTCAGTAGGTTAAGTTTCCCCATAAAGGTTTCAAATACTTGCAGGTTTTCAGAATGTTCAGTGCAATACAGGCCACTGTAGTGTCTCTGAAAGGCCTGCTCAATTTCCCGGGGGAGAGTGACTAATCTCCTTGAACCTGGATCCCTGATTTGGCCAATGTTGGATCTGGCTTTATGTTGTCTAAGTCTGTGAGCTAACAGGCGGGTGGCTCTGGGGCCCCCCTCGTAGTGTTTTTGTTTGAGGAGCTGCAGAGCTTGCTCAGTTTGTATATCCAGGACCGCCTGGATCTGTTGTTTAGTGGCTTGTATAAGAGGGTAAGCTCCCGCATCACTGGCCGCATGTAAAATCTGAAGATTTTGTAATTGGCGATGCAGCTTATCTAATCGCTGTTGCTGCTCTTTCTTGTGGTGAGCAGCATATTTAATTATTTCCCCCCTTAAAACCACTTTAAGGGTGTCCCACAGGACTCCCTTCTTAGTGTCCTGTCTGTTGTTGTCATCTAAAATCAGCTTTATTTTATGTTGTATCATCTCTCTAAAGTCTTTGCTATTTAGTAGAAAATTATTGAATCTCCAGAGGGTATTAATTCTTTCCTTGTTCCAAATCATGTTCAATGTTAGGATCGAGTGATCTGATAACACAGTGGAGGTCTGTGTACAGCTCTGCATTTTATATAGATGTTCTTTAGAAACATGTATGTAATCTATGCGGGTATACACTTTATGGGTTGCCGAGTAATGCATGTATTCCCTCTTATTGGGATGGTGGTTTCGCCATATGTCTATCCAGTGCGCCTCTGAGAGGTACATCTGCATTGCTCGGTGTGCAGAGGATCTCTTAAAAGGCCTTTTAGCTGAAGTGTCGAGACACGAGGTAGTTAGGTTATGATCCCCTCCCATTATCAAAACCCCCCCTGCTTCTCTCCAATACTTTCTGAAGCAGCATTTTCCTAATTGCAGGTCCCTCCCCCGGGGGGACATATAAAGAGGCAAGGGTGAGCTCCTGCTCCTCCAACCGACCAACAGCAATAGCAAGGCGACCCTCTGGGTCAGAATAAGAGTTTGTTAATTGAAAGGGAACACCCTTGAGGATCAGGATAGCAGTTCCTCTCCTTTTTCCTCTACCATACACCGAAGCCACAATTGTAGAAAAACTAAATTTAGCTAGTTTTTGATGTTCCTGCTTGTTTAAGTGGGTTTCCTATATCAAAAGAAAGGAAGGTTTTAGCTTTTTAAGAGAGGAGATTACCCTATATCTTTTGATGGGGTTATTTAGTCCATTAACATTGTGTGAGCAGATCTTAACTATGGAGGCTTTATCCATCACAAGAACAAAAAAACATCAACTGCTGCTGCAAGCATACTGAAAGCATTATAAGGCTGCTCTGATTTCTACTAGCTAATGGCTCAGAAAGAGATTGTTTCATTTTTAGTACCCAATATATGGCATTGTAATAGCAAGACAGATTAAGCTGGAAGATTAGCCTCTTAACTCGACTAATCCTGAAAAAACCAAACAGCATGTGCACTTGAGGGTAAAAAAAATAATAATTAACTCTATCAGACCAAAACATGGTCAACATATATACAGTTGCACTTCCACAGTTGGAGGGGGTAAGAGTTATCCCTCTAAAGAAAAAGGACCGCGCCCTAAATTCAGGAAAGGGCCCTGTGGGAGGAATTGTGACCTTCAACGAAGTCAGGCCTCCCCAACCCCTTAAGAATTCGGGGTTGAATACTGGGGACGACGAACCATTAAGGAAAGTTATCAGGGCTATTATTTGTCGGATGACCTGAAGATATGCCCTGAATGGACATAATCGGGATCGCTGCATGAGGCTATGGTGTTAACCGTCTGCCTTCATAACCTGCACCTATAGCGATTTAGTTTCTAGTTGTAGGTGCTCTTAAAACATTTCAGAGAGCTCTGAATTATCTATCAGAAAGAAGGACTCCCGATACGATCATAGCAATACTAAGCAAGTTTAAACAGATTTCAAACAAAGATGAAATACTAAAACTTTTTGTTTGTTAAATCAGCAGAGAAAAAAGAGAGAAATAAGGCTGAGTTGGTGTCAGTCCTCAGCATATGCCCCTGGCAGTACTCAGTTTACTTCAGTTTAAATAGCAATAAGGGTTTACTTAAGTTCCATAGGCAGCAAGTGGACCGGAGCATCTTCAGGTGTCAGGGCTGTGAGAGTCCATTTCTGGGTCTTTCGAGGGGGGATGTCTCAATCCAATGTAGTGCTTGAGTTCCTGTAGAGAATGAAATTTTCCACGCCTTCCTGTGTCTCTGCGAACGTCCGCATGGTCTTGCCAGCGGAAGCGGGGGGGACATTTCTGTTGTTGCACAGGACCTGCCGAGTGGGGATTCCAGCCTCTCTTCTTCAGTTCCGGAGAGATTTCCTCTGGGCTTGAATAAACTGTAGTTCCGGATTCCCAAAAGACCCAAAGCTTGGCTGGGTATGGTGTCTGAAATTTAATACCTTTCTCTCTTAAAAGCTTTAAGATTGGTGCATAAGCCATCCTTCTTCTCATGATATCTGTAGGATAATCGTTATCGAAAAGTAGCCTGGCTGAGTTGTATGTAACATTCTTTAAGGCCCATGCTGTCCTCAAGATCTGCTCTTTATCTCTATAACTGGAGAGTTTCAGAACTACTGAGTGGGGTCTCGCTGAAGGATCTGTGGGCTTTCTTGCCAAGGCTCTATGTGCTCTTTCTATTTTAAATTGAAAGGTGGGAGGGAGAGCTAGTACATCTTTTAACATGTTGGATATAAAGTCCTCCATTCTGCCAGTCTCCGATCCCTCCGGGAGCCCGTAAATGCGGAGGTTATCCCTCTGGGACCTAGCCTCAAGGTCGGTGATCTTTTCTTGCATGGTTTCATATTGTTCTACCAAGTAATCTACTGCAGTATGAAGCCGATGTGTTTCCTTGGCAACCTCTCCAGACGCTTCTTCTGAGAGGTCTAGTCTTTCTTCGACCTCCGAGAGGCGATTTTGTAGTAGCACAAATTCTTTTTTATTTTTGGCATGGAATGCCTTTATTTCGGCTAGGAGTGTTTCGTAGCGGGATCGCCAGAGCCTCTCCGCTTCCCTGTCGGTGTCAGGATCTTGGTCGCCCGCCATGCTACTCACGGGAGAGATGCTGCGGCTGCCAGCAGGCCTCTTCTGGAATCTGGATGCATCTGCCTTTTGCGGGCATCTTCTTGAGTGTGAGTTTGCTCTGTTTTTACTCCCTGTCATTTTCTGACTTCTTAGGCTTGTTTTTAAATTCGCTATGGCAGGTTAGGGGAGAAATAATTGGCAGGTTATTCTGGAGCTTTTCCTCTATGCTTCATTCCCGATGTTGACGTCATTGGAAGTCCAGGAATTTATCTTTAATATATATGGCAACACCACCACCTCTGGTCAACCTGTCACATCTGATCAAGTTGTATCCTGGTATGCTAAATGCTTTGTCAGGTAAAGTATTTTTCAGCCAGGTTTCCGAGAGCATTGCTACATCAGGCTTGGCATTTAGTACCCAGGCGTGGACCTGGTCAAGTTTGTTAGCAAGGCTGCATACGTTCATATACAGGAAGCTCAGACCCTTTAGCTGTGGGAGTTCTCCCGGGGCAGTTAGCAGTGTTGGGGGGCCCCAGGTTTAGTTCCACACTGTCTGCACAGAGTAGCAGTAGTACTAATAATTTCCTGAGACATCTTACCAGGAATCTTAGGAAGGCTTTGTTTGGTTGATTGCCTTGAACACTATCAAGGGCAGCGGAAGTTGATCAGAGCAGATAATACAACCCTAACAGAGAGGTAATGGGGGGTCTGCTTAGAGAATGTTGGGCAGTAGGAGGTGTGAAGGGTTGGAAATGTGTAAGGATTACTGCCTTTGGAGGAAGTTAACTGGCTGGCAGACACCATTGGGCCTATTTCCAGTCCTATAGGAGTATTCGGGCAGGATGAGTCTTTTACCGTGGTCCAAAATTGGCTCCACTGTCAGGAGGAGGATGTAGCCAGTGAGGAGAAGCGGGGCTGTGGAAGCCTTCTCTTGGATTTATTACAATAACTAATGAAACAGTACTATCTAGAGCTGTAAAACCACAGCCAGGGAAATAGAGAGCAGGGCTTTAAGGAGAAAGTGTCTTACAGTGAGGATGCCTTTAAGAGGAGGGCAGGATCAATAAAGATCAACAAAGGGGGTGGGGAGCCAGAAAGCTTTAAGCTCAGAGCACTAGTACTGGGAGCCAATGGGGCAGTATGGGGTAGAGGAGGGAGGAGCTTAATTGTATTTAAGCGTAGCCTGGGAGGGGGAGAGGAGGTGGGAGAAAAATTTGGCAGCCGGAGCAGCAGCCAGCGAGGCTGGGGCTCTGTATAGGCCATACCTGATGCTTGATTGCAGGGCACTGGTGGCAGCAGGCTTCTTGGCACTGAGAGAGGCACAGAGTGGTGTCTAGGCGTGCAGGAGGTGAACCGTGGGTGCAGTAAGTAGCCCAGTGGGCTACAAGGATGCCTACTAAGGATCATACTAAGGAAAGTACAAGAGCGAGAATGCCGAAGCCCATGGTGCTCCTCTTCTAATCCAATATATAGTAAGAAAGATCATACCCATTACTAATAAGGTTATCTAATCTATTTTTAAAAATACTTTTAGTTGGCAGTTTGCTATGCTGCATATGTATTGAACTGTAATGATTATAAGCTACTGTTCTCCTGCATGGTCTGGCATCCCCCCCCCCCCATTTTCTGCCTCAGCCCCTAAAGGACACAGAGATGAGAACAAAATGTGTGTGCACCCATCCATGTGCGTTTCGCATCAGAGCATAGCGGTGTCCTCCCTGATTCTATGGTTCTGCTTGCACTGCCATTGTGGTCACCTAGGTGGCAGTAGCACAGCAGAGTCTACCATCCCTCCCTCTCTTCCTGAGGTGGAGAGTGTCCCAACTCACCTCCCTTCACTGGCCCTCAAACAACTTGGGCTCATCCCGAACCTTGATCATTGGTGTTACAAGTGGTAGTGATACCGCTGCACTGTGCAGCTGGCCCTTCTTTAGGTAAACCAATAGTAACATGTATGAGCCATGTAGTAGCAATGAAAATTGACCAATATTAATTAACTGAACCTGATCAAGTAACACATTGAAAGATGCAACTGTGTCATGGGGTCAGGTATGGGTTAGTAAAAGATTAGTGTTTAAATGCTTCAAAGGAGCATGTATAATACACTGGCATTAAGTAATCCAGAACATGTCCAGCATTTACATTTCAAGTAAGGCACACCATTATTAGTGATAGCCCTCCTGTTATAAATTGAAATGGTGCCTTGTAAATGCTGTTAGTTCAGAATGCTGAACTGTAACAAAATAAGGGGAGAAGGTACAGGAATTTGCAGGCTTCCAGGGAGTTACTTAAAAAAGAACACTGAATACTGTAGCCATTTTAACTTAAGAATAAATGCCCTAATTGATTAATATTTTAGGCTACTCAGTTTACTCCTATACTTGGTTAACACATGAGCAACTCTCCCTCTGTCTTACAGGGTTAACCTTACATACTGTTTCACTTTTTGCACACTAGAACAGAATCCATTCATTATGTAACTAGAAAATGTTCAGGGTGAGATCTAAGATTCTCAAACCTCAGTCCTCACTATCCTCAAAATACGAAGTATGGGTCCACTCCAGTTATATCCTCTCTGCCAATCTGACTGTGTCTGAGGCATCATTAAAAATATACACTTTGCCTTGTGTGATGGAGTATATGTCCGTCACGCTCCTTTCACCCGTAAACTGCTTTACAGTCCTGCAACAGAGGGAATGCTAGTTTTGACAGAGGCTGTGGTGGGATTTGTACAACCCCCCTTTTGTTTCATTTAAGACCTCACTGGCACAGTATGTTCAACCTGTTGGTTATCTCTCAGTGGGAGGGGGAAGTGTTAACAAGCAACACCTGAGCCCAATGAAGGGAGGAGGAGGAGGAGGGTGAACAAGCAGAAGGAGGTTTCTGTTCCCATTAGATGCAAGTGGAGACAGCAAGAGACTGAATTGCAAGAAGTTTCTGTGAAGCTGAATACAAGTTGTTTACCTTCTTTTTTTCTGTTATTGAAAGAAAATCAGATTTCATTTAATTTAAACTGGTGTCTGGAGTGTTCTCTTTGAGAGAGGTCCCCAAAAGCTACCAGGATTGCTACAGTGTCACACGTGGTTAGCTTTAGCAGTGGGATCAAACTCCCCTTTGTCTACATAAGGGTACGATGGACTCAGACAAAGTATTGAAGTATCTGGCAGAAAAGCAAGCACAACAGGCCCAGATGCAATGGGACTGGATGGGTCAACAAGCACAAACGCCAGCTCAGCTGATACAACAGCAGGCTCAGAGAGACCAACAACTGGCATAAGTCCAGATGCAAAGAGACTGGGTGGCCCAAGAAGTGCAATTGCAGCACAGAGAGACCAGCAGCAGTAGGAGTTTATGAAGCCTGTACTGCAAACACAGAGACTGTACCTTAGCTCCAGATCACAAGAAATCCAGTCACTGTAGGACTCCACCCCTTGCTCACAAAACTGGGTCCTTAGGATGACCCCCAGGCCTACCTTATGGCTTTTGAGAGTGTTGCCAGTACCACTGCCTGGCCAAGAGAAAGTTAGGCTACTCGCATTGCACTGTACCTGACTGGAGATGCCAACTACATACAGAAGCCTAACTGACAGCCTAACTGAAAGCCTTTCTTAAGTCACACAAAATGGCTTTTACTTTGTCCCCCTATCTAGACCCATGACAATGTCATTATATGCTTTTCATAATGCAGTAACTGTGGAAAAATCTTCCCTAAAACCAAACTGGCTCGGATTTAATAGTGTGCTTCCATCTAGTTATATAAACTGCACATGGAACAAACATTCCTGTAACATAGAAACATTACAGGCAGAAAAAGGCCATGAGTTCATCAAAACTGTTCTGGTTCTACCTTAATACTACACCAGACTACTGCTGTGTGAGACCTCAGACTGAGCCCCTACTGTGAGCTTTCTCTGTTCTGCATAGTGCTGTTCGAATAGTATCCTATAAGTCTTTTACTATTGGATGCCATCGCTTTGGCTGGATTTTGGAAGGTCTCAGATGACATAGACATCTGACCAAGGATCCAATCTCCTAGGATCCACAATAAATATCTGAGGTATCTGGGGATCCAACCAGGATCTGATGAATCCTCCAATCTGATCCTGGTATCTGACCATTGGATCCAATTATCTGAGGCTGGATCCGATGGATCTGACCTCAGATAGGTGGATACAACCTAGAATCCACAACTATCTGAATATGGATCTAAAATCCAACTTTGGTCGGATCGTGGTCAGATTTGGAGGCAAATGCCTCCACTATCCTATGGAGGGTAGTCAGATTCACAAAAAAGCACTATGCAAGCACCACTAGCTCTGTAGCTTCCTTCCCTCATTTCCTGCTCCTACAGCATCTAGCCATTTATACAGGGATGGAGAGATCCCAGTCATGGTTAGGTATGACCCATGATGGCTGCTATCAGAGAGAGATGGCCAAACTTAGCAATGACTGGGATCTCTCCATTCCAGGATAGAAGCAGTTTAAAAGAGATTGGGGGCTGGTGGGGGGAGAGTGTCTCTCTAAGAGGGGAAAGGAATCACCTGCATTAGGGAGGAGGAGGTAGTAGGAAGGACAGAACTGCTGTGGGTGCAGGTGCAATCATCAGAAGGCAAAAAGCTAAAGATAGGAGTAGTGTACAGGCCACCATGTTAGGAGGAGCTGTTGGACAGGGAGCTGGGGTCCAAAATTGTGGTAATGGCTGGCAAGGGAGAGGTTATGATCTTGTGGGCTTCAATCTACCGGGGGTTGATAGGAAGATCCCTGCTGCCACCTGTACCAGAACTCAGGTGCTGCTGGAGGCATTCCAGAGTGGGTTTCTGACACAATGTTCCTGAAACCCACCAGGGGAGAGGGCTATACTGAACCTGGTACTAAAGAATGGAATGCATGTCTAGGAGGTCAGGGTGGAAGCATAACTAGCAGGAAGCGACCACAATGCTGTGAGGTTTCACCTAGTCATGGCAAAGAAAGGACTGGAATTAAGACAAGGGTGCTGGACTTCAGAAGGCAGTCTACAGAAGGATGGGGGAATTCTGGAAGGGCGCTTCACTGGGATAAGGAAGGAAATGGGCTGTTCCAGAAATGCGCCATTATCAAGAAAGGGCTATTGGCAGCCACTAATGAGTGTGCCAAACTGAAGAGCAAAAAAAGCCAGAGCCAAGAAGCCCAGCTAGTTTGATATGGAGGTTGCTTAGGCAGTAAAAAGCAAGAGGGCACCCTTCAAAAGTTACAAAAGTACCAGCAGGGATGAGGACAGGGAAGAATACAGCAGCACAGCAAAGGAGGTGAGCAAGGTAGTATGACTGGCCAAGGCCAAGAAGGAACTGCAGCTGACGGGGGGGGATGGGAGAGAATGCCTTCTTCCAGTACATCAGGGAGAAGAGGGATATCAGGGACAGAACAGACAGGCTGAAGAGGGAGGAGGAGTGGTGAAGAGTAGCACGGAGAAGTTGGAAGTACTTAAGTACTTAAGTAGGTAACATAGGTAGGAGTTGATTTTAACATTGTTTTACTAGTCTAAGATCTAATGCAAATTGACCAGGGCTAGTGCAGCTAACTCTCTACTTCTCCATCTTTATCCCAGCCTCATCATAGCTGCTCCCTCTCCCCTCCAAATTTCTCAACTTTGTAGTTTCCCTTGACACCACTGCAGACCAGGCTCTGAAATAACCATCCATAGATGCATAGCCTTCATTACTGGCAAGTGTAGAGGTCTCCAGCTCTTCTAAATGGACTGTGCCAACCAACGCCATCCATACAGTCCCACTCTAATCCCACCCATCATGTCCTTTCATCCTAAAAAGAAAGCTTTGGAGCATGTATGGTACAAAAGTAAACCGTAGTAAACTACATAATTTTGTAGGTTAAAATCGTCATTCTTGGGGTGCATAGATGATCCTATACAGAAATAAAGCTAGTATAGCTTCATGCCTATGTACTGTTTCCCCTTGGTTGATGAAAGCATGATGTTTAAAAAAAATCTATTATTGTTGGGGCAGAGCATGTTAACATCTATACTATTAAAAATAAAAATGTCATAAAGTTTTCTATTTCCCAAGTCCCTTAGTTGTGTGTAGCCCCTCCTCAAAGAAACCCTAGATATGCTCCTGGCTCCCTTGGCACTGTGCAAAAACTTCCAGAAGTGCAGGTTTCAAGCTGATCACATGGTGGGAGCTGAAAGTGTCTTTCTCTGCTTGACTCTGTGCATTGCCCTGTGGGTGGTGGTAAGAGTGTGATGATTTACTCAATGATGTCAGCTTTTGTGAGTGCAGGGCTAGGACTGCATGATTGAACATTTGCTGTTGTGGTATCCTCTGGTTCTGTGGGGGAGAGGGGGAGAGGGAGCAGAAAGAGGAAGGGAGGAGGCCATGGTACAAAACAATGGGGGGGTGGGCACACCGTGTGTGATGACACTACAGTCTTCTTTTCTGCTTTGGCAGGAAGCAATGTGGGAGCAGGATAAATATACAATAATCAGAGTATTTCTTGGCTTGCTTTTTTTCTCTATGAGCGGTCAAAATGTTCCTTTATAATTGTGGGCTAGTGCATCCATCTGCAGGCTAGTGTAATTTTGAATCAATTTGTCCTGCTGGCTATTGCTAAATAAAGGTTGAGGTTAAGTGCGATCCTTCATAATGGCTCACCTTTCCTAAAATTGATAGCCCACGTTATTATTTTTAACACAATATACTGTATGTCTAATTTCATCTTGAGTGTTTGCAAACTAGAACTGCCCACAACATAGCGAGGAAGGGAATTACAGATGCTAAGGACATGCTGATTAGACCAAGAAATTATTTCCTGGTCCTACATATCTCCCCTTTTAATTGTAAACAATGTGATCTAGTGTCATAGATCATATCCCTCAATTATTCTAACCCAAGGCACTCCCATAGGTTATCGTTAAGAATGCACTATAGACCAAACACAGATCCTCCCGTAGCCTTCTATATTCCAAGGAATATAAATCTAAAACCTTGAGTCTGTCTAAGTAACTAAGATCACTAACATTCACAGTTAGTCTAGTAGCTCTGTGCTGTACACCTTCCATGAGATTTATTTCAGTTCTTCCACTAGGTGACCACAGTTGAACACAATATTCAAGATGAGTTCTCACCAGTGACTTGTATAGTGGAAGAATAACTTCCTTGTTTCGACAGTGGATATGTCTTCTGATACTGGTCAGAATTGTATTAGCTCTTTTAACTATCGTACTGCACTGCTTTTTAAAATCCAAATTACTAGTAATATGTATCCCCAGATCCTTCTCGTCTTCACTGACCCTCAAAATCTCCTCATTTACAAAATATTCATACCTAGCATTATTTCTACCCAAGTACATACCACCACGTTTGTTTATGTTTAACTCCAATTGAAGATCATCAGTCCATTGAACTGTTTTATCCAAATGTCCCCTGCAGTTTTTCAGCTGATTCCCTTGATCTTACTACAGCACTCACTTTAATATCATCCGCGAGTTTGGATATCCATACATCTTCAAATCCACATATACATGTCACATATAATTTAAACAAGGAGGGACCCTTACGGAACTCCACTGGTAACACTAGACCATTCAGAAACATGACCATGTACACAGACAAATTACTGTCTACCATCCAAGCAAGATGCCACCCATCTCACTATCCTACTGTTTAATCCCATATTGGCTACTGTTTGAACTCATTTATCATGGGGGATGTTATCAAACGTCTTGCTCAAGTCGAGAAATATAATAGTAGCTGATTCTCCCTGATCTAATACCTTGGTTGAACATGTTCTCCCTTTACCAAAACCATGTTGTGTTTGGTCTACGAGTACTTTATCCTTAATAAAATTCTCCATCATGTCCTTAATAGCACCCTCTAAGATTTTACACAGTATTGACGTAAGGCTCATTGGCCTGTAGTTTTCAACATTCTTTTTAGTCCCTTTCTTAAAGATGGGAGTAACAAAGGCCTCCTTCCAAGCATCAATGACAGTAGCACTATGAAGAGACTCTTGAAAGATCCTAGTTACTGGACCAGTTATTTCTACCACCACTTCTTTTATAACCCTCATATGTACACCATCAGGACCAGGGGATTTGTTTATATTAATGCTCTTAAGTCTCTTCTCTTTGTCTGATTCCGAGAGTACAATGGCCCAGATATTCAAAAGGGTTGCGCATGGCGCAACAGTGTTGCATCATGCGCAACCCACTGATGCGCCCCGGCATTCGATATTCAAAGGGAAAGTGCATGGCACAAATCCCGGCGCGCCGAGTGCATCAGTACGTATGGCACAGGTGGGGGCATGCCTATGCACAACCTGCACAGCCCCATATTCAGCCCGGGATGTAGAGCCATGCACGCGCGCAAACCCCTACCCGCGCCAGTGCACAAAGTTAAGCCAAAAAAAAGGAACAACTGATGGCCACCCACAGGTGAGCTGCCACATTGCAGGGTGCAACACGGCAGCTGCCACCTATGGGTGGCCACCCGCGTTCCGGCTGCATCTGGTGGCACCCCCCCATGCCCGATCACGGGCATCTGTCTAAAAATAGAAATATTTGTCCAATATCCCTGGTGGTCCAGTGGACCGCTATGTGCCCGATCGCCAGGCATCTGTCTAAAAATAGACATATTCGTCCAATATCCCTGGTGGTCCAGTGGACCGCTATGTGCTCGATCCCGGGCATCTGTCTAAAAATAGACATATTCATCCAATATCCCTGGTGGCCCAGTGGATCGCTGTGTGCCCGATCGTGGGCATCTGTCTAAAAATAGACATATTCGTCCAATATCCCTGGTGGTCCAATGGACCACTGTGTGCCTGATCGCTGGCATTAAAGAAATACCCCATCCCTCGGTCTGGGTCTGCCTCGCCCACTGAGCACCACCACCAGTTTCCGCCGAGTGGCGGCAGCCCACCTGCCGCCCGCCGCCCGCCGACTGGTCACCGGTAGGCTGCACACCCACTGGTTCGAAGCAGCTGAGCCATCGGGCGCAGTTCTCATACATTCCAGATATGGAATGATTCATTCACATATCTGAATGTAGTAGAAGTTGCATGCCCATTGGCTCACACTCAGAACCATCGGGCATGCAGCCCTCACCCGAGGTGTCAGTCGGCGGGCAGCGGGGCGGCAGGCGAGTGGGAGCTGCCACCACTGGCTGACCGGGGAGCAGGCGTGGTGCTCAGTGGGCGGGTGGTGGGGGTACCACTAAACCACTAGGGATATTGGAATTGTTTTTGTTTTACAAATGCCAGCGATCAGTACATAGCGGTCCACTGGACCATCAGGGATATTGATCTAATATTTCTATTTTTAGACAGATGCCTATGATCGGGTTGCAGGGGGCGCTGGTCCCCGATGGTTGCTGCCTGAGCAGGGCGCCAGGTGCAAGTTGTCGGGATCGGTGCGCATGCAATGCAAATGAGGCATAATGACATGCAAATGGCCCCATGTGCACCTTGCATAAATTATGGCCCCATTTGCATGTCAACTTTTGAATATCGCGGTGCTGTGCATGGCGCATCGGCATTGCGCTTAGCGCATTCCATGCTCCATTCTGCCACTTGCGCTGATGCAGTGCCACTGCGCCATGCACACTAGGGTGGTTAGGTGTGATATTCAAAGCTGCTGAGCCATGGTGCAGCTCCTTTGAATATCACTTAGTCCACACCCCTGCGCAGCCAAGTTGAGCTGCGCCCATGCTTGCACCACAGCCCGGCGCAGTTTGAATATCTGGGCCATTGTGTTCTTCATGCACATCATCATCTATCTTTAAGTCATTGTTTATCTTGGGGGCAAACACTGACCTAAAATAATCATTAAATACCTGTGCTACCATTTGGTCTTCCATAATCAACTCACCTCTGCTATCTGATCCTTATTTCATTTGATAGAATTGATGTACTTATAAAAAGATTTGTCACTGTCCTTTGCCCCGTCAGCAAGTCTCAATTCAGAATCATGCTTAGCCTTTTTTATTGCACTGTTGTACTTTGGTCTTGTATACTGTAGCTCCTTATCAAGAGGGGAATCTGTTTTCTTTGATCCAATATAAACTTTCTCCTTATCCTTTATTAACTTCTTAATATTGTCATTAAACCATGGTGGGGTAATATTTGTCTTTTTGTACTTGGTTTTGGTTGGAACATATTTTTCGGTAAGATAATATAATTTTTCCACAAATATATTCCACATGGCCTCTAGACTTACATTTTCAAAATCTTTTCTCCGATTCCATGCTCTTGATTCCTTTCTCATTTCCTTGAAATTTGCCTTACCAAAACATTTCACTTTAGTAACACCTGATAATGCTTTCTTACTTATCTCTATATTGAACTGCACCATGGCATGGTCACTGTTACCTAATGGAGCCCTTGTAATACAGTCTGTCATAGAGTCCCCCATATTACTTAATAATAAATCCAATGTGTTAGAACCACTTGTTGGTGACTCAGCATATTGCCATAGTACTAATTTGGCTAGACTCTCAAGAAACTCCTTCTCCAAATTATTGTTTCCTTTCCATAATTTCCAGTCTTTTGATCTTGTATTTAAATCTCCCAGCAGGATCAACTTTTTTCCAGATGTAATGAATTTAGGAACTCAAGCATTTCATTACTTAATGTACCTTCTTGTGAAGGTGGTCTATATATTATGCCTAAAATTATTTTTTTACTTCTCTCCGGAAAAATCTTTATTCAGACTTGCTCAAGTTGGCTCTCTCTCTCCCCCAATCCAGGTCCTCCACCTTGAGATCATTAGCTGCATATAGTGTGACTCCACCTCCATTTCTATCTTATCTTTCCTTACCGAAAAACTTGTACCCTGTAATGTCTCTGTCCCAGGTCTCATCCTGGTTCCACCATGTTTCTGTTATTGCACAGACCTTGATATGTTCTCTGTGTAAAATATATTCTAATTATGCCTTCTTATTCACCAGGCTTCTTGCATTTAACAGCAGACATCTCCATCCTTCATTCAATGGGTTGTTGTGCACCTTGTCTTCCCTGTTACTATCAAACACATCACTTGGTATCCCTTCCCCTTGCCCCTCATGAACCAGGTTAAAAACCTGTTAATTATCTGTCTTATCCTAACTCCCAACAACCTAGATCCTCTTTTATTCAAATGGATCCCTCCCTTGCAAAGAGTGCTGGGTTGCTAAGATTATATCAGTTGTGCAGAAAGGTAAGCCCTCCCTCAGGTGCCATCTTTATAGCCAACCATTATCAATAATAATCTCCCTTATTGTGGTTATACCAGCACTTGGGACTGGCAGTATTTCATAAACAATTAACTTACATCTATTGCTTATCTGTGTGCTGCCCAGTTTCTCAAAATCCCTCTGGACATCCAATTGCTTTGTCCTTCCAATATCATCTACCCGCATGGATCACTGCAATAGGTTCAGTGGCACCTTCAAGAAAGCCTTCTAACCCATCTTTATATCTGTAATTTTGGCCCCTGAAAGTGATGAAACCATACAGTTTTCTCTTCTACCCTTGCAGATTTTGGTATCTTTTATTGAAATGTTTCACCAGGAAAGGCACACTGAACAACAGGTTGCTTGTCTCATGGTGCATCCTGGGGGGAAGGTCATAGGGAGAAAAACAACACACAACTTACAATACATATGTGAAGCAGCCTTTTAACAGTTGGAAGAGTACTATAATGAACTAGTCCTGATTAAACAGTGCCAAAACATATGACTTACAATACATATAATGAGTAGCATTAAAAGCATTGGTACAATTCACAGTGACGCATGATAGGTTAAACAGTGAAATAAAATTACAGGAATGTACATTGAAGTGCTGTAAAGAAAATACAATTGTATGCAGTCTAAGTAAGATGAGTGCTACGTTAAGTGGGCAGCTAGCGGAGCAGGGGATAGGATGCAGTATGCCAGCTGTCCCAGGTGGGAGTAGTGACTAGTTGCAGGTGCAATTTACAGCGAGAAAGTTTTGTAGGACTAGGGAGATGGAGTGGGGGGAGGAAGAATGACGAATCTGAGGAGGGAGGGCATTCCATAACTTAGGGATGCAATGTGAGAAAGCAAGCTGTCCTACTGCAGTGGACCAATGAGGAACTATTAGTAGCTGAAAGTTGTATGACCTAAGGGAATGGTCCTGTGGGGGGAGAGCAGATAGGGAGGAGATAAGATAAGGGGGGTCTCTGTATACTTTAAGATTGAATCACCTATTACCACAATGTCACTGTGGTTATTTCTTTTGTTTGTCACATTTATCCCTTATCTTCCATTCATATGCAATATTGCGCCTTGATTGATTGATTGTTTCCCTATGTGGGCTCCCTGTATTTTCATCTGGGGTCCCCCCCTTTCCCCTAAATTAGACTCCAAGTTCTCCAAATTGTGGTCCTGTAAGGGTAGAAAAGAGTTCCTAAGCTCAATTGAAACCTCTCCCAAACATTGTCCCCCCTCCTTCTTTGTACTCCTCTCTGAACCATACACCAACTGTCATCCTTATAAACTTCAGAACTCTTTATATCATGCTCTGTTGACCTTTTCCTTTTATCTCCCATTTCATCATTGTACTGTTTGTTTACCTCTTCCTGTATACTTGATAATGAATTATCTGTAAACTTTCCTAAAGTGCACATTTCACTTTGAACTTCCGCCTGCTTTCTTAGAAGCTCAGTTTCTGCCTATAATTCCTGTATTAATACACAATTTTTACAGGTGAAACTCTTAGCAAACTTACCCCAGGAAAACATCAGACATCCAGAATCCACAGCACCCAGGGGAGTGTTTATTTACCAACAGCGTCAAGGAAAAGGGTGTAACAAAGTGGTCACGCAAATATACTTGGGTTTTGATATTATCAAAGTCTAAAACAGTGTAACTGGTCACTTACACTGCTTAAAATATTACAAGCCCCACCAAGGATAAATTCCACCATGGCCACTCAAGGGTACTTGGAACTAGCAAGATGGAAAGCAGATGTAACACAATAATGCAAACACAAAACATAGAAACATAGAAATTGTCAGCAGATAAGGACCGCCAGGCCCATCCAGTCTGCCCAAAAGCCCTACACTAGTTTGTGGCCTCTGACCCTACCTGGTCAATGGCTTTTCACTCCTCCTTCCCACCTCTATGGTACCCTTATGCTTGTCCCATGCATGTTTAAAACCCTCCACTGTGCTCGCCCCCGCCACCTCCTGTGGCAGTCTATTCCATGTGTCCACCACCCTCTCTGTGAAGAAAAACATCCTCACATTTCCCCTCAACCTGCCACCTTTCAATTTCATATCATGCCCCCTCATTCTTGTACATCTCTTATATTGGAAGATGTCTCCCTCTGCACCTTTTTAATGCCCTTAAGGTATTTGAATGTTTCTATCATGTCCCTCTGATCCCTCCTCTCCTCCAGCAAGTACATATTGAGGTCCTTTAGTCTCTCCTCATATGTTTTCTGGTGCAAGCCCTGTACCATCTTAGTCACCCTTCTCTGGACTGCCTCCACCCTGTAAATGTCCTTATGAAGGTGAGGCCTCCAGAACTGCATACAGTACTCTAGATGAGAACTCACTAGCGTTTTGTACAATGGCATCACCACCTCCCACCTTCTGCTAGTGATATCTCTGCCTGTGCATCCCAGCATGCCACGGGCCCTCCCTGCAGCCTTTGTACTCTGCTTAGACACCTTTAGGTCATCAGAAACGATAACCTCCTGGTACCTTTCTTTCTTGGTGATAGTCAGCAACTCCCCCCATCCTTTAGCTCTCCGCAGGGTTCCCTCTTCCCAGGTACATTATTTTGCACTATTATCTGAAACAAAGAATAGAACACCTTGCCTGCAGTGCCACTGTCCCTACTTGACACGCTAGACACATGTGCAGAGACACATGCCTGTCTCTGCGCGTGTCATCTCAGCACATACTTGCCCCACTCACTGAGGGGTGTATTTTAACAGGAAGGGACCTGGAAGTGGATATGGGGAGTCATGCAGCTAGCCTCAGCACTGAACAAAGTTAAAAAATAAATGTACTACAAAGAAAATGCCGACCCTCACTGTATTAATTAAAAATTGAGCTCCCCAAATACATTGCAATAGTCCAAGACTATTACAGATGCTAGCCTGCAGCAACTGTAGTCCCTACATGTCTTTGGTGACTACAGTACCCAACCTCCTCTGCACGGTTTCCCAGCAACCAACACACAAGCTTCCCCCCCAGTAAGTTGCAATCCAAATAACGTGTACTGCGTTATACTTTTAGTTATAGCTGTTCAGTCTTCAGAAAGGCGAGGGATGACCCGGTCCACCAGGAAGAGAAGAAGGGGGGATAACAGGGGGGTGGAGGAGTCATAAATGGGGGAATGACATTAACAGAGTGATGGGGATTTAAAGGCCCTGAAGGTGGACAAATTCACAGGCCTGGACGGCATACACCTGAAGGTGCTAAGGGAATTAGGAAACATGCTGGTGGGTCCCCTGGTGGATCTGTTTAACACCTCTCCAGAAACAAGAGTGGTACCCATCAACTAGAGAACAGTACATGTAGTGCTGCTACATAAGAGAGGGACAAGGCATGACCCTGGTAATTATCAACTGCTTAGTCTGACCTCGATAGTGGGGAATCTCATAGAAACCATACTGAAGGAATACTGGTAAACTTTCTGGATGAAAATGTACTCAGTGATGAAAAGCAGCAATGGGTTCCTGTCAGGGTGGTCCTGCCAGACTAGCCAAACTGATTTCTTTGATTGGGTAACAAGGACAGTGGACAGGAGCCAAGCAGTGGACATACTGTACCTAAGAAATACAAAATCACAGATACCCCCATAATGCAGAGCATCATGGGCTGTATATGCAAATCACCACAGAATATTATGCTGGTTCAACTTTAAACAGAAATCTATGGTGCCAAAAGGTCTCTCACACATTCTGCAAAGGGTGCCAACAGAAGACACAGACACATGTTTCATCCTACCAGGGCTCATCAGTGTGCCTCGTTGTATGACACCCAAGTGGAATAAACCAGCTAGTCTAAGTTGCTGTACCTGGGTTATGTTGTGGTGAGCCTAATAAAATTAAAAAACAAGCTAAAAGACAAAAAACCTCAGTGCGCAAGCACTGAGGCAAGGGTACCCCAAAGGGCATTGGCCGGGAAGCCAAGTTTCAAAGAAATACAGAATCACACATACCCCCATAATGCAAAGCATCATGGGCTGTATATGCAAATCACCACAAAATATTATGCTGGTTCAACTTTAAGCAGAAATGCATGGTGCTGAAAGGTCTCTCTCTCTCACAGTCCACAAAGAGTGCCAACAGAAGACACATACACATGTTTTTCATCCTACTAGGCCTCAATAGTGTGCCTCATCTGTATGACACCCCAGTGGAATGAACCAGCTACCCTAAGTTGGTCTGTCTGGGTTATGTTGTGGTGAGCTTAATAAAAACCAAAAACAAAGCAAAAGGGAAAAAACCTCAGTGCGCAAGCACTGAGGCAAGGGTTACCCCAAAGGGCATTGGCTGGGAAGCCAAGTTATACTTTATACTGTTCCTAGATTTCAGCAGGGCCTTTGACTCTGTTCCCCACAGGACACTAATTCGGAATATGGAGGACCTGGGGGTAGGGGTGAATCTGGCTGAGTTGGCAAAATACTGGCTACAGGATAGAAACCAGATGGTGATGGTTGGGTGGGGGGATTCTTGGAGACTAGGCCGGTCACTAGTGGGGTCCCACTGGGCTCAGTGCTTGGCCTAGTGTTATTCAACATCTTTATCAGCAATATTGCGGATGAGGTAAAAGGCAAAATTTGACTTTTTGCAGATGACACAAGTCCCGTGGGAGAGTGGACATAGAAGAAGGGAGACAGGACCTTAGGGTGGACCTAGCAAAATTAGAGACATGGTCAGGCATGTGGCAGCTGGGATTCAGTGCCAGAAAGTATAGAGTAATGCACTTAGGGGCAAAGAATAGGATACTGGCCAAAGGTGAAAGAAGAAAGAAACCACTATGGTTTTCTAAAGAGGTGGGAGACGAAGTAAGGGCTAAAAGAACAAGTTTAAGGAAGTATAAGGGGACCCAAAGGGAGGAGGACAGGGTGGTGTACCTTGAATGTCTCAGAGAGGTAGGGAAGGCTGTTCGGAAAGCCAAGGCACAGACAGAGGAGGGTTTAGTGTGATCTGTGAAAAAAGGGGACAAGACATTCTATAGGTACGTCACTGATAGAAGAAAAAACCGGGGGAGATTGTGAGACTCAAAGGGGAGAAGGGAGAGTGTAAGGAGGGGGATCTAGACAAGGCAGAAATACTGAACATTGAGGAGGGAGAGGGTCAAGGGCCATAGTTGGGGAGCAGAGGTACTGGGGGGGGCAGAAATGGACACCAGTCCATTCACAGTGGAGAGAGTTCTGGACAAACTCATAAAGCTGAAGGTGGATGAAGCCAAGGGGCCAGATGACGTACACCTGAAGATATTAAGGGGGCTGTGGAGGGAACTAGCAGCACCTCTGGCCACCCTGCTCACAGAGTCACTCAACACAGGCATGGTTCCAGAGGACTGGAGGAGGGTGCATGTAGTCCCACTGCACAAAAGTGGCAGTAGGGTGGAAGCGGGGAACTACAGGCCAGTCAGCCTCACCTCAGTGGTGGGGAAGATCATGGAGACACTGCTAAAAGAAAGGATAGTGGCACACCTGGAATCATTTGGTGCCCAGGATCTGAGGCAGCATGGATTCACATCAGGAAGGTCTTGTCTAATAAATCTGATAGATTTTTTGATTGGGTGACTAGGGAAGTGAATCAGGGAGGGGCCATAGACATCACCTGCCTGGATTTCAGCAAAGCCTTTGATAGTGTCCCACACAGAAGGCTGGTTAACAAGATGAGTAGTCTGGGCATGGGGCATAAGGTGATACAGTGGGTTAGAAACTGGCTGACAGACAGAAGGCAGAGGGTGGTGGTAAATGGGATCCAATCTGGGGAGAGAGGGGTGACCAGCGCAGTGCCACAAGGATCAGTACTCGGACCAGTCCTGTTCAATGTCTTCATTAGTGACATTGCAGAGGGCCTGGAAGGAAAGGTCTGCCTATTTGCAGATGATACCAAGATCTGCAACAGAATGGATACTCCAGAAGGGGTGTAGATAATGAAGAGGGACCTGGAGAAGCTTGAAAGATGATTTGAAGTGTGGCAACTGGGTTCAATGCAAAGAAGTGCAAGATAATGCACCTGGGTAGGGGGAACCCTGGGGAGACCTACAGGATAGGGGGAGGTGCTGACCATCACCAAAGAGGAGAGGGACCAAGGGGTTAACATATCTGATGACCTGATGGTATCAAAGCAGTGTGCAAAGGCTGCAGTGAGGGCTAGTGGCATGCTGGGATGCATAGGCAGAGGTATTACTAGTAGGAGGCAGGAAGTGGTGATGCCATTGTATAAAACACTAGTAAGATCTCACCTGGAGTACTGTGTGCAGTACTGGAGACCACACATGCATAAGGACATAAATATGGTGGAGGCTGCCAGAGAAGGGTGACAAAGATGTTGCATAGTTTGCACCACAAAACATATAAGGAAAGACAGAGAGACCTCAATATGTACCCACTGGAGAAGAGGAGAGGAGAGAAAGGGGTGACATGATAGAAACTTTTGAGTACCTCAAGGGCATAAACAAGGTACAGTTGGGAGATCTTTACCAATGTAGAAAAGATACCAGAACAAGGTGGCATGATATGAAATTGGAGGGGAAGGAGATTAAGAGGTAACATGAGGAAATTTGTCTACACAGAGAGCGTGGTGAACGCTTGGAATTTCCTGCCACAAGAGGTGGTAGGGTCAAGCACAGTGGAGGGCTTTAAACAAGCCTGGGACAAGCACAGGGAAACTTTGAGTGGGAAGGGAGTGATGAAAAGCCATTGACCACTTAGGGTGAGTGGATGCATACATGTATAGGGCCTATGGGCAGACTGGATGGGCCTAGCGGTCCTTATCTGCCAGCAATTTCTATGTTTCTATGTTTGAGAACCTGGAAACCAAATACTGGCTGTGAGGTGTGCAGGTCACCAAGTCAGTGGAGGAGAAAGACGTGGTTCAGTGTGTGCCTGCCAGTGCAGTGTTTGTACAACTGTATTGCTTTATTTTGGCTTGCCTGTTTCCTCTGGATTTCCACCCTCGGTAAAGGTGCCAGGAAAAGAGTTCTCTCAGCTAAAGGAAATGGTAGCTAAAGAGGCAAAGGACCAAAGAGTGGTGTAACAGAGCTCACCTCCTCCTCTGACTCATGTAATAGGCCTGGTAGCAAGGATGAGTGGAAATCCCTCCTGTGGGGGAATCTCTGGGGAAACCAAGGTTACCAGGTAATCCTTCCCTGCAGACTTCTGCAAATTATGAAGCTAGCTGTTGGTAAGCTTGATGGAGTTCAGAATTTGGTTCTCTAATGTATGTTTCAAAGCATGATGAAGTCCAGTGACCCATGCTCTTGATGTTATGTGCCTGGTTGTTCTTTCTGGAAGCAGTGGTGGCAGCTCCAGTTCTAAAGGAATTGCCGGAATACTTGACAACCTTGAGGCCCAGACAGCAAAGTAACATTCTGACATGGAGGATGAACCAAAACATAGTCATGATGGAATGGTAGTCAGAAAACAGGAGAGAATGAATGGAATCGGTATGTTATTCCATGGATTGCAGATGGTTGAGGACTTGAATAGGACACCATGTTGAGTCTGTTGAATGATACAGTATGGGGACCCCTTTGTGCGTTCTGTCAGATTTTGATCTAGACAAGGTGAGGATGGAGTGATCTGTTGATATTTTCTGAAGACAGTTGTTGATGAGATGAACTGAGGGATTGAAAATAGAAGATGCTACAGTAAGTTCTCTGGAATGTAAGAATCCCCCAAAAATGCCAAGGTCATGGCTGCTTGGATGTTAAGATCAGAGAAGGATTGAAAGCCTATCTTTTGCAAGGTTCATCATTCAGTAATAGAGGTTGTATTCTATGGGCTTTCTGTTTGACAGTTCTTGAGGGGTGGATTTTGTCAATCCTTGGAGAAAAGCCTTGATCGCTGAACAAGACAAGTAGGAGCGTAAAGTATCATGATGGACAGACATGATGGTACATTGAATATTAGAAATGTATTGTTTGATTGTCATGGCTGTAAGGCTGAATGACTTACAGCAATAAGAAGCAAATTCCAGCACGTGAGGAACTGAATACAGTAATAGATTGATATTTTGGAGGGCACAAAAGGATGTACATTTCTTTTGTGCTAATTTATAGACAGATTGGGTTGAAGCAAGTAAGAAAGTCCAGATAATTAAGGAGACATGATTTAAATAAAAGGCCAGGTCATCTAAATGGTGAAGGAGGAGTCATCTCTTTGCTGGCTTGCGGACATACAGCTTTGAATTGCTGGAAATGAAAATGAGAAAGCTAATCAGCCAGAAAGTTAGAAGGCCCAGGAATATACATGCAGTGAGTTCTGAAGTGGTGAGTTAAAGAGGTCCATGTCAGTCATCTAAGGAAGTTCATTATGGAGTGGGAGGATGATCACCCTTTGTTAATGATGGCTACTGCTGTTTGGTTGTTTGAATAAAATGTCATGAGTTGACTGCTCCATAGGTGTCTTCAGGCAAGGGTAGCTGAAACAATGGGATAGATTTCAAATAAGGAGGAAGCAGAATTAAACAAAGGAGCTCTTCTTCTTTGGATGACCAGGGACAAGCAAACTAGGAAGGACCACAAATAGCAGAAAATACAAAGGCCGGAGTGATATTGGTAAATACTTCAAAGTTTGAGTTGGGCATTGGACCCTTAAAGAACACTGATGTGCCATTCCAAGTCATGAGAAAGTGGGACTACATGACAAAGTCTGAACAGGCAGAGGCAATGATGGTAACGTGCTGGTCCAGGACAGTGAGTGAGTGGTCTAGATCAAGAAGATGCAGTAGATAATGAAGCTCCTACCATGAGGAATTATTCGCATTGTGAAATTGAGGTAGCCCAATAACGACAGCAGTTGTCTTTAGGTACAGGATCATTTTGACAGAAAGGAATGAACCAGGGCTGATATGTGTTGGAGATTCTCCAGGGGGAGACAGGCTTCCATATTGATGTACAGTAGGTTAGTTCTATGCCGAGAAATTCCAAAGTCATAATGGGTTCTTGAGTTTTGCCATCAGCCAAAGGGATGTTGAGTGATGAAAACAGACGATGAAGGTAGGTGATGCTTCCAGCAGGAGGGCAGTCTGGAATATCTATGAGGAGAAAATCATCAAGAAGGTGCAGCATGAAAAGACATCTATACGTGTTCAAAAGAATCCAGCACAGAGTACTAGAAAATAAGTCAAACAAACTAGGGCTGTTTTTGCATTCAAAGGTTAAATGAACTGCAAAATAATATGGGTTTCTCCAAGAAATTCCATATATGTGCCAGAGGGAAGGCCGTATTGGTTACAGTTTCAAAGCATCTGTGATGTCAGCCTTGGTTAGCCAAGCACCAGGTTCAGCGAGCTTTATGAATTTGATTGCGTGATCTATTCAAGCATAGTCTAGGGAATAGTCTTCTGAAGGAATTGGTGAATTAATACGAACATACGTACATATGAAATGCCAGCAGAAACAGGCCTCACGGTCTGTCGAGTCTGCTCAATTGTACAGCTAGCCCCTCAACTTGCAGCTGTCCCACCTCCTCCCTCCCCTCCTCATAACCCCCTGCTACCATTAATGCTAGGATTAGCAAAAGAATGAGGGGTTGGCAGATCAATAATGAGGCATTTCATTCTGGAATATTTTCAGGTAGCTATCCCAGTGAGACTGATATGGGTAAACTTCAGGTTCCAATGTAGCCGGTTTGAGAGTAGGGCAAGTAACTGATATGGTATATACTGCGAGAAGAGCAGTATGGTAACCATGTAACAGACCAGTGATTAAAAACTGACGTGGCCTATTTGAAATTAGGGCAAGTAACTGATGTGGTCGAAACTGCAAGAAGACCAGTATGGAAACGATGTGACAACCCAGTGATTAAAAACTGGGCAAACTGCTGGGGGGATATGTTGGAAAAAGCTGCTGAAGGCATTGCATGTGAACGGGAGTTGATGTATGAATTAAATGTAATTTGTGGCCTTGATGTTGAATAGGGGAAGGTTTCTGGTGACAGACCAACTTGAAATGGGCCTCTCCACATTGGCTGCAGATGTGTATAAGGGTACACAAAGATGTGAAACGGGTTGATTCATTTAAATAATTGCATACCGCACTTCTGGCAGAAAATACCGTTTGACACCTTTGTTTTTTCGGGGCATTCTTAGGAGTACAGAAAGCATGTTGAGAAGAAGAGGTTTTAGCAGGAGCAGTACTGGTGGATGGTTGGGAATGGAGAATTGTAAGGGGAACTAAGGTGGCTTAATGAGAGAAAGATCCACAGATAATACAGGTTAGGGCCCTTTGATGGATGAAAGGCCTACAGAAAAGCTCATTGTCTAGTGATGCCCGGGATATGCATGAGTTGTACCCAGAGAGATACGCTGCTGCTTTGGCCGAAAATGATTTGTGGTAATCATAGAAACACATGCCCCAGTATCATATAACTAGGGCAACAACAATATAAAGGTAGGAATCAAGCTCCTCATGTCTAGCTGGATGAGCTTCACAAACAGTTTCTTGGTAGACACTGAAAGCCTCGACAGATTTTGCTATCGTTAGCTTTTTAAGAAGGTGAGAATCTTTTGCTTTTGAACTACAGAAAAAGACACACAAGAAACAATTCTATTTTCAGAGGTTTCATGAGATGAACTAAGGAGGGCTATGAGGTTTATGTAGTTACCTTTGATGATGTCCTTCGTGATGCAATTTGGCACCAAATAGGTAGGACAGCTGTGGTTGGAATGGGAAGATGTGAGGCCAAGAGGATAGTACCTGTTGCAGGTACAGGGATGGTGGAACAGGAACTTGAAGGACCTAGAGATGGCAGCACTGGTAGAGGGGTTTCGGGAACCCTAGAAGGTGCTGGCAAAGGATATGGCTTTGGTGATGTAGTTGATACAGCAGCCCTGGAGTCTAAGCTGGAAATAGCTGAATTGACTTGGAGTAATAAATTGTGAAGTTCTGTAAACTGGGATGTGGCAGGAGTTGAAGGTGGCTGGGAAGTGGCAGGAGTTGCAGGTGGCAGGAGTTGAAGGTGACTGGGAAGTGGCAGGAGTTGCAGGTGGCAGGGATGTGGCAGGAGTTGCAGATGGCAGGAAAGTGGCAGGAGTTGCAGGCGGCAGGAGTTGCAGGTGGCAGGGATGTGGCAGGAGTTGCAGGTGGCAGGAGTTGCAGGTGGCAGGGATGTGGCAGGAGTTGTAGATGGCAGGAAAGTGGCAGGAGTTGCAGGTGGCAGGGATGTGGCAGGAGTTGCAGGTGGCAGGGATGTGGCAGGAGTTGAAGGTGACTGGGAAGTGGCAGGAGTTGCAGGTGGCAGGGATGTGGCAGGAGTTGCAGATGGCAGAGATGTGGCAGGAGTTGCAGGTGGCAGGGATGTGGCAGGAGTTGCAGATGGCAGGAAAGTGGCAGGAGTTGCAGGTGGCAGGGATGTGACAGGAATTGCAGGTAGCAGGGATGTGGCAGCAGTTGCAGATGGCAGGAAAGTGGCAGGAGTTGCAGGTGGCAGGGATGTGGCAGGAGTTGCAGGTGGCAGGGATGTGGCAGGAGTTGAAGGTGGCTTGGAAGTGGCAGGAGTTGCAGGTGGCAGGGATGTGGCAGGAGTTGCAGATGGCAGGAAAGTGGCAGGAGCTGCAGGTGGCAGGGAAGTGGCAGGAGTTGCAGGTGGCAGGGAAGTGGCAGGGGGTGCAGGTGGCAGTGTAGTCGGGATATCGGAGTATGAAGTTGCAGGAGGAGGATTGGCAGTGAGGGTGGCTAAGTAGAGAGTAAGTAGATTCTTCTTAACAGATGATGACAAAAAAGGGAATCCCAAGACTTAGAGAGTGACCACAAGCTCAGATACTGTCCATCCCTTCATTCAGAGCTGGGATTTAGCCACTGCCTTCCTGTGGATGGACTGAGGAGGATCAGACTCTGGGTCTGAATGACCAGAATGGCCATTGTTAGTGGATGACATGGCTGCAAAAGGAAAAATACTGCATGAGCAAGACACTGTAGGGTGTAAAACCTTTCAATGAGGAGGTAACTGTTAAGGGAGGATCACCACTGGTGTCCTGAGCGATGCTCGGAATGGGACCCGGTCTCAAGTATAGGCTAGGCTAGGCACACGGCTGAATGATAGTACTTTCAAAGGCTGCCACACTACAGCTATGTCACTGTTCCCAGTAGCCTTAGACTGAGGATGGAGAGACAAGTTATTGAGGCAGAAAAAGGGCTCTGGACTGATACCCACCAGGGCATATCGTAGAAGGTCTGATAGGAGAGCAGCACTGTGGAGCACCCAGACTGAGACTGCAGAGTGGCATCTGGAGTCTGTATTGAATGGTGGAGAACAAGCAAAGAGGACAGGTGAGGAACACAGTGATGAATACTGAGATAAAACTGAGAAGCAGCCACCTTGAACACAGTAACAATGCCAGGAACAACAGAGTCTCACTGGAGAAGAACACAGGAGGAGACACGAGCAGCCAGGTGTAAGGAGCAGGAGCACCAGTGAACAAGCCAGCTGTACACCCAAGGGAAACAGAAAGAGAGGGAGTGAGAAGCTGAGGAGCCATAGAGGGATCATAGAGACAGGAAGCCCAGGCAGGAGGTGGACGAGCCGTGGGAGCCTAAAGACAGGGGTGGGCAGTAGCCCAAGAGAGAGAGAGACAGAGAGAGAAAGGAGCAGCAGAGACACTGTGAGGGAGACCCCAAAACAAGCCGCCATGTAAGGCAGAGCAAAAAGGAACCCAAGCCAGAGGTAGAGAGAGTGGTAGAACTACACGGAGAAAACACAAGGAGGTAGAGCCACCAGGGGGAGGCAAGTGGGGAGAAGAGTGAGACACAGAAAAGGGCAGCAATAAGAGAACACAGGATAACACAAATAATGAGGAATGGAGGACATTGGAGACAACAGAAGAAAAACAGAAAGCAGAGGAGCACAGCCAAGTAATCATGGAGGTAAGAAACAAACTGGAAAGATATTCCGTCTTTCGGATGAAACGTTAAACCGAGGTCCCATCTGCCTGGATTGGTGGTAGTTCAGGTGGATGTTAAAGATCCCATGGCACTTATCGAAAAGAGTAAGGGAATTTCCCCAGTGTCCTGGCCAAATTTCCCTCATTCACCAAAAATACCACCAACAGCTTAATCTGGTTCAAGGCCAGTTGGCATTCATCTGTATCCCCCTCCCCCGGGTCGTGCCTGAAAATAGGCAGGATTTGTCTAGTGCACTTAACCGGTCAACAAAAGCTAAATAAAATATACTAGGTAGGGAAGGTGTGTGTATGCTTTGGTTATGTAGGGCAGTGTGAAGCAGTCTGGTAGTCCCCCACTGAACTACAGGATGGGACCTTTGAAGTGTGATTATCACAAGTGACATGAAGCACTCAGCATACTGCAAGGCAGCAGCAGCCAAAGCAAACTGAATGCTAGGATGTATAACCAGGGGTATAACCAGCAGAAAGGTGGAGATCATTCTGCCACTGTACAAGTCACTGGCTAGGTCACATGTAGAGTACAGCGTGCAGTATTGAAGCCCTTACCTAAAGAAAAACATTAACTTACTGGAGACAGTGCAGAGAAGGCGACTAGGATGATCCATGGATAACAAGGCAGGTCATACAAGGAGAGGCTCAGAAATCTCAACATGTACTCCCTGGAGGACAAAAAAGAGAGGGTTGACATGACTGAAACCTTTAAATACCTTAGGGGTTTCAACAAGGTGAACTCTGAGGGACTATTCAGCCTTAGTGGAAACAGAACCACTAGGGGGCACCACCTCAAACCAGTAGGGGAATGCCTCAAGAGGGAAAGGATGAGGCACTTTTTCACTGAAAGGGTGGTGGCACAGTGGAATGAGCTGCTGGGGGAAGTTGTCTCTCTGAGGACTGTTGACAGTTTCAAGATGGGATGGGACAGGGTAAAAGGAAAAATTGCATGAAAAGAGGGGAAGGTGGGGGGGATGCTGAAGGGGAGGGAGAAGTGGATGACGGGGAAGGGGACAGGTCCCTCAGTAGATAATGAGGGGTCTGCAAACTCAGGCAGACTAGATAGACTATAAGGCCTTTTTCTGTTGGCTATTTCCATAAGTTTGTGTACCCATCCAGAGCCACCTTAAGCCCATGGACTGTTTTTGTTCTTTGCTTGATTGACAATTCGTTATCCATCACTCTCTGTGAATAAATATTTTCCTGTGTCTCTCCTAAATGTTCACCCAGCCAATTGTGCTCATTGTCCCTGATGTATGACCACTTGCTGTGTTTGAACAATTCATCCCAGTCCACTTTTTTGATCCTTCTGAGATATTTGAGTGTTTCTGTCACATCACCGCTCTCTCATTGCTTCCAGTGAACGCAGGTTCAGGCTGCCCAGCCTCTCCTCATATGACTTTCCCTGTAGTCCCTGCACCATTCTGGTGGCCTTTCTCTGCACTGCTTCTGTTTTCGTTACCTGCCAAAGGTAGAAATGGCTCCACAATTGGTAAGATCTTCAACATCTCTAGATTTATAGACAGGTGTTCCAAATTGTTGGTGTAATACCTGCTGTAAATGAAAGATTGATCAGTATGGTTAGTGGACAGTGGATTTCATATGCTATAATGTTCAGTATACATGGATCATGACCGTCTGTCTCACTAACTTCGTTGACATTTAAATTTAAGATTAAATTTATTTTTTTAATTTCTTTTTAGAGAAACTGACGTTTAAAGTGTGACTGCTTTCACTGGATAAAATGACATACAGGTTCAGTGCAGTTCTCCTTTAATGGGGTTTTAAACTGTCATATACAAAGGAATTAATTACTGTGTCTGTAGAATGAGATTCAAGCAGGCATCGTTTACATCTGAATACAAAGGAATTCCTTACTATGTCTGTAGAATAAGACTCAAGCAGACATTGTTTGCATGCGACCCAGACATTCTAAAAAAGTCACAATTTACAGTTCTGACATCACAACTGTGAATTACATATAGAATAATATATGGTGTGGTGTGGTGTGTGTAACATGAATTTTACTCACACCCGAGGTGTTGGATGCCACATAAAACCCCAAGAGCTAAGCTTGAGGGGTTTATCTTGGCATCCAGCACTGAGGGTGTGTGTAAAATTTGAGTTTCTGCACCACCTCAAATTTTATTTTATATAATTGCTGGGTTTTGCTTTTTTTGCAAAAGATGTTCCTGTGCAGCCGCAGTCCAGTTGGTTTCAGAGAGGTCTGCGGTCACATTTATTTATTTATTTAAAAGTTTATTTATTTATTTATTTGGATCACCTGACAAAAGTTAAGTTTTTTTCCTGGTTGATTTTGTGTTTTAAAATAACTTATCACTGAGTCTGAGTGGCGGTTCAGTCTCCTGGGGCAAGACAAGTTCAAGTTCACGTTTACTGTGAAGGGATAGAGTCATTGAGCAAGCTCATTTGCAAGGAAGTCCCTTTTACAGAATGACACCAGCACAATGCAGGGCAAAAATACAAAACAGAGATCACAAGGATACATATTCAGTATAGTCTATATTATTTACAACATGTACGGTAAAATATCAATTAGAGTGCCTTCAATAAGGAAAACACTTGAACAACATAAAAGTCGCTGAGGCGAATATGACATAGCGTAAGAGATATTATCGCCTCTTGCGACCTCCTATCCTACAAAATTCTCAGAAACAAATGCACCAAAGCAATTTGACAATCCAAGGTCCACTACTTTAAGGCTCAACTTACCCTTTACCAAGCCTCCCTGGCGTCCTTCTGGAAGGTGATAAACTCTCTCATCGACCCACCTGCCAAGCAAGCCAGTAAAATCCTCAACATTGATGGCAAAATTGTCTCCGATCCAACTAGTGTATCTGAACTTTTCAACTCGTTCTTCATCTACTGTGCCTTGCCTGACTCACTCCCTCCTCCACCCACCTCCACAAATCCCTCCCTCCCACCACGGCTTCCTCTTTCCTTCATTCACGCCTCTGGAAGTCTACACTACACTCACCTCTGTGAGCCAGTTCAAAACCAGCCCTGATGGCTTGCATCCTAGACTGCTCCGTATCTCTGCCTCAGCCATAGTCACACCTCTGACACATATACTAAATCTCTCTCTCACCACAGCCACAGTTCCCTCTGCCTGGAAACTAGCCAAAATTCTTCCTCTCCACAAAGGTGGTGACCCCTCCCTACCAGGAAATCACAGACCCATCTCACTCTTCCCTTCCTTCGCCAAAATCCAAGAATCCCTCATGCTGTCAAAACTGTCCTCCTTCCTATCAACAAACAGCTCCCTCTCCCCCTTCCAATCAGGTTTCAGAAAACTTCACTCCACTACCACCACCTTGTTACGAGTAACCGACTCTATTCTCTCTGCCATGGACAATGGCCAAACCACCACCGCCATTTTCATTGACCTGGCAAAAGCCTTTGATTCTGTCTCCCACCCTCTGCTGCTTTGCAAATTAAGCTCAATCAGGCTTGCTCAACCTGCCATAAACTGATTCCACTCCTACCTCCAGAATAGGAAGCAGTCCGTACAAACAGGTGACACCCTCTCCCCCCACCCATCCTCTTGGGCGTCCCCCAAGGCTCCATCCTTGGTCCCATCCTTTTTTCCCTGTTCATAAATGACCTCCCCTCTGCCTGTCTCTCCTCAAATGTGCACCTGTACACTGATGAAACCATCATTTACTCCTCAGGCCCCTCTCATGACAGTGTGCTCCCAAATCTCCAAAGAGATTTCAGCCGAGTACAAGCCTGGGTCCTGAAAAAACAACTTAAACTTAATACCAAAAAAACAGTCACCATGGTATTCGGCACCAGACAAAAGCTCGCCTCCCTATCTGCCCCACGACTGATCTCCACCTTGGACAGTGTTCCTCTCGAATCAGTACCCATCTTTAAGTATTTGGGAGTCTGGCTGGATACCCACCTCAACTTTTCCACCCACATTGATGCCATCTGCACCAAAACTCTGGCCCAAACTGGCCATCCTCTATCGCCACAAAGCCAGCCTTACCCTTCCCACCCAGAGTGAACTCGTACGCAAAACCATCCTACCAGTTCTGGACTATGTGGACATCATGTATGGCACAGCCCCTACCTCTTCATCTCAAAACTTGATGTCCTGCTCAATTCTTTCAGTCAATTCACCACTGCCTCCCCCCAACTTACTCATCACTGCCTCCTATACTCCACACCACACTATCCCTGATGCCACTCTTGCAAAGGCAGACCACCACAGCACCTCCCTCAGCTAAATATTGCTTATTCTTCCACTCCACCTCTTCTTGCCTCTCTCTCTCCAGGCTACTCACTCCGCCATAGACACGCACATACTTCTTCCACTTCCCCACTCTCTCTGCCTCCAGGCAAGTTGCCTTTTCCACGGGCTCCCTCTCCTTGGAACAACCTCCCACCCACCCTCCACCAGGCCTCCTCCCTATCAGCCTTTAAACAACTCCTCAGACTCCTCCCTCCTCCGCCCTGCTCAAGATGCTCATCTGAACCCTCCTTAACTCAGGCCCGGCCTACCCTCAGTGGCCCCTTTCAGATAAATATTATTGCACACACCAGCCCAAACCGCATAACCACCTACATGCTGTACTTTCGCCGTGCTAGTCTAGCACACTCTGGATAACCACTACTTGTAAATATGTCTATATATACACTTGTAATATACTGTAAATACAATTTGTTAGAAATGAAATGTACCAATGTTTTTCTAATCATCTGTTCTAGCAACAATTGTTACTTTACTGCTTACTACTATGAAATGTCCTTTTACTGTACTATTCATCTAGAACAAGATATTGTTCATACTTCTCTGCCTTCTAACAGTGTACACCTTGTACCTGGGTCGCACCTGGAAAATGAGCCTCAGCTTAGTGTACCTTTCCCGGTCACCAATTTTAAATAAATATATAAAGTACAAGGTAGGAAGTCGGTAGAGTGGGATACGAGATTAGTAGCAGTGGCAGGTGTCAGCAGTGTGAATATGACCATAGCATTAGAGATGTTTTACAAGGTAGGAAGTCGTTAGAGTGGGATATGAGATTAGTAGAAGTGGCAGTTGTCAGCAGTGTGAATATGACCATAGCATAAGAGATGTTTTACAAGGTAGGAAGTCGTTAGAGTGGGATATGAGATTAGTAGAAGTTGCAGGTGTCAGTAGTGTGAATGTGACCATAGCATAAGAGATGTTATACAAGGTAGGTAGAGTGGGATACTTAGTTATAGCAGTGGCAGTTGTCAGCAGTGTGAATATGACCATAGCATAAGAGATGTTTTACAAGGTAGGAAGTCGTTAGAGTGGGATATGAGATTAGTAGAAGTGGCAGTTGTCAGCAGGGTGAATATGACCATAGCATAAGAGATGTTATTCAAGGTAGGAAGTCGGTAGAGTGGGATACGAGATTAGTAGCAGTGGCAGTTGTCAGCAGTGTGAATATGACCATAGCATAAGAGATGTTATTCAAGGTAGGAAGTCGGTAGAGTGGGATACGAGATTAGTAGCAGTGGCAGTTGTCAGCAGTGTGAATATGACCATAGCATAAGAGATGTTATACAAGGTAGGAAGTCGTTAGAGTGGGATATGAGATTAGTAGAAGTGGCAGGTGTCAGTAGTGTGAATGTGATCACAACATAAGAGATGTTACACAAGGTAGGAAGTCGGTAGAGTGGGATATGAGATTAGTAGCAGTGGCAGTTGTCAGCAGTGTGAATATGACCATAGCATAAAAGATGTTATACAAGGTAGGAAGTCGGTAGAGTGGGGTACGAGATTAGTAGCAGTGGCAGGTGTCAGTAGTGTGAGTGTGACCATAGCATAAGAGATGGTATACAAGGTAGGAAGTCGGTAGAGTGGGATATGAGATTAGTAACAGTGGCAGGCATCAGTAGTGTGAATGTGACCATAGCGTAAGAGATGTTATACAAGGTAGGAAGTCAGTAGAGTGGGATACGAGATTAGTAGCAGTGGAAGATGTCAGTAGTGTGAGTGTGACCACAGCATAAGAGATGTTATACAAGGTAGGAAGTCGGTAGAGTGGGGTAAGTGATTAGTAGCAGTGGAAGGTGTCAGTAGTGTGAATATGATCACAACATAAGAGATGTTTTACAAGGTAGGAAGTCGTTAGAGTGGGATATGAGATTAGTAGAAGTGGCAGGTGTCAGTAGTGTGAATGTGACCATAGCATAAGAGATGTTATACAAGGTAGGAAGTCGGTAGAGTGGGATACGAGATTAGTAGCAGTAGCAGTTGTCAGCAGTGTGAATATGACCATAGCATAAGAGATGGTATACAAGGTAGGAAGTCGGAAGAGTGGGATATGAGATTAGTGGCAGTGACAGGTGCCAGTAATGTGAATGTGACCATAGCAAAAGAGATGTTATACAAGGTAGGAAGTCGGTAGAGTGGAGTAAGAGATTAGTAGCAATGGAAGGTGTCAATAGTGTGAATATGACCACAGCATAACATAGAAACATAGACTTTGACGGCAGAAAAGGACCACTTGGCCCACCCAGTCTGCCCATTTCCCTACCTACTGGATAAGCTGCAGATTCTAGTTAACCAACAGCCTACTTCCTGCAACCCTCCACTATAATTGCCTTGTGTCTGTCCCATGCATGTTTGAATTCCCCCACTGTTTTAGACCCAACAACTTCCTCAGGAAGGCTGTTCCATGTATCCACCACTCTCTCCGTGAAAAAAAATGTCCTCACATTACCCCTGAAACGCCCCCATCTTTAAATTGTGCCCCTTGTTCTTACACATCTCTTTTCTGAAAGATGCTACCCTCCTGGACTTTGTTGACTCCCTTGAGGTACTTGAACATTTCTATCATGTCCCCTGTCCTCCTTTCATCAAGAGTATACATATTAAGCTCTGTCAGTCTCTCTTCATATGGTTTCTGCTGCAGACCCTGCACCTATTTAGTTGCCCTCCTCTGACTGCTTCCATCCTGTCTATGTCCTTGAGTAGATGAGGTCTCCAAACTGCACACAGTACTCAGATGGGGTCTCACCAACTGTCTGTATAGAGGAATAACCACTTCCTTTTCTACTTGTGATGCCCTTCCTATGCATCCCAGTATCCCCTGGCTCTCCTTACCACTTTCACATTGCTTACCCACCTTTAGGTCATCTGATATAACTACCCCAGGTCCTTTTCATTTTGTTGTTGTTAGTACCTCCTGCTATTGTGTACTCTTCTCCTGGTTTTTGTTTCCAGGTGCATTACTTTTGCACTTCTTTGCATTGAATCTGTTGCCATATGTCTGACCATTCTCCAACCTTGCCAAGCTCCCTTCTCATCTTTTCTACCCTCTTGTGTATCAACTCTGTTACAGATCTTTGTGTCATCTGCAAAGAGGCATACCTTTCTCCAGACCTCTGCAATGTCACCTATAAAGATGTTAAAGAGGACTGAACCCAGTACTGAGCCCTGAGGTACTCCACTAGCAACCCCCTTCTTCGGAATGTCGTATTCACTATTACCTTCTGTGTCCTGTTGTGCAGCCAGTTTGCTACCCAGGCTACCACCCTGGGACCCACTCCCAGGCTGGCTAACTTGATTATTAATCTTTTGTGCGGGACTGTGTCAAATGCCTTGCTAAAGTCTAGGTAGGCCATATCCACAGCCCCTCCCTGGTCTATTACTTTGGTCCCCCAGTCAAAGGGTAGTCAAAGAGGAAGTATAACACAGTGGTTTAAGGCTCTGAGCTGCAAATCTGGTGACATTCAGCAGACCAGACCTGGGTTTGAATCCCACAGCTTCCACTTACATACTGTGTGACCCTGAGCAAGTCACTTAACTTCCCTGTGCTCCCAGATTATGCCTGTAAAAAAGCGTTCAGCTTAGTATGCTAATCCTGGTTAAACACAACTAATAAAAAAAAAAAAGAAATCAATTCGATTCGTCTGACATGACCTTCCTGCTGTAAATCCATGCTGCTTTGGGTCCTGTGCCCCGCTGGCTTCTAGGTACTCAACAATTCTTTCTTTCAGAAGTGATTCCATCATTTTCCCTACCACTGAGGTCAAACTAACAGGTCTGTAGTTTCCCACTTCTGCCTTGCTCCCACTTTTGCGAAATGGAATCACCTCTGCCCTCCTCCAGTCCTCAGGTACCACCCCATCCTGCCATGATTTGTTAAAAAGCGTGGTCAGTGGTGTCACTAGGTTCTCCCTTAGTTCTTTTAGGATTCTGGGGTGAATACCGTCAGGCCCCATTGCTTTGTCCACCTTGAGTTTTAGGAGTTCTTTCAGGACTCTTTCTTCTGTGAATGGACTGGTGTCAACCCCCCTACCCAGAGTGCTTATATTGTCTGGTTTAGGTAACTCCTCCTCATCTTCTTTTGTGAATACTGAGCAAAAGTATTCATTTAGTATCTCTGCCTTCACTGTCTCCCTCTGCCCACCTCCCCTCTCCTTTATTAATCTTCACTATCCCTCCTTTAACCTTTCTATGCTTCCTAATGTACCTATACAAGGTTTTATCCCCCTTTTTAACTGAGTTGGCTATTTTTTTCCTCCAGGAAAACGAGTTTTATTTCTAAAGAAGAAACCAAATCTCAGTTTCAGTTTATTAGCTAAGGTCTCAATGTGGAAGGAAATGCACAACTGAGAATCAAGCAAGAATCCCAAATACTTGAACCTGTCCACAGCTTTGATAAGAGATGTTATACAAGGTAGGAAGTCAGTAGAGTGGGATACGAGATTAGTAGCAGTGGAAGGTGTCAGTAGTGTGAATATGACCACAGCATAAAAGATGTTATATAAGGTAGGAAGTCGGTAGAGTGGGATATGAGATTAGTGGCAGGGGTCAATAGTGAATTTGGCAATAAGGGTTTTGAATGCCTTTAAAGGGATTAAGGTTTGAAGCTTTAGTGATTCTTGAAGTTTGTTCCAGACTTTAGGAACTACATAGCTACTGGCTGGTTTGCCATAATGTGTATGCATTTTAGGAACCTGGAGGGAAATATATGCGTTTTTCCTTAGGTCATACAAACTATGTGACCAATGGAGAAGAGTGGTAATGTAAGAAGGCAGTTTGTTTAAGAGAGCTTTATATACCAGTCATAGGTATGCACAAGTCTCCTAGTAGCCGAACAGGTCCAGCTCACCTCTTTGCACAAAGTGCAATGATGGGTTCTGGCTGGGGCTTTGGTAATAAAGTGGACATTTCGATGGTGTAATGTATCCAAATTGCGAAAGTAGGTGATTGAACAGTTATTATATATGGTATCTGCGTAATCCAATAAGGGCAGGAAGATGGGCTGGACTAGTCTTAGTCTAGATGTACAGGAAAAAGAGTTTTATTTCTAAAGAAGAAACCAAATCTCAGTTTCAGTTTATTAGCTAAGGTCTCAAGTTGGAAGGAAAAGCACAGCTGAGAATCAAGCAAGAATCCCAAATACTTGAATCTGTCCACAGCTTTGAGTGAATCTCCAAGAAGGGCAGTGACAGATTGAGGGGAACTGCAATTGGAGCGAAAGCTTGAAGAATTAGGGTGATGGAAGAACATTACTTTGTGGGTTTTTTTTTGGCAATCAGTAAGAGTTTAGATTGGATTAAATTATGTTGCAGCTGGTTAAAGTCAGACTGGATCACCAAGCAAACTTGTTAGAATGAAGGTTTGGAGATATAAAGCACTGTGTCATCCGCTAAAAGGTGGATTTTGGAATGCATAATGTTACTGCTCAGATTATTGACATACAATAAGAAAAGTAGGGGGCCCAGGATGGAGCCCTGTGGAACCCCTGTTGCCAGGGGATGTAAGGTGGAGAATGTCCCATTAGCTTAATTTGTTGCAGTTTGTCCCCCAGATAGCTAGCAAATCATTTTACAATGGAGCTTACAAAACCATGTAACTTAAGCTGGTCCTGGAGAAGGCCGTGGTCGACTGTATGGAAGGCCTTGCTTTGGTCCAAGAATACAGCCCCTGTAATCTGTTTATCTATGGCCTCCAACCAATCATTAGTTACTTTAGACAAAGCAGATATAGTGCTGTGGTGGTGTCTAAACTGAGACTGTAAGGGGTTTAGCAATCAGTGTTTGTCAATAAACTGCCTAACCTGTACATTGACCACTTTTCCTAATATTTTGGAGAGGACTAGCAAGATTGAAATTGGCCTATAGTTGTTTAAATCGCTAGGCTCTCTGGACTTGAATAGAGGCAGCAAATGGGCTACCTTAAATTCATAAGGCATAATGCCCTCTGTTAATCATAAGTTGGATAAGTGAGTAATGGGGGCAGTTAAGTAGTGGTAACCTAGTGTCAAGAAAAGGGGATCAATGGCATCTGCTCCAGTGCTCGTTTTAGTGTCTAATCGAGTCAGCTGATCTTTGACTTGTTTAAGACAAGGTGGACAGTGGTCTGAATGGAAGAGCTGTGGCTGGCACATGGCAGAGTGAGGGAAATCTGGCACGTTTGCCATGATAAACACTCCTTTATTACAGCAGATTATGCCACCGGTTTCCCAATGGGAAAAAGGGGAACTCAGTTGTTGTATATAGAATAACGTATGGGCACTCAAACACAACAAGGCTATGTTTCAAACTGCGGTAACAAAACAAAACAAAAAAAACAGAAAACAGCCCAAAATAGGGTAAGATTACAAACATGTAATGTGACTGAAATAATAACTCCATAAGCTGGCAAGCTTTCTAGTAGTTTATCTTGGAGAGTTTCCAATCTTTCTGATGTCTTTGTTCTGAGCTATGTATCTACAGTGTTGATAAGCATGAGGGCACGAGATTCTGTGCTGTTGTACCACAGCAGTGACGTAGCTACTGTGGTAAAACAGCATACTGACATCTCCACTGTGGTACAACAGTATACTGACATCTCCACTGTGGTACAACAGCATACTGACATCTCCACTGTGGTACAACAGCATAACGACATCTCCGCTATGGTACAACAGCATACTGACATCTCCACTGGTACAACAGCATACTGACATCTCCACTGTGGTAAAACAGCATACTGACATCTCTGCTATGGTACAACAGCATACTGACATCTCCACTGTGCTACAACAGCTTACTGACATCTCCACCGTGGTACAACAGTATACTGACATCTCCGCTGTGGTACAACAGCATACTGACATCTCCACTGTGGTACAACAGCATAGTGACATCTCTGCTGTGGCACAACAGCATACTGACATCTCCACTGTGCTATAACAGCAACTGACATCTCCACTGGTACAACAGCATACTGACATCTCCGCTGTGGTACAACAGCATACTAACATCTCCACTGGTACAACAGCATACTGACATCTCCACTGTGGTACAAGAGCATATTGACATCTTTGCTGTGGTACAACAGCATACTGACATCTCCACTGTGCTACAACAGTATACTGACATCTCCACTGTGCTACAACAGCATACTAACATCTCCACTGCAGTAAAACAGCATACTGACATCTCCGCTGTGGTACAACAGCATACTAACATCTCCACTGGTACAACAGCATACTGACATCTCCACTGTGATACAACAGCATACTGACATCTCCACTGTGGTACAACAGCATACTAACATCTCCACTGTGGTACAACAGCACACTGACATCTCCACTGTGGTACAACAGCATACTGACATCTCCACTGTGGTACAACAGCATACTGACATCTACACTGGTACAAAAGCATGCTGACATCTCCGCTGTGGTACAACAGCATACTGACATCTCTGCTGTGGTACAACAGCATACTGACATCTCCGTTGCGGTACAACAGCATACTGACAGCTCCACTGTGGTACAACAACACACTAACATCTCCACTGTGGTACAACAGCACACTAACATCTCCACTGTGGTACAACAGCACACTAACATCTCCACTGTGGTACAACAGCATACTGACATCTCCACTGTGGTACAACACCATACTGACATCTCCACTGGTACAACAGCATACTGACATCTCCACTGTGGTACAACAGCAACTGACATCTCCACTGGTACAACAGCATACTGACATCTCCGCTGTGGTACAACAGCATACTAACATCTCCACTGGTACAACAGCATACTGACATCTCCACTGTGGTACAAGAGCATATTGACATCTTTGCTGTGGTACAACAGCATACTGACATCTCCACTGTGCTACAACAGTATACTGACATCTCCACTGTGCTACAACAGCATACTAACATCTCCACTGCAGTAAAACAGCATACTGACATCTCCGCTGTGGTACAACAGCATAATGACATCTCCACTGTGGTACAACAGCATACTAACATCTCCACTGTGGTACAACAGCACACTGACATCTCCACTGTGGTACAACAGCATACTGACATCTCTGCTGTGGTACAGCAGCATACTGACATCTCCGCTGTGGTACAACAGCATACTGACATCTCTGCTGTTGTACAACAGCATACTGACATCTCCGCTGCGGTACAACAGCATACTGACACCTCCACTGTGGTACAACAGCATACTAACATCTCCACTGTGGTACAACAGCACACTAACATCTCCACTGTGGTGCAACAGCATACTGACATCTCCGCTGTGGTACAACAGCATCTGGAAGTAGACTAAGACTCCAACTGATTTTACAGGAGAACCAACATGATTGATAGCGACGGGGAAAGTAACACTAGCTACAGGGTGAATAATGTAACAGGGATGAATATCACTGTTATTCAGTCATTATTCATCACTCCCATTGTATAAGTAAGCAGTAAGCCACAACAGGGTGTACTTTACAGGATTTTAATTCATACTCCAGGGATGAAGCAAGGCCAAGTGTCCTTACACCCCTGGGAAGTGCATTGAAATCCTGTAATTCACACCCTGGAGTGGCTTACTGCACTTGTAAGATAGCTCACTAGTTTTCTTTTTTGGGGGGGGGGGCTAAACAACATCTGTTTCCTGATCATGCAGTGCTGGGAATTTAATGCATGGTCAAGTGACAGGTCTCAGCCAATGAAGTTCCTAGATTTTTTGTTGCCATTTTATAAATATATGTATAGTATACATGTCTAAAACTGAAATTCTGTTGGTTTCATTTTATGACCTTCTTTAGAGCAGTTGTCTTTCCTTCCTAAAGTCTCTCTCTGGAGAATTGTGGGTTAAACTAGGCAGAGCTTATCGTGTATTAATAACATGTAGTACACATTTTGAATCCTCTCTTCAGATGCTTCTGACAGGAGGTCACACAACACTGGCTACAACTCAGTGGGGGAGGAAGGAAGAAACAACACTCTCCCCCCCCCCCCCGGTGTAACATATCCAAACACCTTCCTCTACCAAATAAAAACTACTCTGAAACATTTGCAGCCAGTCTGTTTTCCCATGCTTTTTTGTCCACTTCTCCCCACCCCCCCAATATCTGAGTCACTGTGGATGAACTGTGTGAGCCATCTGGTAGGGTTTATGAGCTGCTGTCCTTGTGTCAGACAGAAATGGCACTGTGACAGGTTGGTAGGGGGTACATGTATCATATACTTGATGAGTTGCTAACTCCATTCCTCAGTGATGCCCCTGGCCCACAAATATCACTTTATATTGCCCTTTTTCCACTCCCGTAGTCCCCTTACCCTCTATTCATGGTCATGATATTGTGCTTAGCTTTATTTCTATTGCAGTACTGATCCTTTTGCACTGTGTTCAGACTGAGCTGCTGCTATGCATCCCATGTTTTGCTGTAAATCTACACTTCCGTTTTGAATTTGTACCTTACTGTCTGTATTTACCTTTGTAGTCCGCTCCCCGGGTCAAAGCTGGTAACAAGCATCAGCTCAGTGTGCCTTTTCTGGACAGCAATTTAAAAACACATTGATAAATCAATAAAATACTGAGCCTACTAATGGGTATCAGTAAGATTTAACATATGGAAATGTTTGATCTGGTGAGCTTCAGCAGGTATCCTGTGAATATAGTGACTTAATTACAGTGAGTCAGTTTGGGAGAGGTCAAAATAGCGAGTGGTAAATGAGTTATGTAAAACTGACAGTGCACTGTAAGCCCAGTGCTTTTGACTTGGCAGGCAGCCATAGATGTACTTACTGTTTCAGGCATGTAGGTAGTTGTTCAGAGGGCCATTTCCGAGCTGGTCACATAGTGTAGTGGTTACAGTCACCACCTGTGTGGTTAGCAGACCTGGGTTCGAGACTGGCTGTGAGGAGAAAATGTAAGTGTAGCTGCACTGATTTTGGAGCATGCCATAGTTCTCTTTGTTGTTTTGCTTTGGGCTATTGTTCCTTCGCTGTTTTTGCCGGCACTGTTTTCACACGCTACTGCTCCAACAGGATGTGGTGACACATCCTAAAGCTTAAGGGTGGTAAAATCAGGGGTAACATTAGGAGGCATGTTTCCTCACAGAGGGCATGGAACCTACCGAGCAACCTGCCAAGGGAGACAGAGGATATGAAGACAATACAGACCATCAAGGTAAGTCTAGACAAATGTCTACTTACCAAGGGAATCACAGGGTACCCTTGGCAGTAGGGCAGGGGAATCTCTATAAATTAGTATGTGTTTGCACAGCATACCTTTTGATCCTTGTTTATGAAGCCATGGGGAGAGAGGGACTTAATAGACCTTGAGTTTCTTGTGGCCTTAATTTTCTGTGTTACTGGAAAGGAGATTTTGGGAGGATGTCAGAAAGTATTTCTTTACAGAGAGAGTGGTGGATAAGTGGAACGGGCTGTTGGAGATAGTGGTCTGTGCCAATTAGTGGAGGGATTCTTTATTTTATTTTATTATTTTGGTAACCGGGTAAAGCCCACTAGGCACAGGTGCCTGTTTTCAGGGGTAACCCAGGAGCACTGGGGAGGTTAAGTGACTTGCTCAGAGTAACACAATATGCTAGTGGAGGTTGTGGGAATCAAACCCAGGTCTTTATTATTTATTTGTTTACTGACATGTTTCACCAGGAAAGCACACTGAACAACAAGTTCCTTGTCTCCCGGTGTGACCTTGGGGGGAGGGGTACAGTGGAGTAACAAACAATAATACATTCTGGATGTTACCAAGCTCATTCACAGTTTGTTACTCTAACCTCTAGGCTATACTGCCATCCAGGATTCTGGTGACAGTGGGACAGACATGGGGCTAGTGAGGAAAGCAGGGGATGATGACTTTGGGGAGAGGCAGTGAGTGACTACTAGGGCATGCACATCACACTATAGATGAGGTGGGCAGACTGGATGGGCCAGTGTTTTTTCTTTTCCTGCCATCAATTTGTATTTTACTTTTTAGGGCTCATCTGTGCAGCAGACCAGTTCATATTGGGATCAAATCAGGAAGTAAGGAAGAACTTTGCTATAGCAATGTATTGGGAGGTGGTGCCTGATTGTTTTTATGGCTTTCAGTGAGTGGATGATGGTGCTTGCTATTGCTTGTTTATGCTGTCCGTTACACTTTGCAAGGCCTTGATTGGGTGATGCCATGTGTGCACAGATCTGTGCACAGGAGGCTTGAGAACCAGTGATGACTTGCTCATGAATGTGTGTTGAGGCTCATGAATCCATTCCTTCATTCTGTGAGCCTGTTGTCCCTCTCCTGCCTCCAAACAGGATGCGACACTGGGGTACCACTCCTGGTTCCCCCAAACAACAGCATTCCCCCTCACATCTTACCTCCCACCCAGTCCACGTTTTAAAAGATTATTGGTACCACCCCCCTAAACAGGATGTGACACCAGGGTGCTCACCTTCAGTGCCACCAAACAGAAAGCTGACACTGGGGTGCCCAATCCCCAATGTTGGTACCTGGAATACAGAAAACCATCCCTTGTAGTCTTTGTTTTTAAACCTGTAAAAATCAAGCATCCCCTCAATGAGCTCTGTGTCCCCACCTTTCAGCCCCCCACTCCCAATCCTGACTGTCAGCATCCACCCCCTGCCCCCCTTACTTATCAATCCAGTGGGTTCAGCACTACCTCTTGAACATCCTGCTGCTTCCAATGCAAACCTTGACCTGATGGAAAATAACGAACGTTCGGTTAATGGCTTTTCAATGCGCTTTCAACTTCTACTCATAACTTTGTAATTTTTTTATATTTTTGCCCAAAGTTTTCAAAATGGCCTTCCCCACTCTACTATTTTTTCCTGGTCAGTCCTGGTGTCCTCGCATCTGTATCTCCAGCCACCTTTTGACCCACACCAGTCTCCCACTGAGGCTGATCACCCATTACCCCACAGCTTTCCTGCCCATGGCGGGATGGCAGGGAGTGACCAACTCCCCCACCAAGTCCAGATCCATACTGGTGATCCCCTCCTCAGGCTGGCATGGGTACGCTCGGACAGCCATCAAGCCATTATGACTGGGGCACCCCTTTTTCTGTTTTCTGCCTACAGAGGTGGAGTGTGCAATGCCGGCAAGGGGCGTGTCCACATGCAGCATGCCTGCCAGCTGCCCTACTTCTGGCCCCAAACTTTCAGGACCAGGCGTATCAACATCTAGCTTCTGCTAGGTGTCAGGCTATGCTGGTCACTGTGCCCCATCCCTCCATGGGAGGGGAGAGCTGCCCTACGGATGCTCAATCCTCTCCCACCCCTGCTGGCCCCCCAGTGACTTGAGCTTATTTTTGAACCTGGGTCACTGGCGCAGTGCAAGATGTGACGTCCAGCTCCTCAACCCTCAGAGCCACCAGGATGACCCTCAAAATGACTTTTTTGAGCCCACCTCATGAACTAGATAGGGGAGACTTTTTATTTCCTGCAAAACATGTTTTTGTAGTCACTGTGAAATCACATTTCAATGGGATTTAAAAAAAATGTCACCTTTCTTGATCACAAGGCTGGCTCATAAAACGTCTATATTGAACATTTAGGGCCAAAATGTCAAAAAAACATGAAGTTATGAAGAAATGTTGAATTTTTCCAATGTTTACTTATAACTTTGTAAGTTTTGCAGATTTTGGCCCCATATATTCAACACAGACCTTTTGGTACCTCCACCTCATGAACGTGACAGGTGTCATTCTTCAAATCTCCTCAGAAACATGTTTTTGCCACAAAATCACCTTTTGGGCAGGATTTAGAAACTTCTACCTATCTTGATCATAATTTGGGGTCATAAAAAGTTTATGTTAAAAATGTGGGATCAAAATGTCACAAAACAACAAAGTTATGAAGAAACATTACAATTTTTCCAGCTTTTACTCATAACTTTGTCATTTGTGCAGATTTTGGCATGCAGAACTACACTTGACTGCTACCAATAAAAAAAGAGAGGAGGGAGTTAAGGAGAGTTAGTGAAAAGCAGTGCTGCTGCGTCAAAGCCCTTCCCTATGGGCACTGTATAAAGTAAAATTAAAAAGGTGAGTATGGATGTGGTCTTTATAGAGAATAATGGATGGGGAAGGGCTTGATATGAGAATTTAATGCACACCTGAGTTGTGGGATGCTGCATAAACCCCGAGGGCGAAGCCTGAGGGGTTTATCAAAGCATCCCACAACGAGGGTGTGCATTAAATTATCATATGAAACACCCTCCCCATCTTTTATTTTTTAGAATAATGGGACAGCAATTTTTCTCCAGCAGTTTGTGAGACTGTTTGGCCCACCCACACACAGAACATTGGCCAATGAGGCAGCAGCATAGTTTGACTGACATGGCACATGAATGTCATAACAACCAGCTGGTTGTTATGGAAAATATCAACCTGGTCAGTACATTGAGAGAAAATTGCTGACCATTTATTATAAATGAATAAATAAAATTGTAATAGTGACATAATAATCACTATACTACAATGTTTATACAATCCCCAGGATGCTCCTGGAAATTAACTATTTCAGCTCAGTATGTTTTTCCTGGTAAATCTTTTTACAAAATATATAAACAATAATAAAAAAATAAAAAAATGCACACAAAGAGTAACAAACACAGCAACATTGAATAAACAAGACCAGCCTTGTTGGCACCAGCTAAATCAGGTTATATTTTCCCCATTTTTTTATGGCTGCAGTAGGCAGAGTCTGCAGACATTTTGCATGTACAAAAGGAGTGGTGTCATGTTTTCTGTCCGTGGAACTGACTGAAGATGTAACTAGTCTCCTCCACCTTACCCTCCTCCAAGAAATGTTTTCTGCCCTCAAATAAATATGCTTTCATGTTAGTCAATGGTTGCAGGGTACTATTTTCTTTCTTAAATAGGTGGTACAAAAACTGGAACCTGAGTGGTGGGAGGCAGCATTAGATTTTTTTGGGGAGTAAAATCCACCCACACCTCCACCTGAGAAGCTCCTAAAGATCTACCCCACCTTTTTTTATTCATGTGGGAGGGGCATGAGGTGGATCTATCATGTTGAAACAACTGACTATCAGAGCTGCCTGGGGAAGTAATTAAGGAGTGCCTGAAACTGCATCTAGGCATACCCCCCCCCACACACACACACATAAGCTCCTAAAGATCCACCCCCACCTTTTTTTTGATTCATGTGGGAGGGGCATGAGGTGGATCTATCATGTTAGAACAAGACACACTAGTTTGTGACCTGGACCAAGCAACAGAACAAGTCTGTGGAGTGATCGAGTTGTGGAGCCTCTGCATTTTATTAAGGACTAGGAGAACAAAAGGTACTTAATGCCTTCAAATTGACTTAAAAACCCTTGGAAAAAATGATTATCAGAGCCACCTGGGGCCTCAGAAGGAAAGAGTAATTAAGGAGCACCTGAAACTACAGCTCTCAAGGAAAACAATAGACACAGCATTCTGATTCAAGTTGAAAGAGCCACAGGTTTTTCTTAAATATTTATATACTAAAAACATAAAGTTCAGCATTTGGGATTAACAATATTTGTTTACCATAGTCAATATATATAGTATATATATATATATATATATATATATATATAGTTTGTCTTTTAGTAGTTTCAAAACTTTGAAAGCATTGGTGCTAGTAATGCATTTAGAAATACATTTGTTTATTGTCTTTACAGTTACACATGCAGTTTCATATGAGGGCACATTTTTTTGGGAGGGGTTCAAATTATTTTAATCATGGGCACTTGGTAAACACATCATTTGATGATAAAGTGTATTTTTTCTGTTAAGTTTGAGAAGTATGTATTATATGTAAGTGTAGCAGTGTTGTAAATGGGACTGGGGAATAAATAATGGTTAAGTGCCTAGAATTTGTTTTAATATAATTGAGTTTATATGTGGCAAGTAGGTAGGGGATAGTGTTTTGAATGTGGCAGTAGGACAGATTTGTTAGGATAAATATATGCTGTCTTGCAAATAAGAAAAAATGTAAGGGATATATTTTGCAAAATAGTGATATATATCATAGGGTTTTCTTTCATGTATTGTTGGAAGAAATAGCTATTGCTCATTTCGTACTATCAGTTAAAGGAGAGAAGAAAACATTGAACAAGAAAACAATTAGTGATTTTAAAAGCTGTTCTGATCAGAGCTGACATTAAAAAAACTCAACTGTATTTTTTATTTTATTTTATCAGGAACACTAGAAACAGGACGTTAACACATCAGTGAGCACTGATGCCGTTTGTCTGTGTTAGGGAAGTTGTGGGTAGAGTTGCCTTGCACATGTTAAAATATACCAGCTGCAATTAACAACTACTTGTAGAAGCAAAAGGCTGGGTGTTTTTCTTTCCCTACTTTCATTTCACTGATATTATAAACTGAGCCAGGAAAAAAGTAATACTGAACAGATCAGAGCTGACATTAAACAATTTGATGTTCCTAAGGCCTGTTGCATGCACTACGCTTTCATTTTTGTGGGAGGGGCATTAGGTAGATCTATCATGTTGGAACAATTGACTATCAGAGCTGCCTGGAGAAGTAATTAAGGAGTGCCTGAAACTGTATCTAGGCATACCCCCAAAACACACACACACACACACACATACACATAAGCTCCTAAAGATCCACCCCCACCTTTTTTGATTCATGTGGGAGGGGCATGAGGTGGCTCTATCATGTTGGAACAATTGACTATCAGAGCTGCCTAGGTAATTAATTAAGGAGTGCCTGAAACTGCATCTAGGTATATCCACCTCAAACACACACACACATAGACATCATCTTTTTTTTTTTTTTTAACTCTAAGCATGTCAGTATTTGGCTCTTACATTATGGGCAAGTTAGGCATAAAAATAAAATAGGAAAAAAAAGGATCAAGCAGGTGCCTTTTCCTTTGTCAGATACATGCAGACAGAAGGTCATAAATCCTGTATGACAAGTTCATTATATGGATGTTTTCCATGTAAAACATAAATTTTATTAATGTCATGTCTGTAGCATCATTTGTAGCCAGTAAACTATTAATTACATAGGTACTGTAAAGGAGAGGTTTTAATTCAGAAATCCAGTCTTAATAAATTTGTTTTTTAGCTGTTCTGTAAGATTTATATCTCTCTGATGTAAGAGTGCATAGCATAGAAGTGAAAGGGTTTCTGTAATTGATTGTTGCTGGCATGAGAAGTGGGTGTGACAATGGCATGCAAGAGTGAAGTCTAAATTGTTTCTTGGTCATTCTGGGATTTAAAGTTTAACACTATTGCATGAAGAGAATGAAGTCTTGTGTTTTTTTTTTTGCATTTGAATAGATTTAGTGCTTTCATGTTAAAATATATAAATATATATACATAGTGTTATGGGCACCTGAAAAGGAAGGAGATACTACTAAAATAAATGCTATTCTGATATTTTATTTATTTATGTGTGATATTTTAAGTGTAGTTTTGCCTAGGTCACAGACACATAAGCTATAAATAAGGATGGATATGTTAGTCAAAGCTTGTAGTAGCAAAATAAAGCAAAAAAAATATATATTGTATTTTTTTCTTTCAATTGTTTAACCAGGAGTGCCACACTAAGCTGAAAGCTTGTTTACAGGGGCAACCTGGGAGCATATGGAAGTTAAGTGACTTGCTCAGGGTCACCCATTATGCAAGTGGGGGCTGTGGGATTCAAACCCAGATCTCCAGATTTGCAGTTAAGAGCCTTAAACCACTGTGCTATACTGCCTCCCTAGTTATGGCAGTCATCTGTTTTATGGTTCATGATGTTGGTGTAGTAAGAATACCAACATACTAACATACAAAAATGCCAGCAGAATAGGTCTAGCGGGCTTTTGTGTCTGCTCGTTTGGTCAGTCTTCACCCTGGGAGCTGACCTTGCTACCCCCCATCCTCTCAGGCTTCTCCCTTCCCAGTCCAGGGTATTCCTGCTTCATTGACTTTGCTTCCACAACCCTTCCCCTGTACCTGTCCCACCCCCCTCTTGAACCCCTCCACAGTCTCTGCCTCCACCAGCCCCCTGGGCAGCACATTCCATGGTACTACCACCCTCTCAGTGAAGTAGCACCTCCTCCTTTCTCCCCTGAGTCTCCCTCCCTTCCTCCAGCTTCCACCCATGCCCTCTAGTTGCCCCCTCCTTCCTTTGGAGCACCGTGACTGCACCTCCCCTATTTACCCCCTCATGTACTTGAAGACCTCTATCATGTCTCCCCTGACCCTTCTCTCTTCCAGTGTGTACATATTTAGCTCTTCGAGCCTCTCCCCATAGGTCCTTCCCCCAAAACTCAGATCATTTTGATTGCCTTCCTCTGGACCCTCTCCAGGAGTTCAATGTCCCTCCAAGTGTGGCCTCAAAAACTGCATGCAGTACTCAAGGTGTGGCCTCACCAAGCTGTTATACAGAGGGAGTATCACTTCCCTCCTTCTGGAGCGATCCCCCTAGTGATATATCCCAGCATTGTGTTGGCCTTGGCCGCTGCCCTCCTACAAGTCTCCGAGTTGTTCATCTTGACATCCACCACCACCTCCAGGTCCCTCTCAGCCATACAGCCGTGGCAGCAGTACATTGATAGCAGATATAAAATGTCAATAAGCAGGTCATGCAACAGATGTACTGAGCAGTTACTGAAGCAAGAGAAGTACAGCTGTCATTTTTTACATCCTGGTTCAAAATGTGTTTTTGCACCTGTGGCTCCAAATGGCACAGTCGCTGTGGAAATCTCCTTTCGGCTAATGAACTGATAGTGTCACTGTTCATGTGGTAGGGTCACAAAAAGCCCATGCTGAAAACTTGGAGTTTAAATACCAAGAAACGCCAGGGCATTAGGGTTTCTGACCATAACACCCTGCACTGTAGGGACTGACAGGCACCAGGGGTGTGACTTGGGATTGTCAGCAGTAGTGCTCACGCCACTGCACCCCTATCCCCATTAACATCCTGACATCAACACATTGCTTAAATATAACTTACATCGCTTCATGGACAAAAACCCTGTTTCTCTTAAAAATACAAACAAAAAAAAAAAAACTGTGTAAATAATCCCAAGGCTGAACATATGCCAGCCATTACTTTTTCATGTACTGCCACCTTCTGTACCAGCATGGGGATTTGCATATGTTTCCCTTGATGCTTTGTATTATTGGGATATGTGCAATTGTGTTTTCTTTAAAATTTGGCTGTCTGGACAATATCATCCGGGATAACACATACATCAGTGGCATTTGCTCTGGGGTTCTTTTGTAAGCTTCCTATTGCCTCCATTAAAATGTACACCTCCATATATTTTCCTAATAATGTGTATGCCTTCCTTAGAACAGAAACTAAAACAAATCTTACTACTTACAAATCATTGTGTTGTTTCTCCATACCTCCTTAACAATTCCACACAACTTCACTAACTTCATTATGCATCTGTGGTGGATCTGACCAGAATTTGTTTCATTTAGGTTTCTGGCTCCTGGTTGCCACTTTAGGTCTGCATCAGGCTTAATTTCTATGTTTCTGTGGTCTTAGTACAGAAAACCCAGTCTCAGTCATGTCGAAAAATTAACTAAAACTGGTTCACATGAAAGTGGATTTTAAGATGAATCACCTCCTTCAAACTATGTCACCAGGGATGCCCATTCATTTGGATCCTTCCTGCTCAGGATAATTCAAGATGCCAGATTTTACATTTTTGTCTAACTTATGGGGGAAGGGGACATAAATACATACATAGATACATAGACAGTGTTGGCAGATAAGGGCCTGTGGCCCACCCAGTCTGCCCATTTGAGCTTGTAAGTTCAGTTTATGTTTTCCAAGAAGTCTGCTGCCCCTTACCCCTGACCTCCAGAATTCCTTTATGTCTATCCCATGCATTCTTAAATCCCGTGATTGTTTCAGCCCCCACCACTTCCTCTGGCAGGGTGTTCCACTTGTCCACCACCCGTTCTGTGAAGAAATTCTTCCTCATGTTTCCTCTGAATCGTCCTCCCTTCAGCGTCATCCCATGCCCTCTAGTCCTGGAACATCTTTTTCACTTATCTGTATATTTTCTGTTTCAGTACCATCTCACCCTTTATTGCTTTTATAAAATCAAGAAAACACATGTCCACTTCAAGGCATTGGATTAATATTATTCAATAGTTAACCCCTCAAATAAACTCAAAATAAAACAATATCTATGTTTCAGACACATTTATTTATTTATTTGAATTTGTTCTCCAAGAAGGGCATACTGAGCCAAAAAACTTGTTTCCAAATGCAAGCTTGCAGAAGGGGAAGAGTGGAGGAGTACACAGATATACAGTAATCCTTATCAGAATAAAGCAGCCAACATGAAACATAAAATGCAACAGGCATGAATAACTGTGAACATGTTAAAAATACAGCTGAAATGTGTTACTAAAAACAGCTTTACCGTAGCTATGTAATGTGTCAGAGAATGCCCATGGCCAGCCCCAGTGCCCAGCCTGTGTCCCTGGACTATAGAAGGACAGGTGCTTTGAACTGTGAGTTTTTTTTTTTAACATCTCCCCAGCTCACACCTCTAAAGCAATAACAGAAAGTTGGATCTTTGCACATGATGTGAACCTTTGCTATGGTTGCCCAGCATGTGAACCTTCTTCTGCCCAGCATTCCAGAACTGCTAAGGGAGAGGATTCCAATTAGAACCTGAAGCCAGTTTAAAAAAAAAAAAGGTAAGATCTTGGAATCAAGCTTCATGACGTATTCCCACATATGGATCTGGGATGAAGGCACTAGGACCCCACAGGAGGATATTTTTTTTCAGGGAGAGAGCTGATGTTGGCTGTTGTTGGCACCTGTGTACCTTATTTGATGCCATGCGCGCCAGCCAATAACCATCACCGGCTCTCTCATGCACCTCAGTTCTCTTCTTCCCGCTGTAGAGAGCACACCTTGGGAGCAACGACACCTCCAATTCCTTGTTGCCATTTAATAAAGGTCACCGCTGAGTTTATTTTCATGACATCTTTTCTGATTATTGTTTTTCTTCCATTTCAGCAGTGCTGGAGTCCAAAAAGAAGGGGGCTAAAAGAGCAAGAAAGTCTGCCAGTCTCCCATCATGCGCTGTGGCCCCTGTAGAAAGCATATGGCTGTGATGGACTGGCATCAATGCTGAATGACCTACTTTGGCCCTCAGCACAACATGGATGAGTGCAATGTCTGCTTCTCCATGGACCACCGTACCTTCAAGATCCAATTGATGAAGTGGGGTCAGCCAACCCGTAACTTTGGGGGCAGGCATTGCACTTGTGTGGCCAAGGTAAGGCCACTGGGCTTTTCCCCTGGGCCCCTTCCCAGGACCTCTGGTTCCATGGAAGTATAAGGTCCTCCTCAACCTCACCCTGCTGAGGCATTGAAGGCTCTAGTGGGTGGGTGGGTGGGTCTGGTGGACAGCTGGCTCTTTCTGGGCAGCCAACTGTGAACCCCCCCCCCCAGAGTCTATCTGCCTTGGGTGGCAGACATTTCTGGTGGTAAGGCTGAAGCTCTATACTCGGTCTTCATCTGTGGACACCTTAGGGTCATAGCCTAGAGATGTTCTGGCTTCTATCACCATTCACGCTGATGGTGAGCAGGGCAGTGCCGGCTGTGACATCGGGATCTCACTCTGAGACTATTTATGGTGTCAAAGAAGGAGCCGGCACCAGGGCTGTGCTATGTCCTGTTGGAGAGCTGGAGGTTGTTCTTTCCCCTGGTGTTGCTAGTGGCACTGAGGAGGAAGGATAAAGATGCTTCTGGCAATGGACGGGGTGCCAACCATGGTGTTGGTTCTAAATCTGGTGCTGGGCATGATCCTGGTGATGGTGTTATCCCTGGGTCATCCCTTGCCCTAGAGCAGCTCACAGTTACTGGGGTGGGGGATGACTCTGGGGTCAATGCAGAGCAGCACAGACAGAATAAGGAGGCTGTTACTGAACTGTAAGTGACTGGCCAGCCAGGGACAACAGGAGGAACTTTTATTTATTTATTTATTGAAAAGTTTCACCCGGAAGGGCACACTGAACAACAAGTTGCTCATCTTACAGTGTGTCCTGGGGGAAGGGTAAATGGGGGGAAGAAGAATAACATTCATACACTACAATACATACAAACCAATTGACATTGTAAAATTTCAAACAAGATGTGTGACAAGCAGCAGCGTAACAGGTTACATTCAGTGCAGTATCAAAACACAGCTACAAGATCAACAAGGTACTGTACATACATCTAGACTAGAATATTAATACAGTTTGAGTGGAGAAGCAAGACATTGTAATAACATATAAGATTACAAAAGCACTGAGTGTAAAGCAATGAACAATAAGCGCATTAGTAAAGTACATTTGTCATCAGACAGAGGGAACTGCTTAGCCAAACCACAGGGTGTCATCATAAGTGAGTCAGGTCAGTGGTGGATAAGTCTGACAGTTCTGTGCGAGACCTCAGCAAAAGTGCAGTTGTGCTTCATCTGGCAGTCCGACCGCAGCTGGAAAATCTTTGATGGACAGGACAGAGAGCAGCAAACAGCACGGTTGTGCTACAGAGTGTGCGCTCGCGCGCGCGCACGTGTGTGTGTGTGTGTGTGTGTTGGGGGGTTGGTGGTGGTGGCAACAATGAATTAGGCCAGTCAGGACCCAACAAAGCAGCACTCAGTTGGGCTTATGAGTCGTCGGTGGCACCAGTAACCAGGTGCCATCCTCCTTGTTTAATTATTTTACAAAAATGAAACGTTTTTTCCATGCCAGTCAGTGCTTTAGGCAGCACCACAGAGAAAGGAAAATGGAAGCCCTTTCAATGGCAACAGCTAACTCCAATCCGGAGATGCTATAGGCTGGTACTTTGGCCATGACTGGTCCTCCTCAGAAGACGAGGACTGAAGAGGATTTTGGCCCACAGGTATAGGTCAGACTTCCAGTGGGAGTGGCCTGGGACACAGCAGTCCTCACAATTGGCCCCTGCAGAAGAACTGCAGGACAAAGACACTAAAAGTAAGTTTTATTAAGCAATGAGACATGACCAAGGGTTATATTAACAGTTTGTTTATCACCCTGTAAGGGCGTAATGTGGCATGAGGTGCAACTGAGTGCCATATTGCCACTAGGGGGTGATTAACAGTTAATTTAACTTCTGGGAATACTGTATTGCTATTATAAAAAATTAGTCGAAACAAAAGTTCCAGAAGTGTACCTTTTGAATGTTTTCCTCATTGAGAGGGAGATTTTTATTAAATAGTTCCTCCACCAACTGGTTAAGAATGCTGGTTTAGAATCAGAATGCATAACTCCAGTCATTCAGCAGTGCTAGAGGATGGAATGTTGCCAGGATGAGTCCATGTGCCAAGATCATCAGGCTGTACATGACAGGGTCAAAGAGATTAACATAAGTGTCTTGGAAGGCTGACAGCCAATCAGATTTCAGCATTTTTGAGACTGCTTTTATAATTTAAATCAACCCCAGAGTGTGTGCGTGTGTGGGGGGGCACAGCCACCTGTGACAGCCACTGCAACAAGGGCTTTCTTGGTGCCACAAATGCCCTGATCCAGTGGGTGGGGTACTGTACCCAAGAACTTATTGCTGCCCAGCGTAACTGACACAAGGAGAACAGCTGCAGAGGAAAGTAAAAAATGATATAAATGTAACCCCCTTGTTCCCAGGGGTTACTAGAATCCCACTTAGAATCAGTGGCAGGCAAGGAGAGGCAGCTTGTGAGATGCCAGTTAAATGGATTTCACACCATCACACTCTGGCTTCAGTCTTAGCTGAGCTGGAGTGATGATGTCACTTTAGAATTGTTGCAGCAGCGTAAGCCACAATGGAATGCTAACTGGGGGAGTTGGCTGTAGAATGTTGAGTTAGAGTAGTCTGCAGTAGTCTGTAGAGTGAAGAGTGAAGAGGAGGAGACTGCTGCCTGGGCAGCTTCTCAGATTTAGCTCTGACAGAGAGCTACCTCAGTAGTTTGGGTAGTTTGTTCTCACCCTAGAAGAACATAGAAGACCTGAGAGTGAAGTGGTAGAGACCATTCCAAGAGGGTTTTCCAGTACCCCATCCCCAGAGGGATGGGGGGGGATTCCAGGATTCAGGGGCAATCCCCTGGTCCATGCCTGCACTGTGTTGAAGCTGCCTAGATTCCTCTGCTCTGTGAGTACCCAAGACTTTTGTGTGGAAAAAGCCCTTGGGCAATTGCATTCCTGTGGTGAGTTTTTCTCTGACAAAGGGACTCTGTCACCAAGACAGTTTCTGTTTAAAAGTGTCTGCCTACTATGGGGTCTGGAGAGAGACTTGCCAAGTACAGAACTTTGTCTGTTTCTGTTTAAAAGTGTCTGCTAAAGTGGGAGTTCAGTGAAGAGACATTGTCAATTACAGAACTTTTAACTTCATGACACCTCAGAGGTGTGAGAAGTAATATGTTAAATGTGAAAGACATTTCAAGATAGCATCTACAAGAGTTTCTGAGTAGGGTGTTATTAACCAGATGAATGGCTGAGTATAAATTTGGAAGTAAAAGGTGGGAGACCCCCCATCTGGCGTAACCATACTTACCTTTCCGGGTTCAGTTTGGGCACCTTTGTATTCTCTCAGTGCACTTGGCCAGTGCCTGAAGAAAATACTCAGATGTGGGATTTTGGATTTTCTGTGAGCCAGAGTGTGCTCAATGGTGGTCGAGGGAGCCACCAGTAATTCCTCATGAAATAAGGGAAAGTCTCCTAGTACTGGCCGAAGGTGCCTAGTCAAGGGAAGTGTACCAGTTCTGGCCGTATATGCCAATTTCCATTCAGAACCTGAGGGTTCGCTGTGTGTGTGCTCTGTACCTCAGTAATCTGCATTACTAGTGGGAGTAGCCCTGTGGGGGTTCATCTTCGCTTTGTGATTATTCTCTGTGTATGTGAATAAAAGCCACAGTCTAGAATCCCAACCTGGTTTGGACAGTACTGTTATTGCTTCTACTGTGTCTGGGTTTACTTGGGTGCCCCTGACCAGAAGTACAAACCTAGCATAATTCTGAGCAAACGTTTTCTCCCAGGGACCCAGGTTGATGGCCATGTTAAATGGTCCCCCCCAAGGTGTGATCCAGGTAGTTACCACACTTGGTTTGCCTGTCTGAGGATGGCAGGCTCCGGAGTAGATGTATTGGTAATGTGAACTGTAGTGACAACCTCCATCCCTCTCGTTGGTGCCATGTGTGAGAGGAGCAGCCCTGCTAGTTGAACAAGTGGGGCTGGTGTGGATAGGTTACATAAAGAAACACAAAAGACTGCGTTCCAAAGGAAGATTTGTTTTTTAAAGGGACAGCATCCCTTGCATAAGCAGTCTAATGCACCTAAACATTTAAAACATTTCATGTGCCCAGCTGCCAAATAAACAGCTGAAAGCATCTGAACATTTAAAGCATTGTATGTGCCAAACTAGCTAAGATGACTGTGCTTAAAATGAACTGCATGTGTCCAATCACTTAAAGGGAAGGTCCCTCAGCCTTTTATTCTGTTTGCCTGTGTAATTTGTAAGCATGAACAATGATTGCCTCAACTGCATCCTCCTAATTTTATCAGGATTTAAATGTAAATGAAGGTACTTACGTCTGGTGTGAAAACCTGTTTGACTCCATTGCAAAGGTCATGACCTGACTCATGTAAGAAAGCCTTATGATGTTTTGGTGCTTAAGCCTGCAGTAGTTCTGCAGATGTCCTCTGGAGTTTCTATGTCCTTGCCTTATGCTTGCAATGAACATTTTCAAGGTATAGTAAGTGCCCTGAGGCCTGATATTCAAAAATGGGCAAAGTAGATCACAAAGGTTTGTGCTGCACTTTGCCATTGCTCAGGGGCCCAAGGATGCTATATTCAGTCAGATAACGCACCATCATTATCTGACTGAATATAGGGGCATATCGGCACAGTGCTAAGTCAAGTAGTGCTGCTTCGATATGGATTACTGCTGTGTAGGGAATAGTGCCACCAGACCCAATAGCACCAGAGTACTAGGCACAATATTCAGAGAGACCCATACAAATGAGCCCATTGGGCATGCAAGGCACTAAGGAGCCCTTTGCGTGCCAATTGTGGGCTCAATTGCATGGGAATCTGTGGCAGGTTTGCGCGGCAGCACCCCACCCTAAGTGCCTGGTGCAAGATAGAAAATTCCCTGGTGCCTAATGGTACCCCCTGTCCTCCAATTGCCATCTTATCAGTTAATAAAATAGGTCTGGTGCCCAGTGACCCACCCATCACTGATAGCTGTTCCAGCATAAAAATAAATATCAGTGGTGCCTAATGGTCCCCCCCTCCCTCCGGTGGTAGTTCTGGTACTGAATGAAATTATCCCTGGTGCCTAGTGGTTCCTCTTCCCTCTGATCACCATCCCTGTATTGCAAGACATTATCCCTGGTACCTAATGTAACCCCCACCCCTTCGCCAATCATCATCCTGGTATTGCAATAAAGTATCTCTGGTGCCTACTGGTCCCTCACCCTCTAATCACCAGCCCAACACGAAATGCATACATTGCTGGTGCCCCGTGTTACCCCCCTCTGTTCATGGGGTCCAACACCAACTACATACATCCCTGGTGGTCCATGCTCCCCCCAGACTATGGTCGCCATCCAGTACGTGACATACCATCCCCCTGGTGGTCCATGGGCCCACCCAGTTTTCAATCACCATCTTGTATGTGAAATACCATCCTCCTGCTGGTCAGTGGGACTCCCCAGATGTCCAATCCCAGGCCCCATAATAAACTGCATACCCCCTAGTGGCCAGTGGTGGTATCATCCCTGATCCCTGGAGCCGCAAAAAAAACTATAGGCTGTGACGGCCACTGTTCCTTCCAACCCTCCCATCACCAGCCCTGTATGAGAGCACTATGGATAACAGAAGGTCACTAGGCACCAGGGGTTTTGTAGTTTCTTACCGGGCTGGGGCTGGGGCACTGGGGAGGTCCACAGACCACTAGGCAGATGGTATTTCACATACAGAATGGTGATTAGACACTGTGAGGGCCCATGGACTACCCAGGGGATGGTATGTTGTGTACGGGATGGTGATCCAACACTGAGGGGACCACAGACTACTAGGGAGTGTATGTAGTTGGTGTCTGACCAGTGAATGGAGGGAGGGGGATCACTGGGCACCAGGGATGTGTGCATTTTGTGTTGGGCCAGCAATTGGAGTGTGGGGGGACCACAAGGCACTAAGGATACTTTACTGCAATATGGGACAATGAGCAGATGGAGGGGGGTACACTAGGCACCAGGGATAATGTCATGCAATACCGGGATGGTAATTGGGGGGGGGGGGACCACTAAGCACCAGGGATACTTTAATGCAATACCAGGATGGTGATTGGAAGGAGGCAGGACCACTAGGCACCAGGGATACTTTACTGCAATAGGGATAATGATCAGATGGGGGGGTATACCAGGCACCAGGGATAATGTCATGCAATATCAGGATGGCAATCGAAGGGGGGACCACTAGGCACCAGAGATACGTTCATGCAATACCAGGATGGTGATAGGAGGAAGGCAGGACCACTAGGCAGCAGAGATACGTTCATGCAATACTGGAATGGTAATCGGAAGGAGGAGGGACCACTAGGCACCGGGTCAACCATGGTTAGTACAGAGACAGTGAACAGGGGAGGGCACGAACCACCAGGGGGCAGATGTGCTTCCTCACTGGCCAACTTGGCTGTTGGCTGCAGTACCTCTGGCAGTCACTAGGGTTGCCCAGAGTAAGACGGTGTTTCATTTGCCGGTATCTGTGCTGTGTAAATTGGCCTTGCTAACCCCTTTTGTGAAGCGCAAATGTACTGAATATGAGGTTGCGCTGGTATTTCTGTCCCCACCCCTGCCTTTGCCCACCCGCATACATTATTTTTTGCAGAAGCACTATCCCTGTTTGCCTGCATAACCACCCCTTTTGAATATCGCAATCTGGCGCAAAACCCAGTTTGCACAGGCAAACATCCATTTGTATTGTATTGTATTAACTTGTTTTTAATGTACAGTGCTCCAAATCTCTGGAAAGGAGCGATTTATAATAAAGTATCTATCTATCTCTCTACAGACAGTATCTATATATCTATCTATCTGTCTGTCTGTCTGTCTACAGACAGTATATATCTATCTACAGACAGTATCTATCTGTCTGTCTGTCTATCTACATACAGTATCTGTCTGTCTGTCTGTCTGTCTATCTATCTATCTATCTATCTAAATGAGAAGGGAATTCGATGCATCCTGATTGGCTAATAAGGTTCCTGACCTGTGTCCTCATCGGGTGACAACTGGTAGACCAGGCACTATTTCACAAACAGGGACGCAGCGCACCCAGATAGCCATGACTCCCAGAAATTACCTAAAACAAACAAAAAATCTTGCAGTCTTGTCAGTGCAATAAAATAACCTAACATTGTCTATGTGCCGCTACTTTAAGTATAAACTATTAGCTTACTTTTATAATCATCCACTTTCCACACATCTACTCCTCAAAGTAAACATTTAAACAGCACCTCATACGTGTTTTCTTTTTTTCTTTACTTTCTAACACCGGCCTCTAAACCTCTGTTTCGATGTTCATCTGCTGCCTGTTCCACACCACTTCAGGATTGCTTTCACCCCTAACACCCAGCCCCATCCCCAATCAGGCCTCCTTCTCGTCAAACAGTTAACATCTGTTCACCTTTTCCATACCCACCCCCTCCATGTCTCCTGCTCATAACAACAAATTGGCTTGACACCATCAGATTTTTGATAACCTACAGTAGATCCCCGCTCTAGTGCTGATAACATAACAGGAACAGCTTTCATAAACAAACTTTTCTTTTTAGCAAAACCCCTGTTCCACTGCATACAGAATTCATGGACTCAAAGCAGTCATCGTAAAATTCTGTTTTACAAACCCCCCACTCCAACTTGCAGAGTGTTCACGGACCGCCACAGTCGTCAATTATTTACAGTCTGACTCCGTCAAGCAAATTATTTCTGCACAATCTGGGTGCACAGTATTGCTGGGATTTCTGTCACAGCCTACAAAGCAGTAATATTGGGGGTCAAGTTACAAGTCAGAAGTGAAAACAAACAGAAACACCTGGCAGTTATTCTTTTAAAACATAAATAGCACAGCTTCTTTCCTCCTTCTTCTAGGAGGGTGGACTTGGCCTACCTAAAACTTTAGCAGACCACAACAGAATCAACCCTAAGGTACGCTGAACATAAACTGGGAGGTGTCTGTACTGGACAAAGGGTAAACTTAAACTTATAGAGAATCCAATAAATAGACTCCGCTCACTGAATATCATAAAATATACATTTTTATATTTTTGATGCTCATCAGTCATATCTATTGTCAATGTTTTGCTGCTTTTATTTGCACAGCTTCATCAGGGAATATGAGTATAAACATGAAATTAAAAAAATAAAAAAACAGCCAGCCCAGTGGTGCTGAGGGTTGAGGCGCAGGATGCCACACCTTGCGCTACGCTGGTGACCTGAGTTCGGGAACAGACTCGGGTTGTCGGGGGTCAGTGGGGCGAGGGAGGATCAAGCATCCCAATGGATGGTCTCCTCCCTCTGGGGTGGGATACCAGGGGTGCTCTATGCACCCGACGTCCCGAGAGAGCCGGTGGAAGCACGGGCTCCTGAGGGCTTAGCGGCTCCATTTGGTGGAGTTGGGGTGGGGAGACGCTGTCAGGCGCTTGGCAGGAGGCGTGCGTTAGCACGTCACCTGTCTGGATGTACGTCCTTGTGCTGGCATTCCAGAGGGATGGGAAATAAATATGGGGGGAAAATCATAAATAGCCTGGCCCCATGAGCAGAATGAAACCTGGGGCAGGGTTGACTTGGAGGATTGCCCTGGCGGACGGAGTAGGAGGAGGTATGAGGCCTCCTCTGAAAAGCTGTGGGAGCCGGGCAAGTCAAAAAAAAAAAAAAAATTAAAAAGAAACCAGTTATTAAAAATCTTAAATAAGCTGTCATCTAGCAAATTCTATTATTAAAAATGTCACAAAAACATATTACAACTTTAAATGCATTCTATTATGGTCATTATTCATATGTAAGTAATTATAAAGCCTATATGGACTTATCAATATGTCTGTTTTTATCAAAAATAATATCCAGTTAAATTTAATGCACTGCATTACACCATTTAGATCTCTATGAACTTAACCATCACCTAATAATGCTGACCAATTTATCTAGTTGCCATTCTCCTCAATTTTGTCCTGGTTGGCACCTGTGCAAGAACAGATGTATAAACATTTTTTTTTCAGTAACTCATCTCATTATCAATTTTTTGAAAGGGCAGTAATTACACTATATTTAAATTGTTATTACCTGCAAGTATAAATGTCAACGCTGACTTCATTTGATTCCCACATACTGCAGCTCTTTTTTGTAGATCTTATCGGAAACGAGCAGCAAGAAGCCATATAATCACGTTATACACTAAATAAGTAAGAGTTTCTACTCGAAAGCACCCTGGGTCGCCCCTGAAAAAGGGACTTTATGTCTCAGTGGGCCCACCCAGTTAAAATTTAAATAAACAATAAAAGGTACATGAATTACATAGAAATTGATGGCAGAGAAGGACCGCTTGGCCCACCTAGCCTGCCCATTTTCTCTACCTACTGCAATACCGCAGACCCTACTTGGGCTTCAGTTTTAACTCCTCCCCCCCCCCCCATTCCCAGCTAATAAAATTCTCCTATGCCTATCCCATGTGTTTTTGAAACTCGTTACAGTTTTTGCTTTGACCACATCTGGTGGAAGGCTGTTCCAGGCATTCACCACTCTTTCAGTGAAGAAGTACTTTCTAATATTTACCATCAATCTTTTTTTTTTTATCTATTTTACCTCCTTCCAGCTTCATAGCATGTCCTCTAGTTCTTGAGCATCTTTTGTTTTTTAGAAAAATGCTTTCATCTTGTACTCTTTTTATACCCGTGAAGTATTTGAAAGTCTCTATCATATCTCCTCTCTCCCTCCTTTCCTCCATGGTATACATATTGAGATCTTTTAGCCTCTTCTCATAGGGCTTATGATGCAGGGCTATCACCATTTTAGTTGCTCTGCTCTGGACCTCCTCTATTCTATTTAGGAGAGGCATCGCCAGTAGAAAACAGGATGTTGTTGTCCCTCTGTGCAGACAGTTAGTATGACCACATCTGGAGTACTGTGTACAGTTCTGGAGACCCCATCTCTGCAAAGATATAGACAGGGTGGAGGCTGTCCAGAGGAGGGCAACCAAAATGGTGCAGGGTCTGCACCAGAAGACATATGAAGAAAGACTAAAGGAGCTTAAGATGTATAGCCTTGAGGAAAGGAGGGAGAGGGGGGACATGATAGAAACTTTCAAATACCTCAAGGGAACCAACAAAGTCCAAGAGGGTAGCATCTTTCAAAAAAAAAGAGATGTGCAAGAACAAGGGGGCACAATTTGAAGATAGAGGGAGGACGGCTCAGGGTAATGTGAGGAAGTATTTCTTCACAGAGAGGGTTGTAGATGCATTGAACAGCCTTCCTGAGGAGGTCATAGAGTCAAAAACAGTGGGGGAATTCAAGAATGCATGGGACAGACATAAGGCAATTCTAGTGGGGGGTAGGAGGAAGTAGGCTGTTAGTTAACTAGGATCTGCAGCTTATCCATTAGGTAGGGAAATGGCATACTAGGTGGGCCAAACGTTCCTTATCTGCTGTCAAATTCTGTTTTATGTATCTCCTTTTGGAGATGTGGTCTCCAGAGCTGAACACAGTATCCCAGGTGAGATTTCACTAATGTTTTATACAGCGGTATAACTACCTCCCTCTTTCTGCTGGTGATACTCCTCCCTAAGCACCCTAATATCCCACTAGCTCTCCCCATTGCCTTGTCGCACTGCTTGGCTACCTGTAGGTCATAAGAAATTATTACTCTAAGGTCTGTTTCCTGCTTGGTGGTCATCAGTACCACTCCTTCCATCATGTACTCTGCCCCTGGGTTTCTGTGCCCTTAATGCATGACCTTGCAATTCTTCGCATTGAATCTCAGCTGCCACACTTTTGACCACTCCTCAAGCTTTCCTAATTCTCTATTCATTCGTCTATCCCCCCTGGACTGTCTACCCTATTGCAGGTGCTTGTATCATCTGCAAAAATTAATACCTTCCTTTCTAGTCCCTCTGCAATGTCACTAATAAAGACATTAAAGAGGACTGGACCCAGTACCAATCCCTGTTGCACCCCGCTAGTCACTCTCCCTTCCTCAGAGTGAACTCCGTTTATCACCACTCTCTGTCTCATATCCCCTAACCAATTTCTTACCCAGTTTACCACCTTTGGACCCACTTCCAGACTGCTCAGCTTGTTTATGGGTCTCCTATGTGGGATGGTGTTGAAGGTCTTAATGAAATACAGATAGGCTACATCCACGACTCCACCTTGATCTACCTCCCTGGTCACCCAGTTAAAGAAAACCTATCAGATTTGTCCAACATGACGTCCCTGTTGTGAATCCATGTTGCCTCGGGTCTTGTAAGCTCCTGATTTCAAGCTAATCCACAATTCTTTCCTTCAGTAGTGATTCCATTATTTTCCCCAACACTGAAGTCAGGCTCATTGGCCTGTAATTTCCAGCCTCCTCCCACATTTGTGAAATGGGACCACATTAGCCCTCCTCCAGTCCTCCAGAACCACTCCCATCTCCAGTGAGTGGTTGAACAGGACACCCAGAGGCACAGCCAGCACCTCCCTGAGCTCCTTCAAGATCTTGGAATGCATCCTGTTTGGCCCCATTGCCGTGTCTACCTTCAGATTAGCAGGTTCCTTCATAACTCCCCACTGTAAATGGACTTGTGTCCACTTTCATTCCCTCAATGTTCCTACCCCTCATTTGTGGTCCTTCAGCTTCCCCCTCCACTGTGAACACTGAATAGCAGCATTTGTTCAGAATGTCTGCTTTTTCCTGCTCCTCTTCCACACAATCTCCCCCTCCCCTCCTTAATCTTATTATTCCTTCCCTCATCTTTCTCCTCTCACTGACATACCTAAAGAATGTCTTGTCCCCTTTCTTTACCGCCTGGGCAGTTTTATCCTCTGTTTGTGCTTTTGCGCATCTGACTGCTTTACCTGCCTCCCTCTGCTTCTCCTAATATGGTTCCACCACCTCAAAGTGCCGGCGGTAGTGAGCCCAGTCATTAGGGGCACAAGTTGGAAAGTCACCATCCTCTCCTTTTGTGGGGCTGTCTGCCTGTGCCCCCATGTGGGGGCTGCCCCCACCTCCTTTCTAAATATACTAACTCCGGGGAGACCTCGGGGAGGTGGTGGTGAATCCAACAGTCGGTGCCATCGTGACCGGGCGTTGTAATGCTGGCACCCTGATGACCGGTAAGGTTCTGATACACCTCTCTATCATCTTCCCACTGACTCTTTATAAGTATTGAATACAATCGTTTTGCATTAAGCTTTTTTGCCACCTCTTTTGAGAACCATAGTGGTCTCCTTTTCCTCTTACTTTTGCTAACTTGCCTGATGCAAAGCTTTGTTGCCCTTTCAAGGTTGAGGTTTGGCACCTTTTTAAATTTAGCCCAGAGCCTTGCTCTCTGCACTTGGGGCTACAGCCAGAATACAATTGAGGAGAATGAAAAATAAAGTGGACAGCAGTATTAGATGACTGTTAAGTTGATTGAGATTTAAATGGTTTAATGAAGTGAATTAAATTTAACTGGATATTGTGTTTGATAAAAACAGACATATTAATAAGTTCACATAGGCTTTATAATTACTGACATATGAATAATGGCCACAATAGAATGCATTTAAAATTGTGATATGTTTTTATGACTATTTTTTAATAATAGAATATGTTAGTTGACAGCTTATTTACGAGTTTTAGTAACTGCTTTATTTATTTATTTTTAATTTTATGTATATAGTCATATACAGTGACTGGATGTTGCTTACAACAGGCTGGCCTGCTTCATCCTCGCCACCACCCCCCCCCCCGAGCATGCATCGTTGTATTTTTTACTCCAAATTAGGCTGGCTTGGATTGAAGTCACAAAGGAATTTGCACTTGCTTGCTTTTATACACAGTTGCTACAAGGGCATATAGCCTGGAGAATGTACAGAGGAGACCAGCTAATGATGGGCTAAGGTCAGCCTCAGGCCTCGAGTATAAAGTTCCATCCTGTGGTCTGGAGGTAGGGAGAACCTCACTGTATTATCTGAGTATTATGTTATGGAACTCTAGTCCTCCTTCCCTGAGATTGGCTGATAGCTTGACCTCTATAAATAAATGGTTTGCGAATCAGGCAATGCTCTCATTATCCTGCTGTCATAAATTGGGTATAGGCTAATAACAGGCATACAACTTCATTTATATGGTCTACTGGGGGTACTTCAATTTTTGTGTGGTCTTAGGTTATTGTATGTTTGTTATTACTTATGATTGTACGTTTTTATATATGTTTTACATTGTATATACCTTTCTATATATATTATGTTATGTAACTGTCTAATCCTAGTTGGAAGTATGCCTCTTGTAGCTTGAATTGCTTACAGGACCTCAATGAAAATGAACCCTTGGTTCAGCTGAGTTTATCCCTGTTCATATTTTTGATATGAGTAGATGTTTTTACTACTACTACTACTACTACTACATCTTTCCTGATGAAGCTGTACAAATAAAAGCAGTGACATTTTGAAAATAGATATGGCTGATGAGTTGACAAAATAATTTAAATTTTATAATATCTGATGAGCAGAGTCTATTTGCTGTATCATCTAGAAGTTTAAGTTCTACCAAAAACGTTACCCATGCCATTATAGTAAGCTAGCATTATTATAGCTCTCATAGCAACCCTGCTAAGAAGGGACTAATTCAATCAAATTGTATTGCAACTGCTTTATTGTAAGACTTTCCATTTATTTATTTCTAAAATGTGTTCACAAAACCAATTTTGGAAGCTCAAGACATTCTGGGTTGCTAGTTGTCAAACATTAAATGCAATTCCCAGGTGCTGCTTCCTTGCTACAAGCACCTCTTGTCTTACTACACACCTGGGGTGTATGTTTAACCCATGAGAACCAACACCCCATCATGTTTTATTTTTACTGAAATCATGGCTCCAGAGGCTGTTGTTCATAGTCCTGAATAGACACAGTATTTAGGCCCTGGGTGATGCAGAGATAAGAGGGCATGGGAGAAAAAAACAAAGCATTAGGGGCTGAAAAGGAGAGAGCTGCTCATGTGTCTGTCTGTAATGCCCAAGCAGGCACATAATATGACATTGCCACACATTGTGGTGACAAATGACAAAGCATGTTCCTGTGAGGTTCACACACCATGTCTACATCTATGACCTACATAATAGGTGAAAGTCAGAAAGACTAATGTGTGTACAATGTTTTTGTTTTGTGCCTCCCTAGCCATATGGCCAGCCACTCTTTCAGGCTGCAAATGGCCCCATACTCAGCTAGGTTCATTCCCCGCCACCGCCAACCTGCCACTCCTGATTCCCGTGTCCTTGGTAAGCCTGGATGTATCCCTTCACGGGGGTCACCCTTCCCTGTGGGGGCTTGCAGGAAGGAGAGACTAGTATTCCAATCTTTCAAGGCATGGGGCTATGGGAGTGGCTAGAGAGGCAGTCTGCTGGGTACTTGTGGTGGAGGAGGACCCAGTGACCATCATTCGGTCAGCCGGACAGCTGTTTTTTCCAGTTTCCTCATGGGAGTGTGACGTGACATGCGACGTCAAGGCTGAAGCCAACGTCCATCATGCTCCCTCCCACAGTGGAGCCCAGCATATTGCTGTGCCTCCAGCCTCCACCAGGGCCAGCAAACACCGAGGCTTAGACTCACCCTCCCACCACAGAGAAGGTGAGCAGTCATGGGACACTCAAGCCTTCTCCCCTAGCTGGCCCTCCCACTCCCAGGTCCATTCCTGATCCCAGGTCATCGGTGTCACAAGCGGAAATGTAACCACTGCACTGGTGGACTGGCTGTGTACAGATTTTTAACTTCTTCTTTCCTCCCTTTCCTTCCCTTCCATATCCACTGTGCTGAGGACTTGGGATGATATTCTTGGCCAAGATGCCTCAACCAGAGAAAAAAGCCTTGTGGGAGGAAAGGGTCAGAGAGTGGGCTGACAGTGTACTGACTGGTAGAGACCACAGAACAGGTGAGACAAAGGAACCAACCTTGGAGAAACAACTCCGAACATTTCAAATGTGCAAAACAGTAACTTTATTGACCATACAAATGATGCCAGGCACAGCAGGTTCCATGCATAAACAGTACGATAAACAGTTTCTTAGCTTGCTTCTGTAGCAGCATTTCAATTTTTTCCCACAGGCTATCCCACCTGCAAATAAATCTGAGCAACTGTAGGCTTAAACTCTCCAGCTCTCCTTGGTACTATATTCAATTTGTTGAGCGACTGTATGCTGCAACCTTCCTACCCCTTCCTTGTTACTACTGGGCCTACCCTGGTCTATAGTCAGTCAGCGAGCTTTGTTTGTGAAGAGTGACTGCTTCCCACTGACCTCTGTCAGCTACCTCACATGGATATCTAACACTTTATCACTTTAACATAACACTATATATCTTTTCACTTTAAATATTAGCATTACATTCAGACTAGGTGGACCAGTGGTCTCTTTCTTTTTTTTTTCTTATTCTCTATGTTCCCCCTTACACCACAGCTGCCCCTTTCTTTGGGGTCCCAATGTGTCCTTGCGACGGAAGGGTTGGAAACCACAGGCCCAGATGAGTGCCCCACTCCCCATTCACTTAAGCCCTCCGGTTTACCCCCAGTTAGGGTGGAGGGGTCCCCATTCCCCTCTTTACCTTGGAGACAGCATGCACTTGAACTGCATCCCCAGCTCCTCCTCAGTCGCCAATGCTGAGGCCCGTCTACAGGTACAACTGTGGGGTGTGTTTTTCCTTGTTCTTGGTCCCTGTCCTCATCTGGCATTGGCACTCTAGGGAGTACCAATGAGATGGGGGCATGCCGATACATGTCGCCACTCAGGTCCCCAGCTGACACCAGCCCTTCCCCTACTGTCTGCTTCCCCAACCGTGCTGTCACCACCTGTGGTCACCCAGGCGGTGGCAGTATAGTGGCGAGGCATGCAGCCCACTGCTCCCCAGAGAGGGAAAGTGGCCCCTCGGGTGCTCAGTCCCTCTCCCCCCAGCTGGCCCTCCAGCAGCTTGGGCTCACTACCGAACCCGGGTCATTGGCATTGCAAACGGCAGTGCTACCACTGTGCCAGCAGGCCGACCAGTGGCCACTTTCTGCAGTCGACATCTATGTTTCTATTATTCTATTACTTAAAAGGCATTTCTTTTATAGATATTCCAATTCACCAGCATTTACAGGCTGACAGTTCAATCTATGGGTAAGCGTCCCCCCTCCCCATGTCACTTGAACTTGAGTCCCTTTTTACAGTGTCCCTCTTGAAATTGTCCCTTCTTTAAAATTGCAAAATAAATATCACAGTTCTTAGACCATCACTGGGTGATGGAAGCTGGAGCTAAGCAGAGGAAGTCTGGCGGTGAAGATCCTTGGTGATAGGTGGTGCTGAGCTTCAGTTGGACTGGATTACTGAAACTGGATGCTGATCTTCCTGAAACCTTTCATTAGTAATGCAGGTACCTCGATGCAGCAGGCAACAGCTAACCTTTCCCTGGTCTCACCCACTGCCATACTCTGCCTGCTCTGGGATACAGACAACAACCTATTACTTTAATTTAGGGCTAGTCCATCAGGCCCTACCCTTACTGTAGGCCTCTACTGGCTGGACTGGTCTCCCTTCTGGTTTGATCTGGCCAGTCTCATCTCCCTGAATCTGGGCTATCCAGCCACTTTTAGACATCCAAAGATTCTCCATCAATTAATACCTGGTCTGTGAGTGGCTAACATCCTTCTTCTTCCCCAAAACACCAATCAGCTTTCATATCTTCCTCATCCTCACCAAAACTTGACTTTCTCCCCATATTAACTCCTCAGTTGTCGACATCCTAGAGAGGGTGTTGCTCTTATTCCTATTTTGGGCCTACCTTGGACCTTCCACCCTTCCCAGCAGTGAGTATTATATAGACATGGACAGGCACCTTGCTCTAGTCAACCAGCTGAGTCTCCCGCTTATCTGCTTCCTTCTGCTAATGCCTGACGATGCCTATGACTCAGCGATTGACATCCTAGGCTACCTTGCAAAAGACAAGACTGCTCCAAACATAATGGTAGTGTCCTCATTTATTCAGCTTGTCATTTTTGCTTTACCATCACCCACCGAGATGCCATTGCCAAGTCCCACCAGTTCCCGACAGGTGTGCTCTCCTTCCCTTACTCCATACCTCTACCAATTACAGACATTTCCTCTACATCTGGGGAATCCATTGACATGATTATCGATATCCTGCAAAATGCACAAGATCCTTTCCTTTAGGGGATCAGGTTATCCTCGTGGATTTCAATATCATCTGGGCACCTGGGAAAGTGGTGCCACCTGCCCCCAACCTGCATTCCAAAATCAATACCCTGAACCTTAGCCAACTGATCTTCTTACCCACATGCTTTAACCTCAGATCCTCTAACCACTGCACAAGTGACTGAGAATCCTGGTTGCAGACACCTTGCCTGACATATTTAGTGACTCTGCATGATTTACTGTGTAAGACAAATTTAAGGAGTTAAAGCCCCCTTCCCGAGAATTATTCTTGTCAGATTCTTCAAGTCCTACAACTGAGGAGAATTTCTGCAGAACCTTTATCTAGCCAACTATGCCCCCTTTCTCCATGACTGACCAAGAGGAAGCTGTCTGCTAATTACCCTCTACTCTCACAGCAGTCTGCGATATGCATGCTCTGTTTGAGAGGTACAGAGTATGGGGCTACCACCTACCATGGGTCACATCTGAACTCATTATTTTCTTCCGTCTAAGAGACTATACTTGGGTTAGACATAAATCCACTGGGTGCATGTCAGATAGGTAAGCTTTCACCTCTCTTTGTAACTACTGCACAAAACCTACATGCCAAGCCAAAGTGGTCGACATCCTGAACAAACGTACAGTAGAGCCAGCCACGATGCAGTTCAGTAACTTGCATTAAGTGACATGTCACATAATACTGCATGATAAAAGGGCTTAATTGCTATTGAATAACATTGTTCCGGGGGTGCGGCTTGGCTCCAAATGCAATGGCTGCCTAGAATGAGCGTTCTCTGATACCCCGGGTCCTTCTCTGCGATTTACACTGCCTAACTTAGCATAACGCAACAGTGTAGCAGAGGACATACAACAGGACCTATCAGGAATATTATTTCTTGCTCTGATTCACCCTTGCTTCTGGTGGCACAGACTAATCCACAAAACTTGAAACAGCAGAATGGCGCAGCACAGACGGCCCGATGATACCACAGGACCGACCACGCAGCAAACAAATGAAATGTTCAATTGGTTAAACAGAAGCAAAAGCAAATAAAAATACAGCTGCAATAGAAAAGCTCACAGCTACAATAAGAGAGCAGGACAGGGTGATTCAATCCCTACAAAGCAAAATGGACAACATGGAAAATTGGAGCCATCGGAATAATCTCCGGTTCCTAGGCTTCCCTGAGGGTGTGGAACGTGGTAACACATTAGACTTTCTCTATGATATTCTGCCCGAACTCTTATGGCATGAAGTTCCACCAGGGCTAACAATTGAAAGGGCACACAGAACACTCAACCCGATGCCAAAGGCTGGGGAAAGACCCAGACCCATCATGGCCCGCATACTGAACTTTGAGGATAAAGAATGGATCTCTGCAAGAGCCCAAGAACTCAGAGCTCTCTCCTGCCAGGGCCATAACATTTTAATTTTTCAGGACTACTCCCGCGAGTTGGCTGCCAGACAAAAGGAGTACACAGAAGCCCGCAAAATGATGCACTCTCTCAATATTAAATTTTCGCTGAGTTATCCAGCAATCGTGCATCTGGAAGTAAATGGTACATATATGTCTTTTTTCACACCAGATAGCCTTATGCAATACCTTCACACCAACTGGCCTCCTCAATCCAGACTGGAACCGCAAAACAGCCGACAGACAGTAACAGAACAGAAATTAAACAATGAATCAGCTTCTATCAGCCATACAAACTTCACTGCGGTACCTCCACCACCCAGCTTCCAATTTCAAGGTAGACGACCGGCCCTGCCTGTTAGAACATGCAAGCGGCAGCAATCTGGAAGACACCTGAAGTGGGACCACCCCAGGACCAGACCGAAGATGCATCCCTGCCACCATCAGATCTCCCCGATGACATCGTTACTCAACTCTTCATGCCGAACTGCTTTGCCTTGCTAACACCTGTGGACTTGGATGACGCCACTGTTTTTCCTGACTATCCAGAGGAAGAGATAGTGCAGAAGGCTGCCAGGACTGAGGCCTCTACTCAGGACTCGAACATATCCGCACCTACAAGCACAGTCTCCCCTCCGACCTGCTGGATATTGCCCCATTCAGCTCAAACAACCGAGAACACTGCAGTTCAATGGTCACAGCAAGCACCCTCAGATGAGGAGTTACTCCACGCAGCAGAACCTGACATAGGTAAGTGTCCATGTTTCCTTTCTGTTTTTCTCTTTTAGTATGCACGGTTTGGTAGGGACCCTGGGAAGGTGGCTCCCAGCTTGCAACATTTTATGGGACGGGGCTAAATAGTTCAGACAGCCTTTTTCTCTCTGTGAAAGAGCCTGAGGCATTACCCAAAATGGTCCCCGTGCCAGAACCGAGCATGTCATGGAAAGAATTCAAGGCGCCACTAATTACTAACATCATATCTAGTATTAGCTTTTAACACAAGGAGTCAATATGTCTACCGCCAGCTTAGCTAGAGCAACTCATTTACAAACTTTATATGATGCATGTTTTTTTTTTTTTGCTTTTAACCGAACTGGGGTTGGGGGAGAGGGGGGTGAGCGAGATATCTGACAGAACCGCATCTCGGACGTCAAAGGTTAAAAATACTTGGTCCTGCAGTTTATCCGTGGGACCCACAGAGGCTATATACCCACCGCCAAAATGTGTGATCTACTTAACCACTCTGTGCTGCATGCTCGATCACACAGCAAATGCCCATTTACTCTCACCCTCATTCACAATGTGTTGTGAATTATAGGCATGCTGGCTTCCCCCCACCTACCTTAGGCTACACCTGAATACATCTTGAGCCACAGGCAGGCATCTCTGCCCCCATCTACTCCCAGGGGAGAGCGTTATTCGCCCTGGGTTCATCCAAGCATTTGGGACTACAGGTTCTCCACCCCTCCCTGACGGGCTAGGTGGGTAGGCCGCAGATGACGCTGAGACCTCGGCCTGTGTTACCCACCTGTGTCACCACTCAAGGTTGCACATTACATATAAATAGTTTAGACAATCTGTATATTTTTATGGTATCACTGTCGCTCTTACCTACCTTGCTATTTCTTACAATATGCATGTCTAGAAGTAGGCTCATCTATGTGTTTACCTCATTGACTGACACCTCTACGAACATGCAAATTGAAATAATGCATGAGCTGTTGCAGTACCACTCCCCTGACGATACTCCTCCCTGGTGTACCACTTCAGCTACCATGTTCCATTACTGGCCTGAACATGGATGAAACTTCCTTTATAACATGGAACGTCAGGGGTCTCAATTCTCCTTCAAAAAGGAAACAAGTCCTAACTCACCTAAATAGGTTAAAAAACCAGATTGCCTTCCTACAAGAAACCCAAACTGACCAAGCAGGATCATAAATACCTGGTGAAGGACTAGATGGGGTCAGAAATCCATGCTAGTCCGCCCACAAAAAAGAGAGGCGTGGCTATTTTAATTCATAAATCTCCAATTGTTGTTTAACCAGGTGAGACACACTAAGCTGCAAGCTTGTTTAGAAGTGCAACCTGGGAGCACAGGGAAGTTAAGTGACTTGCTTAAGGTCACACAGTATGCAAGTGGGGGCTGTGGGATTCAAACCCAGGTCTGCAGATTTGCAGCTTAGAGACTTAAACCACTATGCTATACTGCTTCTCAAAATCTCTCCCCTGGTCAATCCTACACAGCAAAGTTGACCCCCAAGGCAGGTGGGTGATTGCTCTATTGGACATGCCGCATGGCCAGATCCTAGTAGCCAACATATATGCTCCCAATGAGGATAACCCCCTCTTTCTTTCTGGATCTCAATGCTAAACTGGGGACAATGATGAAACCCAATATACCTATGTTGGTGGGTTGGGACTTTAATCTAACCCTTGTCCCTACCCTAGACAGAAATGACCAGCGGAAAGAATCCCACACTCAAGGAGTACAGGCCTTACTAAACCTCAGCTCCGAATATCAGCTGGTTGATATCTGGCACCTAGTCCATCCCTCAGACCGAGATTACACCTTTCAATCGGGGGTACATGGCTCCTTTAGCAGACTAGATTTCTAGTTAATATCCCAATCTATCACACAACATGTCCTAGGAACTAATATTCTTCCTATGGTCATATCAGATCATACCCCAGTGCAGCTGACCCTGCTCTGGGGCCCAACCACCCCACAGTCCCCATCCTGGAGACTAGATCCCCTCCTTATGCACAACTCCAATTTCGTCAACTGGGCTACATCTCAAACCCAGCTTTTCCTACAAGAAAACCCCATATCTAAGACTTCAGCCCAAAACACTTGGGAGCCATATAAAGCTACTATGTGAGGTAAAATCATTGGATATGCTGCTCACAGAAGAAAATGCAAAGAAAAAGAACTCACCCTGCTCGAAAGTGAGCTCCTCACCACAAAGCAAGAGTTCAAGGCTCTACCCCACCCCTCCCCCACTCCGAGTGTGGAAGAAAAGTCCTGCAAATACATATTAAACTTAATGAATTACTATCCAGGAAAGCAGACCTAGCTCTCCTCAAAATCCATCATATGTACTGGGAAGGGGGAGATAAAAATGGGAGGGTTCTAGCATACCAACTCTGTAAACAGCAGTCACACAGATACATAGCTGGGCTGAAAACCCAAAGACTGGAATTGTTCAAACTAACCCCCAAAGTGTGAACGACATTTTGGCAATATTTTACTCTCCCCTACATACCTCGTCCAGGCCTGAAACTATCTCTGAAACACATTTTACTCTCCACTGCATACCTCGTCCAGGCCTGAAACTGTCTCTGAAACACATTTTACTCTCCCCTACTTACCTCGTCCAGGCCTGAAACTGTCTCTGAAACACATTTTACTCTCCCCTATTTACCTCGTCCAGGCCTGAAACTGTCTCTGAAACACATTTTACTCTCCCCTACATACCTCGTCCAGGCCTGAAACTGTCTCTGAAGCACATTTTACTCTCCCCTACATACCTCGTCCAGGCCTGAAACTGTCTCTGAAACACATTTTACTGTCCCTGTTACCTGTCCAGGCCTGAAACTGTCTCTGAAACACATTTTACTCTCCCTACACATACCTCGTCCAGGCCTGAAACTGTCTCTGAAACACATTTTACTTTCCCCTACATACCTCGTCCAGGCCTGAAACTGTCTCTGAAACACATTTTACTCTCCCCTACATACCTCGTCCAGGCCTGAAACTGTCTCTGAAACACATTTTACTTTCCCCTACATACCTCGTCCAGGCCTGAAACTGTCTCTGAAACACATTTTACTCTCCCTTACATACCTCGTCCAGGCCTGAAACTATCTCTGAAACACATTTTACTCTCCCCTACATACCTCGTCCAGGCCTGAAACTCTGTCTGAAACACAGGCCTTTCTTCACTCTGTCAATCTACCCAAACTTTCCCTTCCCCACAATGTTACTCTAGAAGCCCCCCTTATACCACAGGAAGTCTCCACAGCCCTGATGGCTCTCAAAACAGGGAAGGTGCTCGGAGGAGACGGATACCCAGTGGAATATCTCCAGGCAATGTCCCCCATGATCTCCCCCTGCTATGCCAAGTCTTCACAGAAGCTGAGGCTAAGGGTCTTTTACCCCAAACTCTCCAAGAAGCCACTATCACTGTTCTCCCCAAAGAAGGAAAAGCCCCTGAAGAGCCGGCCAACTATCACCCCATCTCCCTGATTAATGCTGACAGCAAAGTGTATGCCAGGGTGTTGGCTAGCAGGCTAAACCCTATACCCCCACACCTCACACACCCTTCCCAAGTGGGATTTGTGAAAGGCAGGTACAGTTCAGATCGTCTTTTTTTTTTTTCAACTTTCTTTTACTCCTTTCGCAGCTTGAGAGAACTCTCTCAGGCATCCCACCCCTGTGCCGCCCTGCCAGAGGGTCTCTGCGACCAGTGCTTCCTCTGTCCCCCCCACTGCCGGTAACCCCGGTTTAACCCACTCGGGGAGGGTAGCCCAACTCCTTACCTTGGGCTTTCTACAAGACAGTGTCCGGCATGCAGGCAGGGCCCGGGTGGAGGATTGATGAAGCCGGCCAAGATGAACCCCGGCGCTGGGCATGGAGGATAGGTGCCATTGCCTATCCCTCCAAGCTGGGTTTTTCCTTGTTCTCCTATTCCCTCCCCTCCGTGTGCACACCCTGATGCTTTGGTGCACGGCAACCCCTGCCAGCATCGGGCACGCTATTACATGCCACCCATGCTTCTGCAGTGCCCCTGGTCTCCACCAGGCTCCCCAGTGCCCTCCCCCCAGGATCAGAGAGCAGCCTTACAGGCGCTCAATCCATTCCCTCCCCTGCCAACCCCCGGTGCCCGAGCTTGCTTCCGAACTTGGGTCACCAGCGTGATGTTAGGTGTGGCATCCAGTGCCTCAACCCTCAGCGCCACCGGGCTGGCTCAGATAATCTTCTAGCCCTTCTCAACCTCATTCAACTCCTGTTTCAATTAACAATTTTTATGATGAAGTCTAAATGTATATTAAATGTACACTTCCCCTCACTCTTAACACTGTATGTATCTCCCCGTCTGTAACTTCCTGCCAAATGTTTAAAGGAGTAACCCTTTCCAACATTGAACTGCATATGTATTAAGTTTCCATGTCATGTATTGGGTCTCAGCCCCCAGGTCGCATCTGGAATCAAGCATGTTGCTCAGTATGTCTTCCTGGTAAATCTCATAAATAAATAAATTAATTAATAAATTCACCTAGCAAAAACTGCTCCAACACCTCTGGCCGCATTGGCGATTGATTTCGAGAAAGCTTTCGACTCTGTCAAATGGGGCTACCTTCAGACCGTCCTCCAACATTTTGGATTTAGGCCTCGCTTTAGAACATCTATAACAACTCTATACACATCCCCCCTTGCCAAGGTACTCACCAATTCTATAATGTTAGAGACATTCGAACTCTACAGAGGCACCAGACAGGGGTGCCCTCTATCCCCCCTTTTGTTTCTCCTAGCGGTGGAACCCATGGCTGCCGCAATCCGACAATACCCCCTCATAACAGGTATTGGTGCAGGACAGCCACAGCCCTCAACCTTAATGTATGCAGATGACTTATTGGTTATCCTAGGAGATGCCCCGAAATCTATCCCCTCCTTCCTTACTCTGTTAGACCATTTTTCCCATATTTCTGTGCTCAAAATCAATCAAGCCAAAACAGAGATTCTCCTGCTTAACTCTAAGTGTCTCCCTCACACCATGTCCCACCATGGTCTGAAATGGTCCCAGTATACTATTACATATCTGGGAATCAGAGTGGGAGCCAATGTTAGGAAGTGGTGGGACAATAACCTAGGTTCCCTAATAATTACCTGTAAAGCCAAACTAGACCGATGGTCTCCTCTCAACCCCACATTAGCTGGCAAAATTGCAGCCTATAAGATGTCTGTTGCACCTAGATTCTTCCATCTGCTGTCCCACATCTCCCTATCCCTTCCTATGCCAAGACTCCACAAACTAGATAAAACTATTGGCTCTTTTCTATGGGGAAAACCAAACCCCAATTTGGTAAAAACATGCTCCGAGCACACTGGAGACATGGAGGATGGAGTCTCACTTGGATGGAGGGCTACAAGATAGCATACCAGTGCTCACGGACTATGAAATGGCTTCAGCCACACTCTAAGGACTCCCTTCAATGGTTAATAATAGTACAAACCTTAAGTGGTTCTCCTATTACAGCTACTTTGCTATGGCCAGGGGCACCTCAGGATCTCCTATCACATCCTACTATAGGTCCCTCAATTAAGTATTGGCGAATCCTACATAAAAAAACTAAATATTTCTGCTCTCCCCCTTTTATATACCTATTGTGGAACAACCCCAGTATCACCATAGGTGGTCTACCAGTAACATGGCCTACATGACAAAAAAAGGTATTTTATTCATAAAAGACCTTTTGGTCGAAGGCTCTCTACTGGTGGACACATTCCAACAACTACAACGTAAGTGGAATCTACATATCTCTGATTTCTGGAAATTCCTCCAAATCCAAGATGCCCTAAAACACTTGCTTCACAAGGGGAATACACCAACTGACCTCACCCCCCCACTACACACACGTGGCTTACCTTACAAAAAGGGACAGCAGGGACTATGTATGCCCTAATCAGAGATACCCTGCCCACCCCTAACCAATCCTCGAAGGCCAAATGGGAAAAGGTTCTACAAATATCGCTTATCAATGGAAACAATGCTGGCAGGTGGGACACACTGTTCACACAGATGCCAGGAGCAGACTTATTCACAATAAAATAATGCATTCATGGTACAGAACTCCCACAATGCTTAAGAAAATGAAGGTGCTCCCACCCGACAACTGCTGGAGGTGTCACCAACTTGGAAGAGACCTCTATCATATCTTGTGGCTTTGTCCTCTGATCACAGACATCTGGGAGTCAGTCCCCCAAGCTGCCAGCACAATCTTGCAATGCACTGTCCCTCCCAGTGCTCCCCTTATGCTACTTGGCCTTAAATCTGAAGCCCCAAATCTTAGTCCTCACGAATTCAGATGGCTAATGCTGCTTAGCATGCAAGTGAAATGTTCTCTCCTTAAAAACTGGAGAAACCCCACTACACCCAATGTGACAGAAATATTATCAGCACTTGCCAACATATCTGAATTAGACAGATGCTCTCACTTGATAAAAGGGTAGCTACCACTTTTCTACCTCTGTTGGGCCCCCTACATGGCATATCTGACTTCCAGAGCAGGTGTCGGTTGAACTATTCCAATATGCACTTTTGGACTTCCCTCCTATGAATGTACTGCATAACTAGACCACTAGCTTAAAACTATAATAAGGATGTGCTGTCATATTTCTATCCCATTTAAGGATGACAGTAATGTAAATAGTTATTTAATAAAACATACTCAGGGCGTCACTATATGTTTGGCCCCGTCCACCCTATTTTTATTTATTTATTTTTATTTTTACTTAGTTTTTGTTTACCGGGTAGGTGCAACTAGCCGTAGCAATGACTATTTTCAGGCACGACCCGGGAGGGTACAGAGCAAATGACAGAAAACAAATTTCAGTACATATAAATTACAGTACATAGTAGACAATAGCATATCATATGAACAGTGTCATAGGCGTAAACAACAAAGTAGGGTAAATACATAACAGTGCAAAGGTACAGCAAGAGTACTGGTAGTTATACATTAAATCATAACTATTTCAGAAAATAGGGGAGGAAAATACAAAGATTGCTATAATCTATGAAATAGCCAATATCGGATAGGTGTAGCAGAGAAAAAATGAGGCATGGAGGGTAGAGGGTGGGATAGGGTAGGGCTTGGAGCAAGATAAGAGGGAGAATTTAGTTGATGTAAGGGCAGTAAGAGAAGGCAGAGGAGCAAGTGCAGAGTGTTAAGCGGGGCTAACAGAAATGGCCTGGGTGGTGGAGGTTAGGGAGAGTTACGTAGCTAAGGTGGTTTGAAACAGGAGCACATGCTGGAAGTGGTGAGATGATTACGTAGCTCCTTCCTGAACGTGGCATGGGAAGAGGCTTGGCGTAATTTTAGAGGGAGGGAGTTCCAGTACTGGGGGGCGTGACAGGCAAAAGCACTTGCACCTCTGGAGGTGCTGTGTTTGAGGATATGGACAAGGGCATTTTCCGTCGATCGTAAGCCATAGCAGTAAGTGTGGTTTCAGAAGAGAGTTGCCAGTGGCTTGGGTATCTGTGATCTGATAATGTTGTCAATGATGGTACCATATGCATAGTACCGTGATGCTTGTGGTAGGAGCCACCCCAGATCAGAGTAAAGGAGGCAGTGATGTTTCAGCCGGTGAGAGGAGGAGGACACATAATGACAGACGTTGTTGTAGGTAACATCCCATTTCTTAAGGAATGATTTGCCTGCAGAGGCATATGTTGCAACAGCATAAGTGAGCGTTGGTAGGAGTATGCCTCGTGCTGTAGCAAGCCTTGCTGAGGAGGTAAGGACATAGCTGGTTTGGTAAGCAATACCGAGTTTCATGTTGACCAGCTTGCAGGTCTGTTGTATATGGATATCGAGGTTAAGTAACGGGTCAAGTGTTATGCCTAGGTATTTAAATGACTCTACCACCCCAACTGATGATCCATTAGAGGAGGAGACTCTGAAATATGGTTGAAAATTTTTGAATTTCATGATGGACCCAAATAGCATGGCTTGGGTCTTAGATTCGTTCAGGGCCAGTTTTTGTCCCAACAGCCATCGCTGTATTTGTTGGAAATCTTGGGAGAGACTTTGGTTGATCTCTTTAACAGTTTTTGCATTCTTGTATAGGACAATATCATCCACGTATAACAGGGAGGTGGTCTGCAGGAGGTTAGAAGTGATACTGTTGATAAAGATGGTAAAAAGCAATGGTCCTAAAATAGACCCTTGTGGCACACCACTGTTTATGGTTGTTTTATCTGAGAGGGTGGAATTACATTTAACCATCTGAGTCCTATCGGATAAGTAGCTGTCAATCCACTTGACTACATTGAGCGAAAAGCCTAGAGATGTGAGGTTGGCTAAGAGGATGGGGTGGTCAACTAGGTCAAATGCCTTAGTCATGTCGATAAAGATGGCTCCTGTGAGATGTCCAGAGTCCATGGCTGCTAGGGCATTCAACGTAAATTTGAGGAGGGCAGTGGTGGTACTGTGACCCTTTTGGAAACCATGTTATGCGGATGTTAGAAGGTTATATTTATGGAGGAATTCGATAGTTTGGGTAGCTACAAGCTTCTCGAGGAGCTTGCTGAGAACTGACAAAATGGCTATGGGTCTGTAGTTTGCTGGATCCTTGCGGTCTCCCTTTTTAAAAACAGAGGTAATTCTAGCAATCTTCCAGACGTCAGGGACAAAACCCTGGCATAGGGGAGCGGGCAAAAATCCTAGCTAGAGGAGCCGCAATGTAAGGAGCAACCAGTTTCAGTAGTTTAGGTTCCAGATTGTCAGACCCTACTGTAGTGAAATCAGAGATGTTATTCAGTAATCTTAGTACCTCATGGTTAGAGATGCTTTTGAAGAAAAATGTAGGGCCTGTATAGTCAGGCAGGGCGCTTGAGTGAGGTAGGGTGGTGAAAGTGGAAGTATATTTGGTGAGGTCTGAAAAATGAGAGTTGAAAAAGTTTGCTATGGTTAGGGGATTGATGCAGTGGACCTCTTTTAGCAAAATGTCATTAGGGATAGGGGCTGGATTTGAACCCAGGAGGAACTTTATATGGGACCAGAATTTTTTGGAGTCACCATAGGAGGTAGTTAGAAGATCTTTGTAGTAGTCACTTTTGGCCCGTTTGATTTCCTTTTTACAGGAATTTTGCAGTGCCCTATAGGTATTTAGGTCAGGTATTTACCTGCAGCTTTTGGACTGGCGCCAACTTTTGTCCCTCTGCCTGAGTTTAGAAAGCAAGTCAGAGTTTAGCCAACGGATATGCTTGTTTTTTACCTGACGGGTAGTAAGGTGGCAGTGTTTATCCTGAAGTACAAGAAATTGGGTCATAAAGTGATCCAGAGCTGCGGGAGCATTGTTGATTAAGAAGAGGGGGGAACCAATCAATAGTACCGATGTGAAGAAGAAAGGCCTGAGGGTCGAAGTTCACATAGTTGTGGAAGGTGATAAAATGTGGCTTTGACAGAGATGGTCTGCTTTTGCCCCAGATACAGAAGGTAGGGGAGTGGTGGGTGATGGCATTGGCTAGTACCCCTGATGTGATTATATGTTCAGGGTGGTTAGTCATTATCCAGTCTAGCAATGTACTAGTGTTCGAGCACAGGGCAGTTCTGGTAGGTTCACAGATCAGCTGGTGCAGGTTGTGGTTTTGTAGCATGGATAGGGATGTGCATTGTGAGTTGCCCAAACAGTTGATATTTAGGTCCCCAAGTATAAGTACCTCATTTCTCCCAAAAAGAAATGAAGTTTGATCCAGCAGCTCATCTAATCCTTTGAAGCTGTTAGCGGGGGGGGGTGTATGCACATATGATGTGCAATTTTTTGGTGCCGAGAGTGGGAAGGGCATGTAGCACTTCACAGTGGGTTAGAGGTGGTGAGGAGATAGGGGTGAGTTGAAGGTGGACTTTGAAGTAGATAGCCATACCCCCCCCTTTTAGGTGCTGGTCTGTCACATCGTAGGAGCCTGTAAGATGGGATGGAGCAAATGGAGTTGGGGTATAGGATTTGAGCCACGTTTCAGTTAGGCATATTACATTTGGCTTGTAAAGCGAGGTCCAGGACTTCAACTCAGCAAAGTTGTGTTCGAGACTCCTTATGTTGTGATGAGCCACAATTAGACCTTTGGCATTTGTAAAAGGACTGGGTGTAGCATTTACTGGACCTGGGTTGAGGTGAACATCACCTGAGAGCAATATGGCCAGTAGAAGTAGATACCATAATTTGTGGCTCAAGAAGGGGCATAGAGTATTTATAAGCAGGCGACAATTTTTTAAGGCGTATGCTACCATGTTGATCCAAGTCCTGTTTAATAGTAGTGGAGTGGAGTCATACTGGGTAGTGGGCATGAGAAGGAGGTTCGAGTAGAGGTAATCATTGGGTGGGTAGGATGGGTTAGCTGAGGCAGCTCTGGATACTGTGAGCATGGATAGGTGGAACAGAGGTAGCGAGAATGCAAGAAATGACAGTAGTACATATTGGTTCATGGTAGGATGTCCTAAGGGCAGATAGATTTGCCAGAGGAGAGATTCCTGAAGGATTAGTGAAGAGAGGTAGGACTGTAACTGGACTTGAAATAGATTCCCTTATATCGGTAGATAAGGTGAGTGTCTTCAAGTAATGATCCTAGGATAGGCTAGGCTCAAACCTATCAGAGCTGGAGGTTGTCTGGTTGGTTTAAAGAGACTAGCTGGTATAGAGCTCAGTAGGTTAAGGAGAAATGCTGATGAAAACTGGGTAGTTTGAGAGAGGAAAACAACTGGTAAGATGGGGAATACACAGGGAAGTTTGCAGGGTGGACAAATCATCCGTTAGGCTTATCAGTTGTGCGTCTTCGGTAGAGGGGATTGGAGATGAGCTGGATAGGTTGAACCAGTAGGAAGGGAGATCACAGAAGTGGGCAGAACAACAGTGTATTTAAAGGTGGCCTGGGAGGGGGAGGGGGAGCAGGAAAAAAGAGAACCTGAAGTAAGCAGCACTCAGGAGTGCCAAGGCATCGTTTTTCGGGTCTATGGGAAAGGCGCTTCAATTGGCTTAGATGGCGGGCGGCGGCCAGAAAAACTGCCCCGAGGACAGAAAGCACCACTCTGGCACGAGTCCCTGAGGTGTGGGATCCAGTTCCAGGGACTGTGAGGGAAGCAGGAGTTGGTGGCTTTGGTCGGCGGGTGGCGGCTAGAAAAACCACCCAAGAAGAGAAAGCGCCGCTCTGGCGTGAGTCCTTGATTTCAGTAATAATCAAAGTTATTATTGTTATTTTTATGTTACTTTTATTTTGCTCTGTTTACATAAGGTACAGCACAGAGACAAAGACCTGCATTCCTCACACCTAGAAATAATAATTACCCCTAGTTACTCTGTGGTATCCTATCTACTTCTCTTTCAGGTGCTCCCTCTGAATCGGCCATTGGAAGGTACATCTACTGAAGCACATGAAGCCATGTCTGATCAGCAGGAGTACCTCCTTATGGTTTTGGATTCTTGGCAAGAACCAAGGTAGGTGCTTCTAATATAAGAGCAAATTACCAGCTTTCATACCCCAGATATTTCCACCTTCTGTGGCCCAAGAGGTGAATCCTATGACTTTTAATGTATAGCTACTTAACAAGTATCTGTCTAGACTACTAGGCCACCTATATACATCTGTACTGTGTGCTGTCATAAATCAAAATGTTGTTGTGTTTCTCAATTTCTGTGTTTAAACACAATAAAAACATTTAACTGAAAAAAAAGAATGACATTGTTCCATGCAGAATACTGCAGCATGTTGTGATATACTGCAGCATTGCTGCATTGCATCCTGCCTGGTGCCACTGTACGTGTAATGTCCCTGACTTGCCCTGGTTCTGGAAAGTTCAGGTCTTCTCAGCTCCTCCTAAGCTTCTGCTGGGTCCCAGTCTAACTTTGGATCACTCATATCTGCTAAAACTCTAAATCACTTCTTCAGTGATACCACAGGGTGCTCATCTTCCCCTCTCCCATCCCCAACCAGACTACTCTCCCTTCTCCAAATGGAAACTTCTGCCTACACATGATTCCAGTTGCTGACATCTTCAAAGAACTAAGCAAACATACTCCAGCAGTGGGGCAGAGACAGAATCTCACCCAAATTTCTAGTCCTAGAGGCCCCTGCCCTGGTCATTCCCATTGCCCACATATACAACCGATCCCTAATCTCTGGCTCCTTTCCTTGTAGCTGGAAGCATACCTTGGTAGTTCCTATTCACAAGAGTGGCCCTGCTGTTGTGCTAACTCATTACTGCCTGACGTGCCTGTTCCCTATCCTATCCAAGGTACTCAAGAAATTAGTCAGTAGATAGATCTGTAATTTTACCCAAATATAGGCTTTCTGACCCCTCACCAATCTGGCTTCAAAAGAAACCACTCCACCCCCACCTCCCTTTTTACAGTAAACAATCACATCCACTGTCATATGGATGGGAGTATGGGCACAGCAGCAATCTTCATAGACCTGAACCATGGCCTGCTCTTACTTATGTTACAATGCTCAATGTTTCTGCTTCCACCGTCCATGGTGCCAATCCTACCTGAATGATCAAACCCAATCAGATCAATTAGGCCATGCCATGTTTTTCTCTCTACCAGTCAATCTTGGGGTCACCAATTCTCAGTATTGGGACTCCTGCTATTTTCAGTCTTTATTAATGACCTTCCCAGCGCACTCTCCACCAGCAATATTCAGTTGTACAGACAACACTATTATCTATTCCGTAGGTGCTACCACTTCCTCCATTGAGCACATACTGCAAAAAGATTTCCTCAAGGTGCAAAAATGGTTCCAAGCAAATCGATTAGCCTTGAACCAAAGGGAAACCATTTTTATGTTGTTTGATCTAGGCCATGGCTCAGCTCCTTCTCTGCCTCATTGACGTTATACTCTCTCTAAGGAGATCTCGCAGACTTTGTAACCTCCTACAGATATTTAGGACTCCATCTTGACCAACACCTTGACTACTCTGGACATGTCAAGACCAATAGGAGGCAGTATAGCGCAGTGGGTTAAGGCTCTGAGCTGCAGATCTGGAGACCTGGGTTAGAATCCCATAGCTGCCTAGGTGCATACTGTGTGATCCTGAGCAAGTCACTAAACTTCCTTGTGCTCCCAGGTCGCATCTGGAAACAAGCTTTGGCTTAGTGTGCTACTCCTGGTTAAACAAGGTTCCCTTTCCCTTTCCTTTCCACGTGGCATATGCTGTGGCAAAGGATTTGTCAAACTTGAAGCTTTACACAGAGTAAAGAGTTGCCTACCCCTCAACACTAGGATACAAGTAGCCGAACATATGATCCACCTGTTGTTAGACAATAGGGATGTCATCTACCCTGGTGTCTCCACAGCTATCCTAGACAAACTCATCACATTGTTCAAATCCTTCTGTAGATTTGCCCTGGCACGTCCTTGCCTTACTCGCCACTGTAGCATGTAAAATGAACTTGGCTGGGCTCCTTCTCTCATGAGACACTCATACGAGTATACGAAGAAGCCAACAGAAGAAGGCCATTTGGTCTATCTAATCTGCTCGTATTGCAGGATCCACAGCTTGAGCTTCTGTCCCTGCCCCCCCACTCCTCCCATCCTCCTACCCATGATCTTTACCTTCCCCCATGCCTATCCCAGCCTCTCTTGAAGTTGCCCACTGTCTTCAATGAGATGATCTCTTCTGGCAGCACATTCCAAGTGTCCACCACCCTCTCTGTGAAGAAGTGCTTCCTGCCCTCCCTCCTAAACCTCCCCCCTCCAGCTTAAGACTGTGCCCCCTTGTGTTATGGTTGTCACTCAGCTTAAGGAGACCCTCCTTATCCACCTTATTTATCCCTTTCAAGAACCTGAAGGTCCCAATCATGTCCCTTCTCTCTCTCCTTTCTTCTCTTCACATCACCCTGGTAGACGCCAAATATTGGCCAGGCAAACTATCAACTTATCTCATGGACCTCATTACCCCTCCTCAGCCACATCATACTTCTTAATGTGTGAGGAATCTCATGCTGCTGGCATAACTTAGGGCAGGCCTCTATCAGGCATAGACTCCTTGACATCTGGAACAGCCTTTCTCTTACACTAGATATATATTTAAAGGAGTAGTACACCCAGAATTTGTAAAAACATATGTTGTGCAGAGTGTTTTGATTTGTATGTGAAGTCCTAGTGTGTCCTTCCCTCTGTCTGCTATCAGGAGTTTTTCCTAAATTAGCCTGCTAGCTTTATGGTAGTTTTATGACCCCTGGGGATCTCATCTCAGCTACATTTATTGCTTTTCTTGTAGCTACAATGCATCCTGTCTCATGTGACAGTGATGTAACCAAGTCCATAGATTCAGCAACAAGCACTGCTTTACAATACAGCAGCAGAGATGGCTATATTTTAAAAACTGTACAGAGTTCAGCTTGGTGACTACCTCATTGTAAAGGTCTCTTTGTCGTGAACAATTTTAACACTGGTTGTGTATGTGTAACTTGTATGGTTTTCAAGATATTTACATTTGTTTGGCATGTCTACTTGAGTGTTCACTCGGAATGGAAAAAAAAAAGCATGGTAGTAGCAGTAATCTTTTCTGGCTGCCTAATGCAGTGATTCTCTCGCTCACTAGCCACTGGACCACCAGGGATAAACATATTTACATAACAGTGCTTTTAAAAGCAGCAGGTTAGCTCACAAGCAAGAAAATTGCTACAACCCATTAACTGTGTCTTTCATGGATATGGAGTGTGCTGGGGACTATAAATTATATTCTCATCCTTTCTTTTACAGGGTCTCAGTCAGCCTACATCACCTGTCCATGCCCTCAGTCCTATACATCCTGCAATTGGTCAGTACAGTTTTCCAGTATCTATCGTGCTTTATCTGACTTGTATAACAGATGTGACAATATCCCACAGTAGCGCACACCCTGTCCCGCTGTATGTTCGTTAAGCCAGCTAAGCTCATCTATCTTGAATGTTCTTCAGTTGCTCTACTCCAGATATTTTTCTAAAGAGTATGTCTGTCCCTCAGTGGCAATAACATTTATTTTCAAGCATGATGGTCTGAGGCCAGCCTGGTGGCTTGGGGGTACTCCCTGCACCCCAGAGCCAGCAGGCTCCAATCTGTCTGTGAACAATGTGGGGGGGCCGGCCCTTTTCCCTGGCCCTGCCACAGGGGGCAATCCATGGGGAACATCAGTGACAGGGCTGGAGGCCTTCAGGCTGAAGGGGGCCACAGAGCAGGCAAGGGGATAAAATACAGTTAAAAAAACAAACAAAAAAATACAGATCTCCAGCCATTCTTGTGACATCACAGCTAAGGCTCTTGTCTTCCACTCAGGGGAACTGGTGGTTCACATCCAGAGCCCATGATTCCAGTCTGCAGGGACAGGAGTTGGAGAGGCAGTGTGAAGGGTTCTTACTCCACTCTGGTTCTCCTGCGCTCCTCATGGAATGGCTGTCACCTGGTGGTTCAGAAGGCAGGGCGCTGCTCTGCTAGGAACCCTCGCAGTTCTGCTTGAACCACCCAGTCAACATCTGGAGGGGGCCCTATTGTAGGATGATATGGAATGTCAACACCAACGGGCTCAATTTTCAAAGGCTGATGCAGGGCTTGCGCTGAGCCCTGTGCCAACCCCAAAGTTTGACGCAACTGCGCCAAACACATTGCCACAATGTGTGCGTAGTTTTATAACATTTGGCACAGTTGTGACAATATCCCTGGTTTATGGCACCTTACACCAAAGCTTTGGCACAAGCCCTTTAAAAAGGGTCCCCAAATGGTGCAAAGTTAGACCAGGGAAGAGCTGGTCTAACTTTGCTGTTTTTGATGCAAGGGACTTGCATCAGGGAATTGCGGCTATTTTCCTCGCAAAATTGCATTTGCTCCACTGTTTGACGCAAAGTGTCAATTGTATCAAACTCCCTGGTGCAAGTCCATTGCGTCAATCTAACCTTGCTTTAAAATCAGGCCCTAAGTCTGCTCATCCACTTGTAGGTACGTGGGGCAGACTACAATAACAGTTATGGTAGGGTCTGGCTCCTCAGGAGGTCTTGACAAGTGCGTGGCACAGGAGATGGTGGGTATGAAGGAAATAAATGTATTTATTTTAGGGTTTCACATTGATTTTAAAGTTACATTATGAGTTTAGCCAAGGAAAGGAAATAATTCTCCCAAATCAAGCATCATGTATCGACTCATCTCATCATAAGCATTAACTACTTCTCTGTTGATGGGTTTAAATACAAATTTAAAACTCATGAATGAGAAAAATGACAACTCAGAGGAACACAACTTAAGGTTATCTAATGGGTATGTCTTGTGTAATTGAAATGTACATGTGGTTTTAGGCAAATGATGCTTTCAAAACAGAGAAGTTAAAACAAAACAGATTTAGGTTCCTGAACTAATACAACTGTTTAAAGCATTTTGATTAGGATATTTAGCAGTTAGATGTTAGTTGAAATTTTAGTTTGCTATAATTCAGAACAACTGAGCACTCCAGCCTGTTGAGGGTTAACTGCTCTAATCTGGATAGTAAAATGTTATCTTGCACTCAACTAGCAATCAACTGACACCTTGTTGGCTACTAGCAGAGTGTTCTGGTTGAGTACTGTAAGCATTTTTCCATATGTCGGCCTTACTGTTAGAGACATCCTGTGTGAGGCAGATGTGTTCTGACTGGCTGCCACTGTTGTCAATATGAAAAACCCTCTGCAGCTGTTTTTATTTCCCCCCTAAGCTGCTGATCTTATGTGTAGTATTGAAGGTCTTAGTGCATGGAGTTGTGGTCTTACTATTAGTGCACTGGGGTATTGGGAACTATTTTATTGACTCCAAAATGTGAATGGCTCTCACCCAGCTTTTTACATTATAGATCTGGGGAGTGTTCCTGGACAGTTGGAGTGTTCTTTCAGAGAGGAAAGGGTGTGAGACACTCTTATTCTGTGAAGGGTGTCTCATGCGCAGCTGCCCGGAAACGGGCACGTTAAGGGTAGTTTTTTTTTAAATTTCAGCATATTAGTGATCAATCTCAGTCAATCATATATTAATACTCTCCTGTCACTGCAACCATTCTTATGGTTCTAAGAGTGGTCTCACTTACATTCTTAGAGTATCAGAACCGCTCACTTTCGGTTTGCAGTGCTCATATCCTAAGTATGCATCATGAGATCCCTCTTACAACTGTAAGACTGGTCTCAGTGGCAGTATTAACATACAAGATTGTATTTTACACACACACACACACACACACACACACACACACACACCTTAATGTGGGCCGCCATTCCTTTTTTTATTGCTTTTGTTTCTTGCCAGTGATTTGCTAATTGCCCGTGTGTACCTCCCTACCACATATTTGATAAACAGTGCCTCCTCCGATGTCCTCTTTCATGTCTGATGTCTTCTTTTTGGGTTTACACTTGCCAGCACTCATTGGTCTTTCAGTATGTGAGAACTGCCCTTTCTATTTTTAACGTATCTTTCTGGTAAATTCTGCTGATTGATATGCCTATCTGTATGTCTCAACATCCCCCCTGAAGTTTTAGTGAGTCAGACAACCTCATTTAAATCTGTCTTGTGGAAACTGATTTCCCCTCTCCTGCAGGGCAGGCCTTTTGCTGTTTGACACATCTCTTTACTGTTAGTGAAGGCAGATTGGAATTGCCAGTTCTATAAGTTTTTCCAAAACTCACTGTAAATGATTTTCTATTTTATAAAGAGGGATGGTTCACTCATAGCTTTTATTTTTTAAGGTGATATTTCAGAAAGAGTTGTCAATAAGAGCTCTTTGGGCTCTTTTGGCGAATTACCTCACAATCTTCCCGCAATGGTACGTATGTATGTATGTATCTATCTATCTATCATACAACATGCATGTGCTGATAAATGGCAAGATAAAAAGTGTTCTATTGACCCACAAGAGCAAGATAATGTAACCCCCTACGAATGGGGTTCCCAAAAGTCTTCCAAGAGCTTGCCTAATTGCTCAGAGCCTGGTTGGTGTTCGGCATTAAAGCCGATTAACTGTGATCGCCAATGAGTGCTTTTAAAGCCTCCAAGTACTGTCTCTTTAAGAGCTGCCATTGCAGTATAACTAGTCTTTGCAGGAGGGGTCTGTGTGTTTCCCTGCTCGAATTTGCTCGAGCTGCTGAGTAATCGATCTGTTTCTGCCGTCGCTGCAAGTGCAGAGGGAGCACAGTTGAAAGCTGTAAATAATTTTTGGGGAAACTTTGGCATAGTAATGAAAATGTAGTTTGTCTAACCTGCCTTTTCTAGCAGCATGAACTGTTTCTGTTCTGCTCCACCATTTTGGTCCCAAACTGCCGAATTGGACCACTCAGGGGGGCAAAGACTCTAACATGGAGCCGGCTCAAGCGGATCTGGTGGTGCCTGACTCTGGGCAATGTAGTTTTGGATCCTTGGTGCCTTTTTGCACCAATAGAGGAGTCCTGCTGTGACTGACAACTGAACCGACCAACCAAACCTTTTGGATCTAAGGGAAATGCCCTGAACTGTCAGCTGGCAAGAGAGATTCGAGTTGGATGCTGAAGGAGCAGCACTGCTGTGTGTGTTCGAGCGGCCATTGCGCCGTAGTTAGCGTGGGAGAACCGTGGAAGGCCTGATTCCTGGCCTACTAGACTGCTGTCTGCCCTGATAGGGAGAAGAGGATGTTCTCAGACTGAATCTGAATTTGCAGAGAATGAAGCCAGCTGCTGATTTATAGCCAGGCTCACCCTGTAGAAGACCGAAGATTTTGCTGAAAGCTATCGGCCTGTCAGGACTTTGGCTACCGTAGTGATCCTGGGTAATTGCAGTGATTTTGTGATCGGGATCATGAAGCAGCCTGCCTGGTATAGTAATTTCCTTTACATATGAATGAGCTATGAATTGCAAGGGGGTCGCGATTTGCTTTCCCCTCTGTAAACTGAGTGCTAGAGCGGGAAGTGTTTCCCTGTCGGAATCGGACTGAATCCGTACTGCCTGATGCAGATAGGCCCTGCCACGCGGGTCTAGTTCCACTACCCTGCTGCGCAGAAAGATCCATCCTCGAAGGGCCCAGCTTCCTCTGACAAACCAGCCAGTCAGCCATCCGCCCTCCTGTGTTTAGCCTGGGTATCGTGAGCAATCATCAGGGTAGTTCCCTGCAACATTTGTTAAATCAAAGTGTGCCATCTGATTGCTTTGTGATTTTTTTTTCATGAACTGAGTCCTCCAGCTCTGGATTACAAATTATGTGTGTGCATGTTATTTCTCCATCACAGGGCCCCAACCAGCTGCAACGACGGCCTACCTCGGGCAACAGACCTGGCTAGCCCCTTTTCCCATCCTGGGTACCCAGAGAGTGTGATTGAGTGTGACTCTAAGTGCATGCACAATAGTGTGATTATTAATGTGTTCAAGCTAATTAACCTGATTATTCCCCCTCCTTGTTACAGACCCTTGAATAAATCAGATCTGTTTGTTTCTGCAATTTACATTGACTGTGGTGTCAGTTTGTGCTGAAGGTATTGCATTGTTGCTGTTGTACTGCCTCACCTTATTTTACAGGAGGTCCCCAGAGTCAAGCTGAAGGAACCAGTCCTGGGGGTAAGTGCCAAGTACAAGTGTATGTGGTTTGCATATCAGGGGTATTGGGAAAGTCACTGTTGTATATGGTGGGGGCCACTAGTGGGAGAAAAGGGGGGTCACAGTGTCCTAGAGGACTGTGATCTGGTTAGCATAATCCAAACCAACTCAGACCTTTGGGTGGAGGCACCCGTTTCAGAACTCAGGCCCCTTAACCTGTTAGTAGCCAAGCAGGGAGGGGTAGTAGCCCAAGGGATAGTGCCACCTAGGGGTTACAATAATATCTTGCAAAGTTGGGTGTATCATATCTTGCAAAGTTGGGTGTGTCATATCTTGCAAAGTTGGGTATATCACAATGCATACTGAACCAATCAGACTTCAGCTTTCACAATGCTGATGACATCACAATACCCCTGTGCAGCACTGAAGCCAGCAGTTGAAATAAAAGTGAAACAGTTAAATCATCATACATACAGGAGATTTAAAAGCTATAACTGAGCAAAGTATATAAACCGAATATACAATAGTCTGACTCAAAATATGTAGTATATTATCACTTGTGAAGGTGCCAGACTTTCATAATTCACTTGTGAGCTTGCCACTCATGAGTTAAGGTCCTGCCCCTCACATGTGAAGATAAATTGCATATTTTGAACCAGTCTATTGCATATCCTCTATATACAGTGAGGGGAATGGGCTTTTTATGCTAATGTCGCATCTACCTACTTTAGAGGCTTCTACCCTAACTGATGCCTAAATAGTATTTTTTTGCAACCTCTTTTGCGATAGCAGTGTGAGTTACAGAAATATAAACAGCGATGGCACAAAAAGACCAAAGGCCTATCTAATCTGCCCAGTTTCCTATCTGTCACAGGACCTAATGTGCATAGGGAGTTTTATCCCTCCCACTCCCATCCCTATGGCTACAGACTTGAGCAAGCACCAAACCTTTCACTCTGCCACAGCCATGACTGAAACATTTCCAGTCTTGGTGCCCTCCACCTCTGCTGGCAGACTGTTCCATGACTCTACAACCCTTTCTGTAAAACAGAACTTCCTCGCATTTCTCTCACACCTTCGCCCTGCCAATTTCCTCTTATGATCTCGGGTTCTTGACTCTGTACCCCTGCAGATCACCTTGTTTATTCCCTTCAGGAACTTGAAGATCTGCATTACATTCCCCCTCTCTCATCTGGTATCCTGCGAGTTCATGTTCAGTGCCTTCAGAAGATCTTCATAGGACCTGAAAATCCTGGTCCTGTGAACAATTCCACATAGGATCTGCTCTGTTGGCCCTGAATCATCTTGGTCACCATGCATTGCACTGTCCCTGTCCTTCCTTAGATGAGGACCACTGAGCACAGTATTCCAGGTGAGGCATCACCAGTGACCTATATGGGGTAGTAGTAGTACCTCCTTTTTTCTTGCTGTCAGTACCCCTTCCAATACACTCCAGCATCCTATTAGCCTGTCCATAGGCCTTGCTACACTGGCTTGACTGTTTGAAGAAGTCACTAATGATCACTTCTAGGTCCCTTTCCTCTGCCATAATGCTCAGTTTGACCCCTCCCATCCAGCACTCTGTCCTGTTTTTATCATTAAGTGCACAATCTTGCTTTTCTTGGAGTTCAGTTTCAACTGCCAAACCTTAGACCACTTCTTTAGCCATTGTAGATCCTGTTGCATCTCCTTGAATCCTTTGCCACTGTGTAGTCTACCATAGAGCTTCGTGTCATCTGCAAAGAGACACAGCTTGCCCTGGATGCCTTGGACGCCTTCTCCAATGTTGGTGATGAACATATTGAAGAGGTCAGGACTAAGAATAGATCCGTGTGGCACCCTACTGATGACTGCTCCCTATCCAATTTGATCCCATTTACCACCACCCTCTGCTACTTCTCCTTCAGCCAGATTCCTACCCATCTAATTATGTTCCTAGCAGTGCCCAGGTTCTACATAGAATACATAGAAACTGTCAGCAAATAAGGACCTCCAGGCCCATCTAGTCTGTCCCTTTGTGTTACCTGCTTGAGTGACTTGTGACCTTACCTGGTCATCTGCTATAGCTACTCCTACCCATCTCTAAGATTCCCATATTCCTATCCCATGCATGTTTGAATCCTGTTACTGTCCTCGCAGCCACCACCTCCTGGGGAAGTCCATTCCATGCATTCACCACCCTCTCTGTGAAGCAGTAATTCCTTACATCCCCCCTAAACTGGCTACCCTCCAGTCTGATGCCATGACCTCTTGTCCTTGCACACTGTTTAAGCTGGAACATGCCCTCCCCTTTAACCTCATTGATACCCTTGCAGTACCTGAAAGTTTCTATCATATCCCCCTGCTCTCTCCTCTGTTTCAGTGTGTACATATTGAGGTTCCTCACTCTCTCTTCATATGGTTTATGCTGCAAACCCCCCACCATCCTAGTAGCTCTCCTGTGCACCGCCTCCATCCTATCAATATCATTACACAACTTCTTACCAACTTCTTCAGCAATCTTCTGAGGAGCACAGTGTAAAAGTAAACAACTTTGTCCAAATAAATGAGGCCATTTTTGCTTGGGGCTGGTCAACTGAGATAACAAACGTTTTATTTTCACAGTCGACCTGTCGTTACCTTTAAAAAATTCCAAATTACAACCAGGCCTCGATTTGGAACTCGTTCAAAAACCTGTCAGCTGATTCTGAAGTTTGTGGGCTGGATTTTCAAATGTTCAGTCATAGGATTTGTGGCAGTTATTCTGCTGCAGCTGTGGCACCTAAAAATACACACAAATGTTTATGTCCAATTTTCTAACATTTCTGGGCATTTACGACAATTCACTCACTTTATATTAAAAAACATAATTATTTGTTTGATGCACACATAATGTCTCACGTGCATCTTGCCGCACTTGCACCAAAACATTAGACCACCATTTATGTGGCCTAACCGCTTTATCACAAGTAACGTGAGTGTGAAAAAAAAGTGGTACAAGGGGCTGAAAATGAATGTCAACATTCTGACAGGGCCATGGCAACTAGAACAGCCCCAGTAGTGGATCAATAGGCTAAATGGGTGGAATTATGCTTTAGAAACACAAATAGTACAATATAAAATGCTGTCATTTACAGACAAACACACACCTGGCTTTGATAAACCCTGTACAAGTGCGTGCACCAATACAAAAGCAGTGAAAAGTCAAGGCCATTTCATAAATTGAATATGTCATGGGGCTACACTAAAATGTGAAATGCATTTTCATTGCTGCTGTGTACCTGGTGACCTTATTCATAACTACAGTATGCTGCTTATGGGGTCATTGGTTTCTGGAAGCACTTTTGAAACAATCTGATATTTTCAGTGCTGCCATTACATACTATAAATAGAAACATAGACAATGACAGAAGAAAAAGACCAAAGGCCAGATTTTCAATGGGCCCTCAGATCAACGTAGGGTGTGTCAACCGACCACCTTGCATCAGATCCAGTTGCACCAAATAATGTGTGCCACATTTTGTAAGAAAAACATTCTCTGTGGCAAAGTCCCCCAGACTGATGCAAGATGTCCACTGCATCAAACAAATGATGAAATGGATGAGAATGACACAAGTTGTGTAAAAAAACCAAAAACAAAATGGTGCAAGTGGAATCAAAAATTGATGCAAAGGACAATAATGATGCAAGCTGAGTCAAAAAATACAGCAGATGAAATGTCCAAGACTAAGCCCCCCAAACATTCTAAACTAGTTCTGCAGGGGAATATTGGTCCTTAATATTATCATAGTCAGGTCTGCCCCCTGTTATTGTTTAGTTTTAGCTTAGTTTATGTGTTATACTGGAAAGGCATGTGAGCATAAATGTCCGATTTCACAAACGTCCAGTTTCAATCAGAAACAGAGATTACACATTGGTAGCAGAAATACAAGGGGGGGGTCAAAGACATTTAGGGGGTATAACAATCAATGGTAAGGAGTACATGAGGTGCAGAAATAAGAAATCCAATTTTTTTTAACAACCAATGGTATGGCATACAAACAAAAATACAGAGAACGATTCAGTAAAGAATGAAACCAGCATTTTCACAAAGGAGGTCAGGTGTAAAATTCATGATACAGAAAACAAGGCTAAACCAAGTGCTGGGGGAAGGTGCTGGTGCAGGTGGGGCAAAATACCCAGATAAGCATAAGGGCAACAGAGTGGGAGGATGAGAGGGATCGGAAGAGGGGTGAGAAGATTAAGGAGGTGGATTCCTGTAGGAGGAAATCGACGTGTGGTGCTTCTTTACATTACACTTAAAGGAGTAAGTAGAGGGACAATGCAGGAGACCAGGGGGGAGTGAGTTGTAGAGTTTGGGACCCTTAAAAGAAAGGGTGTTTTGGCCATGGGAAGTGCGGCAGAAGGAAACATTAAAGGAGAGGGCTTCAGATCTCCTGGTGGCCCTAGGGTGAATTGCCATAGGGAAGGTTGATGTGATACAAGGTGGAAGGAGGCCAAGTGAGAGTTTATGGAAGAAGATAAGAATTTTGCAGTTGAAACGGATTTCTAATGGGGTGAGAGATCAGGAGGGAGGGGATCTACCATTCCAACAGATTTGGAATGCAACAAATGCTAAACATATGATCACTATGTTATATAGAAATTTTTTAAATGGCCTTAGTACCTCCTCACAGTATATCAAGGAAAGATGGGAGAGAGAGACATGAACATCTCTGTTACAGACCGACAGTGGTCCCAGGTATGGAGGAGCACTTGAGGTACCACATCCTCCCCAATGTGGAAGGAGTTCAGTTGGAAGGTGAGGACCCGTTTCTTCCTGGCTCCTGTACAACTGGGTCATTCCATCCCAGGGATGTGCTCAGAGTGTTGGAGGCAATGTGGAGAGGGTAGTGCGTCCCAGGCACATGTCTTCTGGGCTTGCCCGGAGATTGTCTCCTTCTGGGAGGGAGTCAGGTGACATTTCTAGAATCTTTCTAGAATCTTTGAGGCCCAGACACCTCTGGGACCTGAACATATGGTTTTGGGTATTGTTCCACAAGAAATAAAAGGGACCTACGGTTAATACTTGTAATTGCAGCTTTGAAATCTATTACCAAGAGGTGGCAAGAGAGAGGGCAGTCCGGATTTGAGGGAATGGGCCAAATTAATATAAAATATAATGGATATGGAGAAAAGCACCCTTTCTCTCAGGCAACTAAACCAGGAATGCCAGAATAGATGGACAAGATGGCTGCTGTATGAGGGAAAGGAAGAATGGCAGACCTAATAGAGATACGAGACCGAAAATCATGATCCTAAAAGAATGGACAGAGGTAATGGAACAAGCCTGGAGGGAGCAAGAGAGGAACAGTGGTTTGGGACGGAGGGAAAAATTGATCTTATGGGGGGGGGGGTTCCCATAAAAACTGGCACTTTTGTGAGACTGTAAGGATGATTGAGAGTTATGTTAATTAATAACCTGGTAATTAGTTATTGTTAATGATTACTAGTGAAAAAGAAAGATATACCTATATCTCTTAATATTATAGTACTGAGAAAGGAATGATGGGATATGATTCGTTTATAGGTTTCTAGCTTGTCATCCTACCTAAAGATGTAATAACTGTATAAAATGTATGTATAATGGGATGTGCTGGGAAATTGTGAGATACAATAAAGCAAGTATATAAAAAAAAAGAAATGGATTTCTAGGAGGACCAGCCTTTAGGTCGCAGTGGTGGGTGGTCCTGGGGAGACATGAGAAAAAGCGGATGGTGTTGTGATAGGTACTGCGAAGTTTGATGAAATTTTTCTGGGATGAGGAGGGGACTATACTAGCACTCCATAGTTGAACAAAGGGAGAATAAAACTACAAGCCAGGAGAGCCTTACCTTCCTTGTTAAGGAATGGTCTTTTTTTTATAATACACATTTTATTGAAAATTTCAAAATAAAGAAATTACATAAATAAAAGTAAAAAATGTTCATATACAATAACAGTCTGAAAACTATGTATCAACAATAACTAAAGAAGTAGAATAAATGAACTTAACCAGTTCAAAGACTGTTTGGCATGTTAAACCTACTTGTAATATACAATATACTGTATGTCCAACTATAGAGTTTCTAAAACAAATCAGGGTGTTCCCTTTCATTTTTCTGAAAGATATTCATACAGAAAGTAATCAGTTGAACAAAATGAGTTATTGCTGTTATTCAAAGAACATTTCACATAGGGTTCCCAAATATCTAGGTATTTGTCTATACGGTTTATATTTACATAGGCGACCCTTTCGTAATTAGCTCTTGTAAGGAATGGTCTGATTCTATAAAACATATTGAGTCTTTGATGTGCTTTCTTAACAGTTAGGTTGATGAGAGCATTATAACTGAGGTGGCAGTTGAGGAGTAGCCCAAGGTATTTAAATTCATGTACCCTCTCAATAAAGTTGCCGTCATTATTGTGAAGGGGTAAATCAAAGGAAAGTGATCTCCTGGGGCTGGCAAAGACCATAACCTTTGTTTTTTTCGAGTTGAGTACCATACCCTTGGATGAGAACCAGGAGTGGAGAGTCTTAAAGTCGCCCTGGAGTTTGTTTAAAAGGGAGGAGGGGTCTTTGTCTTTGCTAAAGAGAGCTGCATCATCAGCATAAAGAATTATTCCTGTGTTAGAGCAGATATTGGGGAGAGAGTTTACAATGAGGGAGAAGAGCAGAGGGCCAAAGATGGATCCCTGTGGTACCCCATATTTGATAAGGCAAGGTTCGGAGAGGATGCCATTTATGATTTTTTGATGGGACCTGAAAGAGAAGTAGTTCCTAAACCAATTAACTACTTCAGGGAAGAAATGGAGGCTGAACAAGGATTGAAGAAGAACATCATGATCAAAAGCTTTAGTAAGATCCACAAAGACTGAGCCGGTGTAACGGCTCAGAGATGGACACTCCCTCTGAGGATAAGCTGTTCGCCTCTTTACATGCTGTAGTGTACATTATCTGGCTGGTCTAACAGAGACATGGATCTTAAGCACAAGGACAGGACTCACATTCTTTGAAAATCCCAAAGAAGAGGATGGTGCACCTTTTCAGTGATGCAGGCATCCCTTCTTACATGGCTCATGCATTTTTTTGGCGCAAGCCAGTTTGGTGCATACAAGCTAAAAGACAAAGAACCTTAGTGCGTAAGCACTGAGGCAAGGGTTACCTCAAAGGGGAATGGCTGGGAAGCCAAGTTTCAAAGAATTACAAAATCACACATACCACCATAATGCAAAGCATCATGGGCTGTATATGCAAATCACCACAAAATGTTATGCTGGTTCAACTTTAAATAGGAATACATGGTGCCGAAAGGCCTCTCACACAGTCTGCAAAGGGTGCTAACAGAAGACACAGACACATGTTTCATCCTACCAGGACTTGTCAGTGTACCTCGTCTATATAACACCCCAGTGGAATGAACCTGGTACCGTAAGTTGGTCTATCAGGTTTGAGTTGTGGTGAGCCCAATAAATACAAAAACAAGCTAAAAGACAAAGAACCTTAATGCATAAGCACTTTGTATTTTAGCTTGTTTTCTGTGGACCCCAACCCTCTTCTGCCTGCTCTTTACCCAGTTACCTAACCAGTCTACTATGACTTTAGCCGCACCCAGATCCTCCATCTTCTTTAGCAAGCATATGTGAGACTTAGTCAAAAGCCTTGTTGAAATTGAAGCAGAGTAAATGGACCATGTGGCCCCTATCCAATTGCTTCAACACCAAATCAAAGAAAACTATCAGATTAGTTTGACAAGACTTCCCTGCCATGAATGCCTGCCGTTTTCTATCCTGTAGCCTGTTGCTCTCCAACTAGTCCACGAGGTCCTCTCTGACCAGTGACTCCATCAGCTTCCATACAACAGAGGTAAGACTGACAGATCTGTAGTTCCCTGCATGTTTTGTGTCCCCTCGTTCTGAAGCAGAACTACATCTGCCACCCTCTAATTCTTTAGAACTACTCTTGTCCTTCGGGATCTATTAAATAGATCTATTAGGGATCCAGCCAGTTCTGCTGCCAGCTCCCTGAGTAATCTCCAATGCAACCCACCTGGTCCCATCCAGGGCCTTATCTATTTTCAATGATGCCAGCATGTTCTGGATCCTTTCACTTGTAAATATTGACTGCCTCATCTCTGGGAACCCCTTAGTGGCTGCTTTGATGCCATTCTATGGCAAGGGCCCACCCTTTTCTTTTGTGAAAATAGAGCTAAAGTAATTATTAAAGACGGCAACCTTTTGTCCATCCTCCTCTATTACTCTACCCCCTCTGCTAATCTTACTGTTCCCCCTTATTTCTTCCCTTTCCCCTAATATATTGAAATAACCAATTTTCTCCACTCTCGAACTCCTTCGTGACACGCAGCTCTGTCGTCTGCTTTTAACTCTCTAACCGCTATCTGTGCTTTCCTGTTTTTCAGTATGTATTCCTCCCCCATTCTTTTTCCCCTGCTTTTCTTTATACTTTTAGGAGGCATTTTCCTTTGCCCTCACTGATTCCCAAACTCTTGCTGAGAACCGTAACAGTCACTTGAACCTGTTCTTTTTGGTTACCTAAGTTAAAACAGAGCCACTACTCGGTGTGTGGTGCCTCAAGTACAACTGAGATTCAAAAAACATAAATTTCGGCACACACTGCACTCAGACATGTGCAAAGAGTGCAATTAGTCTTTTATTCAAAAATCAGCAAGTCCTCACAGCTTTGACAACGTGCAGATGTGGCTGCGTGAAACGTTGAGCGTTTTTCTGGCTATCTGTTTTTGCTGTGAGGACTTGCTGATTTTTGAATAAAAGACTAATTGCAATCCTTGCACATGTCTGAGTGCAGTGTGTGCCGAAGTTTGTTTTTTGAATCTTTTTGGTTACCATTCTCATGCATAACTTAGATGCCTTGAGAATGGCTCCCTGAATTGCCCCCCCATCTCTCTTCCACCCCATGTTGTCCATCCCAACTAACTTTTTCCTGACCAGCTCCCTCAGCGTGTTGAAGTCCATACTTCATAAATCTGGAAATCCAGGCTCTCGAGTGGGGTTTTCTGGACCCAATGGCAAGTTCAAACCAAATAAAGTTATGATCACAGTTCCTCAGTGGCTCCCCTATTCTCACAGCTCCAGTCACCTTCGAGTTGATGAGTACCACATCGAGAATTGGAATCTGCCTGGTGGGTTCTTTAACTATCTGTACCAGCAGACAGTCCTGGAAGGTGTCCAGCAAGGCCTGACATCTGGTGATCCTGGCCACTGGAATATCCCAATGTCAGGCAGGTTCAGATCACCCACCACCACTACTTCCCCCTTTGCCACCCCTCTTTCAAGTTCTTCCCTGAGATCTCTATCTCTCTCTTCCCCTTGCCCAGGAGGTCTAGAGTTCACCCCAAGTGGAGTTTCTTGCCTGAGGCTGCCATTAGTTGCACCCACAGCGACTCAGTCTCTCCAGCACTACCTCTGATGCACCCATCTTCCACCACCTTGATGTCCTCCTTGACAAAAAGGGCTAATCTCCCCCTCTACCTGTTCCTCTATCTCTCCCAAACAATGAGCACTCAGGGACTGTCAGGTCGCAGTCATTATTTTCTGAAGCCCACATTTCTGTGATTGCCATTAGGCCCACCTCAATGTCCGCCATCAGTGCCTAGAGCTTGCTGATTTTGCTACCCAGGCTTCTGGCATTAAAGCATACCTTCTTCCATCTGACACCTGATCCTTCATTGCTACTGCCCTCATGATTTCCTTGTCCTCTCATCCTTTTGTTTTTTTGGTATTTGCACACTTTGCATTACCCCTCTCTAATGCCTCCTCACCTAGTCCAGTTGTAGTCACAACCCCCTTTGTACCCGCTGTGTTGCTACAAGCATCCTGATGTTGGGAAGTGCTAGATAGGATTCCTTTCCTCTCACTTGCCAGCATGGTTCCCCTAGTTCCAGTCTCCCATGCAGTCAGTTTAAATGTCTGATATGGATGTCAAACATCTGCCCCAATGCGCAGGCCCGCCTCTCTTGTCAGGTGAAGTTCATCACCATTCAAGAGTCTCCTATCCCAGACATACCCCCCCCAATCCCCCACAAAGTGGTACCCCTTTTCCTGATTGCGTCTCTTAAGCCACCCGTTAAACTCCTCAATTACATCACTCCTTATCCTATCCTGTTTACCCTCCCTGCCCCACACAGGGAGGATTTTGGAAAAGGACAGGTAGGCTGAATGTGCCACCAATCTGTCCCCTAGCCTATGGAAGTTCTGCTTCACCATCTCTATCAACTGGTTCATCAGATTATTGGTACCCAGGTGTGCCAGCACCCATCACTTCCTCTGCTCCTTCTCCACCATCCTCTCTATTCTGTTTAAATTCCTGATGGTCAATGCACCAGGAAGGCATTGGGACATCTCTCTCCCATCCAACCCCCCTCACCCTCTCTACCCCTTTAATTATCAAGTCCCTGACCATCAACACTTTCCTGGTAGACTTGCACCCCCAGGGTGCCATCACATTGTCCTGCCCTTTCCCATTGACTGACTTGGTGTTCCTACTACTGGAGTCAGGTGCCTAAGCCTATGCTAGGGGTGTGAAGTGGTTCACTATCTGGATGGTGCTGGGCTTGTCAACCTCCTTGTGGCTACCCCACCCACCTGCTCCCCACCACTCTCTATCCCCTGGACCAGTGGGTTTCTGGAGGAGTGGGTATGTGGAGGTGGGCTCCAGTTGAGCTGGTAATGCAGCTGAGGTATTTCTAACCTTGCTGCCACCAGCTGAGCCTTCAGCTCTGCCATGGTCCTGTAGATAGGGCAGTGCCCCCTCCTCCAGAGCACATCTTAGAAACATAGAAATTGTCGGCAGATAAGGACTGCTAGGCCCATCCAGTCTGCCTGTAGGCCCTATGCATTGTATGTGGCCACTGACCCTATGTGATCAATGGCTTTTCATCACTCCACCCCCTCAAGCTTTCCTTGTGTCTGTCCCAGGCATGCTTAAACCCCGCCGCTGTGCTTGCCCCCCACTACCTCCTGTGGCAGACTGTTCCAAGCATCGACTACCCTTTCTGTGTAGAAGAACTTACATTATCTCTTAATCTACCCCCTTCCAATTTCATATTGTGCCTCCATGTTCTATTACTTTTTCTACATTGGAAAAGGTCCCCCACCTGCACCTTGTTTATGCCCTTGAGGTACTTGAAAGTTTCAATCATGTCCCCCCATTCTCTCCCCTCCTACAGTGAGTACATATTGAAATCCCTTAGTCTCTCCTCATATGTTTGGTGGTGCAAACCCTCCACTATCTTTGTTGCCCTTCTCTGGATAGTCTCCACCTTATCTATGTCCTTGCGTAGGTGTGGCCTCCAGAACTGCACGCAGTACTCCAGGTGAGGCCTTGCCAATGTTTTATACAATGGCATCACCACCCCCCCTCCTCCTGCTAGTGATACCCCTGCCTATGCACCCCAGCATGCCACTGGCCCTCCCTGCCACCTTTGTACATTGCTTTGATACCTTAAGGTCATCAGAGATGATAACCCCTAGGTCCCTTTCCTCTTTGACAGTCAGCTCCTCCTGCCTCAACCTGTAGTTCTCTCCAGGGTTCCCTCTACACAGGTGCATTATTTTGCACTTCTTTGCATTGAACCTCAGTTGCCACATCTCTGACCATCTTTCAAGCTTCTCCAGGTCCCTCTTCATTTTCTAAACCCCTTCTGGAGCATCCACCCTGTTGCAGATCTTGATGTCACCTGCAAACAGGCAGACCTTTCCTTCCAGCCCCTCTGCAATGCCACTAATGAAGACATTGAGCAGGACTGGTCCTAGTACTGATCCCTGTGGTACCCTGCAGGTCACCCCCTCTCCCAAGATTGTACCCCATTTATCACTACCCTCTGTCTCCTGTTTGTTAACTAGTTCCTAACCCAGTTCACTACCTTGTCTCCCATGCCCAGACTACCCATCTTGTTGATTAGCCTTCTGTGTGGGACGGTGTCGAAGGCTTTGCTGAAATCTAGGTAGGCGACATCTACCATCCCTCCCTGATTTACTTCCCTAGTCACAGAGTCAAAAAAATCTATTAGATTTGCTGTGAATCCATGTTGCCTCAGATCCTCAGCACGGCTGGATTCTAGATGTGCCACTATTCTTTCTTTCAGCAGTGCCTCCATGATCTTTCTCACCACTGAGGTGAGGCTGACTGGTCTGTAGTTCCCTGCCTCCTCCCTACTGCCACTTTTGTGCAGTGAGACTACATGTGACCTCCTCCAGTCCTCTGGAACCACACCCGTGTTGAGTGACTCTGTGAATAGGGCTGCCAGAGGCGCTGCTAGTTCCCTTTGTAGCTCCCTTAATATCCTCGGGTGGATGCCATCTGGCCCCATGGCCTCATTCACCTTCAGCCTTGTGAGTTCTTCCAGAACTCTCTCCACTGTGAATGGACTGGTGTCCACTTCTCCTCCCATCACCTCTGCAACCCAATTGTAGTCCTTGATCCTCCCCCTCCTTAGTGAATACTGAGCAGAAGTATTTGTTCAGTATTTCTGCCTTGTCCAGATCCCCTTCCTTACAGTCTCCCTTCTCCCCTTTGAGCCTCACAATCCCCCCCCAATTTTTTCTTCTTTCACTGATGTACCTATAAAATGCCTTATCCCCTTTGTTTACAGACCATGCTAAACCCTCTTCTGTTTGCATCTTCGCCCTACTAACAGCCTTCCCTGCTTCTCTTAGACATTCAAGGTACACCTTCCTGTCCTCTTCCCTTTGGCTCCCCTTATATTTCCTGAAACTCAGCCTTTTAGCCCTGACTTTTAAGAACCCTAATGGTTTCCTCCTTCTTTTCTGTTTGGCCACTATCCGAAGAATTACGGTTGCACTCAGCAAAGCATGCAGGCTGCTAACTGGGGCTGACTGACTTACATACACTTGTGACCTGTACACTCAGGCAGGATGGCTTCCTCTCATCAGCCGGATACAGTATCAAACCTGCCTCTTAGCCAAAAAAGTCCTCCTTGGGGTCATGCCCCCAGGCATTGAAAAACTCCTCATTGACTACCACAGCACCCAGTGAACTAGAAGTTCACAACAATTGAAGGGTGCAAGCCCGTGGTTATGTGGGGGAAAGCTCCTCCCCCACATCCTATTTAACCCAAACAGCACACTACTGCTCTGCTTAGAGCGAGTCGCATTCGGCGCTCACTCTGTGTTGCTGGTGGTCTGCAGCTGCGCCCCCTTTTCCTCTTGCTTCTGTCTGCCCTCCATGTTTGCTTCTTCCGTTGTGCTTTTTGTCCCATATTCCCCCGTACCTTCTGTGTGATTTGCTTTTTTTTGGGGGGGAGGGGTTCTTTCATTTGCCTCTGGGCTTTGCTCGCTCTCCATCCTGCCCTTCTCCTGCTGCTGCCTGCTCCTCGCAGGCTGTGTTTCTCCGCAGCCATGGTGGCGCCTCTCCCTTCCTTCCAGCAGCCATGCCTGCTGCAACGCAGTTTTAAAATCTACCAGCTCACATTCCACTGAGCTTCTAGCTTCGCATTTCAGCTCCTTTCACTCCAGCCTCAGTACTACTGCAGCAACGAGCCAGCAATGGGGAACAACCATGCAACCTTTTACCAATCCTTGGATTGCCTCAATTCTACCTCCCTCTATGACCCATATAAGTATGCTTGCACCAGGTATATGCCATTAATTGGGCCTTCTATTATGTCTCGCTTAACTGCAACTTATTAGCACTGCTATTTTATTAAGTGGTTTGTACTTGACAATGGATATCAGGTACTGCGTGAATCTACACTGTCTCCCCGAATTTGACTATTGGACCATATGTTTACCACTATTACCAATTGCTGCCTCACTTGCTAGTTGCGGAAGTGCTAACACCTTAACCAGTAAGCTGCGCTCCATCGGAACTTGCCTACTCATTATGCCTTATCAGTCAGATGCTTCTTTCCACATATCAAAGCAAGTTGCCCATGGATGCACCGGACGCTACGTTTCCCTCCTTGTTTGTCACCTCATCTGCATAAGCACTCTGTAGCGACCCACTTGTGGATCCTAGGTTATGCACGCACTCCTAGTGCTACCCATTCTTCAGAATTTCTAACTCTGCAAGCTGTTAGCTTGGCCCTCGAACCTGCTTCTCTCACAGCCGCTTTCCCATGAACATAGGACATACCAACTTATAATTCTTCCACACTTGTTTGGTCAGTGACTATAGTCCTGCTTGCAGCGAAGACGCTGTTACGATAGGCCTATCCTCATATTCCCTCACTACTAACTATCGTATTCTACATTTGACTTGTTCTGCTGTGACTATGGCTCCCTGAAACTGCTACCCATCTACTTAGCTTTCAATCATGGCACTTTGACTTCGCTCTCTCCGCTACGCACCATCGGCTGCTTCAGACAATTCCATATAAATCCGATATTTCCTATCCTGCAGCTGGATCTAGCTTGGCACGCTTGCTTGCTTGTTTACCCCTTTCTGCCTGGGACGTCTGCTATTTGGGCTACCCTCCGCAGCGGCACCTTAGCCATCTAGCCTACGTAGGGTCTGTCTTCTTCCTCCTTTGCCTGGACAAAGTGGGGTCAGGCTGTATTCACCGGCCATGCGAGAACTTAGCCTGAAGTGGCTTTGTTGCTCCTTAGTATCCTTCAAATTCATCAGTCAGCTCTTAGTGAGCTCCCTGCTCCATGGACGTACATCTGGATTACTTGGGCTTCTCCTTCAGTTCCTTGGATGCTTGCCCTTGTCGCTCAGTTGCTGGATTCCTACATCACCATCCCCGGAACTGGTCAAACTTCCTGCAGACCCTCTATCATGCTGCAGGCCTCGACATTCCTTTTCATTAGTGCTACTGCATCGCTTCACACGTGGCCCAGGATTCTGCTGCCATTTTCGCAATTTTTCATTACCAAATGCTATTTACATGTTAGCAGTTGGACATTACTCATGCTTATTTCCACTGCTCTACTATCTCTGAATAAATTCTACGCTGTATGAGATGGGCTGAGGATCTCTTCCAATTACTGGATCAATACGATCTATTTCTTGCTACAATGCTACTATTTCTGCATTCCATGCAGTTTGACATTGCTATTAATCTATCTACAACTGGTCTACAACCTGCATCACCAGTAAGGCCGGAGGTTAGCCATCGCATTTAGTCAGACTTGTGCCCTATGGGTGAGGAGATTCTTTGTTCCCATATATTAACGCACCATAATCGCCTGCTTCTACTTCCTGCCTTCGCCCATCGGGCTGGGGGGTTTAACTACCTCCCCTCTACACCTGCCTCGCCCAGCTCGGAGCCTGGAGATTTGCACATTCTACTGTATGCCTACATTATGCCACGTAAGCCAGCCTGCTCCAGGAGCTCCTTTACTATGGACTCACATCTGGATGTGTATACATTCATCATCTACCTTTGGAAGCTTTGCCCTGCCGCTTGACCATATGGAATTACTACTGCTATGCTCTTCCAGGACACTCAGTCGAGCTTCTCCTGGAAGCCTTGCCTATCCCGATTATGCTCTAAATCTTCTCGGACCCTGTGACTATGTTACTTCATTTATCCCAGCTTCTTCAGTTATCTCCATCTAGGATTCCTATGTTCTACTGCTCAGGACTTGTCAGACTAGTTTTCACTGTTCACTTCAAGCCGAAGCATCATTCTGGTTTTCGAACGTATACGTCAACATTGTTACGCAACCCTCTGGATCCGCATGATGCTCTGCAATTCCCTTGCTAGTACCATTCTCATAGCCTTACCTCACCAGCTGATGGATAAGCTGTGCATCTCACCTAGGAATAACTACCGCATTCTATCATTGCCAGCAGACCTCGGATGCATCTTCTCGTTCCCTGGAGCTAGCCACCTCTCTCCTTACCTCTCCAGCTGACGGATAAGCTGTGCATCTCACCTAGGAATAACTATCGCATTCTATCATTGCCAGCAGACCTCGGCTGCATCTTCTTGTTCCCTGGAGCTAGCCGCCTCTCTCCTTACCTCTCTAGCTGACGGATAAGCTGTGCATTTCACTGAGGGACTAGCTGCCATGTCCTGTCACTACCAGCAGACCTTCATTGGTCTGGCTGCACTTTCCTGTTATCTGGAGCTAGCTGCCTCTCTACTACCTCACCAGCTGATGGATAAGCTGCACATCCCACCAGAGGCCTATCTGCCACCTTCTATTATTGCCAGCGGACCTTCGTAGGTCTAGCTGTGCTTTCCTGTTGCCAGGAGCTGGCCGGCGCTCTACTACCTCCCCAGCTGTCAGATAAGCTCCGCATCTCACCCGAGGAACTAGCTGCTACATTCTATTCCATATCACCTGGCTGTCTTGGTGCATTACTTGCTGCTTCCTACCTCATCTCCATAGTTACACGGTACACCCGCACTTACTTACTCATTGGGCTTGCCCTGTTTTACTTCATGACTGCTTCCTAACCTCGCACCAGTGCTTCAGATTTACTTCCCTTTCAGCCTGCCATGATTCCACCTCAGCTCTATGGCCGTTGCCTTCTATATCATCGCCTGGGAATCTGCTCTACTCCTATCATATTTTACCGGACCAGGATTCATCAGTCAGTAGTCTTGCTGCACATCTTCTACCGTTCCACGCATCCTACAAGTCATCCTTATTTATTGGAGCACTCCACCACCTGCAGTTCGTAGCTTCAATTCATCTCAACCATGGATTACACTCTACTTCATTCGGGCCTGCTCATGGATTCTCGACCTTGGATTTTACTGCTTGGATGCTGGATCTATTCACCTGACATATTACGGTTTGATACTTCCTCAGTTCTCAGTTTCTCTGGATTGGGCTCTACGACTTCGGGATTCAGATTAGCCAATTAAATTATTTAGGATTACTCTCCTTTAGTATGCCCAGAATGACGGGCAGATCAGTAGCCATGGGTCCTCAGAGGTTCCCCCCAAGGGGGTTTTTCCCTCTCCTGTGTGCTACGGGTCACACTCTCTGGAGTTGGAGGAGGTGATCACACTGCTACTCGTTTCCATTGGGGTTTGTCATCCTACTCGACTCTTTCTATTGGTCGAATACAGAACAATCGTATGATATCATTATTTTGGGGGGGTCTCACACTATAGGACTACGCATCCTTCCTACGATGGGATACAGAGAAAGGCCAAAATAAACATCAAGATATAACAACGACTCATCAGTTCAAACATCTAAGCACCTTGCATATACTATCCAGTTCATACATACTATAATCATTGATTCATTCATGTCTATGCTGAAGTACCTAAGCACAAATCATTCTATACTACTAGTACCTGGCAAACATTGTATTACTTACCAGCTGGCCTCTGTATCCAACCATAATCTACATCATCCAGCTACAGTATGTAACATAAGCACTGAGCTATGAACCCCACATAACCGACATTCCTTGTCCCCAGATGCCAGACTACCATTGGCCAGGGGGCCTTTGCCCACAGAGCACCACAGTGGTACAATACTCTCAACAAATAAACTCTCAATACTGCTGCTCTTGGCCCTTTTAAGAGACAACTCTGACTTCATCTCATTTCAACTAGTCGTTGTGACTGCCTCGCCTAATCAGGGGCCCACCGCTCACTGCCCTCCACTTCAGTCTTGACAGCTATCTCTCCCTGCCTTGCCCCCCTTCTACCTGCCTCACCTGCCCACCCCCTTTCCCCTTCTCCCTTTCCTCCCCCTCTGGCATTTCCTGACTTTTATCCCTCCCCTTTAGAGCTCTTACCCTCACCGTCTACCCTCTGACAACAGCCTTCCTGCCTGCATACCCCCCTCACCTGCAGTGCTTATTTCTAAGATTGCCCTTGGCTGGTATGTCATGCTACCTAATATTTGACACATTTTGAATTACTGGAATTTCCTAAGCCTCAGTCTCTTGCTTCTTTTTATTGTGTAACTATGTATTATTATGCTGACCTTTGTATGTATTTATACCCCCATTCCTTCAATGTGGAACCTTTGTAAATGAGCAGTTCCTGCTCAAAGGTATTTGTAATCCTAGATTTCAATAAAATAAAAAAAAATTAAAAATAATGCATTGGTTTGTTATCTCCACTATGGCTCATTTCAGTTTCTGTCATTGTTCCTCCACCCCCTCTATTACCCCTCCATTCCCCAGGACTGCTTGTATACATCTACCCATTTCAGTGAAATCCACCCTCCTGAAATCTAACACTCTTGTCCTTGTGTGGCTTAATTGAGTCCATGTCTTCATGCTGAACCACACCGTGTGGTGGTCACTGGATCCCAGCTGCCCTTCCACCTGTATTTCTTCGACACTGTTCCCATTGGTCCATACCAGGTCCAGAATTTACTTGTCCCTGGTTGGCTCATGCACCAGCTGCCTGAGTCCAACCCCTTGCAGGGATTCTAGGATGGCTGTGCTTCTGGCTGAAGCAGTCACCTGGATGATCCAATCCACATCCAGCATATTGAAATGCCCCAGTAGCAGGATTTCACCTTTAGCCGCCATGTTGTGTATGTTCTCCACTAATTCCCTGTCTATTTCCTTCCTCTGTGTTGGAGGTCTGTAGATCACCCCTGTGCGTGTTGTTCCATTCCCTGGCTCCAGGGTGGCCCACATTACCTCAGCCTCCCCGTCTTTCCTGAACCTCTGTAGCCTTTGTACCATCTCTGATGTACAAAGCCACTCCCCCACCCTTTTTACCCTCCCTGTCCCTCCCGAACAGTGTATAGCCTGGTACACTGACTTCACAGCCGTGATTAGCAGAGTACCACGTCTCTGTTATTGCTCCTGTGTCATGGTCTGCATCTGCCAACAAGGCCTCCAGGTCTGGAACCTTATTTCCTAGGCTACAGGCATTCATTAGCATGACCTTCCATGTTTTACAGTTTGCCCTTCCTCTGCTCTTGTTCTCCCTCTCCAGTGTCTTCCTCCCACCCCAGTTTCCTTTCCTATGTGCTCTCGCCCACCCCCGTATCACTCTTTATACATTCTTCTCCTGCCTGCCCCTTCCTGCTTGCTTTAGCTGTTCTTAGAGTCAACTTATGTTCCTGCATGTTCGCATGGGGGGTTGTTCCTAAGCCTCCTGTTCCTCCTGGCTCTCCCCCTTTGACCAGTTTAAATACTCACAGCTGAAGCATTTAAACTTCTCACTAAGGACCAAGGTCCCCTTCTTGGACAGATGCAGGCCATCCTCCTTATATAAACTTGCATCTGCCCAGGTCAGACCCCAGTCACCTATGAAGCCAAAGCCCTCCCTTCCACACCAATCCTTCAACCAGGAGTTGAAGGTACGGATATGGAGTGCCCTAGCTTTTCCCATGCCCTGGATAGGTAGCACCTCTGAGAATGAGACAGAGTGTGCTATCTGTTTGAGGTTTCCCCCCAGCTTCATAAAATCCTCCTGGACTCTGGCTAACTCCACCCTTCTCCTGGCCAGGTCATTGGTCCGCAGGTGGACAATGACATCCAGCTGCTCCCCCTAGCTATTGCCCTAGTGATCCTATGGATCTGCTTCCCATCCCTCCATACAGTGCTTCCTGGGAGGCACTTGACCTCCCTCTCTCCCCTGCTAGGTGTCACTAACTCCACTTCCCAGACAATAGAGTCCCCCACTAGGAGAAGCTTCTTCCTCCTCCGAGGTCCCCTGCCTCCCTTCCCTGGGGCTCCATTCTGGAGGACTCTCCCATCCTCCCTGGTCCCAGCCTTGGGTTTCTGAGTGGGGCTTTCCCATTCCTCCAAAACAGTGTAGGAGTTACTAAGCAGGACCAGTTGTTGGATGTGCTTTCGACACCCCTCCCTGAGTCCACTGTAGTCCAGTCACTTCTCTTCCTGGGCATCCTTTGAGGTATAGATTGTGGACCCAGTGTTCTCTGGGTGGGGGTGGATGCCACCTTCAGCTTGGCCAGCTCTGCTCGGAGACAGGCAACCTCCTCCCTCAACCCAGAGAGGTTCCTGCAGATAGGGCAGCATTGCAGCCTCCAGAACATCTCTCTGAAGACAGCTGCTGCACAACCACTGCACTGCACTACTCCCACCATGTCTGTTTCCCTTCTCAATCTACTGCCTGCATAAGATGGCTATTTGTTATCTCCCCCCAATTGTTTTGTTGTTGTTGTGCTTTTTCTCTTCCCTACTTCCTGTATGAATGCAGAATGTTGCAAGGTCCTATGGGACCCTCCCTATAAATGTAGTCCAAGCCATGGGGTGGGTGAGTTGTAGGGTGGGAGGGTGGGACTACACAATAGGCTGTGTCCAAAACAATCAGCCAAGGAGTCCTCGGGCAGTGGCTCCTCACTCCACTCACCATGGTCCAGACACAGCCAGTTACAAACACATGATCATAAACTTACCAGCTAGAATTCCTCAATCCTGCCCAAACTAAGTTTGACCAGAGGAGAGGTCCCCAAAGCCATCAAAACTGACTGCCTCCCCTCTGAACTCCATTGCTATTTAGGCCTTTGAATGAGACTAAACCTAGCTGCTGTGGATCTCTAAGAAGTTTCACAGTTAGCAAAATACTAAGTCAGCTTGTAGTGCTCACCCAAATAGGGTGCAGCAGTTAGGCTCAGCTATAGCACAGGAAAAGGGGATAAAAACTACTTGGTAGTGCTCAACTAGATAAGTGTAGCTGCAAGACTCAACTATAACACAAGTACTATTAACTCATACAACTACATCCAGATATACTAAATTAACCCTTAGTGCTCACCCAGATAGGGTGCAGCTGTAATACCTAACTATAACACAAGTACTAAATTAATTTGTACAGCTCCACCTAGATAGGGTGTAGCTGCCTTAAACCTTAACTATACACAAGTACTAAATTAACTCATAGTGCTCACCCAGAGAGGATGTAGCTGTAAGACCTAACTATAACGCACTTACTCCACTTACTGACACGTATACATCTTACAACTCCCCTACTTATTCCTTTACCCTTGGTTAATTTAAATGCTAAAACAAATAACAAGCACAGTTTTCTTTCTAAGACTTACAAAACACTCAGTATTCTAGAATTTTATTCCTGGTATTCTAAAACTAAGTGGACTGAGTGAAATCAAACAACTCAGCGTGCTGCTACTTCTGATTCCATCACAGAACCAGAACACGATGCTGGAACGGTTGCTCTTAGCGACAGTCAGCAGCAGGAAAAATGCTCTTACGATGTTGCCTTACAAAAAGAAACAAGAAAAAACAAATTAGCAATGTTAAAGAAAAGTAGAAATTAGTTGCCCAGAAGGCTCCTTAAACAACAAACAAGATCACAGCAACTGACCATTCAGAGGCTGCCACAACAGATCAGCAAATCCCAACGATATGAAACAAAAAGGATCAGAGAATCTGATGCACTATTGTATATTAGGCATACCTCACTAGAAAAACTTAACGTTTAACAAAACAAACAAACAAACAACCAACCAAACAAAAAACAGCTACCAAAAACTGTCACAAATGCCCAGAAATGACACCCAGGTCCTCAAGATTAGACACCATAAAAGGCATTTACAGTAATTGTTAAAATGTAGTAATAGAATGAACTACATCAGATTTAACCAATCACAAAAGACATGTTATGACTGTCTTTACTCCCAACCTACAGATAGAAATACATTTCACACCTTCCTGAAGACAACACTGTCCTCTTTCTCAATCAGCACAACTAACATGAAAGTAAAATATTTTAAATATGAAAAACATTGTCATAAAACGGGGACTTCATGAGGCAGTCAGGATCTGCGCTAAGTTGAAACGTAAGGGAGCAAGGTCACATAAACCATGCTGGTGGTCCAGTGAGGTACAGGTAGCAGTCAGAGAAAAGAAGGCGGCCTACAAAAAATATAAAACAACAAGAGGGGATAGGGATAAGGAAATGTACCAGCTTGCATCTAGAAAAGTCACCCGTATGCTGAGGGGAGCAAAGTCCAGTAAAGAGCAATGGCTGGCACAGGGGATACATGGAGGGGGAAAAGGGGTTCTTCCGGTACATTGGGTAGCGGAGAAAAACTAAGGGCCATCTCAGCAGATTGAGATCAGAAGGAGGGTGGGTGGAAGAGGTGAGGGACCAGGCAGAGGTATTTAACGAGTACTTTGCCTCTGTGTTCACTAGAGGGAGGATGGATATCTACAAAGTACGAAGGGGATAGAAACATCAGTAAGTGGGATCAGGGAGCAACAGAAATGGAGCAAGAGGGAGGGAGAGTACCCAGAGGGTGTCACATCTGGGTAAGGATAAAAGGCCAGTAAGGTGGAGGGACAGATGATGCTATCTCACCAAAGGGTGTGGTTAGCCCTCAAGGCCCTAAGAAGACAAATCTCCTGGGCGGATGGCATTCATCCGAGTACTATGGGAATTGGCAGACATATAGCTGCACCCCTGGCGGAGCTTTCAGCAGGTCACTTGAGACAGGAGGGTACCTAGGGATTGGCGAGAGGCACATGTGGTACCAATCCATAAAGGGGTCGAGGAAGTACCAGGTAACTATAGACCCATCAGTTTGACCTCGGTGGTGGGAAAATTAATGGAGAGTATACTAAAGGAACGATTGGGGTGTACTTGGAGGAGGTGGGAGGTCTGGATAGTCGGCAACATGGGTTTGTGCCAGGTAGATCATGTCAAACCAACCTTGTGAGTTCTATGAATGGGTAACATCAGAACTGGACAGGGTAAGCCTGTGGATGTATTTCTTGGACTTCAGCAAGGCGTTTGACTCTGTCCCCACAATGGTCTGGTGGAGAAACTGATGGGGTTAGGAGTAGGCCTTTGATGGTCAGATGGATTGAAAACTGGTTAGCTGGATGCAGTCAGAGAGTAGTGGTCTGTGGGGAGCTCTCGAACCCTAGAGAGGTTGGTAGTGGGGAACCATGAGCTCGGTCCTGGGTCACGATCCTGTTTAATGCATACATATCGGACATCAGGAGGTATAGGGTGTGAAATAGGTCTCTTCGCAGATGATCCCAAGATGGGAGCAGTAGTTGAGGGAGAAGAGGGGAGGTTGGCCCTGCAAGGGGACCTGGACACCCTGGAAAGCTGGGCTCACACATGGAAATTAAATTTCAATATCACCAAGTGCAAGGTGTTGCATCTTGGTCGGGGAAACCCTAAACACAGGTACACCCTGGGAGGGAAGGCGCTGGAGGCCTCAATAGGGGAGAAAGACCTAGGGGTCATGGTGGATGCATGTATGATTAACTCTGAGCAGTGCAGGAGAGCGGCTAGCAAGGCAAACAGGATGTTGGGATGCATCGTAAGGGGGATCACCTCTAGGAGCAAGGAAGTGATTCTGCCGCTGTACAATGGACTGGTTAGACCACACCTTGAGGCACTGTGTACAGTACTGAGACCACACTTGAAGAGGGACATACAGCTCCTGGAGAGGGTACAGAGGAGGGCAACAAAGATGATACGAGGGCTAGGGGATTTGATGTATGAGGACAGACTTAAGGAGCTCTGCCTGTTTTCATTGGAGGAGAGGAGAGACAGGGGGACATGATTGAGGTCTTCAAGTACCTCAAGGGAATAAATAGGGTAAACATGGAGGGGATCTTTAGACTAAAGCAGGGAGGTATCACCAGAGGGCATGGTTTGAAGTTGGAAGGTGGAAGGGTGAGGGGAAAGAGGAGGAGGTTTTTCACTGAGAGGGTGGTGGACCCTTGGAATGCACTGCCTGGTGAGCTGGTTCAGAGATCCACAGTGGAGGGCTTCAAGAGAGGGTGGGACAGACACAGAAAGTGGAAGTGTCAGATGATGGCCTGTCCCAGGGGGGTGGGGATGGATGATACGGGTTTCTGGAAACTAGTATGTTAGTATTGTAAATAGCATTTAGCTCAGGGTGCTCCCCACAAACACAGCCACTCAGCAGGTGCCAGAATTCTAAAAGTTTATAAATATATGCAACGTTTTCTAAATATATTCAGAGGTTAGTAAGATAAATTGACACTTGCACATATATTTTGAACAGGGAACACATGATGGGTTGCAGTGGAATATCATGTTTATCTTGACTAGTGAGTGGTAAGACCCATAACTCATGAAAGTCAAAGCCACAAGTCAGTTATAAAGGTCTTACCACTCATGTGTGGAGATAAATGTGTTATTCCACTGCAACCCATTATGTATTTGATATATACCACATCATGTGTAATGTTTTTACTGGTGTTTTACCTTGTTTTAGCTTAAAACTGCCTTTCTTTCCATTATAAACTCTTTATCTGGCCCATTGTTCTCTATGTTCTATTTCCAGATTCTAAGTGGAAATAACATGCTCTAAGTTAAATAAATTGTGTTCTAAGTGAAAATAAATATTTATTCCAAAATAATGTGATTTATTTAACCAATTTATTCCCCACTGGTTTGGTATGTATGTATATGTATGTATGTTTGTGTCTATATATATATATATATATATATATTTATATATAGGAGACAAAGAACCTCTGTGCACAAGCACTGAGGCAATGGTTGCCCCAAAGGGCATTTGGCCAGGAAGCCAAGTTTCAAAGAAATTCAAAATCACACATGCCCCCACAATGCAAAGCATCATGGGCTGCATATGCAAATCACCACAGAATATTATGCTGGTTCAACTTTAAGCAGAAATGCATGGTGCCGGAAGGCCTCTCACACAGTTTGCAAAGGGTGCCAACAGAAGACACAGACATGTGTTTCATCCTACCAGGACTCATCAGTATGCCTCGTCTGTTTGACACCCCAGTGGAATGAACCAGCTACCCTAGGATGGTCTATCTGGGTTATGTTGTGGTGAACCCAATTAAAACAAAAAAACAATTTAAAAGACAAAATTATTTTACATAAAAATGTATATATATGTGTGTGTGTGTGTGTGTATATATATATATATATATACACACACACACACTATATATATATATATATATATATATATATATATATATTTACTTGGACTTGGACCTTTAATTTAGGGTAAAAAAACCAACAAACAAAACAAAAAGTGTGTGTTTGTCTGAGTTAACTGAACTGAATGGTTATCTGAACAGTTATCTAGGTGTAAATTTCAGGTGATTGAAAGGACTTAATAGCTATGAGGTTTAAATTACTTGTAGAAAGATCTAGTAAGTATGGGGAGTGGCTTAGCAGAAGGAAGCTACATTTAAAGACTGCTTTAGAAAGATTCTGCTAATAGCTTGGCAGAAGACACCAGGAGAAAGGACTGCTGTGTGACTGAACTTCTACTGGGACTATATTGCCCCTCCCCCCAAAGCTAGTTCTACTTTTATAGGCACAGGGTTTGACTGACAACAGGAACTTCCTGTTTGGGAGCAGGAAGTGAGTGATCACAGAACCACCAAAGACCCACCATCCTAGAAGGAAAGAGTAGCTCTCGGCCCCCTCTAGCTGCTGGAGGTCTGCCTCTGAGCAAGTAAGGGTCTACTGAGAAATATAGGATATTCTTGTCTCAGAACAGGACAATCAGGAGCTTAAAGGGCACACAGGCAGAAAGTAAGGAGAGAGAAAAAAAACAGAGGAAAAGTAAGGATTGCAAACAGTTAAGGGGTCAGAAATAAGACATGATTGAGTGGTGCAGTGCAGTGGCTGTAGAGCAGCAGTCTTCGGGAGACGTTCTGGAGGATGCGGTGTTGTCCCATCTGCAGGCACCTCTGGGCTGAGGAGGAGGTTGCTCATCTCCAGGCTGAGTTGGCCAGGATTTGTGGGACCTCCTTTTCCATCCAGGGACCACCAGTGCCACAGCCGCTGCCTCAGAGGTTGCCAAGAAAGAGGAGCGGTTGGACCACAGTGGGCTCAGGAGGGTGAGGGTGGTGGAAAGAGGTGCATCCCTCCAGTTGTACCTCCACAATTCCTATGCCATTCTGGCAAAGTGTGGTTCTCTATGGAGGCACCCACAGTGGAGACCAAGGAGGATGTTGGGAACCCCACAAAGGAGACCCACAGGAGGGTGGCAGGGGACCCTGCAGGAAGGAAACAACTCCTGGTGGGGGACTCCATTGTTAGGAAGGCAGAACTGGGGAGGAAGGGAGAGGGAGGTGGTGCCTGCCTGGCGCCATGGCTTGGAGGGACAGGGAGCGAATCCTCAGGATTGCGGAGCAGCTGCACAGGGGAGGAGCTGGATGTCATTGTCCACCTAGGGACAAATGACCTGGCTAAGAAAGGGATTAAGAAGTGCAGGAAGAGTTTGTGGAGATTGGGGCGGCCTTGAGTCAAGTAGCACGCGGTAACCTTCTCGGAGTGCTGCCCATGTGAGCATAGGAGAGGCTAGGGTGTTCTGCACCATGGGATTCAATCAGTGGTTGAAAAACTGGTGTGGAGCTCAGGATTTGGCTTCACTGGGGACTGGGGTCCACCTGGAGTGATGCAAGCCTATACTGGCATGATGGGCTGCATCTGTCTGGGAGGGAACCAGGATCCTAGGTGATAGGTTTAAATGCTTCGCTAAGCATTTAAACTAGCCAAGGGGAGGCACTGAAAGGAGCAGGAAATCCTAGCTCCCCCAAATAATCACGGTAGTAAGTGTGGCAACACCAACATAGAGGTGTCGATAGGGAGAAGGGCAGGGGTAAATGGAGAAAGTGACAAAGGCAAGAAGGACAGAGATGGGCAAAGGGAGTAAGGCCATCAGGAAATGGAGGTAATGAGTACCAATGCCCGTAGTCTGGGCAACAAGCTCCTGAGCTGGTGGCCTTGATGGAAGGATGCCTGGATATCGTAGCAGTCACAGAAACATGGTACACAGAGAACCATGACTGGGATGTTAACATACCAGGGTACATAACTTACAGGAGAGACAGGTAGGGAGAAGAGGGGAGGAGTAGCTCTCATGTAAAGGAAGGATAAAAGCAACTGAACAAAAAGAGTAAACAGGGAGGAGAGGAGGCACTGTGGGTCACCTGGAGACTGGAAAGGGCACCACAATCTGCACAGGGTTGTGTACAGACCCCATGTCAGGGGAGGAATGGACAAGGATATGATAGAAGGCATTCTTAGAATGGCAGAGGAAGGGAGATACTGTTGATGGAGACCTGAATATGCCAGATGTTAACTGGAACACATTTGCTGCAGCCACATCCAAGAGCAGGGCCATTCTTGATGCCCACAGGTGGCAGCCTCAGACAGCTAGTTTCAGAACCCACTCAGTGAGGGAGCAATCTTAGACCTCGTGCTGTCAAACGGGGCAGTGAGAGGATCTCAGATCTAGAATGGGGTTGCCATCTGGGACAAGTGACCATCAAACAGTGTGGTTCACGCGAAAGCTTCAGAGTCAGCCATACAAAAGTGGAGGGTACTGGACTTTAGAGGGCTGACTTGGCAAGAAGGAGAGTGCCTCAGAAAGCACTAGCAAACAGGCTAGAAGGAGGTGTGGAGCAACAATGGGGAATCATCAAAACTGCCATCACAGAGGCAACAAGCCTTTGTGTGAAGCAAATAAACAAATCAAAACGAAAGAAAAAGCCACTATGGTTCTCAAAAGAGGTGGCTGTGAAAGTCAGGAAGAAAAAGATAGCATTCTGGAAGTATAAGGAAACACAGAAGGAGCAGGACAGAGAGCTGTACCAGTTAAGGCAGAAGGAAGCAGGGAGGGAAGTCAGAATAGCAAAGGCCCAAACTAGGAAAGATAGCCAACTCAGTTAAGAAGAGGATAAAACCTTTTATAGGTACATCAGCGGCGAGAAAGAAAAAGGGAGGGATAGTGAGGCTGAATAGAATGAACGGTGGTGGGCAGAGGGGACAGTGAAAAGCAGGGATACTGAATGAATATTTCTGCTCAATATTCACAAAAGAGGAGGGGAAGTGCCTAATCCAATTAACAGAAGCACTCTTGATAGGGGGTGATCCCAGTCCTTTCACAGAAGAAAGAGTTCTGCAAGAACTCCTAAAACTGAAGGTGGACAAAGCAATGGGTCCTGATGGAATTCACCCCAGAATTCTAAAAGAATTAAGGGAGGAACTAGCGAAACCACTGGCTACTCTTTTTAATAAATAATGGGAGGATGGTGTTGTACCCAAGGATTGGGGGAAGGTGGATGAGATTCCCCTTCACAAAAGTGGGACCAAGACAGAGGCAGGAAACTACAGACCTGTCAGTCTGACCTCTGTGGTAGGGAAAGTGATGGAGTCACTTCTGAAGGAAAGAATAGTTGAGTACCTAGAGGCCAGTGGGGCACAGGACCCAAGGCAGCATGGGTTCACAGCAGGAAGGTCATGTCAGACGAATCTAATAGATTTCTTTGACTGGGTGACCAAAGTAGTAGACCAGGGAGGGCTGTGGACATGACCTACATTCTTTAGCAAGGCATTTGACACAGTCAGACACAAAAGATTAATAGTCAAATTAACCAGTCTGGGAGTGGGTCCCAGGGTGGTAGCCTGGGTAAAACATTGGCTGCACAACAGGACACAGAAGGTAATTGTAAATGGAGTCCACTCTGAAGAAGAGGGTTACTAGTGGGGTACCGCAGGGTTCAGTATTGGGTCCAGTCCCTTTTAATGTCTTCATCAGTGACATTGCAGAGGGACTGGAAGGAAAAGTATGCCTTTTTGCAGATGACACAAAGATCTGCAACAGGGTTGATACACAAGGAGGCATGGAAAGGATGAAAAGGGACTTGGCAAGGTTGGAGGAATGGTCAGAAGTATGGCAGCTAGGGTTCGATGCAAAGAAGTGCAAAATAATGCACCTGGGAAACAAGAATCCAGGGGAAGAATACACAATGGGTGGGGAGGTAGTAACAACAACAAAAAAGGAAAGGGACCTGGGGGTAATCATATCAGATGACCTTAAGGTTAGCAAGCAATGTGAGAAGGCAGTAGGGAGGCTGGGAGTATACTGGGATGTATAGGGAGAGGCATCAGCAGCAGAAAACAGGAAGTTGTTATCCCTCTGTACAGACAGTTGGTGAGACCCCATCTGAGTACTGTGTCCAGTTCTGGAGACCCAATCTCCAGAGGACATAGACAGGATAGAGGCAGTCCAGAGGAGGGCAACTAAAATGATGCAGGGTCTGCAAGAGAAGCCGTATGAGGAGAGACTAAAGGAGCTTAATATGTATACCCTTGAGGAAAAAGGAGAGGGGACATGATAGAAACTTTTAAGTACCTCAGTGGAATCAACAAAGTCCAAGAGGTAGCATCTTTCAGAAAAAGACGTGCAAGAACAAGGGACACAATTTAAAGATAGAAGGAGGGTGGTTCAGAGGCAATGTGAGAGTATTATTTCACAGAGAGGGTAGTGGATGCATGGAACAGCCTTCCTGAGGAGGTTGTGGGGTCTAAAACTGTGGGAGAATTCAAGAATGCATGGGACAGACATAAGGCAATTCTTGTGGGGGGTAGGAAGAAATAGGCTGTTGGTTAACTAGGCTCTGCGGCCTATCCTTTAGGTAGGGAAATGGGCAGACTAGATGGACCAAGCGGTCCTTATCTGCCGTCAAAGTCTATGTTTCTATTTATACCATGGTGGTGAGACCAATTCCAGTGACATAAACCATGTTATTTTCACTGGAGTGAAATAAATCCTGATGACATCAGTAGAGGTAAAATAAATACCATTTATACCTGCTCTGCTGATGTCAGTCTCATGCATCTGAAAACACTAAGAAACACCCCTGTAATTTGCTGAGTTCTAAAACAGGTCCTACACTGAAATTAACACAATTAAGATAGATAATGACAGCTGCAGCACTCCTTCTAAATGTAACAATCTCCAAATCTATTGGGCTGTATTTCAAAACCCAAGTTTAGTACATTACTGAATCAAACAGAAGATGCCTGAAATGTTCAAATAAATCTTAAACAGCCGAACATGAAGACACAAACCTGCCAAAATAAATCATTACCATCTTCCTCATTGTCACAGAACAGAACCTCCCTCAGGCAACCAATTACCAAAACACAGCACACCTAATCAAGACCCACACACACACACACCAACCAACAACAGCTCACTACAACAACTCATTCATAAAAGTTCACACACACACACACACACTACCACAGCACCAGTATCATTTAAAGTGACATGATCCTCATAACAACAAACATACCTCTCTCACTGAAATTGGTCTCACCTCCATGGTATAAATAGCGCACATGATGGGCAGATCATGGAATATGGAAAATATTGTCACTCCTGCATCGTGAGCACTGTATATTTCACTCATGCCTTCGGCACTCGTGAAATATCCAGAAGCTCACTCTGCAGAGAATATTCCATATTTCACTCCTGCCCATCATGTATGCCCTATATACATAGGATACGTGATGGGCAGGAGTGAAATATGTAAAAATATTTTCATGAGTGAACAGTGACCTCTGGATACTCACAAGTGGCGAAGAGTAGTGGAGCCACGAGTGATAGTATCCAGAGGTCACTCCTCATGAATGAAAATATTAGCCATATTCCATGACTGCACATCATGTGTGCAATTTATACAATAGGGCATTCATGTTTACTCTTGATTTGCTTTTATTTTTGGTGTTGAATATTTATTACAGCTTTGTTTTTCTGGGTGCTTTTTCTTGTGCTGGTTGTGCTCCGGCATGTTATTCGTCTGTATGAACCCAGTTTCAGTTTTGTGAATGACTTGGTGTTGTGGTTTCTGATTGGCTTGTTGTATCAAGGGGAGGTGTTTTTGTGATCTTATTGGCTGGTTTGGTTGTACATGTTTCCTGATTGGTGGTGGTTCCTTTCTGGACAGGCTTTTGTTATAGCGTCTGATTTGGAGTGCTATGTGGTAAATAGGTTTTATTTTATATTTTTATTGAGTTGGGTGCTGTTTATTTACTTTCTTAAATGCTTTTTTTTGGGGGGGGGATGGGGGTGTAATGCTTGTAATAGTGTTTTTACTGTGCTGATTTTCAGTGTTTCGGTTTACTTTACCAGAGTTTGCTAGGTCTTGCTTTTGATATGATTTATCAACCAGTTTTCTTCACTGGAGTTCTGTGTTTCGTGAGGTATATTTTGTGCAGCGTTATTTATTTTCTGCAGTTGTTTTGTTCTGTAGGTTCTTCATTTCTCCAGAGTTTTATTTTATTCTGAAACATTGCCTGATTCGATAATATGCAGTCTGTTCCTCAGTGAGTTATGATACTTACGTCTGGTGAAGAGCAACCAAAGATATGGTTAATGTTATTGCTTTAGTGATGCATTCAGCTGCATGAGGTATTTTTGGTAAAGTGATATTTGTGTGTAGTTGTCCCAGTTTCGCAGGTGGTTTCTATGTTCCTTTTGGTACCCTTGGAAGTAGTTCGGGCAGGAATTCAGGTGACGTAATCACTGTGATAATATCACCTGATGATGCAGACACTGTTGGTATAAATGTCAGAAAAAGTCATAGTGTTGGGGGTGCTGTGGAGCACGCCTACTAACGAGACGTGTCCAGAAGGAGCTATCTACCATCTGGAGATTTAAACTATTAAAACAGCAATTTAGTGTTGGAAATCTGGAAATTAGGGATCTCTGTACTGATCCTTATACTGTGCTGAGCATTTTGGTACCATTTGCAATGATGGGGCATACAAATAAAGCCCAGCTGAGCACTTCAAAGTCTCAGCCCCAAGAGACACTTCTACTAGCAGATGCATCAGCCAAATCTAGCAGAGGGATGGATCCACCATGGAAGGCCTTACAGCAATCCATGAAGACCATCGACATGAAGGTGGAATCAATTCTTACCTGTTTCATGAAGCAGGATACGAAAATCAAGGCCACCACCAAAACGGCAACTGCAGCAAAATCGACTGTCATAAAAACATTATCCACAACCACTAAGATTATACAAGAAAATGGTCAGTTAAAGTACAGGTTGGAAGCGCTTGAAAATTCACAAAGGGCCTCTAATGTATGTATGGTGGGCCTGCTGGAACACTGCGAGGGGGAGAGTCTTATAGACTTTTTGTCAGAATGGCTACCAGAAGCGCTACATTTGGAATCGGAGCAAATGGGCGATAAATTTCTGAAAGCCTACTGGATTTCTCCCCGATCAGCCCCAAGCAATGCTTCCTTACCCAGAATGGTACTTTTGGTCACCACCAGCCCAGCCATATGAAATAATCATCTCCAGGCAGCCGGAGAGGATGATACCTTCAACTTTTAGGGCAGTATGGTTCACTTGTTTCTGACTTATCCTATGCAACATGGACTAGGAGAAAGAAATTCGATGGGGTAAGAGATAAGCTTCGGAGTTTGGGGGTAGCTCACTCGCTACTCATGTCTGCCAGACGGCAGGCTCATTATGGAGGCCAAACATTCCAGTATATAGACCCAGAAGAAGCAGGGAAGAAAGCTGCAGCCATAGCATGAGAGTTCGACCGATCCAGACCACAAGAGTCATCGGATTCTGAAGACGCCACCTGAAAGCAGGGTTAATCGGTCAAAACTTTTCTTTTTGCCTGATTTAAAAAATTTTATCCTTAGGCACTGAACATTTATTTCTGAAAGTTTCTAACTTTTCTCAAAGTGGACTCATGGTTAGAACTAAGTAGATTCCAGTTTTCCACAGAGTCTTTTTCTTACTACAGTATTATAGTGTATGAGTAAGGGCTATTGTGTATAAAAATTGATGGAAACACAGGGCTGTTGTACCATCGATGTGACATCAGGATGCTGTTGTATCATGTTGAGTACGTCACATCAATGATACAACAGCATTAGTCAAGATTGTGCATGTGCAGCTCTTTCAAATCGCTGTGCTCGGGGAAACGGCTGTCACTGACTACTCCGGTCTGGTGAGTAGAACCACATGAAGGGGAAGCAAATCCTAATTAAAGGCAGCAGCCACATTTTATTAAAAAAAAATGTTTATCTGAGAGCGGGGGCCATGTTTTATAAATACATTTTTTTTTTTTTTGTGAGGGCGGGCGGGAGGAGACCGGGACAGAGTGGAGATTATTCTCCAGATGGGTGGGGTGTGACGAGTGACAAAGTCAGATAATCGCATCGCTAAGTGAGCAGCTGCAGATTGTACTGTTGCCCCATACACTATACAAGATAATGGATGGGCAACAGTAAACAACAACAGTTGTTCACTTCTCGAGGTTGTATGACAACTGAAAACCTCTCGAGCTTTGCTCTCGAGGTTGACATGGTTGTCATAACAACCTCTTGAAGTGAACAACATTGTTGTTGTTCACTGTTGCCCATCCATTATCCTCTATGTTGCTGATGGGCACTGTTATTATTCAAATAAAACTCGATTTCTGCTATCTTTAGTGTAGAATTAATATCTATATTGTCCTTATAAGGGTAGCCTTTTGTTTGGGAATAAAAGAAGCTGTTATATTCATTTTTTAGGATTTAAGGTTACCCGAGTTTATAAATAAGTTTATAAAATGTGTATTCTAAATGGGGGTTCTAGTTTTAGCTGTGCATTAGACACATCTAATGCATGGCTAACAACCAATCAGATTGCTTAAAATCCTTTGCCCATTTTATAAATATATGTATGTGAGAAAGAAGCCTACTGCACTTTTTATTTTGTTATGAGTGATCTAAAATGAAACCGTTCTTATTTGGTTATGCGAGTGACATTTTGTAATTTAATTTCTACAACTAATGTAGCATAAAGGGGTATATATTTTCTACATACTGTAAATACATATTCTCTTTTTTAAATATTTTTTGTTGAGAACAAAGAGTTGTTACACAGATAAATAGAAAAAAACATTATCAGATATCTGCAATAAAATAATTCAGTACAATTTCACTTTCATAGTGTAATAATTGTAATAGAGGCAAAAATATGGAACACATATTAAAAGTGGCATAGAATATCTCATAAAACTACCTTTTTATGCTTGAGCAGTGCATAACTAAATATGTATGTATTGAGAACTAAAAAAGTGTGGCATTAGGGACTTGGTCATTGGGATGGTATAGTTTAAAACTGACATAATCATTATGTCATAATACCATTTTGATCAGGAATCTGAAAGGGGGACCAGACTGTTTGAAATACAGTATACTGTATTGATCAGTTCTCACATATTGCACTCTTTTCAATTTTATGGTATGAAATTTATCCACACCTGAAATGTGGGTGTCTCCTGATCTTTCCATTTAGGAAAAATGCATTGATTTGCAATTATTATACACATGCCTAGGGGCATAGTGAAGCACGAGACCACAGACAAGTGCCTTACTGCCACTAGAAGTGCATAACCCACAACCCAGAGCATGGTACTGTGCTTATAAAATGGATATATGTTGTTAAAACTGTAATATTAAAAAATAAAAAAAAATAAAAATCTGGGTTGATGTGAAATAATCTCTCTGCTTTCCATAGGTTTTTAGGGATGCTGTTAAATGAACTGCTGTCACTAGGTGTGCTGAAGACAGCCACTGAGTTGTTACATTAGGCCACAGGCAAGGCCACAATTTTGCTTTTGATCTTGCTGGCAGCAAGCCACCACCTGTGGTTGTAACTTTTGTGAAAGTCCTGGTGGTTTCCCTCTGCCTGGGGTTTTGGAGGGACTGTAGAGCATTCATAAAGCTGCAGGTAAGATGGGGAGGGTAGCAGCTCTGGAGGAACAGCAACATGATTGGCACTACAAGCAAACTTTTTAAGTATTGTGACTCTTTTATTTATGTTTCTGGGTTCTGATTTCATTCGCTAAAACTGTGCTGTTAGCAAAGAATCAAGATGACAGGTTTCTGAGGTGTGAATGGAGGGTGGCACATAGATACCATTTTGAGGGTGCTTGCTGTTTTTGAGGACTTGTTTCTTCATGCAGTATAAGCTAAAAAAATGTATGGCTGGCAAATGGTGCCAGCCAATCAGATTTGCAGACTGCCCCTACCCATTTTTTAAACCCTCTGCACTGTGTACATTGAATTTGCCATATTTTAGATGATTACATAAGTTACATGTTTCATTAAAATTTGATATTTGACATTACATATACATAAAATATACAAGTGAGTAGATATGAAAGATAAGAAACTATTGAACTTATGAAATATTTTTGATGGCCATCTTAACTGATTCTGTCTCTATCTCTGTCTTTCTTTCTTACTTCCTATCTATCTATCTATCTATCTTATCTCTATCTATCTATCTTATCTATCTTTCTCTGTATCTATCTAATCTATCTATCACCAATTTGAACCCACAAAAAATGAAATAGAGAGGTAAGTCCTATGAGTAAGTATAAATGACAACTAAGTGGTTGCGTTGAACCAGTATCGTAAATTACATTAACTCAAATATGGATGAATAAATACTTAAGATTAAGTTTAGTGACTGGGTTAAACTAATATACAACAAACCATTGGCAAGAATCAAAACCAACAATCACATTTCTGAATATATAAAATTAACTAGCGGCACAAGACAAAAGCACCTTTATCGCCACTTATCTTTGCACTTGTAATGGAACCATTTGCTGTAGCCATTAGAGAAAACATTAACATTAAAGGGATTTCAATTAATAAAAACATCCACAAAATGAGTTTATATGCAGACAACACCCATTTTTATATCACTAACCCAAATAACTCTATAAAAGAATGTATAGCCCTCTCAAAGAAATCTAGTATAGCATTAGGATATGAAATTACTGGAACTGGAACACAGCTACTCTAATGTTATTGGATCCAGCTTATACTTTGAAATTGCCAGAATCATGCAAGTGTTACCAAGTACAAGCTATTGACTATTTAGCAGTAAATATTACATACCAAACAGAACAAATATTTAACATTATCTACAATAACATTCTAGATAAAATATGAAAAGATCTGAATAGATGGCAATCCCTTCCACTAACCATCATTGGAAGGGTGAATGTCATTAAAAGGAATATACTCTCAAAACTCCTCTGTTTATTCCAAACATTACCAATTGCAATACCAGAGATGTACTTAAACAAATTAAGAAAAGTTGTCACGTTATTTATTTAAAAAAAAAAAAAGACCACGTATTGCTTATGACACAATACAGTAATTCAACCGACTAGCTTTTCCAGATTTCCAACTTTATTACCTGGTGGCGCAATGCAGAATAATATGGTCCTGGTTCAAAGAAACAAATATACAACCAATAGGCCATATGTACGAATTCGTGAGAATTGCACGGAAGTGCGATGTATACACGCCGCGCAACCACATGGCATGTAGGACCACTGGAATATGCAGCATGCTCGAACAGACACATGACCTGTGCAGCATGAGAGGGCAGTGCCATGGAAGGTGTGGAGCAGAACATGCAGGCAGTGGAGGCTGGACCCAGGAACACGACCATGCCCCGTGACCCCAACATATAAGGACGAACGCGCCGCCCACTGTGCGGACATGGAAGTGAATCACAACCACATGGGGGGACAGACGATGGTGGAAAATGCTGCCCCCATGGAGAAAGGCATGCAGAGGACTGTGGAGGATGAAGCAGACACACAGCTGACTGGACCAGCACCCGTAGGAGGCTGTGGCAGGGTATCAGGTGATCCCAGGCCTCCAACTTCACCGGTCCCCAGGTTGCCACAATGGTGGCTGAGATCAGTGCACACCATGCCCAGCTATACAGTGCCCATGCACCGGTTACCCCTGCAGAGGTGAAGGCATGACGTCCAGGCCACTGTGAACACCTCAGGGCCAGATGCCCATACCCTGATGGCGATCAAACACAAGTGGTGAGACCTGAGGACGGTGGTCAAGAAATGCCTGGGTGCTGGGACACAGGAACAGTGTGGCACTGGTGGAGGGTCATCGGAACCAGGCACCCTGCTCACCCCCATACAGTGAATGGTGGCGGACACTATAACCACTGTAAGCATCCACAGGGAGGCAGAGGGCATGGACACACTAGCAGGTAAGCATGGCACATGGACACAACCAAACTGTGGTGGAACAGAGTCCATCCACAAAGACCCTGATGTGTCCCCGTCGTACCAACAGAGCATGCCGGTGTAGCCGAATATGATGGAGGTGGGGTCCCACAGGACATGCGCCTGCATAATGCACCCAATGACAGCAGGGGAGGACAGCCAAGGGAGGAGCTCCCCACAGGTGGGTATGGCATGTAGAGTGATGTGGAGTGTGGCACACGACAAGCAGCAGACCAGTAACACCCCCTCTGTTCCACCCCTAGGGCGATGCCAGCCAGACGAAGCTGTGCCCCCTGACCCAGTGGACCACACTAGCAATGGAGGTGACGGTGATGTTGCGGAGAGTCCAGCAGAGCGGGTCGCCAATGATGGAGGGGAGGGGCGCCATCCCACCAGGCAGAGCAGCCACACGGGATGCATGGCAATGTGCATATGGCACTGGCGATCCATGGCGCCCATGTGCAACATGGACAGCAAGATGGAGGTGTCAGACACAGGCAACCCAGACAGCGGTAACGAGGGACCATTCACCCATCCGACAGGGCACAGCTGGGCAACCCGGACCACGGTAGTGCAGGACCGCCAATACATCGAGCTGCAGCAGCTCGAGTATGACTGACTCAAAGTCACATGGCAGCACACAGAAGCCATCAAGGAGCTGACAACGGTGGCACGTGCCATGGGGCATGGCATAGCAGAGATGGCAAGGGCACAGGTCTGCACCATGAAAATCCTTGTGGCGTGGGGAACACCATCATGGCAAAACAGAACAGTGCAGCCCATGACCCAGCCCCTCGTGAGGCATCACAGGCTGGCATGCCCAGTGTGCCACTGGACCAGGGGACACCGGCACAGGTAGCACACCGGTCCCCAACACTGCTGATGATGGGTACACCGTGGACACCATGAGTCCCCGCACTATAGACATTGCCGGTGGTGTGATGCAGGACACCGCCATAGAGGACAGCCAAGCGGAGGAGCAGTGGAGCAAGGAGCTAGACCCCGACAGTGCAGTGGACAATGCATAGGAGAATGCAACAGAGACACAGAATGCAGCACGGCACAGGGGTAGGGGTACAAGGGCACTGGGACCTGCAGCCAGGAGTTTGACGCAGTCCGTGGTACATGACCAGGCAGTGCCATATGCCTCACCATGGCCATGAACACAGACTGGCCTGGGATACTACATGGTACCTGAGGCCATGGGCCTGGCCATGGAGCACACCACACACACACACACACACACAAACACTCACACAGAGCCAGTGACAGACGTGGCACTGTGTCCACTGCAGCAGCAGACCAGGGCATGACACGGGTGTGGACATGCAGCAAGGGGTGGATGGGCAGACCCCTGTACAGCTGGCTACTGTGCCATGGTACAGGGGCTTAACACAGTGGCACCACTGCCCTGTCACCAAATGCCAGCCAAGATGCACAGCACCACACATGGATGGCCCCTGCGTGCAGACGGTGGCATGCACCCTTAGCCAGGCCTCATCATCTGGTGTACGTGTGCACGTGGCTCGACACACTCTGCTGTGTGCCATAGTGGCTGCCATCACTGTGTCCATGGGCCAGGCAGCTGCAGCAGGGGCACCAGTGTGGCACAGATGCCATGGCTAGTGCCAGAATGTCCCATTCACGACCGCCGCATGTGCAGCACATCCAACGGCTGTCTCCTGGCCATGCACAGGGTGTTGGGGAACTGCTGTGGTGGGACATCCAGTAGTCTCCTGTGCAGCATCATGCATATGGCAAAGACATGGCATGCAGGGGCCGGCCCACTGGCACAGCAGTTGGATTTCCGCTTGCGGCACCAGCGACCCGGATTCGGAAACGGACTCGGGTCATCGGAGGGCTGGCTGGGGGAGAAAGATCGAGTGTCCCACGACTGCTCTCCTTCTCCAGAGGGAGGGTGCAGGATGCGTTGATGCAGGGGGGACCCCTGGCAGAGGCCAGGGGCACCACAGCATCCGACGCCAGCAAGGTTCCAAGGGGCGGGACAGATGCTGGCGTCATTGCACGGTCCTGCCCCGCTACAGGGGAAAAAAAAACAAGCCTGTCCCCAATGCCTACATGAAGCCCACCCCTCAGCTGCAATCAGCTCCCTAGGCTGACTCCCACCCTATCTGGTTGTTCGTGGCATCTTAGGGTCGGGTGCCACATCTCCGCCCTGGGGGAGTAATTCAGGGGGGTTCTGGGAGTGCAGCTTATGTGGGAATGCCTCAGCCAAGGGGTCTGTGACCTGCGGAAGCCCGGCAAGTGGAGCAGGTGAATAAAAAAAAGAAAAAAAAAGATTAAATTGAGAAAAATAAAAAAAAAAAGATACTGCATGCACGTTGCGGGTGTCAGCATTATGGTGCCCCCCCCCCCGTATGGTCCAAGCACCTGAATCGCATCTTCAGCATACCGATGCACCTCTCCACAATGGCCCTCGTCTGCCAGTGTGCCATGTTGTATGCCACCTCTGCTGCGTCCACCGGTGCCAGGATGGGTGTAAGCAGCTATGGTCTGAGTGGATAGCCGCTGTCACCTGTGGGAGAGGGGGACATGTGAGTCATGGCATGGACTGGCAGGTGCCACACACACAGTCACACACACACACACGCACACACTGGCAACAGACACCTACCCAGAAGCCATCATCAATGCGCCCAGCACAGAACCAAGCCCCAAGGAGCCCAGTATGTACAAGTCGTGGCATGACCCAGGGAACTTTGCACAGATGTCTGTGAACACGCGTGCGGTATCACACACCACCTGGCAGTTGATGTTGTGGAAACCTTTACAATTCCAGTATGCCTCCTCGGACACCAACGGTGTCAGGAGCGCTACGTGCATGCCATCCACAGTGCCAACCACATTTGGTATGCCATGCATCTCAAAGAATACCTGCTTTACGGTACAGACCTCACCATCCATCGTGGGCATCCGTATGTGCTCCTGCGTGTACTCCACAAGAGCGTCCATGATCTGTGTCAGTGCCCTGGACACCGATGACCGGCTCACACCAATGCCATCACTCGCCACATGCTGGAATGATCTGGTCACGTAGTAGGAGAGTGCACACATGACCTTGGTCTTGACAGTCATGGCCCTGGTGCGACACGGTCACAGATGAGGTTGCACAGTTGCATCACCATGGGCCACGGCAGTCGGAACCATTCAGTACAGTAGGCCTCCTGTAGCATGTTGCCGTCCATGCGTGGATGGAACACTCATTCATGTGGGCTCATGTGTCCACCCATGCCATGCGCTGCATTCAGCAAGTGAACGTTGAACAGCAGTCCTGGCCACATATTGCCATCACTGTGGTGGCATGCACAAGGAACAGTGCCACAGCACCATGGTGCCTGCCTTATGCATCACAGGCCTGGTGTGCATTGCGGACAGGGCCCTGCATGTGCAGTATGTCCCCTGACAGCATGTGGCACATGTCTGTCCACCACCATGTCCCATAGGTGGTGGCCACAGTGACAGTGTGGTGGACACGGTCATCGGTACAGGGCTGTGCACCCCTGCGGATGGCAGCATGCACGGCAACGGTACCAGTCACAGTATGCTGTCTGTTCCACATGTCACATACCTGATGTCCGCAGGTAGCCTGCACACACAGGTGGACATCATTGTGTACCACCATAGACACAATAGATACAGTCTTGCAGGGGTCTGTACATGTAGCTTGCAGCCCTGTGCCATGCACACATACAGCAATTTGCACAGTGCCGCTGTTGCCTTTGGTGCCAAGGCCTCCAGCCACTCTGCGCTGCCATACTGATGTACATACCATTGCGGCCATGCCCACACTCAGTGGGCCATTGCAGCCAGGTCATGGTCCATTGCGGCCACCATGCCCATTTGCCTTGCACCTCGCCATGCTGTGGCACTTGTATGGGCTGTGGACAGCGGTGGGTCTGTGAGCAGCCAGTGGCCATGCCAGCACGGGCCCGTGCACATGTGTGCATGTCATGCAGACCAGTGTGCTGTGCAGCATTGCCAACCATTGGTACAGGTCACCTGTGTGGGGTGTGCACGTGTCACGGCATGCATGGACGTGTGGCACGTGCACACCCTGTGCAGGCCGGCTATAAAGGCAGCACGGTCTACCATGGCAGGACTTGCAGGGACAATGGCAACATTTCTCCAGCAACTGTGGCGGGTGGCTGAGGATGCCTACTCCAACAGCGGGGGCTACAGCCAGCTCTGGGCCACCTCTGTGGCAGTACCAGTAGGTACCTCATGGGCAACATGGGTGTTGCACTCAAGTTTGGGGGGTGGTGGGAACCTACCTATCACTGTGTACTGTTGTGTTCATGCCTTCTATCTCCCACCCTCCCCATGCAGGATGTCACTGGTATGCCATCCAGGATGGAACTGTGCTGCCAGGTGCAGGGTGACGGTGTGGCCGTCATGGTCATGACCCCACGTGACCTGTACCACATGCACTGGGCCAGGGTGCTGCCTCAGTACCTCTGGCAGAAGGACAGGAATAGTGTGGTACACTATGAGGGGGAGCTGAGACCAGTGGACCCATGGATCCTGTGGAGGGTCGTCGAACCATCATGGGTAAGTGTCCACTGGCACATCGGTGCATTCCTTTCGACCTTTTGTCTCATTCATCAGGGGCTCGGTGTCCCATAGTCAGGGACACAGGCACAGGGCACGGTGTCATTCTCACTTCAGGTTGCTCTGATGAATATTCTGGGCAGGGGGTATGTATATATCTGCAAACACAGAAGGCATTGATGTCTGGTATGGCACTGTATGTGTTTGTGCTGTGCTTGTACACAACACTGGTCTGTCACTTTAGCAACACTAGTACGAGGAACTGGGAACTGGAGTGTGGCCACAGCAGGGCTGGCCCTGTGTATCAGGGTTGGGTGTGGGTGAGCACCGTTGCCGCATGGTGTTGTACATGTCGAGGGGGGGCCACGTGTGTCCCGCCCAGGTCGTGTGGTCGCCTGAGACCCTCTTGGCGGGCTTGTGTGGTGGCCGTGTAGCATGCCTGCCATGGGCCAGTGTGCATGCCCAGCCTGTATGGTGTGGCCACCATTCTCGGTGGTACCCACTGGCGGTCGTGTCCGTGCAGCCGCCATGGTGTCTGTATTGGTGGGGGGGGTGGGGTTGCATCGCTGTGTGTCCATGGTGGGGTGTGCATGGCCTGGAGCATGGTTCTCATTGTTTCTCTCTCTCCCTACAGCGCTACAGGGGTCCCAATCCGATGGATGGTCCTGCTGCGGGTGGAGTGACCCAGGGATTTGCTGGGAGCCAGAGGCCTGTGACTGGGACCGGATGATGCTGCAGATGCTGCTGCTGATGATGACATAGAGGAGACAGCTGCTGGGCGTGCTGGGCTGCCGCCCTGTCGTTGCGTCCTCCGGCCAGTGGTGTACCACTGTCAGGGGTGTCTGCTTATGGACACTGAGGGCTGAGTTGGGGGGTGCTCCAGCTAGTGTGGGGGTTTCCTTGTCCGTGTGGGGAGGGGGAAATTTGAACCCCTGCTGTGTCAGCCCACTGCAGGTGTTATGTTGATCCTGTGTGAATAAACAGTTTAATTTGTTGCCCTTTCTGGTCACTGCCTAGTGTGTGTGTGTGTGTCTGTTTGTTGGGGGGGTGCACCTCTGTCATGCATGCATGTGTCTGGGTCCCACTACTGCCTGTCTGCCTGTGGCCGCTGGCTGTTTGTGGTACCATTATCCATGGGGGTGGTGGGCCGCACCACAGGCAGTCATTGGGCTGGTTACGGTGAGTGACCGATCTGGTCCGGGGCTCATGGGTCTACTGGGTGTCTTGTGTTCTACCATTACACAGGGGCTGTTAACTGGGCAACCACACCCATGGCACTGCATTGGTTCCATGGGCCATCAGGGCAGTCATGCCATCATGGGTGTGGTTGTGGTGCACTATCCAGCATGGGGGATTGCCATAGTGTTACCGCTGACTGGCATGGCCTGTCTGGGGGCACTGCAGGTCTGCTGCTGTGTCCCTGCCCCTTTGGCTGTGGCTGCTTGTGCCCATGCCTGCATCCGTGCCTGACCATGTGTCTGCTGCACCGGCGTCACATGCACGTGGTGTTGCATACACCATGGTGGTGTGCTGCTGTGCCCCTGTACCCCACCGGCTGCAGATGGTTGGCTGCCACACTCGGCTGCTGTTTCTGGTGCCTGCGGTCCCTGTGCGTCGGCATACTGCCATGCCTGGCCTTCCATTCCTGGTATTGGTGGCTCACCGTGTGTGTGGTTGGCTGTCCGTTGCCACATGCTTGCTGTAGTCATGTGCCTGTGTCCTGTGTTGTGGCCCTGTCGACTGCTGTTCACCGTTCCTTGCCTGCTGCCGGTGGCGAAGGCTTATGTGGCACTTAACGGCTGCCCCTGATATCGCATATGTGTATGCGCCATGAGGTGTGTGTATGCATGCCCTGCTCCTGGTCTTTGCATGTGCTCAGCGGTATCCTACATGCCGGGTAAGCAGGCCTGCCTCGCGTATCCATCACGTGGTCCATCCACATGGCTGCACATTTCCACTGTACTCAGCACGCAGGAACCACGTCGTGCATGCCGCGACTTGGTTGCGTGCGCGTACTGGGTGCATATCCACCTCTGCTGGGTTCACGCGTGCCCTGCACGGGCTGTGTGACATTCATGCATAGGGCCCAATATCAGTAACAATGGAACAGAGTATGTGTACATACCCATTAAATAATCTATTATTCTCAGCTTATGGTAAACATAAAAAGAATCAGAAAATCGCAGAGAATATTGCCACCAAAACCACTGTGGAGAGTTGGTATAAAATATACAAAATAATGAATCATGAAAATAAAATAACAGAATACACTCCAATTTATAATGATTTCTCATTGCCATAAACAATAATGGATAGTACATTTTAACAGTGGCAAAAAAAAGGTATAGTCATAATAGGACAGTTATTTCAAAATAATAGGTTTAAAACATTTGCACAATTAAAAGTTGAATTTAACCTACCACAATCACATAAGTGAGACTAATGGGTCTTTGGCTCTACAACTCAATTCACCACTCTTGAATGCGGTATTAGATAAATCTTAAAATATAAAGATGATCTTATAGAAACATAGAATCTGATGGCAGATAAGGACCGCTTGGCCCACCTAGTCTGCCCATTTCCCTACCTAATGGATAAGCTGCAGATCCTAGTTAACCAACAGCCTACTTCCTCCTACCCCCCACAAGAATTGCCTTATGTCTGTCCCATGCATTCTTGAATTCCCCCACTGTTTTTGACTCCATGACCTCCTCAGGAAGGCTGTTCCATGGATCTACAACCCTCTCTGTGAAGAAATACTTCCTCACTTTACCTCTGATCCATCCCCCCTCTTTCTTCAGATTGTGCCCCCTTGTTCTTGCACATCTCTTTTTCTGAAAGATGCAACCCTCTTGGACTTTGTTGGTTCCCTTGAGGTACTTGAAAGTTTCTATCATGTCCCCCCTCTCCCTCCTTTCCTCGAGGCTATACATATTAAGCTCCTTTAGTCTCTCTTCACATGTCTTCTGGTGCAGACCCTGCACCATTTTGGTTGCCCTCTGGACAGCCTCCACACTGTCTATGTCCTTGTGGAGATGGGGTCTCCAGAACTGCACCAGTACTCCAGATGAGGTCTCACCCTCTGTCTGTACAGAGGGATAACAACTTCCTGTTTTCTATTGGTGATGCCTCTCCCTATGCATCCCAGCATCCCCAGCCCTCCTTACTGCCTTCTCACATTGCTTGCCCACCTTTAGGTCATCTGATATAACTACCCCCAAGTCCCATTCCATTTTTGTTGTTGTCAGTATCTCACCCCCATTGTGTACTCTTCCCCTGGGTTTATGTTTCCCAGGTGCATTACTTTGCACTTCTTTGTGTTGAATCTAAGCTGCCATACATTTGACCAATTCTCCAACCTTGCCAAGTCCCTTCTTATCCTTTCCACCCCAACTTTTGCATCAACCCTGTTGCAGATCTTTGTGTCATCTGCAAAGAGATATACTTTTCCTTCCAGTCCCTCTGCAATGTCACTTATAAAGACATTAAAAAGGAACGGCCCCCGTACTGAACCCTGCGGTACCCCACTAGTAACTCCCCTTTCTTCACTGTGGACTCCATTTACTATTACCCTCTGTGTCCTGTTGTCCAGCCAAATATTTTACCCAGGCTACCACCCTGGGACCCACTCCCAGGCTGGCTAATTTGTTTATTAATATTTTGTGTGGGACTGTGTCAAATGTCTTGCTAAAGTCTAGGTAGGCCATGTCCACAGCTCCTCCCTGGTCTACTACTTTGCTCAACCAGTCTCAACTATCTATGAAACAATTTTCCAGCAAATATCAAAAGATTTACTAAAATTAAAAAAAAAATGGGAACAAGCCCTAGGTATTAATATCACAGAAGACTCATGGAGTGAAATACTGAATACACCTTTCAAAAAAGTAAAATCTAGTAAGCTGCAATAAATTCAGTTTAATACAATGCACAGAGTATATTACACCCCATCAAGACTTCATAAAATAAATAGTAACATGGTGTCAGTATGTCCAAGATGCACCAATACTACAGGCACTTTAAGCCATTTAATATATTCATGCCCATATTTGTTGAACCTTTGGTTAAACATAATTACAAATTACCAAACAGCCAATAATATGGACATCACTGCTGCCCACATTAACAACTACAATATCTACTCAGCAGTTTGATGTATTTCAACAAAAATCCTTTACAATTGTATTCATAATTGCAAAAAAGGGCATGCTAATTAAGTGGGAGGACACCATCTCCCCAGTTTTTGAAACCTAGGTGAATCTCAAGCAGGATATCACGAAACTGGAAAAAATTATTATGTGAAATATGAAGAAAAAGAGACTTTTGAAAAAATGTGGACCCCTTTCCATGATGCAATTCTATAGGGACTATAAGTGTAAATATATAAATAAAGGCTAGGTTAATAGGGAACTTAAAACATATATACTGTAGGTACACTTAATAAAGAAGAAAAAATACTGGACAGTTTAGAATAGACAGTTAGGAATCTTGGACCCGTAGGTAGGTAGGGACAAATTTTATGATGATGAAACAGGCAAATCATACTTATGACAAAAATCAACTAACTGTGCAAAAAAACTCATCTGAAACAAACAAAAAAATGTATTCCTAACTTACAGTAAAATATACATTACATCATGATTAGTCTCTCATTTGTTTTTTCAATTCTCTTTATGCTCCCCACAAACTGGGCAGCTCTCAGTGGTGGGCACTCAGACTGGCACTTCTACTCCCCTACCTGAAGCCCCCTCCCCTCCAGCACCCGCCAACCAGACATTCCAGCCCCCCCGGATCACCCCCCCAGGGAAGGGCCCACCTTTCCTACCTGGTGGCCTTCCTGAGATTAGAGGGTCCGTCAGGTGAGGGGTTTGGCCAGCCGTTTGGGAGTTGGCCCAGCGTTGGGGATGTGGGCACAGTCCACTGGGCCTCTCGTCACCTCCCAGTCCAAGGGGGGGGTCTTTTCCACTTGTTTGTTGCCCACAGAGCTCGGACGTGCAATGACGTCAGTGGCACATACATGCTGACATCTGCTGCAGCTCCGCCCAGCATCCTCTTGCGCCGCATGTTCCTTTTTGTGCTGCCCCCGACTACCATCAGGGGCTGCCCAGGAGCGGCACAGACCATGGAACCCTCCAGAGAAAGGGAGAGCAGTCCTCTGGATGGTCGATTCTTTCCCTTCCCTGCTAACCCCCGATGACCCAAGTCTGTTCCCGAACCCGGGTCACTGGTGTGGCATGAGGTGTGGCATCCAGCACCTCAGCTCTCAGTGCCACCAGACTGGCGCTATTAATCTCTCATTTTAATGCTTTGCACTGGGCCTGAGCCTTTAGAGTGCATGTTTGTGGTTTAGAGTGATATACAGAAATCAATAAACTGGGGAATCTGTCATCTGCTTGGATCCATTATGGATTCCACACACTTCTCTTCTTCTAACTGCCTCCCTCATCTACATCTCTGAGAGTACAAATGCCGGATTTGCTCTTCAGCGGACTTGGTTTTTGGCTGAGATAGTGACTGTGCTGTACACGAAACTCATATCTGCAGCTTGTTGTGCTCAGTCTGGGCTGGAACAGATTAAAAGTCTGGTAAAATGCAACTTTACTTCCAGCATCCAAGATGGTCCATGGACTAGCAGGCAAGACATACGAGGAGAGACTGCAAGACTTGGAACATATACACCATTGAAAAAAGGAGGGAAAGGGGTGACAAAATCGAAACATGCAAGTACCTGCATGGGATAAACAGGGTGGATACCAGGGTGCTTTTCTCCTTGAGCTCAAATATAGGGACAAGGGGGAACTCACAGAAATCTAAAGGGTGGAGATTCAAAAGGGACATCTATAAGCATTTGTTCACTGAAAGAGTGGTAGACAAGTGGAACAAGCTGCCAGAGGCAGTGGTACAGGTCAAATCAGTGAGCAGCTTCAAACAGGAATAGGACAGGCATATGGGATCAGTTAGAAAAGGGGTGGCAGAAACAATGGGGGGATGGTTAGTAAGGCCCGTGCAGAGCAGTTAGGTAGGGTCGGCAGACTGGATAGGCTTGTGGGCCTTTTTCTTCCTCATTGTCTATGTATTTACCAGTATATGTATCTATGTTTAGAGGTGGTGATCAGTAAAGTGGGGCTGAGCAGGCTTGCCATAGGTAGGAGACATGAAGATGGGTGTACAAGGCTTGCTTGAAGCCCTGGTAGTGGCTGAAGTCTTCACATCACAATGGAGAGTGCTCCAAGTAGATGGAGCAGCAAATGAAAAGGCCATCATGTTTATTGACTTGTGAACACGTGGTATGTGAAGGGGATCCTTAGCTTGAGAACAATGTGTATACGTCTGTGCGTGCTGGGTTAGCAGCCTGCGTACTGTAGGTAGGCAGGGTACAGTCTGAACCCACACCTATGTATCAAGGTAACCCATTTAAGTTCCTTCTCTTGTCTGGTGGTAAACATTTAAGATCACGGTGTATCAGGCAGTGGTGGGTTCTTTTATCACACCCTAGAATAAACCTGCACGTATTGTTGCATGCCACTGTTACTTTGTGCAGTGAGGTGGTGGGTGCAGATCTGTAACCCTTGCTGTTCTATTCCAGAGCAGGCAGGAGGGATTGTCATGGAATTAATTGCCTAGTGTGTGGGGTGAGAGAGTTTTGTATCTGGTATAGAGCCCAAGTTTCTAGTGTGAACTCCTAATGGTTCTAATGATGTGCTGTGTGAAGATTAGCTGAGGGTCTAACCAAAGGCCAAGGTACTTGAAGGCTTGGACTGCTTCTGTGAGGGCCCAGAACACGGCAGGATCAGTAGTGAGTAGGGTCAGTAGCCTTGCTACTGAATGCCATTACTTGGGTTTCTGTGCTGTTAAGAATGAGTTTATAGTATATGGTTACCCTTTGTTATGTATAAAAATCAGCCTGCTCAAAATCCTTGTTAAGCACATTCTAAACTGTTATGCGCATTCTAAAGTGTTGTTATACGCATTCCAAACAGTTGTTATACACAGTTCAAAAGTCATACTATTTTAAATTTCTCATGTATTCTACACTTAGCTATTTACTAACTACCCAGTGCCGAAAGCTATACCTCTTACCTTTCAAAAGTCTGGAAATTTGATTTTGATATGTGAGTAGAACAAAGAAATGGCAAGATTTTTTGTTTTCACTTCAGTGTGGGTCTGTCACTCTGGTGTAAAAAAAAACATATACTATAAAAAATAAAATACGGTCAACCACACACAGCTCGACATGTGTTTCCATGTCGGGGTTGAGATGACAGCATGGACCTCTCAAGCTTCACTCTCAAGGTTCATATGCTGTCATCTCAACCCCTTGATGGAAACACAGCCTTGTCGTGAATGGTTGCCCATACATTATTCTCTATATTTGCATCTATCCACTTTTGTATGTTATTCAAGGCAGTCTGTAGTATATTGTTGAGGCCAGTTGGCACCCAGCTGTGGCAAGTATCATGGTATTGTCCACATAAAGGTGGGTTGTGATGAAGGCTTTTGTAAATGGAGGGTAGATAATTTACAAATATGCTGAAGCGTAGAGGTCCTAGGATGGATCATCGGGGTGCACTGAGATTTCAGAGTTTTAGGTGGTGAGGTTTCATCATCTAGTTTAAGTAGTTGCCATCTTTCCTTCGGGTAGGTTTCAAACCAGAGCAGTGCGTTTTGTGAGAGCCCAAGCTGGCATAACTTGAGGAAGAAATGTTTATGCTCCATGGTGGGTTTTTTTGTAAACTTTATTTAGTTCAACAGCAAGCAGACATACTTCCACATTATCATATGGAAGACAATCGTAACATACAAAAGGAGAGCCAAACTTGCAGTGCATCACATTTCAACATTAGTGCAGTTAAGGTATACGTTGACTAGAGTCTTACTTACCCTATATATTCATCTTGGTTACGATCCATGGTATTGAATGCCTTTGTAAGGTCAATAAAGGTGCCACCTGTATCTGTGATAGCCCTCATTAATGGCTAATGATTGGTCATTTATGACTTTTAAAGGTACGCTCTCAGCTTTTTTTTATGACTTCCTGTGTATCCACAGTATAGGTCACCTCTGCTCTTGTTGCAAACTACCCTGCTCACAAAATGCAAATTGCCAATCAATCTATTTTAAAGTAAAAGGTATACTTTATTTATGGCAAAAATACCTTTGTGTTGGTCCACCCTGAATGCCTACTGCCGATGCTCCCGCGTGCCCATGAGGTGATTGGTGCCAGAACTGTGGGGTACACTTGTTACAAAGAAGTTTGGATTTTTTTGAAGCACATAAATCAAACACATCCTCTGTTTCCAAGTGCTTGATTGTGCTCAGAAAAGGTATGTTTGTTTAAAAAGAAATGCTGACCATTATAAATTAGTGCTTGGAAATGTAAGTCGGGACTCTGAGCATACTGCGCATGCTCTGAGTCCCGGCTTGTGTTTTCACATCCTGATTTATAATGAATAGCATGGTTGTTTTGCACACTCAAGGCTAGAGAGGTGGTATTGAAATTCAATACCAAAAATGCAAGGTTATGCACCTAGGAAAAAAAAACAGAAACATAGAAACGTATGATTTGACAGCAGATGAGGACTGCTTGGTCCATCCAGTCTGCCCATTTCTCTCTACCTACACTGTTGCCGCAGACTGTACCTGATATTCAGCTCTTTCTCCATCCCACTCTTCTTTTACACTATGACTTTCTTTGTGATTTTTCCATGCATTCTTGAATCCCACCAGTGTTTTTGCCCCCACCCCCTCTAGTATACCATTGTTACAGCGTTGCTGTAACAACGAATCCCACAGTGATACAATCTGTTAGACACCCGCAGTGCCGAACAGGTTGTTGAAGCGATGAATAGATTTATTGACTCGAGTTTGGTCACTTATCCCATGAATCTGCCCCTTCCCAGAGTTAGATATATAGATTCGAGGGTTGAGGGGCAGAGCCCCTGTGTGGTGGGTGCAGGGGGGAAGCCCTTTAAACAATATGCAAAACTGCTGTGATGCTTAGGGCGCTGCGGCCATCCATTGACAGATTTGCCAGGTGACTTGGTCACTGTCGACAAAATCCTGTCGCTGTGCTGGACTTCGACAACTTTGTTGTTGAACCGGCTTGGTGGCACCATCACTTCAACTGGAAGTCTGTTCCAGGAATTCACCACTCTTTCTATGAAGAAGTACTTCCTCACATCTCTCCTGAATCTACCCCCCTCCAGCTTCATAGCATGTCCCCTTGCTCTTGAGCATCTTTTCTTCTGAAAAATATTTCCCTCCTGTACCTTATTTACCCCCGTGAGGTATTTAAAAGTCTCTATCACATTCCACCTTTCGCTCCTGTGTTCCAGGGTGTACATATTGAGGTCCTTTAGTCACTCCTCATTTGGCTTATGATGCAGACCCTGCACCATTTAATTTGCCCTCCTCTGGACTACCCCACTTTGTCCATGTCTTTCCGGAGATGTGGTCTCCAGAACTGGACACAGTACTCTAGGTGCATTATTTTGTACTTTTTCACATTGAGACCCAGCTGCCAGAACCTTGACTGCTCAGCTAGTTTTCTCAGGTCTCTGCTCATCCTTTCCACACGCCCTGGCGTATCCACCCTATTGCAGATTTTGGTGTCATTCGCAAAGAGGCAGACCTTCCCTTCCAGCTCCTCTGCAATGTCACTTATAAAGGCATTAAACAGGACCGGTCCTAGCACTGATCCCTGAGGCACCCTGCTGGTCACCTTCCTTTCCTCAGAGTGAACTCCATTTACCACCATCCTCTGTTGCCTATCCCCTAACCAATTTCTTATCCAGTTTACCACCTTTGGACCCACCCCTAAGCTGCTCAGCTTGCTTACTCATCTCCCATGTGGAACAGTGTTGAAAGCCTTAGTAAAATGTAGGTAGGCCACATCCACTGCTCCACCCTGCTCTAAATCCTATGTACCTCCATCAAAGAAATCTATCAGATTCGTTTGACATGACCAACCCCCTGTGATACCAGGACAGAGTACTGGAAGGGAGGGCTTAAACTGAGCACTACAGCAGAGGAGAGGGACCTAGGAATCATCACTAGTGACTCCCTCAAACCATCAAGCCAGTGTAAGAAGGCTTATAGTAAGGCTAACAGAATGCTGGGGTGTATTGGGAAGGGTATTGACAGCGGGAGAAAGGAGGTACTACTACCTCTACATAAGTCACTGGTGAGGCCATACCAGGAATATTGTGCTCAGTTCTGGAGTCCTCACCTAAGGAAGTCAAGCAAGCAAGGCAAAGCACTCACCAATCTTCTGCCATAAAAAATAAAGGAGTCAATTGTGATTTCACAAATTTCTCCTCTTTTATTGCAGGTATTTTCAAGGCGCTGGTGCAGAAACACCTCCACACCAAAACCCCAGCGCTTCGACAAAAGTCTTCCTGAGGGGGTCCTAAGGAAGGGCAGGGACAGGCTGGAAATGGGACAGTGTAGGGTATATAAGAGGATTCAGGACCAACAAGGCAGATCGTATGAAGATCATCTGAAGACACTGAACATGTACTTACTGAAGATCAGGCGAGCAAGGGGTGATATAATAGAGACCTTCAAGTTCTTGAAGGGAATAAACAAGGTGAACTGTGGAGAACTATTTAGCAAGAGTACAGAGTCAAGAACCCCAGGTCATGAGTGGAAGATGGTGGGTGGAAAGGTTTAAGAGGGATGTGAGGAAGTTTTAGTTTATAGAAAGGGTGGTGGAACAGTTTGCCAGCAGAGGTGGTAGGCACCAAGACCATAAATGTTTCAAGCGTGGTTGGGATTAGTGTTTCCAAATGTTTAGGGATTTCTGGTACCATGATGAGAATGGACCCCATTCTTAAGCCAGGGCATATTCAAAACTCAGGTAATCAGTACTGTATTAGTCTTTGATGTTTGCTGAAAGCACTCTTCTCAGCACATGCAATGTCCCCAAGATGGCTTCCTTTTGAAGTTCATAAGGTGTCACAAATATTTGTAGCATATTTAAATGTGCCTGAAAGTTCTTTTTGATTAATCCTGTTGCTCCAAGCACTATTGTAACAGTGTGAATGGCTTGGTAGTTGCTCAGGTCAGTAGCAGTAAATAGTGAAGCTAGGAATGAACCAGGAGAGCTAAAACCCCATATGAACAATAGGTGCTGAGGCAGATAGGGAACTGTGGGCAGATAAGATAGACCTTTGGTCTTTTTCTGCCATTATTGTCTATGTTTCTATGTTTCTACATAAATATATAAAACAAATGCTAGGAAAGTGTGCTGAACTCAGAAAATAATACCTTCTTGGGGAGTTATTGAGTCATAATGCCACTCTGCCACTTATCACCTCATTAGCTTCCCCCAAATGTACAATTTCCTTGTACACAACACTTTCCTAATTGTATTCCATATATACTTTATGGAACTCTTTGCAAATAAAGAATATATGGTTTTGTGGCTGTGGAGAAACATTCTAACATTTTCCACAGCCCTATTAAAAAGTTGTTTACCTATTACCAATCATATCTGCTGCTGCACGTGTCTCCAGGGACCCTCTTGGAAATGAGGCTGTTTGCTTATTATAGATCAAGGGAGTGCTCCCAACCAATTAGAAGAATGCTCCTTTCCTCTGTGTGTGCTACACTGTTATTCTGGGAAGTGTGTCTCACGTGCAGCTGCCCTGAAACGGACACATTCTGGTAAGGTTTAAAAAAAAAATTAATATATTATTGATTGAGAGCGATAAATATATACCAATACCACTGCCATGACTACTCTTGCAGTTGTAAGAGTGATCTCACTTATATTCTTAGGGTATCGGAACTGCTCACCTTTGGCTCGCAGTTCTCATACCCTAAGAATGCAAGTGAGACCACTCCTACAACCATACGAGTGGTTCCCACGGTGGTATTAGCATGCAAATGAGGATATCCCAGTGTGCAGAAATTCTAAATGAATTAATAAAATAAATCAGCTGTTTTATCTCTGAGTCCTCTGTTACTAGTCTATCCATAGTCAGTTTCTGATTGAACTCCTAAAGATTTTTCCATTCTTTCTGCAGTTCCCATTTTGATAAGCACCAGCTCCCTTTTATGCCACATGGAGCATCTGTTGGAGCATCCAAATCTTTGCTGTTATCATGACTCCTGGTGTTCCCACAGCCTTTCACACTTCTGTTTCCCTCACTTGAAATGGCATCCTTATTGTTCACATGTTTCTTGGTGCAGTCACAGTAGTACTACCTCCATGATTTGTGGCCACAATTTTTCTCTTACTGTATTTTTTTACACTGTATTGCAGTTATTGCTTTTTATAGCTGCAGTGGGTGAAGCCTGTGGCTGTCTTGCTGTAGCTGGAAAAAACGGGATACCAAAGCACAGATCTGGAGTTCCAGTACATGCTTCTGCAACTCCTAATCACTCTGCTCATTCCCAACCCTGTGGGTGCACTATTTTTGCTCCCACTGCCTGTCATGGCCCAGTGTCACATGTGCGTGACATCATGTCTGCACTTGCAGTGAAGTCATGCATGTACAATGAACTCACAGCAGAATATTCTGTTGTGCCCAAGGTGGCAGTGCAGAAGTGAAGTCATACATTTGCAACTGCTCATGCATGTGTACTGAGCTCCAGTGGCCATCGTGGACACATCAGACTGTGCCATGTTCTGTTGTGAGTTCAGCTTGCTCAGCTGCAGCTGTATTGGCTCTGGATAGAGTTTAACTGTAACTCTAGTCTGTCCTATCTTCTGATCCTCCCAGCCCCATCACTCACCTTTTCCAGATCTTGCCTCTGCTTCACAGAGTTGGTTTACCTCCATGGCGGGGCTATTGAGATTCTCCTAAAAACTCTGGTGTCTGAATCCAGTGGAGGAAGGTGCCTTCTATAAGTAGTGTGGGGCTTGTGGGGGACTGGTATCTTCCTGCAGTGGCTGGTAGGTTCTCTGCTTTACTCCCATCCCTCAGGATGGTGGCACAGTGTGCTTCCATGAGTACATGAAACAGGCATGTGTGGGAAACCCTGTAAAAACTCCAGAAGGGTCAAGAAAGTGATACTGGGAAGGGTGCCTACATGGTAACTAAGAGTGCAGCACACAGAGTGGCGCAAGGAGTGTAAGTGAATGAGCGGTGAAAGTAAGCGTGCCTTAAGTTTCTCCTCCTCCTCCTCCTATTCCCATTTGTTCAGTAGCTGATTTACTGCTTCCTGCAATGCATAGGGTAGAGCTGTAGGCTTACACATTTATGGAACTGCCATTCTGATACACACTTCCTGCAATGCATAGGGCACAGCTATCAAGCAATCTAAATCTTTATTTTACCAGGCAAACATCGTTGAGCAATGCTTGTTTTCAAGATGGACCTGAACAGAATACATAGTCATAATATACACAATGTTTACAACAACCAAACATATAAAAACATTTTGAGACATAGGCAGTTTACAATGAACAAGGTGATAACAACAGCAAGGCCTAGACAATAGTGTTTACAGAATATATAAGGAATTTCAGTGATTAATGTAATATGTACACAAAACACAATAGCCTGGAGGATACCAGAGGAAGGAAGAGGAGATCATGGGCACAGAAACACACAGTTACAATGGCAATAGCTTCTCTTTTCCAAATTTACATTTGTACAGTTTTTTTCAGAAATATTGGTCATGCTGCACCCAGGTCAGCATTCATTCTAATTTCTACACTGTTCATTTTTACTGTCAAATGATAGGGGTTTACATACACCCTAACACCAGTCCACGTGTAGTACCTTACCATTTTTCCCACCATCTGACCTGCCTGGGGCTGTTTAGTACTGCAAGAAGGCAAACTCCAGTGGGAAGATGTTACAGGGCTTGTAGTTCTCGGGTAGTTATTCTCTGAAGAAAAAGCTCATATGCATTGATCCATGGCCGGTTGATGTGATTCAATCTGTCCACAGGCTTAGACCAAGAGTCCTATCTGGCGGCTGATCCTCCACTGTTCTGACTTAAATCAGCAGTGCTGTGTTGGATTACTTGTCCTGTTGGACTTGCAGTAGGTGACTTTCTTGGTTTATTAATTTTTAGTTAATTTTATGTAAAAAAGGGAGCACATCATATACAATTTAACATAAATACCATGCAAATACAATAAAATAAAATGATAACCATAAACCTACACGTAAAATCTATAGTTTCTCTATAATTCTGTTTGGTCTACAAATTAACAAACTGACTGTTAATGACTAATATAAATGTGTCACTGTCATATGAGTCTTGCATAGTAAATTAGGCTCTGTAGAACTGGGTTCTAATATTGTTTCAGAACTTTCAGAAATGTTGCTTAATGGACAGACTGGATGGGCCTTGCAGTCCTTATCTGCTGTCAACTTCTATGTTTCTATGTTAAGATTTTTGTTAATAATGAAACTCGTGCACTCAGTAGCCACTGTCTTACCCACGTAATATAAAAGGCAGTCGATACCTACAGGAGAACTTGATAAATACAATATTTACATGCAATGCAGCTTTTATTTCACATACAGTAGTTCTGTATTTCTCCTCCCTGTTGTTCATTCCTGAGAACACCTGCATGTAAACTGAGTCTTTGTTCCTTAACAGTTCATCTAATCTTGTCTATTCTTGACCTGATTCCATAATACACTGCTTGTGACATCACAGTTACTCCCATTGCGACAGATTATGATGTCAGAGCAGAGGATTATTAATTTGTGTAGGGAATAAGATTTACAGGCAGATGAAATTGTAAGGGATTAAGGTACTATTTTTGTGCACATTTCCTCAGCATGAAGTAATGTGGAGGAAAAATCTAGAGAAGACATATGAAATACAAGCTGATCTGTACCTAAATATTATGGGTTTTTTAAAATTTTTCAAGAGGCATCAGCAGCTCTTTAACCATTCTTATAATCTTGGTGAATTCAAATGTCACCACTGGGAAAGTAATTTTTTAAGGTCCACTGCCACCACCAGAACTCATAACTGAGACATTCTATCAACACCATACAAATCAGCCATGTTTCCAACTATAAATATCCTTGGATTACAAGGGATACTGTTTCCCAACACATTAGAACAATTGTTGCATATAATATTACATATGACTTTGATGTTCGGGCTATGCAATAATATATGTAGAAGTAATATAAGTTTATGTTTATGACTCCAGCACAAACCAACTTTTAAAAATCCCATCTTTAAAAGTTTCTTAAAGGATTAATACGCTACCAATTAAGTAAATTTTTGAATTCGATCAGCCAACCCTGCACATCCCAACATTCCTCCCGAGTGCATTCCAAGTTTCAGCATTAAATCTATAGTGTATATATTTTCCCTAACTTACTTTTGCTTTCTCTGTTAGATTGGATTGGTGTGATTAAAGGAAAACTGCACACTCCTGTCTTGAAGATTTTGTTTCCATGTCAACAAACAACTCTTTTCTTGTAGCTGTTAGGATATATGTGATTGCTTTAGTTTATTGTCACTGTTCATACTAGTTCCTGTAATGATTCTGGAGGAGGGTCTCTGTTTTCTGGTTGTCGAAATCTCAGTGTCCCTGAGAGCTGCATTAGCATATGAGAACATGATGTGTCAGCACCCTTTAGACTAGTGTTGCTCAGATAGTGCCACCATGGATCCACCAGCGATCCGGCAGATGGTGGCACTATGTGAGTGGGATCCGTCCCTGGATCTGGCCGAATATGGAGGTCGGATCCTGGGTCAGATCCCACGTTATCCGGTGCTGGATCTAGGGATCCAGCACTGGATCCAGGGAATCCAGTGCTGGGTCCTGGATCCATCATTGGATCCCAGTGCTGGCTCCAGGGATCTGGTGTCTGATCCCTGGATCTGGCCATTGGATAATGCAGGATCTGACCAGGGATCCACAGCCAGATCCAGGGACAGATAGGGCTGGTATCTGATGGATCCACTATCCTGCTACAAAAGGGCTGGTATTTGGTGGCTCTGGATTGCCATGGATCCATCTGTGCACCACTGCTTTAGACTCCATAGTATGTCAGTCTGCTTAATTAGTGGTCAACAAAACAAGCTGAAGCAAGGTGTGAAATACCACATTTACCTTCTGTTAGCCTTTCTAACTGTCTGAGTTGTAATGCAGTGTTTTCCCCTTAAATTGCATTCAGTTTGTGTGTTTGTAGACAGTTTTTTTTCTGGATATTTGTACTTTCAGCATAGAGATACATGGTATAAATGAGTGATGTGATGACATGCTCTCATATGCTAATATTGCTTTCATGGACAACGGGATGTCAATAACCATAAAATGGAGTCTCCACCAGGATAGTTACAGGGGACTAGCATGAACAATTAAAACAAACTAAGCACGTATATCCACAACAGCTTCAGGAAAAGAGTTGTCTGTTGACATGGAAACAAAATTTACAAAATATGAGGGAATAGTATTCCTTTAAGTACTTTGTAAAGTCTGCTTACCGCTTCTTTCCTATTTGACAATGACAAAAGACTTCCCCAGTTTGGGCATGCATCTAATAGTGTATAGTTCAGTCCCAAAAAGTGGAATTAAGGCTTCCCTTAGTTGTAAGTAAGTAAATATGAAATTGATTGAATGATAAGAATTTACTCTTCAAAAATGCAAATAAATGCAAAACTCCATTTGAGAGAGCAACCACACCCTTAAGTATTTGAGTTCATTTACCTTAGAAGAGATTATTTTTTTAGTGTAACAAGGAACCACAGAGCCACATCAAGGAGAATCGGGGGTGCTCAGTGACAAGCAATAAACACAGGCAGTCACAGGTCACAGCACTCACCCAAAATCAGACAATATAAATGGAGAAAACAGCAGTTGCAGTATCAGATCTCCATTTATTAAATACTCGTAATGCAGACGAACATACAACCAGACCAGAATGTGACTGCCTCAATTATTTTTTAGTGCAGATTTATTGAATGCAACACTGGGATTTGACCAAAGAGGGAGGTCTTCTTAAGAAAAGGACTTATATCTATTTAAGGTACTTATTTTTTTACATGCCATTATAATGCATATATCTTACATGTCTCTATAATACTTTGATCACTTGCTCTCTGGGAGATATTACATTAGCATAACTAAGCATTATGTTTATTACCAACATTTCCTGTCTCATCTATTGGATTTAGTATGTGAATGTTTATTGTGTGTATATAATTAATGAATAAATCAAACAGAGAACATGGCTGTAGTATGAGGTTTACTGACAAGTCCCTGCTATACATTCCTATCAGGTCTACTGACAAGTCCCTGCTATATGTTTCTATCAGGTCTACTGACAAGTTGTTATATGTTCATTTCAGATCGACTGACAAGTCCCTGCTATATGTTCCTATCAGGTCTACTAACAGGTCTCTTCTATATGTTCCTATCAGGTATACTGACAAGTTTCTGCTATATGTTCCTGTCAGATCTACTGACAAGTCCCTGCTATATGTTCCCATCAGGTCTACTGACAAGGCTGTGCTATATATGTTCCTGTCAGGTCTACTGAAAAGTCCCTTCTATAATGTTCCTATCAGGTCTACTGACAGGTCCCTGCTCTACATTCCCATCAAGTCTACTGACAAGTTCCTGCTGTACATTCCCATCAAGTCTACTGACAAGTCCCTGCTATATGTTCCTATTGGGTCTACTGACAAGTCCCTGCTGTATGTTCCTAAGTGGACTACAAAGATGGAAGAACAGGCCTTCCCTTCTTTGGCACCAATGTTCCTGAATTCCCTTCCTGTGACCATTCATAAAATCCTTTTTCATACTCTTTTCAGATGTGACTTGAGAAAGTATTTACTTGCCTTCTGTGTCTGCACTTGTACTTGATTTGTCCTGTTGTTGTTCTGTTTGTCATATGTGTAAATAACTGATGCTTATTATCTTGTACTCAGCTGTACTGTATTGCAGCCTTGTTCTTCTTGTAATGGCAGTGACCTGTACTCTCCTGGGACATGCCTGTAAATGTTATATCTAGTGCACCTACTTGGTTAAAGAAATGAAATAAATAAATACCTTTCTCATGTGAAGCCCATAGCAGAGACTTAACCATGGTCATGAACCATTATTAGCCTGTTAAAAAGGTAAGACCTTGACTTCCAGTGATGTCATGCACTACAAAATACCAGGGCAACAGAGTTCCGTGGAAATATTTCTTAAAAACATCTTTTAAAAGTAAAACTTTTTGTTGAAATCAGCATTCTAGTAGAGGAAAAGGTGGCAAATATGTGGAGATCAAGCAGAGCTTCATCCCCGGCAGAGTCCTTGGATGGTGGTAGATGTATTCAAGGAGAATCTGACAGTGAGGGCTCACTTCCACCATGAGCTACTCATGCAGTGTTCAGGGACTCCACAGATCCCCCTGCCCAGACCTTGCAATGACAAATGGACCTGTTGCATAATGAAATATGAGGGTTCAGGCAAGAAATTAAATCCACCACTGCTGCCCTCCGAACTAACATTGGCAAGCTGGAAGCTAAATTTACTACAGTGGATGAACAACTAACAACAAGATTTGCACCTAGACACGGCCGAATGAGCAGTCCTTTAACAACACTAAACCATTCAAACCTTGCAGGAGCAGGCAGAGGACATTGAATGTTGCACTAGATGCAACAGGCTTCATCTATATAACATTCCCGAAGGAGCTGAAGGGGCAGAAATGTTACAGTTTGTTAACTTCTTCTTCAAGACATCCTGAATCTTCCCCAGGACTTTACGCTTGAGTTGAAATTAGCTCACCGGGTGCTGGGCCTCAGATCAGCTTCAGGCAAGCACCCTCACTCAATTGTGGTAACATTTATGCAATTACAGGATAAGGAAAGGGTCCTTTGCTCAGCTTGGAATCCCAAAACAGTGACATGTCAAGATACACAAATCTATTTCAATGATGACTACTCCCCAGTTATCATGACACAAAGAAGGGCATATGTTCCACTGTTGTGTGTCCTAAAGCAGCAGAACATTTGATTTCAGACCACTTACGCTGCTTGTTTAACAGTATTTTTGGATGATGGAGCGAAAACCTATGATTCGATGGTTGCAGCATTACACGACCTACCTAGGCAAGGCATGAAGCTCGTGCCTCTCATAAAACAAGCTCCTCTGAAATCTCTTGCAGAAAAACTATCAAGGAAAACCTGGACTGTGCAGGGATCCACTTCACTCTTGGTGACCCAATGTCGACAACAATCAGCAAAGTCATTCAAGAAATTGTCTAACAGCTTAAAAACACTCTAGCAGCTCCCTCATCTCCATGTGGCTCTCTGACTGCTGTGTCATGAGGTGGACAACTACCACAAATGGTCAGGTAGTCCTGAATTTTGATAGAACATTTCCCCATGGTTTGTCTTGTGGTCCCCTCTCAGACTGGGTGCTGTTCCTCCAGAGGGCTAGGGTCCATTCTATTGAAAAGCAATCCTTAATTGTATCATGGATTGATGTTTGCCTCCCTCTCCTGTTAGCCTAAAAGCAAATCAAATAGTACTGGATGCCTCGTTGTGTGATCCCACTGTGCAGTTTGATTGCCGCACCTCTACACTAGGCTAGGTATTGCGTGGGGCTGCATTTTCTCGAGACTGCTGTGCCGTTGGATCCGCCGCTGGGTGGGGGGGGGCTGTGTGAAGGAGCACTTCTAATTCTACCCTTCCTGCACAGATAATGGTTTTGGGAGCAGATCTGCGCAGTGTTCCTGGAAGCATGCAGGCCTTGCTCGTCCCACCACACATCTAGTTACACACGCAGTCCCAGGGTGGCTGATCTCCTACGAGCTAGCTCCAACCATTGCTCAAGATAAGCACAGATAAACCTTGGAATTGAGAGTGTCTCGAGGTGGGTCTAGTGAAGTGACTGCTGATCTCGCACCAAAGAGGGGCAGAGGAGGCATCCAAGCAGAAGGTTCCACTGATGAGGGGGGGCAGGTATACTAGTGATGGGGACCTGTGGCCTTTGTGGGGGAGCTCCCAAACTGCTGGGGGGGAGGGAGATTGTGTATCCTACTCAGGCACACTCAGGGTCCTACCCTGGTGATCTATTAACTTCCTAGAAGGGGCAAAAAAAGAAACGCTGACACCAAATGGAGCTCACTTATGTCACTTTTGATTTACGTAAGGGTATGGCATCAGGTTATTTGGTGACATAGTCACACACAACCAGCATGAAGCAGTTCCCTCAAGAGCTCTTCCCTAATGGGCCTACTATTTTAATTTTTTTTTTATTTTTACCAGGAGGTGACTGGGCCCAGCCCTTTTTCAGTCACGCCTGACAATAAATGCAAATGCATACAGGTAACAATTGTTGAACATGATCATGTAATAAAATACATCAGCAGTGCTTCAGACAAAACAGTTGCATGAGTTATAATTTTTTTTCAATTTAAAGATTTTATTATTTTTTTAAAGAGCAATCAAGAAATATCAAGTCATCTAAACGTTACAGATTGTATAATATACTAAAAACAATACAGAAATAAGAGTATTTGTTCTATACACATATCTCAACCGTTGAATATAACCCTACTAGCTTTTGTTTTGTTGTTGTTGAAAAGTATACAATTAAATATTATACACCTGAAAAAGAGAAGAAAGGCTGCCACATATTAAAATAATTTGTTCTGTTCAGTAATTGGTAACTAATACACTCATTGTTTGCATCATTTCCTGAGGAATCCAGTAATTCTCCCATACCAGGAACGTTATTTGATTTCCAGTTTTGTGGCAGTAACCTTTTGTATGCCGGACCCATGGAGAGAATCCATAACTATAGTGGCCTAGAAATATGAGCAGTCAGTGAGGTATCCCCTAGAATAACAAACTCTGGTCAGAGCCGATATGGCCGTGGAGACCTTTTGGGATACTTTTACCCATTATTCCTAATGAATTTGCACAGTGCAGATCTGTGGAGAGGCAGTTTCAATGTGGTTTTCCTTTTACATATTTTTACAATGTGTTTTCCAAGAATATGCCTGCTGATTGCTATACAGTATTTTATTTTTTGAAATTCAATCCACTTTATTGAGTTTAACATTACAAAGGAAACACAACAATACACAAAACAGTAAGTAAGCCAAAAACCAAAACACAACCCCCCAAAAAAAGATCCTTCCAGCCACTACCCCCCACCCACCCCTATGGAGTGTGCTCTAGACCTAAAAGAGAGTACTAACTTATAAGGAAACTATATAACAGCAAAAGGGGAGTAGGAGAATCAGCCAGTTAACTCATTGCAAATAGAGTGCGAACAGCTCACCCCACTTCTTGTCAAAAAGAGACGGTTTATGCCTGATATTGGCAATCATCCATTCGGTCCGAAGGGAAAAGGACATCTCTTGTAACCATTCCTGGTAGGAGAGGGGCACCTGATCCATCCACTGTCTTTGAACCAGCTTCTTAATGGCAAGGGAGATTAACACAATATGGTATCTCCTTTCTGTAATGGAAATCGGGCTGTAATCCCTAATGATTCAACTTTCGGGGGTGAAAAGGCCCATTAGACCCAATAAAGGATCAAGTCAAGCCTCTATAAGGTTCCAAAGGGGAGCCATCTTATTACATGACCAGAAAAGGTGCAGGAGAGTGCCTTCCTCCTGACCACATCTGGTGCAGGTAGGAGATATGAGGCATCCCATCCTGGCCAGTTTTACAGGAGTATAGTATAAATTGTTCAGGATATGGAACTGGGTAAGCCAGAGTCTATCTTGAGAAATATTCCTGTAAAGATCTCTCCAGATATTATCTCAGTTGAGAGTAGAAGAAGGAAGGAGCCCTTCCAAGACTTTAGGACAGCTGGGAGAGGTCGGTGAAATTTTCTCAAGGATAAGAGAATATATTTTAGCCGTGAGGTTTTAGGGCCAGATCTTTTAGAGAATCAAGAAAGGCAGATTGGTCAGAGATGTCTGGAGAGGGCCCAAATGCTTGAAGGAAGAAATGTCTCAACTGGTAAATCTTGAAAATATGTACCAGGTGTGACGCTTGGCCAATTTTGTTCTATGATATTTGTAATATAAAAATATAGTGTGTGATTGTCACAGTGCTTCCATGAATGCCCCCACCCCCAGGTTTCATCTACAATAACAAGAGACCTGAAACCAGGAGGTAATTAAAAGACTAGAGAGACTTACTTAAGGGTCTCCTGTTTATCTGACTTGATTAGAACTGACCCAGCTACCAGGATATAGGGCTTGTAAACTTTTATGATGTCTTAGAGGAAAAAAACATGCTATATCACTATGGTGCTAAAAGTCATAAAATCCTTTGATGTGCCCTGGGAATAGGAACTGCTCGAGATCAAAGAGGGGATGTTAATTAAGGAGTCATACTGGGAAATGAGTTTTGCTGATGTCACCTTATTTGAAATATCTCCTGACAGGAAGATCATTGTTTGTATATTTTTTATATTCTAAAAGGAGGAGTTAGATGACATCATGGAAAGGGTGTGTGAGAGAGACTATTTTGTTAGAATAGATTTTTTGGGCATGCCCAGCACAGCTGAAAATCTGGCTAGAGGACCAAGATCCCAAAACAATGCAAGAGGCTGCTGAACTCTTGGACCACCATGCCAAGAGCAGACTTGCTCTGAGAGTGAATGGGGTGGGCGTGGCAGCACAGAAGGGGAAAAGTGTGCCTTCAGGGCAGCTAAAACACTCACTGCCTCCACCAAAACCAGTTAGCCCCAGGTTTCAGAGAAATGATTTCTCTGAGAAAAGAAATGAATGTTGGGTTTGTAAAGAAACTGGACATATTGCCAGACAGTGTCCCAAAAGGATGCGCAATACACAACATGGGACCAGGACAGAAGTGGTTTGTTTGTGTGTCCCTGGAAGCATGCCTGTGAACATGAGGGAACACAAGCACCCAGTCACGGTGAATGGTGTACAGATACAGGGGTTAAGGGACACAGGGGCATCCCTGACATTGGTAAAGGGGGATCTGGTAGAGCCTGGTCAGCTTACACCCAATTAATTTGTAACTGTACAAGACTTTACTGGTAGGGAGAAAATGTTGCCCCTCGCTAGTGTTCTCCTAGACTGGGGTGAAACAAGGAGAACTGTGCAACAGGTGGCTGTAGCCAAAATGTTAGCAGTTGACATCATCCTTGGCAACGATCTCAAACAGGGGATGGTGTGTGCAGTTACCGATAGCCAAGCGGCAAGGGAAAATTGTAGTTCCCTGGACCCCATGAAGCCATTGTGGACACCACTGGGAGGCTGATTCCCCAGCCTGTGTCTTCTGATATGGAGACTAATGAAAAGGGGGTAGAAATTTCCCCAGCAGCAGTTAACCACATACAGTAGCTATGGAGGGTTAATCCAAAGAAGGAGGGGTGACCCATTGTCAGAGGGTTAGGGATGACCGTGATCCTGAGTGCCCTGAAGCTAGTGCTAGGGACCCTAGTTTAGAGACTGAAGGGGACCTGCCCCATACCTTGGCAATGTGTAAGGAGTTTGCAGCTGCTCAGAAAAGTGACTCTAGTCTAGAGAAGCTGAGGGCTTGGGCAGACTCTGATGGAGCACAGGGAGGTGACGGTAGACATAAGGTTTATTGGGAAAATGGACTTATGTATACTCAGGCTGTGAAGATAGAGGGAGGGGTGATAGGCAGGCAGCTTGTCGTCCCCCAAGGGTACCGTGAGCGGTTGCTCAAGATTGCACATGATATCCCCTTGTCTGGTCATCTGGGAATCACATGCACTATGCAGCGGTTAGTTCAGAATTTCTATTGGCCCAACTTCACCCAGCAGGTGAAAGAGTATTGCAGGTCTTGTCACTGGTGCCAAGAAATAGGGAAGGTGGGTAAGAAAACCCAAGCGGCCCTAATTCCATTGCCCATAGTGGAGGAGCCATTCCAGAGGGTGGGAATGGATGTTGTGGGGCCTTTAAATACCCCCAGCTCCTTCGGGAAGAGGTTCATCCTGACTGTGGTGGATTATGCCACTCAGTATCCAGAGGTAGTCGCCCTATCCTCACTGAGGATGGATAAAGTGGCAGATGCCTTACTTGGGATTTTCTGCCATGTTGGGTTTCCGCAGGTGGTTATCACTGATCGAGGGGGTTCCTTCATGTCGGACCTGATGAAATGTTTGTGGGAGAAGTGTGGGAACGTGCAGAGGTGCACGACAACTTATCGCCCACAGGCCAATGGGCTTGTGGAAAGATTTAACGGTGCCCTGAAGTCAATGCTCCAAGCATTTGCTGAACAGCATGGGAGAGACTGGAAGAAATACCTTCCCTACCTTTTGTTTGCATACAGGGAGGTGCCCCAAGAGTCAACAAGATTTTCCCCCTTCGAGCTCTTATATGGACGCCAGTTACGTGGGTCCCTAGACTTGATCTGGGAGGACTGGGAAGGCAAGCCTGCCACCCAGGGAACTCCCATAGTGGATTATGTCCTTAGGTTTAGGGAAAGGCTGAAGGAGCTTATGGGGACAGCCCAGAGCAACCTGGCAGCTGCCCAACAGAAAAAAAGTGTGGTATGACCGCAGAGCCAGAGCTCGCTCGTACATGGTAGGTCAGGAAGTCATGGTTCTTATTCTGGTCTGGAAAGACAAGCTGCAGGCTGAGTGGGTAGGACCGTACAAAGTAGTTAGAAAGGCAAATGACGTGAACTATATCATAGAGTTACCTGACAGAAGAGAGACAGAAAGAATGTACCATGTCAACATGTTGAAGCCATATGCTAATAGGGCTGACATGGAGTTCACAGTATGTAGTCCTGGGGAGGGGACAGATGAGGGAGACCCCCTTCTGGACTTGCTGGAAGAAAGCAAGCAGGAGTCCTCTGTGGTGGCAGTTACACTGTCTCCCCAGCTGGCCTCAGACAAGATCCAGGAAGTAAGGGAGGTTTTAGCAGACTTTGCCCCTCTGTTTAGTGCCAAGCCTGGACTAACCCCCTTAGAGATGCACGATGTAGAGACAGGAACACAAATGCCCATACAGCGGACAGCATTTTCAGTGTCAGAGGCTGTCCAAAAGGACATTAGGAGGGAGGTGGAGGAAATGCTGGATTTAGGGGTAATCTAGAGATCCCACAGCCCCTGGGCCTCACCTGTAGCCCTTGTGCCCAAGCCAGATGGCTCTACTCATTTCTGTGTGGACTATCATGGACTGAATGCAGTCACAAAGTCAGATGCCCACTCGATGCCTCAGATGGATGAACTTCTGGACAGGCTGGGAGGGCGACATACCTTACGACAACTGACATGACAAAGGGGTATTGGCAAATAGAGTTAATGGACAGAGCTAGGGAGAGGTCGGTCTTCATCACTCCGATAGGCTTATTTGAATTTAAAGTAATGCCTTTTGGAATGAAGAACGCCCTGGCCACTTTCCAAAGGTTGGTGAACCAGGTGTTAAATGCTGCTGAGGAGTATGCCGTGGCATACCTGGATGACATTGCCATCTTTAGTGCCAGCTGGGAGGAACACCTGTCCCATCTTAGGGAAGTGTTGGGCAGGATACAGAGAGCCAGTCTCACTGTCAAAGCTGATAAGTGCCAGGTTGCCATGGCTGAAGTGGCATACGTTGGGCATGTTATAGACCACGGACAGCTCCATCCTAACCAAGTGAAAATAGAGGTGATCAAGGCATGGCCCAGACCAAAAACACAGAAACAGGTCAGGAGTTTTCTCAGGACAGCAGGGTACTATAGAAAATTTGTACCCAATTACAGTGCCCTGGCTGCTCCCCTATCTGACCCGATAAAGAAAAGGATGTCTAAGAAAATTACCTGGGAACCAGCCTGTGAAAAAACCTTTAACAGACTGAAGGAGGCACTGTGCAGTGCTCCTGTATTGACAAGTCCTGACTATAGCAGACCCTTTATAGTTCAGACTGATGCCTCAGACGTGGGTATTGGGGCAGTACTGAGTCAGACATCCAACCAAGGGAAAGATCACACTGTAGTGTACCTGAGTAAACAGTTACTGTCCAGGGAGCAGGCATACCCTACTGTGGAAATAGAGTGTCTTGCCATAGTGTGGGCCCTAAAGAAGTTAGAGCCATACTTATATGGGCAGCATTTTGTGGTGCAAACTGACCACAACTCCCTGGTTTGACTGATCCAAATAGGAAAAAACTAATGGTAGACTATATGATGGAGTCTTGCCTTGCAAGGGTATGACATGACGATCTTACATAGGGCTGGAGTGACCAATTAGAACACCGATGGCCTGTTGTGTGTATATGAAGAGTGAACTGATCTGGGAAGTTCATCCCATGCAGGGGATAGAGACCCCAAATTCAGTCTAGATGGGGAGGACTGTGACACTTGGCCAGCTGGTTATGATTGTTCTATGATATTTGTAATATAAAAATGTAGTGTGTGATTGTCACAGTGCTTCCATGAGTCCCCCTTCCCCAGGTTTCAGTTACAATGACAAGAGACCTGAAACCAGGAGGTAATTAAAAGACTAGAGAGACTTAATTAAGGGTCTCCTGTTTATCTGACTTAATTAGAACTTACCCAGCTACCAGGGCTCGTAAACGTTTATGACATCTTAGAGGAAAACAAAAAAAGTTATATCACTATGGTGCTAAAAGTCATAAAATCCTTTGATGTGCCTTGGAAATAGGAACTGCTCAAGATCAAAGAGGGGATGTTAATTAAGGAGTCATATTGGGAAATGAGTTTTGCTGATGTCACCTTATTTGAAATATCTCCTGACTGGAAGATCATTGTTTGTATATTTTTTATATTCTAAAAGGAGGAGCTAGATGACATCATGGAAGGGGTGTGTGAGAGAGAGAGACACAATTTAACCTTGGACTTGTGCCTGATCTTAGTGACATTTCTTTTTGGGCTCTTAAGAAACAAGATCTAACTTAAGCACTTTAAAGAGGTAATACATTAGATAGAAAAAGTCTAACTGTATGTTGGTAGGAGTTTGTCTGTAGTTTTCTTTGCTTTTCATTTAAGTGATTGTATGCTTTTTGATGTAGTGTTATGTGTTTACATTGTACATATTTTTATCCATTTTTAAGTAAACCTTCCATTTGAAAGATACTGCCTGGGTCTTCCAAGTTCTTGCTTTTGCATGTGACGTATGGAGGATTAAGACTGACAAAACTGTTCATAAGCTTGATGGTGTTACCAAACTGGGAAAAGGTAAGAATATACCTGAGGTCTTTTATAGAGTTTTAAGGGTTTATTTTTGGATACCTGATTAAGTGCCCTTAGGTGAAAGATATCTGGCATCCCCCTGAAGAGCAGATTATCTGAGCCTGTACATTTGGGTACACTAGCATAAGGTTCACAGTTTGAATCCCCCCAGAACTTGAGACTAAAGGTGATTCAGACCCACAAGCAGACAGGAGGGTTACCCTGTCTGTTACCTGTTCACAATACTGTGCTCAGAGGTTGGCCCTGTGGGAGCAGAGGGCCTGACCTGCTGTGTGCATTTGTGACATTGGGCCCAGGTGGAATTTCCATAAAATTTCCGGTGAAGAAAGAAGGGTACCCTGACTAAAGAAATCAACACCACCTTGGCATCTGCAAGCTGTGGTAACCAGGCTGGAGCGAGTGTTTGCCCACCAATTTTACTGTTGTTATTACATAAAAAAGGCTGAGAGATATCTTTAGAAATGGGAAATTTAAAATATGCACATAGTTGAAAAAAAACCTGAGAGAGACTCCAATTATGGAGTTCTGAAGAGGTTTAGGTAAGGATTTCCAGGAGGATAAAAAGAGGGAGGGGTCTGACAGTCCAGCTTCCTTAATTAAAGTGGATTCTATCTGGAGCCAGCTCGGAACATAGTTAGGGACTAGTTGTGTATAATGCGGAGATGTCCATTTACAACACTTACAAAGGTGGCTCGCCCAATAGTAAAATAAAAAGTTAGGAAGCCTTTGGTCACCAAGCTCCTTGGGAAGAGTCAACTTAAAGTAAGATATCCTGAGGAATTTGTCCAGCCAGATGAACCTAGTAATTGCAGCATGAACGAGCTTAAAAAGGAGAGGGGTAACCAGAGGTTCAACATGTTTAAGGGATAGAAGAGTCTGGGTAACATGTTCATCTTGACTACGTTGATCCTGCGTAAGAGAGACAATGGCAGTGCTTTCCATCTGACCTAGGTCTTGCTGAAGAGTACTAAACAGATATTCTAAATTAAGATTTTCCATAAAGGATTGATCACAAGATAGAAAAATGGCAAGATATTTAATTTGAGTCAAGGCCCATTTCATGCCAAAATGATTAAAATCAGACCTATGAGTAAAGTGGTTAAGGGGGAAAATTTTGGTCTTGTCTAAATTAAGTTTATAGTTGGAAAGAGGCCTGAAATTGTTGATAATGTGCAGAACTGCAGCTAAAGAGTCTACAGGCTGGGAAAGGTGTAGTAATATGTCATCCACATAAACGGAAAGCATTTGAGCTGTATTGCTAATAGGAATACCTGATATGTTAGGGGCGGATTTAATTTGTCTAATTAAAGGTTCCAGATAGAGATTAAAAAGCAAGGGGGACAAGGGACAGCCTTGTCTGGTTCCTGTGTATAGAAGAAAGCGAGAGGAAAATACACCGTTACAGTAAATTTTGGCTGAGGGAGAAGAATAAATAACCCGGATCCAGCGTAAAAAGGCTTGAGGGAAACCAAATTTTTGTAGGGTAGCTAAAAGAAATGCCCAGTCCACTCTATGAAACGCCTTTTCTGCATCAAGGGAAATCAAAGCTATAGGGGAGGGAGAGTCTTTAGCAGCTGAAAAGATATGAGTAAGCTTGCCAGATAATCCACAGAGGAATGTCCAGGAATAAAACTGAACTGTTCCAGACCAAGCAGTCCAGACCAGACTCCGCCGATCCTCGAGGCTAAAACTTTAGTCAGTATTTTAAGATCATAATTTAATAATGAGATGGGGTGTTAGCTGGAAACGTGTCAGGGGTTTGCTGGGTTTCAAGAGAAGAACAATCAAGCCTCCAAGATCATTGGGTCTAAAGAATCGGATGAGAACATATGCTGAAGCTAATGGAGAAGGAGAGGAGCCAGTTCCTTGGAAAAAAACGTTATAAAAATTAGAGTGGAAGCCATCTGGCCCTGGTGGTTTATCAAGAGCCAAGCTATTAATTGCTGCCATAATTTTGGATATGGAAATGGGTAACGATAGGGAGATACATTGAGCCTCAGAAAGTCGGGGCAGAGGAATGGAATCTAAGTAAGCGTCGAGTTCCTGGTCCGCAGGTGGTGAGGGACAAGGTCCATAAAGCTCACTGTAGTAATTCTTAAATTTGAGAGGAATGTCACAGGGAGAAGATTTAAGGGACCCGTCTTGAGCAGAGATGGCAGTAATCAACCAAGAGGCTTCGCAGTGCCTCTGATGAACAGCTAACAACCGGACCACCTTCTTCACCTGGTCTATATATTTGGAACAAGTTTTTAGATGGCATATTCAGCCTTGTTCCTGAGAAGGTCAGCATACTTATCTCTGAGGGACTGCAGCGAGCTGTGTAAATCGGGTGGGGAGGAGGGAGATATCGCATTCTCTAAATCCCAGATGCAAGACAACAAGGTAGACATCTCTTGGTCCCAGGCTTTCTTCCTCTTAGAGGCTAGTCGAATGAACTCCCCCCTGAGAAGATATTTACGGGCACACCATTCATGATCTCCTCTGGGGACTGAGTAGACATTAGTCTCTGCATAGGACTTGATAAGGGACTTGATTCTGGTAACAATTAAATCATCTTAAGAAGTTGAGTATTTAACTTTCATGAGGTGTCTCTCTGAAGGTTTGGGGAAAGGTTAACAAAGTGCCAGGCAATAGCATGATCTGAAAGGACCATTGGAGTCAACCCATAGTCCATCACCCCACTCAATTCTGACTATAAGGATAAAGTCAAGATGGGAAGAGGAGTGGTGGACAGCAGAGTGGAAGGTAAACTCACGTACATTAGGGTGAAGGACTCTCCAGGGGTCATATAACCCAAGCGAGTCCATAAGGTCACCAAGAGCACGCTGGGGGGGGGGGACTGAGGGCCAAATATCCAGTTGGAACAGTCTATATCCTGCGTCAGAGTGATATTCCAGTCACCCCCAATGGTAATAGGCACTGGTAACAGGGAAGCAAGCTTATCTGCTAGTTCCATAAAGAATATGGGGTCACCAATAAATGGTCCGTAGACACTCCCCAACATGATCTCCCTTCCATTCAGGAGGCTCTTCATCAAAATGAAGCAGCCCTGCTGATCTGAAACAGTTTGAACTGGTTGAAAGGATAAGCCTCTGTCGATTAAACTAGCTACTCCTCTACTCGTAGATGTATGGCTGGCTGCAAAAACCTGGCCAATGAACTGTCTACAAAAACAATTAGCCTCAAGAACAAGTAGATGAGTTTCTTGTAAAAAAAATAATTTTGCCCTGTAAAAGGGCAATGTGTTTAAGTATCTGGAACCTTTTCAGCTGATCTCTAGCTCAGCTGACATTCCAAGTTAACATCTTAACAAAGTTATGAGCCATATACCCCAGATATACTGAACCACATTTCAAGCTGAGATCCTATTGAGCACACTCCGTTGCTCCCACCCTGAAAATCCTTTAGAACGATAAACCGCTGAACAAACAACAATCTGAATGAACTAGAAAACACCGGCATAATGTTTGGTCAAATTGGAACCAAAAGAAAGACCCACCATGAACCCCCACCCAGTACAACGCTGACCTATAAAAGATGTATAGAAGACATACCTCCCCACCACCCGGAAAGGCACCAGGTTCAAACAAGCCCCAACCCTGAACTATATACACATAACCCCCAAACCCCTAACCCACAAAAAACACAGCTCCTCAGAGTAATATATGTAATATTGATCGATCCATCCCAAAACCCCATATGCCTAAAGCCAACAATTAAGTAAAAAAATAAGAATATAAGGGGACCTCTAGGAGAAGCACTAGGTACAAGCAGAATGGACAAGTATCCTCCATAAGAGTACTCCCAAAAGGAAAAAAAAAGTAGAAAATGTATGTTAGGAGATGACCTCCTACATTCCCTTGTATAAAAGCCAGGATCCAGAAGGAGGCAAAAAAAAATTGGGAATAAAAGAGAGGTGACTGGTGATCCCATGCTAGAACTGGCTAAGGCACCCCCAAGTATCAACTTAAGCATGATACGCTTGACAGAGAGGTTGCAAGATGCTCCAGCTACACCCTCCCCCGCCCCCACCAAGTTCAAACGGTAAGGACATATCCTGTATAGGCCGAATGTGTCATGGCTAAAATAAAAAATAGAACATAAGGAGGCGCCGCCTCAACCAGGGATAACGAAGACAAAAGGGAAACAAAATACACAGCAAACACTGTTGCAAGACGTGAAGAGAGGTGTGGACATAATGAGCTAGTGGCATTTAGACCCACGTTTAAACACAGTGGGATAAGAACTAGTGTAGCATACCAGCCAAGCACCCACAGGTCCAGCAAAACTCCATTTGGACCAATATACCAGGAGAGTTACCTACAATAAGCCTTTCCATAATGTTGTCAACAGTTACCCAGAACCAGAAGAAATATCACCGTATAAAGTTACCAAACCCAAAGATTGCTTCAGTTGCCGGGGGAAGGAGAAATCAGTGCACAAGTGTCCCAGAAAAACAGTCCTGTTGACTGAAAAGTAAAGTTCCACTAGATGTCAATATGCAGTCCCCTGGGTAATGAAACCAAACTCCCCCCTCCCCCCCAGATACTCAGGCAGGAGCCAACCTCTGGGCTGCTAGGGAAAAACACAGATCAGCACTTGGCAAACACCGAGGAGGACAAGGTCCACATCCTGGAAAAGATGCCAGACACAGCACTCAACCTCCATTAGTCGGTAGGTGGAAACTATTACTCAGAGGAACAAAACCAGAAGGAATGTCACAACACATCATGTGATTTTGAAGAGGTCAGGCAGGCTAACTGACAGGTCCTGGGAAGCTTGTTCTGGGGTGTTGAAAAAGTGCCATTGTCTGTTAATTTGAACCTGTAACCAAGCAGGGTACCCCATGTGGAATTTGATGCTGGCTGCAAATAATTTAACGACCGTCGGGTGAAAAGCTGCTAGTTTCTGCCTTGTTTCTCTGGGTAGATCTTGGGTGATTCATAGAGAATGACCCTCCCAGGAAACTCTTTGAAGCTCCCTGTATTTTTGGAGAACATGCTGCTTTTTGAGATAGCTAAGGAACTTAAAAATGAAGGGTCATGGGGGGATCCCTCTAAAGGCCATGGGCGAAGGGAGCGGTGTGTCCTCTTGATGAGGTAAGATGGGTTATGAGGTGAGGGCCCAATGATTTTAGCCAGCAATTTCGGTGTAAATAGGACAGGAGAGGAACCCTCGGCCACTTCAGGGAGCCTAAAAATTAAGAGATTATTCCTGCGACTTCTCCCTTCAAGATCCTCGGTCTTGTCTCAGAGTTTCTTAATTTGTTGCCAGATCCAGGTGATCTCTGGGTCTGCTTTGTCCTTCCAGAGTTCCAATGAATGTGTGTGGGCTTCAATGTCGCTGACCCTCCGGCCCAGGTCCCCCTAAGTCCACCCTTAATGATTTAAGCTCAGAAGTTGTGTCTTGCAGTGCCTCATGGAAAGGTTGCAATTCCTACAAGAAGCGGTCTTCCATGAGTGGAACGGCTGGGGTGGGATGGTTGGCCTAATGGCTCGTTCACGGTACTTGAGCCCTAGCTTTTTTAGAGGCCTTCTCAGGCATGTTAGGCAGTGTGTGTCATGGCAAGGCCTGCCATATATCTGCTTTCATCTTGGAGAATACTCAGTGCTGCAACAAAATACTCAGGATGAATAGAAGTCAGACACATTTAGGAGCGAAATAAGTAGTTTTTCAGTGCTTAGTGAAGCCTAAATTAGCTAGATGGTCTTGATGGAGAGAAAGATAGGAGGAATCCCAGAAGCAGAGCTACCATCTACAGTAAGCCTAGGCATCACGTGATCCAAATTGCTAAACAGTATATTTAGCCTGGATAGTTCAAAGAAGAAATGGCAACTTATTTTCAGTGGGGCTGTACATCTACACAATACTATGCTGCATTCTGTAAAATCAGAACGCACTGAAAACAATATTTTACAACTTAGGGGACATATTAAGTGCCAGCCTGATGCACAGGCAGAAAGATGTGTTGCGCAAGAGGGTGCACCGGTTTGCACTGATACAATATTCAAAGAGAATGCGCCACCCGGATAGGGTATGCATACAGTGAAGCACACCAGGATGAAGTGTAATACTGCAGAATTCTGCAGTAGAGTTACTGCAGCAAACAATGCAGTTTCAGTGATAGTTAATCCCTTTTGTCATGCAGTAAATCTGTGACACTGCGCTTTATCCTGATGGGCTTCATTGTACCTGTTGAAAATGTGACCTTGGATGGGAATCATAGTGCATGTAGCTGCCAAGTCAAGTGCATTCAGGGTGACCCCAACTGAATACCTTCCAAGGGGAATGTGTGGCACATACCGGTATGCGCCGCAACCCCCATGGGCAATATTCAGACCAGAAATGCAAATGAACTAATTGAGTATGCAGGGTGCAAAGGGGCCTTATGTATGCTCATTACTGGCCCACTTGCATGTTGGCATGGGGATGAATGTGCCAGAGCACCTCCCATGTGGGACGGGCCCTGAAGTCTCTGGTGGTAAAGTGGCACCCCTCACCCGTTCCACCAGCCCTGACTGTACCAGAGTCCAGGCTCTATCATTTCCATACTGGAGGGACCCCGATGTCATCCCTGATTGCACCTGAATACACCTACAGTCCATGTCCATAGTGTAGTGGCCCCCGCTCCCCCTCAGCTGTACTCAGACACCCACCTCCCTGCCTCCCCAGCCCATCCTATTGCTACGATTGGCTCTGTGATGGGATCATACCACTGTATTGGCAGGTGGCAGAGCACTCACAGTAGGACACTGGAATGTGTTATACATAGATAAGAGCTGTGTGTGGGTGATAATGCCCAGTGGCCATACACCTCAGGCACTTGCATGTGGATCCATCATCCCGGCACCACTGCACTGCTCAGTGTGGGTGATGGCCAATGCCGTACCCACTCACACAGGTCCCAAAACAGACATGTTACAGCCGACCTCCCATTCATTTGTACAATTGGGGAACTGCGGATGAACTATCCATAGCCTGGAGCATACACTGCAAATGGCATTGCAGGATACTGCATCCCATGGCACCCGGGATACCTCAGCAGTCCAGAGGGTGGCATGTTACACAAGGGAATGGGGGAGAGTGTGGACTTGCAGCGATGTATGACAGCAGGAAGATACAACATCGGCAAGGCATGCATTGGAGGTATGTAAATTCCCTCTTACGGTTTGCCAGGGACGTACACAGGGCTGCATACAGTGGTGGGTCCGCAGCTTGCATGATGCCCTAATGCATGGTACAGCCAGTTGGGTCATTCCAGAGTGCAGGTCCCCAGCCTGGCTTCATTGCAGTCAATGGCTGGCCATGGCAGGGTGTGGAGGGCAGTGCCAGTCTTTGCAACAGACCAGGTATGGGGGGAGTTGGGGTGTCTGTATTCAGGGGTAGTGGGTGGGGGTCCTCTATGCTATGGATATGGACCATGGTTTCCTCTTGTGTAATCGGGTCTGGGGGGGGCCCTACACTATGGAGCTCTTCAGGGATGTAGATGGATAGATTGGGGATGGAAAAGGGGTACCTCTAGTCCACCAGGGTTGCCAGGCTGCTGTGCAACTGGATGCACATCCGCAACCCACCTGTGGGTGGGTGGCTGGCTGGCTGGGTTAGGCCAACTATTCATGGCCTAACTGTGGACTGCAGTGCTCTGGACTGTCAAGTGGCTCATTCTCACTGAATATGCCGCAGCACAGTATATGCATGGGAATGCCCCCTCAACTTGCATGGCATACCATTTGTGTGTGCTCTGGCCCATTCCCTTGTGGCTGGTGCATCCCGTCCTTTTTAATATCGCACTGTTGCACATTGTTGGAGCTGTGCAGCACATCTCCCTTTTCCACCAGGACGTGCTGTGCATCTCATTTGAATACGGAGGCCCTTGACTAGGTACCCTGAATAAATACATTATAAAAGTGGTAAAATTATGACCCCACTGAAAGTAAGATATTGAATCTAATCTGGGACAGCCTGAGTAGATACAGTGCAAAAATGTGTAAATGAAGATCCCTATGACAATGAGATGTAGTATCTCCCCTGCCCTATCCAGGATACAAAATATAGGATTAGAAATATTCAGTGCTCCCAGATCCAAATAACCATTTCCCTGTAAGAAGCCATCATTTTTCCTGTGTTTCCCCTGCAGTGGCAGGCTCAAATCCCTGTATAAATCCCTGTAGATTTTTCCATATGCCACTGGCCCATTATTTATGACTTTGTTCTTTATTTATTATATCAGCAGCCTTTTATCAGGAAAAGAGCTCTGTATTATATGTCAAGATGGCCTTGGAATGATTTGGATTTACATGGTATGCATAAGGCACAATGGGTGACTGTATGAAATAAAAAATATCACACTCATTATTTCATGAACTATACTCAAAATTAGTAATCACAAATCGGACAATCTTCAAAAAGATACTAGTAATGCCTGTAAACAAATTGATTGCAAACAGAGACATTTCCATATATATATACATATATGTATATATATATATATATATATATATATATATATATATATATTAGGGGTGGGATATTCAAGAGGTTGCACCATGCATAATGGGTTGCGCCTGCGCAGAGGTATCCAGTGCGCCATTCTGCGATATTCAGCAGGAGGCAGTTGTGCCACTGAAAACATGCTGAGCAACAGCGCGAAATGCAAATGAATGCATGCTGAACTGGAGGAGGAACCATGCATAAACTGCACAGCCCGATATTCAGCCGGGCTGTGCAGAGTTGTCTGCAAGCACAACCCCAACCTGCACAACTTTGAGCCAAAAAAAAAGGAGTAAGTCGAGGGCCACCCACAGGTGAGCTGCGCTTGCGAGGCGCAACACAGCAGCTGCCACCTGTGGCTGGCCTCAACCTACCCCTGTGCCCCTGTCAGCCCGATCGCAAGCAAAAGTGTAAACATCCCCCACCCCCAACTGGCCCGATCACGGGCATAAGCTAAATCACCCCCAACCAGCCCGATCATGGGCAGCAAAGTGTCCCCCCGAACATATCCCTGGTGGTCCAGTGGACCGATAAGCCCGATTGCGGGCTGCATGTGGCGAACCTCCCCGCCCACAAGACCATATCCCTGGTGATCTAGTGTCCCCCACCCACCCACCCACGAAGCCCACCACCCGCTCTGCCCCGCAGCCAGCGGCATCCCATCCACTGCCGCCCTGCCGCCTGCCAACTGACTGCCCGGTAGGGCTGCACGCCCATGGGTGCAGAGCAAGAGCCAATGGGCGTGCAGCCCATACCGTACAAGGCAGTCCAGATATGTGAATCAAAGACTTCATTCCACATAATATCAAGCCTACACAAAACTTCCAAAAAATATAAAAATAATAATATAGAAAAACATAACGGGAACTTACAAGCTTAAATGAGCAGACTGGTTGGGCCATAAGCCCTTATCTGCTGACAGTGTCTAGGTATCTGTGTATCTAAACAATAATTTTCCTCCTAATAAATGACATGATCTCTTTCATTCTCAAAAGTAGCACATTATATATCAAGTCAATATTGCATCCATCTTGGCATCAAATAGGATCTTGGCTTGTAAAAAGTGCTGAAATGCCTAAAGTTTGTTGTAATTAATTGAAAAACATCTACATGTCTGTCATGTGGTCTGCCTGGTGGCGCTGAGGGTTGAGGCACTGGATGTCGCACGTCACTGCAGGCCAGTGACTCGGGTTCGGGAACAGACTCGGGTCACTGGGGGTCAGCCAAGAGAAGGAGGATCGAGTGTCCTATGGACTGCTCTCCTCCAGTGAGGGAGAGGTGGGATGATCGCTAAGACACTGACCCCTGGTGGTGGCTGGGGGAAGGTGTAGCTCAGCGATCAACTGTGGGTAGGCGTTGGGTGTATTGTGGACATCTGCGTGCACAGAAGCATCCTTGATGCCATTGCACGCTCGCACCAGGGGTCAAAAAACAAGAACCCATCCGGCGCAATGATGGCTGACTTCATCGGCGCCACAGCGGTCCTAATCATGCTAACTCCCCTTCAGCCCCCAGCCTCCAGGTTTCTGCACTGTGCGGGATAAATCCCCACTATGAAGCAACTTGGGATGACAGGGCGGAAGGGTCAGAGCTCTGACTGGGTCCGGAGCAGCAACCGAGGCAAGGAAGCCTGAATAGGGATCCAAAGGGACACCCCCCAGCAGAGGAGGTAAAAGTATAAAGTAAAAAAAAAACATGTCTGTCATGTACAGTATTGTGTGTTTTGATACAGGTTGTATAGTGTATTTGCTATGCTTGTATTTATGTACATATTCTGTGTAACTGTTTATTTTATATATTGGGACCCCATTGAAAATGAGCCTCAGCTCAATTGGGCTATCCTTTTCTGAATTTTCAGAATACAGTATTTACTACTACTGCTGTTACATTTTGTGAGAGATCAAAGCAAGTTAACACATACCCTGGCTACATTATTATCAGACCTTAAATTTATTTATAGAAATTATGCACAATTACATTACTAATACTGTAAATTAAAATATTACTGTCCAGACCTTCTTACTGTTTAGATTGCTCATTCCTACCACAAACAATATATTTATGTTCCACAGCCTAGGGCTGGAGGTGCAAAACACAAGAAAAATTCAACTGTTGTCCCCTACAAATTTCTTTCTCAGTTGTTTTGACTAACTTTGTATAACTCTATATGAGAACATAAGGAATCAGATAATTATACAGATGAATTTCTCACACATGGTTTGTCAGCAGTTAATTCATTAGATGAGGTATCCCTTGCCAGGAATTTGACTGTTTCTCCACCCCTCCCCACACACACACACACACACACACTCTTACTATATGACATCTCAGTAGGTCTTATCTGTTATGTTTGGGAAGCAGGCATATCCCTTGCTGTCAAAAATAAATTTATATATTTAGTCTGGGTAGTTCACTGAAGACCTGGCATTTTATCAGATAGGTCTTAAGAGGTTAAAAAACAGTGTAAATCTTTATAAATGTGCTGGAAAAGGGTAACATTTCTGAGGTATGAATCTTTCTTGAAAGATATTCATTCCCAACTGAAGTTAACAGCAATTTTTTTTTTAAATGCTAGGCATTTAAATGTGTAGGCTGTTGCATTTCGAAGGGGGTAAACAAATCTCCAATTTAATAGGCAACCAATATTTAACAAGCTGTTTCAGTTTCCTAATGGCCATCTGATAAGCAGCTTTGAGTTATATCTCTAACATTCTAAACAGAAAGAAGAGATTATTTTATTTTAGTTGCCATAGTGATTTGTAGATGTGGAAGGATACATTGAAAAGTCCCAAAAATGTGTTCCATGATGCTCCGTTTTCAAGCTACAGATAGCAAGATGGGTGTAGGCTTGACCCACAGCCATAAAAATACTGGGTGAAAAGAGAATCTGTTTGTTCAGAATTTCTGATAAAACAAGTGAATTTCTTTCCATTTTTCCTTCACCCTGGGACAGAACCAAAATAGGTGACCTAGTGTAGCATTTAGTGAGTTGCATTTCCAGCAACCATACTGTTCAGATGTATCTGTTTAATTTAAACTTAATGGAGAGTAATAGTACCTATGCAATATTTTAAACTGAGTTAGCCTCTCATTGACCTCCCTGCTGCATTTATAGGCACTTTTTCACATACGTTTCCCATTCTTGATTTGTCATTTTAGCCTTGAGGTCTTGTTCCCATGCTACTTTTGCTGACAGTGTAATGTCTATGTCACAGTCAGGTATGAATCTGTAGAGAAGACTCGGCCCTTTTCTGAGTGATGCAATTTTCAAAATCTGGGACCATAGGGAGCTGGTCATAAACACTGAGGTTGAATTAGCAATATATTGGTTAATTTTCCCCCTTAACTGTATGTATAGCCAGAACTGAATTCTGGAAATGTGAAGGGCTGGATATTCAAACTGCGCCCAAAAGTCGCAACAGCAGGAAGCAAGCAGCAAGTCATCAGCGCCTTTATGCAATCGTCGATATTCAAACATGGGAGCAAGGCCAATTGCACAAGCAGCCAACGGCTGAATATTGCACAAACTGCGCCATAGTGCAACCAGGAAGGGGAAGCTGAGCAGATATGATGTGCCATAGCGTTAACCAGGAAGGGAAGCTGAGCAGAAATGATGCGCCATAGCGCAACAAGGCCAGCCCAGCTGAGCAGTCCAGAGGCGGTATAGGGCAAGCAAAGACACCCCCAGCAGCATAGCAGTGGAACTGCACAACCAGGGAGGTAGGCGGGGCACACCACCCATGCTACAGATGGGCACAGGGACACACTGCCGAACCAACAATGTACCCTTCACCTCAAGCACAGCATAACTGGGGGAAGGATGGAGCAGCCACTGGGCCATGGGGACAAGCAAACAAAGCACAACCGGTGTGCTACTGCAGCACACCTACCATCAACCGAGACTGGCACACAAAGTGAACACCCAATGCCAAGCAGCCTCTGTGCACATACGCCCAGCACTGTGACTCCAAGACATCACCCATGCGCAATGACCAGCACTGCAGGAATCCCCAGGGCCCCCCCAGAACACTGCAACCTCGTGAACCACACAAGCCAAACCCACCATGACCACCCAGCAGTGGGTGGCAGCAGACAGAAATACTGACTGGAAGCCTCACCCACACCAGAGACACCGCCCCACACACCCGCACACACATATCCATGACCATACCACACCTGACGCCATGCACACTGCTGCAACTGAGCACTGATAGCCAGCTGCAAATCAGAGACCACCACAGCATTCATATCAAAATATAAATGTAATTAAGAAGCATAACAAGAACAACAAACAAACATATGTACAAGGCAGGGTTTGGGGTATGGGTATGAGATAGGGGTGGGTAAGGGGCACGGGTGAACAACTGGGAGAGGGAAGGTGGGGTCCGATGATGACTGGCTACCGCCTGGCAGCCTGCCCTCCTCCCACCTGGCGCTGTGCCTGTGGCCTCCTCCGGCGCCGCATGCCATGCTGCTGTAGGTCGAGGAGTAATGCATGGGTGTCCATCGCCACTTGTGTCAGCCTCTGCATGCCCTGCTCCAACAAGCGCAGGATCCGGATACCTAGGACAAGGGAACAGAGTCAACGCCTGTGACTGTCCACATCCTGATCCCACCCATCATGCATGGCATACAGCCAAGTGCCCCTCTCCTGTGATGGACTGCACCCACCCACAGTGACCGTGCACAAGACAAGCCCAACCAGCCAGCAATGGCCATGTGTACCACTGCACACACACACCGCCCATGTCCAGCACAGCACAACCAAGGCTGCCCAGTGACGTGGCTACGTGGTGGGATGCTAGTGCCACAGCCATGTGCCCAGTGCATGCATGGACCACCAGTGATGCACACACACACACATGCAGTGCCACTGGACAGTGATGACTGTCACATGTTGCATGCATGGTAGTGTTGTCCATGGAAGGTGTCGGTGCCCCCCCAGCATGCAATAGCATCCATGATGTAATGACACTCACCCTCATCAAGCCGCTGCAGCAGGTGCTGCTGCGGCTGCGGCTGCTGCTGTTGCTACTGCTGTGGCTGTGGCTGTTGCACACCTCCTCCGCCAGCCACCCTGGCACCGCCATCCCAGGCCTCAGCCTGTGCCCGCCTCTCTCCTCCAAGCCTGTGGGAGACAAAGGAAGAGAAACACATCAGTGAGATCCCAAAGCAGACAGCCCCTTGCCCCATTGAGTGTGCCTGCCCACACAACCAGACCCAAACAGCACACACCTGCAAACACCCTCTCAGCAAACCACAGCCCAACCTACCCCATGCAGATTACATTACACAGTCACTCATGCAGACAATACCGCTGCATACACAGCACACCCACCTGGCCTGGGCACAATGCCCCTCCTGGCACGCGACCTGAGGCGCGCAAGCAGAGCACACTCCCTCCTCTTCAGGTCGCCGTAGCGGTGCCTGCACTGCTCCGGGGTCCTCCTCCATCCAGTGGCCTGCTCCAGGGCAGCGGCGACCTGCTGCCACACATGGGTGCATGGCACCTGCAGGGGCACTCCCTCAAACAGTGAGCCATAGTGAGGCTCCACCGCAGCCACCAGGTTAGCTAATTCCAAAGCCCCCCATTGTGGTGCTCTCCTGCGTGCCATTTTCAAAATGTACAGTGGCAATATGGCGCTCCGCAGCGTGGCAACCCCATGTGGAAATGTTGCGCAATACAACTCTATCACTGCCTATCGTGCTGTAGGGACAGCGCCGTCGGTCCACATCGCGCTGTCACCTAACAGCGCGATAGAGCCATACACATGCCAGACGTACAGCGCCAGGGGCAAAGGTCGGGCACAAGGTCATGGGTCAGTGGCACAAGGCCACGCACAGCACCATCGGATGTCCACACATCCTGGGCGATCGGACACCTGCGTGCCAGTGCCACAGTGGACTATTGCGCAGTACTGCCACAGCACCATATGGTGACCAGCGCTGTAGCACCATTGGCACAATGGTGGCCATGGCCTGAATTGCTGATCGCGCACAGCATGTCATCAGCACGGCAGACACCTGCGTAAGCTACCTGGGCATGCGCAATGCAGTGTACCACACAGTCACAGAAATGCACCATTGGCTCAGCCGGCTCAACCGTATTGCGCAAAGCGCAACGGTGCGATATTCAGCCGACACATGCAAATCATCTGATCAGCCATTCAAAGGCGCAGTGGCATGATTAGCATGTCATTAAAGTGCGCCACTCCTAATTTGCATGCATTGCGCTATGAATACGCTGGCGGCTGGGCTGCGCTTGGCCAGATTCAAGTTACTGCAGGTGAGAGGTGAGTTGCATGCTGTGTGATGTTCTGGCCAGTTGTCATGGGATAACGCTGTAGACTGCACAGTGACAGATGTCCACTTCCACCTATACAGACCGACATGACCGAGCAGAGCCAAGGTGAGGGTGAGGATGGTGGGCGGAGGAGGAGGCCAAACTTCACCATGGTGGAGACAGAGGCCCTCTTCCAGGCCTACCTGGAAGAGAAGCCACTACTGAGTGGACGGCGGGGCACCCCTCAGGCCCGTGCGGCTGCATGGGAGGGGGTAGCTCGGGCAGTGAACCTGCACAGAAGCCACCAGCGCTCCATGCAGGAATGCAAAAAGAAGATGGGGACAGACCGCAGGAGGGTGAAGGAGAAGGTGGCAGCCCTCAGGGCGTCATGTGCTGGCACAAGCGGGGGACAGCCCACGGTGGTGGAGCTGACCCCGGCTGAGGACTGACTGGCTGCATCAATGTAGCAGAGTGCTATTGAGGGCGTATCAGGAGGTGGATTCCAGACAGGTGGAAGCCCATCACTGCATGGTATGACATGGTGGTGGTGTTGGGGAGGTTGTTCACATGCACTCACATGTCCTCACTTTCTGTTACAGATCCTGTTCATCTTCAGGGGACAGTGGTGGTGGGACCAGGCAGTGAGGAAGACCTGCCGGAGTTGGAGGAGGGTCCATCCACCTCTGTCGCCAGCCAGCATGCACTGCACCAGCATGCACGCCTGGCTGCCACCTCTGTTGTCGGTGAGTCAGGTGTGGGGGGTGCACAGCCTGTGTCTCAGCAGTCTGGCATGCAAGCATGCTAGCATGCTGTGACTGTGGCTGTAGCATGTACCTGCACCATTGATGATGCAAGGACTGCAATGGGCAGTGACACGTGTGTGTCCCATGACGGACACACAGCAGGCCAGCACGTGCCCCTGGGCCTAGCTGGTTCCAACGCGTGTGCCAGCATGTCGGTACAGTCCCAGGCTGTGCCTGTCAGCACCGTGGGGCAGCACTGGTGGCTGTGCAGGTGTCTGGCACTGCTGCGCCACAGCAGTGGAACGAGTGGTCCCGGGGCACAGCGGTTGGAAGGGCAGCAACAGCAGTCACCCACCAGGTCTGGGGGTACAGTGTCCAGTGGTGGCACATGCCCACCGCCTTTGATATGCCCATTCCTGGTCCTGGTGAACAGCGCCCACCCTCAAGGGGTGTTGAACATCAGGACCTTCCATACCCTGGGGGACAGGATGCCGTTGTGGCAGAGTACCCATTTGAAGAGCACACCCGCCTGCTGCGGGAATCAGTACAGCAGTAAAGGCGGGTTGCAACGTCCGTGGAGGCACTGTGCGTGGCTGTGGAGCGGCACAGCAGGGACTGTGCTCTGATCCTTGCAGAGATGGTCCATATGCGGATGGATGTGACCGCCGCCATTGACAGGCAGACCCAGGCATTGGTCGCTGTTGTGGCTGCATTGGGCACACAAGCAGGTGCCCCTGTACCGCGCACCCCACACAGTACGCTCTCCACTCCCCATTCCCGGCATCGTGTGACACCCAGCCTGTCGACGCCAGGTTCTGCTGTGGGCATCCCGAAGCACCCCTGGTGCAGGTACGTTTGGCATGCTCAGACCCCTGTGCGGACAAGGTCGCGATCGCGCGAGTGGGACCCTGGTGGTCCATCGGTGCCACCCCATGTGGCCTCTGCTCAGCCTGCCAGTGCTGTTGGGTCACAGCGGGGCCACCCATGCATCCGCGGTGGCCGTGGAACAGTGCAACATGACTGACCTGTCTCCCAGTGCGGGCCCTGTCTGGTGCTGCCCTGTGTGCAATGTGCGTCATGGTAGGCAGTGCACTGGTGGGTGCTCTGCCCATCACGCCGACACACGGACCACCTGCACACCATCCTGACTGCTGTCCACAGGTGCATGTGCATGATGATGCCTGCATTGTACTGTACACCAAGGTGCAAGGGTACCCAGCATCTGACACACGTACTTGGACAGTACAGGAGGTGGGTGTGGTCTGTGGATCTGTGTGTTTGCCATGTCTGTTCCTGCTCTGCTTTGCACCTGCCCATGTATGCTTTGTGCCTGGTGTGTGCGTGTGTGTGTCCATATGACTGTTCACCCCTCCCTGATGGTGTGTTTGTGTGTCTGGACCCTTCCATTCCCCTTGCCGTCATGCACCCCTGGTGTGTTACTCTGTGTGCCGCGCCTGGACAGTGTTGGTTGCACATGGCCCCTTGACTTACCTGTGTCGCATAATGCTCCTCCGTGATGGTGTCCCGTGCAGCTGGGCCTGCCGGATCAGTCGGGGTCCCGGCCGTCTGATGGGGCTGCTCATCACCATCATCACCGGCGCCGCTGGCGCCCTCATCGCTGTCCTCCCTCGTGACCTGAATGGCTATCCCACAGTCTTTGGCCATGTTGTGCAGGATACAACAGGCCAGGAATATCCCACAGGCCTTGAGGGGCTGTACTGTAGGGCACCACCGAGGTGTCTAGGCATCGGAAGCATGCCTTGAGCATCCCAAACACCCGCTCGATGATGTTGCATGTGGCGGCATGTGCCTCATTATAGCGTTGCTGCGATGGGGTCATGGGGCGCCAGTATGGTGTGAGCAGCCAGGGACGGAGTGGGTATCTGCTGTCACCTGTGTGGAGATGGTGGAGATAAGTATTATGTTCAGGTCCATATTGCCAATATCCCTGTGTGCCACTACCATAGCACCTGTGGCATTCCCACCCTTGCCCCACGTTTGCAATTTCATACGCGTACTCACCCACTAGATGGCCTGTGGGGATGTCCCCTACTTGAATCGATGGCACAGTGTGGACTGATACCATATGAAGGCATCATGTGCTCCACCAGGGTGTGTGGCACAGACATTGATTATGCGCCCAGTGGCATCATACACCACCTGGCAGTTGACACTGGAATAGCCCTTCCTGTTCCTATATGTGGCCCCATCGGGGCCAGGTGGTATGCGAATGGCCACATGGGTGCAGTCTATGGCCCCTAGCATGCCAGGCATACATGCTACCCTGTGGAACTCCTGCATGTTTGCTGTACGCTCTGCCACGGTGCTGGGGAAATGGATGTGCTCAGCAGCATGTGGCAGCAGTGCGCTGAGGAATTGGGTGAGGATGCGTGATGTGGCCGACTGTGTGATGCCTGTGGTGTCCCCTGTCGGCCTCTGGAAGGTGCCCGTGGTGAGCAGGCACATGCAGGCTGTCACCTTGATCTCCACTGACAGAGCGTGACTCCGTCGTGAGGGTGTCTGCATCACATCACTGCATAGCTCACAGAGCCGCCTCAGTATTGCCCTGTTCAGGCGGTACCAGCCCACGATCTCTACATCTGTGTACAGCTCAAAGCTGATGCGGGCACGGTACTGCCTGTTAAGGGGCGTACCGCCGACAGACCCTTCCACGGCAGCGTCCCCATGCAGCATGCATTCTCACCCCCCTCATTACAGCTTCCATGTGGAAGCTGGCACTGTCCATCTCCCTGGCTTGTGACCCCCCCCGGCTGATGTTGCTCTGTTACCCCGCTGTCCTGACTGTTACCTCCACTGCACCGGTACCCCGCTGGCCTCTGCAGCCTATGGCCTCACAACTTCCCTTGACTGCCCTGTTCTGGACTGTTGCTGTCGGCTCCCTCTGTCTGTCTCACTTGGCATCCCTGTAGCGTTCTGCGCCTCTTACTTGAGCCTTTTATTTTGGCTCATTTCGCGTAGGCACTCTTCCGGCTGTTCCGCTTATTGCGCATTGCGCAAGCCTTTGAATATTGCGCCTTTTATGCATGCCGGATCTACCCTTCGTTGCACATGCCTTCATTTGCATTGCGCTGTTGCTCAGCCTGTTTTCAGTGGCGCAACTGCCTCCTGCTGAATATCGCAGAATGGCGCAAATCCGGACTTGCGCATGCGCAACCCTATTGCGCATGGCGCAACCTTTTTGAATATCCAGCCCGAAATGTTTCCCTTCACTCGCTGAAAGACAGAAACACCCCAGATTCTTTATTCAGCAGATCCCCCACCTATACTATACCTGCCTTTCTCCATCCTGTGTTTCTGAATTGTTTACCATTATAAGTGAGACTTGGATTATCCCAGATTGGAGTGATTTCCAGTGGCATTGGGCCTAGCTGTAATTTTTAGGAAGGGTTTGTAACAACCAGGTTGTGCCACATAAAGTGGGATGAGTTCGAAGATGAGAGGGAAGAGGCCTAAAGAAAATGTCTGTTAACTAATATGGGTTGGCTATTTCTTTCTCTGTGATCAGCCATAAAGGAAGGTGTTCAGTGTTATTATCAGAAAATCATAACGCAGACTGCTTTAACAAAAATGCCCAATGATAACCTTGCCACCATGGGTAGTTAAAACCATTCACTTTCCAGGGTGCCCTTATTTTATTGATATGTAATCTGGGAGGTTTATTATCCCAGAAAAATTTACTAAAGATCTTTTCAAGTTTTTTATACCAATCATTATGAATGTTTGCTGGAATGTTGTTTAAGACACAGAATATCTTGGGGGCAAGAATCATTTTTATGGAGTTGATTTTACCCCAGAGTGATAAAGTCAACGTGGACCATCTATCTAGTTCTTTTTGCATGTCATCTATGAGTACTGATAGATTATGTTGGAGAATATGAGGGATCGACTTAGACCTGAATACCCAGATAGAGAATTCCTTTGTCATTCCAGGGAAAGTTGAAAGTCTTGGTTAAGATATCTTGTTCTTGACTTGATTCCTGCAACATTATGTCCTCTGACTTACCCCAATTCACATATAAACCAGACAATGAAGCAAAGCTATCCAGCAAAGGGATTAATGTGGTGAGTGAATGGGAGGGTTGTGACAGAGTTAGCAACAAATCATTTACAAAGGTGAAGGCCTTGTTTTCTATCTTCCCTGCCCGAATGCCTTGAATCTGAATGGAAAGTTTGATATGTCTTAATAGGGGCTCAAATGCTAAAATAAACAAAAAAGGGGAGATTGGACATCCCTGGCGGGTGCCTCTAAACAGTTGAAAGGTTTTAGAGTTTACCACTAGGGATTATACCAGCCTTTGGGGTAGAATAAATAGTAGCTACCCAAAGTTGAAATGCCGGGCCAAAATTATAATTGTCCAAAACCTTCTGAGTCAAAGGCCTTTTCAGTATCTAAAGACAAAGCTATTGAAGGGTTCAAGTGAGACCTACAGTAGCTGACCATATAACCGAGAACAATCTCCTAAGGTTGTCTAAAGCCTGGCATCCTCTAATAAAACCCACCTGTTCTTTGCTGACCAGTGATTGAATTACATCTATTAGTCTATTAGCTAGTGCCTTGGTCAGAATTTATAATCAAAATTAAGACGTGAAATGGGTGTATAGTTTACTGGTTCCAATGGGTCTTTATTCTTTTTTGCCAGTAGACAAATGTATGCTTCATTAAGGGTGCCAGTGATCTGACCTTTCAGTAAACATTCTTGATATAAATTTTCTAAGTAGACAATAATAATATGATCACTGTGTTTATAGAATTCACTAGAAAAGCCATCTGGGCCTGGGTTTTTCTGAGAACTAGCTGATAGAATAACTTGGGAGATCTCTGACATAGAAACTGGTTTATCCAGAGCTGCTTTTTCCAGGGTAGATAGAGTAGGAAGTTTAACCGCGTCTAGGAAATTTATTAGGTCTGAATTGGCAGATGGTTTAATTGATTTGTACACATTTTCATAGTATTCCTGAAAGCAAGCATTGATATCGTGTAGATTATAAGTTATTTTGTTATTATTAACTCGAATCCTGGCAGTCATATTCTGATTTTGTTGTTTCTTTAACCGGAATGCAAGGAGCTTTCTTTGCTTTTCTCCTGACTCTCAATAATGTTGTTTAGTATGAAAGAGGGCATAGTCCGCTTTACCAGAGTATATTTTATTGATCTCATATTTTACTCTGGTAAGCTTGTAAATTAGATCCTGATTTTTGTTAGGGTCTTATTTCATTTTATCCTCAATGAGTTTAATAAGCTTCTCCTTGGCCTCCACTTCCTTTTTATGTTTGCTTGTGCGCATGCGTAAGAAACATATTGCGACCATACGACTTTTTGGAGGTGTGTGACTCTCCTGTCCAGTGCAGTGCTCTGTTTAGCAGGCATGACCGTACTGCACCAATGGATGTGTGACTGTCTATGATGGCAGTTTGGCTGCAGTGGTCTTCAGTTCAAAGAAAACCACCGCTGCAATTAGCGGTGGTAACGTGTGTGTATTTAGCATATTGACATCACACAATTTCTCTAGCCCTCCTGCACGTCACTGCCAACAAAATCCCTCCTACTTCCTCCCTCTGCTGTTGTCCTCCCCGCTTCCTCGTTCCTCGGCTCACCCTCTGGCTGGTCAAGTTTTCTTTTCTGCCAACGGGGTGCCCAGTCCCTGTCGGCTCCAGTCCCCCCCAAATAAAAACACCCACGTGGCATGCTGGGAGCCCACCCCAGCATGCCAAATGTGCCTGTAATTAAGAAATCCTTCCCGTGACATGTTTATTTTTTTTTACCTGTAAAAAAAAAAAAATGGTCCCTCGTTGTCTGCGGTGGCATAAATGTTTTTTTTTCAACTTAGGTGGATATCTCGGCCATTTTTGTGACTTTTGGCACCACATTTTCAACATGGGGTTCTTGGGACCCCACCTCATGAATTCAGTCACTGTCATGTCATTATTTGGTCCTGTGCATGAGGTGGGCTCCCAAAAAGCTTATGTTGCAAATTTGGTGGATAAATTCAAAAAAATGACTGTGTTAGAGCAAGCATTGTGCAGTTTCCACGCATTCTCGTAACTTTGAGAATTTTTAATATTTTCACTCCAGATTTTCAACATTGCCATTTTTTCACACCTCCTTATGAACAGTACAGCAGTCATTTTTTACATATTGCCCAAAATGTGTTTTTGCACATCTGGTGCACAATGATGCGGTTGCTGTGGGAAATCAATGTTCGGGACAGATTAAGAAAATCACAGTGACACTGTTCATGAGCAGAGGTCCCAAAATGCCTATGTCAAAAATTTGATGACAAAATTCCACAAAATGACTGTGTTACGAGTGTGCATTGTGCACTTTCTATGCACAATCGTAATTTTGAGAATTTTTAATATTTTCAGTCCAGATGTTCAACATTGCCATTTTTGCACACCTTCTTATGAACAGTATAGCCTTCATTTTTTACATCCTGCCTGAAATGTGGTTTCGCACACCTGGTGCACAATGGGCATGATCGCTGTGCAAAATCAATATTTGGGACAGATTAAGAAAATGACAGTGCCACTGTTCATGAGCAGAGGTCCCAAAATGCCTATGTTGAAAATCTGGTGTAACAAAATCCCTCGAATAATTGCATTATGGGTGTGTGTTGCACAGTTTCTACGCACACTCGTGACTTCAATTGTTTTATATTTTCACGCCAGATTTTCAACATTACCATTTTTTTACACCTCCTCATGAACAGTACAGCTGTCATTTTTTACATCCTGTTCGAAATGTGTTTTCACACCTGTGACGCCAAATGGCACAGTCGCTGTGCAAAATCACCTTTTGGCTAACAAACTGATAGTGTCACTGTTCATGCGGTGGGGTCACAAAAAGCCCATGTTGAAAACTTGGAGTGAAAATATCAAGAAATGCCCAGGGCATTATGGTTTCCAACCATAACGCCCTGCCCTATAGGGACTGACAGACATCAGTGGTGTGACTTGGGATTGTCAACAGTAATGCTCATGCCATTCCACCCCCACCCCCACCCTGCAGCCAGTGACAGGCACTGAGGTGTGCCTTGGACTCTTCAGCCCCAAAGTTTACCCCATTCTCCTATACGGCACCCATTTCAGCGTATTTCTTTATGGAATGGGGTGACTGTAATGCCGAACACCCCAAGTCACACCTCAACACTTGTCGTGTCTGCAGGGTAGGGTGAGGTGAAATGGCATGAGCGTTATGGGCGACAACCCAAAGGCACACCCCAATGCCTGTCCATCTCTGCAGGGTGTGGGTGGGGTTGGTGTCACTTCAATACTTCACTGCCATTCCTATACTGCATCTGTCTAACTCCTGCACATTCAATGCTATTACCAGCAAACAAACATTTGGCATTGACAAATGTTTGTTTCCTTTGCTTCTTTCGAATGGAGGAATATCTTATAATGCTTCCCCTTATGTATGCCTTATAGACATCCCAAAGAATTTGGTATGAGGTTTCTTTCTTATCACTAAGACTCAAATATGTAGAGGTCACTTTAGCAAGTCAGGGTCCTGAATTAGGGAGGAATTAAACCACAATCTGAATTGTTTCTGAGGGGATCCTTCTAAAACACAGGTTACCGTAAGCAAACCATGGTCTGAGGTAACAACTGAGTCATAACTGACCGCAGAAGTCATATTGCATAGAGCTAATGGCATAAAAATGCAGTCAAATCTATTAAAAACCTTGCGTCAAGCTGAAAAGAAGGAAAAATCTTCACCCCTAGGATGCACTAACCTTCATATGTCTAGGAGTCCCAGCTCTTCTACAAGTTCTTGTGGATAATTATGGGAAGAGAGCTGTCTAACCAAGTTAGAGGAGCCCTATTTGTCTAGCAAAGGGTCCATGACATTAGTGAAATCCCCCCTAGTATGATCTCATGCTCCTTATAGGGTATTAGGACCAAAATAAGTTATGGAAAAAGGCAGCTCTATCTACATTGGGTGCATATACATTCCCATAGGGCATTACTCTATATGTCCCCTTTATACCTCTGTTACCCTCTCCCACTGTAACTGGACAATTCTTCCTTCACTACGTCTAGCTGATATATCTTCAAGGATAAGGAGCCATATAAGGAGCCAGTGAGTATCTGAAATCTTTCTTCTTTGTCTACGACATGTGTTTGTTTAATAAAAGGTATTCCTTTGTTTAATAGAATAACTAGATCCCTCTTCTTTGAAGAGAAACAACTGTGCTCCACCTGAAAAAAACATTGTCTTTGTAGCTTATCAGCTTCCTCTGGGATAAGGTGAGTTTCTTGGAGGAACACAGTATCACTTTTGTGTTTTTTCAAGTGGTTCAGTACCTTCTTTTGCTTAATTGGGGAAACCAGGCCATTCACATTCCATATTATTAAGTTTAGAACAGCCATTACACTGTACTAGTAGAGTAGAACAAATACACTGTGTTTCCTTCCTTTACAACAACAAAGCTTATAGGGTAATATAGTACGATATTCAAAAGTTATAAAAAGGTAAAGTAACTGTAGAAGTGTTTATAATAACCCAGTTAAATGTATTTAATCTCAAAGTAAATAAATTAACTAAAGATTAAGTCACAAAACTGTTATCTAACAAAAGTATAGCAGTCAACAGAAAAAACAGATAAAATGAGTTAAATTGTAACTTAATCCCCAAAGTGTTTTAATGTTACACCGATAGGAAAGAACCACCAAAAGACTGTACCAAGTAGCTACCCAAGGTACCTCCAGTGTCTCCAAGCCAGTTTAAAACCAGCAGACTCCAATGCCATTTACTATTTAAAATACTAGCTAATGCAACCTTAGTCTATCTAAAACACAAGTAACCAATATGCATAATATTGAGTCTCAGTAAGATCCCAGATGTATTCTACGTCTCACGTATTCAGACAGTTACTCTGTCGATGCCTAAAAACTGCATGTGACTGTTCCAAGTAATCATGGACATATAGTCTGAATTCTCACTCAGCTCTTGGACCCCCTTGGCCTGCTTATTCCCCCTGCTGGCCGGCTTTCTCTTACCGTAACTAACTCCCTCCTAGCCCCCTTCCTTTGAAAATTCTTACGGGTGACCCTTCTCTAGCAGGATTGCCGCACCCTTCCTTCTTGTGCCTGTCATCCCTCTGGCTTCTCTGTCTCCTTGTCTTCCTCTCCTTTCTTGCTCCTTCACTGTCCCCAATCATATTAATATGAACTGCCTGTGTGCGTATGCTGACTGCGATATATGATTGTTCCCGGTATTAATTGTTATTGTAATGAAGAATTGGATTGTTCCCTGTCTGCTATTCTATGGTTTGACGTTGAATACTGTAAATGTAATTGTACAGTGTGTCCAGGATCATCTTGCAAATGAGCTTGCTCAACAATGTAATTGCCTGGTTAAATAAAGTTTAATTGATTGTATAGCTCCTATGTAGGCTTGAAGATAATCGCTGGTTGATACTAGACTGTCATTGCCCCATCTCAACCTTTTAAGAATTTGAGAGCCCCTAATGTAAGGCTTGTACGGCATTGGTCTCCCAGTATATGAAGGATTACACAGTTTTACTGCCCCCAACATCAGTTCATAAAAGCACCCTCTCCAAGGACAAGTGAGATGGGCACTCCCCCCTTCCACAGGCCAACACTTCATAATTTATATTTATTTGAAATTTATTCCCCATAGGGCATTACTCTACATGTCCCCTTTATCACTGCATCCACTACCGGACCCTAGGCCTCCCCTCGCTCCAGGATCAGAGACAAGCCCACTGTGCTAGGCTTACGGCTAAGTTCTGGACCCAGTCCTTGCCCCCCTACCTCTCCTCAGTCTTAATAGCTGTCCCCCCCAAGTACCCTCTCAGAAACTTTGACTCCCATCTCTTGGTTGTCCCGCACGTGACCATGGTGGCAGGTCAGACAACCTTTAACTTTCATATGCCTAAATTGTGGAGCTCCCTCCCCACTGACATTCGGCTTGCCCATCCCACTCAGCACCTAAACGCCCTCCTCTTAGCACACTTCACCTCTCCCTGCACTTGTGGACTAAAACCTTCTTTATGTACTGAACCCTTGTGGACTACAACCTGCTTTACATACTAAAGCCTACCTCTCCTTGTGCTAGTAGTTTTTGTGTAGTAACTGAACCCGTAATTGTTGTGCCTAGCACAGCCACCTACCACTGCAATTAGTGGCCACTACCTCAATCAATTTTGCTGGAGTGTCCTTTTACCCTGTAGTTACATGCATAAATTACCTACTTCTGTATTGTTATGTGCTAGTTATATGTATTAAGTACCTACTGCTGTATTGTTGTGTGCTAGTTATATGTATTAAGTACCTACTGCTGTATTGATATGTGCTAGTTATACATATTAAGTACCTACTGCTGTATTGCTATGTGCTAGTTATACATATTAAGTACCTACTGCTGTATTGTTATATGTTAGTTATACGTATTAAGTACCTACTGCTGTATTGTTATGTGATTGCACTTTTTTTGTAACTTCTGTATTGTTGCATGTCTTCATTGCCCCACACCTCCAGGATGCATCTGGAATCAAGCAGTACTCTGCTCAGCATGTTTTCCTGGTAAAACTTTTTGAAATAAATAAATACCTCTGTTACCCTCTCCTATTGTAAATGGACAACTCTTCCTTTACTAAGTCTAGTTGATATATCTTCAATCCTCAGATCCCATTAGAAAATATCTGCATCCTCATAGGGTCCCTTATATCGATTAAACCATATGCATTGAGACTGTCCCTACTAGATCCAGTGTAACCAGCAAGCCACACACACGTGTATTACCATTATTATTTTGAAATCCGCGTCCCTTAAGATTACTTCACTAAAGGACACTCTTATCCCTTTTAAAGCAACATAACAGGGGCAAGGATCCTGAGTCACCTTTTACTAGGGGACACAGACCGTTGTAATCCTGTTACACATAGGACCAAATATTCCTTGACACACCGAGGACTGAAAGTAGTAATAGAGGGGCACAACTCTTAATAGGTAACAGTTCTAAAATTTTCTAGGAGGATGTTAACTGAGGATTGCAGAGATTTTTGTGAGGGCAGACAAATAGAGATACAGTATATGACCCCCCCCCACATTCTTTAGCTGGCCGGTGGGCTGATAAGCACCAACACTCCCCCCCCCGACTGGGATAGATCTCATGAAGAAGTTGTATAAGATAGCAAAAAAGGCTCACCCCATACTCCTCAAGGTGGCCCATGCTGTTTGTTGTTGGGGGGGTCCCTTCGGGGAACACTAATCTGTGCTTGTTCAACCTACAAACAGAGAAAAAAACAATAAGAACAAAATAAAAGCACATGCTCACAGCAGACAGTCAATGGCGTTATCAACACAGTAAGACAGCATGACCATACATCAGTGGAGTGAGCCCCATGATCGTTACGTTCTTTCTAAATTGTCATGTTCTTAGGTATGATGTGTGAGTAACAGACTAGATCCAACCATAAATCAACCTGAAAGCCTGGTAGTGATGTGCCCTTTGTCAAGTCTGCATAAGTTTAGAGGGTGGTATTTTCCAAATGACCTTTCCTAAAACTAGTACAAATCCAGTTCCATATGATACTTTCATTGCCTACCAGGTTTTCCATCATTTGGCGCACTCCTAATGAATTCTGGATGAGGGCAAAGTGTATTAGAGGGCGTGGCCAATGTGCAAATACATCTGGCGACTCTAGGATCCAAGCAGGATAAAATGTGCTCTGTATTGAGTTTGGAGAAAAGGGCAGCATGCATCACAAATTAACCTCCAGATCGCATGCAGGAAGCTTTGGGATAACAGAAGATGCAATGCAGCCTCGTAGAGTTCATTACAGGTTGTACTTTTATTATGATGCAGCTAGAACAGAGAATGTGCTTGTATGTGAACTCACAGGGCTAAAATAAAGACCGCAACAGAAGTGTGAGAGACGATCCTAAAATTCTACTAATCCTGCAGGTAGGGGTCATAGTCTGGTTCTGCAAACATGTCCTGATATGTTTGTGAGTGCTGAGAGAAGGAAGTGTTCTGAGTAATCCTGTTAGACATAGGACCAAGTATTCCTTGATACACATCAGGATTAAGGGGAAATTCCCCTAAGACACCTCCTGACCTAATAATCACCGAGGATGGAACCCTACAGGAACCTATTGAAATCGCCAATGAGCTAAATAACGCATTCACTGACCTTTCCGGCATACTCCCTTGAGACTACCTTAAGGATTTGATGAGTCACCAGCACCATACTGCCCCACAAAATCCCCCAAGGAATGATCTGCCACCTTTCTATTTCAGACGAGTCACCATGTCTGAAACAATCAAGCACATTAAAAGGGCCCTAGGCAAGACCAGGATGGGAGCAGATCTTGTCGACATGAAGCTTGTTGGTTTCCTTCTGAACAAACTTGCCAAACCCCTAACCATGGTATTTAATGCCTCTCTAAAATCAGGGGTGTTTCCGAATGCATGGAAGTCAGCTTTTGTCACACCTGTTTTCAAAGCTGGGGACAAAACACTAGTGTCCAACTACAGGCCAATATCCATCCTACCCCCACTCTCTAAAGTACTAGAAAAAATGGTCTCGGAGCAGCTAACAGAGTACCTTGATAACTATAAACTACTCTGCTCACAGCAACATGGCTTCTGTATAAAACATTCCACACTTACTGCCCTTGTTGACAACTCCTCCCAGTTATACGATGCCTTAGGTAGTGGGCAGGCTGTGGGTTCAGTTTTCATTGATCGTACGAAGGCCTTTGACTCTGTGAACCACAATCTTCTCCTGAGCTGCTCTCAGCCAACAGGTCTATCTCCTGACTCAGTATCGTGGTCTGGCAGCTACCTCTCCAACAGATCACAACGTGTCAAAATTGGGGGTACTCTGTCAGCATCTAAAGGGGTGTCCCTTGGGATCCCACAGGGATCCATTCTTGGATCTCTCCTCTTCAGTCTCTTCATCAACCGAGCCCCCTCTGTTTGCTCAGCACAGACTGTACTGTATGCGGATGATGCAGTTACATCGGTTGCTGGTAAAGACTATTACTCCATTACATCTGAACTACTCCTAAACTACAGAAAAACAAAGAGCATGCTTTTCTCTACAACCCAAAGCAAAAAGAAATATCAACCACTGCTCATACACAACCACAAGGGCGAGGTTCTAGACCAAGTAACAAATTTCAAGTACCTCGGCATCACCTTTGATGACACACTCCATTCTCAAGCCACATAGACGCTGTAGTCAAGTCAGTGAATATAAAGCTTGGGGTCCTCTTCTGACATAGGCACTCGATGACTCCCAAGATGCTCAAACTTGCTACTTGTAGTTCAGTTCTGTCGTCCATCGACTATGGGCTGCCTATCCATGGGGCCGGCACAAAGACTGCTCTCAACAGGGTTAGTACACTCCTCAACAGGGTCTGCCACCTAACACTGGAGGCCTCACTTGACACCCACACCTGCTTCCTCTACACTGAAACTGGGTGGTTCCCTCTCCAGCTTAGAGTACAACACCAAACCTGTCTTCTAAAAAAAGTGCTTCTTGGGCTTACGTCCCCCACTCTGAGCAGCCTTTTTAAACTGGCAGTACCAACTAAATGCATGGAAGTGTGTCCTCCCACAGGCTGATGATCCCTTTCAAATGTACAAAACTTGCACAGAATTCCATCTTGTACAATGGACCGAAATGGTACAATGAACTACCAGCTGACCTCACTGATACAACCAAGATTGGAACTTTCAGATCTGGACTCAGATTATATCTGGACACATCTAAGACCTGTACCTGCCTGCATAGTTGAGTGTGCCCCCTAGCCATCCTATTTTTCCTCTATCCTATCCCTCCCCTCCATTAACGCTACCACCCCTAATTTTCTCCCTGCGCTTCACCCATACGATGCCCCCCTCGGCTGATCACCCCCCCCACTCCTTGACGAGGCCTTATCTAGGCCGACCACCCTACCCTCTCTGGCCTTTTGGTTATTGACCATCCAGTTATCACTAGGATAGTGTACCCCCTCCCATCCTAATCTCTTCTCTGGCACCATTGTAACTAAGATGTATATAATTGCTATACACTTGCCTGTGTAATTTATTTTACTGTTTTTCTGTATTTTTTTTGTCCTATCTGTAATGTTTTTTGTCCACCACTGACTTGGAACCTTTGAAAAGGAGTCCTTGACTCAAAGGTATTAATCCTAAACTGAAATAAATAAATAAATAAATAAGTGCCATTCATAGTATTCAGGATAGTACTCCCACTGGACTGCGCATTTTTATCAGCAGCCTTAGTGGTAATCTCGGAGTGACATCTGTTCTTTGAAATAGGAATCTCTTTTCTATATGACTCAACAGACCAGGCTAGAGATTTGGGTAACGGTTTAGGTTTAACTGTAGCTGGTGCTGACATTTTGGAGCTTTGAGTGATGGAAGACGTTGAGTGTGGGACAGATTCTTGTCCACTGTAATCGTATTGTTGTACTTTTGTGACATGCGCATTGTAAACAGCAGACTGAGGAGGCACTGACTGTCATGAGCTGACCATTCACGAGGGCGACAGTTGTAGTTTCTGATTTCGGTTAGACTTTGGAAGTTGTTCAGCATTAGGCCAATTCCTGTTTACAAAGCCCCATGCCTCTTCCACTGACTGAAAGTTATGCAAGCCTCCCCCTTTCTGAATGACTAAAATAGCTGGATATTTCACAAAGTAGTTTACTTTTAAGTTTTGCAGCACTGATCTAACTGGGGCAAAAAGCTTTCTTTTCTCAACCATTTCAGCTGAAAAGTCTTGAAAGATATAAATTTGCTTCCTGTTCCATTGCAGCATTTTCCGCTCCCTAGCCACTCTTAGTATCTCATCTTTAATGGTGAAACACAGGAAATTGGCTATGATGGGTCTGGGACGTTGGCCAGGTTTAGGCTTAGCTGACAAAGAATGATGAGCTCTCTCGATCTCAAGCGGCGGCCCCATTGGTAGTTAAGAAGGGCAGGCAGGAAATTCTGAAGAAAATGGATCATATCTGTCCCCTCAAGACCCTCTGGAACCCCCACTGTTCTTAGATTATTTCTTCAACCTCTGTTTTCAAGATCACCTATTTTTTCTGTAACTCGACCAAGTTGCCGTGCCTCCCCTTCAAGAACATCTTCAGTTTTAGTCATAGATTCTTCCATCAAGGCTAAGCGTTCTTCAAATACATACATACGCTTAGACACTTCTAAAAACGTTTTACCTGTAGAGGATTTATTTAACTTTAAGTCTGCAATGTCTTCTTTAATGGAAACCAACATGTTTTTAATATATTCCATGTTCTCTGTGTTATTACTATCTTCTGTAGTACCTGTATGTGAGCCAATGTCCGATAAGACAGGTGGGGCTGGATTAGAGTGCGCCCCATTCTGGCCATTGTTGTGAGCCATGTTAAGTTTGCCAGCACTGGGTGCCATCTCGGAATTGAACTGTGACATTTTTAAAACCCTTTCACAAAGAGTACACAAGTGTTTGCGGTAAAAAGAAAAGGATTTTCCGATTACCGGAAGTAACAGTGAAATAGCAATAATGGTTGGTGAATAGAGAAATTACTTTTTTTTTTATATTTTAGTCAGGATCACTGGTTGGCAATGGAGCTGATGTTTCAGGCTGGCATCATTCTCTCGTGCATGCGTCACCGGTCGCATGAGTTATTATTGTGATAGTGAACGTGATGTCCATAGCTATTCTTTTCAAAGGGCGTAGTCACCAAAGGTAAGGGCATCAGGGGCACCATATCCTTCCTCCCCATCTGTGAAACATTTTGACATTCTGCACAGGCTGGCCAATACACTGCTCATGGACATTGGGCTAAAAGAACCATTGCAATAGGTGAGGCAAGGTATGGTCCCTCCCAGCATGACCTGTTATTGGTAAATCATGGGCCAAGTATAACAATTGGGGATGAAACCTTTCAGGGATAACCAACTGCTCTAGTACTTCTCCTGCATTTGGATTAACACAGACCCGGTATAAAATATTATTTTCTTCTTATACTTGGGGGTCCCTTGACACATGCTTTTCCCCACCTGTTGGAAAAAATGGGTTATTGTTTTATCATTCTTTTGTTCAACTGCAATATCACACCCTTCAAACATTTTGTCTAAGTGAATATCAGACAGTCCATTATGTCCTTTGTTCCATTTCTTCTTTGGTCTTTTATTTTCTGGAAGGTTTATCCTTTCTTGGAGCCCCTATTACATCTCCTTAAAAAGGAAAAACGTCACTAAGGGTCTTACCTTGCTTAGCCTGGGCCCTGGTAGTCACTGCAGGCACTGCTTCATCCCTTTTTATCAAAGTGACAAAGCCTGTGAAATCATGCCCAATAATCACAGGTACAGGGAGTCTATGCCCAAGTCCTGCAGTTACTCTAACTGGTTTACCTTGTATGGTCATATTTACAACTGTGGTAGGGTAATGATACGTGTCCTCATGAATACACATGACACCTGTACAAGGACCTCTATTTGTTACATTGTCCAGGAGATCCAATTGGATCACTGTCTACTTACTGTCAGAGACTATCAACCCCATCACTTTCGTATTATCAATGGTAAAAAATACACTTTCTGCTATCACAGATTTAATAATTATTCTAGAACTGATTTAATTATCCCCTCACTATATGTCTCTTCTTGATCTCATCAACATAACATTGCCCAGTAATGTTTACCAACTATGCGACTCTTCATATAATTTTTGGTGCCCAGGGACACCACCAAAAACATTAGAAAATAGAAATTAGATCCGATTTTGTTTGTTAGCCCCCTTAAGTTCATGGCTTGCTAAAGTTACCTTTCTCTCCTCCCCTTTTGCCCATGAAAGGTTAAGTGTGTGGGGTGGGGGCTGGTTCTGACTGTGGGTATGGTTTGCCTGCCCCTCCTGGGGATAAAGGGGAGGTTCTGGAAAGATTGGGGAGGACAACAGGAGACTGTCACAAGTTCGGCCATGGGTTCATTCCCCGGCCCAGGAGAGTGGCCTATGCGAGGCGACGAACTGTAACTGCCCAGGATCCAAGTTGGGAGGTTGCTGGGGAGTGTGGTTGGTGGGATGGGGACCCCATGTTAAGGAGGGGAGCTGTGGCCCACAGGAAATTGGATGTTTAATCTGCCTCATGCTCTGTGGCACTGTGGCAGGTCTGGGGCTTTGTCCGGCATGTGTGGAGTAAGGCAGTGGGGGCGCTTCGGCAGTGGCAGCACCATGGCATGGTCTGGATGGTGGAGGCAGCACCGATGGGTCATACCCATGTGGCACGCCGTCTCTGGCTAGTGGCCTGCTGGGAGCAAGTAAGGGTTGCAACCCAGCTTTCCTGTGTTTGTCTATGTTCGGGACTGGGGTGGGGCCCAGCCGTAGACCCAATCCAGCAGATTGGAGGAGTATCAAAAAGTTGAAGCTGCCTGCATTTTAAGAGCCCCTGGGTTGGAAGATGGGTGAGAGGAACTGATGCTCGCAGCAGTAGAATGGACTATTGTGGTTGCCAGGGGTGAAGCACAGAACCGAGAGCCCTGGAAGTGAGGCCTGTGTGTGTTGCTCTAGCAATGAGCCCCCCGGCTCAGTGTAAGTAGAGTCCATTCATTTTGGCCTGCTCAGCCCTAAGCTTGTGCCACAGTCTTGTGCTGCCATTTAGAAGTGTAATCAACTAATTTGTGTCTGTTTCCAGTTGCCTCCAGCCTCATGGAGCTGCTAAATTTTTATTAGAAAAAAAATAATTTTTATTCTTTTAATCTTGTGTGCACCTGCTCTGCTTTTGCTGCTCTCTAACCATGATTTCCCCTCAGCAAACACTGGGACCATTACCTAAAGGCTGCCTGTCTTTGGGGAGTCATGCTGCTGTTATTTGGATCTACGAATCCAGAATTGTGCTGTCTTGCAGGTATGTGGCTCTTTGTTATTTTCTCTGGTGGTTGTCTGTGCTTGTGCCCCCCTCCGGTGTGAGTTAGCATCTAGCCCCTAGACAACTTCTGGAGGGGGGTTACATGTTAAAAGAGGACTCATATAAGGAAGTTCTACACGAAGAAAGTACATTTTTCTTTTACTTTAATTTAACATCTGTGGTTGAATTTATCTAATCTGGGACACCTTGTCCCAGGGTGTGGGTGTAAAAGATATACACTGATTCAATTTGTATAAGGTACAACATGTTTGCTGCATGATTTTATTACAACAAGATTCTAAAAATGAAAAAAAAAGCACAAGGAAATAAAAAATAAAAAAAAAACATAATTACCTAGCATTTTTCAAGATGTAACAGTCAGGATCACATAACATCGCTGGGATTCTTTTCTCATCTGTGCTTCAGATTGCTTTGAGGACAGGAAGACTGCATACCCTTCCCTCTTCCTGGCTTCGGGCTCTGAGCTACAAACCTGGAGACCTGGGTTTGAATCCCACAGCCCCTACTTGCATACTGTGTGACCCTGAGCAAATCACTTAACTTCCTTGTGATCCCAGATCACACCTGTAAACAAGCTTTCAGCTTAGTGTGTCTCTCCTGGTAAAAAAAACAAACAAAAAAACCCTGAAAAACAAAGGCTGCTTGCAGTTGTTTTCAAGGCTCTGGGCAGACGGAAAAGAGGGACTTGAAAAGTAAGCATGGAGTAAAGAAAGAAAATGTGGGGTTGGTTCTGTAGGTGGCCATCTTGACAGAGCAAGGAGAGGATAGTACAGTATAGAATAATTAGAATGCTGTTGCAATAGGCTTTAGAAAAAGAAATAAGAATAGAGTCCCTCTAATTCCAAGGAAGGATGACCAGCCCTACCACACACCTACAAAGCATTCATAAGGGGAATTACCGATGAACATGATATCTGTGATAGAAGAAGAACTAGAAAAAATCAGTTGGAAACTTTAGAGCTCCAAATTCAACAAGCTCAAAATTAAAACGCAGCGACGCATCTGCAGTTTCATAAGAAACAATTGGAAAATCTTACACAGAAATATAAAGAGATACAGAATGAACAAGTGGAAAGCCGTACCCCAAAACGAAACACTAGTTTCTTTTGGGGAAATCAGGTAAAATGCTAGTGTACTTAATAAACAAGGAGAAAGCAGAGAGAGATCGAGGCAATAGAGACAGATACAGTAGGGGCACAAAATTCATCGGTGCAAGAAGGTATTAACAAGGATTTTTATAAGTATTACCAAAATCTATACAAATCAGAATACTCAAGGGAAAAACTTATAAATTTAGATGATATAGAAATAGACATTCCAACTCTTCACCCAACTTACAGTAATGATCTTGATTAAACAATAACAAAGCAAGGGATATTTCTAGCTGTTAAACAGCTAAAGGGAGGCAAGGACCTTGGTTCAGATGGAATACTGATAGAAACACAGAAACATAGAATCTGTCCGCATGAAAGAACCACTTGGCCCACCCAGTCTGCCCAGATGGTCCCTGCTTAGTCTGTCTCAGTGAATCCTAATTAGTCTCCAGCAATCCTCCCTGCCCTCTTCCTAGTATTCTCCTGTGTCTATCCCATTCATGCTTGAAGTCCCCTACTGTTATCGATACTTCTGCTGGCAGTCTGTTCCAGGCATCTACCACTCTTTCAGTGAAGTAGTACTTCTTAAACTCCCCCCCCCAATTCAACTCATGCCCTATGATTCTGGTGCTCTTCCTCATTTGAAACAGATTCACCTCTTGCACTTTGCCCCCCATGAGGTACTTGTAGGTCTCCAGCATGTCCTCTCTCGCTCTCCTGTCTTCCAGGGTGCACATGTTGAGATCCCTCAGTCTCTCATAGGACTTTTGGTGCAACACCTGGACCATTTTAGTTGCCCTCCTCTGTGCTGCCTCTACCCTGTCTATGTCCTTTTTGAAGTGCAACCTCCAGACTGGGCACAATACTCCAGGTGGGGTCTCTTGCTAGAGAGAGCTCTCCCTATGCAGCAAAGCAACCCACTGGCCCTAGCCACTGCTTTATCACACTGCCCTGCCACTTTGACATCATCAGATATGATAATCCCAAGGTCCCTTTGCTGTTTAGTGACTAACAGTACCTTCTATACTCATTTCTTGGGTTCCCATTCCCTGGGTGCGTGATTTTGTACTTTTTGGCACTGAACCCCAACTGCCATGCTCTTGACCACGTCTCGACTTTCCCAAAATCCCTACACATTCTTCAAGCTCTTTCCTTACTGTCCAATCTATTACACATTTTGGTATTCTCTGAAAAAAGACAGACCTTCCCTTCCAGTTCATCTGCAATGTCACTTATGAAAACATCGAAGAGGACCAGTCCAAGTCCCAGTACTGAGTCCTGCGGCACCCCCGGACACTGTCCTATCATTAGAGTGAGTGCCATTAACCACCACATTCTGTTGTCTATCCATTAACCACTTTCTAACCCAATTTACCTCTTTGGGATCCCACCACTAGGTTGTTCAATTTCTTAGTTTCCTGTTCACCCCAGAGTGTTGAAGACCTTGCTAAAGTTCAGATAGGTCATGTTCACTATTCTCCTCTGATCTATTTCTCTCATCACCCAGTCAAATAACTCAATCAGATTTATTTTGTTTACTTATTGAATTTTGGTAACCGGGTAGGCCCACTAAGACAAGACAGTCCGTTTTTTCAGTGGCGACTCAGTAAGTGCAGTACATTGATAGTGCAATAGTTGACACAGGAAACCATAAAGGTATGACAATTGCAATAAAAGCGACTAACACAGTTACAGGATTATGTTGCAATACAACACAATTAAGTCATACAAACATTCACAACTAGCATAGGAACATATACAGAGAACATAAATACTACAGTATACTATGGCAGACAGTAACAATCATCAATCCCCATTTACAGATAATATTGTACATAGTTGAGATTGTACAGATAACATTGTACCTAACTGAGACATTCAGTGATGCTAAGCACACAGGCAGTGGAGCGGTAGTCGGTAGAAAGCCCAGCAGTCATCAATAGCAGGAGCAAGGCGGGGCAGCTAGTTGAGTTTGCAGCGGCATTGAAATTGAGGGAGCAAAGAGCATAACCCCCTTCCCCCTTCATGAATCCATGCTGCCTTTGGTCTAGCAGCCCACTGTATTCAAAATACTCTACCAGCCTTTCTTTTAGGAGTGTTTCCATTAATTTCCCAGCACTGAGGTGAGGTTCACTGGCCTACAGTTACTAGCCTCTTCCCTACTGCCTCCATCATGAAGAGGGACCATGTCTGCTCTGCTCCAGTCCTCCAGAACCATGCCTGTTTCCAGTGAGCTGCTGAATAAGGCTGTCAGCGGGGCAGCCAGTACCTCTCTGAGTTCATTCAGTACCCTTGGGTATATCCTGTTTGGCCTATAGCCTTGTCCACTTTCAGAGCTGCAAGTCTCTTCAGGACTGGTTCCTCTGAAAATGGACTTGAGTCCAGCTCCCATGCCCTTTTGTTCCTGCTGAGCACTGATCGTCTGTCCCTCCTCCCTCCACTGTGAAGACTGAGTAGAAGTACCTGTTTAGGATGCCTGCTTTTTATTGGTCTCCTTCTGTGCAGTCTCCCTCTGCTGTCATCCTTATCCTCACTATCCCACCCCTTGCTTTCCTTTTCTCACTTATGTACCTGATGAAAGTCTTATCCCCTTGGCTACCCTTTCATTGTCTGCACTTTTGCTCCCCTCACTGCCTTGCCTGCATCCCTCTGTTTTATCTGGTACACCTCGCTGTGTTTCTCCCTCTGCATTTCCTTATACTGTACCTCCTGAATGCTACACTTTTTTCCTTCACCACCATGACAGCTTCCCTACAGTACCATAACAATCTCTCTTTTCTTTTACTTTTACTTACTTCCTTCATACAGAGGCAGGTTGCCTTCATTATGCCCTCCCTTATTCTCCTCACTGTTCCTCTACCCCTCTCTGGCATTCCTCCCCTATCAGTACACCATGGCTCCATTATGGTCACCAAATTCAGACTAGCCTCTTCCATGATAGCCTCCAGGTCTGGAATTTCATTTCCCAGACTTCTTGCATTGGCGCACATGAATATCCATACCGTACCCCTCCCACCTAACTCCCTGCTTTCTCCCCCCCACCTGTACTGTTTTCTGAAGCTCCCCCTGACCCCCTTCCCTTGTTACCCTCTCCATTACCTGTCTTCTATACTCCTCTCTTCTTGCCATCCTGATTTTTAACCCCACCTTGTCCTCCACTTGTCCCCACCCCTCTCTTCCTGCATTCCTGCCTGGGGGAGTGTCTTCCCCTTGGGCCCTCCCTCCTTGTTGCTTCACCATCTGGGAAAGGCAATCTTTGCCCCTTTTAGTATTACAGCCTCGTCCCCCCGGCTAATTTAGATGCTCATCCAAGTAGTATTTAAACTTCATACTAAGGACTGTGGTCCTTATCCTGGAAGGATGAAGGCTGTCTTCCCTATAGAGGCTCATATCCTCCCAGGCTGGTCCTCAGTCCCTAATGTCACTGAACCACTCCTTCATGCACCAAGCCTGCAACCAGTTGTTAAAAACGTGACCCAAAGTGCCCTTTCTTTGCCTCAGCCATACACAGGTAACACCTTGTCATATGCCACCATCCATGCTACCTGCTTCATGCCCCTCCCAGCTCCATGAAATTACCCTGAAGTACCCCATCCTATTTCTTGCCAGGTCATGTTGTGCTGGGAAAATGGTCTGACTGAAAGTACCTCTTGGCCAACCAGAAGCCAGTATTCTTTCTGCCCATTTCATAATAAAGGATTTGGAGAAGGCTGGAGTCAGACCAACATTTAGAAGTTGGATCCAAATTATCTACTCTACTCCAATAGCTCATATTACCACTAATAACCTCATATCTTCCAGTTTTAAATTAACAAAAGGAACCAGACAGGGATGCCCTATATCCCCATGCTTTTTACCTTATCACTAGGACCTTTGACAAATAAAATCCGAATCATGTGTAACCCCTACACCCCTGCCTTTTTGCAAACGACAGGTGGTATGCTGTTGAAGCTGACAGCAGTACCAGGTGGGGGACTGGGTTCCGGGAGGACTAGGTTACTCGGCACAAGGGCTAGGTTTGGCTACTCTGCACAGGGGCACCCAAGTAAATCCAAACACAGGAAGCAATAACTAATGTCCAATACCAGGGATGGGATTCTAAAGTGTGGCTTTTATTCACATCCAAACTGAACAAACAAAGCATAGATGGACCCCCACGGGGGCTACACTCCTGGTAATGCAGATAAGAGAAACAGAGCATTTTCTCAACACTTCAGCCCTCAGGCTCTGGACCCACTAGACACACAGCCCAGACTTGCACGCTGCTTTGGGTACACAGCCCGACTTGTACACTATTTGGGGTTTCCCTGGCTCGGCTCCCCTGCCAGCCACTCGAACACCTTCCATTTGACATGGACACTTTTTCCGGTGGCTCCCTAAACCACCTTAGAGCCTTTGACTCCTTAAGGGAAATTTCCTTTCAATCCCATGTCTGGGTACTTCCCTCAGCATTGGCCAAGTACCTGAGGCAAAGTAAAAGGGCCACAGAGCAAATCCATAGAGGTGAACCTGGTTACTAAAGATGGGGGGTTTCCCACCTCTAGCTTCCACAGTCCATACCCGGCCATTTCTCTGATATTAAACAACTCTTTCTGAAAAGCTTGGCAATGTAGATTAAAGGGTAAATGCATAGCACATTTCCTCTACATGTCTTGACTTTCCCCTTGTACTAGACTCGAACATACTTAAACAACTCTTTCTGAAAAGCTTGGCAGTGTAGATTAAAGGATAAATGCATGGCACATTTCCTCTACATGTCTTGACTTTCCCCTTGTGCTGGACTTGAGCATACTTTTACTTTGGCTTAGCCTATTCCTCTAGGCCTTCCACTGATTAAGCAGTCCAATCCCCACTTTACAACAGTTCAGGTGAAACATAGGCCCCATGTAAGAGCAGAACTCACCCTTTGGTTGCAGGTACCCCACAGGCGATTCTTGACAGCTTCTGGTGCCGCAGCACAACTTAAAAAAATAAGGCAGCTTCTTCCCTAGCCGGAACCAGGATGTTGCCCCTGGAATAACAGGCAAACCTTTTACCCCCATCCCCTCAGGGATGGGGCACAGAGACCAGTAACAGCAGTCTCCACCACTTCACGAACAGCTTACTGTGTTCCTCTTTTGGCGGAAACACACATCTCTCCCTAAAAGTAGCTCTATATAAGAGCTTTAGGCTCCAAGAGCCTGTGCACAGAACTGCTGTGCTCCTCTCTTCAAGACTGCTCACACACAACTGCTGCTCACTGTTCAAAAACTCCCAACATTCTAACCTAACTCCCAACTGCAGATTCCAATGTGGCTCATGCAGCTGCAATAGTTCTATGGTGATGTCATCCCTCAGTCTCAGCTGAGACTGAGAACAGAGTGAGACAGTGTGAAACCCATTTAACTGGAGTTTCACAAGCTGCCTTCCCTGCCTACCACTAGGTCTTACTGGGATTCTAGTAACCCCGGGTAACAGGGGGGTTACACATGCACTTAATAGAAGGTTATACAATAGGTCCACATAACATAAAGCTTTAATTGTATGCAGATCACCTACTTTTATACGTCACTAACTATTGAACAGAAATTCAATTTCTTCTAGAAATATTTGCAGAATATGGAGCCAAATCTCGATTAAAAATAATCTGGTTAAAAACAGAGGTTTTAGCACTTAATCCAACTCAGATAAATATTCCAGAGGGGGAACTTCCTTTCAGGAGTTCTAGAAACAAATGAAAATATTTGTGTATGCAACTCACAGATGATTTAAATACTTTTAGGAAACTTAATCTGGATCCACTACTAGAAGAAATAAAACAGGATTTAGAAGAATGTCGGACCTTCCACTCTCACTACTGGGTAGGGTGCAAGTTATTAAAATGAACACTCTTCCAAGACTATTATATATACTCCAAGGCACATCAGTAGAAATTAGTATACATTTATTTTCTCAGTGAGATAAAAAATAATATTTAAATTTCTTTGGAAAAACAAAAGACCCCATTTAAATATGAAACATTCTGACTACATGACACATTCAGGCTGGCTTGGAACTGCCACATTTTTGGTAATATTTTGTTCTCAACCATATTGGGCCAGATGTATGAATGCTTCCCTGAACAGCTGCCTTACTGGATGTATCATAAATTAGATATTAGTAATTACTTAAGTTACAAATATATCAGATATTGTGTATGAATAATATAAGGAGGGTAGAGCACTCGGCAGGAATAATGTATTTGCTGCAACAACTTATAAAATCTGTTCGAAAATGAATAAACAGAATAATAGATAAGAAATCATCATTAACAATGTTATATTTCCATTGAGGGATCCTGGTGACATCATAAACCAAGAGAGAAAGCTCAAGCGGTTTATGATGTCACCAGAATCATAAGATGGAATGCTAAGCCTAGTTACTGCTGGCTTACTATCTGTTATTTTTTGTAATATATGGAACACTCCAACCATTTCTTCTCATAATACCATTGATCTGGAGCCCAATATTCAAAAGTTTGTGCGGGTGCTAACTGGTCTTTGCCCATGCAAACCAGGGTTTGTGCCGGATTCCCATATTCAAAAGGGACCCCTTCCATGGGCAAACAGGACATAATGTATGCGGGCGGGCAAGGGGAAGGACTTGGTCATGAATAGCCACGCTACCCCGTATTCAGTGGCTTTGTGCTGCACAAAAGGGGTTAGCATGGTCCTTTTGCACAGCGCAAATACTGCTGAATAAAACCCGACTTATTCCAGGCAACCCTAGTGGCTGCCAGAGGTAATGCAGCCAGCTAGCCGGTTTGCCACTGGGGAAGCACACCTGCACCCTGTGGTACGTGGCACCCCTCCCTCCAATTACCAGTCTATTGTAGAAATAAAACCCTCCCTGGTGCTAGTGGTTCCCTCTCCCTCTAATTTCCAGCTTGTTGTAAACATTACAACCCTCCCTGATGTCCAGTGGTCCCCCGACACCGATTCACCACCCATCACAAATCCATAATCCCTGGTGTCTAGTGACCCCCACTGTGGCACTAAACACCCACCCTCCCAGTCACCTTATAGGTATCCTTGGTGCTGCAGGTGAGCACACGGTGACCAGTGCAGCCCTCCTCACACCTCCTCAGCTGGCCACCATATGTCCAGACAGGGAGTGCATGTCTTATTTATAGGACAGGGTGTGTCACCCTGTCCTATAAATAAGATATATGCTCCCTTCCTGGACATTTGGCAGACGGCCAAGTAGGCGTGGGGGGGGCTGCGGTGGTCACCGTGTAGCTTCTGCGGCACTAAGGATACTAGTAAATTGACTGGGAGTGGGTATTTGGTGCTATGGTGGGGGGGCCACTGGACACCAAGGATTACAGAATTGCAATAGGCAGTACCATGGATTGGTACGGCGGGGACCACTGGATGCCAGGGAGGGTTATAATGTTTACAACAGGCTGGTGACTAGAGGAAGGGGGGAACAACTAGCATCAAGGAGGATTTTATTTCTATGATGTGCTGGTGACTGGAGGGAAGGGGACCACTAGCACCAGGAAGGGTTTTATTCCTACAACAGGCTGGCGAGGGGAAGGAGGGGCACCACTAGCACCAGGGACAGCTACACATGTCTGGGACCAGGCAATTGGGGTGGCAGAGCCATGCCAACCTACCTCGTTACGCATGCATATGAGCCCATAATGGGCATGCAAATGACCCCTTAGTGCCTTGTACGCCCCAATAGGCTCATTTGCATGGGTCCCTTTGAATACTGTAGATAGCGCTCCCATGCTAGCCACTCTGGTGATGTACTTTGGGATCCATGTCAGGGCAGTGCTACCCTACCTAGCGCTGTGCTAACATGGCTCCATATTCAGTCGAATAGTGCTGGAGTGCTATTCGACTGAATATAGCATCCTCGGGCTCCCAGGCAATCGCAAGGCGCAGTGCACGGTTTTGCGCTCCGCTTTGCACTATTTTGAATATTGAGCCCCTGATGTCAGAATGATAGTATTATGACCTTCTGATATCAGAGCAATGGTATTATGAATTTTGATGCCACTGATTCACTACTGGGAAAAATGACACTCATATATATTACAAAAATATTAATTATAAAAATCATATTTCAAACCATACACTTATAATAGATAATGGGTTTCATCAGTTATTTATGAAAAGGGTTTTGAAAACATGGTGCAACATGGGCATTCAAAATACAGCTAATATGTTTGAAAATTCACAGTTAATGTTCTTTTCTCAGCTTCATACCAAATTCAGATGAGATAAAACTCAGCAGTTTCGATACTTTCGGTTAAGATCAGTATTAAGTGAGCTACTGGGAAAGTCCCGTAGACTACAGAACCACTTTGATCTACATGAACTGCTAAATAAAACCACTACAGGATCCAAACTAATATCAAAGATCTATAAAATATTATTAGATAATCTTTAAAAATGACTGAACTAAACTGAGGAATGGAAGGTAAAAAGAACTCAGTATTTGTCATTCTGAGGAGAAATGGGACTAAACTATGTACTTCTTGGCATATAACAAAAAATGAAAGAATTAATCAGTTTCTTTTTTTTTTATACTTAGTTTATTCAGTAAGTACATACAGGTACCATACATCAGTAAGGGCTGGAGCATACATTCTGTTGTACATTTGACAAAATTAGTCAATACAAGAATAAACATGAAACAATTTAAAAAAACAGTAAACACTGATGGGTCATTGTAACATAGCTAAAAAGTCTTTAAAGAGCAGCTGACACCTTCAGAAGAACTTTTATTGTATTTGTATTTTATTTTATTGAAAACCAGGATTACAATAACCTATGAACCAGAGGTTCTTTTACAAAGGTTCTGTGCTAATAAAGAGAGGTACTACAAACAGGGGTACAAACATGGTGGTTACAGTTACAGTCACAAAACAGTGAGTTACAATGATGGCTAAATTGCATGTACATTGAGCAGTCAGAGGTTTGACCTAGTCGAGATAAGTGCAAGGAGGAGGAGGGTTAAAGTGCAGTACGAGGGGGTGGAGAGGGGGAGGGTAGGAACAGCGGAGGAGTGGTACAGTGGGATGCCGCTGGATTAAGAGGGCCCGGAGGGTGGTAAGGAGTGTGACACAGAGATAAGGGGGACGGGATCAAGGGGATAGGGAGGTGACGCGGGGAGGAAGAGCAGGGAGGAGAGGGAGGGATGGAAACAGTGACATTATAAGCCATGGGCTGGGGGTGTGGGCAGGAGATGGGGGCGGCCAGGCGGGAAGAAAGTGAGCCGAAGTAGAAAAAGAGAGCTGGGGATGATGTATAAGTAGGGAAGGCTGCGAAGGGAGGGAGGAGGAGGAGGAGTTGAGGAGGTAGGCTGAGCAAGAAGCAGGCCTAGGTAAAGTATTCACAGCAGCTTTCAGCAAGTAGGTGTTGTCAAAGCTTCAGTTTAAAAAACCCAGTTTTGGTTCAGCATGCGTGTCAGAGGGGAGACAGTTAAGAAAGGTGGGAGCTCTTTAAGCAAAGATCCACTGGGCAAGAGTGGTCCTGGCGAAGGGGACGAGATAGGATTGCTTGGTTGAGCTCCACATACACTTAGTTTTAGGTGCCAGCTGAATGAAGGACTCCATGGGGGTTAGGCCATGACTGATCTTTTTAGCGAATAGGCACATATAGTAGGTGATCCTTGCCTTGAGAAGGAGCCAGCAGGATCGCTCATAGAGTTCACAGGTAGGGGTCCGTTTGTCAGATCTGGAGATCAGTCTGCAAGATTGTTAAGTGCAATTGAGATTCTTGTATGGGACGTGTCAGAGGCTGCACCGTATATAACTAGACCACAGTCGATAAGTGAAAGGACTGAGGTGGTGACCGCAAGTCTTAGAGCTTCAGGGGTCATGTACTGACGATGTTGATGTAGAATCCCTATCCTGGAGTTAATGACTTTGTCAAATTGGTTAATATGAAGATTATATGAGACAGCAGTATCCAACGTAATACCAAGGTATTTAAATTATTGAACTTGCTCGAGTGGTTGGCTTTTGTTGTTTCGGATGCTTAGGCTGGCTGCCTTGTGGGTGTTGTGGGGGTTGGCAAAGAGCATGACCTTTTTTTTTGTAATTCATGAGCAGTTTATGTTGCTCAAACCAGGTCTCCACCAAATTTAAGATGGATTGTAGGTCAGCCATATGTGTGCGAGGTTCAGGGCTACAGGAGAAGAGGACGGCATCATCCGCATACAACACCATGTCTGTGTTGCTGGCCTGGGGAAGATTATTGATAAACAAGCTAAAGAGAAGAGGGCCAAGGATGGAGTCCTATGATACTCCAGAAAGAACTGGAAGACTATTTGAAAGAGTTTCGACGATCTTGACCTGCTGGGTGTGGCAAAAAGGTAACTTCTGAACCAGCAGGAGATTCAGGAAAGAGCCTGAGCAAGGGGAGGGAGAGGAGCAGGAGGGAGTGGTTCACTGTATCAAATGCCTTAGTTATATCAATGTAGATTGATCCAACTAAGTGGCCATTGTCCAAGGACTGATGGATGTAACTGGTGTAAGGCAGAAGGACAGTGGTGGTACTGTTATCAAAATATAATATTTAGACACAGTCTAGCTTTATTGCACATTAGTTCTGTATTCCACCTCCCCATTATTTATTACTGAGGTCATCTGCATGAAAACAGGACCTTTGCTCCTGAAGAGTTCATCTATTCCTATTGCTGTCTCCCTACCAGAGGTCATAATGCACTGCTTGTGACATCAGAGTTTCTCCCATGGCAACAGATTGTGATGTCACAATAGAGGATTATGACTTGAAGTAGGGAGTCAGCTATAGAGGCAGATGAACCCTGAGGGATAATGATCATATATTCTTGCAAATGTCCTTAGTAATAAATACTGAGGAGGAGGAATCTTCAGAATATATATTAAATGGAAGCTGAATTGTACCTAATTATTATGTTTTTCAAAGTTTTTTTAAGGCGTCAGCAGCTCCTGAAGTATTACTACTTGATCCAGCTTCCTCTATACAAACATTGAAGATGTCTGAGAATGAATCAAATTCAAGTTCATACTCTGCACAGAATACCTTAAGCCCCTTATTTACTTAAACCAGAGGGCTGCTGGGAGCCAAGGCAGATGATCAGCTTGGTTTCCATGTTTTTTTCTATGGTCAGAATCCCAGAAGCCCTGCTGAAGGACACAAACAGAAAGGTCATTGACACTGTGGTTCCTGTAGGTAAAGTGGGATACAATGGGTTTATCAGTGTCTCCATTCCTGACTGCCCTGTAGTGTTCCCTGAAATGGTCAGCAAGGCGTCTACCATCTCTCCAATGTAAATAGCTGCACTCTTCCTGCAAAGAATGCAATATACCACATTAGTGGAGGTGCATGAGAACTCCTTGGTGATGTGAAAAACACCTGTAGGACACTGAATTTCAGTCACACTAGAAAAAAATTTGCAGGTGTAGCAGCAAGTTCTGTTGCAAGGTTTGGTACCTGGTAAGGAGGAACTGCTAGAAGTAGGTAGGTTGCTTTCTACCAGGAGATTCTGCAGGTTGGGTGGCCAGCGATAGGAGGCAATAGATGGTTCTGTAAAGGAAGCAGCAATGTTGGGGTCAGTTTGCAAAATAGGAAAGTTACTGGTGATGATCCTGTGAAGAGAAGGTGTACTCTGATAGAAAGGATACACTAGTGGAATTCGTTGTTGTTCTTGCGTGACAGTATCCTTCCTGTGGGGGTCAAGGTTATGGGGCATGTTACTGACCTGGGAGACTGCTCTGTCCACTGTGCTTTCAGGGTATCCCCTGTTAATAACATTTTTTTGCATTATTTGGGCCTGCTCAGCAAAAGCATCCTCTTCACTGCATAATCTGCGACGTCTAAGAAACTGTGAATAAGGCAGGCCATTCTTGACATGTTTAGGATGGAAGGAGCTGTGGAGGAGGAAACTGTGAGAGTCAATGGGTTTGTAATAAACTGATGTCTTCAGACCAGTGTTCTGTACTGACAGTTGGATATCCAGAAAAGGCAGTGTAGAGGAGGATACTTCAACACTGTATTGAAGGGAAGGATGGGCTGTGGTAAACTTGTCGAGGAAGACTTGGAGGGTCTCCCTGGAGCAGTAGGTGGCTCCCACGCAGTCATCTATGTAGTGTTTGTAGAGTTCAGTCACAGTCCCTGTGAATGAGAGAGAAAACTGTTCCTCCACCCAACCCACAAACAGATTAGCAAAGGTGGGACCCTTCTTGGTACCCATGGCAACTCCACTGACCTGCTGAAAAAAACTGTTATTAAAAGAAAAAGCATTGAGTTTAAGACCACGTTCTGCCAGATGAGTTAGTGTGTGTGTTTCAGTTGCTGCTGGACTTCATGCTTATTCAGGAAATGCCACAAAGCTGTCAGGCCATCATCGTGGGGGATCACTGTGTAAAGAGATTTGATGCCCATGATGAAGATGAGCAGATGAGAGCCACTGAATCCTAACCTGTCAAATAACTGGCGAGCATGGTTAGTGTCTTTAACATAGGAGGGCAGGGACTCAACGAGTGGTTTCATGAGGCTGTCCAAATATGCAGAGATGTGGGATGCGGGGCAGGAGCAGGCAGACACAATAGGACGACCAGGTTACCTGTTTTGTGGATTTTGGGAAGGAGATGAAACCTAGATGCCTGGGGATACTGAACTATAAGTCTCTTAGCTGAAGCAGGGAGCTCTTTGTTTTCAATAGCAGAGGTGATGGTGGTGGTAACCTCAGTCTGATAGTCAGCAGTGGGGTCCTGTGGAAGAGAAGCATAAAACCTGGTGTCAGAGAGTTTCTGTGTGGCCTCAGTGATGTATTGCTCCTTTTGCCAAACCACAACAGCACCTCCCTTATCAACTGGTTTAATAACAATATAATTCCTCCATTGCAGAGATCTGAGGGCTGAGGGCTGCAATGAAATTTAAGTTAGTGGTATTTTCCATGCATTGATTAACAAAATAATCAATAGCAGCAAAACGTCCTGGAGGGGGTGTCCATGCACTTTGTTGGGGATTGATTTCATTGATTGTACTGGTGACACTGTGATCATCTGCAGGAAGAGAAGTCTCATTAGAAAAATTAGCCATAAGGCGTACTCTGCGATAGAAGTACTGCACATCAACTTGAACCATGCTGCACACTTGTATTTCTGTAAGGGAAAAAGTGTAAGGTCATACCTATTGGCAAAAGAAATCCAAAAATGGAGCACTGGTTGGGGGGGGAGTGAAGGTGGAGCAGACATCAGAGGAAAGGGACATGGCGATCACTGTTAGTGACAATCTAAACCCCCATGCTCAGTGCCAGAAGGCTGCAGAGAAAGCAAATAGGACACTGAGGTGCGTAGGGTGGAGAGCTACTAGTAGAAGAAGGGAGGTGATTTTGGGTGGAAAGGAAACGGGTGAGAGGATTTGGATGGGATGTTGAAATAAAGTCAGGGTCTATTGGTAGATCAGCTCTGGTACAACATTAGGCTGGGTACAAGCAGGTACTAGGCTGACACGGTGGGCTATTGGATCTTTTCTGCCGTTGATATTTATGTTTCTGGAATGTGGCCAAGCCACAACCTCTGCAGCTGACCAACAGTCCCCTATGCACCTTCCTGAGCTGCATGTATATATGAGAGCATGTCTGAGTGTGTGTGTTTGGATGGGAAACTAGGCCTACAACATTTCCTACCCCTGCATCCCTTCTTCCATAAGTCTCTCTTCTCCATAAGTCCAGGTAGTTAAACTTGTGGCACTTACATGAATGGCATGACTCACCTCTGGACAACTTGCCTTTGCTCATGGAGACCTCCTCTTTATATTGGCTTCCCTTACAACTGGACCAAGAAGTGCTGCCCTACCCCACTTATATCCTGCCCCCTGCTGGAATGCAACAAGCTTGTTCAGCTCCACCTTTAATTAGCTACCTGCTGCACAGGTACTGTGGTAAGCAATAAGCCCTCAACAAGCTGCAATATTCTAATCAGCTTTTGTGCCAAAAAACATTCAAGCAATCTTCAACTTATGCACGCTAACACTTTAAAGGGGCAAGGACATTTGTGCTAATTGGCAGTAGTTAGTAATGTTCCTAAAAACAGAAATGCACATTAATACCATCACTGATGCCACTCTCCCAGTTGTAAGAGTGGACCCACGTGCATTCTTAGGGCATGAGAACCATGAACCAAAGCTGAGCAGTTCTGATACCCTAGGGATGTAAGAGAGACCACTCTTAGAACCGTAAGAGTGGTCTCAGTGGTGGTATTAAAATATTATTGATCCAGATCAACCAACAATATATTAACATTTGGAAAACCTGCACCGAACGTGCCCATTTCTAGGGCAGCAGTGCACAAGACACTCTTCCCAGAATAAGAATGTCTCGTGCACAGAGGAATGAAGCACTCTGATTGGTTGGAAATGCTCTCTTGATCTATAATGAAAGACTTATCTCCCAATGAGCCATATTTATCTGTACCTGAAGAAACACTGACATGAAAAACCTGTGTTTTCGATAATTTTTCATTTGAGGGACAGCATTCTGCAAAGTTCTCTTCACTGAACCAGTACTTAGCAGTTTTTGTCCCAGTTTGTGAACAGAATGTTGAGCATGAACTGTTATCCTATCAGAACCACTGAAAAAGTACAAAGGCAGCTGCATAAACAGCAGAGGACTGGAGCACAAACAAAAGAGAAGAGGTACTCACAAACAGAAGGCAGTTCGACTGCACGGTCTCCAGAGGTCCGTAACAAGATAAAGTCTAACAAATAATATCAGGATAAAAACAGCATTTGAGAAAGCGCAAGTTACGCATGAAAACATTTGGCTGGTTTGTTGAAGGAGGGGCGTGTACTTCACCTGCTGGTGGGCTGTTTGTTTCATGACATCTTTCTTTGGAATAAAGTGCCGTTTTTATCCTGATATTATTTGTTGCACTTTATCTTGATACAGAGATCTTTAGACCGTGCAGCCGAACTGCCTTCTATTTGTGAGTACCTCTATCAGAACCATGCTCAGAGTTCTGTGCACACACTGTGGCATAGCTAAAACTGCAGATCACTGGTTCACGAAGACAACTGTAACAGGATTCTGCACATAAGAATAAAACAATGCAAAATACAATATTTCACATCACGCTTTATTCAGGAATAGTTACATATGGATCATTTGGGCTTATGGATATCATTTCTGTAAACTGGAACATTATAAACAGCTACCAATTAGAAATAATTTCTCAAGGATTAAATACTTTTCTGTCAGAGCTACTGTAGGTGTTTCTGCTTGCTCTGCGCCAGCTGTCTCAACACAGGGTCTCATCTAACTAGTCACTTATACCCTGGCCGACAGTCCTTCCTTTCTTTCTTTCTTTCTTTCTTTCTTTTCTCTTCCTTCCTTCCTTCCTTCCTTCCTTCCTTCCTTCCTTCCTTCCTTCCCTTTGCTACAATGGAAAAATAATGTTACAGAAAAAATATATGCAAACAACTATTGTGCCACATGTGTAATGGAAGGTTCAGATCTCAATTGTGACTGAAGATGTATTTTGAAGGAAAGCATGGGCAACACCAGATACGAGGTTGCTCAGTAATTTTTTAAAACCTGTCAGCTTTTCCATTTTTGCAACAGTTTTGAATTCAAGAAATCAAGGAACCAGGACCTTCATCAAGTGATCTTGGATATGGAGAAAGTGCAGAAATGCACAGGAAACACAACCTAGTGAACTATCACCATTAGGGTTTTAGCTCGCTGCTAACAGTTTGTGAGAGCCAGTGGTTAAACTGGAAATCTGTGGTTGGGAATTCTCCTTGCTCTGTTACTGATGAGAATGGACAGTCTTAGAGGTATTATTGTAAGTGCTCCAAAGGTGTGATGAGAGCAGAAACTCACACATTCATCTACAATAAGGTGAGGACAGAGTTCCTGTGGGTTCTTGCAAAACTTAATTTCTGTTGACAGCCCCACTGTATCAGCATAAAGGAGGGTTAACATGTCCCTTTAAGGTAAATGTATATGTGTGTGTGTGTAGTTCTGTAAAATAATTTCACTTACATTTCTCATTAATTTTTAGATATCAATCTTCTGTTCAGGGGTGTGGTAGTTTCATAACATTTGCAGAAAGGGATGTCTCTGAGAGCAGATGTATGTTATCCTGTGTGGTTTGCAGTTTCATTGGGTCGTCACTGCACCCTAATATTTTTCATTCATCACACCCTGATGTTCGTTACAGGAGGCCATGCTTTAGTAGGAGGACAGAATGATGGAAGAAATATAATGTTTTTTCTGTTGTCCTTATTGCTGAGGCAGGCAGCCCCTTTGATGGTAGCTGTAACCCCTATGAAAAACCCCACCATAGGATCCACATTCTTTGGACATATAAACTTGGGTGGGAAGGTATGACTTGCAACCCCTTTCAACTTTGTAAAATCAGGGTGTGCAGCCCCTGTGATTCTGAAGAAATGACACTAATGTGCTGCTGTAGCAAAACTTGGTTCTTCGTTCTGAGGGGAATACTATTTGTTCCTTGCATTTACCTGCTCCTTATTGTGCATTCAACAACAAGAAGGTAGACAGTTCTTACAAAACAAGAATGATGGCATCCACCCTTTTTCAACAGTCACGGTAACCACTGCACTGAGAAATGCATCTTAAATATTTGCCGTGCTTGCAACTCTGCTTCTGACTCAGCTCTATAAGAGGCCTCCAAAAAACAGAAATACTTACTAATGACAACGACCTAACTGACGAGTCCCTAAATGTTTGACCATTGTAACCTCTGCATACTAACAGAAGTACTCCTGAATGACCATGGCAACCCCTCCCCAATAATCAAAAGCAAGATTTTTGTATAAATTCAGGACTCCAGTTTGGAAAGCTTCCTCACACTGCTACGTGCAGTTTCAGTGCTTAAATGTTTTGTGCAAGTGCCATACTGAGTACTGCTTCTGTACCCCCCACCCCGTATTCCTTGGTCATGTGCAGAAGCCCTATTAGGAGAGACTGAGTGTTGTCAATATGTACACCCTGGAAGAGAGGAGGTAGAGGTGGGACATGATAGGGACCTATAAATACTTCACGGGGTGAATACGGTACAGATGGGGAGTATTTTTCAGAGAAGAAGGTGCATGAGAACATGGGGGAACGCAGTGAAGCTGGAAAGGGGGAATTCAGGAGGGAAGTGAGGAATAACTTCTTCACTGAAAGAGTGGCGGATGCCTGGAACAGTCTTCCAGTGGAGGTAGTGGGGTCAAAAATAGAGGTGGGCTTCAAGCAAACAAACTAATTTCGCTGCTCACTCTGGAGAGAGCTTGAGCTGGTGACCCACACCTGATCAACTATTTTACAAATAGGCACACTTGAGAGATTAAACTGACAGCAAAATCAGTACATAGCAGCATTTACTAAGTGAACTGAGGATGGCGACCGTCCGCTCCAGTGCTTCGGCCAAAGGATCTGCATCATGGGGTATCAAAAGTCCCATAGACAGCAGAGAGGCCATGCAAAAATGGTGCAGGGGCTACAACAAATGTCCTATGAGGAGAGACTGAGGGATCTGAACGTACCCTGGCCTGGAACAGAGGGGGGAGAAGGGGGACACGATAAAGACCTTTAAATAACTCATGGGGGTAAATAAGGTACAGGAAGGGAACACTTTTCTGAAAGGAAAGTGTACAAGAACTAAGGGGCATGCATTGAAGCTGGAGGGAGGAAAGTTTAGGAGGGATGTGAGGAAGTATTTCTTCACTGAGAGGGTTATGGATGCTTGGAGCAATCTTCCAGCAGTGGGGGAATGTGGGCAAAACAATGGTGTGCTTCACGCATGCATGGGATAGGCACAAGGAAAACTTTTTTTTTTATTTAGTTGTTTAACCAGGTATAGCACACTAAGCTGAAAGCTTTTTTACAGGAGCGACCTGGGAGCACAAGGAGGTTAAGTGACTTGCTCAGGGTCACACAGTATGCAAGTGGAAGCTGTGGGATTCAAACCCAGGTCTGGTCTGCTGGATGTCACCAAATTTGCAGCTCAGAGCCTTAGACCACTGCACTATACTGCCTCCTTAAACTTGGTAGGGAAGTGGTGGGGGGTTAGCTGGAGAGCAGGTAAGGTCTATGGTGACATTAGTGGTAGGGACAAATGGGTAAACTGGGTGGGCCAAGTGGTCCTTATCTGCTGAAAAATTCTGTGTTTCTACGCAGTGATGCCTGAGCCACAGTGGCATGGTTAGGGTATCCATGCGTTGCTTCTGCACATTAGGTTAAATAATCTCAAATTGTGACACAGTGATTTAAGGTCAAAAGTGACTCTACATCTGTCATCCTTACCTGCCTTGCATCATAAGCAGGTATGAATAAGTATGCTGTGCAGACATGTACTAATGTATAGGGATTCCCTATACACTCTACTACCCAGAGTATCCAGTGATTCCCTTGGTAAGTCTAAATTTGTCCAGGCTTACCTTGGAAGCTTGTACTGTCTTGATGTCCACTGTCTGCACTGGTAGGCTGCCCCGAAGGTTCACCACCCTTTGGGAAAAATTGCATCCTAATGTTACCCCTGAATTTACCACCCCTCAGCTTCAGGGTGTGTCCCTGTGTCCTATTGGAGGACACTAGATCAAACATCTTTGTTCGATCTTGCTGCTACCCTTGCATATGAGGAAAACTGAGACACTGTAATAATGGCTATAAGCCCACGTGCCTGTGGTCCACACCAAAAATAAATCACAATAGTAGTAGTACTGTACTTTTCTTTCTATGGCGCCCTTCCTCGGAGGCTCAGAGCACCTTACAGAACAAGTAATGTAACACAAATAATGGTTACAGAGCTTTAAATCTTTACATAGGTCATCATAATAAACAGCAAAATACTTAAATACACTAAATAAATAAAGAAAATAAATACAGAAATAACAGCATCACCAAATAACATATGGACCCAGAGGCCATCACAGGTTTCCAAAGACCTCCTTAAACAGGTATTTTTTGAGACCCCTCTTAAAGGTCTCCACCGAGAGGGGGGGGATGGCTCCCTTGGTATCCTGCAGCTGCTAAGAGATTTGGATATATACCTCATGGCTACTGTTTATGGAAGATCTAGGGCAGTGACATGGAGCAGCTGAGCAACCGAAGAGGGCCATTGTGAAACAGGCATACACTTTCCTTCCTTTAACTATCTACAGAATAATGGATGGGGAAACATGCACAACAGAACTGTGATTCCATCAAGGGATTCTAATAACCTTACAGACCATTAGAGCAAAGCTCTTGTAGTCTGATGTCATTGGAATCCTGAGATGATACCATAGTTCTGTTCATTTTTACCCTGCCACCAGTTTTTGTACTGTGTAGCTCCCCCCTCCCCAGGCTATACCTTTAAGATTTCCTTGCACACGGCTCATACATCAAAGGCACCAACCACTGCCGAGGAAGCCAATGCATCAGTGCAACTGGCTGGACCAGGACTTTTTTAATCATAATTTTCATCAAATCAGACATGGAAGTGTACATGCAGGACTGGTATGGGACATAGTTTATTGTTTGCAAGCAAGGACATTGTAGAAATAAGGACTTTTTTTTTTAGTTGTTTAACCAGGGCTAGCACACTAAACTGAAAGCTTTTTTACAGGTGTGACCTGGGAGCACAGGGAAGTTAAGTGACTTACTCAGGGTCACACAGTCTGCAAGTGGAAGCTGTAGGATTCAAACCCAGGTCTGGTCTGCTGGATGTCACCAGATTTGCATCTCAAAGCCTTAAACCATTGCACTATTCTGCCACTTTTTGGGAATTCCCTCTGGACTACAAGTCAGCGGCCATTTCTGTCATCTCTGAACTGAGCTGGCATGGTGATAGGGTCACTGGGTGACTAATCAGGGTCAGATTGCTTGTGGAGAGAGCCCAATGGCTCCTGGACATCTGAAGGACTTAATTAATTCAAACGCTTTTGCAACTACCAATTGCCTGTCACGTGACAGACCTTGCAGAACTGCCTGCTTTGATTAAGGGCTTAAACTACCAGTTGGAGCTGTGGATTCCCCAGTGACTAGCAGAGGTATTTCAGACCCTATACAATTATTTCAGACCCTATACCATCTTAACCTAAGTTCCAGGGCTGAACGGTCTGGGAGCTGTGTGCTGTTGAGAGAGGTAGCTGCATTTGCTAAGGTATAGAGACAGACTGTGCATTTGCCAGAGACAGAGCAAACGTGAGAAGCAGTACTCCTGCTAGAGAAAGGAAGTCTCTGTATGCCATGTGCAGCACAAGGATGAACCTGATGGCTGCAGTAATTGAGAGACTCTTTTGCTGTGCTGCAGCCGAGAGTTGTGATTGAACCCACGTGATCGGTACTGGTTATTGCCACTCCTCGGGAGTGGATGCCAGGACATGCTGCGTGGGATGGAGTGAATCAGACTCACAGATAGGCTGCCTTGTGAAGCAGATTTGCCACTGATTGCTCCAGCCAAGAGAGACCTTATCTGCACCACAGGGAAAGCCAGATCCTCCGTTGACAATGGCCTCCAGCACAGACGAGAGAGAACTGCCGAGGGTGAAACCAGCCAGAGGGGGACTGTCTGTAAACTGTGTCATCATCCCTGCACTGAGAGGGAGATTCCCTGGTCTGGGAAAACATGAGTGAACTCAGGGCTTGCCCTGTAACTTGAGATGCGTACCATAGTGTGGAAACATATAATGGACTATGACATCTGGCTGGGAGTGGCAAATACCTCACTTGAGGTATAAAAGCATTTAGGTTTGGTGATTTATCTGCAAAGCATTTCTTTAATTTTAAGTGTACAACTGAGGGCCAACCACGTGCAGCATTAGTGGGCTTTCACTATTTCCACAGCTGGTTACGTAGTGAAGCACGCCTCAACACACTTGTATTGAAGTGAGCCTTGTGGCGCCACACTTTCCCTTGAAATGGACCTGCGCAGCTTCCGACATTTTGAATAACCCTGGACTTTACAAAATTTTAAAAAGTAAGTTCATAACAGTGAAAAATAGTGCTTCACTTGCGAAATGCTTAATCACGGGGTAAGGCTTTTTTTTGGGGGGGCAGCTGATTTTGACAGTTTTCCTTTAACATGAGATGTAGCTGATGCGCATCTAAAAATACACCTCAGAGAGGTGTACACCTTGACCATAGGTGTAGTAAGGAGGTGTAGTTTTGTGCATTTAAAAAAATGCTAATTAGGTACACCTCAGTGAGGATTATGCCTTCACCTAGAGGTGTAGTCATGAGAGGCAGTTAAGGTGCACACATCAATGTGGCCAGGGTATCTTTTACTTTTTTTAATTTTACTTTATTTTATTGAAATCTAGGATTATAAATACCTTTGAACAGGAACTGCTCGTTTACAAAGGTTCCACGTCGAAGGAATGGGGAGTATACATACATACAACGGTCGACATAATAATACATAGTTACACAATAAAAAAAAGCAAGAGACTGAAGCTTAGGAAATTCCAGTAATTCAAAATGTGCCAAATGTTAGGTAGCATGACATACCAGCCAAGGGCAATCTTAGAAATAAGTGCCGCAGGTGGGGGGGGGGGTATGCAGGTAGGAAGGCCATTGTCAGAGGGTAGAGGGTGACGGTAAGTGCTCTAAAGGGGAAGGGGGGAGGAATAAAAGTCAGGAAATGCCTGGGGAGAGAGAAAAAGGAGAGGGGGCAAGGGGGTAGGCAAGTAGAAGGGTGCAAGGTGGGGAGAGGTAGCTGTGAAGACTGAAGTGGAAGGCAGTGAGCGGTGGGCCCCTGATTAGGCGAGGCAGTCACAACGACTAGTTGAAATGAGATGAAGTCGGAGTTGTCTCTTAAAAGGGCCAAGAGCAGCAGCAGTAAGAGTTTCTTTGTTGAGAGTATTGTACCACTGTGGTGCTCTGTGGGCAATGGCCCTCTGGCCCATGGTAGTCCGGCATCTGGGGACAAGGAAGGTTAGTTGCTGTGAACTTCTAGTTCACTTGGTGCTGTGGTGGTCAATGAGGAGCTTTTCAATGCCTGGGGCATGACCCTGAGGAGGGTTTTTTGGCTAACAGGCAGGTTTGATACTGTATCCAGCTGATGAGAGGAAGCCATCCTGCCTGAGTGTACCAGTCACAAGTGTGTGTAAGTTGGTCAGCCTCAGTTAGCAGCCTGCATGCTTTATTGAGTGCAACTGTAATTCAGCAGAGGGCAGAGGCGGAGGCAGAGCCATAGATTGCTAGCCCGTAATCAATGATGGAGGTGAAAGAGCTGTTGATAGCCAGCCGGAGAGTATCAGGAGTCATGCAGTGTTTGTGCCTGTAGAGTAGGCCTATTCGGTTGTTGGTGGCTTTGGCGACAGAATCTATATGCCAATGGTAAGAGAGTGAGCTGTCCAATGTGACACCTAGGTATTTAAAATCAGGAACACGTTCAAGTAAGGTCCCTGTTTGGTTTAGGATGGTGAGGTCATGGGATTTGTACTTACTCCTAGCATTGTAAAAGGTCATAACCTTTGTTTTGCTGTAGTTCATGACAAGTTTGTGTGACTTGAACCATTCTTCAATGCACATGAATTCAAGCTATAATTGTTTCTCGAGGAGCTCTGCGTTTCGGTGGTTGGTGAACATGACTGCATCGTCGGCATAGAGCAGTAATTTCTGGTGGTGGTATCCGTCAGAAATAACAGTCTCTAAAGACAGAGCACAGATCTTGTCCAAAACAAAAGTAAATGCTGTTACATAGAAACAGAATCTGACGGCAGATAAGGACTGCTTGGCCCACCCAGTCTGCCCATTTCCCTACCTAATGGATAGCTGCAGATCCTAGTTAACCAACCACCTGTTCTCTCTAACCCCCACTAGAATTGCCTTATGTCTGTCCCATGCATTCTTTCCCTCACTGTTTTTGACTCCACAACATCCTGTTTGCTTGATTAGTTCATTTTAAGCTGAATTTTAAAAAGTTTTAACAAGGGGGCAGTGCCCATACCCTTACCCCTTCACAACCCCAAGACAGATTACAAGGATCACAAACAGACAAGATGCCTAGGAATTCATGCTCTAAATAGATAAATGGAGCAGTGTCTGCAGGAACACATTTCAAAAGATTTCTTTTTTATATGCAATCGGCTTCTCTCTTCACCCAGCTCAAGGCTAATTACTAGAGATCACTCACAGGGTAAGCCTGACCTGGGAGTTGTTCTCTAGTAGGTCCCCGCTGGGAAGACAGGGTGTCTGGATGTTGTGTTCAGAGCTTCCTGACTCGGCCAGCATCAGGAAGCCAAGACATGAATAGTCATGGCCCCGCCCTTCCCCCTTTACACTATAAGAGGGGGAGGTGATTTGTAGGCCGGGACTGGAAAATCAGGGTGAGCAGAGAGAGAGAGAAGGACATCAGCCAAGTTCAGCCACCCTAGCAGAGACTGAGCTGAGGGGACCCGTCAGTCCAGGGTTGGTGGCAGGGTCCCTGAGGCTGGGTTGCACTGGTCCCCTATGGCAAGGTCTTTAGAGGTCTGAAACCTAGTTGTGGTTCTGAAAGGAAGGACACCCCCCATCGCACCATCCCAGAAAAGTCATACTACAGCAGACTACAGTGGTCTCCACCTCGAGGGACCAAAAGATTGAAGTCAGTATGGTACAACAGCGAGCTGTGGAGGGCCAGCCTCAAGGGAGATTGCTGGGATCTGTGAGGGTCCACTCCCATCATGAAGTATGCTTGAAAGAAAGCACATTTTTAAGTAAATCTTTCATTAAAGATGCTCTGTGTATGTGTGAAGGAAAACGCCTAGGTAACACAGCTAATGTATAACCCCCTTGGGAAACGCTCTGAATCCTTGGTCGTCAGGCGGAGGGGGCCTGATTAGAGCTGAAGCTGGTAAGTCCCCAAGATGAGGTCAGGCAAGGGAACCTGTTCTTTGGGCCACTAGGGTATCAGTGACGTTGCTGGAGGGAGGCTTGCATGGCCGGATTAACCAGCACAGAACTTACGAGTAGGTTTTTGTCCAATTTATAGTCTGAATTTGACTGCCACTGTCTGACACATTACCAAGTGCAGGCATGTTTACCCCAGGGTAATGCTCACCCTGCCTGGGAGGATGCCAGTGCACACTGGTCTTGGAAGCACCAGCGATCCAGGGACCTCAAGTATGAGGGGAAAGGAGTGTGAAAAAGAAACCAGTAAATTGGGGGCATGGTGACAAAAACAGCAGCAGAAAGCCCTTTAGAGCAAAGGGGGAGAAATCAGATCTAACGGCGGGGACCGCGCAAGTATGCCAGACATAGGAAGTTTGAGACAATTTCTAACTGTGGGTACAGTGAGAGAGTACTATGTGAGAAGTTTCAGCTGGCAGAACCCTTACAGAAGTACAAGTGTGTAGCATGTGTACAGCACGCATGCTGCATGCTTAATAAGTATGCAGCATGCATACTGCACACTTGTTTCTGTAGGGGAAAGGGAGGATAATGACCTGTGAACTATGGCAGCAACATGGAAGAAAGGGGCAGGCAAGGGAAATGCCCTTTATTTGGTGTGTACATCATGGACGGTGTAATAAATACATACTGCTTAATCCCGGTTCCCAGTCTGGATCTCACTTTATGTGTGAGTTCCACAAGTTAATAGTGCTTCAAATGTGTGCATTGATTGCCCCAGTGCCCATTCTCTCTGACCCGCGGTGGCAAGGTGATGGAAAGGTACTGTTTTTTATGGCGTAGGATGAGATGCCACCATATATCCCTAGGTGCAGGGGGGTGCCTGACCCTTACATATACTGTACGTGTGTCACTGGAGTAATGAACCTTACAAAAAGCACAGGAAAGTACCCTTACAGAAAAACAGCAAAAACACAGTTGGAGAAATGAGTCTGAAATGTGTTTTTTTAAACATTTAAAATCTTTTTTCGTGACTTGCTTCCGTTTTTTCATTTGAACTTCATATGAAAATTTTCATATGAACGAATATATCATACAAACATTTTTGTATGAATGAAAGTATCATACGAAAACTTTCCTATCAATTAAAATATCATACCCACATTTTTGTATCAGTGAAAATATTTTCGTTCATACAAAAATTTTGTATGACATTTTCATTGGCATGAAAATTTTTGTATGATATTTTCATTCATATGAATGAAAACATCGTACAATCCTTAGTTTTCCCTGGTGTCTAGTAATGCCCCCCCACCCTCTGATTGCCATCCCCATATTTCTTTTCATCTTTCCCTGGTGTCTAGTGGCACCCCCCCCCACTCCTCCAATCTCTATCCATGTATTTAGTAATTTTTCCCTGGGGTCTAGTGGCACCCCTCCAACCTCCGATTGCCGTCCCTGTATTTTGTAATTTTTCCTTGGTGTCTTGTGGCACCACCCCCCCCGCCCTCCAGTTGACATCTCCATATTTCTTTCATCTTTCCCTAGTGTATAGTGGCACCCCATCCCCTGACTGCCATCCCCATATTTTTCAATTTTTCCTTGGTGTCTAGTGGCACCCTCCCATGCCTCTGATCTCTGTCCCCATATTTGATTCCTCTTTCCCTCATGTCTAGTGGCACCCCCACCCTCTGATTGCCGTTCCTATGTTTGTATAATCCTTCCCTAGTGTCTAGTGACACCCTGCACTCCCCAATTGCCGTCCTTGTATTTTACTACCTTGTAATAAAGAAAACTGTCCCTCAATGTCTTTTTTTAACGTGTAAAAAAAAAGATCCCTTGCCGATCCACCCCCCTGATCTCTCACTGAGCACCCACCACCCTGCACCCACACGCACTCTCCCACACATCCTCACTCACCCTCACAAGTTTCAGGTTAAAGATCCACTCTCCAATTGAAGACACGTCTTGCTACTGGAACCGTTGACTGCAATATGAGAATCTAAGATAAGTGCAGTTCAATGTATTTCAATGGGGTTTTCAACTTTGATGCATAACTTTGTCATTTTTGCTGTGCTCTGCCCTGTGAGCCACGATGGCAGCATGCTGACTCTGCTCCCACTTCTTTACTTCACCTGCATAGTGTGAGTGGATAGATCTGTGCTATTCTTCCTGTGCCACTGTATTCCCTTACGCTATATTTGTTTCGCGATTTTTACCACGCTGGTATTGCTGCGCACTTGTGTCCATATACATATTTAGACATATTCAAGGGCGGTTTAGATATGATCAGCACTTCGTTTTTTTTCACAGCATTTTTTTATATAGCAATATAAAACCAATACTCACACAACATCACATATTCTGGACCTTTTGGGTGTATGATCAGATCTACCCCATCATGGAAAACTGGTCATTAAACAACCCTATACCAAAACAAAAACAACTTTCTAGATTTCCAACATACTTTTAAATAGCATTTGGTAAACATAAACAGTGGAATATTTGCAAACATTTTATTCTTATCACCCCCAGGAAACAATTTCATGAAGCTATCATGACTGAACATTATCATGAACTCCCTGCATTTTCACAACCCCCCCCCCCACATGAAAGAGGATTTATTACACAAATACTAACTTGTCCCCATCTCCCTCCAAATATGTAGGATGTAACATGGCTCTGCTCCCATGGCAAATTAAATGTCAAGAATAACAGAAGGGTTTAACTGAATGGTACTGTCCCAAAAGTACCTGCCAAATGTCATTAGAAACTGTGAAACATTTATATTTTCATTGTCCCTTTGTACTTAAATTTTGGACTTTAATACAAAATAGATGGAAGGTATCCTTCTTTTCTAAAATTACTCCAGACTCTTTATTTTTTGGACCCCCCTTATGTAGGGGAAGTTACACAGCCATGCCACGCTATGAGTAATTCTAGCATGTATCATGTGTTGGATATGGCAGACTAGGTATAGGCTTACTCTACAACAAATAGAGCTCTCTCCAGATCAACTCTTACAAACTGTTATACATAGTATTACAATGATAATGAGAAAATGAGACAAAAACGTATTCAGATACTGAATGCAGTAAATGGTGGCAATCATTCCAGTGGCTAAAATAAATACGGAAGACCGTAAAGCCCTGAAACACCTATCCAACCAGAATATATGGCAGGTAAGGAAACCAAGGTTTAGGTAATTTGGGCTTAATTAAACCATTATTTTTAGTTTTCTCAGATATTATTTAACTAGCTTTTACAGCTAAGTTTGTAATTAATGACTCATGTCATTAAAGATGGCCTCCGCTCACACTTTTTAAAAACCTCTTCCTGAGGTTGTGCTGGATTCATACAGTAGATGTATTAGGATGGTGCTACCACATGTTTCTGATGGTGAATAGCACAACACTGTACCAAGATATTACATTTTTTCATAGCGGACATGACTCTGGAGTGGGAACTTTTAAAAAAATTTAAAATCCTGTATCTTGGTTCAGGAATGAAAGAAAATGAAAAGAAAAATGTTTTGTCAGACAAACATTATTGCTGAACAATCTGTTAGGGATTTCGTTGTAGGTGGAGGCTTAAACACCCCACCATAAAAGGTACCTGAATACCGAATGTCCTGAATGTGACAAGCTGCTGTACTAGTTTATTAGCGTACCGCTCCATGAGAAGATCTAAAACTTGAAAAAAAAAGCTGGGGTGGGGCTGGGCCCTCCCGCCATGCAACAGTAATCTAAATATCATTTAGTTACATTTTCATTTAAAAGGTAGTGTCTTGGTTTGTTTATAATAGATCACTGCTAGCATGGTAGCGCAGCACAGTGTGGGAAACTAGCTGCATATCATTATGCATTATAACTAAAGGGGTCTTTAGTTCTCCACTTACACCGGGGTTTCTGCCCTAATAAACCTGTTTTTAACTATTTGGAATTGTCTGCTGCTCATCTATTTAGAGTTTAAAGGAGTACTACACCCTCATATCTTGCATATGTTATTTGTTTGCATATCAACAGACAACCCTGCCATGGAACTTTTGTAAAAGAGCCTCGGCTCAAAGGTATTGTAATCCTAGATCGAAATAAATAAATAAATAAACCCCGTACATGTAGCTATTGGGGATACATGTGCTTGCTTTCTTTAGACCTCCCTCTTTTACCATTTGCCTCTGTATAGCCCTATCCTGTTGCTGCACTATTCCACTCACAGCACTTCCTCCCTTATCCCTTTTCCGTTCCTGACCTCTTTTCATCCTACATCATCCCCACTTCCTTTACCCCTCCACTCCCACTTCCCCACCTCTCCTCTGTTTCCTCACCTTGTTCTCCCCCTCTACCCCCCTCCCCGTGGATCTTTCCTGCTTAAGCTTCATTGTGGAATCTCACTCCTTGCTCTTAATTTGCTCCTTCCACACCCCCAATTCACCCCCTGTACTTCTCTTCTTGTAAGCCCTTTCACCCGTCTTCAGACAAGGCCACTGGCTGCACTTGGCATAATATTTATCTTGCCATATTGTCCTTTTGTTTATGTAATTACTTTCCTCATGTTGTACTACTTACTGAAACCATTGTAATTTTCTATTCTTGTGACTTGACATGGAACCTCTGTAAAAGAGCCCTTGGCTCAAATGTCTTTCTGATTTGTTAAAATAAAATAAATAAATAAATAAATATTTTCACTGTTCATACCAGTCCATGAACTAGCCTGGGGGTCTCCATTTTCTGGTTGTTGAAATCTCGTTGTCCTTTACCCATTTACACCATGTATCTCATAAAGTACACATAACTTCAAAAAAACCTTTCTAGATACACACAGATTGAATGCAGTTTAAAGTAAAAACCTTGCATTACATCTAAGACAGTTTGTAAGGCTAATAGAAGGCAAATCCGGTATTTCACACCTTGCTGCAACTTGTTTTGCTGAATTCTAAGTAAGCAGACAAGCATACTGTGTATTCTAAAGGGTAGTGTCACATCATGTTAATGCAGTTCTCAGGCACAGTGAGATTTCAACAGCCAGGAAATGGAGATCCCCAGGCTAGTTACAGGGGCCGCTGTGAACAATAAAAACAAACTCAAGCAAACACATGTATCTCCAACAGTTACATGAAAAGTGTCGTCTGCTGACAAGGAAACAAATACCATTTACAAGACATGAGGGTGTAGTACTCCTTTAAAGGACCAATCCATTAGCTCCTGGATACGTGCTATTTGATCGTATTCTATCCACATGCATCCACACCTCGATGTTCATCAGCACCAGATGGCATCTATAGCCCCTGCCCTCTACTCTCCACAAATGTGTAGCATTGCGTGGTGGCAGAGGGGTGGAGATAAGCTGGACATCAGGCATCCAATCAGATGCCCGGGCAAGCTCTGTAGTGGAACATTAAAAGTAACAAGTTCAACCATGGCCTACCCCTTTTAACTAAAGGTAAAAGCTAGAAAAACAGGACAAAACTGGTTAAATATACGGCCCTTCTCTGGGCAGCACATGTATGGGTGGGCGGGGGGCACTGGATTGTGTACGCATGACCACATTTTCTGAGGTATATAAACTCTAGATAGAGGTTCAGAAGGCTTTATCAACAACAGACAGAAAAAAGCACAATACTTGAAGTTACTGGGAGCATTCAAGCAAATACAGTATACATATATATATAGAGAGAGAAAACTCAAGAGAGCTGTATTGAGGACAGAGAAAAAGCACAATACTGCAACTCATTGTGAGTGTTTGAGAATTTAGAACAGTGTAGGATGTGGCGAATGGTGTGACCTTGTAAGTGCCAGGCTTACTCATTTGTCAGCTGAAACATGCAACTAACTACCCCTTTTTAACCAAGGAAAGTGCTAGAAAAAATGGAAAATACAGTTTAGATATGCAGGCTTCATCTGAGCAGCTTGTGTGTGTGTTGTGTGTTGTGTGTGTGTGTGTGTGTGTGTGTGGGGTTACTGGGTTTTGATTTAAATGTATGCATAGTCACAAAGCAGCAACCTCCATAAAAGTACTGTTACCATCACATTTATTTATTTATTTCAGTGTGGGATTAATACCTTTGAGTCAAGGACTCATTTTCAAAGGTTCCACGTCAGTGTTGAACAAACATTACAAAAATACAAGGTTTACAGAGCAAAAAAGAAAAACATTGAAGCATATACAGAGGCAGTAATAGTAAAATTTGAACTTATACACATCAAATTAGTACATATTAACAGATAGACTGATTAGATACGAGGGGTTGGGGGGGTCAGCCAGCGGTGGCATCGTCTGAGGTGAGAGAGAGGTGGAGTTTTCAACCAAGTGAGGCCATCATCAGGTAATTGTGGGTAGGGGTGTGGATTAAGAAAAAAGTGGTATATAGCAGAAAGATGTAGAGGGGGGTATTTAAATGGAAAACTGGGGGCGAGGTACTATCACATTAGCGCATTCAGGTGGCATCATCTGAGGTGGGAGAGAGGTGGAGCTTTCAACCAAGTGAGGCTATTATCAGGTAACTGAGGGTAAGGGAGTGGACTAAGAAAAAAAGTGGTATATAGTTGAAAGATGTAGAGGGGGGTAGGTAAACGGAAAACTGGGGATGAGGTACTATCACATTAGTGCAGGGAGGTATAATTCATTTTAGAGCCAAGGAGAGATTTGAGCCCAGCTTTGAAGGCTTTAATCTTGGTAGTATCAGTGAGGTCAGCAGGTAGTTCATTGCACCATTTCGGTCCTTGATACAGGATGGAGTTCTGGGCAAGTTTCATCCTTTTGAAGGGAATCACCATCTTGTTGGTGTCCGCACTATGGGTAGATTTCGTTGGAACGGCCAGCTTAAAGTGTCCACCCAGTGTGGGGGATGTCAGTCCAAGTAGTACTTTTTTTAGAAGTAGGCAGGTTTGGTATTGCCCTCTAAGATGGAATGGGAGCCATCCAGTTTCAGTGTACAGCGAGCAGGTGTGGGTGTCGAGAGTAGCCCCCAAAGTAAGATGACAGACCTTATTGAGGAGTGTGTTAATCCTGTTAAGAGCAGTTTTTGTGCCCACCCCTTATATGGGCAACCCACAGTCAAAGGTACACAGTACTGAGCTACTGGTGGCTAGTTTGAGTGCATCCGGTGTCATTGAATGTCTATGATGATAAAGTACACCAAGTTTTATATCTGCAGTCTTGATGACAGAGTCAATGTGGTTTGAAAAGGTGAGCATGTCATCAAAGGTAATGCTGAGATATTTGAAGTTATATACTTGGTCTAGGATCTCACCCCTTTGGTTATGAATACGAAGGGGCAGGTATTTCTTTTTGTTCTGGGAGGTGGTGAAGGGCATACGCTTTGTTTTTTTGACATTTTGTCAAAAGCGTATGAGTATGCCTGGGCAAAACATGCAACGAATTACTCCTTTTTAACCAAGGAAAGAGCTAGAAAAATAGGATAATGCAGTTTAGATATGCAGGCTTCATCTGGGCAGTGTGTGTGCGTGTGTGTGTGTGTGTGTGTGTGTGTGCGTGCATGAATGTGCGCATGTGTGTGTGGTACTGGATTTTGATTTAAGTGTATGCATCACCACAAACCAGCAGCTTCCCTAAGAAGTACCATTACTATCAAATTTATCAAAAACATATGAGTATGCCTGGGTTGAATATGTTACTTTTAACAAAGTTTTTTTTTTTTTTTAAATATCTCTAGTGTATAGAGTCCATTCTGACAAGGTATTTGTATACCTTATGCATTTTGTAGGCATGTTAAAAATGAAATATTCAATCCCTCTGTGGATGAGCTTGCTTTTAAAAGGTACAGGTAATCTGACCAATTTATTTTCAATCTGAGGGCACGTTGCCGAATCAAAGTGAGGCTTCTTCAAGTTCGGAAGCAAGGCCAGGAGTGTCTGAAGCAAATGGGGGTTCCTATGTCTAGACCTTGTACTGCATGGGCAGTGGCATACATGGGAAGAGAAGGAGCAGCCAAGTGTAATGTGAGTTTGCAAAAGACTGATGGCAACGAAGGTGTGGTGTCTCATCCTGCTGACAGTCACACCTTGTACATACACTGGAGCTATGAAAATTCTATGCTTGACCCCCAGACATATATAAGCATGTTTACATGTGCCTGAATAGTGTGCTTCACTCTGCACCACATGGCTGCTCCTCCATCTGCACCACCACCATCACCACCACCACAGTGTGTTTCCACATCGGTGATTTGCATTGCTACTGGGGCAGTTCCGGCATTTTGGCTGTACTTCCTGGAACAAAGTGTACGTGTGGGAAATGGGTCTCTCTAGCCCTGAACTCTTGAAGGGCACTTGTTATAAGCTGCCCACTGTAGAAGGTGGGGCGGGGGTAGCATTAAAAGAAAACTCCACAGTCCAAGGGGCAGCATTTAAAAGAATTCTCAGACCAAACACTTTTTCCCTCAACTATGGGCACCAGGCACAAGCCCAGAAGGGAACAACAAAGCACTGACTCGCACAGCTGAGAAAGCAGAGCTGTGGAAGCCTGAAGGGAAAGCTGAAAGTATGATCTCCCACTATAGCTAGCCAGGGATGACCACGATGTGAATGCAGAAAACATGTACGTGGTCTCTGTCGATGACAATGGGGTGTGGGTCTGCAGCCTGACAGATTATTGGCATGGGGGGCTGTGGGGCTGCACTGGATCAGCTGCAGCAGCATGTTCAGATGTCCGAAAAAAAATGCATGCACCAGTACAGCTCCTGATTAAACCAGGGATCATCCTGTGCAGCACTGGAGAAACCTACAATGGTCCCCAAGCTGTTCACAGTTCCTGATCTGTGCCGATGCAACTTATCTGCATCACTTGCAGTGGTGCGGATCAGTTCGTATAAACATCTTATGTAAAGGGCTGTGGTTTGGCTTCACTGAGACCTGGTTGTGCTGCTACAATGCTGGTGTTGGTGAGTCCGTGTACAGATACATGTTTGATTGGCGGAGAGCGGGCAGTGGGGTCAGAGGGTCAATCCATGTGGTGTTAGCAGTAGGTGGTGCTCTGGTGCTGTGTTGTGTTTCCTTCCATGGTCTGGACTGAGTCAAGAGGTATTGTTAGAGTGCCATGGTGCTAGAGACATAAGCCTCTTTTACATTACAGTTACCTGGAGCACTGCTGTCTTGGATTGACTTGCTCTGCTTTGATCGCACCACCACTCTTTTCCTTTACAGGCTGTGTAGCATTCCTGATGGCATTCTGGTGTTTTGGGGGCATTTCTGGTGGACGGGTTAGTGAATAGGAGTGCACTGATGCAGGTGAAGCAGCATTTTTACAGGTCTGCAAAAAATGCCTGCACTGGTGCACTCCACTCCACATTCCCAACAAAGCAAGGAATGCATTTTGCCACAGCAGAGCGGCTTGCAATGCACTGGCAGCTCTTTACACTGCCGGATCTACACCACTGCCACCGGTGCAGATCCGGTAGTGTAAAAGCCCCTACAGACAGAGGACATATGCTTCAGTTTCCATGATCATGACTGTCAGCCGGGGTTGTGACCTGAGGGGGCAATGTGTGAGCCTGAGTCTGTGGCTACCAGTTTGATTGCTGGAGAGCTTTGAATGGCCTTGGATTTGTGACACAGTTTCCCAACAGAGCCTGGCGCATACTGGTGTCCCATATTAATTAGAAGGAAATATGAAAGGAAAATGTGTGCCCTTTACTGGAATTTGAACCCAGACCCCTGGCGTTCCGTGCCATGCTCTAACCACGTGAGTTATAGAGGAACTCAAGAGATTAGCAGACCCAGTCATCCCTTTCAGACACACACATTTCAGCATTCCTGTTCAAGACTGATGTTGGTGACTAATTATCAGTGTGTTCCTTCCCAAGTTTAGATGATGCCTGTTTATCATTTCCATGTATGGCAATGGTTCCTGTGGTATGCACATTCACTAGCTTTTTTATTTTTATTTTTATCATGTTACGATTTTTCTGCCTTATTATGGCAACTTACCAGCGGGGGCATCCAGCCACTGGCCCTGTCCGCCTGGAAAGCACCAGGCTCACTCACATGAGGGGGGATCTGGCACGGCCATTGCCAGTCCACTGCAGGGCCTCCTCATCCCCTGTACAGCCAGACTGGCCCTGGACTCCCCCAGTGCGATTCCACGACAGTCCTCCTGGCGAGGCAGGGTGCAGCTATCAGGCTGCATGGTCACGCTCAGCCATTTTTTTCCCCATTAAGGTCCCCCGATGGAGCGTGGGCATGCAATGATGTCTATGCACTGAAGTGCAGACATCCGCCGCGCTCCCCCTCTACTAACACCTGTGTCTGACGCACCCCCGGGCATCCCCAAGGGCCGTCGTAGTGCAGTGTGCTTCCCCAGCCCACCCCAGGACTAGGAGAGCTGTCAGTGGATGCTCACTCCTAGTCCTCCCCTGCCGATCCCTGATGGCCTGGGCTCGTTCCCAAACTCGGGTCACTGGCGTGGTGCAAGGTGTGGTGTCCAGTGCCTCAACCCTCAGCACCACCGGGCTGGCACCACATTCACTAGCTTTGGTCGTTGCACTGCTGACAGTGCAGGAATAGTGTATGCTGCAGTCCACTGCTGGCACATGCAAGTGTAACCCCTAGGTGGTGCTATCCCAAGGGTTACTACCCCTGCCTGCGTGGCTAGTAGCAGGTTAAGGGTCTTGAGTTCGGAAACGGGTGCCTCCACCCAGAGGTCAAGGTTGGTAGTGGTCAAACTAACCTGGGCACAGCCCTCCGGAACACTGTAACCCCCCCTTCCCTTCTAGTGGCCTGCGTAATATATGATAATCACTTTCACAGTACTCCTTGTACACCATACCAGTACCCACACTGCTTGCACTTACCACCAGGGCTGGTTCCTCTGGCTTGACCCTGGGGACCCCCATAAAACAAGGTTATGCACAGAAAATAGCAACAGTACAGTACTCTTGGCACAAACTGGAACCACAGTTAGGTTAAATGCAGCAAAAAAGTCAGATCTGATTTATTCAGGGGACTTGAACAAGGAAGGGGCATAATCAGGTTGATTGGCTTAAAGACTATACAGTTATGCATGCGCTTTAAGTCCCCATACAGTCACACACTCTGGGCACCCAGGTAGGAAAATGGTGGGCTAGCCAGGAATGTTGCAGCTGGTTGGGGCCCTGTGATGGAAGAAAGCAACATGCACAACACACACTACTTGTAATCCGGAGCCGGAGGGCTCAGTTCGTAAAAGAAAAAGCAACAAGACAATCAGATAACCGCACTTTAGATTTAGCTGTTGTTGCAGGAAGCTAACCTGTTGTTTACTCATGATACCCAATACTGGACACAGGCAGGACAAAATCAAGACTGCAGGTTGTTGAGCTGGAGTGCCCGGAGAAGCGGGGCCCACACGAATCACCAAGGCGGCATTCCTGTTCAAGTGTTGAGCAGGGGGCTGATCCCCAGGCAGGTCTCTTGTTGATGGCTTTCTCTGTGCAGCGGGTAGTCGGGCTGAGCCAGTGTGGCAATGCTCAGGCCCAGTGGAGATGATTTTGATTGAGTTTATGGGTCTGGATGCAGCTTCCAGCAAGCAGAATACAGTTCAAACCATAGTGGGGAACCAAATCACGACCCACTAGCAGCACACAGCACATTTACACGTAAGGAAATTCTAATGCAGCTTCCAGCAAGCAAAACACAATTCAAACCACAGTGGGGAACCAAATCATGACCCACCACGAGCATATAACACATTTGCATGTAAGGAAATTCCACTGTTCCAGGCAAAAGGCTCTTCGGTCGCAATTACAGAGTCTCTGCACAATCCGGGAGTTCAGAGGTGGCTGGAAGTCCAGACAGGCCAATCGCCTTCAGCAAATCTTTGTTCTTCTTCAGTTAGGAGCCTGGTCACAATTCAGTGGCTCACTTCGCTCTCCAAGTTCAGATTCAGTCCGAAAAAGGCACAAGTTCCCTCTCAGGGACAGCAGGCAGGCATGCAGGCCAAAACTCAGGTCTTTCCACAGTTCTCCCACGTGAATCTATGCCAGGGCTGCTGCTTGAATCATTCAAGCTGTTATCTCTTCACTTCCCAACTCAAAACTAACTGAAGCTGCAAGCAGTGTGGGACTTCCCCCAAGATCCAAAAGGTTTTGTTGGCTGATCAGTCTGTCAGTCACAAGGGCTCCCCCTCCAGGTTATTTTAGGCACCAAAATGCAAAAACTACAATTTCTACAAGTTTTGACACCACCAAGCCCCTGTAGGCAGGCTCCATTTTAGAGTCCCAACAGTAGTGATTGGCCCATTGTGACAGTCCAGGACCAAGATGATGGAAACAAACAGAACTGTCCATGCTGCAAAGAAGGCAGGTTAGAACAAACTGCAATATTGTTACTATTCTAACAAATGATCAGCAAACAAGTACATCTTCTAACAGAGCTCCCTCTCAGATTGATTATGACTGCAATCCAGGCTGTTCTTAAAGAGACAGTACACAGAGGCTATACAGGCACTCTCTGGCAATACATTTAAACTGCTAAAATGCAGGACACCAGCCTGGCAGTGAGCATTTAAGCAAGCTCCAGGAAGACTTTTCGGGAACCCCCATTCGTAGGGGGGTTACACAAGTTGTGACTGCAGAGGGATGAGTCAGTAAGTGCAGATTCTTTAGGTGTTGTTGGTATGGGCAGAGAAGGACCTGGTGGCAGGGCTGGCTTTCCTTGCCCTCATTAGCAATGGCCCATTACTGTCCATAATACACAGTACTGTTATCACCCTCATGGTCCTCTACATGCTTTGGCACTACACAGCCAGCTCATTCTCCCATTGGACTGAGACCTCCTTAGCTTGCTTGGGCCTTCTGTCCCCTGGCTGGAGAAAAGGCTGTTGGTTCTGATGCTGTGGGTGCCCTTGTTGGGATTTCTCAATTTCACACAACACTATTCGCCAGTCTTTGCCATTTGTCCTTCTGGCTTTTGCCTTTTTTAACGGGCTGTCACTAGATCATTCCTGATCATGGCTTATCTATCCTGTGGTCAGGAACTACATCATATTGTTCAAACAAGTAGTGTAGCTTAGTAGCTGGAGTGCAGATCTGTGACCCTGTGAATTCAGAGACCAAGGGTTGAAACCCACAACCAGCATTACGCACTTTGCTGCCTTCAGCAAGTTTGTATGAATGGTGCATAACATATAAAATAAGCATTTGTCAATGCCGAATGTTGTCTTGCTGACATTGACATCAGTAACGCAGGAGTTAAACAGAAGCATAATAGGAATGGCAGTGAAGTATGAAAGTGACGTTAACCTCACATCACCCTACAGAGACTGACAGGCACTGAGGTGTGCCTTTGGGCATCGGCCATAACGTTCATGGCATTTCAGCTCACCCGACCCTAAAGTGCAACAAATATCACGTTGTGCCTTGGGGTTCTTGGGCCTTATGCTCACCCCATTCGGCCATAACGCTCATGGAGTTTACCTCATCCTATCCTGCAGACACTGACAAGTGCTGAGGTGTGCCTTGGGGTGTTCGGCTTTACAGTCACCCCATTTCATAAGGACATATGCTGAAATGGGTGCAGCATAGGAGAAAGGGGTGAGTTGTGGGGCTGTAGAGTCCAAGGCACACCTCGATGCCTGTCAGTGACTTGAGGATGGGGAGGGATGGTATGGTGTGAGCATGACAGCCAGCAATGCAAAGGCACACCCCTGACACCTGACAGTCTGTACAGGGTGGGACGTTATAGTTAGAAACCCTAGTGCCCTGGCCGTTTGTTGGTATTTGCACTAAAAATTTGCAACATGGCATTTTTGTGACCCCCACATCATGAAAGTGTTTGGGACCTCTGCTCATGAATAGTGGCACTGTGATTTTGTTAATCTGTCCCGAACGTTGATTTCTCACAGCGACTGTGATGTTCTGCACCAGATATGGGAAAACACCATTCGGGCAGAATGTGACAAATGACAGCTGTACCATTCATAGGTAGGTGTGAAGAGATGTCAGTGTTGAAAATGTTGAGTAAAAATATTAAAAATGCTTGAATTTACGAGCATACATACAAACTATGCAATGCACACTCATAACACAGTCATTTAGTGGAATTATTTCACCAAATTTTCAACATAGGCATTTTGGGAACTCTGCTCATGAACACTGTCACTATGATTTTCTTCATATGTCCTGATCATTGATTTCCCACAGCGACCTCGCCACTGTGCGCCAGTTGTGCGAAAACACATTTCGGGCAGGATGTGAAAAATTACACTGTACTGTTCATAAGCAGGTGTGCAAAACTGACAATGTTGAAAATGTTGAGTGAAAATATTACAAAATCTCGAAGTTAAGAGTGCACATGGAAACTGCGCAACGCACGCTTGTCACATACTCATTTTGTGGACTTTTGTCACCAAATTTTCAACATAGGCATTTTAGGACCTCTACTCATGAACACTATCACTGTGATTTTCTTAAACTGTCCTGAACACTGATTTGCCACAGCGACCGCACTATTTTGCTCTGGTAGTGCGAAAAAACATTTTGGAGAGGATGTGTAAAATGACAGCTGTACCTTTCATAAGGAGGTGTGGAGAAATGCCAATGTTGAAAATTTGGAGTGAAAATATTACAGATTTTCGAAGTTACGAGTGTGCGTGGAAACTGTGCAAAACCCGTGCTCGTAAAACAGTAATTTTTTTGATTTTTTCACCAAATTTGCAACATAGGCTTTTTGAGAGCCCAACTCATGATCAGTGGCACTGTCGTTTTCTTAATCAGTCCCAAAAGGTGATTTTGCGCAGTGACCGCGAAATCACCTTTTGGGACCAAATAACACCATGAGAATAACTGAATTCATGAGGTGGGGTCCCAATAACCCCATGTTGAAAATTTGGTGCCAGAATTCCCAAAAATGCCCGAGATATGCACCAAAGTTGAAAAACCCTATTTATGCCATTATACAGCTTACCGGCATTTCTTCAGTTTGCGGTCAGCTTTGAAGAGTGCAGACATGTTCCCGGTACACTGAAGATTGTTGCGCCGGGCTCTGGAGATAAGTATGGGGTGAGGGGTGTGTGGGGAGGTGGGGTATGCAGTGGGTGGAGTGCGGGTTGGGCGCAGACAGCGAGGACTGTTTTCTTCTTTTCAGGTTTAAAACAAAACATTACAGATATTGTGGGACAGTTTTCCTTTCAACAGGTACTTTTGGCACACTGGGGTGGGCTCCCAGCATACCACCTGTGTGTTTTGGGATGGGGGACTGGAGCTGATGAGGACTGGGCACCCCCATCAGCACACATACTGGGGGGTCGCATGAGCTGAGGGATTGGGCACCCCCTCGGCACTAAAGTGGGAGGAACATGCGGCGGGGATTGGGACCCCCATTGGCAAATTAAGTTATGAGGGGGCATGCCGACAGGGGGATTGGACACCCCCATTGGCTTTCTAAGGGACTGCACGAGGCAGCGGCTGTCCTTCGGTTTCCCTGTCACCGCCGCCATGACAGGGGACACCAGCAGTAATTGGCTGCTGCAATCAGGGACCTCCTCGTGGTGCAGTGGCTAATTTCTTTGAAGGTGGTGGCACATTTTTTCAAATGCTGTCATAGACAGCATGCTCTGTCATTGGTGCCACAGAGCCCGGCCTCAAAAAGCAGTGGCGCCATTGGCTGCAGCAGGACCGCACCTCCAAAACCCGCTTCTCCACTGAAGCAACCACAATATGTTGTCTGCGCTGTGCGAGCAAGACAACATAATAAAACTGCTTTTTGTTTCTCAAATGGATTTCCTATGGCCTTGGGGTGGGCACATATACAGTAAATGCACATACAGCATACTGTATAAGGTGACTCTGGTCAGCTGTCACGATGTGTAGCGTGATGGATATTCCTATACATAACGGGCAAGAGGCACATAATGAGTCAAGATGGTCTGGTGTCTATGAAATGCACACATTGGCCCAGATATTCAAACTGCGCCAGGCTGAGGCACAAACCTGGGCGCAGCTCAACTTGGCTGCACAGGGGCGTGGACTGGGTGATATTCAACGGAGCTGCACCATGGCTCAGCATCGTTGAATATCACACCCTGGCCACCCACAGCGTGCATGGTGCAGTGGCACTGCGCCAGCGCCAGTGGCCAGAGTGGAGCAATGGGATGCGCTAGCACAAGTTCCATTGCACAAGGCGCAACAACCGCAATATTCAAAAGTTGACATGCAAATGGGGCCATAATGTTTGCAAGGTGCAAATGGGGCCATTTGCATGTCATTATGGCCCCATTTGCATGCAGGTGCGCCGATTCCCGATGACTTGTGCCTGGCGCCCTGCCAGGCAGCAGCCGTCGGAGACCGATGCCTCCTGCAGTGTGGCAATATGCCCCACAGCCCGATCACTGGCATCAGTAAAAGTAATGTAAACCACAATATCCCTGGTGGTCCAATGGACCGCTGTCTGCCCGATCGCGGGCTGAATTAAAAAAGAAACCTCTATCCCTAGTGGTCCAGTGGACCTGTCTGCCTGATCACGGGCTGAATTAAAATTAAATAAACCTCTATCCCTAGTGGCCCAGTGGACCTGTCTGCACGATCGTGGGCTGAAGTAATAAAAATAGAAACCTATTATCCCTGGTGGTCCAGTGGACCCCCCTCCCCAGCCGCCCACTGATCCCCACCGCCCCGCTCCCTCCCCAGTCCCCCGGTCAGCAGCGGGCGGCAGCACCCCACCCGTTGCCCACTGACTGACACCGTTGGTAGGGCTATACGCCCATTGGTCCACAGTGTGAGCCAATGGGCATGCAGCCCATACTGTACTACACATTCCAGATATGTGAATGGATCCATTCACATATCTGGAATATATAGTATGGTATGGCTGCATGCCCGTGGTTCACGCTGTGGACCAATGGGCATACAGCCCTACCGACGGTGTCAGTCGGCGGGCGGCGGGTGGGGTGCTGCTGCCCGCCGCTGACCGGGGGGGGAGCAGGGCAGTGGGGATCAGTGGGCTGGTGGGGGGGGGTCCACTGGACCACCAGGGATAATAGGTTTCTGTTTTTATTACTTCAGCCCGCGATCGGGCAGACAGGTCCACTGGACCACCGGGAATAGAGGATAAATCATTCTATTTACTTAGCCCGCGATCGGGCGGGCAGCGGTCACCTGAACCACCAGGGATATAGGATTGAATCCTTTTGTTACTGAAGCCCGCAATCGGGCAGACAGCAGTCCATTGGACCACCAGGGATATAGGATACATAATTTTATTTACTTAGCCCGCGATCGGGAGGGCAGTGGTCCACTGGACCACCAGGGATGTAGGACATTTTCCTTATTTCACTAATGCCCACGATCGGGCATGGGGGGGGCACCACCACGGAGGTGCAGCTGGAGCTCGGGTGGCCACCCACAGGTGGCAGCTGCCGTGTTGCGCCCTGCAATGTGGCAGCTCACCTGTGGGTGGCTGGCCGTTGCTCCTTTTCTTTTTTGCTTAACTTTGTGCTGGCACAGGTAGGGGTTGCGCATGCATGGCTCCGCACATCCCGGGCTGAATATCGGGCTGTGCAGAGTATGCATGGGCATGCCCCCCCCCCACCCACGCCGCATTCATTACTGATGCACTCTGGCGCATCGGGATTTGTGCCAGGTGCAATTTCCGTTTGAATATTGCGCCGGGGCGCATCAGTGGTTTGCGCATGGTGCAACACTGTTGCACCATGCGCAACCCTTTTGAATATCTGGGCCACTATGTACATCTACGCATATACTTCCATGCCAGCCTTGAACATGGACACTATCTGTGATTATAGGGCTCAGAATGTATAGAGAATACTGGTTGGGCAACCATGCACAACCAGCCTGTGCTGCCTCTAAGGGGTTCTGATTATATCAGATCTCGAGAGTGAAGCTCAAGAGGTCTAATGTAATCAGAAAAGCCTGTTGTGGCAGCACAGGCTGGTTGAGCATGTGGTTACCCAGCTAGTATTTTTTTTATAGTGCATCATTTTTGTTTTAGTTTTTTTTTTTTTTAACAAGTGTTTTCACAGCGCTCTGCAGCAGCAGTGCATGTGCCAGCGTTTTCAAGTTCAGAACTTGAACTGATTGATGTGCACACCACAGCACTGTGAAAAACGCCAGCTGACTTGAGGATTTCTGATCAGCTGGAATGCTGTTGTACCACAGAAAGGTACAACCACATTCCATAACCTTTGAACTGTGGTCCAACAAGGTTTCAGCTGGCATAGAAATCCAAGCAGAACAAACCCTCACTATACACTACAAATAGACCCTTATACATCACTGCAAACATCTACCTCATATCCTCCAGAGTCAGACCCTATATACAGAGATTTAGATTCATGCTTCATAGGTGTGCTTTGGAAATCAGTTTTAAGTGTTTTGCATCAGTTTAGTGGATACAAAAACATAAAAATGCTCTATGACTAGATAGCAGATTTTATTTTTTATTTTATTTTATTCTTTTGATAACTGGGTAAGGCTCACTAGGCACAAGTGCCTGTTTTCAGGGGTGACCCAGGAGCACTGGGTGGTTAAGTGACTTGCTCAGAGTCACACAGTATGCAAGTGGTGGTTGTGGGACTCAAATCCAGGTTTGCCAGATGTATCAAGCTCATTCATAGCTCGTTACTCTAACGTTTAGGCTATACTGCCAGCCAGTAGATAGCCTTTTTTTCTAATTTCTTTTGTTGTTTGTGTCATGTAATGTTTACAGCCACATGCTTCTAGTTCATGATTGGAGCACAGTGGTAGTTAATTCATGAGAAGCCCATATTCAAAGAACAAAAAATAAACCAGGCAGCTGTGTACATCAATTGGTCTTTTTAAACTTCCGTTACCCCCATGTAATGTGAGGCGATAGTCCTGAAGGGACTCGATAGTTTGAAGGTGGACAAAACAATGGGGTCAGATGGGATGCATCCAAGAATGTTGCTGGAGTGCAGGGAAATACTGGCTGCAACTCGAACAGTTCTGTTTAACAGCTCAGTGGAAACAGGAGTGATTCTGGAGGACTGGATAAGGGCGGATGTAATCCCACTGCAAAGTGGTAGCAAGGAGGAGGCTGGCAATTATAGACCTGTCAGCCTGACATCAGGGGTGGGAAAGTTAATGGAATCACTGCTAAAGGAAAGGATTGTGGAATATCTTGAATCCAGTAGGTTACAAGATCCGAGGCAGCATGGATTCACAGGGGGGAGGTCATGTAAAATGAATTGGATATATTTCTTTGACTGGGTGACCAAGAAACTAGATCAGGTTGGAGTGGTAGATGTGACCTACCTAGATTTTAGTAAGGCTTTTGACATCGTTCCACATAGTAGACTAGTAAGCAAGCTGGGTAGCTTACGAGTGGGTGTAAAGGTGGTAAACTGGATCAGAAATTGGTTAGGGGATAGGTGACAGAGGGTGGTGGTAAATGGAGTTTACTCTGAGGAAGGGAGGGTGCCTCAGGGATCAGTGCTGGGACTGGACCTCTTTAATGACTTAATAAGTGACATTACATAAGAGCTGGAGGGGAAGGTCTACCTCTTTGTGGATGACACCAAAATCTGCAATAGGGCGGACACTCCAGGGGGGTGGAAAGGATGAGCAGAGACCAGAGAAAGTAAGAGGAGTGGCCAAGGGTATGGCAGCTGGGTTCCAATGCAAAAAAGTGCAAAATAATATAATTAGGGCACAGGAACCCAAGGGCAGAGTGAAAAATGGGTGGAGTGGTATTGACGACAACCAAGCAGAAAAGACCTGGGGGGATCATATCGGATGATCTTAAGGTGGCCAGGTGGTGCAAAAGGCAGTCAGGGGGTTAGTGGGATGCTGGGACACACAGGGAAGGGTATCACCAGCAGAAAGAGGAAGGTGATGTTGAATCTGTAGAAACATGTGAAAGTGTGCACAAGGCTGCGGTGCCTCCCGAATGAAAATTAACATTTAGCACTGGAAATTCGGGCACTTACCACCACATATGATACTGACACTGTTCATAAGGTACAAGAGGAGGAAATTGATTGTGTAAAATAATAAAATGCCCGCCTGACGCGTTTCAGGTCCTGCCTGGACTGTTTCTTAAAGACTAAGGCATACAAAGTGCTGGTGCATTATATACAAGTGCAAACAGGTGTGGTATCATGACATCATTGATTACTAGCTCAATTACATTTGTTAAAACACCTGCACATTCCCCATACATAGAACAACATGTTTATTCTATGTATGTGGAATGTGCAGGTGTTTTAACAAATGTAATTGAACTAGCAATCAATGATGTCATGATACCACACCTGTTTGCACTTGTATATAATACACCAGCACTTTGTATGCCTTAGCCTTTGAGAAAGGGTCCAGGCAGGACCTGAAATGCGTCAGGCAGGGCATTTTATTATTTTACACAATCAATTTCCTCCTCTTGTACCTTATGAACAGTGTCAGTATCATATGTGGTGGTGAGTGCCCGAATTTACAGTGTTAGATGTTGAATCTGTATAGACTGTTGGTAAAAAAACACCTAGAGGACTATATCCAGTTCTGGAGACCACATCTCAGAAAGGACATAGACAGAGTGGAGGCAGTCCAGAGGAGGGCAACTAAAACGGTGCAGGGTGTACATCAAAAGCCCTGCAAGGAGAGACTAAATGACCTCAATATGTACACCTTGGAAAAGAGGAGGGAGAGGGGGGATATGATAGAGACCTTTAAATATGTCATGGGGTAAATAAGATACAGATGGGAAGTATTTTTCAGAAGACAAGGTACTCAAGAAAAAGGGGACATGTTATGAAGCTGAATGGGGGAGATTCAGGAGATATGTGAAGAAGTACTTCTTCATAGAAAGGGTGGTGGATTCCTGGAACAGCTTTCCAGTGGAGGTCGTGGGGCAAAAATAATGGTGGAGTTCAAGAATGCATGGGATAAGCACAAGGGAATCATAGTGGAAAGGAAGTGGGGGAGGGAGAAAGAGATGTAGATCAGGCATGGTCTGTAGTAATAGTGCAGGCAAGAAGAAATAGGCAGATTGGATGGGTCAAGTGGTCCTTATCTGCTGTCAGAGTCTATGTTTCTATGTAATGTAAATTGCAGAAATCTGAGTTCCAGATTTGGCTCGTTTACAGTGACAGCAGACACTTACAAACTTTCACTGTCTACATTATACTAGGAGTTATACTCGGAGGTGTTAAATGTACAGTAAGCCTTAGGCCCGTATGTGTACATCTACAGGAAGCTGGTGTCTAGTTACCCTTTTCTCAGTAGATGTCTGTCAAGGTTAGTTTTAAAGCTATTGTGACCCTCTTGTTACCCGGGGTTACTAGAATCCCAGTAAGACCTAGTGGTAGGCAGGGAAGGCAGCTTGTGAAACTCCAGTTAAATGGGTTTCACACTGTCTCACTCTGTTCTCAGTCTCAGCTGAGACTGAGGGATGACATCACCAATAGAACTATCGCAGCTGCATGAGCCACATTGGAATCTGCAGCAAGGGAGTTGGTATAGAACGTTGGGAGTTTTGAACAGAGTTAGTCAGTTCAGTGTGGAGTTGGTGTTGCAAGCTTGCTGAGAAAGCAGCTCAGTGTAGGCTCTAGGAGCCTCAGCCCTGACAGAGGGCTACTTTTAAGTAAAAGGGTGTGCGTCTCCACCTTAAAGAGAGACACAGAAGATAATTGAAGTGGTGGAGACCGCTGTTTTCGAGTCTCAGTGCCACCTCCCTTCGGGGGGGGGGGCAGGAAAGGGTTCCCTGCAGATTCCTGGGGCAACCCCCTAATTCTGCTAGTAATGGAGAAGCTGCCTATGTGTTCCAGAGTTTATTTGGGAGAACAGTAAGATTTGTGAGTCGCCTGTGGGGCACCTGCAACGTGAGGGTGAGTGTCTGCTCTTGCTAAAAGGGCCTATGTTTTCACCCTGGAACTTGTGTGACAATGTGGGGATTGAACTACTAAAATAGTGGAAGCCTAGACTAATGGGCTAAGCAAATTAAAAGTAGGTTCAAGTCCAGAACTTGTTGGGATGCAAATGATATGTAGAGGAGATGTGACAGACATCTACCCATAATCTACATTTGAAAGTTTTCAGTAAAGGAATTGTTCAGTTTCCAGAGAAATGGCCGGGTATGGGCTGTGGGAGCTGGAGGTGGGTGGCCCCCCATCTTTAGTGACCAGGTCCACCTCTACGGATTTCATCTGTGGATTTCTACTTTAGCTCAGGCACTTGGCCAGTGATGAGGGAAGTACCCAGACGTGGGATTGTAAGGAAAATTCTCTCTAGGAGTCGAAGGCTCTAGTGTGGTTTGGGGAGCCACAACAGGATAATTGGTTCATTCCTCAAATGGACCACGGATCAAGTGGCCGGCAGGGGAGCCGGGCCAGTGGAGAAAACCCAAATAGTGTACAAGTCGGGCTGTGTACCCAAAGCTGCGTGCAAGTCCGGGCTGTGTACATGGTGGGTTTAGAGCCTGAGGGCTGGAAATAGCGATAAAGTGTTCTGTAGTCTCTAATCTGCATTACCAGGAAATGTAGCCCCATGGGGGTCCGTCTGTGCTTTGTTTGTTCAGGTTGGATGTGAATAAAAGCCACACTGTAGAATCCCATTCCTGGTTCTGGACATTACAGTTATTGCTTCCTGTGTTCGGATTTACTTGGGTGTCCCTGTGCAGAGTAGCCAAACCTAGGTCCCCTGTGCCAAGTAACCTCATCCTCCCTGAACCCAGTCCCCACCGGGTACTGCTGTCAGCTTCAAAAGCATGCCACCTGTCATTTTGCTAAAAAGGCAGTGGTGAGGGGTTACACTATCAAAGGAGTTAACTTCGACTACGTATTTTGGAAGTGAATTCCATATTGGTACATTCACGTTCAAGGTACAGCAGGTTGCTGCTGGTAAACAGTAAACCATGCCAGGGTGGGCATTGTAGGGGACTGATGCACACCCTAAATGTGTAGGAGCTGCAAAGCACCACCAAGCTCCTTCAATCATCCAAGAGTGCATGCAGTACCCCGACAATGCCCACCCTGATGGGTCTTTTTATGCTTATAAAATGTTTTAAGAAAAGAACAGAATATTACAAAAAAAGTGAATTCAAATTTGTTCAGGTTGCTATGACGCAGTTGTTTTGTTTACAGATTTAGAATGTAAGAGCATTGCTACCATAGAGTTCTACATAATTCTTTGATCATTACTGTTTGCATTGTTAAGACACAGAAAATTGTTTACACAGCTGGTCTTATCTGGGGATCAATACACAGTCATAAGATGCCTTTCGGTCAGTTACTGACCATGACTTCCTATGCCCAGTTTATAATTGTCAACAGCTGTAATGACCTGGTCCAATGTAAATACTTTCTTTTGGTACCTTATTACAGATTAATTGTATAGATTGGCTTGTACTGTTCCCCTTCCTCCCTCTCCCCAGGACGCATCTGGAAATGAGCTGTTCCCTGCTCAGTACCCTTTTCCTGGTAAAACTTTTTAAATAAATAAAAATGTTTGCATATCCCTGGATGGTGAAGACATTTTGTATAAGAGACAGAATTACTTGCCTTTCTAAGAATGCTGTTTACATGATAAAGTGGTGCTATGGTTGGGCATATGTGGGCAAAACCGCACAACTGTTAAAAACAGGAATAACTAAGTATTAAAGTGCAGTGCGCAGATACCACAACACTACCCCTCCCTTGGCTGCAAACATTGGACCCACTATATGGAAGTTATTTGCTCGAGCCCGTGTGTGTGTGTTTTTGTAGTTTCCATTGGGAGAAGTAATTACAGGAGGTCCTGGGCCAGCTGACACATGAAAGATTTTTTTAAGTGCCCCCTGAGCCACTGCAAAGGGGTATGGACCTCATCATACAGTGAATATACAAACTCCTGAAATCTGATTGGTCAGTTAAAGTCTTTATCCATGGGTAAATCCTGCAATAACCATGAGCTGAGAAAAGGTATTAATAAAACACATAATTAAACATATTTTATATTTATTTTACACATGGATTCATTGCAGAATTGCAGTAAGGCACTCCAGGACATGGGCAGTTGGTGGATTACCCACTTATTGAGTGGTTAAGTCACTCGCCTGCACCTTGTTACATGCTATATCAATCAATCAATCAATCAAATCTTTATTTATCCAGGCGATCACCATTGAGCAAGCTCATTTACAAGGTGGACCTGCTGTTGGCAGGGACAAATGTACAGGTACAGATAAATGTACATAATACAAAAGGAACAAGATGTTTACAATAATGGTAGGAGCAGTATATATACATTCCAAAGGCACATATACAAGTAAGATATACATAACACAACAGTAACATGATATATACAATACCCACAGGAGCAGGATGTGTATGGTTGTCATATACAAACCACAGAGAAAAAAAAAGAAAATCCTTTATCTTCCTGTCCATAAGGAACATGTTAATGGCCTGTATGGAAGTCCCTGAGCTATGGAGGTGCGCATGACGGTGTCCAGGGCTTAGGATTATGTGACAGGAGGGGGGGTGGTGTGTAAGAGGGGTGCAGAGGGTGCTAAGTGCATGCAGGGCAGGGGGGGTAATAGTGGCAGAGGAGGACTTAGATGAGCAGCAGGGACTAGAATGGATGTGGAGAAAACCGATAGGCTGCTAGGAGTGATGGAAGCAGTTACAGATTTCAGCAAATGTTTTGTCTTAGAGGGTCTTAAACAAAGCAAGACTGACAGGGGAGCTAAGTCTCAATGATTTTGTATCCTATTCCAGAGCATAGGCAAGACAAAGCTTATGGCAGCCCTTCCAATGCGAGTGTTGACCCTTGGAACTTTCAGGAAAACCTGTGAGACACTTCTCAAGGCATAGTTCCCGATCGGACTAAGGGGGAAGACAGTCAACAGTGTATTGTGGGAGTTTGTTGGTAAGGGCTCGGAGTGTCTATAGAGCTGCATTTCTACACCGCCTATACTGAAGAGAAGGCCACCCTACGGCTGCATATAAAGAGCAGTGATGGGTGGAGAACGGGAGGCCAGTTATAAATCTCAGTGCTCTATGATACAATACGTCCAGTTTTGCAAGGTGTGAGTCAGGGCATTGGCCATAAATGAAGTCAGCATAGTCAATTAATGAGAGGAACGTAGATTGGACAAGCTGTCTTTTTGCATCTGTGGTCAAGAGGCGATTAATTCTGAAAAAAAGACCAAGTCTCTGCCTCAGTTTTTTTAGCAGTTCTTCTGTGTATTCCAAAAAAGAGAGTTTATTGTCTGGCCAGATACCCAGATATTTGAATTTAGACACAAATTCAAGATTTTCACCTAATAAAGTGGAGATGGAAGGTAATGGACCAGCAACAGCAGAGTAAGCCCCTGGGCCTGATGGTGAGAAAAGCATGGCCTTGATTTTTTTTTGCATTTAGTAGTAGCCTTTTGCTAAGGAGCTGGTGCTGCCGAGTATTAGTCAGTTTGTAGGTCATCGCAGGCAGCTTCAGGAGATTCACAGCTTAAGTAGAGCACTGTATCGTCAGCAAACAAGTGAATACTGGCTTCCTTGATGCCTACGTCCAGGCTGTTGATATAGATGGCAAACAATATTGGGCCCAGTATGGAGCCCTGAGGGACACCTCTTTTTATCAGTTTAAGTGGAGAGAGCTCTCTTTCAGCCTTGATTTGTTGCTGCTTGCCAGAGAAGTAGTCATGGAACCATCCCAATGAGGTTGAGTCAGTGTCTATAGTTTTTAAGGTGGAGAGGAGCAGGCAGTGGTCGACGGTGTCGAATGCCATACTGAGGTCCAGAAAAATGGCACAAACAAATTTTTTATTATCTAAGTCATTAGTTACTTTTGCCAGAGCCGTGATTGTACTATGCTTTGCTCTAAAGCCAGATTGCATTAGGTTAAGCAAGCTTGAATTGTCTAAGAAAGATATCAGCTGTGTATCCATGATTTTTTCCAGTAGCTTAGAAAGTATGGGTAGGAGGGAGATCGGCCTACAGTTATTTAGGTCACAGGGATCCCCTGATTTAAACAGGGGGATGACGTGAGCAGTTTTCCATGAGCAGTCTTCCATACCTGGGGGAGGGAACCTTCTGCTAGAGACAGGTTGAATAGGTGTGATATAGGTGTGGCAAGAATGTGGTATGCTATTTTCAAGAAATATGGGTCGAAGGAGTTGGCCCCAGCACTTTTTTTAGTATCCAGTCGTAGAAGAAGATCTTCAACCTCTTTTATGGTGGTAGGTAAAAAGGGGAAGACCACGTTATTGATACTTGGTTCTGGAGGCTGGGTGTTGATCTGTGGAAGGAGACTGCTTACTGGTGCATTATCGAATGCCAGGCCTGTGGAGGCAAAATGATTGTTGTAAGCCTGCAGTGTCTCGATTTTATCGTTGATGGTAACATTATCAGTGGTGATTTTAGAAGGAAGCACATTTCCTGGGGAGTGACCAGACAGTTCTTTTATGGTGGACCAGAACTTGGCAGGGCAATTTGACGCAGAGAGTAGCTCAGTTTGATAAAAGTTGGCCTTGGCCTCTCTGACCAACTTAGTGCAGACATTTCTAGTTGTCCTGAAGAGACACCAGTCTACGTCGGCATGTGATTTGCAGGCCTTTTTCCAGAGATAATCTCTTTTAAATAAGGCAGCTTTCAGGTCCGCTGAAAACCAATGACAGGTTCTGGTTTTTATTCGTGCTTTAACCAGGGGAGCATGGCCGTTTAGGGCGCTGGTTATGATTTCATGGAAAACATCATAGGCATCGCTCACAGATTTAGCCAGGTAGAGACTCTGCCATAGCAGAGAGTTTTTTAGGTCATTGAAGTATGCAAAAGGATCGAAGTTCCATCTGGATCTTTTAGTGGAAAATTTTGATGTTGATAGGGGTTTGGTAACAGTTCTTATACCAGCAATAAAGCAGTGGTCACTAGCATCCGCTGAGAGGATGCCAGCATGAGAAAAGGACTGGGGTTTGCTAACAAGGAGGATGTCCAAGAGGGTGCTTCTCATTGGATTTTTCTTGTTAATGCGAGTTGGCTCAGTAATAAGTTGAGTGAACCCATGAGAGTCACAGAAGTGCTTCAGAGGTAACGAGACCTTAGTCAGCCAATCGTAGTTAAGGTCATCTAGTATAATTGTTTCCAGCGGGGTAGAATCCAGGTGGGATGACAGATGTGACAGGAGTTGCGGTCCTGCTGCTGGAGGTCTACAACAGCCTGTGATGCAGAACGCCACTGATGGGGAAAGTTCGACTTTAAGAGATAGGCATTCAAATCCACCAGCAACGGAGGTAGCATCTAATATGGACACTGTGAATTTGTTTTTAACATAAATGGCTACTCCGCCACCCCTGGTCTGCCTGTCAGCTCTGAAGAGGAGGTAGTTAGGGATGTTAACCTCTCTATTTGGGGTGGAAGCCCGAAGCCAGGATTCCGAGAGCATGAGTATATCTGGTGCAGTATGAATAATCCATGCCTGGACAGAATCAAACTTCTTTAAAAGACTACAAACATTTGCATGCAAAAAGCTGATTCCTTTCAGTGTTGTAAGTTTAGATGGAGATGAAAGCGCTTTCGTGGCGCCAGGGTTAAGTTCGACGTTGCCTGAGCACAGAAGTAGAAGGAGCACAATTTTCCTCAGGGCAGCAAGGAGAAGCTTAAAAGCACGGATCTTTCTGCAACTAGTATAGGTTTGAGTACAGGGGTCCGGGGACCGAAGCTTCCCCTTGTGCTGCCCTAAGGAAGCATAGCCTGAAATTCATCCAGAATAACACCAAGCCGTGCAGGTTTTGGATTGATATGGTATAGGGCCATGTAGAGGATATTGGATAGCAGTCCTGCTTTGAGGAGATTCCACAAACTGAGAGGGGATCAGAGGCATACAGTGGCAGCATAATTATTTCATAGTGTTGATATACGGGGAGTCTAGCAGTGTAGGGCATGACTCTTTGTTGGGATCAATTCTGTTTGGTTGCTTTGCCACATAGGATACTATGCAAAGGCTGACGAATAAACGGAACCAAACAAGGCCTCTCATGGTAGCCCTTTGCGTAAGAAAGGGGCGTGCTGCAATGAAACCTGCTAGCCAGGTTCTATAAGTCCCAGAGGTCATTGCTCCATATGCGACTATTTGAGGAGGTTAAGAATCGTGTGATACGCAAGATATTTGTATGCAGCCCTGGCGGCAAAGACGTCTTGTGTATTTATCTTTATCAGGCAAGGGTGTCCTATTGGGGACACTTCGTGTAGAAAAGGGGGGGGGGGAGAATACCTGTATTATGATGGTTTACAATACCATGCCACTAGGGGCAGTATTATACAAATGTTAGCAGAAAAGACCGTCCAGGTGGAGAATAGAGTATAAACAGAAGGTGGACCTATGGGGGTTAAGGGCGGGGCAAGAAGAGCTATATAAAAACACCCATGGAGGGATGGGCGGGTGGGCGAAAGAAACACTGGTCACCTCTGCAACTGAAAGCATCAGGAAGTGGTCTCTGGCGGTGGCTGAGGAAGCACCAACCGCCCGGTGGCCGCTTGTTCTGTGACAGATGAGCTGTAAGCCCTGGAGGGTTCCCGGCTAAAGAAGGAGACAGAAAGGGACACTATTAGTACTGGTCTCTGGCAGGGGCTGAGCAATCCAGTGAAAGCAGCCAAATTAGCAAGACAAAGGAGCGATTTCCTTGGCGCCCCGAGGTCTAGCTTGTGTCTGTACTAAAACAAAGAGGGGCTGTGAACACTTAAGTTTCAAACTCTAAACAATCAGCCAATGGCTCTAAACATTATTCAAAAGCTTACAAATGGTGCAAACAGTTTTAAATAGCTATTTTTGTATTGTGTTTTGAAGGAAACAGCTCTTGTTTTGCCCAGTTTTTGAATAAAAGGAGATGTGGAAGGCGAGCCAATCGGAGTCTGCCTGAAAAAAGGCGCTCGCGATCCGATAGGCTGCAGCTTTGCCGTACCTCTGCAGCTGAAAGCATCCGAGGAAGTGGTCTCGGGCGGCAGCTGAGGAAGCGACGATCGCCCGGTGGCCGCTTGTCCTGTGGCGGATGAGCTGTGAGCCCTGGAGGGTTCCCAGCTCTGCAGCTGAAAGCATCCGGGGAAGTGGTCTCGGACGGCGGCTGAGGACGCGCCGACCATCCAGTGGCCACTTGTCCTGCGGCAGATGAGCTGTGTGCCCTGGAGGATTCCTGGCTCTGCAGCTGAAAGCGTCCAGGGAAGTGGTCTCGGGCGGCGGCTGAGGAAGTGCCGACTGCCCAGTGGCCGCTAGTTCTGCCGCGGCAGAGCTGTGAGCCCTGGAGGGTTCCCGGCTATATGAGGCATAAGTAATTCTCCCAATAACCCACGTCCTGTCATGCCTTGTTGCTTAGCTAGCCCATGGAGGAAAATCTTATGCAACATGCTGGGATAGCTGTGGAGGGAAATGAACCTCACCACAACCAAATAAACTATCACTTGAAAAATGATGAAGAAGTGTCCCCATGCTTCATAGGATCACTCAGGCCTTTCACACCCTCTCCTGGGCGAGCACACTTGCCAAACATTAACAAAACTCACTTTACTTATTCAAGCGCAATCAGTGTCTTCTTCTAGGGCTGTCCCTCGAAGAAGACACTGATTGCATTGAAAATGAAAGGGAGTTTTGTTAACATTTGAGAAGTGAGCTCAGTCTGGGGCATTTTTATGCACTTTTTGCTATTTTGCACTACCTAGTTAATAAATTACATCAGTAATGATCCAGTCCTGGTATGCAGGCTTTTTTTTGCTTTGCATTTAGTATAGAGTCCCAGAGTCATAGGCTTTTAGAGCCATAGTCATAGCATCACAGAGTGACAGAGATAAGGAGTCATACAGCCTTAGTGTTATAGAGCTATAGAGTCGCAAAGTTAATGAATTTACAGAACTTAGAGTGATAGACGCCAAAGATTGCAATTGAAGTTTCTTAAAAGTGTAGTTTGTGTAATTGTCTACTTCCTCTAGTGCTCTGCACATATTAAATCTCTGCTTTATTTGTTGGTGGACAAAAGGAATCGAGCTGGACACAGAAACACTGATTGGCCAATGTGATATTAGCCAAAATTATTGTAATATTCTGACTTTAGCTCCTCTTAACCCATTGAAGTTGGCTGTCAGACCAATACAGAGCACATACAGATTTTGCAGGAAAAGAAAGACAAATGTTCTTAGTACTAGTGATGCAAACTCATAATGGCCAGACGTGGTACTATACCAATGACAAGTACAACAACAGGAAAAAAAAAAAATAGAGGTTTTGCAAAATTCTGTTTGCTGTGTATGGACCTCTAGAGGAAGTCGTTTCTTATAATGGGCCACAGTTCACCTCTGGGGATTTTAAGACATTTGTGCAGCTAAATTTGGCCAAGCACATTATCGCTGTATCATCCTGCATCTAATGGTGCTATGAAGTGACTGGTTGAACATTTTAAAATGGATTTAGATAAGGCAAATAGATCTTTAACACTACACTGCTGTACAATGAAATTCTTTTTTAGTTTTCAAAATTACCATCATTTTGCTACTGGGAAAAGCCAAGCAAAATTATTTTAGAACAGGCTTCTTCTCACCCACTCTGGTTAAACCTGACCTTAATACAAAATGTGAAGGCTGGTAGGTACAAATATAAGAAACATTTTTAAGTAAAGCCTAAGGGGTGTTCCTTTATGGTAGTTAGAACAACCAGCACTAGGTCAGAATTACTGTGAGCACATGAACGGAACTAGATCCCTTGACTTGTAAAAAGAATATTGCATCCTGCAACATATCTGGTTAAATTAGTGCTGAGACAGAGAAAGAGTCACGTAAATCAAACAACTGAGAGCACATACAAATCTGAATAAAATGTAGATGACAATGTTTGCAGTAAGTGAGAAATGCAAAAAGGTTTAAAAGGACACAGCCAACCCCCTTAAGCCTTAAAAGGTGCCTAGTTAAAAAAAAAACACATTTTATGATTGCTCACATTCTGCAAAGGTTACTATGTAGCTGGTTGTTTGATTCTGATTCTATTTTTCTTTTTAAAAGTGAAAAACTAACCACCATACTGGTGTCACCACACAAAAACAATATTTGTTTACATTCATTGATCGACTTCCACTGCATCTTTCCTGGACTTGGGACCCCCACACACACACACAGTCCAGCCACTCATGATGCAGTGAGAGGAGAGAGACTATTGCATCATGAGTGGCTGCAATGTTTGGGGTATTCATAATGCTCAGAAAGTGTGCAATAAGAGTTGATCAAAGATTTGAAACAAAACAAAATTGGGTATATTACACCATGCATTTAAGTTCTACTAAGAAATGAAGCATATTAAACAAATAGCAACATCAATTAATTTTACAGATGGTAAGTGTGGTGGGATCATGCCATGCCCCATCACTCTGTTCCCAGGTACGTTAGTTATTTATGTAATTCATAAAAAAGCCCCATTGCATAAGCCTGGTTTCAAATATGGTTTACTGGAGTGGTACAAGTCTCTGTGTTTTGGATAGACAGCCCTGTAGCTCACTATGTGGCCTGTCTTTTCCATTCATTGCTTTAAATTGTAAAAATGATTTAAACACATAGAGCTCTTGTGTTAAATGGGAGGGTCGTCAAGGTGAATAACAGAGCCATTAAGCAAGCATGGATTACTGGAACTATTTCATCTTAACCAAAGGGCCCTGGCTTAAAAATCAGCATGAAGGTGCCGTGGAGTCTGGGGTTCTGTTGTTTTAGGACTTTGGCATCTGGACTGGAGTAATTACAACTTGAGTGAAGCCACGTAAGGGCTAAGTGGTTTATTGGGAACCAAAGACACTGGACTAGAAAAACCAGCAGGAGGGAGATATGCTGGCTCCAGTCCCATCCCTGAGTGCACATGTGTGTTTTTTTCCCCAACCTGGGAGGGGGACCAGAAGGAAGAAGCACCCCCCCCACAGCTAGAAAACTTTCAGTTAGACTTTTAAAACTTGAACAAGTGTGCTGGTTGGTCCTTTCTCAGCATTTGACAAGGCTAGACAATCTCAGCAAGGAACACCAGAGGCAGGACTTTTGAACTTTCTTAAAAGAGACTGCAGAACTTGCCAGAGAGACAGACATAACCTTTCTTTCAAAGACTCTCCTGGCAGGAACAGTAAAAGACTTTGGACCCCTGTCTGTATTTCCACCAAACAGATGGGATAATCAGAAACCTGCTAAGAACACGTTTAATTTCCAGCACTGACGTTTTCAAGGTAGAACTATATTCGCTAGAGTTGGAACAGTATATCTTTTTTTTTGTATATTTCCAACTTTCTTTTCATATCCTGTAACCAATATTAAGAAATGTATATAATTTTCATTTGTTTGTTATTTACAGTCCCTATAGACAAATTAGTAAAGCTTTTAGCTTACTTTAAACTAATTCTGCCAGAATCTGTTGTGTGTGTTGCTTTGGCACATTTTGTTCAAACTAATCTATGCCTGTCTATTGCTTATGGGCCAGACGCTACTGAGACAAAATCCAAGAAGGGACTCTATAAACAAAAGGAGGGGGAGTACAAAAAGGTCTCTCAAAAGAGGTCTGTGGGGTTGAACTGGTCTCTGCATTTTTTCTGGGAAAACACACATATAGGGCATCCCTGAAGGCCTATACATGCCTGTGGGCTTTTCTGGTTTGCTGTGCAGTGGTCAAGAGGGTTCTCTCTCAGGAACACAGACTTGAGACTGTATTTGCACCCCTCACACAGAGAAAGGAAGCCCAATGACTTCCTTGGCAGACGTTCAGCTGTGAAACAGCGAGCATTCTGAAAGGACAGGAGGGGGAGTATTCCTGACCCAGGGAATCTGGCCTCACTGGAGTGGGCTTGTGATAGTAAGCAATCATAAAATGTGGGTTTTCATCTAGAAATAATATGATGCAAAAAGGTTGACAGTGTCTCTTTAAATAATAGAAAAATGCAGACAGAAGACACACAGATACCTTCTGAAATGTGTGAGAAACAAACAAGTGTTGAGTCTGTACTGGAACCTGAGCCAGTTGCTAGTAGGAGCCTCAGCATGTCAAAAAGCCTTGTGACAGATTTGTAGGAAACAAGTCTGAGAAAAAAAATCTTTCATTTACAAAGGAGGGAAAGTTTTGTCTTAGAGGTAACTAAAAAGTAACTTCAGTTTTTATGAAAATGTTCCCTTTAATTAAATGTGCTTTGGAAGTTTCTCAGATTTCAGTGCATCCTTGCAGCTAAGAAATAGCAGTGTCTGTATTACAGTCATTTGGGAAGCAGTTATACTGAAGATGCAGTTCTCTATACATCTTGCTATTGACTTATGGAAGTGTAACTCCCCCAAGCAGCTAGAGAGGGGCTTACTTCATTTCTCACCATGGAAGCCAGAGCCCCTGATGCCTGACTACCATCCAGCAGCAGCCACAGCAACAGCTGTCACAGTAGAGGAGTGCATCGTTTCCAAGCCCCAGTGTAGGCAGCATGTCTAGGACTTTGATCTTTGCACCAGGTGGATGCAGTTTGATCTGCAGCTCAGAGCTGCACCATGGATTATGGCTATGACCACGTGATGTGGGTTGGTAACAGGTTATCCACCTACAACAAGGAACATTTTTCATCTGACCCCAGAGCAGGCAGCAAGACTGAGCATGGTGTTCAGCACCTCCAGGCATAGGCAAGCATGAAGTATGAAGTCACCACTATGGGCCGAATTGTAAACAGACATGGTGGCAGCCATGTTCTTGTGACCCCTGACCACCAGGTTGATGGGAAAAGGGACAGGAGTCACAGTCAATCAACACAGAGGGCATGCAGATGCCAGTACTGAGCTAAACTGAGGATTCCTGGAAGTTATGGATATGGTGAAAAAGCCTTCGAATTTAGACCAATAGGATCCTGAGATTTGTTTTGAAACAGCAGTATTTGTTAGTCTGCAAAAAAAATACTCATCATATAGCCTTTTAACAAAAATGTATTTCTGACACCCTAAGATTCATGCTCAATATATTCTTAGCATAACCCCTCCATGGGTGGGGCTTACCTGGTCTACCTCCCAGCCGTCTGGTGTCACCAGTCCCGGTCCATGGTGCCCCCCCTTTATTCCTCCTGCTAACCCCTGCATGCCTGTTTTGCTGTGTTAAACCTGAGGAGCATGTGTGTTAAATGTTAAAACCACCAGCTTGGCAGTACAATGCAGTTAGTGTTGGGCAATCCAGTAATGCGCCGTGTAGCTCTGTGCATGACATTTGAGCTGGCTCCTGCTCGAACGTGCAAGCTGCCGCGGTTCACTCACAGATCATTCTAGCACTATGGTGCTTAATGTTAAAGCCATCCTAGTGTCTCAGTCGATGTCTCATTTGTGTGCTCCGACCCCTGGTATCCCAAGATATAAGTGGGGGGGGTTCAGAGGAACACAATGGGAGAGAAAGACATAAAACTGTATTTAAGCACTAAAAGTGCTATATCTTTAAGAGCAGCCAAGGCTGCATTTCGACTGAATGCTCTGCCTGTCACCTAGGGAGACAGCACTACGGCATTAGCGATGGGCAGGGGGAGACTTTGCCATGTCCCACTCTGCCACCGGATAATAGGGCAGAGGGGCAGCTATCAAACCATGAAGGTAGCTAATGTTAATGTTTTACAGTTTGTCTGCAAAAAATACTTTAAAGTTGGGACTGTGATTAAAACTGGACTGCCAGAGTATTTAGCAGCTATCTTTGTTTCCTTTGACCTGCTCTGCAGCCAGTGGGAATGCAAGGAGCCCAAAGAGTACAGAAAAGGGGTTCTTGGGAAAAGGTAAGAACTGTGTATTGGCACCTTTCCCCCCCAGTCGAACAGGCATCAAATGAACATTCTACCTATTAATTTGATAGACTGACAGCCTGATTGACAAATTGGGATTCTAATCTGATCCCCTGAGATCTAGGGGGCAGATCCAGCTTGGAGCAGCCTGCTGGGAGCTTCCAGAGTGTGAAGAGTCTCTGACTGTGTGTTCTGAGAAAGTTTGGAAACCTATTTGGGGCTTCCACAGCAAATAGCCCAGGGAGTGCCTGTTTGGGTTCCATCATCTGGAAATCTAGCAATAACAGTGGAGAGTGGTTTTGCCGAACAAGAACCTGAGCCTTGGAGATCCTGAGAGACTGATACCTGCCCTCAGCCCTGAGAGGTAATCCAGATTTGTGTAAGGAGGTGAATCAAGCCTAGTAACCTGCAGAGACTGAGAGACAGTATCCCTGTTGGATTTCTGTGCCACCATTGCCAGCCTGCAGCGTAGCTAAAAGTATTGAAGCCACATTCTGGAGATTTAGGAGGTTCCTGCCATGGGAGAGTTGGAGAATCGGCTGGGCGGTGGCACAGCCAGGCCTCTGCCTGTCATCTCACCCTAAGGGCTGGATGCCTGGACGTGGGGTTGTGGTGTGTGGCTGTGGTCCCTAGGCTGGTCCATCCAGAGTTCCAGAGAGCTGCAAGCATCCCCGGAGAGCAGTAAGAATTCCAGAGAGCTGCAAGAGTTCCAGAGAGCTGCAAGTGTCCCCGGAGAGCTGTAAGAGTTCCAGAGAGCTGCAAGTGTCCCCGGAGAGCTGTCAGAGTTCCAGAGAGCTGCAAGAGTTCCAAAGAGCTGTAAGCATTCCCCAGAGTGCTGCAAGAGATCCAGAGAGTTGCCAGAGCCCCATAGCATGAAAGATTTTCAGCCTGCAGAATTCAAAGACTGGTATCTCCTGGATCTTGAGTACTTTAAGGGTTTGCCCTGCACCTGGGGATTTGTATATAGTTTCCACTACAGTGTTTGTTTTAAAAGTGCACCAATGCCGGCCAAGCAGATGCAACTCGTTGGGCTTGCACAGACTTAATGCCTGGGTATCCAGCAAGGACATTGGAGCCCCCAGTCAAGAAACTGGTACCAGCTGGGGAGGTGGGCTAGGGGTTGTGTTGCTGTTTGGGGGGGGGCACTGTTAATATTTATTGTTTATGTTTTTACCAGTTACATCAAATCTTCCAAACAGTTATTGATCTTTGCATCTCCCCCCACCCTGGTTAATAAATGGTCTATTGTTATTGTTAATCTGTCTCATGAGCATATTATTAGCTGAAGCCAATAACTGCATGCACACTGAAGTATTATATTTGTTTATTGTATTCCATGTGTGGGGTGACTGCAAGGGGAGGCGGGTAGGTACAGCATCCCAGGGGGTTGTACCAGTTAGACATCTGGTCTACTGTATTTTATCCCTGGGTGGAGGCACCGTGCTAATAAATTTCTGTTGGGAATGAACCCCCCTGTCCAGTCAAAACAGAGCCCAGGCCCCTCAACCTTGCTTGAGCCTCCAAGACAGGGGTTGTAACCATTGTATACACGGTGACCCAGTTACATTAGTTTTGTCAGATATTGGTAAAACAGCCTTTACAGCTAATTTTGTAATTAATAACTCACGTCATTCAAGATGGCTGCTACTTGCAATTTTTACAAATCTCTCCTGCTGAGGTCGCCTGGTGAATGTGCATGCTAGATTTATAATGTGTATGCATTAGGATGGTGTTATCACATGTTTCTAATGGTAAACAACACAACACAGTACCAAGATATTAAAGTTTTTCATGGTGGGGCATGGCACAGAAGTAGGAACTTTGAAAAACTTCAAAATCCTGTATCTTGGATCAGGAATGAAAGGATACAAAAAGGAAAAAAAATGTGTGTCTTAATGTTTTTGCGGAAAAAAAAATACTGCTGAGAAAAGTATATGGTTACTAACAAATTCTGCTGCTTTAACCTCCCCATTTTTGTGGATGAGCCAGCAGAAGAGGCGTACCGGCCTGTGTAATCTGCAGCTACAGAGATGATTTTTACAGATTCCCGCGTGGGGGAAAAGAGCGTCAGCTTTCCGTCAGAAGTAGATGCAGGAATGCATAGGCTTGCTGGAGACTGGGAGCAGCCACTCCACAGAGCTTAGCCCTTGCAGAGGATATTGTTCCAGCAGGGAAGGAGAGAGGCAAATAGTTCACAAGTCAGCTGCCCGGAGAGTGAGATGGTGCAGCTTTCCTGCCAGAGCTTATTCATTCTGTGTCCACCCTAGTTCAGTTGCACCAAAAAAGATGGGACTTGTGTTAAAAAAAAAAAAATGACGTTTTGACACAAGCTGCTGCAAATAGCAAAAATTTCTGCATAAACTCGGGGTCACGTGTTGGAACAATTGGGTGGAGGCAAATGCAACTCTGGGCTGAACATACATCTGTGTCTGTCCCCTTTGGCAATCCGGTCCCCTGGGCACTTGGTTCAAATGTCACAGCACACACCATACTATTATCCACATCAGTCTGAATTCTTGGGTTGAGGATTGGTAAATACTTTCTCTGTAGCAGAGTATACAAAGGCAGAAGGCTGGATTTTAAAAGGTTTGGCTGTTGAGCCAACAAGTTTGCAGGCCACTTCACACCATTTTGACGCATTTGTGAGACTTTACTCACTTCATGGCACTCAGATAATGCAAGTGTCCTATTTCTGACGCACGTGTTATTTGTGATACACAGCATGTGACACTTGTGACATGAAGTTAGACTATGCTTTCTGTTAGATCACACCTCGCCACATGTTATACAGGAGTGGCAAATCTGTGCTGTAATAGTGTGAAAATCCAGCACAGAATGTATGCGTGTCGATAATCGCTGTTGTGCACTGTCCATGTTTGCTTTTTCTCTGTAATCAGAGTTTAGCTTTCTGCCTTAAACCATATTAAGGCATCATGCATATTGCATTTAGTAACGGAAAAATGAAAACTGGGGTATTTGTTGATACACTGTCTAATCTGGCTTTGTCAGTCTGAAAATTATGATCATCATCACATTAAATGGTTTTATTATATTATGTTGTGCACATGCTACGAACAGAGAAAGTAAACTGCTAGACTGGTCTAAATTAGTGTCATACTTTAATGAGCTCAGTGCTGTTGAAAACAGTTTGCGATTAATATACGCTTGAGTGAAATACTATTTAAGGCTTCTCAAAGCTGCTTCTTGACCTCAGAAGGTATATTTACAGTATAAGAAATCAGTGAAGCGAAACACCAAAACAAGTTATACTGGGGGGGAGGAATGTAACACAGTAACTACTTCAATTGCCGTTTGACAGTCTGGAACCTCTCAGTCACTCCAGTTTCAAAGACCCCAAACTGGGAGGTCACCTGCCTTTTCCGGAGCCCATGTTACAGTGTCATTTTTAATCTATACTTGTTACTCCATTTTAGATTGGCTCTAACCTCTTGTACGATAACCTTGTTTCCATTAAAAAGGTTTTATTGTGAAATTCAACAATACATTAGTTTATAAATGACTTAATGGGTAACATTCCAGAAATATGTATCAAAATGTATATCAAGAAGTAGAACTAGGACACATTAGGATACATTAAACATCTAACACATATAATAAGTTGCTTATAACATTACAGGGTTTGGATGCACATTATAGCTCTAATAAAACATAAAATAGCAAATTAGTAGAGATCTTTGTTTGACTTTCATGATTTCATATTAAACATCTGACTCATGACTTCCAGTGGTGTCATGCAGCAATAAGCAGCAACCTAGAAGTGCTCCAACCGACCCTGCAGCAATAAGCCTCTTAAGTTGATTATAATCAGAAATACCTCCTCTTCTGCTTTGTCCAGAGGCATCATATGTAATGTGGAATTCCAGCAGGGCACCCCCACTGTCTGACTCCATGGATGCAGAGAGATTCTGTGTCAGAGGCTCCAACAGCAAGTATTTGTAGACCTCATAAACCACCCACCAAAAGTGCAAGGAGGTTGCAACAAAGGAGAATAGATTATTGCACTGCTGAACTGACATAATGTTGGCTGAACTCTGTGGTTCTAGGAAAGAGATGAAACTAATGGGCAGTGAGCTCTGAACGGACATAATTGAAACTGAAAAGTGCATCTCTGGGATCGATGATCAGCTTACCCAGCAGGATGGCCAACTTGATATTACTGAGGGAGCTGTGCTCCAGCTATATACCTACATAGAAACATAGAACATGGAATTTGTCAGCAGATAAGGACCACTTGGCCAACCCAGTCTGCCAATTTTTCCCTGCCTATACTGCCACCATAGATCCTGCCTGATCTCTGGCTACCCCCCACCTCCCCCACACACTTTTCCTCCCAAGATTCCTTTGGGTCTATCCTATGCATGTTTGAAACCTACCACTGGTTTTGCCCCCACCACCTCCAAAATCACCGACAAGATGCAGGACCCCCGGGACTTATGCCCTCCAAAGTGCTGATAGCAGCATGAAAGTGGTTGAACCCAGGGCCTGAGGTAGGCTGCTGTGGCAAGTGGGAAATAAAGAGAAAGTGGAAAAAATTAAAATGTTTATTGTATATTTCATGGGGGAAAATAAGGAACTGTAAATCCTTTAGCCCTTTCCATTCCTTTCTGGATCTGCAGGAGAGGGTAGACAACGCAGAATGCAGGACCTGGAGGAACAATTTAAGGATTTCCAATCTCTCGGGGAATTCAGAATAACCTGCTATTATGGGCTTCCTTCCCCCCATGCTGCAGTCATTACTTAACTTGCCTGCTGACCTTGCACTCAAACACAGGCAGGTGCACAGGGCTCTTGGACCGAAACCAGTGGGCTCCAAAGCTCGATCCCGCTCGGTGATCTTAACATTCCTAAGACATACTGACAAAGAGAAGGTCCTGCTTACAGCCTGGCAACAGAACATAGTGAAGTATCAAGACACCCAGATATACATTGACAGTGATTACTCTCCTGCAGTGATGGTGAGGTGGAAAGTGTATATCCCACTCATGAAGGCCCTCTGATCAACGACATTAAGTTTCAAACTCCCTACCCTGCCAGACTGATCATCTTTTTTCTGAGGGGCATGCAGGCTTTTGATTCAGCGCACAGAATCATCAAGGAGTTGGCAATCAGCCTGATAGCAATAGCAATGGAAGGTAAGTTAATGGAAACACTGCTGAAGGAAAGGACTGTGGAATATCATGAATCCTACGAGTTATAAGACCTGAGACAGCATGGATTCATGGGGTGTCATGTTAAATGAATTTGATAGATTTCTTTGACTGGGAGACCAAGGAATAAGATCAGGGTGGAGCGGTGAACATGGCCTACCTAGATGTCAGTAAGGCATTCAACACCGTTCCACATAGTAGACTATTGAGCAAGCTAGGTAGTTTAGGACATGGTCCAAAGGTGGTAAACTAGGTATGAAATTGGTTAGGGAATAGATAACAGAAAGGTGTGGTAAGTGGATTTAACTCTAAGGAAGGGAGGGTGACCAGCAGAATGCCTCAGGGATCAGTGGTGGGACTGGTTCTCTTTAATGTCTTTATTAGTGAGATTGCAGAGGAGATAGAAGGGAAGGTCTGCCTCTTTGTGGATGACACCAAAATATGCAACAGGGTGGACACTCCAGGGAGAGTGGAAAAGATGAGCAGAGACCTGAGAAAACTCAGAGTGGTCCAGAGTATGGCAGCTGGGTTTCAATGCAAAAAAGTGCAAGATAATGCACTTAGGACACAGGAAACCAGGGAAGAAATTCAAAATGTGTGGAGTGGTATTTGCAACCACCAAGCAGGAAAGAGCTGGGAGAAATCATATCAGATGACCTAAAGGTGGTCAGGCAGTGTGACAAGGCAGTTGAAAGGGCCAGTGGGATGCTGGGGTGCATACAGACAGGTATTACCAGCTGAAAGAGGGAGGTGGTGGTGTTCCTGTGTAGATCACTGGTAAGATTTTACCCTGAGTATTGTGTCCAGTTCTTTTTTTGAAATTACAGTTTATCTCTCCTTTGTCCTGCCAGACCCGACCCTTTGGGGGTGCCAAGGAGTCATCCTCCTGCCAACCTACTCTACCTAAGCTTACCTCCATTCCCCATGGCGCCTCGGACTACCCCCTGGGCAGAGACGGGGTGCAGCCCCAACACCCCGAGCTACTTATTGTGTTGGTCCGGAGGTGGCTGGGTGAGCGGGGGCACATCGGAGGCATGCTCCGGGCAGCCCATCTTCCTGGTCCTGGCAGGTGTTATCCTCCATTTTCACCCTTACGCTGTGCAGACCATGATGTCAAGGCACTTGCACTGACGTTCACAGCATAATCTGGCTGCCCTTCCCTATGGGGCTTGTATTATCCCGAGCCTCCACTTGGGGTAGTACGAGTTGTGGGCATTGGCCCCCCCCATCCCCCCAGGAGGGCGAGCTGTCATGGGACGCTCAAGCCACTATCCCCTGGCTGGCCCTCCAATGACCCAAGTCCACTCCCAAACCCGAGTCGCTGGTGTCGCAAGTGGAAATCCAACTACTGCGCCGACGGGCCGGCTTACTGTGTCCAGTTCTGAAGACCACTACTCCAGAAAGACATACATGGAGGGGAGGTGGTCCAGAGGAAGGCAACGAAAATGGTGCCGGGTCTGCACCAAAAGCCCTATGATGAGAGACTAAAAGACCTTAATATGTACACGCCGAAAGAGAAAAGGGAGGGAGGGGGCTATGATAGAGACCTTTAAATACCTATCATGGATAAATAGGGTGCAGGAGGGAAGTAGTTTTCAGAAAAAAAGGGAGCTCAAGAACAAGGGCACATGCTATGAAGCTGGAGGGGTTAGACTCACGAGAGATGTGAGGAAGTATTTCTTCACAGAAAGAGTGGTGTATTCCTAGAACAGACTTCCAGTGGAGGTGGTAGGTGATGAAGACAAACGTAGGGTTCAAGAATGCATGGGATAGGTATAAGGGTATTTTAGTGGAAAGGAAGGGGGGGAGGGAGAAAGAGACGGTGATAAACTCAGGTCTGCGATGATACTGTAGGTAGAGAAAAATGGGAAAACTGGGTGGGCCAAATTATCTTTATCTGCCATTAAAGTCTATGTTTCTGTGGCACAACTGGAAATTTTGATCCCTCCAGCAACCACAGATACAGCAACCCCAGTCACTGGCCATGAAACTAGCACAACAGGTCTGGAGTAATGAGACCAAGTGATACCAGCAAGACCAGTGCAGAATACAGTCGGCAGATGCAATGCAACAAATCATAGTTCACCTACAAGTCAGCAACATTAAAGTGAACCACTCTGCAATTGTAAAACTCTGGACACTGACTCGCCTTCTAAAGATACCAGGTATGTTAGGGGAAGGGGTTCTTGATTTCTCACTTCCCCATGGCCTCCCACGGCACCCCCATTTGCTCCAGGTCCCCAACTCGGTTGTCTTCCAGGACTGCCCTGTATATGACCGTCTTTTAATTATAACTCGGTCTCCTCTATTATATTCGAAACAGCTTACCTTCAAATAGACTATACTTCTATTAATGGCCTTGATTTTCTTCTGGTACCTCCTGACTGGCAGTTGCTGCCCACCCCCACCCCGCTGCAATGGCACACTTAGTGGACATATAGCTATCCTGCCTGGTGGAGGTGGATAGATGGCTCCACCCCAGGAGTGCTTGCATGGCCTGGAGTGATGCTATGATACTGCGCTGCTGTGGGATCCATTCCCAGCAAGGTGATACTTCATGCTCCTGTCGTGGCCTACAGACCTTGATTTCTGGACCTTGTGTGGAGTGGGGAACCCCGCAGCATCACTAAGTGCCATAACCCACTGCAACACACTGTAGACCATGTGGGTTGGTGGCATGGCCATGTTGATTTCAGCTGACCAACAGGTGCAGGGAGTTAGTGATCCCTGGAGTGCTGGGCCGACCTCGGAGAGACCTCTGCCATATTTTCCTCTGCAGGCCTTCAGGGCAGTTCTGGGGTACCAGCTTGTGGGGAACCAGGGCTGTGGGGCTGGGTGGAGGGGAGGGGGACAGACATGGTTCTCTTGGCAGTCAGGATCCCCCTGGGACTGCCTCCTTACAGACCTCAGACTGGTACAGGACCCACTTAAAAAGTGGCCCACCAAGGCTTTTGGACACTTTCTGTACTAGCCAGGCCTATTTCTGACAAGGCCGGCAGTGCTCTCTAATGACTAAACACTGATGTATCCTGTAGTCTAATAGCTACCAAGCTTTGAGACTTGTCCTGAAGAGCCCAGATTCCAGACATGCACTTTATAAACTGGGCTTCTCTCAGGCAACCTTTCGACTCTTTCAGAACTTATCTTTTGGCCTGTGGTGTAGCCCTTACAGTTCTTGTCTGATACTAAATGTTATTCCAGGTATTATGTTGGGGTGTGCTGGGGTTCACGAGGACTGCCCCACCACTCCCGTCCTCCCAGTCTGGAGCTGTCATACTGCACCTGAGGGCTCTGGGCTTAATTTCATTTGAATTTAATTGGATCTGTTAGGTTGATCCCCATACAGTGAGGATGCCTGACCCCTGATTTACATCAGCAAGCTAGGTTGGTGGCACTGACATATTTCTAGCTTCCCTACCCCAGCTGATATACTGACTGGAGACCCCTCATTTTGAAGTTTACCCTCCAGACAGGTGCTGTGCCATGTCACAGGGCCCGTGATAGGGCCCCTGCCTTGAAAACCCAGTTAGATGGTTGGCAATCCAGCTGGTACCTACTACCTAACAATGCTATCTAATTCCCCTGGTTCCCAGTTCTTTAGTCCTGTTCATATTGTTACAGTGCATTATTGCCTGGTTCCTCTCCCCATCCCCTTGTTCTGATATACCCCCGGGATGGAGTGAGTACTGTCCCATTCGTATTCTAACTGTTAAAGGCTGGTACTGTTTAAAAATGGTCTGTATAGTAGTACGAATGGTGTAACTGTAGCAGGAACACCTGGTGGCCTTTAGGTCCTCCACATTATTAGTTTGAATGAGTACCCCTAATCCTTCCCAATCACAAACCTTTTCAAGAATGTCAGACCTGGTCTGACCCAGAAGGTAGCTTGGTGATGGTGCAGGGGATACTTCTTCATCAGGGGGTGATCCTGGCTTATCTCTAATTCCCTCTGGGTACTAACACTCAAATGATTACACAGCATCTTGACTGCATAGTTACCTCATCAAAGGGCATCCTTCTGGCTGGAGGCTGTAATATAGCCCCACAGCAATACTGGGACTCCTCTGACTCCAACCCTCCCAGGCAACTAGCCTCCCAATCATTGTTAAGAGATTTATTCAGGAAGTGGGATGGGCTGATAAATGGCACATCTTTTATCCACCGCACATAATTATTTGCACCATTTGTGGGTGCACTGCACCTTCTTCTGAATCGACCAGTATTATGTGCAGGTGGAACACCTACCTAGTATAATAGGCTACATAAAGGGGGCCATTATTCTGTCACAGCAAACTCTGGTCAGCTGCTTCTGGGATCTTGATCTAGAGAGAAGGGCCAACCACTGGCATTTGAATGCCTATTACCTAAAATCCCCTGACTTTCATGCCTTTTTGGAGAAGAGAGTACCTGAAATGTGCCAGATTAATTTGAGACCAGAAATATCTCATTCTGTTCACTGGGATAGGGTAAAGACAGTCCTCACAGGGCTGCTCGTACAATACACCGCTCTCCAAAAGAAGAGAGAAGGGAATGCCAACAGACCATGGAGGGTACTCTCCACTGTCTTCAAAGGTATCACCCACAGGGTGACAGCTTGGTGCTGCCACAGATCACTAAGGCTAAAACTGACCTGAATGCCCAATGCCAATAGCAAACTGAGATCTCCCTAGCATTCTGGAGACAAAGATATTATGAAATTGGGTCTCGATTATCATGCCTTCTGGCATATCAGCTGCAGAAACAATGGAGTTTAGTCACACTTCCAGCATTGCTACACCGCACTGCAGATTCCCACCTAACAAAATTTCAGGAGGTAGCACAGGCTTTTCGTTCCTATTATCAAGCCTTGTACACACCTGAGGCAAAGGCCTCTCAGGCTGTTATAGACGTTTTTCTTGCCCCTCTCTGTTTCCCAACACTATCTCATCAGCAGGGCATCCAGCTTCTGTCTCCCATAACCCCTGAGGAGTTGGAAGGGCCAGCACAAAGATCCCAAACTACGAAGGCTCCAGGGCTGAACAGCTATGGTGCAGAATTTTATAAGCTCACTAGAGAACACTCTCTGCAGCCCCTACTTGTCACCTTTAATGGAGTCCTGCTGGGAGACCCCCCACTCCCCCCCCTTGATCATATGCCTCTATTTCAGTGATACTGATACCTGATAAAAATTCCTTGTAGTGTGCCTCGTATCACCCATGGCCAACCTTGCTAAATGGATAAACTACTCTCTCCCCTCATCGGCAGGGATTAAACAGGGTTTGTCTAGTCCTGTATGGCCAGTGATAACACTTGAACTCTTCATCTACTCCATCATATAAGGCAGTCTGATTCCCCTTCTCTTCTAGTTAGCCTTGGTGCTGAAAAGGCATCTAAGTGGGTCTCCCAGCCATTCCTGTACACGGTGCTTAGACGGCTGGGATGCCCCGTCCCCTTTGCATAGTTGCTACAACGTACATGCAGTACTCCTCAGGCATGTGTAAAGTTGAATGGACGTCATTTGCCAGACTTCCCCCTACTATGTGGCACCAGGCTGGAGTGCCCATTATCCCCTCTGCTGTTTTCAGTTCATATTGAACCCTTGACTCAGGCCATGAGGTAGTCAGGTAAGTTTCACAGCATAAAGGTGGCAGGCCAAAAACATGACATCACCGTGTACGCAGATGATATGTTATTATATCTCTCCAATCCTGAAGCGGCTCTTCCAGAGGCTTCTGAGCTTCTCCAGTCCTTTGAGATGGTCTTTGGGTACTGCCTAAATGCAACAAAGATGGAGTCTGTATAGTTCCATTTCTCTCCCTCTCAGTTCATACAGGATGCCTTCCAATTTCACTGTGAGATCAAAAAATAAAATACCTGGGAACATACAGTACTTGACACAGTCCCCAGATAGCGCTTATAAAGTTAATTATCACCCTTTTACCCATCAAATGTCTCAAGACTTTGCATGATGGGGTTCTCTCCCTCTCAGCCTCTCCCACCGGGTGGAGACCATTTGCATGGTAACTCTTACTAGAGCCCTTTATCTTTTTCAAAATATCCCATTACAGCTACTGTCCACAGCATAGTAGTCTTGGAACAGGGAGATGACTCATTTTGTGTGAACACGGCAGAGACCCTGCTTCAAACAAAAGATACTATTACTCCCAAAACATGCAGCAGGCCTCTCCTTGCCCCACTCTAAGCTGTATTGCTGGTTGGCACACATTCGTTTTATCCTGTTCTGATTCATGGGCAGCTCCCCCAATCTCTTGCTTGATTTTAAATGGGAGTTATTTTCTAATCAACAATTACTCCTTACTGTGTATCACACTGGATCACCAGCTGAACGGACAAGCGTCTCAACCCCAACCGTCAGCAACAGTGGTATGCCATGAGATGGACTCTTCACCTTCTCCCTTTCCCGCTTCTCTGCTGCACAACTGCTCTCCTGGAAAACTTTCAGTTGGCCCTGGTGGATCTGGGTTTCCAAATTTGGGAAAAGTACTCCCTGCAGTATCTCTATCAGTCAACGTCTGGTTCTGCCATTCTCTCCTTTGTGGAGATGCAAGCAACACATGGCCTCAGGTAGTTGGAGTTTTACAGGTACCTCCAAGACAGACATTATTTTCAGGCTCTCCCAGTAGAAGCCCGTAATCCAGAAACCTATCCAGGCCTTATAGTTTACTTTATTAATGTCTTTAAATTTGGCATCCAGGCAAATATGCTATCACAGATTAGTAAAGCTATAATTCACTCCACCGGTGATAGTTCCATGGAGGAGGCACTTACATGGGAGGAGGAAGTGGACACGCCACTCCCAACTGACAAATGACTCTTTGCCTCTTTGGCCTCTTGATGCTAAATAACAAGTGTTAAAACAACAGAAAATATTGATGAACACCTGTACTGAATCATAATAAAAGGAGAATCCCTGCGGTATTAAATCAAAAGATTCCTTTTGATCCCGTGATTTTTGTATTAGGGGACATCGCAACCTCAGTCTATATGGAAAATGGAGAAGTAAGATGGCTACTACCAGCAGCATCAGGTGACACATGATATTAAGCAAATGGAAAGAAAATAAGGACCACATTTAAAAGACTGGATACAATTTATGTCAAAGCCGCCTTTAATGAATACATGACCCACATATTCACAAACACTATGGAGAACTTTAACAGAGAATGGGATTCCTTAACTTAGCTGGTTAGACTCAAGTTAATTAACTAGTACTGCTCAAATGAGTCATTTTAAATTTTAAGTTAGTACAATCTCCTGAAGTTTTATACTGGACTTAGCTGTAGCAGGCTGTTATACCTATCCTTTGTCCTACATTATGCGAGGAATAATACCCGACCGGGTGGGCGGCATTGGGCAATACCGGACCTCCCAGGAGCATAATGAGGCTTGACGCCACAGGCGGCGGGCCTTATGGTCCCTGGAAGATCTGGTATTGCTCTTTTCACCCACCCTGGAGGGTATTATTGTGCTTAGAAAATGGGCTATCTGTAATTCTTTTTTCAATATATAAGAATTAAAAAAAAATAATAAAAAAGGACTAAAATGAAGTTATATTTGCTGTGTCAGTAAAGTAGTCCCTCTACTGGTATCGTTTCCCTAACAGTACTAAAGGATACCAGTAGATGGCAGTGGCAGCATTTTACAGCTGTCTTACTAGTCTTGTATACCTCCCTTGATACTTGAATCTTAACCTCCCTTGTTCTGTTTTTTCCCCCCAAAGTCTTTATGAGATCATGATCTAAGTGGCACAGAATGATTTATGGTCATCAGATGGCAGAACGGGAACGGGAGCCATTCACCAGGCAGCAGAGCAGATGAGCGGCGTTTGGAGATTGGGGCGCGAGATCAGGGTGAGGAGACTGCTACTGTTTAAAGTAAGCGCGATTGGGGAAACGCTGATTTGTCTTAGTCCCTGACTGCAGAATACTGGAGTGTTTTTGTTTTTGTTTAACGATTGGCAGACTGCCTTGGATAAAAAGAATAGTACCTGTGCTGTGTTCCTGGATTTGAGTAAAGCATTTGATACAGTGGATCATGAATCATTAATCTCCTCTCTTAGCTCTGTAGGCCTTGATTCACTCTCACTCAATTGGTTTAGGTGCTATCTCTCTGGAAGGTTACAATTGGTAAAATGAAAATTACCTATCTACCTCTAAACCACTGCTAAGAGTTGTACACATGAGCTCTATCCTAGGCCCCATCCTCTTTGCCATTTATATTAATAACATTGATGCCAACCTCTCAATCTAACATTCATCTGTTTGCTGATGATACTGTATTATATGTCAGCAATCCCTCACCATCAAAAGCCTGTGAACTGTTACAGTCAGAATTCTCCATCCTACAACACAACCTATTGGAAAAAAATTACTTCTAAATGCCAAAAAAACAAAAGCTATGTTCTTTGCAACAAAGAATTGCTCTGCCACTACCCCATCATTCATCACCCCACAATTATCCACCTTATTTGGAGAAAAGCTGGAATTTGTGGATAAATTCAAATATCTTGGAGTCTGGATTGACAATAAGCTTGACTACTCTGTCCACATTGAAGAGCTATTAAAAAAGTTGAGACAAAGGCTTGGCCTATTTTACAGAATAAAACACTACCTTACCAGAGACTCCAAACAAAGATTAATCCAGGCATCATTCCTATCCCTTATTGACTATGCTGACTTTCTCTACGGCCATTGCTCACTCTCCCTCTTAAATAAGCTGGACACCCTGTATCATAGAGCCATCAGATTTATTACAGACCTTCCCTCCAGCACCCATCATTGCTCTCTTTACATGGCAGTCAATTGGACATCCCTACAGCACAGAAGAAAAAGGAATGCTGCAATCTGGATCTTTAAAGCTTTATCAGGCAAACTCCCTCCTATATCTCAGACTGTTTCACGAATCACATCTAGGCCATCCACCTTAAGGATCAATAAGCTCATTATGCTAAAGATTCCCATTACCTGCACCGGTTTGGGAGGGCTGCTATCAGCTATTCCTAGCATTTGTCTGGAACTCACTCCAAAATCTATGAATCTGAATACCTCTTACCCTTATCATCCTTCAAAGATTATACACCGCCCTATTTCCAGAGTTGTGCAACTGCTTCCATAAGGCCTAGTCTCATCCAACCTACACCCCTCCCTTCTGTAATCCACTATGTTTAGTTTCTCTTCTCCTACCCAGTCAGTTATCACATTTCATATAAAAGCCTACAAAAGCCCTATTATTTGATTATTATCCTGCTATATCTATTATCCTCTTCATTTTACAGGTTAAGTTATTTTACTGTGCCTTGTATATCTGTAAATTTTGTATATATCTCTTATTTATTTGATTGTACTAATGTTATGCTATTCTCATGTCTTTGTAAAAAAACTTGTACCCTTATTTATATGACCACTCAGGTCCGTCTTGTAAATGAGCTACGCTCAATGATGTTCGCCTGAATAAATAAAGATTTTGATTTGATTTGATTTGATTTGAGTTTGTTAAATGTGCTCCATTTGTATGTAGTGGATTTCTGTCAGCGAAGGAGCATGTGAGAGGGCAGCTGAGTGATCGGCATCAGAAGTATTATTCAGTCTCTTCCTAAATGTCCTACCCCGGTCCTGCTCAGGCAACCTCCTACTATATGCGGACGATGCCATCCTTTACTCCTCCAATCCTGACCCCACCCAGTTCCACCTCTTCCTCCAATCCTTCTTCAGTGATGCAGAAAAGTGGTTCACCTCACAGCGCCTTATTCTAAACTATAAGAAGACTAAGGTTATGTTCTTCTCACACCCCCTTAACTCCAAGAAAGCCCACTGCCCCTAAGTCCTAACTGCCAATCTGACTCCACTTGAACAAGTGGACTCCTTTAAATACCTGGACATCACACTTGACCTGGCCCTTAACTTCCACCAACACATTCATCCACTGTCTACAGACCTCAATATCCAGCTTGGCATCCTCTACCGGTTTAAACATTGTCTTACTCCTGATGCCCTTCGTCTAGCGGTCTCCTCCTCAGTCCTCTCCCTTCTAGCCTATGGCATCCTAATATATAGCGCTGCTAACACCTCAGCCTTAGCCAGACTCCGGCTCTCCCTCAACAAAGCCTGTTGTGTCATCCTGAGCTGTGATTGGCTAACCCACACATGCTCCCTATATAATGCCACTAACTGGATCAACCATGATAACAGAATCAAGTTTCACACTTGCCTCATGGCCAAAAAGATTATCCTCAGTCTTGCCTCCCCCCCGTCTCTCACCTCTAATCCAACAGCCCCCAACACACCAGCACACTCGTAGCTCAAGCAGGCAACTCCTCGTGGTCCCCCGCTGTCGCACCTCCCAATTCCAAAGGTCATTTAGTTTCTGAGCCCCTTCCTGGGTAAATAACCTGCCTAATGCTCTCACAAATGGGAACAGAATCGGACCCTACAAAGCCTACCTTAGGAACCATCTACAGTCCTTGAATCCCTGTGATGGCCACTGAACCCAGCCCTGCTCCTTCTCTCTTTTGACTAAGGCCTATGGTCATGTTGCCCACCCCCCAATCTGAACTCCCTGAATTAGCTCCTTAGTGGAGATTATATATGTATCTGTACATAAGACTAATCTACTAGTATTGAAATGTTAGCCTTTTTCTGTATTTCTTGCATCATGATTGTTTGCTTGTGTCCTATTGCTGTACGGCTCTGTACTGTTCTCTTCATGTTTTATCTACTGTGACATGGAACCTTTGAAAGGGAGTCCTTGACTCAAAGGTACTTTCTGAATCCTTAATAAATAAATAAGTAGCAGCACTGGTGACCGATGTGGCGTGGTGCAGTAGAGCCCCACAACTGATTTTATTTAAAGAAATTGTTGTTTCTTGACACGGTGACTGCCAAGCTCAGTGACTGGCATTTCATGGTGGTGGGGGGAATGTAGTCACTCGTTAACTGATTAAAAAAAATGGTGGCACTTTGAAATTGCGTGCTGAATGCCTCAGCCAATGAGCAAGCAGGCTAAGCACAAGAATATTTGGCTGGGCATGAGGCAGGTTTGGGCTGGCACTTTTTTGCAGCGAGCATCTATCAAAAGTAAATGTACCCCCCTGCTGTGCCTCTCAGCCAATCAGAGAACTCCTACTATTTAGCCCATTTTCTAAGTTGTTAATACTTAATGGGGGGCAGCGGCAGAAAAACTGATACACCGAGAGAGGGAGGCAGTAAAATAAAGCAATCTGTTACTTGACAACAGCAAAACTTACCTTTTCTGGGGCCAGACGAAAGGACACGCCCTGAGAAAGATAGGTAACAAAATCATGCAATTAGTTATGTGATGATGGCAAAACCTACCTTTTTTCTGGGACCAGAAGAAATGATTCACCCAGAAAAAGGGAGGTAATGAAGCAATTAGATAATTACATGATGACGGTGGCATAGGACAAATTCTGCTTGTATTATTTTCTGGAACTATACAAAATACCCTGTAGACAACAAAGGGGTTACTGACAGCAAACCTTTTTTTATTTATTTTCAGGGGCTAGAAGAAATACGGTGACACTGTAAGCAATAAAGCAATTAGTGACAGCAAACCCCACTGATATTTAGTTTATGAGGATATACCCCAATACTATAGGCAATAAATCAATTACTGACAGCAAGCCCCGATGATATATATTTCATGGGGACATAACCTGACACTGTAGGCAATAAAACAACAAGTGATGGGCACAAACCATGCCGCTAGTGATACAGGTATCATTATTTATTTTCTGGGGCTAGGAGAAGAAATACCTTGTTGTAGGCAGTAAACCAAAGCAGTTTGGCAATCCCTGCCAATGCTATCATATTCTCTGGGGATATACCCCAAAAGCAGACCGAGAGTGCAGGCAGCAATAAAAGAATTAGGGAGGCCATCAAACCCTGCTGCTAATTATTTCCTGGGGCGAGAAGAAGAAATATCCTGTATGCTGCTATCAATCAATCAATCAAAATCTTTATTTAATCAGGCGAACATCATTGAGCATAGCTCATTTACAAGATGGACCTGAGTGGTCAAGAAGTACAAGTGTTATTACATTGACAAGGGTATCATAAACAGTAATACAATGACATGGGTAACAAAAACAGTAATACAATGACATAAGTGCTAGTATATAACAATATACATATGTACAAGGCATTAACACTTTAATCTGGGAGACAGTAGGCAGTTGGCACATCAGAGTTAATATGTAGATTATAGGACCTAGCAGGCATTTTGAGGGTGAATCTTGGGACTGGGAACTGGAGTTTTTCAGCATATAGAAACACGAGCAGAAAAAGGGGGCGGTGGATAGGGCAGTGAATTAGGCCTTGTGGAAGCAGTTGCAGAGTTCTGGGAATAGGGTGGTGAATAATCTTTTGAAGGATATTAAGGGTGGGAGGTTATTTAGCTTCATGGTTTTTTGGAGTGAGTTCCAAACAATTGCTAGTGAGTAGCTGATAGCAGCCCTCCCAAGCTGGGTGCAGGCAATGGGGACCTTAAGAATGATAATTTGCTGATCCTTAGGTTGTATGGCCTAGAAGTGATTTGAGTAAAACAGTCCGAGATGTAGGTAGGTAGCTTGCCTGATAAGGCTTTGAAAATCCAAATTGCAGCATTCCTGTTTCTTCTGTGTTGTAATGATGACCATTTAACTGCCTTATAAAGGGAACAATGGTGGGTGCTGAAGGAAGGTCAGTAATGAATCTGATGGACCTGTGGTATAGGGTGTCCAGTTTATTTAAGAGGGGAGTGAACAGTGTCCATACAGAGAAGTCAGCATAGTCAATGAGGGATAGGAATGAAGCCTGGATTAATCTTTTTGAGTCTCTGTTGAGGTAGTGCTTTATTCTAAAAATAAACCAAGCCTTTGTCTCAGTTTCTTTAGTAGCTCCTCAATATGTACAGAAAAGTCAAGTTTGTTATCAATCCAGACACCAAGATATTTGAAGTTATCAACGTATTCCAGCTTCTCCAAGTAAGGTGGTTAGTTGTAGTGGTAGATGATGGGGTAGTGGCAGAGCAACTTTGTGAGGAAAAGAGCATAGCTTTTGTTTTTGGCATTTAGAAGTAGTTTTTATCCAGCAAGTTGTGTTGTAGGATGGAGAATTCAGATTGTAGCAGTTCACAGGCTTTAGACAATGAAGGATTGCTACCATATAGCACAGTATCATCAGCAAACAGATGGATGTTTGATTGAGTGAGGTTAGCATCAATATTATTAATATAGATGGCAAGAGGATGGGGCCAAGAATAGAGCCTTGCGGTACACCTCTTAGCAGTGGTTTTAAAGTGGATAGGTAGTTTCCATTTTTACCAGTTGTGATCTGTCTGATAGATAGCACTTGAATCAATTGAGTGAAGGGAATCCAACCCTATTGAACCAAGGGAGGTGATCAGTGATTCATGATCCACTGTGTCAAATGCTTTGCTCAAATCCAGGAACACAGCACAGGTACTATTCTTCTTATCCATAGCAGTCTGCCAGTCGTTGGTTACTTTGGCTAGGGCTGAAATGGTGCTGTGCCTTGATCTAAATCCTGATTGTGCTGTGTTTAGGAGGTTATTGTTATCCAGGTAGACCCTTAATTGTGAGTTTACTAACTTTTCGAGCATCTTGGACAGAACTGATAGGATGGAAATGGCCTGTAATTATTGAGATCCATGGGATCACCAGATTTGAGTAAAGGAACTACTTGAGCTGTTTTCCAAATGGAGGGAATGGATCCATGGTGAGGGAAAGATTGAAGAGATGAGTGAGGGGGCAGATAAGACTTGAGATGCAATCTTGAGGAAGTAGGGTCCAGGGAGTCTGTACCTGCACTTTTGAAGTATCCAAGTTGGAGAGGAGATCTTCCACTTCTTTCAATGTTATTGATGAGAAGGTTGATGTAGCCTTTGGCCCACGGTGTGGATTGAAGATTCAAGGAAGATCTCAGAGATTTGCAGAAGAGTCAAATGCTAGTCCAGCTGTGGTGAAGTGGTCATTGAAGGTATTTAGAATTTCTTGTTTATCCGTAATTTCTGTGTTATTTAGTAGCAGTTTGCAGGTTAAGGCAGGAGTAGAGTTTTGGCCCAAGATACCCTTTATAGTTCCCCAGAGCCTGGTAGGGTTATTATAGGAGGCATCCAATTCAGCTCTATAATAGGCCGCTTTGGCAGATCTTATTTGTGTTGTACATGAATTTCTTGCTTTTCTGAAATTTAGCCAATCTATGGAGTCCTTAGTTTTTCTTGCCTTTTTCCACAGTTTGTCTCTGGATAGCAAGGCTGTTTTAAGATCAGTGGTGAACCAGGGGCAGGACCTTGCTTTAGTTCTGATATTGGTGAATGGTGCATGAATATTTAGAGCATTAGTGATAATGTCCTTTAAGATCTGGAGAGCTATTTCCACTGAGGTTGTAAGGTAGAAATCTTGCCAATATATTGTGTTACTCAGGTCATGGAGGTAACCTGGTATGTTGAACTTCTTTTTTGACCTTTTGGGGACAAATTCAGCAGGGTTGGATGGTTTGGGTGAATATCTTATGCCAGCTATGGGACAATGGTCACTTACATCATTCGGTAGTACTCCTGCATGAGTATATAAGTGAGGCTTATTTACCAACATAATATCCAGGAGTGAGCTGTTGCTGGAATTTTTTAGGTTAATATATAATATAGTTATAATATAGTTAGTGATGGGGAAAAGACTGGTTTTATTATTCTCTGTGGGGTTACCAACAGACAGTTCTGTAGGCAAAGCCGCACAAGAATTTACTGGCAGCAAACCATGCTTCTGTTGATATAGATGTCTTTATTTTCTGGGGCGAGAAGAAGAGAAATTTCCTATATGTACTTGAAGGCAATGATCTAAAGCAATTTGCCAGACCCTGCCATTGCTGGTATGCTCTTTATGGCTGTCTATCCGAGAGCTGAGACTTTAGGCAACAATAAAAACTTCAGTGACAGGACTTGGAGGTCAGCAAACCCTGCTAATATTTCTTTTATGGGGCAAGAAACAAAAATTAGAGACTGCATGGCAATAGTAACAGTAACCACTGCTGCCTGTGTTGTTATATTGTGGCTGCCAGCGGCTAGAAGTTATTTTCTAGCAGGTTTTTTTACACATTTAGTGTTACTTTCACACTTTCACATGTCATGCCCCATGATAATCATATTTTAAGTAAAAACTGTGAAAAAAAAACTCACTCCCTCCCTGCCATGCATCAGAAGCTCAGAGAGACATGGCTTCCCGCTGCACTGTCTTGACTGTCTGGATCTTCTTTACAAGTAAAGTTGAGCTTTTTTTTCCCTTTTTAAGGGGTGGCTAGCAGATTATTAACACACTGTCCAGTAACCAGCTACGGTGACCCGCCCTAGATTGGCTCAAGTCAAGACGTGCTTGCCTGATCCTGGCTCAGGCAAGCAGGTCTGCCTGGCCCTGCAGTAACTCTCCAGTCTAGACTTCCCTCTCTCCTTTCTTTCACGTTTAGATATTATTTTTTGTTTTCATTAGTAGTTTTTTGAATTCAGTTTCCTTTATATTTTGCAAAGGCCCCTCCCCCCCACCACAACCCTAATAAAGTATAATTATTTTTCTGTTATGTATTTTTATTTGGATATGATCATTTTTTTTTATTCTGTCTCCCAGTGTCTCCTGCTGCATCTGTCTCTGCTGCTCACGATGGCCAAAACTCCTCAGCCCCCACCCATTGCTCTGTCCCCTACTGCTCGCATTGGTCAGCCTGTCCCATGTGATGCATCACTATGCACCATGTCTGCCTGCTGCCAGGCAACAGCTCCCTGACTCCAAGGTGAAGGGCTGCACTTTGTGTGTGGCACATAGAGTTGTGGGACATGAAGTCCCAGTCCCTCAGTCCCCACCGTGACCTGCCAGAATCTCAATCCCTCCTGGCTCCTGATGCAGAAAAGCTGGGATGAGATGGCAGGGAGGCAGCAAGCAGCTGCAAGAGAGAGAAAGTCCAGTCAGCAGTAGAGAGCAGTGTTGGAGCCAGGACTTTAAAACGGGGGTGCTGGGGTGGGGTGCATACTTGATATGGAATTTTGTAAATTTTCAGTCCTTTACATTGTCTGCTATTTAAGCAATAATGACCTCAGAGCTGGTCATTTCCTTGAGATTAACGACTGACTGGGAGGGAAGGGTGGTCCAAGGCACAGCCGAGGGCCACCCCCACCCAGCTGGTCGTTAATCTCAAGAAAATGACCAACTCTGAGGTCATTATTGTGATTATAAGTCTAATCGTGTCTAATGGCTTCTTTTTTTAGAGATTTACTTACTTTTTCTGTGGTGGCAGTGGGAGCTGTGACAGCGGGAAGTGCAGAGCGGGTGCCATGCCGGTCAATTTCAGACCAGCGTGGCAACCAATAATGGAGGGCGTTGCTGTCATGAATAATTAATTAGACATATCTTTTTCATTACATTTTTTTTACAAAAAAAATACGAACATAATCAATGGTTTTGAATGTATACTTTCTTATAATCAATATAAGAGACTTCTTTAACAAGGTGAAATGCAGCAGCAGCACGCAAGCAACTTACAATGGGGGGTGCAGCCGACCCCTTCTCGCCATCTAGATCTGCCACTGGTGGTGAGAAGAGAGAGGGAAAGAGAGATAGCTGGACAAGGGACATAGCAGCTGCAGTAAGTGTTGCAGTAGGAAGGGAGCTAGGAAGTTGGTGATGGACAGATCAGTTTTGGTGCTGTTGTGTGAGCTGAGCTCAGGGGGCTGCCTCAGGCTGGCTGTGTGAGTGAGTGAGCAATAGCATAGCCACTGCTGCATGTCTCACTCTCGCTCACTCACATTCATGCACGCTCACGTGCTGCTGAACTGGAGACTGTGTGTGGCTGTTGCTGCACTGCAACCAAAGAGAAGAATTAAAATGGGGGGGTAGGAAAATTTCTGGGGAGCACTGCCCTTCAACTGGGGGAAGGGGACACTGCTCCTATTTTTAGAGCTCCTGATGCCTCTGTACTAATGAAAATGTCTTCAGTAATAAAAAACTGGAACATCCAGAAAGTTTGGGGCAATTCTGTGTATCTGAAATTTGCTGAAGCCAAGTGTGAGATTTATGGTGGAAACCATGGAATTGCTTTAAGCTAAATCATGGCACAGCCCAGGTGCATGCACCTCACACCTTCAGACACCTGGGAAAAGCTGTTATTGTGCTTATAAAATAGTCCTGTCATTAGGGAAGGGAAGGGGAAATTGTTTAACCAGGAAAGGCACACTAAGCCAGAGTTTGTTTTCAGGTGTGACCTGGGAGCACAAGGAAGCTAAGTGACTTGCTCAGGGTCACACAGTAGTCCCAAGTGGGGGCTGCTGGGATTCAAACCCAGGTCTACAGGTTTGCAGCTCAGAGCCCTTAACTACTACACTATGCTGCTTCCTAAAAAGTTTAAAATGATTCTGTATGGTTGACTCATTTATCTTTTTAGGATACGAGTCCATTGCTACCACAGAATTCTAGAAAACTCTTTTTTTTTTTTTGCTCATTTGCCCTGGGCACCCACTCTTTCTGGGCCTCCACAAGGCTCACCCCTATTGCCCGCCAGTCTCTTCCTAGGCTTCTGGACCCTTCCCCCAAGAATTCGGCACCTCCTTCATAAGCAGATCTGATATCCCTGTTGAGGGGTCCTCCTCCTGCCACCAGGAAGGAAGCACTTTTGTTGGCCTACAATGGCTGGAGGTGGAAGGGCCAGTCTGTTTTGGGGGTTTGGTAGTCTGGGAGGGGCTGCCAGGGAGGCCATCTTCTAAGGTGCCCAGTATAACACTTTACCGTTTATGGGACCCCACCCACCACCCACATGTGTGTGTCCACAGCATCACCCTGGGGGGTAGGGACCCTCAGCAGCATGTATTTACCCACACTGCCAAGAGCACCACCACCAAAAAGCTACCACCAGGAAAGGGAAGCATCCAAGGGACATTCTGAATCTCTTCCTGCTGGCCTTCACTCCTGATGTCTGGGGCTTGGGGCTCGAGGCTCAAATCCAGGTCACCAGCATGCCAGTCTGATGCCCCACCACTCAGCACTACAGACTCTTTGATTGTTATGTTTTGCTTTGCTAAGCCACAGAAGCAATAACACATGAAATGGGATGTGTTGAGCTAACTAGATGCATGCCCCAGTTTGGCTGTGATACACAGGATGTAGATGTCATCCAGTTTTAATATGTGAACATTGAAAGCTGTTAAAAAGTGAGAAGGAAGTAGGTGTGTGCGTGTGTGTGTTTGTGATTCAAGATATAGGATAATGTGTACAGATTTTGAAAGTCTTGGTGTAGTTATCTTTATTTGTGTTGTCTTTTATGTTCTCATCGTTAGGCTGGACTTCCCTTCACTATAGGAGGACTTCCCTACACTATAGAAGGAATAGAAATGCCGCCCTATTGGCCTTCAGAGCAGTGACCAACAAGCTCCCCTCATATGTCTCAGATTGTATTCCCCGGAGTGTGTTAGGCACCTATGCTCTAAGGAGCTATTCCCTAATTGCCCTCCAAGTTCCAAGGGTCAACACTCGTTTCGGCAAAGCTGCTCTAAGCTTCTCTTTACCCACATTGTGGAATGGTTTACAAAAGAACTTGAAGCTGAGCTGCCCTGTTAGCCTGAATATCTTCAAGGCACTCTACGATTGCTACATGAAAGCACCTTGCAAACGTTTTCCTCACCGCTAGCCCACTAATTCCGCAACTCCCCCTTTCCATCCTAACGCTCGCCATGTTTCTACCCCTGGCTCTCACTCTTTCCCTATTAACTCTTCCTGCTGCACCAACCCTTCCCTGTCCACTCCAGCCTGGCTAAAGTCCCACCCCATCCATAGTAGTGTCCCAATTATGTACCCCTCCTCCGTCATTATCATAATAAACAAGTACATGACAGCCATCGTCACTTTCTGTGGTTTTAGCCCAATTTTTCCCCCAGTCATCGGTAATATATCCCTCTTCTTCTTTACCTCTCTAACCTGCCACCCCATACACGGCCTCTTTCCCCTATATGTGTAGTTACTGGCTGCCTCACTCAAAAGATCTCTGCTTATAACCCCTGTATGCCTATAGTTGAGTGTACATCTGCTGACTTCTTCAATTGTAAAACAATGCTGTTTTTTTTTTTATTTTAACCTTGTACTGTACTGTATACACTGTATATACTTTTTCTTCCTTGTATATTATTGCTTTTTGTATACCTGCTACTGTACTGTACTTTGAAGTATTCATGACCAGGTCCACCTTGCAAATGAGACTTGCTCAATGGTGCCCGCCTGGATAAATAAAGATTTTGATTGATTGATGTGTATCAGCTGAAATTTTAATAAAATTACAATTTCCAAAAAAGAAAGTGTTGCTGTAGGGATATGATATATGTCAAAGGGCAGTATACTGTCAAAATCATGCATCAAAGGATTTTGACACATGGTCATATGACCAGTATCATCCAATACCATTACTGGATTTTCTGAAGCAGCTTGAATCAATGATGATCATGTGGTCAGATACCACCAATTACAGTACAGGATTTATCTGTCTTCATTCTACAATATGGAAAGAAAATGGGTACTGTATGTTGAAAATGTTTGTGCTGACTGCTAATGCTAACTGCTAAGAGTATTATCTAAAAAAAACTATTGGAGGGTTTTGTATTTGGGAGTAAGGATTTTTTTAAATTCCTTGTTTTTGTTTTTAAAGAGCCCCTGGCTTCACAGCAGGAGAGTTAGAAAAAACAAACAACGTATTCGGTTCACTTTTGCTTATACAGTATTTCACACATTCTTTGTAATTACCTCTCTCATTTCAAAATATTTATTTAATTATTCAGTTTTTGTTAACAAGGTAAGTGCATTAGATGTACATTGCCTATGTTTAGGCACAACCTGGTAGAATGCTGACTACACAACAAATACTGGATTGTAACATTCAGCAAGTACAGCACAGGTGTACAATATAGAGAATTACCGAAAATGCATCAAAGATATAGCAGTTATCGATAACAGGCTGGATTTTCAAAAGAAGTGACACAGGTGCATTTCCCAATTTCCAGTGCAGCCTTTATTTCTGCAATTGAAATAAAAACATTTGCAGGTTATTTTCAGAATGTTTTGACACATTTGCGACAACCAACCCCTTTTTGTGGAAAAATGACACACTCGTCACTTATTTGTCACACGTGTCTTTTGTTGTGCAACTTGCGGCATGAAGTTAGACTACCTATCTCATGGTCTAGCAATCATATTGCAAGTAATGCAATTACACTACAAATGTGATGTGATTCTCTGAAAATCCAGGGCAATAGCAATGTTGATACTTCCAAAAGAGCACAAATTAGAAAATCATGTGCAAACGCATGAGTTAAAAGTGCATAGATATTGTCTTACTTCACTGCCAAAGAGTAAATGAAAGATGCATTGTGCAATTATAAAAAACACAAAGAACCTCAGCCCAAAAGCACTAGGGCAAGGACTACCCAAAAAGGGCATTGGCAACAACGCAACATTTCAAAGAAATACAAAATTACCCATACCACCATAATGCTGAGCATAATGGGATGTATATGCAAGTTTCTGAAACTTTCAAGGTGATTTGCAGGTACATCCCATGATGCTCTGCATTATGGGGGTATATGTGATTTGGTATAATGCAATTATGACCACTAAAGGGACACTGTCAACCTGTTTTTCATCATATTATTTCTAGTTAAAAACCTACATTTTATGATTGTTTATCTTCTTTAAAATTCATTGATGTTGCTGTTTGTTTTGTCTGGCTCCTTGTTTAGTAGAACTGAAATGCATAGCAATGTATATTTATAAACAACTTTGTTTTATTTGTAATTCTGGTTCTGTTCTTACTGAATACTTCCTAAGCATTAGAAACACACTCAAACAATGCAGTCACTCTTGAGGCAGTAGCCTCTTAAACTCCCACTGCATCATGAAGGGCTAGACTGTGTTGTGGGTGTTCCCAAGTCCAGGAAAGATGCAGAGGGAGCTGAGCAAGGAATGTAAACAAACCTGTTTTTGTGTGGTAACACCAGTATGGTGGGCAGTCTGTTTTTCACTTTTTTAAAGAAAATAAGAATCAGAATCAAACTACCAGGTGCATCAGCAGTCTTTATAGAATGTGAGCAGTCATAAAATATGTTTTTTAAACTAGGGACACTTTGAGGCCCAAGGGGTTTGACAGTGTCCCTCTAACATGAAAACAGAATCACTGACATTAGCCTTTATCTGATCTGGTTGCTTGTCTTCACCTGACATCATAATCCTATATTTGCAACATTATACTCATTTTCATAGCAATGGATTGTGGTATTGCAAAAGAACAAAGTGATATCAGGTGTAGACAAACAGTAAGAGAAATTAAGTCTATGGGACTGTGATCCTATTTTACGCTGATATGCACAAATATAATGAGAAAGAAAAAGGGAAGAGAAGCTATATATATAATATGTATATATTTAATATAAGCTGAATTATGTTTTTTTTTCCAAAGTTTCCCTGAGCCATCAGAGACTTTTCAGAATAGTTTGCCCTGAATTTACCCCTACGCACCCACCACTGCCTTCTTTATGAGTTGTCGGGCTGGCCTTCCCTATCGGTCAGGAGGCAAAGAAATGCGCACCTTTGGTTTTACAGGGCCATAACTGATCGACTGCCCACCTATATCTCAAATCTTTTTGTGAAAGCTCAAGGGTAATATGGCCTGAGAAGACTTGCTTTGATAACCTTCAAAGTACCCAGAATAAAGACATGTCATGGTTCAGCTGCTTCCCCCCTCTCTTTGGAACACAACCCAAAAGACCTTAGAATTGTCCTCCTTGCCAGGGCCTCATACCTTCAAAATGCTGCTCATTCGCTATCTAAGGGATTCCTGTGCCTGCCTCAGATAAGCTTATAAGCACCCTGCCTTCTCTTGCCTTAGCCACCTGACAACAATAGCACTTCCATTGCCAAAAGGCAGAGCAGCGATCAGTGGCCCCCGGGATTGACTTGTGGACGACGAGAGGGGCGGTGTGGTGACCATTGCTCGGAGGGTCCCCCCCGCTAGGACTTGTGTTGGCAGTGCAGGGTTGAGGTGCTGGCTCGCTGAATTGAGTTGGGCAGACCTCCCCACAGTGATGTGCAACTCTGTTTAGTGAAAAAGCAGAGCAGCGACCAGTGGCCCCCTGGATTGACTTGTGGACAATGAGAGGGGAGGCATGGCGACCATTGCTTGGAGGGTCCCCCCCCGCTAGGACTTGTGTCAGCAGTGCAGGGTTGAGGTGCCGGCTTGCTGAATCAAGTCAGGTGAACCTCCCCTGCATAATCCTTGTGGGCTACATCGCCGGAGCCCCTGCCTGGAGCAGGAGACTGAATTTTGGAGGAAGGGGGATATTTTTCTTGATTGGAGGGTGAATTTCGGCATCATCCTCATAGCCTCCCAATTGAGCTGTTGGTGCTTAATTTTGAAACTGCAGCAACTTGCCCTGATTGGCCACTGATCTGCTGTGACATGCTGCTCTGCTTACTGAAAAGGCAGAGCAGCGACCAGTGGCTCCCTGGATTGACTTGTGGATGATGAAAGGGGTGGCATAGTGACCATTGCTTGGAGGGTTCCCCCACTAGGACTTGTGTCGGCAGGGCAAGGTTGAGGCGCCGGCTCACTGAATCATGTTGGGAGGACCTTCCCTGAATAAATCCCTGTGAACTGCATCACCGGAGCCCCTGCATCGAGCAGGAGACTGAATTTTGGAGGAAGGGAGATATTTTTCTGCCCTCCCAGCCACCCTGTTCCCTTCTCCCCTTTAATGCCCTTAAGCCCCTTCCTCGGGTCTTGTCGGGTCTAATTACGTGAGGTATCTATTGGCAAAGCTCTGCCATCTCTCCTCACTATGACTTCACCTGTACTGGGACTGCATGATTGGGATGATCTGCCCTGAACTGCTGTACTGTTGGGGAACTTAGGTGGTCTGTCTTTAAATGTCACCTATAAATGCTTTGCTTGTGGTCTTTCCCTTGGTTCAATGGTACTTGCCCCAGTAACTAGTTGAAGCATACAACTGTTACTATGCACTAATTCTCAGCTTGTTTATCAACCTACTGCTGCCAGTATCCTGTGGTCTGTATTCAGTCTACTGTGTGACATTACTTTGTACTACATTTATTCTCACTTGACCTGGGCTTGCTATGTCTATCTCCAGGGTGTGCCCTTGAATTATTGTTAGGCTGCAACTTGATCTCTGGTGGGGGCAATCTGTTGTTACTTGCTTGGCTGCCTGTTTTTGCTCCTACGATTCTAGCCAGTAGTGTATGTCTTTGCTTATCTGACTACAGTGCTGTGTATGCTAGCTTTCCCTACTATATTGCCTAGTTGGGGTACTGTCCTTAGACTACCCTCTCTATCCCGTATCCTGGGTGCTGCCCTGGGACTGGTTCTCTCAACATGTTGGTCCCTAAGCCCACCTGAGAGGTTACTAAGCCCTTCCTACTTATTGATGTCTTTCTCATTGGCCTAGTCCCCTCCCTGTGCTTCCCACTATACTTTGCTGACAGCTCCCCTTCCTGGAGGGGCCACTCGGGTACTCTTGAACAGTCTGGGACACATGACTTCACCTTCTCCAACCTGATAGCTTTGGACAGTCAGGCTCTCTGGCCTATCGGCTGCCTTGACTGCAGGTGTGTTCTGTACTCCCCCCCCCCCCACAGTCACAAAGCGCCTCACTCTTAAGCCCTTGGTCTGGGGTAGATGCCCTTCCCCAAGGCATCTCTTCTGGGTTCTTCTGTTGATACTAGTAATGGCTGGGGACACTGAACTTAACCCAGGCCCCTCTTATCAAGCCTCCTCCCTCCTGGTTGTATGGCTGTCTGGTAAAGGTCTAAAAATAGCATAGCTCAACATCTGCAACCTCCTGCCCAATCTGGCTGAGCTTACTGCCTGAGCCTCACACTACAAGCCTGACATTCTTGGCATCACTGAGTCATGGCTGAAACCTTTTACCCCTGACTCTACTTGCATGCTCCCTGGCTTTGATCTTATCAGGCTTGACTGACCAGAGAGGTGATGGCATTGTGATCTACTTCAGGAGTCATCTAAATCTGGCAGCTGTGTCACACCAACTGTCCCTGCTATCTTCCAGTGAGGTACTTCCTACTGTTCTCTTACTTGGCAACACAAAAAAGCTACAATTCATTTGTACATACAATCCCCAAGGGGGTGCGCCAGGGCTATCCTCCCTCCTTGATGCTGTGGGTGCTCAGACTGGGGATAATGAACTGCTTATCATGGGTGATCTTAACCTAAGGTAATACCAAGGTGTACAAACCTCTGCTTGATGGCCTCTCCTTGTCTCAACTCATTCATAAGCCCACCAGGTGGTCCACCACTAGTGGAAATAGCTCCCTTCTTGATTGGGTTCTGTTTAACAGGCCTGAGAAGATCACCTCCTCAGGAACCCTCCCTGACTCAATCCCTGACCACACCCCCATGTACGGTGTATGGAGAATTTCCTCCCAGAAAATTCCCCACAAAGTCATCCACGTTAGGGATTTCTCAAAGTCTGACCTGGGCTCCTTTCATGAGGACCTGAGGCACACGGACTGGTCTGAGGTGCTAAATGCACCGGACTGTCCCACCGCTGTTAGCTACTTCCTCAGTTCCTTCTCAGCACTGCAGGACAGGCATGCACCCCTTATCAGGAGGAGGGTAAGGGGGGCTGCTACAAAGTGGCTCCAGGAAGCCTTCTCACCCTTATGCGGACTAGTGATAAATGCTGGGCCAGTTTTAAGGCTATGTTTGACCAGGCTATATTTCAGCAGCACAGGAGACTCAGAAATGAATGCAAGAGAGCTATCAGAGCTGCCAAGAGTGCAAAACTGCTTTACTAAACTCAGCTAAGGACCCTAGGAATTTTTGGAGGAACGTCAAAAATTTAGTTAGTGGTTCCTCCAATTGTGGGGTCTCTGATATGCTCATTGATGGTTCCAATTGTAATAAGCCCCTAACCATTGCAAATGCATTCAACTCCCACTTTTCTGATCTGTCTGCGTTCACCTCCCTATTCTCCACTGGAGGATGCGATAATAGTGTTCTGCTTACTGCCTCTCAATCGTCCCCCCCCCACCTCCCATCTGCTATTCCACTTTAGGGCAGTGTCAACACAGAAGATGAAGAGACTACTCTCTGGTCTCTTCCCCTACGCTAGTGCTGGCCACGATGGCATAGAACCTAGGCTCCTACAGCTTGGTGCCCTCTACGTTGCCTCCCCAATGGCTCATATTTTCAATATGTCTCTTGCCCTTGGAGTTTTCCCTGACCCCTGGAAAGTGGCCAAGGTTGTTCTTGTGCTTAAACAAGGCAACTCTAAGATCCTTGATAATTATCGGCCAATAGCCATCTTGTTGGCTGTTAGCAAACTTCTGCAGAAAGTTGTTGCTGGGCAACTCACTGAGTATATCCAGGCCCATGAGCTGTGGCTCCTGCGCAGCATGGCTTTCAGAAAGGGCACAGTATGACCTCTGTACTTGTTACGGTCTCCTCTGGTATCAGGGCTGCCATGGACCAGGGTAAGCTCTCAGGTGCCATCTTCATTGATCTATCCAAGGCCTTTGACCTGGTTGATCATTCCCTACTCATCTCTTGGCTTTGGTCCCTTGGTCTGTCTCCCCCTGCCCTAAGATGGTTTACCTGCTACCTTCAGGGTAGATCTCAACTAACCAAATTTAGCAAGGTCCTTTCTGACGCCACCCCTGTGACCTCTGGTGTCCCTCAGGGGTCAGTCCTAGGGCCTCTCCTTTTTTCCATCTTTGTTAATAACCTTCCCGCCATCTCCTCCCACTGTAGCTCGACTCTCTATGCGGATGACCTGGTCATCCTTGCCCATTCCTGTGGCATCCCCAGCTTGACCTTGGTTGTCACATCCAGAATGTATGCAGGGAAGCCAATTGTAAGGTGGGTCTTGCCTACAGAGCAAAGAATAACCTTACATCTGCTGCTCGTCGCGCACTGGCCAGTGGTGTATTTCTTCTGACTCTCTCCTATGGGCTCACCCTGTACATGCATACTTCCAAAGCTCACCTTGCTCGGTGGCAGGTAGCCTATAACAATATTTGTCATTTTGCACTTGCTGCACCCTGTCTCACCCACCACTGTGACCTGTACAGAAAGCTTGGTTGGCTCTCCCCACTCAATTACATGAGTTTTTTCTTGGGCAGTTTCACAGGTAAAGTGCTCAGAACTGGCACCCCCCAGGGTCTGGCAGAGGTCCTTGTACCTGCCTCCTCTTCTTACTCCCTCCGGTCCTTGGGCTCTGCTGTCCTCAAGGTTCCTGCCACTCGAACACAAATGGGGATAGGAATTTTGCTGTATGTGCTGCCAGGGTCTGGAACTCTTTCCCCCCTCTGGTTCATGCCTCGCCTTCTCACTCCAGCCTTCGGAGCTCCCTTTGGACCTATCTGAAGCGTTCCTCTGCATGTGGCTGTCCTAACCACCTTAATTAATCTAGGCCCCTGTACTGGACTTTTAAGTACCTGCAGTTATGGCGGCGACTGTGTGGGCCAGGAAGGTTGAACCTTGCTGGCTTAGGATGCTGCTTTGTTTTATAATGTGTTATTTCTCTCTGCCTACGGCAGAGTTCTGCCTGATATACTGTTTTGGTGGGTCTACTATTGCACTGATATGTATTCACCCTATGCCTCTGGGCAGTGACCTTTGTCTGATGCACTGTTCTTCTTTAGCTTTTTCTAAGTATGTTCTCTCCTACCCAATTATGTGTAATTCTTGACTGTGTGTTTTAATGTCACCTGACTGTACTTGATCCTGTGCAATGTATGTATAGTATTCTTATTGTTCCTGTATGGACTTGTCCGTTATTGTACTCTCCCGGGTCATACCTGAAAATAGGCAATTGTTCGTCTAGTGTATTTAACTGGTCAACAAAAGCTAATAAATAAATAAACACCAGCTCTTCTCTTTGCCTTCTGGGCTCCCTCTAGCATCTATCTCTTAAACTGACTCCCTGTCCTTTCAGCCCCTTTTCCCTCCCCTCCCTCCTGCCTGTGACTTCCTTCTTAACCACTGCATTACTTTTAATTTTCTAATTCTCTTTTTTTTTCTTCCCTCTCTGCTGGACCCCTTTCAACTATAAGAATTACGTTACATTTTGTTTTGACACCGTATTGTACTGTTAGCATCTGGCTCTATGTGTATGTTTATCACCCAGGACCATCTTGCAAATGAGCTTGCTGAAGGATGAACTGTCTGGTTAAATATAGTTGTTGATTGATTGATTAATTGAATATCTGGGGTCTTGGCAGTCATACATTGACAGTGACGCAGAGTCTCTCACACCCTAAACCAGCAAAGAGGCCATGCTTGCCTATAAAACCTTCAATGTTACCCAGTCCAGTGATGACAGCAGAGCACATCCCACTCCAGTATGGGTCCATAAGCCTGCCCACCCACTCTGGAATGGTGGAGTTTCCAGAATGCTGTGGAGGAAACTCAATGAGGGACGGTACAGCAGCTTCCACTCTACTAGTGTATCGTGTGGTAGTATAAGGGGTGGTATTGGACATTGCGGTTGGCCACATGATATCCTGCCCCTCTAGGCCAGTATGGATGGAGCCACCACTAATGTGCATGGAATGTGGGCAGAATTTGTAAAGGGGAAGTAGAATACCCCTTGCCACATCAGTAACCCTGACACACAGCCCCACATTACCTGCCTTGGGTCTATCCCCTCAGCACTAGAATGAACTATGCAGCAGCCTGAGATATTCCTCAGGGCCTGTCGGGTGTAGGGGAAGGGGCTTTCTCTGCAGGGTGTCCTAGGTGTTGGCAGTCTGGCTAGATTCCCTGAGAATGACCAGTGAAGAAGATGTGAAGGACCGAGTGGTCAGTTGAAATAGGCAGCAGCAGGAGGCAGTACACAAGTTGAGGGGCATTAAAAGTAAATTAAAAACCATTTGGAAAGGGGTCATCTGGTAGCCCTGTGGATAGCAGGTCACACTCTCATGCTGGTGAAGTGGGTTTGGGGGTGCGCTTGGGGGCTGGATCAAGTGGAGGGAATGGCACGGCAGTACTTTCAGCTTGGGAGGGAGGACATCAGATGCCATAGAGGCAGTGACCCCTGAGATGGACCAAGGAGTTTGTCTCTTTCACGGTATGCCACTTGCCTGTTTGTGAGGCCTGTCCGTGCATTGCCTAGTGTCTAACAGGAAGGGTGGAGTTCTGGGACAAGGGAGGAAACCAGAACAAATCAGTATCCCCTGAGCTGCTGGTATGATGGTAATGAATACTCTTGGACCCTGCTCCACTCTGATCCTTCCTGGCTCCAGCAATGGGGGTGGGAGGTGGGTGAGGAGCAGTGGATGGGGTTGGGAGGTAACTGGTCCTACAACCTGAAGAAATGTGCAGGTGGTGACTCAGGTGTGAAGAGCTTTCTGGAAAACACAAATAAACAAAAAAAAAAAACAGTTTGGAAAATGAAATTTCATCCCTCCCTACATGAAATGCAGCCATTATATCTGACTGTGCTTTTCTCCATCCCTCCCAGGTGTTTTGTTAAGGATCTGAGCCTAACATAGAAACACAGAAACATAGAATTTGACGGCAGATCAGGACCACTTGGCCTGCCCAGTCTGCCCATTTCCCTACCTACTGCATAAGCTGCAGATTCTAGTTAACCAACAGCCTATTTCCTGGCACCCCCCCACTACAATTGCCTTGTGTCTGTCCCATGCATGTTTGAATTCCCCCACTGTTTTAGCCCCAACAGCCTCCCCAGAAAGGCAGTTCCACGCATCCACCACTCTCTCCATGAAAAAAGATTTCCTTACATTACCCCTGAGCCGTCCCCCCTCTATCTTTAAATTGTGTCCCCTTGTTCTTATACATTTCTTTTTCTGAATGATGCTACCCTCCTGGACTTTGTTGATTCCCCTGAGGTACTTGAACATTTCTATCATGTCCTCCCTGTCCCTCCTTTCATCAAGGGTATACATATTAAGCCCTCTCAGTCTCTCTTCATATGATTTCTGATGCAGACCCTGCACCATTTTAGTTGCCCTCCTCTGGACTGCTTCCATCCTGTCTATGTCCTTGTAGATGAGGTCTCCAAAACTGCACACAGTACTCCAGATGGGGTCTCACCAACTGTCTGTACAGAGGGATAACCACTTCCCTTTTTCTACTTGTGATGCCCCTTCCTATGCATCCCAGTATCCCCCTGACTCTCCTTACTGACTTCTCACATTGCTTACCAACATTTAGATCATCTGATATGACTACCCCCAAGTCCCGTTCCATTTTTGTTGTTGTTAGTACCTCCCCTGCTACTGTGTGCTCTTCTCCTGGGTTTTTGTTTCCCAGGTGCATTACTTTGCACTTCTTTGCATTGAATCTAAGTTGACATATGTCTGACCATTCCTCCAACCTTGCCAAGTCCCTTCTCATCCTTTCTACCCCCCCTTGTGTATCAACTCTGTTACAGATCTTTGTATCATCTGCAAAGAGGCATACCTTTCCCTCCAGATCCTCTGCAATGTCACCTATAAAGATGTTAAAGAGGACTGGACCCAGTACTGAGCCCTGAGGTACTCCACTAGTGACCCCCCTTTCTTCGGAATGTGTTCCACTCACTATTACCTTCTGTGTCCTGTTGTGCAGCCAGTTTGCAACCCAGGCTACCACCCTGGGACCCACTCCCAGGCTGGCTAACTTGATTATTAATCTTTTGTGTGGGACTGTGTCAAATGCCTTGCTAAAGTCTAGGTAGGTCATATCCACAGCCCCTCCCTGGTCTATTACTTTGGTCACCCAGTCAAAGAAATCTATTAGATTTGTCTGACATGCCCTTCCTGCTGTAAATCCATGCTGCTTTGGGTCCTGTGCCCCACTGGCCTCTAGGTACTCAACAATTCTTTCTTTCAAAAGTGATTCCATCATTTTCACTACCACTGAGGTCAAACTTACAGGTCTGTAGTTTCCTGCTTCTGCCTTGCTCCCACTTTTGTACCACCCAATCCTCCCATGATTTGTTAAAAAGTGTGGTCAGTGGTGTCACTAGGTCCTCCCTTAGTTCTTTTAGGATTCTGGGGTGAATCCCATCAGGCCCCATTGATTTGTCCACCTTGAGTTTTAGGAGTTCTTTCAGGACTCTTTCTTCTGTAAATGGACTGGTGTCAACCCTCCTACCCAGAGTGCTTCTATTGCTGGTTTAGGTAACTCCTCCTCATCTTCTTTGGTGAATACTGAGCAAAAGTATTCATTCAGTATCTCTGCCTTTTCACTGTCTCCCTCTGCCCACCTCCCCTCTCCCTTATTAATCTTCATTATTCCTCCGTTAACCTTTCTATGCTCCCTAATGTACCTCTAAAAGATTTTATCCCCCTTCTTAACTGAATTGGCTATTTTTTCCTCAGTTTGGGCTTTTGCTATTCTGACTGCCTTTCCCACTTCTTTCTGCTTTTAATTGATACAGTTCCTGTCGTGCTCCTTCTGTGATGCCTTATACTTTTGAATGCAGCCTTTTTCTCCTTAACCTTCCCTGCCACCTCTTTTGGAGAACCATAGTGGTTTTTACCTCGCTTTGTTTTCTTTATCTGTTTCACACAAAGGCTTGTTGCCTCTATAATGGCAGTTTTGATTTTCTCCATTGTTCTTCCACCCTCCTTTTGGCCGCTTAGTGTATTCCTCAGGTATTCACCCATTTGCCAAAGTCAGCCCTTCTAAAGTCCAGTATGCTTGTTTTTGTATGGCTTGTCTCCATGGTTGTGTTTATTGTGAAGCACACTGTGCAGTGGTCGCTTGTTCCCAGATGTCTACTGACTTCTAAATTTGTGGTCCTCTCTCCATTTGAGAGTACCAGGTCTAGTATTGCTCCCTCCCGAGTGGGTTCCAACACTTAACTGTCTAAGGCCTGCCGCCTGCAGGGCATCAAGAATGACCCTGCTCTTGGATGTGGCTGCAGTACATGTCATCCAGTTAACATCTGGCATATTCAGGTCCCCCATCAACAGTATCTCTCCTTTTTCAGCCATTTTGAGAATGTCCTCTACCATTTTCTTGCCCATTTCCTCCCCTTGAGATGGGGGTTTATATACAACCCCTGTGCAGATTGTGATGCTATTCCCTGTCTCCAAGGTGACCCAGAGTGCCTCTTGTCCTACCCCTTTACTTTTTAGTTCTGTAGCTTTGATCCCTTCCCTTATGTATAGAGCTACTCCACCTCCTCTTTTCCCCTCCCTGTCCCTTCTGTAGACAGTGTACCTAGGTATGTTGACATCCCAGTCATGGTTCCCTGTGTACCATGTTTCTGTGACTGCCACAATATCCAATTGTTCATCTTCCATCAAGGCTACTAGCTCAGAAAGCTTGTTTCCCAGACTATGGGCATTGGTACTCATTGCCCTCCATTTAATGTTGGCTTTATCCTTTTTCCCCCATGCCTGCTCTTTTTGCCCTTGTCTATTTTTCCATTTACCCCTGTCCTGCCCTCTGTTGAGCACTGTACCTCAGTGTTTACCTTACTACTCGTCATGTTTTGTGGGGGGGGGCTTGAAATGTCCTGCCTCTTATTAGCACCTTCCCCCATGGCTAGTTTAAAAGCTTGCCAAGAAAGCATTTAAACCTGTCACTTAGGATCTTGGTTCGCTTCATGGACAGATGCAGACCATCGTGCCAGTATAGACCTTCATCTCTCCAGGTGTACCCCCAGTCCCCAATGAAGCCAAAGCTCTGTGCTCTGCACCAGTTTTGCAACCATTCATTAAACTGCATGGTGTGTAGTACCCTAGCATCACCCCTGCTATGGACTGGCAGCACCTCTGAGAAGGTAACCGTGCTTGCTACCTGTCTGAGGCCCCTCCCCAACTCCACAGTTTCATCCTGCACTGCAGTGATCCCATGCCTAGCTAGGTCATTTGTCCCAAGGTGGACAATGATATCTAGTTACCTCTCCTGTGATGCTGCTTCTGCAATCCTGAGGATTCGCTTCTTATCCCTCCAAGTCATGGCATCAGACAGGCACCTTACTTCCCTCTCCTCTCCCTTCCCCAGGTCTACCCTCTACCAATTGAGTCCCCTATCAGAAGCTGTTTCTTCCCCTGTGGTGTCCCTTGCCACCTTCTGTGGGTCTCCCTTGTGGGTGTCCTCTGCATTCTTCTTGGTCTCCACTGAGGGTGCCATCATAGAGGAACCTTGCTCTGCCAGACTGGCATTTGGTTTGTGTAGAGGTACAACTAGGGGGCTTCGCCTCTGTTCCACCACCCGCACCCTCCCAGAACCCACTGTGGTCCAACTGCTCTTCATACTTGGCAGCCTCTGTGGCAGTGGTGCTCTTTGGGTGGGGGAGGCCTCCTTAGTCCTTGCCAGTTCAGCCTGGAGGTGGGCAACCTCCTCTCTCAGAGCTGACAGTTGCCTGCAGATAGGACAGCAATGCAGTTTCCAGAATGTCTCCTGGAAAACTGCTGCCCCACAGCCAGTGCATTGCACAACTCCCCACATGTCCCTGATCCTGAGCCTGATCTAATTACTTCTCAAAAAGAACAAGAGGTCCCTGATTTGTGGTTCCTTCAAGCCTACCTGTCTGCTTCATGCAGTTTCTGATATTCTGCCTAAAGAGGTATCCTCCAGCCATGAGTTAATGCTTTCTGCCCTTCACCCAGATTGTTCTGTTCATATTTTGGCAGTGAACATTTAGCACTTGCAAACCATATTAGATGGCTAGCCCAGGGAGACTGAAGTTCTCCAGGTATCCACAGAAGAGGTACAGCATGGATGGCTACAGTGCATGCTTCCCCACAATGTCACAAAAAATGTTGCCTCAACCCATTGCTGAAGGGACTACCTCTAGTGCATGAGGGAGGAGTTCAGACATCATGTCCATGCAGTCCTTGACCTCTCACATAGGAGTCTACAAGGCTGCCAATTTAGCAGTGCAGCATAACAGGGTGTGCGTTGTTCTGGGATAATGGCATGCCTTGGATAGGTTGAAGCATGGGGTCAAAAGCCAAATGCTTTTGCTGCCTGAAAGTGCATTTACCACAGTAGAAAGCACACCCTGGAGTGCCTTAATGTGTTTACGAAATTATTTCATTAGGATTAGTAAATCAGTATAGCGCAGTGGTCTAAGGCTCTGAGCTGCAAATCTGATGACATCCAGCAGACCAGACCTGGGTTTGAATCCCACAGCTTCCGCTTGCATACTGTGTGACCCTGAGCAAGTCACTTAACCTCCTTGTGCTCCCAGGTCGCTCCTGTAAAAAAGCTCTCAGCTTAGTGTGCTATACCTGGTTAAACAACTAAAAAAAAAAAAGTAAATATGTTTTCTTAGATTTTTATTTAAATAAGTAAAAAGTAGAAAAAAGGTAAAAAAAGGAAAAAAGTAGGCTGTTGTCATTTTGCTGTTTGGGCTGTACACGGCAGATGCTGCATTGTTTTAATTTAAGTTAAGTTAAGTTTACTGATACAGCTGTGTCCGCTTAATGTAGAGTCCTGTGAGGTCAAAGCTCTTTTTCCAGTACTGTTAGCATATAAGCACTGGGTTCATAAGTACGCAGACAATCAGGTTTCTGGATTTTGTTATATCCATTTCATAATAAATGCAAATTCGGAAGTTGGTTTTGATGATGTGGGCACTTGCTTACTGGGAACTGGACTGAGACTATTCCAGATCATTTCACATTCAGAACTGTGCTGAGACCATCCCAGATCATTTCACGTATGTAAGCCACCAGTCATGAGATGATGATGACTTTTGATCTCTACTGACCTGGGTCGAATTCAAACCACTGAGTGACCCAGAAGTGAAAGGCTCTCTAATTTATAACCTCTTAATGGAATCATTAATCCCCCAAAGATCTGGTGGGTCTTTGTTTGCAAATAGTGTATCCTCAAGTAACCTCAGAGATCATCTCAATGGCATGCAACATGGTGATAGCAGGAAATGTCCCTTTTTGCCCTCTCACTTGCTGGATGCTGCATTTGATATTGAATAGATGGAACATTTTTTCATGGTCTTGGACAGAAAGCACTTTGTTCCCACTGTATATCTTAGGTAAGTACCTTCTCTGGAACCCCTAACACAGACATTCACTCAGTCTGTAATTAACGTTGCTCTGAGATTATCTGCTGAAGTCAGATACCACTGGACACCATCCCTTTTTATGTTTGCTTGTGTGCATGTTCAAGAAACATGTTGCGGCAGCTTGCTGGAATAGTGGGTTGTGGAGGTGCGGCAGTATTGTGATCAGTGCCGGCAGTCCTTTTTGGGGCTGGTCTCTGTGGCACCAATAGAGGAGCACACTGTCGATGACAGCAATATTGCAGTGTGCCACCAACTTGAAAGAAATTCGCCGCTGCAATCAGGGAGCACCCTGTCATTTAACGATCAGCTGTTTTTGTTGCTGGGGCAGTCCCTGATTCCAGCAGCAAATCACAGCTTGCCTTGTCTGGTGTCCCATTTCAATAAACATGGTGGCAGCTGTTGCCATCTGCCTCTCACAGTTTCCATGGAAGCCGACGGGAGTGCCCAATGCCCCTGTTGGCATGCCCCCTTCCCAGTTCATTTGCCAACAGGGGGCCCAATCCCCATCAGCATAATGTCCATGTAATAGTTTTGTATGCCGAGGGTGCCCAATCCCCCATTGGTATCATGCGCCCCCCAAACACAGACCCGTTTTCTGTGCTGAGGCCCAGGCCCTTCTGCTTCCAGTCCCCTCCCACAAAATACAGGTAGCACACTGGGAGCCCAAATTCTAGTATACCAAAATAAACCTATAAAGGAAAAACCTTCCCATCATGATGTATTTTTTTTTAACCTGTAAAGAAAAAAATGGTCCTCGCCTCCTGTGCACCTCCCCAACCCACACACCCACCTCTGCGCACCTAACCTCCCCACACCCCTCACCCCGTAGTTACCTCCGGAGCCCGGTGCAATGATCTTCGGTGGAGTGGGAACATGTCTGCACTCTTTAAAGCCAACCGCGAACTGAAGAAATGACGTTAAGCTGTATAATGGCGTAAATGAGATTTTTTCAACTTAGGTGGATATCTCAGCCATTTTTGTGAATTTTGGCACCAAAGTTTTAACATGGGGTTCTTGGGACTCCACCTCATGAATTCAGTCACTGTCATCTGGTTATTTGGTCCCGAAAGGTGATTTCGAGGTCACTGTGTGGAATCACCTTTTGGGACTGATTAACAAAATGACAGTGCCACAGTTCATGAGGTGGGCTCCAAAAAAGCCTATGTTGGAAATTTGGTGAATAAATTCAAAAATTACTGTATACTGTGTTTGCACTGTTTCCATGCACGTCAGAATCTCCCATAATTTGTATTATTTTCACTCCAGACTTTCAACATTGGCATTTTTTTCATACCTCCTTATGAACAGTACACAGCTGTAATTTTTACATCTTGGCCGAAATGTGTTTTCAGCACATCCGGCGACAATAGCGCGGTTGCTGTGGGAAATCAGTGTCACTGTTCGTGATCAGAGGTCCCAAAAGCTTTCATGAGGTGGGGTCACAAAAAGGCCATTTTGAAAATCTGTAGTGCAAATACCAACAAACACCTGGGGCGTTAGGGTTTCTAACCATAATGTCCCACCTGTACAGACTGACAGGCATCAGGGGTGTGCCTTTGGATTGCCGACTATAATGCTCATGCCATTCCACCCCCACCCTCACCCTGCAGCCAGTGACAAGCATCGAGGTGTGCCTTGGACTCTTTGGCCCCAGAGTTCACCCCATTCTCCTAAACTGCACCCATTTCAGTGTATGTCCTTATGGAATGGGGTGACTGTAAAGCTGAACACCCCAAGGCACATCTCAGCACTTGTCAGTGTCTTCAGGATTGGGTGAGGTGACATGGCGTGAGCGCTATGGGTGACAACCCAAAGGCACACCCCAATGCCTGTCCATCTCTGCCGGGTGGAGGTGGGGTTGGCATGAGTTCAGTACTTCACTGCCATTCCTATTCTGCATCTGTCTAACTCCTGCACTTCCAATGCTAATGCCAGCAAGCAAACATTCAGCATTGACAAATGCTTGTTTATGATCTCTGATGTCATTAATTATTGATGGCATCTGACCATGGATCCAATCACTTCAGATCTCATGTATGGATCCGATAAGATCTCATCAGATCTCAACAATTTGAGGGTCGGATCCAAATATTTGACCCTCAGATCCAAAGTTTGACCTCACATCCCAGTATCTGACCTCAGATCCCCAAAATCCAACTTGGAATTTAAAATCCTAGCTTGGTCAGATGGAATTTGGATAACTGGATCTGGAGATGAATAGTGGAACTATTTCTCAGAGGGCGCATGGATCCCAAAAGGCACAATCCGAGCACCATTATCTATTATACTGTATGTCTTCTCTCTTTACCTTACACAGAGGTAGTGTGTGTGTGTGTGTGTGTGTGTGTGTGTGTGTGTGTGCATGTGTCCACTCACCCCTCTCCTTTTTGCTTCAGTCTCCAACCTTTGGTCTGTTGCCATTAGATCCTGTATCCAATGGACTGTGGGTAATGGAAACCAACCGTGCAGTACCCTTTTAGGCAGATGATGTCATGTACTTTTCAAGGCCTTCAGATTCCCTCCCTGTGCTACTGAGGTGCTTGATAAAGTCAGTCAGGCATCAGGGTATAAAATCGACCAGATGGAGATGTTTTATCTGGCTTGCTCCAGCAGGAAGTGGGGACACATGCTGAAGCTCAGAAGTGATAAACTCAGGGTTAATGTTTGCAGGCATTTCTTCTCCCAGAGGGTAGTGAACCTGTGGAAAAATCTACTAACGGAGAGAGAGCATATGAAGACAGTACAGGCTTTCAAGTTAAGCCTAGGCAAATGTCTGCTTACAAAGAAAAACAGAGGGTATATTGTTAGTAAAGAGGGCGGGGAATCCATAGAAATGAGTACAAGTTTTCACTGTATACTTACTCAGTCCTGCTTATGAAGTGGGGAGTGGGTAGATCAAATGGACCCAGAGGCCCTGAAAACCTTAAAGAGTTGCTGGCGAACTCTAGGCAGGCAACCCATACCAAGGAGTTACCTGTCCTAGGAGCTAATTTAGACATAGCTAACATTTTTTGTTCCAGCATAATATTAAATATTTAACTTGTACTGCTTGGCTCATAATGTCTGTGTTTGAGCCGAGCGTCTGTTGAGAGCTGCAGCTCCACCCCTAAAATTGGTTCATTTAGACAGCCCCACTCCCCTGATCCTATTACTATCTCCATAAACCTCTGCAGCCCAGTTCCCTACTTAGCATCATCATTAAGCTGATTTTAGGGGCGGGGCAGCAGCGCACAGTCACTGCTTGGTTCATACACGTAAGTTACAGACTGAGTAGTATGACTTAAATATCTAATGTTACGCTGGACAAACACATTTCAAATATGTCTAAATTAGTCCCTAAGGTAGGCTGCTCCTTGGCATGGGTCAACAGAGACAAACGAAAGCTGCACTTGAGGCAAATACAGAGAAATATAGAGGATGTACTTCACATTTTATGTGGATGCACCATTTAAAAAAGCACCACATTATATCACCCATCAGAAGATTATCAATCACCCCATTATAATCAGATTATAAACCAGTCGATGCTGTCCCTCTTTATCTCTAAGAATGGAACAGATACAGGCAGATGGATACAGCTCTATCTTCCCTCACCCTGGTCAGCCAGATAGTTTTTCATTTTATTTTATTTTTTCTCTTTGGTAACTGGGTAAGGCACACTGGACATGTGGTACATTTACTGGGAGAACTCGGAAGCACAGGAAGGGTAAGTAAGTAACTTGCTCAGGGCCACACAATATTGAGGTGGTCGATGAGGGAATCAAACCCAGGTTTGCTGGATACACTAGCTTATTCACAGATCGTTGCTCTAACCTAATTGCTATATATTAAAATGAAGGTTATCCACAGTTTGCTCTAGCTGTTGGGTAGTTGTCTGGAAGAATTTTTTTTAGTGTTTTTAAAACTTTTTAATCATGTTGTGATTTTTGTTTCACATTCACACGTAAATATAAGTACAGTACATGGTAATGTGTTTGTAACTGTAAAGTATTATGTGTTGCAGTTATTGCATCGTAAAATATCTAGTTCCCCTCAAGTGACACCCATATCTTCCTTTCTTCACTGTTTGGAAGATAATAAATGTAATCAGGATGAAATTCACAAATGGAAAAATAAATATATCAAATAGCAAAACAGGAAAAAAAAAGAGATGCCATCTTTAGCATTTGCAAACGTATTTTTTTTTAATTATGTTACGGATGTGAGGTAAATATATTGGTTAGTTACAGCTGCTGCCAGGCTTCGCTTCATGTGCTACCCCCCCAAAGAAAAACTGGGTCAGGAAGGAAGCTCCTCTGACTGTTGCCATCTCAGTCAGGCAGAGAGGAAGTCTGCACCTGCTGGCATTGCGTTCAAAGTACCGCTGTTCACTCAGTCTTTCAGCTCCCCATACTGCTAATGCAAGCTTCAGACTGAATGAACAAGAATGACAGCACATGAAGCCTGTTGGAATGATGGGTCAAAGCACTAGTGTTATGGGGCTGAGAGTTCAAACCCTGGTGACCCCACTCACTGAGGCGTATTAATATTCCAGTAGTCTGAGACTATGAGTATGAATGCTTGTGCCAGTGCATTAAGAGGGTATGATGACAAATTCCTGTGCTGTAGTGAATTGTACCTCCTTTGAAAATAGGCATTTACACTGTTGAGTTCTTACCCGATTAACACATTTTAAATAAAATTTAAAAAAACCAAAAATTCTCTGGTATGTTAGCCCAAACCTAATGTTTGTTTTCTCCTATTTTGTTAGTCTGTTTTGGTCCACACCATCCTCCTCACTGCTTGCCTTTGTTATATTGTTAGTTGTTTGCTCCCATATAGTGGGAACAGCCTGCATAGGTGCTGGCTACTGGACTATAATATAAATATGTATTGCAAAAAATACCAAAACTGTGTTAATGCACCAGTTATGGTTCATCTTAATGCCACAAAAGCAAGGAAATGTGGCCTTAGGGTTTCCAACCCTAACTCCCCACCCTCTCAAGCAGCAAAAGAACAAGACCATACAAGCAACCACAGACAGCAATCATCAGGTAAGACAAACAACATACAACTGTTTCCAGATGACACAAATGCAGTAGCACTGATGTACTACCTTTGTGTATTTGTATCTGTGGTTGCATACGTGCAGGCCTCACAGGGGCCTGTGGCTCTGCAGCCAGAACTGTGTGTGCATGTCTTACAGTGTGCATGAGTGACCATGGCTACAGAAGTGCTGGGCCCACAGGGGCCTGTGCTTCTGCACACAGAAATAGTGCTGCAATTTGGGTATCATGGATTTCTATATGCAGCAGCAAATGTTCATGTGTATGTCTTATACCTGTGGCTGCAGAAGCACAGGCCCCTCAGGGACCTGCACTTCTGCAGACAGTAGTGTTGCAGTTTGGGTATCATTGGTTTCTATCTGTGGTTGCAGAAGTGCAGGCACTTCTTTGCCAGAAGTCAGTGTGTATATCTTACAGTGTGCATGAGTACTGATGGCTACAGAAATGCCATCCCCATATGGGCCTGCACTTCTGCAGACAGAAGAAGTGTTGCAGTTTGGGTATCATGGATTTTGTGGGGCCTGTGCTTCTGCAGCCAGAAGTGCATGTACGTCTCACAGTGTGCATGAGTACCTGTGACTTCAGAAGTGCTGGCCTCATACAGGCCAGAGTTTCTGCAGCAAAAGAATTCTTGTAATCTGGGTATCTTGGATTTGTGTCTCTGGTTGCAGGGGCCTGTGTTTCTGCAGACAGAAGTTGTGTAGTGATTTGAGTATTGTGGATTTCTGTCTGCAGTCAGAAGTGAGTGTGTCTGTCTTGCAGTGAGCATACCTCAGATACAAATCCGAGAAGGCTGCACATCAGTACTACTGCATCTGTGTCATCTGGAAAACAGTTGTATGTCATTTGTCTTATCTGATGATGTTTGTCTGTGGTTGCTTGTGTGGTCTTGTATGTTTGCTGCTGGGAGGTGGGGTGTTAGGGTTGGAAATCATAACGCTACATTTCCTACTTTTGTGGTGTTAAGGTGAACTCTAGCTAGTGCATTAACACAGATTTATTACAATCTGTATCTATATTTATATTTATATCTGTATCTATAGCTATACAGAATAAATAATCGATAAGAGTGGTATACAAGGATGTATACCCATCGAGGGGGCTAATTAGGGTTATAAGGCCACAAGCCTGAAGGGTGAGTGGCTTTATTGCCCTCATTAGCCCCCAAGATTTGTATGCATTCTTGTATACCACCCTTACCCATTGTTTGTTGAATATTGTACATTAGCATAGTTATTGTTATGGAGATTGCATTTGCGATCATGTTATGGTACCTGAAGGTCTCTTGCAGCAAGGAAGGAACGGTGTGTAGTGAGTGCAGTTAGATGTTTGGGGGATTTCTGGGTTTGGGAAGGTTTTGTGTGTCTTTTTTTCTGGGTTATTTTGTAGCTTGTTAATTGGTTTCGCTAGCTTCCTAATGCTGTGTTAATTGTGCTATTAGTGGTGTCCCAAAGGGTTTAATATAGTATAGGTGTATACTTTTGTAACCCCCTACAAATGGGGATTCCTGAAAAGTCTTCCTTGAGCTTCACTAAATGCTCACTGCCAGGTTGGTGTCCTGCATTTTAGCAGTTTAAATGTGATTGCCAGAGAGTGCCTGTATAGCCTCTGTGTACTGTCTCTTTAAGAGCTGCCTTGATTGCAGTCATAATTAATCTGAGAGGGAGCTCTATTAGAAGATATACTTGTTTGCTGATCATTTGCTAGAGTAGTAGTAATATTGCAGTTTGTTCTAACCTGCCTTCTTTGCAGCATGGACAGTTCTGTTTGTTTCCATCATCTTGGTCCTGGACTGCAGAATGGGCCAATCTGTACATTTGGGACTCTAAAATGGAGCCTGCCTACAGGGGCTTGGCGGGGCCAAAACTTGTAGGAATTGTAGTTGTGGCCTTTTGGTGCTTAAAATAACCTGGAGGGGGAGCTCTTGTTGTGACTGACAGACAGATCAACCAACCAAACCCTTTGGATCGTGGGGAAAGTCCCACACTGCTTGCAGTTTCAGTTAGATCTGAGTTGGGAAGTGAAGAAGTAGCATCTCGAGATAGTTCGAGCAGCATAGTTGATTCATGCGGGAGAACTGTGGAAAGGCCTGAATTTGGCCTGCATGCCTGCCTGCTGTTCCTGAGAGGGAACTTGTGCTTTTTTCGGACTGAATCCAAACTTGGAGAGTGAATTAAGCCACTGAATTGTGACCAGGCTTTAACCTGAAGAAGACCGAGGCTTTGCTGAATGCGATCAGCCTGTCAGGACTTCCAGTTACCTCTGAACTTCTGACTGTGCAGAGACTCTGTAATTGCGACCAGAAAGCCATTTGCCTGGTACAGTGGAATTTCCTTACATGTGAATATGCTGTGTGCTTATAGTGGATCATGATTTGGTTCCCCAATGTGTGTCTAAACTGCGTTTTGCTTACTGGAGGCTCTATCCAGCTCCACGGACTGAATCCGTATACATTTCCATTTGCCTGAGCCCTGCTACACTGGCCCAGCCAGAATACCTGCATCGCAGAGAAAGTCATCAATGAAAGGCTGGCCTGGTGATCAGCCCCCTGCACAACGCCTTGAACAGAAACGATGCCTCTGTGACTCATGTGGGCCCTGCTTCTCTGGGCACTCCAGGTCAACAGCCTGCAGTCTCAATTTCATCCTGCCTGTGTCCAGTATTGGGTATCATGAGTAAACATCAGGGTAGCTCCCTGCAACAACAGCTAATCTAAAAGTGTTGTCATCTGATTGTCTTGTTTGCCTTTTCTTTCACGAACTGAGCCCTCTGGCTCCAGATTACAAATAGTGTGTGTTGTGCACATTGCTTTCTTCCATCACAGGGCCCCTACCAGCTGCAACGTTCCTGGCTAGCCCACCGTTTTCCTACCTGGGTACCCAGAGTGTGTGACTGTGTAGGGACTCTGAACTGCATGCATAACTGTCTGATTAATATAGCTTTTAAGCAAATCAACCTGATTACACCCCTCCCTTGTTCAAGTCCCCTCAATAAATCAGATTTAACTTTGTTTGCATTTAACTTGACTGTGGTTCCAGTTTGTTACAAGAGTATTGTACTGTTGTTATTTGCTGTGCTTAACCTTGTTTTACAGGGGGTCCCCAGGGTCAAGCTAGAGGAACCAGCCCTGGTGGCAAGTGCAAACAGTGTGGGTAATTGTCTGGTGAATAAGGGTCATTGTGAAAGTAATTATTGTATATTGTTCAGGCCACTAGAAGGGAAAGAGGGGGGTTACAGTGTCCAGAAGGGCTGTGCCCAGGTTAGCTTGCCCACTAACAACCCTGACCTCTGGGTGGAGGCACCCGTTTCATTACCCAGGCCCCTTAACCTGCTACTAGCCAAGCAGGCAGAGGTAGTAGCCTTTGGGATAGCACCACCTAGGGGTTACACTTTTAATTGCTGTAGGTATATATTTGTAATTGTTTGATTAATATAGGTACTGTATATAACTTTAATTAGTGTAGGTACATAGCTGTAATTGTTTAATTAGTACAGGTATATACTTTTAATTGATAGATTAGTCACAGGTATACTTTTAACTGATAGATTAGTCATGGCTATACAGGAAAATAACTGATGACCCTTTTCTATGGGGAAAAGTTCCCAGCCGATACAGATCTATATAGGATATGCCATGGCCTCACTGCAAATATCAGTGTTACTTTTCCCCAATTGCAGTTTGACCTTATGACATCAGAAGTGATAAAGACATGAGTGATGTCAAAGGTACAAAGTGCACAAAGAAAAATAACACTGATTTCCGGTGACATCACCCTAGTGGTGGGAGGTTGAGACAGAGAGCTCCTCAGCGGTCACCCCCTAATCGAGCAGAATCTAACATAAAAAAGGCAATTCTGGTGACATTTGCAGGGGTTATCTAGATCTCCAAATGGCAGGGAAATTGCAGAAACTAAAAGGAATGAGGCAGTCAGCAGGTACGGGGAAGATGCGGCAGATGTTACTGGACAGATCGCAGGAGGGCCTAATGGCCCTGCCTCCACGTAGATGCTACCCATCAGAATCCTCCATAGAAATTGTACCTGAAGAGGGTGAGGCTTCGGAAGGTACCTCAAAAACATTGCAAAAAATACTTAATTCAGTTAATAGAATTGACAGTGCTCAGGCAGACTTATGGCAGGATATCTGCACCTTAGATAAAAAAGTAACAGCCAACGACTCCCAACTGACAGAGTTATCGGAGGCCCAGGATGGCAACGAACACTTCTTACTCTGTTTACTTCAGCAGGACTGGGAAACACAAGCAAAGCTCGAGGATCTAGAGAACAGGTCCTGGCGCAATAATTTCAGGGTGCATGGAATCCCTGAAGGTGCAGAGAATGGCTATCCTACAGCTAGTGACTTTTTCCAGCAACTCCTGCATGCAACGCTTGAGATCCCAACAGACCTGAATCTAGAGATTGACCGAGCGCATCGGTCACTGGTGCCCAAACCCACAGATCCTGTGGTCAAGTCACAATCCTTTATTATTAGAATGCTCCATTTTCAAAGCAAAGAGTGAATACTTACTGCATGAGGCATGGAGGCACCGTGATCTCAAATACCAGGAGGCCCCAATATATTTTGATCAAGATTTCTACACAGCTCTCCAAGCGGACAGACAAAGAGTTTGAGGGATGATTAAAGAACTAAAAACAAAAAAAGAAATAAAGGCTCAACTTCTTTTCCCTGTGAGGCTGAAGATCTACAGGGAAAATGGTGTGAAAGTTTTCCCCATGCTACTGGATGCTGTGCCTACGCTTAAAAACCTAGGCATTTCAATTTCTGATTTAGAGTTTGAAACCTTGGAAAGGAAGCTGAAGATCAGTGCCTGGAGTGTTACAACCAGAGGCAAGAATAAGGGCAGGGGAACTCCAGGTACAATCCCAAAATCAGAACTAGGAGACATCGTGAAGCTGATGCAATGACCAGACCAGAGAGAACAAGCCAAACCCTGAGGAAGGACAGCTGCTCCATTCTAAGGGAGCTGATATACAAATACTGAGGTACTGAAGGTATTTATGTTTTGAAATCTTAAGGGACTGCGGACACTTAATACCCGAATAGGTAAAGAACAGAACGATGATGGGACATCTCAGCTAAGAATCAAAGAGAAGAAGTGACTGAACTGTCCCTGATGTCTTTTCTAGCCTTTTAGGCACAAAAGCAGAGGGTGGGGGAAGAGAGAGGGGGGCAGGATAAAGGGTGAAGGGCAAGACTGTAACTTAAAATGGAGAGCGATAACAGTAATAAAATGGGAGGAGGGGAAACAATATGGAATCGTAGGGTGCTTGGTGGAGAAATGGAGTATGTGAACGGCAGCAAAGGGATTTCCATTAAAGAGTTAGAGGTAATGAGCCTTACATGGTTCGGGTTGAATAACCTTGGATAAAAATTTTATAATAATAAAAGTAATGCCGGGGGGGTCTCTAATGGGGAACTGGATTTGCATTGCCTTTTTTGGTGGAATTGACATGGGGGGGGCCACCAGGAGACACTAGGTTTAACAACTGGTCTCACTAAAATTACGTCATACTTTTAAAAAGTTGTAAGCAAGCCACACACAGTAGCGTGTTAGCTACAACACCCCTTAGACAACATGGGGTTACAGAAAAGTCACATTTGTGACTTTTTATGGGTAGTTTTCTACTGAAAACACCGTACAGATTTTCTTTGGAAGTCAAACAAGTTAAAGTTAAAGTTTACAAGTTCATTGTTTATCTTCCAAATCATTCTGCAAGTATTAAGTGGAATGCTTTGGCTACGTTTTATTACAGTGTTATAGTTGTTCAATGTGGATTCTTGTTAAAAGGAAGTGTATCCAGGGTATGGATGGATCCAGGAAGGGGGGGAAGCGGCATCGCAGAACAGCCTTGGACTTGGTAAGCGGGAGGGATTGAAAGAGAAATAATTAAAAATGGCTCAACTAAATATTGTGTCATATAATGTCAATGGAATTAATTCTCCAGTACAAAGAACTAAGATACTTACTGAACTAAAAGGGCTGGGCTGTGATGTCGCTCTCCTTCAGGAAACTCACCTTTCAGACGTGGAGCATGCCAAGCTCAGGTGTATGTGGGTTGGCAGAGTTGAAGCGGCCTCATTTGAGGGGGGTTAAAAAGCGGGGGTAGCGGTGTTAATAAAGAGAGAATGCCCCATAAAAATACAAGCGGTAGACAAAGCGTTACTGGGGAGGTTCATTAGAGTCTCAGGTTTAGTACAGGATAAAGCCGTGCAATATAGTGAACATCTACGCCCACAATGTGGAGGCACATAAATGTTACATAGAGGTCTGCCAAAAAATAGCAGCACTTCCCAAAGGTTTATTGCTACTGGGTGGAGATTTTAATGCTACCCCATGCCCAAACTTGAATTGGTCTGCAGGGCAGACGAGTAATATTAGAACAGAGGACAAGAGATTGAAAGCCATAATGGAGGAAGGTGGTTTGGTGGATATACAGAGGTCACACCATATGAGGGAAAGGGATTACACATTTTATTCTGCTGCACAGGATACTTATTCCCGAATAGACTTATTAATGATGAATAAAACTGATCTTTACCATTTTACTTCCTCCAGAATAGGCTCAATCACTCTGTCTGACCATGCCCCAGTTCCACAAGGATTACTTGCAGCCAAGAGCCTAGGTGTTCAAGCTGGAGACTAAATGTATCCTTGTTAAATGACAATAATATGGTACAGCAAATCCAGCAAACCATCAATAATTCGGTAATAGACTCTCCCATAACAGACTTCTCCCCATTACTATGGTGGGACACAATGAAAGCAGTCACTAGGGGCCACATGATACGTCTAGCCTCTGCTAAAAAGAAAGACAGAAATAAAAAATGAGATACCTTATTAAAATCAATAGAAACCTTAGAAAAAGAACATAAGAGCAAATCCAAAGGCAAAGAAAACAAAATATTAAAATAATTGCTGAAAAAGAGAGCTGAATTGAATACTTTGGAAAATTAAAGGGCTGAAGGGATTTTACGATTCGCAAATCAGAAATACTATGAAGGGGGGGCGATTAAACTATTAGCCTTTAGATTAAAAAAAAGAACAAGCCAATAGCTATGTCCCGTTCGTACAGGACAAAAGTACCAATAAAAAGAAACAGACAAAACCACAGGATATCGCATTGGCATTTAATAGTTACTAAAAAACTTTATACACAGAAGGAAGGACCCACAAGAGGTTAAAATTAAAACCAGGCAATTCTTGGAAGCCTGAAGCTCACCAAATTGACCCCAGACATGCTAAAGGAGCTCTCGGTCCCCATATTGAATAAGGAAGCTCAGTTAACAATTGCTAATCTTCCAGTGGGGAAATCACCAGGCCCAGATGGATTCCCAGCCGAATTTTACAAAAAATAAAAAAAAACACTTGCCCCCAAACTAGCCCACATCTTGAATGTCACTCTAGAAGAAAAACAGCTCCCAAAGTGCTGGCAAGATGCACTAATTACTGTAATACCCAAACCCGGTAAACCCCAGCTGTATTGTGAATCATATAGACCTACATCCCTTTTAAATCAGGATTTCAAAATTTTAACAAAGATACTGGCCAATCAACTATAAAAATGTATTGAGATTTTGATCCATCCAGATCAAACCGGTTTCATTCCCCACAGACATATGGCCAATAACATTAGACGATTGCTTAACATAATTAATAATAAAAAAGATTCACCAATCCCACAAATTGCATTTTTTCTGGATGCTGAAAAAGCATTTGATAGACTAAATTGGACATATTTACAGGAGGTACTATCCCATATGGGCTTTGAAGGTTCTTTTTTGCAGTGGGTCATGGCAGCTTATCAAAATCCGAAGGCCAGGGTGAAAGTAAATGGCACGATCTCTGAAACATTCAGCATAGAGAGGGGTACCAGACAGGGTTGCCCCCTATCCCTCTTGCTGTTTGCAATTGCTATGGAGCCCTTAGCCCAAGTAGTTAGACAGGATAGTAGGATTCGTGGTATCCAAGTTGGGGGAGTGCTGAATAAGATCTTCCTCTACGCGGATGACACACTGATTTATTTATCCGACCCTGATACATCCACCCCTCCCTTAATGGACTTGTTAACTCAATTTGGGCAAATTTCAGGGTTCAAGGTCAACACGGCTAAATCAGAGGTTTTATCTTTGAATGGTGGAGTGTCAACAATAACTCTCAAAAAAATTTCCTTTGCTTGGGTGAAAGAGAAAATTAGATATTTGGGGATTCAGATCCCAATTAGGTTATCCAAACTATACCAACCTAACTATGGAACACTCCAAAAGAGGGTCTTTGCAGACATCAATAGATGGCACCTACTTCCCCTTACTTTCATGAACAGGATAGACACAGTAAAGATGAATATATTGCCTATATACTTATTCTTGTTCACAAACTTACCCTGCCATACCCAAGAAAGGACTGGAGAGAGCTTAAACACAAATTATCAAGATTTATATGGGCAGGGAGAAGGCCACGGAAAAGATGGGAGCTTCTCACTGAAACCAGAGATAAAGGGGGGGTTCCCGAATTTCTGCAACTATTACAAGGCAGCCCACTAATTACCAGTTATAAAGATGTTAAACCCAGAATATAGGGGAGGCTGGTGCCTGATGGAGAAGGATATACACAGTGCAACTCCTCTCAACATATTACCTTGGACAGTATTACAGCCTGACATAAAATTAATTAAAAACAGGTGGACCCAACATACGTTTAGGATATGGTGGGATATGAGACAGAAATGGGAATTTCCTGCACCTGTATGGAAATATATCCCCCTTAGATACCTACAGAACTTTCCAGCTAACCAGGGAGATACCTGCTTTTACAGGTGGCAAAATAGAGGTCTGACTAACCTTATACAATTTATATATAGTAATAATATTAAATCCTTTACAGAAATGCAAGGAGAATTTCACTTGCCTAAAACAGACTTTTTTAAATATTTGCAGTGTCGGCATTATATCACTGCCTTAGTTGGGATTGCAGCCCTTGAGGCGACTCCCCCTTTGCCGAGAGTAATTACACATCAAAGAGGCTATATGGCAGACCTGAAGGGATATATATCACTTATGTATAAAGCACTACAGGAAGATAAAGGGAAATTATATGTGCAAAAATTAGAGAGAGACTGGCAGACTGAGCTCAAAGTTTCCATATCAGATGTAGAGTGGAATAGACTCTCGAGGGAAATACCCAAAACAACAAGTTTGCCTAAGTGGAGAGAATATAGATGGAAAGTGACATCTAGATACTTCATCACACCAGTAATTTCTGCACACTACACCTGTCCAGCAACAGACCGGTGTTGGAGGGGTTGTCAAAATAGGGGGACACATGCACACATCTTTTGGGAATGTCCACAGATAGCTATCTACTGGCAAGGGGTCAAAATAGCACTACAGGAGATGTTCCAGCTGCAGGAGACTCTCACTGTGGTGAACATTTTGCTGGCATTGCCACCCAGAGAAATCAGGACTAATAGTCAGAAATACCTGTTTTATATAATGGTGACAGCAGCTGTTAAGGTTATCACTCAGTACTGGTTACACCCCTATACACCAACTGTAAACATGTGGAAAGTGAATATAAATAACATCAAAGGCATGGAAGCAGTAACAGCTTGCTTAAAAGTACATACCAGCCAATAAAATGCCAAATGGTTACCATATTTTGACTATATTGAGAGTACAGAGGGAACCCCAGTACTCGAGCAGTACCTTATGAACAGAGTGCCCTAGAACTCTTAACTAGATGGTCTAGGAGACAAGGTGCTCAATTACCTAATCCCAAGGGAAACCAAGCAATACCAAGAGAGAAGGTTGAGCAATGGAGAAGGTTTGAATGATGCTGTAAATGAATTAGAGAAAACAGGTCCACAGCGAACAGGTTACAGTTTAGTTTCTTGTTTCTTGTTTTTATTATCTATAGAACATGAAGTGTTAATCATATGTATGGAATGGCATCAAAGTAACATCATAGTTGCATATATTTGGTAAAATGCAGTACGACAGAGAGTTTGATATAACAACAGGTGAGAGTTCCCGATCAAGAGAGCATCACTTGGGGGACAGAGCAGGAATAAATGCTAGATAATGGTGGAAGAGACATTTTGAAGGGAGATTGAGCTTCCTGTAAAAAAGGAAAAAGAAATGAGATCTGTAAGTAATCAAAGTGTCTTAATACATATGTATACCTGCCTTTTTTAACTGATTGTATAACTGTCTAAGATGTAATGGTTATGTGAACTATGAATAAATAAAATAAATTTGAGTTAAAAAAAAAGAAAAATAACTGATATGTTCAGTGAGGACATAGCATATTCAATTTGTGTAATGTTCTGAGTTTTGTTTTTCATATTCTTGTGTTTCGTACCTTAATTTCCATTGTTTCTTTTGAATCCATGATTTAGGATGGCCAAGCGCTGCTTTAGGATGACCAAGTGGCTGCTTTAGGATGGCTGGAGCTGCTTTAGGATAATGGCAGCTGCTTTAGGATGGCAAGTGGCTGTGGCCGTCATTCGATGCTCATGATGCTGTTATGTGTGTGTCAATGTGCCATCACACTGGCTACAGAGTCGCGACGATGCAGGGAACGAGGCCTAGTAAACAGGCTGACATGCTAGGTGGCCGTGAGTTCGAGCTGCCAGGAAAGAGCAGCCGGGTTGCAGCTGCGGATTCATGGAGTCCCGGTCAGGGGATGGGGTCAGCAATAAAACTGGGCAGAAACAAGGTTAGTTGAGGAAGCTCCAGATATGTTTACGGCAGATCATGAAGAAACAAGGAACTAGAAACTATATTTTATTATTGAAATGGGACAATTTTATGAACAGTTAAGCTCTGTGGCAGCTAGAGCAGAAAACAAAAGTTCTTCAATGGACTTGACATGTAAGAGAAAAGGTTTTTTCTAACTGCTATGTGCTGCTCATGCTACAGATGGGTTTTTAAACTCAAACTTGCTGAAGAGAAAGTGATTGGCTGGAGCTGGCAGCTCACATTGCCGGCTGCAGGCAATCACAACCTTCGGTGTAGATAAATTTGGCCATGGGGACCTAGAGTGAGGATAAACATGATATCCTCACTCTAGGTCTTTATTTTTATTTTTTATTTATTTATTAGGTCTAGGATTACAATACCTTTCAGCTAGGGCTCTTTTACAAAGGTTCCACATCAGGTTACAATTCAAAGCATAAGACATGTAAGTCAGATTACAAATTCAGTACATAGGACAAGGTTACAAAAGTGTCGACTAAACAGAGTTACAAAGCATCTGAGAAACAAAACAAGTTTTGGAGGCTAGGTTACACGGAGATAGCGGATGAGGTGCAGAGAGGTTAGAGGACAAGAGAGAGGAAGAGTAGAGGGGGCGGAGAGCTATAGAGGAGAAGCTCAGCCAGAGGCATTGTCGTAGACATAACATGGGGAAGTGCATGCTAAGGGGTAACCAAGTGCTAATAGGAGAGAGAACTGCATAAGGTTAGGAAAATATTCATGGGGTCAGCTAGTGGAGGCAGTCACAGGAGCTAGAGGCAGTGAGAGAGAGGCGGAGCCTTGCTTTAAATGCACCAAGGGTAGGAGTGGAGGAGATGTAACTGTTTAGACCATTTAGCCAGCTGGGTATCCTGTAGGCAACAGATCTTTGACCTTGTGAGGTACAACAACATGGAACCTGCAGAAGCTGTGATTCAGACCCCCTGGTTGAGTGGGGGTTATTGCTAGGGTGCAGGAATGCACACACTTCAGGGGGCGCAAGGCCCATAGTTATTTTCTTTGCCATGGTGCAGATTAGGTACTTTATCCAATTGGTGAGTTTCAGCCATCCAGTTTGTGCATAGAGGTTGCACGTATGTGTGAGGTGGTGGGATCCAGTGAGAAGTTGTCCGGCCTTATTGAGGGAGGTGGATATGCGTTTAAGAGCGGTAGCGGGGGCAGAGCCATAGATGATAAGCCCAAAGTCAATAATGGAGACAATAGAGCTCTGAACAGCAACAGTCAGGGCTTCTGGGGTAAGATGTTGCCTATGCCGGAAGAGAAAGCCAAGGGGAGTATTTACTGCTTTGGCTACAGAGTCAATGTGGGCACTGTAAGTTAGATGAGGGTCTAGAGTGATCCCAAGGTACTTAAAGGCTTGAACCTGTTCCAGGGTGACTCCATGACTGGTTTTGATGGATAGGGGGTGCAGCTTATGCTTGTTATGAGAGCTGCAGAACATCATAGACTTTGTTTTCTTATTATTGAGGACCAGATTGTGATTTGAGAACCAATTTTCAACAGATGTGAAGCCAAGCTGAAGGTTGTCTTGTAGAGGCTTAGGAATCTTGTGGGAGGCAAGAATTACACCATCATCTGCATAGAGGATGATTGTTTCGGAGCAAGAATTTGGAAGGGAGTTCAGGAACAAGATGAACAGTAGGGGGTCCAGAATGGATCCCTGGGGGACACCTGAGTGAACAGGCCTGGTATCAGAGAGGACATCTGCAGTTTTTACTTTTTGAGACCGGTTCTCCAAGTAACTTTTGAACCAGGCAGTGGAGTCGGGAGACATCCCAGCTTTCAGAAGTTGCACAAGCAGTAGGCGGTGATGGACAGTGTTGAACGCCTTAGTCAGATCGATAAAGACAGACCCAATTAACTGACCATTTTCCAGTGAGCTGTGAAGAATGCCAGAGAATTCCAGTAGGGCAGATGAGGTGCTACGTCCTTTCCTGAAGCCATGTTGTTGCGAGCACAGGATATTGTATTTGTCCAGGAAATCTGTGACCTGATCTGCTGCAATATGTTCAAGGACCTTGGAGAGGGGTGGCAATATAGAGATCGGATGGTAGTTTCCATGAGTGGCCCTGACACCACTTTTATGGACAGAGATAACAGTGGCAGATTTCCATTTGTCAGGGAACTGGCTGAGCCTAAGTGAGAGGTTGAAAATATATGTCAGTGGCTGTAACACCTCATCAAGGGTGAGGGACAGCAGTTTAAGCTCAAGTGTATCACTGCTGGATCTGGATTTGGTGATAGCTTTGGTAATGTATTTGTGGGCATCATGCATCTTGGATACTTTGAAATAAAAAAGGTGGGTGGCTAGAGGAGGAGGAGGCATTGGGGGGAGGAGAGGTAGAGTCATAGTCCTTGAAAAAGTCAGAAAGGAGAACACTGCTGAGATCAGTGAATGCGGTGTTGAAGGTATTTACTATGATTTTAGGGTCAAGCGTAGTAGACCCATTTATGTTGAATAAGGTAGGGGAGGTTTTTGGCTGCTTCCCAGTGACCTCTTTAATATTATTCCAAAATACCCTCCCAATACCCCAGGTATTCGTGAGAGCGTTCTTGAAGTAGGTAGATTTCTTTTGCCAGATAGATTTGGTACAGTCATTCCGTGCACGTTTATAGTTTTGGATGTCAGTTTCTTTACCAGTGGTTCTGGCCAGATCCAAGAGGTGATCTCTAGATTATAGCTGACATAAGAGATCGTCCGAAAGCCAGGGCTTGCAAAGGGCTTTGACTTTGTGCTTTTTAAAAGGAGTGTAGGAGTCACAGGCTGCATTGAAAGTGTTGATGAAGTAATCCAGCGCAGTATTTACATCTGTTGCTTTGTAAATAGGGGACTAGTCTTGGAGGTTGAGGCATGTTTTGAGGTGTGACAACTGCCCACATGGTAGGACTCTACTAGTGATGATATTAGGAGGGGGCTTGCGGAATTTGTTTGACCATTCACAGATGACAGGGGAATGGTTGCTAAGTGAGTCAGGGAGGACTGAGGTATTTGTGATACGAGTTGGATGGCTGGTAAGAATCCAATCCAGGAGGATGCTGGTGCTGGATTTGCAGTTTTTCCTGGTTGGAGAGATGACCATCTGGGTGAGATTGGCCAATGAGACAGCATTCTTATGGATCCCTGCATCAGACGTGAGCCAGTTTATAGTAAAATCTCCAAGCAGAATCATTTCAGAGTCAGGAGGTTGGGACCTGGTGAATTCCAAGACAATGTTAAGGCCATTCGCTTGTTCTTTCAGGGGTATATACACTGAGGCAACTGTGAGGGATTTGTTATGGGCACCTAATAAAATTCTGATAGGGAGAATCTGAGCAGCAGTGGCTGGGAGGGGGGTAGTGATGGGGTGTCCCAGACAGTAGCAAATCTTTAAGGTAAATTGCACATCCACCACCTCTTTTGGACTTCCGGTCCAGCCTGAAAACATTGTAGCCTGGAAGAGCGATAGCCAGGTTGGGGATTTTGGGTGTAAGCCAGGTTTCTACAACTGCCAGGATATCTGGGCTGTGCTGATTGGTAAAGATCTGTAGGGCATCCGGCTTGGGGAGTAGACTACAGATGCTGAGAGATGCTATGGAGAGTGCTCCTGAGGGCTTTTCCTGGTAGACAGAGCTGGAGGTGATTGGGCCAGGGTTAGGATGGATGTTTCCTGACAGCAGCAGGAGGAGGAGCACAAGCTTCAGAGTACACCAGCGTAAGTCCCTGAGCATGAGTCTACATGCCCGTTTCTTGCAGGAACTTACATTAGGTTGGTGACAATGATCCCAGAGTGATGGCATGTGGGAGAGTGATGAGGGTCCAGAGCCTGTGTACAGTGGTAGGTGGGGACTGCCATCCATTTGCAGAGGGGAGCACCCGGGGGGGGGGAGCTCATGATGGAGAGTACCTGAGTGATGATAGACAGTGCCAAGTAGGATGCTGTAAGTAGTCTGACTACCCTGTGAATATCAGAAAAAAGTGACCACATTTATCGTCATAAGCATTGCATAAATATCTCTCTCTCTCTCATCTATATATATACAGTATATATATACACACACACACACACACACACACACACACACACACACATATACATAACACCATATACACAGTATTAATATATTAATTGCAAAAAGTTGTATTAATGCTCCAGTTAAGGTTCAGTTTAAAGCAACAAAAGTAGGTAAACGTGGCGTTAGGGTTTCCAACTCTAACTTCCACCCCATTAAGCAGCAAAAGGATAAGCCCACACAAACAACCACAGACCGACATCATCAGATAATGCAAACTACATACAACTGTTTCTAGATGACACAAATGCAGTAGCACTGATGTGCTACCTTTGTGGATTTGTATCTGCAGCATGCACACTGCAAGACATACACACTCGCTGCTGCACATAGAAATCCACGATACTCGAATCACAGCACTGCTTCTGTGTGCAGAAGCACAGGTCCCTGCAACCACATAACACAATGGGGTGAATGTTAAAGTTAAGAACCCCAAGGAAGACCCCACCCCGATTTGCTAAGGCTCAGGACAGGACAGGACAGGGAAAACCCTAAAGTATTTTCCTTTTGCTGCTTGAGGTGGGGGAGTTACCCTAATGCCATATTTTGCTACTTTTAGCTCTGTAATCTGAACCCTAACTGGTGCATTAACACAGTTTTTTTGCTAAGAATATGTATATTGCACCACTATATTTAGGGTTGAGCAGGGGTTTCTATGTTAAACCTCAAATTTTGCACTTTAATAACTTTACAACCATTCAATGGATTTCCATGACATTTTGCATGTGCAGTCTCGTGAAGTAGGTCTCTTATTTATTTACCTTATTTATTGACAGTATTGGAATTACAGTCCTTTGATTCAGGGACTTATTTACAATGGCTCCACGTCAACTGGTACAAAACTGAAAGTAGACCCTGGATGCAACCAGGGTACAATTGGAAGAGACAGCAAAAGTAACAAATTACTACCATCACAAGGTTATTAACAGGCAATAACAACAGGGAGAAAGTATACAGGAACATGAAAAAACAATATACAGTAATGGATTAACGCATAGGGAGGGAGAAATGTGGGAAGAAAGGGGGGAACAGGGGTAGGGCAGAGGCCAACAGGGGGAGGAAGAGGGAGGTAATTGAGAGGAGGGAACTAGAAGAGAAAGGAAAAAAAAGCAGTCCACAAGGACATTATCAAACGTGGGGGAAGTAGAGGGTAGGGTGTGTGGCATAAGGAGATATGCAATGGACTATAGGCAGTCACAGTGGGTGGTGGCCAGGAGATGCTGTCTGAGCAGTTTTTTGAAAGGGCCAAGTTTACAGGCTGAATAGATTTCCTGAGACAGTCCATTGAACCATTGGGGAGTTCTGTACATAAAAGCCCTCTGACCCTGGGTGGTTCTGCAAAATGGCACCAGGTAAGCTGATTTAGATGAGTTTCTGGTATGGCGGGAATTTGGAGCCAAAGTAAGGAGAGGCTGGGTGGTTGACAGAAGGAGGCCAGTGGATAATTTCTTGGCTAGCAGACAGGTGTGGTAAACAAGCCTTCCCTCAAAGTTCAACCAGCTCATTTGTGTATAAAGCTCACAGGTGTGAGTGAGACTGTTACAGCCGGTGACTAGACGACAAGCTTTATTCATGGAGACCTTGATCCTTCTAAGAGAAGTGTCAGCTGCAGATCCGTAAATAACTAGGTCATAATCAACTATGGATAAGACTGAGCTGGTAACTGCCAGCCACAGGCCATTGGAGGGCATGCAAGACCTATGCCTGTATAGGCCTATTCTGGTATTTACTGCCTTACATACTTGATCAATATGCTCCTGAAACGAGAGTGTAGAGTCCAGAGTGATGCCTAAATATTTAAAATGTGTCACCTGCTCCAGGGGTACGAGCTGGTCGTTGAGAATATTTAGTGGAGTGTCTTTAAATTTGTTATGCATACTGGTAAACACCATGACTTTGTTTTGTTTGTAGCTTAAAATAAGTTTGTGGTGGGAGAACCAGGATTCAGATTCTGAGAAGAACAGTTGGAGGTCTTTCTGTAATGGGGCAGAGACCGGGTGGCTGCTGTAGATAACTGCGTCATAAGCATAAAGTAACATCTTCCCAGAGCAGGCTAGGGATAGGGAGTTGAGGAACAAACTGAACAGGAATGGATCAAGAATTGAGCCTCGGGGGTGGGACTCCAGAGCGAACCAGTAAGCAGGTGGAGAGGGCTTCATTGATTTTTACTCTTTATGAGTGGCCTCTCAGGTAGTTGGCAAACCAGGAAGAGGCATCAACAGAGAGACCTAGAGCTGTGAGAGAGTCAAGGAGAAGCGAGTGGTTGACTGTATCAAAGACCTTAGTTAGGTCTATATAAACAGACCCAACTAGGTGGCCTTGATCCAAGGCTTTTTGTATGAAGTCGGTATACTCCAGGAGTGCAGTAGTAGTACTTATGGCACTGCCTAAACCCATGCTACCCATCTTGACATGCCAAGACTCGTTTGGTTGGAGATCTGGTTTCTGAGACGCGGATAGTGAAAAAAAACGTAAGAAATAGATGTTTTTTGCTGTTTTGTGTTGTCTTGCCCATGTGCAAGCAACATCTTGCGGTAGTAATAGCACAGTGAGAGGTGTGCCAGTGTTGGAGAATGCAGGGCACACTTTAGTAGGTGCATCCCTCATTCTCCAATTAGCCAGCATGCTAGAGCTGATGCAAGACTTATGTAAAGTGCCACCAACTTGAAAGAAATGTGCTGCTGCAATCAGAGACAAACTCGTCATGCAGCTGCAGAGATGACACACCTCCTGTATGTGCGTTTCCTGGTGAAACATTTCAATAAACATGGCGATGGCTTCCCCAAACAAAGCCAACACCAGGGGTGCAATCCTCATGTCGGTATGTCCCCCACCCCCCCACATTGTGCAGCACACTTGGAGCCCACCACAGTGTGCCCACTCCACACAAAGCCCGACCATGTGACATGTTTCCACCCCATTGTTGGCATGTCTCTACCCCCACATTGTGGCAGCACACAGGAGCCCACTCTAGTGTGCCTTGCTCACCTAAGGAAAGCCAGCCCGTGTCGGCATGTTCCACCACCCCATTGTGTGGCATGCTGGGCCCCACCTCCGTGTACCCTAACAAACCTCACAATGTCCGTTTTTCTTTTATCTGAAAAAGCAGGGTCTCTCAAATAATGCCTGGCGCCCCTCCCCAAACCACACCACCCTCTGTGCATCCCGTCTCCACATACCCCCACCCCATACTCACCTTCAGAGGTCCAGTGCTGCAATCTTTGATGGAGCGGGAACATGTCTGGACTCATCAAATCCAAACTGCAAAATGAAGAAATGCTGGTAAGCTGTATAATGGCATCAATTGGGGGTGGGGTTCAACTTAGGTGGATATCTCAGATATTTTTTTGAATTTTGGCTCCAAATTTTCAACATGGGGTTCTTAGGACCCCACCTCATGAACACATGTGCTGTCATCTCGTTATTCTGTCCCAAAAGGTGATTTTGCAGTCACTGCATGGAATCACTTTTTGGGACTGATTAATGAAACAACAGTACCACTGTTTGAGGTGGGGTCCCAAAAAGCCTATGTTGCAAATTTGGTGAAAAAATTCAAAATGACTGTGTGCAGCATTCATGCAGTTAAGTTTGAAAATTTTATATTTTCACTCCAGATTTTCAACATTGACATTTTTTTACACCTCCTTATGAACAGTACAGCTGTCATTTTTCACATCCTACCCAAAATGTGTTTTCGCACATCAGGAGCACAATGGCACGATCGCTGTGGAAAATCAACTTTTGGGACAGATTAACAAAATCACAGTGCCACTGTTCATGAGTGGAGGTCCCAAAATGCCTATGTTGAAAATTTGGTTAAAAAATCCCCAAAATAATTCCGTTACTGGTGTGTGTTGTGCAGTTTCTACGCTTGCTCTTGACTTCACCAATTTTTTATATTTTTACTCCAGATTTTCAACATTGCCATTTTTTTACACCTCCTCATGAACAGTACAGCTGTCATTTTTCACATCCTGACCAAAATGTGTTTTCACACCTGTGGCACCAAATGGAGCAGTTGCTGTGCAAAATCACCTTTCAGCTAACGAACTGATAGTGTCACTGTTCATGAGGTGGGGTCTCAAAAAGCCCATGTTGAAAATCTGGAGTGAAAATACCAACAAACGTCCGGGGTGTTAGGGTTTACAACTGTAATGCCCCACCCTGTAGAGACTGACAGGCATCAGGGGTATGACTTGAGACTGACTGCTGCAATGCTCATGCCATTCAACCCCCACCCTCACCCTGCAGCCAGTGACAGGCATCGAGGTGTGCCTTGGACTCTTCAGCCCCAAAGTTCACTCCTATTCTCCTACACTGCACCCATCTCAGTGTATTTCCTTATGGAATGGGGTGGGCGTAAGGCCCGAAGACTCCAAGGCACACCACAACACTTGTCAGTGTCAAATGGCGTGAGCGTTATGGCCGATGACCCAAAGGCACACCCTGATGCCTTGTCAGTGTCTGTAGGGTTGGGGAGGGGTTGGCATCAGTTCAATAATTCACTGCCATTTCCTATTATGCATCTCTCTAACTCCTGCACTAACAATGCCAGTGCCAGCAAGACATTTGGCATCGAAAAATGCTTGTTTATTTGTCACCACCTTGCACCCAGATGGTTTGGAATTTTGGTCTGAAATGTTAAGGGTAGAAAGGGCTTTGTCCACAGATATTCCTTTTGTTGGTCTGATGAAAACATATTAATCTATTCCAGAGTTATTAAGTCTTAAAATTTCAGTTTTGAGCATGCTCAGTATGCACTTTAAGGCAGCTGTATGAAATGAAAAAAAAAATCCTTTTTCGTATGAGGCAAATCTATTTTCATGAACAAAAAATTATTTTTCATTTTCCACCATCTTGTTTTTCCTTAAAAAAAAAAATTAAAACCCCCCAAAATGACAGCCTGCACAGAGACCAAAACATGTATCTTGCTCATCGGGACTCCGTTAGGTCGATTCTGCACTTCACTAGTGGAGAAATGACCCCCAAATGCATTTTTTTCATTTTTCTATCCTTTTTTTGACTTGCTTCTGCTTTTATTGTATGGCCATATGAAAAAACAATCTGGCCATACAAAAAAGATGCTTTAATACACAAAATCATTGCAACCCCCTGTTACCCGGGGTTACTAGAACCCTAGTAAGATCTAGTGGCAGGCAGGGACATGCAGCTAGTGTAACTCCAGTTAAATGGATTTCACTGTGTCATGCTCTGTTTTCAGTCTCTGCTGAGCTGGAGCTATGACATCAGTTAGAACTGTCGCAGCTGCATAAGCCACACTGGAATGTTGCAGTTGGAGGTTAGAGTAGAACGTTGGGGAATTTGAAGTCAGTCTGTTGCAGTCTGTAGTAGAGGTAGGGGGTGCTCTGCTGTAAGCAGGCCCTCAGAGTCCTAAGCTCTGTCAAAGAGTTATTTTTTTGTAGAGGTGTGTGTTCTCACCTGGAGAGGAACACAAGAAGAGCCAAGTGAAGTGGTAGAGACAGCTTTCAGTGGTTCAGGGCCCCATCCCTGCGGGGATGGGGGGGAAGGAATCAGCCTGTTTCCTGGGGCAAGCCCCCTGGTCCGGCTAGGAAACAAGAAGCTGCCTGAGTTTAAGTTTGTGCTGCGGCACTAGAAGTTCTGGACGAGATTTAGTTGAAGAGAAACCGCCTGTGGGGCACCTGCAACCAAGGGGTGAGTTCACTCTGCTAAAGGGCCAATGTGTTTTCACCTGAGACAAGATGAAACTAAAGTGACTGTTACTGTGGAGTCAGGAAAAGACAGCCAAGTACAGTTTGGAAGATGTGGGGATTGGACTGCTTAACTCTGGGGGGGGCTAGAGTAATGGACACAGCCACTTTTTAAGTATGTTCAAGTTCAGCACAAATGGGATGGAAAAACAGTAGATTGGATGTGGCATACATTTAATGAGAATCTACATAGCAAACTGTTTTAAGGATGAGGTGTTACAGTACAGAGAAATGGCTGGGTATGAGTTATGGGAACGAGAGGTGGGAGACCCCCCCCATCAGTAGTAACCAAATTCACCTCTATGGGTTTGCTTTGGGACACTTGTTGCTTTCTCTCAGGTACTTGGCCAGTGCCTGAGGAAAGTACCCAGACATGGGATTGATGAGAAAGATCCCCTGATGGAGCCAGAAGTGCTCACCGGTCATTTAGGGAGCCACCAGTAAATGTTCCATGCTATATGGAAAGTGTCCAAAGGACTGGCAATGGAGCAGAGCCAGGGAAACCGAAAAAGAGTTGAGTTAGGGCAGAGTGCCCAGAATGTTCGAGACCTGAGGGTTTCAGTGTAAAGAGGATGTTCTGATCTCCATAAATCTGCATTACCAGGAGTGTAGCCCATGGGGTCCATCTATGCTTTGTTATTCTGTTGGATGTGAATAAAAGCCACACTTTAGAATCCCAACTTCTGGTATTGGACATTACAGTTATTGCTTCCTGTGTCCGGAGTTACTTGGATGCCCCTGACTAGAAGTCAAACCTAGCCAAGATACCGAGCAACAGTTTTCTCCCTGAGCCCAGGTCCCAGGTAGGGGGTTACATATGGAGGCACCGCACAGCGCTAATAACACAAAAATACCACCAACCTGACCCCTGGGGTAACCCACCGGTTACATCATATTGTTTTTAATCTTTCCCTGGAGTCTAGTGGCACCCCCACCCTCCAATTGCTGTCCCCTATTTTTAAATGTTTTCCTGGTTTCTAGTGACAACTCCCACCCTACGATTGCTGTACCCTTATTTTTAAACACAATTCTTGAAAAGAGGCTTCCAAGTTGCACGGTGCAGCCCAAGTCATGAATCACTACAGTCTCAAAAGATGGGGTACTCACAGTCTCCAAAAAATTCATAACGCTGATGTAAAATACTTCAGACGTTATTGTTCAGACTCTTAAAAATCAGCCCAAGCTGGCCCAGTGATGCTGAGGGCTGAGGCGCTGGATGCCTTATCACGCACTACACTGGTGACACAGGTTCGGGAACGACCTCAGGTCGTCAGGGTGCTGGCATGGGGGGAAGGGTGGGAGCAGGATAGAGCACTGGCTGTCCTCTCCCTGGAGGGAGGGAGGGTCGCTCATCCATAGTCCCACCACCACCAGATGGGGGTTCAATGGCAGGTGCAGGGAGTAAGAGAGAGAGTGACTGGTATGGTAGGGTGTCCCGTAGTGTGTCACGTGTGCGTGCCTCAACACGTGCACACTACGCTGGGATGCAGGGGGATCGGGGAGAAAAGGGAAAAAAGTCTACAAACTATATATAAAAAATCAGCCCAAATCAGTGTCTGCACACAGACCATTCCCACAATGAAGTCCACACTTTCGCGCCGCAAGTGCTTTGTCAAGAGTAACACACCCAGGAATCACCAGTCCATATACTGTATATGTGTGTAATAATTAATTAAACAATTTCAGGTTCAATTAATGAGATGGTGCCTATGTGGTATCAAGTAAAACCAGCACATCTAATTAACATATGTAGATAGAAAGGGGCTGGAGAAGGGAACAGAGTACCAATAATGTCATCCCTAGTCCAACATGTTAAGGCGTTACTAAGGATCCTAATAATTTCACGAATTATACAATACAATATGTAATAGCGATCGAAAAGGAGGTGTTGCAGACAGGGTGTAAATAATTCTCCAGTCCTGTCTCATATGTAAGCAATAACCCACGACAGGGTGTGTGTTTAGTGGGGATTAATCAAAATGGGCATGTAAAATCATTGAGAAGTAAGCTGCTGTTCCTTTGTGTAACATAATACCACATAAGGGGACAGAGAACAAGTTGTGTCGTCATAAGCCCAGTTTACTAAGGCATTGCAATAGGCCCTTGTAATTTCACAAATCATAAAATACAATATGTTACAATATGTATTAGCGATTGAAAAGCATGTAATACAGATGTGGTATAAAACATTCTTCAGCTATGTCTCATACTCGTGTTTGAAACACCCCAATTACTAATGATCACTAATAATGCTGAAGGCCCAAAACATGACAACAGGAAATAAAGGGAAGGGAAGGGAAGGGAACACATATGTTCACATTTATGGAGGGATGGGAGCCCAGAGGGCCCTGCCCTCCCACAGGTAAACAAGGATACGATTATACTATCAAAAAGTAAGGACATTCTTTGCAAAAAACTGCATTGATGCAACATTTAGGGTTCATCCTTAAGTGACAAAAGTAGGAAAATGTTGTTGTAGGGTTTTCAGTCCTAAAAGCCCACCCCACCCCTGAAGCAAATCAGGGGTGCAATCTTCCTTGGGGTTGTCAACCCTAAAGCTCACCCTAGTTCAGTAGCAAGAAAGCTCAAATGTTAGGGACACAGGTGTGTATGTTTCAGGAGTGAATAGAATGGGGTGAGCATTGGGTTGACAACTAGAAGAACTACACTAGTGATGATTTACTTTGGGGTGAGGGTGAGGAATTAGAGTTGGAAAACCTAAAACCACATTTCCCTACTTTTGTCACTTTAGGCTGAACCCTCAATATTGCATTAGTAGCCAGCACCTATGCAGGCTGTTCCCAGTATGAGTCATAGGAGCAAACTACATATATTATATATAGTAACATAGAAATGTGATGGCAGAAAAGGACCACCAGGCCCACCCAGTCTGCCTAGACCATTGCTAGGACTTAACTGTAAACACCCTCTTGCCAACAGGCCCCTGTGCCTGTCCCAAGCCCCCTTGAACAACCCCACTGTCCTCTCTCCGACAACCTCTTCCGGAAGCCTATTTCATTTATCAAACACCTTTTCTGTGAAAAAGTGCTTCCCAATGTTTCCTCTGAACTTCCCCCCCTTCAATTTGCAAATCATGGCCCCTTGTTTTCGATTGCCCCTTTAGTTGGAATATACTCACTGCTGCCACTTTGTTAATAGCATTTAAGTATTTAAATATCTCAATCATGTCCCCCCTCTCTCTCCTTTGTTTCAGGGAGTACATGTTGAGGACCCTCAGTCTCTCCTTGTATGTTAAGTGACTGATTCCCTTAACCATCTTTGTCGCCCTCCGCTGGATGCGCTCAACTCTCTCCACATCCTTCTTGAGGTATGGACTACAGAACTGGACCCCATACTCTAGATGTGGCCTAACCAGCTGGGTGAACAAGGGTATTATGACCTCTCTCTTCCTACTAGTGATCCCCCTTCCTATGCAACCCAGCATCCTGTTGGCTCTTGTCACTGCCTTCTTGCACTGTTTTACTACCTTCAGGTCCCATGTAATGTTGATGCCAAGGTCTCTTTCCTGTTCGGTTACCTTTAGTGGTTGCCCTCCCATGCAATATACTGCTCTCTGATTTTTTCTGCCTAGGTGCATGATCTTGCACATCGATGTATTGAAAGACAGTTGCCACTCTCTGGACCATTCCTCTAGTTTCCTCAAATCCCTAAGCATTTTCTCAACCTCCTCCTGTATGTCTACTCTATTGCAGACCTTTGTGTCATCTGCAAATAGACACCCTCTCCTCAAGGCCCTTTGCTATGTCCCCTATAAATATACTAAATAGTAGTGGACCCAACACTGACCCTTGAGGAACCCCACTGATGACCCTTCCATCCCCTGAGAGTACCCCATTTATTACCACCCTCTGACTACTACTGCCCAGCTAGTTCTGCACCCACCATATTACCACCCACCCCAGCCCCAGCCCCAGACATCCCAATTTATCCAGTAGCCTCCTGTGTGGCACAGAGTTGAATGCCTTCCTGAAATCAAGGTACACAATGTCCACCCCCCCCCCGATCCACTACCTTGGTGACCCAGTCAAAGAACTCTATCAAGTTGGTTTGACAGAATCTACCCTCAGTGAACCCGTGCTGGCGTTGTTGCTTCCAGGTAGCTGGTGATTCAGTTTTTAGTAGTTTTTCCATGAGCTTGCCAACCACAGACATCAAGCTCACTGGCCTGTAATTGCTCACCTCCCCCCCCCCATGAAGGGGTACCACATCTGCACATTTTCAGTCACTGGGGACCACCCCTGATTCTAAGGACTTGTTGGAAAGGGCAGTCAAAGGAGCTGCCAGCACATCCCTCAGCTCCCTCAGCACCCTGGGGTGCACCCTATCCGGCCCCATTGCCTTATCCACCTTGAAGCCCTCCAGCTCTCTCAGGATCTCCTCTAGCCAGAAGGGACTCATGTCTACTCTGTCCCCCTCTTCCTCTTTTACCCTTGTGTTACCACCCTTTCACTCATTCTCCTTCATGAACACTGAACAGAAACAACTGTTCAGCAATTCCACTTTCTCCTGGTCTCCTACCACCAGCTCTCCACTATTGTTCTTCAGTCTGTGTATCCCCTGGCATGTTTTCCTCTGCTCGCCTATATACCTGAAAAAGGTTTTGTCCCCTTTCTAGCCTTTGCCTATATATGTATATATGTATGTGTATATATATATACATATATATATATTTATACAATGTATGTTGTCAGATAAATGAGAGTATAAATCATCATATCTGACATGGGCCGGAAGAATAACATTGTTATCTTCATGTTCCTATCAGTCATATGTATCTCCACATTCCTATCGTCATATCGAAACTTATCTGGTTGATCCTGCCACTCAGGCACTTTCCTTTCACTAGAAGTGTAGCGTGACGAGCGCCTTGAAAGACTAGCGATTTGTAGTTTAGTAAATATTTTTTAAGAATGTGCCCAGACTTCAGTAAATTAAATTTGCTCTGTATTTCTTGTAGTTCCTTGATTAAAAACTGCAAACTGCACACAGAGTGCAGCATTGACCGAGCGGTGGCTTTTCAAGAGTAAATGGGCGAGGCGTCTGTTGCCAGGCGGCAAGCCGGCTCATTACCACAACCGCTGGCTTCGATATCTTATCTAATGATGCAGTTCGGCACTGCTGAAAGTTTCACAAAAATACAGACGATTCTAATTTACTGGAAGTCATGGGCATAAAAAATATTTTACTAAACTACAAATCATCAGTCTTCATAGCGCTTCGCGCTACACTTCTAGTGAAAGTGAAAGTGCTCTGAGTGGCAGGATCAACCAGATAACCATATAAACGTCACTTTTTCCCCCAAATAAAAGCAGGATCAACCAGATATTTTTACTAACTTTAAACTGACAGTATCAACCAGATATTTAAAAACCCTATATAATCTATTATGTTGGGGAAGCATGTGGAGCCCTGTGTGTGTGTGTGTGTGTGTGTGTGGTGGGGGGCATGGCATGATAAACCAGATAATGCTTCTTAAAACTAACCATAAATAGCATAATCCACTAAATATTTCTTAAGCAATAAATGACATCTGCTGTTTTGGCAGCGTTTCTGTAAAGGGGGGTTGTATTGCTAGGGCCATCACCTTTATGTCACCCATTGCATTGAGAGGGGCACGTAGTGAGTTGTGTTGGGGCAGGGGCAAAGCATACGTTGTATAAACCGAATATGACATGGCCCGACTGAAGATATCATATTTATCTTCACTCGAGGCCAGTGACATCAAGATATCTCACTCGTGGCTTCGCCACTCGTGAGATATCATGATATCACTGGCCTCTCGTGAAGATAAATATGATATCTTCAATCGGGCCATGTCATATCCTATATATATATATATATATATATATATAAAAGATATGACATGGCCTGACTGAAGATATCAGATTTATGTTCACAAGTGAGATATCTTAATATCATTTGGCTGGAACGAAGATAAACATGATTATCTTCAGTCAGACCACGTCATGTTCTGGTGATACAGGCATATGTTTTGGGATAGATATGATTATAAAATAGGTACTAAAATCCAATAAAATTAATTGGCTAGCACCAGTCAGTTGACCGTGCATTAATAAAGCATGATGCAAGGTCTCCCCTAGTATTTAGCAACTTCACAGATCAATACGCTAGTATAGAATGTTAGCAAACCATCTGGAAGCCATTTTTATTCGCACTAAAACAGTCCTTCACAGTGAAATACAATAACATCTCCGTTAGTAGTTTTAGCTATACTCTATCTCAAGTCCCTCAGTTTGTCTCCTTCATCTGGTCACAATACTTTCCATTCCCACTGCAACCATTATACATGAGGCGGGGTGCGCATACAGCGTAACAATTCCACATGCCTTTACCCCCTTGCCTGGCAGTTGAACAAGGTGACTGCTGCCACTGCGCCATCTAGCCTATGCAAGTGGCAGCTGAGCAGCAGTACGTGCCATTCCCCATCTGCAAATGATCAATCTTCCTTCCCCTGGCCAGCCCTCGAGCAACCCTGGTCTGTTCTTGAACCTGGGTCACCAGCATGGAGTGGGGTGCATTAGCCCACCATGCCACTGTACCAGCTAAAGGCTACAATTTCTATATGAGTAACATAACTGGGAATTAAACCCCTGTCTCTGTTGCAGGTTGTAGTGACTGTCTGCATAAACCAGGGAGCTACTGTTCTGTTTGTTCCACATCTACTCCATTTTAGAAAGAAACATAGAAACATAGATTTTGACGGCAGATAAGGACCGCTTGGCCCACCTAGTCTGCCCATTTCCCTACCTATTGGATAAGCTGCAGATCCTAGTTAACCAACAGCCTACTTCTTCCTACCCCCACCAGAATTGCCTTATGTCTGTCCCATGCATTTTTGAATTCCCCCACTGTTTTTGACCCCACAACCTCCTTAGGAAGACTGTTTCATGTGTCCACCACCATCTCTGTGAAAAAATACTTCCTCACAGTGCCCCTGAGCTGTCCCCCCCCCATCTTCAAATTGTTTCCCCTTGTTCTTGCACATCTCTTTTTCTGAAAGATGCTACCCTCTTGGACTTTGTTGATTCCCTTGAGGTATTTGAAAGATTCTATCATGTCCCACCTCTCCCTCCTTTCCTTGAGGGTATACATATTAAGCTCCTAGTCTTTCTCTTCGAATGGCTTCTGTTTCAGACCCTGTACCATTTTAGTTGCCCTGCTCTGGACTGCCTCCATCCTGTCTGTAGCTAACAAAAAGGCTCTGTATCTTAAAATACCCCTAGGCAGAGGACAGAGTTGTCAAAATTCAGCTCTGAAATCAACTTTCTACTTCACAGCCACTAGCTTTCCACCTAACCTAAAAGAAGGAGGGGTCTGGTCTGTAAAACCACAAGTATAACAAAAACAAAACAGCCGAACAAATCTGTTGGCACATGATATTAAAGTCACGATAACCCTGTTGGTTGTATGTTCAGTTTTACACATTACTGTGCCACAAATTCTTGCCCATCTTTTTTTTTTTACCGCTATAGAGAATAATGTATGGGCAACCATACACAAGAAGACTGTGTTTCCATCGAGGGGTTGAGATGACAGCACATGACCCTCGAGAGCGAAGCTTGTGAGGTCTATGCTGTCATCTCAACCCCGAGATGGAAACATATGCTACATTGTGTGGTTGCCCATACATTATTTGGTATTGTATAGGTTTTTTTGCACCAGAATGACCCTCCTCCACTGAAGTGAAAACAAAGAATCTTGCCATTTCTTTTTTCTGTTCTATGATCAAAACCAAATTTACAGACTTTTGGAAGTTAAAACGTACATCTTTGAGCACTGGGTGGTTAGTAAGTAGCTAGGTGTGGAATAAATGTGAAATTTAAAATTGTTTGATCATTGAATTGTAGAGGACAACCATTTGGAATGTGCTCAACAATACTTTGGAATGCGCATAACGGTTTAGAATGTGCACTACAAGGTTTTTGAGCAGGCTGATTTTTATACAGAACAAAGGCTAACCATATACCTGTGCCATGCCTGAAAAAGGTCTTCAGAGCAGTGCACCAACCCGGTTAACAAGTGAATAAATAAATAAATATCCTATTCAATTTTTATTGAAGTTTTCAGTTTTATGCAACAATACAGCAAACAAACTGCTATAGTTTTACAACTGAAGTACATACAGTGCAGTGTCAGTGTGCAAATTTCTTCACAAAAACAGCTGATTCTGTGGTTTCAGTTAGACCACAGTTTTTAAGGTACAAAGTCATTCCTTTTCACCAATATGTAAATCACCAATCTATGCCAAATAAGTTCAAACTTGGGTATGGCTTGGTTAAAGTGAGTTGCCAATATTATGGTGTGCATTCTATATTCTTGTACCTTATATCAGTGAAACTCCATCTGGATACAGTTGATAACATTTTGTGCTATAACTTTGGAAGTGGAAGGGATCACATCTCCCGAGATAGCCAGTCGATCCCTTCCACTTCATAGTCAATCGATCCACCCCTGCTCTGCCCCTGTGCTCAGGCACATAATGACGTGTGCCCAGGGACAGTGTCGGGGCGTGCGCCATTAAGGTCTAAGGGGGTCTGTTTTAAGAATGTTTTTATGTATAACAGTGGCCAGTTGAAGAATAATCAAAGGCACCAGTTGACTAACAAGGCACTTGTTAGTTGACCAGTGCCCTCGAGTAATCCCCAACTGGCCACTGTTATACATAAAAATGTTCTTAAAACAGACCCCCATAGACTTTAATGGCACATACCCAACACTGTCATTGGGCACACATCATTACATGCCTGGTGCGAGAATGAATCGATCTGACTGGGAAGTGGAAGGGATTGGCTAGCTACCCGTGGGAGGGGCAAGACACGATCCCTTCCACTTCCAGAGTAATAGCACAAAATGTTATCAACTATATCCGGATGCACTTTTGCTGCTATACGATACAAGAATGTAGAATACAAATGCCATATTAAAAAACTTGGTAATTCACTTTAATTTTAGCAGTTAATTTCTCCATCTTATAAAGATCTAGCAGAAGATCCTGCCATAACTTAATAGATGAGGAAACAGCAGATAAGTAATTTTTGGTGACTGTCTTCCTTGCCACCAATATGCAGGTCTCCAAAGGTTTCTGGGTATTGGCAAGGTAATTTTATTTCCATAACTCCCTAACCCAAGGGCTCATAGAACAATTATCAGGACAGCATTAAAATCATCAATGCAAACACTTATTAGTAATCAGAGGTACAGAAACAGGATTACTCAACTATAGCATTGAATGCAAGTCAAATAAGTGACTTTTCAGGCCTGGTTTAAAGGCCTCCACTGAGGTGGAACTCCAAAGATGGTACAGTGAGGAGTTCCATATTGCAGGTGCCACCACCGAGAAAGCTCTGTCTCCAGATTGCTTTAGATGGGATCTCAGGAAAGGCAGCAACAACTCCTCTGTGCAGCGGCGAGAGCAGCTGGGAACAAACCAAAACAAGAGGTCTTTTTGAGATGGGCAGGGTCCAATCCATGGGGGCTTTGTTAGTTAACAAAGTAATCTTGAAGGTGGTGTGCCACCTGATAGGTAGCCAGTCCAGCTGCCATGGCACAGGCGTGATATGATCTCTGTATCAGCGTTACAGTACATTGAGTCTCAAGGTCACAAAGGCATGCACTAGGGTCACCAGGTCCTCTTGTGCTAGACAGGGCTTGATCTTGGAGATCTTCCTTAATTGGAAAAATCCATTGCGGACCACAGCCGACACCTGACGTTTCAGTGTCAACCATGAATCAACAATGACTCCCAGATTCTTAATATTATCCACAGCTGTCAGAAGTGTGCCATTCAGAGATGGTAATCTGATGGCATCAGATCTTCCAGCTGATCCCTAAGTGCCTGCTTCCATCTTGGTTGGACTGAGACTCAACCAGCTGGTGGCCATCCAACTGAAGATTCCTTTAAGGCAAGGCTCCAGCACAGTGACCGCTTCCCACCCATCCGATATAAAGGACATGTACAGCTGAATATCATCTGCCTAGCGGTGAAAACTCACACCATATACACCGGGAACAACATGGCAGACAGAATCAAATCCTGGGAAACACCACAGCTGACCACAACAGGCAGCGACAAAAAAGCTCCCATCATAACTTGTTGCACACTACCAGTAAGAAAGGACTCAAACCATTTTAAAGTTGTTACATAGATACATAGATACATAGATACATAAACAGTGTCGGCAGATAAGGGCCTATGGCCCACCCAGTCTGCCCATTTGAGCTTGTAAGTTCAGTTTGTTTTCCTAGAAGTCTGTTGCCCCTTACCCCTGCCCTCCAGAATTCCTTTATGTCTATCCCATGCATTCTTAAATCCCGTGATTGTTTCAGCCCCCACCACTTCCTCTGGCAGGGTGTTCCACTTGTCCACCACCCGTTCTGTGAAGAAATTCTTTTCAGGTTTCCTCTGAATCGTCCTCCTCTAACTTCATCCCATGCCTCTAGTCCTGGAACATCTTTTTGCTTAAAAATTGTGTTTTCCTGCACCCTGTCCTCCTGTAAGATACTTGTATGTCTCTATCATATCCCTCTCTCCCTCCTCTCCTCCAGGGAGTACATGTTCAGTTCCTTCAACCTGTCCTCATAGGACTTGTGATGCAATCCATGCACCATCTTTGTTGCCCTCCTCTGAACCTTCTCTACCCTGTCTATGTCCTTACGTAGGTACGGTCTCCAGAACTGTACACTGTACTCCAGGTGGGGCCTCACTAGTGTCTTGTATAGCGAATTATGACCTCCCTTTTCCTGCTGGTGATGCCCCTGCCTATACATCCCAGCATCCTATTTGCTTTACCTGCTGCCTTGTCACACTGTTTCCCTACCTTGAGGTCATCAGAGATGACAACCCCAAGATCCCTTTCCTGCTTGGTGCATGCTATATCCTCACCCCCCAACTGATATATTGTGCCAGGGTTTTTGTGCCCCATATGCATTATCTTGCACTTCCTTGCATTGAATTTCAACTGCCAAACCCTGATCATTCTTCAAGTTTCTGCAGGTCGCTTCTCATTCTGTCTACACCCTCTGGTGTGTCTACTCTGTTACAGAGCTTTGTGTCATCAGCGAACAGTGAAATTCTGCCTTCTGGGTCCTGCGCAATGTCACTGATGAAGATGTTGAATAGGACCGGTCCCAGCACTGATCCCTGTGGTACCCCACGGTCACTCTTTCCTCTGTGGAGTGACAGCCATTTACCACCACCCTCTGTGTCCTGCCACCCAGCCAGTTACCTACCCACCACACTACTGTCCTGCCCACCCACATTCCCAGTTTGTGTAATAGTCTTCTATGGCACAGTGTCAAAGGCCTTGCTGAAGTCCAGATAGGCCATGTTCACTGCCCTCCCTGATCCACCTCCCTAGTCACCCAGTCAAAAAATTCAACGAGGTTGGTCTGACATGACCTCCCCTGGTGAAACCATGCTGCCTTGGGTCCTGTAGTCCATTGACAACAGATGTTCACCAATCTCTCCTTCAGTAGTGCTTCCATGATCTTCCCTCTACCGAGGTGAGGCTGACTGGTCTGTAGTTCCTGCTTCCTCTTTGTTCCCACTTTTGTATAAGGGGACTACATCTGCTGTCCTCCAGTCTTTGGTACTCCCTGTTTCCAGTGATCGGCTAAACAGGATAGCCAGAGGTTCAGCCACCACCTCTCTTAGTTCTTTAAGGACCCTTGGGTGCACCCCATCTGGCCCCATTGCTTTATCAACTCTTATTACTTCCAGTTCCTTCAGGACCCTTTCTCGTGTAATGGGACTTGTGTCCATTTCTGCACCATTCTCACCTCTTGTACTCCCTTCAGACCCATTACCCTCCTCTTCCTCCTTGTTCCTGTGGGTCCCTCATATTCTGCAAGGCACTGCATCAAAACCCCATAGTCCATGGTGTTAAATGCTGATGAGAGATCAAGGAAAGCAACAGCTGAGTGTTCTGCTCCCTCTCTCACTAGGAGTAGATTATCAAACACCTTGATGAGCATTATCTCCATGCTGTGGCGAGAACTGAAACCTGATTGGAGGGGGTTCGAGACATGCCTGTAATTAGCCAACCCCTTCAGGTCTAACAATGGTTTCTTTAGGAGCAGTCTTACAATGGATTTTTTATGTGCCAGCGGGAAGCAGCCCTCCAGCAAAGAAGGGCCACCTGGCAGTCCACCAACAGCGAGTTAGGCCCTGGATCTGACTGACAGTAGGTAGGGTGCGATGCTGCAATCATCTTGAGCCTGGGACCCAATAAAAAGTGATTTCAAAAACATAATAAAATGTTGAACTTTTTATTAGCTCTGTTAAACATGAATTGAAATTGAAATGCATGTGTAACGATTGATAGGTAATAGGTTTCAAGGATATTTATTTTGTATACTGTCCTGATGAATTAGTATCAGGTTGAATGAATGTGGATATTTATTACCTGGTTTATACTGTATGTTCTCATGCTGAAATTTTAACATAAACAGGACCATCCTGAAACTGGGCCTCGACCTAATGATGCTCTGTAATATCGCTTACTTACACCTCTCCTTTCCATTACCACTGGCATCTGACATGCCACCTGTCAAGATTCTGACTCAAATGGAGGACGCTGTTCACAAAAAAAAAGAAAGAATCAAACTCCTTACAGTTTTCTTGAGACAACACTCCCCCAGACTGCAGACATGCAGGGTTTATGAACCTGTCTACAGTGCAGAAGATTTGAAATGGTGCGTTTTCCCCTGAGGTAATAACCCATGACAGGTACTCTGCCTTTTAATTAAGTTGTGGGTGAGGGCAATAGACCAGGAGAATCCTACACCTCACACCTGTATCATCCTTCTGCTTCTGGATCTCTCCTCAGCATTTGACACTGTGGACCATTGGGTTCTGCTTGAGCATCTGAGGGTTATCTGTGGCCTGGCTGGTCCAGTTCTCAGATGGTTCCATTCTTTCCTAGCCAGCAGGTCTCAGAGGGTGGTACCTGGGATTTTTTCCTCTGAGCCATTCTCTCTGCCATGTGGGGTCCCTCAGGGCTCAGTGCTGTCCCCATGCTGTTCGCAGTGTACCTGCTGCCCCTCGGAGACATTGTAAGATGATATGGGTTGAGGTTTCACTGCTATGCTGATGATACACAGCTCTTTTACAGCTCTGTCTGTCTTTTGCATCCAACCAGGATAGTGTGGTCTCGATGTTTAACAGCTGTCTGGTGGAGATCCATGACTGGATGAAGTCCAGCTGGCTGAAATTGAATTCTGGGAAGACTGAGGAGTTGGTTGTGGATCCAGAGCACCAGATAGAGAGGCCAGTGGTGGGTTTACCCTCTGGGCTTTGGCTTGATGGTGTACAACTGCCTACCTCTGAATGGGTGCGTAATTTGGGGGTGTTTCTTGATGATGGGCTGACACTGCGTGCACAGGTGCCAGCAGTCATCAAGTCCTCTTTCTACCATCTTAGGCACATCACCAGAATTAAGCATCTTATTCCGTCCAATGATTTGTCCATGTTGATCCATGCCTTTGTAACCTCCCGCCTTGACTACTGTAACTCCTTTTACCTGGGGCTTCCGGGGGTTGATATCTGCCGCTTGCAGCTGGTGCAGAATGCTGCGGCATGATTATTGACTGGGACTTTGTACTCCCATCATATTACCCCTGTGCTGCGCGATCTGCACTGGCTGCCTATACAGTGGTGGACCACCCTCAAGGTCGGTCTTCTGACCTATAAAGCCCTGCATGGACTGGGACCGAGCTACCTGCAAGAGCTCCTGGTTCCCTACAGCCCCAGTTGTCCTCTCCGCTCAACTGACGAGGGGCTGTTAGAGGTTCCCAGGGTGCAGTTGAAAACATCTGGGGCCTGGGCTTTTATGTTGGTGGCACCATCCCTGTGGAACTCTCTACCTCATCAGATTAGAGAGTGCAGGACCGTGGAGAGCTTCAAGACCAGTTTAAAAACACATCCGTTTAAACAGGCTTTTAATATCTGATGTTTTTATGGATTGTGGGAAATTTTAACTGAAGCTGAATTATTTGTGAGATTTTTATTGAAATGTTTTATGATTGATATGTATGTACAGTGCTTTGATTCCTGAATTGCGCTATATAAATAAAAATATTATTATTTTATTATCCTTCACTGCCACACAGTCAAGCAATCCTATTTCCTTCAGCAGGTACTCTGCTAGCTTCAAGCAGGATGTAAAACAGATGGTCACCTCACCACCCCTGCATTCTCTCCTTGGGCGGTGTACCACCAAGAACCAGGCTGGGACTGCCGTCTCCAGGATTGGCCCAGAATCATCACCAAGCTAGGTCTTGGCAAAATATACCAGGTTCCCAGAGGAATCTGTGATGAAGTCTGACACCATGGCCATTTTACTCTTCAGGGATCTGGCAATGCACAACACACCTTGAAGGCAAGGTGTCAGCGCTGTCAGCCCTTCTACTATCTGCCCCCCCACTTCTAGGGGGTTCCCTTGGGATAGGGGCATGGCAAGGAGGACCCTGTTCCATGACCCTCCTATACCCAAGGTGTCTGCTCAATCTGACACTCCCAGTTCCACTCTCCTGCTCCTACCCTTGGGACATGCGTCCGCTCACTGCCACATCTTCTTAGTATCTCCAGTCTCCAACAGTGGTCCAGTACTGCCTTCGGAGGAACTGGAGACTGAAAAGGATGAAGTGAGTGGAGCAGTTCCAAGGGACAGTAGTGTGCCATCGCCACTAAACCCATACACATGACACACCTCCCTAACTAAAAAAAAAATAAATAACCAACTACCAATAGAAATACTCCAAAACAGTTACACACCTTCGCCCCAAACACATCCATTCACACCAACAATCCACTACTGTATAAATACAGATTTTTCCTATTCACTCTCTCAACCCCAGACACTCCAAACTAATTAACAATGTAATGTCATATAAAAGAAAATAAATATATAACAGCCAGTAAAGGGTGCACTTAAGTTCTTAAGATACTATCACAGCATATCTAGTCATATCATATAACTTAATGTCAGAAATCATCTCTGGGCAAAAAGTCCAGGTTTGCTCCACTTCTCACTGTAACTTGAGGGGGCACAGAAACATAAATCCATCCTGCTTTCTAGTGACTAGGAAGGAGCCAGATAGCCCCACTGTGAAAATAAAAGCTAACTCTCACATAGTCTTATCAATCACAGTTCTTAGGAAAGGTTTCAGAGTAAAAATCTGCAGAAATTTCAGACCTGCTCTCACCACGCCAACACAGTTCACCAACAGGAGGGAAAATTGCTAGTGACAGTCAACACTGCACTGAATTCACAAACGCCACAGTCAAGCCACCACCTCACTTCTCCAATCCTGCACCATCTCTAGGGGTTGGTGATATAAGCTGGCTAGCATGACTCAGCCTTGAGTTTGTATAACAGTTTGGGCACCCTCTGGCTGTTACTCATGGTTTGGCAAATTAGGCAGTTTTCTCTCCACTGGTGTCTCACAGGGCAGGCTTTCTCTTTGGTCTGTAACCACCACTCAGCTGGCCATCACTTGGCCTGTGCCAGCTTAATCTCCATTAGGATAACATGGACCTCCAGCAGATCCCTTCAATATGACTGAATCCTCTGCTACATCAGATTTAGGAGCTTACTGGCTGCACAGGGTGGAACAACCCCAGCTGTTCAAAAGCAGCACGCATTCTGACTTGAAAATGAAATCACAAGATGTGCTTTTTTTTTATCACGACTTGATTTTTGCGCCTTTGCCGACAGCTCCCATTCAACCGACCCCCCCAGCCCCGTCCCCCAAAATTACTGTCGCTTACCTTGCCCAGCCCAGGAGCGGCGCCTGCAGGGAGTCAGTCTTCATCCTGCTGCTGGTGTATTTTCCCCCCTCCAGTTTTTCTCCCAGGGGCCCCAGGAGTATGCACGCATGCGCGTGCAGGTGCGCATGCACCGTACAGCCCTGGTTACGACCCCTTTCCTCCACCCCATGGCCTAATGCCTGGGCACCCTCTGAGCCCGTGCTTCCCCTAGCCTCCACTGGGGGTTGCCATTGGTCAAGGGATGCCACACTATCTCCACGGAGAGAAGAGCCTGGCTGCCAGCAGCTCCATCCAGCTCCGCCCTCCCCCCCCGTTACTGACCTCCGATGACCCGTGCTCATTCCTGAACTCGAGTTGCCGGCATGGGTCGAGGTAAGGCACCAGCGCCTCAACCCTCTATGCCACTGGGCTGGCTTACAAGATGTGCTTTAAAAACAAAGACAAAGTTGGGGGTGCTGTGGAGCACCCCTGCCACATAGTCACATTTCAATGCCATGCAGCAGATCGGAGAACTTTAAAACAAAAATGGATCAGCTTTCAGCTTGGATTATGGTGAAAAAGCCTGCAATCGCTTCCTCTCATCGAGTTGCTTCGATCGATATAAATTTCTTGGCATGGGTCATTCACAAAAAGGTGGTCCAGGTGGACTGAAAACCCAACCACTGATGGAACAACAGGCCACTGGACCAGGGAGTGGAGTCGCCGGAGGTGAGCCCCCATGAAAATTGCTCCAGCTATCCAGGCAGGTGATTGACTCTACAATAGAAACCATCCTCTTTCGACTGGGAGAGCAGGATGCGAAAATTGAAGTGGCTACTAAGACAGTTTCTTCGGTGGAGGTGCAAGTGGGGAAAGCTCTTGCAGCAACAACCAAGCCAGTACAGGAAAACTTGCAGCTTCACTACCACTTGGAGGCACTGGAAAATGCACAAACAGCCTCCCATGTCCATCTTGTGTGACTCTCTGAGGGCATAGAAGGAGATGATCTTCTAAACTTTTTACACTAGTGGTTACCAGGGGCCCTGGGCCTGGGGTCTGAGTGTGTACAGTGCTTTCTTCAGGCTTATCAGATTTCACCTTGAGCAACTGGAGCTCAAAGGGACATCCCCAGGACAGTGTTACTGGATACGGACAGTGTGGTAACAAGGGGTGAGCTTCTGGGTGCGTCAATAGCTGCTGAAAACTTGAACCACAACAGAGTCACCCTACATATCTTTCTGGACCTGTCATCTGCTGCCAGACTGCGTAGAAAAAAAATTCAATGGCGTTCGCACCAAATTGAGGAGGTTTGGCGTTGTACACTTCTTACTTATGCCAGCTCACCTCCGAATTCACTATAGTGCGCACACTTTTCAACATACAGATCCAGAGAAAGCTGGCAAATGAGCAGAAATCATTGCCTGAGAGTTTGAGGCCACTAAAACATCAGACCCAGCTGATTCACCGAAGAGGAGACGTGAGTAATGATCCTGGCTGTTTTGATAATTTTACTTTGTAGCTGACAGGAGTTTTGAAAGTTGCATCCTGTGGCAGAGTTTTCTGATTGTTGAATTGAGATGTTCATTTGTATTCATCTGAGCCACATATAAAAACTGTTGCTGTTTCTCAAGTTATTGGAGTTCTCCTGCCTACTAACTCACTGTGATTGTTCAGTTTTATATTTCTATTTTTTCTCTTGTTCTTCGAGTTTTCTAACCCTATGTTGGCACTGCAATGTAAATTTTATGTAAAATAATATGTTTGGAACAGGGCCATATCAACTGAATTGTTGAGTACCACATATGCTTGGACTTGAACCAGTTTCTCTCTGAACTGGCCACTGCATGCTTGCAGGGTGCAGCTATCTAGAGATAACATTTGGTTTACTAGATTTTATGGACTACCCCCACATGCGAAAATAAGACTACTTAGACTACTGCATTCTTTGTTAAAAAAATGTATTTTTTTATTTGTTTCTTGATGTCTGACATGAGAAATGCTGTGTTATTGTTTTGTTGAAAACAATAATATTCTGTTGAAAATAATAAAATAAGTATATAAAAAAAGAAACAAATAACAAAGACAAAGTTTATACTGGAAAAGCAACTGGTGGTCTGGCTGATGTTCTTGCCAGAATGCCAATCAGTTAAGCACTTTTACTGGCCTCTGTTCTTAAAATAACAAGCATTTGTCAATGCCGAACGTTCGCTTGCAGGTATTTGCAGTGGTGTTTGGCATGTATGGTGCTTTACCCTAATGCCCTGTGCGATTGCTGGTATTTGCACAATAAATTTTCAGCATGACCTTTTTTGTTACCCCCATTGTGCGCTACATAGGCGGAAACACGTTTTGGGCAGGATGTGAAAAATGACAGCTGTACTGCTCATAAGGAAGTGTGGTAAAATGGCAATGTTGAAAATCTGGAGTGGAAATATTGAAAATTTGCAAACCTACGAGCGGCGTGCGTGGGAACTGTGCAATGCACGCTCGTAAAACAGTCATTGTCAGGAATTTTTTCACCAAATTGTCAATACTGGCATTTTAAAACCTCTGCTAATGAACAGTGTCACTGTGATTGCCTTACTGTGTGCCATACATTGATTTTGCACACCGACTGCGCCATCATGCACTACATGGGCGGAAACATGTTTGGGGCAGGATGTGAAAAATGACAGCTGTACTGCTTATAAGGAGGTGTGGTAAAATGGCAATGTTGAATATCTGGAGTGAAAATATTGAAAATTCGCAAACTTATGAGCGTGCGTAGGAACTGCACAACACACGCTTGTAAAACAGTTATTTTTAGGAATTTGTTCATCAAATTTTCAACATAGCCATTTTAAGATCTCTGCTCATGAACAGTGACACTGTGATTTTCTTAATGTGTCCCATACACTGAGTTCACACAGCGACTGTGCCATTGTGCGCTACATGGGCGGAAACACGTTTTGGGCAAGATGTGAAAAATGACAGCTGTACTGCTCATAAGGAGGTGTGGTAAAATGGCAATGTTGAAAATGTGGAGTGAAAATATTGAAAATTCGCAAACTTACGAGCGTGCATAGGAACTGCGCAATGAACACTCGTAAAACAGTCATTTTTAGGAATTTTGTCACCAAATTTTCAACACAGCCATTTTAAGACCTCTGCTCATGAACAGTGTCACTGTGATTTTCTTAATGTGTCCCATACATTGAGTTCGCATACGGACTGCGCCATTGTGCGCTACATGGGTGGAAACATGTTTTGGGCAGGATGTGAAAAATGACAGCTGTACTGCTCATAAGGAAGTGTGGTAAAATGGCAATGTTGAAAATCTGGAGTGGAAATATTGAAAATTTGCAAACCTACGAGCGTGCGTGGGAACTGTGCAATGCACGCTTGTAAAACAGTAATTGTCAGGAATTTTTTCACCAAATTGTCAATATTGGCATTTTAAAACCTCTGCTAATGAACAGTGTCACTGTGATTGCCTTACTGTGTGCCATACATTGATTTTGCACACGACGGCGCCATCGCGGCACTACATGGGCGGAAACATGTTTTGGGCAGGATGAAAATGACAGCTGTACTGCTTATAAGGAGGTGTGGTAAAATGGCAATGTTGAATATCTGGAGTGAAAATATTGAAAATTCAAACTTACAGGCGTGTGTAGGAACTGCTCGCAAGACTCATAAAAGTCATTTTTAGGAATTTTTTCACCAAATTTTCAACACAGCCATTTTAAGACCTCTGCTCATGATCAGTGTCACTGTGATTTTCTTAATGTGTCCCATACATTGAGTTCGCACACCGACTGCGCCATTGTGCGCTACATGGGCAGAAGCATGTTTTGGGTGAGATGTGAAAAATGACAGCTATACTGCTCATAAGAAGGTGTGGTAAAATGGCAATGTTGAAAATCTGGAGTGGAAATATTGAAAATTCGCAAACCTACGAGCGTGCGTGGGAACTGCGCAACACCGCAGCTAAAGCAGTCATTTTGAATTTTCACCAAATTTTCAACATAGCCATTTAAGATCTCTGCTAATGAACAGTGTCACTGTGATTTTCTTAATGTGTCCCATACATTGATTTGCACACCAACTTGCGCTCATGGCGCTGAGGCGAAACACGTTTTGGGCAGGAAGTGAAAAATGACAGCTGTACTGCTCATAAGGAGGTCTGGTAAAATGGCAATGTTGAAAATCTGGAGTGGAAATATTGAAAATTCACGAACTTACAAGCCTCGCGTAGGAACTGCTCAACATGCGCTTTCGTAAAACTGTCATTTTGGAATTTTGCACAAAATATTCAACAGGGTTTTGGGACCCTTCTCATGAATGTTGTCACTGTCATGGCATTATTTGGGCCCGAAGGGTGATTTCATGCAGTGACTGTGCAGTGACTGCGAAATCACCCTTGAGCCTGAATAACGCCATGACAGTGACATCATTCATGAGAAGGGTCCCAAAACCCCATGTTGAAAATTTGGTGCAAAAATTCAAAAATGCCTGAGATATGCAATAAAGTTGAAACCCCCTATCTAGCCCATTATACAGCTTACGGCATTTCCTCAGTTCGCGGTCGGCTTTGAAGAGTGCAGGCGTGTTCCCGTCCACCGAAGATTGTCGCGCCCGAGCTCGGGTAAATATGGGGTGAGGGGTGTGGGAAACTGGGTGCGCAGTGGTGGGTGCGGGTTGTGGGAGGGGGACTGGGAGACTATGTGGGACCATTTTTTCTTTACAGGTTTAAAAAAAAAAACAGGACTACATGGGATGTTTGCCACACTGGGGTGGCTCCCAGTGTAGCGAGAAGATGGCTGGGGGCCGAGGGCCGACAGGGATTGGGCACCCTGTCGGCAAACAAGCGGGGGGCAGAGGGAGCCGAGGGGATTGGGCACCCCGTCGAGCAAACAACGTTGCCACACTGGGGTGGGCTCCCAGCATGGCACCAAAGCTTTGGGAGGCGGGCGCGATGCGGGGGAGCTCGGACGCGAGGGGCGGCGTGATCGCTGGTAAGCAGTATGACAGCGGTGGTTTTCTTTGAAGCAGAAGACCACCGCTGTCACACAGAGCCCCACACCCATTGGTGCAGGACCACCACACCTGCTCAATGAACACTGGATTGCAAGGGAGGTACACCTCCAAAGTGTGCTACTCTCCCAAAACGTTCCTTGCGCATGCGCGAAAGCGAATGTAAAAATGCTAACTACACTGCCTGCCTTACTGTAAAATCCCTAGCCACACTTCACTAACAAAATATAAACTAACCCTGCATTAAAAACCACTAACAGACATGCTCACAGAGTACTAGCAATGTTCGAAATGCTAACACAGAAGCATTTTCTCTGAGCTCAGTCAGAGTCCAGATGATCATAAGGTCACAGAAGCCCCTGTGAGTGTCCACAAACAGCACATGGTTGTTTGTAAAGTTAGAGCACTGTTAAATAATTGATTCAATTCCACTGTAAGGTGATGCCAATATGGCCCAACACATCCAGAATATATGGGCATGGGCAGAAATGAAAAAAAAAATCACTCTCTTCCATGCAAACTCCTTCCAAATACAGGAGAAGATAGCTCTGTGGATGACTGAAGTGTATGTATCCCATTGTTGGGTAGTTGTTTCAATATGGAGGTCTTTCTTCCATTGTAACTTCATATAATTAGTAGAATATGAAGATAGGTCAGCTAGAGCTCCAGAGAGGTGAGAGATAAGGGAACAAAGTTCTTTTCCATCAACCACCTGATATACTACAGATAGAAAGGGAGGGAGTTCTTTGTCCTTAGGCCATGCTCGAAGCTGATTTTGTATAAATCCCTTTACTTGTAGAAATCTAAAGAAGTCAGAGTGCTGATGACCTTGTGTAACCTATAACTCTCCAAAATCGAAAAACTCCTTGTCTCTCATAAAGTTTCAGGGCAGATATAACCCTTATCTTTCACATACTCAATATGTGTGATCTAAGTTTGCCTGCATGAATGCTGGGTTGTGTGGTAGGGACTGCAAAGGAAACAGGTAAAGGTGCAACAATTTAGTATGCAGTACTTTAAACCAAAGTTCACTGACCTACACAGCCAGTATAGTGTTATACTTGCGCAACTGTGTTAGTTTGGTTTTGGCCATTCACACACTCTATTCCAGAGGAATTACCACCCTGTAGGGGTACGAAAGACAAGGAACCCTCGGAGAGGGCTCCACCTCTAGAGGTGCCACGGGACGATTCCTGTGACTAAAGGTACCTTAGGAATCCCCAAAAGAAATGTAGTATAATCATCCCCAAAGAAAGAGGCAACATGAAGCATGTGAGCAAGCAGTAACTGTGACATAGGAGCAGTAACTGTAACGTAGTTGTAGAAGCATAGGCAGTTTGATAATGTAATGAGATGCTCAGTTGGATAACGTAATGAATGCCCAGGCTTGCGTAGCATGATACTGATGGTTTGTGTTGAGATTAGGGGGTCCCCTAAGGAGAAAGGGAATGGCAGGACATCCTCCAATTCTATCCAACAGGGAACCTACCTAAACAAACTAGGGGAAACAACTATGCTAAGTGTTATGACCTGAGGCAACGGAGGAGAGAAAAAAAACCCTATGAGGAGGAAATCACTGGGGATCCAAGGCCTAGGTCACCTTCCATCCAGGCTTGGGATAGTTTATTTAGTGACGGCTCTGCAGCTGCAATTTTAAAAACCCAAGTAAAGGGAGGTGGAAAATATTCCAATTTGGAGGAAGGCTCTCACTCAAATCCTCTAGTGGGAACACCATGGAAGGTTGCGAGAAAACTCTGCAACAATACGTGCATCCAAGGCACAAGAGGAGAGCAACAACTGCTGAGGCACTCACCTGGCCTACCCAGCCTAAACTCAAACCAGGTGAACCAGGGGCAGTCATAGGGAGAATGCGGTGAAGGTGCCTTGCTAGGGAAACCACCAAAGTCAATGGCTAACCATTATAGTGGAACACTAGAGCCAAAGGAGATCGTTGTAATCACCCTTCACTGCTAGTCTTAAATTCTACACCTGGAGCTGCTGTCTCATAGCAGGCAGCTAAAGCCAAGCCCGGGGTGAGGATATTCCCAGCTATGGGCCAGGTGAGAAGGATCCCACCCCAGGTTGGATACACTCGAGATGCGGACTAAATGCAGAGCAAGACCGTTGGCTGCAGGAACTCTGTGCCAGAATAGAATGGTTGGCATGCCCCAGAAATTGATTGAGAGCTGAAAAGCTGGTGAGCTGAATGAGCACAGCGTGCTAAGATCGTAATGAACATTGAGTGCTGAGACCTTGCAAGGTCAAATGCAGATTGAGTGCAGCAGAATCCCAGAGGCTGATGCCAAGGGGATGGCAGTAGGCATGAAGCAATAGTTTGCGTAAGCAAGGAGCAACAGTTGCAATGAGCAATGATAGCGTAAGCAAGCGTGGACCAGTACGTAGGTCAATAAGCAGTAGTAGTGATAGGTGGACCTGCACAGAGGTCTGCATAACATACTGCATAGCAATAAAACAGCACTAAATCGGGGGCAAGCCAGCCAGACATGAATAACCAAATCAAGATGACAAATGCTCTAAGGATATTTTTTTCGGCAGCGAGGCAAGATTTAATAATAAAGCTATATTAACAGCCTCAGTAGGAGCTTAGTAGGCTGACCTCAGAGTTGTAACTACAATAAAACTGGGAAACAATGCTTTGAAAGCAGGTGTAGCCAGGCAGTGCAATGAAGATCCAAGTGGAATGAGAGCAGGAATGAGCAGCACAGCTAGGGTCAGCGTAAACTCTGTCAGGTGAAAAGAATTGAGTATGCAACATGGAGCAGCTATGGTTGAGCTGAAACACACAGATAATGATTGCAGTTGCATTGCAGTAGTTTGAGCATGATGAGCAGTGTAAAAACACAAGCACTGGGTACAATAGTAATTGGAGTAAACAGTAGCAGTAGCTGCAGTTGTAGGTAACTGAAAGCAGTAGCATGAGCTCTGAGTAGCAGTATGCTAGGAGCTTAGAAACAAATCCCCCTCCCCCCCAAAAAAAAGACAAACTCAAAACACAGAAAAACAGAAAACAGGGAACAAGGCCCAAAAACAAGAGATACAAAACACAGGAAAGCACACTGCCAGAGGATAGGTACAAACCAGAAGCAGGAAAACAGACACTGAAGTCCAGCAGAGACACACAGAAACAGAAGGGTGTAGGGGGAGTAGGCCCCAACCAGCTCAGAGGATAAACCAACAGAGCCTCCTGCTGCAAAGAAAAAATGCTTCACAATGAGGCTGAGAGGAACTGCTTCTATAGCTCAGGAAGTGGGAGTGTCTGGCTGCTTGGCCACTGAACTCCAGGCAAAGCCAATTGTAAAGCCGTCTTGGTGTAACTATTATTAGGGTATTCACTACGGTTAATATTTGGAAGATAGAGGATATTTTTAAATATGGGATTCAGTTCTATTGTTTTCCAATGGGCTGAGTATACCAGAGACAGACAATAAAGAACGGTATGGATTTGATCAGCTGGGTGTTAAATTTCTAAATTAGGGAATGCAAGACCCCATTTCTGTTTCAGCAACTGTAAAGTTCTAAATTTTATCCTGGGCTTCCCACATGCCCATATAAAATGGTCCAGAAAAAAGAGATGATTTGATACCTTTTATTGGACCAACATAGATGTTACAAAAGAAAATAGGTGCTTAAATATTCTTCCAAACCAACTCTCATTGTTTTCTGATGAAAGATTCTATGTAATCCGAAAGCTCAAGCACCTATTTTCTTCTGTAACATCTATGTTGGTCCAATAAAAGGTATCAAATAATCTCTTTTTTCTCCTGGATCTTAAGTCACAAGGACCAATACGGCAACAAAATTAATTTTCTGTGTCATATAAAATGGGAAATCTTACAGTCCCATTGTCTGAATCTCATCTTTGAGGGTGCTACTGGGAGTGTCTGCGTCAAATACGGCAAGCAAGGTAATATGTTCATACAAACATAATCTATTCATTGCATTAATGATAATGGGAGGGGTTGGCTCGTTTCTAGGTCTGTATGAAATCCCTGCATTAAAGGGTCATAATTAAAGAGATCTACCAAGGTATTTAAATTTGGCTTTGCACCACATGTGGCTCTTGTTAGTCGACCAGTGCACATGTTTCATCACCAAGTAACCATTTTAACATAAAAAAAAACTATCAAAAATATATTCCCCCATAGCCTATAATGGAGCGCGTCCCCACGCTCTGCCTGGGCACAGGTTATAAATTTGCTGAGCGCGGGGGCAGGACTTGAGAAGCTCCCAGAACCAGGAAGTGGAAGGGATCAGCTGTGCAGAAATTTACAATCCCTTCCACAACTAAATTATTAAACGAATTTTGGCCATATTATCCAGTTCAGTTTAGGTAAAGGTAAGGCACCACCACTTGTGGTGCAAAGCTTTAACTTAGTGAATCTCTTTAAGGGAAATAATCCACTGCTGCTGCTTAGGGTGAGGAGAGCATTACGCCTAAATATTTTAAAGCAGGTAAAGCCACACGAAAATCAAACTGTCATATAATTGCAATTGTTGGGGAATAATTTTTCATTTTTCATTTTCATTTTATACATTTTAGAAAGACCTTTGAGCTCAGAGCCCTTTTTCCAAGGTGTCCAAGCCATAGAATATACACACAATACAATACAGTACAGTACAATAGAATACAATACAGTACAGTACAATACAATACAATACAACGCAATACAATATGGGACAATACAGTACAGTACAGTACAGTACACTACATTACAATGCAGTACAATACAATGCAGGACAATACAATACAGTACAGTACAATACAATCAGTGATTCAACAACAGACAGCCTATAAGTATTGAGCAGCAGTGTACAAGACTATGAAACGGACACTGTCAACCCTTTTTGCATCATATTATTTCTAGTTAAAAACCCATATTTTATGATTGCTTACCTTCTCTATAATTCATTGAAGTTTTTGGTTGTTTGATCTGCTTCCTTCTTAGTAGAACTGACATGCATGAGAATGATGCAATTATACTCAATCTTGTTCTGCTTCAAATCCATGATCTACTCTTACTCCATACATACTGAACATTAGGAACACCCTCAGACAGTGCAGCCAATCATGATGCAATCATTTTCCTCTCCTCCCATTGCCTAGATTATGTTAGGGGCATCCCTATGACCAGGAAAGATGCATTAGAAAGTGATCCAAGAATGTAAACAAACACATTTTTTTATATAGCTATTTGGTCCCTGTCACCTCCTCCTGGTAATGGGGACACACAGGTATATTTTTTACAGGTTTTCTCCCTTTGCCCCCCCCCCATGGCCCCAGCACATGGCCATGTGAGCACGTGGAGGCACGCACACACCCGTGGTGCCAGCTCAGCCCCTTCCACCTCCCGTAACTGTTTGCCACCCCCTCTCTACTTACGTTATCTACCGGACCTCCACTCGGTGAGAGTAGAACTACGGGGGGGGGGTGCCAATTCACCCTCATCACCCTCAGGAGAGGAGAGCTGCCCACCGGCATGCTTGATCCTGCTCCGCCCTCCACCGATGCTGGCACCTTGATGACCCGAGGTCATTCCTGAACCCGGGTCACTGGGGTAGCACGAGGTAAGGCGTCCAGAGCCTCAACTCTCTGCATCACTGGGCCGGCAAAAAACACATTTTCATGTGGTAAAACCAGTATTGTGGGCAGTTTGTTTTTTACTTTTAAAAAGAAAAAGGAATCAGAATCAAACTACCAGCTACGTAAACAATCTCTACAGAATGTGAGCAACCACAACGTGTTTATTTTTATTTGGGGAACAATTTGAGGCCTAAGGAGGCAGGCAGTATCCCTTTAAATAATGTGATAATGAGACAAGGTTAGGTTAATTACACATATACAACATTTTATCATAAACGTAAGACCTCACATGTTTTTAAAGGAAAACAGGGCAGGAATGTTACAAAAGTCAGTAAGTAGTGTGTTCCAGTTTAACTGCAGAGCATCTGTTTTGGACATGTTTAAATTATATCCTGCACACTATTCAAACCAAGGAAGTGGACTTTGAAGAGGGGAAGGTAGGTATCAGATATCTAGCAGCGATCTTAGAAAAAAAAATGTAACTATGTGATGTCAGTCTCTGAATTACAGAACGAATACTGTCTCTTACAAACTGAGTTCTGCCACTACTTCCAATTAAGACCTGCAGTTGACATATTCCTAAAAATATAGATATCTGAAGGAAAATCAGACTGAGTAGTATTTATTTAAATTTGCAGGTGGGAAAGGTGGAGCAGGTAAAATTTATAAAATACTGTCCAAATCAAATGAAAATTTTATCTTTAGTGCCAAACAAAAAATATGAAAAAGAACTTACATGTACTATTCCTGAAGAAAACTGGAAGGAACTTTGGACAAATTTACATAAAAGCATTAAAGATATTAATGGAGAATTTATGCAATTCAAAATTTTCTGCCACAATATCTAACTCTGGCCCATCTAGTAAGCGTCGGTCTGTCAAATGATTGGAAATACTGGAGATGTTTGGAAAACAACGCACATCTAACCCATAATCTTATGTGGCAGGATTTCAATCTGGCCGCTTTTGTCTCGGAGGCTTTCACCATTTTCCATGGCCTTCTATTAGGTCTGATAGATAAACATGCCCACTGAGGAAGATCAAGACTAGAAGAAGGCCACTGGACTGGTTCTCTCCCACATTAAAGAAAGCCCTTAGGGCCAGAGATGTATTATGGAAGAGGGCAAGGAAGACAAAACCAGAAGCTGACTGACTTGCTTTTAGGGTAGCAAGGAATGCTTGCACTAAGCTAGTTAGGACAGAAAAAGAATGCTTTTTCCAAACAGCCCTTGAAGAAAACCAAAATAATTCTGCCCGGTTTCAGAAGTTTCTTAGAGAGGTGGAGGGACATCAAACCACCTCTTCTCTGCCCACAAAGATAGTGACAGGAGACATTGCACATACAAATAGGGCAGACATCTTGGAGCAACTGAACAATCACTTTGCTACAGCAGGTCTTGCATTTGATGCCTCTCCTGTCAGTAAGCTAAGTCCGCTTGGTGATGTGAGTGATCGTACAGGCCTTAGCAACAAATGCAAATTGCGATCCTCATCCTTCAGTTTTCGCCCAGTTAGCTTTAAGCAAGTGGAGGACCTCCTATTGTCTCTGGATACTAAAACAAGTGCAGATGCAGACCTTCAGGAGTCGTTCTTTCTGAAAATAGGTTGGTATCATCTGACTGCCCCCATCACCCATTTATTCAACTCCTCTCTGGAACAAAGTGAGATACTCTGGAAAACTGTGCACGTTATTCCCCTATTCAAGTCTGGTGATCCCAGCGATCTGAATAATTACCGGCCAATTTCTTTACTTCCTACTCTTTCAAAACTTCTGGAAAAAATTGTGAACTCTCAGCTTAGAGAGTACCTCGAATCAGAAAACCTTTTAAACCCAGTCCAATCAGGGTTCAAACCCAAGCACAGCACAGTATCTGCCCCAGCCAAAGTGTCTACGGATTGGCAAAACTCCCTGGATGCAAAACAACATGTGTATGCGCTCTTCCTAGACCTTAGCAAGGCCTTTAACACAGTGGATCATAGCCTTTTGCTGGATGCCTTGAATAGCCTTGGCTTAGATAGCAATGCCATTGGGTGGTTCAAATGCTATCTTACTTATCTTAGAAGTAAGCTGTTGGTTAACTTGGATCTGCAGCTTATCTGTTAGGTAGGAAAATAGGCAAACTAGGTGGGCCAAGCGGTCCTTATCTGCCGTCAAATTCTATGTTTCTATGTCAAATTCTATGTTACCAATAGAATGCAGCAAATTAAAGCCCTAGGGGACCTGTCCCCACTAAAAGTCTTACCTTGTGGTGTTCCACAAGGCTCCATTCTGGGCCCTATACTCTTTGCAGTATACGTCAACAACATTGATGTACACATACGTACAGCTAACATACACTTATTCACTGATGATACAGTCCTTTACACCTCTAATTCCTTGCTAGAATTAGCACACAAGGACCTACAGCAAGACTTTGTCATCGTCCAGTATAACCTAGTAAAACTTAAACTTCTCCTTAATGTCAAAAAGACTAAACCTATGATTGTTTCACTACATACCTCCCCTGCCCAAGGTTCGCCAAGTAGTATCCAGATATACACCTTACTCAGTGAATCACTGGAAATTGTGGATAAATTCAAATACGTGGGGTTCTGGTTGGACAACAGGCTCAACTTTATGGCTCATTAGAATGAATTGGCCAAAAATTTAAAACAACGCCTAGGTGTTTTCTTCCGTATTAGGTGTCGTCTTACCTTTGAAGCCAAGGAAAGATTAGTCCTAGCAACTTTTTTACTGCTGCTTGACTATGCCGACATTCTCTATGGACATTGTCCTAACTCAGCTCTAAGTAAACATGACACTCTATATTATCACGCTTTGAGATTTATCCTGAACTCACCTATACGCACCCACCACTGCCTTCTCTATAAGGCGCTGAGCTGGTCTTCCCTTACTTCTAGGAGGCAAAAAAATGCTCTTCTCTGGTTCTACAAGGCACTAGCTGATAAATTGCCAGCCTACATCTCTAGTCTATTTGAGCATGCAAAGGGGTTTTACGACCTGAGATGCTTCACATTAATCACCTTTATTATACCTAGGATAAAGACGCAGCATGGATTGGCCGCAATTAACTACTCTTTCCCCTCCCTCCGGAATGCTATGCAAAGAACGCTAAGGATAACCTCTATTCTGGGACCCTCCACATTTAAGGCTGTGATCGCAGGTTACCTGAGGGAATATTGCAACTGTCATAGGTGCTCTCACGTTGTTCACTAGTTGCTTTTGGCTCTACAACTTTTAAACCTTGCCTACTACTCAGTAGCACCTTTCTCTAACTCCTTTTTATTTTGTCCTCCCTCTTATCTTCTTCCTCTTTAGACTATTGTTGCTATCCCATAATACTCCCCCTGTTTCCTTCTTTCCCTCAACTACTTCTGTAGGGGGTGTCTGATTATTTTGGATTGTGGCTGTTGTATGTTTTTTCCCTAGGGTGCACACCAGAGGACGTGTGGAATTATTCAATCGCAATGTATTAAGTCTATTCTTGTTTTATTTTCTGTTTGCTATCACTGACGGTCTAGTTGTTATACAATTATTGTTATGTCTATTTTTATGTTTGCTTGCACGCATGTGCAAGAAACATAGTGCCATCATCTAAGTTTTTGTAGGTGTGGCACCGTCTTCCAATTCAGTCAGTGTGTTTGCAGGCGCAGCCACAGTTCACCAATGAATGCTGCAGCTGTCTATGACAGCAGTTAAAACTGCAGTGGCGTACAGTTGAAAGGGAGAGACTGCTTCAGTGAGCAGCGATAAGATAGTGTTGATTAGCATATTGCCAGCAATCCTGCTTGTATACATCTCCGCTTTCTCTTCCTGGAACATAAATTCAGTTTGAAGTGAACTTTTCCTAGGACTATCTTTCCAGGAGGAGGCAAGTGACTAAAATGACATCCTTGGACTGTTTCCAAAAAAAAAATGTAATTGCCATGCTTGGACTGTTAAGTCAGAGTTCAGGGTAGGAGCGGCATTGACAAAAGCAGGAAAACAGAACCTCAAAGTGACTGAAAAAGTAGACGCAGTTGTCGTCTGTTGACACACCTGATCAGTATTGTAATAATATTCCCCAACCCTCTGAGTGTCTCTGAATAGCACTCCCCCCGGCCCACCGCACACAGTATGGCTGACGGGGGTGCCCAATCCCCCATTGGCTCCATGCTCTCCCCCCAGAGTTCTAGGTGCCACGCTGGGAGCCTACCCCAGTGTGGCATAAGTGAGAATGGCGACGGGGTGCTCAATCCCTCATCAGCTCAATTAAACCCCCCCAAAAGAAACAGACTTCCAGTTGCCATGCTGGGAGCCCACCCCAGCATGGCACACATCTGTATGGCCAACAGGGGTGCCCAATCCCCCGGCATCTCCATTGACCCCCCCAAAAAAAGTCTTCCAGCTGCCACGCTGGGAGCCCACCCCAGTGTGGCACAAGTCCCACGTCATCTTCCTAAAAAGAAAACAAACACCTGAAAAGGAAAAAAATGGTCCCTCATTGATTGTCTTGACCCCCAACCTGCGCCCACCTTCTGCACATCCACCTCCCCACCACACCCCATACTTACCTCCGGAGGCTGGCAAGATGATCTTCGATGGACCGGGAACACGTCTGCACTCTTCAAAGCCGACTGTGAACTGAAGAAATGCTGGTAAGCTGTATAATGGAATAAATAGAGTTTTTTTCAACATTGATGCATATCTCAGGCATTTCTTGGAATTTTGGCACCAAATTTTCAACATGGGTTTTTTGGGACCCCTCCTCGTGAATTCTAGCACTATCATGGCATTAATCGGCCCTGAAAGGTGATTTCACAGTCACTGTGCAGAACCACCTTTTGGGACCAATTTATGAAACGACAGTGTCACAGTTGATGAGGTAGGCCCCCAAAAACTCTATGTTGAAAATCTGGTGAAACAATTCCCAAAAATTACTGATTTACGAGTGTGCATTGCGAAGTTCCTACACACGCTTGTAAGTTCATAAATTTTTAATTTTTTCACTCCAGATTTTCAACATTGCCATTTTACCACACCTCCTTATGAGCAATACAGCTGTCATTTTTCAACTCTCGCCCAAAATGTGTTTCCGCCTATATAGCGTACAATGGCACAGTCGGTGTGCGAAATCAATGTTCAGGACAGATTAAGAAAATCACAGTGACACTGTTCATGAGCAGAGGTCTTAAAATGGCTATGTTAAAAATTTGGGTGACAAAAGTCCATAAATGACACTGTTACGAGCGAGCATTGAGCAGTTTCCATGCACCCTCGTAAGTTCATGAACTCGTAATATTTTCAGTCCAGATTTTCACCACTGGCATTTTTCCATGCTTCCTTATGAACAGTATAGCTGTTATTTTTCACACCATGGCCGAAATGTGTTTTCGTGCTTTCAGCGCAGAAATGTGTGGTCGCTGTGGGAAATTACTGTTCGAGACAGATTAAGAAAATCACAGTGACACTGTTCATGAGCAGAGGTCCCAAAATGCCTGTGTCGACAATCTGCTGTAAAAAAATCCCCAAACTAATTACATTACGGGTGTGCTTTGCACAGTTTCTACGCACGGTCGTGACTTCAGCAGTTTTTTAAATATTTTCACTGCAGATTTTCAACATTGCCATTTTTTACACCTCCCCATGAACAGTACAGCTGTCATTTTTCACATCCTGTTCGAAATGTGTTTTTGCACATGTGGTGCCAAATGGCGTGGTCGCTTGCAAAATCATCTTTTGGCTAACGAACTGATATTGCCACTGTTCATGAGGTGGGGGTCACAAAATAAAAATGTTGAAAATTTGGGGTGAAAATATCAACAAATGCCTCAGGTGTTAGGGTTTCTGACCATAACGCCTCACCTTGTAGAGACTGACAGGCATCAGGGGTATGACTTGAGATTGTCGCCTGTAATGCTCATACCATTCCACCCCCACCCACACCCTGCAGCCAGTGAGAGGCATCAAGGTGTGCCTTGGACTCTTCAGCCCCAAAGTTCACCCCACTCTCCTATACAGCACCCATCTCGCTGTATTTCCTGATGGAATGGAGTGAACATAAGGGCCAAAGACCCCAAGGCACACTGTGACACTTGTCAGTGTCTGCAGGGTAGGATGCGGTGGAATGGCGTGGCCGTTATGCCTGATGACCCAAAGGCACACCCCAATACCTGTCAGTATCTGCAGGGTGGTGGTGTGTTTGGCTTCAGTTCAGTACTTCACTGCCATTCCTATTATGCAGCTCTGTAACTCTTACACTGCCAATGCCAGCAAGCAAACATTCGGCATTGACAAATGCTTGTTCTGTTGTATATTACCTTTTTATCTATCATGTACTTGTTCTTTCCAGGACCACTCTGAAAGTGAGCTTGCTCAATGATGATATGCCTGGGTAAATAAAGTTTTGATTGATTGAATGATAGTCTAAGGCCTTGCCTTTATGTGAAAATTATTTGGCAATAAATTGTCAGGATCATATCTGGTACCCTTGAAGAGACTGTTCTGTCTGTATCTTTATCCTGAGTGACTGCTCTGAAGTTCCATATCTTGCCAGACATGAACAACATTGGATGATGACTGCTAGTTTAGGGCTTAGGAAACTTATTCTATCAAAGTGAAAAACCCAGAATGTACCAACTATATCAAAATGGTATGAGTATACAGGTAGGATAGCATTTAATGCAAGGATCAGTTGTCCTATAGTTGGGAATGTTGTGCAATATTCTTCAGTCTGGAACCATTTTATGATGAAACACCTTCCTCTGAAAATAGGAATGAAATACCTTTGACAGAATAATAGAAAAAAATTCCTAACAAATGTCTCATTACTAACATTCAGTAAATATACTTATAATAATTGACATTAACAGGCCAGTCTACCAGCGCAGTGGTAGCGCTACCGCCTGAGACGCTGATGATTGGGGTTCAGGAATGAGGCCAAGGTGTCCAAGGGCCAGCTGGGGGGAGGCAGAATGAACTTCTGCTGGACTGCTTTACTCCTCCAGTGTGGGTGGGTAGTAGTGCCTGGTGTCTAACAGTCACCTGTGGTTGTGGACTACCACCCCCTTCCCCACACCCCACCCCCCAGGCGTGGCATTTCCTTTATAGCCAAAGTTCTGACATCACTTCCTCAACAGGTCTTGGGGCAGAACTGTCATATTCTTAATAACCCATCACAGTGCATAAAAGGTAAGTACACACCACCACCAAAAAAAAAAAAAAATATATATATTACATATTGTATATTATAAGGGAGAGGGACATGTGGGGAGTGGTGCAATGCACTGGCTGTGGGGCAGCAGTTTTCCGGGAGACATTCTGGAAACTGCGCTGCTGTCCTATTTGCAGGCAACTGTCAGCTCTGAGGAGGAGTTTGCCCACCTCCAGGCTGAACTGGCAGGACTAAGGGGGCCTCCCCCACCCAAAGAGCACCACTGCCACAACCACTGCCTCAGAGGTTGCCAAGTATGAAGAGCAGTTGGACCACAGTGGGTTCTGGGAGGGTGCAGATGGTGGAACAGAGGCGAAGCCCCCTAGTTGTACCTCTACACAAATCATACGCCAGTCTGGCAGAGCAAGGTTCCTCTATGATGGCATCCTCAGTGGAGACCAAGAAGAATGCTGAGGACATCCACAAGGGAGACCCACAAATGGATGGCAAGGGACACCACAGGGGAAGGAAACAGCTTCTGATGGGGACTCAATTGTTAGGGGGGTAGAACTGGGGAAGGGAGAGGAGAGGGAAGTAAGGTGCCTGCCTGGTGCCATGGCTTGGAGGGACAAGAAGTGAATCCTCACAATTGCAGAAGCAGCATCACAGGAGAGGGAACTAGATATCATTGTCCACCTTGGGACAAATGACCTAGCTAGGCATGGAATCAGTGCAGTGCAGGATGAATTTGTGGAGTTGGGGAGGGGCCTCAGACAGGTAGCAAGCACGGTTACCTTCTCAGAGGTGCTGATAGTCCATGGCAGGGGTGATGCTAGGGTACTGCACACCATGCAGTTTAATGAATGGTTGCAAAACTGGTGCAGAGCACAGAGCTTTGGCTTCATTAGGGACTAGGGGTACACCTGAAGAGATGAAGGTCTATACTGGCACAATGGTCTGCATCTGTCCACGAAGGGAACCAAGCTCCTAAGTGACAGGTTTAAATGCTTCCTTGGCAAGCTTTTAAACTAGCCAAGGGGGGAGGTGCTGATAAGAGGTAGGAAATTTCAAGCCTCCCCCCACAAAACATGGCAGGTAGTAAGGTAAATACTGAGGTACAGAGCTCAACAGAGGGCAGGACAAGGGTAAATGGAAAAATAGACAAGGGCAATAAGAGCAGGGCTGGGGGAAAAAAGGATAAAGTCAACATTAAATGGAGGGCAATGAGTACCAATGCCCGTAGTCTGGGAAACAAGCTTTCTGAGCTAGTAGCCTTGATGGAAGATGAAAAATTGGATATTGTGGCAGTCACAGAAACATGGTACATGGAGAACCATGACTGGGATGTCAACATACCGGGTACAGTCTACAGAAGGGACAGGGAGGTAAAAGAGGAGATGGAGTAGCTCTATATGTAAGGAAGGATCAAAGCTACAGAACTAAAAAGTAAAGGGGAGAAAGAGGCACTCTGGTCCTGTGGAGACAGAGAATGGCATCACAATCTGCACAGGGTTGTATACAGACCCCCGTCTCAAGGAGGAAATGGACAAGAAAATGATGGAGGACATTCTCAAAATGGCTGAAAGGAGATACTGTTGATGGGGGACCTGAATATGCCAGATGTTAACTGGATGACATGTACTGCAGCCACATCCAAGAGCAGGGTCATTTTCGATGCTCTTCAGGGGGCAGGCCTTAGACAGCTAGTGTTGGAACCCACTCGGGAGGGAGCAATACTAGACCTGGTACTCTCAAATGGAGAGAGGATCTCAAATTTAGAAGTCAGTAGACATCTGGGAACAAGTGACCACTTCACAGTGTGCTTCACAATAAGCACAACCATGGATACAAGCCATACAAAAACAAGGATACTGGACTTTAGAAGGGCCTACTTTGGCAAAATGGGTGAATACCTGAGGAATGCACTAGCAAATGGCCAAAAAGGAGGGGTGGAAGAACAATGGAGAAAAATCAAAACTGCTATCATAGAGGCAACAAGCCTTTGTGTGAAACAAATGAAGAAAACAAAGCGGAGTAAAAAACCACTATGGTTCTCAAAAGAGGTGGCAGGGAAGGTTAAGGAGAAAAAGGCTGCATTCAAAAAGTATAAGGAATCACAGAAGGAGCACGGCAGGGAATTGTATCAATTAAAGCAGAAAGAAGTGGGGAAGGCAGTCAGAATAGCAAAGGCCCAAACCGAGGAAATAATAGGCAACTCAGTTAAGAAGGGGGATAAAACCTTCTATATGTACATTAGGGAGCATAGAACGGTTAAGGGAGGAACAGTGAAGATTAATAAAGGAGAGGGGAGGTGGGCAGAGGGAGACAGTGAAAAGGCAGAGATACTGAATGAATACTTTTGCTCAGTATTCACAAAAGAAGATAAGGAGGAGTTACCTAAACCAGACAATAGAAGCACTCTGGGTAGGGGTTGACACCAGTCCATTTACAGAAGAAAGAGTCCTGAAAGAACTCCTAAAACTCAAGGTGGACAAAGCAATGGGGCCCCAGAATCTTAAAAGAACTAAGGGAGGACCTAGTGACACCACTGACCACACTTTTAACAAATCATGGAGGATGAGGTGGTACCTGAGGACTGGAGGAGGGCAGATGTGATTCCCTTCACAAAAGTGGGAGCAAGGCAGAAACAGGAAACTACAGACCTGTAAGTTTGACCTCAGTGGTAGGAAAATGATGGAATCACTTCTGAAAGAAAGAATTGTTGAGTACCTAGAGGCCAGTGGGGCACGGGACCCAAAGCAGCATGGATTTGCAGCAGAAAGGTCATGTCAGATGAATCTAATTGATTTCTTTGACTGGGTGACCAAAGTAATAGACCAGGGAAGGGCTGTGGATATGGTCTACCTAGACTTTAGCAAGGCATTTGACACAGTCGCGCACAAAAGACTAATAATCAAGTTAGCCAGCCTCTCAGTGGGTTCCAGGGTGGTAGTCTGGGTAGCAAACTGGCTGCACAACAGGACACAGAAGGTAATAGTGAATGGAACACATTCCGAAGAAAGGGGGGTTACTAGTGGAGTATCTCAGGGCTCAGTACTAGGTCCAGTCCTCTTTAACATCTTTATAGGTGACATTGTAGAGGGTCTGGAGGGAAAGGTATGCCTCTTTGCAGATGACACAAAGATCTGTAACAGAGTTGATACACAAGGGAGTGTAGAAAGGATGAGAAGGGATTTGGCAATGTTGGAAGAATGGTCAGACATATGGCAACTTAGATTCAATGCAAAGAAGTGCAAAGTAATGCACCTGGGAAACAAAAACCCAGGAGAAGAGTACACAATAGCAGGGGAGGTACTAACAACAACAAAAATGGAAAGGGACTTGGGGGTAGTCATATCAGATGACCTAAAGGTGGGTAAGCAATGTGAGAAGTCAGTAAGGAGAGCCAGGGGGATACTGGGATGCATAGGACGGACATCACAAGTAGAAAAAGGGAAGTGGTTATCCCTTTGTACAGACAGTTGGTGAGACCCCATCTGGAATACTGTGTGCAGTTTTGGAGACCCCATCTACGCAAGGAGATAGACAGGATGGAAGCAGTCCAGAGGAGGCAACTAAAATGGTGCAGGGTCTGCATCAGAAACCATATGAAGAGAGACTGAGAGAGCTTAATATGTATACCCTTGATGAAAGGAGGGAAGGGGGGACATGATAGAAACTTTTAAGTACCTCAAGGGAATCAACAAAGTCCAGGAGGGTAATAGCATCTTTCAGAAAAAGAGATGTGTAAGAACAAGGGGGCACAATTTAAAGATAGAGGGGGGACGGCTCAGGGGTAGTGTGAGGAAAATTTTTTTCACGGAGAGAGTGGTGGATGTATGGAACCGCCTTCCTGGGGAGGTTGTTGAGTCTAAAACAGTGGGGGAATTCAAACATGCATGGGACAGACATAAGGCAATTGTAGTGGGGGGTTGCAGGAAGTAGGCTATTGGTTAACTAGAATCTGCAGCTTATCCAATAGGAAGGGAAATGGGCAGACTGGGTGGGCCAAGTGGTCCTTATCTGCCGTCAAAGTCTATGTTTCTATGTGTCAGGCTAATTCCTAGCAGAGCCTAGGACATCAACAGCCTGGGACCACTAGAACAGGCTGGAAGCATGGTCGACATCGATGTGCTGTTCTTGAGAGGACATACAGTGATGCTGCGGACATCATTGCACCATCACACCTCCTGGAGAAACAAAAGATATAACCCTTGGGTCTATCACAGCACGAAGCTGCTTGTGCCTCAGGCTGCTGAGTCGAATGAAGCCTGAACGTGAGACCCCACCAGGACTTCAGGTAGATATTGATCTCTTCCTTCAGGGAGCTCTGCCACAAGGGGCAATCTGTGGGCTTCCCAAACTGGGATGCTTGGGGGGATGCCAGGTGGAGGAGTGCTGGGGTCACAAGAGGGCTGGCTAAAGGGTACATCCCCTTATGGGCCAGTGAGCCAGAAACAGAATAAAAAAAAAAAAGACATCAACTCTTCTGCAATAGTCTCAGTCTTATGCTACGTTATCTCTGTACTACAGTACTGTACTAGAATGTTTCTTATATTCTATTTTTTTTTTAATTAATAAAAACTACAATGGAAAAAAGAAAAAAAAGACTCCAAAGATGGGGCAGGGAGGTGTCTGGAGAAGTCATCTTAAAAAATCATCAGTGTGTAGCACTAATCTTTGCTGTCCACCTCCTACCTGTATCCCCTGCATCACGGGGTCTTGTCAAATTACCTGTGCCAGTGGTTCTAAGTAAATGGCAAAGAGGAGGGGCAAGAGAGGACACCCCATCTAGTGCCTTTGTGGAGCTGAAACATAAACTAGCAGAGTGCTAACCATTAATCTTAACATATGCCTGCAGTGCATCATATAATGCCCTCAACACATTAATAAATAGTAGGGGAAACTGCATCTTTGCAAGGGTAGTAAAAAAAAAACAACTACTCCACCCAATCAAACACCTTTGTGGTAATGGGGGTGGGGGAGGGCAGGCTGCCATTGAGCCAGGATGCATTTTCCTGGGGCTCCAGCAGTTTTCTGAGAAAAAAGTTATTTTTTTGAATGTTAAATCAGTCAGTTATCACTAAAATCAACCGAGACCATGAATGAGAAGCTTGTTTACCATCACTATGCAGAGGCCAGTGAAAAGAACCAGTGGGAAATCTGAAAAAAAGACGTCAAAAATGGTGGCAGGAAGAAAGGGCAGTGTCTTCAAGCAGCTTTAAGACAATGGCTGGGGTAGAATAAGAGGAGCCTAAAACCACTTTCAAGGATGTTCTGCAGGCGGTCAAAGCCCTAGATCTGTGAGTGGGTATGCTGGATAAGGAAGTTACAGACTTTCAATTCTGTCTTGTGGTTTGCGAGACCCAATCAGTGGTCATTGTCTCAGAGGCTAAGAATGAAGCAGGGACAGCACTGAGAGCAGCAACAGCAGCCTGGCTGGTAAAAGAGAACCGAGCCTCTACATTACCATCTCAAAGTTCTGGAAAATGTAACCAGGTCCCTTAACCTCCGGGTGCTTGGACTCCCTGAATCCATGGAGGCAGATAACCCCATAGACTTAGAATAAATGACTCAAAGCCATACTGTGGCTGGACTGGGAACCGGGAACGTCCATAGCTTACCTGATCTCTCCTGGGAGGCAGCCAAAGAACACTGTGACTCCCAGGACTTTTCTAATTGTACTGGCTGGAATACACCACAGGGACATGATTTTGGATTCTGCCTGGAGAATGGAACCGCTTACCCTAAAAGATTGTTTAAAGGTCTTGATATATACATATCTCAGCTATGCCACAAGAAGTCATTGGAAAGCTTTTGACACTATTCAATCCCCCCGAAGACTCTATGGGTCATGCAAGCCCACCAGTATCTCACATGATTGAAGACTGTGTACTCCAGAAAAAGTGTATCTCTTTTATGATCGGCAAAAGATCAGTAAGCTGGTAACTAAAATAAAAAAAATACTTTGGTGAACCATCACAGGATGCCACCCTGGACTTTTAACTATGAGCTTTGAACTTTTTTTAATTTACATTCTTTCTTTTGCTCTGAGTACTGGCAGCGTATAAGAGTCATACAGGGGGGCATGGTTGAGCCCCATTATCATGTAATCCCGTGATCCTCGTTGGGTTACTGGAGTGTTTACTAAAGTGTTTAGAATTGTACTAGAATCCTACGTAGTGTAATGTGTTTGTAGTTAGTCACACAGGGCAGAAAATGGTTAACTTTCAGGTCTCCCCTGAAACCCTCTGTCAATCATCTGGACAGAGGTTCCAAGTGAGAGGGGCCTCACAGCATCATAAGCCACAATGAAATGTTGCAGTGGATGTCAGTTGCTCACTTAAAGCATGGAGTCAGTCTGACTGAAGAGAGCCTCAGGGAAGGTACAAACTCTCTCCTGTCCTGCCTCAGTCCCTAGTTTGGTCCCAGAGTAGATGAGTATTGAGTCTTGGGGGCGACCTTCTCCTGTGGCATACCCCAGTGTGCGGTGAAGGACTTTTAAGACATCTGGTCATGGGAACCATGTGTAAATTGAGGGAAACTTCCCTGAACTGTGAGAGACTTTTTCTTTCTGATGCTGCCCAGATCTGGGACTAAACTCCATTTTGTCTGACAGGTTGTTTGACAGATAACAGTCCGAGTCATGCTACCCTGGCACAGTTATGTTGGGGATGGAGCGGATCACCCTGATTGGAAAATGGGATACCATCTCTCTGACCAGAAGACAGGGAATGGCTCACACATTACAAAGATCTGCCCATGTCACAGAAATGTATTTTCTTGTAAAGGATATAATCTGGTTGTAACGTGTTGCAGCCTCTGATGAGAAAGTAAAGTGTATTTGCGGGTAAGGACACAGCTGTCCCCAGTTTTCTGTCTCTAAGGAGCAAAGTAAAGTGTGTTTCAATAAAGGGCACCAGCTGTCCATATGCCTATCAGGAAAAACTGTGTCTGGTGAACTCAAAAGTTATTCAAATCCTGTGAGGACATTCTCTGTCCTGGCTCTGATCCCAGAAGAGGATGTAATTGACTGTACTTCTCTGTAACTCTGACATGGAGCGTTTGGAAACGAGTCCCTGACTCAAAGGGTTGTAATTCTGATGACAACAATAAATCAAAAATAAAAACAAAAAAGAGGGATGAACGGAGAGACTTTTGCTTGATCCCTAATTCAGGGACCCGCTTGGACTTTGCGTCCAGTGCAGTGGACTTTGTTCCCTTTGTACCTCCTGCACCTGCAGCCCCAAGTGGGGCAAAACATTTGTCTGCTTACCTTCTTATGTCAGAATAAAATCACTACTCGACACTAGCTGAAGGAGAGGACATTCCTTTGTGCTTGCTGTAGTTTACTGGTGCCCCATGAAGATTCCCCTCTTATCTCAAAACCCTTCTTTCCCCTCATCCTTCTTCCTCCTACCTTCTTTGCAACAGTACTTTCCATTTTCTTAATATCCCTCCTAGAAAATCTATTTTTGGTCAGTCTGCTTTTTCTTACTGTTTTCCTAAACTTTTGTCCTCCCATCCCCTTTCTATTCATTATACTTCTTCTACCTCCTCCCTAAAGTCTCATCTATCTGACTTTTGTTGTCCTACTTGCAACTGCCTTTGACCCCCCTACTCCTTTCTGTAGTTCTCTAGTCTTGCCCTTGCTTGCTGTTCCATTTTTATGTTGGCCTACGCGTGCATGCACAAGCAACATCTTGTAGTAGTAGCACTGTAGTAGCACTTTCAAAGGTGTGTCAGTGTTGTGGCGAATCTAGGGAATGCTTTAGTGAGTGTGTCCCTCAGCCACCAATCAGTGAGCACGCTGCCGATGACAGCAGTTTCGGAGAGTGCCACCAACTTGAAACAAATCCACCGCTGCAATGAGAGACAGGCTCATCATTGCAGTGGCAGATCTGACACGCCTCCATTATGTGCCATTCCTGGTGAAACATTTCAATAAACATGGTGGTGGCTCTCGCCGTTCACCTCTCACAATCCCTAGAAAGCCAACTTCGGGGGTACCCAATCCCCCTGTCAGCATGCCCCCTCCCCAGTTCAATTTATTTGCTGATGGGGGTGCCCAATCCCCGTCGGCATAATATCCCCCATTTCATTTGTCTGCCAATGGGGGGTGCCTAATCCCCCTTGGCATCATGCCCCCTAACACAGACACGCTTTCTTTGCTGACAGGGTGCCTGATCCTTGTTGGCTTCAGTCCCCCCCCAAAAAAACAGGTGGCACACTGGGAGCCCACCCCAGTGTGCCCAAATATATTTATGAAACCTGTAAAAAAAAACAACAGACATTTTGTTTTTGTCTTTTTGGCCCTGTAAACAAGAAAATGGTCCCTTGTCATCACAACACCCCTTCTCCCCCAACCAGCACCCCCCCTCAACCCATACTTACCTCAGGAGGCCCAGCATGATGATCTTAGGTGAAGTGGGAGACGTCTGAACTCTTCAAAAGCTGACCGCGAACTGAAGAAAATCATAATATGCTGTATAATGGCATCAATGGGGGGAGGTTCAACTAAGGTGGATATCGCTGCCATTTTTTTGACTTTTGGGCCCAAATTTTCAACATGGGGTTCTTGGGACCCCACCTCATGAAATCAGTCACTGCCATTTCGCTATTCTGTCCTGAAAGTGATTTTGCAGTCACTGCACGCAATCACCTATTGGGACTGATTAATGAAATGACAGCACCACTGTTCATGAGATGGGCTCTTGGAAAGCCTATGTTGCAAATGTGTGAAAAAATTCCAAAAAATGACTGTGTTACGAGTGTACATTGCACAGTTTCCACACACACTTGTAACATTAAGAATTTTTAATGTTTTTACTCCAGATTGTCAACATTGCCATTTGTTCACACCTCCTTATGAACAGTACAGCTGTCATTTTTCACATTCTGCCTGAAACATGTTTTCAAACCTGTGGTGCACAATGGAAATGGTCGCGGTGCGAAATCAAATTTTGGGGCACAGTAACAAAATCACAATGTCACAGTTTATGAGAAGAGGTTCCAAAATACCCATGTTGAAAATTTGGTAAAAAAATTCCCAAAAATGGCCACATTACAGGCGTGCATTGCGCAGTATCTATGCACACTCGTAAGTTTGCAAATTTTTCTTATTTTCTCTCCAGATTTTCAACATTACCATTTTTTTACACCTCCTCATGAACAGTACAGCTGTCATTTTTGCTATCCTACCCAAAATGTGTTTCCGCACCTGTGGCTCCCAATGGCGCAGTTGCTGTGCGAAATCATCTTTCAGGACTGAGTAACGAAATGATAGTGCCACTCTTCATGAGGTGGGGTCCCAAAAAGCCAATGTTGAAAATTTGGAGTGAAAATATCAACAAACACCAGGGCCATTAAGGTTTCCAACCATTCACCCACTCTGTAGAGACTGACAGGCGTCGGGGGCGTAACTTGGGTTCGTCGGCGATAATGTTTGCAGAATTCTACCCCACCCCCCACCCTACAGCCACTGACAGGCACTGAGGTGTGTCTTGGTTTCTGTCACTCTAACATTCACCCCATTCTCCTATATTGCATACATCTCAGCTTATATCCTTATGGAATGGGTGAGCATAAGGCCAAAGACCCCAATGCACACCCGACACTTGTTGCTCTCTGCGGGGTGAAGTGGAATGGAGTAAGTGTTATGGCTGATCAAGCCACACTCCCAATGCCTTTCAGTCTCTGTGGGGGGGGGGGGTGTTGAGTGTTACTTCAATACTTCACTTGCCATTCCTATTTTGCATTTCTAACTCCTGCACTACAATGCCAGCAAGCCAACATTCGGCATTGACAAATGCTTGTTTGTTTTCTTTCTGTATATATTGAGAGTGTTTTCATTTTCTAGTTTTGTCTTCATTTACTATTTTGCCAAACAGTTTTTGATTCTGCTTGTTTTATTTATTTGTATTTATATTGTTTTTACATTGTTAAATATCTACCCCTTCCCTCTCCCCCAGGACTCCTGTGGAAACTAACTATTACCAGCTCAGTATGTACTTCCTGGTTAAACTTTTTAAATAAATAAATAAATTCATTGTGCAGGTCCCCTGTGTCATGACCCATCCCAGTTCTGGGGTTAAACAGAAATGGTTTGTGTAATCCTACCCTTGAGAGCCAATGCAGGTAGCAACCATGAGCCGAGGGTGGGGGTGGGGGGCAGCAGTGAGAAAGTCTGGCACCACAGTTATAACTGGGCTATATTTGTAAAACACTGTATAATGCTTACAGTGTGTGTTATCTATTATTCTTTTTTAGGATGTCATTGTTAGATACTACGCAGTTTAAAACAGGGCACCGGCACCATGGTCATTTGCATGTGAACACCTTCCCTTCATAGATGTTTACACATTTTGGCACACAATGTGTTAGTGCACCCCAACTGCATAAGTAATGGGAATATGATCCTTCATTAATGAAGGGACTTATACATCCTTGCTCTCTGCAAATAATGCACTAAATGGTTTTGGTAAAGCGGAAAGTTAGTATAATGCTGAGTACTGTAGGTCACTGAGTTTAGAGGGTGACATTCTACTCGAGGAATGAGACATATAATATATCTGTATCTGTGCTTTTGAACTCAAACACCTCTGTTAAGGATCTGTTGATCTGCATATTATGTTGTTCTTATACTCTCAGGGTATACAGATCACCACAGTTTATATAGGGCTGTTTAACGCTGTAAGTACCATAGATCTTGCAACCGGTCCAGTCTGTTGTGGCAGTGTTAACTCATGCAGTGAACTCAGTACCTTTCTATAATAGCCAGTCTTGTTCTAAACCCTTCCATGTAGTTGAATTTCGGACTGCAAAAATGCAGACATCAGTTGTTATGAGATATCATTGTGGCTAACTTTTGCAAGAGCTCTCTTATAAAACCAATAAAAATAAATAAAAAAAGCGCTTTCGGCATCAAGGCATAAGAACAAAAAGGGGTAAGGGATCAGGCAGAGTGGTGTGATATACGAAGGGCACATTTACTATTATCCTGCATTTGGCGAGAATACACAAATCCAGTTTGATCTTTATCAGTAGGTGAAGGGAGCAATTTGTCTAGCCTATGAGCCAATACCGAGGGAAAAATCTTATAATCAGTATTTAAAACCCATGCTGGACAATATGTTGAGCACAAATAAATATCTGTATCAGGTTCAATAGTGCGGAGATAGTTGCCTGGTTCCAGCTGGGTGGTGCTGGGTCCCCCTGTGTCACTCTCTGACAGGCATCTAGAAGTGGGGAGATTAAGATATCCTTAAATTTCCTGTAAAATTCTTCCATGTAGCTGTCTAGTCTGGGTCATTTTGCATTTTTTAAGTTTTTATTACCGCCACAATTTCCACTGCTTGAATGGAGGCCATGAGCTACTCAACCTGTGTTTGGGAAAGAGACGGTAGACGCACTCCTTCCAGAAAGGAATCTATTGCTGTGGGTGAAATATCCTGATCAGGGATATATAACTGAGAATACTATGTGTGGAAGGCATCTAATATTTTCTCTTGGTCAGTAAAAAGGACATGGTTAAAAAGATCCCTAATTTGTGTTATGGTATATTGTGCGATATGTCTACAAAGCTGAAATGCCAACATCCTTGTGTTCCATGCCCTACCTTCATAAAACCTTTGACAGAGATAAAAGATTCAGTGGTATGAGAGACAATAAGAAATTATAGGTAAAACGTGTTGCTCCTTATTTGGGCATATGCTGCATGTCTTGCTGTGAGTATAGGTATGATTGAGATGATTAACGAGCCCTAGCCAGTTGAGGAAGCAGCGTGCTGGGTATCTGGCAGTGTCAGTAAAATGAAAAGGCTATGTATACATTCACTGTTTGAAACTGTGTTTTTTTTTTAAGGACTAGAAGAAAAAACTACACACCATAGTAATGTTGTTTCTTCCAAAGGGATCCCTTGCCATGCTTATTAAACTGCAATCATTCTCCTGAAATGAGCTGCCCTGCAGCTTTAGAATGCTATGCTAATTATGGAACTTAGAATGAAATTCAAACTCTGCTGTGCGGTCATGCTCACCCCTGCAATGTAACATCAGATTTATTTCTACAGCTAGGGTGAGCATTGACCACTAAAACTAGCTAAAAGGCTACCAAAAGATACTACCAAAATGTGTTGTAGAAAAGTTTGTAAAAACTGGTTCATGGTGGCATAACAATTTGTAAATGCTATGAAAAAAATTAAAATAACTAAGACCACTGAGAATCAGTTGTAATGGCACTGTAACAAGTAATGCTCAAGCAAAGAGAAAGTATTGATTCTTGTGTGAACCTTTTGCCAGGTTCTGGAAGGAGAGGTAGGGATTAGGGATTCTTAAGCATAGTGAGGGCTCTCTTTGGAAGAAACGACATTATTACGGTGAGTAATTTTTTTCTTCAGATCCCAGAAATCCCTCACTTATGCTTAGCAAGCTGCTGACTTCATAGCAGTACCTTGGGACGCTGGGTACAGAAGCTACTTAAGGAAAAGGCTCTGCACAGCAGCAGTGCCAAATCTGGCATCCCTTTTGGATTGTATGTCCAGAGAGTAGTGCTTTGTGAAAGTGTGTACTGTTTTCCAGGTAGCTGCTTTGCAGATCTCCTTCAGGGAAACGCTTCTTGATGCTGCCACAGAGGCAGAGGTGCCCCTTGTGGAGTGAGCCCTGAGACCTTAAGATTGCAATTTACCACCTTTTACATAACCTTGTATGCAGGAGGCTATCTGATGAAAATTGGTTCTCTTGGATACTGACTTACTTTTCCTCACTTCACCATGGGTGACAAATAACTGAGTGTTAGTGGACCTGACATCCTTTGTGTGGTCCAAGTAGTAGCTCAGAACCCTGTTCACATTCAGGCTGAGGAGTTTTTGTTCTCCTGAGCTGGATTCAGATGTGAAGAAAACTGGAGGAGTGATTGACTGATTCAGTTGGAATTCAGGCACCTCTTTTGGAAGGAATTTTCTGCTGCGTCTCAGGACTACCTTGTCCCCATGGAAGATTATGTAGTTAGAATCTGTGTAGAGGGCTTGCAGCTCACTCACCTCCCTGGCAGATGTTGCTACCAGTAGGTACATTGCTTTCCAGGTGACATATTTCAAAGCAGCAGTTGCCATAGGCTCAAAAGGAGCCTTCATGAGCTGAGCAATGTAGAGATTCAGATCCTGTGTAGGGACAGGATCCTTTACTGGCAGGTACAGGTGATTAAGGCCTTTAAAGGACCTTTTGAAAATGGGTTGAGAGGCCACCGACATGTCCTTGCCAGCTGAAGTATACATCAACACTGCTGCCAAATGAACTTTCAGAGTTGAGGGACTTAGTCCATCACCAGTCCTCAGGCCTAAGTATTCCAGGACTGTAGCCAGACTTGCATGCAATTGGCTGAGCTGCCTAGGGGAACACCAAATGGAAAATCTTTTCCACTTTGAGGCATAGGTTTACCTCGTTACTGGTTTTCTGGAAAACGTAAGCACCTCCATAACCTTCTCACAGAGGTTTAGTCTAATGAACTCTAGTGCTTCAAGAATCATGCTCTGAGGCATAGAGTTCTTGGATCTGGGAATGCTTTCCTGCCCTGAGACAAAGTCAGCAGATTGTATCTTGGGGCAGGTTAACAGGATGGGAGCACAAGACCTGCCTGGCCCAGTCTGAAGCTATGAGAATCCTTGCTGCTGCATTGTTTCTCAGTCTGAGTAGTACTTTCAGCAAAAGTGGGAAAGGTGGGAAGGCATATTGAAACTTCCCTGACCAGTTGAGGACTAGAGTATCATCTGGGACTGTACTGCAAAACAGTGAGAGCTGGTTGTTTTCCAAGGATGCAAACAGGTCTATTCCTGGCGTATCCTATCATCTGAACACTGTTGTCAGCACATGCAGGGTCAGAGTCTATTCGTGATTTCCCTGGCTGATTTTGCCAAGGGAATCTGCCAGCACATTCATCTACCCTGGCAGGGGTACTGCTGAAAGCTGAACCTCCAGGGAGTATGCTAGGTTCCAGATCTTCACTGACTTTGTGCACAGCTTTGAAGATCTTGTTCCTCCCTGCTTGTTTATGTAGTACATTGTTATGGTGTTGTCTGTTCTGACCTGGACAGACTGGCCTTGGATCTGAGAGGAAAAACATGCATTGCCTGAAACACTGCCCTGAGTGCCAGGAGATTTATGGACTCCTGAGTCTCCTGTGTACTCAAATTACCACTTAAAGTGAGATCCTCCAGGTGGGTGTCCAAGCCTAAGAGGGGGCATCTGTCATATGGCTGTAGGTGATTGATGAAGGAAGGGAATACCCTCTCTGAGGTTGCATTCTTTGTTCCACCATTCCGGTGACCTTAGGAAAGACTTTGTGACAGACATTAATTTGGACAAGGGATTCCACCTCTGAGATCAATGGTCCCTTAGGTGATACTGGAGATCTCACTTGGGAGGGAGCAATCTTAGACCTGGTACTCTCAGATGGGGACAGAGAGAGGATCTCAGATCTAGAAGTGGGTAGCCATCTGGGAACAAGTGACCAGCAAACAGTTTGGTTTGTGATAAACTCAGCTGTAGAGTCAAGCCATACAAAAGTGAAGGTACTGGACTTCAGGAGGGCTGATTTTGTCAAAATTGGAGAGTGCCTCAGAAAAACACTAGCAAACAGACAAGAAGGAGGGGTGGAGCAACAATAGGGAAACATTAAAACTGCCATCATAGAGGCAGCAAGCCTTTGTGTGAAGCAAATAAACAAATCAAAGCGAAAGAAAAAACTCTATGGATCTCAAAAGAGGTGGTGGGGAAGGTTAGGGAGAAAAACATAGCATTCAGGAAGTATAAGGAAACACAGAAAGAGCAGGACAGAGAACTACACCAGTTAAAGCAGAAGGAAGTGGGGAATAGCAAAGGCCCAAACTGAGGAAAAGATAGCCAACTCGGTTAAGAAGGGGGATAAAACTTTTTATAGGTACATTAGGGAGTGAAGAAAGACAAAGGGAGGGATACTGGAGGCTGAATAAAGAGGAGGGTGGGTGGGCAGAGAGGAAATTGAAAAAGCAGGGATACTGAATGAATACTTCTGCTCAGTATTCACAAAAGAAGGAGGGAGGTACCTAATCCAGTCAATAGAAGCACTCTGGATAGGGGGGGTCGATATCAGTCCTTTCACAGAAGAAAGGGTTCTGGAAGAACTCCTAAAACTGAAGGTGGACAAAGCAATGGAGCCTGATGGGATTCACCCCAGAATTCTAAAAGAACTAAGGGGAGACCTAGTAACACCACTCACTACCCTTTTTAACAAATCATGGGAGAATGGTGTGGTAGCTGAGGACTGGAGGAGGACAGATGTGATTCCTCTTCACAAAAGTGGGAGCAAGACAGAAACAAGAAACTACAGACCTGTCAGTTTGACCTCAGTGGTAGGGAAAATGATGAAATCACTTCTGAAGGAAAGAACTGTTGAGTACCTAGAGGTCAGTGAGCTGGGACCCAAGGCAGCATGGATTAGGCCAGGGCGGTCATGTCAGATGAATGTAATCGATTTCTTTGACTGGGTAGATCAAGCAGTAGACAGGGAGGGCTGTGGACTTGGCCTACCTAGACTTTAGCAAGGCATTTGACACAGTCCCACACAAAAGATTAGTAAACAAATTAGCCAGCTTGGGAGTGGGTCCCAGGGTGGTAGCTTAAGTAAAACATTGGCTGGACAACAGGATGCAGAGGGTAATAGTAAACGGAGTCCACAGTGAAGAAATGGTGATTACTAGTGGGGTACTGCAAGGTTCAGTACTGGGTCTGGTCCTTTTTAATGTCTTTGTAAGTGACATTGCAGAGAGACTGGAAGGAAAAGTATGTCTCTTTGTAGACGACACAAAGATCTGCAACAGGGTTGATACACAAGGTGGGGTGGAAAGGATGAGAAGGGACTTGGCAAGGTTGGAGGAATGGTCAAATGTATGGCAGCTTAGATTCAATGCAAAGAAGTGCAAAGTAATGCACCTGGGAAAGAAAACCCAGGGAAGAGTACACAATGGGGATGAGATATTAACAACAACAAAAATGGAAAGGGACCTGGGGGTAGTTATATCAGATGACCTAAAGGCAGGCAAGCAATGTGAGAAGGCAGTAAGGGGGGATACTGGGATGCATAGGGAGAGGCGTCACCAGTAGAAAACATGAAGTTGTTATCCCTCTGTACAGACAGTTGGTGAGACCCTATCTGGAGTACTGCATGCAGTTCTGGAGACCCCATCTCTGCAAAGACATAGACAGGGTGGAGGCTGTCCAGAGTAAGGCAACCAAAATGGTGCAGGGTCTGCACCAGAAGACATATGAAGAGAGACTAAAGGAACTTAATATGTATACCCTCGAGGAAAGGAGGGAGAGGGGGGACATGATAGAAGTCCAAGAGGGTAGCATCTTTCAGAAAAAGAGATGTGCAAGAACAAGGGGGCACAATTTGAAGATAGAGGGGGGATGGCTCAGAGGTAATGTGAGGAAGTATTTTTGCACGGAGAGGGTTGTGGATGCATGGAGCAACCTTCCTGAGGAGGTTGTGGAGTTAAAACAGTGGGGGAATTCAAGAATGCATGGGACAGACATAGGGCAATTCTAGTGGGGGGGGTAGGAGGAAGTAGGCTGTTGGTTAACTAGGATCTGCAGCTTATCCATTAGGTAGGGAAATGGGCAGACTAGGTGGGCCAAGCGGTCCTTATCTGCCATCAAATTCTTTGTTTCTATGTTTCTATGTAATTGGAACTTGCGCCTGGTATCACAGCAGTAGATGATGCCATGTGCCCCAGTAAATGCAGGAAATCCCTTGTAGGTCTGGGTTGACCTGTTTTGAAGGATTTTGCAGCTGTAATCAGATTTAATACCCATGCTTGAGGAAGGAATGCCTTCCCTTGCCAGGTATCCAGCTCTGCACCTATAAAGTCCAGAACCTGAACTGGTTTTGTTTGTGACTTCTGAACATTTATGAGGAAGCACAGGTCCTTCAACGTGCCTTATGTCAGTGGGAGGGAGCACTTTGTCTCCTGGTATGTTTTTCCTGAGACTAGTCAATCATCCAGATAGGGAATAACCACCACCCTTTGCCTCCTTAAATGTGCTGCCACTGCGGCTAGGCACTTTGTGAACACTGTTGGTGCTGAGGACAGGCAGAAGGAAAGAGCTATAAACTGGTAGTGGCAATTCCCTATCCTGAATCTGAGGTAATATTTTTAACCCCTCCATGTCTAAAGGACATTGTCTATCGAAAAGAAAGAGTGTGTTCTCTCAGGTCCTCCAATCTACCCATTCTTGTAACACTTAAACCTCACCAGATCACTGGTAGGCATTCGTTTGCTTATTTGGCCACCATGGCCTGGAATGCGCTTCCAGCTTATCTTCTCTCTTGGCCCTCTCTTTCATTATTTGAAAAATCTCTGGCTGCACACCTGCTCAAATCTCCATCATGCATCTGCTATTGCTAATCCCTATCAGCTCTGCGCCCCATTTACTATCCTACTGTCTCAGGTGCATTTTCTCCTAGCTTGCTCTCTCTAGCACTTCTACATTCTTGCCAAATCCCAATATTGTTCCATAGTAAACTTAATATATCCTAGATGAATGTACTGCATCAATTTTTTTAAGTTGTAAATAACTCTGTAAACAGTAGTACTTAATGTTACATTATATAATGTGTTGTCTTACTCTGTATTGTGCTACTCTGTATTGTTTCCCAGGTCGCCCCTGAAAAAGGGACTGCATTGTCTCAGTGAGCTCACCCGGTTACCAAAATTCAAATAAATAAATAAATACTTTCTGTGACTGGGCCTGATTGGTATGTGGAATTATGTGTCTTTCAGATCCAGTGAACCCAGTCAGTCTCTTTCTTGCAGAGATTGGATCACTAAGCCCAATGTTACCACCTTGAATTTTTCCTTCTTACAGTGTTTGCTCAGATATCTCAGATCTAAAATGGGGTGTCATTCCTCGATTTTCTTGTGGGTTTGGAAGTACCTTGAGTAAAGTCCCTTTCCCCACTGTGATGGAGGTACTTTTCCACTGCACTTCTTGCAGCAGTTTTGTTATCTCCATTTCCAACAGGATTTTTTCTGTTGGGGTGTGATGATGGCATACCTTGTGGTTCTGCAGTCTTGGGAATCTTCTGAACTACAGGGACTAAACTTCACTCACTATTTCCAGGCCCCACTTGTCTGTGGTTATTTTTGTCCATTCCTGAAAATAGTGAGTCAGCCTTCCTCCCACTGGCAATGGACACGCAACCTCTGCAAACTTGTCAGGGGTTTCGTTTAACTTGAGCTTTGGGGTCTGGTTGTACAGGTGCACGCCTGGTTCCCCTTGTACCCCTACCTCTAAAGTAACCACTCTGTGGAGGGTGGTCATAGGAGATTTAAGCATGGGGTAAGTATCTACCTCTACCTCCCCTTCCATAAGGCCTGTAGGAAGTGGAGTCCTCTTTTCCTCAGTGTTGCTTCTGTAGGTGGATTTGTATTCGTCCAGCTTCTTCATGTAAGCCTCTGTGTTGTCACAAACATTGAATTTCCCTCGCAGGGAAAATCCATTGCCTTTGCTTGGGTGTCCTGGGATAGATTTGCAGTTCAAAGTCAGGCAAACCTTCTTAGAGACACTGCTGGATGCAGTGTCATTTGTGTCCACCACCATATGGAACTGGTACTTTGTGGCATCTATGACTGACCTTGCTGTGTCAACCAAATCCTGTGTCAAGTCACCAGTAGTCCTCTCGCTCAATGCCAGTATGGAACTCCAGATGTTTTTCTTGTATTGAGCTGTGTAGGCCAAGTAGGCTGCCTGCCTTAGTAGCAGAGAAGCTGAAGTGCAAATGTTTTGCCCATGCTATCCAGTTTCCTGGAATCTTTTTTTTTTTTTACCAATTATTTTACCAGGTGAGACACACTAAGCTGAAAGCTTGTTTGCAGGTGCAACCTGGGAGCACGAGGAAGTTAAGTGACTTGCTCAGGGTCACACAGTATGCAAGTGGGAGCTGTGGGATTCAAACCCAGGTCTCCAGATTTGCAGCTCAGAGCCTTAAACCACTGTGCCATACTGCTACTGCCTGTCTCAGGAGGCTGTGAGGAAATGGGTACCTTGGTCTTATCACAGGTGGCAGTCTGGACCATGACTTAATGATCAGAGTGAGAATACAGATATTCAGCTCTCTGTTTATCCACCTGGTACTTTTTCTCAATTTTCTTATCTAGGCCAGCAGCTGAGGTGGGTACTGACATGATTTTAGAGGTGGCCTTCTTAAGGGATTTATGGATGTGCAGCAACAGCCTGTTTGTGGATGAGGCCATCATATCCATAAATTCCACTTCATTCTCATCTTCCTCAGTTTACTGTGAGGTGATGTTGAGGATGTTTACCATATGCCTCACAAATGTCTAGTGAGAAGTATAGTCATCTGAGGGTCTATGAGAGGAGTCAAATTCTTATTCTGAAGAACCATCTGGCTTTATGGGATCTCCTTCCTCCTCCCCCTTCTTCTTATAGCACATTTCAACTCCTCCATAGGCATGGTGAATAGAACCAGAGCCTGGGGAAAGGGACAGGGATATTTATGAAATTCCTCATAGCATGAAATGCCTGGAGGAACTGCTAAGCCTAAGTCATGTCCTCTACTGAGGGCATTTTATTTGTGTCTACTGGTGGCTCCTTTTCTTCTTCAGGAGTGGGACAGCAACATGCATTCTTTTTGTTTTTTCTTTATAGATGCCATCTCAAGTGTCAGTTCTAAGGCTTTTTTCTTTTTGCTGGTTTCATGGTTCCCACTTTTGGACACCCTGATTTCTGAACCATCTCTTGCAGCCTTATCTTGCTTTTCTGTCCCCTTCAACAATGACTATTGCTTACTTGGAGGGGTTTGACCCTCATCTGAGCCTTTAGGTGACATGGAGGCAGACTCAGAAGCCATACGGTCTTCTAATTTTTTTAGCCAGTTTCTTCTGCATTTTAGGGCAAAACTTAACACAGAGTACACAACTGACAAAATCTTGAACTGGACCCAGGCACCTTGAACACAACTCATGGCAGTCTGCCTTCGACAGAAGTAAAAAACAAACTTTACAATTTTTGAAGCTTGTTGATCTCTTCTTCTCTTTGGGACTGTCAGTCATGCCAAACACTGACACCATGGGAGATATTACTGGTTCCGAAAGAAAAAAGTTTTAAAGTGTAAAAAAACCCTATGTAAGATAAAAAGGGTTTCAAATGTCAGAAATGCAGTTCGGTCCCCTTAAAATACAAACCACAAGTGAAATTTAGCAAAACAATATTAATTAGACCAAAAATTGTCTTGGTTCCTTGAAATTGTGGGGCCTAGAATAAAATAAAAGAAACTGCAAAGTGATTTAATTTAAAGTAATTAAAAATGTTAAAAAAAAAATTAGAGTGGTTCCCTAAGAGCAGGAATCACACTGAAAAGCAGTCTTTTCTGGTTCCTGGAAACCAGTTGAGGATTAGAGAAATATCTTAAATATCAACTAAATATAACAAAAACTACCCTAACAAATGCGTAGTTATCAATAAATAAGGATATAAAACTTTAAAATAATAAACCATAAACTGGTCAGGAGTTAAAAAAAAGACTTCAGGGTGACTGCTTTCTTCAAGTGAACAAATAAATATGTTGGTACATTGCAGGTGTGAGCGTGATCACACAACAGAGTTTGAATTTCATTCTAAGTTCCATAATTATTTATTTATTTCATTTTTGTTGACTGGGTAAGTGCACTAGACAAATTCTTGCCTATTTTCAGGCACGACCTGGGGGAAGGAGATACAGATGAATGTCAACTGACCTTGAACAAGATTAAGCTGTTGGTGGTATTTTTTTTTTTTTTAGTGAATGAGGGAAATTTGGCCAAGGCATTGGGGAAATTCCCCTACTTTGCCAGTAGGGGGATCCATGTCAGAGTACTGATAGATGTCAGATTCAGTTCAGTGTGGTGAGAGGAAGGACATGCGGGAGTCTAGAGAGCAGGTCTCATACCCTGCCTCCAAGTTGCTGGAGACCAGTATGCAAGGAAAAGTGATGCTGGAACCAGAAAAAATGAAAGAAAGCAGTGCAGAACCAGAAAATGGTCTGGAGCATGATTCACTTGGGATTTCAGCAGCAGTCACAAACAAAGAAGAAAGCACACACTCTGTGGAGACGGAGAGTGCAGATAAGCTGTTTAAAATTAACTTGCAGCCGATATATCAGCAAAAAGAAAGTGGCAAAAGTAACATAAAAAGTAATAAAAAGAAAGGATCCAAGAACCAGAGAGAAGTAGAAAAACAAACAGAAAAAGCTGATGGGGCAGCGGCCTGTCAGAGTCAGCTGGTGGAAACTGACGCAGTATCATCAAAGGGAGCCGTGTCCTGTAGTCAGCAAACAGCCGAAAAAAAGAAAAATGCTTTGAAAAAGAGCAAGAGTGAAGCCCTAATTGGAATGGTCAAAAAGAGTCAGAAATGTCTAGGCCTAAGGCAGGTTCAGCAAGTTATTAGTAAAGGAGAAGAAACTAATCAAAAAAAGGAAGATAGTGAGGAGGATCAAAATAAACATAAGCAAAAAGAAATGCATCAAGAAGATGTATCAGAATCTGGCAAAGGGGGCCCCCAAAGTGATAAAAATACAAAACATAATGATAAGCCAAATAATACAGCATCAACTGAATTTAGAGACACCAGACTGGGTAGCTGAAGCACTTTTAAAAGCAGGCTGGAAAAAAAAACAGCAGACGGGAAAGGTTGGGATCCTGATAGGCCTAGTATATCCACAGAAGGGGCATTTCAGGAAAAATCTCACTGTGAAGAAAAAAATAAAGATGACAAAATGCAAACAGAAGTTTTTAGCCCAAGGACAGAGGAAAAAAGAGTATAAAGATAAAGAGACTGAGGAAAAAATGTCAGAAGGGGAAAATGACACACAAGAAATTGAGGGTCTAACAGGGGATGAGGACCTAGATACCTCAATGGAAATTGAGGAAAAAAACCTTGCAGACAGAGAAGGAGCAGAATGAAAATGAAAAAACAAAGAGGAAAAAGTATGGGGGGGGCAATGTTAGAGAAAAGTTATTTCTAGAAGGGGCAAAGAAACTGGCTGAGACTGCAAAAAGAAGGAATGCGGTCAGGTTAAAATTTAGGGGTGCAGCTGCAGATGCCCTGGGCAGTTTATTTATAGGACAACAGTTACTGAAATATGGCATGAAATAGTATGCTTATGAAATGTATGCCTTAATTCACACCCAAGGAGATACAGCATATGATGTGGGCTTTAAACACCCAGTAGGACTGGAAAGATTCTGGAAACTCTATCATCAGATCAAAAACACCCACTATGGAGAGATTTTATAGCGATTCCCCTAACCAAACCAGCCTACAAAGTGGTTACAGTACTCTTCAAATATAAGGGAGTAAATGTGGTAGATATTTCTTTCTGGCTAAAACAAAAATGCATATTAAATGGACCTCCAGAACAAATACTGAATGAAGGAAGCTTATGGACAGGTGGTTGGAGATTTAAAATAGCAATAAAGTAACAAAATGGAGATACAATACTCATCAAACTTTTTTTTAGGAAAAGACAGAGGGGTAGTATTTTATGCAGGACAGCCCCATACATGCTACAGGTGTGGGGAAAAAGGCCATCTAAGCAATGCTTGTGAAAAGATAAAATGTGGGTTATGTGGACAAATTGGACACCATGGGTCTATCTGCAAAAATCCAATAAAATATAGTTTATGTGAGGAGACTGGTCACATTTTCAGCAATCGTCCTTGGCCTACTAACAGTAGTCCTGACCCAGCGGAAAAAGTAGAGCAAGACATCTATTTAGCTCTGGCACAGAAGGAAAAGGCAAAAAAAAGAAAAAAAAATAATTGCTGAAGCAAAAGAGATGGAGGAGGAGGATCAGAAAGCCTCTGGTGAAACCCGTGCTCTGACTCAAACTGCCCCTCCCGCCCCTGAGGAAAATGTTTTATCACAAGACAATCAGAGTGAATTAAAGAAACAAGTAGAAGAAAGTGGGGATCACAAACAAGATGGGAAAAGGAAAATCATTACAAAAAAAACAAGAAGGAAAGTTTACAATGGTGACTAGGTCTAAGAAACAAAGCATTAAACCTCCAAAGTGGAAACATAACAGAAAAGAAAAGGAACCATTACAACTAACAAATAAATATACACTTTTACAAGACAAAGAATGGGCTACAATGGATGAGGACACAGACTCAATACTCTCAGACTTCTCAAGAAATGAAGATTCATCTGAATATGAAACAACAGACATACAAGCCTCCAAAAAAAAGAAAACATACTAAGAATATTTAAAAAATCCTTTTTACTTTTTCTAACTCGGATGGCCTCTTTAAACTGCATTACGTGCAATGTGAACAGCATTAAAAACAGAGCCAAGAGGCTAATAACTTTTTCTGTGATAAAAGATTTAAAGGGGGACATACATTTTTACATGATACAAGATTACACACAATTGCAGAAATAAATCAAGCCCAGAAAGACTGGAGGTGGGGACCATTGATCTGGCCAATTGGGGAAGAAAGGTGTCCAGGGATAGGCATAGTTTTTTCAACATCTGATGTTAAAATAACAGATATAATACCAGGTAGAACAATGGTGGTGGATGCAGTAGTTAAGAAGACAACAATACGGTTGATAATAATATATAAGTCACAACCTAAAACAGATAGAAATAAGGTAATGGGGCTAACAGAGCCTTTTTTACATACGTCCAAGCTTACTTTATGGGGAGGACTGCGGTTTGACAAAAAAGGTTTGGGGAAGAAAATCAGATAAAATATTTTGTGATTCAAACCAACTTAAAATAATGATATCAAGTTCACAGATGGAAGTTGTATATAAAATTATACAGAAACCATCAGAGCACACCTTCTTTAAAGGCAAAGTGTCAACAAGGATAGACTTTTGGTTTGTTACGAAAAATACAAAGGTTAAAAATATTAAAACTATACCTTTGGAAACATGAGATCATATCTCAGTTCTATTAAAAATAAATTTAAGGGAGAATATATCTTTTGGTAAAGGATATTGGAGGATGAACACAGAAAACTTACAAGAAGAACCTGTTACTGAATTAATAAAGACATTTTAGCTGGAAGAGGGACAGTATTGGATCTATATGACAGTATATCAGACTGGTGGGAGGATACAAATTGGGATATTAAACAAGCCATGATTTTAGAGTCCCCCCAAAAAAGAAAGAACAAAATACCACAAATATTAGTCTCAGAGCTAGGTTATATAAATGTAACCACCCAGTCCCCTGGGGTTACTAGAATCCAATCAGTGTCAGTGCTAGGTAGGGAAGGCAGCTGGTGAATCTGGTGAATAACTGGTTAAATGGGGTTTCATCTGCTCCCTCCCTGTTTACTTGGTCTCAGCTGAGTTGAGAGCGGTGATGTCATTTAGAACTCTCGCATCAGCATAAGTCATGTTAACTAGCTGTGAGTGGGGAGCTTTAGATTTTTCAGTTAGTGCTGAGCCAGGAGTTCTGTGTCATCAGCCAGAGCGAACAGTTGGAGGAGTGAAGAGCTGCAGTGTGGACTCTGAGGAGAGCCTATTTTCTCACCCTAGTGCTGAGAATCATCTGCCTGCCAGTAGAAGTGGTGGAAACCATCTAGCAGGAGTTCCTGTTTTTCTTCTCATCCCCAGTGAGATGAGAAGGACTGCAGCATGGATCCAAGGGGCAGTCCTCTGACTTTGATCCAGATCATTGAAGTTGTCTTTTTGTGTACAACTGTGAGTAATCTGATTTTGGTTATCCCAGGAGGAATGTACCTGTGTTTTCTTTTGGGGTGTACTCTGACTAAGGGAATTATGCACCAAGTTCTGTTCTGTTTGAGATTGTTCTCATGCTTTTCCTAAAGTTGGCTGACAATCGTGGAGTCCCCAGTGAGATCTGACACATTGTGCAGGACTTTAGCTTACACTCAGAAGTAGTGTGTCTTAAATGCTGAATGTGACAGACATTCCAGGATGCATAGTTCTACTGTTTTACTAAATGTTGAGGTGTAACTCTGAAAGAATGGCTGGGTATGGACTGTGGAAGCAAAAGGTGGGCAATCCCCTATCTGGAGTGACCAGTTCAGCACTTCGGGTTCCATAAGGGCGCCTGCTTATTCGGGACATGGTGGCCAATGCCTGAAGAGAAAGTTTACCCCCTGGTGTAGGTTGTGCTAAATTTGAGCACCAGTGTGCTCCGTCGTGGCCAGTTGCCACATTGCCAAACTGTTAAATCTTACGCCATATGGAAAATGTTCTAAGTTGTGGTCAATGCCACTAGAAGAAATTGTGTGCTCCATTGTGGCTAGTGCCACTAGAAGAAATGTGTGTTTCAGCTGAAGTTTTGCCACTGAAGAGAGTCCTAAATCCTATGCAACATGGGAAGTTTAGAGTTTCTGTTCGCTACAGACTTTTTTTTGTTCTGCATTGCCTTGTGCCACGAAGTGTAAACCCCTTGGGGTCCACTTTTGATTTTGTGTACCATTCTTTGGAATAAAGCCACATTCTAGAACCCCAGCCTGGTTTGGACATTCTTGTTACTGCTTCTTGTGTGGAATTACTGGGTACCCGTCCAGAAGTTCAGACCTTGCATAACCCCTAGCAAAAGTTCTCTCCTCAGGACCTGGGTTTAGTTATGGTCATTTGTGTATAATATTGTTTCTGTACCCCCACCCCTTTCTTACTCCTAGACAGAAAGTATGTGAGGTGTGCTTACTAGTTAAACAAGTGGCCGGTGGGGGGTTACATAAAGAAATAACAAGACAAAATAAAACTGGAAGAGACCTCTCAGAAATAATTGGCAACATAAAAACACAAATGTGGCAGAATCAGTATAATACTGAAAGGTCTCTAGTAATGGAACAAAAAAGTGGTACACAAGGGACAGAATCCCAGACAAACCCCTTAGACAGCAACAAAGACAAACTGGACAACAGGCTTATATAAGAACTAATTGATAAAAATGGGGTAACAGACACAGATGTTGGTAACATGAAAGGTATTGTGCAAGAACATCTAACAAGCAAGTTCCAAAAAGATTGAGCAGAAATTTCAAACAAAATATTAGATCAGATAGATTTACCACATGTTGAGGCAAATGAAGCTCTTTTTTAAAAGGGCACATAAACAGAATAGAGGTAAAAGAGGCAATAAACTGCTTAACAAGCAATACTGCCCCAGGGATAGATGGAATTCCCAATTTATTTTACAAAAAATTTGAAGACATTTTGACACCAATGCTAATACTTGTATACAATCACATATTTGAAAATGGAGATTTAACAGATAGTGTGAAACAAGGGATTACTATATTTTTCCACAAAAAAGGAGATAAAGCAGACATGAAGAACTGGAGACCTATAAGCCTATTAACAGCAGACTACAAAATATTAGCAAAGATCATTAATAAAAGATTGGTGGAATATGCACAAAATCTAATGCTGCAGACACAAACATGTGCAATACCAGGGAAAGATATTAGGCAAAATCCAATATATGAGAGATAATTAACAAGAGGAAGGAAGAAGAACTGGAAGGTTACCTGTATATGATAGACCAGGAAACTACCTTTGATGCGGTTAGGCATGAATATATGTGGCAAGTATTAGCAAGCTATAATGTTTCAGAAGAGTTCATTAGATTAATAAAAAGTCTATATAAGGAAGCACAAGTATATCCTATGATAAATGGGCTTATGGGGACCCCAATGTATATATACAATGGAGTGAGACAGGGGTGTCCCCTGAGCCCGCTGTTGTATGAGTTCTGTCTAGATTCAATGCTGTGTTTGATAGAGAAAGATGAAGGTGTAAAAGCAACTGAATGGAAAAATAGTCATATACAAAAAACAAGTGCATATGCGGATGACTGCATGTTTTTGGTTAGTGACCAGCTTTCAGAAGAAAAGATGATAGAGGTTTTTGAAAAAATAAGCAAAATACAGGGTATCTATAAACAAAAAGAAGAGCAAGATACTTCCATTAGGGAAGACAGACAAAACAAAACAAGGAAGTATAGAAATAGTAACATTTTAGGGGTAACATCTGGAGGGTAGGACCCAATGCAAGAAAACTGGGAGAAAAACATTAAGATAGCCCTGGACAAGGTTAACAGATGGAAGGCATGGAGTATGACAAGACAGAAAATATATATGCTGAAAGCTTTTATTGTTCCTATCTTTTTATACATAGCTTATGTCTTTCCGATAACAACACAAATGCAAACAAAATTCTTAGGACTATTCTTTCAGTTACTCTCATCTGAATATGAAACAACAGACACACAAGCCTCCAAAAAAAGGAAAACATACTAAGAACATTTAAAAAATCCTTTTTACTTTTTCTAACTAGGATGGCCTCTTTAAACTGCATTATGTGCAATGTGAACAGCATTAAAAACAGAGCCAAGAGGCTAATAACTTTTTCTGTGATAAAAGATTTAAAGGGGGACATACATTTTTACATGATACAAGATTACACACAATTGCAGAAATAAATCAAGCCCAGAAAGACTAGAGGTGGGGACCATTGATTTGGCCAATTGGGGAAGAAAGGTGTTCAGGGATAGGCATAGTTTTTTCAACATCTGATGTTAAAATAATAGATATAATACCAGGTAGAACAATGGTGGTGGATGCAGTAGTTAAGAAGACAACGGTACGGTTGATAATAATATATAAGTCACAAGCTAAAACAGATAGAAATAAGTATGCAAACAAAAGTATTAGGACTATTCTTTCAGTTACTCTCAGACTTCTCAAGAAATGAAGATTCATCTGAATATGAAACAACAGACACACAAGCCTTAAACCCAATAAAAAGAGGACATACCTATAGGCCAGTTTCAGAAGGTGGGTTGAATATGATACACCCCACTCTTTCTTAAACATATTTATTTATGCAAACATAACACCTACTTTATGGGGAGATGAGAAATTGTGGATACTTTTAGTTAAAGAATGGAGTGAGATACTTCTGAGTAATTTGGGAAAAACAAGTAATATAAGTAATCAGAAAAAACTCCCAGATTATATTAATACCACTAGAAAATATTTAAAGGAGTGGAAGATAATGGTGGGTTTGTTGCAAACAGAAAATAGGAAACAGACCTATAAAGAAATTGTAAAGCAGAATTATTATGAAACCCCAAGTTTTTAATGTAACTTAGAAGGCGGATACTTCTTTGATTTTAGAATCAACATTAGAGAAAAGAATACCAAAAAAAAATGAGGGAGACAGTTTGGATGGGTAGCCATGGAAAACTGAATACTAGAGGGAATCACAAACATAAGAAGATAGAGGAGAGAACTTGTGTAGATAAAAATTGCAGTAACAAGGAGGAAACAATGGTTCATATGTTTTATGAATGTAATTTTATAAAAACCTTCTGGGAATTGCTAGCCCAGTTCTGGGAAATGGAGTGCTTTAAGGAAATAACATATGAGGTTTTAATATATGGGCAATTAACTAAAGATTGGATGAAATGGGATAAACACACTATTTCTGTGATTTTTGCAGTATTGAAATGGTCAGTTTGGCAGATAAGGTGCCAGAGACTTATCCAGAATAAAGATGTTACTTTAAATGATCTAATATTTAAAATTCAAGCAGAAATAGATGAAGTGTATCAAAATGAATGTAAAGTATATGGGGAGGAATGAGATAAACTGCTGTGGAAAAATGTTGACTGTATAGGGTAATATTGCATTTAATGGCCTGATGAAATGTTTCTGAACTAGTGGAACACTGTTTAAAAGTTGATAAAATGTAAGTATGTTTTTGGTTTCAAATAAAAACTTCACCTACTCTTTTCGAGAAATGCCATGGGATCTTTAACATTCACCTGAACTACCACCAGAACTGGCAGATGGGACCTCGGTTTAACACTTCATCCGAAAGACGGCACCTCAGGAGTGCAGCACCCCCTCATGCTGCACTATAGTGTCAGTATTGGGATATTAACCCAAGTGCCTGGTGTCGGGGTAGAACCCACAACCTTCTGATCTCCCAGCTTTGGAGGCGAGTGTGCCACCTGTTGAGCCACTGACATTGCTAGTAGCATAAAATTCTAAAACTCTGAGGAAACTCATTCCAGGGGAATGATTGCAGTTTGTTAAGCTTAAGTGAGGGATTCCTGGAGTTTGAACCTCATGAAGCTAGCTTAAAAGGAAACATTTTGATGGAAACCTTTTTTGCAACTATTTGTTGTGCATGCTATGTGTATATCCTAACCATAAATGTTCATCATGAAGAGTAACAGAGCCAGTTGTTGGATTTTTAAGGAATCGCTAATGTCTGCAGTGCAATAAGCTATATGAAATAGTTCACTATAGTCATGGGGATGTGTGGATTTCTTTTCTTTTTTTCCATATGTAATTTACTCCTCCAGTGGAGCTGGCAGGTGGCTCTGGGCCCTCCTTCAGAGGGGACACATCTCTCTGGTGAAGCATTCCCTGCACCCACCCCAACTGGCCATCTCTCATGGGTTACCCCCCCATGACATGGCCAGCGACGAAGGGTGCTGGCCTCCCCCCACCCCCGGAAGTCACCATCTAAATTGCTGGGGGGAGGTGTGGGCGCAGCCTGCCATCATGGAGTCTGCCGGCTCCAATTCCTTTTTCCATTTTCTCCCCAGACCCACGCATGTGCAATGGGTGGGGTGACTATCTTCACCTCTGGGGAGGCAGTCTTACACCCTGCGTGTGGGTCCACCCTCTTCTAACATCGTGCCTTTGCTGACTCCCAGCCTCCACTGGGTGTCCGTCTACAGCACAATGCTGAGTCCCCCTACCCCCAAGGAAGGAGAGCTGTTGGAGGACACTCAATCCTTCCTCACCCCAGCTGACCCTTGAGTGACCCGAGTCTGATCCCAAACCAGGGTCCCCGGCATGGCTCGAGGTAAGGCTTCCAGTACCTCAGCCCTCTGTGCCACTGGGCTGGTGGGAATGTGTGGTTTTCAAAGGGGGCAGATTGCCACTTATCATAACCTATTCGCTACATTAGAGTATTGTAAATAGTATGAATAATGAATGGATATAAGACCCAGATGTATATTGCAAATAGTCACCTTATGAAGTGGTTGAGACACACCTGTATACACGGTGAAAGGTGATGGGTTTGATTGTTTTAACAGATTAGTCATCTGTACACATCTTGAAATGTTTTTGTTTTCTTTTTTTTGACTGAATAGGTGGCCACCATACCTTGAAAATGTTAGTCTCTCCATGAATTGTCAGTTGTTTACTTAAGGTGGCATGTTGATAATGAAAGCAAATTGAAATTTATTCATAAATAGGAGTCTCCATTTTGTTGCCTTTCCTGTTGGAGATAGCTTAATGCAATTTCCATTTTAACAGCAAGAATTTCCTGGATCTTCTGTCTTAGTTTGGAAAGGGTGGGTCCCACCATGAGACCTCCTTGCCTATGGAGAAGCTGTGCCTCTGCAAATTTTTGTTGGAATGATGACAGTCTCCCTTCTCTTTGCCTTTTTTTAAGAGAGCCAAGTAGTTAATTAGTTACCTTTCAGAGGCCAACTTTAACTGTGTCCCACAATATTCCTGTGGAAATGTTAGAGTGGGAATTGTCATCTAGTGGCTGTTTTACTTTTCTGTAGTCATTGTCCTAAAATTATGTGTAATTTAGTGGGGAGTTGTTGGATGTCCATAATCTATTACCTCTACAGTGTCCCCAGTTCAGTTTTAAATGGAGTGGGGCATAATCAGAAAGGCATATTGGCAAGATAGTGCAGTCCATCAAAAGGCCAATATATTGTTAGATATAAGTATAAGATCAATGTGGGGATAACTGTGATAAGGACTAGAATAGTGTGTATAGCTACAGTACATGCGGAAGGATTTAAGTGGTGCCATGCATCTATCCAGGCAAATGATTTAAAGGAGATAGGAAATTATTTTTACATATAGTAATTAACTGCCCTTCCATCTTCCTTTCCATGCCGGTTGTGTATTCTGATATGCTTTGACCAATGTTTGATAAATAAATGGTCTCACTTTCGGCTGCCCTCTGAACTATGTAGAGTTTCACTCCCCTCACTAGCTACTGCTCTTTCTTTTCATATTTTTAAGACATTCCATGACATCAATAACACTATGCCATGCTATGCATCTGAATGGCCTGGAATGGTGTTACTTGATGTCATAGAAAGTTCAGGTAGTATAAAAAGGAAGAGCAGTAACTGCTAATGGGAGAGGGATTCAGGGTAGTTAAAAGCCAGCAAAAGTAGATTAGTAATTTATCAAAAAAGGTCAAAAACATATCAGCATGTTGGATAAACAAGGGGCAACAGGAGGACATCCCGAGGTGTACACAACTGTTCCTTTAAATACGTTTATCCTTTTTCTGAGCCTTAGTTTCCCAAGTAGGGGTTGGGGTTTATGCTATCACATTTATCATGTGTCATGTTAGAATCACCTTCCATGAGAAGAACCCACGGCTGGTACTGCTAGGTTTTCCAAAATAAAAGGCTAGTAGTAAGGGGCATCCGAGCCTGGTGGGAATAAAGACTATCTAATGTTATTTCCTGCCTAAGAGATCTACCAGTCAGAATGGCAAGTCTGTTCTATGGATCCACATATGAGCCAGTGGATTGAAATGGTGTAGATCTGGTGATCTGTATCAACACCCCTCTACATTTCCCTTTCTGGTAGCTCAAAGCAACAACTTGGGAGAAAACAAATTTCTCAAGTTGCTGAAGCTCAATTTTGGAGAGAAGAATCTCCTGTAACAATATAAAAGTAGGGAGCAATGTCCAAAGGGCACTAAGCACCTTAGAATGTTTAATAGGACTATTAAGTCCATTAGCATTTTGAGAATAAAGTGTAGTAGGTTTAATGCTAGCCATTTTCAGGGGAATAGATAGGGAAGAAGTACATGGTTTAGCTGATGAGAGGGAGACTCAGAAACGGTATGGCCCAGGGCTCCCAAGCCTTCAGTACTCAACTGCCCTTTTATGAAAAACAGGGGATGACCACAGCTGAGCAAAATTAAGCCATACAGAGAAATACTCAGTGTACCATATACAAGGAACTGCACAGACATCTGCTTGTTCATGTAAAATAATTACATATGAAGCTAGCACAAAAAAAAAAAATTGAAAAATTTAACAGGTAACAAGAACCAACAGTGTAAAGAACAAACTGCCCCTCTCCCCAGCAGGAGGCGGGAGTGGCTCCCAAGGCAGGAGAACCATTTTTGAGGTTCTCTACATGATGAAGACTGTAGCCAGATGGGGGTACAGTAGGCCTTGATCAGGAGGTCAGATGATCCCAATATGAGAGTGAGGTCTTCAGTGGGTGGGGCAAAGTCCATCCAGTAGGTCAGGGTAACAAAGTACCATTGGGTGCTGGAATCATCAGACACACAGAGGGGATACAATAAGTACCCTGTAAACAAGAGGAGTGTAGCAAAATACATGTATTAAATTGCTCCCCCCTACTTGCCAATAAAATCTGCTATATGGGGGAAGGATGTGACATCAAGTCAATACTTCCAACAGTTACAGAATATAAAACATTGACCAACAAGTTAAGATTGGCACCACTAATTCCTCCAGCTGCCCTGTTTGTTCTGGTGTCCCTCAAGGCTCTATACTCGGCCCCCTCCTCTTCAGTCTTTTTCTCAACTCCCTTCCCAACTCCTACCCCTGGAAACTGCTTCTCTAAGCAGACGCCACCGTTATTTTTGAAAGCCACCCCCACCTCCCACACACTCCAATACACCCTCCAGGACCTGTTTAAAGAAGTAGAATCCCGGTTTGTGGCCCACAGACTAATCCGCAATTATAAAAGAAACAAATCCATGATCTTCACCCACCACCAAAACCCGCACTGTGACTACTGCTTGAACATCTGCAATTCCATAAGTGCCCCACTTGAGCAAGACTCAGTTTTCAAGTACTTGGATATAACCCTTGATATATCCTTCACCTTCCACTCTCACATTCAGCATCTCTCCTCTGCCCTTAATTCCAGGATTGGTCTCCTGTATCATCTCAAGCACTACCTCACTCCCAAAGCTCTCCGACTTGCAGTGGCCTCCTCGGTCCTCTCCCTCCTGGACTAAGGTATAGTGATACATGGCACTGCGGACCTGACTGCCCTCCACCGTGTCAAAGCCACATTAAATAAAGCCTGTCATCTGGTCACAGGTTGAGACACACTCACACACACACCTGTGATCTCTACAAATCTACAAACTGGCTAAATTTTGACAGGAGGCTAAAATATCATACTTGCCTCCTTGCTAAAAAAAGTATTTCTCAGACAAGGCCCTCTGGGACTCCACTCATTCATCAAACCAGCCCCTCCTACCAGAGGATCCAGAAGAAACACCAGGTCCTCCATCTCCGTGACCCACTGCAGGACCTCCTTATGCCAAAGGGCATTCCTTCACTGGGCACCTCAATGGCTAAATGGCCTCCCTGCCACCATCGCCTTGGAACCCAAACTTGGCCTTTTCAAAATGTCCCTCAAAAGTCATCTTCTTGAGCAAAAATCCTGGACTGCCCCTAGCCTAGCCCCCACACATCCTGGAATCCACCTCTGGGGCTCTTATGATAGTGTATCGCTGGGCCTCGTATGTTAGTGTATCTCTAGAAGGTACCTCACCTGATGACGCTGGGTAAATTACCTACCCTAGATTGTGTAACACTGCATTACCTACAGTGAATGCCAGGTCTACCTGGCCCTAGATTTATTGATCATTGTTCTTCTCCATTATATTTAATGTTTCTTCTCTCTTGTATCAATATATTGTTGCGTATCTCACCATTCTGCTGTGTACTTCCTCACCTCTGTATTACTGATGAGGAGCCATTGCAAATGAGTCTATGACTCAAATGTTGTAATTCTGATTATGTATTAAATAAAATAAACCAAATAATAATAATAATAATTAGAGAATGGACTCACTGTCCGAAGTTAAACTTCCTAAGTTCAGGAGACCTGAGTCAGTCAACCAGATAAGAAGTCTGCGTCCAGTCAGCAAATCGATGGGGCACCTCTGTGCTTCAGAACAAGCAACATATTCTGTCTCCAGATGTACCAGAGTAATGTGATATACATGACTGCATTTGAGGGAACAGGCAGCAATGGAAGAAGCCATTCTAGTATTTCCAAGATGCAGGGTGGGACAGCATCCCTATGACCCCCAGAACACCATCCGATGTCATGGACTGCATTCCCTGACTGCCATGGAAAATGTCTTACTCCCAGACAAGTATTGTAAAAAAGGTCCAAAGGGTGAAGGAGGTCTGGAGGAAGTGTGGGCAGTCTGGCAGCCATCATCCAGCTGAGCCCTGAGCGATTTTCCAGTTTTTCTTGGTCCCCCAGCTATTGATGTCCTCTTGCAGTGCTCCTGGTTTCCACCGGGGGCTGCTGCAGAGCAACGCAAGCCCAGTACCCACCCCAGGAGAGGAAAGCAGTCCAATGGATGCTCAATCCTCACCCTCCTCAGCAACCCGAGTCCGTTCCCGAAGTCAGGTCGCCGGCGTGACGTGAGGTGTGGCGTTCAGTGCCTCAACTCTCTATGCCACTGGGCTGGCAGCTGAAAAGGTAATTTTAGTATTTCTGCTGGCAAACAAAAAAAGTCTCTGTTTACAGTCTGCCATCCGAAGTGCACGCTACCAAATATTATAGTGTTTGACCTTCCTAGTCCTGAACAGGATAAGGGTTTTCCTAATACAGTCAACTGGTGATGAGCAAAGAGAATCAGAATACCAGAACTGCTCTGTAAGCTGGTATGGCCCAAGGGGCCGGTTGTCACAGTTTACTCCCACATTTACTGCCACTATCCTGCACACCCGTTCCTTCACATACAAAGCCATAATGTTCTCTACACTGTTTGAGTTGCAGAAATTCTGCAATGAGAGTATTTTTGCTTCCACTTTGCTTCAGTTGTCTAGAGTATTGTCATTCACATGGCAAATTTAGAACGAGGCATTTGTATCATGTCTATGGTCCGTTTTTACTTCATTGTTCAAGCACAGATTCCACTCACACCTGTTCCCTGGGCTCGCACATGAGCCCTGCCAGCCTGACAGGTGTTTGATTTGGCATGCTTTTTGACACTATAGCCTGCCAGATACACAGTCACTGATTGTAGATCCCAACAGATCTGGTAATATCACTCCCCCACCCCCACCCACACCAACAACCAGCACTGCCAGTTTTGAAACTTAGAGGGATACTATCGATTCCCTTTGTGTGTCTCATCACATATTTTAAAGGCACACTGTAGCAGTGGGAATTGAGCCACAGCCTGCACTAACTGGGAACTTTCACAGATGGATGGTTAAACAGGCTCCAGAGTTCCAAATAAAACTGCGTTAATTCAGCAAATAACAGAAATAAGGCTTTTTCTTACAATAAATAAATCATCAAATGGTTTTGAAAGTCTTTTCCCTGTCAGGGACGTATTGGCTTTCCACCCTACAGATTTTCTTTTCTTTTCCAGATTTTCAGAACTTCAGCTTCTGCATTCTCACTGCAGCTCTCTCTCTCTCTCTGTAGAACTAGCTTCCCCACTTTTTGCAGGCCCTCTGGTTAAATAGGCTGGGACTTCACAGAAATGTTGCAGCAGCCCTAATTAACAACAATCTGCAACAACATCCAGCATCCAGTACAGACCCTGCAAATTCTCTTAAAGGACCCAGTCCCTGAGTATTTGGGCATTGTTGCCCTCACAAGGACAGCTTCTTCTTGTAGTTTGAGTGAATGATAGGTGTACTAATACACTCCATCACACACACACACTGTCAGAAACACCTACTCAAAAGTTTACATAGTTTTCTAATACCTTGAGAATATGGTAGTTAGCTGCAAAAGTAAACAGCGGGGTTGGGATAACAGGATACAATTAATTAGGCAAACACTGAGATCGGGTGCATAAAAAGCACCTAGATGGCACTTTATTTTATATTTTTGGGAAAAAGGTGACTAAGGGGACATGGGACACCTATCCCATCACCGGGCACCTTCTTCTGACAGAGGTCACTCTGTCACATACCTTCCCACTTAAGAAGGCAACCATCCTAAGATTGTCCGATACACATACCCATCACAATCAGGGGCTATAGTGGAGCTCTGGCCCTCCCTCACCATGCAGCTCCACCCCAGGGTCCCTTAAACAGAGTACGTAATCATAAAGTCCCTCACTGATAACATACTTACACTACCCTGGGACTCCTACTACTTTAATAACATTCACTGTTACCTTTATTCCATCAGCAAGAATAGCTACTAATCACATAACATGGGTTTTTCAACTTCCATTTGGAACATCTGCCACCTACCAATAGCGTGTCCCAATAGATATTTCCCCTGGAGGTCAATTTCCACTGTAACCTCCTTGTATCCAGACCAAAAAATACAGAAAACAGTAAGGAATAGATCAAAAAGACACTCTGATAAGTGGCTAGCGTATCAGATGACATGGAAAAAGGTGATAGAGAAGATATATGGAACAAAAACTGTTACAACAGTATTTTTCAGTTTTCAGACGTTGTGGATAAACAGTATCCCCCTTCCCTCATCCTGGAAGGGGATGGAGCTATGGCCCATTCTCATCCATTAGCTCCACCCCAGGGTCCCTTAAATCAGTAATCAGTTAAGTGACGCACCATCTACTCACTAACATTACTTTACTCTAGGGTTATAAAACAGCATTGGAGATAAATCCACCTTCCCATTTTACCAGTCTACATGTACTTCCATCAGCACACAAGGGGTATGTACTATAACCCTCTGAGGTTTTTATCCCAGAAACAGCTAGTAGGGAAAGTGGAACACAGTCCAGTGCTAACCACCATCTAGTACCCCTTAACCTATGTAGGTGTGTCCCCCTCTTCCATGGGTGCCATTTCTTTAGGCCCTCCCACCTTTGGGTTCCACCTTCTACCCATCTGTCAGGTACCCCCTGATATAGAGCACTGGTTCCTACAGAGGCAGCCACCTGCCTATACATTCCTGGACAGTAATATCTTGAAGTGATTTCACTCAGCATTTACCCATGGTCTAAGGACCTAGTGTGCTTGGAGCAAACAGACTCCAACACCTCCCTCCTGTAAGTCATGGTACCACCACCCTGGCATCTACTTGCCTGGTACAGGGATTGGGTTTCATGTGATGCAAAACACTCCCATTTTAGTTCATATCACCACAACTTAGGTCCCCTACCTCCATTTAACATTTTACCCTCATGCACAGAAATATGAGCCTGTAAGCTGGTTAACTCAGCATCTCCAGCCTGCAACATTTCCCAGTCAGTAGGCGGGTTACTGGTACATACATCAGCTACACAAGTCCCATTAAGTACCACAGTCTCTTGCAACTTGCTTGCAGTCTTCACCCCAGCACTATCATGTCCAAACACAGTCTTACCTGGGGACTTCTCATGGTCCTTCCCTTCCCGAATACCATCCTCCTCCAGATAACAGCCTGGGAAAATGGGCAACAATGGAATATCCATAAGTACTGGCTGCACATGCCCCGGCAAGGAATCCTCTTCCTCTATATAACAGCCAGGAAAAATTGGCAATACTGGTAACCAGGACTACATCTGTGGGCCCTCTTCTTCTCAATGCCCATGTTCCTGGTCATCTGCAGCAACATCTGGTTCCTCCGAACAGGTCGTCTCCAAAAGCACCTGGTAACGTCGCTCAGCCTCCCTCTGACATCAGTCCACCTCTAGTCACTTCCCACTGAGCCAGTTCACCAGTTGGACAAGTTCCACCATCTGGTCTCCGAATCTCTCAAGCTGCTGTGGTACCTCGCCCAGGTCACCACCTCCGGTACTCCACATCCTTGAATCTGGTGCCATGCACCACTGTCTGTTCTTCCCAAACAGTATCAGGGCTAATAACACCTGACTGGAATCCCCCAGATTCCTGGACTTCCAGTCAGATCCCTCTTTTATACCAAGTGTAGCAGGGTTGGGATAACAGGATACAATTAATTAGGCAAACATTGAGATCGGGTGCATAAAAAGTGCCTGGATGGCACTTTATTTTATATTTTTGGGAAAAAGGTGAACATGGGGACTAGGGACATCTATCCCATCACCGGGCACCTTCTCCTGCCAGAAGTCACTCTGTCACACCGCCCTACAGATTTCCATTTATTTTCCAGATTTTCAGAACTTCAACATCTGCATTCTCACTACAGCTCTCTCCCTGCAGAAACAGCTCTCTCTCTCTCTCTGTAACAACATCCAGCATCCAGTACAGACCCTGCAGGTTCTCTTAAAGGACCCAACCCCTGAATATTTGGGCATTGTTGTCCTCACAAGGACAGCTTCTTCTTGTAGTTTGAGTGGGTAATAGATGTACTAATACATTCCAACACACACACTGTTAGAAATACCTACTCAAAAGTTTACATAGTTTTCTAATACCTTGAGAATATGGTAGTTAGCTGCAAAAGCAAACAACAAGACATGACAGCATGTGGATTACTATTCCTGAACCGCACACTCAGGTGTATTGTAAGGCATGAGGTGCTTGCGCTGAGTGCCTTCAACCACTGGAAGTGCAGTTCAGGAATAGTAACCCATACCCTGAACTGTCTTATTGCACTTATAAAATGGATTCACTTAAAAAAAAATTAAGATAAGTTTAGCAGTGTGGTTAACATTCCTGAACTGCATGGCTTTGGAACCTTCTCCACTAATCAGGAAGCAGGGTTTTCCCTACACGTGTTCTTATGCCCCATACTGTACTGTTAGTTTAATTTTATATCTCTTATTACTTACTTGGTATGAAAGAACAGAAGAAGGCCAGAGCCAATCGAGACTGTTCCCCACACTATGTGGGACATTATTTATCTATTATCCCTCAACCAAACATCTAATTTGTTTTTAAAGACAGTGGCACTAGTTGCCTCTACCAATTCTTGTGGCAAGGTGTTCCATACAATGGATGCTCTTATTGGAAAAAAGTTTCCCCTTCTGATGGTTTTATAAGTTTTTACTTCAAGCTGTTTATTATGCAGTCTCGAACATGTCTCCTTTGGAGAGTGTTAGACCACATTTTTCCATTAGATCTGGTGAATTTATTAAATTAAAAACCATAAGCATATCACCTCTTAATCTTTTAGTTTGAAGAGAGAAGGACCAGTAGCTTTTTAATCTGTTCTGATAATCCAAGTTTGTTAATCTTGGAATCATTCTAGTTACTCTCTTTGAACCTGTTCAAGAATTACTATGTCTTTTTGGTTTGGACTCAGAAAAGGGAGCCATAGTCTAGATACGGTCTAATGTATGCCCTATACAATGGAATAAGGCATTGTTCAGTGCGATTAACAAAAGTGCATTTTATTTGCCTCAAAAGTCTGTTGGTCATGCAAGCAGTTCTAACACAGTGATCATTTGATGTAAGTTTACTATTAACATATATCCCTAAATCTTTTTTCACAATTTGATGAGTGAAGTGGTAGTCCGTTTATATAACATATCGTTTTTGGATTATTTACACCGAAATGCACTACTAAACATTTGTCTTGATTAAACTGCATATGATTTTCATTTGCCCAAAGTGTTAATTTTTCCAAATCCTTCTTTAATGCAGAAATATTTTCTTGATTATTAACCTTTCCCCCCAATTTAGTATAGTCTGCAAATTTAACCATGAAGTTATTTGGCCCTGTTTGTAAATCACTGATAAAGAGTTTAAACAATATTGGTCCCAAGACCGACCCCTGTGGTACACCACTTGTCACACTACCCAAATCAGACAAGATATCATTAATTCTGACTCTCTGAGAACGGTTTGTCAACCAGTTTAAAGTCCAGTTGACAATATTGGGTGACAAACATAGATTGTGCATTTTAGTAATGAGTTTTTCATGTGAGACTTTATTGAAAGCTCTACTAAAGTCCAAAAGAATTACATCAGTAGGGATACCCACATCTAGTAGAGTACTTATATTATTGTAAAAAGATATCAGATTGGTGGTGCAGGAATACTTGGGAGTAAACCCATGCTGATTTGAATCATAAATTCCTAATTTTTTACAATCTTGATCTATTAGAGACTTCATTACTCATTCCATTAATTTACCAGCCACTGAGGTCAGGCTAATTGGATGATAATTTTGCACAGAACCTCTATTGCCTTTTTTTAAATATGGGAGTAACTATTGCTGAACGCCAATCATTTGGTACAATGCTTTCTTGTAAGGATTTATTGAAGATAATTATTTATTTATTTATTTATTAAATTTTGGTGACTGGGTAGGCTCACTGAGCCCTGAAGGTCCCTTTTCAGGGGTGACCTTGGATAACAATACAAGTTATAAGAATGAACAAGGACATAAGGAACATTTGAGGCATTGTGAGTTACATCATGAGGTGGTTACAGTAAAGAAAAATAGTGGATACAGGCATGGTTACAGGTATGGTAAAAGAAAAGCACTGGATACAGGCATGGCTTACAGGCACGGTAAAAGAAAAAGCAGTGGATGCAGGCATGGGTACAGGCATGGTTATCATCATGACATGTAAGCAATTGGTAGTATTTTGCATATAGTTTATTCAGGGGTTACATGTGGCCTCTGGTGAGCAGTCTATATAAGGAAGGTAGTAGGAAGGTATAGAAATATTTATAAAGGTTTCGATCAGAAACCATGGATGAATACCGTCTGGGCCCAGACTAGTATTTTTTTTTAGTTTTTTGATAGCCTGTATAATGTCAGTTGGATAGAACCTATGATAATCTACGTGGTGAACTTTAAATGTACTAATAGGTGATTTTTGAGAGAAGTCAGAACAAAAGTACTTATTAAAGAGATTCAAGGTTTCTATATCAGATAGAGAAGAGCCATTGGTTATAATGGGACCAATGGCCCTTGATACACCTTTGTTACTATTTATATAGGAGAAAAGAGATTTGTGACAGTCTTTTGTGTGAGCTAATTTAATTCTAGCTTATTTTTTGCCAATTTAATAGAATTTTTATGTTTTTCACAGATAGTCTGTATTTATGTAATAGAGTAGTTTTAAATGGAACAGAACTATTCTTAAGTTTCCTAAAAAGTTAAATTTTTATTTTAATCTGATTTTTAATTGTCTTTTGTTGAACCAAGGGGGAATTTTTCCTTTATTATTAAATTTCCTCTTAGATGGAATAAAGGTATTTTCCAAATAATGTACAATGTTTTTAAAAAAGTCCCAAGCTTGTTGTATTGTACAATTAAGAAGATTAGATTCCTAGTTTATGTTTTGTAAGTACTCATTGATTTTAGAAAAATTTGCTTTATTATAATTTTTTGTACAGTATAACTTCCTTTGTGTAGTTTTAAACTGTTGAATTTCAAAAAGAATAGATGAATGATCACTGGTCCCAAGTGGATTCCAAATTTGTAGATTGCTAATTTGTTGCTCTATGTTAGTAAATAATAGATCCAAAATATTAGGACCTCAAGTGGGTTCAGTAACAAGTTGTTGTAATCCAGTACTAACTACCACATCTATTAGCCCTTTCTCGGCATAGGACTGTCCTGAGAATGAGTCCCAGTTACTATGAGGGAGGTTAAAGTCACCAAATATTACAGTATCTTGAGATTCTGAAAAATGTGTAATTTCTTTAAACATATCAGTTGTGTAATCTGAATTTGCAGATAGAGGTCGATAGATGTTACCAATAGTTATATAGGACTGCTCCTTCAATAAGATTTTAACCCATATAGTTTCCAAAGGAAAGGGAGAACACACTTCAAAAGAAGGAATGTCATTTTGTATGTACATACAAACTCCACCACCTTGCTTATCTAATCTGTTTTTATGATATAACTTATAACCTGGAATTTCTCTGGAACAAATTGAGGATGCGTCCCACCAAGTTTCAGTGACTCCCACCACACCTATATTTAAAGTTTTACATTTGGCTTCGAGTTCTGCTAATTTGAGTTGGTTTAAAGATCTTGCATTCAAAGCTAGGAATTTACATTTAGTTGTAATAATATTTTGGTAAGTATTCAGAGATTTGGGAATAGACCCATTCTCCCCCATTGTTTTTTAGTTTAAACAATGATTTATGATTTTAGTGATACTTTTCCCCATAAGTGTACTACCCCTACGACTGAGATGTAAACCGTCCCAGCGAAACAAGGAAGAATGATCTGAAAAAATGATTCCCAGTGGGTAATACAGGGTATATCCTGCTTAAAACACCACTTTCTCAGCCATTCATTTAGAGCTTTGATTTTCTGCATCATGGTAGATGTTGCTCTCGGGACAGGTAGAATTTCAGATATACATACACAGCATCCCCTATCAAGTAACAGGTTACATAACGCCACATAGTCCTGTTGTAACTGATTAAATGGGGTGTTGTTTATATCATTAACACCGGCATGTATGATAACCAGTGGATTTTCCCCCGCATTTTGTAAAATTTTAGGCATCATGGAAGTAATGTCAGATACCCTGGCCCCACAGAAGCTAGAACAAGTGCGGTTGCTCTTGTCACTATTGCATACCGCCCTGTCAATATGCTTAATGATTGAATCTCCCAGGACTAACACTTGTTTTGAGACAGTAGGGGTACAAGAATCAGAAACAGGTGATTGTTTAACACACTCTGGAGCGATTAACTTAATAGGTATTGATTTGGTAGCTTGAGACTTACTAGGACAAGTATTCATGGGCATTAACTCCTGATTGAAAAGTGTTTTTAAACAATTATTATCAACAGAGGGTGATGCACAGGATAAATCATGTAGCACTTCATTATTTGATACAGTCAATTGCTCAAACCTATTACGGTTTCAATAGGGGCACTATTGTGTATTTGACCGCACCTCCATTTTTTAAGAGGCTTTGTGACAATGGTCCAGTCATCATTATCATGAGAAGAGGGCAGATGATCACCCACCTTATAAGAGGGGGGGCAGAGGCAACAGGTATACTAGTACTAGTCGTTACAATTGTCACCTCATCAGGAGGCACAGAAATGCTACCTAAATGTGAAGGAAACTGTTCATTAGAATGAAGTTGTTCATCCATAAGATCAATGTAACTTTCCAATTCCCTAATATCAGTAGAAACTGGTTTAATATTAAGCAGAAATGCTATCTCTGCTTCAAGAGTAGTAATCAGATGGCAATTAGCACATACATACTTGCTCCTATACTTTCCCTCATTATACATCAAACATTGCATACAATTACTAAGTTCTTTTTCCATTATTAAAGGTGTATATTTACTAAGTAGAGGATATGCTAAAATTATTTTATCCAAGTTTGTCTAATGCCAGCAATTTCAGTGTGCCCAGCGGACCTAGCAGACACACGCAAACACGCGTGTCTCTGCTCTTGTCTCCGCACGCAGCCCCACGCACGCTCACCCCGCTCACTAGAGGGGCAGGTTTTAAGATGAAAAACCAGAAGTAAGCATCCATTCACTTCTGGTTTTGGCACAAAGTAAAAATAACAATATTTACTTAAATTCAGCAAGATTCTGTGAGTTGAAGGTTTATAAGTCCTTAAAAGGGCAAGAGAACCACCAGGCAACAGTGCTTTTAACAGAGAGATGTTGTTGTGGGGTAGGAGGTATACTAGCCTATTGCTAGTCCTCCAGGTTCCCACAATGCTGTGCTATTCACTGAAGAGTCAGTTACAAGCAAATGGTACCACACAATACAGCAACAGTTAAAACAAATATATTAATAGTATATCAAAGTATATTGGTGCACTACACTACTCCACCTCTCACCGGAGGTTCACTATATCAGTAGCAATGCCACTATTAAATGCCCCGTTCGCTAGAGAGGCAGGTTTTAAGCCGAGAAACTGGAAGTAAGCGTCCGTTCACTTCCGGTTTTGGCGTAAAGTAAAAATAACAATATTTACGTAAATTCAGCAAGATTCTATGAGTTGAAGGTTTACAAGCCCTTAAAAGGGCAAGAGAACCACCAGGCAACAGTGCTTTTAACAGAGAGATGTTGTTTTGGGGTAGGAGGTATACTAGCCTATTGCTAGTCCTCCAGGTTCCCACAGTGCTCTGCTATTCTCTGAAGAGTCAGTTACAAGCAAATGGTACCACACAGGGTTGACAAAACCAATGTTTCTCTATGATCCTTCCCTTCCTACTGCCAAACAGGAAGTTCCTGTTGACAGTCAAATCCAGTAGCTATAAAAATAGAACTGGCTTAGGGTGGGATGAAGGGCAATTAGTAAGAAAAAAGGCTAGCAACAGGAAGTTGTAATTTGAGTCACCTGCTTTTATAGTGTCTAAGCCACACCCCCAATTAAGCTCTCTCTCCTTCTACTGGTTTAGCAAAGTAAGCCGATACAGTACCCTTCACAGCACAGAACACACACTGACTTTCTTTCTTTTCTTTCTTTTTTAACCCTAAATAAGACTCTTCTACTTCTAATAAAGTATCTGTCTGCTTAATCTCAACAGACACTGACTCCTGCTAAGATATAAGTGTTAAATTAATAAGAAAATGTAGCTTCTTCTAGTTAGCTGTTTTCTGCTCTACAAGCAAGGCTAGCATACCTAATTTATACTACCTTTTTATTCCTTGGTGTCCCCAGTTTTGAACGCCATCACCCGCTACAATTTCATCAGTTGAGGATGCTGACATGCTCGTACACTGTGAGCAGTGTGCACTGTGTCCCTTTGTGTTCACACATATGTCTGGCAAGACAGCGCTTTCTCTAGTGATTTATTTTGCCCACAGAGTGAACATGCACTCAATGCTTTAGTGCTCTAGTTGCTGTCAGAATATATTGAGAGTGTTCAAAAAGGACAAGTCAGAATCACACTAAGCAACTCATTCTCAACTACCAGTTTAATGCTGTACTGCACAAAGACTCCTAAATACAGAGATTACTGCATGTTCCCTTTGTATTTACTGTGTGTCTGGACCATGGTGACTGTCCTCATGGGTGATGTAGCAACATAAAGCTGGGCATGGGGTTCAGTGTTGTTGACAAGGACCATTAAAAGGTTAAGCCTTCAGTTCAATTGGCAGGAGGAACCGACCACCTGTCCCCTTTCTGTGCTACTTAAACCAGCTTCCTTCAGCCTCATTCAGAAGATCTGTTTCTTTGCTGCAGACAGAAGCTTTGCCAGGGCTCTGCCACTCTCCATCTCCTTGTGTTTGCTGCTGCTTTTCCTCACTGCCCTTTGGGCTTTTTATTATGTCTGTATGTTCAGCGTCTGTTTGGTTTGTGCCTTCAGAGGTTTTCTCGGTTAGTATTTTGTCTTTCTACTTTCCCTGGCTGTAGCATTGGGTGTCCTAGGTTACACTCATGCTGCATACGTGTCCTCTTTTTTTTAATAATTTCTTTTTATTCATGTATAAAGTAGACAACACTTAGTAAACCTTTGGTTCCAAGGCATATAAATGCAATAGACAGAAAAGAGCATATTAAGGATGTAATGCTATCTCCCTGTGTTACAACACAGTGGGGGAGTATCAACAAACAAAAGTTTACTTTATACTCTAAGAATATATTCACGATGACAGATGTTGACAACTACCTTCTGAATTCTTAAGGGACCACAATCCCCCATGTAATGGGGAGACAGACACTATAGGCTTTACAGTCTACTGTCTGCCTTATTAATCTAGTCTAGTACCCAGTATAGTATAGATGTCAGCCATTATCGTGAACCTCCTATGATAATTGTCTATGCTAAATATTGTCTGGAGTGTATTCACACTCATGAAGTGTCAAAATATATTTCACAGTTCACATAAATGCCTTAAATGATAATTATAGATCTGGTAAAGGTAGATGTAATCACAGACAGTGCTTCCACTCACCCCAAGGTGTTCTTCATGAAATATATTAAACAGCTAAACTATAAAGAAAAAACAGTTTTGCAAAAAACAGCAAAACAGTCTACATTTGTAGAACTCTAACAGCTGAATTATTAGATGACATGCCCATTTTTTAATGTCCCCCCTACTTTTACAGCAGATAAAAATGAATAGATTACAGCAGTAATACAATAGTAAGAGAGCAAACCTGCATGGCCCTCATACTTGGATTATTGGACTGGATCAGCAGAATTTTCTATAACGACAGAAACTGAGAACCGTGGTGTGTAAGGCTTTGTACAAGAGTAGAGAACCAGTGCACATATAACATCATTAGGAATCGACCATGTGGTTACGTCCTTCTTGGCCCTACTAGTCTCCACCCACAGGCACATGTGACTACCTAATTATATCAACCATATCTCCTTATACCTCTCATTAATAAGTTAATAAATTCATTGAAGACCCATGTGTTTTAATATATAACAATAATATAATGTATATGAACTTAAGCATTGCACATAGCACAGCAGTCATAGGGGATGAACTGTAAAAAAACAACAACAAAAACAAAAAAAAAACAACAGCAGCTGTTAGCACAGAGTCCAAACTTCACATTTTAAAGTCAATATAAAAGCCATCAAACAGCTTCATCTTCTGATTCTGGATAATCTTCCTGTTAGGCAAAGTCCTCTTTCAGTTTAAGCATTTTTTGCCTTCCTCTCCAGGGTCATTAGAGAGCAATACTTTATCAGAATACGTTATTCTGAGCTTAACCGGCAAGAGAAGAGAATGTAAGATGCCTAGCTGCTGGAGATTCTGATGAAATGCTTCAAATGCCTTTCTTCTCCGAGAGGTTGCATAGGATAGATCAGGAAAATAAAGTAGTCTGGTCCCATCGACCATCTGATTCTGTCCTTTTGCCTTTGCAGCCTGCAGGATAAGTTCCCTAATGTTGATGCCAGTTGTTACAATTAAGATAGTTCTGGGTCCATCTGCATCTGTTGTCCTCCTTCTGGGGGTGATATGATATATCTTTTGGATACTGCCCTGCAGTTCCAGCTCAAGGGTGTCTTTATTATTATTTTTAACACATACGCAAACAAGTCTTCTCCCTCGGTTCCCTCCGCAGCTCCCAAAACATGGACATTGGCTTGATGGGCACCATTCTCTAAATGCTCAAGGTGCATCTGTAACAGTTCATTTTTCTGGATGACTCCCATGGATGCCACCATAGCTTTTTAAGCCTTATTGGCCACATGGTGGGAGTCCGCTGAGACCCCTTCTAACATTGTTTCCATGACTGCAACATGGGAGTTAAACACACTGACTTTTTTGTCCATGTCATGTACTAACTTTTCAAGCTCCAGTACTGCCTTAAGACTTCAGTATTTGGGGGCTCTACCCACCATCTTCTGTCTTCCCCTTGTCAGACCCAATGTCCTGTGAACTCACAGTTTTGGGGCTTTCTCATCCTCTCAATAACTTCACTATTTGTCTAGAAAGGTAACCGGATTACTTCTACACATCAAAGAAATAAGGAAAATAACCAAAAGATAGGTTTAACCACTGTAGCATTATAAATTCTAAAGGACTGAGTAGGAGCTCTCCATGAGCACATCTGTCCTTGTCGGCCACTAGACACCCTCCCTCCCACATGTCCTCATTTAACTCCTGTGTTTACTTATTAAGTTTTGTTTTTGGTGTACTTACTGGTTTCTATGTCCTACCTACAGTATGTCATTCTGCTGTATTTAGCCGTATTTTCTCAATTTGCTCTACCTGCTGCCCATACCAAGCTATTTGAAAACTTTCCCGGTCAGTTCCACTGCATTTCTTCTCATTAATTTAATCTGGCTCTAGCCAGATAGCTGGTCCCACTCATTCTCAGTCATTTCAGCCAACTTACTCAGTCAGCTTAAGTATTTTCACCTCAATCTTTATTACAGCTTGTGGCTTCCTGTTTATGGCAGAGTTTTAGCTATGATTTTGGCCTTTGATATGCATTCATATTTTAAGTACCTTTTCATTCCTTTTACTCTAAATCAATATCAGTCATGCCTTTCAGCAGTCATCATTCAGCCAGTCTCAGTCATCTCAGTTATTTCTTCAGCTGTCATCACTCAGTCAGCCCATTCCTGCTTCCATGCCATCAGGCTGTATGAACGCATTCATATTGGCTATTGTCATATTTTCAGAATCTTCCCATGAGGGTTTGCCCAGTGGGTAGACATGCCTGCTTGCTCTCCAAGAAGTCTGCATTTTGAGAGGGAGTCCCTCATCATGGGCGGGATCCTTCTCTGTAGGATGCTTGTCTCCTGTGATGCCTCCTGTCTGTCCCACTAGGTGGTAAAGTCCAGTGCAGCAGGGGATGCTTTCATTGTGCTGAGTCAGTGGCATCTGATGGTGTAATATTCAAAATGTCAGTTGCTGGAGGGTAGAGCCCTAAGCCCATGTGAGTTCCTTTAGCTGTACAGACCCCGTCAGCAGCACCTCCGAAAGCTTTTCCTGTGCTGCCGAAGATCCATGTGTTTCTCATTCTGTATCCCTGTCCTTTAGTTTCCAGTCAAGGTTAGGCCTCCTCATGATCTTGAGGCTGGGTGCTGTCCTTAACACAGTCACTACTCTCCTCATTCCAAGGTTTGAGAGTGGACCTTCTTCAAAGGGGACTTCCTGTCACTGTAGAGATTACTTCGTGGCACCCCCACAGCATCATCCTGTTAGGGGGATAGAGGGGTAGTTATCTCTCCAAAACACCCCCAGGATTAAATTCCAGATTAGAAAGCTGAACTGTCATAATGATGGAGGACACAGCAGAAGGGATACAGGACCTAAGGGAAGATCTGGAAAAGCTAGAGAGGTGATCTGGGATTTGGCAACTTGACTTCAGTGTAAAGAAATGCAAGGTTATGCACATTGGAGCCAAGAACCCAAGGACTGAGTACAGCCTGGGAAGTGTCTGGGTATCTACATCAGAGGAGGAGGAGGAGAAGGACCTGGGACTCATGATCACTAGGGACCTGAAACACTCCATGCAGTATACCAAGGCCCCTGGAATTCTGCAGTTCTGCGGTTGCAGAATTTGCCGCAGAATTTGCATCATGCCGCAGAATATATATAGTGCCGCAGAATTCATTGTTTTTGGTGAATTTTCATATAAATATTCTGTTTTTCCATAGTGTCAGGCTTTCTTTCCCACCTCGTTTATCCTGAAGCCCCTCCTCTATGCTCAGCAAATGATGTCATCGATGACATCACATCATATTTAGCCAATGACAGGACTGCATTCTGCCAGAGAAATGAATAAATCATGCCGCAGAAATCAGAAAATGCTGCCACAGAAGTCAAGGGGCCCTGCTGCAGAAATCAGAAAATTCTGCCGCAGAACACCAGGGGCCCAGAGTATAGCCTAGAGGTTATAGTAACAAGCTGTGAATGAGCTTGGTACATCCAGCAGGCCAGACCTGGGTTTGATTCTCATAACTTCCACTTGCATACTGTGCAACTCTGAGCACATCACTTAACCGCCCAGTACTCCCAGGTCACCCCTGAAAACAGGCACTTGTGTCCAGAGGGCCTTACCAGGTTACCAAAGACTAAAATAAAAATAAATGTAGAAAAGCAGCAGCCAAAGCAAATAAAATGGTGGGCTGTATTGTCAGGTGCATCATCAGCAGGCAGAAGGAGATAATACTGCCCTTGTACAGGTCATTAGTGAGTCTGCATCTTGAGTACAGCGTACAGTACTGGTGCTCATATGATAAAAAGGACATAAACCTGCTGAAGATGGTCCAAAGGAGGGCAACTAAGATGATCATGGGCTGACAGGGTAGGATGTATGAGGAGAGGTTGGGGGCCCTGAGCATATACTCCCTGGAGGAGAGACGGGGGGGGGCATGATTGAGACCCTCAAGTCTTTGAAAGGAATAATCAGGATGGACAAGGAGGGTCTCTTCAAGCTTAGTGGGAACCAAAACACAAGGGGACATAGTCTCAAGTTGGGGGGAGGTTAAAGAGAGAGAGGCAAACAGGCACTACTTCACAGAGAGGTGGTGGTGGTGGGGTGGAATGGGCTTCCTGAGGAAGTGGTTTTCTTGAAAATAGTAGGCAGTTTCAGAAGAGGCTGGAATAGAGTTAAGGGGAAAATCAGGGTCAAGAGAGGGACAGACGATGAGGAAAGGTGGATTGGGGAGGCAGGGTCAGTAGCTGATGCCAAAGACCCAGCAATACATGCAGACCCAATAGATCTAATGGCCTTATTCTGCTGGCTTTGTAGTATGTTAGTATGATAATTTCCATACCAGGAGGGATGGCGGCCAAGGCCATGGAACCCCAGAGATCTCCTCTTCAGGATCCTTTTTCTCTCTCCTGAGTGCCAAAAGCCATAGTGTAGTTCATACATTTAATTATAGCGTTTACCATAGTAGCAGTATTTCCTCTGAGAGTTGGGGTTGGATAGTGGTTTGCTTTTATCATCGTACAATCCTGACACCCCCCCCCTTTAGGAAATCATGCCTCTGTCTGCTATCGATTGTCACCAGCTTTCAGCTGTCTATGCCAGTACTCCACTCAATCTGTGTTTGTAACACTTGCTTTGCATTTCTTTTGGGCTCCTTCTTAAGGTACCTTTGCTTTAAAGAATTTAGTTTATGTGCACCTCTAGAGGTGGAACCCTCCTCAAGAGGGTTCTTTTGCCTTCACAGTACCCCAGTAGGGTGTTAGTCCCACAGGGGACAAAGAGCACAAATGGCCAAATCATCTGCATATAACAATCAAACAACTCAATCATATGACTAGCTTCTTGACTATTAACAATGTTGCACAGATATTACGCCACACTTTGGTTGAACACACCCAATGAATCAATTAGCATTTATCTCCCATACCTAACATCATATTCATAGTATCTCTAAATTAAGCCACTTCACATTTGAAGAAGTCATCGCTAGACCCTAACATCTTGATGAATTACCGATTGGCCTCAAATCTTCCCTTTTTGGAGAAGATTACTGGGAAAGTGGTTGCAGAACAGCTTGAGACTCACCTCATGACCTTCCAGATTTATGGGCCTCTCCAGTCAGGATTTAGGGCTATGCACAGTGCAGAGACCTCACTAGTACGGGTGTTGAATGACCTGCCAGAGCGAGGGATAGGGGAGAATGATCTAGTCTCGTCCTCCTTGATCTGTTGTCAGCATTTGACACTGTGGAACATCGGTTGTTGTTGGGCAAGCTGTGGGAGTATGTTGTACTCACTGGCAAGGTCATCAGCTAGTTTGAGTCCTTTCTCCAGGGCAGGACCCAGAAGGTGGTGTTGGGGAATTATTCCTCAAGCCCACAGGTCCTGTCTTGTGGAGTACCTCAAGGTTCTGTCCTTTCCCCCATATTATTTGCAGTGTATATGCTCCCTGTGAGGGTGGTCTGGGCTTGGGTTTCATTGCTACGCCAATGATACCCAGCTCTACCTTTCTTTTACACTGGGAAGAACAGATGCAGTTGATGTACTGAATCAGTGCTTGGCCGAGATCTGGGCTTGGATGTCATCAAACTGGTTGGGCCTTAACCCTGGGAAGACTGAAGTGTTGGTGGTTGAGCTGTGTCGAAGGGGGGGAGGGAATTTAGAGGCATCTGGGGAGGACGTGGGGCTGTATATTGGCACGTCCAAACTGGAGGCCTCTAACAAGGTGAGAAATTTGGGAGTCCTTCTGGACAGCGAGCTGACACTGCATAGCCAAGGTTGGCAGTAGTCCAGAATGGATTTTATCATCTTCAGCATGTAATATCACCCAAATAAAATTCCTTGTTCCTCTTGATGATCTGGCCACACTGATACACGTGTTTGTCACCTTAAGGCTCGACTACTGTAATGTACTCTACCTCGGGATTGGATGAGGTGCACTGTGGCACCTGCAGCTGCTGCAGAATGCTGCGGCATGGCTACTGACTGGTCTTCTGAGATCATGTCATATTATGCCCATGCTGTGCAAGCTGCACTGACTGCCGGTACGGTGGCACATCTCCTTCAAATTAGGTCTATTGCCCTATAAAGCCCTGCAAGGGCTGGGTCCAGGTTACCTGGAGGAGCTCCTGCATCCCCACAGGCCTAGATGCTTTCTCCAATCAGCAGGTGTGGGCCTCCTAGAGATGCTGAGAGCTAGATTGAAATTATCAATACATTGGTCTTTTGAAGTGGCAGCACTCATCCTCTGGAATTTGCTGCCTGGGTACCCGAAGGAGGCCTCCTCTGTAGCTATTTTTAAAAGGCAACTGAAAACATTCTTGTTTCAAGAAGGCTCTGGATTGTTATAAGTCTATTGTAGAGTATAGTGGAATATAAGGGGTTTATATTATGTATTATCTGCTATCTTTATATTTGTTAGGATTGCTATAGGTAGGATTTTATTATTGTTGTTTATGATGTGATAAATTGTAAGGGTACCCTAAGCGTCTAGGAAGGGCACCCTAAAGAAATAAAATCTATTTCTACTACCTTATGCTCCTATCTGTCCTGGGTTAATTTTTGTAAGCTTCATTGAATCCCATGCCCAGCTTTATAGTATCACTTCAGCCATGGGAACAATTACCTTTGTCCCCAACTCTCAGTACATATAATGGCAGAATACACCGAAGGTTAGGAATAGAAGGGTACATGGGAAATAAGGTGGTGATTTCATCGAGTGAAGCTGGGGGTGAGTCTGTCATGGGGCCAAAGGCATTGCAAGATAAAACTACCACTTAGTTTTTGCTCTGCTGGATAGCCTTTAAACAAATAACATGTCAGTTTCCCGAAATCTCTCGGAGTGGAGCAGCAGGAGCATACTCATATCAACCATAGATAAAGACACAATTACACAATAACAAATGAAATGTAATGAGAATAGTGAAGTGTGAGAAGTAAAGATAAATTAGATGTTTTATACACTCGGAGGCAGAATACCAGAGAGGATATTTGTAACAAAAGCAGTATGTAGGATCCATAAAGGATGCAAGGAAGAGATAATTTCCAAATGGTTTGGGCTATCTCTCCTAACCACATACACATACATACACTCTAAAGCCTTAAGCCCAGATAGTGACTGCACTGCTCTGTGGCATCCCAACAAGGCAAAACATGTGTTTTAAGTTTGTTCCCTTGACCGCAGCTGAAATGATGTACAAGCCCGTATAGAAAATAACTTTTGGTGAAGCTTTATCATCCTACCCCCTACCCACATGTGTGTAAGCACACACACACACACACACACACACACACACACTTGAGTGCAAGTAAAGATAAATCCCAAAGGGAATGACTTTGCTTGAAGAGATAAACAGGATTAGAACAGTGTAGGAAGAAGCCATGTTCATTAAACATTGCAGTATGTTCTAACAAGCATTTGCCAATGCCGAATGTTTGCTTGCTGGTATTAGCATTTGAAATGCAGGAGTTAGACCGATGCAGAATAGGAATGGCAGTGAAGTATGGAAGTTCACGCCAACCCCACCTCCATCTTGTAGAGATGGAGAGGCATTGGGGTAAGTGTGTGGGTTGTCACCCATGACGGTCATGCCATGTCACCTCACCTTATTCTGCAGACAGTGACAAGTGTTTAGGTGTGCCTTAGGGTGTCTGGCTGTACAGTGACCCCATTCCACACGGATATGTGGTGAAATGGGTGCAGCATAGGAGAATGGGGGGAAGTGTGGGGCCAAAGAGTCCAAGGTACACCTTGATGGCTGTCAGTGGCTGGGAGGTGGGGGTTGGATGGCATGTGTAGTAGAGTCAGCAATCCAAAGGCACAGCCTGATGCCTGTCCGTCTATACAGGGTAGGACTTGATGGTTAGAAACCCTAACGCCTCGGGCGTTTGTTGTTATTTGCAGTACAAATGTTCAACATGGCCTTTTTGTGATCCCACTTCATGAAAGCATTTGGGACCTCGTCTCATGAAGAGTGGCAGTGTGATTTTGTCAATGTGTCCCAAACATTGACTTTCAACAGCGACAGTGCCATTCTGTGCCACATGTACGAAAACACAGATTGGGCAGAATGTGAAGAATGGCAGCTGTGCCATCCATAGGGAGGTGTGAAGGGATGGCAATGTTGAAAATCTGTAGTGGGAATATTAAAAATGCATGCACTTCTGAACATACATGGAAAGTGCGCAACACATGCACGTAACACAGTCATTTTATGGACTGTCGTCACCAGATTTTCAACATAGGCATTTTACGACCTGTGCTCATGAAGAGTGTCACTGTGATTGTGTTAATGTGTCCTGAACACTGATTTCCCACAGCAACCACAGTATTCTGCACCGAAAGTGCAAAATCACATTTCGGCCAGGATGTGATAAATGACAGCTGTACTGTTCATAAGGAGGTGTGGAAAAATGGCAATGTTGAAAATCTGGAATTAAAATATTACAAATGTGTGAAGTTATGAGCATGCGTGCAAACTGTGCAATGCATGCTCGTAACAGTCATTTTATGGAGTTCCATCACCACATTTTCAACATAGGCATTTTAGGACCTCTGCTAATGAACAGTGTCACTAATTTTTGTAATGTGTCCCAAACAGTGATTTCCCACAGAGACAGCGCCATTGTGCACTGGAAGTGCGAAAACACATATTCACCAGGATGTGAAATATGACAGCTGTACTGTTCATAAGGAGGTGTGGAAAAATGGCAATGCTGAAAATATGGAGTGAAAATATTGCAAATGTGCAAAGTTATGAGTGTGCGTGGAAACTGCGTAAGGCACGCTCGTAACACAGTCTTTTTATGGACTTTTGTCACCAAATTTTCAACATAGGCATTTTAGCACCTTTGCTAATGAACAGTGTCACTGTGATTTTCATAATGTGTCCCGAACATGGATTTCCCACAGCGACTGCACTGTTCTGCGCTGGAAGTGCAACAACACATTTCAGCCAGGATGTGAAACATGACAGCTATACTGTTCGTAAGGAGGCACAGAAAAATGGCAATGTTGACAATATGAAGTGAAAATATTGCAAATGTGTGAAGTTACGAGCGTGCGTGGAAACTGTGCAATGCATGCTCGTAACACAGTCATGTCATGGACTTTTCTCACCAAATTTTCAACATAGGCATTTTAGGACCTCTGCTAATGAACAGTGTCACTGTGATTGTCATAATGTGTCCTGAACATGGATTTCCCACAGCGACCACGCTATTCTGCGCCGGAAGTACGAAAACACATTTCAGCCAGGATGTGAAAAATGACAGCTATTCTGTTCATAAGGAGGTATGAAAAAATGGCAATGTTGAAAATGTGGAGTGAAAATATCACAAATGTGCGAAATTACGAGCGTGCGTGGAAACTGCATAACACACGCTCGTAACACAATCATTTTATGGACTTTTGTGACAAAATTTTCAAGATAGGCATTTTAGCACATCTGCTAATGAACAGTGTCACTGTCATTTTCGTAATGTATCCCGAACATGCATTTCCCGACACAACTGCGCTAATCTGCAATGGAAGTGCACAAACACATTTCATCCAGGATGTGAGAAATGACAGCTGTACTGTTCATAAGGAGGTTCGTAAAAATGGCAATGTTGAAAATCGAGTGAAAATATTGCAAATGTGCAAAGTTACAAGCATGCGCAGAAACTGCGCAATGCACTTTCGTAACACAGTCATTTTATGGACTTTACTCACCAAATTGTCAACATAGGCATTTTAGCACCTCTGCTAATGAACAGTGTCACTGTCATTTTCGAAATGTATCCCGAACATGCATTTCCCGCCGTAACTGCGCTAATCTGTACCAGAAGTACGAAAACACATTGTGGCCAGGATGTGAAAAAATAGCAGCTATACTGTTCATAAGGAGGTGCGGAAAAATTGCTAAGTTGACAATGTGGACTGAAAATTTTGCAAATGTGCGAGGTTACGAGCATGCGTGGAAACTGCGCAACTCAAGCTTGTAACACAGTTATTTCATGGACTTTTCTCATCAAATTTTCAACACAGGAATTTTAGGACCTCAGCTATTGAACAGTGTCACTGAGATTGTCGTAATGTGTCCTGAACATGGATTTCCCACTGCAACCGTGCTATTTTGTGCCGGAAGTACAAAAACACATTTCGGCCAGGATGTGAAAAAAATGACAGCTGTTCCATTCATAAGGAGGTGCAAAAAATGGCAATGTTGAAAATCTGGAGTGAAAATATTGCAAATGTGCGAAGTTACGAGCATGCGTGGAAACTGTGCAATGCACACTCGTAACACAGTCATTTTATGGACTTCTGTCACCAAATTTTCAACACATTTTGGCCAGGGTGTGAAAAATGACAGCTGTACTATTCACAAGGAGGTGTGAAAAAAATGCTAGCGTTGAAAATCTGGTGTGAAAATATTGCAAATTTGCGATTCTGCAGGCGTTAGCAACAACAGCGCTGCCTACGCTCATAACACAGTCATTATTTGGATTTTTTCCACCAAATTTGCAACAGAGGCATTTTGAGAGCCCACCTCATGAACACTGACACTGTCATTTCATTAATCAGTCCTGAAAGGTGATTCCTCGCAGTGACCACGAAATCACCTTTCGAGGCCGATTAACGCCATGATAGTGACAGAATTCATGAGGAGGGGTTCCAAAAAACCCATGTTAAAAATTTGGTGCCAGAATTCCAAAAAATGCCCGAGATATGCATCAAAGTTGAAAAAAAACTATTTATTCCATTATACAGCTTACCGGCATTTCCTCAGTTCATGGTCGGCTTTGAAGAGTGCAGACGTGTTCCCGGTCCACCGAAGATCATCACCGGACTCCGGAGGTAAGTATGGGGTGAGGGGGGTATGGGGGAGGCAGGGTGCGCAGTGTGAGGTGCAGGTTGTGGGGTGGGCAGGGAGACGCGAGGGACTGTTTCCTTTGTTTACAGGTGAAAAAAAAAAAGACATCGCAGGGACTTTTTTTTTTAACAGGGATTGGCACACTAGGGTGGGCTCCCAGCATGCCAACCGACTGTTGGGGGCAGTTGTAACCGGACGGGGATTGGGCACCCTGTCGGCGTACTGTCAGCTACTCTTGAGGGACTTATGCTGATGGGAGTGGGCTCCCGTCCAGCACATCAACCGGGAATGGGGGACATAATGCTGACAGGGGAGGGCTCCTCTTCAAGCACTCAAATCACACCGAGGATGCAAGTCGACGGTGATTGGGCCCCCGTCTGCAAAAATACGCTGTGTGGGGAGGGGCACATGCTGCCAAAGGGGATTGGGCACCCCCTCAGCACTGGGGCCACATTAATATTGTTTGTGAATAGGGTGGCAGTGCGCTGCCATGTTCATGAACAATATTACAGTAGCAACGTTCCACCCAGCAATGTCGGGTCGCTCCCTCATTGCAGCAAATTGCTGATGCTGCAATGACGAGGTGGCCCGTGATTGCTGCGGCGAAAACTTTACAACTTGGTGCAACTTCTGGAAGCCAGTGTCATCAGCACACTGTGCCTCCATTGGTGCACCAAGGCCAAGACCCAAAATGCTGTGCCTCCCTTGGCTGCTGCACTGCCACGCCTCCCTAACCCGCTTCTCTCCTAAGCTGTCACATAATGTTTCTTGCGCATGCATGCAAGCAAACATAAAAGTTGCTGTACTCTGTTACTGATTTTGTATGCAAAGTTTAAACCTTTCTGCTGAAATAGTTATCCAGCTCTGTAACACAGAGATAGTTTTGTAACATAAATAGATGGCCTAGTATGGGAAATAATTATGACGTTCATCAGAAGGTCAGCAAGGATTAAAATATCTCAATAAACTGTTTCAGTTGAAAGAAATGTCACAGGGCAGGACTTTGTTTTACTGGGCTGTACTCAATTCAAGGTCACAACAAAGGAACTCTGTGATGAGTAGATTGCTATCTGTGGGAATGGATCTAGAAGCATTGTGTGGAAAGTTTGCCCTGAACATAAAAAGGGCTATCTGATAAGAGTCATGCTTCTGAGGAGCCTCCTTCGATTTCTGGTAACCTTATCAGACAGTGGAAGTGACTGGGTTTGTAGTATGTAAATGCCCAGTAAACAACGTCTTCTGGGGATATGGGTATTAGACTGTGAACTAGTTTGGGCCATCCTTTAGGACTAAAGGGACAAAGGGAGGTTGAACCTTGTAAATAACAGAGAGTTAACTGGCACCACAACTTAGGCACTGACAAATCCAGTTGTGAGTACAGCACAGCAGATATCTGTTGCAAGAAAGGGAACATGCTATTCACTGATCTTATGCCTTAGTGTCAGTTTGGTCCCAAAGAGAGGAAGCAACCCAGAGTCTGGAGGTAAGATATCTTAAACTGTAGTCTGGAGACTGGAGAGGTTCTTCTTTCTGTAATCTTTTCTGTTTAATTGTTTTTTTTTGCATTTCATAGTGTATTTTATCCCTTTGTATTTTACTGTCCAGAAATGTAGAAACACGGATGATGATGACAAAAAAAAAAGACTGATGGTCTATCCAGTCTGCCCATATAAACCTATTTTGGACTTGTGAGGTCTGCACTTACACTATTCTCTGTGGTTCCACCTCCCTCTGCCTTCTAAGTAGCTACTATCCCTTGACTCTATCCCAGCCATGTTTGAAGCCATTTATGGTTTTGGCAACCCCCCTCCTCTGTGGAAAACCATTCCATGGCTCAACAACTCTTTTTGTAAAATAAGAAGTGGTTCAGTCCTTCAAGTACCTTGGTGTGTGACTAGACAGCCAACTTGACTTCTTTGCTCACATTAACACCATCCATGCCAAGCTCCGCCCTAAACTTGGCGCCTTGCACCATAATAAAGATTGTTTGTCTCTGCAGGTCCACCACGTGCTCCTAGTCTTTGACTATACAGACGTGGTCTATGATACTGTTCCCTCAACCTCCCTGGTCCGACTGGATGCTCTCTGCAACTCGTTCTACCACTTTGTGAACAACTCCCCCTTTTGTACTCATCATCGCTCACTTTATTCCTCTTTTGCCGTTCTCCCTCTACCCTCATGTCACCAGTTCCACTGTGCCTCATTCAGATCCAAATAGTGGTTTGGGTTCCTTCCTTCTTACCTCTCATCACTCCTCTCCCTCATCCCCTCTGCCTCCTGCTCCCTCTACTCCAGGGATCCTCACACCTTCGCCATTCCTCATCTCCACTCCTCTGCTGGGCAGTCAGCTTTTCCTATCATCTCCCATCACTTTGGAACCATGTACCCTATTTCCTCACCTTCATTGCTTCCCCTGTCTCCATCAGGTATCAGCTAAAACTCCTTCCCTCCACCTGCTCCTGTTTTTCCTCTACGTGACTGTTTCCCTGCCTCAGAGTAGGGGTGGCTGAAATGCCTTATTTTGTGGCTTCAACCTTGATTGCTCAGTTTGTTATAAATTTGTGTTCTTTGTTTGCTGTTTATTGTAACTGTGAATTATGTCTGTGCTATGTATTTTGTATCTCCTTTTCCCCTCCCCATGGGTCACACCTGGAAATGAACCTCTGATCAGTGTGCCTTTCCTGGCCACTTTTCAAATAAGTAAATAAACAAACAAACAAACAGATAAATAATGCTTCCTCACATCCTTTTTAAACTTTACCAACATTAACTTCCACTCGACCCCATGTCCTAGCTTCTCTGTTCTTGGTAAATAGCTCCCCACAGTCCACCTTGTTAATTCATTTCAGGAAACTGAAGGTCTCTATCATATCACCCCCTCTCTTCTGGTTTCCAGAGCATATATGTTCAGTGCCTTTTCCAATCCTCATAGGATCTGCCCTCCAGGCCCTGAATCATCTTGACCACCCATACTATATACAAAATATAGTATGTAATTTAGTAGTGTAAATATTACACATTTATTTAATATTCTCTTATTGCACAGTGTTTTATTGGGACAGGTAAGCTATTTCTATTGAATAAACTGGTGTTCCACTACCAAAGAGTATGACTACCAAGTATGAAAGTAACCTGCGTCTGATATAAATGTGATGAGAGGTTCCTGGGAGTGATTGAAAGACTGGTTCTAAAGTAAGGCCTTGCACTGAGTGAGTAGTGGCCAGTGGTGGGACTAGAACCAGTCTAGGGTACCCTAACAGTCAGCAAGGTGGTGGCAGCACTGAAATACAAGCAGCCATTTGGGCATCTGATCACTTGTGTGTGTGTGTGTGTGTGTGTGTGTGTGTGTGTGTCTGTATATGTGTGTGTGTGTGTGTCTGTATATGTGTGTGTGCATGGCAGAACAGTGACAGTGGGGTCAGAGGTTTGCCTAAGGCTCATAATAATCTCTCATCAGACTGAGGTGGGGACAGGGTTTTAGAAGGGAAAATTAGCAAGGCTGTCAAGCTGGAGACCTGGTTCTGATGAGAGACCTTAAAGATAATGTGCAGTGGTTTTCAACACCAAAACAGGCAGCATCACTCAATAAGCATTGCTATAAAAACTATGTGGGTTCCACTTTTTGTAACAAAAGTCAACAAATCTGTACCCTTTTCAGTGCTTTTTTGATGTGGTCAATTTATCCAAGGTTATTGGATGCTGAGTCAGCATGCCTCCGGGCTGCTGATGTTATTTGAAGTGCTACTCTACAGTGCATGTTAAGCAGTTGTTTTGCTACTAGTATTGTGGTGTTGGCAACTTCACTGCTTTTGGTCAGTGTTTGCTTTACAATAAGTTCTACTAGGGGCCTTATCTGTGTTAATTTCACTAGGGATGGATGTGTTAGCCTTGGTAAAAAGATCCTTTTAATATGGAGTAAAGAATAGCTGTCTGAATTTAGGTCAAGTAAAAACCTGCCAGGGAGAAAACACTGGGCTGGCTAGTGCATAGAAACTCTTAGTAAGGTTTAAAAACAGCATCATTTCTCCCACCCCCATTTACAGGTTGATGGGATAATTGTTTTAGTGCCATCCTGAGAAATTACCTGTACTGAATGTCAGGTGTGAATGAGCACAGCAGTTGTTACCACGACAGTAGGATTCATGCCTTTCACCACAACAGAAAGTTATGGAGTCTGCAAACCTTACAGCAATGTGTTACTCTCCCTGACTTCTGCACAGGCTATAAAGATCAATTTAAACTATTTTTTTGCATTACTAGCATTGAACATGATAAAACAACAGTCAAATAGCTGACTGTCTTTCAGTTTCTTTCAACTGGCACAGAGCAAGAAAAAACACAAATAATTACAGAAATTGTGACAGTCTCCATGGCTTCTTCTCAACTGACTGTCTTTCAGCTTCTTGCAACTGGCACAGAGCAAAACAAAACAAAACAAATCTTTACAGAAAATGTGACAGTCTCCCTGGCTTCTTCATAGATGAAAGAGATTAGCACCTCAAATTACATCACCAGGGTGGAGACATGCCTTTACCACAGGGAACAGCAAGTTTCAGCATCTAGCAGTGTGGCTGAAGCAGAACACACAACAAATGGCTAAAAATTCAATTAAATAATAGACTGTCATATAAACCACCAGGCAGACACTGTTTTTATAACAACATATAACGAGTGATACTGAAAGTTTAAAGTTCTGTAAATTTCATTGCATATGTTCTTTAACCTGCCAGATGTGGGATGGGGACCTACCTGTGAAAAGGAGTGCATGGAGTCAGGCATAGGGTGGACATCTTTCAGGACTTTGTACAGCATGTCAGTGAGCGTACTAGAGATGGAAGCCATCCTAGACCTGGCACTCTTGAACCAGAATGTGATTGTTATTGAAGTTGTATGGACTGAGGCTCCCCTAAGGATGAGCCACACCACCTTGTGGCGTAACACACCCCTCGGGCCTGACACTCCAGGACTGAGACCCTGATTCCAGGCTTTAGGAAGGTGAATTTTGGGAGGATAGAGGGGATTGTGGCAGGATAAGCTTGAATAAATCGGGCAAACAGAAGGGTGGAAGCTAAGTGGGAGTCCATCAAAAGGGCAGTGCAGGAGGTCTCTGAATGTTGCATGAAATCACTGGGGAAATCTAAGAGACATAGGAAGCCTATATGCTGTAGTTCTCCAATGAGGTGAGGGAACTTGGGGACCTCACCAAAGCATTCGGTTTGGTGGACCGTGCTGAGCTCCTAAAATTGTTGCCAAGGGTTTATTTCTCTATAGAAGTTATTCTTGGTCTGAAAACTATCTGTATAATCAGAAACAACAAACTTCAATAGGTGGCTTTTCCTCTAAAGAGTCTTTGCTAAAATGTGATGTGCCCCAGGGGTCCATACTCAGGTCTGTCTTATTTTCTCATTTTGTTAATTCACTTTCAGATCTCTTTATTCACACAGAATTAATTTGTTATGCAGATGATGCTGTTTATTTTGCTTAGGGAACAGTATTTCAACATTTTAGAAAACTTTACAACTAGACTTTACTACATAATTGGTCTGATTCTGTTAAAGAGGACCTTCACCAGGCCTTTTGACTTTCATGCATAAATTACCCCTTCTTGCATTGATTCTGGAATTGTATTCCATTACTATCTGCTGCAGTTAGGTTTTGCATTCTGAGCTGCAAAAAACTGCAGGGTGTACCACGGCTTCTATAGCATGCTCTGCGGTGTTTCACAATGATATGAGCAATCATGGGGTTGTCGTTTGCATAAGATCACAGGCCAAGAGTCGGCAGCAGCCTAAGTACATTTCCAAAAGGTCTTTCTGCAAATTCCAAGCAAGAAATTACCTGACCAATCTAGGGGAGGCTAGATGGCAAGATCTTTATCTTGCCAAATCCGTAAATGAGGCTGTCTCTGTTCTCAACAACAACCTTGTTACACTGGTAAATATGCATGCCCCCTGTATTAAGGTCAGGGTGCGCCATACCTCCCACCCCTGGTTCACTCCAAGTCTTAAGGCTGCAATCACTAATAGGGACAAGTCCTGGGCCCAGGCCAGGTGCACTAAGAGTCACTTAGATTGGTAGGCATTTAGAACAGCTAGAAATGCGTGTGTAAAAAGCATTCAGGCAGCAAAAGCGCACTACTATGTTTCTATCCTAGAACAGGCCAAAGGGAACCCACAAAAAATCTGGAGGACACTTAATTCCATTGAAGGACGGCCTAGTGCTCCCTCTCTTCCAGCCAAGATCCTTACCAACGGCAGAACTATTGAAGGTAATTCCCAAATTCTGGAAGAACTCAACTCCCATTTTGTCACTGCTGGCTTAGCTTTTGACTCCTCACCTTATGCAGGTTGAGGGGTTAATCAAGCTAGTGCTAGCCATACTCCCTTCACCTCGACCTGTTCTTTCCAGCTGCATGCACTTAATTACAGAGAAGTAGAAGACGCACTACTCAGTCTTGACCCTAAGAAAAGTGCGGGAGATGATGGACTTGAACCGTTTTTAAAACTAGGTTATGCCTATCTCACTGACCCTATTCTTCACATTCTCAATCTATCTCTACTGCCACAGTTCCTTCTTGTTGGAAATTCGCCCATATCCTTCCCCTATTCAAATCAGGTGACCCTTGTGATCTAAATAATTACAGGCCTATCTCAATTTTGCCTGTTCTCTCTAAAGTATTTGAAAAACTGATCTATAATCAATTAAAACTTCAAATTGAAACCTTCTCACTGTTAAACCCAACACAATCTGGTTTCCGGTCTAAACACAGCACTATCACGGCTTTGGCTAAAGCCACAAATGACTGGATCTCTGCAACAGACAACAAAAATATCACTGGTGCAATCTTCTTAGACCTGAGCAAAGCGTTCGATACAGTTGATCACAATTTACTAATTGACAGCCTTATAAAGCTAGATGCCACTCCATCCACAGCTCAGTGGTTCACCAGCTCTTTCAGGGAGGATCCAGAAAGTGAAAGCTGATGGCATATTCTCAGACTTGTTGCCAATTGCCAGGGGAGTCCCTCAAGGCTCCATCCTAGGACCTATCCTTTTTTCCCTGGATATCAATGATCTTGACTCTCACATCGTCAATTCCAACCTTCACTTCTTTGCTGATGACACAGTACTGTACACTTCTGGCTCCACATTGTCTGAGGTTAGGAACGTACTGCAATCTGACTTTGCTCAGCTGGAAATTAACCTCATCAATGCCAAGCTTTTCTTAATACCAAGAAAACTAAGGCTATGATTTTTACTCATAGTAACTCTTCTCCCTCCCCCTCTGTACCACCGAGGGACTTTGTTGTTAACTCGCTAGGTGAACCCCTGGAAGTAGTCCCCAAATTCAAATATCTTGGCATTTGGCTGGATAACAAACTTTCTTTCAACGATCATCTTGAGGACCTCTCTAGAAGGCTAAAAGCCAGGTTGAGTTTCTTTTATAGAAACAAGTCTCTCTTTCCGAATGAGATCAGAAACAGGCTAGTACAGGCCACATTTCTTCCCTTGTTTGATTATGGGGACCTAATTTACAGCTCTGCTGCAACCTCAAACCTAAACAAATTGGATGTACTCTATCACCGTGCCCTGCGGTTCATCACTAATTCGACGTAGCGAACCCATCACTGTGACCTTTACACAGCAGTCGGTTGGACATCATGTACCACTAGACGGCTGTTTCATGCTGGTATCTGGACCCTTAAGATACTCTTGAACAAACTACCAAGCTACCTCACATCCCTCATCAGTATCTCTCACTATGCATAATGTGCATATTCCCTCAGGAAATCCGACTTTATCTTCCTGGATGTGCCTAGGACTTGCACCACTTTTGGTAAATGTGCTATCACATATGCTCTTCCAACAATATGGAACCGGCTCCAAACCACTCTGAAACTTTCCAATATGGTCTCGGTCAACTTCTTCAAAAAGTTAACAGCATCCAAATTAAAAGATATCTGTAATTGCTGTTAAGCCTCTCCCTGAGCCTTTATAGCCTCAAGATCAATCACCTCAAACCAATACCTACCAGGACATGAAACCATTCGGCTAACCACCAAATTCTCACCTATTATTACCTTCATTATCTTTATCCTCTTCACCCTACTCTCCCTAACACTATTCCTTTACTCATTTTATATTTTGTAACCCCTCCTTCCTAATCCACTACTCCCTTCTGTTATCTTTACACCCTCCTCTTACTCACCTACTCTCTCCTCCCACAGTACACTCCCTACCTGCCCAGCTCCCTACTATCCTACACTATTAATCCCTACCTATTCGGTCGCATTCCAGTGACTGGTAATAGATGAACCTTACTGTGCCTCAATTTGTCAGACTGTAATTTTATAAACTGATGTATAGCAATCCTATGTGTATATGTTTTTTTTAAGATGCTTTGTATATGTTGTCTTTTTATGTTAAGCCACTTGGCTATTAGTATGATTTAGGACCTCCTTGTTAATGAGCTTGCTCAACGGAGTTTTCCTGCAATAAACTTGAACTTGAAGCCTGGTGTTGCTGGAGACCCAGGGTTGTACTGCTGATATCACTGTAGGGCAGAGTCAATTTCACAAAAAACAAACAAATGTACTGACAAGGCATTTGGATTTTGGCATAATGCATTGCTAACAGGGTGTCTTGGGGAGGGGGAACACAGTATGTATACTGAGTACTGGTAGGTTTCTCTTGCAACATTGTTGCAACTACATGGTACTGCACAGTGTGAGTCACTCCCCTATCCTACAATGATGTCATCAGGAGCTAGCAGCCCAGCAGCTGAACAGCAATGGCAAGTGCAGCAGGGCTCAAAAACAAATCCAAATTATGGAAGGCAGAGTAAACCTTGGCCAAAAATAACAAATGCACACAGCTTTTCAGGTCTAATACTGCATATAATGACTACAAGCTCTAACTTTTTGTACCATCACAAAAGTTCCTTTTTAAACTGGTTTTAAATTCCTCAAAAACAAAGTCAGTGGTCTTTACTAGTCCTAGGAAAGTACCGATCACACACTTCCTACTCTGTGACAACACTGGGAATAATATTGAACAAGCATCAGTATTTAAATATCTTGGCTTAACCCGTCATGATCATCTTAATCATGAACAACACGTCACGGAATGAATAGGCAGACTTCATAAAGATATTGGGCTCATAATATCATATTAATAAGAATCTGACATCAGAAACTAGGTAAATTCTTACGCATTATCTGTTGTTATCTATAATAGATTATGGTTCTGTAATGTGTTCATACTCCACTGATAGAATGCGCTGAAAACTCCAGTCCACATTTAATAGCGTCATCCGTTTTGCCACCAGATTAGCCAGGCAGACACATCATTGCCATCTCTATAATTCCATTGATCGTTTACCCCAGGCTTAAACCTTCTGTTTTAAATCACTGCTTTTCCTGCACAAGATTCAGTTGGGAGTATTGACAGAGAGCATATTCAGACTGTTCCCAAAAAATAATTGCATTGTTTATACAAGAACGCTAAGTAGAAACTCTTTCAAAGTCCCCTATTTTCACACTGCTTTTGCTCAAAACTCATATTTTACTGCTATTACATTGTATAATAAACTACCAAGTTCCATTGTCCTTTGCCCTCAGTTATCTGTTTTCAAGAGAACCCTCAAACATTGCTTGTTGATTAATAATATTTGCAAGTGTTTTAACCCTTGCTGTGCTGCTGACTGATATATCCGTCCAGAATTCCTATGCCTTCAAATTCTGTTGGCAGCCTAAGGGTTAATTGATTTTATATATTTGTATATATAGTGTCATTTGATTTATTTGTTAATAACTGTTTATTTATGGTATGTTTTGTATGGCAGTTTTGTATGTTTACATGTATGTGTACGACGGGATGCCTGTGAAAATGGGCATTATTGCTCATTGACCCTTCAGTATAAAATAAAAATGAAATGGACTTGTAACAGTAAAGCAGGCAGCCTTCAGAAATTACAAACTGGGATAGACAGCAGAGAGCAAGCAACCTAAATGACAACAAGTCTCAGCACAAAACCACTAAGGCAAATGTTACCCAGGAGAGGCCATGGTAATAAAGCCAGCTTAAAAACCCCACAAACTTCACATATCCCAATAATGCAATGCACCTGGCAAGTATATGCAAATTCAAGTGAAAGAGTTTAGACTGGTTTTGCTTCAAGCAGGAGTACAGGGTGCCAAATGAACTCCCACACAATCTGCAAAGGCTGAAAACAGAAGAAAGAAGTTTTCCTTGGTAGGATGAAGGCAGTGGGGGCAGTGGTGAAAAAGGCCAAGGCTGAGGCAAAACTGAGGATAATTGGGGGGGGTACAGGAGAATAATAAGGCCTAATTTAGATATATTAGGGAGAAGAGAAGAGAAAGACTAAAGTGGTCATAGTAAGGCCACAGAAGGAAGATGTGTGGTGGTCGAGGATGAAGGGAAGGTGAACCTACCAAATGAATAATTCAGCTTGGTACTCACGATGTAGGAAGGGGGCACTCTTCCTGAGTACTTAACAAAGCTGAGAGAGGGGAACAGGCAGAAGCTGGAGATCAAGCAGATTACAGGGGCAGGGTTCTGAAGGTAGGGGATTGAAAGTGAACAAATCACTGGTGCCAGACAGGCTGAACCCAGGGTTCTGATAAAGTGGCAGGGTCACTAGCAGGCCTGCTTAACTGCTGTCTGGTGACAAAGGTGGTCCCAGAGGACTGAAGGGTGGTGGATGTGGTACCTCTCTACAAGAAAGGGGACAAGGGGCTGGCCCAGCTATTGAGCTACTGCCCACCACACAGGTGACCCAAGATCAGGAACAATCTCGAGTTGCTGGGGATTGGCCAAGGAGGGAGAGGATAGAGCATCTAGAGAACTACTGTCCTCTCCTCTCCTCTCCTCTCCTGGGGAAGGAGGGTTGCTGACTGTGCCACATGACTGCCACAAGGTGGAGGCCTGTGGTAGGATGGGACAGTGAGCGACACTAATGAAGGTAGCTGCGGGATGTGTATGCCACTACACACACGTGCCAATGTGCATGCCCCAGAAACAAGGGAAGGGAAAAAAAACTGAAAAACATGGGAGCAGGCTATGTGAAGTCCTGCCCATTCAGTAGCTGCCCACCTGCTGCCCAGTCAGGGGCATCTGAATGTGTGCCACAGGTAGGGAACACTCCTCCCTGTCTGACTCCACCATGGGGGGAAATCTGTGGCAGAATTGACTGGTGGGGTAAGGGATGACTGTTAGTTATGGGGACAGGGCTGATAAGCCACCTGCTCTGAGGGGGAGGATAAACACTGTTATTACAAACAAAGAAAGGGGACAAGGAGGATCCAGGGAACTACAGACTGGTTAATCTGACCTCTGCCATTGTGATGTTTAGTGGAGTCTATCATCATGGAGCAGATAGTGGAATTTCTTGAGGCAAATGAGCTAAGGATATAAGGCAGCACAGCTACATTGTGGGGGGCATGTGCCAAATTAACCCTTATTGACTTCTTTGACTCAGTGTTACAGGCAGTGACACAGGCCAGGCTCTGAACATCTTTTACCTGAACTTCAGCAAGGCCTTTGACTTGGTTTCATACAGGAGGACCCAGGCGAACTGGTAAATCATCAGTCATGTTTTCTGAAAGTCAGTTATGTCTGATCATCATTAATCATTACATGTTACAGTGTGATCATAAAGGGATATCATGATCTCAGATCATCATATTCTAGATCATGATTTAATCATCAAACATGAAATTTCAAATCACCAACTGATGAGTACTGATTATTTTTGTAAGCTTAAATGAGCATGATGATTTTTGATGATCTATGGAGGATCAAGTGATGAGCATTGATGATTAGTTTAGCTCTGTATTATGAGACTGTAAGTCACAATCAGATTAATTCTTAAAAAAAAGGTTTATGTGTTCTAATTATGAAAATATGAATGACGAATATCAGCAAAAACTAATTATAATGTAAATCATGTAAAGTAAAGTTTTAATCTGTTTAGGAAGAGTACATGCAGTGTTAGGTATAGTATACACATTTGCATAACTAATTTGCATATTTCAAAACAACAGTTTATGGACCAAAACAATGGTTTCTGCTTTTAATATTGGTTGCTAGCCTTGCTTGTAGAGCAGAAAGCAGCTAACTAAAAGAAGCTACATTTTCTTATTAATTTAACACATATCTCAGCAGGAGTCAGTGTCTGTTGAGATTAAGTAGACAGATACTTTATTAGAAGTAGAATGCCTAATTCTCAAAGTGGAAATTACACAGACTACTGCACTCTGCGTAATAGGATGCTACAGACCACCGTCTGCTGGCCTACAGCTTGTGTCATATGTAAGTGACAAGTTGGGACAGGGGCTGCCAGAAACTATTATTTTTGGAGACCTCAACTTTGACTGGCTCTCTAACACAGCTGCCCCCCTTTCATCCTTCTGTGATGAACATGGGCTGATGCAACTTATTATTGAACCAACACGCCCAAACGTGAAGAACCCCAGTAAAAGTACACTTTTGGATGTGCTAATGGTGAGCAAACCTCATCTCTTCTCCCACACTGATGTCTTCTTCTCAGATGCCAGTGACCATTGTTTTATTGGGAGTAGATCCACCAACAACCCAGCACCCATCAGCAAGTTCTCTATGAAGAGATCCAGCGCAACTTCAATGAACATGCCTACCTAAATGAGCTTTGGCACTCCCCTGAGTGGCAAGATTTCTACCTGGCCAAAACGATTACGTCAGCTTACAATATCTTCCACAACATTCTATCAAGGGCCCTTAATAAGTATGCTCCCCTGATTAAAGTTCGAACTAGGACCAAAACCTGTAAATGGTTCACCCTTCAGATCAAGTCCTTGCTTCTAGAAAGAGATAAGCTCTGGAAAAAAGCGCACAGACTGAACACTGCAGAGGATTGGAACCAGTTCAGGAGACTACGAAATTTATGTACCAAAACAATCAGAGAATCGAAGGCCACCTTCTTCAAATCTGAACTCAACTCTGCCACAAAGAGCCCAATCAAGTTCTGGAACACAATTAATGATCTGCTAGGCCACTCCCCAAGAAATTCACTCCCAATCAAGATTACCTCTGGCAACTTGACTATAACCAAAAAATGGATATACTTGGCGCATTCAATAACCACTTTGCTACTGGGCGCCAGGCATTTGATAACTCCCCTGCAAACATACTTGGCTCCCAGACTGCCAGCCAACTGCCTGAAACTCCGAGTAGTTTCCGCCTTTTCTCACTTCAACCTGCCCCATTGAAAGAGGTAGAAGACCTCTTGCTTCAGTTGGATACTAGAAAAGTGCTGGGCCGACACCTTGACCCTTACTTCTAAAATTGCCTACCATGACTAGCAATACCGGTCACCCACCTTTTTAACTTATCCCTGTCTCAGGGCACCTTACCACCTATATGGAAGACAGCACATGTCATACCACTGTTCAAATCAGGTGACCCTGGCAATCTCAATAACTACAGGTCAATTTCCCTCCTTCTGGTCCTGTCCAAGCTCCTAGAGAAAATTGTAAATGCACAACTGAGGACTCACCTTGAGTCTAGGGAACTGCTAAATCCTATGCAGTCCGGATTCAGAGCTAAACATAGCACTATCTCAGCCCTCGCCAAAGTTACTAACGACTGGCAGCGTAATCTTGAGAGCAAAAACTTTATTTGTGCTGTTTTCCTTGATCTAAGCAAGGCTTTTGACACCGTCGACCATAATCTGCTCCTCTCCTCCCTTCAAACCATAGGTGTGGACCCCTCCTGTCTGCGTTGGTTTACTGACAATCTTACAGGGCGTCTTCAACAAGTTAAAGCCAAAGGAGGCCTGTCCCCCTTAAAAACTCTGCAAAGAGGGGTACCTCAAGGTTCTATATTAGGGCCCTTATTTTTTACAATCTACATTAATAACATCGACTACTGTATAAAAGAAACCAACATCCATCTGTTTGCAGATGATACAGTTCTCTACATGAGTCGCCCAACACCTGAAGCTGCCTGCAATGACCTACAGTCAGAATTAAATTTTTGCAAAGCCAACTCCTCCAAAAAAAGCTACTCCTTAATGCCAAAAAAACTAAAGCGATGGTCCTCTCCCCTTTTATCCGTACAGCTAACCCTGTGTCCAGTGGGACAGTTCCCCAGATTACCACAGTTCTAGGTGAAAAACTAGAATTTGTTACAAAATTCAAGTATCTGGGAGTTTGGATAGACCAAAGACTCTCCTTCATTGAACATATCGAGGACTTGCTAAAACGACTTCAGCAAAGGCTTGGATTGTTTTTTAGAATCAACCAATTTCTCACCAGAGATGCCAAGAAACAACGGTCCAATCCATTTTCCTATCATTGGTTGATTACGCTGACTTCCTCTACAGCCAATGCCTCAACTCTTACATGGCTAAACTGGACACACTCTACCATCGAGCACTGAGGTTTATAACGGGACTCCCCTTCGACACACATCACTGCACCCTATATGCGTCAGTGGGGTGGACATCACTAAAGTTCAGGTGCCACAGAAACGCTGCTCTCTGGACCTTTAGAGCCATCTCTGATAAGCTGCCTTACTATATCTCCTGCTGTCTTCCCCTGAGTATAATTGGGAAATACGCATTAAGAAGTTACTCAGCTATTACACTTAAAGTACCCAAAGCAAAATCCCGCTTTGGCAGGGCAGCCATAAGCTTCGTGCTACCTACCTTATGGAACGATCTACAAAAAACCCTCAAATTAAGCACTCTAATCGGTATAAATACTTTCAAGACGCTTTATTACCATACAATCAGAGAAGTATGTAACTGCTTCACCCACTCAGACCCAGTACAGGTGTCTGCACTGGTATATAGCCATGCCTAGACCCAATTTTAGTACTGACCCCCAGCTTGTCCCTCACCAGCCTAATTGTCTCTCTCTCTCTTATCCCCCTGTCTTATCAACACTAGACCCATCCATCCCCTTATTCTTCCTTTCCCAACCTCGTATAGGAGCTCACTACCCTGGGTTGTGACATCCTACCACGTCCCGTACTTTATAGCATTCAATCTCGGGGCTCACACATACTCCCTTTCTCCATCCACCTTCTCTACATTCTGTTTTACCAACTCCTTTCTGTGCACCGTGCCCTCCTAGCCTTTCTCCCCCTACCTCCCTCCCTTCCCCCCTCCCTTCACCTCTACCTGGTGTATATTTTTATATTTTTTCCTTCCGTTACTTCCTCCTGTAACCTTAGATAACCTGCTTTATCTTCCTATAGACACTTCTATGTATGTAAATACCGTGTAATCTGTACAATATCTGTATAATTCTATGTACATATGAACTTCTTTTTCTTCCTCTCTGTAAAGAGTATTATCTGTATTGCCTTGTAAATATCTGTGTTGACCTGTATATACAATTGTTCATGCTCCACCCAGGTCCATCTTGCAAATGAACTTCTGCTCAACAATGAACGCCTGGTTAAATAAAGACTTGATTGATTGATTGATTGAGAAGGGGTCTTATTTAGGGTTAAAAAAAAAGAAAGAAAAGAAAGAACGTCAGTGTGTGTTCTGTGCTGGGAAGGGTACTGTATCAGCTGACTTTGCTAAACCAGTAGGAGGAGAGAGAGCTTAATTGGAGGTGTGGCTTAGACACTATAAAAGCTGGTGACTCAAATTACAACTTCCTGTTGCTAGCCTTTTTTCTTACTAATTGCCCTCCATCCCACCCCTCCACCCACCCAGCTTAAGCCAGTTCTACTTTTATAGCCACTGGATTTGACTGTCAACAGAAACTTCCTGTTTGGCATTAGGAAGGGAAGGATCATAGAGAAACATTGGTTTTGTCAACCTTAAAAGAAAAAAGTAGCTCACTCTCCCCCCCCAGCTGCTGGTGGTCTGACATTGAGCAAGGAAGAAGGAGGCTACTGAAGAAGATAGGAAGTTGCTGTCCCAAAACAGGAAGGGTGAGAGTTGTAAGGAGAGGAGAGAGTAAGCATACAGAGAAACAGGAGAGGGGACACAAAATAAGACATGATAGGAGTGGTGCAGTGCAATGGCTGTGGGGTGGCAGTGTTCCAGGAGACATTCTGGAGGCTGTGATGCTGCCCTATTTGCAGGCACCTCTCTGGTCTGAGAGAGGAGGTTGCCCGTCTCCAGGCACACCTGGCTAGGATTCATGAAACCTCCTCCCCCACCCAGGGACCACCAGGGCCAATAACACTACCTCAGAGGTTGCCAAAAAAGAGGAGAGGCTGGACCAGGGTGTGCTCAGGGAGGGAGAGGGTGGTGGAACAGAGTTACATCCCTCCAGCTGTACCTCTCCACAATTCATTCGCTCTTCTGGTGGATAGTGGTTCCTCTATGGAGGCACCTGCAGTGGAGACCAAGGAGGATGCTGGGAACCTTCACAAAGGAGACACACAGGAGGGTGGCATGGGACCCCACAGGGGAAGGAAACAACTCCTGGTGGGGGACTCAATCATTAGGGGGGTAGAAATGGGGGAAGAAGGGAGAGGGAGGTAGGTGCCTTCCTGGCGCCCATGGCTTGAGGGACAGGAAGCGAACCTCAGGATCATGGGGAGCTGCAATGGTGGGAGCTGGATGTCATTGTCCACCTAGAGACAAATGACCTGGCTAGGAATGGGATCAGAGCAGTGCAAGAGGAGTTTGTAGAGTTGGAGAGGGGCCTTAGACAAGTAGCGCATACGGTAACCTTCTCGGAGGTGCTGCCTATCTATGGCAAGGGTGATGCTAGGGTACTCCTCACCAGGGAATTCAATGGGTGGTTGAAAAACTGGTGTGGAGCTCAGGGTTTTGGCTTCATTGGGGACTGGGAAACCACCTTGAGGGATGCAGACCTATACTGGTGGGATGGTCTGCATCTGTCCAGGGGGGAACCAGGATCCTAGGTAAGAGGTTTAAATGCTTCATTGGCAAGCATTTAAACTAGTCAAGGGGGGAGGCACTGAAAAGGAGCAGGGAAATCCCAGCCTCCCCCCACAAAACATGGTAATTAGTGAGGTAAACACCAAGGTAGAAAAGTTATTAGGGAGCAGGACAGAGATAAATGTAAAAAAAGGCAAAGGCAGTAAGGACAGGAATGGGGCTAAAAGGGTAAGGCTATCAAAAAGTGGGGGGTGATGAGTACCAATGCCGTAGTCTGTGTAACAAGCTCCCTGAACTAGTGGCCTTGATGAAAGAGGGTTGCCTGGATATTTTGGCAGTCACAGAAACATGGTACACAGAGAACCATGACTGGGATGTCAACATACCAGGATACACAATCTAAAGGAGGGACAGGGAGGATAAAAGAGGAGGAGGAGTAGCTCTCTATGTAAAGGAAGGGATCAAAGCAACAGAACTAAAGAATAAACGGGGAGCAGATGAGGCACTCTGGGTCACCCTGGTGACAGGAAATGGCACCACAATCTGCATGGGGGTTGTATACAGACCCCCATCTCAGGGGGAGGGAATGGACAAGGAAATGATAGAAGGCTTCTTTAGAATGGCAGAAAAAGGGGAGATATTGTTGATGGGGGACCTGAATATGCCAGATGTTAACTGGAGCACCTTTGCTGCAGGCACATCCAAGAGCAGTGTCATTCTTGATGCCCTACAGGGGACATGCCTCAGACAGCTAGTATTGAAACCCACTCGGGAAGGAGCAATCTTAGACCTGGTACTCTCAAATGGGGATGGAGAAAGAATCTCAGATTTAGAAGTGGGTAGCCATCTGGGAACAAGCGACCACCAAACAGTGTGGTTCACAATAAACACAGCCATACAATCAAGCCATACAAAAGCAAGAGTATTGGACTTTAGGAGGGCTGACTTTGGGAAAATGAGAGAGTGCCTCAGAAAAGCACTAGCAAACAGGCAAGAAGGAGGGGTGGAGGAACAATGGGGAGTAATCAAAACAGCCATCACAGAGGCAACAAGCCTTTGTGTAAAGCAAATCAATAAAACACAACGAAGGAAAAAAACGCTATGGTTCTCAAAAGAGGTGGCAGGGAAGGTTAAGGAGAAAGGGATAGCATTCAGGAAATATAAGGAAACACAGAAGGAGCAGGACAGAGAACTTTATCAGTTAAAGCAGAAAGAGGCTGGGAAGGCAGTCAGAATAGCAAAGACCCAAACCGAGGAAAGGATAGCCAGTTCTGTTAAGAAGGGGGATAAGACCTTTTATAGGTACATTAGGGAGTGAAGAAAGACCAAAGGAGGGATACTGAGGCTTAATAAAGGGGAGGGAATGTGGGTAGAGGGTGACAGTGAAAAAGCAGGGATACTGAACGAATATTTCTGCTCAGTATTCACAAAGGAAGAGGAGAGCGAGATTCCTAAACCAAACAAGAGAAACACCCTGAAGACGGGGGTTGATACCAGTCCATTTACAGAAGAAAGGGTTCTGAAAGAACTAATAAAATTGAAGGTGGACAAAGCAATGGGGCCTGATGGGATTCACCCAAGAATTCTAAAAGAACTAAGGGCAGAACTAGTGACACCGCTGACTACTCTCTTTAACAAATCATAGGAGGATGGGGTGGTACCTGAGGACTGGAGGAGGGCAGATGTGATTCCTCTTCACAAAAGTGGGAGCAGAACAGAGGCAGGAAACTACAGACCAGTTAGTTTGACTGGGGGAAGGGTATGCCTCTTTGTTAGGGAAGATATAACGTCATTTCAGTTGCCCCTTGTTAGTGATACAGAATCCTTATGGGTTAATATTCAGTTTAAAGGACAACCCCAACTTTTGGTCGGTACCTGCTATAGGCCCCCTACATCTAACTTGGACTACACTCTACGTTTACATAAAGAAATTTCTGATATGGCCTCTAAAGGAAATATTCTTGTTTTGGGTGACTTTAATATGCCCTCTATTATTTGGACTTCCCTAACTGGTAGCTCTCTAGGAGAAAAAAGACCTAATTACTCTTATAGTGGATTTGGGCCTTGAACAACTTATAAGTGAACCCACCCACGGAGAGAATATATTGGATTTAGTCATTACTAATATAGGGAGCTCAATATCTGATATTCAAGTTGGTGCCCCTTTGGGCACTAGTGACCATTATTTAATTTCCTTTTCGTTATTATTTTTACAGCAAAAATTGAATCATACCGAATTTAAAAATTATAGTAAAGCTAACTTTAAAAATATTAATGACCATTTAAATTCTATTTCCTGGGAAGAAATCTTATCCCCTCTATCTCTTGAAGAATCATGGAACTATTTGAAATCTTTAATCTACCATTTGGAGGACCTATTTGTTCCAATTATAAAAAAAATAACAAAAATGGGAAAATCTCCTTATGGTTTAATAAAACTATTAAAAATTTAATCAAAAATAAACAAAAGCTCTTTTCTCTTGTCAAAAAAACTGAGGGAAGTCTAAAAGAACAATTGCTTAACAAATACAGGAAAATTGTAAAACTTTGAAACAGGCTATTTTACAATCTAAAAGAACTTGGAGTTTCGCTTGGCTCACTCCAAAGATAGTTATAAATCATTATTTTCCTACCTTAATAATAAAAAAATGAATGGTAGATATACTGGTCCTTTATGTATAAACAACTCTACTATTTCTACCGATAGGGATATTGCTAATACATTCAATAATCAGTTTTGCTGTGTATTTACAAAAAACGCAGTTCCTAAATTTCTTATGCAAACAGATAAAAACTCTCCTGTCTATATTACTACTGAAAATGATACCCTTGAGGCAATTCATTCCCTCAAAAGAAATACTAGCCCAGGACCAGATAATGTTAATTCCACTTTTCTATTAGAAACAGCAGAAGCTATAACTAAGCCTTTGACCATTATTTTTAACAAATCTTTAGGTGAAGGGGTTATTCCTCATGATTGGGCAATGGCTATTGTTATACCAATATTTAAAAAGGGTAATCATTCACAGCCTGAGAATTATCGCCCAATAAGTTTAACCTCAGTCATCAGTAAGTTAATGGAGAAAACTGTCAAAACATTATTAGAAAATGAAACAACTAAAAAAAACATAAATGATTGGACTCAGTATGGATTTAGACAAGGGTATTCTTTGTACCACAAATTTGGTAGCTTTTTATAACTATATTAGTATGGGACTTGATAACGGAATCCCTTTGGATGTGGTACTCCTTGACTACAGTAAAGCTTTTGACATGGTTCCTCATGATGTGCTGCTTGATAAAATGGTTGAACTTGGATTTTCACAATATATAATTAAGTGGGTTTCTGGATGGTTATTTAATAGAGAACAGTGCACCAGAATAAATGGTGTTCTTTCAGAAGTTCACAGTGTGACTAGTGGGGTTCCTCAGAGTTCAGTTCTTGGATCTACTCTATTCAATATTTTTATAAGCGATTTACAGGTTAACTCTGACAATCTCCTCTCCAAATTTGCTGATGATACCAAATTGGGAGGGCCTGTATCTACAATTTTAGATAGGGAATCCATTACAAATAACTTAAAAGTTATTGAAAAATGGGCAGTTGTAAATAAGATGTTACACAATCCTGACAAATGTCATGTATTGCATTTTGGAAGGAACAATCCTAAACTGACATATTACTTAAATAATTCTCCCCTTAAGGTATCAATAGTAGAGCGTGACCTAGGAATACTAGTTAATAACAAACTACCTTCAACTGATCACTGTGCAAGGATAGCTAACATATCTACTGCGATACCTACCAGAATACAAAGATCATTTGTGACTAGGACGCAGGAATGTATTATTCCCTTGTATAGATCTTATGTAAGGCCATATTCTGATTATGGTTCTCAGTTTTGGAGTCCATACTTAAGGCAAGATATTAATATACTGGAAAAAATTCAGATGAGAGTGACTAAAATGGTTCCATATCTGTCTAAGATGGACTATAGGAATATATTGCAAAAAACTGGGCTACATTCACTAGAATTTAGACGTACAAGAGGTGATCTACTTCTTTTACATAAAATCCACAATTCCCAGGACCTAATGCAACAATGCAGATTAAAATATTCATGTAGAAAGATATCCTCTCACCTCCATAATAAACAAATTGATGTGGACAAATCTATAAGGAACAAAAGGCTTAATTACTTTACGGTGAGAACTCCCAGAATTTGGAACAAGCTTCCTCAATATTTGGTCGAAAGTAGTTCGAACCTTTCATTTAAAAAGGTCTGGATATCTGGATGAAGTCTTATTACTCCCAGGTATAACTTTTCCCACCATAGTGGTGGGGGACAATCTCGATGGGCAGTAGCCTTCTTTTGTCCTTATTAACCAAGTAAACCAAGTGGTAGGGAAAATGATCGAATCACTTCTGAAGGAAAGAATTGTTGAGTACCTAGAGGCCAGTGGGGCACAGGACCCAAGGCAGCATGGATTCACGATGGGAAGGTCATGTCAGATGAATCTAATAGATTTCTTTGACTGGGTGACCAAAGTAGTAGACCGGGGGGGCTGTGGACATGGCCTACCTAGACCCACACAAAAGATTAATACACAAGTTCGCCAGCCTTGGAGTGGGTCCCAAGGTGGTAGCCTGGATAAAAAATTGGCTAGCCAACAGGACGCAAAGGGTAGTAATAGATGGGGTACATAGTGAAGAAAGGAGGGTTACTAGCGGGGTACCGCAGGGTTCAGTACTGGGACCGGTCCTTTTTAATGTCTTTATAAGTGACATTGCAGAGGAACTGGAAGGAGAAGTATGTCTCTTTGCAGATGACACAAAGATCTGCAACAGGGTTGATACACAAGATGGAGTGGAAAGGATGAGAAGGGACTTGGCTAGGTTGGAGGAATGGTCAAATGTATGGCAGCTCAGATTCAATGCAAAGAAGTGCAAGGTAATGCACATGGGAAACAAAAACCCAGGGGAAGAGTACACAGTGGGGGGTGAGATAGTGACAACAGTAAAAATGGAAAGGGACCTGGGGATAATTATATCAGATGACCTAAAGGTGGGCAAGCAATGTGAGAAGGCAGTAAGGAAGGCTGGGGGGATACTGGGATGCACAAGAAGAGGCATCAATAGTAGAAAACAGGAAGTTGTTATCCCTCTGTACAGACAGTTGGTGAGACCCCATCTGGAGTACTGTGTGCAGTTCTGGAGACCCCATCTCCGCAAAGACATAGACAGAGTGGAGGCTGTCCAGAGGAGGGCAACCAAAATGGTGCAGGGTCTGCACCAGAAGACATAAGAAAAAAGACTAAAGGAATTTAATATGTATACCCTTGAGGAAAGAAGGGAGAGAGGGGACATGATAGAAACTTTCAAGTACCTCAAGGGAATCAACAAAGTCCAAGAGGGTAGCATCTTTCAGAAAAAGAGATGTGCAAGAACAAGGGGCACAATTTGAAGATAGAGGGGACGGCCAGAGGTAATGTGAGGAAGTATTTTTTCACAGAGAGGGTTGTGGATGCATGGAACAGCCTCCCTGAGGAGGTCGTGGAGTCAAGAACAGTGGGGGAATTCAAGAACACATGGGACAGACATAAGGCAGTCCTAGTGGAGGGTAGGAGGAAGTAAGCTGTTGGTTAACTAGGATCTGCAGCTTATCTGTTAGGTAGGAAAATGGGCAGACTAGATGAGCCAAGCGGTCCTTATCTGCCGTCAAATTCTATGTTTCTATGTAATATAATTTTTCCTTGACTGTATTTGTTTGCAGACTGTTATGAAAGGTTTTGAGCACAAATCTCTGCCCTTCTGCAGGACCATAGCAGAGCTCCATTCTCAACTAATAGCAGCAAAGATAGAGATATCTCAGCTGCGCACTCAGCTCAGCAGGAGCTCACCCACCACAACCCCCTCCCTGGAGACCCACTGGTCCAGAGGGGTTGAGAGGGGTTGAGGGTGGCAGGGTGTGGGAGGAGGGAGCAGGGGCAGCAATCAGGAAGTTGTCTGGCCCAGTACCATCCAGACGACGAATCGTTTCACACCCCTGGAGAAGGTTCAGGCTCCTGACTCCACCGGGGGGACCCCAGGTTCAGTTGAGCAGAAAGGGCAGGACATCACACTGACACCCAAGGGGAGCAAGACTAACAGAAAGATCCTAGTGGTTGAGGACTCAATGATCAGGGGGATAGGTAGGGTGATAGGGGAGATGTTGGAAGGGAGAGGGTTGGTCTGATGCCTACCTGGAGTGTCAGTCAACTGGGATTAAGGCAGAATAGAGAGGATGGTGGGGGGGGGTTAGGGGTGCTGGTACACCTGGATACCAATAATCTGGCCAATCACTCAGGAGAGACAGAGAAGCGGAACTTCCAGAGTCCTGGGCACAGATTAGCAGCATACTCAGCCTCCCTGGCCTTTCCAGAGTTCTCCCTGTGTGAGGCAGGGAGGGGAGACAGGACAGAATTAGGAGTAATGAAACAGATGAGTTTAACAGTTGGCTTAAGAAGTGGTGTCAGGGCATGGGGAGCCACTTTATCAGGGATTGGGGGGATTTCTGGGACAGAAGACTCTTTAAAGGTGTGACCTGAATCTGCCTGATGTTGGTTGGGAGGTTGCATGGCCAAGAGTGCCAGGAGTCTGACATTACTGGGTGACTTCCAAGACTGTCTACTGGTACAGCTTGTTAAGGGACCTACCAGGCAGAATGAAATCCTTGATGTGGAGCTCACCAACTCTGAGATGGTGGGTGCTGTGGGAGTAGGGGAGCCACTAGGGAACAGTGATCACAACTCTGTGTGGTTTGAATTGGCCCTCAGGGCAGCAGCCCACAGGTTAGTAGGATTGGAGAACATAAGGGGGGGGTAGAGGGGAGATGGGGGGCAGTAAAGGGAGCCATCCTCGAGGCATCAAAGGCAAGCATAAGAACAGCATCTGAAAAGACAGGTTTAAGAGACCACTATAGTTCTCAGCTAGGGTCAGAGGCGTAGTTAGGGCCAAAAGGAAGGTCTTCTATAAATACAAGGAAAGGCAGGGGGAGGCAGAATGGGAGGATTATCTACAGAAAAATAAGAGGGTTATCAGGAAGGCGAAAGACACGGAGGTGGGAGAGGTCAAGAATGGAGAAAAACTCTTTTTAGATATATCAGTGAAAAATGTGACGGGGGGATCGCACTGTTAATTGAGGTGGGTAGCATGACAGAGGAGGGTGAGCAAAAGGCTGCCATCCTGAATGACTACTTTTGTTCAATATTCACTAAGGAGGACTACAGGTCCATGCCAGAAAGCAGCATCAAAGCGGCTGCTAAGGGAGTCCAAGAAATGAGGTGGCCAATACTAACTAGTGAGAGGGTCCTGAAAGAGCTGGCTGCCCTTAAGATAGACAAGGTCCCAGGACCAGATGGGTTGCATCCGAGGATACGCAGGGAATTAGCAGCAGAGCTGGTTGAACCACTGGCTGGGCTGTTCAACAGCTCACTTAGGTCCTGGGAAGTTCCAAGGGATTGGAAAATGGCAGACGTTGCACCACTTCTTTGGGGGGGGGGGATAGGGAGCAACTAGGAAACTACATGCCTGTCAATCTGACCTTCATCGTGAGGAAGCTGATAGAATCACTAATCAAAGAGGACCTCAAGGATTACCTAGAGAGCAACGAGCTCCAGGACAGTAAACAGCACGGTTTCATGGTGGGAGGGTCTTGTCAGACTAACCTGATTTTTTTTCTTTGACTGGGTGACTAAGGAAGTAGACAAGGGTCACGATGTATGTCTGCTGTACTTTGATTTCAGGAAGGCTTTTGGTTCAGTACCACACGAAAGGTTGCTCAAAAAGATGGAAGACCTGAGTGCAACTAAAACCGTAGTGAACTGGGTGGGTAGTTGGCTAGAAGGGAGGCAACAGAGGGTGGTGGTCAATGGGGTTAAATCACAGGAAAGGGAATTTATGCGTGGGGTTCCACAGGGATCTGTCCTGGGTCCAGTCTTCTTCAACATGTTCATTAGTGACATTGGTGAGGAAAGTCTGGGCAGGCTGTGTCTCTTTGCAGATGATACAAAACTATACAGGAGGGTGGATAGTGATGAGGAAATAAGGGATATGCAGAGGGAACTACAAAAACTAGAGGTGTGGTCAAAGGTTTGGCAGTTATAATTCAATGCCAAAAAGTGCAAGGTAATGCACCTAGGGAAAAGGAATTCCAAGATGGAGTACTAGATGGGTGGGGTGAGACTTAACACTATAGAAGAGGAACGGGATCTAGGAGTTATCATCAGTAACTCCTTAAACGAATGAGCCAGTGCAACAAAGCCTATAGCAAGGCTAACGGGATGGTGGGATGTATTGGAAGGGGTACTGATAGTAGAAGAAAAGAGGTAATACTTCCCCTCTACAGATCCCTGATGAGGCCTCACCTAGAGTACTGACTCCAGTTCTGGAGTCCTCACTTCAGAAAGGACAGGGATAGGTTGGAAACAGTGCAGTGCAAAGTAACAAAAATGATTCAGGGAGGCTGGGCAGATCCTCTGAGGAGTGCCTCAAGGCACTAAATATGTACTCACTGGAAACCAGAAGGGAGAGGGGAGATATGATAGAGACCCTCAAGTTCCTTAAAGGAATTAACAAGGTAAACTGGGAGGAATTATTTACCCTAAATACCACCCTGAGGTCACATGGTCACAAGTAAAAATTAACAGGAGGGATGTGAGGAATACTTCTTTACGGAAGGGTTGGTGGAACCTTTGAACAATCTGTTGGCTGAGGTGGTGGGTGCAAACACAGTAACGGGATTCGAGCAGGCACAGGATAGAACAAAGGGAATAGTGGTTGCCCTCGGTGACAAGTCCAGGGAGGAGAATGGGGATAGGATGGAAAGGGTCAGTATCCTGAAAGAACAATAGGTTCCAAGGAAGGTTCCAGGAATTATAGGAATTATGGGGAGACTGGATGGACCACTGGTCTTTATCTGCCATCATGGTCCATGTTTCTATGTTTCAGACCAGGTACTTGCAGGCACTCACCACAACCATAAAAGGAACCACTGAATGGAGCTATATACTGTTAATCAGTTTGAACCTTTATAACACTAGTAAGAAGTGAAGTGTCAGTGTAAGTATAATTGAAAGCAGTGTGTTTGTATGGAAGATGTACCATGAATGTGTCTGTACCCCCGTTGATACCATGAATGTTGTCTATAACGTCCAACCTTATTGTAACCCTTTCCTTTGACGTAGAACCTTTGTAAATGAGCTGCCCCTAGCTCAGAGGTATTTGTAATCCGAGATTTAAATAAATAAAAAATAAATAAATAAAACTAAATTATAACCGATAATTCCAATAAAGATGTTTAAATTGAAGACAAGATACATTCCAAAAATATGGGGAAAAAAATAAATGTGTTTAATTTTTTAATTTATTACAGTAATCCTGACCATGGGCAATGATGCAAAATCATGATGATATGAGACCATCATTAATCCAATGCCCTTAACATCATGGTTTTTGATTGGTGGCCATTTAGCGTTCATCGGGGTGTGCCATGGGATCGTTAGGCCCAACTCTCACCCCATTCCATGTGTAAACAGGCTGACATGGTACAGCATAGGCAAATGGGGTGAGAGTTAGGCCTAACGACCACATGGCGCACCCCAATGCCTCTTGGTGTGTGGAAGATGGGGGGGGGGTTAGGGGCTCAACCCAAACATCTCATTTCCCTACTTTTGTCACTTTAACTTTAACTGATGCATTAACAAAGTTTTTTTGCAATGAATTTCCTTACTTTTTGAGAAAGTGTAATGTAACTGGTAACTGGTATGTTTTGGTGGGAGTGCGGGCCTTCCGAGCTCCGCGTTCCCTTCAAGCTGCCAATTTTTACATAATGATATGTGTGGGAGTGCGGGCCCTCCAGGCCCTGCGTTCCCACTTACACGTAACAATGGAGCCATACAGTAGCCCTATAGAGCTGAAAAGGAACCTTTGTGACACTAATTTGCCAATATCTCAGTAACCGTAGCAGCTATGAAAAAAATTCCACTGCAGTTGTAATCATTACTTTGAAACTACGCGTGCTTAGCGCAGGGCAAAAAAATCCATATCTCACATTGTTTCCAAGATACGGGCACCAAAAGGTGATGTGGGCACCGCAATCAATCAATCAGTTTTTATTTATAACGTGCTTTTCAAGAACCAAAGCGCGAATACATTATATAAAAAACAAACAAACATTCAATTAATAAAAACATATAAAAAGATAAAAAGGCAGCAAAAGTAAAGCTAAGTATTGTCACCAAAAGCCAGATTAAATAAATATGTTTTCAGTGAGGCTTTAAAGGTCTCGGTGGACAAGCAGTCTCTAATCCGATGAGAAAGAGAGTTCCACAGGGTTGGGGCCACAAAAGAAAAAGCTCTGGCACCTGATGACTGAAGATAGACCCTAGGAACCTCTAGCAATCCCTCATCGGTGGAGTGGAGTGGACAGAGGGGGTGGTAGGGCCAAAGGAGGTCTTGCAAGTAACCCGGTCCTTGTCCATCAGGGTCTTATAGGTCAGCAACACGACCTTGAAGGTGATCCTCCACTGCACTGGCAGCCAGTGCAGTTCATGCAGCACAGGCATGACATGACAAGTTCTTGACAACCAGGTCAACAACCTGGCTGCAGAGTTCTGCACCAGCTGCAGGCGATGGAGATCCACCCCCGGTAACCCTAGGTATAGAGCATTGCAGTAATCAAGATGAGAGGACACAAAGGCATGAGCCAATACAGGAAGGTCATCATGCAGAACAAGGTGATTTATCCGGGAGATGTTCCCCAGATGGTAAAATGAGGACTTGACAACTGCTGACACCTATGCTTTTAGCGTCAGTTCATTGTCATGCACTACGCCCAGATTACGCACTTGTTCAGAAGGTCTCAACTGGTTACCCCCTAACACAAGGCCAGACAGCTGCCCAGGAGTCAACTTCTCCACACAATGATCTGGGTCCACCACCAACACCTCAGTCTTGTCCGGATTCAGTCTCAACCAGTTAGCACTCATCCAGTCCTGAATCTCAGTGAGGCAGTTGTTAAAGACCAGGATTGCACTGTTTTGTTCAGGTACAAAGGACATGTAGAGCTGAGTATCATCTGCATAGCAGTGAAAACTCAGCCCATACTGCCTTACAATGTCTCCCAATGGCAACATATACACCGCGAACAACATAGGGAAAAGCACGGAACCCTGCGGCACCCCACAAGGCAGGGCGAAGGGGACCGAGGAAAAAATTCCTGACACCACCTTCTGAGTCCTGCCTGTGAGGAAAGAATGGAACCATCTGAGGGCTGTCTCCAACAGTCCACAGAGTAGCTGCAGGCATTCCAGCAACACCCCATGGTCCACAGCGTCAAATGCTGCAGAGAGATCAAGGAGGACCAAGATTGAACGACTCCTCCGATCTCTCGCTATTAGAAGATCATTAAGTACCCAAACCAATGCCGTCTCAGTACTCTGCTTCTTCCTGAAACCAGACTGGAGAGGATCATAGACTGTGGTAAGAAAATTCTCAAGCTGCAATGTGACTACCTTCACAAAAACCTTGCCCAAAAAAGGCAGGTTAGAGACCGGTCTGTAGTTTGCAAGACAGTCTGGGTCACAGGAAGGTTTCTTTAAAAGGGGTGTCACAACAGCATCCTTCAAGGGTTCTGGAAACACCCCCTAATCCAATGAGCATCAGACTATCTCAGCAAGGAGCAGTCCAATCACATCCATACACCCCACAAGGAGGCGCGTAGGACCAGGATCCAAACTACAGTTAGTCGGATGCAAGCCCTGAACAATCTTCATGATATCCATGATCTCTGGCTGGTCAAAGTCTGTCCAGACAGACCAGGTGCCTGTGCACTTGCATCGACCACTGCCATACTCATTTGAACGCGTTAATCGGATCTCCGACCTGATTGAGGACACCTTATCAGCAAAGAACCGAGCGAACTCATCACAGTTTAATTGTGAAAAGACTCTCTTACCTCGAAGGCAGGCTGGATTGCACAGCCTGTCCACGGTCCGGAAGAGCTGAGCCAGTCGATTCCTTGCTGCAGCTATCTCCCTGGACAGGAACTCTGCCTTCTTACGGGAGATTTCTGATTGATAGTCTGAATAATGGGCGATCAACCTAAGTCTGTCCTCCTCCAGGCCGGATTTCCACCATCAACGTTCCAACCTTCGCCCCACTCTCCTCAACTCCCTCAAAGTCCCATCAAACCAATGTTATCCTATGGGAAAAATCTCAACGTTGTTATAGCATATCTATGGAACCAATTCAATTTTCTGCACCTACATAGCATAAATCACATCTCTGGGACACGCCTTTATACCCTGCAAATTTCAAGTCAAAAGACCAAACTGTTTATTTACAGTGCACTGGGGAAATTTTAAAATTCCTAGTTTGTGAGGTGGCAAAATCCTCATTTGCTAGGTCAGTCCCCATTTGTGAGCTGTCAAAATCGCAGTTCGCGAGAAATCCTTATTCGTCAGATTTTGGCCATCTGGTCTGGAAATAACGATCAAGGATTTTGCCAGCTCACAAAAAGGGACTGACTTGCAAAAAGGGATTTTAACAGCTCACGAATGGGATTTTGTCATCATAAATGAGGATTTAAAAAACAATCGCCGACTGTCCATCCTTTAAAGTTGATCCCTTCGGCGAGTAGACAGTCTCTGCTCAGCGAGCCAATCCTTGTTCGTGAGAAGGGACATCTGGTCTGGAAATGACTTATCAAGGATTTTGTCAGCTCATGAAAGGGGATTTTGTTGCCTCACCTAAAGGGATTGAAAACAATCCTCTTTCACAAGCTGTCAAAATCCCCTTTTGCAAGCCGATCCCCTTTTGTGAGGTGACAAAATCCCCGTTTGTGAACTGATCCATGTTCATGGGACAGGGCCATCTGGTTCCTAAATTGCAATCAAGGATTTTGTTATCTTGTGAAAGGGGATTGGCTCGAGAAAGGGGATTTCATCACCTCGCGAACGAGGATCGGAAGTGAGTGACAAATGAAGAATTTTTAAATTTAAAAGGGCCATTTTTTGACCAAAATGAAGGAAACCAAAGGCATGGGTTTGTTGAGGGTGTCATCTTGAACAAAACCCATGCTTAATTTACAAGAGAAGACATCCGTGGGGCAAGCTGCAATATTTTGTTTGTGGGGAGAAATGAAAACAAGATGGCGGCTCGCGAAAGGGGAATTTTTTCTTCACGAACAGGGATTTTATAAATCCCTGTTTGAGAGGTAACAAAATCCTTGATTGTGAGCCCAATCCCATTTTGCAAAACATACACATAAATCTCGGACTGAATGGAGCATGCTCAGAACCCCAAAATTCAAAATTAAATACCTTTGGAACGGATTGATATTTTTTCACCAAACCAATACTGGATTGTTCTTTGACCAAACCTCTTTCTACCCTGAAAATTTCAGACCAAAATACCAAAAAGTGTGGCTGCAGCACGATGGGCAAACATCTTCAAAAAAAGTGTAAAGAAAATCAAAAAAGCACATTTGTTGATGCTTTCCTGCATGTAATCCACAAATCCAATCAAAACGCAACCTGGCAGATCAAGAGAGCTACCATACAAGACTGCGCATTTTTAATTTCATGCAAATCCATTGAACAGTTGCAAAGCTATTAACGTGCAAAAGTTGGGGTTTAACATTAAACTGCCTACTCAACTCTAATTATAGTGGTGCGACCATCCCACTATTTTATATATATCTATATCTATATCTATATCTATATCTATATCTATATCTATATCTATATCTATATCTATATATATATATATACACACATATATACACATACATATATTTTTTTCCCCGCAGGATGGCCATGCAGGAGGGGATTAAGGGAGTGAGGATGGACTTGGTGAGGCTCAAGAAATGGTCCAATGTCTGGCAACCCAAATTCAGTTTGAAAAAATTGAAAGGTTGTGCACAATTGCAAAAGGGACCCAGAACAGTGTATTGGCTAGGAAGTGTCAGAGTGGACCAAACCATAGAGAAGGACCTTGGGGAAAATCATTAATGATAATCTCAAGAAATCAACCCAATGCATTAAAGCATACGCTGAGGCCAGCGGGTTACTGTGCTGCACCAGTAGGAGGCAGGAGGTGATCTTACCCCTTTACATTTCATTTCATTTTTCATTTATTTGTTAACTGGGTAAGAGCACTGGATAAATCAATACCCCTTTTCAGGCTCGACCCGAATACAAACAACAAATTAAACACAACATATGCAACATAGAAGTACATAAAACATCAACAATTAATAAATTGACACATACCCAGTGGGATTAATAAATACATTTACACACATCCATACAAGACAAATACGCTTTCATCCTAGATTTAAACACTGGTAATGACATTGGAGTATGTAAACTACTAGGAAGATTATTCCAAAAAACTGGATCAGCAATAGAAAAAAAAGAACCATATCCCTGGTAAGACCATACATGGAGAAACGTGTGCAGTTTTGGAGCCCTCATTTTAAGAAAAATAGAGAGTAACTGAAATGAGTGCAACAGATGGCTAGCAAAATGACCTATGGCATGCAGGGATGGACCTATGAGGAAAGGATGAGCAAGCTGAACATGCACTCACTTGAGACCAGATGGGAGAGGGGGAGATATGATAAAAACATTTAAAGTACCTCAAAGAGATCAACAAGGTGGACTGTCAGAAATTGTTTAAATGCGGCAAAGGGGCCTGTACCATGGGGCATGGATACAAACTGTCTGGGGTAGGTTCAGGAGAAATGTGAGGAAATACCTCTTCAAGGAGAGGATGGTGAAAACGTTGAGGTAGAGGCGGTGAAGGGATTCAAGGTGAGGTAGGATGGGTACAGTATAGAGGGTTGATAGAAGTGGGGTCAAGAGAGATCGGAGGAGGGTAAACCTGCAAAACAGGTTGAACTGCTGATAGGGGTCTCAGACTAGGCCCACCCACATAGGCTGGCTCAGCAGGAGGTAGGACCAGAACACACTAGATGAACTTATGGTCTTTTTCTGCATGTAATAGTCTATGTTTCTTTTTTTTTTTAATTCTTTGGCCTACTAGACACAAGGCCTGTTTTCAGAGGCAGCCAGAAGCACTGGGGAGGGTGACTTTCTTAGAGTTAAACAGAATCCCAGTGGAGGTTGTGGGAATCAAACCCAGGTCTACTGGATGTACCAAGTTCATTCACAGCTTGTTACTCTAATCTCTGGGCTATGCTGCCATACTGTTTGGTTGATGTTAGCCGATTTCAGAGCAGGGAAAATGGTTTGGTTCCAAGCATTGATTGGAAAGTAGCTTTTATGCTCACCTTCAGTCTGGTTCACTTTCAGATTTATCCAAGCTCAAGTCAGATACCTTGCCAAAACTTACCATTTTCCCTTTGTTGCTTGTTCTGTTTCTTGCTCTGTCTTTGAGATGGAGGGAACTCCAGCTGTGCAAATCGCAGTCCATGTCACTGAAATACTGTTGAGTATTCATTTCACAGAAGAGCTGGAGAGAAAGTTATTACAAACGAGTTGTATCCAGTTCTATTGTTAGTCAAGTGGTAATTACTATACTATAGAAAATAAACATACATTCAATATAAATTATTTTTTGCTCTCTGTACTGGCTTCTGTCTCTGCTCTAAGATAGACACTCGCACTCAAAAGTAAAAGAAGCGAGTATCCCGCTTCTTAGCTTAGAAAATATCGCTGTTGCTATTGATGTGCTTTGCTGGGTACTACTCACATTGTGTTTTCTCTCAATTGTCCACTACGTACTTTTTATAATTATTGTTGTTCTATAATTGTAACATTAGTGATGTAACCTATTACTGCGCTCTCACATCCCCTTCCCCCAGGACACATCAGTAAAGGAGCTTTTAGCTCAGTATGTTTTTCCTGGTGAAGCTCTTAAAAAATAAATTCATACTGTACATGCATAGATACATACATAAACAAATAAATAAAATTGGTAACTAGCACAGAACCCTGGGTTCATCGGAGACTGACCTTTTATACCTTTTGGAGTTATTTAGTTACTTAGTTAGTGAGTTATATCGGTTGACTGGGAGAGGCCAGTGAGCTGAAGCTAATTTCCAGGTGTGACACAAGTGGAGGGAGAAAACCAGAAAAAAACCCCAAAACAAAACAAAAAAAACAACAACAACAACAACAAAACTGTACAGTACAAGAGTAAGAGACAAACAAGTTGGGTACAAAATATTTGGAAGGCATCAGGCAAAGCAGTGAGTGACAAAGGCACAGGCACGGCAAAGGATAGACAAAGGGGCAGCAAATGGGGATAACAGTTTCTTCAGGTACATAAGTAAGAAACAGAAAGCATGGGGAAGGATAGTGAGGATAAGGAGTAAGGCAGAGGGAGACTGTGCAGAAGGGGACCAAAAAAGAGCAGACATCCTAAACAGGTAATCCTGACCAGATGGGATACATCTAAAGGTACTACAAGAACTCGGAGAGCTGGTGGCTGCCCCATTGATGCGGCAGCCATCTTTTTTTTAAGGAAAAAAAAACTAAATTAAAACATTTATAAAATACTCAAATTTTAGTGGAACTAGAAAATGTTACCACCAAATAAAACTGGAAGATGCCTGGAATCTTTAATAATGAAAAAAGTTATGGTCACATTTTTTGCCCAATTTTGTTGCACTGCTGCTTTAAAGAGTATCTAACTTGCTCATTTTTGAATTTCCTCCCCAAGAACCATAAAGAATCCTTACCTGCCTCCAAGTCATATGCTATCAATATTTCATGTTCTAGTTGCCTCTATTGTGGAAGGGAAGGGGTCGTATTTTGACCCTGTGAAACCAAGCTGAGCTGATCCCTTCCACTTCTTGGTACCTCCTGAAAGTGTGATCCACCCCTGCAATAGCATGTTTTGTGATGTCACTATAGGGAGACTATGGGGGCGTGCTCCATAGACATAAATGGGGCAATTTTTTAAAGTTAAATTTTCATGCTTTAGAGGGCCATTCGGAACAGATTAAGGCCATCAGAAGTGGAAGGGATCAGCGCGGCTCCACAGAGTCAAAATACGATCCATTCCATTCCATAACAGCGGCAACTAGAAAACAAAATATTGCCAGCATATGACTTGGGGACAGGTAAGGATTCTTTATGGTTCTTTGGGGGAGCACCTGGATAGCTGCTCTTCAAAGCTCTCCACCAATTTTGCATTGACCAGTGCTCAGGCAGCTTGTTCTTCCTTCCACCACTCTCTGCATTAAGTGACACTTAGTCACATTTCTTCTAAACTTCTCGCTCACCAGTTTCCTACTATTCCCCCTAGTAGTTGTGTTGCTACAGGTTGTGAACAACTCTCTGGGGTCTACTTTGTTAATACCCCATTAATATCTGTTTATAATATCTATGGATATCTGTTTTCTTTTGTGGTTTGTCATAATTACTTTGAGTCTTCAGGTTTCAAGCGTGATATGCCCCATATTACATACTGTGTGGTAGTCTTGCTGCGTCTGTGCTCTGTTGTTGTGAAATGGAAAATTTTAATAAAGAGTTATGACTATAAAAACTAGACTTCTGCACTTGCACCTGGTCCAGTCTATTTATGCTATAATAGTAAGAGATCAACAGTGACGTGTTTTGTTTTGTTTAATTTTGACTACAACATATATTAGTAAGAAAGTAATGTTTTCAATAACAACATAGCTTCAGATTTACCATAAACCCATGTCAGGGGACTTTTCCACTGCTTCTCCTCTCTTGATCTCATAAACGCAAAACATTCTTTTTTTTTTAATCTGTATTTTTTGTCCCCACACTCTTACCCCATAATCGTCTCCTTTAGGAGCCCCAAGGAACATCATGACCCCCTAAGCCTCTCCCCAGTAATCACCTGCCTCCGTGTCCCAGACATCCCTGCCAGGTGATGTCAAAGTGGCAGGGATATACCCCTGCCAGGGTCCATGTCTCAGGCAGTGAATGGCAGAGATGTGAGACCCGGATGTACCAGGGTCTGTGATCCACAGGCAACAGGGCCATTTTCCTCCTATTTTTTTCATCCCACCCTCAAGGATGCCAGCCATTGGTGATGCCATGTTCATGCATGCACACAAAGTGCCCGGCTGCATGGCTTTGGCCAGCCTCCCTCCCACCGAATGGTGAGTCTAGTCTGTTACCCCACCTGTGGCCACCCAGGTAGTGCTATAACAGCAGTCACACACAGCCTCCCACCTCAGAGTGAGATAGCATCCTCTGGGATGCTCAACCCCTCTTCCCTAGCCTGCCCTCATCAACCTAAGTCTGCTCCCAAATCCTGGTTGCTGGCATTGCCAGCAGTAACCCTACCACTGCGCAGATGAGCTGCTGACACAAAACATTCTAATCATGTCCATTATTCTGCCATCCATTTTAAATTGAAAAGTAATTTCAGGCGTCTGCTTTTGGGTTTTTGCAACCCAGGCCAGACTGTCAAAGGGCAGAGAATGTCCCAGGGCCTGGGTCCCCGTGAGCAGCTCACTGATGTGGAGAAAAAGGGTTACACTTTAAGTGTCTGTTTCAATGTAACTAATCATTACTTGCATGTAACATGGTAATTACACTGTAGGCACATGTTTGTTGCATGCAACTACATTGCAGTTGCAATGTAGTTACAGTGTTACCTACACTCTAACTATGGTGTAGTTAACGGACACTTAAAGTGTAACCAGAAAAAGTACTGCACCAGCAGACACGCTGTGCTCAATATTTGTGGTGCAAAGATGGGAAATTTCCATTGTTGTGTAGATACTTCCAGAAATAAATCAGGCTGTGCTCTCAGCTAGGATTGGGTGCTGAAAAAAAAACAGATACAAAATCAAAAATCCAGCATTCCAGGCTATGATGAATAAATTATCTTTTTACTTGAAATTCAGTGCATGACTGACAAAAATAGCAAGTACTCTTTTTAAAATACAATCAAGGTTCACATACCAAACATATATGTAACCCCCCCAGTCCTCTGGGGTTACTAGAATCCCATCAGTGTTAGACTAGTAAGGTAGTGGGCAGCTGATAGAGAGTTTATTAGAAGCTCTCTACAGACCTCTCATTGTTTACCTAGCTATGCTGAGTGAGAAATTAATGAGGTCATTTAGAACTCTTGCAGCAGCCTGAGCCACATTGGAATCAGCTGTCAGGGGATAGCTTTAGAATGTTCAGATGGAGCCGGCCTGGTGGCGTAGGGGGTTGAGGCGCTGGTGCATTACCTCGACCCACGCTGGCACCCTGGTTCAGGAACGAGCCCAGGCCATTGGAGGTCGGCACGGGGGGGCGGAGCTGGATAGAGCTGCTGGCAGGCAAGCTCTCCTCTCCTCTCCAAGAAGGAAGTGCGGCATCCCTCGGTTGATGGCAGCCCCCAGTGGAGGCTAGGGATGGCACAGGCCTGAGGGCGCCTAGGCATTAGGCCATTGGGTGGGGGAAAGGGGTCATAACTGGGGCTGTACGGCACATGCACACCTCCAAGCGCATGTGTGCATACTCCCAGGGCCCCCGGGAGAAAATCAGAGGGGGAAAAATATGCCGGGCAGCAGAATGAAGACTGACTCCCTGCAGGCGCCGCTCCTGGGCATGGCAAGGTAAGCACCAGCAGTATAGTCTAGAGGTTAGAGGAACGAGGTGTGAACGAACTTGATACATCCAGCAGACCAGACCTGAGTTTGATTCTCACAACCTCCATTTGCATACTGTGTGACTCTGAGCAAGCCACTTAACTGCCTAGTGCTCCCAGGTCACCCCTGAAAACAGGTACTTGTGCTTAGTGGGCCTTACCCAGTTACCAAAGACTAAAATAAATAATTCTGGGGCACGGGACTGGAGGGGTCGGTTGGAAGGGGGATGACTGGCAAGGTGCATAAATACAAAATGTAAAAAAAAAAAAAAGAATGTTCAGATGGGAGTAGTCAGTTAGAGGAAGTTCAGAGCAGCTTGAGTGAGAGTCAGCAGCAGATGGCAGTGCTTTGAGGAAGAGGTGCCTGTCAGTCTGTCCTGAGGCTGGTTGAAGGACCTCTGGTCATTTTTCTCACCCTAGTGAGCAAGACATCAGTAGTACCACAGGAACTGGTGGAGACCGCTGCTAGCAAGACCCCAAATGGGTCACTGTTGTAGGAAGTGAATGGGACTGTGAGATCTAGTGGGTTCAAGGGGCAATCCCCTGAGGGGGAAGTTACTAGGTGCCCCCCACCCATCACACACCCCACACAGGGGTACCAGCCCAAAGATGCTGTCCCCAGCCCCCCCCAAATGGTACCACTGGCTCACACCCACCTCTGGACTCTCTGGGCACATGGTAGGGTACAGTGCCCCCCCGGCACTGCCAACAGACCCCCACCCCATCCCTGCACACTGCTTCAGTGCTGCATCATGGTAGAGCCAGTGGCTTTGCCCTCCTCTCCCCTCCACAGCTGCTGGCCATTGGACATTTGCAGGGCATGCTGCCAATGTGCACCTCACCGCGTAAGGGATCCACTGAGTGACCCAGTCTGGGCATCTGATTGGATGCCTAGCCAGGTCCCTGACTCCGCCTCCAGCTGCCCTGTGGAGTCCTGTGTGCTGGGGAGGGCGGGGCCATGGACAGGTGGTGGCCAGTGTTGAATTCCACCAACGTGCACCTGTCCACAGGTGCGGATCTACATGGGCGGGATACGTGCCTCCAGCGAGTAATTCCTGCCCATTGGTGAATAAGGTCCAGTGCACAGCATCTGTGCAAATAAAAGAAATGTAGACACACTGCCATAAATCACCGAAAAGTTCATGAAAAGGTAACCTTTTAGAAAATCACATGCATGCTGCAGAAATTGTGGTTGTGCACAGGGACCCCTCTTGTGTAACATTTCTTGCTGCATGGGCGCGATTTTCAATTTCTTGAAAACTGAGCCCCCAATTTTTAATTATTCTTATTTATTTCTTCTGTCAGACTTACACTGAACCTGCACTTACTGGAGGCCAGACAAGAGAGGGGAGATATGAATGAGACCTACAAGTTCCTGAAAGGAATGAACAAGGCAAATTGAGAGGAACTATTTCGCATAAGTAGTGGATCATGAACACAGAAGCATGAATGGAAACTGACGAGGAGGAGGTTCATGAGGGAAGTGAGAAAGTTTTATTTTACAGAAAAAGTGGTGGAGTCATGGAACAATTTGCCAGCTAATGTTTTGGGTGCCAGAACTATCAATGGTTTCAAACACGGCTGGGACAGAGTGAAGGGCTTAGTTGCTGCTGAGGGTGGTGGCAGAAGGGCATGGAGAATGGTACTGGGTAGTGTGGATTAGAACTCTGTATGGGCAACAGGTACTGGGTTTGTTAGGGTTTTAGGGCAGACGGGATGGACCAATGGTCTTTTTCTGCTGTTATTGTCTATGTTTCTACAGTACGACTTTTGTGAAGTTTTTTTTTTAATGTAATGTAATGAGTGCTGAAAATTTAAAGCAGCAGTGCAATGAAATTGTGCACAAATTTTGGCCCCAATATTCAAAAATCCGCTGCAAAATTGTGCAAATGCCTGTGCTGCGCATCTGTAATGCACCGGCCCAAAATAATGCTATATTCAGAAGATGTGCCATGAGATGCACCTGTGCATGTCTGGCTGAATATCCTGAAGATACACGATCTTGCAGTGGGAGATACGCAGCACAGCAATGACCTGAGCCCCATGCGGATCGTGGGGAAATGAGAGATAGAAAGCCACTTGCTCGGTGTGCAAAGTTGCAATATTCCGCTGGGATATGTAAATGACCTCACTGCACATTCCGAGCCCATCTCCCACACGTGCAGCTCATTACTGGAATGTATTCAGGTCATTTGCATACTCCAGACATGCTCAGTTCCAGCTGTGCAGAGCCGCCCCACCACTCCACAAAGGTGAACAGGAGGTACTGCAGCCTAGCAGGCAGGTGAGATGGACTATTTGTGTGTGGGTGGGTGGACTGCATTGGCCTAGGTACAGTGTTATTACCATAGCCATGTACAGGGTCAGACTGGGGTACAGGGGGCCCACCTGCACAGTGGCCACAGGGGCCCACCTGGACATGCAACAGGGGAGGGCACAGGGTGACAGTCTGATCAGTATACCACATGCATGTGATACACTAGCTCAATATGCAGCGCGCAGTCACCTGCAGTGTCACCCCCATAGGAATGGAACATGATGATGCCTGCAAGGAATGGCAGTGTGCAGAGGGTGACCAGTTACACTATTGGGTGGGTCCCACTTGTATGCACCTATGGTGTACCACTGTGGGTGTGTGCCATGGGTCAGTCCTTGGCCTGTGCCAGGCTGCCACCTATCCACCAGGCTACCTGGGCACCATTCCCCCAGATGGCACCCTGGGTGCATGCCACCACCAGGTGGCAACCTGTAGGCCTCATGGGTGCAGGCCATGGCATCCAGAACATTTGCTGTATTGTGGCTGTCCGCACCACTGGTGTGTCTGGGGGGGGCACCTGACAGCACTTGCATATGGCTCCTGGGTGTCTACATCCAGGGTGTGGTGTGGGGGGTTGCTACCTGGATGGTGCCGGTAGTGACATGGCACCTGTGGCTCAGGGTTCATCCATCCTGGAATAACTGCTGTATGTGGGTGCCTGGAGCATGTACTGGTGCACCTCCAAGGGCTGTCTTCGGACGGCTTGCCTGCTGTTCTGTGGCCTACCTGTGGGTTGCAGGCCATTTATGAACGCTTTTTCCATGCCTAACTTTGGGCAGCTCATCTCTGAGATGCACCACACATTTTGGCTGAATATAGGGATGCACGGCACATTCATGGGAACACTCCCTCTACATGCACCGCATACATTATAGATGCACAATGGCGCATCCAGAGACGCACAATGCATCTCTCCCTTTTGAATATCATGGTTTCGCTCATTTTCTGAGATGCGCGGTGCATCTCCACTTCGTGCAGCACACCTCCTTTGAAAATGTAGGCCTTTGATCCTACCTTTTTTTCACTATTAAAGATTCCAGGTATCTTCCAGTTTTATATGGTGATAAAATGTCATTGTTGCACCAGCATTTGAATATTTTATAAATGTTTTAATTCATTTTTTCTAAAAAAAAAAAAAAAAAGGCTGTAACATTTGGCTTAGAAATAGCACTGTAGACTCAGCAAAGGTTAGGATCGAGAAAATAAAATAAAAATCATGGTATGCCATGTGAGAGGCCCCCAAAAATATAGATTCGACTGGTATGTTAATAGCTGTATTAATTGTGGCTCAAACAGGCTTTTTGGAAGAACAGTTTTCATTGCCCTGCTACTTTATAGTGCTAGAATGATAGTTTTTTGATATTATGGTATTCAGTTTACCACTTTTAGAGGAAAATTACACCATGCTGTTTCACACAGAAGGTTGCAGTGGTTAGGATTCAGATAAGAGATACTGGTGACAAACCCCTGTGCATGTCATCCCAATTTTTTGTTCACTCTAAAAGACCAGCAGCGTGCTACCCAAAAGGGCACCATGGGACATGGCAATCCTAAGGGCAGACTGCAGTATCCCAATTGTGAAATCAGCTTTCAAACAGGATTAAAAAAAATAGTACCAATAACTGGCCCCGTTCTCTCCAACTGTCAGTGGAAAGGAGGAGGAGAGCGAGGCACAGACCGGCCCTTTTTGGTTGGGGTGTATAAATTGCTGTGGTGCGGTAAGGTCTCACACTCCCAGCCACCTGCTGCTTAGCAGAGATAGCTTTCTGAATCATGCAGTTCATGGCCATGCTCCTGACATTCTGCCCCAGCCACTCTGTTAAATGGGCCGGCCCGTCAGCACAGCGGTATTGCTGCCTCTCACTATGCCAGCGACCTGGGTTTGGAAGCACACCAGGGTTGTCAGGGGCCGGCCAGGGGAAGGAGTATTCAGCCTTCCTTCCAGGGGATGCTCTCCTCTGGGGAGGGTCTCCATCCTTGCTGCAATACTGCCCATGGCTGAACACTGGTGGCAGAGCAGCTAAGGGCACTGGAGAGGGAACCGAGTCACAGACTGGGAGCCAGAAGTGCACACGTGCTTAGTATGCACGCTGCCCCATGGCTCCCTTTATGTGTCAGCATCTCATGGGCCAGGAGAGAAGCAAGAAAAGCGTCCCCAGCTGAGCAGGATGCTCCCACCACTCCTTCCGCACGCTCGGCACCACTGACTGTGGCGGCTCATTTGAAATTGCTGGCTTGAGTTGCCTTAAGGTGTCTGTAGCCATCTCAGATCCAGATGAAAGAACCCCACCATGGGGGGGGGGGCCACAGGGGTACTTTAATGGGGAATGATAAATCCCAGAGAAAGTGAGGGATGAGGCTGGGGATGGAGATGGCGGCAGATGGTAGCTGGCTGAGTAAAGGGGCTTAGAAACAAAGAATGTAAAAAAAAAACTGTCAAACAGATGGATTTGGGTGGTGTGAGGACACATAAGGCCAGAAAGGAGAAGGGATTAGTACATGCTGTAGGATCTACTTGCCTGCGTTTTTAGCATGATAAAGTGCAATCAGTGCTAACAAAATAGTATACAGGCAAGTATGAGCTAACAAGGCAAAACAAACAGTAGGATGATACAGACAACAGTACAGTGAAATGAAGAATCAGGCAACAATGACAATTCATGGCAAATGTGCAGAGAGCAACGCCCTGACAAAGAAAGTAGGTAAGTAGTGGTGCTCAGATAGTGCTTTTGTGGCTCTGACTATCTTCTGTCAGATAGTACTGGTATCTGACCTAGGATATGATCAAAGTCAGATTATGGATCCATAGCTGGATAGTTGCGGATCCAAGGTCAGATCCATCGGATTCAGGTCAGAACCACGGATACAGTGTATGCTTACTGTGCATCCTAGCAGGTAAGATTCTTGATCAGATGTCTATACCATCCAGTGTTATCTGACATCTGACCAAAATGATGATCTCCGATGGCATCTGACCTGGTAGGATACTATCTGAGTAACGCTATAAGTAAGTTATACAGGAACTAAGGTATAATAAAAATATAGCCAGCAGCTGTGGCACAATCAGGAGGGGGGTGAGGAGAGGGTACAAGGACTTACGCAAGCCAGGGCAGGCTATCAGGTAGCAGAAGTAAATTAGGAGAGTGAGCACAGGGGCCACAGACAACTAACATAAACGAGAGGGCAAGGGACCGACTATCCAGGCCAAAAGCATTAGGGAGCAAAAAGGAGTCGGAGCTGATGTTTGAAAGAATGATAGCAGGAAGATATGCAACGTAGGGGGAGAGGTTGCTCCAGATGGAGCGTAGATGGGAGGAGACAGTAGACTGCCCATCAGCAGAGTTGTTTAAGAAGCATTTTGTGTTAAGTATTCCTACGCACCACTAACAGTTGATCAAGACCCTAAAGGGGACAGGAAAGTAGCTTTTGGCTCTAATATGGTTAACTGTGTGTTTTTCATGCTAAATGACATTATTTACATACAATTTATTGTGTCTTGGTATCATTTTTTATGTTTTCAGTACATGTTCTGGTTAGTAACGGTGAAGCCGATCTTCAACGTTCTTTTACTGCTCGAGCCTGGGTTCACCCATGCCACAGTGACATACATTTTGCCGACGTCGATTACGGTGCAGGCAAAGTGCTGCCTGGCATTACAGCACCAGGTATTTTGTCTCCCAGGAGTTATAGCGCCAAAGTGCCCTCCCGCGAAATGTCGCTTTCATGGGGGGCTATGCCCCCCCCGCACCACTCCCAAACTAAATATAACCTCCTCTGGGTGGGCATGCCCCAGAGGGAGTAGAAACTGTGGGGGCACAAAGGGTGACATGAGTGAGGGGCGATCTAAAATCAGGTTTGCCCCTTTCACTGTCGCCCTTGTTGCAGCGCCGTAATTGCCGTGACCAAAATTAGTCGGCAACTTGACGGATGACATTGAACCTGCTGGACGGGATGTGGCTGCTGCTGCTGCTGATGATGATGATGACTCAATTTGTGCATTCTACATGCGCGCGACTCTCCATTCAAGATCAGTACAGCAAACATGCTTTCACTTGCCAAAACCGGTGGCTCGCTTCACACACACTGTATAGCTTTTACTGAAGAATGTGTTGTGTGTGATATGTCTAAATTTTTTAATTGCCATATAGCTATTTGTGCTGTTTATGGTAAATGAAAAACCTTATTTAATTTAGTATTTCTAGTAACAAACTAGTTTAATCTGCGCGAGATGTTGTATGCGTACATAAGCTGCATGATACTGTTTTGTGCAGCATGTAATCAGCAAACACAGCATCGCTATCTCCTGTTATACAAATAATGGGCGCTATGCACCAAGCAGGTGTGGAAAATGTCACATACCCCACCTGCAGCCGTGTACCCCGTGGACAGGTGTGTCCATACAGGCATTCACCAACATCGGCCACCTGTCCGCAGCTCCTCTGCCCCAGCGCGCAGCACTCCGCAGGATGGCTGGGGGAGGAGTCATCCTCCTGGGTGGGCATCCAATGGGATGCCCCACTGGGACCCTTAGTAGATCCCACGCATAGGGAGGAGTGGGTCCGGGGCTGCGCATGCCGATTGCAGGCACCCAGACCAGCTTGGCACCATCCCATCCCGGTGCCACCACTCCTGAAATTGCTGGGCACTCACACTTCCATCTGCCTCTGCCACCTCCTACTTCCCAGCGGTCAGGGCAGCATGGTGTGCCCTGTCCTGGTCCCCCCAGCAACTGGAGGCCTGTGTCCATGGGAGCATGCAGTGGGTTACAGCAGGGTCTACCTTGACGTACCCTGTGCCACCCTCCACAGCCATGTGTCCAGCACTACACGGGTTAGTGAATACTGCATAGTGCTGGCACGCCCCTGGAATGCCCCCAGCATGGAGCTGTCCACGGATGTGGGTGATTGGGTGTGGTGGGTCTGCACTCCCCCCCTTTCAGCATGCTGCGCAGGTGGGTGCAATGCATGTAGAGTGGCTACGCGCCCCAGATATGTGCGCATAGCCACTCCTCCCCATTTGTGCATAGGGCCCATTATCCATAAACCACAGAGTCCTTATTTTTGTGCTTCTGAGTAGGCCATATAGGTATAACAGCACACCTTTGGCTATACTGTAATTGCTCAGGAATTGCATTGTTCAGTATGGCTAAGTGATCAAGTTGCAGTGTACTCAGTCTTCATTGTGTATCGAGAAATTGATTTGGCATGAGTGTAGACCGTCAAAGGAATTTTTAAAGCAGCAGTGCAAGATAACGTAATTTTTTTCTAAATACTTTTACGATGACTGCATTCTGATGCTCATTGTTTAGATAGATACAATGTTGTCATTTGTGTGTCTGACTGTTATTTTATTTTTAATAAAAAATCAATATCAAAAGACGTGCATCCTTTACTGTATCCGTTTCTCTTTGGTTTCAGATTTATGTAGCCATGTTGATCTACGTGCACAAGCTTGAATTTGAGCTCATTGTGATCCAGCTCCGTCAGTTTTACACTCAGTTTGCAGTCTCCACACAGTGGAGATGCACTTCACAATGTTGACTGAATGCAGACAGTAGGACCGCAACCAGGGAACGGCAGTGCCCAGGTCAGAAAAGTCTCACAATCAAAGGCAGCGAGAACGTCATCCGCCAAAAGTTGCATGTAGTGCATGCTGCTTTACAACAACAAGGACTGTCAACCTAAAAGATGAATCTGTGCAAAACAAACTTTATTTTATTCAGAAGTTTAAAGTCTCCATCATGGGGCCTTAAGGGTTCCACCATGCCGCAGTGACAGAAATCCCGATGACATCCCTTACATCGACGCGATCTTGCTAACATCACCGACACTGACGCATCCTTGCACCGATCTGCAACACACTGACACCAACCGCCACACTTGACTATGTCAATGCCGGGGGGGTTGTGCCCCCTGCACTCCTTCCCATGCGGGGCTGTGCCCCCACCCCCTTCTTTAAATATCTAACTCCACGTTGCACAGACAATACAGTTAGGTGTACTTCGCCAAGGACAAATCCCAGACAAAGAGAAATCATCATCGATGCAAAGTCTGTCGACGCTAGGGTTTCGATGTTGGGGATTTGATGTCCCCACATTGATGTCATAATGGTATACCAGCCTTAAGTAAGTATGCCACTACCTTAGATATCAGCCATATGGGAAAAAATGAACACACAGTTTTGTGTTCTGGGCTATTGATAAGGTCTGTGCATTGCCCTGTGGTGGAGATTTTTTTGTTATACTCCATTTTTCTCTCCTTTGGCCCCGGGCAGCGGTTCCTCTTGCCTGAGCCCCCAGCCCCGTCCCCCGCTCACAGCTTACCCCCTCTCCAGCGACCCCATGGCTTGCCCCCATGGTGGGGCAGCAGGGATCCCTCGATCCACCTCATAAACAAATCCGGAGCTGGAGAGTGGTTACTGCCCATTGCAGAGGTGGCGCCTGCGAGGCTCATTAGTTATGTAGGCACGCCCGGACCACACTTTTCCTCCTGTTTTTTCCCCGAGCTAAGGTGTGCAATGACGCCACAAAGAGGGAGTGCGCACGCATCTGCATGCATTCCTCCAGGCGTCTGCCTTAGCTCTGCCCTCTCGTTGCATCGGTGCGCCTACCCCCAGCCTCTGCTAGGAGCCAAGCATGCATCAACTGTGGAGTCCCTCCCCTCCCCGTAGAAGGAGTGCAGTACAACGGATGCTCAATCCTTCTCCTCCCCCGCCAACCCCCAACGGCATGAGCTCGTTCCAAAACATGGGTCGCCGGTGTGGTGTGAGGTAAGGCGTCCAGCGCCTCAACGCCACTGGGCCGGCTCTGTGGTGGAGATTTTAACAAACTGTTACTAAAACAGGAAGGGTTTTGGAATACCCTCAGGACTTACAGATACCCAGACCTGAATGTCAGCTTTGATGTTACCCCACATGTGGGATAATTTGTATGCCTGATGCTGCTTATAGAGTTAACGCGCACACTGATATTACATTTATAAAACAGAGTTATATAACAGGTATACTGTATTTTTTAGTGTAAAGGGGCATGTCTTTTATAGCAGAATTTTAAAAATCTTTTAACAAACTTTCCAACTTGATTACCCCCATTGATAGACTACGGAACCTCCTATTTGTGAAATAACTTGAAGGTTTACCACATCTCTCGATAGTTCACAGTTCTCAGCTAAAGTTCTGATATTGTACCTACTAAGTAAGCGTGTTAGTCTCTGTTAAGAGGTCAGAGTTACTAATTGAGTGTCTAGAATTTTTGAACTTAAAATACCTTATTTTGCATTTACAGATTTTGGGTCTGCACCGGGAACGAAATCTTCCCTGCGGTGTGGCCAGTGTTAAGCTCTATCAGAGGCTGCTATTTGTTCATGGAACAATAATAATGTATTAGATTGCATTAATTGTGTGTCTACAATGTTTTTAGATGTGTATTCATATGTTTGTATGTATTTAATTATATGTTTAAAGTCACTGGTTCATCACTTTGTCATTGCCATATCAAAATCAGCTGAGACATTAATTTAGACAATCAGTTATGCAGTCAGATTGTATGTATAAAAGGTGTGGTCTTAAGTGGCTAAACATGTCTTTTGAAAAAGGAGTTACCCAAACATGTGGCAGTGAGTGCTCGATTTTGCAAGAATTGGGGAACATATCAGGCAACAGCTAAATGCTAGGCAGGATAATCCTACTGGAGTTCCAAATAGGCAGGGGTTAGCTTGCATCTTTCAGCAACAGTGGTCCCACTGGAAAAAATGTAACTTTTGGGAAAATCCGAGTTGGTAGTGGTTCAGTGCTGCTAGCAGGCATGAACTGGGAAATGGACTGGAGATTGATTGCCCAAGTTATACAACACTCCTTTCCAGCTTGTGGTGGGGAAGATTAGTAGCCTTCAGCATGTAAGAGCAGCGGATGAACCTTCCATAATGGACAACTTCTGCAGCCGTAAGAGTGTCAGTGACTGCAGTGGGTGGGTGGGTGGGTGGGGGGACCAGGAATGGGAGCAGAGACAAGACATCATAAAGTGCACTGCCTTAGTTTGCAGGTCGCTAAATGCTGGACTGCTGACTTTTTTTTTTTACATCCAGCTGATAGCAGTTAATCATTTTCTTTCTTTTTGTTTTTGTACCTTACAGTGCTACCAATCTGATTAATTTAACCCAGAAGAGCATTTCATTTTTTCCCCCTAAAAGACAGAGCTTACACTGACTGGAGCTGGGCACTGCGGTACGGCTCTGGAACATCCCCTTCTGTGTATCTTTATTGTACACTGCTGCTAACCATTACATATTTATCAAACTAGAAGGCAGCTTCATTGACGCCTAACCATTTGACAGCACTGAAAGAATACCGAGTGTCTGGTGCGAGTGCAGCAGGTGGCGCCAAAGCATGAACAGGCACAACTTGACCAAGCGGGCACGCTCACTTCTCCTGTCTGAATACTGGAAAGGTTAGTGAAGTTGCTCCAGTAATGGCCATATTGTGAAAAACAATGAACTTATTATTATTAAAATAAAAATAACAAGTAACATTTCTGTTCAGACTAATATTCAAACCAACGATATAAGTAATTTTGACAGGACAGATTTCCTAGGACAAGTATCATTTTGTATTCCCTGTCTGCTTTAATAATGAGGAATGAAATGACTTCAAATTCAAGATTTTTTTGAAATAGAATCCTAGAATTGTAGAAAATCATGGCTGATGAAGGCGCAGTGGCCCATTCTGTCTGGTATGTTGTATAATAAAGTTCTGCTGACGCAAACTGGGATTTTTGTATTGCTGGCTGCATCACTTCCTTAAATACACTGTATATAACAACTGATAGGGTGTGATATGAACCAGAAATCAGACCCTATATTCTCCATCTTCAGGGGCGCAATATGAAGGGGGGTAGGCAAGGTGGAGCACAAGCGGGGGGTTAGAATAAAGGAGGCAGAAAGAGAAGTACAGAGGAAACAAGAAACAAAGAGACCAACAAGGGAAGAGGTGGGTCAGGGGGAGTTACGGGGAGCAGGACAGGCAGAAGGGGGGGGGGGAGGACGGGGGTGTAGGTATGGATAGGGAAAGTTTTGAAGAGACATGTTCACCAATGCAAAGAGTCTTATAAATAAGATTCTGGACTTGGAGGCCATCATGGTGGAGGGGGATCTGGATTTGGTGGCCATAACTGAGTCGTGGTGCACAGAAAATCATGACTGTGATGCGTCCATACCAGGCTACTTTCAGTTCAGAAGAGACAGGGAGGGGAGAAGGGGTTGTTCTGTACAGTATGTGAGGGAGGGTATCAGGGCTATGGAAGTGCAACAGAACCTAAAGGTAAAGAAAGGGCTAGAGGTGCTGTGGATCACCTTGGAGATAGGAGCTGGGGCCACTGGTCATACTAGGGTGATATAAAGACCTCTAGCACAAGGGGGGGGCGGATTTGGATAAAGCACTAGGGGAAACCATCAGCAGGATGGCAAAAATAGGGAGGGGCTGCTAATTGGAGACTTTAATGTGCCAGAAGTGGATCAGAGCCTGCCAACTGCAGCTTCGGCAAGGAGCAGGGCCTTCCTTGACTCCCTGCAGGGGTATTTCTCAGGTAACTTGTCAGCGAACCCTCTAGGGAAGGGGCAATACTGGACTCGGTGCTTACTCACAGAGACCGTATTGCAGACTGTGTTGCAGACAATGGGCTGTTCTCTGGGCTCCAGTGATCACCGTACATTGTGATTCAACATTATGACAGGTGCAGAGGCAAACCACATAAAGATGAGGGTCCTGGACTTTAGGGGGTGGATTTTAAAGAAATGGGAGACTACCTCATAAGCAGCCCAGGCAGGGGAGGATTGCCAGGGAGGGATAGAGGTAGAGGAGCTGTAGAGAAAATTCAGGAAAGACATAGTTAAGACAGCTAGCCTTTGTGTGAAAGAAGTCAGCAAATGCAGGAGGACAAAAAGAGCATTATGGTATTCTAGGGAAGTGGCCACGAAAGGGAAGGAAAAAAGGTGGCATTCAAGAGGTACAAAGAAACACACAGGGATAAGGATAGGGAGGTGAGATGTACCAGATAAAACAGAAGGAAGCAGGTAAGGCAGAGAAAGGAGCACAGGTGCAAACAGAAGAAATGATAGCCAAAGGGTAAGCTAAAGGGGACAAGACTTTCTTCAAGTACATAAGCAAGACGAGGAAGCAAGAGTAGGGTCAGTGAGGATAAGTGGATGGTAGAAGGAGACTGCACAGAGGAGGATCAGGAAAAAGCAAGCATCCTGAGCAAGCACTTCTGCTCAGTCTTCTCAGTGGAGAGAGAGAGAGAGAGAGAGAGAGAGAGAGGGAGACGGACCACCAAGGAGCAGCAGGTACACAAGGGGTGTGGATACAAGTACATTTTCAGGGGAAAGAGTCCTGAAGGAACTTGCAAATCTGAAAGGGGACAAGGCCATGGGACTGGAGGGGAGACACTCAAGGGTGTTAAGGACCCGGGGAGGTGCTTGCTGTACCACTGATGGCCTTATTCAATAACTCACTGGAAACAGGAGTGGTTCCAGAAGACTGGAGAAGAGCAAATGTGGTCCCGCTCCATTAGAGCAGTAGCAGGGAGGAAGCTAGCAACTAAAGTCCATTCAGTCTCACATCAGTGGTGGGGACATTAATGGAAACCCTATTAAAAGAAAGGCTAGTGGAGTATCTTGACTACAGTGGGTTGCAAGACCAAAGATAGCATGGAGTCACAGGGGGAAGGTCATGCCAGACGAATGTAGTTCATTTCTTCAACTGGGTGACCAGTGAAATAGATCAATGAAATGCAGTGGACATGGCCTTCAACACTATGCCGCATAGGAGACTGATAAAGAAATTGGTTATTCTGGTAAACTTGGTAAAAAAATGGTTAATGGATAGGCGACAGAGGGTGGTGGCAAAAGGCGTTCACTCTAACGAGGGTAGGGTGACCAGCGTGTAGCCTCAGGGATTAGTACTGGGACTGGTCCTCTTCAATGTCTTCATAAGTGGCATTGCAGAAGAACTGGAAGGGAAGATATGCCTTTTTGCAAATGACGCCAACATCTGTAATAGTGTGTATACCCAGGTGGGGGTGGAAAGGATGAGTAGGGACCTTAGAAATCTTGAGGAGTGGTCGAGGGCATGACAGCTGGGGTTCAATGCCAAAAAGTGCAAAATCATGCACTTTGGGCACAAAACCCCAGGAGCTGAGTATAAAATGGGGGTTGGGGGTTACTGACAGTCACTAAGCAGAAAACAGACCTTGGGATTATCATATCTGATAACCTCAAAGTGGTGGGGCAGTGTGACAAGGCAGTGGGCAGGGCCGGTGGGATGCTGGGGTGCATAGGGAGGTATTGCCAGCAGGAGGAGTGAGGTGATGTTACCACTGTATCAGTTACTGGTGAGACCCCATCTGGAATACTGTGTCCAGCTGTGGAGGTCCATCTCAGAAAGGACATAGACAGGGTGGAGGAAGTCCAGAGGAGTGCAACTACAATGGTGCAGGGGTCACATCAAAAACTGTACAAGGAGACACTGAGGGATCTCGACATGTACATCCTAGAAGAGGGGAGAGAGATGGGGGACATGATACAGACCTGCAAGTTCTTCATGGGGGTGAACAGGGTACGGGAGGAGAGTTCATTTCAAATGAAGAAGTGCACCAGGAGAAGAGGGCATGCAGTGAACCTGTAAAGAGGTATGTTTAAGATGGATGTGAGGAAGTACTACTTCACTGAAAGAGTGGTGGATAGCTGAAACAGTTTGCCAGCAGAGGTGGTGGGAGCAAAAACAGTGGGGAGCTTCAAACATGCACAGGATAGGCATAATGGACTATAGGTAAATAGGGAGGAGGGAGGGTCGATGTAAACCAAGCAGGGTCTGTGGAGACAGAATAGGCAGGGACAGTCTAGGCAGACTGGGTGGGCCAAGCAATCCTTTTCTGCCAAAAATTTCTATGTTTCTATGTTTTCATTGCAACCTTGTATGATGTCACACCAGGTTGAAGCAGAGAAAGTCACAACTAAGCAATCATCGTGCTGGAAGCTGTTAGGAGGCAGTATAGTGCAGTGGTTTAAGGCTCTGAGCTGCAAATCTGGTGACATCCAGCAGACCAGAACTTGGTTTGAATCCCACAGCTTCCACTTGCATACTGTGTGACCCCAAGCAAGTCATTTAACTTCCCTGAGCTCCCAGGTCGCGCCTGTAAAAAAGCTTTCAGCTTAATGTGCTACTCCTGGTTAAACAACTAAATAAAAAAATGCTATCATATTAACTAAAAACAATCCTGGCAGCATCTGTTGGCTTAGTTGCGCTTTGAAGTCAGACCCTAACAGATATTATAAAAATAAAATATGGGTGACTGTGATTACTCATTTATTTTTTTACACATCCTCAGCGCAGTTTGCCTTTATAAACCACTCAGGCTTCGCTCTCATGGTTTATCTGGCAAAACACACACTGAGCATGTGAAAAAACTCATATCACACAGTCACACGTACATTATTCTATATAAGCCATAACAAAACGAAACAACACAAAATGAATCTTGTGTTACATATGGTCTTTAAAGGTACAATGCTGGACTACTGGACCACTGGACTACTGGACCTATGGAGACACGTGGACAGCGGGGATCAGCAGCCGGAAAAGAGAAGGGCTTCTACCAGTGTGTAGGTCAGTGGTTCATTCTCACCTGCAATACTGTGTGCAGTTTTGGGGGGCACATTTGAGGAAGGGTAGGGACAGAGGGGATGCAGTGCGGGAGGGGGGTAACCAAGATGATTCTGGGGCAGCAGGGAAGGACTTATGAGGAAAGACAGAAAGACCTAAACATGTCCATGCTGGGAGTGATGAGAAGGGACATGAGTAAGAACTACAAGTACCTGCAGGGGTTAACAAAGTGGATAGCGAGGAATTGTTCAAAGTGAGTTGGAAGACAACTACCAGAGGCAACTCCTTGAATCTGGTGGGGGGAATATCAGAAAGCTTTGTTTTCATGAACGGGTGGTGGAAAATTGCAATAGGCTGCCAAATGAGGTAGTCTATGCAAAAACAGTTGGGGGATTCGAACTTGGGTGGAGCAGATACATGGGCTTGGTAAACATGGTATTAAAAGTGGAGGGGAAGGAGGAAGTGTGAAGAAGCCACTAGGGTGCTTACAGTCCACATTAGATACGGCTGGGCAGACACAGTGGGCCAAGGGGCCCTTTTCTGCTGCCAAACGTTGAGCTTCTGGGTTTCTGTATAATCAAAACATTGAATTGTATCTGATTAGGCACATAAGATGTTGTATTATTTTGGAAAAAAAATTATATTCACAGGCCGTCTCAGTGGTGTCAGGGAGCATGGAGTGCCTGTCATCCTGGCAACCACAGTTCACGTCCAAAGCTCGAAACAGCAGGATTGGAAGCTAACATGGAGGGTGAGGGGCATTCACAAGGACGCGCTACTCCATGGGTGGCTTTATTGTGTGGCTCTTTGAGCGCCATCTATAGGTGGCCTGGTGGAGGTGCTGATGATGACTTGATTGGTTATTGATGCACTACCTGACCCCCACCCCCCAGGCTGCTGTGAACTCTGTGCCACACTCTGGGTTGTGAGTGGCTACTATACCAGGAAAAGGTCCCCCATATAGTATGCTGGTGCAGACTAATGGCTGCCCACTTCTCAGGGGCATGCAAATGTCCGTCTCACCATCGTACACTATTGTGAGCCACTCGATGGGGGTGGGGGGTTGGGGGATTAAGAGTAAATAAAACAAAATGAGATTTATGCAGCAACTTCCCGAGGAAACACTCCTACACCATTTTTGCGTTACCACACTAAAATCCAGAACTAGAATACTAGAATGTAAGCAATGCAATGCCACTATTTGCAATTTGCAGATATCTTCACTGTATAAATCAGATCAAGCAGGAGTACCTTTCATGTCTGATGGTTGTTCTAATTTCAGTTCCATTTAACAAAAGCACATTTTAGCGTAAAGGCAATCAACTGTAACACTTCAAACATCAGGCTATTCAGAATACAAATAATAACCCGCATAGCTGAAGGTTCTCTGCTTCGGAAACACACCCTCCCACTTGGAAATCAACATCTCAGCTTCGCCTCCACAGTACTGGTTTACTGAACACTGCCTCATATTTATGCCTCAGCATTTCGTTTTTAATATTGTCTTTGTTCCCTTTCCCATTTTTTTCCCCCTGACCCTCAACCTGGGGATGAGTTCCTCACGACTGCATCCTTCTGAATTATAGAACATACAAGCAGCTCCCTTCACAGTCCATGCCAAAACAGCTGTGTGTGTGTGTGTGTGTGTGTGTGTGTGTGTGTGTGTGTGTGTGTGTGTGTGTGTGTGTGTGTGTGTGTGTGTGTGTGCAGGACTGCCTGCTGCCTCCCTCTACAGGAAAACTAAGCACCTCACAGCCAGTTTGTCCCCTGGCCCTCAGCTGGCCTGAACATTAAATTTTACAGCTCTCACGCACTGTATTTATTTTTAAAACAGAAGTATTTGTTGGCGGAAAATAATTTCTTCATACAATTTTATTGTAATAATGTATTTCTGAGACAAACATCAATATACCCATGTTTTCTTTTCACTGTAGTTCAGGCCTGAATTGAGATATGGGGTTTTTAAGTTTTAAAAAGTAACGGGTTTCTGCCATGTCCACGATGTGCAGCAGGGTTATAACTGTAGCGCACCAGTGCAGAGCTGGTGGGAGGACAGCTACAGAAACTTTTAGAATGCAAAAAAAAATACTTAAAACATATTGTAAAGGGCCCAGTGGCGCTGAGGGTTGAGGCACTGGACGTCACACCTTGCGCCACACTAGTGACCCGGGTTCGGGAATGAGCCCGGGTTGTCGGGGGTTGGTGGGGGGAGGGTGAAGAGCGGGATTGAGCTTCTGCAAGGTGGCTTTCCTCTCCTGTGGAGGGATGAGTGCTTGCTCCCCCAGTAGTTCCACTCCCATCGGGTGGAGGTCTGATGGGACGCATAGGTGAAGGGGGCAGCAGGTGATTGCCACGGGTGGGGCAGAAGGGGCCGAGCTGGTACTTGGCCTCCATGCACACGCGCGTGCATGTCTGGCATGGTCTCGGTGGGAGAAAACCCGGGGTGGGGAGGAGCACAAAATTACATATAAAAAGGAAAAAAACATATTGTAAAGTACTCCAGCTAACCTGAGTGATTTATGGTGTTAATAGGACCTCTGAAGGTTGCCTCTTATGGCGTACGAGACTCCTCTTATGAGGTTTGGGCAGACAGAACCACTCAGCTGAGCGGTCCTCTTGCTCAAACCTCACACTCAGAGTCTCTTATAGTATGATGCTCCCCTCAGAGGCCTTATTAACTTGTAGAGGAGTGCCTAATTGCACAGCATTTTAAACAGTGGAAAATATCACTTTTCAAACAGGGGCATCCATCACTTTTTCAGTTAAAATTAAATTAAGTTTTAAGCACATTATAATTAATTAAACATAGTTTGGTGGCATAATAAGTTAATTGTGATTATTGCGCTATTTCTTATAAGTTTATAGATCTGGATGGAGGGCCTTATATGGATATGATTTTTGCCTCATGGGTTCTTAGGATGAGAAAATGGCGAACTGAAGGTGAGCTGTTCTGGTGTCATAAGGACACAAGAGGCATTACTCTTGTATTCATAAGAGACCCTCTGACCAGACCCATAAGCTTATTATAGATCACACCAACTGTTTTTTTTTAATTACCTATTTTCAAGCTGTTGATGTGAGTGGCCAGCAAGACATTTGTTACTGTGGCACAGCATATGAGACACTCTTATGGAAATAAGAGTGTCTTGTGCAATTGAAGGAAGCGATGTGATTGGTTGGGAGTGTCACATGTCACTTCCATGATCTACAGTTCAGATATGAGTGTCCCCCCATGCATTCTCAGGGTGCCAGAACTGTTCCCCTTCAGTCTGTCATTTTGTCACCCTAAGAATGCATATGGAAATACTGTCGTAAGAGACATCCCAACTGCCCCAATAAACATATAGTAAAACACACAGTACATGCGAAGAGCTGTCACCTCTCCATTACAATAAATTTCAGCAACTATATCTAGGACTCTTCCCAAGTGAAGAGGAAGCAAAGGCTGATACACAATCACAGTTGGTGGTGGCACAATATTGAGGTGCAAAATGGCACCCCACAATGTCACCACCCAAAAACTGCCATATACAAAGTTGAGACTTAGCTGCCAGAAGTAGTCTCTGTGTATGGCACCCCTGGATTTCTCATTGCGCTTGTGCAAGTCACCCCCGGTTTCTAGGGGTATGATGTTGAAGGTCTGTGGAGAGCGGGTGGCCACAGCAGCAGAACACCTTCCAAGATGACTGCATTTACCCAAGTCCTTAACAGAAAGGAGGGGGAGTTGCCACCAACTCCCGAGGGTTCTGGGCTGGGAGGAAAACAGTGGTTAGACAACATCTGCAGTGCATAAAGTACAAGACAGCTGGGATCCCAACTTTAATAATCTTGATTCAATAAAAATACCGCCACTCCATGGAGCACTTCATATGTAACACGAGGAGGCAGCTCATTTTTCTTGACCGTGAAGATCACACAATTGATTGAGTCCCTTCACATAAAGACCATGCACAGGGCATGATCCAGACATCCCCAAACTTCAGGCAGCTCAGTTCATCCTGTAGCAAAGAAAACACACAGTGCTGCAGGGTTGTCTCCCTCAGCACAGTCCCAAAACTAACTTGCTCCCATCTTCTCAGCTCTGTCTGGACTCTCACCACAGGGCCATTGCTTCACTATCCCTCAGTTCAGCTAGCCTCTCACCTTGGGACTGCTGCTCCCTCCTCCACTGGTCCATACTACAGGTCAGGACATTCTGCTTCCCACTCTGGCCACTGCACACTCCATCACTGGCTGCTACTATCATTGGGCGATGGTCCCTCGGAACCTTGCGGTGACCCATCCCCATCTTGGGTGCCACTTCACTTGTTACTGAGCCTCATCTCTCCTGACCACCCTCTTGCTGCAATGAATTCTTTCACACTGTCTTCAAGATGGGGGGTTCCAAATAGAGCGGTCACCACCATGTCCTACAGCTGCTAGTCACCCTTTCCGAGGGAAAACTATCCTGCTGCTTAAGTGGGCAGCTACCCTGCTTGATCCCGGTCCAACTCACTCCCCTTCCCCCTACCTTTTCCGTGCTCTACCCTTATATCCAGCACTGCCACCAAGGTGCTCCCACACCAGCAGCTCCTCAGGGCGGCAAACTATTAACTCTTTACAGGGGTGAAAGGTCCCACCTAAGAATCCCTATGGTGCACATCCAAATGCACATATGTGGTGCCTCTAACCCACGGGGGGTTACACTTGGGACTTCTACTCTCCATGTGGCTGTATGAATCAATCTTTTTGCATCACTCTTTAGAAGCCAAAGTGACCAGCATTGGGAAAACAGGTATTATGTAACTGATGATATCAAATAATCTTGGAGCAAAGTTACTTCAGTACATTACAAGCTTTTACAGTGTAACATCTGTTAGCAAGATAAATCCTTTTAGTACCAAGGTAGTTCAGAAAGCCACTGCAGCAGCACTGTAGCTTAGTGGGTGACTCACTCCTTCCTCCCCCCCCCCACTAACATTCAGCTCAGTATACAAAAATATTTAATTTTTTCTTAGCATTTTGGCCAAAAACATCCTTTCTTTCCCTGAATGTGGCTCGCATCTCAGGCCAGTGTGACTTTCCTACCTTGTACAACTTATTCTCAGACTGGCACACTATTTCAGTGCCCCCAAATAGAGTTCATCAAGTCCAGTGTGCATCTTCAGTGCTCCATGAAGCTTCTCCTTGGTCCTGCTGCTCATGGTCCATTCAAGTGTGTATCTTCATTTCCAAGATTTCGACGCTTCCTTTTCTCACGGCCAGTTCTCGGATTTAGCATGTATCATCAACTCATGATGGAGCTTCTACCTGCTGTTGCAGACTGTTCTCCAGCTCCTCATTATCTACCCCCCATAGAGCTTCTCCTTGTTCTCATTTCCAGCATGCATCTTCAGTAACCAAAGGAGCCTCTTTCTTCTCTTACAGTCCCTTTTCCAGCTCCGCGTACATCTCCAGACCCTGATGGAGCCTCTTCTTGCTCACTAGGACTGTTCTCTGTCATGGACCATTCTTCAACCCTGTGTGTATCTCCAGCCCTGGCTGGAGCTTTTCCCTGCCAACATGGTTCTCTATCATTCTCCAATCTGTGTGTATCTCAAGCTCCTGATGGAGTTTCTCCCTGCTGTCACAACCTGCTCTCTTATATTTTATTTTATTTATTTGAGTTTTGGTAACTGGGTAAGTCCACTGAGACAAATACAGTCCCTTTTTCAGGGTCAACCCGGGTAGAAACAAGCAAATACAGAATGGTACAGTGAGACAAGCAAGTACAGGACATACAGGTCAAGCAGATATACATAGTTAAGTACAAAAATGGGCATATAGTAAATGAAGACCAAAAAACTATATACATTAAAAGAACAAGCATAAAAAGGTATTAACAATCATCACTATGTACAAAGATGCATGGCTAAATACATTTGTGTTTACAGGATAGGGACCATTCTCCAGCCTATGTGATCTCTAACACCTGATGGAGCTTCTCCCTGCTTTTGCAGCCCATTCTCTGGTGCAGGTTGTATTTTCAGTCCCTGATGGTCATTCTCCCTTTGGTCACAACCAATTCTCTGGCCCAGGATGCATCTTCTGTCACTGATGATACTTCTCTCTTCACTTGTGACCCATTCTCTGGCCCAGGATGCATCTTCAGTCCTTGATGGTGCGTCTCTCCTCACTTGTGATACATTCTCTGGCCCAGGATGTGTCTTCAGTCCGTGATGGGGCTTCTCTCTTCACTCATGACCCATTCTCTGACTCAGCATGTATCATTAGTTTCTGATGGGACTTCTTCCTTCACTCCTGATCTGTTCTCAGGCCCAGGATGTGCCTTCTGTCACTCGTGGTGCTTCTCCTTTCACTTATAAATCTTTCTCTGGCCCAGGATGTAACTTCAGTTCCTGATGGTGCTTCTCCCTTCTCTCACTGCCCATTCCCTTGTTCAGCATGTATATTCATAGAAACATAGAAACATAGACTTTGACGGCAGATAAGGACTGCTTGGCCCATCTAGTCTGCCCATTTCCCTACCTACAGGATAGGCCGCAGATCCTAGTTAACCAACAGCCTATTTCTTCCTACCCCCCACAAGAATTGCCTTATGTCTGTCCCATGCATTCTTGAATTCTCCCACAGTTTTAGACCCCACAACCTCCTCAGGAAGGCTGTTCCATGCATCCACTACCCTCTCTGTGAAATAATACTTCCTCACATTGCCCCTGAACCACCCTCCTTCTATCTTTAAATTGTGTCCCCTTGTCCCTGATGGTGCTTCTCCCTTCACTCATGATCGATTTTCTGGACCAGGATGTATCTTCAGTCCCTGATGGTCCTTCTCCTTTCATTCATGTCCCATTCTTAGACCCAGGATGTATCTCCAGTCCTTGATGGTGCTTCTCCTTTCACTTGTAAATAATTCTGTGGCCCAGGATGTAACTTCAATCCCTGTTGGTGCTTCTCCTTTCACTCATCACTCATACTCTGGCTCAGCATGTATTTTCAGTCCCTGATGGTGCTTCTCCTATCACTCACAGTCCATTCTCTGGCCCAGCATATATCTCTAGTCCCTGATGGAGCTTCAGGCCCAGGATGTGTCTTCAGTGCCCGATGGCACTTCTCCCTTAATGCATGATCCATTCTCTGGCCAGGATGTGTCTTAGATAGAAACATAGACTTTGACAGCAGATAAGGACCACTTGGCCCACCCAGTCTGCCCATTTCCCTACCTAATGGATAAGCTGCAGATCCTAGTTAACCAGCAGCCTACTTCTTCCTGCCCCCACCCCCTAGAATTGCCTTATGACTGTCCCATGCATGCTTGAATTCCACCACTGTTTTTGACTCCACAACCTCCTCCGAAGGCGTTCCATGCATTCAAACCACTCTGTGAAAAAATACTTCCTTAAATTACCTCTGAGCCGCCCTCCATCTTCAAATTGTGCCCCTTGTTCTTGCACACCTCTTTTTTGAAAGATGCTACCCTCTTGGACTTTGTTGATTCCTTGAGGTACTTGAAAGTTTCTATCATGTCCCCCCTCTCCTCCTTTCCTCCGAGGCTATACATATTAAGCTCCTTAAGTCTCTCTTCATATGTCTTCGGTGCAGACCCTGCACCATTTTAGTTGTCCTCCTCTGGACAGCTTCCATCCTGTCTATGTCTTTATGGAGATTGGGTCTCCAGAACTGCACGCATGTACTGATGGGGTCTGACCAGCTGTCTGTTCAGAGGATAATAACTTCCTGTTTTCTACTGGTGATGCCTCCCTCATGCATCCCAGTATCCCCAGCCCTCCTTGCTGCCCTCTCACATTGCTTGCCCACCTTTAGGTCATCTGATATGACTACCCCAGGTCCTTTTCCATTTTTGTTGTTGTTAGTATCTCACCCCCCATTGTGTACTCTTCCGCTGGGTTTTTGTTTCCCAGGTGCATTACCTTGCACTTCTTAGCATTGAATCTAAGCTGCCATACATTTGACCATTCCTCTAACCTTGCCAAGTCCCTTCTCATCCTTTCCACCCCACCTTGTGCATCAACTCTGTTGCAGATCTTTGTGTCATCTGAAAAGAGACATACTTTTCCTTCCAGTCCCTCTGCAATGTCGCTTATAAAAACATTGAAGAGGACCGGTCCTAATACTGAACCCTGCGGTACCCCACTAGTAACCCCCCTTTCTTCAGAGTGGACTCCATTTACTATTACTCTCTGTGTCCTATTCTCCAGCCAATTCTTTACCCAGGCTGTCATCTTGGGACCCACTCCCAGGCTGGCTAACTTGTATATTAATCTTTTGTGTGGGACTGTGTCAAATGCCTTGCTAAAGTCTAGGTAGGCCATGTCCATGGCCCCTCCCTGATCTACTACTTTGGTCACCCAGTCAAAGAAATCTATCAGATTTGTCTGGCATGACCTTCCCGCTGTGAATCCATGCTGCCTTGGGTCCTGTGCCCCTCTGGCCTTTAGATACTCGACAATTCTTTCCTTCAGAAGTGATTCCATCATTTTCCCTACCACTGAGGTTAAACTAACAGGTCTGTAGTTTCCTGCTTCTGCCTTGCTCCCACTTTTGTGAAGGGGAATCACATCTGCCCTCCTCCAGTCCTCGGGTACCACCCCATCCTCCCATGATTTGTTAAAGAGGGTAGTCAGTGGTGTCACTAGTTCTACCCTTAGTTCTTTATAAATTCTGGGATGAATCCCATCAGGCCCCATTGCTTTGTCCACCTTCAGTTTTAAGAGTTCTTCATAACCCTTTCTTCTGTAAATGGGTTGGTATCAACTTCTGTATCCAGAGTGTTTCTACAGTTTGTTTTAGGTACCTCCCCTCTTCATTTGTAAATACTGAGCAAAAATATTTGTTTAGTATCTCTGCCTTTCACAGTCACCCTCTGCCCACCCTCCCTCCCTCCCTTTATTAAGCCTCACTATCCTCCCTTGGTCTTCCTTTGCTCCCTGATGTACCTATAAAAGGTTTTATCCTTCTTAACCTGAGTTGGCTATCTTTCCTCGGTTTGGGCCTTTGCTGTTCTGACTGCCTTCCCAGCTTCCTTTTGCTTTAACTGATACACTTCTCTGTCCTGCTCCTTCTGTGATTCCTTGTACTTCCTGAATGCTTTCTTTTTCTCTAGAACCTTCACTGCCACTTCCTTTGAGAACCATAGTGGTTTCTTATATCGTTTCGTTTTGTTTATTTGCTTCACACAAAGGCTTGTTACCTCTGTGATGGCAGTTTTTATTATTCCCCATTGTTCTTCCACCCATCCTTTCTGCCCATTTGCTAGTGCATTCCTTAGGCACTCACCCATTTTGGCAAAGTCAGCCCTCCTAAAGTCCAGTACTTTTGCCTTTGTGTGACTTGACTCTATTGCTGTGTTTATTGTGAACCATACTGTTGGATGGTCGCTAGTTCCCAGATGGCTACCCACTTCTACATCTGAGATCCTCTCTTCATCTCCATTTGTGAGAACCAGGTCTAAGATTGCTCCCTCTCGAGTGGGCTCCAATACTAGTTGTCTAAGGCATGCCCCCTGTAGGGCATCTAGAATAACCCCACTCTTCGAAGTGGCTGCTGCAACTGCACTCCAGTTAACATCTGGCATATTCAGATCATCCATCAGCAATATCTCCCCTTTTTCTGCCATTCTAAGTATACTTTCTATCATTTCCTTGTCCATTTCCTCCCCCTGAGAAGGGGGTCTGTATACAACCCCTATGCGGATTGTGGTTCCATTGCCGGTCTCCAAATTTACCCACAGCGCTTCTTCTCCTTCCTGTTTTCCCTTTTGTTCTGTTGCTTTGATTCCTTCCCTTATGTAAAGAGCTACTCCTCCTCCTCTTTTACCCTCCCTGTCCCTCCTGTAGATAGTGTATCCTGGTATATTTACGTCCCAGTCATGGTTTTGTGTGTACCATGTTTCTGTGACTGCCACGATATCCAGATGTTCCTCCTCCATCAAGGCCACTTATTCATGAAGCTTGTTACTCAGACTATGGGCATTGGTACTCATTGCTCTCCATTTTTTGATGGCTTCACCTTCTGTTGCAGCATCCCCCACTGACCTTTCTACCTCTGTCTTTTTCTCATTTAGTACCCTGTTTTGTAGGGAAAGGCTGGGATTTTCCTGCTGTTTAACAGTGCCTCCCCCCTTGACTAGTTTAAAAGCTTGCCAATGAAGCATTTAAACTGATTGCTCAAAAGACTTGTTCCCTTCCTGGACAGATGCAGACCATCCTGCCAGTATAGGCTGGTGTCCCTCCAGGTGGAACCCCAGTCCACAATGAAGCCAAACCCCTGTTCTCCACACCATTTTTTCAACCAGTCATTAAACTGCATGGTGCAAAGTACCCTCGCCTCACTCATGCCATTGACAGGCAGCACCTCTGAGAAGGATGCACCTCTGAGAAGTCTGACCATTTTCCTACCTATTCGATAAGCTGCAGATCCTAGTCAACCAACAGCCTACTTACTCCTATGCCCCACCTGAATTGCTTTATGTCTGTCCCATGCATTCTTGAATTTCCCCACTATTTTTAACCCCATGACCTCATCAGAAAGGCCATTCCATTGCGTCCATCACCCTCTCTGTGAAAAAATACTTCCTCATGTTGCCCCTGAGACATCCTCCCTCTATTTTCAAATTGTGCCCCCTTGTTCTTGCACATCTCTTTTTCTGAAAGATGCTACCCTCTTGGACTTTGTCGATTCCCTTGAGGTACTTGAAAGTTTCTGTCATGTTCCCCCTCTCCCTCCTTTCCTCGAGGGTATACACATTAAGCTCCTTTAGTCTCTCTTCATATGGCTTCTGGTGCAGACTGTTTTAAAAAACATTTTGTGTTCCATGTTAGAGCACAGTTGTCGGTGCGTCCACACAGTGATCTGACACCATGGTTGCCCATTTCAGTTCCCAGGCATGCTTGCGGCAATAGCGGACACCGCAATGCATGCCAGGATACTTGTGAATGGGCATGGTAACAGATTAGGATAAAAATTACATCACTGGATTCAGGAACTCATTGTGAGGTCGGGGATATAAGTAAATTATCCCCTTTCTTTTGGGCAGCAATACAAAAGCCACAGAAGTCGGTGGAGGTTGCCTTAAACCGTGTTACAGCACAGTTTGCATCCACACTGCTGTTAACATGGTTTAAGACAACCGGTTTGATCTGAAACCGTGCTTGAAGCTTGCTCTGATCAGGTTTCTAGCACAGTTTTTGAACATGATTTACAGCACCGTTTTACCGTGCTGTAGTGTGGATGCGAACCGTGTTTGCAGTTCTTGCAATGTTACAGATTGCCGGTAACGTTACAAGAACGCAAGTGTGGACAGGGTCTGAAATGCTTTTTAGAGTATTTTAGTAAAGTCCATGGAATTCTGAAAGCATAGCATGTTTTTTTAATTTAAAAAGTGAATTTGTATTTTGAAGAGTTACTGTAAACTGCAGAATTCAGGGACAATTCTAAACAGACAACTAATCATCAAAACCTCATATGGAACACCTAGGTTGGTGTCTATGGGCAAATTAGGAAGTAGGTGGGTGCAGTTCTGATTAAATTCACTCACTTGCTTCAATGGAATTCACAGATAATAGTCACTGAAATTTGTTCTGAGAAGAAAATCATGGAACTGTGGAATTCTGGGGCACAACTGCTGAATTTCAATATGTTCTACTTCAGAATTCCACCATTCTACTTCTGATTTGAAAATTCTGCACAGCAATACCTGAAATGTATTTTCTGTCCTTGATGGTGCTTCTCCCTTCACTCATGACCCATGCCCTGCTTTAGAGTGTTTATTCAGTCCCTGATGGTGCTTCTCCCTTCACTCACAACCAGTCCTCTGGCCTAGGATGTATCTTTAGTTCCTGATGGTGATTTTCCCTTCACTTGTGACCCGTTCTCTGGTTCACCATGTATTTTTGGTCCCTGATGGTGCTGCACCCTTTACTTGTGACCCGTTCTCTGGTTCACCATGTATTTTTGGTCCCTGATGGTGCTGCACCCTTCACTTGTGACCCGTTCTCTGGTTCACCATGTATATTTGGTCCCTGATGGTGCTGCACCCTTCACTTGTGACCCGTTCTGTAGCTCACCATGTATTTTTGGTTCCTGATGGTGCTGCGTCCTTCACTTGTGACCTGTTCTCTGGCTCACCATGTATTTCTGGTCCCTGATGGTGCTGCGCCTTTCACTCACAATCTATTGCCTGACTCAGCATGTGTCTTCTGCTTCCAAATAATACCACTTCCTGCCCTCAGGACTCAGTTTTCAGCCCAGTGCATCTTTCCCAATCCCTGATGGAGGCTTTAACATGAAAATATGGACTTTGTGGCCCTTACCTTACCTACACAGTGCTTCTCTACCTTTTACTCAGTGCTTCACCATTAGCTTATGGGCCATGTACACCTGTTGACTCTGGCTTTTCCTGAATGGGTGTTGTTTCAGTTCATTTTTTGGTTGACTTGGTGTTGCATGTATGAGGTGTAACTTCTGATTGGGGAGTTTGTTGTCTGGGGGTGAGATTTAATTTCTTTCAGGAAGTCCGTGTTGTTTATACTTTTCATTTATTTTTTTACTTTGTGGACATGTGGAATGATTTTTTTTTTTTATTTTGCTCTCAAGGCAATGTGTTGAGTGCTTGTAACTTTGTGTTGCTGTGTTTTTTACACTTCCCTGGTTATGTTCACTGGAGCATCAACACTTTCTGGGTCAGTTTCACTTTTGCTCACTTTTGAGTACAGCAGTTCAGGCGCACAGAGCAGGGGAGTACTGGAGGGTGTGGACCAGTGGATCCACTGCTGCGCATAGAGCAGGGGAGTACTGGAGGGTGTGGGACAGTGGATTCACTGCTGCTCACAGAGCAGGGGAGTACTGGCGGGTGTGGGACAGTGGATTCACTGCTGTGCACAGAGCAGGGGAGTACTGGAGGGTGTGGGATTGTGGATCCACTGCTGCGCACAGAGCAGGGGAGTACTGGAGGGTGTGGGACCAGGAATTCAGTTTTGTCAAGTGCGTGCCCAAATGGCTGCCCCATTCCTCCCAGCCTAACTGGAAGGCTAGGGCAGCATGATTGGGGGGGTGGGGTCTTTGCTTTCCCACAGTCTGCTGGAGTATTCTTGTGGGGGGAACACAATGGATATCCAAGGTTTCCATTATCATATCTTGTGCCCCCTTGCACTGCACTCTGCACCTTTGTGAATGGTACAGAGTGTGGTCACGCCTCCAGACACCTCTGGACCAGCCATGTAGATAACTGTATGCCTAGCCAGGGGATCTAGCATAGAAGGGATGAACATCCTTTCTGTGCATGCTACTGTGGGTCTGTGAGATTCCCAACATGTGGCTTGGCAACTTGTGCTTAGGCGTCACAGATTCACGGCACATAGGCACAAAGCCCCTTTGTGCATACAGGTCATGATGCTTGCTGCTTCCATAACCCTTGCAGCAAATGTACAATTGTTCATTATTTTTGTCTTTCTGCCTTCCAACTATGTGAAATAACCTCCCTCTTGTTATATGACTCTCATCCTTACTCCTCTCTCAGACTTCCCAAAAAGTCATGCACCCACAGCTAGCCATATCCTGGCACACCCAAGTACCCTGTAACTGTATTACTACACCTTACTGACCTGTCCCAGATTACCTCTGTGACTTTTGCAATTTGCTTATATTAAACATAGAATATTGCATGACATGGTATATGTAATGAGAATTGCATGCACTGTTGAGGTATGTGACGTTACATAAACTCCAAGAGCAAAGCCTGAGGGGTTTACACAACCATGACATACCGAAGACGTACATAAAATGTGAGTTTAGGGCATCACCCCATTTTTTGTGTAACTTCTGGCCAATATTTTTTGGCACAGTAGATCCTCAGTTTTAATCCCCATTCATCTTCCCCCCTTCCCCTTTGCAACCACCTACAGCCACTTCTGCTTAATTGTAATTTTTTTTTACTTATTTGGTTGCAGATACCATTTTCTCCGATGTTCTTAATGTGGAAAAGAAATGGCAACTTAGTGTATTTTCTTTATTCCAGTAAAAATGCATTCAAGTTGATGATGCTGTGTGTGTGAGTGTGCATGAGGAAGTGCGTGGCCTCAAGCGCTGTGTGGTGGCACGTCAATGCCTTTGTAGCCAGCCAGTTAAAACAGAAAGTCACAGACAGGTTCCACTATTGTAAAAAAACCTTGACCAGTTATTATAAATTTGCATTTTGCTCTTTTACTGATTTTGTACATGCACCTTCCTTTTGACACATTATTGCTTGCTTTATTCTACACCCGGTAAACCCTGTTCCGGGCCACATCTAGAAATGAGCTGCGCTTCAGCATACCTCTCCTGCAATGTAAATGAAATAAATAAAAATGTTTGTTTCGTTAACATAGTTTTTATTGAACTTTTTCAGTGGTGTGTGGTACAGAGACATGTATAGATTCACAGTAGTACAGATGGGGTACTGACAGGAAATACAGCAGCGTTACACATTTCAGGAGGTCTGTCCCAAATCAGCCAGTAGAAAAGCTGCAAAGCAGAGCTGTTCACCGTACTAAGAACATCCACACGAGAGTCTCGAGTATGCTGAGACCGCCAATGCAGGAGCCACCTGACTACCACTGCCCTGATTATCTAACCTCATTCCTGACTCACATACCCCCTCTCCACCTACAAAGGCTTGTCAATCTTCCAGTTATAGCACTAACATTTTCCTCATTTAGTATAATGCATTTGATTTATTTATTTATTCACTCTCGGATTACAAAGTACCTTTGAGCACAAAGCAGCTCATTTACAAAGGTACCACATCATTGGGAAGGGATACATACAGACAAAGGAGGAACTAACAAGTTGAGTTTCTAACATACATTGACTGTGCACAATGCATCATCGATAAACCGTAATTCAAAATTCGAGAAAGGAATGGAGGAAAATAGAAGGAAGAAGCAGGCGGCAGTATGATTTTAGGATAAAGGGAGAAGGGTAGCAGCCAGGGGCTTTGTTAAGTTGCTTAAAAGGGTAAGCAGGATTTGTGAGGGGTGGATAAGAGAGGAGGAGGAGGAGAAGAAGACAGGGAAAGGGAAAAGGGGTAGCAGCCGTGGGCCTTGTCAGGATTATCAAATGGTGGGAGCAGGAGGAGGTGGGAGTGAGTATGAAGGATTCAGGAGGTGAAAAGGAGATGGGGCCAGACATACTTCAGATTAGGTGCAGCAATCACAGGAGTTAACAGATATGAGATGCTTTACTGGACCCTACTGGGAGGAAAAAAAAAAACTGATTTCATATGGGTTGATTTCTGGTGCAGCCTTTTATTTACGATACCAGACAGGCTTCAACTTGAGACAGTCTGTCTGGTTCTGCTCACCTTTTAGTGAGAGCAGATGGTGTGGGGGAATTACATCTTCAAACAAGTGTTTTGGTGCTGGAATAGTCACATTCAAGGCTCCAAGAGTTACAGATTCCTGTATTTTATAGGGAAATGCAGCTGTCTACAGGGGAAATTAGTCCCATAGACTTGCATTGATTATATGGGAAGATACAGCAATTCTGCTTCAATAGAAAATAAGGTACTCTACAGCAAAAAAAATTAATCAGTCTAGGAGTACTGTCATATTGTTCTGTAAATACGTATTACAGAATGAGCAGCACACTGAGCTCTCCATGTTGGGGGAGGGTCTCTCCTGTCTGGTTTCTAATAAATGCAACTTCTGCTTAAATTGGAGTGTTCCCGACTTTCTTATACCAGTGTCAAGCCCGATTTGTTTTTTTAAAGCCAAAACAAAAAACAAAACATAATTTCTCCCTCACTCAACTATTTCAGAATGAAATGCTATAACTCCGTTGTCTGAATATTCCAAATTATTGAATCTGTTATCAAAAATATGCAATACAAGTGACTTAAAAAAATTCTTCCACCTCCTCTCCAGAGAAACCTGGATTGTCTAGGATGCCCACTCTGAAATCGCTATCAGAAGGCGACTTGATTTCCATTGAGATTTCTTTGAAAAGCAGGAAGAGATTTCTAGCAGTTGCAATGATTAAGGCAACAGTACTTGTCTTGGTGGGGGGACGGGTAAATTTAAAATTGCAATTCCGAATGGATACTTTTCCCTTCCATCAAGAAAGGCTGATTTGTAACCCTCTGTCTTATCCCCTAAAATCGAAACAGAATATGTGACACATGCGTTTAGAAAAAAACGCAGAACTGGGAAGACAAATGGCAACTCACACTCTAAACCTCTAAAGGATGTCAACCGCAGTTTGACAGGACAAAGACCTCCTGCATATCAGATAAGTATTATTTTACAACTGAACATCACCTTGATACCCCATCCCAGGCTACCCAGGAAAGAGATCTCCCAGCTAAGCTAGGTTCTAAAACCACTGGAAAGCGCTGTGAAAGCCTCACACACTTCCATTTTGAGAACAGAGAGAGTAGACACTAGGAGGAACTCTTTTCATGCAGAGCTGCCTGGATATGAAAATAAGTATTTGTGTCTCTTTCCCTTTTCTCCCCCCACCCCACCCTGTGCTCAAAGGTGGGCAGCCACGTGGTACTCTGTATTTAGACATGGTGTTTATGATGTAACTAGATACTGTCTTGTTAAGATTGCACAGCCTAGCACATGAAATTAGTACCCAAAATGAAGGCTATGTGAATTAACTTAGAAAAGTCTTACTATTAGCCCACATGTAATATTTTCCTTATAAGAATTAAAGTGATAGGTTACATTTATTTTATAGTGCAGCTGTAGTAGAGCACTCTTACAATGTTTCTGGTATTTTTTCACTGTTTTTGTATGAACACTTGATTTTATGTCATATGTCAGCATCTAAGCACTGTCACTTTATATAGAGTTCAGTTAACTTATTTCCAGTGTTTATAAAAGACGCAAAGTCTGTAGAGGGCATATACTTTGACAAAGCCCGACTGGGTGACAGATCAGTCTTTTTTGTTCACCTCTGAGGAGGGATCTCTATTTCCTTGTTTCAAGAGTAAACTGCTGTATCTCCTAAAATTCTCATTCACCAGCTAAGAAAGAGACTGTACTGATTTTCCCCTAGAAGGACCACCAAGCTTATAACTGGCAAACATTTTTTTGATTCCATCTTGTCCCATGGCACCTAACTCCAGGCTTCTCAAACACCACTTCTGTCTGCTGGACTTACACTTATTGTCATTGGTTCCATTTTAAAACTACCCAGTACCTCTTTGGATGAGGGCCAGAGTATCATGCCTGGGGGAGACCTGCTGCTACTGGGAGGAAGAAACACCATTTTGGGGTGAGAGACTGTGGTATGTCAGGGGAGCAATTGGCAGAAGGATGAGGGGAGCAGTCATCTAACATGCCAGGCCGGTGTTTCACTTTTTTCCTGTCCCTTCTTTCTTCCATCTCCCAGGGGTGTGTGCCCTGCACTGGCATTCTGGGTGGGGGTACCTGCTGGTGCATTGTCAACCATGCCAGCCAAGGCACCCCAGCATCACCACTAGGAGCTGCTTCCTGAGCTATGCGGTGCTGCACCTGGCCCTCCCCTGCTACTATAAAGGGTTCAGGGTATGAAATCACTAGCCTGCCTGGTGGATTGCCCCACCAATCCACTCAGTACCACAGAGGCGGCCTAAAACCTACAAGAAGATTCTCCTTTAGAACCTGCTCAGTTTTGGTACACTAACAAATCTAGGTCTAAGCACAGAGACATAATTAAGAGTTTGCCAACTATGACGGCTAGAAAAGAAGAAATGCATTGTCTCTCTAACAAAACAATGTTACACATTAAGAAATACAAAGTCACCCATGCCCCAATATTGCAAAGCCTCATGGGAAATATATGCACATCTCTACAGAGGTGAAGCAGCTCTAAGATGGTCTTACTGGTTTGGGTCATGGTGAGCCCAGCACAAAGGTATTGAGGCAAGGGTTACCAGAGAATTACAATGGCAATAAAGTCAGGTTTCAAAGAAAAACAGAATCACCCATTGCCCAATAATGCAAAGTATCATGTGAAGTATATGTACATCACAATGAAAGAATTTAGACTGGCTCTGCTTCACGCAGGAGTGTATGGTGCCAAATGACCTCTCATAAAAGCATTGCTTGGCCTTATGCCTGAGTCCACCTCCAGATTATACAACTACACCCAACCAACTGTGAACACCTGAAGTGCTACCATAGGAATGTTCCTAGTGCCTTTTAAGTGTACCACATCTGCACAACGATCCCTCTCCTACAGGGGCCCTAAATGGCTTAATGACCTACCTACTAAACTCCTTGGGTCCAGCAAAATCAGCCATTTCAAAATCCAGACTCTGCAATCTGCTGGCACGTGAGACCACCTGCAACTGTTAGCCCTTCTCAATGCCACATGAGGGAACTTCCACATTCCCCAGCACCCTATACTGCCTGAACAGCTCCCCCTACCCCTTCTCCCACCCACCTCACCCACCCCCCACCTGACAATGCCTTCCTGGCTGCATCCCCCAACTTATATTCTCCCTGTCCTGGATCTGTCTAGACCCTCTAATTCCCCTATGGGGCAATTCCTCACTACCACAGACAAGTGGTTGATCTGCCATGCACTCTCTAATCGCTCTGCCTGTTTCTGCCCAATTGCACTTAGTAACCTGCATTTTTTGTTATGTAGCCACCAGTTGTTTCACTTTCGTATGTTTATTGTTGTCTGATGTCACCCTTGTTCCTCTGTCTGTACAATGTTTTCACTGATGTAACTCAATGGCTCTGTGTTGTGTCATCTGACCTGGAACCTTTGTAAATGAGCCTCTGGCTCAAAGGTATTAATCTGAATCTTAAATAAATAAATAAAATGCACACTGTAAAGGCTGAGAACACAAGACACAGACATGTGTTTCATCTTTCACAGGACTCATCAGTGCGCCTCATCTGTATCTCAACCCAGAGAAAGGGTGAAGCGTGGTGCTTTGCATTATCAGGGTGTGTGTGATTTTTGTATTTCTTTGAAATCTGGTTTTATTTCCAGTGCCCTTCTTAGTTAACCCATACCTCAATGATTTTGTGCTGACATTCTGTGTCTTTTAGAATGTTACACTCTCTTTTTGGAAATATGGTAGGTATACTGCTGTGTGTGTGTATGTGTACACACACACACACATATATATATATATATATATACACACACACACATATATTATGGTAGCACTTTTAAGGTTAAAGGGTGAAACTTTGCACCTTAATAACTTTGCCACCGTTCAACGGATTTACCTGAAATTTTGTATGCATGATTGGGCATGGTAGATCTTGGGATCTGCTAAGTTTCGTACCAGTCAGATATACGGCTATGGAGTTATTAAGCAACAACCAAATGCACAATTACTTTTTTTGTGAAATCTTTGCTCTCGCCTACAGGTCACACGGTTTGCGCCGACCATTCAAACTTCAGGGAACGTATGCCAGAGTCCCCATGTGCCTTTTGAAGATTTCATGAAAAAATATTAAATGGTTCAAAAGTTATTCAAAAAACAAGTTCCCATCATGAGTCAATGGGAAAAATTAACAAAAAGTTTGACAGTGTCGCAAATCTACTTTTTAGTGTCGCAAATCCAGCATTTTGTTTTCAGTTGGTGATCAGAAAAATGCTTGACATTTAAAATTGGGACCATCTAGGAACATAATTCTTTTTGTGTTTACCTATTCAAGCCCTATGGATGCTAGCCATGTCTTTATTTTGGGGTTAAACTCTCCAGAAATATGTTTTTCAAATTTCTGTAAAATGTAGTGTCGTAAAGTAGTGTCGCACTCACAACACTTTTGCAAATTTTGTGAAACCTTTTATAAATCACGACACTACTTTTCCAGACTATGACCAAAATGACAGGACTTCTTTGCCACCCTGCTGCAAAAGAACGGTTTGATCTTTTGAGACGAAATTTGGAGGGAAGGCAGCCAACATCTCACAGATGTGCCTTTTCATGGTTTGGTGAACAAATATTGCATGGATGCCAAGTTATGGTACTCCAAAGTTGACATTTTTCCCATAGGCTAACATGGTGGAATCCGCCATGCCTTTTGGGGCTTGTATCTCGAAAACGGTGCGAGATACGGAATTTTCATCGTAGCCAGGAAAATCATGAATCGTGAATTTTTTTTTTTACATCATACGGTTACTGAGATATAAGCAATTTAGTATTCCAACACCTCATTTTCAGCTCTGAGGCCCATTATTATGCATACTTTCTTTGTACAAACTGGTTGGGATATTCAGAAATGCACCAGAAGCAGGTGTAAGAGCGGCGCAGCGCAGGTACACTGCGCTGGTGCACATCCAATGTGATATTCAAAGGCTGAGCACCAAGGCAAGTGACAGCGCAAGATGGCTGAATATCGCAGGGATGCACCATAGCGCAACAAGGGCTGTTCCAGGGAGCAAGTCAGCAGGTGCCATCACGCAACCATGGTTGCGCAATGGAGCAAAGCAGTAAGCACAGGAGCACAGCATGGGCAGGGCAAGGGACAGAGGTGCATGGGCAATAGCACAGGGCACCTAGCACGGCATGGAGCAGGCCACATGAGCAGGTCACACTGCCACCATAGTGCAGGGGATGACTGGAGGGGGGCAAGAGAGGTGCACGGCCACATTCCATGACCACGCATTCCACTGCAGTGCATGGAGGTGGCGTGACACCCATGGCCACTGGCAGGCAGCCACGGGCAACACCCACAAGACAGCATGGGACATGGCAGCGGGACCAAAGCAGTCAACACACAAGCCGACAGCACACAACACACAGGCCACACAGCCCAGCAGGGAACAAACGCATGCCACAGGGCACACATGCACAAGCCACTGTTCGCAGACCACCTGACACAAACCCCAGGCAACCGCAAACGTACCACACAGCTACCATGCACACCACTGCAGTATGGCACCAAAGCCAGCTGCAAAGCAGACACGGACATGGATGGCTACCAAAATAGAAATGTATTAAAATCAACAACCAACAAAATCAAACTATGTACAGGTGAACAGGGATGGGGGGCAGGGAATGGGGAGGTCACAATCAGGAACGTAGAGCTAGGGAAGGGGGGGTTGGGAGACAGGGGACATGGTAGGCTGGGTACAATGGAGGAATGGGAGGGGTGTCAGTGGAAGGGAGGGAGGGTGAAGCAGGCCAACGGGCCCCTTGGGAGGTCCATGACTACCGGCGCCTCTGCCGTCTCCTCCTCTGTGGCCAGAACAGGGCCTGACAAATTATGCTTGCCACCGCAAGGGTGACCGTGGCAACCCGCAGGATCCTCTCCAGCAGCCTGGTATGGGCATCCACCAGTTGGGCACCTAGGACAAGGAGGGGACATGGGTATGTGCACACCCACACGACCATAGCCCACCCACCATGCACAGCGGACATGGTGGCATGCACCCTGTAGGGGGCACACAGCCAAACACAGAGTGTGTGCCCCACACGAGCCGCCATGCCGACCATCCACAGCCATGCACAGCACTGCACACCAGCAACAACCGTGCGCAGCATACCACAGCCATGGTAGCTAAGCAAATGCCCATTGTGTGGGGCTGACAGTGGCCTGGCTGGGACCCAGATGCACTCACAGCCCACCCACTGCAGCCACACACACACATGCCCAGGGTGCAGCATGGTGCAATGGACCATGCCAATGAGGCACGGCATGTAATGGCCATGTTCACAGGGGGGCTGTGGCCCACCCCTACCCCACACAACAATATACACCGCCAAGGTGCCTATCTGCAAGCTGTGGCCTGACAGGCGCCTGACCACCTGCACCTCCTGGCTGGCCAGCAACCCTCCGCTGTGCACCACCACCAGCCTGCTGCTGTCCGGCAGCGGCATCCACCATCTGGGCTCTTCATCGATATTCAGGTCCTAGTAGGGAGACAGTGAGAGACAGACATCAGCACTGGGCAGCAACACACGGGCCCCTCCCCAGCACAGTAAACCCCATGTCCCAGCACAGCGGCAGTGCCGTGGCACCGCACACCCACGGTGCGCTGCCATGGCCGGCGGCATTCCCAGCCACCTGCCCCCCACCCACAGCAGCACGGTGTGACACTCGCTGGCAACCCACACAACACTGACATGGCATGGATGGGTATATGTACACTCACCTGGCCGTGGCACAGTGCCCCTCCAGATGCGTGCCTGCAGTGTCCTGAGTCAGTCCTGATCCCTCCTCCACAGGTCCCCGTACCTGTGGTGGCACTGCTCCCCACTATGGCACAACCCTCTGGCATCCTCTAGCTCCTCGGCCACTCCTTGCCATACCTCAGTGCGTGGCTGGTCCAGGGGTACCTGCCCATAGAGGGCACCAATATGTGGCTCCACCAATGCCACCAGGTTGACCAATTCCACCTGGGTCAAGTTGGGTGCTCTAGGTGTGCTCCTACATGGCATGGCTGTATCTAGAACTGCAGAAGCAGAATGGCACTGGTGAGAGCACGAGACGCACGTGCGAAGGATGCACAACACGGCTGGTGATGCGCTGCTATCCCCGATCACGCATCGGCAGGGTATGCTGAGACAGTGATTGGGGTGGGGTCCATGTCCAATGATGACTTGACCGCTACCCAGGACCGTGGTGATGCCGAACAGGGGGTGGTACCTTTACCACGCACAGGACACGGCAGCGCTGATGGTGCACGGGTGGCACTGGCCGACCTGTCAGCTGCACCACCCAGTGTTGCGGTGGCCACCATACCTGCGGCACAGTCCATCCTGTCTGGCGGTGGGGGTGCAGCCTCCCCAGCGACATCATGCGCACAGCGGCCGGAGGACGGTGCAGAGGGTGGACCAGGTGCAGTGTCCGCTGCCAGTGCACCGCAGACAGTACAGGCCCAAGAGGGCTCTGAGCAGCAGCCCCACCTGTGAGGATCATGCCGGCACAAGCCCCACGGGTTGACATGATGCCCAAGCACCCCAGGGCACTGATCAGCCGGACGAGCACACCCGTCTGCTCAGGGCACCCATGGAGCAACAGATGCAGGTCATGGCAGGGGTGCGTGCACTCTGCACTGAGCTGCGCCAGTCCGCAGGGAGGCATGACCGAGACTTTGAGCAGCTCCTGGCCGAGGCCACACACATGCGGGAGGACATGACTACAGGCCTGGATTGGCTCACCGCTGCAGTCACGGCTGGCCTGGCACCAATGGCCACCGCATTCCATTCACTATTTATCATCCTCATTCTCAAAAAAAAGGGAAATTAGAGGCAAAAAACTCAATTTAATGCATCAGTTAGGGTTGTTCCACAGCGACAAAACGAGGATATTTGGTGTTAGGTTGAGCTCTTGACCCCCTAACCAGCATCGGGTGCGCATTTGAGTCAGCCGGTCCCAACTCTCACCCCATTCTCCTATACCTCTGCTTCTTTACACATGTGATGGGGTAAGAGTTAGGGACGATGACCCCAATGCATACCCCAATGTCAGTTGGGGGGTGGGCTGGGGGGTCCAAGGGAGGCTTTGAACCCTAACACTGAATTTCCTCACTTTTGTCGCTGTGGAACAACCCTAACTTATGCATTAAATGGAGTTTTTTGCCTCTAAGATATATATATATATATATATGTATATATATATATATATATATTGTATTAAGGTAGCATGGTAGTGCTACCATAGTTAGGGTTGAGTACCCCATTTAATGTTAAATGGTGAAACATTGCACCTTAATAACTTTGCCACCATTCAACGGATCTGCCTGAAATGTGGCAGGCATGTGGTGTAACCCCAGATCTTGGGATATGCCAACTTTTGTACCAGTTGGATATATGGCAGCGGAGTTATTAAGTGGCATTCCGAGGCGTATTTACATTTTTTTGTGCATTCTTTGCTCGTGCCTACTGGCCGTATGGTTTGCACGACTGGTCCGAAAACTTCAGGGAACGTGTGGCCAGGGTCTCCAATGTGCCTTTTGAAGATTTCGTGAAAATATATTAAACAGTTCAAAAGTTATTCAAAAAACAAGTTTCCCATTATAGTCAATGGGAAAAGTTAACAAAAAGTTTGACAGTGTCGCAAATGTACTTTTTAGTGTCGCAAATGACCCTAGTAGTGTCGCAATCTGCCATTTTGTTTTCAGTTACTGATCACAGAAATGCTTGGCATTTAAAATTGGGACCATCTAGGGACATAATTCTTTTGTGTTTACCTAGTTGAGTCCTGAGGATGCTAGACGGTCTTTATTTTGGGGTTAAACACTCCAGAAATATGTTTTTCAAATTTTTGGGAAAAGTAGTGTCGCAAAGTAGTGTTGCACCTGTAACACTGTCGCACTTTTTTGTGAAAAGTGTCACAAATCACAACACTACTTTTCAACACTATGGCCAAAATGACAGGAATTGTTTGCCACCCTGCTGCAAAAGAACGGTTTGGTCTTTTGGGCTGACATTTGGAGGGAAGGCAGCCAACATCTCACAAATGTGCCTTATGGTGGTTTGGTGACAAAATATTGCAGGGATGCAAAGTTATGGCATCTGAATTGATGTTTTCCCATAGACTAACATTGAGATCCGCTGCCTTTCGGGCCGTATCTCTGAAACGGTGCTAGATATGGAATTTTCATCATAAAAATACTTAGCCCCTTTTGGGGCTAAGCATTATAGTGAAAACCTAGCCAGGAAAGTCATGAGTCATATGAAATTTTTATTTTTTCTCTATGTCATACGGTTCCTGAGATATAAGTAATTTAGTATTGCAACACCTCATTTTCTGCTCCGAGGGCTATTATTATGCATACACTCTTTGTGGTCACTGTGTTTCTCTATGCAGCTGTAGGGGAAAACCAGGGTGTGTGCTACAGTTACTGTTACACTTAGTGTTTCCACTTGCGTTACCATACCCGTTTGCGCTAGCGTTCCCGTGTACACCACCATGTGTGTCACCCTTTGCATTTTCTTTTGCACTTGCATTTGTGTTACTGTTAGCATTTGCATCTCCACTGCTGTTTCTGTTTGTGTTTGTGTTTGCGTCACTGTGCGCATTACCATTTGCGTTTGTGGCCGCCCTTCCGTTTGCATTTGTGTTTCTCTTTCGTTTTGCGTTATTGTTGCTGTTACCGTTACCATTTGCATTTCCAATTGTGTTACCATGCCCGTGCGTGTTACGGTTTGCATTTCCGTATGTGCTTACCTTTGTGTTTCTGTTCTCTTTGGCGTTATTCTTGCTGTTATCATTACCATTTCAGTTTCCAATTGCAGTACCGTGACCGTGCACGTTACCAGTTGCATTTCTGTACGCAGTTGCATTTGCATCTCCATTTGCATTACTGTTTGCTTTGGCGTCACTTTCCGCTTGCGTTTCTGTTACTGTTTACGTTTCCATTTATGTTTCCATCACCATGTGCATTACCATTTGCGCTTGCATTTCCATTGTGGTTACCATTACTATTTCAGTAAAAATCACGTAGTGGGAGTGCGGGGCCCAAACGGCCCGCGCTCCCACCAACACAATTCATTCACTATTTATAGTACTCATTCTCAAAAAGAAGGGAAATTCATGGCAAAAAAACTCTGTTTAATTCATCAGTTAGAGTTGTTCCACAATGACAAAAGCGAGTAAATTCGATGTTAGGGTTGAGCCCCTCCTTGGACCCACCGCCACCCAGCCCCCCCACCAGCATTGGGGTGTGCATTGGGGTCATCAGTCCTAACTCTCACTCCATTCTCCTATACTTCACCACCTCACCTTGTTTACACATGTTATGGGGTGAGGTTAGAGGCGATGACCCCAACGCACACCCCGATGCCGTGGGGGCCGGTGGTGGGTGGGTCCGGGGGTTTCAACCCTAACATCGAAATTTCTACTTTTATTGCTGTGAAGCAACCCTGACTGATGCATTAAACATTTTTTTTTGCTATGAATATATATATATATATATATATATATATGAGCACTATGAAATCCTCTCACGTCTTTACTAGTGTTCATTGGCTAGTACATGATGGTAACACTGACACACAGGGTTTGGAAGTGAGCCCCGATTACTGAGGACTGGCCAGGGAGGAGGAGGAGGATAGAAAATTACAGAGGACTGACCAGGGAGAAGGAGGAAGACAGAACATCACAGAGGACACTCTCCTTCTCCTCTGGGGAGGAAGGGAGGGAGGGCAGCCAACTCTGCTGCTATACTACCACCTGGGTGACTAGAGCTGGCAGTGCAGTAGGAGAGGCTTGTGGAGGTGGAGGACACAGGTTGGTAACGCTCTATCTACACTTGCATGCATGCCCATACACACCTGTGTCACCTCTGTACAGTGGATTGGGACAAGAACACAGACAGGATGACTGTCTGGGCTCCAGCAGGCCCTGCACTGATGATGTAGCCCTCCTCCAATCTGGCCACATTTAGCGGTAAGGTGGCTTGCTCCACTGCCCCTGCAGGAGGAAGGGAATGACCGTGGAGGATGGAGTGGGAAGGTAAGCCAGGAGAAGCCTGGTGGTGGGGCTGACGAGGCCAGCATGAAGAGGATCTGGCCAAAGACGAAGGGGAAAAAAGCTGCTGCAGAAGGGGAAAGAAAAAGATAAATGGGCCCTCTGTTGGATGCCATTCAGATAGTCAAAAGCAGGATCTGAGTATTTACCACAAACTGATACTTTACAGTGATACACTGATCAAAACCCTATACTTTGTGAAAGGCAGAGTCATGTATTTTCAGTTTATCTTTGATTTTGCCTCTTGTGTTATATGAGGTATTTATTTTATTTATTAACAATAATGGCCATGTCGGCACACTGAACTGAGACTTTGTGAGCAAAAGATAGGAGCACTCTCATGAACTGCATAGATTAGAAATCATTCTAGCCACACCAAAGTAGCAAGTGCAATAATGATTGTATTCAGTTTCCACAGGTTGAGATCACACAGGCACAAGAAGCCACTGTGCATCAAGAAAAAAAGCCTCTTTATCAGGAGAGGGTTCTCTCCTTCTGAATAAAATCATTATTGCAGTTGCTACTTTAGTGTGGCCAGAAGGACTTCTAATCTGAGCTGTTCATGACAGTGCACCTACCCTTTGCAAATGTGCCTTAATCTTTCTGACGAGCACCGGATTCACTGAGCGTATCTTTTCCTTCAGTTGTAACGGAACTGAGACAAGCTTGTTTCCAGGTGCATAATGCCCCTTTTGCCTATAAAAATGTCAACCCTCAGGTTGTAATTTGTCCTCTTGAATAAAATGAAATGAAATGACTTAATCAGTATTGATACACAGAGGGCTCGATACTGAAAAAGCACAGGGCTGTTTTGGGGTCGGGCCCAGAAATGCCTGCTCACGCAAAGCCATGTTAAGAGTGGGGACAAGTGTGTTATGTGTGGTGAGAGGGGGAAGTTGAAATCCAGCGCACATGGAAGCCTTATACAAATCTCCCCTGCCCCTGCAAGCACTAGTCCACCAGAGAAAAATGGATGTAAACCCATCACCTGGTAAGCTCATGCTTTTGCCCAACAGATGTCTCCTCCCACAGGTCACAACTAAACATGATGGACCCAATTCTCAAATGTTGATTGGGGTGGCGCAAGCTGCGGCAAAAAAGCAGCTTGTGTCAATGCCCCTGTGCCCTGTTCTCTATTGGGTAAGGTCCCGGCAGCTAAGTCCCGTTGCTTGCGGCAACTGGGGCCAGGCACCAAAAAGACGGCACACTGGCAATGTGTGTCGCAAGCCATAGGTGGCTGTGCACAACTCTAGTCCCTGATGGGTTAGTGGCCCCCCTTCCTGATGTGCCTCATCAAAAAACAGATGATCGACACCCCTACAGTGGTGGCATAGCAGCCCCCTCCTTGATCTCAGATTGTGCCACATTCATTAATGACAAAACTGTTCATGCCCCCTTCTCCAATCCCTGATCGTGCCATGATCGTTACTGAATAATAATAGTCATGCCTCCCCAATCCCCGATGCAGCTGTTGTCACAAAAGACCCCTTATCCTGGTGATCTAGTGGCCTCTGCCCCCAGCACGTAGTCCCATTACCCAGCTCTTCCCATCCTGAAATAGAGTTGGCACCAGCACAGCTCTTCTCTCTGCAGCCCGCACCAACTGCACTGTCATTTTGCTTACTGTACTGTATAGTGTATGCAATGTGTGTACACTATACAGTACAGCTATCAAAATGACAGTTCTGTTGGTGCTGGCCATGGAGGTGAGAGGAGGGCTGTGCCAGTGCAGGCTCTATTACAGGATGGATGGGGGGGGTGGGGGGCCACTAGGTCACCAGGATAAGGGATCTTTTTTGACAATGGCGGCATCGGAGATCAGAAAGGGGGGCATGACTATTATTTTTCAATAACGATCATGGCACAATTGGGAATCAGGCAGGGGGACATGAAAACTTTATTCAATAGCGATCATGGCACAATCGGGGATCATCATAAGTTTATTTACTAACGATCATGGCACAATCAGGGCTGGGGAGGAGGGCCCAAGGCACAATGTAGCATACGGGTCGACTCTCCCAGAGGAAGATTTTCTAAGTACCCTTAGACCAGCCCTAGCTGGTCTAGGGGTACTTAAAATTTCTCCTTCTGGGTGAATTCTGAGAATCCCGATATCGGGGATGTGGTAGCTTACATCTGCCACATGCCGCCTTGTGCCGGGTTACAGCCCATTTGTGGGTGCATGGGCGGCGCAAGCCCTGTTTGGGGCAGGCAGCCTGCAGTTTATTAACTAATGATCATGGCACAATTGGGGCTGGGGAGGGTGGCCCGAGGCACAATGTAGCATAGGGGTCAACTCTCCCAGAGGGAGATTTTCTAAGTACCCTTAGACCAGCCTTAGCTGGTCTAGGGGTACTTAGAATCTCTCCTGGGTGAGTTCTGAGAATCCCGATATTGGGGATGAGGTAGCTTGCATCTGCCACATGCTCCCTTGTGCCGTGTCACTGCCCATTTGTGGGCACACGGGCGGCACAAGCCCTGTTTGGAGCAGGCAGCCTGTGGTTGACACAGGCTGCCTTTGAGAATAGCTCCGGGGGCATTATTTGACACAAGGTGCCACTTGCACCATTTATGTTTGCACAGGCACCCTGCATCACTATCGGGGCTTTGAGAATCGGACCCGAGATCTCTCTGGTCTCTGTGGCCTACGTGGTAAAATACATTTCAAATTAATTAATAAATAACATCCTTGGTGATAATCAGTTTACGATAAACCTTATGTAAAGAAGTCAGTGTTGTTTAATTAGAACTTTCTGTGTCCAAAGATATGCTGTACCAAAAAAATATTGAAAACACATGACAAGCAAAGGCACAGGATGTGGGGGAGCCCAAAAGGGCTGGGCTGGGTAGGACAACTTCTGCGCTTTGCCAGTGCATGCAAGCAATCTAATGACTTTATTTGGAATTCCCGTTTTTAGGAGCCTGGACCTGTACTTACCCATGTGGATTGTGGTTTGTAGGCCCCTGAAAAAAGAATGAGAAAATACAACCAGTACTTTCCAAGGGCTGGGGCAAGTAGGTATTTAGAAACAGCCCCCCAGATGCCCAGAAAGTAGGGAGTGTTATGGGAGCACAGCTAGATGTGCTTGGGATTGGGGATTCTTCCCCTAGCCACAGCAAGAGTGGGGTCAACTATGCCACAGGTGGCCCATAACATACTGGAATAAAGCCAGCAGCTCTGCACCTTATGCTGCTGGTTGCTCAGTAAATCTTGGGTCTAGAATCTACATTGCCAACTGAATGTTGGTTAGTTTGCAGCTAGATTTATGCTGATCTGGTTTGCAGCTAAATTATGAACTCTGGCATGGTCTCAAATGGTTAACAATAGGCTTCCCAGCAGCCACCGCCCCGGTTCCTTTCAAAAGACAATTAGAAACTATGAAATGCAGATGGGCATGAAAATGTACCAGGATGAGTTAAGCTTGGGTTTTCTAAAAAAAAGTTTCCACACCACCACTTACTGTATGTGCAGTAGCATCGGTACTCAGATATGTAGTAACTCAGCACATAGTCGAAATGAAACTAGTAAACCCAAGAGAAGAACGCTTCCAACTCACTATTGAATACTTGCAAATTACAGCTGAATGAGCTAAGTAAGCATGCAAAAAGGACAGCAGTCTTTTAAAACCACAGTGTTTTAGAACAAAGCAAAAAATGCCCTCACACAGAAAATACCTCCACTCAAATTTTTAAAGTTCTCCAAAATCTTGACCTGCAGATAATTTCTCAATTTATTTTCTTTCTACTGTTTTATGAAAGAAAATTTTACCAACATAAATCATTTTCTCTCCAGCAGAATTACAAGCTCCTTGTTGCAGAGTGAACGACCACTGCGGATGGGAACAGGAGCGAAATGCATTTAATATAGGCACTTTTTTTCTAGTAAACATTGGGCGCTTAACTAATTTCATTTCAGTGGATGGACATCAGACTGACAGGAATAAAGTTAGTCTCCCAATCCTTTTATTAGGATCATCCCTGCTGACCACCAAGAATCAGATAGATAGACAGACAGACAGATAGATAGATAGATACTGTCTGTAGATAGATAGGTAGATAGACAGACAGATAGATAGAAATGTTATTTGTATAGCACCCCTTCCCTAAGGCTTGGGGCACTTAACAACATTTAAAAACAATACATACATGACTCATAACAAGCTTCAGAACATAACGCAGAGATCCAGATAAATTCTATCTATCAGTACTTAAAACAATCAATTACATTTTCAGTCTTCAGCTTAGGCAAATGCCTGATTAAATAGGAGCATTTTTAATCCTTTTTTAAAGGTATCCACTGAGGATGCCTCCCTTAGATGTCTCTGCAAAATATTCCACAGGGTCGGTGTGGCAACTAAGAATGCACGGTCCCCCGAATACCGTAACCTGGCCATGGGAACCACAAGGAGGCAACCCTCAGTGGAACAGAGAGCTCGAGATGGGTGATGAGGAACCAGGAGGTCTTGCAGGTAGGCTGGTCTCCCCCCATGCAGGGCTTTATAGGTCAGTAATCTGACCTTGAAGGTAATCCTCCACCTTACTGGCAGCCAGTACAGTTTACAATGGACAGGCATGACATGGTCAAATGTCAAACCACCAGTCCACAGCCTAACCGCCACATTCTGCCCCAGCTGCAGATGGCAGAGATTGCGTCCAGAAAGCCCCAGGTACAGGGCATTGCAGTAGTCCAGCTTGGATGTGACAAAGACATATACCAGGGTGGTCAGGTCCTTAGCTGATATCAGGTCTCAGATCCAGGCAATGTTCCTCAGATGGTAAAAGCCACTTTTGATGATGACTGACACCTGTATAACAAGTGTCAGGCCATCGCCGAGGACCACACCCAGATCCTTAACTGGAATGGAGGGGGCTAGGGGAAACCCCCCCAGAACCAGCCCAGGGGAATCTTCAAATCCCCCTCCATTGCACTGACAGCCTGGATCCACCACTAGTACCACTGTCCTGTCTGGGTTGAGTCCTAACCAGCTGTGAGTCATCCAGGTCTGGATCTCCTCCAGGCAGGTGTTCAACACCAGAGCAGCCACCTGGTTTGCAGGTGCACAGGACAGGTAGAGCTGGGCATGAGGAACAGATGGATATAAACTAATCACTGTCTACCCTGACTAATACCCCAAACTAAAAGCAACTATTCCTTGTATTCCTGCATCATCACAATATAAGTTAATAGGGCCTCAGCTGGCTGTCTCTTGTGGTAGGTTTGGAGCATGAAGTTTGGCCAAGAGGACCATGAAGCAAAGCTGAGTGGTTCTGGCTGCCCAAACCTCCTGAAATTGGTCTCCTATACCATAAGAGACACCCAGTGGAGGCCATATTTATTTATTTGAGATATATTTTACCAGGTAAGCAGACTCCAAATTGGCTCATTTCCAGTTGCAACCTGGGGGGAGAGGGAACAGGGATCATCAGGAAAAAAAATACTATTATGGCTATTACATTGCTATAATTACAGGGTCTTCCTTTTTCCCATAGGGAAACCATGATGTAATTTGTCATTATAAAGGAGTGTTTATAACGGCAAACATGCACCCAGTTTCCCATGCTCTGTGCATGTATCCACCACAGCTCTTCCTTGCTGGCTGCTTGCTGCCCCGGAACTGAACCACCACTCAGACTTGGAAGTAAGTGACTGAGGGATGCGAATCAAAAACAAAGTACCAAGAAATAAAGTACTAAACTGCAACTGCTGGCTGAAAGAAATGAATAAAACAAATTTTTAAATGAATAAATAAAGACGACCGTGGACTGCGCACTCTAACCTGACCGGACCACGGCTGCACAGGAACATCTTTAAATTTTATATAATTGCTGTGGTGAAAAAGGAAAACCCAGTAATTATATAAAATAAAATATGGGGTTGTGTTTAAACTCGAAGTTTACACAAACCCTTGGTTTAGGATGCTTTCTCAAACCCCTTGAGCTTCGCCCTCGGGGTTTATGTAGCATCTAACACCTTGGGTGTGTGTAAACTTCTCATTAAACACACTACCCATACTTTATTCGATATATAAATCACTCAAGTTAGCTTGTGTGATTTATAATAAGTTTCAGCTCTTCAAAAGTTAAATCAAGCCCATACTCTCCCCCTCAGCTCTGAAGTAGAATAGGCTACTCCTAATGATAATGCCCCTGCAGAAGACACCACTTCACCCAGGATAAGAGGTGCAGTGGCTCTGTGTGCTGACTGGCTGCAATCATATAAGTGATTTATAATCCCAACATGAGATGCAGTTTTAGATTCATTAGTAAAGGAAAATAGAAATGCCTCTTGCCTGAAGGACATTCCCTAGTGTTTCTGCACACCATGTCAAAGTTTTTTTTTTTTGCCCAGTACAAGCTGATTATTTGAATATTTAAAATCCACAAAATAAATAATGGGCTGCATGCTTGTTTCTGAATTACATGGTGAGACTTAATGCCTCTTGCTAGGACAACATAGTAAGGGGGCAGACTATTTTTTTTTTATAGTTTTAGCATTATTGTTCCAGGTCTCAACATGGGTGTAAATAAAAAAAATGAAGGAAGGGCACAACATTTGGCATGATGTTTGCATAATTTTTTCACCAACACCAAAATAAAGTGTACATTAGCAATTCAACGACAGTCTCTTGAATGAACATTCTACAAAATGTGGGGAATTTTTTAAAGACTTTATGCATGAAGCCATATATAAATCCCATGTTATTTTCATAAAACCTGTGCACGCAGAGTATTGTTATGAATATAGCAAAAGAACAAAGGAGTAGCCACGCTGCTTTTGTCTACACCTGATTTCAATGGGGCAGTTTCAAACCTGGTCAACTCAGGACAAAAGTAACTAAAAATTTCAATTTAAATATAAAAAAAACCTGCCAGAAAGCCATTCAAACAATACAAAAGTACATACAGATTGTCAAATATTTTAATATAAAAGAAATAAAGTAACCCAAGACAGACAAATAGGCCCCTTGATCGTCATGAGAGATGCCAATGGCTGCAACTGTCGGAACTTATTTCCTATCTGTCATCTTATTTAGAGCCTTAGTGGGGCATATTATAATCAAGTAAATCATTAATCTAATAATAGTTCTATACATACAGCACATGTATGTATTTGTGTCAGTAAATAACGTCTAAAACATTTTTGGGTGCATCATAAAAATGTGAATCTGAAACACCAGGGACTGTCTTTAAATGTAGCAAAAACATATATTTGTATTTTAGCAAATGTTACAATAAACACAAGCAGCAGCGCCCTTGTGGAGAAACAGTTCCAACTTGCACTGAAGTAGCCCATCATAAACGGATGAAATGGAAGTGCTTCACAAAACACTGGGGAATTGAGCTGCCCCCCCTTTGTTATTTTGTGCCCATCCTAGGATCACAGAATTTCAGAAATAAGAAGACTGTTGGCCCATCGTGAATGTTTACTACATACCAGCACTTATAGCATATGATTCCCTTTTGTTTTAGGTAACTGTCTAAGTTTCTCTTGAATTCCCTTGTATTTATTTAAAGCAGCAAGCAGTATTTGTTAGCCGTCAACATTTTTTATCATGTAGCTTTTTTGTTAAAAATTCATTTCTGACATCCTTACATTCATCCTCAGTGTATTTTTAATTTTCTCAGATTTTTTTAAAACCTCTTTATATAGCTAATTTTGTTTTTGATGACTCATGTAATTAAAATAGCCGCCACTCACAATTTTTAAAAATCTCTTCCACTGAGGTTACCTGTTGAATGTACACACAAGATTCTTACTGTGGATATATAAAGATGATTTACCACATGTTTCTGATGGTAAACAGTACAGCACCACACCGAGACATTTAGGGCCGGATATTCAAACTGTGCCCAAAAAGTGCACAACAGCAGGAGCAAGCACAAGTCAATTGCGCACATGCGCAATAGATGCAATATTCAAACATGGAGCAAGACAAATTGCGCAACCAGCCAACGTCTGAATATCACACAACCTGCGCTATAGCGCAACCAGGAAGGGGAAGCTGAGCAGAGACGATGCACCATAGCGCAACAAAGGCAGCCCAGCTGAGCAGTCCAGAGGTGCCATAGCACAAGCGGAGAGACCCCCAGCAGCAGAGCAATGGAACTGCACAACCAGGGAGTTAGGCAGGGGCCCACCACCTATGCCACAGATGGGCACAGGGACACACTGCAGAACTAACAATGTACCCCCACACCCCAAGCACAGCATAACTAGGGGAGGGATGGAATATCCACTGGTTCCATGGGGACAAGCAAACAAAGCACATCCGGGCCGTGTTACCCCAGCACACCCACTAGCAAGCTGAGACTGCCACACAAAGGGGGTGGACCACCCCAGTGTACATCAGCCCCCCTTGTGCACAGCACACCCTGCACTGTGACCCCAAGACACCACCCATGAGCAGTGACCATCACTGCAGGAATCCCCATGCATCCCCCCGTCACACTGCAACCTCGTGTACCACAGAAACATACAAGCCAGACCCACCATGAGCACCCAGCAGTGGGTGGCAGCACACGGCAATACTGACTGAAAGCCACACCCACACCAGAGACACCACCCCACACACACGCACACACATACCCATGACCATACCACCCCAGATGCCATGCACACCACTGCAACTGAGCACCTATAGCCAGCTGCAAATATAAAATTGTAATAAACAAGAATAAGAAGAACAACAAATAGAACTATGTACATATATATACAAATCAGGGGTGGGGGTATGGGTACAAGGTAGGTGTAAGGGGCAGGTGAACAACCGGGAGAGGCAAGGTGGTGAGGTGATGGCAGCTACCGCCTGCCAGCCTGCCCTCCTGCCGCCTGGTGCTGGGGCCCGCCTCCTCCTGCACCTCACCCATGACGCTGAAGGTCCAACAGGATGGTGAGTGAATCAATGGCCACCTGTGTCAGCCGCTGCAGTGACCGGCCCATGCGCCGTAGAGGATCTGGATACCCAGGGACAAGGAACAGAGTCAACGCTGTGACTGTCCACATCCCTGAATCCCACCCATCATTCATGGCATACAGCCAAGTGCCCCGCTCCTGTGATGGACTGCACCCACCCACAGTGACCGTGCACAAGACATGCCCAACCAGGCAGCAACAGCCATGTGTACCACTGCACACACACACCGCCCATGTCCATCACAGCACAACCAAGACTGTCCAGTGATGTGGCTACGTGGTGGGATGCTAGTGCCACAGCCATGTGCCCAGTGCATGCATGGACCACCAGTGATGCACTCACAGACATGCAGTGCCACTGGACAGTGATGACTGTTACTTGTTGCGTGCATGGTAGTGTTGTCCATGGATGGTGGCCGTGCCCCCCCCCACAGCATGCAATAGCATCCATGATGTAATGACACTCACACTCATCAAGCCGCTGCTGCTGTGGCTGCGGCTGCTGCTGCTGCTGCTGCTGCTGTGGCCCAACACCTATGCCACCTCAGCCAGCCACCTCTGCACCGCCATTCCTTGCCTCAGCCCGGGCCCACCTCCGCTCCTCCACGCCTGTGGGAGACAAATGTTGAGAAACACATCAGTGAGATCCCAAAGCAGACAGCCCCCTGCCCCATTGAGTGTGCCTGCCCACACAGCCAGACCCATACATCACACACCTGTAAACACCGTCACAGCAAACCATAGCCCAACCCACCCCCATGCGCTGGTCACATTACACAGTGTCACCCATGCGGACAATACAGGTGCATAGACAGCACACCCACCTGGCCTAGACACAATGCCCCTCCTGGCACGTGATCTGAGGCCCTCCAGCAGTTCCTGCTCCCTCCTGCACAGGTCACTATACCGGTGACTGCACTGCTCCGGTGTCCTCCGCCGCCCAGTGGCATGCTCCAGATTGGTGGTCACCTGCTGCCACACATGGGTGCGGGCCATGTGCAGGGGTTCTCCCCCAAACAGTGACCCATGATGAGGCTCCACCACAGCCACCAGGTTGGCCACCTCCAACGCACTCCACTGTGGAGCTCTCCTGCGTGCCATCCCTGCAGTTGTATAGTAGGCAATATGCCCGCAGCGCCGCAACCCCATGTGGAAATGTTGCGAATACAACTCCATCAGTCCCTATCGCTGTTCAGTATAGCATTGCCGGTCCACATCACGCTGTTACCGAACAGCGCGGAGAGCCGTGAGACATGCCAGACGTACAGTGCCAGGGGGCAAAGGTCATGCACAAGGTCATGGGTCTGTGGCGCAAGGCCACGCACAGCGCCATCGGACGTCTACACATCCAGCGCGATTGGTCACCTGCATGTCAGTGCCACAGTGGACTATTGCGCAGTTGTGCCACAGCGCTATGTGGTGACCAGCGCTGCAGCGCCACTGGCACAATGGTGGCCGTGTCCTGAATTGCTGATCGCGCACAGCACGTCATCAGCATGGCAGATGCCTGCATAAGCTACCTGGGCATGCGCAAGGCGGTGTACTACGCAGTCACAGAAATGCGCCATTGGCTCACCCGGCTCAACCGTATTGCGCAAAGCGCAACAGCGCGATATTCAGCCGACATATGTAAATCATCTGATCAGCCATTCAAAGGCGCAGTGGCGTGATCTGCATCTCATTAAAGTTGCTCCACTCCTAATTTGCATGCATTGCGCTATAAATGTGCAACAGTGATCTGCAGTGGCCAGAGTCGGTTACTGCAGGTGAGAGGTGAGTTGCATGCTGTGTGATGTTCTGAGCAATGGTCATGTGATAATGCTGTATACTGCACAGTGACAGGTGTCCACTTCCACCCATACAGACCACATGGCTGAGCAAGGACTGGGTGAGGAGGATGATGGTGGGCGAAGGAGGAGGCCCAACTTCACGAAGTCCGAGACAGAGGCACTCTTCCAGGCCTACCTGAATGAGGAGCCACTACTTAGTGGACGGCGGGGCACCCCTCAGGCCCATGCTGCTGCATGGGAGGGGGTAGCTCGTGCCGTAAACCTACACGGAAGCCACCAGCGCTCCGTGCAGGAATGTAAGAAAAAGATTGGGACCGACAGGAGATGGTTGAAAGAGAAGGTGGCAGCCCTCAGGGCGGCACGCGCTGCCACAGGTGGGGGCCAGCCAGAGGTGGTGCAGCTGACCCCGGGCGGAGGACCGTCTGGCTGCATCCATGCAGCGCAGTGCAATCGAGGGCATTCCAAGAGGTGGCTTCCAGACAGGTGGAAGCCCATCACTGCACGGTATGACATGGTGGTGGTGGGGGGGGGAGGTTGATCCCATGCACTAACATGTTCTCACTTTCTGTTACAGATCCTGTGCATCTGCAGGGGACAGTGGTGGTGGGACCATGCAGTGTGGACATCCAGCCAGAGTTGGAGGAGGGTCAATCCACCTCTGCTGCCAGCCGGCATGCATTGCACCAGTGTGCACGCCTGGCTGCCATCTCCAATGTCAGTGAGTCAGGTGTGGGGGGTGCCCATCCTGTGTCACAGCAGTCTGGCATGCAAGCATGCCAGCACGCTGTGACTGTGGCTGTTGTACGAACCTGCACCATTGATGATGCAAGGACTGCAATGGGCAGTGACACGTGTGTGTCTCATAACAGACACACAGCAGGACAGCACGTGCCCCTGGACCTAGCTGGTTCCAACGCGGTGCCAGCACGTCAGCACAGTCCCAGGCTGTGCCTGTCGGCACCGGTGGGGCAGCACCGGTGGCTGTGCAGGTCTCTGGCACTGTTGCGGACACAGCAGTGGAACGACTGGTCCCTGGGGCACAGCAGTTGGAGGAGCAGCAGCAGTCACCCACCAGGTCTGGGGGTACAGGGTTCAGCGGTGGCACATGCACACCACCTGTTGACTTGCCCATACCTGGTCCTGGTGAACAGCGCCCACCCTCAAGGGGTGTTGAGCATCAGGACCTTCCATACCCTGGGGGACAGATTGCCGATGTGGCAGACGACCCATTTGACAAGCACACCCGACTGCTGCGGGCATCAGTACAGGAGCAGATGAGGGTTGCAACGTCCGTGGAGGCACTGTGCATGGCTGTGGAGCGGCACAGCAGGGACAATGCAATGATCCTTTCAGAGATGGTCCAAATGCGGATGGATGTGACCGCCGCCATTGACAGGCTGACCCAGGCATTGGTCGCTGTTGTGGCCGCATTGGGCACACAGTCAGGTGCCCCTGTACCGCACACCCCACACAGTACGCTCTCCACTCCCCATTCCCGGCATCATGCGAAACCCAGCCTGTCGATGCCGGGTTCTGCTGTTGGCATCCCGAGCACACCTGGTGCAGGTATGTTCGGCATGCTGCAGACCCCTGTGTGGACAAGGATGCGCTCGTGCAGTGGGACCCCTGGTGGTACATCGGTGCCACCCCATGTGGCCCATGCTCAGCCTGCCAGTGCTGCTGGGTCACGGCCGGGTCGCCCACGCATCCGAGGTGGCCGTGGCACAGTGCCACCTGACTGACCTGTCTCCCAGTGCGGGCCCTGTCTGGTGCTGCCCTGTGTGCAATGTGTGTCATGGTGGGAAGTGCACTGGTGGGTGCCCTGCCCAACACGCTGACACATGGACCACCTGCACACCCACCCGACTGCTGTCCACAGGTGCGTGTGCATGATGATGCCTGCATTGTACTGTACACCAAGGTGCAAGGGTGCCCAGCATCTGACACACGTACTTGGACAGTACAGGTGGCCTGTGGATCTGTGTGTTTCACATGTCTGTTCCTGCTCTGCTGTGCACCTGCCCATGTATGCTTTGTGCCTGGTGTGTGTGTGTGTGTCCATATAGCATGTAACTATTCACCCCTCCCTGATGGTGTGTTTGTGCGCCTGGATCCTTCCACTCCCCATGCCGTCATGCACCCCTGGTGTGTTACCCTGTGTGCCTGTGGGTTGCGCCTAGACAGTGTTGGTTGCACATGGCCCCATGACTTACCTGTGTCGGCGAAATGCTCCTCCGTGATGGTGTCCTGGTGCAGCTGAGCCTGCCAGATCAGTTGGGGGTCCCGCCATCCAAGGGGGGGTCTGCTCATCCCCATCATCACCGGCGTCACCGGAGTCCCCATCGCTGTCCCCCTCCTCGACCTGTACGGCTATCCCACAGTCTTTGGCCATGTTGTGCAGGATACAACAGGCCAGGAATATCCCACAGGCCTTTGAGGGACTGTACTGTAGGGCACTGCCGGAGGTGTCTAGGCATCGGAAGCGTGCCTTAAGCATCCCATACACCCGCTCGATGATGTTGCATGTGGCGGCATGTGCCTCATTATAGCGTTGCAGCGATGGGGTCGTGGGGCGCCGGTAGGGTGTGAGCAGCCAGGGACGGAGTGGGTATCCACTGTCACCTGTGTGGAGATAGTGGAGATAAGTATCATATTCAGGTCCATATTGCCCATAGCCCTGTGTGCCACTACCATGGCACCTGTGGCTTTCCCACCCTTGCCCCAACTTTGCCACTCCTACATGCATACTCACCCACTAGATGTCCTGTGGGGATGTCCCCACTCTTGAATCGATGGCACAGTGCAGATTGGTACCATATGAAGGCATCATGTGGTCCACCAGCGTGTGTGGCACAGACATTGATGATGCTCCCACTGGCATCACACACCACCTGGCAGTTGACACTGGTGAAACCCTTCCGGTTTCGGTATGTAGCCCCATTGGGGCCAGGTGGCGTGCGAATAGCCACATGGGTGCAGTCTATCACCCCTAGCATGCCAGGCATACGTGCTACCCTGTGGAATTCCTGCATGTTTGCTGTACGCTCTGCCACGTTGCTGGGGAAATGGATGTACTCCGCAGCATGTGGCAGCAGTGCGCTGAGGAATTGGGTGAGGATGCATGACGTGGCCAACTGTGTTATGCCTGTGGTGTCCCCTGTTGGCCTCTGGAAGGTACCCATGGTTAGCAGGCACATGCAGGCTGTTACCTTTGTCTCCACTGACAGAGCATGACTCCGGCGTGAGGGTGCCTGCAACACATCACTGCACAGCTCACAGAGCCGCCTCAGTATTGCCCTGTTCAGGCGGTACTGGCCCACAATCTCAACATCCGTGTACAGCTCAAAGCTGATGCGGGCACGGTACTGCCTGTTGGGGGCGTACCGACGACAGGCCCTTCCATGGCCACGTCCCCCTGCAGCATGCCTTCTCACCCCCCTCATTACAGCTTCCATGTGGAAGCTGGCACTGTCCATGTCCTTGGCTTGTGTTCCCCCCTGGCTGTTGTTGCTCTGTTACCCCCGCTGTTCTGACTGCTACCTCCACTGCACCGGGTACACCTACTGGCCTTTGCAGTCTGTGGCCCCACACACCTTCCCTTGCCCCTATTTTGTCCTTGGATCTCCCTGGCCTGCCCTCTTTGTCCCTCTTGCCTTGTCTCTCTCTCCTGCCTCATGTGGCTTCCTGTAGCGTTTTGCTTCTTCCTTGAGCCTTTTTATTTTGGCTCATTTCACTGTGGCGCACCTTCCGGCTGATCCGCTGTTGAGCATTGCGCAAGACTTTAAATATCGCATTGCGCTCTTTATGCATGGTTCCACCCCCTTCGGTTGCGCATGCCTTCATTTGCATTGCGCTGTTGTTCAGCATGTTTTCGGTAGCGCAACTGCCTCCCACTGAATATCGCAGAATGGCGCAATTTTGGACTTGTGCTGGCGCAACCCTATTGCGCATGGCGCAACCCTTTTGAATATCTGGCCCTTAATCTTTTTGTGGCGGGCATGTCACAGGAGTGTGAATTAAAAAAACATCAATATTCCATCCCTTAGGCCATGAATGAAAGAAAGCAAAAATAAAAAGTGGTATAATAATGTTCTGTCAGGAAATCATTATTTCTCTGGGTTGGGAGGGGAGAGGGAGGGCTGGGTGGGTGGATGGAGTCTCTTGACATTTATTATTACTGCATATGTTCTGATAGACTGCTGTTGTGGTTATGTACTATGAACATTTAATAAACTTCTAATTAAAAAAAAGAAAATCATTATTTCTGCAAATGTTAGATTTTTTTCTTGTTCTTTTTTTTTTTTTACCAGGAAATGAACTGGGCACAGCCCTTTTTCAGTCACGCATGACATGTAACAGTAAATAGTTACACACACAGTTAATAAACATATCAAATATAAAAACAGTATTTAAAAACAAGTATATTGACATTTAACATCCATGTTACACAATTTCTTTAGCAGATGTTTAAAATGTGTTTCATTGTGTGCTACTTTAACTAAGCTTGTCAAATCATTTAAAATATTTAGACCAAGCCAGAAAAAAGATTGTTTGCACAATGTTAACTTTATAGGATCGATAGAAAAAGCTTGGATGAATTTCTCCTGGTGCTATATGGATTAGAAACAAGCTTAAAAGAGGAAAATAAAATATCCAGCCCAGAGTTTTTAAATATTCAATAAGCAAATATTGCTGCATTATACTTGATCCTAAGTTGGGGAGGGAGAATTCCCATTTCATGATATAAATTGCAATTACATGTTCTGTAAGGTGCTGAGCAAAGCAACAGATGTTGTTTAACATTAGTTGATATTTTTCTACAAAAGCAATATTTTGGTTCACAAATAAAATGTTTCCATAGTCTAAAGTAGGAATTAGGACCCATTTTGGAATAAGCATTTGAGCTTCGTCAGTCAATGAGCTGTTGTTACAATACAAATAGCCCAGTTTTTGATTTATTTTATTCCCAGCATTTTCAATGTGTGTAACCATACTAAAATTAGATGGTGACTAGCAAGCGCTGCTACTATAAATCTTATTCCCTCCGGTAGTGCCTGTAGGTGGTGGCAGAAAACATCCCTCTTCCCTCCTATAATGACTGGAGGCAGCAAAAAATCACTTGCAGTCCCTTCAGGAGACATCTGTGGACTGTCTCCAGTTTAGATGTACTGCATACAGTATATTTAGCCAATCAACTTTGGACTTATTTAAGTATTTCTAGGGGTACTTTACTACAGCTCTACAATGCCAGTTTGACAACAATTTCGTCGACCGGCATCACAACAACGGAATTTATGTCAACTGCAAGTTGCAGTTGACAGAAATCCCAAAAAACTCCTGGTCTGTTTTTCTATCTGGAGGGCTTTGCCTCCTGAATCCCCCATGTGGGGGGCTCTGTCCCATGCACCCCCTGTTCTAAATATAATCAACTCCAAGTGGGAGTTGATTTGGGGAGGGGGTACAGGACCAGGAGACAGTGTGCCTGGGTCTCTGGTGCACCAATACAGCGAACTGTCAATGTTGTCAGCATTGATGTAGTTCACTGTTTTGGTGTCACTGTCGGGAGGTACACCCTTTACTACCTGATTATCATGTATAGATACATAATTTGGTGTTGATATGTAACATGTTTTCCACAAAAAATGGTTTATATTGATTTTTCTTATTTAAAAAGAAAATCAGTTTGGGGGGTATTTTGGCTAGTATGAAAAAAACTGAATTACCTAGACTTCATTGCATACCACCGTTAGAAAGGTAATTTTGTGCTGAACAACTTTGCCTTGTGTGTATAACCTACAGTTTAGGAGGTATCTGCATTTGTTTATGGTATGGTGCGTATGGTTGACTTTTGTCCATCAAGCCTCACAAAAGCACCTTGAATAAAATGGATAAAAACACATGTTTTGTATTGGAAAGTTTGATTTTTAGTACAGAGTTACTTTGCTACTGGCTTATCATGTATGAATACATAATTAGGTTTAGATATGTTACTCGTTTCCCCCCAAAACAATGGTTTATGTTGCTTTTTTTATTAAAAACAATCAGTCTTGGGGGGTATTTTGGCTAGTATAAAGAAAACAGAATTGCTTACAATTCATTGCGTACCACCATTAGAAAGGTAATTTTGTGCTGAACAACTTTGCCACTCATACTTTGTGTGTAGCACTTACAGTTTATGAGGTATTCACATTTATTTATGGTATGGTACATATGGCTTCATTTTTGCTTAGAAAGGTCCAGGATGCAGTGTTAATAATGCAGAGGGCAGAAATGGGTAGAACTCTCAAAGAGCTGCCGTGGAGGAGATGTGTTCCAGGTTCTACCCATAGAGGATAATGTATGGGGAGCCATACACAACATGCCTGTGTCTGCATCGAAAGATTTCTGTGGCAACCAGGAACCTCGAGAGCGAAGCTTGAGAGGTCCCCTGGTTGCCATAGAAATCTCGAGATGAAGACACAGGCTTGTAGGTGTATGGATGGCCATACATTAACTTATATAGTGTATAGACATCCATGCCCATTTCAAACACTCTGCTTCCTTTCAGTGAACTAGTGGTTCGTGTGTGAGGCACTCAACGGTTGATGACAGGCTCCAATTACCGATTCAGTGTGCTGCAGCTGTTTCTGCATGTTCAAATTTAAAACAAAAAATGATTCCAGCTCAATTGAATAGAGGAAAACAGCTATGTGGCAGTATTCTAAGTTGTTGTGCTGCAGTAATGACATCACTACGGCAGCACAACAACATAAAAATGTCATTACTGCAGCACAACAAGCATATTCCAGGAATGGCATTTCATGCATAACAGGGTTCCATCATACACTATACTGTACTTCAGTACATGTTTCTCTGTGAGTGTGCTCCTGCTTGTAGTTTTAGTGTTTTTGGTGACTGTTTTAGCTTGGATGCTCCTGCGGCTACACTGGACATCTTGCCTAGCACATCCCTCTCTGTGTGTTTTTGATTGGTAACAAATGTTACAACCTCTGTACAGTAGAGGGACTTTTGCCAGCTTATGTGCAGATGAGTCTACGGAGATGCAAATGGAGAAATGTAAATTCTGCAAAGGGATTGGGATGTGTGCCTGACTGCCTAGCTCAGACAACCAACTGGTCACATTCCATGTAAGCGGGAGCTACAGTGCACTCCCCAGTCTCCACACTGTCTTGGATCACGCCCAGTTCACCAAGTTTTTTAAAATGTTTTTTTGTTTGCTGTTGAGATACAGATTATTCAGTACTTCAGTTCCAGGACAAGAAAAGGGCACATTGTGGTGTGGCCCTAACCAAATGGTTTTGTTGTGCAATCGCCTACATCAAGACGCTGATAACCATACAAATGCACTGAAACCAGCTGAGGCAACTTCCTTGTGTGGGGGGTCATTTATTTCAGATTTATAGGAGCTGCTGGGCTCCCCTTCACAGAAAAGTAACAAAAAGATCAATCAGTAAACCAAAAACAAAAACCCTACAGTGTATGTGAAATGTGTCTGGTGTGGGTCATTTCACTGGTGCCTAGAATATCTATAAAGAAGATTATGTTGAACATGCTCTGTGGTGACTGGAACCTCACTGCTGTCAAGGTGTTTTGACTTTGTGTTCATTGCATGGTCTGTAAGGGTCTAACCCTTTTCATACTGGGTGTTGGCTTATGGTTATTTTTGAGGGGGTTAAAACCCATAATCCTTGTGGATGTGGAGGCTGGCTGGTCCCCCGTTATTTCTTCACTCTCTTGGTGTGGAAAGGAGAAAGAGCCTTCATCCAAATTTCTAAAGACCCAAGAATGTGATAGTGCTGGTGGTATCAGTATGTTTTTTTCTCTTCAGTTCTACAGTGTTAAAAATGTTGATTTGGGGCTGGATTTTCAGCCGGCCAGTAGATCGGCACATGTTGCACTGATCCATGGCTGTGGCAACCTCCAGGTGCATCAGAGACCCTACATCTCATTCCAGAAAAAAGGGGTCCCTGCACCAAAGTCCTGAGAGTTGCCATAGCTGCAGTGTTGCAGCAAACCTTTGGTGCACCAGAAAGGTTTGATGGAGGATCCCATCAAGCCCCCTCACACCCGGTGCAATCCCGACCCAAACTAATGATGATGGGTAGTGGAGGGTGTATGGAAAAGGGCAGACGGACTGTTGGGGGTGCCAGTAGTGGGAAGAATAGGCACAACAGGATATGGAAGGGTACACTGGTGGCACCAGAGCAGTTGTGCCCTGGACTGGGCAACAGAGCCACCGTGTTGGCATGGGCTATATGCTGGCTCAGCCCGTGTCCCAGACCACCAGATGCTACCAGCCCTGTGAGCTGCATGCATTGTGAAACCACCCTTACAGGGGGTGACATACCATGGCAGTATGGATGAGGTGCTGCACTAGGTGGGGGAACATACCTCAGGCAGTGCCACCTGCCCCAATGCAGAGCCACAGCTGCTGTAAGAGTTACAGCAGGTGGGATGGTCACCCCAATTGGCAGATGCCATACCAAGGTCTAGCAGTCATCATGTCAGGAATTGTGCATGGTGCGGGTCAGCTGGCGGGGCTGACAGCATCAGGGGTCCAGGACATGGCCCACACCAGTATACTGCCCAATGTCAGTCTGTGGCACTCTGTTACAGTCCAGGGTATGCCTGCCCTGGTGCCACCACTGTTTCCTCCCACAACCCACCATACAAATTACACCCAGTACTGGCACCCCAACTGGTCTAGCTACTCTGTGCCATGTACCCTCCCCCCATATGTGGCTTACACCAGACACCTGGCGCAAGGGCTGGTAGACCAACTCATGGCTGGTCTAACCTCAGCACTGAATTGCAACCACAAAAAGGCTTCCAAAATCCCAAATAACGGGATGCTGCAGCCCTGCCATGGTGCAAGCCCCCTTGTGAACTGGTGCACCAGCACTTCTGGTGCAGTGGTGGTAGAGAGTGGCACTGGTGCAAGGTATCCCAATTTTGATGCAACCTGCATTTGAAAATCAGGATTGCTTCAACATTTGGCACAAGGTGCCACTTGTGTCAATTCCTTTTGGTGCAGGCAACTTGTCTCAAATTTCCACATTTGAAAATTGAACCCTTTGTCTTACCTGGTGATGGCTGTCTGTGGTTGCCTGCATGGTCTTGTCCTTTGGCTGCTTGGAGGGGGGGGGTTAGGGTTAGAAACCCTAATGCCACATTTCCCTACTTTTGTGGCATTAAGTTGAACCCTAACTGGTGAAGTAACACAGTTTTTTGCAAGGAAAATATATGTGTGTGTATATATAAGGGATATACAATGGTGAGCTGTCTATTAGATAAATGATTTATCTACACAAGTGCTGTTTGACCTTGAGTAACCTCATGAGTGGCGTAAGCCACAAGTGTGGTGTCAGCACAAGTGTAGATAAATCATTTATTTGACAGTTCACCATTGTATATTCCATTTATGCAATAGGGATGCTTTCTATCAGTGCAGGAACATTTGGTTTTGACTGTTTATCTTTATTTTAAATGATAACTTCTGGGAGTTTTGGTTAACTTTCCTAGAGTATGTCTGCCTAGCATAGTGGTTGCTATTAAATGAAACACCTATCATTTTGTAGAAAACTTCTTGCTGAACAAATGTCATGCTCACAGTACTATGCTACCTTTTTCATTTTAAAGTTATTCACATTTGTTTGTCTAAAAAGGGAAAAGAAAATTGAATTTTATGCTGTTTTTTGCTAATTATAAAAAAAACGAAACGGTATCTATAAATGGAACACCACTCATTTTGTAGATATTTTGTGCTGAACATTTTTTGTGCTAAGAGTACCATGCTATCATTTTTGTTTTAAAGTTATTCACATTTGTTTGTCAAAAAAAGTGAACAAAAAATTAAATTTTCTTCTGCTATTTTGCTAATTGTAAAAAATCTATAAGGTATCTATACATGAAACACCACTCATTTTGTAGATAATTTTGTGCTGAACAATTTTCATGCTCATAGTACCATGCTATCTTTTTTCGTTTTAAAGTTATTTCCATTTGAATATGGTTAGTACTGCTTCTGAGGCCGAACATTCTAAATGAATTCTAAAGAGATTTGTGACATAGTAACTGTGTGTATGAATGGTCACTGTATGTATACATTTATTTATACATACAGTGACTCAGATAAATGCATTTTTCACACTGAATATAGGTGCACCCCTATTGCATAAATACATATACAGTATATATATGCAATGGGGTGGAGATAAATTAACTGAGTACATAAATTTCATTTATGTATACAGTGCTTATGTCATCAGCCATTTATCTATACAGTGCTTATGTCATTTAGAATGTTCGGCCTCAGTAGCAGTATTAACCATATTCAAATGCAAATAACTTTAAAATGAAAAAATGATAGCATGGTACTGTAAGCACGAAAGTTGTTCAGCACGGAAATATCTACAAAATGAGTGGTGTTTTATTTATTGATACCTTTTAGATTTTTTGATAATTAGCAAAAATACAGCAGAAAATTTATATTTCTTTTTCATTTTGTCCACAAACAAATCTAAATAACTTTAAAATGAAAAATGATAGCATGGTACTGTGAGCAAAAGTTTATTCAGCACAGAAATACCTACCAAATGAGTGGTGTTTCATTTACAGATACTTTTTAGTTTTTTCAGAATTAGCAAAAAACAGCAGCAAATTCCATTTTTGTGCACTTTTTCATCAAACAAATGCAAATAACTTAAAAACCAAAAATGATAGTATGGTACTTTGAGCACAAAAGTTGCTCAGCATAAAAAGATCTACAAAATGAGAGGTGTTTAATTTTTAAATCCCTTTTAGATTTTGTATAATCAGCAAAAAATGGCAGAAAATTCAATTTTTATTCACTTTTTTTTTACTAACAAATGCCCCCTACAAAAGCAAAAACAAAAGAATTGCATAAATGGAATATGCAATGGAAAACTCGTATAATAAATGATTTACTGTATCTGCACTTGAGCAGTTTGACCTTGGACACCTCACTCATGGCTTATGCCACTCGTGAGGTTACCCGATGTCAAACTACTCTTGTGCAGATAAATAATTTATTACACTTGCTTCCATTGCATATCCATATATATATATATATATATATATATATATATATATATATATACACACACATATATATATATACACACATATATATATATATATATACACACATTATATATATTTATATTATATTATATTATATTATATTATATTATATTATATTATATTATATGGGTGCAGTTGTGCCTGTATAGTTAGGGTTGAGTAGCATGTTTAATGTTAAACCTCAAATTGTGCACTTTAATAACATTGCAACTGTTCAATGGATTTGCTCAAAATTTGGTATGCACTATCCTGTGGGCTAGATCTCTTGATGTGGCAAGTTTTATTCTGGTTGGATGTGCAGATCCTGAGATCTGGATAGTGAAGAAAAGTAAAAATCCAAATTTTTTCAGTTTTTTCCTCATCACCTTGAGGCCAGACAGTAAGGAATTTATTTATGATTTTTGTAGGGTATAAAGAACCTTGGTAGCAGAACAGACAGTGACAATTTGATGCAATAATATGAATCCATTGCAAAGTTATTAAATTATTTAGTTCCCATTATTAGGGATGTAAGTTTGTAATGGCAGTCATACATGTCATTGATTCCATGATGTTTGATCTTTATTCAGGACTTCCATGACTTTCACTAGTGTCATCAGAATGTAGCAATGATGACAGTGCCACGACATGTACTACTGTTTACTAATGATTTCATGAACAAACAATGAGTCATTAAAACCTCATCCATGACAAACTTACATCCCTACCCATTATATCCTATGGGACTTTTCTGAACATTCCAATATTTTGGATAGCTGTATCTTTTTTCGATAAACTATTTGATCTCATGAAAAAGGATTGAGCCTCGTGAGAGCATTCCTTTTTCGTGAGACCCGAAATCCTTTTTTGTGAGGAAAAAATCCTTGTTCACGAGCTGCCATCTTTTTTTTTTCTTTTTCTAAACTAAAACATCTGGGAAATACATATAGATGTCATTTTAAAAAACAAACACCAAAATCTAGCTAAATGGGTCCCGTTTAGCTAGATTCGGACCTTTGTTTTTTAAAATAATGGCGAGAAATACCTTTTCTGGACACCTGAAATGCCTGGTGACCAGCTTAGCAAGAGGAGCCTACAGCTGTTGTTCTGCAGACCCCATTTTTCCTGGTGTCTAGTGTAACCCTTCACTCCCTGATGACTGTCTCCATTTCCTGCTGTCTAGTGGCTCCCCCGATTGCCATCCCCTGCTCGCTTGTCTACATTCCAACACTGGGATGCCCACCCCTGGTGTTGGCTGACCCCCGCAGCTTGTTGCTTTAATAATGTGTCAACATTGGGTGGCCCAGTCCCTTTGTTGGCATTTAACCCCCCCGATTGTTTGGAACACTGGGGAGTCCACCCCGTGTCCTGAAACCTTTATTTTTTTGTGTACAGCTGAAGAAAAGGAAATGGTCTCTGACATATTTTACATTTTTTCAATTTACCTGAAAAAAAAGAAAACGGTCCCTTGTTGTCCCTGCCGCCCCCTCCCCATCCAGACACTCCCACTGAGCTCCACCTCACACCACATCCCCTTACCCTATAATTACCACTGGAGGTTGAGGGTTGTCATCTTCTGTGGACCAGGACACGTCGGCACTTTTCAAAGCTGAACAGCGAACTGAGGAATAAAGGCAAGTGCCATATGATGGCTGTCAATGGCATTTTGAACTGAGGCTCATAACTTTGCCATTTTTGGGAATTTTTACACCAAATGTTCAACATAGCCATTTTGGGACCCCGCCTCATGAACACTGTCACTGTCATCTCATTAATCGGGCCTGGAAGGTGATTTTGTGGTCACTGTGTGAAATCACCTTCTGGGACTGATTAACAAAATGACAGTACTAGTGTTTATGAGGTGGGGTCCCAAAAAGCCCATGTTGAAAATTTGGTGCAAAAATACCAAAGAAATGCCCAAGTTATGTGTGTCCATAGAATTTTTCCTACACATGCGCATAACTTTGGTACTTATCAATATTTTGCCACCAAATTTTCAACATAGTAATTTTTTCACACCACCTCATGAATAGTACAGCTGTCATTTTTCACATCCTATCTGAAATGTATTTTCTTACCTGTGGCATGGAATGGGGCATTTGCTGGGTGAAATCACCTATCAGGACCAATTAACAAATTGACAGTACCAGTGTTCATGAGGAGGGCTCCCAAAAAGGCCATGTTGAAAATTTGGTGAAAAAATTCCTAAAAATGCCCAAGTTATGTGCATCCATCTAATTTAATTTATACACAAGCATAACTTTGGTACTTTTCAACAATTTACAGTCAAATTTTCAACTTAGCCATGTTTTCACACCTCCTCATGAACAGTACAGTTGTCATTTTTCACATCCTGTCCAAAATGTGTTTTTGCACCTGTGGTGCAGAATGGTGCTGTAGTTGTGCATAATTACATTTTGCCATGCATTTCACAATTTCTTTGTACCAAAGTGCAATACAAGAGGTGGGGTAGTAAGATGGCTATGCTGACAATTTTTTCACTGTTGTTCAACACATGGAAATGCAAGGCCCATAGGGTCCTTCGCTTCCACACCTACTGTACATATGCACATCTATGGGGGATTGGAGCGCAGGGTCCAAAAGACCCCCTGCGCTCCCACAGTAAAATAAGGATACTATTATACTATCTCAAACAGTAAGGAAATAAATTGCAAAAAACTGCATTGATGCATTAGTTAGGGTTAAAGTAGGAAAATGTGGCGTTAGGGTTTTCAACCTAATATCTTCATTCACCTCCTGCAGACCACATTGGGAGTCGGAGGGCAGTCTGTTTATGAACCCTAACACTCACCCCATTCCATTAGAAAATAAGGTAACATGGTTACAGCATAGGATAATGGGGTGAATGTTAGGGTTCACTGACCCAAGATGGCCCCCTCCCCCCCACCTGTGGGTCTGTGCATGGTGGGGAATGGGGTGTGAGGGTTGAAAACCCTAATGCCACATTTCTCTACTTTTGTTGCTTTATGTATGTCTGTGAGGATATCAAAGGGAAGATATTGGCAATATTTATATTGTCATGTGACCTACTGTGAGAATATCCCATTTAGCCTCACTGTAGGTCATATATCCTGATAGTGGGTCCATGAGAGGCACTATCTGAAGTTAACCGCACCTGGGGCACAAACTACACTGCTACCACCTCTCTTAACAGCTCCAACTTGACCAAGGAGCTGGCTGCAACTCTGAACCTCTTCAGTGTGAAACTGGCATTCACAGAGAGGTTTTTGTTTTTTTTTTTTTAACATTCTCTGACTGTACAATATACAAATACAAATTTAATTTCAGAAACTCTCACGCCCTTCCTAAAACCCAAAGAGTGCAGTCCAGTAACATAGAAACATAGACATAGAAACATAGACTTTGACAGCAGATAAGGACCACTTGGCCCACCCAGTCTGCCCATTTCCCTACCTACTGGATAAGCTGCAGATTCTAGTTAACCAATAGCCTATTTCCTGCCACCCCCCCACTACAATTGCATTGTGTCTGTCCCATGCATGTTTGGATTCCCCCACTATTTTAGCCCCAACAACCTCCCCAGGAAGGCAGTTCCATGCATCCACCACTCTCTCTCTGTGAAAAAAGATTTCCTCACATTACCTCTGAGCCATCCCCCCTCTAGCTTTAAATTGTGTCCCCTTGTTCTTACACATCTCTTTTTCTGAAAAATGCTACCCTCATTGACTTTGTTGATTCCCTTGAGGTACTTGAACATTTCTATCATGTCCTCCTGTCCCTCCTTTCATCAAGGGTATACATATTAAGCTCTCTCAGTCTCTCTTCATATGATTTCTGATGCAGACCTGCACCATTTTAGTTGCCCTCCTCTGGACTGCTTCCATCCTGTCTATGTCCTTGCGTGAGATGAGGTCTCCAAAACTGCACACAGTATTCCAGATGGAGTCTCACCAACTGTCTGTACAGAGGGATAACCACTTCCCTTTTTCTACTTGTGATGCCCCTTCCTGTGCATCCCAGTATCCGCCTGGCTCTCCTTACTGACTTCTCACATTGCTTACCAACCTTTAGATCATCTGATATGACTACCCCCCAAGTCCCGTTCCATTTTTGTTGTTGTTAGTACCTCCCCTGCTATTGTGTACTCTTCTCCTCGGTTTTTGTTTCCCAGGTGCATTACTTGCACTTCTTTGCATTGAATCTAAGTTGCCATAGCCTGACCATTCCTCCAACCTGCCAAGTCCCTTCCTCATCCTTTCTACCCCTTGTGTATCAACTCTTTTACTGATCTTTGTGTCATCTGCAAAGAGGCATACCTTTCCCTCCAGACCCTCTGCAATGTCACCTATAAAGATGTTAAAGAGGACTGGACCCAGTACTGAACCCTGAGGTACTCCACTAGTGACCCCATTTCTTCGGCATGTGTTCCACTCACTATTACATTCTGTGTCCTGTTGTGCAGCCAGTTTGCAACCTAAGCTACCACCCTGGGACCCACTCCCAGGCTGGCTAACTTGATTATTAATCTTTTGTGCGGGACTGTGTCAAATGCCTTGCTAAAGTCTAGGTAGGCCATATCCACAGCACCTCCCTGGTCTATTGCTTTGGTCACTCAGTCAAAGAAATAGATTAGATTCATCTGACATGACCGTCCTGCTGTAAATCCATGCTGCTTTGGGTCCTGTGACCCGCTAGCCTCTAGGTACTCAACAATTCTTTCTTTCAGAAGTGATTCCATCATTTTCCCTACCACTGAGGTCAAACTTACAGGTCTGTAGTTTCCTGCTTCTGCCTTGCTCCCACTTTTGTGATGGAGAATCACATATGCCCTCCTCCAGTCCTCAGGTACCACCCCATCCTCCCATGATTTGTTAAAAAGTGTGGTCCGTGGTGTCACTAGGTCCTCCCTTAGTTCTTTTAGGATTCTGGGGTGAATCCCATCAGGCCCCATTGCTTTGTCCACCTTGAGTTTTAGGAGTTCTTTCAGGACTCTTTCTTTTGTAAATGGACTGGTGTCAAACCCCTACCCAGAGTGCTTCTATTGTCTGGTTTAGGTAACTCCTCCTCATCTTCTTTTGTGAATACTGAGCAAAAGTATTCATTCAGTATCTCTGCCTTTTCACTGTCTCTCTCTCTGCCCACCTCCCCTCTCCCTTATTAATCTTCACTATTCCTCCCTTAACCTTTCTATGCTCCCTAATGTACCTATAAAAAGTTTTATCCCCCTTCTTAACTGAATTGGCTATTATTTCCTCAGTTTGGGCTTTTGCTATTTTGACTGCCTTCCCCACTTCTTTCTGCTTTAATTGATACAGTTCTCTGTCGTGCTCCTTCTGCGATGCCTTGTACTTTTTGAATGCAGCCTTTTTCTCCTTAACCTTCCCTGCTACCTCTTTTGAGAACCATAGTGGTTTTTTACTCCGCTTTGTTTTCTTTATCTGTTTCAGACAAAGGCTTGTTGCCTCTATGATGGCAGTTTTGATTTTTCTCCATTGTTCTTCCACCCCTCCTTTTTGGCCATTTGCTAGCGTATTCCTCAGGTATTCACCCATTTTGCCAAAGTCAGCCCTTCTAAAGTCCAGTATGCTTGTTTTTGTATGGCTTGTCTCCATGGTTGTGCTTATTGTGAAGCACACTGTGCAGTGGTCGCTTGTTCCAAGATGTCTCCCTCCCTTCCCAGCCTCGATGACTAGTGCCTACCTTGGACCGCCTCACACTGCCTCCACTAGCTGGCAATGACCTGTTCCACTGGCTGAAAGGGACACAGACAACAAAAAGCAGGATCAGCCAGGTAACACACATTACCAAATAAAATGCTTATAAGGAGGGGATAAACAAAAGCATGTAACAGCAACCTGACTCCCTTGTTAAGCGGGAACTGATGCCGCCATATTCAAAAAAGTGTTCAGCCTGCCCACACAAAACCTCAGCAAATAAAATGCTGTGTTGGGCAGCAGGTGCATATAGGGACCTACGCTACCATGCTAGCATCCCTATCTACTACTATTAGTGCCATGGAAACCAGGAGCAGAGTTGGGGAAAAAAACACTTCAAGACACATAAATAAATATCAGAAAAAGGGAAAACATAAAAACATGTAAGGAGACATTACGTAAATGAAATATGCCATGGCCTGTCTTGAAATATCAGTGATATTTCCCCTTGTGCGGTTTGATCTTGTGACATCATAAGGTCAAACTGCACTCTGGGAAATATCTCTGATATTTCAAGACGGGCCATGGCATATCATATACACACACACACACACACACACACACACACACACACAAAGTTGGGCAGAAAGTGGAGGACAGATAAAGACAAAAAGTACATCCAGTCTTTGTGTAACACCTACAGCCCCTTCTGAAATCCCACTTGTTTTGAACTTCCCCTCTGTAGCTCTCCCACTGGGTTTTGAACCACGAGATAGTACTAGTGATAATTACTTTTCTGGGTATTCTGTTTCATTTATCTACAACCATTATGTAGTTTCCTATCTGCTTAAAATTTCCAGATGCTTTCTCATGCTGAGAGGGCGATTTCATACTGCTGTTAATTATTACACCTAAAATCCATTCTTCTTTGGAGGGTTAAACAGTGACTCCATCAAGACTATATTCTGTCCACAGATTCTTGCTGTACATAATATCTTTTATGTTTAGGATTTCTAGAAGAGACGGATCCCATACAGGGTAGCATGAGATCCATCTCTTCTAGAAATCCTAAGCATCAAAGATAATTATAAAAGGGAGGGTATGAGATGCCACCTGCTTACGTTTACCGGTGAAAATTACAAACCACCTAGAAGGAAGGGTTGGTATACACAATGAATAATTTTGAAGTACTCTGCCAGAAGATATTGTGTACAGTAGATCAATTAATATCTTCAAAAAGAAGCTAGACATACATATGGAAGCAAAACTAATAGTGACATCCACTGTAATGTGAACAGAAAGGCAATTAAAATAGGCATTCAGCCTCCTTTTGCCTGTAACCTTAACTATGTTCCTATCTCCATCACCTTGCATTTCTCTGCATTGAATTTTAGCTGTCATGTTTGAGACCACTTTTCGGTAACACATTTAGTTTCCTTAACTACAATGCAGTTACATGAAACAACTTTATTTATTTATTTATTTAAAATGTTGGTAACTGGGAGAGGCACACTGAGCTGAAGCTTGTTTTCAGGTGTGACCAATGACATGCAACAAATGTGTAACTACAATGTAATTACCCATGTTGCATGTAATTAATGATTACCTACCCAGCGGTTACATTGAAATGGACATTTAAAATAAAGTATGACCCACTTTTCAAGTTTCTCCACATATCTCTTTTTATGATGTTAATCCCCTTATAGACTAACCTTGCCATGCCATACCAACCTTATCTCACTAATGATACCGAACAGCACTCGTCCCAGCATCAGTCCCTGGGGCACTCCATTCATAATCTTCTGATATCTGAGAATTTGCCATTAAAGACAACTCTCTGGGTCTTGTCAGACAACCAGTTTCTATTCCACCTAGTTAGTTTTTTTCCTAGTTCTGTTCCCACTATTTTTGAGATAAGTCACCTGAGGTGATGAATTGAAGGCCTTGCTAAAGTTGAGGTATATGATGTCAATTGCCTAGCCCCTACCACCACCTGCATCACTGTATGAAAGAAGTCAGCCAGGTTGCTTTGACACAGTCTTCCCCATGCAAACCCATGCTGATCACTGTCCATGAGACTAAATTCTTCCAGGAAGTCCTTACTCTGCTCATTGATAATTGATCAGTTTTCCCAATATTGATATCCAAATCCTAGGTCAATAGTTACCTGTATCAACCCTATCCACACTCTTATGTAGGGGTCCACATTTGCCATCCTCTAGTCCTCAGGCACCACTCCAGGAAGCGATTTGGTAAATAGGTTTGGGTTTGGGGAAGCCATCAAAAAATGGAGAGCAATGAGTACCAATGCCCGTAGTCTGGGTAACAAGCTTCCTGAATTTGTGGCTTTGATGGAGGGGGAACATCTGGATATCGTGGCAGTCACAGAAACATGGTACACACAGAACCATGACTGGGACATAAACATACCAGGATACACTATCTACAGGAGGGACAGGGAGGGTAAAAGAGGAGGAGGAGTAGCTCTCTACATAAGAGAAGGAATCAAAGCAACATAACAAAAGGGTAAACAGGGAGGAGAAGAAGCACTGTGGGTCAATTTGGAGGCAGGCAATGGCACCACAGTCTGCACAGAGGTTGTACACAGACCCCCTCTCAGGAGGAGGAAATGGACAAGGAAATGGCAGAAAGTATACTTAGAATGGCAGATAAAGGGGAGATATTGCTGATGGGTGATCTGAATATGCCAGATGTTAACTGGAGTGTGGTTGCAGCAGCCACTTTGAAGAGTGGGGTTATTCTAGATGCCCTACGGGGGCATGCCTTAGACAACTAGTATTGGAACCCACTCAAGAGGGAGCAATCTTAGACCTGGTCCTCTCAAATGGAGATGGAGAGAGGATCACAGATGTAAGTGGGTAGCCATCTGGGAACTAGTGACCATGAATAGTATGGTTCACAATAAACACAGCAATAGAGTCAGGTTACATAAAGGCAAAAGTACTGGGCTTCAGGAGGGCTGACTTTGCCAAAATGGGTGAGTGCCTAAGGAATGCACTAGCAAATGGGCAGGAAGGAAGGGTGGAAGAACAATGGAGAATAATAAAAACTGCCATCACAGATGTGACAAGCCTCTGTGTGACGCAAATAAACAAAACAAAACAATGTAAGAAACCACTATGGTTCTCAAAGGAAGTGGCAGCGAAGGTTCAAGAGAAAAAGAAAGCATTCAGAAAGTACAAGGAATCACAGAAGGAGCAGGACAGAGAATTGTATCAGTTAAAGCAAAGGAAGCTGGGAGGCAGTCAGAACAGCAAAGGCCCGAACTGAGGAAAAGATAGCCAACTCAGTTAAGAAGGGGGATAAAACCTTTTTTAGGTACATCAGGGAGCTAAGGAAGACTAAGGGAGGGATAGTGAGGCTTAATAAATGGGAGGGGGGTTAGGCAGAGGATGACTGTGAAAAGGCGGAGATACTAAACAAATATTTTTCTCAGTATTTACAAATGAAGAGGGGGAGGTACCTAAAACAAACAATAGAAACACTCTGGATACAGAAGTTGATACCAGCCCATTTACAGAAGAAAGGTTTCTGAAAGAACTCTTAAAACTGAAGGTGGACAAAGCAATGGGGCCTGATGGATTCATCCCAGAATTCTAAAAAAACTAAGGGTAGAACTAGTGACACCACTGACTACCCTCTTTAACAAATCATGGAAGGATGGGGTGGTACCTGAGGACTGGAGAAGGGCAGATGTGATTCCCCTTCACAAAAGTGGGAGCAGGGCAGAAGCCAGAAACTACAGACCTGTTAGTTTAACCTCAGTGATAGGGAAAATGATGGAATCACTTCTGAAGGAAAGAATTGTTGAGTACCTAGAGGTCAGAGGGGCACAGGACCCAAGGCTGCATGGATTCACAGCGGGAAGGTCATGCCAGATGAATCTAATAGATTTCTTTGACTGGGTGACCAAAGTAGTAGATCAGGGAGGGGCTGTGGACATAGCCTACCTTTACTTTAGCAAGGCATTTGACTCAGTCCCACACAAAAGATTAATATACAAGTTAGCCAGCCTGGGAGTGGGTCCCAAGATGACAGCATGGGTAAAGAATTGGCTGGAGAATAGGACACAGAGAGTCATAGTAAATGGAGTCCACTCTGAAGAAAGGGGGGTTACTAGTGGGGTGCCGCAGGGTTCAGTATTAGGACCGGTCTTTGTAAGCGACATTGCAGAGGGACTGGAAGGAAAAGTATGTCTCTTTGCAGATGACACAAAGATCTGCAACAGAATTGATGCACAAGGTGGGGAGGAAAGGATGAGAAGGGACTTGGCAAGGTTGGAGGAATGGTCAAATGTATGGCAGCTTAGATTTAATGCTAAGAAGTGCAGGTAATGCACCTGGAAACAAAACCAGGGAAGAGTACACAATGGGGGTGAGAGATACTAACAACAACAAAATGGAAAGGGACCTGGGAGTAGTCATATCAGATGACTTAAAGGTGGGCAAGCAATGTGAGAGGGCAGTAAGGAGGGCTGGGGGATACTGGGATGCATAGGGAGAGGCATCACCAGTAGAAAACAGGAAGTTGTTATCCCTCTGTACAGACAACTGGTGAGACCTCATCTGGAGTACTGTGTGCAGTTCTGGAGACCCAACCTCCGCAAGGACAGAGACAAGATGGAAGCTGTTCAGAGGAGGGCCACTAAAATGGTGCAGGGTCTGCACCGGAAGACGTATGAAGAGAGACTAAAAGAGCTTAATATGTATAGCCTCGAGGAAAGGAGGGAGAGGGGGGACATGATAGAAACTTTCAAGTACCTCAAGGGAATCAACAAAGTCCAAGAGGGTAGCATCTTTCATAAAAAGAGTGTGCAAGAACAAGGGGCACAATTTGAAGATGGGGCGGCTCAGAGGTAATGTAAGGAGTATTTTTCACAGAGGGTTATGAATGCATGGAACGGCCTTCCGGAGGAAGGTTGTGAGTCAAAAACAGTGGTTGAATTCAAGCATGCATGGGACAGCCATAAGGCAATTCTAGGGGGTGAGGGTAGAAAGAAGTAGGCTGCTGGTTAACTAGGATCTGCAGCTTATCCATTAGGTAGGAAAATGGGCAGACTGGGTGGGCCAAGCGGTCCTTATCTGCTGTCTAATTCTATGTTTCTGTGTTTCTATGTTTCTATGATTGTTTCAGTACCCTTGGGTGCAGACTCTCTGACCCAAGGGATTTTGGCCCATTAAGTTCTTTTAGATCTTTCAGAACTCTTTTCTTAGGGCCTGATGCACATAGGTGGCTGGGATATGGTCAAAATGTATTCTGGTCATAGCTCTGCATCCCAGATGCCTGTCTGCACTGGATGTCATCCTTAACCCCCTGCCTTTGTGCTTCACTGGTGTGGAGCAGTGGAGCAGAGGGTAGAACGAATCTGAACCACAGGCATCCAGTTGATGCCATGAATGCTCCCAGACCACCATGGAGGCTTCTAGGGTTGGGAGCTGGAGAAGGGAGGGAGGGAGGGCTGATCAGATACAGAATCATCAGCTGTGGCCAGATGGAAGGTGGTTCATAGCTGCTAATTCTGCCCCAAGGAAGGTGTAGATGCCACTCCCTTCCTTGGCCCTCTACACTGTAGATATTACGTTGGGGATCAAGCATAGGTCTGCCCACACACCCTGGCCTGCCCATCTTGCCCACCTGTGCAGCCACACAAGTGGAAAGGGATTGAGTGCAGAGGGGGCACGTGTCCCTTATTCTGGATGCCACATCCTGTGCATAGGGATCACTCTGCAGCTTCTCTTAGCCCTCTGTACAGTGGACAGGCCGGAATCCTTTTGTGGATCAGGCCCTCAGTAACTATCTCCAACCTACCACTCTCTATACCTTGGAAATTATTTTGCAGTGGGTAGTGGGACTATATTTTCTTTTATGAACACAGCTGAAGCAGTCATTTAGTATGTAGATCTGTCCATGGCCTCTTCCAATCTTATTCCATCTCTCCTTATCCTCGCAATGATCTCCTTTGTGTTACTTTTTCCATTATATATACTAATACTGTAAAACAGAAAATACATCCACACATGATATTTTGTGTTCCAAATGATCATGGTACTGGCGGGGGGGGGGGGGGATGAGGTGGGTCGGAGAGTGCGGTGACAGTCAGGTTGCACACTGCTTCACTCAGCACTCTATTGTTCACTTTATTTTTCACGCTAGGTGTCTGATCCCCAAACACAGCAAAAAAACAAAGAACAGTGAAGACTGTCTATTGCACAGTAGCTGCAATAGTTTTTCTTTGCATTTGGTCCTGCTGGTCTCATTTGGTTCCCTTTCTGCAGCTTAAAAGCCTTTCTTTTAAGAAAGAAGAAAGTGGTTTCTTCTGTTTCTTGGCCTTTTTTCACAAATTCCACTCATGCCTGAGTGACCTCTGATATAGAAACATAGAATTTGATGGCAGATAAGGACCGCTTGGCCCACCCAGTCTGCCCATTTCCCTACCTACTGGATAAGCTGCAGATATGTCTTCCGGTGCAGACCCTGCACCATTTTAGTTGCCCTCCTCTGGACAGCTTCCATCCTGTCTATGTCCTTGCAGAGATTGGGTCTCCAGAACTGCACGCAGTACTCCAGATGGGGTCTGACCAGCTGTCTGTACAGAGGGATAATAACTTCCTGTTTTCTACTGGTGATGCCTCTCCCTATGCATCCCAGTATCCCCCCAGCCCTCCTTGCTGCCCTCTCACATTGCTTGCCCACCTTTAGGTTATCTGATATGACTATCCCCAGGTCCCTTTCCATTTTTGTTGTTGTTAGTATCTCACCCCCCATTGTGTACTCTTCCCCTGGGTTTTTGTTTCCCAGGTGCATTACCTTGCACTTCTTAGCATTGTATCTAAGCTGTCATACATTTGACCATTCCTCTAACCTTGCCAAGTCCCTTCTCATCCTTTCCACCCCACCTTGTGCATCAACTCTGTTGCAGATCTTTGTGTCATCTGCAAAGAGACATACTTTTCCTTCCAGTCCCTCTGCAATGTTGCTTATAAAGACATTGAAGAGGACCGGTCCTAATACTGAACCCTGCGGTACCCCACTAGTAACCCACCTTTCTTCTGAGTGGACTCCCTTTACTATTACTGTCTGTGTCCTATTCTCCATCCAATTCTTTATCCAGGCTGTCATCTTGGGACTCACTCCCAGGCTGGCTAACTTGTATATTAATCTTTTGTGTGGGACTGTGTCAAATACCTTGCTAAAGTCTAGGTAGGCCATGTCCACAGCCCCTCCCTGATCTACTACTTTGGTCACCCAGTCAAAGAAATCTATCAGATTCCTCTGGCATGACCTTCCCACTGTGAATCCATGCTGCCTAGGGTCCTGTGCCCCTCTGGCCTCTAGATACTCGACAATTCTTTCCTTCAGAAATGATTCTATCATTTTCCCCATCTCTGAGGTTAAACTAACAGGTCTGTAGTTTCCTGCTTCTGCCTTGCTCCCACTTTTGTGAAGGGGAATCACATCTGCCCTCCTTTAGTCCTCGGGTACCACCCCATCCTCCCATGATTTGTTAAAGAGGGTAGTCAGTGGTGTCACTAGTTCTACCTTAGTTCTTTTAGAATTCTGGGATGAATCCCATCAGGCCCCATTGCTTTGTCCACCTTCAGTTTTAAGAGTTCTTTCATAACCCTTTCTTCTGTAAATGGGCTGGTATCAACTTCTGTATCCAGTGTTTCTACTGTTTGTTTTAGGCACCTCCCCCTCTTCATTTGTAAATACTGAGCAAAAATATTTGTTTAGTATCTCTGCCTTTTCACAGTCTCCCTCTGCCCACCCTCTGTCCCTTTTATTAAGCCTCACTATCCCTTCCTTGGTCTTCCTTCGCTCCCTGATGTACCTATAAAAGGTTTTATCCCCTTTCTTAACTGAGTTGGCTATCTTTTCCTCGGTTTGGGCCTTTGCTGTTCTGACTACCTTCCCAGCTTCATTTTGCTTTAACTGATACAGTTCTCTGTCCTGCTCCTTCTGCGATTCCTTGTACTTCCTGAATGCTTTCTTTTATTTTTGAACCTTCACTGCCACTTCGAGAACCATAGTGGTTTCTTACATCGTTTTGTTTTGTTTATTTGCTTCACACAAAGGTTCGTTACCACTGTGATGGCAGTTTTTATTATTCCCCATTGTTCTTCCACCCCTCCTTCCTGCCCATTTGCTAGTGCATTCCTTAGGCACTCACCCATTTTGGCAAAGTCAGCCTTCCTAAAGTCCAGTACTTTTGCCTTTGTATGGCTTGACTCTATTGCTGTGTTTATTGTGAACCATACTGTTCGATGGTCGCTAGTTCCCAGATGGCTACCCACTTCTACATCTGTGATCCTCTCTCCATCTCCATTTGAGAGAACCAGGTCTAAGATTGCTCCCTCTCGAGTGGGCTCCAATACTAGTTGTCTAAGGCATGCCCCCTGTAGGGCATCTAGAATAACCCTACTCTTCGAAGTGGCTGCTGCAACTGCACTCCAGTTAACATCTGGCATATTCAGATCACCCATCAGCAATATCTCCCCTTTTTCTGCCATTCTAAGTATACTTTCTATCATTTTCTTGTCCATTTCCTCCCCCTGAGAAGAGGGTCTGTATACAACCCCTGTGCGGATTGTGGTGCCGTTGCCTGTCTCCAAATTGACCCACAGTGCTTCCTCTCCTCCCTGTTTACCCTTTTCTTCTGTTGCTTTTATTTCTTCCCTTATGTAAAAAGCTACTCCTCCTCCTCCTCCTCTTTTACCCTCCCTGTCCCTCCTGTAGATAGTGTATCCTGGTATGTTTACGTCCCAGTCATGGTTTTGTGTGTACCATGTTTCTGTGACTGCCACAATATCCAGATGTTCCTCCTCCATCAACGCCACTAATTCAGGAAGCTTGTTACCCAGACTACGGGCATTGGTACTCATTGCTCTCCATTTTGATGGCTTTACCTTCTGTAGCAGCATCCCCACTGACCTTTCTACAGCAGGTCTTTTTCTCATTTAGTACCCTGTTTTGTAGGGAGAGGCTGGGATTTTCCTGCTGCTTATCAGTGCCTCCCCTTTGACTAGTTTAAAGCTTGCCAATGAAGCATTTAAACCGATTGCTCAAAGACTTGTTCCTTCCTGGACAGATGCAGTCCATCCTGCCAGTATAGGCTGGTGTCCTCCAGCTGGAACCCCAGTCCCCAATGAAGCCAAACCCCTGTGCTCCACACCATTTTTTCAACCATTCATTAAACTGCATGGTGCAAATTACCCTCGCCTCCCCCATGCCGTTGACAGGCAGCACCTCTGAGAAGGATACTGTGTGTGCTACTTGTCTTAGGCCCCTCCCCAACTCTACAAAGTCCTCCTGCACTGCTCTAATCTCATGATGAGCCAAGTCATTTGTCCCTAGGTGGATGATGACGTCCAGCTCAGACTCCCGTGCAGCTGTTCTCGTGATCCTGAGGATACGCTTCCTGTCCCTCCAAGCCATGGCACCAGGCAGGCACCTTACTTCAGTTTTCCCTGCTCCCCCAGTTCTATCCTCCTAATAAATGAGTCCCCCACCAGGAGCTGTTTCCTTTCCCTGTGGTGTCCTCTGCCTCCTTCCTGTGGGCCTCCCTTGTGACAGTTGTCATCAGTCTCCTCTGCGGGTGCATCCATAGGGGAGCTATGCTCCCCCAGAATGGTGTATGGATTGTGGAGTGTAACAACTGCATTCTTTGTCTACTACTCTTCCACAGAAACAGAATTTGCCGGCAGATAAGGACGGCTTGGCCCACCTAGTCTACCCATTCCCTCCCTGCCTATAGTATCACTGTAGATCCTACTTGATCTCCGTCCCATTCATCCTCCCTTCCCTTACTCTAAGATTTCCTTATGCCTATCCTATGCATTCTTGAACCCCACCACTGTTTTCACCTCACAACCTCCGCTGGAAGACTGTTGCAGGAATCCACCACTCTTTCTGTGAAGAAGTACTTCCTCGGACCTCTCCTGAATCTACCCACCCAGTTTCTTATCATGCTGCCTTGTCCTTTAGCACCTTTTTTCTGAAAAGTACTTCCCTCTTGTACCTTGTTTACCCCTGTGAGGTATTTAAAGGGCTCTATCATATCAAAACAAAACAAAATCATAGTATTAAATCTGTCATATCCCCCCCTTCCAGGGTGTACATATTTAGGTCCTTTAATCTCTCCTCCTAGACCTTCTAATGCAGACCCTGCACCATTTTAGTTGCTATCCTCTGGACTGATGCAATTCTGTCTATGTCCTTTCTGAGATGTGGTCTCCAGAACTGTACACAGCACCATAGAGGGGGTCTTACAAACGATCTATACAGAGACAACACAACCTCCCTCTTTCTGCTGGTGATACCTCTCCCTATGCACCAAAGCATCCCATCACTACCACCCCCCATTCATCAGTATCACCCTCCCCGTCAGTACCACCTGCCCCGTCTACTGTGTGCAGGTCCTCCAAATACTTTTCTATAATCATTCTCATTTTGTTTGTAAGACCCCTGTAAATGCGGGGCTTAAATTCCCACTGTTAAGCATCCCTTTCCCTTCCTAACCCCCCAGGAAATGGGTTTAGTGCTCTGGGGGGATGTTGCTCTGGATGCCTCAAAGTGGCAGCAGAGAGTAGTTCAAAGGGTGTATAAGGTGACTGACAGGAAATAGCGGGGCCTTACCAGCCCTGGCATTGGGTCTGGGGCTGCGGGGGGAGTCTGGAAGAGTAGATTCAGGAGCAGATAAGATAGGCAAGGTGAGGGAGCTCGGCTGTCAAGAAGGGCCAGTGGGGAAACCCCCCAATAGAGTGCAGTCAGGATGGCTTTCTATGCACCATGGTCGATGAGGAGTGGGGGTATGGAGCTCCATGGGGACACAGGTAGCTAGGTTCTGTCATTGAGGGCTAGGGTGGTAGGAGGCTTTAGCAAACCCAGAGAGAGTAGGAGCCCTTAGAAAGCCCATTGTGTGTTATCCCAGGTTCCCAGGGCTGGGAGGGCAGTGACAGGGTCCTCCCAGGAGGGGAAACTGGTGGCAGAGGTTCCCCATGTACATGGTTTGGCAGGGTGGCCTGGGGGGATCGAGGGAGCCAGGGAGCCTTTCACCCAAAACAGGGGGCCTGTTAGGAGGGACAGGTCCTGGGGTGCCGGTATATTGAGGTCCGGGTGGATCACAGGCCAAAAATGGCAGACCTTGAAGGGTAGTCCCCATGCTGGAGCTTACTGCAAGCCCAGGTGGTGAAGCAGGGATGTGGGCCTGGCAGGGACCCCCGAGGAAGTAAGTACCAGCAGAATCCTCAGAGTGAATTGGGGCATGGGGTGCTGAGGCAGAGCTGAGTGACTGTGGCAGGTGTGGCCTCAGCACCGAGAATGGTACCGGCCGTTGAAGGTGGGTCATGGGCCTGGGTCATCAAGAAAATTCCTGGATGTCCCTATGGCATGGGTCAGCACCCATGGGTCCAGGTGGGAAAGGCTGATCGCTTTCCCGTGCCAGTGTAAAGGGGACGACCAGTGCCAGATTGGAGACTGGAGGTGACCTGAAGAAAGAAAAGTGAAGATTGACATACCAGATCCAGCAGAAGCCAGGAGATTGCAGGGATCTGTGTTCCAGTAAGTCTCGGGTAGAGCACCTGAGAGTGAAAGAGAGATAGTAGGCAGAGAAGATTCCTTTCTCGTGTCTGCCTGACTCCATCGGTTTCAGCCAGTATTATAACAAGTTAATAGCCCCGCGGAGCTGCTTATTTATTTTTAATGAAGTATGGTGACCCCTGCATCGCTGGAATCATTTGCAGTACAGGTGCAAAAAATAAAGCCAGTTTGGGGAGAAACAGTGGTTTGTGCATTATTTGACTGTAGAAGGCAGGCAAATGAAATTAAATCCATTTTCCCCCCTGTATTTGCAGTCTAATTAATTTTCTGTGAGTTGCATTCTAGTGGTGAAATATTATGATCCAGCTTGGTTAGGTCTGGCGAGGAGGGAGGGATAGGGAGAGAGAGAGAGAGAGAGAGATAGAGAAAGGAGAAAGAGAGAGAGAGAGAGAGAGAGAGAGAGAGAGTTATGAAGATGCTAAGCAGATAGGAGACAATTGTTTCCCTGTTGTTACTGACATGCAAAATGTTAGCGCTTAAGAGTGCTCTCCCTTTTGTGCTCGGAACATCTGCAAGAGAAAAGTATGCCCCAGACAGCGAAGAAAGGGGGGTTACATGTTGTATCTACATTTCTAAAGACAGAGACCACTGTACTGGATTTATTCTGCTCAAGGGGCATGGGTTACCCTCCTGCGTCTAGGGGTATATGGTAGCATATCATCCAGGAGAGCACCCGCCCTTACCACATGAACAGTTCTACACCACTACCAACTGCCTTACAATCATGGACAAAGGCGATAGAGACCAGGGGTACTTTAAACCATACTCAGGGTACCAGTAGCATGAGACTGCACACAAACTATAATGTCCACACAGGAGCTGGGATCAAGCATGGTGTATTTTTATTATTAGCTGTCAAGGTGGTACACAGCTCTCTGGGTATTCTCTGGCCATATTTCTTCATGATGGTACTTGCTCACACTACATGTCCTTACTTCATGGCCCATGCCCTATACAAATGTTCCTACAGATACTCCTGTGGTGGGCTGTCTACCTCAACACCCACCTCCAGTGTGGCATACATTCTAACTGCTCTCTGCTATTACTGGTCTGATGGTTCCCAGCATAACTGTGGGGCTTGTTGCCCACCTCACAACTATAGTATCTGTTCAGGTCTGCCACTGCATTAATGGGTCTCATTTACAATTTTACTGCAAATACTGGGTCTCTTTCACCCCCACAGATCCCTAAATTTTGGGGTCCCTGGAGCCCTGATGCTCCAAAGACAAGTTGTGCAGTGGCACTCTCCTCAGACAGGATGTGCACTACACTGGAAAGCAAGCTAAGCTGGCAAATATCTCAATATGCTCCAAAGGACAATAAATAGAAGAGCGTATCAGTATATGACATCACTACTAAGTGCACAAAGCCTGATTGGTCTGGCTGTGTGTGCTTCCCTTCGACATCACACTGATAACCCTAGTGGTCCAAAAGACAAACTCCCATGTCTGGCTCCATTCCCAGGGATTTACTGACCCCATCCCTTACCAGGCCCCCTACCTGATGCCCATGCATTTGGCTACCTGCCAGGGGGTTCCATTTGAACCACCTAGGACATTTTCACACACAGAGTATTTCATTTAGCAAAGTTAACATACAGTTTGCTCCAAAAACTGACTTCTCCTATTTTCCTGTACTGCTAGGAGTGAACCCACAATGGTTGAAACAACCTCCTTTAAGGAGGGGCCACGCACTCTCCCAATGTGCCTGTGGGGTGCAGATGGTCTCCATTCCTCTTGAGGTGAGTTCTCTGGGTCTCCAACCCTCCAGCTACTCCTGATGTTCTTCTTTGGAGACCAAGCATGAGGGAACCAGTGCCACCTGATCCCAGGGACCCTGCCACCATTTCTTGGACAGCAGGCCCCCTCAGCCCAGTCACAGCCAGAGAGGCTGGACTGCTCAGTTCCAACTCCTGACCCTCCAGGTCAACTCTCTCAGCAATGCCCTTGTGCCTTCTCCTTTTTATAGGTTTGCAGGAGAAGGGCAGAACCATGGATATTCATAATCTAGGCTCCCACTCTTAGCTAAGTCAAACAACTCACAGCATCAACATTAAGACATTCTGTCTCCAGGCAATGTCCCCACAGAACAGCTCTCAGGGGTTAGCTTAACTCTTTGAGTGCTCTCTGGTAACCTGCCTTGAGCTGGCAAAAGAGAGAGGCTAGTTACACAGTGCTGAATTTAATGGTGTTATGGGCACGCTGACCTATCAGGACCTCATCAGCAAAGTTCCTGGTTATGTCCTGGTTGCAAACTAGCAGGTCTATAATTGCCTTCGCTCTGGTGGGATTGTGACACCACTATGTGAGGAAATTTTCTTGCACCATTTCTAGGAAACTCTGGGCCCGATTCTAGAAGGTGGCCGCAGGGCTTGCGTGAAGCCCTGTGTTAACCACAGTGTTTGCTGCAGCTGTGCCAAACTCCTATGATGCAATGTGTCCTGATTTTACAAGGGTTGGCGCAGTTGCGACATTTCCTCACTTTATGACAGCTTACACCAAAGCTTGGCACTGGCCGCATACAATGGATCCCCTACTGGTGCAAAGTTAGACCAGGGGGGAGCTGCTCTAACTTGTCATGCTCAGCTCAAGGGACTTGCATTGGGGGCTAGCAGCAAGCTTCCTTGTAAAATCACACTTGCTGCCCAAGTTGCCCCTTGCATCAAACCCTTTGACACAAGTCCCGTAAAATGGGTCCCCTACTGGTGCAAAGTTAGACCAGGGGGGAGCTGGTCTATCTTACTGCATTCAGTGCAAGGGACTTGCGTTGGGGGCTAGCAGCAAGCTTCCTTGTAAAATCACACTTGCTGCCCAAGTTGCCACTTGCATCAAACCCTTTGACACAAGACCCTTGCATCGATCCAAGGGCCTTTGAAAATCAGGCCCTCTGACTTTATTAACCGCCTGCTTAATGTGTTTTCCATTGTACAGTATGCCATGAAGGTTGAGGCTCGCTTTGAACACTGGCCCAGCATGCTGCTGTCATAATTTCTCTCCCCATCCTTCATCCCAATCTACCTCTTGGTTCTAGACAGCCTAGAGGGTACTCCAGTTGTGCATTGTCTGCTAGATGGAGCCAGGGTGACTTAACCACTTCAGCTCCCATAACTGTCCTCCATTACTACTCAGCCTTTGGTTTTGCCTACAATGTTTCTTATCAGGATGAAGCACTCTGTGATAAAACATTTCACACTTTCCTGCATGACAGATTGGAGTAACTGCCATTTGATTACATGGTGATCCTGCAGTGTCCTGCAAGATATCATTGTGATAAGAGCACATCATTCTTGCAGGCTGCACTGTATAGTGTCACTCCAGCTCCCCTGGCATACTCCTTGTCTTTTCTGCCTAGAATGCACTGTAACCTGGGATATTAAGGTCACAGCTGTTATTCTGACTTGCCCATGTCTCAGTGGGAGCAATGATACCAAGATTTTCCACTGCTGGTGTTGCTTTTAACACATCCATTTTATTAACGATGCTTGTCACATTTACAAGTACAGTGCCTTCCATATATTTTGATTTTTTTCTGCATCATTATTTCCAGTGTGGGGACGTGGCTTCCTACTCTTAGTGCTACATATCTGGTACATTTCCCTCATGTCCCTTTGACCTTTGTGTGAAGGGGGAGAGCCTGCAAGGCGTAAAGGAGAACTACGAGTTTACCTTTACAAAGATTTACTGCGGAGGGAGAGTATAAATGAAGGCTCTGCCCCGTAGAGCTGTTTAACAAAATTTAGAGATTCAAAACTGGAGCCCCTGGAGAAAGGTTGTGGCTAGCATGCAGGTAGACATTTCAAGTACTGTCCACTGACTGCCAGAGATTGCACTGAATGCAGGCCGTAACCCCATGATAATTTCATGTGGTTATGCCCCTTATAAAGGAGCATGTTATATATGCAGATTTTCAATCAAAAATATATCATGCTGTATGCTGTATTTGCTAAGTTTAGCCTCAGTGTTCATGTGTAATATGTACTAAGGGGATGATGTACTGTTGGGGTGTGCTGTCCTTTGGATGAGACATTAAACTGATGTCCCATGTGCCTCTTCTGGTGGGTGTACTATAGGTGGATGTTACTGATCCCATGATACTTCTTGAAAACAGTAGGGGCATTTTCCCAGTGCCCTGGACACATTTTCTACATTCACTAAAAAACACCTTCCACTTCATCTGGTTCAGTTTCACTTGGTTTGCATCTGTATATCCCCCCCACTGTGTGAACCCGAGCAAGTCGCTTAACTTCCCTGTGCTCCCAGGTCGCTCCTGTAAAAAAGCTTTCAGCTTAGTGTGCTACTCCTGGTTAAACAACTAAAAAAAAAAAAAAAAACATCAGATACTAAAAACATTCAATCACAGAAAGTCAACTGAAAATAAAATGGGGATTTCTTGTGCTCTCCACTTGTGATGCTGATGACACAGGTTTGGAAGTGAGCCTGAGGTGTCAGAGGGCCAGCAAGGGGGGAGGAGGCGAGGGCATCCGTGGGACTGCTCTACTCCTCCGGGTGGGATGGTGGGGAAGAGCTCAATGCTCAGTTGGCCCCTGGTGGAAACCAGGAGAGATGCAGCCCGAGCTGAAAGGTGGGAAGGCATGGCAGACATTGGCATGTGCATCTTAACATGGCATGCCACATCTCCAATGGGGAGAAAACAGGAAAAACACCTGGCCATGCAATATGACTGCCAGCCTCCGCAGGCCCTGCATCCGGGGACTCAGACACCTCCTGGAATCTGGATTCAGTCCTGTGGGGTTGAGCAACTCCCCACCACACTGCCATGGAGGGCAAGCCATGGGGGTCTATGGGAGTAGTAATCCCTGGGGAAGCCAGGGTGAAAGGGCTGGGAGAACCGGTGGGAAGGAAGGCCAGTCAGGATGGGGAGTATAAAAAAAATATATATATATATATATATAATTTGCCTTTGAGTAGGTGGGTGCACAATGTTTTTCTAATGTGCTGCTACCTTAAGACTAATTGGTAGCACCATCATATTCCCAGTGGCGGAGTAAGTATCTCTATATGTTCTGGTTTCCCAGCATGATATAGACAAAAAAATGGAAACATATTTTTCTTCACCTTTTTAAAAAAATATATATTTGATTTGATTTTGCCCTGCACAGAGTAACATCATTCCCCAAGCAGGGACATAGTTTATCACTGTTACTTACAGCAGAAGTATATATCAACACACGTCCACTTAATACATCTTGCAGGAGATGTGAGTACAGTACCAAACAGAGAGTTTACAAATAAAAACAACAAAGTGAACAAAAAGGAGCCACTAAGGAGTCACGGTAATGACCAGTAGGAAAGTCTCAGTACTCTTCCAAGTCAAGTGTATTATGCTCTAGGGTCAAGCAGTCCAAACACGACGAGCATGAAGTAAGTCCAGTGCTCCAAAGAAGCATAAACACCAGCTCACGGGCATACATTTAATATGTAACTTTATAATATTCAACGCATACAGGGCATAACAGGGCAAGGAGGATGGAGTCTAGCATAAGAAACCTTCAGTCCCGGATAAACACAGACTCTCGTGGAGGAATCAGGTTACTACTTTCAATGGTGCCAATCAAACCACAGGGTTCACAGAGAGTGGGGTATGTTGGGAACAAGGAAGGCCTCTTGGCCAGTTTGATGCATGAATAAGATTTTAAGCAAAGTACTCCCATTTAAAAGGGACACTGTCTACCCTTTTTTGCATCACATTATTCCTAGTTGAAACCCCATTATTTATAATTGCTTACTTTCTCTAAATTTCTCTGATATTACTGTTTTTTCCATCTGCTCATCTGCTTCCTTTCTTAGTAGAACTGATATGCATGCTACTTGTGTAATTATACCCAACCTTGTTTTGTTTGAAATAGGAACACAGAAACATAGTGATGGCAGAAAAATGATCAAAGGCCTATCTAGTCTGCCCAGTTTCCTATCTGCTGCAGGACTTAGGGTTTTATCGCTCCCGGTCCAGCCCCTGCTCCCTCCCTATTGCTACTGACCTGAGCAACCATCAAACCTTTTACTCTTCCCCAGCCATGCTTGAAACCATTTATGGTCTTGGCACTCAGCACCTCCGCTAGCAGACTGTTCCATGGCTCACCACCCTTCCTGTAAAATAGAACCCTCACGTCCCTCTTAAACCTTCCCCAACCCCAGTTTCCACTTATGACCACAGGTTCTTGACTCTGTACCACTGCTAAATAGTTCACAGCAGTGCACTGTGTTTATTCCCTTCAGGAACTTGAAAGTCTCTATCATATTGCCCCCTCTTTCTTCTGATTTCCAGTGATTATGTGTTCAGTGCCTTCAGACGATCTTCATACAGTATGATCTGCCCTGCTGGCCCAGAATCGGCTTGGTCACCCTGTGTTGCACCATCTCCAGCTTGTCCCTATCTTTCCTTAGGGGAAGACTCCAGAACTAATAATAATAATAATAGCTTTATTTAATTGAGCGCCTTTCACACTATCAAGACACTTCACACAGTCGCAAACAATTCAATAAAACATAATTAAAATCACAGCAAATCAGGAAATGCCTTACTCCATAAAAACTAAGCGCAGTATTCCAGATGTGGCCTCACTAGTGACCTATGTAGAGGTAGTAGTATGTCCTTTCTCCTGCTGTCAATACCCCCTTCTAATATACCCCAACATCTGATTAGCCTTACTATAGGCCTTGTTACACTGGCTTATTTGATGGAGTCAGTATTTTTTCCAATATAAAGTGTGTTAATGGAGAGTGTGCGTCTGGCCCTGAGAAAAAAGATTGCTCACTGAACAGCACCACTCTCTCCCTCAGATGAAATCCTCTAAAAATCTGGCAAACCTATTCAGATCTGGCCAAAATTAGTAATGACGGTTAACCGAAGTTGTCCTCTATAATCAGACAGAGTTTTACTTTATTTTATTGTTTATCCAAGATTCTACCAACACGTCACTATTGTGGGTCATCTGTCACCTGACTGCACTTTCAACTACGCTTTGAAATACTGCTGAATACTGGTAAGACCAGTAGGAAAATATATGAATATATACAAATATATGAAGAAGCCAACAGAAGAAGGCCATTTGGTCTATCAAGTCTGCTCATATTGCAGGGTCCACAGCTTGAGCTAATGTCCTTTCCCTCCCTCCGCACTCCTCCCATCCTCTCAACCCATTATTCTTACCTTCCCCCATGCCTATCCCAGCCTCTCTAAAAGCTGCCCACCATATACAACGAGATGACCTCTTCTGGCAGTGCATTCCAAGTGTTCACCACCCTCTCTGTGAAGAAGTGCTTCCTGACCACCCTCCTAAACCTTCCACCTTCCAGCTTAAGATCGTGCCCCTTGTGATATGGTTGCCACTCAGCTTAAAGAGACTCTCCTTATCAACTTTATTTATCCCTTTCAAGTACTTAAATGTCCCAATCATGCCCCCCGTCTTTCAGGGAGTACATGTTCAGTGCCCTCAACCTCTCCTCCTATGCCTTGCCCTGCTGACCAGCTCTCAACTTTGTAGCCCTCCTCTGTACCTTCTCCAGCAGGTTAATGTCCTTTTTGAGGTGTGGGCACCAGTACTGCACTCCATACTCTAGATGCAGCCTTAGCAGTGACCTGTACAAGGGCAGTATAACCTCCTCTCTCCTGCTACTGATCCCCCTAGCTATGCATCCCAGCATCTTGTTTTCCTTTGCTACTGCTTTCTTGTGCTGTGTGGAGTGCTTCAGGTCACTAGTGAGCAACACTCCCAGGTTCTTCTCCTCCTCTGATGCAGATACTCGGACTCCACTCAGGTAATACTCTGTCCTGGGATTCTTGTCTCCAATATGCATAACTTTGCATTTCTTGGCATTGAAGCCAAGTTGAGAGATCCTGGACCACCTCCCCAGCTTTTCTAGATCTTCCTGTAGGTCCCTTATCCTTTCAGCCGTGTCCACTCTCCCACAGAGCTTGGTGTCATCTGTGAATAGGCACATTTTGCCTTTAATGCCATCCCCAATGTCATTGATGATGACACTGAACAACACCGGCCCCAGCACAGAGCCCTGTGGGACCCCACTAGTTACTGCCTTCTTGCCAGATAACTCTCCCCCCATCACCTACTCCACCCACTACCACAAACAAAGCCGATCCGGTTACTATAAAACAAATGTTACAAGACATAAAACTCAGTAAAAATGAAATGAAAACTAATACTGCAGATCTTAAAATACTGTCGAAGATGTAAGAGAAAACTCAGAACTTATTCAGGAGCGTCATTCCACAGCAGAAGATAGAGTGGCAGCAGTGGACGATACTGTATTAAAAATTAGAAGACTCCTCTGATTATTACCTTACACAAATTCAGCTAATATTGGAGAAACCTGATGATTTAGGAAAGAGAGACACAAGTATGATCTGAGACTACTAGGAATTCCTGAGGGTGTGGGAGGGCAGGACATGTTAGGATTTCCTGAATTATTTATTCCAAATCTACTAACCCATAACTGGAACTGGCCATAGAAATCGAAAGGGTTCATGGATCCCTTATAAAAAAAGAAAAAAAAAAGACAGAAACAGACCTCCCCCTGACCAATAGTTGTAAACTTTCTAATGTACACAGTAAAGAAGAAATCCTCAAATTAGCAAAAGAGAAAAGGGGTTTAACTTGGAATGGACATACAATGTATATCTTTCAAGACTTTTCCAGTGAAACGGCTAAAAGAAGAAAGGCATATTCTGAGATAAGGTTTATGCTGCAACAAAATGGGATCTCATACAGAGTTAAATATTCAGCTACTTTGCTAGTAGAATATGGAGGGGGATCACTTGCTTTTGAAACTCCTGATTTGGGTTGGAAATTCATAAATAGACATTTGAAGACTAACAGTAAGCATTTTTCAAGTGCACATTAGAATTCTACTCAAGTCTCTAAGCACGAAAGTCTTCCAGCACAAGCTCTATCTTTAGGTTCTCCTTCTTCTGAAAGTTCTTCTTCTTCTAAAATGATGCAGCAGACCCCAGAAGACACATTTAGTGCCAGCTTACCCCTACACTGTACATAGAGGGCCTAGAGCATGACTAACAGGAAAAGTAAAGGCTCTGCCAGAAACCATCCGAAATTCTCTTATTTTTCTCCAAAGTCTACTTCTGACTGAAAACAAAACCACACCGATGGAACACACGCACCTTCTACTTACAGTAGTTACGGTCAGAAATTTCCTTTGCAGTGCAGGAAGAAGATTGCCAGCCTATACAAAAGGACCCCTCAGTGGACAAATTGGACCCTGTGGTTTCAGCCCTTGACCTGGAAGAGCAACCTAATGAATGAGATACCCAAATAAATATTCTGCAAACTACCGCTAGCTTGTTTGTGTTTGCAGAAATCTCAGATACTCTAAACAACTTTCAATTCATCTTCATCTTGCTGAAATAACCTCCAATCTAAATACACTTGGATATGATGCAAGAAACCTGCACAATGTGGTATGACCAAACCTATTTGTTACAGCTTTCAGTTGCTGCTGAAAGTTATTATGGAGGTAACACATATCCTGGTCTTTGTGGCACTAATTGATCAGCAGTCTGCCTTCTCTGCTAAAATCCTTGTTATTTGGACAAAGGCTGACTAATATTGACTTTTCTAACATACTAAAATGTCAGCAGAACAGGCCTAATGGTCTTTCGTGTCTGCCCATTTGGTCAGCCCCCACCCTGGGAGCTGACCATGCTTCCTCCCCTTGCCATCTCTGGCTTCTCCCTTCCCAGTCACGGATATTCTCGCTGCACTGGACTTTGCTCCCAGAACCTTTCCCCTGTACTTGTCCCAATCCCTCTTGAACCCCTCCACCATCTCTGTCTCCTCCAGCCCCCTGGGCAGCACATTCCATGGCTCTACCACCCTCTCAGTGAAGTAGCACCTACTCCTTTCTCCCCTGAATCCCCCCCCAGCTTCCACCCATGCCCTCTAGTTGCCCCCCTTCTTTTGGAGCACCTGACTGCTCCTCCCTATTTATCCCCTTCATGTACCTGAAGATCTCTATTATGTCCCCCGGTCCCTTCTCTCTTCCAATGTGTACATATTTAGCTCTTTGAGCCTCTCCCATAGGTCCTGTCCCCAAAGCCCCAGATCATTTTGGTTGCCCTCCTCTGGACCCTCTCCAGGAGTTCAATGTCCCTCTTTAAGTGTTGCCTCCAAAACTGCATGCAGTATTCTAGATGTGGCCTCACCAAGCAGTTATACAGAGGGAGAATCACATCCCTCCTTCTGGTGCATCCTAGTGATGCATCCCAGCATCCTGTTGGTCTTGGCCACTTCGCTCCTACAAGTCTCCGAGTTGTTCATCTTGACATCCACCACCATCCCGAGGTCCCTCTCAGCCATCGAGACCTGTAGCCTTCCCCCTTCCTGGGTGTACACTTGGCCCAGGTTTTTGGCTCCCAGGTGCAGTACCTTGCATTTCCCTGCACTGAACCTCAGCTTCCACTTTCTAGGCTACCTTTCCAGAGCCTTCAGGTCCCCCTGTAGGGCCACCCTACCCTCCTCCCCATTCACCACCACCCCCAGTTTTGAGTCATTTGCAAAGAGACTCATCTCACTCCTGATACCCTTCTGTATGTCAGAGACATAAGTGTTGAACAGGAGGGGCCCAAGGACTGATCACTGAGGTACCCCACTAATGACCCTCCTTGGGGATGAGACTAACCCACCAACCATGACCCTCTGGGTCCAGTCCTGGAGCCAATTGCCTATCCATCTGATCATCTGGTTCCCCACCCCCATTTCTCCCAGCTTATCCAACAGACGTCTGTGAAGAACAGAGTCAAATGCCTTGTTGAAGTCAAGAAAGAGGACGTCCAGTGGTCTACCCAGGTCCAAGGCACTCGTCACCGTCATAGAACTCCACAAGGTTTGTCTGACACGATTTCCCTGAGATGAATCCATGCTGTCTACCATCCAGGCACCCTGACTTTTCCAGGTCCCCCCCAGCCTCTCCTTGACAATGCCCTCCATCACCTCGCCCACCACCAATGTCAGGCTGACAGACCTGTAGTTCCCTGCCACCTCCCTCGATCCCCCTTGTGGATAGGCACTATATGCGCTACCTTCCAGTCCTGGGGCACCCACCCTGTCCTCAGAGAGATACTGAAATGCTCCGCCAGGGCTTTCGACAGGACATCCGCCAGTTCTTTCAGCACTCTGGGATGTAATTTATCCGGCCATGGTGCTTTCTCCATCTTAAGGAACCTGAGAGCTTCCCTCACCCTCTCTGCCATGATTTCTACCTCTGCTACCTCATCCCCCTACTTTCCCTTCCCCCCCTTCTGCCAGTGATGGCCCCCCTCTCCCTAGACCCGCCAATCAGTAAGGGTTCCCCCCTCCTCAGTTTCACCGTCTCCTCCCATGTATGATGCAGCCTCCCCATTTTACTTGGTGAAGACTGAGGTGAAGTACTCATTTAGTACCTCAGCCTGCTCCCCCGTGTCTTGTGGCCATCCCTCCCCTGTTTTAATCCTGCTAATCTGCCCCTTCACCCTTCATTTTTCCCCAATGTATCTAAAGAACCCCTTGCTCCCCCTCCTAATTTCGCTGGCCAGGTTCTGCTCCTTCCTTGCCTGAGCTGCTCTCACCACCCTAGTGGCCCTTCTGGCCTTCAGCTCATACTCCCCTCGATCCTTTTCACTCCTTGAGCACTTGAAATGCCTATAGGCTGCCTTCTTTCCCCTCACCACCTCCTGAACCTCCCTGGTCCACCAGCAGCATTTTCGGACCCTACCGGATTTTCATCATACATCTTGTAGCATTCTGCAGCCCCTCCTGATGATTTACCACCTACTGTCAGCATCCATGTCTGGCCCAATCCCATCCAAATGCCCCTTAAGGATCCTTCCCAATTCCTTGAAATCCACACCCCTAAAGTCAGTTACCTCTGTCTTTGTGCAGCCCCCCCCCCCCAGGTCCAGACAGAACCAGACCATGGCATGGTTGCTCCCCACAAATGGGTCCCTTACCTCCAGGCCCTCAATCTGGTCACTGTCTGCCAGGACCACATCCAGTATCCGTGCCTCCCTGGTCAGTCCCCCCACCTGCTAAGTTAGGAATGCGTCCTGAAAGACATCCAACAACCTCTGTTCCCTGGCCACTGAGGATGTCATAGCCTCCCAGTCCATTCCTGGCATGTTTAAGTCCCCCAACACCACCACCCTTCCCCTGCCCAATCTGCACTGTCTCCGAACATCTGCCACCAGACTCTCCTCCAGCTTCTCTGCCATTGCAGTGGGTCTATACATCACTCCTATTTTTACTTTCTCCCCCCCTTGTTATCAAGGTGACCCAAATTGCCTCCACGGTTCCCTCCGTCTCCTCCACTCCTCCTATGCCAATGCAGTTTTTGACTATTATTGCTACCCCTCCTCCCCTTCCCTCCTCCCTTCTCCTTGATCTTTTTTATTTCCTCTTATCTTTATGTGCTAGAACACTGCCCCCACACATACTTACATACTAACTACCTAACTACTTGCTGAAGTAATTATTCAGATTAACCCATTTCACCCTTATTATTTTATATTACCCAATCAGGCCATTTAGCAAACTAAGCTTTTAAATTTTGATTTTATGCCTTTTTATGGCCTCAGCTAATATTGCTAAGTGGAACTGTTTCAGAAGTACAGACATACCTCCTCTTGAATTTTTAAGTCTAAGATGGAATCTTATTGGATCTCTACTATATCACACTTTTGGGCTAAATATGCAGTTTATTACAACAACCTGAAAGAAGTTCAGGTATTCTTGATGTCCTTTGTGTTGACAACACTGGAGTGCATGGAGTGGGAGGTAAAGGTACTGTAGCTCTGGTGACCTGTTCCAGCTAGATGGAATACCCAGAAGCAATGATGTAAAAGATAATCCAATCTGTAAAGGCTTTTTAACTCACTCCTCACAGTGCATAGTGTGATTCCAGTACACTAAATTATTGTGGGATCTAATATTCAAAATGTATAGCTTAGTTTGGCTAAAACCTGCCCCCCCGATCTAATCATCTAGTCTTAAAATTTGATCAGCGTATCTATCTATGATCTGCATTCTCCTTGATGAGGATTATTTTGCACTCTCTCATCATCTACCTACCACGAACCTCTGAGGGAGAGATCAGATTCTGAGCAAACTGAACAGATCAATAGCAGGGCAGGGTTGTGGACCAGTGGCAATGATTTCATTGAAGCCACTTATGGAGCATAACTCAAACCTGACTGCTGAACACAGTTTTAGTTTCATAGTTATTTTAATACCAATTGTCTGTCTAGTTCATGATTCATACTTTTTACCATCTCTTCTTACAAAGAACAGTTGGGTAAATTTACCTTTGTGGAAAATACATACTAAAATGTTATGTTCTGATACTGTCATTATAGATTTTGCTTATTGATACCAGATTCAGTTCTTTTTAATTGCCTTATTTAATACTTTTTAAAAAAGTTTATAATTGTTTTTCATAGAATAATGACTGTTTCCTTACCTGTTTATTATTAAAAAAATATTAATGAAGATGATTCCCTAGCCATTTTCTTAAAGACTATGTTGTTGTGCAGATTGGTGTAGTTTATACAAAGCTATCTGTGTTATTTCCCAATAGTTACAGAAAAAGGGATACTGCTATTGGAAATAGCCATTCCTATAAACTGGGTTACAACTACATTAGATTAAAATACTGTGATTTCAGTATATGATGGGTAAAAACAATAGCATGAAACTTTTAACCTCTCATAAAGGGATAAGAGTAATGTCTTTACTTTATTATCAGCACCAAGAATAATATATTACTTAGAAAACCCATCTCTAAATAATAACAACTTCTGATTTAGTAAAATTACTACAATGCTGAAAAACTTTCTATGGGAAGGTAAGCCTCCACAACTAAGCACAGGTAAGTCAAGAGCCCCATGGGGGAGAGGAGGCCTCGGTCTCCTGAATTTTAAAACCTATTACCAGACTTTTAAACTTAAACATTTAAGGTTTTGGCTTCTTCCCAAACTACAGCTCCCTTGGGTAAAATATGAAAAGGAATTAATACAATCCTACTCTCTTATGCATATATTTCATATAAATCCTGGGTCTCTGAAGAAATCCCATCCAGGAATGAATGCTATTAGCAAAACAACTGCTAGACTCAACAATCTACTGGGGGTTCCCCAAATCCCAAATGAATATATGCCCTTATGGTTAAACCTACAGATTAAATTTGACAACAAAACCTTACACAAAAAAACAATGGGAATCCAAAGGAATCATCTCAATAAAGAATGATGTAGACCCTGTTAGTGGTACAGTACTCTCTTTTACAGAACTTAGACATGTGATTCTATTACGATTATCCACTTTTATATACTGTATACCTTCAGGTAAGAGAAGCTTTATCTGGATTATAAGGGAACCAGTTGTCTATATCAATAAAGAGTGGGAATCCCTGTTCAGTGTAGCCAGGGACAAAGGAGGAGTAAGCAAATTGCACAAATTACAACTTAATTCCAAGCATGATCCAACAAATAAAACTAAAGAAAAATGGGAAGAATTTCCCAACTGCTCAATTTCAGATGAAACCTGGAGTTTAATCTGGAGAAATGGATACAAAACTAGTATCGACATACATAGAAAAGTGGCACAATTCAAAATAATTCACAGTTGGCATTACTCCACACAAAGACTACATACAATGGGTTTTCCAATAATAACAATTGTTGGAAATGCTATCAGACACATGCAAATCTTCTTCATATGTTGTGCGGCTGTCCTATCATTGCTCCTGGCTGGTTATTAATCCAAATTGCATGCTCCCAGGTACTGGACTGTAACATAAATTTAGGATTTTTATATGAGGTGATACTACATCTTTATTTTACTTACACAGCTATGAGAAAAAGTGATTATTACTAGCTGCACTTGATTTTAAAAGAACAATCTTAAGTAACTGGAAAGACAGATCTTCACCAGACTTGATTGACTGGATTAAATGTATGACAAATACAGCTTTAAACAAAAGAATGAGTCACATAGCTAATAATACATATGAAACTTTTGAAAGAATTTGGAAACCATTTCTAGACTGGTTAGAAACTACATGAATTTCATGCATATATGTTTGGGCTTTCTTATATTCTTATGATTGTTTGTTTTTGCTTACTATATCAATGTTGTAACTTATGAGACTCTTCAATAAATGTTTTACAGAAAAAAGAAAGTTTATTAATTTTCTTGTAAAGACATTGGGCTCAGTTTTACAAGGTGAACGCAGGGTTTGCAGCAAGCTCTACATCCACCACAAAGTCTGACGCAGCTGCACCAAAGCCCCTTGGACACAGTGTGGTCCAATTTTAGAAGGGCTGGTGCTGTTGCAACACTTTCACCACTTTACAGAACCTTGCACAAAGGTTTGGCAGAAGTGCCATGATCTGAGATGCAAAGTTAGACCAAAGAGTACTTGGTCTAACTCCCTGCATCCCAGGTTCTGGACTTGTGGTGGGCGTTTGTGGCACAATTCTTTCAAAATCCTGCTTTGCCACAATGTTTGGTGCATGTCCTGATTTGTGTCAAACACTCCACTACAAGTCCACTGCACTGCCACAATCCTTTCTAAAATAGAACCCATTATATATACAACAACTCAATGAAATAATAATATTAAAAGACAATAATGCATAAAGAAAGAAGCTGTTAAACATCTTCTAAGTTATATAGTGGTTTCAGGAGCCCAAGATCGATTGTCTGAAACTCAATATTCCAACAGTTGGTAATTGCCCACAGCGGAGTTTGTTCTATACAGTAAGGAGGTGCAGGAGGCGAAGCCCCCTGAAACATGTAAACATACTTTGCTGTGGGCTGTCAGGAAATCGACTGTTGGGCAGTCAGTGTCGGGTTACTGAAACTCAGGATATTGAGTTTCAGTCTTTCATAATATATCCTCTAATACATTCTTTACCATCACCTAAATTGAATTAAGATCAGGATAATTACAAAGGAGACAAATTTCAGTATATAACAACATGGAAAGTAAGAATAACAAACCAGTTCATAATAAGTAAAACCTGTCCAAGACATTTTTGTCTTATAGTACAAGCGATTTTTTCTAAGCATTGCAGAAATTACATAACTCAGTATTTGGAGTAGGTAAGAAAGGTAGCCCAAATTAGGGTAAAAACCTCTAATTTATCTGTCATGTTGTAACAAATTATTTCATTCCCCCAGTACAGCACAGATTATTATACCACTCTAAAAAAAGAAAGTGATATTGGGAATTCCATTTGCCTAAAATAAGCCTTTTGACAGCTAAGGAGGCAGCTCAGAGCAAATTAATTTGCCATTTGTTTACAGATTCAGTAAGAGTGGTGATTCAGAGTATAATAATAGCTGTGGAGAATGGAGTTGCACATTTCATTATGGATTCACATAATCCGTGTAGTTCCCTCCAGATCTCTGTGATACAAGGACATTCCCAGAGCATGTGAAGTGTATTAGCATGTTGCATTTGACATCTCTGGCATAAACCATTGGAAAGGAAATGTAAGCTGTCTAGTCTTTTAGGAAAGTAGTAACAGTAACAGTAAATAGTAACAGTAAGTAGTAACAGTAACAGTAAATAGTAACAGTAATGATGTATTTTAAATTGTATTGTTCTTCCTTGCATTTCCCTACAACAATATGCATTCATCCATGCGTTGGGCCAGTCCTCTATACTAAATAGAAAATACAAATATACAGTGCCTTATAATACAAGAAGAAAAGACACAAAAGTCCTTGATTAATGTATATTTACCACCCCTTAACAGTAAATACTATCAGGAAAATGTAATATCAGATGTTGTAAAAATCAGTTATTAGCTTAACACAGAAATGGGAATAATTTTATTGGGAGATGTTAATAATCATCTTGGCAATTTAAAAAATGCATCACAGTAAATATTAGACCAACTAATTGCTAATGGATGGCTAAACATTAATTTATTAAAATAATCCAAGGATCAGATATGTATCAACAAAGTAAAGCAAACACGATTCTCTGACCTTGTAGAATCTTATAATTTTAAATAGAAGAACAAAATCAGACCCTAAAGGGACTATGCATATCACAGTGTACTAGGCTCATCAGTTATTAACTATATATGGATAAATGTAAATCTGTTGTCACAATGTTCTGATTTTAGGGTTAAAAGTAGACCAGAAAGCATTCTTTGCCCAGTAATGCTTGAATTAATAAGTTCAAGAAAGAAGAAAAATAAACATACAAAACAGGCAGAAACATATACATTAAATAAAATAGGTATTTGCTGGAAGAGAAACATTTTGTGGAAGAATTTATAAATAGTGAACATTACAATAATCTGAATACAATCTTATTACTCCCAGATGAACTGGAAACCCTATCTACATTTATCAACACAATAAAGCAGACAGCAAAATATATATCTAAAGAACTACAGAATAAAGATAGGAAAACACCGGAATGGCACATGAAAGAATGTAGGAATAAAAAGAAAAAACTTAACCAAGAAATAAGAAAAACAAGACATTCCCCTAGTAGAAATAATAAAATGATATTAAATAAGTTGTGAAAAGAGTACAACAGAGTTTTAGAAAATAATATGGAGAAGCACAGATTAAAACTATGGAAGACCCTGGAAAAGGTAATAGTACTAAAAGATACAAAGAAAGTTTGGAGAACAGTAATAAATGGCACCTGTGTTTATTCTGTACTCCTCAAGAATGGAACATACAGTAGTACCGGCAGGCTAAATAAGACATTATAGCAAACTTTTTTTTATCAAATTGGAACCAGTTATAAGAAAGTTTTGGAAGAAAGAGAAAATAAAACATGGAGTAAAGCAGTAGAAAAGTTTTCTATAGACGAAATAACATTGACTATATATTCTTTCAAAAATTGTAAATCCCAGGGCCTGACAGAATACTGGTGGATATAATCAAAAATCGAAATATGGACACCAGTTTTGTATAAGATAGTTAATCACATTCTGGAATCAGGAAACATACCAGACTCCTTGAAACATAATATAATTGTACCAATATTTAAAAAAGATGATAGATTTGTCCCCAGTTGTTATCGACCTATAAGTTTCATAGCTAATACACAAAACATATTCTCAAAAATATTTAAGCAATAAACTATGACAGGGTGTAGGTTATCCTGGGATTTACCCACACCTGGTGTGGTTTGGTCACAAGGCTGCAGGTTGAGTGACCAAATCCACAGCAGACGTGTGTAAATCCCAACATAACCCACACTCTGGAGTGGTTTATTGTGATTATACTACATCCTCCTATGCTTTTTGTAAAGAAAACATAGAGAAGACAACAGTTTTTTGGTATTTAGAATGATTTTTATTGAATTTATTCTTACAGCAAGAAAAATAGTCTGATTCTCCCAGTGTCAGGTTTTCCCCAGTAGTCCTTTTATAGTCAGGTTCTTCCACTGGTGCCTTTGATTGAATGTTGATACCCTCCAGTGACCTTTCCTGGCAGAAAGAAAAATAAGCTTTCACACAATTCTCTGTGTTACAATCTTGAACGTTACAACTGTACCTTATATTTACTGGATTTGTTCCCATTTAACTGAGATACTCATGATTTATTTTTAATAAATGTAGAGACATACATATTACAGATTCAGTATTTTTGAGATGCACTCGAATGGTACCTCCTAAGGATGAAAAAGGAATGATTTCTGAAATAAATTACTGTTTATAAAAACTAGTTGAGCCTGTGTTGAAGTGACTCTGTGAAACAATTGCATGCTTCTGAAGAAAGGTGGAGCTGTTAACATCAAAAAGAAACAGAATTAAATGATTACATTGTTTCAACTAATTTGCACTGCACTGTGATGTACTTGATACAGAAATTATCATCCCTTCCATATTTCATTGTATGTATAAAGCAAAAGGAAGGAAGTTAAATTATTAACAGAAAGCCAGAATTCCTTTGGCAAAATCCCTAGCACCAGTAGCTAGGAAGGTAAACACCAAGACACAATGGAACTATGTTGTACAGAGTTGGGCAACAGCAGGTGGCAACAGCCAACAGGAACAAAGGCAGCACTTCGGAAACCCTCCCAACCCAATCCAATTAGTGTTTCAAACATTTAATTCAAATTGGACCCAGTCCACCATGAGCAGCACTTTTCTCTGGGAGGCTGTTGCCATTCTGATCCATTCATAAACAAAGCAGCCCCATCCCTCCTCGAACAATTATACCAGTGCACAATCCAGGCAGAAATTAACTTCAGGTCAGTAAAACTTATATGATTTACTACAAACATTCCTTTCTATCTCCTGAGGAGATTTTTGTCTGGGGAAATGTATCTGGAGGTGATTTTTTTTTCCTTTTGATCTGGCATTTGAAAGTTCCACTTTACCATCGTGGTTTAACGGGACTTAATATGGCAGTTACTGTTTCATTTTTGGGGGCTCAGATGGAGTTTACAAATTGGGGATTTCTGATGCTGCTGACTGGCCCCTTTTCTGTGGGTTATGCCAGAATTTACCATAGCTGAAGGGTGCCAGTCAGCCAATCAGGTTAAAGGATTCTTGGACCCCATTGTATAATAAACAATAGGTTATTAACATGGTTTGAGGAAAGACAGATAACAGATGAAGCACAAGGAGGATTTAAAAATAAACATTCGATAATAGACCAATGTTTTATTCTAACACACATGATATACAAGTTCAAAATTGTTAGAAAGCAAAAGTTATATTGTATTTTTATCGACTTAAGGACTGCATTTGATAATGTCAGTAGGGTTTACTTATATCAAATATTGGAAGGGATAGAACTAGGTTTAATAGAAATCATTATAAAACTATACCAAGAAAGTAATATAACCCATGTAAGATACAACCACAAAGGAGGAAAAAAGTGAAGGTTTCCCAACAAACAAAGGGGTCAATCAGGGATGCAGCTCATCACCAATACTTTTCAACATCTTTTTGAACAATACCTTAGTGAAATTGTACAAACATTAATTCCATTTACCAAAAATAAGCAAGAGAAAGTGTCCCTACTTGGCTTTTGCAGATGACATTATTTTTATTGTCCACTAGTTATACGGGAATGAAAAGAATGTTAAGAGAATTTTCATTGGAATACAAAAATTTAACTTTACAGGTTAACATAACAAAAACTAAAACTATAATAATAGGAGGTTCAAAGAAAGCATATTTTTCAAGATGGGGGAAATTAAATTGAAACAATAAGCAATATTAGATACATAGGACTAATAATAACAAATAACTTTTCTTGGAGGAGACATCTGCAAGAAATGGAAAATAACATATAGAAATCTATTGAAGTCATTAATAGTTTCTCATATTGGTATGGGGGTCAGTCAATTAAAGGGTGTGTAAAAGTTATTAATGCCAAAATAAAAAAATACTGTATGGGTGGAATTATGAGGGATACAGTTATTAACCAAAATAGATGCGTTATTAAATACATTTTACAGAATATTTTTGGGCTTGCCTCAAGAAGCCCCATCAGCATTAAAAAAGGCAGAGATAGGCCAAATGCCCTTGGAAAATATGATCCAAGAAAGAGTAGCCATCTATTGGTTCAAAGTATATCAAATGGACGAATCTATGTTATTGAGACAGTGTGTTGATGAAGCAATAAATCATATTAACAAAAAGATAATATTCCCCAGCACACAAGTGAAAGAGCACCTAATAAAGCTAGAAGGCTTATTACATTTACTGGTTGAATCCTATTTTCATCCAAAAGAATAGGTTTTTTTAATGGGATGACTAGGTGGGCCAAGCGGTCCTGATCTGCCGTCAAAGTCTATGTTTCTATGTTCTATGACTGAAATATTTTTATACCCAGAAAGAACTATGTCTGTGTGCATCATACAAAAGATGCAAATGACTGTCTAAGAATAGAAAAAAAAATCATACAATGGAAACTTGCTTACAGATTACAAAAAACCCACAAAGAAGAAAAACGATCACTAGATTCAGATTTGAATATCATGCACACAATAAATTAATAAATTGCTACAAAGGTGTCAGGAAAACAAGAATAATATGTAACTGTAATTTAGAGGAAGATAACTTAAAACATCTAATATTGGATTGCCCTCTGTATGACAGGGATAGAAAAAGAATATTAGGAGAGGAGAGATTCTAGAAGAAATGAAAATGAAACCAGAGAATGGGACTAATGTGATTAATCTGAAATCTCTTCAGAATTCTCTATGATGCTCCTTCATTTCATCTATGTCTGCATTCCCTTCTCATATTTCTAAGTCTTCTCTTGAATTCTTTTCTGCCATTTGCTCTAAGACTAAAATCTGCAGTCACTTACAGTTTCTTTCCAAATGCTGCCACATGGGTATTATTCCTAAAGGTTTTTGTTTAAAATTCCATCCTTGTTTATTTGGATCTGAGATACATGTTTCCTCCACTAATAAACTTTTGAAAACTTTCTCTAGGAAACATCATGCACACCATTCGCTCCATTAAAACATAGCTGATCTCTGTGGACAAAACCATTCAAAGACAAAAGGAGTTCCTGCAGCGAATGGCTCCACATAACCTTCCTTTTATTAAGCACTGCATCCAAAACCTTAACTCCACTCTCTTTCAGTTCCTCAAGGACACTAAATCTGCAAAATTCCAGTCTCTCACCCAGCAGATCAACAACCAACATGAGCCCTTGAGTCAGACACAACCTAACAGTTTGGTATTTTGTATTCCTCCAGACCTTCCCCTGACAAAAGATGAGCAATCACTCCTTAGCAAAGATCTCTCTTTTGTGCCCACACCCAGATATCTTGATGCACCCCAGGTTCAAGTTGATCTGCAGTGCTTCTATGGTAGAGTACACCTTACAGCTCATTTTTCTAATGAGACTCCTCTTCCCACAGATGATGACAGTATCACCACAACAATCAATGATATCAATCCCCAGCGAAGTGCATGGATGCCCCCTCCAGGACGTTTTGCTGCTGTTGATTATTTTGTTAACCAATGCGTGGAAAACACCACTAACTTCAATCTTCATTGTAGGCACAACCATTCCAACCTGACACCTGGTAAGCTTGCAGCCCTCAGATCTCTGCAATGTAGGAATGACATTGTTATCAAACTAGCTGATAAGGGAGGTACTGCTGTGGTCTGGCAAAAGGAGCTATACATCACTGAAGCCACACAGCAACTCTCTGACACCAGGTTTTATTCTTCTCTTCCACAGGACCCCACTGCTGACTACCACCACCATCACCTCTGCTATTGAAAACAAAGAGCTCCCTGCTTCTGCTAAGAGACTCATAGTTCAGCATCCCCAGACATCCAGGTTTTATCTCCTTCCCCAAATCCACAAAACAGGTAACCCGGGTCATCCCATAGTGTCTGCCTGCTCCTGCCCCACATCCTACATCTCTGCATTTTTGGACAGCCTCATGAGACCCCTTGTTGAGTCCCTGCCCTCCTATGTTAAAGACACTAACCATGCTCTCCAGTTATTTGACAGGTTCAGATTCAGTGACTATCATCAGCTCATCTTCACCATGGACATCAAATCTCTTTACACAGTGATCCCCCATGATGATGGTCTGACAGCTTTGCAGCATTTCTTGAATAAGCGGGAAGTCCATCAGAAACCCACACACACACACACACTAACTCATCTGGCAGAACTGGTTCTTACTCGCAATGCTTTTTCTTTTAATAACAGTTTTTTTCAGCAGGTCAGTGAAGTTGCCTTGGGTACCAAGATGGGTCCCAGCTTTGCTAATCTGTTTGTGGGTTGGATGGAGGAACAGTTTTTCTCTCTCATTCACAGGGACTGTGCCTGAACTCTACAAACGCTACATTGATGACCGCGTGGGGGCCAACTCCTGCTCCAAGGAGACCCTCCAAGTCTTCCTTGACAAGTTTACCATGGTCATCCTTCCCTTCAATACACTGTTGAAGTATCCTCCTCTACACTGCATTTTCTGGATATCCAGCTATCAGTACACAACACTGGTCTCAAGACATCAATTTATTACAAACCCATTGACTCTCACAGTTTCCTCCTCCACAGCTCCTTCCATCCTAAACATGTCAAGAATGGCCTGCCTTATTCACAGTTTCTTAGACTTCGCAGGTTATGCAGTGAAGAGTTTGATTTTGCTGAGCAGACCCAAATAATGCATAGTTTTTTTTATCAACAGGGGATACCCTAAAAGCACAGTGGACAGAGCACTCTCTCGGGTCAGTAACATGCCCCGTAACCTTGACCACCACAGGAAGGATACTGTCAAACAAGAACAATGGTGAATTTCACTAGTGCTTCCTTTCCATCAGAGCACACCTTCTCTTCACAGGATCACCACCAGTAACTTTCCCATTTTGCAAACTGACCCTAACATTGGTGCTTCCTTTACAGAACCACCTATTGCCTCCTTCCGCCGGCCACCTAACCTGTGGAACCTCCTGGTTAAAAGCAGCCTACCTACTCCTAACAGTTCCTCACTCCCAGGTACCAAACCTTGCAACAGGACTCGATGCTACACCTGTAAATTTATTTCCAGTGTGACTGAAATTCGGGGGTCTACAGGTGTTTTTCACATCACCAAGGAGTTCTCATGCACCTCCACTAATGTGGTGTATTATATTCTTTGCAGGAAGTGTACAGCTATTTACATCAGAGAAGCTGGTAGGCATCTTGCTGACTGTTTCAGGGAACATTACGGAGCAATCAGGAATGGTGAAACTGCTAAACTCATTGTATTACTTGGTATTACTTGGTATGAAAGAACAGAAGAAGACCAGAGCCCATCGAGACTGTTCCCCACACTATGTGGGACATTATTTATCTATTATCCCTCAACCAAACATCTGATTTGTTTTTAAAGACAGTGGCATTAGTTGCCTCTACCAATTCTTGTGGCAAGGTGTTCCATACAATGGATGCTCTTATTGGAAAAAAGTTTCCTCTTTTGCTCGTTTTATAAGTTTTTACTTCAAGCTGTTTATTATGCAGTCTCGGAACAGTCTCCTTTTGGAGAGTGTTAGACCACATTTTTCCATTAGATCTGGTGAATTTATTAAATTAAAAACCATAAGCATATCACCTCTTAATCTTCTAGTTTGAAGAGAGAAGAGACCAGTAGCTTTTAATCTGTTCTGATAATCCAAGTTTGTTAATCTTGGAATCATTCTAGTTACTCTCCTTTGAACCTGTTCAAGAATTGCTATGTCTTTTTTGTTTGGATTCCAGAAAGGGGAGCCATAGTCTAGACACGGTCTAATGTATGCCCTATACAATGGAATAAGGCATTGTTCAGTGCGATTAACAAAAGTGCATTTTATTTGCCTCAAAAGTCTGTTGGTCATGCAAGCAATTCTAACACAGTGATCATTTGATGTAAGTTTATTATTAACATATATCCCTAAATCTTTTTCACAATTTGATGAGTGAAGTGGTAGTCCGTAAATATAATGTATCGTTTTTGGATTATTTACACCGAAATGCACTACTAAACATTTGTCTTAATTAAACTGCATATGATTTTCATTTGCCCAAAGTGTTAATTTTTCCATATCCTTCTTTAATGCAGAAATATTTTCTTGATTATTAACCTTGCCCACCTATTTAGTATCGTCTGCAAATTTAACCATGAAGTTATTTGGCCCTGTTTGTTAATCACTGATAAAGAGATTAAGCAATGTTGGTCCCAAGACCGACCCCTGTGGTACACCACTTGTCACACTACCCAAATCAGACAAGATATCATTAATTCTGACTCTCTGAGAGTGATTTGTCAACCAGTTTAAAGTCCAGTTGACAATATCAGGAGACAAACCTAGATTGTGCATTTTAGTAATGAGTTTTTCATGTGAGACTTTATTGAAAGCTTTACTAAAGTCCAAAAGAATTACATCAGTAGGGATACCCACATCTAGTAGAGTACTTACATTATTGTAAAAAAATATCAGATTGGTGGTGCAGGAATACTTGGGAGTAAACCCATGCTGATTTGAATCATAAATTCCTAAGTTTTTACAATCTTGATCTATTAGAGACTTCATTACTCGTTCCATTAATTTACCAGCCACTGAGGTCAGGCTAATTGGATGATAATTTTGCACAGAACCTCTATTGTCATTTTTAAATATGGGAGTAACTATTGCTGAATGCCAATCATTTGGTACAATGCTTTCTTGTAAGGATTTGTTGAAGATAATTGACAAAGGTATAGAAATATTTATAGAGGTTTCGATCAAAAACCATGGATGAATACCGTCTGGGCCTGGACTAGTATTTTTTTTTTTTAGTTTTTTGATAGCCTGTATAACGTCAATTGGATAGAACCTATGATAATCTACATGGTAAACTTTAAATGCACTAATAGGTGATTTTTGAGAGAAGACTTCTGTCTTCAAAAGTACTTATTAAAGAGATTCGAGGTTTCTATATCAGATAGAGAAGAGCCATTGGTTATAATGGGACCAATGGCCCTTGATACACCTTTTTTACTATTTATATAGGAGAAAAGAGATTTGTGACATTCTTTTGTGTGAGCTAGTTTAAATTCTAGCTTATTTTTGCTAATTTAATAGAATTTTTTAAGTTTTTTCACAGCTAGTCTGTATTTATGTAATAGAGTAGTTTTAAATGGAACAGAACTATTCTTAAGTTTCCTAAAAAGTTTAATTTTTATTCTAATTTGATTTTTAATTGTCTTGTTGGACCAAGGGGGAATTTTACCTTTATTATTAAATTTTCTCTTAGATAGAATAAAGTTATTTTCTAAATAATGTACAATGTTTTAAAAAAAGTCCCAAGCTTGTTGTGTTGTACAATTAAGAAAATTAGATTCCCAGTTTATGTTTTGTAAGTATTCATTGATTTTAGAAAAATTTGCTTTATTATAATTTTTTATACGGTATAACTTCCTTTGTGTAGTTTTAAACTGTTGAATTTCCAAAAGAATAGATGAATGATCACTGGTCCCAAGTGGATCCCAAATGTGTGAATTGCTAATTTGTTGCTCTATGTTAGTAAATAATAGATCCAAAACATTAGGACCTTGAGTGGGTTCAGTAATGAGTTATTGTAATCCAGTACTAACTACCACATCTATTAGTCCTTTCTCAGCATAGGACTTTCCTGAGAATGAGTCCCAGTTAATATGAGAGAGGTTAAAATCACCAAATATTACAGTATCTTGAGATCCTGAAAAATGTGTAATTTCTTTAAACATGGGGAAAAGTATCACTAAAGTCATAAATCATTGTTTAAACTAAAAACAATGGGGGAGAATGGGGTGTTGTTTATATCATTAACACCGGCATGTATGATAACCAGTGGATTTTCCCCCACATTTTGTAAAATTTTAGGCATCATGGAGGTAATGTCAGATACCCTGTCCCCACGGAAGCTAGAATAAGTGCGGTTGCTCTTGTCACTATTGCATACCGCCCTGTCAATGTGCTTAACTTTGGGGGTAGGAAGAAGTAGGCTTCTGGTTAACTAGGATCTGCAGCTTATCCATTAGGTAGGGAAATGAGCAGACTGGGTGGGCCAAGCGGTCCTTACTGCCGTCAAATTCTATGTTTCTATGTTTCTGTATCAGTTGTGTAATCTGAATTTGCAGATGGAGGTTGATAGATGTTAACAACAGTTATAATGGACTGCTCCTTCAATAAGATTTTAACCCATATACTTTCCAAAGGAAAGGGAGAACACACTTCAAAAGAAGGAATATAATTTCATATGTACATACAAACTCCACCGCCTTGCTTATCTAATCTGTTTTTATGATATAACTTATAACCTGGAATTTCTCTGGACCAAACTGAGGATGTGTCCCACCAAGTTTCAGTTACTGCCACTGCATCTATATTTAAAGTTTTACATTTGGCTTTGAGTTCTGCTAATTTGAATTGGTTTAAAGATCTTGCATTCAAAGCTAGGAATTTACATTTAGTTGTAATAATATTTTGGTAAGTATTCAGAGACTTGGAAATAGACCCATTCTCCCCCATTGTTTTTTGTTTAAACAATGATTTATGATTTTAGTGATACTTTTCCCCATAAGTGTACTACCCCTACGACTGAGATGTAAACCGTCCCAGCAAAACAAGGAAGAACAATCTGAAAATGATTCCCAGTGAGTGATACAGGGTATTTCCTCCTTAAAACACCACTTTCTCAGCCATTCATTTAGGGCTTTGATTTTCTGCATCATGGTAGATGTTGCTGTCAGGACAGGTAGAATTTCAGATATACATACACAGCATCCCCTATGAAGTAACAGGTTACATAATGCCACATAGTCCTGTTGTAACTGATTAAATGGGGTGTTGTTTATATCATTAACACCAGCATGTATGATAACTAGTGGAGTTTCCCCCACATTTTGTAAAATTTTAGGCATCATGGAGGTAATGTCAGATATCCTGGCCCCACAGAAGCTAGAACAAGTGCGGTTGCTCTTGTCACTATTGCATACCGCCCTGTCAATGTGCTTAATGATTGAATCTCCCAGGACTAACACTTGTTTTGAGACAGTAGGGGTACAAGAATCAGAAACAGGTGATTGTTTAACACACTCTGGAGTGATTAACTTAATAGGTATTGATTTGGTAACTTGAGACTTACTAGGACAAATATTCATGGGCATTAACTCCTGATTGAAAAGTGTTTTTAAACCATTATTATCAACAGAGGGTAATGCACAGGATAAATCATGTAGCACTTCATTATTTGATACAGTCAATTGCTCAAACCTATTACGAGTTTCACTTTTCACTAAAGTATCCCAGTTTATCTCCAGGGACCACAGTGTCAATGACCTTTCTGTTTGTGTCCTTCAGCAGGGCTTCTGGGATCCTGACCATAGAAAAAAACATGGACTCTAAGCTGATCATCCACCTTGGCTCCCAGCAGCCCACTGGTTTAAATGATAGACTTATTTTCCACTAACATTTTTCAGCCATCTCTTTTTTCCCTAAAGTCTATTTGTTTTTGTACCCATTTAATTTATTTTTCATTTTCACCATAAGTCTCCATCTCTGTCTCCTTCCCACACATTTGTCACCTTTCTGCCTTCTTACTAGACCCTGTTAATTAGTCTCCACCTGGGAACTTCCCTAGCTCTTTCACTCCTATTATGTGTTATCTTTCCCATCATCACCTTTTTGTTTCACAGATTCTCTCTTAATCTTACCATTTATCACTTCTTCTCCCTGAGTCTCCCCTTTCTTCTTTCCCCACATTCAGTGTGTATATATATATATATATATATATATATATATATATATATATATATATATACATATATAACATTTTACCTCCTCTACAATAACTTTGTGTTTTTTTCTCTTTTAGATATTTCCTGAAGAAGACCTAAGGTCAAAAATGTAGATTTTTAACTCTATTTTCTATTTTCAGCATGCATTTAATATAACCATTTTTTTGCTAATGTGATTAATGAACTATTAGGTTCTTCTATCAAATGGATACTGGAACCACTGGCTGATTTTCTTCATATTATCGAAACAAAACAAAAAAAAACCTCCATATAAATAAAGAAGAAATGAATGAATAAGTTCAAGTTAACCACTCATATGAGTAATGAGAACTGGCTTTCAAAAAACTGAGTAAGTGCAATATGATATTTAGAGAATGTGTGTAATAAGATGTGCAATATGCATTATTGAAAGATTAATCACCACTATTAGCACTTTGAAATGTTTTGTTTTTCTATTGTTACTATTGTAAACTTACTTGCCACTATTATCTAAATATGTAGATGTGCAATATTTACTATTGTAAGATTAATTGCAACTATTGTCTAACAGTGGAAACTGATTTTAACATGATGTATTGTATATTGCACTGACTGAAAAGTTGACCAATAACAGTTTTTAATTTGAATTTGAATGAGGTGAAGCTATTTGTTTTTCAGCCAAAAGTCATAAAAGGGCATGCTGATCTGGGATTTCCTGTAAATATAGGGCTGCTTGGTGAAACAGGAAGGCTAAATGATATTTTTTTTCTCAGAAGAAGCCAGAAGGGGAAGGAAGGAAACATATTCAATTCAGTGCTTTAGAGTAACTGGTAATTGCTATTTTTCTTTTAAACTTAGAGTGTGGGCTTTTAGTGACATCATACTTTCTTTGTTGTCTTTACTTATAATTGTTTTTGGGCTGTTGAAAATTTAAAACATGGTGGTGTAATTCTGTGCTGTCTTTAATTGCTGCAAATTTTATCTTGGCTTGTCTGACTGCCCTGTAGTTGGGTGAAGGGTGTTAATTGTCTGGCCTCTGACCTCAGCTATGTGATAACTGGAGGTGGGGCTTAGTCAGAGTTGAAGTAGCAAGTAGAGTTTATTTTCTCAGAAGAAGCCAGAAGGGGAAGGAAGGAAACATATTCAATTCAGTGCTTTAGAGTAACTGGTAATTGCTATTTTTCTTTTAAACTCAGAGTGTGGGCTTTTAGTGACACTATACTTTCTTTGTTGTCTTTACTTATAATTGTTTTTGGGCTGTTGAAAATTTAAAACATAGTGGTGGTGTAATTCTGTGCTGTCTTTAATTGCTGCAAATTTTATCTTGGCTTGTCTGACTGCCCTGTAGTTGGGTGAAGGGTGTTAATTGTCTGGCCTCTGACCTCAGCTATGTGATAACTGGAGGTGGGGCTTAGTCAGAGTTGAAGTAGCAAGTAGAGTTTATTTTCTCAGAAGAAGCCAGAAGGGGAAGGAAGGAAACATATTCAATTCAGTGCTTTAGAGTAACTGGTAATTGCTATTTTTCTTTTAAACTTAGAGTGTGGGCTTTTAGTGACACTATACTTTCTTTGTTGTCTTTACTTATAATTGTTTTGGGCTGTTGAAAATTTAAAACATAGTGGTGGTGTAATTCTGTGCTGTCTTTAATTGCTGCAAATTTTATCTTGGCTTGTCTGACTGCCCTGTAGTTGGGTGAAGGGTGTTAATTGTCTGGCCTCTGACCTTAGCTACGTGATAACTGGAGGTGGGGCTTAGTCAGAGTTGAAGTAGCAAGTAGAGTTTATTTTCTCAGAAGAAGCCAGAAGGGGAAGGAAGGAAACATATTCAATTCAGTGCTTTAGAGTAACTGGTAATTGCTATTTTTCTTTTAAACTTAGATTGTGGGCTTTTAGTGACACTATACTTTCTTGTTGTCTTTACTTATAATTGTTTTTGGGCTGTTGAAAATTTAAAACATAGTGGTGGTGTAATTCTGTGCTGTCTTTAATTGCTGCAAATTTTATCTTGGCTTGTCTGACTGCCCTGTAGTTGGGTGAAGGGTGTTAATTGTCTGGCCTCTGACCTCAGCTACGTGATAACTGGAGGTGGGGCTTAGTCAGAGTTGAAGTATCAAGTAGAGTTTATTTTCTCAGAAGAAGCCAGAACTGCTCCCTCCCCTTCCCCCAACTCTTAATTATATGCCCTGTTAAATCTGATTGACAGGAGCTAAACACAGGGTATAGTAAGGGGTGTGAAGTAGGAGGGGCATAAGGGGGAAGAAGCCCACCCTCAGCATGACAAGTGTTTTGATTAATTTATTTATTTATTGGTTTCTTTTTCTTTAAAAAAAAATTATCTGAGGATCAGTGACAGGATTTTTAGGACAGTAAATTGATAAAAAGGGAAATAGGAGAGCTTCAGTAGCAGACAAGTAGTGGAATTGCAATATAATGTGGGGAGTGGTGCAATGCAGTGGCTGTGGGGCAGCCATATTCAGGCAGACCTTCTGGACACTGAGGTGCTGCCCTATCTGCATGCATCTCTCTGGACTGTGGGAGGAGGTAGCCAGACTCAGAGTGGAAGTAAACTGGGTCAGGAGTACCATCACCCCTATCCAGGGACCACCCAGTCCAATGCAACTGCCTCAAAGGATGCAGAGAATGAGGAGCACTTGGATGACAGTGGGCTCAGGGAGGGTTAGAGCAGTCAGGCAGAGGCACATCCCAGATCCTATTCCACTCAAGAACTCATATGCCACACTGGCAAATGAGGACAACCAAACATAGGTACCCAGAGAGTGGAAGGAAAGGATGTGGAGGTTAGCCAGGAGGTGACCTCAGTGGGGAAAGCAGTGGACCCCAGAGGAGGAGGAAGTGAATCCTGGTGGGGGACTCCATCATAAGAGGGATCCAGCTAGGAACACAGGAGGGGGAGGACAGGGAGGTGAGGTGCCTACCAGGTGCCATGGCATGGAGGGATGGAAGGAAGATACTGGGGATCACTGGGAAGGCAAGACGGGAGGGTGAGCTGGATGACATTATCCACCTAGGTACTAATGACCTGGCAAATGGGGAGCCAAAGGAAGTTCAGGAAGAGTTTAGAAACTGGGGCCCCTGCAAGTAGCTACTTCTGTCACTTTCTCAAGTACTACCTGTGAGAGGCAAGGAGAGCATAGAGTGCATGCACCAGGAACTTTAACTCATGGTTGAAGAACTGGTGCTGTGAGGAAGGGTTTGGATTCATTGGTGACTGGGGACCCACCTGGAGGATGGAGGTTTGTTCAAGCCTGACGGCCTGCATCCATCCTGGAGGGAATCCAAGCACTCAATGATAAGTTTAAATGCTATATTGACAAGCATTTAAACTAGCAAAGGGGGCTGGCAGGCCAGCAAGGAGGGTACCTACTTGCTCACCCCCCACAGCTAGCAGTGGAACCAGTGAACCAGAGGAGTGGCTATCTCTGCAAAGCAGTGTGCAAAAGATGGAGATTAGTGCCCAAGAGGTGGATAAGCAGAAAAGGGGCAAAATTCTGCAGAAGGGCAGGCAGCAAGTGGAACTAGGGATAAATGACAACCAAGGAAGGGTCTGGAGTAGAACAGTGAAACAGTCTAGGGAGGTCAAATCATGGAAAGTCATGTGTGCAAATGCCAGGAGCCTTAGCAACAAGATGGAAGATCTGGAGGCTGTCATGATGCAGTCAGACCTGGACATTGTGGCCATCACTGAAACCTGGTGTAATGATAACCATGACTGGGAGATGGCCATACCTGGCTACAACATATTCAGAAGAGACAGAGCAGGCAGGCAGGAAGGGAGGAGGAGTGGCACTGTATGTGAAAAATGACATAAGGGCCACAGAGATCCAGGAGGAACAAAATGGGGGAGAGATACTGTGGGTTAAGCTGGAAAGGAAAATGGGGACAGTCATCCACACAGGTGTGGTCTATAGACCACCAGCCCAGGAGGAAGAAACAGATAGGGAGCTGATGCTAGCCATCAAAGGATGGCAGACAAAGTAATGTAGTACTGGTTGGAACTTCAATATTCAGACGTGGACTGGAGCATCCCAGCAGCAGCATCAACTAGGAGCAGATTTATCCTGGACTCCTTCAGGGTGCCTTCCTCAAGCAACTGGTCATGGAACCAACTCGGCAGAAGGCAATACTGGACCTTGTGCTCACAAACAGGGACAGTGTGATGGGGGTAACAGTAGGGGAGCAACTGGGAAACAGTGACCACCAGTCATTGTGGTTTGAAGAGCAGAACCAAACCACACAAAAACATATCCTGGATTTAGGGGGCAGACTTTGGGAAAATGGGAGATACTTGAAAGAGGCATTAAGGGAATGGGACAGGAATCAGGTGTTGAGGAACAGTGGGCAGTATTTAAAATGGGATTACAAGAACAACAGAATTATGCATTAAGCAGGTTAGCAAGAGGAAAAGGAAAAGGAGACCATTATGGTTTTCCAAAGAGGTAGCAAAAAGTGAAAGCCAAAAGATTGCATTCAGGCAATACAATAAGACACAGGCAGAAGGGATAGGGAGAAGTACCAGGAGAAGCAAAGGAGGCAGGGAGATCAGTAAGGAAGCCAAAGCTCAGACAGAAGAGCACATTGCAAAATCAGTGGGTAGAGGGACAAAACCTTTACAGGTACATAAGTAAAAAGAAAGACAAAGGGGGATAGTGAGACTGAAGGGGGAGGATGGGGGCGTGGAGGATGACAACAGTAAAGCTGACATATTGAACAGGTATTTCTGCTCAGTCTTTACTGAGGAAGAGGAGGTAATGGGTCTGAAGGGAGTACAAGGGGTGAGAATGGTGCAGAAATGGACACAAGTCCCTTACACGAGAAGGGTCCTGAAGGAACTGGAAGTAATAAGAGTTGATAAAGCAATGGAGCCAGATGGGGTGCACCCCAAGGTCCTTAAAGAACTAAGAGAGGTGGTGGCTGAACCTCTGGCTATCCTGTTTAGCCGATCACTGGAAACAGGGGAGGTACCCAAAGACTGGAGGACAGCAGATATAGTCCCCTTATACAAAAGTGGGAACAAAGAGGAAGCAGGGAACTACAGACCAGTCAGCCTCACCTCAGTAGTGGAGAAGATCATGTAAGCACTACTAAAGGAGAGATTGGTGGAACATCTGGTTGTCAATGGACTACAGGACCCAAGGCAGCATGATTTCACCAGGAGGAGGTCATGTCAGACCAACCTCGTTGAATTTTTTGACTGGGTGACTAGGGAGGTGGATCAGGGGAGGGCAGTGGACATGGCCTATCTGGACTTCAGCAAGGCCTTTGACACTGTGCCACATAGAAGACTATTACACAAACTGGGGAATATGGGTGTGGGCAGGACAGTAGTGTGGTGGGTAGGTAACTGGCTGGGTGGCAGGACACAGAGGGTGGTGGTAAATGGCTGTCACTCCACAGAGGAAAGAGTGACCAGTGGGGTACCACAGGGATCAGTGCTGGGACCAGTCCTATTCAACATCTTCATCAGTGCAGGGTTTTAAATAATTGATTAGCAGTTTTTTTCTTGGGACAATACTAACTGTACAGAAAGTATTTATATAGGTTTTCTAGAAGTGTTATGTTTGTTAAAAACAGTGAGGCAGGTGCTATGCATTTTCAGTGTTGTAGAACTTTTATGAGCAAAATGCTAATCAATTTTTAGAGTTAAATAAAACCCTGCAGTGACATTGCGCAGGACCTAGAAGGCATAATTTCACTGTTCGCTGATGACACAAAGCTCTGTAACAGAGTAGACACACCAGAAGGTGTAGACAGAATGAGAAGGGACCTGCAGAAACTTGAAGAATGGTCAGGGGTTTGGCAGTTGAAATTCAATGCAAAGAAGTGCAAGATAATGCATATGGGGCACAAAAACCCTGGCACAATATATCAGTTGGGGGGGTGAGGATATAGCATGCACCAAGCAGGAAAGAGATCTTGGGGTTATCATCTCTGATGACCTCAAGGTAGGGAAACAGTGTGACAAGGCAGCAGGTAAAGCAAATAGGATGCTGGGATGTATAGGCAGGGGAATCACCAGCAGGAAAAGGGAGGTCATAATTCCGCTACACAAGACACTAGTGAGGCCCCACCTGGAGTACAGTGTACAGTTCTGGAGACCATACCTACATAAGGACATAGACAGGGTAGAGAAGGTTCAGAGGAGGGCAACAAAGATGGTGCATGGATTGCATCACAAGTCCTATGAAGACAGGTTGAAGGAACTGAACAAGTACTCCCTGGAGGACAGGAGGGAGAGAGGGGATATGATAGAGACATACAAGTATCTTACATGGAGGAACAGGGTGCAGGAAAACACTATTTTTAAGCGAAAAAGATGTTCCAGGCCTAGAGGGCATGGGATGAAGTTGGAGGGAGGACGATTCAGAGGAAACAAGAAAAAGAATTTTTTCACAGAACGGGTGGTGGACAAGTGGAACTCCCTGCCAGAGGAAGTGGTGGGGGCTGAAACAATCATGGGATTTAAGAATGCATGGGATAGACATAAAGGAATTCTGGAGGTCAGGGGTAAGGGGCAACAGACTTCTAGGAAAACAAACTGAACTTACAAGCTCAAATGGGCAGACTAATTGGGCCATAGCACCTTATCTGCCGACACTGTCTATGTATCTATGTTTCCCATCAGGGGAGTCTGAAACCTCCTTGGGTCCACAGAGCTCTATGTTTGTTAATAGAGATTCATGGTGGTTTAGATCACCACAGAACTTTTTCACCAAATTCCTTATTTGGGAAAACATATTTTTCCTAGTTTCTACTAGTAAATTTGGAAAGATGTGGAACAGTTTGTGAGCCATCATAACTGTTACTTTCCCCCAGACTGGAGAGTCTGCCATTTGGTCAGATCATGTTTAATATCTTTTGACAAGGGAGCAAAGTTGAGATCTATTAATTTTGTTGGTATATTTCAGTACTTTAAGGTCTAAGTGGATGATTTCGGTCTCGTTCCAAATGGCATTATTCAAGGTGTGCAATAAAATGACAAGTCTATCTACAATATCTGTGTTTTATGCCAGTGAACTTTCAGATCAGATATTTGTGAGAAGTGTTGGAGAAAGTATATTCAATTTGTAGGTAAATTCTACTGTGTTAGAGGTTGAAACCAAAATATCATCTGCAAAAGAGAAAGGCAATGCTGTCAGGCAGAAAGCACCTCACATCACAGAATATATTCATGAATGTCCTGGCACCATCAATATTTAAAATTTACCTGGCAGAGGGACCTCAGTTTTTCCAGACACTTTCTGAACCCGAACCACTGTTGAAGAAATTGGGGGTCTCTCTAGAGAGGTATTCAACAGTCCTGCACTAGATGTGATGTCAGGCTGAAATCCCTAGAGAACTGCACCATGATCTCATAAGAGGGGGGCCACAATCAAATTCCCAGGCACCTATTGCTAATCCTCATTCCTAGCAAACAAATTTTCCATGCTCCAGAAAGAAGGCACAACCAGCCAAACCAAGACCCAGCTGAGCGTGAGGTCTGAGACTTGTTAAATATTATTTCACATTTCTCAGTCTTTCTGACTCTGCTAGTAGACCCTGTGGGTGATTTACTATAATTAGTGTTGGATACTTGTAACCCATGCCCCAGCCAGGCACAGACCGGAAGCCCCCTAACTCATACCACAGACATGGCAACATGCCACCAGCTGGCAAAACAAAAGGCATCACCCCTAACTCTGAGGTGAATACCCGGCTCAGCAGTCTAAAGGGGTCGGGGGTTTAGGGCACAAAATAACATTTACATTTATTTCAGGTTCTGGGGAGAGATGCTAGGTCTAATAGGGGCCCCAATAGCATTTCACTCGGGAAGCATAGATCTAATGTCAACAGAGAATGGAATTGTGAAGTATGGCTTTATTCTGACAACAAGCTGGCAAACAAATGTAGAACAGGGTGGTCCCCCAAGTTTGTCACTGTACAGGTGAGGAATGCGGACACTCTTTTCTCAGAACACATAAGGCAAAATTGTACTTTCTTCTGTTAGCACAACAATTTGAACACTGTCCCATTCTTATGTTCAAGGATATCTAGACATTTTACTCTTTCAAACACTGGCATTGTCCACTTCTCTTTCCTAGGGGTATAACGGACAGTTCTTCTCTACGAGTGTCCATTTACAATGTGGGTTGCCACACACTCAAAACATCTCCTGACTTCGATGGGCTTAGTTAACATCTGCAGGGTTAAACTTTGCACCCTTCCAAGACCAGTTAGCCCTGACTGGAATTATGAACGGTGTTCCTCACAGCCCCAGTCAGCCTCTGCCATCCCTTTGGGGTTATGCAAAAATGACCTTCCACCCTCACTAGGGTGCTAGAGGAGTCCACGGTAAATTAAAAACATTCAGCACATATCTGTGGTGAGGCTAGGGCTCTGCCTGGTGCACTCTAGCCTTAGTTGTGGCACATACAACCAGCAGACAGCAACCTAGAAAAACACATTCCATTTAGTTTCTGTCTCTGTACTTAAAGCTGTGTTGCATTTTTCTGTACAGGCATCTGACTGAAATTCACACTTGCAGCATAGCTCTCCATAGCTTTCAGACCTGGAAACAGTATTTGTCTCCTCTAGGGCAGCTGACTTTCTTTGGGTCATCGGGGGATTGCCCCTTGGACACACTGAACAGCAGTCCCACTCTCTCTTCTCACAGGAAAATGACACACCGGTGTCCTGGAATCAATGGTTTTCACCACTTCAGATGGCACTGTAGGTGTCTCGCTAACTAGGGTAAGAAATACTGCTGGAGGTCTTTCACCCAGTCTCCCACCAGGAGTCTGGCAGGAACCACACACTCAGAGCAACTCTCTGTAGTGCTGCTCAACACTAACTCTATTACAGACTGACTGCACTATCATCTGAACATTCTAAACCTCCCCAGAGTAGCAGATTCCAAAGTGGCTTATGCTGCTGCGAGAATTCTAAATGACATAATCCATTCTCTGCTCAGCCTACCTGAGTAAACAATGATGTGATCTACAAAGAGCTCCTAATGAGCCCTCTACCTTCCTATGGCTAACCTGATGGGATTCTAGTAACCCTAGGGGACTGAGTAGTTACATACTGATCGGTCATTAATTAAATACCACATTTAGAAACAGTTCAGTTTTTACCGTTTATTGAGCAAGGTTAAATTAAACTGCACATTGATCAAAGAAATGTTACGGATGGGGCTAGTGGTAGTGGTGGGAGTAGAACACTTGAGACAGAGAGGAAAGGAGTGAGTAGCATTATGCACAGAGGCTATACTAAAATAAATTCCCCCTAGTACCCTAGTCTCTGAAAGGCATTTGGACAGGGTAAGTACATATGCAGTTAAAAGCTGGTCTTTTAAATAAGCAAGATAAAAGTTTTTACTAGGTTGATGTAAGGATCCCAGTTCTTCATAATGGTGGCTCAATTATGTTGGTGTGCAAGGATTGGGGTTGGCTCCCTAGTGAAGTGACAGGTAACTGGGAGTAGATGGGCTACTGAAGCCGAGGCCTCCATATTGGTTGTTTACAGGGGATTCTGGGCATGGGGGGTGGGGGATGTCCCAGATCTAAGAATTAATAAGGCCTGCTAAACCTCATCAGAAAACAGTTTTGCTTTGGCTCACAGCATTATGAGATTATGGTATGAGAAATGTACCAATCTGGGTTATTTTGATGGGATGCAAGATACAGAGTGGGGGAGGGGCAGTGGAACCCATGTCAGAGAGCGTACCAACACCCGTGGCTCCCTCGGAAGACACTGAGCCTCTCTGACCCTGAAGCAGCACAAGTGCCAACAGAACAGATTCACTCCTTCAGACAAGGGGAGCCAGGGGACAGTTGAGGCCACCTAGCTAAAGGTACAGCAGGTTGATGGGTGACCAGGGAGGGGGGGAGGCCCTGCCTTAACTTGATTTCTTTCAGTAACACTGAGGGTTCACTTATGGGGGCTGATCTACGTAATACTACATTCTGTCTAAACATATCAACCTGCCAATTGCCAAATGAACCAAGCCTATTCTGAAAGAAGGGTCTCCGGCGACCTTCAGGACAAAAACCTCTATATCTCAGACCCCATGTGCACAAGCATACAGAGGGGGTTCAATAAGATAAATTAATGTAAAAGTAAGATGAGGGGGACAATCATACCTCTCAACTGTCACACATTACAAGGTACATCACTCATTTTACCTCTCAGAAATCCTCCGTCCCACATGAGGAAGGGGCTATTCCAAATTTCCCACTGAGACTTTAAAGCAGAAATTCACAATTATCTATTGTGCTCTGTTATCAGTAAACATTAACATTAGTGCACTGACAGTAATAGTTTTCTGAGCTTGCAGTGCCATGTTTGATGATATGTCACACATTTTGCTCATTTGTCACACATCTTGTTACACATTTCAGTGAAAAAAGGTTGAGAGCAATGGGGACAATAGTCCAATTCTGGCTGCAAGACATAATATCTTTCACTCGGGCATGTACAAGTCCCATCCCAGCCTGCTGAAACAGACTAATTATTAGGACCCACAGGGGTTCTTTGAGGACAGGTCCAGCATCTGCATAGGACAATCCTACTGCCTTATAAACACGCACCTGCCTGCCACACCATCCGGAGGGGAGGGGAAGGATGAACATGGTACAACTTGGTGGAAAAATGAATGGGAGGTGTTTCTTTACAGGTGCCAGGTGTGGGAGAGATGGTGGGTGGTTCACAGGCACCAGGTGTGTGCACAGCCAACATCTGTGGGCCCCACCCAGTGAACCAGTGGAAAAAGCTTTCCCTCACCAGATACAAGTCCCCTTATTCACTACAGGACATGTGTCCCATTTGTAGAACTACATGAAAGGTTTGGTGTCCTAAGGCAAGACCTATTTAGATATCTTTAGGTCAGACACTACCTGTTGTCTTGAAACCTGTTTCCCAAGGTGGATAGAGAGTTATCACCTTTGGATGACTTTCTATACGGGACTGTTTTACTCATGGGATGAAGAGGAATGGTCTCAAGAAGGGCACACAAGGCACTAATGGGTAGGGAATATCCAGCAGTCTTCCTGATCCGTACGCAATGGAAAATGGCGGAACAGATTAGCACCACACCGGAAGTGTGGTCAAAAATGTGTGGGGAGGGCTGGAAGGTTAGAGCTTCACCGGGTTGGTAAGAATTCCTTTGGAAATGTTTAAAGGAGACGGAAATTATTTTTATACAGCTTGCTAACTGCCCTTCCATCTTCCTTTCCATGCCAGTTATGTATTCTGATATGCTTTGAAGATTTATTGATGAATAAATATTCTAGTTGCGGGTTGCCCTCAGATTTATATCGAGTTCCACTTTACACACCAGCTGCTGTTCTTGATTTTCATATTTCGAAGACATGCTATGACGGATCCGAAACTCCCGTTCCATGCTAGTCATCTGAATGGCCTGGAAAGGTGTTTGTGCTGTCATAGAATATTCAGGCAGTATGAAAACAGAGAGCAGCAACTGTTGAGGAGAGAGGGATTCAGGGTCCCTAAAAAGACAACAACATTAGATTATCAATGTTACAAAAAAGGACTAAAACATATCAGAATACTGAGCATCCAATAAAATAACAACTAGAGGGCTTCTAGAGGTGTAAAAACTGTTTCCAATCACATTTGAGTAGCTTTTTCCATACCCCAACAATAACACAACACTTCAAGACTGGAAACACCAGTCTTTGCTGGTGCTGTGGAGAATTAGGGTCCCACTACCAAATTTTCTGGCCTTGCTCAGTGTTGCAATCAAACCAGCCCCTAATCAACCGGAGAGTATCTAAACTGTGAGACACAGACATTACTCTAGCATTCAAACACTACAGGGGTGGGAGGACATGCACAAGGGCTTCTGAGAATCCTGAGCATTGTGGCCCTGAAAGGAATCAGAATTATTTGGTTGCAGAAGGAGGCCCCCACCTTTGACTCGTGAGTCAAGACAGTGAGTTAGACCAGTAGAGTGGAGCATGTTACAGCCACTCTAAGGCTGAAACTTAAAAAGCACACAGAGCTGTGGTCCAAATTGCTGGAATGCTTTTCCATCGTAAATGAGATCTGCCCACAAGGTTGAGGCCTTTAAAACCTCTTTAAAAGTCTGTCTTTTTGAAGAAGTGTTCACTGGTTGCTCTTAATCACTGTTTTAAATGTAGTTTATAGACTGTAAATTGCTATCTGTTCTGCTATTTTAACTGTCTCCACTAATAGTCAGAATTTTACTATCATTGGCACCTATGCTTGAAGGTGCAGAGCACCTCTAAGTTGCATATGTGAGGTGCAAAGACACTCCGCACCCATTGCACCCCCATGTGGAATGCACTAAAGGGGGGCACGCAGCCTGTACACGCCCGATCCCCCACCCACACAGACTGCAATGCACAGGGGGTGTGCCAGCACTATGTGGCATGCACAAAGCCATGTAGAGCTGTGCACTGGAGTGTGTAGGAGGGTAGCCATTACACTAGAGTAAACCCTGCAGTAAGTCTTCTATGTATCTTGCCCCTGTGCACACCAGATGAGGGAATGGCCCCACAGCAGGTGGGCATTCCCCATGAAGTGAGCCAGCCCCATCCCCGTACCCCAGAGACTGACCCGCCGCATATATGGTGCCGACCCATCCCCAAGGCTGCACCCCACCCCAGGGCAGCACCACCATGCCCATGCTACCCACAGCCTGACAGTGCACAGGCAAGGCACCCAGTGAGGCAAGGCACACACCACCTCTTGGCTGCACCCATCCCCAGATCACATGCCCCCTGATGTGGGCACCTGCCCCGGGTGGTAAACCCCCCCACCCACATGGACACAGGTGTGCCCTGGGTGCCTGTTCCACACACTGCTGTACAATATTACTCCCCCCAACACACCAGTGGTGCTGACACCCTCCCGCCCCACATGGTCCATCAGTATCATGACTTGGGACAGCTGTCAGGACTGCCCACCACATGCCACCATGCCTGTCGGCCATCTGACATCTGCAGGTGTGATCAGCTACCAAGTGCCCTGCCACATGAGAGCTCTACTGTTGGACCCAGGATGGGCATACAATTGGATGTCTGCCTGGGTCTGTGACTCCGCCCCCATCTGCCCTATGTGACCCTGAGCACTGGGGGGGCAGGGCCACGGACAGGTGGCTGGCACTCATGAATGTCGCTGGGTGCACACCTGTTCACAAGTGCAGAGCTGCACAGGTGGAATACGCACCTTAGGTGCACACTTCCTGCCCGTTAGAGCCTCTTTATTATTACAAAACGTCTCGAACCCTTGGGTGAAAGCACTCTGTCAATAAAATTGCCATGCCTTGCTTTGCCAAATGGCAATCTTGAGGGGAAGGTGCTACCCACTAGAGGGAGAGAACAACAGATTGGGACAATATATTACCAGCCGAGTTACTGTTTGTGAGTCCCAATCTCTCTGTATCTATGCCATATGGATTCTGTTGTGTTGTACTGAGCGCTACTGTAGCATTGTGTACATTGTAACTGCACATTATTCTTATTTCCAGTTGTCCTATCTTCTGTACCATTCCTAACCTTTGTAACTGTATTGTCTGTATTACCTATGTGCCATCTTCATGGCCCGTGTCATATCTGAAAACAGCCCTTTGGATCAGTGCGTCTACCCAGTTAAATAAATAAATAAACAAACAAATAAATGAGGGCTACTCCCCACAGGCAAAGATATAAAAGTAACAAGAGCCAACTAGAACTACTGGAACACTTCCCCACCACCAGCAAACTTCTCAGAAAGAATCTTAAAGGAGAAGACTCCAGTTTATTTATGAATCGGATATTTCTAACATATGTTTCATACATTATATCAATTACTGCATTTTTTTCTGTTGTAACACGTGTCCAGATTATGAGGCTCTGACACAAGCTTCCAAAGTTTCAAGCAAGTCTCCATTTATATGGAAATTAGGCACTTTTAATATGGCCCCTCCCATTCTTTGGTGTCACTGGAGCAGCAGCAGCTCAGAAAAAAGCATAGGTTTTTCAATGCTTCCTATCCATATTTTATGTTAAATTTGCAATGGCTTAAGACAGTCCTGTCATGCTAGTCACACAGTGTGTAGTATTAGTAGCCTTTATCTGTGCATAGCAAACAATACGTCTAAAATTATTTCCTTCACAAGAAAAAAATCCATTTCTTCGTGCTGCTCATCTCTCACTGTAAGACAGCTGTAACATGTTATGGGGGTGTAGACTGAATGCTTCCTTTATACAGATGACACATATCCTCCTTTCAGCAGCTGGAAAATGGAGAGTTACATCACATAGTTTAAAAAGTGTATTTTTTACATTTAAAATGTTCCTTCAACCACAATTGCTGACTGGAAATACGAAGAGAAGGAATGAACATACCTCCCAACCTCTTGCCTCATAAATCAACAAGGCATAAAAAAAATCAGGAGAAAAGTCCCAGAATTTCTTAAAATTGTTAATATTCCCTCAGAAAGCTGACAGAATAAGGAGATTAGTGTAAAATGTATTTTCTGAAGAAGTAAAAGTCTGGATCTTTCATTATTTTGTGCTTGCAGTCCACACTGTTTAGTCAAAAAAACACAAATTTTATGAGGAACAGAGGAAAATTTTGAGGCAAAATCAGGGACATCACCAAAAATCGGGGACAATTGAGAGGTATAGGGATGAATATAACATGGAAGGAGTGAGATAAGCAGATACACTGCACTGCAGATGGGATACTTCTCCTTTAAACAGTACTGAACAAAAGCACACACAGTTGTCTTTTGGGGCTAAAATGTCCACATTGCACTCATTATACTAACATACTAATTACCAGCAAATTAGGCTTTATGGTCTATCGAGTCTGCTCGAACCTCAGATCTCTAGTTGGGTGCCAAGGCCCCCCCTTGTGTTCCAGAAACCCCTATCATCCATCCCCACCCCCCAGGCCAGGCCATCATCTGATACATTTGCTTTCTGTGTCTGTCCCACCCTCTCTTGAAGCCCTCCACTGTGGATCTCTGAACCAGCTCACCAAGCAGCACATTCCAAGGGTCCACCACCCTCTCAGTGAAAAACCTCCTCCTCTTCCCCCTCACCCTTCCACCTTCCAACTTCAAACCATGCCCTCTGGTGATACCTCCCTGCTTTAGTCTAAAGTCTATTATCTGTGTTTTTATGCCATATTTGGTGTTGTGGTTTTATATGTAAATACTGCTCTAAAAATTAAGTATCTGTAAACAGAGGAAGTCGTAATATATGGAATATTTAAATTGGTTAGGAAAAGTACCTGCTTGTCTCATTTATAAAATGTATAATTGCCTACTGGTTAGGAGTTGGTGTGACACTAAACATGTAAATACAATTCAGTGACCTACACAACCAATATAGTGTTATGCTTGTGCACTGTGTTACCTTGATTTGGCCGTTCACACTCTATTCCAATGAGGAACTACCACCATCTAAAGGTACCAAAGGCAAGGAACCCTCAAAGAGGGTTCCACCCCTAGAGGTGCCACGGGAAGTTTCCCTTGGCTAAAGGTACTTAGGAAGAATCCCCCAGAGGAGACAGGCATGCTGCTGGAGGAGGAGGGGAGGATGGAGGGGCAAAGAAAAAGTGCTTCTGAGGGAGGCTGGGAGGAACTGCTGATATAGCACAGGAAGTGAGAGTGGCTGGTTGCTTGGTCATTGAACCACAGGCATAGCCTTTCAATTCAATGACATATGCAACCAGTATAGTGTTATGCTTGTGCAAGTTTGTTACTGTGCTTTGGCCATTCGCACTCTATTCCATGAGAAACTACCACACAGTAGGGGTACCAAAAGCAAGGCCCTCACAGAGGGTTCCACCCCTAGAGGTGTTGCAGGAGGTTTCCCTTGGCTAAAGATACCTTAGGAATAATCCCGAAAAGAAACTGTAGCAGTGTTAAAAGGAACATTAGCGATCGGTGGCTGTGAGGCAGAGAAGCAGAGTGACAGCAGCAGGCAGCTTGATAAACATAAATGAGATGCAGGTTAAGAATAGCAAGAGTAATGGGATTGCATGGATGACTGCAGGGGGCTTTCTAAGGAGAGAGGGAATGGCAAGTAGGAATGCCATCCACCGCCATCCAACAGCGGAATCTACCTAAGTAAACTAGGGAATACTGCTTAAGGCTAACTAAATATCATGACCTGTGGCACAGAGGAGAGGAACAAAAACCTTTGAGAAGGAAATCTCTGGGGATCTAAGGCTTAGGTCACTTTCCCGCCAGGCTTGGGATATTTTTGATTAGTGACAGCTCTGCTGCTGCAATTTGAAAACCCAATTGGAGGGGTGGAAAATATTCCAATTTGGAGGAAAGCTCTCCTTTATCCTTCTAACAGAAATGCTGTGAAGGGTTGCTAGCTAACTCTGCAACATGGCTCCTCCAAGGCAGGAGGAGGAGGAGAAGAGTAATGACTGCTGAGGTACTCAGCTGGCCTGCTAACCTAAAAACAAACCAGGTGACCCACAGCCAGTCATAGGGAGAATAACTTAGAAAGTGGCGCCAAACCTGCACGGCTAGTCAGCGGAGCCCCCTCGGGCTTAAAGGAACCACCTTTCACAGCTGAAGTCTTAAATTCTACATTGAGAGATGCCGCTGATATGTCTGCACAGCTGAAGCTCCGCCCAGAGCAGGGACATTCCCACTATGGGCCAGATGAGAAGGACCCCACCCCAAGTTTCACACACTCAAGATGCGGACTTTGTGGGTGCAGAGCGAGACCGTCAGCTGCAGGCTAGTTCTGCACCATGGTAACTAATGGTCGTGGTTGGCATACCTCAGATTTTGAAAGAAACAAAAATGGGAAGGAGAGTTTAAAGGAAGTGCTGAGCATTGTAGACCCTCACATAGGTCATGCATGTTTATTGCAAGCACGTAGCAGATGAACCCTCCATGTAAGCAATGGTTGGATCTGCACGTAGGTCTGTGAGGCAATGTAAGCAACTACTGGACCTGCACATAGGTCAGAGAGGCAGCAAATCACGGGACTCATGGGGAGGCAAGCCAACCAGCCCCATTAAGGAAGCCAATTAAGGGTGACATAAATACTCGGAGGATTTTAGCGGCGGAGGCAAGATTCGAACATGAGGTAATTGGACCACATGGGGCCACAACTCTTCACTACAGTCCCCCAGTCTCCACCATAGAAAAAACAAGAAAGCCACGGTAAAGCGCAGTGACCACACGCAGATTTTAAAACTAGTTTACAGCGACAGCTGCAGCTGAGCTGACCTCCAGAGTGTAAAGAAGCAGCGTGCAAAAGCAGTTGAGCAGCATCCAGCAGCAATTAGCAATAGCTTCTAGGAGTAGTTAAGCCGAACGAACATAGGAACTGTAAGGGGAGGCAATGCATTGAAAACAGCAATATTTGCTTGGAACAAGGCAGGGACCAACACTAACACTGGTGGATTCACGTGCCACTGTCTAAACCAACAGAAATCTGGGACAGGACAGTATATGGGACAACACTGAACACGAGACAAACGTTGGTGGATTCACATGCCACTGGCTAAACCAACAGAAATCTAGGACAGGGCAATATACGGGACAACATGGAACATGGGACCAGTGTTTGTAGATTTACATGCCACCAGCTAAACCAACAGAAATCTAGGACAAGACAATACACAGGACAACATGGAACACAGGACAAATGATGGATTCACATGCTACCGAGTAAACCAACAGAAAGTTAGGACAGGACAATATATGGAACAACATGGAACACGGGACCAATGTTGGTGGATTCACATACCACTGGCTAAACAATAGAAATATAGGGCAAGACAGAAGATGAAACAGACTGACAATGCTGTTGGGTCATGGGACACCATTTCCTCTTTACGTAGTTGTTTTTTGTTTGTTCTTTGTTTGAACGCAACAATTAAGGCTCACATGATAAATTGACAATAATTTTGAGGACCTTTATGTAGGCCAAACATACATTTCATTGAACACAAGGAGGATTAACCCGCATGTAGATTAGACAGAATTTCTTTTTTTTTTGGGGGGGGGGGGCAAACAATATGGTACGTGGACCAACATTGGTGGAGTCACAGGCCACTGGCTAAACCAACAGAAATCTAGGGCGAGACAGTACACAGGACTCACTGGACAAACGATATGGAATACAGGACCAATGTTGGTGGATTCACAGGCCACTGGCTAAACCAACAGAAGCCTAGGACAAAACAATACATGAGACCAGTGTTGGTGGAGTTACAGGCCACTGGCTAAACCAACAGAAACCTAGGGCGAGACAGTATGCGTGACCAATGTTGGTGCATATTTCACAGGTATGATATATTTAAGTATATGTTATGTCACAAATGCGACTGTATGTTTATTTATGATATTTTTTAATTGTATGTCTTGTTACAAATGTAATTGAATGTTTAATTTCTTAGATATGCTAAATGTTAAACTGTATGTCTAATCCTTCATCCAATTGTCCCCCCCCCCCGATTGCACAGGGAGACAAGTAACTTGTTGTTCGGTGTGCCTTCCTGGTGAAACATTTCAATAAATGAATACAAAATAATACTCATTACAGACTGAATTCATAAGCTGTACAACAGAGTAATTATTATGCACTGTTACACTATTTGATAATGCAGCATAAGCATTGACTCAAATATTTAAATACCGGGCCGGCCTGGTGGTGCTGAGGGTTGAGGCATCTGCCTTACCTCATGATAAACCGGTGACCCGGGTTTTGGAATGAGCCTGAGATGCCAGGTTCGGCTGGGGAGGAGAGGATGGAATGTCTGATGGACTGCTCTCCTCTCCTGAGAGGGAGGGGGTTCCGTCAGGCACCGTTAGTGACACCCTCTGGGGACTGGGTGCACTACAATTGTGAGACCAATGTGGAGAGGAACACTGGGCAGCCATCTTACAGATGTGTGTGGGAGCGCTCACGTTGCTTAAATACCGAGCTGGCCTGGTGGCACTGAGGGTTGAGGCATCTGCCTTACCTCATGCTACGCCAGTGACCAGGGTTTGGGAATGAGTCTAGGACGCTGGGGTCGGCAGGAGAGGAGAGGATGGAGTGTCCGATGAACCGCTGTTCTCTCCTGGGGGGGGTCCATCACGTGCCATTAGTGACACCCAGTGGAGACCGTGTGCACTACAATTGTGAGTCCAACATGGAGGGGATATGTGTGGGACCGCTCGCATTACGTGCTAGACAGCATTGCACGTTCTGCACTGGGGGGGGGGCAGAAAAAAGTTGAAAAAAAAATACCATCTCGGAACTAAGGAGGTCAGAGCAGATACGCAAAGAGTTAGATTTGTAGGTTTTACATGTAAACACTTGAAATGCTGTTCATAAGGAATACAGCAGAATGATAAACCGATAATGAGCAAGTTAGAAATCAATGGAGGAACATCTCTACTTGCTCCTTCAAGCACCCATTCCTGAACAAAAACCAATTGGAGGCAGTATAGCACAGTGGTTTAAGGCTCTGAGCTGCAAATCTGGAGACTTGGGTTTGAATCCCACAGCCCCCACTTGCATAGTGCATGACCCTGAGCAAGTCACTTAACTTCCCTGTGCTCCCAGATCGCATCTGTAAACAAGCTTTCAGCTTAGTGTGCCACTCCTGGTTAAACAATTGCAAAAAATGCCCCACTGTGACACCACAGTCCTCTGCCATAGGAGTAACAGTGATGACACAAGCAGACCACCAGGACAACGGCTGAAAAAGATAACCAAGCACTAGAGACGGTGCTTCAAATACAGGTTACACAGTAAAAGTTAATACACTGCATACATTAATTAAACTGCTAGGGAGCAAAGTTAAAAGTAATGCTTGGTATAATTGCATGTAAGCAGGTTCGAATCCCATGGCGAGTATATAGAGATGCAGGAGACTCAGGTTTGAGTCCCACAAAGTCAGTGACATAGAAGGAAGGTACTGTATATAGGCAGTGAGAGGCTATGATGCCAGTGGCTGAAGAAATGAGATTGGAATGCCAGTGACTGAGATTTAGCATAACTGAATTGATGAAGATGATTGCTATGGTTTCAGCAGGAACAGTGAACTAAATGAGAGGCATGAAACCATAAATGCCTTTAAGGCAGAGTTAGGACATTGCAAAGCAGTAGAACAGGGAGTAGTTGTTAGCTAGGCAGCAGAGCCATGAACCAGGTGTAATCAATTAAGTGGAGCAGAAGGCAGCAGACTGCAGAGTGAGCTGAAACAGAGTAACAAGTGCAGGAAAACTAAGGTTTGGGTAGGAGCCTGGAACACAGGCAGAGGGATACAGAACAAACAAAGAACAAGAGATATGAGGAAAACTAAAATCCCCAAAAGAATTGCAAGAGAAAACACAGACACAGGAGAACAGAAAAACAAGCACACAAGGAAGCACACAGCACAGCCGGAGGCACAATAATACAAACCAGAAGCAGAAGAACACAAACAACAGACGTCCAGCACACACCAAGCAAAATCCAAGCATGGCAACACGGGGGGCAAGGCTCCAGAGAAACAGACAGAGCCTATGGCTGCAAAGAAAAAGTGCTTCAGAGGGAGGCTGGGAGGAGCTGCTTATATAACTCAGGAAGGGGGAGTGGCTAGTTACTCAGTCATTGAACCACAGGCATAGCCTTTCAATTGCACTGTCATGCAGTCTCTGAATGAAACTGAGTTAAAAAAAATGGTGGTAAGCCCATGAGGTGCCTATGTCCACATTAATTTTCTAACTTTGCTAGTGTCCATTGAACCACTGTGCAGGATGTTTTCCATAGATAGGGTTTCTAAGTTTGCAAGGTTTTTGGCATTGTTCACTGCAAGGTTGTTCATGTGAATAAGGACTTGTGTAATGATGGCCACCTCTGCTGGGATATTAGCACAGTGGTAGAGCTATGGTTCACAGTGCTGACAACCCAGGGTCAGAAATGAACCGGGGATGTCAGCTGCTAGCTGGGTGGGAGAGGAGGATTGAGCATCCTGGTGATATTCTCCTTCTCCTGGGAGGGAGGGGAGCATACTCCGCTACGCTACTGCCCCCCGGTGACCATAGGTGGCAGTGCAGCTGGAGCAGTTGTCAAAAAGAGGACCTGTTTAGTGCGCAGTTGTGTTCTAGCACCTGTAATGCACACATGGTGCCCTCATGATCGTTGTCTGAGAGAAAGTGGTGGAATGAGTGATGAACCACAGAAAACATGCTGATGACACCCAATGATTTTGAGCCTTGCCCTCCTGGCTGGCCACTCCATCTCCTGCATTAGAGAACCAAGGAGGGCAGCTGAATGATGATCCCCAGGAACCACCGCAGAGCAGAATCTGTACTGTGGCACTGGAGTTCAGATGTAAGCATCAAAGAAGGCATGCAACAGGGATGGTGGCAGCACCAGTGACAGGGACATAACAAGCATGTGGGACAATAAAGAGCACCACCTCGTTTTCCATGAAGGCAGTCTTATCACATAAAGCACCAGTTTTCAGGCCAACATTCTGGATATATAACACATTCTCTTTGAATAGCCTCATCCGTTACATTTAGTGTGCCTTTCTTTTCAGTGTTTGTATCGGTGGGAGCTGATCCAAAGGCAAAGGCTCGATCTCATGGTTGGTGTGATGGCCATGGGGGGTCCAGGTAGACCATGCCTCTGTTAGGGGCATACTGATTATTTGGTCTTGAGACAGCCCTTAAATGAGCAACAGGTGCACGTTCTACTCAACAAGAATCGGACTCAATTTATTTCATAGAGATTTAAAATCCTTTTATTAAATGAAGTGTAACTAATGCCTCCTACTCCTCCTTGGTGACATTTCATGGCCCACTGTGTCCCTTCAGCCCAGCCATAGCAGTGTTTGTCTGTGCAATAGTTCTGTTTGTTCTCTTACAAAAGCTTGGTTACTAGTTTCAAGCTGCTCATTTCCATTCTCCCTGCTGGCCATATGGCTTTCCTTTGCTGTCAGCACTGCCTTGCTTTTCTATTTCCCATAGAGATTTTTATCCTCCTGCCACTCCCGGCACACATCCCTCTGCCCAGTCCCCCCCAGCCCCATCACCAGGCTTCCCCTGGACTTACCTTCTCGCCAACATCCTGGCTATTAGGACTGTGGCAGGAGGTCAGTCACTGGTATGGAGCCTGTGAGGGACTGGACATCATCCTGCAGACAGAGAGGTTCTTCTTCCTTAGGCTCCTCTGAGCCTTCTCTGTACTATCATCTGGTGACAAGTTCCACCTCCATGGAGATGTCCTCAAACCCCTAGGTCATTCCATTGCATGACATGCTCATACTTGTGCTGCCACCTGGATGCCTCCAGGTGGCAGCTGACAGTGGGTCTCATAAACCCCTCTCCCAAGGGAGGAGAGCTGTCCTCCAGACATTCAGTCCTTCTTCTCCTGGCCTGCCCCCAGGCGACCCATGTCCATTCCCAAACCTGGGTTGCCGGTGTGGCAGGAGGTAAGATGCCGGCACTGTACCCCTCCACACCCCTGGGCTGGCTGTATCTCGCCTTTCTCACTGATCAGAATTCACTCCTCTGGTAGGTGGCCATGCTGGTGTGTGGCTGCAGCATGTTCCCTTAGCAGATGAGAACATGAGAGAGGTAGCATACCGCAGTGGCACATCAGGATGACTACCTATCAATGGAGTGAATTCTGAGCAGTGAGAAAGGCAAACACTGCTATGTGGTTCTGCATAATGTGGGTGAAAGCAAAGGAGGCATGGCTAAAAAGGGCATGGCAACAAGAGTGCCCGTCAAAAAGGTGAGAGGTAAAAACGGCAACTTGATCCAATGTCACCAGAAAGTCAACCCTGTAAAGTATGGCACCACAAACAACTTGGTGCCGTAATGTTGCAGGGGTCTCCACCCCCCACATCCCTGCACCCCCCCCCCCGGAGTTATTATAACAAACTCTGTGGCAGGGCGGATCAGGGAGTGGGAGGCTGAGAGACGCCCTTACCACATAATGTCCACAAGTCCCGTGCACCTACTAGAGGTGTCCAACATTATGGTGCCTTTGTTCCTGCACCCTTGTTCCTGTGTCCTCTTCATGGTATATCCTGCTATGGCTGCGATGAAGTGGCACAGTGGGCCACGAAACGCTGCAAAGTACTTGATCTCAGCAATGGGCTGATGCTGGAGGTCAATGCAGTGATCAATGCCTGCAGACTGTTAAGCTGAGGTTTGGTCTTCTGGGAGACAAGAACTTATCCAGAAGTCCCATAAAATATGTATCCAATAAAACCAAATTGACAGCACAACAGTAGGGCTGCTTATTGTGACACCTGTAGCCCAGGTTCATGAACAAGGCCGGTACACTGGAGGGCCAAATGGGAGGAGGTTTAAACACCCCAAAGGGCACTTGCTTCCTCAGGGTGGGAGGCAAATTGATTCCCTACTGCAGGAATACCATCTGGGGGCACACAGGTGGATCTATGCAGCTGAAGATGGCAAGGCATGGGGTGTGGAGACACTGAGGCTCGCCAGAACACTGTGCGTGCCCATTGCATGCATGTGGTATGCACATTTACAGTCAGCATCTGGGGGTGAGGGACAGAAAAACAGCCCCTCCCAGTCCAGCAGGATGGTGCCTGGCACTTCTGGGCCCCATGCATCCAGTCAACCTAGTACAAGGGGTTCTCTACCATCAAACCCAGAGTTACCAGAGAGGAGTACCACCCCATGAGGCCCTGCTGCAGGTGCTGGGGTCCTGAAGGACAGGTACTGATCCTCTGGTGTTGTTGCATGGCAAGGCTGGACACTTGCAAACAGATGGGGTGGATCTGACATAACTGTGGAAAATGAATAAATAATAACTATGAACTAGCCAATGAAGATCAACTTTCTTTTTTCCTCTTTTTCTTCCCTTGTTTCTTTGGTATGAAGGATCATTTTTGCAGTCCATTACAATTTTTAGTGAAGCGTGTGGAAGAGCAACAAAGTCCTCTTTGCTGTCGGCTATCCCAGAGGGAAGTGGAGTGTACACTTCCATCTTCAGCCTTATTTCAGTGTTATTTCAGTCCAGACTGACAAAGCACTGCTTTTCATCAGTGCACTGTTAGTACACTGCACTGACTTTCTGCTACACTGTTGTACCACTGCTCAATCTTTCTTATGTTTTGATGCACACTGTAAGAGCACTGCAAATAATTATTAGATTTTCATGCACATTTCTTTAGCACTGTATTTTCTTCACAAATTTTTGCTGCACACTGCAGTAGTACTGGCAACACTTTATACTTTTTATCACACTTCTTTAGCACTGCATTATCTCAGCAATCTGGTTACCCTTACTGAATTTGTCACAATGGCATTATAGTGGTATAGCGATGGCAATACTGTGGTCAGCTGAAAAATCCACAATAGTACTAGCCAGTGGTACTCTGGTATCACAGTGGTAGGTGATATATAGATTTTCCTCTGTGCATTGGTAGTGCACTGGCAGAATGGTATCCCTATGGCATTTTTTACCATTTTCTCTGTCTCTCACACATACACTGGTAATACAATGGTATCACAAAATTTTGAGATTTTTGTCGGCTCCCACAAATACTGGTACACTGGTAGCACAATGGTACTGCGTTATTTTGACATTTCAGTATTTGGTACCTCTCACAGCAACCCTAGACTCATGGTAGCGTGCAGTGGTACCAGTATTAATCTCATCATACTCTGTACTTTAACGCATTGTTAAGATAAATTACATTATCAACCTCATGGAGAACAGCTCTCAATTCCATATTTGTATTTGTTCACTTGTCTTTATCTTACTGGTAATGGACTGTTATTGTTCACATAGACCAGAACATTCAAAGAGCATTTGCGATCGCTAAATGGATAAGTGACTCTCAAACAACACTTTGCACCCCAAAAACAAGGTAGGATCACAAAATGATATATTGAATAGCATAATTAGTGAGTCTCTGACCAGTTGGTAAATGGCTCTAAAAGATGTTGCCTCTCTAAACCAGGTAGTATCACCTCTGCCTCCTACCACTGCCCCTTTGAGCTCCCACCATCAATAATATCACACTTCCCTTGGTGTTCAGTGGTGCTTCTGTCCATTCCATACATTGGAAACTGCCAATAACTACCTGCCCACCCAGTCACACCGCCTGCACCATTCATGGCCCCCACCATATGTTTACGCACTCTCCCCACAGTGGCAATTGGCACAGACACTCTGCTAACCTCTGTGACCAACTGAGGACAGAACGCCAGTTTTGCTGTCATGTGCCTATTGTATAAACAGGTGTGTACAGTTAGCACATGATTGTGAACTATCATCCATTTTGTGCCTGATCAAGGAGTTGAGAGGATGGTCTGTGCCAAATGTGGAAGGGTGTCAAATATATAGTAAAGCTGGGGACCAGGGGGTAGTATTTGCTGTAAGAACTAACTGGGTCATGGTGGGGACTTTGGATATACAGAGGGCAAGGACTTTCACTCAACACACCACTGCTCACTCTATCAGACCCTGGACTGGCTTCCCCCATCAGCCCAACAGACCTATCTCCTGGCCAGCACAGTCAATAAGGCCATCCAAAACTGAGCTACCTCTCCGAAATCCCACCTTCTTTGGCCAAAAGTGTTTGTTCTAGAGCTCTGCCTCACTGCTGGCCCCATGCTTGAGTGCCCCCTAGTCTCCACCATATGGGTAAATGTGCATTCTCATCTGCAGCCCCTTTCCTTTGGAACAACCTGCCCACTCCACTTAGCACCACTGACTCTCCAGGACTCTTCCAGTCTCTCCTTGGATCTCACCTTCTGTCCTCCACTACTTGCTCCTGCCCTCCCAACTTATTATCATGCCTCTACTTCCCTTCCCTCCTTTTCCTTCTTGGTCCATACCTACACTGCCATGATGTACTTTTTCCTTTACTCATCTCAGATCATGCCTAATTTGTATTACAACTTGGCTACTACTGTGCCTGCTATTGTCATAAATGTTATTTATCCATTGCGCTGCAAGTTTATATATATCTTCATATAAATATCCTGTATATTTTTATTACTGTCTATTGTATGCCTTGTCCCAGCCTCTTTTGTTCTTGCTTTTATTCCTGTGCCATCCTCAATGGCCCAGGTCATGCCTGAAAATGGTTCTCGGACCAGTGCGCCTACTTGGTAAACAAATGAATGAATAAATAAATAAATGGGAACCACTGAACATCAAGGATAGTAACAATCTACTGTATACCTGTGGGGTAATTGTAGGATGGGGTAGGACTGGAGAACAGGTAAATTAAGAACCTGGACCTGTGGGATAATTAGGGGAGTGGGCCCAATGGAGACTTTTTCCCAGGATGGCTCTTTGGTGGTGTAACTCCCAGGATACATTTTGCCTGGTGCTGTAATGTGGTCTGTGCTGTAATTGGCATCAGCAACATAGCTGTCACACCAGCATGGGTGAACCCTTTCTCCACACCCTCCTGAGTGTCAACCCTATAACAGGTTTTGGTGGCATCTGCAAAAAGACATACCTTCTCATTCAGTTCTTCTGCAATTTCACTTATGAAGACACTGAAGAGGCCTGCTCCTAGTACTGAGCCCCACCCTGCACCATGCCTTTAACCAACTGTTGAAAGCCATGTGGAGAGTCCTATCTTCTCCCAAGATGTATATAGGCAACCTTTTGGCAAAAGACACCATGCATGCTTGAGGACCCTCCCCCTATCCCTGAAATTTCCCTGCATTACCCCTACCCCATCCCTTGCTAGGTCATTTGTCCCCAGGTGGACAATGACATCTAGCTCCCTCTCATCTCCTGCTGCCTAATGATCCACTGTATCTGCTCTCATCCCTCCAAGCCAAAGTACTTCTCAGGTATTTCACCTCCCTCTCCTTTACCCCACCCTGCTCGCAAGTCTATCTCCCTAATGAAGTCCCCCACCAGCAGTTGCTTCCTACTCAGCTGGGGGCCTCTTCCTCCCTCCTTGTAACTGTGAAATGGTCCATGGACAGTGCTTTCCTTGGGGAAGGTTTCTCCAGGGGCCAAAAGGGTGGTTCAGCTGCAGGGAGAGTGGTTGACTGGGTAGGGCCCATTTCAGATGCAGGGAGAGTGGTTAGTAAACAAAGCAGGTGAACTGAAACTCTGACAAACAAATCAGCAGAGGGGCAGAAAATGCAAGCCCCATAGGAAAGAGCACAGTGAGGGCTACAATAGATCATTTACCAGAGAAGTCTCAGGTCAGGGAACTACAGCTGAAGAGAACATAGAGAACAGGTAGGCATCAGAAAATGATGCATGGGGGCAGCGGACAGACATGGACTCATGAAGGCATGCATGGGAACTACGGATGCCAATGCTGGGGGGTGCAAAGGCCAGCTTAGGTAGGTGGACACTGACCTGTAGGCAGAGTGCATAACACACAGGGACCCCTGCATCCCTGCATGCTGGACAGCAGGGAAGTGTACCCTGGAGCATAGCCCCACTGCAGCACAGTAGCTGATAGCGGCCCAGGACACTGTGGACACAGAACTTGAATGTGACCATGGTGCACAGCACAGCCTTGAAGCACTGGGACTGTGGGCAGACAAGTGGCACTACAGTACTGGTACAAACCACCCACAGACAAGTAGCAATTGCCACAGGTGTGGCCCATGGAGTGTGATGTGCAAATGAAGTGCAATCACACCCGCATGCCTGAGCTGGAACCAAAGTCGGTCATGTTGCATAGTCCTCTGGCACAATGGAGGACAGCGTGGAAGCCATGGAGGGGCCAGGGTGCTCAACTGCAACCCCAACAACATAGACAGTCTGTGAGGTGGTACCATCCAGGAAGGGAAAGTCCAAGCTAAATGTGAATGGCTTCCTCCTGGTCCATGAATGGACTGCAATGAGACAGTGTACTGTTTTTTTAACATCATATTTTTCACCTGCTGCGGCACACACTCTGGCTTGGGGCATCCAGCAACCAGCTCCACCCACCTGGAGAGCAGGGTAGCTCAAACTGCACCCAGGAGGATCAGGGACGGCCATCATGCCATCTTGCTGGAGGGCTCCCCCTCTGCCTCTACCAGCAAGGACAGCCCCAGACCCTCCTCAACAGGACTCCACCAAAATCCTCCAGGTGGCTCAGAGCACAGCCATCAAGCTGAAAGGTCATGCCCAGACATTTTCCTTCGATTGGCCCCAGTAGCACGGACATGCAATGACATCCAGGAGCAACATACCAACATCTGCCGTGCTCCCCATCTAGTGTCACTGACACTAGTAGTGCCCCTGAGCATCCCCAGGGGGCTGCTACAGCACAGTGAAATTCCCCAGCCCACCCCAGGACTGGGAAAGCAGTCTATGGATGTTCGATCCCAGTCCTCCCCTGCCAACCCCCGACAGCCCAGGCTCAATCCTGAACCTGGGTCACTGGCATGACACAAGGTATGGCATCCAGCACCTCAACACTCAGCACCACTGGGACGGCATGAGACAGTGTAACGGTGCTGCCAGCACCATAAGTCCAAGTGCTGCCTCGGCCAGGCCATCACACTGCTCCAGGATGGCCAGCACTACCTAAAGAAAAAGAATGAGCACAGTCATGCTCTGGAGGTGACAGATGCTCTACCAGCACAGGTGTTGGCAGGCATTAAGTAGAAGGCACACAGCACTGTGGCTAGCCCCACATAGCTACTGCAGAATGAAGCAACTGTAATGACCACTGAGCTGTGGCAACAGTTGCCAAGCAAGAGGGCCCTGCTACAGATTGTGAACTGGACCCGCCACAAGGACCTCTAACCAGAACCAGTGACACTGGCTGACCTCACTATCTCTAAGCAGCTATAGACAGTGGCTGGATGGCCATGGTACAGCAGGATCACCAGCAGCACCACCCACCAGGTCCTTCTACTCACCACAGAGGACAACATTAGGGACCTAGCACAGACACCCTTCTGGATGATGGATGGTACGTTCAAGACTGTGCCACACCTGTTCACTCATTGTACACCATCCATGCACCCATGGGGATCAGCCCTAACAACCTCATTATGTCATTGGTGTATACACTGATGACGACAAAGAACCTGCAATGTTACTGCACCTTGTTCCAGGAGCTGAATAAATTTGCCAGTATACAGTCCTGCACCCTCAAACCACCTACGATCATCACTGACTTTGAGCAGGCTGTGATCAATGCCTGTAAGGTGGAATTTCCACAAACCATAAACAAGGGACGCCTGTTCCACTTTGGGCAGATTGTGCGGCGGAAGGTCCAGAGCTTTGGCCTTGCTCCACAATACAGAAGTGACCCAGACTTCAGCCTGAAGATCTATGAACTCGTGGCCCTCGCCCATCTCCTGGCACAGGACATTCCAGCAGCATTCAGCCTCCTGAAGTCAACCATTCTGCCCAATGCCACCACACTCTTCTATTGTTTCGAGCAGACACATGTGCTGGGCAGGATATGGCTGTACAGTAGGGTGACCAAGGTGCCCACGAGATACGACCCCATGTTTCCACTCAGCTGTGGTTGGTTGCAGATCTGAACGAGCGAAGTGTGCCGTGGACCCAAAGCAATGTCGAGACCTGGCACTGCCATCTCCATGCCCTGCTCGGGAAGGTGCATGTAGGGGTCATGACAATGCTAGAAGAGCTCCACAGGGAAAAGCAATGGACCTATGTCACCAGGGAAGGCATTTGTTGTGGACTGCCATGGACACCACCCAAAAAGAGCTATGAGGAGTGGATAAGGATGGTACTAGCATCCAAGGACAAGGGCAAGCTGCTGAAGTTCCTCTGTGGCATGGCACCCAACACTACCCTGTAGGGTTTCCATGGTGACTTGGCACCTGACTGATGTACACTCACAGTACACATCATGCACAGCCACCAGGTTGCCACTGTGGCCCCCGACTGTTGAATAAAGTTTCATCCCCCATTTAACATGCATCCCAACCTGGTGGTGATGTCTCATCACAACACTGCTCGATATCGCCAAGCAGCCCACTGCACACTGCCACATCTGCATTGTGTGTCACATGTCACACAGGTCTGAAGCTGTGTGAGTGCCCACCAATCCTTCCAGCTGTGCAACTGTTTGGTAACAGCATTCCCACAATGGGCCCTTGTGGAACCCCCCACAACACACCTGGCAGCCTTCATGCCACAGTGGGCTCCTGTGGCACAGCCCCCCAAACACCTCCAGACTTTTTTCTGTGTGGTTACTGCAGGCCCATAGTGGGCTAGCATGACACGGCCACATACACACATTGCACGGTTGGTGCGATGGCATGCTGCTCTGTGTCCTGGGATCCACATGTGGTGTTGCTGTGGACCATTTCCTGGTGCAGCTATCCATGCTCTCACTGTGCCACTCTGCTGTGTGCCTGCAGTGTCATGCATGCACCGACCAACAGGCATGGTATTCCAATTCCTTCATGCATGCCCAGCTGGCTGGCTGTCAGCCCACATAATCATGCATGCAGGGATGCAAGGACAATCCACCATGCTGCCTGGGATGGCTGGTCAACACACTGGGGCATGCACGGCTATTTGTTTCATCCCTGTCTCACGGATGGTGAGACAATCATCCTTACCAGGGGGTCTGTGATCAGGTCAGTGTGTACTCAGAGGGTGCACCACATAGGGGTGGGTGTTTTCACATCGTCCGTGCTGCTCAGTAGTGTCTCAGGTTCTGGGATGGGTGGCATAGGTCGGGATCGGGTGCTTCATGTGTTTGTGGAAAATCCACTCAACAGCCACACAGGATCCCAACCTCCTCTGGCCTGACAGTCTGTCAGGCACTGTTCTAGGTCAGGCCACTGTGTGTTGGGCTGCTGGGGCTGTTGGGTTGTTGTGTGTGGGATGCAGCATGTCAGACTAATAAGCATTGGGATTATAAAAGGGTACCTAGCAGGGCAGGGTTTTCTATGTGCAAGCAGAGTGGTCAGTGGTGGGATGGGCAACTGGTATCTGGGCAAGATGGGTAGTGGGGGTGGGTCCAGCTGCAGAAAGAGTTGTTATCTAGGGGGTGCTGGTCCAGCTCTAAGGAGGGTGCTTTGTTTGGTGAGACTGGGAGGTTGGTCCAGCTGCAGGGAGGTGGTCTACTGAGGTGGAGAGGCAGGTCTGGAGGGTTCCATCTGCAGGGGGATTGTGTCTCAGGGTAAGAAGGATGGCCTGGAGCAGCCAGCTACAGGGTGGGTGATAGTTGATGGGGAGAGGCTGGTTTGGGGCTTGTAGGGTGGACTAGCTGCAGGCAAGGTACACAACTTGGGAGAGGTCTATTGGGATGTTGATATGGTTGTCCAGCTGGGTGGTCATCTGGGCAGGGGGTGTTCAAGATGTGAGTGGTCATGGGAGGTGCAGGCCCAAAAGGGCTGTACTTGGGAACCCTCACTGAAGTCAAATACTAAATTTAGTATTAAAGCATTCATTAATTTGCCTTCAAAGACTAATTTTAGTCATTTTTAATAATCTTTAATCATCATTCAAAAATACAACCGCTAAGAATACTAAATTCTAGAAGTATTTCAGCAGACTAGTTGTTCAAGAGTAAGTTATTGCTAAATGAGGATTAGAAATAGATCTGCAATGCTCTTAAAAGTACAATTTTTTTTAATACAACTGAATCGTAAATGAAGATTACAGTCAGCGGAGTAGTTTTAAGATTTAAATTAGCCAATCAAGGCTGGGTACATTTCCGTGCATTTCAGTTCTACTAAGCAAGGAGACAGATAAAACAACCAGCAACACCAATGAATTTTACAGAAGGTAAGCAATAATAAAATGTGGATTTTTACCTGGAAATAATAAGGTGCAAAAAAAGTTTGCAGTGTCCCTTTGAAAGTCTATTCTAAACTTCATCTCCCATAAGTCTACTCAGTCAGAGGCCTACATTTCCCAGCTCTCTTCCTGTCTGTGTCCAGTGTGATGAAACTGCACGGGTGCTCTGTGATCTCCATTTTTGAACAACTGAGGTTTCCTACAGCTAAGATTTACATGTTAAGGTAAGAGCTTATGTTTAAAAAGTGCATCTTTTTAACTCCCTAAAATGTTAAATGCAGTAAAGGAATTATCACTCAGGTGTTTTTTTTTTTTCAAAATGAAATGCTTTGCAAGTTTCACTATCAATGTTTTGTTTTGAAAACATTTTCTGTTCTCTGAACTCTTGGCTAAACTTTGAAATACACATTTTATTTTCAATCACCCCCCCCCCAAAGTGTTTAGGATGCATTGTGCCTCTAGATTACTTGTTATTTGTGGAATTTTTGCTGATTTAGTTACTTTAAAGTAGTGTTGGTGGTGGTGGTGGTGGGGGCAGGAGAATGAACAGCAGGAAGATTGTATACGTGAGCAAATTTATTTTTTTATTTTTATTTAGTTGTTTAACCAGGTATAGCACACTAAGCTGAAAGCTTTTTGACAGGAGCGACCTGGTTAGAATGCATAGAGAAAAGATTACAACTTTTTTAATTTGAGAAAATCTGGAGTTACCCTAAAGGAAGAATTATTTACTGCAGATATTTGAGTGTGTTTGTGGGGGAACTGTTTTTTTTTGCATTTAATATTTGTCTTTAACGGTTGCATGTGTTAATCCATTTTGTAATCTGGGGATCAGTGTATTTTTTTCTTCTTTTGCTGAAGACTGCATTAATTTATATTTTATGTTTATTTTATTTCGTTTTTGTTGACCGGCTAAGTGCACTAGACAGATTCTTGCCTATTTTCAGGCATGACCTGGAGGGAGAGGAATACAGATGAAAGCCAACTGACCTTGAACCACATTAGGCTGTTGGTGGTATTTCTAGTGAATTGGGGGGGGGGTATGAACAGGGCACTGGAGAAAATTTCCCTGCTTTTTTCGAGAAGTGCCATGGGATCTTTAACATCCACCTGAACTACCACCAGAACAGGCAGATGGGACCTTTGGTTTAATGTCTCATCTGAAAGACAGTGCCTCAGGAGTGCAGCCATCCCCCTCATGCTGCATTACAGCATCAGTATTGGGATATTAACATAAGTGCCTGGTATGGGAATAGAACCCACTGCCTTCTGATCTCCCAGCCTCGGAGGCAAGTGTGCTACCTGCTGAGCCACTGACACTGCAAATGCAATATGTTAGTGTCACATATATATATATATATTTTTTTAAATACTATGTTGAGAAGTATGGGGTCCACAGTTGAGGAAGGGTGATTGGGGGGGTCTAGGTGTAGGGAGGTTCTGCTCTGGACGGTTGGTGTGTCCAGCTTTTGGAAAGGTTATCCAGCTCTGGGGAGATTACTCAACCTGCAGAGGGGAGGGAGGCTGGTCTGTGGGTGGGAATGAACCCAGGGGTCTAGCTGCAGGGAGGATTGTCTACTGGGGGAGGCTAGTCCAGGGCATGAAAGAGTGAGCCAGCAGCAGTGAGGGTAGCTGGTGGTGGTGGTGGTGGGGCTAGTTCAAGGTTGGAAGTGAGGTCTAGCTGCAGGGTGGGTGGTTCGATGGTGAGGCTGGTATGGAGCTTCTGGTGGATCTAGCTGTAGGTTGAGTGGTTACGTGGGGGACTGCTGGTCCATGGGCTTGGAGGGACAGCTTCAGATATGTGATCTGTTTAGAGTGGAGGTTTGGGGTGGTGCTCCAGCTACATGGAGGTTGTATAGAATGTAGTTGGAGGCTGGTCCAGATGTAGGTAGGGTGGCTAGCTGGGTAAGCGGCTGACCCAGAGCCTGTGTGGTGCTCTAGCTCCAGTGCTCATTATGTGAAAGGCTGGGGCTAGAAGGGTTGTCCAGCTGCATTGAGGATAGTCTGGTGCCTGGAAGGGTGATCTAGCAGAGAGGAGGGTGGTTGACTATTTTGGGTGGGGTGAGGCTAAAGAGATTGATCAGCCTAGGAGGGATCCAAAGTGGTAAAATTAATTAGAAACTGGTTAACATGTGTGCCCTTCAGCTTAACAGTAGCACTATGAGCTGTGGCGGAGGTGACCTTAGTTCAGGAATGAGTTCGAGTCAGGGGCTCTCTGGGGAGAGGAGGAGGATCAACTGTTATACAGAGGCCTCTTCTGGGGAAGGAGGACAGCCAACTCAGCTGTAGTACTGCCAACTGAGTGACCACAAGTGGCAGTGCAGGTGGGAGCAGCCCATGGGTGGGAAGACCTTGACTGGTGCTGTGCCACACATGTCTGTGCATGTGTTTGTGCACCCTTGCCACTTATGTCCTAGGGGATGGAAGAACATGCAAACATATCCTGACTACCTAGGCAGCTGCTCCACATACTGGATTCATTCTGTGGTGGAACAAGTCCTGGCAGATGCCAGAGTGATGGTGTTGTGGTAGCTGAACAGAACGGGGGGTGACCAGAAATGCAGTTTGGAAAATGGAGTAGTAGTTGGGGGTTGGGGTTAAGGTGTCAGAGGGTGATGGTTAATGGCACTTATTACAGTGATGGGACAGTGAGCAGCTCAGCTCAGTACTGGCACAGATCCTCTTCAGTGTTTTCATAAGTGACATTGCAAAAAAACTGGCAAAGAAGGGAATGCCTTTTTACAGACAATACCAAAATTTGTAGGGTGGGCATTAAGAAGGAAGCAGAGAGCATGCACATGCCTCTTGGAGAAACTCGAAAAGTGGTCAAGATTGGGGCAGTTGGGGTTCAATGGCAAAGTGCAGAATTGTGCACCTAGGGCATAGAAAACCAGTAGCTGCTTTATAGGGTTGGTACTGATGATCACTAAGCGGGGGACCTTGAGTTATGATCTTAAAGAGACTTGCAAGATATGCCTGCACCATACCTATCGGTGCCTTGTTGCCAGAAGACCCAAGGAAGTTAATAATGTCCCTACGAGTATAAGCCATTAAAAGTTCTGTCCTCATAAAAATATACAAACTGGGTCCCAAGGACTTCCTGTTTTTTTTTTCCTGCTGCACAAGCTCCTTCCCCATGCTCACTAGCAGGATGACGAGATGCCAGTAAGCGGGCGTGACTCATTATATAAATGGGCGATAGCATTTCTATTGATTTTTAAACTATATAGTTTATCTGGCAACAAAATGTGGGCACTGTTCAACTAACAAGGGCCTTGTTACTTGACTGATGCCCACGTTTCATTGCCAGGTGGTCACTAGATCATTTAAAATCAATAGAAAAGCTGCCGCCTATTACAGATAAAGATGAGCAGCCCTGCGCTCTCACTGGCATCTCATCATCCTGCTAGAGAGTGTGGAAGCGGAGCTGGGGCAGCAGCAAGCAACTGGGAAGCTCTTGAGACCTGGTTTGTATATTTTTACAAAGGACAGAACTTTTTAATGGCTTAAAATGTGGGACATATTAACTTCATTGAGGTCCTCTGGCAGCAAGGCACCGATGGATATGGTGCAGGGGCTGACTCAGTTACCTTACCTTGGTGAGTCTCTTTAAAGTTGCTGGGCTGCATGACAAAGCAGTGGGTAGGGCTAGAAGGATGCTGGGGCTGCATAGGGAGGGGTATCTTCAGCAGGAGGAGGGAGGTGGTGGTGTTGCAAGTAATCCCATATTAGTGAGATCCAACTAAGGCCCCATCTACACTGCAAATCGCAGACCCCGTAACAGATAGAAACCGTTACAACCGTGGAGTGGTACAGTGTGTCCACACTGCCGTAGTGTCCATTTCGGGACCGGCACCACCGCTCCACACTTCGGATGCCGGGTGACCGTTACCGTGGCACCCGATCCTACAGTGCAGCTCATGCTGCACTAGGGGACCAGTGCCATGCATCCACACTATGCCCAGTAATGTTACCGAGGCATAACCGGTTTCATATCCGTAACATTACAGGTGTAAACGTGAACCATTGCGGTAACGGTTTGGGCACTCTGTAACGTTACAGAGGGGTAGTGTGGACAGGGCCTAAGAGTCCTCTGTCCAGGTTTGGAGGCTGCACCATAGAAAGGCCATAGGGTGTAGGCAGTATAAAGGGCAACTAAAATTGTACATGGGCTGTGGCAAAAGCCCTGTGAGGAGAATGGGATCTCAACATATAAACCCTGAAAGAGAGGGGACATGATGGAGACCCACAAGTACCATACAAGGATGAACAGGGTGCTGGAGGGGGCTCCTTCAAATAGGAAAAAGGACCATGGGACATGATGAAGCTAATGGTGGGGGCAAGATGGATGTGAGGAATTACTACTTCACTGAAAGGGTAGTAGACACCTGGAACAGACTGACAGCATTATAGTGTTGGAGGTCAGGAGTGAAATGTGGTGGGGGCTTAAAACATGTGTGGTATATAGACATAGGGAAATCTCAGTAAATAAGCAGGGAAGAAGGAGGGCCATATGGGCCACAAGAGACCATTTAGAGTTTACAGAGAAGGACTTCACAGGAGCCTATGGTTGCAGTTGTAGCGAGGTCTGGAAACCACAGCAGAAGTGTGACCTAGAGTGAGGGCTCATCAGCAGTGGGGTTTGCGAGCAAGCAGTTTAAGGAAAAAAATCTGACAGTTTCTATGTGCTGGGGGAGCTCTGGTGGCAGTTGTAGTGAGATGGGGAAACCAGAGTGGAAGAGTAAGAGTGAAGGCTTATCAGTTTTTGAGGAAGCAGTGTAAAAAAAATTCTGTTTTTTATATCGAGAGGTGTGGCGAGGACACGGCAACAGAATGCAGAGGAGTGTGACAGCTTGGAGCAGCCAGTTGAAAAAGGTTTGGTAGAAAAGCAAAAAAAAAAGTTAAACAGAAACAAATGATCGCTGTATGATAGTGGGAAAAGGGGAGAAGTGTGACTAAATGGCAGGAGGCGTGGCTGAGGGACGGTCAACCTGGAAAAAACAAAACTAAAAGCAAGATACCAGTAAGCAGTGTCAAACAACGAGGGTGAGGGATGGGGATGTGTGACACAGTCCACCATGCACATTAATCAAGGATGACCGTAATAAATATATGTGTAAATGTAAGATTCTGCATGTATACACGTACATGCTCAGATAAAATGGATTTATCACACTCCATTTATGTCCACTCCTATTGCATAAATTTACTTAATATTTATAACCCATCAGGGCTCTTTCTCTTTAGTGCTCTGTGTTTTTAATTGTGAGCTGTCCTGGACCTTATGTTGTTCTTTCCTCCCCCAAATCCTTTTGTTAGCCCCTGGTACTTTGACATTAGCTGCTGTGCGACTCTATTGTATGCAGTGCTTGCTGCTTTCATGGTCCCGCCAGGGAGCCCACTGATTTCCCTGTTTGCCTCCCACCCACAGCTACTTTTAAGTCAAGTTCAGGCATTGCCCTTCAGCTGCACTGTGGATTTTCCTTTGTGGTCCCTATCTTGTGCATTTGCTCTCCCAGTCCCTTTCTACCAGGCCCTCAGGGCACCTACAGTCTGCCACCATGCGGCTTAGCTAAAGGTTCCTGCCACCTACTGCTGGCTACCCACGCTCCAGACCCTCGTGGGGGCTCTTCACATGCTACTTTGTGGCCGATGGGTAGAGGGAGACATATTTGCTCTAGTCTCTTCCCCCTCCCAAAAATATCCCATCTTCATTCCACACACATGGAGCAGGTTACAGCCTGAGTTCTGTGGGCTGAATCATAGACACATAGACCTTGATGGCAGATAAGGACTGCTTGGCCCACCCAGTCGGCCCATTTCCCTACCTAGTGGATAAGCTGCAGATCCTAGTTATCCAACAGCTGACTTCCTCCTACCCCCAATAGAATTGGTTCATGTCTGTTCCATGTATTCTGAAGTCCCCACTATTTTTGACCCCACAACCTCCTTAGGGAAGGCCATTCCATGTGTTCACCACCCTCTCTGTGAAAAATACTTCCTCATGTTGCCCTGGAGCCGTCCCTCTATCTTCAAATTTGGCCCTTGTTCTTGCACATCTCTTTTCTGAAAGATGCTACTCTTTGGACTTGTTGATTCCCTTGAGGTGCTTGAAATTTTCTGTCCTGTCTCCTCGGCCCTATTCTCAAGGGCATACATATTCAGCCTCTCTCTCTTTGTATGGCTTCTGGTGCAGACCCTTCGCTATTTTAGTTGCCCTCCTCTGGATTGGCAGTTGAAAGTGCCTGCCATTACTGTCACTGTAGTTCAGTAGCACTAAACTGTCTGCCTATCAACAGCCGCAGCATTTCTGGTCAGCAGTTTTCTGAACAGCCTCCTGCCTGCTACATACAGTCTGGGCCCAAGGACATCACCCCCCCACATTAGGTTCCAGGGGAAGATAATATATAAAAAAAATTGCCACTGTCCATGAGGGAGTGACCCATTATATCACCAGAGCTATACCTTTCAAACCACTGGCCTCCTGGGACAACTCAGACTCCTGAACCACCAGTGTCCCCTTTTTTAAATAATATAGGGCCACTAGCCCAAATGCATTCCCCTGCCCATCTCGACTACTTCTAAATTTATTGGTACCTGCAGGTCACCTAGGGTGCTAAAGGGGTTTTGCTGAGTCCCAAATACCACTTTATTCTCTGTGTTTTAGCTGTCTGCATTTTTATTCCATCTCTAGTTTCCTTACTTTGGCCTAGTTTGTCTTTTCCTCTGAAACTTCTCTTCCTTTACTCCTGTGCTATATATCGTTTTGTATCTCTCTACTCTTGCTACTATAACTTCCCATACTGATCTATTTTTCCTTTATTTCTACAGGTCTGGACAAACATACCAATCAGATAAGTATCTTTGTTTAATTCTAACACTCTAATCTCTCCTCTAGCACCTCCGACCCTTTGGGTCCCTTCAACCTTCTCTGTTCTTCCCTTTCAGGTCCTACCAGAATACCCCAAACCAAGGACACCCCAACTCTGGACTCCCTACATCTGATGGAGCAGGTAAGTCCTAATTACTTAACTGCCTTAGAATCATAGAAATCTGGTGACAGAAAAGGACCATTTTGGCCATTTGAGTCTGCCCCTTACCCCACCCCCAATCATCATCTTTGTCAAGAGACACCCCACTCTGCCCACTGGTCAGCTCCTGGTGTCTGTCCCATGCCCCCTTGAATCCTTTCACCATTTTTGCGCACACCACCTCTTCCGGTAGTCAGTTCCTGGACTCCACCACCTTCTCAGTGATGTAATGCCCCCTCACATTGCCCCTAAACCTTCCTTCTTCTAATCTTAGTTTATGATCCCTAGTTCTAGCACTTATCTTCCTTGCAAATAAGCTTACTAGTCTCCAGTGGGTACAGATCAGATTCCCTCCACCTCTCCTCATAGGGCTGCCTATGCATAGCGTGCACCATCGTGGTTGCCCTTGTCTGAACCCTTTCAGTCCTGTCTTATATCCTTGTGTAGGTGAGGCCTCCAGAACTAAACCCCATACTGCAGGTGAGGCCTCACCATGGATTTATAAAGGCGCATCAGCACCTCCCTTTTTCTGTTTTATACCCCTCCGTATGCACACAGCATTCTATTCACTTTGCCCACCACTGTGCTGCACTGGTGCTCCGCCTTCAGGTTATCTGAAATTATAATCCCCAGATCTCTGTCCTGCTGAGTTTCCTTCCCCGTGTGAAAATGGTTTGCGGGTTATTACACCCATGTGCATTACTGTGCACTTTTTGGCATTAAATTTCAGCTGCCAAGTTTCCGACCACCTCTCCAGAATCTTTAGGCCCTCCCTCACTGCCTCCACCTCCCCTACCAGGGTGTCTACCCTATTGCAGATCTTCGTATCATCTACAAATAGGCACACCTTCCCCTGCAGTTCCTCCACTATATCTAACATACTAAACGCCAGCAGAATAGGCTGGGTGGTCTGTTGTGTCTGCTCGGTAGCCGGCCTCCTAATGGGTTCTTTCTTTCCCACCCAGCCCCAGAGAGGGTCATCTTCTTCTTCAGTTTAACCTTGAACCTATCCCACTTCCTCTTCAAGCCCTCCACTGTGCCCTCCTCCACCAGACTCCTGGACAGTGCATTCCAGGGCTCCACCACCCTCTCAATGAAGTAAGGTCTCCTGCATCCCCCCTGTAATTTCCCTCCTCTAGCTTCCACTCATGTCACCTGGTTGCTTCCCACCTTCTTTAGTCTGAACATCTCTTTGGCACCACTCCTGTTTATTCCTTTTACATATTTGAAGACCCCTATCATGTCCCCTCTCTCCTCTCCTCTCCTCCAGCGAGTACAGCCCAAGCTCTTCTAGCCTTTCCTCATACGGCCTTCCTCCCATGCTCTGAAGCATCCTGATTACCCTCCTCTGGACACTCTCCAGCAGTGTTGCATCATCCTTGAGGTGAGGTCTCCAGAACTGCATGCAGTACTCGAGATGTGGTCTGACCAAGGCATTATACAGAGGGAGGATCACCTCCCTCTTCCTGGACATAATCCCCCTGGCTATGCAGTATCCGGTTTGCTTTGGCCACAGTTATTCTGCAATTTTTAGTGTTGTTCATTTTGACGTCTACCACCACCCCTAGATCCCGCTCACTCATTGTGGCTTGCAGAATGACACCCCTGGGTGTATACATGGCCCGGGTTTCTGACCCTCGGATGCAGCACCCAACATTTCCCTGCATTAAACCTCAGTCCCCACCTCCTTGACCACCCCTCCAGAGTATCCAGGTCCCTCTGGACTGTCTCTCTCGCTTTGTCTCCGTCCGCCAATGCTCCCAGTTTTAAGTAATCCGCAAAGAGACTCATCCTACTCTTAACCGCCCTCCCCATATCGAAGACATAGGCATTGAACAGGAGTGGCCCCAGTACCGAACCTTGGGGAACCCCACTGGTAACCTTCGTGGAGGAGGAGGAGACTACCCACCACTACCCTCTGTATTTGCCCTGTTAGCCAATTTTCTACCCATCTGAGCAACTGTCCTCTCACCCCCCAATCTGAGCAATTGTCCTCCCACCCCCAGCTTTAATAGCAGCCCATTTTGGGGTACCGAATCAAATGCCTTACTGAAATCCAGGTATAGGACGCCTCCGGTCTATGCCGGTCCAGGGTCCCAGTCATAAAAATCTATGGGGTTGGTCTAACACGATCTCCCTTGGATGAAACCATAATGTTTGTCATCCAGTTGCCCCAACCTTTCCAGTTGCCTCCTGAGCCTATCCTTGATAATGCCCTCCATTACTTTGGCCACCACAGACGTTAGGCTGACAAGCCTATAATTCCCCATCTCGTCTCTAGACCCCCCATTAGTGGATAGGCAGCACATGAGCCACCTTCCAGTCTTGAAGCACCCATCCTGTCAGCAGAGAGGTGTTAGAGTGCTGCCAGTGGTGCTGCTAGCTCATCGGCCAATTCCTTCATAACCCTCGGATGCAACCAGTCTGGCCCCGGTGCCTTATCAGTTTTTAGTGTCCGAAGGGCCTCCTTCACCCTTTCCACTGTGATTTCTCCTCCTCCCAGCCCACTCCCTCATTTATCCACCCATCCCCTTCTAGACTTGGCCCAGCCTGTACCCTAACTTCTTTCAGTCCTCTCGACTCCATCTGACCTCTCGACTCTGCTGGCTCCCCTTCCTTCCCATTGGGCTGGAGGGATCCCCTGCCTCCCTTCGTAAATATCAAGGCAAAGTACTCATTCAGCACCTCTGCCTGATTTCTCCTGCCTCCTGAGTCCATCCCTCCTCAGTCTTAATCATGCTGATCTGTGCCCTCCCTTTTCTCTTCTCCCTTGTGTATCTATAGAATCCCTTTCCCCTGTTCGGATATCCCTAGCCAGGTTTTGCTCCCTCCTCACATTGGCTCCCCTCACCACTGTGATGACCCTTCCAGCCATCAACTCATACCCCTGTCCCTATCCCCTCAGAGCACTTAAAACATGCATAGGCAGCCTTTTTATCCCTCGCTGCCTCCTGCACCTCCCTGGTCCACCAACACAGCTTGTTGGCTCTACCATGCTTACGCCTCACCTTTGTATGGGAGTTAGTAGTCTCCTGCACCCCCCTTCTTAATGGCCTCCCACAAGCTGCCAGCATCCATGTCCGGCCTAATCTTGTCCAAGCTCCCCTGTAGAATCCTGCCCATGCCCACAAAGTCCGTTCCCCTGAAGTCCACTACTACTGTATTAGAATGGTTATCCTCCACCCCCCAGATACAGCAGAAACCAGACTGTAGTGTGATCACCACCTGCCAGTGGGCTGCACACCACCAGGCCCTTTATCTGGTCACTGTCTGCTAGGACACAATCCAGTATCCGCTCCTCCCTAGTAGGTTCCCCCACCTGCTGGACCAGGAAGGCATATTGGAACATATCCATCAGTCTCTGTTCCCTGGCCACAGAGGATGCCATAGTGTCCCAGTCGGTCCCCAGCATATTAAGGTCACCCATGATCACCATCATTCCCTTTCCACGGTCACAGTGCCCCTTGATGTTCTCAACTAGTTTGTCCTCCAGGGTCTCTTCCATCATTGGCGGTTCTGTACACCACCCCTACTTTCAATCTTTTACCTCCCCTCTTTTGTAGGGTTACCCAGATCTCCTCCGCCTCCCCCTACAGCCTCCACCACTCCACTAACTGCTATGTCATTTTTGACTATCAGCGTTACACCCCCTCCTCTTCCCTCTCTTCTATCCTTCCTGAATATTTTGTAGCCCACCAAATTTAGGTCCCAGTCATTTTTCTGAGTGGCCCATGTCTCAGTAATTGCTGCCGCATCCACTGATCCCTCAACCAGCATCACCTGGAGCTTGGGCATTTGTTGCCCATGCTCTAGCATTGATCAGGGCTGTCCTCCATCTTGACCCTCTCCCTTCTCCAGTCATCTCGACCCTGGCAGTCCCTAGATGCCCTTTCTTGCACAGCTCGGATGGATTTAGATCACAGTTACCTGCCTTCTTTTCATGCCCTGGACCTGGACCCTCGAGCAGCCTCCTGGAGCCACTCTTTTACTTAACCCCCCCTTTACAAGTTTAAACTCCACCTCTCGACTATGAATCCAGCAAGATTTTGTTTCAAGATCTCCCTTCCCTCCAAGTTGAGGTGTAGCTTATCCCTGGCATATAACCCCTTGTCCTCCCATGTATCCCCCAGTCCTTCACCAGCCCATACCCTTCTGCCCTATGCCAGTTCCTGAGCCACTGGTTCACACCTCTAAGTTTATGTTTGGTCTCCCTGGACACCCTAGGTACTGGCAGAATCTCAAAGAAGGAGATTGCTCTTCTATAGAGTGGTAAACCCTGGCCAGTTCTTGGAAACTTGCCTGGATTTCTAGTTCACTGTTCCCCTCTAAATCATTTGTTCCCAGATGTTTCGTCTGGGGATTCCCCGCATTCCAATGCTATCGAGTATAGCTGGAATTTGGCCTTGTGTATGGCTAGGCCTGGGATACATTTAGCCTTGACTGAGCTGCTTTTCTCCCCGCCCCTCCACTGGATGCCCCAGGTCATGGAGTCACCCAGCAGGATCACCTTCTCCACCCCCACTTTACTGGCCTGTTAGATTCCATCCAGGCTCTTCTTCTGTCTTCAACCCCAGCTTACTTCTCTTGTCCCTCAGCCTGGGATCACAAGCCTATGCTTGCCCTACCATGCTCATTCTTCTACCTATAGCTCCCAGCTTGCTCCTTGCCCCCAACCTCCTGGGTGCACAGATTGCCCCCCACCCAGATCTCCGTGGACTATTTCTGGGCTGGTATCCTCAGATCCCCACCCAGGCTCCTCTTTGCTTCCCCTTGCCCCCCTCCAAGTTCTGCATCCTTCACCCCATCTGCTGTGTTTCTCCCTACCCCCATCTTCCCCTCCTCTCCACCTCATCTGATTTCTCCCGCCCTGAAGCTGTCCTATCTAGAGTACTCCTTATCCTTGGTTGACTTCCCTAACCTGGATGCTTGCCCAACCCTAGTCCTCCCTTCTCCCACCCTGGCTTCACTCTGCACTCCCCCTTCCTCCCCACCTCCCTCCCACCTAGGCTAATGTCTATTCCCCCCTTCCCTTCTGTGGATCTGGCTCTCTCTCCCCTGCCTCATCCCCCCCAGCTTACTGACCAAACCCTCTCTGTCTGCCTGCTTCCCCCTCCTTCTGCCTCTCCACCTCATCTCCCGTATATACTGTAGCAAGGTGAATAGATTAGTAAGTGTGATGCTTGCCCCCGACCTGCTCTCTCCTGTCCCCCCTCCTTCTGGTCAGCCACCTCCTTACGAAGTGATTTCCGTACATTGCTTGTTTCATGCCCCACCCCTCATGAGTAACCATATGATCCTTGTCTACCTGTTCCCTGGGTTATGCCTTATTGGCCTCGTGTACTCTCATGAAGTCCTTTCCACACCTTTCCTCCCCACCCCTCCCGCCTTCCAGCTGCCTTCTGATCCCCTCTACTTCCTCCCTAAGACCTGCCAACTGAAAACACACTGGGCACCCTCTGAACCTCCTTGCCCAATTTAATATTATTGCTGCCCTGCACCCTGTACACCCAATCACTCTACCAAAGGTGCCCGCTTTGGCCACCCCCAAGTCTACCCTCATTTTAGGTGAGCAATGCGGCCCTCTAACAGAAATAATTCAGTCAGTGTTGCGCTAAAACCCAAGCAGTTTGTCCCCTCCGATTACAGCAATTTTCCCTCTTTCTTGACAGTACCCAGTTTTCTAGCCCTAGCAGTAGACGGTTCACAAGCAAAATTAGCCCATCACAACACTAGCCAGCTCAGAGGCCCTAGCAGTAATCGATTCACACAGTTTGCCTACTCTATCAGATGTAGTTGGCATACACAGTCATTTATACAGTCTGCTTCATTATGCCCCTTCCTGGTAGTAGTCAGCGTTGCCCAAGCAGCACAGTGTACAGGACCCTTTTCCCCCAATCAATAACAATCCAGCTTCCTAGTGTTCCAGTTCGCCCAATCTAGACTTGTCCTCCTCCAAGGCTCCGCCCTCACCAACCATTTAATAGAGGTCGGGGCCAGGGTAGGTGGTGTGGAACAAAGAACAGCTCTCCTCCTCTGATTGTGACTGGACTATTTGCCTTTTATGGCCTAGTCACACAGTCAAAGGTTCGCGCCCTATTCACTGATTGGCCGCTCCTTCCTGAGTCGCCGGCTCGCAAAGTTGTGGCTGATGTGGACCCGGTATGCATTGCCTGTCCCCTGCCAGCAAGAGCTTCCTTGTCGATCACCAATGTGATCCCATCTTCTCCCACTGTTGATGTAGCCCCAGAATGCCTGCCCAGACCACTTCCAGCGACAAGTCCCGGTCTGGAAAGAACAGCTCTCCTCCCCTGATTGGAACTGGGCTAATCGTTGCTATAGATATTAAAAAAGGATGGGTCCCAGCACCAGCCCCTGGGGCACACCACTGCCACCCTGGAATGCACCCCATTTGCCTTACCACCACCCTCTGGTTTCAGTCTTTGAACCAGTTCTCCACCCACCTTATGTTCTGTTCCACCCTAAGCCTTCCAGCTCATTTACCAGCCTTCTATGTGGCAAAGTGTCAAAGGCATTGCTGAAATCTGGGTAGGCCACATCCTCCTCCATCCACCTTCCTTGTTACCCAGTCAAAAAACTCAGTTAAGTTTGTCTGGCACAACCTGTCTCCCATAAAACCAAACTGCCTTGGGTCCTGGAGGCAGTATAGCACATTGGGTAAAGGCTCTGAGCTACAGATCTGGAGACCTGCGTTTGAATCCAACAGCCATCTAAGTGCATACTGTGTGATCCTGAGAGAGTTACTTAACTTCTTTGTGCTCCAGGTTGCATCTGGAAACAAGCTTCAGATTAGTGTGCTACTTCTGGTTAAACAATGTTCCCTTCCCCCACTTCCCCTATAGACCATTGACAACCAGATGCTCCACTATTCTTTCCTTCAGCAGTATTTCCAGTACTTTTCCCACTGTTGTGGTCAGGCTGACCAGTATGTAGTTCCTGCATCCTCCCTGTTAACACTTTTGTATAGTGGGACCACATCAGCCCTTCTCCAATCCCTGGGCATGTCACCAGTTTACAAAGATAGGGTGAACAGGGTAGTCGGAGGCCCTACTAACACCTCCCTTAGCTCCCTCAGTGTCCAGAGGTGCATCTATCTGGCCCATAGTCTTATTGCTGCCAGTTCCATGAGGATCCTTTCTTTTGCAAATGGAGCTGTGTCCTTTTCTTTGATCTCTCCATCCTTATTAATGCTGGCCCATTTCCTGCCCCTTCCTTTGTAAAAACCGAACAGAAGTATTTGTTCAGTATGTCTGCTTTTTGGCGGTCATCTTTTACGCTCCCTCCATCCATCCTTTTCAGACACTAAATATCTCCCCTTGCCTTCCTTTTCTCCCTGATGTACCTGCATGTAAAAGGTTTTGTCCCTCCTTACCACAATATCCACTGGCTGGCTTGTGTCAAGGGTCCCACATAAGTGTGGGTCTGGTGCCAATGTGCACTTTGCATGTGGAAACCTTTTGGTTTGCCTGCTGTGTGCTGTAGTGTAGTGGATTATGATGACTGGTTTTGCTGGATTCTGCACTGACAGCTTCATTTACAGCAGATCCTGGAGTTCTTTGTGGTGGGAGATTGTCCTACAGTGCATGTTAAGAGTTTATATAGGCTCTCAGCTTTGGTTTACTGGCCCCACTGAACTCCCTGAGCTAAGTTCTGTCACAGACTGACTTATCCTCTGCAGAACAGCAGAAGTGGAAAACATCTGATAAGAGACTGTGTAGGCTCAAATGTGCACTGCAGGCTATTGGAACTTCTATTGCCTGTTGCCAGCTGCAGGGAGTTCTGGGACTGGTTGTGTCTGTGTATATCTGCCTAGAGATAGTCATAGTTGGCCTGCTGTGGTGTGCTATACTGCAATGGATGGTAGTTGGAAATTCCAAATCGGTTGGGGGGGACTTAGAGGAAGGATTAGGAAGTACTTCTTCACTGAGAGGGTGGTGGACAACTGGAATGGGCTGCTGAGAGAAATGGTGGGAGGGTTCACGAGGGCATGGGATAAGCACAGAGGGCAACTGGCATGGGGGGACTACAGAAAAGGCCTAGTGAATATCTAGGCAAACTGGGCAGACTAGGGGGGCTTGCGGTCCCTTTCTGCCATGACATACCTGTGTTCCTGTGTATTCTACAGGCAGATTGGGAAAAGGGAGGGGGGGATCCGCTACACCACCAGGGAAGCATTCATTGTGCCTTGAATATCTGTTCCTTGGTGTCTTTATCCTACCCTGTGTTGGTTGATATGTGGAGCAACATGACAACCTACCCCCCAAAAAAGATAAGTTCTAGGGGCATGGGCAAGGAGTCCTCCTCCTCCCTCCCCCAACCATGACATCCCCTGAGTGACCAAGTCCATTCTAAAAGCCAGGTTGATGGTGTGGTACAGGTCTGGTATCTCCCCCCCAACCCACATTTTTTATTTTAACCTCTACAGAGCCTTCCCAACTGACCCAGCTGATCAGTATTTTTATTTTTCATACTGACCCATTTTCCCTTTTATATCTACAGGTCTGACAGGACATTGACTGGGAGTAGGAGGACACTGACCATATGTATCAGATAAGTATTGTTTTTTTGTTTACCCTACATTGTTTGTCATATAATAGTTCACAACGAGCTGCAGATCCTTTGTGAGCCCATTGCTGTTCTTGTTTTACAGGTACGAATGGCTGCTATGGGAGGCACTGGGTTGGAGCTGTACCTTGTGCTTTAGAAAGGAGACTATGAGCTGGGGGGTATGGGATGGGCATCAATGTTGAGAACTCCAGGGAACACCACACAACCAATTTGCCAAGACTCGTGAGGCTCAAACCCTGTTTTTCATTTTCTTGCTTTGTGTGCTTTGCATTCTAATGCCTGCATTAATGTAGTGTTTTTGTTTTGCAACAAGTACTGTCTGTGTGTGTGTGTGTGTGTGTGTGTGTGATAACCCACTGTATGGTGTGCAGTCACGCTCTGATATACGCACACCTTGGTGTGTGTTGTTGCACATGAGGCCGCAGGCCGAGTGCATCAACCACCCGAGCCGTGTGTATATCACTGTGCTTCCACACACCACACAGTGGGTTATCTATCTTATAAAATGGCAAAATGGCAAAATTGTTTTGGAGGGGAGTAAAAGTGCAGGTGTGTGGTTGCACTACGATATACGCACAGTCACCTAATCGTGTTTGTCCAATGTGATTGATAATCCCATTATAGATAGATATATAATATAATATATATATATATATATATATATAGTGTGTGTGTGTGTGTATATATATATATATATATACACACACACATAGAAAGAAGATACACACACAGACACGCACACACACATATACATATACATACACACACGTCACTCGAACAGCCCCTTGATACCGAAAATAATTTTCCACACCGTGCATGTGCTCCCAGTCTGAAGAGGCTCTCTTCTCCTTTTGAAGATGAACCTGGAAATACTGGTGAGGACCTGCCTATCAGGGAGGCTCCCATACCAGTTTCTGCAAACCAGAACAATTGTTGGTCATTCCTTTACCTAAATGTCCACCCCCTTCCTTGTGACTTTGAGTCAAACATGGGGTAACAGACTTTAGTACCTCCTATAGACATAGCCCCCAAGATCTCCATCTTCTTTGTAATTCACAGATGACTTTCTCACTCAGGAACCCTTAAGCAAAGCTTCCTCTGCTGAGGTTGTAGATACTTGCAGATGAATACTGTTTTGTTTTTGTTGAATTTTATGCGACGCCATCTTTAATGCAGCCTAATACACTGAAACAGAACTACAACACTGCTGACAGGAGTGCTACCAAAATCACACTGCACACTGAAGTGCACTACAGGTGTTGATGCAGTGCTAATTAACATAATTCACACACACTGAAAAAGCAATGCAACACTGCTTCAGGCAGTGTTGAAAACACTGCTAATTGCAGTACTTTTTGCAGTGTGATTACAGTTTTAATTAACATAATTCGCACACACTGTATCAGCACTGTATGTACACCAAAAGAGACCTGAAGATGCACTGATTAAACACTGATGGACTGCATTATGAAATGAAGTGTGCAGGAAGTGTACACTGCTACTGTAACACTGAAATAACACCATATAGTGACTATTTGAACACTTCACTTCCCTCTGGGATATTATAAATTCCACTGCTATCTTTTAATAGGACAGGAATAGTGTCAGCATGGATAAGTTAGTAGTAATGGCCTTTATAATAATAAGTTCATTCCCACAAATCTGAGCAGGAACTTATCCAGTTAAGCCATTGCTCATTTTCAGTGGGTTTCTACATTCATACACAGACAATGTTTGTAATATAAACCACACATAAATAGGTGCAAACATGGAAACGGAGAGAAACCAAATTACAGTTAGGCATCAGGTCAAATCACAAGTGTGTCTCCAAAGATATCAGAGTTGACACATTTGACCACGCATAGAATTTTCATGTTTCATTCGGCCAACCCCAAAGGTTGGACAATATGGAAAGGGGCTTCATTACTTCGATATAAAGCTAAGATCATAACTGACCACGTACGATGGGTTCTGACTCAGATCTACGGTTAACAGGAACAGAGTTCAAAGGACTTGGTCTGGTAAAAGATAAAGATGACTTGCTCTTAACCAACTTTGTGTAAAGAAGTTGGTTTTCCATTCCATGAGCAGATCTCAATCCATTTAGTGTATGGACTTACTGTTTATGACACTTAAACATAAAGCTTTGGATGTGTAAACTCTTATGGACATGGAGTCTTAATCTAAAAAGTTGATACTGTAGAAGCCACTGACTTAGTATGCAGTTAATGGGGACATTTGCTTTATTGGGACATCCAGCTAGGAACCAATTAAGTGGCAATGTATTCTAATGAAGGCTTTCATCACTTAAAAGGGATGGATCTGTCGGTTTATAGAGACACCTTGTCCCATGTTCACAACCCTTCTGTATGTTCCCCTACTTTTCTACAGCTCTCCCTCATTCAAAACACAGCCTACTCCATAGTTTCAGCTCTACAATCATTTAGCCATCTCTCTCTCTCTCTCCTTGGTACAGCTGTCTGTGCAGGTACTCAAATGCACATCATACTGCAGTGCAGTGACCAGGAATTCTATTGCTGTGGTCACGTAGGGAAGGCAGCACTCTTTTCTAAAGAGTGCAGTGGGAAGGAAAAGATAGATTTTGCACATGTCAAAGGGATGACAGGGTGCACAAGTGTAGGTAGATGCTCAGAGGCATATTGGAAATGGGTCTCCTAAAAATTGGGGCAGCCACTTAATGGGGATGAAAGGGTGTCAAAGCAGCGGCACCCATTAAGAAGCTTCTCCTGTAATACAGTACTTTCACCTCTCAGTCACAAAGCTGTGGGCCAAAGTTTCATATTAGGGACTTGGCCACATACTCAGAGCTGACATTGCAGGGCCGTAGTAAAATATGATGCCATGCTGGACGTGCTACACTTCAGATGAGACATTAAAGAGCAGCTACTGCCTTCAGGAGAACTTTAACACAACATAATATTTTGACACATTTTGGCTTGTATTTCACTCTAGTCCTGTATTCCTACTCCGTTATTTATTACTGGTGTATTTTGCATGAAAACGTGATCTCTGCTCCTGAAGAGTTCATCTATTCCTGTTGCTTTCTCCCTACCTGAAGTCATAATGCACCGCTTGTGACATCACAGTTACTTCCATAGCAACAGAGTGTGATGTCACAACAGGGGATTATGACTTGAAGTAGGGAGTAACCTATAGAGGCAGATAAACTCTAAGGGATAAAGATCATGTATTCATGCAAATTTCCTCAGTAATAAAATAATATGGAGGAGAACTCTATAGAATATATATGGAATGCAAACTGAATCACACCTAAATATCATGTTTTTCAAAGTTTTCTCGGCGGCGTCAGCAGCTCTTTAAACAAAGTCTCTTCTGCCTATTTCTTGGGGCTGTCCAGCATTAAGAAAAAGATCCCATGGCACATTTTGTAAGAGTAGTGGATTAATTGCCGCTAGTGTTCTGGCTAACATTTCTCCATCCAGAAATACAGGTTGTGATGCAAGTGTCCAGCTGCCCGTGTGTGTGTGTGTGTGTGTGTGCGCGCTCGCGTGTGTCTGCATGCAGAAATCAAATGCTTGAGTACTGTAGTGCAAATGATGGCATACAGGAGCTCTAGTGCTCTAATGAATTGCTTTGTGTAGGGCATTCAGATAGAGGGTGCATGAAAAGCACCACTCAGAAACTGAAATTCATTCATTCAATGATTTATTTGTTCATTCTAGTTTAGAAAGTCCTCATTCATTGAATTTGTTGGTCATTCTATTTTCTAATCAACATCTGTCGTACAGTATCTTTGTAAAACTTGTTTATACAGGTATAGTAACCAACAGCGTTTTTTTCAGGGGTGTCATTCATTTGACAATAACAGGAGGAGAAGAATTATTTGCATTTCTATAGTGGTTATCATACACATTGTATCCCAAAGGGCTTCATAAGCAAAGCAATGGCCCCTATGCACAAAGGGGTGTATTGTCTATGAGCCACGGATCAGTGGTGCATAGGCAACAATGAGACACTGAGCCATACATTGGGTTCCTGTGGACCCCCAATGGCATGCACGAAAGGGACTTGCATCCCTTCTGCACTGGATCTCCTGTCCGTTCATGCAGCTACGTGCGTGGATGGTCCGGGGCATGTCAAAGGGCATACCCACATTCCATGATGTTCACAAAGGTGCAGAGTGCCAGGTGAGGGGGTGCAGGATATGGCAGCAAGAACCCTGCCATGTCCATTGCGTGCCCCCCAAGAAGAAACCCACAGACTATGAAACATGACCCCCCCAACAGTGCTGGCCCAGCCATCTGGTTAGAAAGGAAGGGCTGGGGCACCTTTCCAGAATCCCCTGCTCATGTGGATCAGGGGAGACACTTCGGGACCCAAGATGGGCATACAAGCCTGTGTCCTCTGATCTGCTGTCATGCAGCTGTGCATTGGCGGGCAGGGCCATGGACAGGCACCATGCAGTGGCATATGTATGTACATACTGGTCACCGCGTGCCTGTCCATAAGCGTGGAGGTGTGCGGCCAGGGTAGGAGCTTCTCGTGCATGGTGCATGGGCACCAATGTGACAGCGTGGTAGCGTAGTGGCTATAAGCATGAAGTGGCAGTAATTCTGCTCATCAAGACCCGCACACAGCTGTGGACAATTGACTGAACTAGGGCTTGTGTACCAGTACACTGGGGAAAATTCTCACTCTGACAAAGGAAGAGAGAGATTTAGGGTATTGCAGTACCGTACAATTTAATACTATCTGGCATACATGTCTCTTGGGTCTGACTTTACACAGCTGAAGCACTCCTGTTCTTTTTTTTCCCTTGTTTGGTTTTCTATCTTGAAATCTGGGAGGAGTTACATTTTCTTTTTTACTTCAGGTTTCCCTTTATTATTTTTCTCTGTGCATAATTCAGGATCCATGATGAGTCGTCAACAAAATATTTGTTGAATGACCCGACAGCGAAACCGGCAGGTCGACTGCATTTTGCAGTCGGCTGCCCATTTGCAGAAGCAACAAGTGTTTTCTTCAGGGGACTTTGCCCCTCGAACCCTCCATGCGGGGGGCTGTGCCCCTCACACCCCCCACTTAGGATTTTCAACTCCGAGTTGGAGTTGAGTCAGGGGGGTGCAGGACCCCCTACAGACAGTGCTGGGTGTCAGCGGGTTCCCTACAGTGATGTGGTGCTGTTGTCACTGTAGGGGATTCCGCTGTCGACATGTCGATGTCAGGGATGTATTCTCATAATTTAGGGACCTGACTGTATTGGCCAATCCTTCATGACTGTGGGTGTGTAATTTTGTATATGATTTGATTATTAATAATGAAATGCCCCACTCTAACAATAAAGTCCCTTGGGTGCAGCGATAACACTTCTGCTTCTGACACCCGGTGATCTAGGTTCAGAACTGAGCCTCAGTTGTCAGGGGCTGCAGGAGGGAGGAGGAGGAGGAGGATTCAGCATCCCAGAGGATGATCTCCTTTGGGAAGGAAGGGCCACGTGTTCCTCTGCACTTTTGTTACCTGGGTGACCTCGGGTGGTGGTGCAGGCTGCAGCTATGATGGGAGGATGGGCACCTCCTGCCTGGGACATAAGCATGCTTGCGTGCTCATGTCCAGTCAGTCCTTGCCCATGAGACACCTTGGGAGAGGGGAAGAAAACAGGGGAAAAAACCTGCTTGGTCAAGCAGAATGAAGCTGTGTTCCTCCACAGGCCAGCAGCACCCACTGCGACAGCCTAACACCACTTCTGGGATAAACTAAAATCAGGCCTGGGAAACCCGAGGGGCTCCACCATATGGTGTAAACTGTGAGGCACTGAAGTGGCAGGTCGTAAGCCCTCGGGATGGCAGTTTATGAGGATGGCAGGTAACAGGGGTGGGGGTGGGGACACCAGGTGATGGGGCCAGCTGAACAGAAAATGGGGAGCATAAGGCATAAACAAAAAAAAAAAAAGAAAAGAAAAAGTCTTGGGTACTTCCACCTGGACAACATCAACAATGGTTAGAAAGCCGGCTCGTTGGCGCAGCAGTTGGATTTCCACTTGAGATGCCGGCAACCCGGGTTCGGGAACGGACTTGGGTCGCTGGAGAGCCGGCCGGGGGGGAGTAGGCTTGAGCGTCCTACAACTGCTCGCCTACTCCAGGGGGAGGGAGGGGACACGGCTCGCTGTCTGGTACCCCCTGGCTGAGGCCAGGGATATCAGCAGCAGAGCCCTGATGCACATGGGGGCATGATGAACGTCAGCTCCGCCTAGACGTTTGTGGCACACCACGTCCCAGGGAGAAAAAAGGAAAATCCGGCCTCCTGGTCTGCCGGATGATGGCTGCCTCGCTCCTATTGGCCCGAGATGCTCCGACGCCTCCAAACCCACCTCAGCAGCACTCAGGGACTGATGCCTAGTGCGCTGGCTGGCCCTGCCCCGGCGCCTTCCCCCTCGGAGGAGGAGGACCCACCCAGCATAGGGATACACCGGGCCACCCCTGGGTCGGCTGTGATCTGGGGTGTGGGGAGGGGGGTCGGGTGAGGGGGTCACAGGAGGCATGTGCAGCCGGAAGGAGTGGCAGACCAGAGGCAAGTAGGAGGGGATAAATAAAAAAAAAAAGCGCAATGGTTAGAAGGGACCTCAGTTTAACATCTCATCCAAAGGATGGCACTAAGGCTGCGCAGACAAGTAGTATTCAGGACAAATATAAAGATATACTGCACTTTTTACAAATCCAAATTTCACTCTTAAATATTTGTGTTAGACCACGTAAAGTAGCAAGAGCCCCGAGCTGTGACTGCTGTGACACTCACATAACTATTACTGCTCACAAGAGGCATGCATATTTTAATGATAATTCTGCATATTTTAAAACGTCTCAAACCTGTGGTCTTGTGCCATTATTAACAAGAGAAGCAAGTCTGAAATGCGAAAAAAAGATATTTTGCAAACACACATATGTAAAGGAATGAAACTACACTTACAAATATCAGAGACACGAATACTGATACAAATACAAGAGACCAGTTGGTTAAACTGGAAATGTTTATGTTGGGGGAACTCTCACATCTAGATTTCTAGATGGTGGAACTGTCATTTCTAGGTGGGGGAACTCTTCTATAGTTGTCAGTGGAGAAAGATGACAGAGGCAGTGGAATTAGCATACATTTTTTTAAGAGGTGTTGGAACTGAGTTCCTGTGGGCTCCTGCCCAATTTAACCCCTCTATGAATATCAAAAACCAGCCCTGGATGGCGCACCCTGACAGTACAGCAACCCACCCAGTACTGCACTGGAGTGCTGGAATTTGGGGCATGAGCCCAAGCCTGGTGCTGGACTAGAACCCATAACCTTCTGGCCCACAGGCATATGGGTTATCAACTGAGCCACAATTACACTTTTTTTTTAAACCAAGAAAAAAAAACCCTATGCAAAAGCAGAGCGGAGCAAATTTATAAAAAAGCGACACCAGCAAATGTGCAAGGTCATGATATCAGAGATAAGGTGGAGAGTTAATATTTATAAGTTTCATCTGATTAGCTCTCTCCAGCGTTCACCTTTTAAACCCTTGCAAATCAGAAATGTATTTATAAAAAAAAAAAAAACTTGGCATGAACGAAGCCAGATGCATTTACGTTTGCCTACTGCAGACCACAGCGGCAGTCTGCAGTCAGCGGAAGCTGAAACCACAGCAGGGCCTTAACAACAATAGAAAACAAATCAAATAGGAAAACTATCTATCTATATATACTTTTATATACATACATATAGAATAAAAATTGGGGCGAAGCTGCGTTTTAACCCTTCAGAATCCGGTGCACCTGGCAGGGTGTGCTGTCAGTTTGAAAATCAGATAAAGATCCTATACTCACATTGTGGCTCTTGGTTCGGTAGGATGCGATGATGCCCCACCTCCCCACCCTCAACTGCTCATCCTGGTGTCGCCAAGCCAGCATAACAAGTATGATTGACTAGTGAAGCCAGCAAGTGCACTGCACACAGTGCTGCACTCAAGGAGCTGGATGTTTAAAACTTTTAGAGCCCTGCCAGGCATGCATATGTCACAAAGGGCTGCCTGTGGTATTTTGAGATTTCTAAAGCCCATTTCTGCCTTGCTGGTTACAGATATTTTTGTGGCTGTTCACTGCCACAGCAACACACTTTGGAATTGTATATTGGAGAGGTGATTCACCCACTGCCTGCATTTGTGATCTGTCGAAGCAGAGATATGTAAAATGATCTATTACCCTCCCCCCCACACACACACACAGAGGCACACACTTCAAACATTCAGTAGGGACAAGACATCTCCCCTCCCCCCCATGTATTTTCACATGGCCAATTATTTTTTTTTAAAGAGAATTTCTGATTCCCAGCCAGCAATGTTCTGCTGGCATCAGCAGAACTCACACAAATATTTCCAAAACCCTATATTTCAGGATCATCTCTTCTTCATTACTAAAGACATTTTTCATTAAAAGAAGATCATTCTCCCTTAGACCTCCTCTCTTCATACTGCATAGACCTGCTGTGAAGTCATAGTCTTCGATCAATGACATCACAAGTGGTTGCCATGGAGATGATTTTGATTTTACAAGCAGGGAAGCATGACTTCAGGGCAGGAAAAACAGCAGGAGCCAATGAGGTGTGAGCAGCAAAGAAGAAAACTGGAAAATCACTTTAATGTTTTAGGGTCCAATACACAAAGGAGGCCCAGATATGTGCTAAAGTTGACTATCTGGGTGAGTATCCCATGTGCTTCCAAATCAGATTCACACAACCCAATCCACAGTCCCTGGCACCTTCACATGGCACGTGGCAAGGAGTGCAGGGACAAGGGGCCTTGATGGGGTGGAGCGAGGCCAGACTCTGGGCATCCAGTCAAATGCCCAGGCAGTTGCTCAAGTGCATCTCCTGCTTCATGTGGAGTAGTGTATTGTGGGATATAATAGCCCTTAGCAGCCCTTAAAGGTCTACCATATTTCTATACAGGGAATGTTAGTTTTACAGTGAGCTACTGTGTCTCTGTATGGGGAATGTTAGTTTTACACAGGGCTACCATACCTCTGTATAGGGAATTTTAGTTTTACAATAGGCTACCATACCTCTGTATAGAGAATGTTAGTTTTACAGTGGGCTCCTGTATCTCAGTATGGGGAATGTTAGTTTTACACAGGGCTACCGTACCACTGTATAGAGAATTTTAGTTTTACAATGGGCTACCATACCTCTGTATAGAGAATGTTAGTTTTACAGTGGGCTCCTGTATCTCTTTATGGGGAATGTTACTTTTACAAGGGGTTACTGTATCCCTGAATGGGTAATATTAGTTGTACAATGGGCTACCGTATCTCTGTATGGGGAATGTTAGTTTTGCAATGGGCTACCGTACCTCTGTATGGGGAATGTTAGTTTTACAAAGGGCTACCATACCTCTGTATGGGAAATATTAGTTTTGCAATGGGCTATAGTATCTCTGTATGGGAAATGTTAGTTTTACAGTGGGCTACAATATATCTCAATGGGTAACGTTACTTTTACAAAGGGCTGCTGTATCTATGAATGAGAAATGTTAGTTTTACAATGGCTACTGTATCTCTCTATAGGGAATGTTAGTTTTACAATGGGCTACCGTATCTCTGTATTGGGAATGTAGGTTTCACAATGAGCTACTGTATCAGAGAATGAGAAATGTAAGTTTTACAAGGGCTACCTTATCTCTGTATTGAGAATTTTAGTTTTACAATGGGCTAGTGTATCTCCGTGTGGGGAATGTTTGTTTTTCAATGGGCTGCCATGTATCTATATGAGGAATGTTACCTTTGCAATGAGCTACCATATATCTCTATGGGGAATGTTAGTTTTACAAAGGGCTACCGTATCTCTGTATGAGAGATCTTAGTTTTACAAAGGACTACTTTATCTCTGCATGGGGAATGTTAGTTTTGCAATGGGCTACCATATCTCTTTATGGGGAATGTTAGTTTTACAATAGGCTACCCTATATCTCTGTGGAATGCTAGTTATACAAAGGGCTACCATATCTCTGTATGGGGAATGTTAGTTTTACAATGGGCTACTGTATCTCTGTGTAGGAAATGTTTACTTTGCAATGGGTTACCGCACCTCTGTGTTGGGAATGTGAATTTTACAATGGGCTACTGTATCTCAATATTGGAAATTTTAGTTTTACAATGGGCTACTTTGTCTCTCTATGGGGAATGTTAGTTTTACAAATGGCTGCCATATCTCTGTATGGGAATGTTAGTTTTACAAAGGACTACTATATTTCTGTATGGAGAATGTTAGTTTTACAATAGGCTACTGTATCTCTCTATTGGAAATGTACATTTATCAATGGGCTACTGTATCTCTGCATGGGAAATGTTAAATTACAATTGGCTACTGTATGCCTGTGTGGGAAATGTTAGTTTTACAAGGGGCTACCATATCTCTGTATGAGGAATGTTAGTTTTTCAAAGAGCTGCCATACCTTTGTATGGGGAATGTTTGTTTTACAATGAGCTACTGTATCTCTGAATGGGAAAAGTAGATTTTACAAGGGCTACTATATCTCTCTATGGGGAATGTTAGTTTTACAATAGGCTACTGTATCTCTGTATGGGGACTGTTAATTTTACAATGGGTTACCGTGTCTCTGTATGGGGAATGTTAGATTTACTATGAGCTGCTGTACCTCTGTGTTGGAAATGTTTGTTTTACAATGGGCTACTGTATATCAATATGGGAAATGTTAGTTTTACAATTGGCTACCATATCTCTGTAGGAGGAATATTAGTTTTACAAAGTGGTACAATATCTCTGTATGGCGAATGTTAGTTTTACAAAAGGCTACCATATCTCTGATGGGGAATGTTAGTTTTACAAAGGGCTACCTTATCTCTCTATGGGGAATGTGTGCAATATCTCACTGTGGGGAATGCTAGTTTCATAATGGGATACCATATCTCTGTATGGGGAAAATCTTAGCTTCATAATGGGCTACCATATCTCTGTATGGGAAATGTTAATTTTACAAAGGGCTACCGTATCTTTCTATGAGGAATGTTAGTTTTACAATGGGCAATCATATCGCTGTGTGGGAAATATTAGTTTCACAAATGGCTACTGTAACTCTATAATATATTATTATATTTATATTATATTATATTAATATATTATTATTGCTCTCTATATATTATTGTGTAACTTCTTTTTATTGTGTAACTATGTATTATTAAGTTGACCTTTGCATGTATGTATACCCCCCATTCCTTCGACGTGGAACCTTTGTAAATGAGCAGTTCCTGTTCAAAGGTATTTGTAATCCTAGATTTCAATAAAATAATATAAAAAAAATATAAGGGGAATGTTAGTTTATAATGGGATACTGTCACAGTATAGGGAATGTTAGTTTTACAAAGGCTTCCTGTATCTCGGTATGGGAAATGTTCATTTTACATTTGGCTACTGTATCTCTGTATGTGGAATGTTTCTTTTACAAAGGGCTGCTGCATCTCTGCATGGGGAATGTTAAATTTATAATGGGCTACTGTATCTCTGTATGGGGAATGTTAGTTTTACAATGGGCTACCATATCTCTGTGTGGGGAATGTTAGTTTTGCAAAGCGCTATTTTATTTTTGTAAGGGGAATGTTAGTTTTACAATGAGCTACTGTTTCTCTGTATGGGGAATGTTAGTTTTACAATGGGCTACCATATCTCTGTGTGGGGAATGTTAGTTTTACAATGAGCTACTGTTTCTCTGTATGGGAAATATTAGTTTTTACAATGGCCTACCATATCTCTATGTGGGAAATGTTAGTTTTGCAAAGGGCTACTGTATCTCTGTGTAACCCTACCCCCCTAGGCAACACGACGACAGTCCTCATCCTTTGCTGGAGAGCGATTACCTCAATCATTATCTAGGGAGTCGGAGTGGGGGCACATAACAACAGAAGGACCTTGGCAATGGTGGGTTTTTACACAGTCTGGGGGGGGGCAATAAATTAGACAGAACTCACACAAATTCAATGTCCAGAAGAAGGAGTAGAGTCATGCTGCACGACTTTATTTTGCCTAGATAGTGTGACAGAAAATTGATGCCCAGAGGGGCTTTTGCAGGTGCAGAACGAAGTACACAAGATCCACAACACTGTAGTGATTTACTACAAATACAAACAGTTTGAGCCCTCCGTCCATCCTACTTCTGGGCAAATGTACCAGGACAGAGATTATCCAAGATGTGAACACACACAAGCTGTGGGTTTGCCAAAGCAACATTCTTGTGGTGGAGTTACCACGCGGGCATACAATCCTGGCAGGGAGGGCAGTGCCTGACTCCCTATTTAAATTATGAAAAACCGCTTCTCCTCATCAACTGGACCGAGGCCTGCAGCTCAGCTTCAGTAAAAGGCCAGACAATACTTTATTCACACATAGTCATGAACTGTGATGGCACCATTTGCATTTAACAGTCCCTTTAGTTCTGATGAAACACTTTGCATTTCATTACTGTGAAGGTGTCAGCTTAACTTTTAAACTGTCTTTCAAGCAGTTTTGAAGAGAACCATTGTCCCCAGACCTTCAGGTGCCCCTAGCTGAAAGGCAAACCTGTTTTTCCAGTTCTGAAGTGACAAATTCCAAAGTACAATGCATTTCCATGACTAGAGGGCTCAACCTGGCTAGACCAGTCCTGGGCAGCACTTTTACACAAATCTTTACAGATGGGGATGGCCCCAGTAGCTACTCACTGTTATCAGTCCCACAGGAAATGTGAAGAATTCACCCCCATGAGGGCATCACACAGAAGATGGCAGCTACCACAACCCGACGTGCAGACCGTACTGTTACCAAACAAGGGCGCAAAGGAAAAGGGGGGGCTTCCCTCTGGCATTCGATCTGTCCACAGGCAGAACACCGACTGACTTACTCGAACTGAACTCTGAACTGACTCTGAGATCAAATCTCAACTGCAGCACTCCAAGTTGTGGGTCTTGCTGCTGCCAAGAGATACAAATTCCATTTTAGAACCCTCTGATCAGCAGAGCTAACTAGCTGGCTTAAAGGGGCCCTACAGGGATTTTACCCTTGTGTTGCCCAAGCCAGGTCCTACCCAGACTACACTGAAAAAAATGAGTTCTAGTAACCCATGGGAACCTGGGTGCCACATCTGTATGGGAAATACGAACATATGAAAATTACCACTAGAAAAATGCCTTATGGTCTACCAAGTCTGCTCAATTGTGCAGCTAGCAGCCCTTATTCTGCAGCTGCCCTTCCCTCCCTTGTCCCCTTTGACCCTCCCTTTTGTCCTGTCCCATCCCCTTTTGAAGCCGCCCACTGTACTACTGGATACCACATCTGCTGGTAACGTTCCCCAGCCACCACCCTCCCTGTAAAAAGTGTCTTCATCTCCCTCCTGAACCCCCCCAGTCTCATATCATGGCCTCGGGTGTCCCTCCCTCCCTTAGTTTGAACTGCCCCACCATGCAAGACTTGTTTATTCCTTTCATGTACTTGAAGGTTTCAATTATATCTCCCCTTTCCCTCCTAAAAATGTAAAAATGCTAGTGTTACAGAGGGCTAATGTATCTGTATAGGACATGTTAATTTTACAATGGGTTACCATATCTCTATAAGGATAATGTTTGATTTACAGTCGGCTACCATATGTCTGTGTGGGAAATGTTAATTTTACAAGGGGCTACAGTATATCTGTATTGGTAATGTTAATTTTACAAGGGGCTACAGTATATCTGTATTGGTAATGTTAATTTTACAAGGGGCTGCTGTATCTCCGTATGGGAGATGTTAGTTTTACTAAAGGCTGCTGTATATGTGTGGTGAATGTTAGTTTTACAATAGGCTACCACACCTCTTATTTTTTGTGTTGTTTTTTTACCAGGAGAGACACACTAAGCTGAAGCTTGTTTACAGGTGCGACCTGGGAGCACAATGAAGTTAAGTAACTTGTTCAGGGTCACACAGTATGCACGCCTCTGTATGGGGGATGTTTGATTTGTAATGGGCTACTCTGTCTCTGTAAGGGGAATGTTAATTTTACAGTGGACTACTCTATCTCTGTATAGGGAATGTTAATTTTACAGTGGGCTACTGTATCTCTGTATTGGCATTGTTAGCTTCACAAAGGACTACTTTATCTCTGTATGGGGAATGCTAGATCTTCTTCGGGGATATCTCCCTTCAGTAAGCCACACCGATAAGCAGTCTCTGTGAGCGTCACACAGCTAATAGTCGTGGAAAGCAATGGGCACCATTGCTTGTAGTTCAGAAAAAGGGGCAGCACACACATAGGCAGTGTCTTTAAAGGGCACCAGCAGATTAGGCAGTCACTATGGAGCACCATAGCTTGAATAAACGGCACCACACAAGTTGGCAGTTTCTTGGGATGGCACCAAAAAATTAATCAGTTACTACGGGACCATGCAGTTAGTAGGTAGTTCGTTGAGCATAGGAGCACCACACACGTTTAGATAAAGGGCATCAAATACTTAGGTTTCTCTTTAACACAAAAGGTAATGACACTTTAAGTGCAGTTCCACAGGCAGTCTCAATAATTAGGTACACTGTCACTTTAAAGGCAGTTCAATAGGCAGTCTAATAAATGTACACTGTAGCTTTAAAGCAGTTAAATAGACAGTGTAATTAAATGTTCACTGTAACTTTAAATGGAGTTTATGTACTTTGCGCCAACAGTACCTCTTATGGAGCTTGCTTTGCTACCCACTCCCTGCAATTACTGGCTCCTGTGGCGCTTTCTTAAATTAATTCCTTGTGGGATATCCCTTTACCTCGGGGCCAGGGGGTCCTGAATTTGTTCTGATGGAGCACTCATCTTCCTGCTCTAGGGGTGGCTCTTGTGCCTAGCTAAGCCCACCCACCAAAAGGCCTGCTCCCTGAGGAGGCTCTACTTCTCTCTGCCCCTATGGGCAGTCCATGCACTGGGGCCTAGCTTGCCCCACTATGGCTCCTATGGAGTTCAATCTCTCTGTCACCTCTACTGGTGATCTGGTGTCCAGGCCTACTCACCCTCCCACTTGACACCTGCCACTTTTGTTTAGTGTTGAGATGGTGCAGTTTATTTAAATTAAGAAAAACTTTCTCTTTTATAGACAGCGGCTGGCACTGCTTGTTTGTGCTGCTGCTTCACTCACCAACCGACCCAAGTCTGCTGGGGGGCCTTGAAGGGATGGCCAGCACTGAGGTACTTCTGCTGGATAAATGAAGAAGGGCCCAGAAGAGGAGCAGTGAGCTGCCAAGCTTTTGAGGAAAGGGAATCTGTGACCTGCTGCTGGCCAGAACAAAGCGAATCTCTGAACTGGAAGGTCTGTTGGACATTCTCAGCACCATAATTGACTGCTGTTGTAGGGAACCTGAACTGCTGCCGCACACTGACCGGAGGGAAGGACAAGAGCCAAGGGACCAGCTTCAACCTCTTGCTTCAGGTAAGCACCTGGGACCCCACCTCATTAAAACTGTCTCTGTCATTTTGTCACTCAGTCCCGAAAGGTGATTTCCGGTCACTGCATGGAATCACCTTTTGGACTGATTCACAAAATGACAGTGCCACTGTTCATGAGGTGTGGTCCCAAAAAGGCCATGTTGCAAATTTGGTGAAAACATTCCAAAAAATGACTGCGTTACGAGTGTGCGTTCTACGTACGCTCCTAACTTCACCAATTTTTAATATTTCTACTCCACATTTTCAACATTGCCATTTTTGCACACCTCCTTCAAAACAGTACAGCTGTCATTTTCCATATCCTACCCAAAATGTGTTTTCTCACCTCTGGCACAGAATAGCATGTTCACGCTGTGAAATCACCTTTTGGGACAAGTGAACAAAATTACACTGGCACTCTTCATGAGGAGGGGTCCCAAAAAGGGCACGTTGAAACTTTGGTGCAACACCTCCAAAAAATGGTCAAGTTACACCCGGGCGTTGAATAATTTCTATGCACATGTGTAACTTTGGTCTTTTGGAAGCTCTTCACAGCCCTATCGGCTCTGGTTAGAGGCTGTTTATGTTTGCTTGTGCAAGAAATGTTTTGTAACAAGGAACGGCATTTCAGAGATGTATCACTGCTGAGCCTATTGCAGTTCAATCTGGAAGGGGCTCGACAGTACAGACCAATGACCAGACACTCTGATCAAGACACCACTCAGTGCTTGCTGGGAAGAAATTTTGTGTACTTCAAAGGAGTCAGCCGCTCCTATCAAATAGCGGCCAGCTGCTTTTATTTACATGACACTGCCCAGCAACGTCCCAATTTGTTGAAGAACAACCCTCCCTCTGTGTGCTGTCCCACCCCATCCTCCATTTCTTATCTCAGTATAAAGAAAAAACATCCTCCCGCTTCCTCCCTCTGTATGCTGTCCCACCCCCATCCTCCATTTCCCATCTTGGTATGAAGAAAAAACATCCTTCTGCTCCCTTCCTCTGTGTGCTGTCCCACCCCTACACCTCTGCTCCCTCCCTGGGTTCCCAGTTTCAATATAAAGAAAAAGAATCCTCCTGCTTCCTCCCTCGGTGTGCTGCATCACCCCAACCCTCTGTTCCGATTCTGGCAGGAGGAAAACCCTCCTGCTCCTTTGCTCCATGTTCTGTCATGCCCCCACCCTCCATTCTCCATTATGAATATTTATTGTTAAATACAGTACCATCTTTTGACCCCTCAGGTCTCATTCCAAGCTGGCTGCTTATACCTTGACGGACTCTTGGAACTCTCTGCCAGGCTTCTATAGTGGGTGCTGGAGCCAGTTGATGCCATGTTATCAATGATCCAGGGTCACACTGCCTGCTCTGCGTATCAGCTGGTCTTGTCGTCCCTTGCCCCCCCATACCGTGCCACTGATGGCAATGTGCCACACCTCACATTGCAGTGGTGAGGCAATCAGGAAGTATCTTTCCCATAGCCACCTGGCCTCCCAGTTCTCAGTACCAGCGGGCGGGGGCTGCCTGTAAGCCTGATGCAGAAGGGATTTGAGATGGGAATGTAAATGTTAGATTGCTCTGCTACCCCAAGTCAGGCCCCCCTTCGGCAGCTTCGATGAGGCAGACTATTATTTATTTATTTATTTACTTGAAAGAGTTTCACCAGGAAAGACATCATGAGCTGTAAGCAGTTTGTTTCCAGATGTGTCCTGGGGGGAAGGGGATACAGGAGGGAACAGAGATACATAGGGTGGGATATTCAGAATGTGCCAGGCAGGGATGCAAGCCTGGATGCAGCGCAACTGGGCTGCGCCAGGGCATGGACCAGGTGATATTCAACAGTGCTGCGCCATGGCTCAGCACCATTGAATATGGCACTGGGAGCGCCCGCACTGTGCACAGTGCAGTGGCACTGCACCAGCACAAGTGGCAGGAGAGGAGCAGGGGGCTGCGCCAGCATAAGTGCAGTTGCACTAGGTGTAGCAAGAGTGATATTCAGACGTGAGCATGCAAATGAAGCCATTATTAATGCAAGGCACAAATGGGTCCATTTGCATGTCATTATGGCCCCATTTGCATGCAGGTGCGCTGATCCCCGGTGACTTGCACCTGGCGCCCTGCCAGGCTGCAGTCGATGGGGACCGACGCCCCCTGCCCCTCGGCGGGCAACACACCCCAACACCTGATCGCGGGCTTCAGTTACAACTAAATTCCCTGGTGGTCCAGTGGACCTGCTCCCCAGCCCGATTGCGGGCTTCAGTAAAAGAATATATTCCCTGGTAGTCCAGTGGACCCAATCTCCAGCCCAATCGCAGGCTTAAGTAAAATAAACTAATCCCTGGTGGTCCAGTGAACCCGCTCCCCAGCCCGATCGCATGCTTAAGTAAAATATACTAATCCCTGGTGGTCCAGTGGACCCAATCCCCAGCCTGATTGCGGGATTTAGATGTGAATATCGCCCTGGTGGGCCAGCGGTACCCCTCCCCACCCACCCCTCAGACCCGCCCCTACTCCCCTGTCAGCGGGGTGGCAGCTCCCACCTGCAAGCTGCCCAGCCACCCACTGACTGACAGCTTACAGCGACTGTACTCCCATTGTGAATGGTTCATTCACATTTCGGGACTGTGTAGTACAATCGCGGTCTGCACACCATTTGGCCCACACAGGGGACCAATGGGCGTACAACTCATACTATACGCTGTCGAGTCGGTGGGAGGCCGGGAGACTTGTGGGTGGGGAGCTTCCTCCCGTCGCTGACTGGGGAGGGGTGGTGGGTCTGAGTGGCGGGTGGGAGGGGGTACCGCTGGCCCACCAGGGATTAGTTTGTTTTACTTAAGCCCACAATTGGGCTGGGGAGCGGGTCCACTGCACCACCAGGGAATATATTCTTTTACTGAAGCCCACGATCGGGCTGGGGAGCGGATCCACTGGACCACCAGGGGATATTTGAGTTTACTTAAGCCTACGATTGGGCAGGGGGGCAGGTCCACTGGACCACCAGGGATGGTTTCCTATCTGCCTGCGATCGGGTGGGGGGGGAAGCATGATGCCGGACTGTGTCCCAGGAGGTCGGGGTGGCCACCCACAGCAGGTGGCTGCCTGTGCTTTTAACATCGCATCCACCTGTGAGTGTCCCCACAGCTTGCTCCTGCTTTTCTGCGCAGATCGTTGCACCCTCCTTTGTGGTGCAAGGTACAGGTTTATGCCTGCATGATCCCGCATCCCAGGCTGAATATCAGGATGCCACATATGCGTGGGCACCTCACCTGCATAGCAGCATACATTATAGTCTTGGCGCATGAGTTGCACAGCGCAGCATCCCCTTTGAATATTGTGCCGGGGCACATCAGTGGGTTGCGCATGGTGTAACACTGTTGCGCCATGCGCAACCCCTTTGAATATCCCACCCATAATATTCAGAAAGTAAAATACATGGAATACAATGCGATATATAACAGTCTGTTGAATCAATTGATGAGAGGCATGTAAAAAGATGCCACTACATACGATAAGATTTAGGAACGATACAGTTGTGGAACAAGTACAGTGAAGTTGCAACAGACAGGCACTTAAAATTCTCACAGAGAGCAGGGTAAGCAGTTACCAATTACACCTGCCAGAGACACATTACTAGAATACAAGCATTACTAACTAAGTAACAAGATAAGCTATTGCCAGATAAACTGGACATACATATAGGAAAAGTGCAAGGGGATGTAATGCATGACTCGAGTTATTTGTTAAATGTGTTCAGGCTAAGTACTTTATAAATTATGCTCAGATTTTGTGGATTGTTCCAGTTACAGGCCTATAACGGAGACTTGGGGCAGGAAGCATAAGCAAACCAGGAGAAATTGTAAACTCCACAAGTAGTGATTTATTATCATAAGTAACAAGAATAAAAACAAAAGAAATGTACCGACTTGTTTTCAGCATAGGCAGTACAAACAATGAAGTCCAATTTCTGAGTTCAGAGCTGAAATCTACAATCACCCAGCTCTCTGTTACATCTGGTCTCCATATCCCCCTGAAGACACAAACTTGTGACCCAGAACTTTCGGAACCTTGTTGGTTTCTAGCTTCCACCACAGACTTGTGACCCAGAGCTTCAGAACCTTCTCGGGTTATAAGCCGGCCTCTTTTGCTGACAGATTCCACCTGTCTGAGATCAAAAGGTCACACTCTGTTACACTTATGCTAATAAACTCAAAGCTGTTTCCGTTATCATTTCAGCAGTAATAACTATATCTAGTTTACAAATCAGGGAGCCCAGTTTCATACATATTTATTTCATAATTACATACAAGCAAGGTAGAGACAGCAAAAAGGGAAAAAGAAAGAACAGCAAGCAAAGGCAAGAGTTGAATGTGCATTCCAATAGAAAAGACAGAAATACTAGGCAGAATCCTTGCTTCAGACTCTCTCTACACATCACAAATTGGACAGGGCCCAACCAACCCTGTCACAAGACCCAGTTCTATTAGTTCTTTTTGCCATTTTTTTAGAGTTATTTGTTAAATGGGTTTCAGGCTGACTAAGTACTTCATAAATTATGCTAGCTCCTTTTAAATCAAGATTACATAATACTGGCTAAAGTGTTATCAGGCAGAATCCAATTGGTATTTCAAAATATTCTGGGAAATCAACAAGTTGGTTTTCTTCTTTTTTTCCATATGTTATTTCTGGGTGATTACAGGTTTTCTCTCGACCCCTACAACCACGTGTCCCTGATGTAGCATGAGCGTGTGGAGGCACGTGCGTGCATGCCATTCGGGATGCCCCTCCCTTCCAGTGATGGCATTGACCACCTGCGCCAGCACCGAACCTCCCTTTGGTGATGGCGGGACTACAGGTGGGCGACCCCACCTCTTACCTGGGAGAGGAGAGCCAGCACTCGATCCTGCTCCCATCCTCCACCCCTGTGCTGGCACCCCGGCAACCCGCGGTCATTCCCAAACCCAGGTCACTGGCGTAGCGCGAGGTGTGGTGTCCAGCACCTCGACCCTCAGCACCACCAGGCCAGAAAAAAGTTGGTTTTCTTAAGGGAAAATCTGGAGCAGGCAATGTCAGACGGCTATAAGATACAATGTAGTATGCCAACAAACGGAAAATTCCATCGGTGGCAGGAGCATGGGACATGATGAGGGCCTTCAACAGGTTAGAATTGGATAATATGCATTCTTCCCTACAAACGTTTGGAGTTAGTGATTCCCTGAGTAAATGAATATCCATGCTTTACAAGAATTCTTCAGCAGCAATTATTACAAATGGCCTAATTTTACCTTTTTTCAGATTATACCCTGGTACAAAACAAGGATGCCCTCTTCCCTCTACCTGTTTATAACTGCTGTCAAACCCCTAATCCAGGCCATTATTGCCTCCCCTAAAATACATTGTGTTCACATGAAGAAATCGGAACAATCACTTTTTGCATACACAGATGATTTGCTCATAACCCTTGAGCGAACCCTGAACTACTTTAAAGCACTTAAAGCTGTTCTATGGTCTTTTAGCACTATCTCAGATCTCTCAACAAATTGGGAAAACCCCAATTAATATGACTTTTCTGCACAACAATCTTAGAGACCAGCCTGGAGAATACATTTCCAAAGGATACTTTAAAGCAACAAATGAATTATCTGGGAATGACTCTAAGCAGTAATGTTAAAAGCATACCTGATCAAAACATATCACCACTGCTCAGAGAAGTACAGGCTAATTTGGAAAAATGGGGGAATTTATCTCTTTTGGGGAAAATTAAGTCCCTTAAAATGATTATAGCACCAAAACTATTTTACACCCACCAAAACCTCCCCGTGGCAATCAACAAAAAATACTTTAGGAAGATAGACAACACACGCCTCCAAATCCAAGACCTCATATTTCTTCCCACGTCAGAGCCAGAAAAAGATAATCCTTTTGTAGTGGGGTCCATCAGGATTCAGAAAAATATACTATCACAAATCATTCCAAAACTAGTACTTCTCTTGTACCCGCTCCTGTAATTACAACTAACCTGCGCTCTCATGCCCTCTAGAGCCCAAACTCCTGACAATGTCCATTAGGACTGGTACCCCTCACAACAGTGTCTAATGTGACAATGTCAACTGGACTGCTCCCCCCCCCCACCCACCCCGGTCCCCTCAGTCTCTGCAAAAACCCTGTATACTGGGGTTCCACCTTGTCTCATGAATAATATGGTATATACAGATACTGAGGCTCTCTTATGGTAACAATGTTTCTCGTGATTAATTACGTAAAAGTCTGTACAAAAAAAAATTCTAAATAAGTATGTAAACAATGTCTGTAATATCTACATGACGGCATCTCCTTGTAACCTGTGCTCTCACTGTCTTCTGTCCTGCATGTGACGAGGTATCTTTGTAAACCAGCCGTTGGCTCAAAGGTTGTAAATCCGATATTTCAAATAAATTTCCCCTGTTGAATAACCCTCTTATTAGACACAAAAATGCCCCATTAAAAGACCCAGGATGGTGTAAACTAGGGATCCAAAGACTGCAAGATGTTTTCAATAGCGCCACCAATGTATTATTATTTTTTGAAGAACTTAAAATGAAATTTAAAATAAATTCCACTTCTTTAATTATCTGCAACTAACAGAAGCTTAAGTCAAATACTTAGTGGAGAACTAACTTCTTCAAGGTTTCACGGATTGGAAACAGCTGATCAAATTATCCTCCCTCAGAAAAGGAGCTAACATAATTCATGGAGTACTTAGCCTGCAACTCTAAAGAAAATGGGAAAAATAACTAAATATTTCTATAGCCACGGAAGACTAGAACCAAGCATGGAACAATGCAAAGTTGTCTAGCAGAGAAACACAAGGGATACTTATACAATATATAATATTGCACTATTTCTACCATTCCCCTCTGAAACTAGAAACAGTGGAACTGCTACCATATGGGCCTTGTTGGAGATGTTCACAGCACCACGCTGATCTTTCCCATGTATTTTGGACATGCGCAAATATTAAACAATTTTGTATTCAAATCTGGCATGCAGTATCTGTTCACAAGTAGTTAAAAGCCACTTTTACATGGCACCTACTTGTGCCGCTCATTTTCATTCCTGTCCAGCTGCTCTTCTCCTGCTGCGTTCGCACGCCGCTTGTACACACAAGCAAGGTTTTGGAAGATTCCATCTTCTGGTGTTGCGGCGGTGTTTCCTGACATCAGGGGCTCGGTGGCATCTCAGTAAGGCAAGTGTACTTTGGGCAGCTGTTTTGCCTTACTAATCCCAAAAAAGTGTAACTGCATTGCAGAATTCATTTAGTGCAGTTTCCCTAACAAATTCTCCTGAAAACGTCACAAAAGTCGTCCAAAGTTACCACAGTACAAGCCTCCAGGTTACTACATCTAAACAGACAAGTTCTGTAAATGTTTTCAGCAGAATTTGTTAGAGAAAATCTTCCTTAAATGAATTCTGACCTGAACTTATTATTTTATGTTATTTATTGCAGTGGTAAAATGTGCTGAAGTTGGGTAACTTTAAGCCACAGTTTGGCTGCAGTTCACCAAAATGAACGGAACACTGATTTTACATGGCAGGGCTGAATGGAACAGAAGCCGGTGAACCCAGGAGGAGAAGGAATGCATTTCAGGGAAGTGCTCACTTTTGTACTGGTATGTGAATGCTTGTACACACCGAAAAGGCACCATTACAGTGTGTCTGTATCGGTTATTCCGATACAGACCACTGCGTTTAAAAGTGCCTAAAGAGAATATTCTGTTCAAATGCTTTTTATTTGTTCTGGGCTTCTTCCCAAGTGAAATCAAAATATGTAAGGAACAGAGATTTTGGATCTTAGCTACACTCCTTGGAGCCACACGATTACTGTTAACACAATGGAAAACAAACAAATGTAATTCCTTCCATGGAAGAATGGTTAAAATATAGCAGTGCTACAGCAGACAATGAACAAATTAACTTTAAACTTACAAACAAAACAGAAAACTTTGGAAAATTATGGGGCCCATTCTTGCAACTGAATAAGTAATTAGGTAAACAAAGGTATCTCACTTTGTACAAGAATCTTAACTCAACTTGAAGTATGAAAAGAAAGAGCGATAATTGTATTGTTAAAGCTTATCTGAACGTGATTAATTTATTATTATATAATAACTGGTCAGCAATTTTTTCCATTGGCTGAACCAGTTATAATTTGCCGTTATAACCCGCGGGTTATAATGGCAAACACACGCCACTTCAATCAAAAAAGAGCCACATCCTGATTGGCTCTCCACTTCCCATGGGCAGGATAAACACATTAACAAACATGGCGGCTCCCCATCCCGCTTACCAAGGAGCCACCACAGACCAGCCGTCACACCAGACATCCTGTTTTCTTTTAAAACCTCTTGTTTAAATCCTCTTATCTGGTTGATCCTGTCATAGGTAACCCGCACATCACACCATCTCCCGATAAATCCCTCCGAAACAGAGCACTGTGCTGGAACGGCTCCGAAGCGCTTAACAGAGGTAAGCGCCATTGCAACAAGTGAAACTAAAATTGAACAAAGCACAAAGAAACAGTTGTAAAAAAGGTGCCTAACAGACAAAAAGCTATTTTTCTAATAAAGATACTGTGTGTGTGTGTGTGTGTGTGTGTCTGTGTATGTGACAGTGTGTGTGTGTGTGTGTGTGTGAGACAGTGTGTATATATGTGTGTGTGTGTGTGTGTGTGTGTGAATCACAGATAAACAGCATCAATGTGGGAAAAAAAATTGCTGACCAGCAATTATAAATAATAAAAGATGGGAAAGTGTGTTAAAATTCAAAATTAATGGTTGCCTTTGGTGTGGGATGCTTTAATAAACCCCGAGGGCGAAGCCCTCGGGGTTTATTTGACATCCCACACCTTGGGCAACCATTAATTTCTCATTAAGCACACGTTCCCATCCATTATTGTATATTTAGTGAAGTGCTATCTATATTTAACCCTTAATGTGCTGTGGACTAATATATCAGTTCAGAATTCTTACACTTTCTAATTCTGTCAGCAGCCTAAGGGTTAAGTCAAAATAGAACTTATAGGTGCTAATGTATGACTACTGTACTATTACTGTTACATTCCAATAATTATTTATTTTCTTTTATTTATTGAAGAGTTTTACCAGGAAGGGCACACTGAACAACAAGTTACTCATTTCACGGTACGTCCTGGGGGGGGAGGGGTAGTAGAGTAAGCTTACAATTAATGTACACACAGAAACAGCAAGATGACAATATACAGTAATAAGCAGAGCTATTAAGTGCTACAATAGTGCATACGCACATGATGAGCAGTGGAATAGGTCAAGCAAGTACCATACAATGGGTAGTAGCTTACAGCTCGTTGATACAATACAGTCAGATCAATTGCAGGTGCAGTTTACAGAGAGGAAGTTATGAAGGGCAGAGGAGATGGATAAGGGGAAGGAAGTGTGGTGAATTTGATGGGGCAGGGAATTCCATAGTTTTGGGAGATGATATGGGAAGGCGGCCTGACTGATAGTAGTAGTTTGGCAAGGGACTCCTAGAGTATGGGAGTCATAAGACCTACGAGAGTGGGCAGGGGGAGGGGGGAACAGTTAGGGAGGAGGTGAGATAGGAAGGGAGATAGGCAAACCAAAATTTGGAGATGAATTTAGCACAGTGGTGGAGGTGATGATTTTCTAGAGATGGAAAAGCTAGGGAGTGGTATAGGTGACAGTGGTGAGTGAGAGAAGGTGAGTCCAGAGTGAAGCAACAGAAGGAGTTGAAAAGCACATCCAATCTGGCAAGGGTGGTCTTGGGAGAGGCACTGTAGACTACATTGCCATAGCCAAGGGTGGGAAGGATCATCTTCTAGACAAGTTCACACCAGGCTGGTGCGGGAAGCAACTCCAGTTCCTATACAAAGCACCTAGCTTGGGGTGCAGCTTTTTAAGGATGGCATCCACATGACCAGAGAAGGTGAAGTGTTGGTCAAGCCAAAACCCCAGCTATCTGAAAGAGAAGGTGTCCTCAAGGACCAACCCATCAAGGCTGTGGAAGGTGGGCAGGGAGGGGAGCCTTAAGAGTCTCTGCTTTGTGCTGAAGGCATTGAGGAACAGGTGATGAGAGCAAAACCAGTGCTGAACATTATGGAAGTCCTTTTGAAGTCTGGCTGCAATATCATTAGGGGAGTGGCCGGAGGTGTAAATGACTATGTCATCTGTATATATGTGTATTGACGTTGAAGTACAGACAGTCGGCAGTCATTCAAAAAGATGGAGTAGAGAAGGGGGTTCAGCACGGAACCTTGTGGAACACCAGTGTTGATAAGGAGAGGGGAGGATGTGGAGTCAGCAGTTCTAACTGACTGGGTCCGATCTACAAGGTAAGCTTGAAACCAGTTGGTGGCAGTGGCAGTCAGTTCTGCTGAGATGAGTGAGTGCAAAAGCAATGAGTGGGATACAGTGTCAAATGCCTTTGTTAGATCGACAAAAGTAGTGGACATAATATGGCCATTATCCATCTAAGAGAGGATGGAGTCAGTGAGCCTAATAAGGGAGATGGTGGTGGAATCATTTTTGCAAAACCCAGACTGGTAGGGAGTGAAAAAGTTGGAGTCAGAGAGATAGGAAGAGAGTTGGGCATGAACCAGATGTTCTTGTAGTTGGGTGAGGGTAGGAAGAAGGGATATGGAGCAGTAGGTCCCTGGGGAGGATAGGTCACCTCCCTTGGGGAGGGGAAGCACAACAGCATGCTTCCAGGCTGGGGGGATAGCTTCCAGTTTGAAAGGAAGAGTAATTAAATCAGCCAGAGGGGTAGAAATAGCTGTTGCAGAAAGGTAGAGCAGCTTAGGGTCCAAACCATCAGCCTAACTACCTTTATAAGGGTTCAGGGCAAGCAAGGTATCCAAAGGTGTCAGAAGGGGTAATTGCTGAGAAAGAGAAGCAGTTTGACTGAGAAAGTGGAGATGGGGTGGTAGGTGGAGGATCAGAATGGGAAGTTGATATGGGGGATAGGAGAGCAGAAGCACAGGTGGTGAAATAAGAGTTAAATTTGGAGGCAACACTTAGGCGGTCTTTAATAAAAGTGTTTTTAATGTTGAAGAGGGGGTGGGGGGGGAGAAGAGAGTGTGAATGACTTTCCAGAATGTGGAAGGGTTGTTTATGTTTGACTGAAAAGTTGAAGCAAAGTAGTCGGCTTTAGCCAAATGGGCTGCTTTAGTGCACTTATTATGGAGATAATGATAGAATTTTCAGTTTTTGGGGAGCTAGGAGGCTTTGTGCTGCTTTCACGCTTGTTCCCTTGCTCTTTGGCATGCTATTAATTCAGGAGAGATCCATGGTAGGTGGATCCCATGAACCCGTACATGGTGAAGCGGAACATGATGGTTCCAACCTGCAAGGAATTTGCCTTTGAAGTAGTCTGCAGCTACCTCAGTAGCGTTAGCAGGGGCTATAGGGGCCCAGTTTGTGATGGATAAGTCATAGAGGAGTGGGGCAAGGTCCAAGGATTTATAAGAGCGTGTCACCCAGGTTTTGTGAGGAGCTTTAGTTCGGTGTATTCTACGAACAAAGATCATGAGGTGGTCGCTTAAGGCGTCAGATAGGATACCTGATTTAATGACTGTGCGGATGAGATGTGAGAGCACAGTCAAATAAGGAGTGATTGTTTGTGTTGGGGTTTAGCCTAGTGGGTTCAAGGATGAGTTGAGTTAAGTTGTGGGCACCGATACTGCTTTTTACTTTGAGCAGAGAGGGGCATAACCAGTTCAAGTTAAAATCGCCCATGATAAAAACTTCACCAGAGGAGGTAAGAGAAACAATGGAAGTGATTAGGTCAGTAACTATAGCGGGGTTGAAGCCTGATCGGAAATAAGCCCCTGCTATAAAAATAGGGATAGGGAGCGGGAGGGATAGTTGAAGGACCAGTACCTCATAAGCTTTGAGGACCAACTCGGAGAAAACGGTGGTGGGTTGGACGAATGAGGAGACATAAATGGGCACGCCACCTCCCCTCCCCTTCCCATTTTGTACTCGGTTCAGTATTTCATTGTTTGATAGCATTATAAAATGAATACACTTTCACTGCAAAAGAAAAGTCATTGAACAAAATGAGAAGAAATTATGACAACCATTCTGCATTCCTCAGCAGTGGTTATCTATAATGCAAGTTTTCTGGGCTTTGTCAGGGCTTTTCAGCCTGCTGCCACTCAAGAAGGCAAAAACAATCATTTTGTTTAGTTCCAGAAGCACATGTCCCCAGTGATGTGCTCAACAGTGCAGAGCAACTAACACACCCAGGTAATACCAACAACCTGGTGACAGGTTCAAGAGAATATGGACAGGGTTAGGATCATAGCAAATGTAACCTGTATTAACCGTACCATTCTATAGATGATAACTGTTACTTATGATGACATGGCAAAGAACAAGGTACATTACCACTATCCATTCATTGTGATTGGGCCTACCCAGTTACAAGAGCGCTTCCTGAACAGTGCGGTATAAACCACACTGCAGGGACCATGCATGTTGGAATAGCGACAAGGATAAAATAACGTCAAGCAACTAGCACTACCCCTGTCACTATTCACCAGCTTAGAGGAGGAGGAGGAGAAGAAAGACGAAAGTGCAGTCACTGGCTGAGCTGCCTCCATTTCAGAGCGAGTTAAGGTGGCAGCCAGGAAAGACTGAGAGACCAGGGTTATAATCCTGGTCTCCCCTCAACTTTTTCATGTCCGGAACACTTACATTTTTTACAAGAGGCCATGACAGCAGTAATTAGACAGCCCCACAAATTTAGCTTTTCTCCGTGATCCGCTCCCTATTGGAGTTAGGATCTTTAAGTGTGGGGTGTGTGGAGAGCAGAGCCCCCCCCCCAGCACTGAGGTGTGTGGGGACAGAGCCCCCCACAAGGAAAGAGAGCTGGATTGTTATTTATTATAGAATGGTAGCGGTTGTCCAATTGCTACCATTCTCGCTGTGTTTCTTGGTGGCATTCAGTGGTGTCGCTGTATTGGAGAGCGCTGTCAATACAGCGCTGTTATAGACGGCGCTGTTATTGACAGCACTCTTTGGACCTAGTGCCAAGATTGGGCAGTGGTTGTTATATATAAAGTACTTCTGTTTTAAATTAAAGCAGTAGTGCAACAAAAATGATTTTCCAAAAAGTTAAGTTTCCTGTTACAGTTAATAAACATATTAGCATACCTGTTCAATCTACTTTTCTAGGTGCTTCCTGTATTGTGCACATGTTTTTTTTTCAGTTTCATGATTCCATAGTCTTGTCAAGCCTGTTAATCTATTTCTAAGCCAAACAAGGAAGATATCTTTTATTCTTGAGAAAAAAAAAACTAATTCAAAACATTAAAAAATACTTACATTTAAGTGGAAATACATTTTTTTTAACAGCAAATGAAAATAGAAGATGCCAGGAATCGTTTGCAGTGAAATAAAAGTAAGGTCAAATGTTTTGCCTGACTTCGCTGCACTGCTGTCTTAAGGTCAGGTGGGCAGTGTGGCCTACCCTTCTGCCACCAATTCACATGCTTCATTGATGGGTCCAGCAGGGCAGAACCACAATACTATGTGCCTAGACTAGCAGAAAAATGTTCTGACATATTGAACAAGGTGAATACAGGACTAGAATCATGGCAATTCTAACGTGTATTGATGTTTGAAAGGAATGTAGTCCATCTCACCTTCCCTCCATAAAAGTAAAAAGAAACAACATGAGGAGTCTGTTTCAACCTAGGCCTACAAACAACTAACAAAAAGTTGGAAAACTGACTCACATTCAGCAAATAATGATTTACAGAAATTACTTTATTTGGGTCAGTGATCCTTTACTAATGAGTAAGACTGCACACTGTGGTCATCATTAGGGAAGGATCTTTGATCAAAATAAAATAATATCTGTAAATCATTATTCATAGTGAGTGAGTCAATCTTCTAACTTTTTGACAGTTGTGAGTAAGCGTACGCTGGAACAGATGCCTCCCACTGTTTCTTTTTACTTACGTGTAGAGGAGCCGGGATGCATTATATTCCTTTCATTTCAAGTAGGATGTTTGGCCATGACATCTTGGTCCAAGAGGTTGTACCGCACCAATAGTCTTTGAATCACCCATACTGAACTCAACAAAATACTACCATCCCGAGGTACTCGGAGCCATCAGGAGCATTGCCACTTTCTGAGAAAGTGTTATCAAGTTATCCCTAATTTTCTGATCTCTTCCCTCCCAACCCACACTTGTCATATTACTCACAAATACTTACACACATCCTTTGATTATACAATATTTCTTGTTATCTAACTGTGAACCCATTTAATAAGTTAGGAGTACAAACGGATGAAAGCTCAGTAGTCGTACACATCACACAAGCTGGTGAAGATAGAGTTTTGAGTGACATCATCATGAAGAAACAACTGACTGCTGCCAATACTTCTAAGCACATAACAGACAGACAAGAACAGCTAAAACACAAAGGAGTACAACTACAGTGGCCCACCACCACTATAGCCAAATACATCAAACACATGAGAATGCCTCGTGATCTGTGCGTATCCGTAGAACCAAACCTAGGGTTCACAAACACCATATCAGAAAAGAAATGGGATGGAGTACAGAACTAATGCTTTTTAGATCTCATGCTCCTGCTCATTCAGGCAATAGCAGTAGAACAGCAGACCACATTAGAAGAGCTTAGTATTCTGTATGAGCAAAGACAAAACACGATGAAGAAGAATTAGCACAGTGCCTAACTAATTTTTTTTTTTTTTACTCTTTAGTAACTGAGTAAGGCCCACTAGGCACAGGTGCCTGTTTTCAGGAGTGACCTGGGAGCACTAGGGAGGTTAAGTGATTTGTTCCAAGTCACACAGCATGCCAGTGGAGGTTGTGGGAATCAAACCCAGGTCTGTCTGCTGGATGTACCAAGCTCATTCACAGCTTGTTACTCTACCTTCTAGGCTATACTACCAGCCTGCTACTGCCTAATGTCAATAAATCACTTGAAGAATCTGAGGACAGTATAAAAACTCAAAAGATCAGGAAGGTTTGACAAGACGTGATAGATGCTATGGAAAATTAGGTCTACATTTGGGGACGAGATAAACAAAACACACACACAGACAACCTTGTAACATAGACTTCTATCAGTCCACTGTACAGTAGCAAATCGGGATCAGACAGAGAATACTAGTATTAATGTAACCAGGGAGGAAATTGTTTTTTTAGGGAGAAACAGAGAAAGGGGCAGATGGCGATGACCATACAGATCACAAGGTGATTTCAGGAAAAGATGCCCTTATGACAAAGACAGAGAAGAAGAAGGTATAGCATCAGACCTAGGAAGACAGGTCCAAGAAGGAATACGCAGACAGAAAGGGCAAAAAGAAAAGGAAAAACAAAACACCAGCACCACCGGAGAATGAATGAAGACATGACAGACATGAAAAGCACAGTGCGGATATAGTGGTTTATAACCTATCACCACACATACCATCCCAAATGGAAACCAGAGTCCTCAGTAAAGAATCATCTTTTTGTCGACATTCTAAATGTGTTTTTTTAATTAAAATTAGACTTACAGAGACCTTACTGTAAAATCAGACTAAGGTATTTTTTCACTGTAAAACTGACAGGGGAAGAACAAGAATACCAAACAGTAATTGGCAAGAACTTGGTCGAGCACTGAAATACAATGGGACTTACATAAGTCCAGGACCTATACCCGCTACCATTGACACATATACAAAATTGACAGAAAAAGAGCTAGAAAAAATGATCAAACAAGAATACAACTACAAATTACCCTCCCTTTCCCACCCTCTACGGTGTGCCCCTCCACCACTCTCCACCCCCTTCTCTTTCACTACTGTAACCCCAAATGATGTCCTAAGTGCCCTCCTCACCATCAACCCTTCCAAGACACCTCCCCTGATGGCCTCGACCCAAAACTCCTCTCCCTCTCTGCTTCAGCCATCGCCTACCCCCTCTCAATAATCCTAAATCTCTCATTCTCTACTGCCTCGGTCCCCTCTTCATGGAAACATGCAGAGGTCCTCCCTTTACCCAAAGGGAGTGACCCCTCATCCCCCTGCAACTATCACCCCATTTCTCTCCTCCCTACCCTTGCCAAACTTGAAGAACACATAGTCCTCTCCCAACTCACCTCTTTTCTATCTGATACCTCCTTTTTCACCCCCTTCCAGTCTGGTTTCAGGAAAAACCACTCAACTACCACCTCTCTCCTATGGCTCACAGACTCCATCCTAACCAGGATGGACAATGGCCAAATTACCTCTGCCATTTTTGTCGACCTGGCCAAGGCCTTCGACACCGTTTCTCACTCCCTTCTCCTCAACTCACTCCAGGCAGCTGGACTGTCTCCCTCTGCCACAAACTGGTTCAAGGCCTACCTTATTGGCAGAACCCAATCAGTTAAGATCTTGGACTCCACTTCCCCTCCTCTCCTGATCAGCACTGGCATCCCCCAGGGCTCTGTATTAGGGCCTCTTCTATTCTCCATCTTCTTAAATGACCTTCCATCTGTTTGCTCCCCCTCCTCCGCTATACATATGTATGCCAATTATACAGTCCTGTATGCATCTGGCTCCTGTCCCACTGGGGTTACAACCAGTGCAGCAAAACTTTAACAAGGCTCAGCTCCGGTTTGCTAATCATCAACTTTTTCTCAACACCAAGAAGACTGTCTCCATGACCTTTGGCACAAGACAGAGACTCTGTAGGCTTCCCTCCCTACCCACTTTCCACACCCTTGATGGGACTTTACTTGAGGACACAGCCTCCTTCAGGTACTTAGGTGTTTAGTACTGTGACGTAGTCTATGGTGCTGCTCCTAAGTCCTCCCTGGCCAGACTGGACACCCTCTTCATTTCCTTCTGCCGCTTTGCCCTAGATGCCCCCCTCGCACTCACCACTGCGATCTTTATCATGCCCTATCCTTCCCTTCTCTTACAAATAGGCGACTCTCCCACTGTGCTAAATTCACCTCCAAGCACTGTTTGGGTGAGCTCCCTTCCTACCTCACCTCCTCCTTTATAACACACCCCCATCCTCCCATTCCCTTAGATCAACTGACTCCTCACCCTGGTAGTCCCCTGCAGATCCATCCAAATCAGTCAATCCAGTTACTCTCGCCAGCTCCCAAAAATTTGGAATGCCCTCCCCCCTTAAATCCGGCATTTATCCTCCGCCTACTCCATCAGCTCTGCCCTCAATAATTACCTTGTACCTAGCTGCTCCTGCCATGTCCCTCCCTAATTCTCTCCTCTAAGCCCTGGGCAAACCCTACCCCTCTACCGTCACCTTCATTTTACCCTGGACACCCCCAACCCCCAAAATCTGGCTCTCCTCCCCTTCCCCCAAAGTGCTCCTCCTTATTGGCCTCCCTTGATCTCTAACAGAACGTAAGGGACCCCAAATGCTCTCCATGGGTCCCTCTCCTACCCCCCATGGGGCTTGTATCTCTCATCTACTCCCTTCCTCCACCATCCCTCCTATCTCCCTAGACCTGTACTCCTCTTGCAGGGTTCTTAGCATCCTGAAGGGGTCCTACTGCATCTAGGCTTGTCTCCTCTCCTTCCCCCTCCCCATATACCTCTCTCCCTAACCACTGCAGTCCCCTTGCAGGGTTCTCAGCCTCCTGAAGGGGCCCTACTGCACCTAGGTATGTCTCCTCTCCTTCCCCTCCCCTTCCCTCCCCATTCTACCTTTTCTCCCTAGCCTTTGCAGTCCCCTTGCAGGGTTCTCAGCATCCTGAAGGGGTCCAACTGAGCCTAAGCATATATTCCCTATTCTATTTAGCTACTATCTTGGCTTTCCATGACTATTAGCAGGGTCCAATGCATCCCGATGGACTACTGATTAGTTCCCATCCCCCTTCAAAGGTGCAAATTCTTTTCCCCTCAAGGGTTCAATTATCACTTCCCCCCTCTCCTGTCAATCTCTTAATCCCTTTCTACTGACCTTTCCCAACCCCCTTGCAGGGTATCCTGCATCCTGAAGGGTCCTCTCTTGGGTTAGGTCCTACTCCTCCTCCTCCTAGCATTAAGCCACATCTCCTCCTTCTCTCTCTCCTCCCTCTTTAAATCCCTACAGCCTTTTCCCCCCTTTCTATCTAGCCCCACAGCCCCCTTGCAGGGTTCCCCACATCCTGAAGGGGTCTCTTTGGGTAACTGCCTTATCCCCTTCTCTCTGGTCCCCCCAGTCCCCTTGCAGGGTTCCTCGCATCCTGAAGGGTTCTTCAGGGACATTACTCTTCCCCCACCTCACCCCTCCCTCTCCTTCCCCCTTTTCTTTCACATAAGCACTTGTTTACTTATTAACCCAGCACTTATTATTGTCCACTCTTTCTACCTATTATGTGCAAAACTGTTATAACACTGTTTGTAATGCCTGCCTTACAACTGTATGTTACTGTTGATCTTGTAACTTGAATGTTTAATTTCTCATTCCTATTGTACCCCTTCCCCCCCAGGTCACACTGGGAGATGAGTGACTTGTCGCTTAGTGTGCCTTCCTGGTGAAACATTTCAATAAATAAATAAAAGACATACAGTAGGGTCAGTCTTATGGCTGAAGAGTTCAGAGCCTTCAGACAACTTGAAAATAATAATCACTGTATTATTAAACCAGCCTACAAAGAGGGAAGGGTAATAGTACAGAACTATGTAAACTATCAGAAGAGGGCCTAAGGCAACTTCCTAAGAAGACCAGCTACTATAGGGTCCCTTAAAACCCCACTCCAGAAGTAAAAGAAAAATTATTAGAAATGTTAGACAATGCACACCAAACCAAAACCATAATGACTGGGAAAGAAAGAGCCTAAGGCAACCCCTAACAAGTCCATCTACAATAGGGAAGGGTCACTTACAACCCCACTCCAGAGGTAAAAGAAAAAGTATTAGACTTGTTAGACAATGCATACCAAACCAAAATCATTAATGACTGGAGGAAAAAAGGGCATTTTCCACTCCAAATCTATTATACCTGTCTTCTATACTCTTCCAAAAGTTCACACGTCACTTGCTGAACCCCTGTCCATCCTCTTGTGGCAGGGATAGGCTCCCCAGTCAATTTACATGGATCATCACATTAAGGAACTAGTAGTTACAAGGGCTAGCTACTTAAAGAACACTATTCATGTACTGGAACTAATGGAGTCACTTAACCAAGAACAGCCTGACCTTGACCAAGTACTTCTAGTCACCATTGACATACAGTTTATGTGATTTGTACACCTCCATACCACACCAGGAAGGACTGGATAGCTTAAAAGAATTTATAAAGTACAGAGAAGGGACCAGTGAGAGTCAAAACACTTTATAAATTTTGCAAGCCCAGTACTACACTATAGCTGTTTAAAATTTGAAATCCGATGTGCAACCCATACCATGCAAACATACTCTGGTGGGGCAGGTACTCAGATAACATTCTGTTATTTTGGACTGGCACTAAAAATGATTTATGTGATTTTCACGTATATATGAAAACATGCACTAACCACCTCAGATCTGCACTGGAATGCAGCAACACTAATATTAATTTCCTAGATCTGACCATATTCAGACATGAGAACAGACTCCATACTAAGTTTTTCAGGAAAATGATATCTTGGAACACTATCTTACATGCTGTGAGCTTCCACCCAAGAACTTTGAAAGATAACAGACCATATGGCCAATTTGTAACAGCCAAGAGGAACTGCTCCAGAGAGCAAGATTTTAGACACACAACCGATGACCTATGCCAAAAATTTAAAGAGAGGGGGTAAAAGTACAGGGTGCTTAGGGGAGCTGAACAGAGGTGTGACACCCAAACCAGACAGGAACTAAAACAGAGGAATGAAAACACTGACAAGACAGTATTGTTGAGATGGTTTGAACTCTGCTGTAGTCAATCTTTCGACCTTCAAGGCTGCCTTAAAAACATATTTATTTGAGTCAGCCTTCTTAGATGTGTTTTAGCTTGGAACTTTGCTGATTTTAATTGATTACTGTTTTATCACAATTTTAGTATGTCTTATGGTTATGTGCAAGCACTCTGATATTGCAAAAAGTGCTTTTTAGAAATAAAATTAACTTTGACTTTGACCATAGATTTTCTGGCTGATGTGTCTAATTCTTTTTGCTTTTAAAATGTTGTATAACTGGACCTTCTCTCTGTAGATTTTATCTTAAGCTATTATCCTGTGAATATCCTTTTTATGGACATATACTGGGACTGAGCTTCTCCACATATTTGATGATACAGATGGTTCTCCTGTGATTATAATCTAAAAACCAAGATATTTGTGAACTGTGCAAAGTTTTCATTTGAATTGGTCTTCATAACTCATAGTATTGGTTGTGCTTAATTACCCTATTTATTTTTCATAATTTTCATAGTCTGTATTACTCCTGGTATATTCTGGACCAGATATTCAGAGCACTTGCGCAAGGTGCAAATAAGTTGCGCCAGCGCAAGTGCGAAGATGTGCCACCAAGCGATATTCAAAGGGAGCCGCAGCGCAAATTCCATTGTGCCAATATGCAACCAAAATGTATGTAGTGCAAGTGCAAGGGGGCATTCCCATGAATAAGTGGCGCACTGACATATTCAACGGGAGAGCATGGTGCAAGTCAGGATGCGCAACACTGATCCCAGTGAGAGAGAGCGTGAGAGAGAGAGAGAGACACAGTGCCAGAGAGGTAGAGAGACAGACAGACAGGGAGAGAGAGTGACAGAGACCGATGGATGGACTGACAGTGTGAGAGTGGCACCCAGGGAGACCCAGTGACTGAGCAATGCACAGTAGCCCATTCCTGATGGACACCGTAATGTGGGGAGTGAGGAGGCAGGAGGAACAGTGATGTGGCCAACGAAGGGCCCAGCGGCGGTATGCCCGACGCAGGTGGTACTGTGCCAGGATCATGTATGAGAACTTTAGTGACACAGAGATTGTGGGTCAGCACCACCTGAACAGGGCTGTTCTGAGGCAACTCTGTGAGCTGTGCAGTGATGAGATGCAGACACCCACCAGACGTAGTCATGCCATGAGAGTAGAGACAAAGGTGACAGCCATGATGTGCCTGCTCACCACGGGCACCTTCCAAAGACCAATGGGTGATACCATGGGCATCACCCTGTCAGCCATGTCCCACCTCCTCACCCAGTTCCTTAATGCTCTGCTGCCACATGCTTCAGAGTACATCCATTTCCCCAGCATACAGGCAGAGCATACAGCAAACATGCAGGAGTTCCACCGGGTGGCAGGCATGTCAGGTGTGATTGGGGCACTAGACTGCACCCATGTCAGCATCTGCACACCAATGGCCCAGAGGGCACGGTGTACATCAACCAAAAGGGATACCCATCCATCAACTGCCAGGTGGTGTGCGGTGCCATGGGGTGCATAATCAGTGTCCATGCCACACACCCCGGGAGTGCACACAATGCCTTCAAATGGCACAGTTCTGCACTGTGCCATAGGTTTGAGCAGGGAGACATCCCCAAGGGCTACCTAGTAAGTGCGTAGGATGCATGCCAGGGTGGCCGAGAGACGCGGCCCCAGAGGCGAGCAAGGGAGGATGGGGCGGCAGGTGATGTGCATGTGATGGGTGGGAGGGAGAGGGTGGCAGCACAGCACAGCACATGGATAACCATGTTGTCACCCACACAGGTGACAGTGCATACCCACTGAGGCCATACTGCTCACTTCCTGCCAGTGACCATCGACCCCCGTGGAGGAAAGATACAACGAGGCAAATGCCAGCATGCGCAATGTCACCGAGCGTGTCTTTGACATGTTAAAGATGTGATTCCATTGCCTAGACAGATCAGGCAGTGCCTTACAATACAGCCCATCGAAAGCCTGTGGCATATTCCTGGCCTGCTGCATCCTGCACAACATGGCCATTGACCGTGGAGTAGTAGTCGAGGCAGAGGAGGATGACAGCAGCAAGAACGATGGAGGAGAAGCTCTGGAGGGTGGTGGGCAGGCACCACTCAGCAGGAGGGACCCCAAAATGGTGCAGGAGGCACATTGGCACCAGGACACGATCACAAGGGAGCATTATGGACAATAAAGGTGAGTACACAGACACACAGGCATGGCCCACACAGCACAGCACACACCACAGGGAACAGGATGGGTACAGTAGTAGCAGGCATACTGAGACAGGGGTGTACAACAGACTGGGCAGGGCCACGGACACATAGGCATGCAGCCACACACACAGCAGTACATGCACAGGGTGAGGGACATGGCATGGATCAGACGCATGACACCGGTGCACAGGCAGCACCGGTGCATGGCTGCCATCATCATATCCATGCCACACACCCTAGCAGCATGGTCCACATATACACACACACACGGGGCAAGCAGCACAGCACACATGCGGCCACCACATACAAGCTGCAGCACCTCCCCCTATGGTTGCATGTGGCGACAGCAGTGGATGGCAGGGCAGCAGACACATCACACCAACCGCACAGTCCAATGACTGCCATGGCCACAGAGGTGGCTGCACCGAGACTGACCAGCAGATGCCTGCTGTGCATCGGCTGGGTGGGGGTGTCAGACACGCCCCCAGAGGTTGATGTGCGGGACTGCATCTGAGTCCATGCAGGGGGTGTCCTGGTGGCCAAACAGGCCTGCCCCAGGGGTGTCTGGGATGCTAAAGTCCGATCCTGGTGTCTGCCATGTTGGTGTCACCAGATGCTGAGAGCGTGGGATGGACAGTGCACTGCAGGGGGGGTCCTATGCATATGGCCGAGCCCAGGGGCTGCTGCTATTGCCTGCCCAGCTGCAATGGCACCGGTTATGCGGTCCATTGATGCCACAATGGCACTGGTCAAGCAGTCCAAAGCTGCAGTCATGGCCTCCTGCATCTGGGCGAGACTGTCCATCAGCTGTGCACCACCCCTGTCCCACTGCTCGGCCGTCTGGCACACTGCTGCCTGCAGTGTGCACACCTCACTAGCAAGCAATGCCTGGTTCTCCACAGAGGCCCGCAGTAACCAGGTGTGCTCCCGCAGCCTCTTGGCCTCCCGGTCCTCATGGTATGGCCGCTGGGCTGGGGGAGGGGTCTCGGCACACCACTGCACAGCCTTCTGCTCAGGTGAATGCTGCACAGTGAGCCGTACAGGGGCCACAGTGTTGCCTGGTGCAACAGCGGTGGGCACTGTGGCATGCTGTCCAAAGTCACCTGCATCCTGCTGCTGCCACCTGACTGTCTGCTGGGCAGGGCACCGTGCCTCCACCACATCCACAGCACCATCACCACCCACACTGGACATGGCTGCGGCGCCATACACAGCCACACTGGTGGGGATGGGGGGCAGCTGTGGGGCTGTGGGCACAGTGCTGGGACCTGCTGGTGCCTGTGTGGCAGGTAGGGGCATCTTGGCCAACACAGTCCTTATGATCTCTGTACCAGTGTGAAGTCATCATCAGTGTCGGACAGCACACTGAGCTGGGTCTCTGCACACAGCATCTCCAGGCTGTCATCATGGAGGAGCCCAGCCAGGGGGTCATCCAACCCCATGTCAGGCACAGCCACAAGGTCAACCCCACCGAGGCACAGTCTGTCCCAGCTTTGGATGCCTGTTGAGGTCGAGGGTTGGGCATCCATGTTTGCGGTCACCTCCGCCCACTCCCCTGCATGGAGGTGTGCTGGTACTGCAAAACAAGAACAGTGTGTCTGTTTAAAATGAGGTGTTAATCACCTACTTCAACCTTTTAACCAACAAACCCAAGTCACAGAAGCACCCTCCCTCATGCTGAAATCAAAGCAAAGAACCCAAAAGAATGTTACAGAAATACTTTACATAAATCCCAGACAGAAGCACTTTACATGAATCCCAGAAGCACCTCCCCTCACACAGAAATCAGACCAAAAAATGCCATAGCATGTCACAAATCACTTTATCCAAACCAAAGAAGCACGTAAGTGCTACTGGAATTTATTTTCCCTGGCAAGCCCACTGGCACATACTGCAGGTTGCACTCACCATTATAAAATACAAGATCTGACAAATGCATAGCCCTCTTAAATGCATATGTTTTGCTGGTCACAAGGGTATTCATTTAGGAGGGCTGCACTGTAATTACATTTTGGGGCCTGGAAATGGAACAGATCTTGTAGGAAGAAGGAAAATATTAAGGATGCAAGGACCAGCTGTTCCCACTTTCGCTTCCTCTTCAATTAAAGGTGCTAATGCAGATGTAAGATCAGAAAACTCTGATAATCCATTGTTCAAAGAATTTAAATTATTGCAGAAAGGTAAACCTCTGAACCAGGTAGAGGCCCATGCAGCTGGTAGTATCACTTAGCAGCCTGCAGTCCAAGAAGTTTGGCCTACAGATGAGACTATAGCAAAAATAAGTTCCGAAGCAGAGATATCTGAGACACAAACTGGAGTAGGTGGCAATGAGTCTGATGATGAAGAGTTATTGCATGAACAGAAAATCAAATACAACATGGTATAAATATGTACCCTAGACTTAACGGAAAAACTAGATCCAGCTTCTTGGGTGATTTTGAGGCCTTTCTTACTCCATATATGAATAAAATAAAACTGGACCCACCTTCACAATGCCGTCTTGATTTACCACATTTATGGGATGATTCAAACTTTAAATATTGTGACGGGTGCAAGGAGACAGAGGAAACTATTAATGTGATTCAGAAGGATATAAAATGGATGAAGGGCTTTTGGATATTAAAAAAGAGCTGGTTATCAAAATCACCTACTTATGAAAATAGTTATACTTCTTAGGAAGGTTTTATTAGGAAAAAATCACAGAAGGCCTGGATAAGGAAGAAGTAATTATGGAAGATAAACAGGGTGATGAGGATGCTAATGGAACTAAATATGTTAGTAGTAATAAAGATAAAATTAGGAAAATAACAGAAAAAATAGTGAATCAAGAGCTGGCAGAAATAGAAGAAAAATAAATTCTAAAATAAAAAAGTCAAAAACACAGACAAATAGGAAGAATAATGAAAAAGATTGGAATATTGAACCCCAGAGAAAAGATAAGTGCAAAGGACAAACTGTACAGGGAAACACTGAAAGCAGAAAGGCATAGGGTAACACTTGGCAAGCTCATGATCAGGATGTAGTAGTTCTTATATCAGGGAGTGGAGATAAGAGAAGATACAGAAGGATCTCAGATAAAAATGAGTATAAGCAACAAAGGGTCACTGGTTTTATTAATGCAACCACTACAAATAAACAAACAGAAATAAAGTCATGGCTATTAATACGAATACTTTATGACAAATAATTAGATCCTGAAGGTAAAGAGAAATTGATAGAGGCTGGATTTTATTTACCAGCACTGTATCTTAGAGGAATCCTGAGACCAAGTTTTGAAAATTCCTCAACTCTAAAAGTCCAGGTGTACAACTTACATAAGGGAGTAATGGGCCATACATTTAGCTGGAATTATATCTCCTCAACCTATAGATATAAGACACAGAGCCCAAAAGGATGGATATGAGGCTAGGAAGAGAGTGCTTGCTAGGGTTAAGGACTTTAATGAATTGGGAATTTCAGTTTATACATCAGTTCCATCTAAACAGGAATTAACAGAGGAGGAGGAGGAGAAGAAGGAATCATAGTATGAAGAGAACTCAGTGGTCCAGGTGGAGCAAACAAGTAATGCCAAGGGGAAATCTTTACAAACATACAGAAGTAAAATCCCAAACAAGCAGAACAGAATAACAAATTAAATTTGCTTCTGGTGGGAAAAAAAACATACATTTTATTACCAGATGATAATCATGCTTTTTCAGAAAACAGGCGAGTTATAAGAGGATGTTTTCAAAGAGGACCCAGTATTAATAATAGTACAATTTTAGAGGAAGACAATATTCAATCAGAAGGAGAGCAGGAAGTAAGTGAAGTTAGTGTCAGGCAAGAATTGTCAGTGTCAGAGCTCTTTAAAATATTAAGTGATACGGATAGATTCAGTGTGCTGAATCAAGAGAAAGGAGTCTAACTAAATAGTAATACATTCCAGCTATCCCCAACATTGTAGATTCATAGTTGGATGTACTCTACATATAGGGGATGTCGCTGGTCTTGGAAGGTAAATTTAAAGATGATACCAGTTTATTGAAAAGATATAGTATTATAATGGTACAAAAAACATAAATACAGAATGAAACTCAGGGGAAGCCAAATTGATTCCAATATTGGATGATCAAAGCAAACAAATATACCAACTAGGGTAGATCTTGTGGAGGATTCTCAACCTGTTATTAACAGTAGGGGTCTGCTAGGGAAACAGATTTTTCTAACACAAGGGAATTGTTTTCTATTTAAATTAGTTTATAAATATATGATCCCATGTTGTATGTTAATAAATGTTTATATTCCACTGCAATCCAGGAAGTTTTGCTACCAGAAAATCATATCTGGCTTTAATGAAACAATTACTAATATTTATCAAATGTAGCCTGGTCTTCCTGTGTTCATTGGTAGAGATTTCAATGCTAGAACAGGGACAGTTCCTGAAAACCCCTGCAATTCTTGGTGCATAGTGATACATTTCAGCTACCTGTAAGTAATTCTGGGGATAGTACAAGTGATAGTCTGGAGAAAATATTATTGGAATTGCTAAAAGTGAATAATCTGCACCTCCTGAATGGCAGATGTCCTGGGGATAGAGATGGCAATATTACTTTTCCATCTTTGCATGGTGGAAGTGTAATTGATTAATGCATTCTTGATATTTTCTCCTTCTATTTAGTAAAACAGTTTTAAATATTGCCATGCTGGGACAGTGACCATCTTCCCCTGAGGACCATTCTTGCTGTAGAACTTGATCAAGATATAGAAAATAAGTATGTAAAAAAGTGGCAGATGAGAATATGGTCCTTTGTAATAAAAACTTATAAAATGGTCCCCATACATTCAAGATAAAATTATTGATTTATTAAAATCTGATTTTATATTGAAATGTAAGACTGACTGTATAGAGGCCACACACAAGATTTGCATAAATTCCGACATAGAACAAAATAGATTTGAGTTATATGAAAAAATCATCAGGCATCTTGCTGAGCGATTATCTAAAAAGATTTGAGCGATTATCTAAAAAGTTGTCTAGACAAAAACTATGTTCAATTATGACAGTAAAGGGTAAAGCCCCTTGGCATGACAGAGATTGTGTACATATGAATAAAAATGGGTAAATAAACAGGGATGAATAGTAAAAGAATCACTTTGGTTCAAAGACAGGTTGGCAATACAAAATCTGAGAAGGGAGTACCAAAATTTTCTGAAAAAGAAATAAACCCTATACTCCTATAATTTATGGTCTTCTCTTCAAGAAGCTATTCATAAAAGAGATAGTAAAAAAATTGGAATCTTGTAGCTTTTGAATCTGATAAATCCAAAAATCATATTTATTTATTTATATTTTATTTATTTCAATTCTAGGATTACAATTACCTTTCAGCCCAGGGCTCTTTTACAAAGGTTCCACGTCAAGACACAGCTATCACATGACAATAGACAAAATTGTTACACAAATAAGGGTAAAGGATATCAAATTAATTTCGAACAGACAGGGAGAGGGTAAAGTAGAAAGGAAGAGGACAATGGGGGGTGGTAGAAAGAAAATGGGAGGGGCAAGGGGGAGGTAAGAAAATGAGAAGAGAGGAGAGGTGGGTGGTAGGTAAGGATAAGGAGGGGGGGTGGGGTGGAGCTGCCAGGAAGGTGGCATTGTTAGGTGCTGTAGAGTGTGTGGGGCAGAGGCCAAACTAGGGCAAGTGTGTTATGTAAGGAGCTAGATATAGGAAAGAGCGGTAGCGGGGTGGAGTTGCATAGACATTATCCATGACAGTCGCAGATGCTGGCAGTGGCCAAGGTGTTTCGGAGCCTGGATTTGAAGGTCCCTAGCCCAGTGATATTGATAGTATCATAGGCAAGACCGTTAAACCAAGTGGGTGCCCTGTAGGCGAATGAACACTGGCCAATGGCTGCGCGGCAGCAAGGGATATGCAAAAGTTGTGGCTTTGATCCCCTGGTAATTCTGGAGCTGGTTTTCGTTTGAAGGAGTGAACAGACCCCAGGAGGGGCAGTTCCCAACTGTATTTTCTTAGCAATCACGCAGGTTTGGTACTGAATTCTATTGTCAAGTTGAAGCCAGTTAGCTTGTGAGTAGAGGTCACAGGTGTGTGTGAGCCATTCGGCCCCAGTAATGAGTCGACAATCCTTGTTTAGGGTGGTAGTAATCCTTCTGAGTGCAGTGGTAGTGGCAGTGCCATAGATGACAAGACCAGAGTCAGTCTGGGAGATGATGAAGCTTTGAACTGCAGCAAAGAGGGCCTCTTTAGTCACGTGCCGACGAAGCCGGTAGAGTAAGCCCAGTCTAGTATTCACAGTTTTAGCGACATTGGTTATATGGGTTCCAAAAGACAGGTGTGGGTCTAGGGTGATTCCTAGATTCACAGTTTTAGTGACATTGGTTATATGGATTCCAAAGGACAGGTGTGGGTCTAGGGTGATTCCTATTGAAGCAATTATTAGTCATACAGAGTAGGTGGAACACTGGACTGATGTTTTAGTCTGACAAGATCAGTGAACAAGAGTTAAGGATCTTTTCGACTAATTAATGCAGTATTGATAATAATGCAACTTGGATAGATTTGACTATATCTGAAGTGACTGAGGCAATAACAATGCAAAAGAAAAATAAGATAGCAGGCATTGATGAGCTTTCTGCTGAACATTATCAGGCTGATCCTATCCAGTGGGCAGATTTTTTTCCCTTTGTTTAAAACTATAATTACCATTAAACAAATTCCCAGATCCTTGAATTGGGGCCTAATTGTTCCAATCCATAAAACGGGACCTAAATCTATTACACATAATTATAGACCTATTATTTTTTTACCCATTACTCTTAAGATCTTTTTAAGACTAATTTTGAATTGTTTATTGCAGTGGATAGAAAATTGTGACATCTTGTCAATATATCAGTTGGTTTTAGGAAAAATATTGGGACTTTGAACCCTGTATTTACTTTAAACTATCTTGCTGATGAATATGTTAAAAATACAAAAAGAACGCTGTATGCAGCCTTTATTGATATCTGAGCTGCATTTAATACTGTTAAAAGATATATTCTTTGGATGATCCTACTATATCTAAATATAAATAAAGCATTACTGGCAATCATACAGTTATTACATAATAACACAAAAGCTTGCATCCGAGTGGGGAAAGATGATGGAATATCCAAATTTATTACGGTAAATCAAGGCATAAAACAGGGGTGTCTTTTGGACCCTACACTTGTTGCATGGGTTATGCCCCCTATCGTCCCACATACACCTTATACTGTATTCCTGGTCTGTTATACTATGATACCACTATTTTGTACTAACATGTAGATTTAGCCACCTATCATATAAGCATGAGTGCTAGGAATGTGCTTTGCTGCCCATGTATGCCAATGTTTACATCCTGTATAGGATTAGATCATGCATGATTATTATACCTCACTATAATGCATTATGTTTGTTTTTTACATATATTCCATATATAATCTACCTAATTACTGATATGATGACTCTGAGGGATCATCAGTGATTACTTTATACACTATGGGCTGGATATTCAAACTGCGCCCAAAAAGTGCGCAATAGCAGGAGCAAGCACAAGTCCATTGTGCCCATGTGCAATAGACGCCGATATTCAAAAATGGAGCAAGCCAAATTCGCGCCAACAGCTAACGCCTGAATATCGCACAACCCGCGCCATAGCACAACTAGGAAGGGAAGGGAAGCTGAGCAGATACGGCGCGCATGAGGCAACAAGAGCGCCCAGCTGAGCAGTCCAGAGGCCCATAGCGCAAGCAGGAGCCCCCCAGCAGCAGAGCAATGGAACTGCACAACCAGGGAGGTAGGGGCCACCACCCATGCCACAGATGGGCACAGGAACACACAGCAGAACTGACAATGCGTCCCCACACCCCAAGCACAGCACAACTGGGGGAAGGCTGGAATATCTACCAGCCAATGGGGACAAGCAAACAAAGCACAGCTGGGCCATGGTGCCCCAGCACACCCACCGGCAAGCTGAGACTGCCACACAAGGAAGGCGGATTACCCCGTGCCACACCAGCCCCCCCAGTGCACAGCACACCCTGCACTGTGACCCCCAGACACCCCCCATGAGCAGTGACCACCACTACAGGAAACCCCATGCATACCACCACCCCCACTGTCACACTGCAACCTCGTGTACCACAGAACCATACAAGCTAGCCCCACCATGAGCACCCAGCAGTGGGTGGCAGCACACGGCAATGCAACAACGGCAGACACAGTGCCAACATGCACAATCCCCCTGAGGCACAGCTGAGAGACCAACCATGCGTCGGCACAAGAGGTACCCCACATGGGAAAGGGCATGCCCCTGACACCACCACCATTGATACAGCACCCTGCACAGTAGACAAGTGACACATCCCGACCCACCACTAGCCACAGCAGCCAGCACAGACACCCACAGTGGTGTGTGGAAGCATGCATCACACCAGATGTAACACAGTGCAGGGGCAAACACACACCCATACCCATGGGGACAATAACACAGGGATGCAGTAGTGTGGCAACCAAGCCCCCAGTGTGGGCCCATGAAAACTGAGCACACACAGCCTGCAGTCCTCCATGGCACAGGGGTGACACCCACCCTGTGCATGCACTGTGGTCCCGTACGCCACCATCATATGCCTGGAGCACAAGTCACAGACAGTGGTGCACAGCCCCTGCAACACACAAGCCACAGCATGGAGGTGTGACATCAACTGCAGAGGCCACAGTGTCACCCGAGGCAAACATGCACCACACCAGTGACAGGAGGCAATCCAGCATTGTGACGGTCACAGTGGATGACCTGCATGGACAGCCACCACTGACAAGGCAGCAGACCTTGCAGGCCACAGACATGCAAGGGTGTCAGCTGCACAGGCCAAGGATGGGTTGACAGGGGCACAATGGACACAGAGCATGCACCATGGACCACTGCACACAGTAATGCAATGCACAGGGAACAACACACACATCACAGACACCGACTGATAGCCACTCCCACACCATAGACACTTCCCCACGCACACACACACATACCCATGACTGAACCACCCCAGATGCCATCATACACCACTGCAGCTGAGCACCTATAGCCAGCTGCAAATCAGAGACCACCACAGTATTCATATCAAAATATTTCTATTGTAAAATATAAAACACAACTATATACAGAAAACTTTGTACATATGGGGGAGGACAGAAACAAGGTGGGGGTGGGTAAGGGCAGGGTGAAACATATGGGAGAGGGAAGGCGGGTGTGAGGGTTGGGCAAAGGGGAAGGTGTAGGCAGGTTCATGCGGACATTGGCGGCCAGCCTGGTCTTCCTCCGCTTGAGGCTGTCATCTGTCCCGGCTCCTCCTCCTGACCCCATGCTGGTGTATGTCCCTCAGTATGTTCAGGGACTCCTGTGCCACCTGCAGCAGCTCCTGCACAGTCTGCTGGATCTGCAGGAGTATCCGTTCACCTAGGATGAGGGATCAGAGTCAATAGGTGTGACTGTCCATCCCCCTGCAGCCCACCCATTATGCATGGCATGCAGCCATGTGCCACGCTCCTGTGATGGTGTGCGCCCACCCACAGTGACCGTGTCCACAAGACATGCCCAACCAGGCAGCAACAGCCATGTGGACCACTGCACACACCCACCGCCCATGTCCAGCACAGCACAACCAAGGCCGTACAGTAACGCGGCTATGCGGTGTGCAGGCAGTGCCACAGCCATGTGCCCACTGCATGCATGGACCACCATTGATGCACTCCCAGACATGCAGTGCCAATGGACAGTGCTGACTGTCACAAGTTGCGTGCATGGCAGTGGTGTCCATGGATGGTAGCTATGCCCTGCTTCCCACCCTGTTACACAGCATGCAATAGTAATCATGGTGTCATGGCACTCACCCTCATCGGGCCGGTGTTGTCGGTGGTGGTGGTCCCTGACATGCCTGTGTGCTGCATCCTCCTCCCTCTGCTGCTGCTCCCCCATCTGCCGCCGCTCATCCACACCTGTGGGAGAAAAAAGGAGAGAAAAACATCAGTACAATCCCAAAGCAAAGTCCCCCTGCCCCAATGTGTGTGCCCACCCACCCAGCCAGACCCACGCACCCCATACCCTGTAAACACCGCCACAGCCAACCCTAGACTATCCCCCCCATGTGCTGGATACATAAGACAGTGTTATCCATATGGACAATACAAGTGTGTAGATGTATCACCCACCTGGATGAGGCACCATGCCCCTCCTGGCACGCGACCGCAGATGGGCAAGTAGCTTCGGCTCCCTCCTCCTGAGGTCCCCAAAATGGTGCCTGCACTGCTCCGCTGTCCTCCTGTGTCCAGTGGCCACCTCCAGGTCAGTGGCCACCTCCTGCCAGACCTGGGTCCTGGCCCTGTCCAGTGCCTCTTCTCCAAACAGTGGGCCATAGTGTGGCTCCACAGTGGCCACAAGGTTGGCCAGCTCAAGGGCACTCCATTGTGGGGCTGTCCTGCATGCCATCTCAACTGCTATAGTAGGCAATATGGCGCTCTGCAGCGTGGTACCCCAAGTGGAAATGCTGCGCGGTACAGTGCCGCCATTCCCTATCGCGCTGTTACTGAACAGCGCAATAGAGGTGCAGCCATGCTGGACATATGGTGCCAAGGGGGCAAAGGTCGGGCACAGGGTCATGGGTCTCTGGCGCAAGGCCACGCACAGCGCCATCGGACGTCTATGCGTCTAGCGTGATTGGTTGCCTGTGTGCCAGCACCACAGCGAACTATCGCGCAGTTGTGCCACAGTGCCATGTAGTGACCCTTGCTATAGCACCACTGGCACAATGGTGGCCATGCCCTGCATTGCCTACCGTGCACAGCACATCATCAGTGCAGCAGACACCTGCGTAAGCTACCTGGGCATGCACAGTGAGGTGTACTATGCATGCCACAGAACTGCGCCATTGGCTCAGCACATTCAACACAATTGGGCAAAGCGCAAAAGCGCGATATTCAGCCGTCATATGCTAATCATCCAATCAGCCATGCAATGGCGCAGCACCACGATTTGCATCTAATTAAAGTTGCTCCTCACCTAATTTGCATGGATGGCGCTATAAAACTGCGACACTGTTGTGCACTGGCCATATTCGGTTACTGCAGTCTATTGGTGAATTGCATGCTATGTGGGGGTCTGGACTGTGGTATCAGGGACCTGCTTTGTACTGCACAGTCACAGGTAACCACTGTCATCCTTACAGGCTGAATAATGACCGAGTGAGGTCTGGGTGAGGAGGACTACGACGGTGGGCGGAAGAGGAGGCCCAATTTCACCAAGGCCGAGACGGAGGCACTCTTTGAGGCCTACCTTGATCAGGAGCCACTGCTCAGTGGACGGCGGGGCACTCCTCAGGCCCATGCTGCTGCATGGGAGGGGGTGGCACGTGCCGTCAACCTGCACGGCAGCCACCAGCGCTCTGTGCAGGAGTGTAAGAAGAAGATGGGTACTGACAGGAGGAGGGTGAAGGAGAAGGTGGCTGCCATCAGGGTGGCACGTGCTGCAACAGGCAGGGGCCAGCTGGAGGTGGTGCAGCTGACACCGGCAGAGGACAGGCTTGCTGCAAGCATGCAGCACAGTGCCATAGAGGGTGTTCCAGGAGGTGGCTTCCAGACAGGTGGTAGCCCATCACTGCATGGTAAGTCATGGTCTGTCGGGGGGGCAGGGTAGATCACATGCACTAACATGACCTTACTTTCTGTTACAGATCCTGCGCATCTGCAGGGGTCAGCGGTGGAGGGCCTGTCCACTGTGGACAGTCATCTGGAGTTGGAGGAGGGACCATCCACCTCCACAGGTATCCGTCGAGCATTGCAACAGTGGGTCCACCTGGCTGTCCACACTGATGTCGTTGAGACAGGTGTGGGGGAGGCTCTTCCTGTGTCTCAGCATTCTGGTGTCCAAGGATGCCAGCACACTATGGCTGTTGCTGTGGTGGAGACCTGCACCAATGATGAAGACACGACCGTCATGGGCAGTGACATGTGTGTGCCACAGAATGGACACACAGCAGGCTAGCTCATGCCCATGGACCTGGCTGGTTCCGACGTGTGTGCCAGCATGTCAGCACAGTCCCAGGCTGTGCCTGTCAGCACCAGTGGGGCAGCACCGGTGGCTGGTCAGGACAGTGGGACTGTTGCGGCCACAGCGGCGGAACAGCTGATCCCTTGGGCACAGCAGGTGGAGGGGCAGCAGCAGTCACCCAACGGGACTGGGGGTTCAGGGTTCAGCGGTGGCATCTGTGCACCACCTGTGGACTTGCCCATACCTGGTCCTGGTGAGCAGCGCCCACCCTCAAGGGGTGCTGAACATCAGGCCCTTGCATACCCTGAGGGACGGGATGCCGAGGTGGCAGACGACCTCTTTGACGAGCACACCCGCCTACTGCAGGCATCAGTACAGCAGCAGATGTGGCTTGCAATGTCTGTGGAGGCACTGTGTGTGGCTCTGGAGTGGGTCGAGGAGCAACACAGCAGGGACACCGATAGAATCCTGTCACGGATTGACCATTTGCAGGAGGATGTGACCGCTGCCATTGACAGGCAAACACAGACGTTCATCGCTGTCATGGCCACAATGGGCACACAGTCAGGTGCCCATGCGTCCTCACACCGCACAGTTCGCTATCCACTCACCGTTCCTCGGCGTCGTGCGACACCCACCCTGTCGACGCCGGGTTCAGCTGTAGGCATCCCGAGCACTCCTGGTGCAGGTATGTTCGGTGTGCTGCAGACCCCTGCGCGGGCACGGTCGCGTTCGCGCAGTGTAACCCCTGATGGACCATCGGTGCCACCCCATGAGGCCCGTGGTCAGTCTGCCAGTGCTGCTGGGTCTCGGCGGGGCCGCCCACGCATCTGAGGCGGACGTGGCACTGTGCCGCAAGACTGACCTGTCTCCCAGTGCGGGCACTGTCTGGTGCTGCCCTGTGTGCATTGTGTGTTTCGTGGGCAGTGCACGGGTGGGTGCCCAGCCCTGCACGCAGACACACGGTCCACCTGCACACCCTCCCGGCTGCTGTCCACAGGTACGTGTGCATGATGATGCCTGCATTGTGCTGTACACCAAAGTGCGATGGTGCCCAGCATCTGACACACGCATGGACAGTCAGTGGACATGGTGGCCTGTGGACATGTGTGTTGCTAGTGTTTGCATTCTGCTCTGTTTTGCACCTGACCCCTGTGCACTTTGTGCCTATTGTGTGTGAGTGTGTGTGTGTCCATCCATGTGGCATGTTACTGTTCACCCCTCCCTGGTTGTATGTGTGTGCTTCTGTGCCCTGCCACATCCCTTGCCAGCATGCACCCCTGGTGTGTTTCCATGCATGTATGTGGGTTGTGCCCTAGCCACTGGTGGTTGCACATGGCCCCATGACTTACCTGTGTTGGCTGAAGTGCTCCTCTGTGATGGTGTCCCGGTGCAGCTGTGCCAGCCGGATCAGTTGGGGGTCCCATCGCCAGGGGGGGCTGCCCATCCCCATCATCACCGCATCACCGTCGTCCCCATCGCTGTCCCCCTCTTCAACCTGTACAGCTATCCCACAGTCTTTGGCCATGTTGTGCAGGATGCAACAGGCCAGGAATATCCCACAGGCCTTTGAGGGGCTATACTGTAGGGCACCACCAGAGGTGTCCAGGCAATGGAAACGCACCTTCAGCATCCCAAACACCCGCTCAATGACGTTGCGTGTGGTGGCATGTGCCTCATTGAAGCGTTGCTGCGATGGGGTCGTGGGCCGCCGGTAGGGTGTGAGCAGCCAGGGACGGAGTGGGTATCCACTGTCACCTGTGTGGAGATAGTGGAGGTTAGTGTCTTGTTCAGGCTCAGACTGCCCCAAGCCCTGTGGGCCACACCCATGGCACCTCTGGCCATACCCCCTTGCCCACGATATGTCAGTTCTACATACATACTCACCCACTAGATGACCTGTGAGGATGTCCCCACTCTCGAATCAGTGGCACAGTGCCGACTGGTGCCAGATGAAGGAATCATGTGCTCCCCCAGGGTGCGTGGCACAGACATTGATGATGCGCCCACTGGCATCACACACCACCTGGCAGTTGGCACTGGCATATCCCTTACAATTCATGTAGGTGGCCCCATTGGGGCCAGGTGGTGTGCGTATGGCCACATGGGTGCAGTCCATTACACCTAGCATGCCAGGCATACGTGCTACCCTGTGGAACTCCTGTATGTTTGCTGTGCACTCCGCCGCAGTGCTGGGGAAATGGATGTACTCTGCAGCATGTGGCAGCAGTGTGCTGAGGAATTGGGTGAGGATGCGTGACGTGGCCGACTGTGTTATGCCTGTGGTGTCCCCTGTTGGTCTCTGGAAGGTACCTGTGGTGAGCAAGCACATGCAGGCTGTTACCTTTGTCTCCACTGACAGAGCATGACTCCGTCGTGTGGGTGCCTGCATCACATCACTGCACAGCTCACAGAGCCGCCTCAGTATTGCCCTGTTCAGGCGATACCAGCCCACAATCTCAATATCTGTGTACAGCTCAAAGCCAGTGCGGGCTCGGTACTGCCTGTTGGGGGCATACCACCGATGGGCCCTTCCACAGCCACGTCCCCCTGCAGCATGCCTTCTCACCCCCCTCATTACGGCATCCATGTGGAAGGTGGCACTGTCCATGTCCCTGGCTTGTGCTCCCAGCAGCTGTTGCTTTGTTCCCCCCACTGTCCTGACTGCTACCTCACCTGCACTGGGTACACCTACTGGCCTCTGCTCTCTGTGGCCCCACACACCTTTCCTTGCCCCTCTTGTGTGGTGTGGTTTCCCTGGCCTGCCCTCTTTCTCCCTGTTTCCCTGTGCCTGTCTCTGCCTCTGTCTTATGTGGCTTCCCTGTAGCGTTCTTGTGCCTCTTCCTTGCTCCTTTTTATTTTGCCTCATTTCTGCTATGGCGCAGCCTCCGCCTGCTCCACTGTTGCGCATTGCGCAAGTCTTTGAACATCGCACTGCACCCTTTATGCATGGTTCCTCCCCTTCAGTTGAGCATGCCTTCATTATCATTGCACTGTTGCTCAGCATGTTTTCAGTGGTGCAACTGCCTCCTGCTGAATATCGCAGAATGGCGCATTTTCTGACTTGCGCTGGCACAACCCTATTGTGTATTGTGCAACCCTTTTGAATATCCAGCCTTATATATATATATATATATATATCTATATATCTATATATATATATATATTCATATACACTATATATATATATATATATATATATATATATATATATATATATATATTCTCATATAAGCATACATGGTGGTGGCCAGTCAGCACTTCTCTTTGTCTAAGCAAGCTGATAGACAGAAAACCTTTGTTGTGTCTTATACACAGGCAAGAAATGCCACTATGTGTCTTGGTGCAATAAAAGTGGATTTGAAATAATTTATCTGTGTCCCTCTCATGAGTTAGTGTGTGCCAGAACCTCTTTCCTTTTTGTAACACAATAACCCAAGATGCCCATGAGGTAATCCAAAATGGCCGACCACCACATCATGGAGGTTGGATCATGCAGTCACAGGGACCTGTGATTGCTGCCATAACCAAACAAAACATACCGGAGGTTTTTGGCATGTTTAATAATGTTATCAATAAGACTAGTGTTTCTGAGGGACAGAAGAGTCTCATTAAAAATGATGTTGACATACTTTTGAATGAGGCTGGTATGCAACCTGTCATGAAGTCATTGTCTAATGCTGCAGAAGCAGCTGCTGCTATCAATGTTTACTATGCTAGAATGCCCTTGGTTAAGGAACACATTGCTGTTAATTATGTTAAGAAATGTGAAAATGTGAAATGTGAAATAACATCAGCTTACCCAGAGAAGACTAAATGAGCTGTTATTTCTAACCCTAACAGCATTGGGCATATTCAGTACGTTAATACCTTAAGTTGTAACATTAAAAACAATGTTGCTACCATCCAGCAACCTTCCGGTGGGGAAATCCACTTTACATTTAATGGGGGAAGGGACAACCCTGATTCTGAAAGCCCCATGGCTGTGATATTTTCAGCATCACAGACCATATTGGGAGGGAGGGTTATAGGTTTGATTTCTGAACATGTGCTGACAGCTGTTTCATTACTACTTTCTCCACCTCTGATGGCTACTGAACCACAATCCATAGCTGAGAATGATGTGCAGCTTGCGCATCACTTTTCTCCACTGTGCAGGCACTCCTGATAGTGCCAGCACTCTCTGCACCTAATTACGAAACAGACAGCTACTCACAACAAGGAAAAGATTCTTCTCCAAAGCATCAGGAACATTAGAAATAATTGATGCTTGGGGGTGCTACCACTTGTTTTTTTACAAATAAATCATTTGTTTTTAACGTTCCTGATGTTTTGGAGAAGAATCTTCTCCTTGTTCTGAGTAGCTGTCTGTTTTGTAATTGTGTTCAGTTTGAGTAGGATTTTGGCACCACAAGTTGCTCTGTAGCCACACGCATTCTTTTTGCTTGTGACTTCCTGCATCTGATGCAGAACTCCCTCCACCAGTGACACCTGGATCATCCCATACTGTGGCTGCAATAGCAGGCACAAGCCAGGAACAGTCTGGGTTATTCCCAGCACAGACAATAGCAGGCACTTCTGGCAAGAAGATGCAAGGTACTATGATTTTGATATTGTCTTTTCTAGCAATTTTAGTCCAAACATACAATGGACACATCAGACTCATTGCTTATGCATCCCATATGCTTGCCCCAGTGGAGCTGAAATACAACCTTTGTGAAAGGAATCTTTTGGCTACATACTGGGTAGTGAGATACTTTATGTACATAATTGGATATGCACCCATTGTGCTGCATTCCAATCATTTGCCAACTAACTTTCTGTTGTCAGACAGAGTAAAAGATGACTCTGTATCACACACTGGTCTCTCATGTTACAGGATCATGACATCACTGTCCTTCCTATCAAAACTCCTTCCTTGTTGGCCCATGGCCTACAATTTGCAGGAGAGACCCACAATTGTTCACTCCAACCCCCTGACCTACCTGTCCCAGGACCTTTTCTGACAGAACCCCAGAAAGTGTTAAAAGACACCACTGTGTGTTATGTTTTGACTGATGACTCAGCCACACAAACCATTGAGTGTCAGATAGCAGGGTTTGGAATTATTTTACATTCTGGTGATGACAGAGTGTGCATGGCTAGTAATTGCATCATTGTATATGTACAATTCACAGGCATTGTTAAAACACACCTGGCAAATAAATTGAAAAACAGGGAGGCAAGGAGTCTCCTTATTACCACCAATGTTTGTGGATGGCTTACAGAGCTGGAAAGTCTTTGAGGGAAACACAGCTTATGTTAAGAGAGGAATACAAAGATTTTTCCTTACATAAAATGATACCAGCATCCTATGGGAGGGTTAAGTGCTGAAGTCTGATAAAATGGCCTTGATCTAAAAGACTGGAGACACAGGTTTTTTTTATTATTACAGTTTCTAATTGGATATGTTTCTCTCTGCCTGAATTTCAACAAACTCCCAATACTCCAGTATTACCTCTGTGAAATACAGAGACTTGTTTGTGTATAAAACAGGCACTAACCTAACCAGTTTAAATACAAACTGTATTTTCATAAGGTTCGAGCATATTATAAACGTAAACCTTATGCCCCAAAAGAAGAACCCTCATTTGAGGGCAGTGAATAGGTTCCTTAATAAAGGAAATGAGGTATAACTTCCAAAGATAAGCTCTTATAAGAAAGTGAAAATGACCTTCACTTATCCAGTGATGGCCTACCCATTTGGTATCACTGCTGTAACACTCATAAAAAGTTATGGGTAGTTCCTGAACACCGGAGAGTAGATTTTATCTACTGTACCAAGTACATGATACTCCAACTGGTGGACACCATGGAGTCAATAAAACACTAGACAGACTAAAATCCTCTGTCTTGTGGCCACACATGAGAAATGATGAAGAACACTTCATCAGTAACTCTTTGATCTGTGCACAAAACAATCCTATACCAGCTAGGAAAAATGCATTGTTACCACAGAGGCAATCAGGTCCCTCACACAACATCCAGAATGACTACATTGGCCCTATGCCAACCACTAAGAATGTTAGGTTTGCACTAGTGATCACCAACCTAGCAAAGCAACACAACCAGAGTGACTGCAAGTGTCTTCATAAACCAGCTATTTATCAGGTGGGGTTTATCCCTAAAGGTACATTCTGATTACAGGGAGTTGGCTTTATAGCCTAAGCAATGCAGAAAATTCTGGATTTGTTATGGGTAAGACAAAAGTTTCATATCCCTTACAACCCACAGTCATCAGGGCAGGTGGAATGGGCTAACAGGCAGATCAAAGTTATGTTATCCAAACTTGTTCAAGAAAACCCCCAAAGAATTGGATTCATTATTGCCTTTACTCCTTATGGCAATAAGAGGGACACCCTCTGCAGATACACAGTGTACCCCATTTTAAAATCATGACCTGACAGTCCATGAGACTCCTAGAACATTTATTTCTGGACCTGTGTACTGCCACTGCTGATGGAGCATCAGTAGATAAATATGTTAACTCAAACAAGACATCCAAAAGGTATACTTGTTTGCTGCACAATGTATGGACAAGGCCCAAGAACAGGTCCTATCCCAGTATAAACAAACTCAGTACAGCAGTCTACCAAGTTAGACTGTCTCACAATAACAGTCATCGATAAATGGCTATATGCCAATCAAATGAACCTGTCTGAAGGAGATTAAATTACGTTTACATACCCCAATGGTATTAAACTATGTTTTTCTTTTCTCTTTCCTTTTAGGTTCCGGAGAGAGACGCTTGCTTTTACGCTTATTTTTCTTTTTAGAAGTATGGGTCTTCTTACAAGCCCAAACTGCACATCTTATTGCAGATAAGAACCAGTGCCCTAATCCTAAACAGCTTGTTGGGGCAGAATACCTCACAATCCCACATTATTTAATTGCATCCTGTGGAATTCACACTAAAGTCCTAAAAGACATGTTCATCATCCATGAGGGTAGTGAGACCCTACTCAATGTTATGATCATTGCTTCAGATCAACCCTAGCAACTAGACTTGATCTGGACCCCTGTTTATATTTTATTGATAATCAGGAAGTTTGCATCCAAATTGACATGGCAATAAAAGCCATTAGACCTTAAGGTTTTACCCTATGATGTCCCATAATTTGTGACACCTAATACTGAGTGCCCAAAACAGGGCTCTGGTCCACCCAGTGGTCTAACAGCCACTTCCCAACCAGGTATTCTAGTTAATAATGTGCAGTTCATGCACATCCCGATGATTTTAAATTTCACCCTTTAGAACTTGGAATGATTCGTTATATATTTCACAACAAACATTTCCCACTTTTTTTTTTACTAATGATATGATTGGATACCCTGGCAGCATATCAGGTACTCATTAATGACCCCCTATGCAGGGACTTGTATAGGGGAACCCCTATACAGGGACTTGATAGCACCACACACACAAGCACAGGATTTTCACATCCTGACCACTAGCGGTACATCTTGTAATAGTAAACATACCCAAATGCACCAGGCATTTGGTTTTTGGTTTTCTTGTTAAAAAAAAAGGAAAACAGGTTTAGACTCAGGCCTATTTGGCTCCGACTTATCTATTTGACATAGGATGATATAGCCATTATTCAAGCACATATGTGAAAGGTTCGTGATAGTATGAAATATAATATCATACCCCCCATTGCATGGTATACATGATCTTGCTCATGAAAAGCAATTTGTATTTACAATATTAAAAATATTGTGAAGAGGTCTGACCTGACAAATGTTCATGTTAATGAATTAATTAGTGCTTACATTAAGGAAACAGATGAGCATCACATAGCTAGGGAAGTCCTTTGCAGTGCCTCTAGCTATTATGTTCTTTCAACCCTTTGGTTATCTCTTCTGGGACCTGGAATTAGGACATATCCTTGATCTCATACATGACAGACATGTAGGCGAGTGGCATTGCCACTTTATGCACTTCTATTGCATGTGTTAACAAATGTTTATTGAACCTACACGTGGAGTCAATATATTGGATTTAGTTATTACTAATATAGGGAGCTCGATATCTAAGGTTCTAGTTGGTGCCCCATTGGGATCCAGTGATCATTATTCAATTTCCTTTACCTTGTTATTTTGTCAACATATCTCCAACTTTTCAGAATTCAAGAATTATAATAATGCTAACTTTAGCACTATTAATGATCAAATAAATTCAATTTCTTGGGATGCAACATTATCTCCTCTTTCCCTGGAGGAATCCTGGGAATATTTTAAATCTTCTATTTACTATTTAGAAGATTTATATGTCCCTATCTCAAAAAAGTATAATAAAAAGGGGAAAATACCCTTGTGGTTCAACAAAACTATCAAAGCATTAATAAATGATAAACAAAGGCTTTTTTCATGTGTAAAGAATAGTGAGGGAGATGCCAAAGAATTATTAATTATTAAATATAGGAAAACCTTAAAACTTTTTAAGCAAGCTATTTTACAATCCAAAAAGAAACTTGAGTTTCATTTGGCCCATACAAAAGACAGCTATAAATCATTATTCTCCTATCTTAACAATAAAAAAATGAATAATAGATATGTGGGGCCCCTATGTGTAAATAACTCTATTATAGCCACTGATAGGGACATAGCTGACACATTTAATAAACAGTTTTGTTCAGTTTTTACAAAGAAAGAAGTTCCCAAACTCTTTAGGCAAACAGTTAACTACATTCCCTCCTATACTATTACTAAAGATGATACCCTAGAAGCTATTTTGTCTCTAAAACCTAACTCTAGTCCAGGACCAGATAACATTAATCCTAGATTCTTACTTGAGACAGCTGTTGCTATCACTAAACCCCTATCAATCATCTTTAATAAATCTTTACTTGAAGGGGTTATCTCTCATGATTGGACAATAGCCACAGTTATCCCAATCTTCAAAAAAGGTAACCATTCCAAGCCAGAAAACTATCATCCAATAAGTTTAATGTCGGTTATAAGTAAACTTATGGAGAAAATTATTAAGAAAATGTTAGATAATGAATCCACATTAAGTAATATAATTGATAATACCCAGCATGGATTCAGACAAGGATATTCTTGCACCACTAACCTGGTAGCCTTTTATAATTATATTAGTATGGGTTTGAATAATGGTATCCCCATGGATGTAATCCTGCTTGATTATAGTAGAGCATTTGACAAAGTCCCCCATGACATCTTGCTTGACAAAATGGTAAAAATGGAATTCTCACAGTATATAGTTAAATGGGTTTCAGGATGGTTGAATAACAGACAACAGCAAGTCAGAATAAATGGCATGCTTTCTCAGGCTCTGAGTGTGACCAGTGGGGTTCCACAGGGTTCTGTGCTGGGACCAACCTTGTTTAATATCTTAATTAGTGACTTGCAGGTTGGCCCCGACAATGTTCTTTTGAAATTCACTGATGACACCAAGTTAGGAGGGTCTGTTCATACATTATTAAATAGAGAATCTATGAGAAATAATTTAAAAACTGTTGAAGAATGGGCAGACTCAAACAAGATGACACTTAATCCAGACAAATGCCATGTTTTACACTTTGGTAAGAATAACCCCAAACAAATTTATTTTTTAAATAATATTCCTCTACATGTGTCACTACTAGAGTGAGATCTTGGAATTATTATTAATAATAAACTGTCTTCAACTGATCACTGTACTACGATAGCCAGAAAATCCAATGCAATGCTTACTCGGATCCAACGTTCTTTTGTGTCAAGGACTCAGGAATGTATTATTCCTCTGTATAGAACATATGTAAGGCCCCATTTAGACTATGGGTCTCCCTTCTGGAATCCATACTTGAAGCAGGATATGGATAGAATGGAGAAAATCCAGAGGAGAGCTACAAAAATGGTCCCATATCTATCCAAATTGGATTATAGGGGTAGACTACAAGTAACCGGGTTACATTCACTTCATACAAGATGCTCTAGAGGAGATCTACTCCTATGATATAAAATTCAGAACTCCCAGGAGCTCATGCACCATTGTGGTTTAAACTTTTCTACTAGATGGACCACTCCTTAGTCCCATAACAAACAAATCACTGTTTCAAAATCTAAAACAAATAAAAGGTTAAATTATTTTATGGTAAGAACTCCTAGAATTTGGAATCTGCTTCCTCAAAAATTAGTGGACAGTAGTTCTATTACAGCCTTTAAAAAAGGGTTGGATTGTTGGATGGAGTGTAATAATCCCAGGGTTTAATTGTTCCACCATGGTGGTGGGGGACAATCTCGATGGGCAGTAGCCTTCTTTTGTCCTCTGAAACCAAGTAAACCAAGTAATCTAGCACTATTCCCTTGTCAATGGCAAGGAATCTTGGGTATGTCACCACACACACCAGTATTGCTACATGTTTAAAAACTTATTAGAAAATGGACAAGTAAAACTCTGTCTCCTGATTGGCTAGCTCCCTACCCAGACCCCTGGTCTATCTGAGAACAGACCCCGAGTTACAATAAGTGCCAGTGGTAACTGACCTGATCACTGAACTCATGGGGCCAGTTAGAATGTTCAAGTTTCAAACTAACGCCATTTTTTTCCTCCTGGTTAGGGGTTAATTTTGCGGCCAATATCACCCCCCCAACACACATGTGAATACCATCCTCCTTTTTAAAATGCTACATACTCTACCACTCAATGCAGGCTTCAGCCAACAGAAGAAAAAGTTTTTTTTTTTTAAATTAGTAGCACTAGCCCATCGCGTGCTCGGCGCTACTGGCAAAAGTTGCTCTCAACTCACCCTGCCTGCAGACATGCCTTTTCCCTGCTTGGTAAGTGAACGACTGAGCGAGACAGCCCCAATACACAAACCGGCAAACAAAACCCTCACAAATTCCACGATACTCAGTCATCATTTCTGTTTTGTTTGGGACCGGTGACTTCACGGCAGTACAGCACCAGCAGTCCCCACTTGTCCCCGCTGCCGAATATCCCACATGCCAGCGATCTAGCCTTAATAAAAAAAAAGATCTTACTACGTGTTAAAGCCGTCAGATTGGCTTTTCCGTAATAGTCTATGTGCCTCCATCTCCCACAGACTCCTTGCTCACAAATGAAAATCGAAGCCGTCAGCTTTGAGGCAGTCTCTTCTCGTGTCCTCGGACTCCAGGCTAACACGGTGCTCCACTGATGATCTCTATTCTCTGCCTTTCACCCTGAGCCTGCATCATGTGTTGATAAAAGCTGTGCCCCCCCAAAACATAGCCACTGTGTGTGTGGAGGGGGATCTTTAACTCAGTGCAATGACCGCTACTTTGGGGGCAGGGAAGATGTTGCGCAGGCACTTCACACTTCACGGGACAGTTGCTGGAAGAGGGGGACAATAAAAACATTAACAAAATTCAATCCTTAACAGTTAAAAAAGGCTTTAAAACTTGAGCCCAGTGAGTGCCTGTGTGTGTGTGAAGGAGGGTACAGGTAACCATGACTACCAGCTCAAAAATGTAACATTTTGGAGGCTTCAGAAGCACAGAAGTCTCCAGGTTTAAGAACAAAAACAGCATTCAAAAGCAGGTGGAGGAACTATTTTATTACAAAAATCTCAAACAAATATGTGTTCTAACATTTAAACAAAAATTATTTTCCCAAACATATAAAATACAGCTGCCCATTTCTAAAGCGCAATAATACCCTCCAGGGTGGGGCGGTATTGTGCAATACGGACCTTCAGAGCTCATTATGCCTTGCGGTCCGGTATTGCACAATACCGCCCACCCTGTTGGGTATTATTGCTTAGTTAGAAAATGGGCAAAGACAATTCTCTCTTCTGATTGGCTGAGACACTTATTTAGGTGGGCATCTATCAGACAATAGATGCCTACCAAATAAAAAGTCCCAGCCAAAACCTGCCAAATGCCCAGCCAAGTATCCTTGTGCCCAGCCTGCTTTGTCATTGGCTGAAACAGCTGGCACACAATTTCAAACTGACGCCATTTTCTCCACACACTTAGCGACAAGAAAACACAGCAATAGTCTCTTCCCCTGCTCTATACAGTCTGTAACAGCAAGACTCTATAATTTAAAACTATTCAGCAAGCCACATATTTTTTTCTTGTAATTGACCACATGTAGCATTGTATCAAACATATTTCAGACCGCTACCCACCTTGTCAGCCCCCCCTTCATGTCAGTGAGCAACCAAACCAACACATGACACAAGAAGGAGCCATGTTTTTTTTTTTCGTTTTGACAAGAAAGCACAACAGTCACTTCCCCAGCTCTATACAGAGCAGAAAGCCACACTTTTTTTTCTTTAAACTGACACATTGGAGCCACGCCGATCTGGTCCCCCCATGCCTGCCTGCTAATCAGTTAAGCCTTCAGCGGTTCCAACATTTTTTTACAATTTAACACCAGTGATCTTTTCTCCCTCACCAGTCATTTTGCCAGTCCCAGACGTATCCCTGCTACCAACCCACTCTGTCTTTGGATGCTTCATCTGCCTGCAGGAGCTGTTGAGACACAGAAGCATAAAATGTTTAAAATACATTTTACTTTCCAATTTATCTCTCCGCTCTGTCTCTCACACTCCTGTCAGCTGTTCTGTGCCTGCCGTTGCCGTGACTGCTGCCATCACTACAGTTGACTGACTGAGCTGCAATTACAGCATTTTACAGCAGCAGCAAAGTAGCATCAGTTTCAGGAAAAAAAAAACCAGCAAAACAAAAAAACTGTACAGTTCTTTACCATGGCTGCTTAGTATCTCTAGGATAACCCAGAGCAGTAAGACAGGAAACCACAGAAACAGAAAGTACATTGGCTGCATTGGCGAGACCTTCCCCCTTGCCCCACCAGTCTGTGCCACTTTAAATAAAAACAAACCTACTCTAATAAAAAAAATAAAGTTGCGTACTGCTGCCTGTTATTTAGTGACTTCTGCGGTTGACTGAGCGGCAGAACTGAATGGGCTAACAGCAGGCTAAGAACGGGGGCGCGCTTCTAACGTCCCATTCCCGTTCAGCTGGCAGAGCCCTCGTATCTCCCTGATTACTGTACAGTTCCATCAGGGACAGGCATATAAAAAATGTTTATTCTCGCAAACTGCGTTATATATACATAAAAGTAAAACTTCAAACACTGCACTTCCTCTCTAATAACCACTCAGCAGTTGGTCTTAAAAGCACTCTCAGTAGTGCTCACTCACAACAGCGCTGGCTACAGACAACAAAATAATATAAACAGTACCTTAATGATGGTCCTTTTTCTTGCTTTTCGCCTGTGTGTGTGTCTGTGTGTATGGTGGGGGTGCACTTTGAAAAGACACCAGAAAGAAAAATAATAAAACAAAACTATTGAACACAGTACTGCCCTCTAACCATCATTCTAGTGCAGGCGGAGGAACTATTTTATTGCAAAACTAACTTTAAACTAATTTTTCATTAACATTTTTTTTATTAAACTTATTTTTTTTTTTACAGTGCCCATTTTCTAAGCGCAATAATACCCTCCAGGGTGGGCGGTATTGGGCAATGCCGGACCGGCCAGGGGCTATAAGGCCCCTCGATTGCCCACCGCCCACCCTGTCAGGTATTATTGCTTGCTTCCTGCACAATCCAGGAAGCCATGTTTGTGATTCTCACAGTGTCATTGCCGCATTTTCATCTGGCAACATCCATCTCTGATTATCTGGCAACCGTCCATTCTATTGGTCATCTTGATGGGAACTTTTATTGTAAAAAAGTTGAAACTACCTCCTTCACTTGTTTACTATGAGGTCTTGGAATTGTGACTGACTCCGAACTTTGATTGTTGTACCTGAAAGCTACACCACCTTTTATGTAGATGTGACATCTTTCAACTTGTCTTACCAACTTGTGAATACTGGCCTAATAACTGAAATTAGGCTTCCACTTGTGAACTCTCAAATAAACTGTATTCAGTCCAGCCAATTAAGATTATAAAATCAAGCTCATTGTTATGCATACTATGAAGCAAGCCTGGGTTGGGCCAATCCCCTAACTTCAACAAGAAGACTCTTCTTCATTTGATCTACAATCAAGAAATCCATTTTCTTCACTGCTTGTTTTCCAAGCTTGACTGGCACCTCATACAAACTGAGTATGCCATAAACTTTTACACTTTGTGCAGCTGTGTGATCATCTTCAGCTGAACACTGTTGCTATTCCATTGTAAAACTCAATGTGCAAACTAATGCAGCCCCGCTGAGGCCTCTGAAAATACTGCTGCCTCCTGAACATTTGGATCTAGCTTTGGAAAATCTGAATGCATCGAATGTGAACTATGAATCTTCATCTAAGACTTGAAGAAACCCTAGATTTATCCCTGGAACTGTTCGTAGTTTATGGCTTGTGGACATTGACATTTTGTGTTCTGTTCAACTTACCAACTGAAAGATGCCATCCTCCAAGGTGGTATATTCTGCTGAAGTGGGACATTGTGTGGTGATCAACTATACATTCTTCTGATATGGACTAAAAGTTATGCAAAGTGAACTTTTCTAACTTCTGTTTTTACTTCCTAAACAGGTAATAGGTTATACGGTAATCACACCTGTTCCCATCCCAGAACCAGATACCATTAAGTCTAGTCCTAACTATCTTGATGCTCTGTCTGAATTTTTACTTTTTTTTTAATATCCATACAGGCAACTTAAGTTTGTCTCTCCAATCTCTTCCCAACAGGACAGACACACACCTGATACATAACAGTATTTACTGATTGTTTTGATATTAGAAAACCCCACTGTGAAGTTTTATTCTAAATGTTTATAGTAATAAAAGGTTTACTAACATTTTCCCTTATAATTTCATTTTGTTGTTTAGAAAAACCCTGAAACACCACTGTGACCAGTTAACCTTCCTCTATCAGGATCGTGCCTTGGGCCTGTAGATGAATGGTGCCTAACTGTCATCTTTTTGTTGTGTTACTACTTTTGCAATCAGGGCAACAGAGAGGGACTGTTGTACCTGGGTTATGCCCCCTGTCATCCCACATACACCTTATACTGTATTCCTGCTCTGTTATACTGCTATACTGCTATTTTGCACTAACGTGTAGGTTTAGCCACCCATCATATATGCATGCGTGCCAGGAATGTGCTTTGCTGCTCATATTTGCTAATGTTTACATCCTATATAGGATTAGATCATGCATGATTATTATTCCTCAATATAATGCATGATGTTTGTCTTTTACATATATTCCATATATACTCTACCTAATTACTGATATGATGACCCTGAGGGCTCATCAGTGATTACTTTATACACTATGGCCCAGATATTCAGAAGGGTTGCACATGGCACAACAGAGTTGCACCCATGCGCACCCACTGATGCGCCCCCGCGCGACATTCAAGGGGATTGTGCCTGGCACAAATCCTGATGCGCCGGAGTGCAAGTAATGTATGTGGCACAGGTAGGGTGCAATGCCCATGCATACTCCACACATACCAATATTCAGCCCGGGATGTGCTGAGCCCATGCATGTGCAACCCCTACCTGCGCCACACACAGGTGAGCCAAAAAAAAAAAAGGAGCAACAGCTGGACACCCACAGGTGAGCTGCCGTATTGCAGGGCCAACACGGTAGCTGCCACCTGTGGGTGGCCACCCGAGCTCTGGCTGCACCATCGTGGTGGCATCCCCCATGCCCAATCGCGGTCATTTGTAGTAGAAATATTAGACCCAAACCCTTGTGGTCCAGTGGACCGCTCGCAGCTCGATCATGGGCAGATGTAGTGAACTTAAATGTTCAATATCCCTGGTGGTCCTCTGGACCACTCGCTGCCTGATTGTGGGCAGATGTAGTGAACTTAAATGTCCAATATCCCTGGTGGTCCAGTGGACCGCTCGCAGCCCGATCGCAGGCAGATGTAGTTAAAACTATTAGTCCCATATCCCTGGTGGTTCAGCGGTACCCCCCATTTCTGTCTGTACATACTCTGTGTTCTAGGACTAAAACCTTGTATTAGTAGACCATATCAAAAGTGTGTCCAGCTCTGTACTATTCTGGACTTTGTTGTTACTACCCCTGTATTGTACCTGTCCTGCTGTATTTTTCTTACCATGTAACCCCCAGGTCGCATCTGGAAATGAGCGGTCTCTGCTCAGTATGCCTGCCTGGTTAATCTCTTAAATAAATAAATAAATAAATAAAATGTAGTGAACTTCAATGTCCATGTCCTGGTGGTCCAGTGGTGCCCCTCCCCACCACTGCTGGGCCCCACTGCCCGCTCCCCTGGTCAGCGGTGGGCGCCAGCTCCCCACCTGCTTGCCGCCCGCTGACTGACACCATACGGTAGGGCTGTATGCCCATTGGTCCACAGCATGAGCCAATGGGCATGCAGTCGCATCAGCCACAAGTCCAGATATTGAATGGATCCATTCACATATCTGACTGTGCATACAGTACGGGCTGCATGCCCATTGGCTCATGCTGTGGACCAATGGGCGACAGCCTCTACTGTACGGTGTCAGTCAGCAGGCAGAGGGGCAGCAATCGGGTGGGGAGCTGCCGCCCACCCCTGACTGGGGGGAGCAGGGCAGTGGGGCTCAGTGTGCGGGTGGGGAGGAGGGTACTGCTGGACCACCAGGGATATGGGACTAATAGTTTTAACTACAGATGCCCGTGATCGGGCTGCAAGCGGTTCACTGGACCACTAGGCATATTGAACATTTAAGTTCACTACATCTGCCAGCGATCGGGCTGCGAGCAGTCCACTGGACCACCAGGGATATTGGACGTTTAAGTTCACTACATCTGCCCACGATCAGGCTGCGAGTGGTCCACTGGACCACCAAGGATATTGGACATTTAAGTTCACTACATCTGCCTGCAATCGGGCTGTGAGTGGTCCACTGGACCACCACGGATAGGGTAACTGATATTAAACAAACTGATGCTCGCAATCGGGCTGCAAGCGGTTCACTGGACCACCAGGGATATAGGACATGTTTTAACATGTACACATGCCCGCGATCAAGCATTGGGGCACTTTGTCATGCTGTGCAGGGGGCGTCGGTCCCCGACGGCTGCAGCCTGGCAGGGCGCCAGGTGCAAGTCGCTTGGGATCGATGCACCTCCATACAAATGGGGCCATAATGACATGCAAATGGCCCCATTTGTGCCTTGCATGTATTATGGCCCCATTTGCATGTGCACTGTTGAATATCACGGTTGTTGCGCCTAGTGCAACGGAACTTCTGCTAGCACATCCCACTGCTCCACTCTGGCCACTTGCATTGGCTCAGTGCCACTGCGCCATGCGCACTGCGGGTGGCCAGGGTGCGATATTCAATGCTGCTGTGCCATGGCACAGCTCCGTTGAATATCACCTTGTCAACGCCCCTGCACAGCCAAGTTGTGCTGCACCCAGGCTTGTACCACAGCCTGGGCAGTCTCGAATATCCGGGTTATATATATATATATATATATATATATATATATATATATATTCTCATATACACTATATATATTTCTCATATAATCATATGTAGTAGTGGCCAGTCAGCACTTCTCTTTGTCTAAGCAAGCTGACAGACAGAAAACCTTTGTTATGTCTTATATACAGGCAAGAAATGCCATGTGTAGTTTGAACCCGTCAGCATTTCTTTTGTCCAAGCTTCATGCAAACGGAAGCATACTCTTTGTCTCACATTATACTCATTAGTAATTCTGTCTCCTAAGTCATTATCCAATGGAGAATGTCTTATACAATCTTGTTGATAGTATAAGACGAATATATAATGTTTCTCATATCAGTAACTATGAGGTAATCTTTGTTGCTATACTGTTATCTGTAGTATATATGTTTGTGTAACCTAGCTCCACACGGACAGAGAATGAGATCTTGGAGAACCCAAGGTCCTAGAGATTCTGGAGATTATATACATTCTTCAGGAGAGTGGTGAGAAACCCATCTCCCTTGTGATTTTCTCGGTCACATGCTTGGCGTAAGTAGTATAATAAACCTCTATTATTACTCCTGCTTGTTTATGAATGTTTCTTAGCAGACTCCGAAGACATGAGAATCTGTATTATTAGTATTATTATTATTTTTTGTCTACTGACTAAGATTGGTTAGGCAACACACTGTTTAATATTTATATAGACAGGTTAGTTCTGGAATTAATAAAGATTGAGACATTTGCCCCACAAATTGATGCCTTTCCAATACCAATTTTGTTATACGCTGATGATGCAGTGATTCTATCCAAAATCCCTGTTGGCCTTAGGAGATCATTAGTCTCAGTGATGGATACTTTAGCAAAACTACATTTAGAGTTAAACATTAACAAAATGAAAATTATGATCTTTGGTGATAAAATAATTAAAGTAGAAGGATGGAAAATGAATAATCATTTGTTTGAAGAGTTTCAATCATTTTTATTATCTAGGAGAGTGGGTTGAGAAAAATTTAAATTGATCCACACATGTTAAAAAATTAAAGAGGCAGCCTTACATTCTTCCATAGCTGTTAATTCATTTGCTAATATGCATGAAATAACTCTTTTATAGCTATACAATCTTGCTTTGAAGGAAAGGTAAACTCAGAGATCTTATATGGTTGTGAAATCCGGGGGTTAGCAGCTATTGAACAGTTGGAAGACCTGGACACTACAAAATACTTTTTTGAAAATTATTTTTGCCTAGAAGTAGGAGTTCTCTCTATGGAATCTAGAATGCTTATAAAGTGGTGACTTTTTGGCATAATGTTGCACAGATGAAAGAATCTAGGCTGCCTTACAAATGTTGGGTTGAAATGCTTAAAACAAATTATGTAACCAACTGATTCACAAAACGTGATGCCTGCTTATCTAAAATTGGTCTTGAAAGTAAACGTGTTACTTTGGCTAGATATAAGTTATTGCAAGATACTTTTGTCCATTTAGCACAACAACAATGTATTCTGGATAATGCTATACAAACTGATTTCAGTTGTATGCATACCCTGTGTGTGCATACACTATATAAATCAGGGAAAGACTGGTTTGGTACTGCGTATTGCCTAAAATGTTGCGAACTGAGTTCTCATAGAAAAGCAATCACTAGACTTAGATTAGAAATGTTGGGTAACAATAGCCTGCATTTTCTCTTGTATGGACAACATTTGAATTTTTTTGTTCCCTGTAAATGTAATCAGAATATCAGACATACTATTTCTCATATATTATTAGATTGCCCACATTTAAATCAGTTAGGAAAAATGTTTACATCTATTTCTGAGAAGACTGCAAGGTCAGAATTCTGAGGAAGTCACTAGAAAAACAGTCTTCACTTATCATAATGCACTGATTTTTGCTCTGGGGTCCTTTGCTGCTTAGGCACAGCATACACTGAAAATGTGATGTATATTTTTTCTTACTGTTTATTTCTTTGGATTTGTTGTGGGTATAAATTCCATTGGTGCAATGCAATTGTATATTTAGATGTTTTTATCCTTTGACCTTAATCCTTTTATGTGCTATATATATGCTGTAAAGTTTTTATGCATTATAAACTTGAACTTGACAAGTTAGTATTTTCCACTACTTATTATGAAAACTTCACTAACATGAAGAAAATCATAAAAAAACACTGGAAAGTCCTTTATACACTCCACTCGGGGGGAGGGGGGAATCTTTAGGAATCCACCTGTGATAGTAGAATGACAAGGGAAGGCAATCAGGAACTGAGTGATACACTCCCAGCATAATGTTCGAAAAGAAAGGCAACATTTTGAGCATTTGATAGGGCCCCCATTAAAGGCAGTTTTCTTTGCGGCTGTTGCTAGCATGTGCTAGTTCTTAGAGGCTGAAACAAACCAGAACTATCTCCAAGAATGAAGATGTGGAGATCAAAGACTATAACTTGCCAGAGACCTTTTCTTGTATACCGTTTCTTGTAACATTTAGGATGTATGAAATTTGTAGGGTAATGTCACCTTCCCTACAAATTTCAGAGTTTGGTTTACATTCTCTCTCACTTTACTGTTACCCTATGCACCTTGGCAGAATTGACATGTAAATACAGTGCTCCCTCTTTTATCTGTTCCTCTGTACATCCTAAATGTCAGTGGACAAAAGAGGGTGGTGGGGACTTCTGGTGACATCACACATAGACGGGCACCTGAAACAGGGCTTCATGAACTCGGGTGCAATTTTTGAATAATTGGTCACCATCAGCAGTCTATCACCTCAACAATCTGCAGTATCTACCTGCCTCTAATAGCGTGGATATGGGCAAAACTAAAAAACAACTTATTCTGGCACATGGCGCCGATCCAGCGCCTCCATGGATGAATGACCTGTCAGTCCTACTCCGTCCAGGTCCTCAGCTCTCACTGCATTGGCGGATGAAGAGGATGATTCTGGATCGGATACCACTGCTACTTTTACAAAAGCAGATGGTCATCGTATGCTAAAAATTCTGCACAGAATCAACTCCAAAATCACCGGGCTGCAGAAGGATTTCAAAAAACTGGAGGCTTGCACTACTACAGTGGAATCTCAGTTGGAGGTACTGCAAAATGAACACATGGCATTTGGTAAGTCTGGCCTACCTACACAAAAGAGAACGGGACTTGACCCTATGGCCAGAAGACGCTGAAGCCCGGGCCTGCAGGAACAACATCAGAGTGTTTGGCATACCAAAGGGAGTGGAGCAGGACAGTATGGAGGAATACATGGACTGTTGGCTCAGTAAGGAACTAGCCCTCAAGGAGGTCTTTGCACTTGAAATTGAAAGGGTGCACCAGGCGGTTGCCCCCAAACCAAGGCAGGGCACCCCCACCCCAGATCAATCCTTATCAAATTTCTACGTTACCTAACCAAGAAAAAAATCCTGTGGCTAGCATGGGGTAAAAATGATCTTAATTTAGATGAACAGAAGGTATATGTAGACCAAGATTACCCTCCCCTCATGCTGGCAAAAAGGAAGTAAATCCTCCTTGTGGTCAAATCACTCAGGGAGAAGGGACTCAAGGCATACCTTCGATATCCTGCCAGGCTGTGGGTCCAAAACAAGGAAGGTGTCAACAATTTTGAGTCACTCTTGACTGCTACCTCATACCTGGAATCATTGGGCGTCCCTGTCCCCAACACTTAGGAAGACCAAGCGGGCCAAGAGATGGAGGACTTACTGTGGTCAATTGCCCCAGGAGACAGGTGTATGGTGAAAAAGCATTCGGACTCCCTGCTATCGCTGCATACAGATCTAGCCAGATGGATCCAACCGAAATCAATAACCTGAAGGCAACAAGGTACTTCTTCAGTATGCACAACACTGTTCTTTGCTTCTGCCCCTGGCCCCCCTTTTTGTGGGTTCAGGACTGGGGAGGCTGTTGAAATTTGAAATTCAAACTTGCCTGGAATATTTTTTTGCCTGGAGGGGTTTGGTCTGTCTCCTGTGGGGTTACTATTGTGGTGTAATGAAGGTGGAACATAGCTCTCCACAAGGGAGGTTTTGGTCACACTTCCTTTAAGATGGAACTGTATTCGGTGTGCAGGGTATTTTCTGTCCCCCTTGTGGCCTATTAACTTCAAAGATGTTACATATGTAAACTCCAGGACTGGTCACATTATTCCACATAATCCAGTGGACGTCCTCAAAAGACAGTGTAAGTACTTTGTCTAATTTAATTTGAAGGGGCCTCAGATGGTTACCTTATCAGCGTTGTTCATGACCGCATAGGAGTAGTGAATTAAACTACCTCTAAGACTATTGCAGAACTTTACATTTAATGAGATAACCCATTTTCTTCTATCTCTGGACATTTATACCTTATATATTAGTATACATACACCTAACAGAGCGTCAAAAAAGGTTATCTATGTTTAAAAATGTTATTCATTTGGTAGGTTTGGGCTGGGCTTCTAAGATCTGGGGGCATAATGGTACAGACAAGGGTAAAATGAAGATCTGGGAAATCGTCGGCCTGCACTTTGTCTTGCCTATCCTGTTTGTGACTACATATTTGAGGCAGACTGGTTAAAGGGAAATGGCATTTTTCCTTTCTTGAGGTGACTGAAGTAAGTCATACGCAGTGGGAGGATTCCTTTTTCTTCCCCTTCCTTTAGTAAATTAGCCTAATGGCGACTGAGATTAAAACATTTGGTATCAGTGATATCCACATACTCCCCCACTCCTTGGGGTTTAACCCAAGCGGGTCTCTTGGGATACAATCATTATCATGACTTTCCCTAACTCCTTGGGTATTCCTTTTTTCTTTTTTGTTTTTATGTGGACCATCTGTTTAAACATTGTTGCACCTGGGGCTCTCTGTTTAGGCACCTAGGAACTCCAGAACGTTCCTGTGAGGGGGAAGGTCTGATATTTCTGGTGTAGGCTGGGATTTTCAACCTTGTGCACAGTGGTATACTTTTTTCTCATAGATAACTTCACTACTAGCTAGGGAAACACCATCTTCTGAAGCCTGCTTACAGTTTGGGCTTCCTTGGCAGCGGAGGGTTTACCCTGACTGTGGTTGTACTGAGGGCCTAGTAAGATTCCTTCTAATACCCTCTTGTTTTCTGGTTATGGTGTGTTGTTTGAGACTTATGTGTTTGTCTATTTTTTGTTTGTTGACTACATCCTGGGGTTCTGGTACAGGAAGGGGTGAGTTGGGGGTGTGGGGGAGGTTTTTGGAGGATAAAACTAAATACTTTAATATATGGCACCCCTTAAGATCTGCTGTATTAATGTCAAATGCATTAATAATGTAGTTAAAAGAGCCAGAATTTTACAAGAATTCAGAAGGGTACACTGTGATATAGCATGTATTCAAGAAGCCAGACTTTCAGCCTTGGAGCACAATAAGCTAAAGAGGTCCTTGGTGGGGACAGTCTACTCGAACTCACACCCTCAATCCACAAAACCAGGGGTGGCAATATTGATAAAAAAAGGGGTTTCCTTTCTCTGTCCGTAAGGTACAGGTGGAGGGCTCAGGCTGCCTGGTCCTTCTATCTGGGGAATTCAGAGGGCACTCTTTGAACATAGCTTCAGTTTATGCACCCCCCATGGGGGAATTTTTTAGATATTTGTTTCACACTATTTCATCCCTTCCTGAGGGCCAAGTTATTATTACAGGGGGTTTGGAACTGTGTGGTGAACCATGTTCTGGATAAGAACCCAACTAGATGTACAGGAGAGATGACTAGTTCAAGATTGCTAAAAACACTTATCTCAGAGTCTGGCCTAGTGGACCCCTGGCGCTTCCAAAATCCAGGGGGATGGAACTTTACATTTTACTCCCCAGCAGCCAATTCTTATTCTAATAGATTTTACAACCAGAAGGTATGGGCCCACTCTTTTTAGGAGGTGCTTATCCAACCGGTAACATTCTCTGACCATGCTATGATTTTGGCTGAGGTCAGATGGGTATCTGTGGGTGGGAAGGGGAGCTGGAGATTTGACTCAGGCCTCCTACATGACAAAGCTTTTGTAGACTCTCTGAAAGAGGTGATTAAACGCTATTTAAATGAAAACCATGAGCCCGACTCCTTTCTCAGATTCATATGGGACAGCTTAAAGGCAGCCTTATGTGGCCACATTATTGCCCATGGTTCTCATAGAAGTAAACAACACCTCAAAATCTGTAAAATTTTAAATGACATTAGGAATCTGGAGAGGGAGCATAAATGGACAAGGACAGGGCTCTGCTCCCTAAACTTCAGAAAGCTAGGGCAGTATATAACAACCTGATATAGTGCTGAACAGAGGAAGCTTTGAGGTTCACTAAGCAAAAATAGGAGTGAGCGAGACAGAGAGAGGGTAGACTGTTTTCCCTCTGCCTGCAGAAACAGAAGGCTGACAGATATATTCCCAAAATCCTTAGAAGGGCTGACCCCGGGAAGATGGCTACATACCCTACCCAGATTGCAAATGAGTTTCTAGAATTCTATGCCCAGCTTTACAGTAAAGAGAAGGGTCCTGGTCACATCCAAGGGGTCATTGATTTTTTAGAGAGAGTGGAATTGCCCTCATTATCTCTGGAACAAAGGGATTCATTGTTGGCACCAATTACAGAAGGGGAGATTAGGGCGCTCATTAAATCCCTCAGTAGAAGAAAAGCCCCAGGTCGCGATGGATTTACTGCTGAATTTTTTTAAACAGTTTGCAGTGGACTTGGCCCCCTGTTGACTAAAGTATATAATGAGGCCCATAAAGAAGGAGCCACCCTAGACACCTGGGGAGTGGCTATGATAACAGTATTATCCAAGCTGGGTAAGGACTCCCTGGAGTGCTCTAGCTACTGCCCTATCTCCCTTTTAAATCAAGATGCAAACATTTTTGCAAAAATTCTAGGTTTGCACCTTCAACTGTTATTCCCCTCTCTGGTACACTCTGACCAGAAGGGATTTATCCCTGGGCGACATATCCAGGACAACATTCGCCATATTCTGAATGCTCTGTCTGCCTCCAAATCCTTTCCATCCCATACATTACATGCAGTGATTTCTTTGGATGTGGAAAAGGTGTTTGAGCACCTGGGCTAGGTTTTCTTGGATCACACTCTTAGAAAATGTGGTTTTGGGGATAAATTTAGAAGTTGGAGAACTCTGGGCTCAGGTGAAAGTGAATGGGGTTCTATCGGCCAGATTTCAAATAGAAAGATGTACTAGGCAGGGTTGTCCGCTCTCTCTCCTCTTAGTATGGAACCTCTTGGCTGCTTTTATTTGGTAATCTGACACCTACAAGGGTATTGGTGTGAGAAGGGCAAAGCTCCGGGTGTCATTGTACATGGACAACACTCTACTATATGTTGCGGACCCTGTGCATTTGGCTCCTTACCTTGAATCCATACTACATGATTTTGGTTGGGTGGCAAGTTTCAAGATCAATGAAACAAAAACAGAAATGCTCCAAGTGGGACCAGTTCCTGCAGGGACCCTACTAGCGATAGGTCAGTTTAGGTGGGTGAGAGATGGGTTTAAATACTTGGGTATTTGCATCCCCATAGATTTAAGTAAACTATACCACACTAATCATTTCAAAGTGTTACAAGCTGTTCAGGCAGACTGTACATGTTGGAATGAACTCCCTCTCTCTTTATCTGGTTGGATAGAATGTATTAGAATGAATGTGCTACCACGTTTCCTTTTCTTGTTTCTCTCCTGCCACTAAAACCTCCTGGCTCCTTTTGGAGAGCCCTTAAAACTACAATTTCTAAATTCATTTGGGCTGGGAAGCCACCCAGAGTTCATTGGCAAACACTGCTAAGGGCCAAACCTCAGGTGGGGGCTTGGGCTACCTGACCTACGTAAATATTTTTGGGCAGCCCAATTGCAGACTTTGCTGCTACTAATGGCAAAGGATGAGATTCCCTTATGGGTTGAATTGGAGAAGCCTTCCTCCTCTATTGCCACAATAGGGGATCTAGTCTTTATGGATAAGGTTGGACATCAGCGATTTGTTCTAGGTAGCCCCTCGTCGGTTGTCCTGAAAGATATTTGGCAGGAATTATGCAGGAAATTCAGACTCAAAATAAAATAAGACTATCTACACCAATAAGGGCTTGCTTAGATTTCACTCCCCTTAAGACGGATACAGGGTTCAGGAGATTGGCCAAACAGGGACTCTGTGGGGTGGGGCAGTTCTTCATAGGAAACACATTCAAATCATATCAACAGATGGCCCATGAATTCAGGTTGCCCACTCATGACCTATTCAGAGTCCTCCAAATCAGGCATTTTTTACTTCGAAAAGATAAAGAATTTTATCTACCAGAAGGAAGCAATCCTCTCCTGGAGTTCCTTCTGCCCTTGGTACCTCAACGAGGGCAGAGGGGAATAGTCTTAAAAATTACAGCTTTCCTTTCAAATATAGATCTTGACCCTCTAGACTACCTCAGACAGATTTGGCACACAGAAGCTGGACTCCAGTTGGGAGATGGGGAATGACTTCAGGTCTGGAGGGACATCCATTCTACCATGGCCTCAAGTTTTTGGAGGGAATTTAGATGGCGTGTGGTGTTATGCTATTTCCACACTCCTGTGATCACTAAACATTATGGACAGCACTCCTCTGAGCTGTGCTGGAGGGGGCGTACAGAGAAAGGCACGCACACTCACATTTTCTGGACCTGTGCCAAATTAAAGGGATACTGGGATTTGATTAGTGTGACGGTGGCAAACATATTGGAAATTCCACCCCCAACCAAACCGCAATATTGGTTGCTAGGATTGCCACCTCTGGGTATCAAATCAAAGGCCCAATGATATCTATATAATATAATGGTAGCAACTGCCTTTAAGGCCATCACCCAAAAATGGTTAAGTCCAGAATTACCTATGTTAGAGTCCTGGTATACATTGTGCCTCCGAGTATTGAAGATGGAGAAGCTCAGAGCCAAACTGAGATTACTCAAAGATAAATTTATAGCCTGCTGGCTACCCTTTTCTCATTTTCAAGCTGAGAAAGAAAATAGAGATATCTTGGAAATATTGTCAGAGCAAGGATAGGACAAGGTACTGGTAATATTTGTTTAGACATGGGCTATCTGGAGGTTGAGCTGATGAATACATGGAGTAGGGTTGGCGGGTTGGATTTCTGGATTGAGTAAAGGAAGACTTCTTGCCCTTCTCATGTTGGGCCTCCCCATTCCCTCTCTTTGGAGAATCTTTCCCCCAACAAACCTATGACTTGGGTAAATTAAATCTCATGGCTCTAAGACACCTTCTCAACTCTGCTCTGGGATGTTTTTTAAAAAAATCCAAGATTTTTTAGTTGTTTCCTTTTTATTGTATGTTTACTGTCTGTTCCCTGGTTAATTATTATTTGATATTTGTCTTTTTATTATTGTATAGGTTGAAACCTGCCTCATGAATATAAATTAACGGGGCTAATGGAGAAGAGATGGCCTGGCTGCCAACACCTTGTTTCTTAGTGGAGGGGTAGCTAGGTTTAAACCTTATTGTTATTAATCATAATTAATCACCATAGAAACATAGAAGTTGATGGCAGAAGGAGACTGCTAGGTCCCTCTAGTCTGCCCATTTGTTTTTGACCTATTTTGACATTCTAGTTGCCCTTTGTAGTCAGGGCTCCCTTGTATCTATCCCATACCTTCTTGAATCCCCCCATAGTGTTGACCTCCACAACCTCTTGGGGCAGGTTGTTCCAGGCATCCACCACTCTTTCTGTGAAGAAAAACTTCCTGGTGTTGGTAAAGAACCTCTCTCCTTGCAGCCTGAGGTCATGTCCCCTGCTCATGGAGCCCTTCTTGAAGTGAAAAAGTTCCTGTGCCTGTACCTTGTTAATGCCGTTTATGTACTTGAATGTTTTTATCATGTTCCCTCTCTCTCTTCTCTGCTCCAGGGAATACATATTCAGTTCCATAAGTCTTTCCTCATTGGACATGTACTGCAGACCCCAAATCATTTATGTTGCCTTTCTCTGTACTGTTTCCACACAGTTAATGTCCTTCCTGAGGTGAGGCCTTCAGACTGGGACTCTGTATTCCAGGGAGGCCTGACCAGCGATCTATACAGTGGTACTACCACCGTTCTCCTCCTGCTCGTGATTCCCCTTCCAATGCAGCCCAGCATTTTGTTGGCCTTCACTGTTGCCTTTTCACACTGCTTACTAACCTTCAAGTCATCTGAGATTATGATCCCCAGATCTCATTCCTGGTTTGAGGCTGCCAGTCTTTCGCCTCCTAGGTAATACTCCTTTCTTGGATTTTTCTTTCCTATGTGTATGACCTTGCACTTTTTGGCATTAAATAGTGCACCACACTCTGTATTTCATGGAATATTTTATTTGTATACTTTGGTCCTGTGAGGCTGGCCTGGATTATGTTTGTGGGTGTATTTTTTATGTGTGTCTAATGAAAATTTTAATAAAAATTATGATTTCACAAAAAAAAGAGGGTGGTGGATGATGGAGGGTGGTGGTTAAAGGGGGAGATAATATTTTTGGAAAACAGGACAGTAGCTCACACTGGTGGTAAATAAGGGTGGTGGATACGAGGGGTGGGGTGGATAAAGGAGTGAGCGCTGTATTTAGCATAGCTTTACATTTCTTGGATCTATATTTTTTAGCTGGACTGGTCCCCCGACTAGGTTCTACTAGTGGGTCTGTCTCAACAGAGTGGGCCAGGTAGGGGTAGAGCATTTTGCCCTTTGTCGGATCCACTGATTCTGACATCTGTGATTCTGAATGAGCAAAGGCTGGTATTTCTTTTTGCTTTGGGAGGTAGAGAAGAGTAGACTCCTAGTTTTTTATGGTTTGTGAGGTAGCTTCCAAACCAAAGTACCATGTTCGGGGATAGGCCTGTTGAATGGAGGCTATTTAGGAGGGGTTTGTGATTAACAGAGTCAAAGGCCTTTGTAAGGTCAATGAAGACTGAGCCTACTGCTTTCCCCATTATCTAAGGCATCATAAAGCTGGGAAGAGTAATCAACAAGGGTGGTGAGTGTGGAGTGCTTTTTTCGGAACCCATGCTGCTGTGGGCAGAGTAGGTTATAGTTATCAAGATACTGTTGCTCTAAGACCATTCTTTCAAGTGCTTTGGGGGGATAGAATAGATATAGGTCTGTAGTTGGACATTTGAGTTTTGTCCCTGGCTTTAAAGACAGGTGTGATGATGCTGACTTCCATAATTTTGGAAACACCCCTGTTCTTAGAGATGCATTACATATCATCGAGAGAGGACTGGCCAATTTGTTTAGGAGAAGACCCACCAGTTTCATATCCACTAGATCAGCCCCTATCCTGGTCTTGCCAAGAACCCCCTTAATATGCTTGATGGTTTCGGTCTTGGTGACCTGTTTAAAGTAGAAAGGTGGTATAGCATTATTTGGAGGGTTAGGTGGGGCAGTAGGGTGTTGTTGCCCAAGCTGATCTTTAAAGTAATCACCAGGGAGTATGACAGAAAGGTCTGTGAAAGTGTTGTTGAGCTCATTTGTGATGTCAATGGGTTTCTGTAGAGGTCCCTCCACTGTTACTAGTAGATCGGGTGGGGCCTTAGGGGGTTTTCCTGTTAGGGATTTGATGGAGTTCCAAAATTCCCTACCAGAGCCCCAGCTCTTGCTTAAGAAGTCCTTATAGTAGGACACTTTAGCCTGTCGAATGAGCTTGGTGCAGGCATTTCTGGCTGCCTTGCAGGCATTGAGTGTTGCAGGAGTTACAGATGATTATGCAATGTGCCAAAGATTGTCTCTATTCTTCATTAAACCAATCAGGGGGGTTAGTGAGCCACGGATTGGAGGTACCCTTGATTTTCTTTGTTTTGTACGGCACAAAAATATCACAGGCGCAGTAGAAGATAATTATGAAATAGTTCAAGGCCTCGTTACCATCTATATCTCCTGCCAAAGGAGACCAGTCCAGCTGGGATAGGTACTGCTTGAAATGATCAAGTAGCCCCAGCCTCAGGCAATGATTTTTGGACACCTTAGGAGGGCCTTTGGTGAAGTTGCTTGTCCAGGTGCACTTCTCTGGTGAATGATCACTGAGGCTGTCAGGCAGGACAGTGACATCTGATATATGCTCTGGATATGTGCACAGGAGCCAGTCTATAAGGGAGCTGTTCCTTGCTTTGTAGTTAATCCGGGTGTCATTGGTTACCACGTGGTTTAAGAATAGGTTGGATATTAGGTCCCTGGCTTTTGTCTCCTTCAGGGAGTGCCAGTTTATGTTAAAGTCACCTACAATGATCTTCTCCCATTGAGTACCTAACTGCTGCTGGTTGTCTGTGACTAGGTTTAGTCCAGCAGTTTGGTGCCCAGGTGGAATATATACTGTAGAAAGCAGCAGTACTTTGTTCTGTTGACCTATGCTTAGCTTGAGATTCAGGATTTGGACCTCCTTTGTGTGTAGACTGGAGTCAAGGGCCTGCACCTTTATTCTGGATTTGATATAGACTAGGCACCCTCCCCATGTTTAGTGGTTCTATCTTGCCAGAAGGAGTTGTACCCATCGAGGGAGATAGATGCATCCAGGGTCTTCGGGGAAAGTCAGGTTTCCTTAAATGTGATAATGTCTAGGTTAGTCACCTGTACCCAAGCCAGGAACTGAGAGAACTTGGATAGGAGACTGTTGATGTTTAATGAGATGATAGTGAGTTGCCCTTTTTGTTTAGGCATTCTAGTGAGGGTGGATCCAAGGCTGGGGTGCACTTTCCCTGATAGAAGCAGCAACAGTAGTACAAGAGAGTAAAGCAGATGGCACACGGAGGTCGCACAGGAGTAGGTGCGTTTTTTTCCTCAGGGGGAGGCTTGATAAGCGATGTCTAAACAAGGCTTGATGTTTATCAGTGCAGCTACTGGGATCGGGTAGGTGCATGTCTTAAACCTTTCACAAAATTCTTAAATGATAATGAAAACAGAATTTTACCACCAAAATAAACTGGAAGACATCTGGCATCAATTAGGAAGAAAAAAGGTGGAATCAAATTTTAACCTATTTTCGTTGCACTGCTGCTTTAAGTTGTAGTTCCTTTTGGTGAAGACTTTATGACATCACTACGCCAACCGGCGAGGACATCACCATGTCACGCACATGATACGGCATTTGAGTTCATGGCCTTACAGTGCTAGCAATAGCTGTGTTTGGAGTGAGCAAAATTAAAGGATGCCTTGATCAGAGAAAGCCCTTTAACATGTTAAACAATTCTTAAATAACAATTGTTGCGCTTTTTCAGCAGTTGCTTTGCTGAAGACTACCAGCAGGATGGTTGAACAATTTCAGTTATAGAATGATTCAATTTGTTCAAGTGTATACATGTTGACAAAAGGGGACTTGGTTTGGCAGACAGGATTACCTGTAAGAGAATCCGAGATCACATGCTGAGTGCTGACTGTAAAAATATTGTATCTCAGCCGGCTCCATGGCACTAGGTGATGGAGATCACCTGGCATGCTGATAGCCCGGGTTCACACCCAAGTCTGGAACATCAGGAACGGAGGCCAGCAGGGAGGGCTGGTAACCTGGGTTCACACCCAAGTCTGGAACATCAGGAGCGGAGGCCAGCAGGGAGGGCTGGTAACCCAGGTTCACACCCAAGTCTGGAACATCAGAAGTGGAGGCCAGCAGGGAGGGCTGGTAACCTGGGTTCACACCAAGGTCTGGAACATCAGGAGCGGAAGCCAGCAGGGAGGGCTGGTAACCCGGGTTCACACCCAGGTCTGGAACATCAGGAGCGGAGGCCAGCAGGGAGGGCTGGTAACCCGGGTTCACACCCAAGTCTGGAACATGAGTGGTGGAGGCCAGCAGGGAGGGCTGGTAACCTGGGTTCACACCCAAGTCTGGAATGTCAGGAGCGGAGGCCAGCAGGGAGGGCTGGTAACCCGGGTTCACACCCAAAGTCTGCAACATTAGGAGTGGAGGCCAGCAGGGAGGGCTGGTAACCCGGATTCACACCCAAGTCTGGAACATCAGGAGTGGAGGCCAGCAGCGAGGGCTGGTAACCCAGGTTCACACCCAAGTCTGGCACATCAGGAGCGGAGGCCAGCAGGAAGGGCTGATAACCCGGGTTCACACCCAAAGTCTGGAACATTAGGAGTGGAGGCCAGCAGGGAGGGATGGTAATCTGGGTTCACACCCAAGTCTGGAACATCAGGAGTGAAGGCCAGCGGGGGGGGGGTTCAAGAGCATCCTATGGATGCCCTCCTCCCCGGGGGGGGAGGGTTGTGGCGGCATCGCCCTTTGGTGGCTCTTCGTGGCCGGATTTGGCCTTGTGCTTTGCAGTGTGGATGACCACATGCCGCATGTGCAGGATACAAGGATGCCACAGCATGCCTCCCCAGGGGGTGGGGTAACCAGAACAAGGAAAATGGCCACCCAAGCAGCTGGATGTGAAGCTGGGAAGCCCCCGAGTTGATCCATGCTGCCCACCCAAGATGCGAAAGGGTGCCAAAAAGCACCTCGATCTCCACTCCTGGATGCTTCCCACGGGCAGGGGGGTTCCCGATGAAGGGATACATCAGGACAGGTGGGTGGCAGGGCAGACAAATGGCAGATCCGGGGAAGCGGCGGAGGTTGAGGACTTGGCTGCCCAAATGAGAGGGCAGCCGGGTAGGATTGAAGGGGGCATAAACAGAGAATACAAAAAAAAAATACTTTATCTCTACATATTTGGTGGCTTACTAATGATACTGATCACTTGTTAAAAAGTCATCGTTCTTTACTCAGCCATACCAGTCTGTCATTAACAGGATTATATATGAATAACGCTCCCTTTTTGAAGCAGACACCATCAGCCAATGTCCTTACAATTAAAGACTAAGTTTTTAAGAATAAGTAAATTGTTTATAATGCAGCAAGCAACTTTGAGTGGTCACCAGGGAAATAGATGTAATGCAACGTGTGACATTATTGACACTTAGTGTCAATGATGTCACCACATTGCACGTGCCGAGGAGCATGCATATGGCCAACAATATAAAAGGCCTAGCGAAACACAGAATGGGTTCCTGTAATTCGACATGCAGGACAGAATGCAGTCTTCAGTGTGGATGGGTGAGCAGAGTCAGGATTCTGTACCTCAGTCCACAGTACTTGCTAGATAGCCTGTTCTGAATATACTATAATTTAAAATACTAAAGAGTTCATATTTATCATGTCTCTGTATAGGAGGACGCTATAGAATATGAATATGCAAAAAAGACAAATGAATATACCAAAAAAGAATCATAACAATAATGAAAAGGTACTGTGACTGTTTCACTTAATTTTTTTGTATCTGACTTTATATTACCGTACAAACTTTAGCTTATATATATATATATATATATATATATATATATATATACACACTGTCTTAGACAGTGAATCAACACTATCTGATGAGAAAATGTATTTATTTGCTGCAATGCACTTCTATTTGACAATACAGTATACTAAAATACTGAATGTGCACTGTAGAGAACTGTTAGTGATCCTGCTGAGCTGGAGAGACAAGGCTCGATGAACAGTTATATAAGATAGGGGAATATAATGTTGAATTGTGAGTATTTATAACTAGCACACCTACCCCTTCTCTACTCAAGAAAGAATGAGCAACCACTCCTGCTAAGTGGAGTCTTTCATCACACAGAAACAATGGCACTTGAAGTATGGGTCCTTTTGTACTTAGTATAAAAGTGTGTCAAGACTGTCATTATAAAGCACAGCTGCAAATATACTGTTTGAATAAGATATTTACTAAGTGCCCTTTTCTTGTAAATTAGTTCTAGATGATTTATATTGAAAAGCAAGAGTCATAATGTCATATAAGGAGTATTCTATGTATTTCTAGTTATTTTGCTAGTAAGAATCAAAGGTGTTGGTTCAAATTCTATTTTAAACGTATTTATGCATTTTTCAAACTGTATCCAGATCAAGAATGAAGATGTTGTTGATATACCGTAATTTAGTAACTGTAGGGCCTGAGGAAGAGAAGAGTAGAAACTCTGGTTACAGTGTGCAGTCTTATTCATTAGTGAAGGATCTTTGACCAAAATAAAGTAATTTCTGTAAATCATTATTTGTGGTGAATGAGTCACTTTCCCAATTTTTGCTAGCTGTATTAGTATTCTAATGGTATTATTATGATTACTTTCTGACATCAGATCCATGATATTATGAGATATGGATGTCATTCTCTCCCAATGGGAAGAAAAGGCCATCCATACCCAATCAGACCTGGTTAACCCGTTAACATTTGTTTTTGCCCATTTTGTTGCATAATAAAAATATACGTAGTAATCAGTGTCCAGAGAATTTTTATTAACATGGCAAAAAATCAGTTTCCAAGGTTCCCTGTTCAGAATATTAGGTATACGGTACCTAATAACAGGCATGGATTAACCAGGTCTGACTGTATTGCATATTTGTACAATACCAGTAGGAATTAATCTGTGAAATAAATTGTGTTGTTTATGTAGATGACATACCCAACTTCAAAAATAACATATAAAGTTGTTTTTTTTCAATTTATACTTTACCTTGTTTGGTTGTTCACCTCAGTTGCCTTCAGCTAGCCACAGACCAGTTAACTGGCAACACGGGCTGTCCAGCAGGCTTCACTCCACGGGGGATCCTGAAGCATAAAGACTCCCTTACTCCAAATTTGGGCTCTACTTGAGTTCCATGGGGAAGCCTTGGTGATGGGCTTAGGGCTGGTGATGGGGGTGTGTTGGCAGTGTTGTCAGCCAACCACAATTCTGAAGCCTCTTTTTCTCCCTCTCAACACTGTGATCCAGCCCCATAGCTCCAACCCGGGTGGAGAGATGGCATGATGTGATCACCCGCAAAGTCACCTGGAGCCTCAACGGACATGTTATTGCAGTCAGAGGAATGCTTCCCTCTCTGGTGCTCCCTAAACTCCACAGGGGAGTAAGGGCTCAGACTGTAAACCTAGTTTTCCCATATGGCAGTGTAACATACCCCCACACATGGCAGTATGTCCAGCAATTACATACCGTATAATCTTTTTACACAGTGTATATTCTTTTTATATTTATTCTCCTTGTTCTCAGCAGGCCAGGCAATAACGTACTCTAAAACATGGAAGCAAGTGAAGAGCTCAGGAGGTGTGATGCTGTACTGCATGAAAAGTGGCAATAACTTGACAAATGCAAAAGAAATCCAGTGCACAGCAGAGATAACTAAATAAACCCAATAGTTTATTCAAAGGTGAACATACAGATCAAGTCAACTGCTCTCCTTGGCCATTGAATCGATCTGTGTGTTCACCTTTGAATATATTATTGAGTTTATTTAGTTATCTGTGCTGTGCACTGGATTTCTTTTGCATTAATCAAATAGCATACTTTATAATATTCCTATTTTTTTCTCCTTGTTCTCAGTAGGCCAGGCAATAACATTTTGAGTAATACTGTTATATTCCTTCTCCTTGTTATCAGTGGCCAGACAACAACATTTTGCATAATATTTGTATATTCCTTCTTATTATTAGTGACCAGGCAATAATATACTGTATAATATTTTTATATTTTTTCTCCTTGTTCTCATTGGCATATATACTTTTGTCGTTATATATTTAATTTAATTACCTAATCTGTGCCACCATGTAGCTTTGAATGGTATACTGCTGCTGCTGTTAATGATGATGATGATCTTGCCCTCCTGAGACCCTTTTACTAACTAGACAGCACTCCTAATCAAGGCTATACCGGCATGAAAAACCTTAAGCAAAAGTCACACAATAATAAAAGATAGCTTCATAACCAAGAGACTTGCAATGAGGGTCCAGCGTACGCTTTCATTCTTTTGCCAATTAATTTACCCAGGATAGCTCAGCTGTGATGCAGTATCTCATTTCCAGTGGGGTTCTGCTTCTACCTGTTTCTGTAGCTGGGTGAACTGAAGCAGTTGGAGGGTAAGTGACTTGCCGATGGTAAGCATTTAACTCTAGTGGCACGTGAACTTGTGATATTCTGCTCTATTGGCCAGTGCTGTGACCACCAGACCACACTGCCTCAATTATACTGCCACTCTGGTGGTAGGGTCTCATTAACCTGTCGGAGACAATTCTCCTCTATGCCAGGAGCAGCAGCTGTGAGAAAGTCTGACACTAGGGCAGCCTGCCTCCCCCAGTGGGAGTCAATGTAAAGGAGAGATCATCTCTGAACATATATTTATTTATTTATTTCAAAGATTTTACCAGAACAGACAGACTGAGCTGGTAGCCCATTTCCAGATGCCTCCTGGGGGAAGGGTGAGAGGGAGGACAGTGAGGTACATTAAGTACAATAATACAAAAAAATAGAAATAAAAGGTAATACGCATCGAAAATAGCGATTGTACAGTGGCAATGATTCTAAGCAAGTGTCACACACTACAATATAATAAAGTGCAGAAAGAGAACTACATCTGCAATAAACAGAAGGCAATGCAGAGTTTCAGGGTGGGAGCAATGGTTTCAGAGGGTGGAAGGGGGGACTGCACAAGCGTAAGTTCAGGGTAAAGGAGGAACAGAGGTTGGAGGGTGGGGGCAGCAACCCAAGGACCAGTATCGGGGGCAACTGCAGGAGCGAGTAGTGAAGTCATGGAGGAGAGAGAGTTGAGTGAGTGGAGGGAAAGGGCAGAGCGAATGGTAAAGGGGAGAGAACACCAACGTTTGAGGAAGTGGAAGGAGAAGACTGCTTCACCAGCAGAGGATTTCATTGGAGGGAGTGTCAGAGAGTAAGAGCCAGAGTTATGAATGGAAAAAGAAGTAGTTGGGGGGGCATAGTGAGGAGGGAAGCAAGGCAAGAGGAGAGGGAGCCAGGCCAGAATTTAGAGATAAAGGAAACACAATGAGCATAGCATCTGGCCTCAAGGAAGAGAAGAGAAAGGGAGGGGTACAGTGAGCAGTGGTGGCTGTGGGGTGGGAACCGTGCAGGATGAAATGGCAAAAGGAGTGAAAGTGGGGATCAAGTCTGTCCGGAGTGGATTTGGGAGCAGCACTGTATACAATGTCACCATAGTGAAAGATGGGGAGTATCATCTTTGAGATGATCTCTCTCTTTGGCCAGGAAGTAAGATGCTCCCTTTATTCTTATAAAGTGCACCAAGCTTGGGGTGGGGTTTCTGGTGGATGGTATCCACATTCACAGAGAAATTGAGTGACAGTCCAGACAGACCCCAGGATACTCAATCGCTGCACCATCAAGGGTATGGAAGGAGGGGAGAGGGGTTGAGTCTAGCGAGTCTCTGCCTCGTGTCAAAGGTCATGGATATTTTTGGGGGGCATTAATGGACAACTGACTAGCCAGAAACCAGCTCTGGATGTTGGTAAAGTCTAGTTGGAGCCAAGCTGTGACACCAGGGGCAGAGGAGCCTGAGGCAAAGAGTACCGTATCATTCATTCATCCATTCATTCATTCATTTCAAAAGTTTTACCAGGAAGGCCATACTGAGCTGGTAACAGCTTGCTTCCAGATGCTTCCTGGGAGGAGGAGGAAGAGAACAGTACAGATACAAAATACAATGTACAAAAATAATACAGAATGGAAATAAGCATAACATAATACAGCATACCATTACAAGAATGCTTAAGAATAAAATTGCCATACAGTAAAGTACTGTATCATACAGAACATTGTGGAACTGGCAAAAGAACAATTTAACAGTAAGCAAAAACATAAATGAGGAGCAGGGAATAGTAACTTAACTGGGGAGAGGGGCAGTGCTAGAGACAGTGTTTGGTGGAAGGCAAGTATCAGGAGTCCACTCCAATATCAGAAGCAACTTCAGAAATGAATAGAGCAATCATGGTAGAGAGATTTCAGAATGCGAAAGTAAAGAGCAGAGCAAATAGAGGGTGAGAGACAGTCTCAAAGTTTAGAGAAGCGAAATGAGAAGGCAGCTTGGTCAGCAGTAGGGTTAATTGGGGGAGAGAGCGAAAGAGCAAGAGCAAGCATTGTGAAGGAAGTAAGAGGTAGAAAGGGTGAGGGAGAAGGTAGAGGCAAGATACGGGGAGAGGAAGCCAAACCAAAATTTGGAGATAAAGGAGGCATAGTGCATAAGGCACCTGGCATCAAGAGGGAGGGAGGTATATAATGAACAGTGGCGAACATGCAGAGGTTTGCCAAGGGCAAACTGACAGAAGGAGTGAAAGAGAGGGTTCAGTCTAGCTAAAGTGGACTTAAGAGCAGTACTGTAAACAATGTCTCCATAGTCAAATATTGGGAGAATTATCAAGATTTCTCTGCATGTAGGAAGCAGGATGACTCTTTTATTTCTGTAAAGTGCATCAAGTTTGAGGAGGACCTTCTTTGTGGATAGCATCCACATGAATAGAAAAATAAGGTGGCAATCCAGCGAGACCCTGAGGTACTTGAAAGAGGAGACATCGTCAATAGCTGTACCATCAAGGGTAAGAAAGGAAGGAATTTTTTTGAGCTCTAGCAAGCCCCTGCCTGGTGCCAAAAATCATCAAGACCATTTTTTTGGCATTGAATATGAACGATTATCTCAGAACCAGAGCTGGATGTTGCTAAAGTCCAGTAGGAGCTGGTTCTTGAGACCAAGGGCAGAGGAATCAGAGATAAAGAGTACCATATCATTTGCATACATATGAATGGATGTAGAGGGACAGACAATGGGGAGGTCATTTAGAAAAATGGAGAAAAGAACTGGGTATAGGACAGACCCTTCGGGAATGCAAGAGTTGATTGGGAGTGTGGGGGTGAGAGGAAGTCTCCAATATGAACAGCTTGTGACCTGCATTCAAGGTAGGAGTGGAACCACTCAACTGAGGAGGATGAGAGTCCAGATGCCTTAAGCTTGTCCAGGAGACTGGGGTGTGCAACTGTTTTGAAAGCTTTAGCTAACTTGACAAAAATGGCAGAGGTGATAAGGCACTGATTCATACCAGAGAGGATGGAGTCAGTGAACCAGAGGAGAGGTGGCAGTGAAGTGTGACTTTCTAAAGCCAGGCTGGAGAGGAGTGAAGAAGGAGGTTTAGTAAAGAAAAGGGGGGGAGAAAATGTGTTCCTGGAGTTTAGCCAGTGTGGGGAGGAGGGACATAGGAATACTATGGAAAGAGAGGTCACCCCTTTTAAGAAGTGGAATGACAGTAGCCAAATTCAAAGAGTTAAAGACAAAGGATGAGGAGAAAGAGAGGCATTTGATTCGGTGCTGTGTGTTAGGCTAGGAAGTAAGCTGGAAGGAACAGGGTGGGGCATAGTTGGTGGGATTGGTGGTGAACTGGCTGTAAGGGAGACAGCAGAGGGTGATGGTGGGAAGGGAGCTCTCATCTCCCAGGGTGGTGACAAGCGGGGTGCCACAGGGCTCTGTACCGTGGCTGGTGTTGTTTGGAATTTTCATAGCAGACATCTCAATAGGCATCAACAGCAAGATCAGTCTGTTTGCAGATGACACCAAGATGGGAGCAGCAGTGGATGACTTTGAAGGGTGGCAGGGACTGCAAGATGGTCTGGCAAAATTGGAGTCCTGGTTGGACACTTGGCAGCTGGGGTTCAGTGCCAAGAAATGCAAGGTGCTACATTTCGGCGCACAAAAAACAAGGAGGAGCAATCAGCTAGGGGGATACAACTAGCCAAGATATACTAGGAGTTATACTAGGAGGTATAGACATACAGAGAGCCAATGCCCATTTTGGTATGTCTCCAGCCAGGCTGGTAATTTCTATGTTTATTTTAACAGGATTGAATCAAGTTTATGTTTAAAGATTTTGTGATCTCTATTATCTAACAAGGAATTTGGTAATGAGTTCCACATGGTTGTTATTCTCTGGGTACAAAAGGATCTCCTTTTATTATTTTTTGGGTATGATATCTGTGACTTCTTAAATTACAATTATGTTTGTTATAAGATAGATTTAGTAATGTTAGTAACTCTTCCTCCCTACATAATTTATGCATAAAAAGTACATCTCCTCTTTTTCTTCTCTGCTCCAAGGAATACATCTTCAGTTCGTCCAATCTTTGTTCATAACTCATAGTTGATATGTCTTCCACCATTTTGGTAACCCTCCGCTGCACCCGAGAGGAGAAGGATCTGGGGGTGATCATACTGGGAGCAATGCACAACTCAGCACAGTGTAGAAAGGCAGCTGCAAAGGCCAACAGGATACTGGGTTGTATTGCCAGAGACATATCCTCCAGGAGGGGGGAGGTGCTCCTGCCGCTATACAGGTCACTGGTTAGACCACACCTGGAGTACTGTGTGCAGTTCTGGTTAACAATACCTGATCCAGGGGCTAGGGGACTTACCCTATGAGAGCAGGCCAAGGGAGTTGAACAAGTACTCCCTGGAGGAGAGGAGGAATATGGGGGACATGACTGAAACCTTCAAGTACATGAAGGTAATAAATAAGCAGGGTATGGAGGGGCCTTTCAAATTAAGGAGGAAGAGGACACTCGAGGGCACAATCTGAGACTGGAAGGGGGAAGGTTCAGGAGAGAAATGAGGAGACACTTTTTTATGGAGAGGGTGGTGTCTGGGTGGAACACATTGCCAAAGAAAGTGGTATCCTGTAGAACAGTGGGCTGCTTCAAAAGGGGATGGGACAGGGTAAGAGAGAAGCTCACTGGAGGGGGGAGGGGAGGGAAAGGCAGCTGCAGTATAATGGCTGCTAGCTGCACAATCGAGCAGACTTGATAGACCATAAGGACTTTATCTGCTGGCAATTTCATATGTTCATATGTAGGTAAAGGAGGTTGAGGAGATCGTTAATAGGGAAAGCAATGGTATGAACAGAGAGATACAGGAGTCTGGAGTCAAGACGATAAGGGCTTCCACCCTTGTGTGGATTAGAGCCAAGAGGACCTTAAGAACAGCAGCAGGGGAAATAGGAGAGAACAAAAAAGGGAGGGGGTCAGTAGGCTGGGTAGAGGAGGAGTATGAATGGGAGGAGAAGAAGGGAGAGAGGGGGTGAGGAAGAGGAGGAAGGGGGAGGGGACGCACAGAAAGGAATTGAAAGATGAGGCGACTGCAGTGGAGTCAGAGACAGGAGTATTGCCCATCTTGAGAACAGGAAGAGGGGACTGGGTTGGAGGAGAGAAAAGTGCATGAATTACCTTTCAGAACTTTGAGGGGTGATTAAGGCTATTCTGAAGTGGGGGTGTAAAGAGTGCAGTCTTTGCAAGTCTAGTAGCTTTAGTACAGGTATTATGAAGGGTCCATTCAATTGCAAGGTCAGAAGTAGAGCCAGAGAACATGTAGGCTCTCCAGGCAAAGTCACCTGCATGGTGACTGGCCAGCAACTCAGCTGAGCTCCATGGGCGGTGAGACTCTTGGATCACAGTTCTTCTAAGGGGGACCATGATGATCTCAGAGAGACATAAATTTGGAAGTTAAAACTTTGAGGGCATTCTCAACATTGCCAGCTGTAGAAATAGGGACCAGTCAGTGGCTGCCAGGTCAGCATGACAGTGGGACAAGTTCAGCAAATGGAAAGACTGGATCTGAATGAATTTGGGTGGAGCTTTGGGACAATGAATCTTACAAACACAGTAGACCATATGGTACATCATCTGCGTATATATGAATGAGAGGAGTAGACTGTGGGGAGGTCATTTAGGAAAATGGAGAAGAGTACAGTATTCCCTAGCTATAATGAACAGAAAGGGAGCCATAACCCTTGTTCATTATAGCTCCGTGTTCATTATATTGAGGGACGCTAGAATGCAGCACTGTCTGCACTACTGGACCTGCCAGTGCTCCTTCGTACACATCCAATCCACGTCATACCCACTCCTTAACTTACTTTACTGCTTCTTTTCACAACATTGTTTATTTAAAAGTGAAATTGATTTTTTTCTGTGTTCTCTGATACTTGGAACTTTGCACCACTGCACTCTTACTCTCCCTGCAACATCTGCACACCCCCACCCCTTGCTCGGCTGGTCAGATCTCAAGCGACCAAATTCCACTGCACTCAGGAGGAGAAATACGAGTCCACAACAAAGCTAAAGTGCTGCTGACTTTTATTCGTGCCCACTGGTTCACATTTTACATTTAGCTACAGTTTGATCTGAGCTGGACAAGTACTGCCAAACACTCACAGAAGTTGATTACCCCAGCACTTCACAATAGGGGCTTCATCAGGGGGTGCAGACTGCTAGTCAGTGTCACAGATTTAAAGGTCTCCAACTGACATTACAATTTAAATCCACCAATAGTGATACATTTTATAGTAAAAAAAGTACACAAAGTCAGATCTCCATAGTTCTAAACAACAACGAAAAATGTGGCTTTGCACCACAGGAATAGCAGGTCTGTGTTAATGATATCTCTGCCACTATGGTTCAGTGGTGGTTGTTGAGGTTGTGGCTGTCTGTCTGTGACTGCTGCACTTGTTGCAGTTGTGGCTCTCTGTTTGGCCTTTCCTGCTTTTCAAACTTGTTACTGTCACCGCTTTGCCCCTGAGTCATAGACACAGTAGGGTAGTTTTACTTGACTTGACATTTTATTACAGTGTACGTAATTTAATTTTAGAAAAGTAATGCTCTGAGTTAGGGTCGCACACTAGCTCCAGAAAAGATGACAGCCTAAAGTACTCGATCCCATGGATCGTGATTTAAAAAAAAATAAGCATTCAAAAAACTATAGTCGGCTGCTCCATTTTTAGATAACTAATTAATCTAGTTCTCAAGTGTTCATTCGTGAAATCTGGTGATTTTCTGACAAATGGTACTCTATTATAAAAGTTTTAAATTCCAGCGATCACATCTTCAATCCTGATGCCGCTTGACAGCAGAGACAATGCAGTCCCCTGTTCAACTCAGCCTGGTGTCTCCCCACCTAGAATCAAAGCCGCCAACTCTAATCAGTCTTATAAAACTAAAGTTAAAAGTAACAATCACTCCCCCAAGGATGGTAACTTCGGAAATGGTAATACAGTACAAGCCAGTTTAACGGGACGTGGATAAGCAGGATGGCTGCTTAAACGGGATGGTTATTTGGGAACTGATTTTGTTGCATGATATGCCCAGGTCACAGAAATGTTTTAGTGGGATGCCAATTTAACTAAATGCCGCTTAAGTGGGACAGTTCAGGCTAATATTAGCACAGTGCAGCTAACAGTTTTGACCTTTAAACACACCTTTAATCACCTGTTGATGCTTACTGTGATCTCTGCATCCTGTCATAATCTTCCGTTCTGTTTCACTTTGCTGCGCTCTAGTGCCACATACTGCTGCCCTGATGTCTCTACCATGCAATGAACTTACCTTGGCTGACCGGGTTCGGGTGCTGGAAGCGCTGAATAGCCCGAACTGCTCACTCTCCTTTGTTGCTGCTGAGCTTAGGATATCGAAAAGCCAGGTCAGAAGAATAAATAAGAGTAGGGAAACCATCCTGGCCGAATGGCGATCAGACAGCAACCCCACCAGAAAAAGGAAACGTGAGGAGAAGGGCAGTGAGGTAGAGGATGCACTGATGCTGTGGTTTACACAGGCACTGGAAAAAGGCTCTTGTCTTTCTGGTCCAATGCTCAGAGCTAAAGCTGCCAAGTTGGCGTCACAGATGGGGCACCTTAACTTTGAGGCAACTGATGGCTGGCTGTCCCGATGGAAGCTGAGGCATCAGATTGTTTTCAAATGCGAACATGGCGAAAAACAAGATGCCGACACAGTTGCAGCCCAGAACTGGGTTACAGAAGTGCTTCCAGGGATTCTATCAGGGAGTGAGAACAGCAATGGAGTGGTGCCAGCAGCACAGACAGACAGGGACATGGGAGCACCTATTTGAAGTTGAACACTCCATCCAAGCTCATTCATTGAGCGAGAAGAGGCAGAGCACAATAATGAACGTCTTCCAACAAGCCCCGTCAGCTTCACCTGCGTCGTCGTCAGCGAGTGACATCGGATACCTTCTTCCAACCATGTACATCAACATCATTCGCATACATTACAGAGACTAGTGTGATATTGCTGGCAGAAGAAGAAGAAGAACCGAAGGAGTACACAGAATTGTAATGCAAATCGAACTAAAGTAAAAATAAAAACACAAGCACAAGCATAGAATAAAAAAAAAAAAGGCACCCCCTGCACTAACCCATACATACTGTATCCCCTTATCCTCTTATCCGGCACTCAACATCAGCAAAAACATGAAATAAAGATGACATGCCAAGAATAAGAGCTTTGTTTTACAGAGATGCTTGTTTTAACGGGACGACTTACTTTCCACCAGCCCGTCCTGTTAAAGCGGCTTCTACTGTACTGACTTGTCCTATATTAAAGAAAAATTGCAATCAATGCACTTAGATATTGTTTACCTGAAGCATGAGGCAGATGTAGAAAAAGGGAAAGCTGACATTTTAGAGGAAAGACTGAATGTGATTGAAGAAAGACTTGCTTTACTAGAGGAGTTCCTTTGTTAAGTAGAAGATAAAGCAGATAACAGTTTAACCAGAATTGACAATTTGGGAGCTAAGGTGGACGACCTTGAGAATAGGAACAGGAGGAATAATGTACAGATAGTTTGGGTACCAGAGATGTTAGAAGGGAATTTTATGATCAGATTTGTACAAGAGGTCTTGCCTGCTATTTTGAATTACAACTGGCCATGGTCCATCAAAATAGAAAGAGCCCACAAGGCTTTAAGACCCTTACCCAAGCAGGGACAAAGTCCAAGAGCTATAATTGTTATATTTTTAAGATTTAATGTTAAGGAAGAAGTTCTGGCTCTAGCTAGACAAAAGAACATTTTAAGCTGGGGTAAAGACAGGATTTATCGATTCCAGGACTTTTCTACTGAGGTCATGGAAAAAATGGAAGGCTTTTGATGACATAAGGTTTGTGTTACAAAAACTCAGTGTGCCTTATTTTATTAGGTATCCTGCAATTTTGGTGATCATAAGAGGTGGGGTTCACACAGCTTCTCAAATTCGGAGGAGGTTCGGGAATTTATAGTTAGATCTTGACCGGAGGCCCCTGTTTTACTCAGTAATAAAATGACAACTTCTTTAAATTCAAACTTAAATACAATGGCAAAGTCTGGAACTTTAAAAAAAAATAATTCGGCCTCAGAATATCAAGAGCGTGGACACTCAAACCAGCGAATCCCACAAGCAGTGACTATGGCAACTGAATCTTACCCAGGAGACCAAAGACCAACACACATTCCAGTTCTTAAGACCAATCCCAAATTGCTGAATACAGCATTTGCTTCTAATAAAGCTTTGCCCAAATCCCTGGCATGGTCCTCTAAAATTAACAGGAAAACACAGCCCTTCTTTAAGAATAAGCCAGCAAGCCCTTTTGCATCATTCACAAAAAAGACAGCCAAGTCAATGCGTCAGAAAACTCGTACTGAATACCCTAAAGTGGATTTAAATTGTGTATCTCACCCTGATGTACCTGCAGCACTCTGTGATCATTGTAGTCCTGTCGCAGACATGTTTGAAATTCCTTCTTCCCCTGAACTAGTGTCAGAAGAAACTTTTCTGCCTGCATCCTGAAGTTATTCTCCATGTTGTGTGCTACTTTGCAGTCATCTCCTCAAGGGTGTCTCCCGATGCTTAATGAAATAGTCAGATGACTAGTCCATGCATGGCGATTGGACAGCATTGAAGTATGCTATTGCAATTTAATTTCTACTTGCACATTTTAAATCTTTAAGACCTGTACACGAATGGTGCTTGTAACTGATCTCTTTGTGGCTAGATGGTTTTCTTTTTACTAATATTAAAAAATATTCAGCTAATGGGGTTGGGAGTTCAAAGGTCAAAGGTTGAACCGGCATTTCCCGGTCAGAGCTTTCTGGTTTACAGCGTTTCCCTATTTGCAAGAAGAACACTTTACATTATCACTGACGCTAAGGTATTTGTGTTCTCCAATATATTATATGTTGATTTTAAAAATACACAGTGTTGGTTTCCACAAAGGAAATCTTTTAAATTTGCATTTAGTTGTGCATGGGCTTACAGGTGTTCAGTTGTATCTTGCACTTTGGGGGGTGGATAGATTTCTTACATGGCCCCTTAAAATGAAGGGTCAGTTGTATAAATTGACCCTGTATATTAGTAAACATTGCAAGGTGACTTTGAAAAAGGGAAAGCAGAGACAGCAAATTAGGGGACTTAGTTCCATCTAATATTTTATTATAATAATATCCTGTGGGCTACTATTCCTGCTTATCCTATATACCTCTTCAGACTGTTGAGTTCTCTCTTACCTATGTGTCAAAGAAATGCCTGAGGAGGTTGCTATATAACTAACACAGTTATTAACTATCTTTGGTGGTGGAGAGTAGCTTGTTTAAGCTTGCAACCCTTTAATCTTAATGTGCCTTGTTAAAGAGATGTACGCTTTTTGGCTTTTTGCATCTGGACAGGTCTGAAGAAGGGTTGATGCCTGTAGCCTACTCTTATGGTTCATATTGTAAAAGAGAGAGAGATGGATCCTAGTAGAAGGCAAGGTAAGTTCAGATTTCTGGACAGGGATACTGGTTCCTGGGTTTCATTGTTTTCCTTTGAAGTTTATTTCATAAGGAGTTGCAGTACACCTCCTGTTTTAAATGTGCCCACTTTGCTGTCTCATAGCCAGCACCTTTAAGTTTTATATGGGAAAGGGGGGAACGCATTGGGTTGCTAAATTCTTAACAGTTAGTTTAGGTGCAAGTTACAAGACCTTGAACCCTTAAACTATCTAGAGTGCACAATGAAAACAACTCTTAAAAGATAGATGGTTTATACTAACTTAAGTGGGCTCTACTTATGTGCTGTCTAAGGGTCGTGTTGTTCTGCTTTGAGGTTATTCTCAGTGGACTCACTCACGTTCTTTCTTAAGAGTGTGTGCATAACTCTTTATATCTTCAATATTACTGCTTAGCATTTAGATAATCCTTTGCTCAGGATTAATTTAAATTTAATTGTTTCTTCTACTTATGATTAGCTTTGTTGGTTTTTGTTCATAAGGTGTGGGTAATATATCAGTGTGGTTTTGTTTCATAAAAAAGAAATTATTGTGATTTTCTTCTTAACTATAAGGAATAGAGTTTTCTCTAACATTTCTTTAAAAGAAAAAAGGAAAACATTTTATTCAATAAGACTATACTGTTACAGTGGGTTTATATTATATTTAAGGAATATATTTTTTTGGAGTTTAAATTAATTTCAGAACAAACACATTTTACAAGGCTGTTTTTAAGTTATTGGCTTTATTCTCTATATTAAGTTTTTAATCACATTTACTGTATCCATCATAATGAGTACTGTCTGCATTTGTTCATGGAATGTACAGGGTTTAGGATCACCTGTCGAAAGGTACAGGCTACTGAATCACCTTACCAAACACAAAGTAGGTATAGCTATGCTTCAGGAAACCCTTTTGATGCTGGATGAGGCACATAAGTTAGCTCACTCAATGGGTTGCCTCTATGGAGCACTGTTGTTTTTCATCAAAAAAAGGGAAGATGGTAATCCTGATTAGAAAGGGTGTGAACTTTACTAAATACTTTCACATAAAGGACCCTGAGGGTTGCTTTCAATTGTTATTGGATAATCTGTATGGGAGAGATGTGGCTCTTTCCAATATTTATGCACCCAATTCAAAACAGAAAGACTTCTTTAATAAGCTGGCCTTTGCTCATCCTGACTTGGGGAATTACAAAATTATTTTGGGGGGGGGCGACATGAATGAGGTCATGGATCCTATATTGGATAGATCCCATTCCCGGGCTCTGGCATTCTGGTCCCTTTTGCAGAAGTGGCTCTGGAAGGCACTTACAAATGTAGGTCTATTGGATGCTTGGAGGTTGAATCATCCCAGTGGTAGAGATTTGTCATTTCTTTCAGCCAGTCATGGGACATTCAGTAGGCTAGATTATATTTTTTATCCCTTTGGAACTTGTTAACAACATCAGTTACAGCAGCTATGAAAACATGATCATATCTGACCATTATCTGCTGAAAGCTGCAGTGTTGTTTGAGAATAGGGCTGGCAAATCCAAGAGCTGGAAATTTAATACTTCTTTGATTCAGGATACTAACTTCACTAAGTGGTTATAGGAGGAGAGGGTTGCTTATTTTAAAACTAACAGTAATGGGGAAGTCTCAGCAAAAATAGTCTGGGTTGCATATAAAGCATTTATTAAGAGGTGGCATTATTAGTTTTGCATCCAAAAAGAAAAAAGAAAGGCAGAAAAAATTACTTGATTTGGAAGAATCTCTTGGCAATCTCTTAAAAGTACTAAAGCAAAACCCCATAACGAAAACAAAATATTTTATAAGATTTTAGGGATGAGATATGAAATTAACAAGCTCCATTCAGAGAAAATTGAATATTCCTTGTTCAGAATTAAAGTTTTTAGGAATCCGGGGAAAAAGCTGGCAAACTTCTGTCATATCATTTACGTAAGATGCAAAATCAAAATATTATCAGAGGCATAAAAAATGGTAGTGGGATAGTAACACATAATGTTAAAGATATTAATGATTGCTTTATGAAATTCTATGAAAAATTATACCGATCTCAACACAGAAAGATTTATTAAATTATTTCCTCTCTAGAACTAAGCTACCAGCCTTATCACTTTCTGAAAAATAGCAATTGGACAGACCTGTATCAGTTCAAGAAATTTCTGAAGTTATAGCCAAGGCTCCAAAAAAGAAAACTCCTGGGCCTGATGGCTTGCCTAGCGAATTCTATAAGTCCTTAAACTGTTCCCTAGCTCCCCATTTGCTGGAGGCATTCCAAAATTAATTTAAAACAAGGAACTTATCAGAATCTATGAATAAAGCTTATATATGCTTGATTGCCAAGAAAGATAAAGACCCATTGGAGTGCGGCAACTATAGAGAAATTTCACTTCTGAATTTCGACTACAAAATGTTGGCAAAAATATTAGCAGCAAGACTTTCTAAGCTTTTAAATAAATTTGTAGGGAAAGAACAAGTAGGATTTCTTCAGGGTAGGCAGGCAGCAAATAACTTTCGAAGGCTTTTCTCCATACTTTGGGCAGCAAAAAATAGGAAAAACATAAAGTCATCCTCAGTAGTTATTTCATTAGATATCGTCAAAGATTTCGACTCAATAGAATGGGACTTTTAGTATAGAGTTTTAGAAATTTTCAGTTTTGGTCCGGATATGGTAAATTGGGTTAAGACACTGTATGCCTGTCCCAGAGCATGTGTTATTACTAATGGCCTCAAATCCTTATCCTTTCCTCTTCACAGAGGCTCAAGACAAGGATGTCCTCTTTCTTCCCTGCTTTTTATACTGGCTTTAGAGCCCCTGATCAGAAGGCTTATGGACTCTAATAGGATCCATGGGATTCAAACAGGCAAATACTCCAACAAAGTGCTAGCATTTGCAGATGACATCCTGTTGACCATTTCCCAACCTGTCTTCTCAATACAGAATGTTAAACCTATCTTACAGAGTTTGGGGAATTATCGAGCCTGTTTGTTAATTGGTCCAAGTCCGAAGGCCTGATGTTTTGCCATTCTTCATCAGAATTTGCTAGGTTGAATAGTATATTAGACATATCTTGGCCTTCAGAGGGAATTTCCTATTTGGGAATTAATATTTTTGCCTCAGTAGAAAAAATTTTAAGTTTTAATATCCCCAAAATTATTCAGAGTTTAAGGAATGACTTAGATAGATGGGCCAACATGCATCTCTCATTGTGGGGAAAATAAACTCCATAAAAATGATTTTAGCCCCCAAAGTTTTCTATTTTACTAATAATTTTGCTGTCAACCTCCCTAATGTACAGTTTAGCAAAACTGAGCAAATTATCTCCTCCTTTTTGTGGGATGGTAAACCCGCCAGACTTTCTAAACTAAAACTACATGCCCCAATTAAAGCAGGAAGACTGGCGCTTCCTTGGTGGCAAGGTTATTACTGGGCATACAAACTTAAACAAATTGCCAATTGATTCCTAAGGAAGGAAGGAAGCAACTCCCCTTATGGCTTAAGACAGAACAAGAACTTGTGGCTCCCCATCACTTGCCAGATCTTTTCTTTGTGTGCATTCCTCCCCGCCTTACTAACCACCCAACTCTACAGGTTTCAGTAATGGTATGTAGAAAATTTAACCAATTAAAAAATGGAATTAGTTCCACTAAAATTCATGTCCATTTGGGATAACCCATTGATTACTCCAGATCACAAAGGACTTAAGGACATTGGTTTGAAAGGTAAAGGTATAAAAATACTAGATGATTTGCTAGATGATCAGAGTATTCTACTCTCTTTTGAAGCTCTACGAAGTAAATTTCACTTACCTAAATGTGACTTTTGGTTTTACTTACAAGTAAGAAACGTTTTGGCCCTAAGATTTTTAGATAGTAACTATAATGTAGTCCCTTTTTCAGATTGGGATAATTTTTTTTAAGCTGGCTTTCCATCCAAAAGGCTTTAGCCTGTTATATAAGTTCTTGAATTAAGCAGATCCTTGTTTAACAGACCATGCCAGACTTAAATGGCAAAACGACCTGGGCCTAACCATTACTGAACATTCCTGGGGGCAATTATGGGAGAATGCAACTAAATCTTGCAGACAAACACAAGAAAGGCTGATCCAATTTAAGATATTGCATTGTTTTTACTACACACCAAGACAGTTGTGTAGTTTGGGCCTAATTCCTAATGACCAATGTTGGAAGATGTGGTGAATCAAATGCAGGCCTTGCTTATCTGCTCTGGTACTGTGAAGAAGTGCATGATGACTGGAAACTTATCCACGCTACATGTCAATATATTTTAGGCCTTTCATTTCCACTTGTCCCTTTGATTTTTATTCTGCAGGATACCGCAAGCATACCCCTGTCAAATAAGCAGGTGAAGCTTTAGATTCTCACAGCTGCTTTAGCCTTTAAAAAACTTCTGCTTAATTATTGGAAAGATGTACAAGTCCCATCTTTTAGACAATGGTTAGATTCCTTAGAGACTATTGTAAATAATGAAAGAATCAGCCATTTAATACTTGACAGAAATGTAATTTTTGAAAATATCTGGGGACCTTTCCTGAACTTTTGCTCTTGACTAATTCAGTACTGTCTACAGAGTGTTATATTTGATAGTAAGTTAACCTTGTACTCCTTAAAAAAAGGGGGGAATATTCTATGCAATTGTATGCTGTTATTAGTAACATGATCCATTTTTTATATGTATATGTTAATTGTTTATTGTACTACATGATTTCTTGATATTTGTACTGTTATTTTACTCAATAAAAATTTAAATTAAAAAAGAAAAGGCACATCTTCGGTGCTTCTGAAGAATGGCAGGTCCCAGCTCATTTCACCACCATGCTCTCCTGATGTCTGCCCACCCACACTTCGCATGCTCAACTTTATAGCAGCGCACAACTTTATAGTTTACACTTTATTTATTTGAGCTGAAAGACTGACAGAGTGGGTTAGTTTGAAATACAGTAATCAGCCAAATACTGTCAGATTGTGAAACAGCTGTAGTAATATTGAGAGCCACAGTCTGCATTCATAATATATGAGATTTTGCTATAATAGGGTTCGTTACAGCAAGGGAGCACTGTCTTGGGCCAGGTGTAGACCATTGGGGTATGCCTGAGCAAATAGGGATTGGGGGGATAAGGAATCTCCAAACCAGACAGCTTCAGATTCGCTCGCAAGGCAGGAGTGGAACCACCCAACTGAGGAGTCTGAAGGCCCCACAGCTTTGAGCTTGCCCAGGAGAACGGGATGAGCAACTGTGTCGAAGGCTTTGGCCAAGTTGACAAAGATGGCAGATGAGACCAGGTCCTGTTCCATGCCAGATAGAATGAAGTCAGTAGGCTGTAGGAGGAAGTGGAGGTGCAGTGGGACTTCCAGAAGCTGAACTGGAAAGGAGTGAAGAAAGAGGATGCATCAAGGAAGGGAGAGCTGGGACAGAACAAGGTGTCCTTGGAACTTATCCAGGCTGGTGAGGAGGGAAATTGGGCAGTAGTTGCCAGGAGAGGTGGAATCACACCCTTTGGGAAGAAGGTAGACTGCCTGTTGCCAAGTATTAGGGACAGAAGCTAAGGAGAGATTGAAAAGGTGGGTAATAGGGACAGCAGTTGTATGGGAGGAGACATGCAGGTGTTTGGGGTCAAAACATAGAAACATAGAATTTGATGGCAGATAAGGACCACTTGGCCCACCTAGTCCTCCCATTTCCCTACCTAATGGATAAGCTGCAGATCCTGGTTAACCAACAGCTTACTTCCTCCTACCCCACACTAGAATTGTCTTATGTCTGTCCCATGCATTCTTGAATTCCTCCACTGTTTTTGACTCCATGACCTCCTCAGGAAGACTGTTCCATGCATCCACAACCCTCTCCATGAAAAAAAAATATTCCTCACATTACCGCTGAGCCGTCCCCTCTCTATCTTCAAATTGTGCCCCCTTGTTCTTGCACATCTCTTCTTCTGAAAGATACTTCCCTCCTGGACTTTGTTTATTTCCTTGAGGTACTTACAAGTTTCTATCATGTCCCCTTCTCCATCCTTTCCTCAAGGGTATACATATTAAGCTCCTTTAGTCTGTCTTTGTCTGTGTTCTGGTGCAGACCCTGCACCATTTTGGTTGCCCTCCTCTGTACAGCCTCCACCCTGTCTATGTCTTTGCAGAGATAGGGTCTCCAGAACTGCATGCAGTACTCCAGATGAGGCCTCACCAACTGTTTGTACAGACGGATAACAGCTTCCTGTTTTCTACTGGTGATGCCTCTCCTTATGCATCCCAGTACCCCCCGCCCTCCTTACTGCCTTCTCACATTGCTTGCCCACCTTTAGGTCATCTGATATAACTCCACCCAGGTCCCTTTCCATTTTTGTTGTTGTCAGTATCTAACCCCCCATTGTGTACTCCTCCCTGGGTTTTTGTTTCCCAGGTGCATTACTTTGCACTTCTTTGCGTTGAATTTAAGCTGCCATACATTTGATCATTCCTCCAACCTTGCCAAGTCCCTTCTCATCCTTTCCACTCCACCTTGTGTATCAACCCTGTTGCAGATCTTTGTGTCATCTGCAAAGAGTTTACACCCGTCTGTGGGTTTGGAGCCATGAAGGCCTTGAGAGATGCAGTGGGAGTGGTAGGAGGACAAGGGATGGAATAATGGGGAGAGGGGTAGGAGGGGGGAAGGGAGGGGAAGGGAGGATGTGGAGATGGAGAGGAAGAGAGGAGGGAGTGGGCACAGGAGGTGAAAAAAGGAGTTGAAAGCTGAGACAACAGCAGAGGCGACTGAGATAGGAGTGTCTCCCACCTTAAGGACAGAAGGAGAGGAGTAGGTTGGTGGGAAGAAGAGTTGTGGACAACCTTCAAGAACTTGGAGGGGTGGTTAAGATTGTTCTGGAGTGTGGATGTGAAGTATTCAGACTTAGAAAGCCTGGTAGCTCTGGTACAGGCATTGCGAGAAGTCCAGTACTTGATTAGGTTGGCAGGGAAACCAGAGGACTCCTGGATCTGCCAGGCAAGGTCAGGTGCATGGAGACAGTCCAGCAACTCAGCTGAGAACGATTGGAGGTGGGAACCTTGGACCCTGATTTTTTTAAGGGGGGGCATGGTGATCCCAGGCAGACATGAACTTGGAGTAGAAAAACTGGAGGCCAGACTTTTTGCTGCTGACTCTAGAGATGGGAGACCAGTCAGTAGCTGCCAGGTCAGCATGCAGGGAGGAAAATTCCAGTGACTGGATCTGGATGAATTTAGGTGGAGCTTTGGGAAAATAAATCTTTTGCACACAATAGACAATATTGTGGGGTGTGTGGCCTGACCACCGGCATGGTTACACACTGGACGACTGAGCTCCATTTCAGGACTGCTAGAACATTTCAAATAAACATTTATTTGATTTTCAAATGTAAACTTCACAGTTCAGTAATACAGACCTTCAAGTAGCACTAGTGAAGATTTCAGCATTGTAGAAGAAAGGGAAGCCCAAAAATCAGCCGCTGCTAGAATCACAGAAAATGAAGGCCCCAAACACACAGGCGACAGCAGAACCCAGCTTGTCTACTACCTTGGGAGGAGAACCTTCCTTAGCATCTCTCCTTGCGGCAATTCAGGGACTCAACCAGGAAATGGAGGTGTACCATAGCAAAAGTGCCCAACTAGAAAAAAAGGCACAAGTGGTGCAGGCAGATGCCACCAAGGCTGGTGAGGTGGCAGAGAAAGCACTTGTAACATGTTATGGGGCTTGTAAAAGAAAATTCTACTCTCCAAGTCTGCCCCAAGCAACTGGAGAATTTCTCTACGGCGGTCAATATTTGTATTCCCAGACTACCTAAATCAACTGAAGGAACTGAATTGAAAGCTTTTCTGTTGTGCTGGATTCTGGTGGCACTTTCCTTGGATTTTAAACATCAAACAGGTGTACCAGATTTATCCTAAGCAACCTCCACAAGATAAAAATGCTTCTCACATAGTTCTGATGATAACAGGGTGCCTGAGAACAGAGAGAGATGAGCAACTAATAATGGTCAAAAACTCTGGGGGAACTGAATTGGTTGATGTGACTATGAAAATCTTCCCTGATTTGAGCTTCTGTACACGAACAACGAGAATGGGCTTTGATAGAGTCTGGGGCATATTTTAAAAAATAGGGGGTATCATTAACTGCTATCATGAAGGAATCCCATAGAATGCTGGCAAACATGCAGAAAAGATTCGAAAAGTGGGTTTACCACCAGAGTCGAGCACACTATTTATTTATTTATTTGAATTTTGGTAACCGGGTAGGCCCACTGAGACAAAATGTTCCTTTTTCAGTGGCGATCCAGGGGAGGGTAACAAGGGAGGTACAGAGAACAACAATACATCACTGCAACAGATCAGTGCAAATGCACCTTACAATCGTAAGCAAAACTCAATAAATATACAAAAACAAGATGAAAATGTATATACAGAATTTACAAAATATTACAGTATAGGCAAGCACAGTAGTAATTTACAGCAGTTGTTCAGGGTGCAGGGGCAGAGTAAACAATTTTTCTTACAATCCATTTTACAAGTGAAACAGTGGACACTGGTACAGAGGCAAGGAATTCAATAACACTGAACCATGGTTGAAATGGGGGAGAGGCAAATCAAGAGTCGGAAACACAGAGGAGCTGGAATGACCCATCTGGGTGGGGCAAGACGGGGACAGGGAGGGAAAAGGGAATAAGCAGAGAGCAAGGTGGAATAACTTCGGTCCAGGAGCAGATAAGCCAGTATCTACCTCCCCTCCATGCACAAGTACTTATCTCAGCTGCTGGAGCAAGGCTGGGGGGCAAGGTGGACTTTAAGGGAACTCTTGAAGGAGAGGCTGGTGGAGCAAGTCAGAACTGAACTGAACACTAAATCAGATGTTGAATCAGACTCTAAGTATTAAACTCGCCTTGCTTTTCTGTTATTAGACAGTGCTGTATATAGTTGCTTGGGTTTTTCACTGTTTTTTTAGCTGAATAAATATATATTTAAAGTGATATTTGATTTTTTTATATGTGAAAGTACCCTGAGTGTCGAAGCTTGGCTTGTCTGGGGTGGGCATACATTGCCTTTTTGCAAATAAGTATAAATAATATTTTCTGACCACCTCCCAACTCTTCTCTCTTAGCTCCCCCCTCCCCCGCAAGCAGATTACTTTCCCACCATTACAGGCACTACGTACGCTTTTGAGAAACACTCTTTCAGCTTGGCATAGCACAACAGGGAAGGGAAACGGTTGCTTTACTTCGTACACTAGCATGTTTGTGCAATCAGTTAATAATGTTGTTTATTTTAAAACATTTTATGATTCCAAATTTATTATTGATGGTGGCCTTACAAAGCTGTAAAACGTTACTGCATCATGTATCTGCTATTATACCACTGTTTGAGATTTGCTGCATCTGTTCTGTGTAAAAATATTTATAGCTGAAAATGTATATACAGTATATTGTCTTCTTGCAGTAAATGTCATGACATGTGTGGACTATATGAGCACCAATCCAGTATGGTGGCTGAAACTTCTAATTTACAAACATTTTGGACTATTGTGTGACCCTTGCCTTGTGCAGTGGCAGGCTCTCCCTGACATTTTATTGACATTCTCTTCACATGCTTTGTGCCTGCAGTGTCGTACCACAGTGAGAGGGGTGCTATTGTAATCCTTGGCTGTAACTCATGAATCCTGGTATACCAACTGGGGAGTAGCCAGTTTGTAGCCTAGAGACCTAAGCCTTCATTTGGATTCAAACATTTTGAACAAATATGCCTTAACTCAACTGGCCATGGATACAAATGTGCCCCAAACAGCATGCAGCAATGTTTGTGCCTTCAGTTTTTGAAATCCTGGCTACTCCACTGACCATATTATATGACTTCACCTCTACGTGGTATTGTATTACTGTAACACTTTACTAAAATGCAAAAAATGTTTTTAAAAAATAGACCATGTGATAGTAACTGTGGGCACTGGAGATTGTACCAGCATCCATGACACGGCGGGGGCTGGAGGACAGGACCCAGTCCAAGAAGAGTGGTTGAGGGATCTATGATTGTGCCAGGTGGGGTCTGCGATCAGTTGAGAACATTTGAGGGACTTTATGTTTTGGCATAGTTTGTTTAGAGAGGGGGAGAGCCAGTTGAAGGTAAATTTGTTGAGGAGGAGAAGCTCACCATGGGAGGAGATAGTGGTAAGGAGCTTGGTGACCGAAGGTGGGTACATGCCAGGACAGCAGTAAACTCCAGCTATGAATATGAGGACAGAGAATGGGAGGGGGAGTTTCAGGAGTAACAGCTGATAGGTAGAAGAGGAGGTCACAGAAAACACAGGCTTAAACTGGATGCTAGAGGAGAGGTTGATTGCAACTCCACTGCCCCTTTTAGCAAGATCCTGCCGAATGACTGTGTACCTGGGGATGGCAACAGATGTATCAGGGATCTTTGGAGACAACCAAGACCCTGAGGTCACAAGCAAATCAGGATTGAGATGGACCATGAGTGGTTGCAACTGATCAAGCTTGGGGTGGGGTGGGGGTGATAAAGAACTGAAAACACACACAAAAAGGAAAGGAAATATTTACAGTTTAGGATACAATTAAAACTTGTCGGTGACAGCAGCTGAGTGGAAAACTGTATCTTTGGTTTTGACAGTTACATCTGATTTAATCATTATGCATTAAAAAAAGGGGTTGTGTGCACCTGCTCAGTGTCTGGAGGCAGAACATCTATCTAGTGTCGAAAGTGTGAATCTGTAAGCCTAGGCGTTGAAAAGTTTCCCAGGCAGGAGGGCAGCTGTCTGCACAAAGTGGTTTTGGTGGGTTTCCAGATGTTGTTAGGGGACCTTGGGTTGTATAGTGGGGCTGTCCCAATCACTGTTGTCAGCTTGGAGATCTTCACCTCTGGGCTACTTGGTAGTGGGAGACAGCTGATGAGGTACAAGGCTAAGCATGCCCTACCATAGTCATTGACTCATGGAATACTGCCGGGGTGGATGGGTAGAAGTTACAGTTTTGGGAGTTTAGTAAGGTCTCAGATGGGTTTAAATTTCTCATCATAACTTTCTTGTTTCACATGAAAACTTAAAAAACAAGATCTTTTACAGTGCAAGCTAAGCTGAGAGAGGATGTGTTAACCTGAAACTTCCTAAAATTTTGTTTTAGAATTTTTGTCTGGGAAAGGCATACTGAACTGATGATCAGTTCAGGTGCATCCCAGGATCATATGTAGGTTAAATTACTCACTCAGGGTCGCACAGTATGCATGTGAAAGTTGTAGGTTTCAAACCCAGGTCTGTTGGGTCTGTTCACAGCTTGGTGCTCTAACCGCTAGGCTAAACCGCCTCCCCAGAGCTTCATTTTCTTTATTTATGTCACCAGAATCCCTTAATGGGATTACTGCCATGGTGCTCATGGTTTTTAAATATAGGGAACACATATTGTGACTGCAATGGAGTAATCACATTTATCCTCAGATGTGAGGATAAGACCCATAATTCATGAGTGGAAAGCCATGATCGCTTATGAAAAGGGCCCTGTGTACATCTCGTTTACATGGAAGTCACGATTCCCATGAACATTCACATAATCTTCTGCAAAATCCTTGCAAGCCTGTGATTTACTGTGAAAATGTACCCAAACTCCATTTTAAACAGTTTTTAATGGTGCTTGCTGTTAATTCTTTGGGTTGAAAACCCCATGTTATGCTGTCCAGAAAATTAGAAACAGGAACATAGAAACTTAGAAAACGTCGGCAGATAAATGTCCTATCAAGTCATCTAGTCTGCCTAGTTATGGGACTGCACTTCTGCAGTCCTCATTTCTTCCCTTCCCTCCCCCAACTGTACCCATATGCACTTTTTCCATGTGCCTGTCCCACCCAGGACTGGTTTTACACCTAATGGTGCAGTCCAAGTAGGAATGATTGTGGTGCCCCCTTTATGGCTCCCATCACCCCCTCTCTTCCCTTCTGCCCCAACCCACATCCAAAAAGTGTTACAAATTCTATGAATACAAGCATGGCAACATCAGTTTAGTGTTTAGATTAACATTTTTTTTGCATTTCAAGATGATCTCTGTTTAAACTTTCTACTTTAGTGTCCCCTTCTGTGCTGGTGCCCCAAGCGGGTGCTTGGTTCGCTTGTTGTGCCTAACACTGCCTCTGGTCGCACCTCCTTCTGAACCTTCCTATTATCTCAGTGCAAGTGACCTCCTTTGGAAGTTTGTTCCAATCTGCCACCACTCTTCCCATGAAAAAGCACTGTCTGCCCTCCTTTTTGAACCCCTCCCCCACCAATTTCATGGAGTTTCCCCTGGTAACCAGAAAGAAATCCAGCACAATCAACCTTGGATAAAGTAGAATAACACTAATTACAGAGTAGCCCGATTCCAATCAAGGCAATAACAAATACTGGCTAGCAGATTGGAACAAATAGGCTCACTCACCCTGCTATATAAATTCATCATTTAAGCTCATTAGCATTTATCTTTTCTACAGTTTATGAACACTTATACAAAGGAGAATCAGCTGAGGTAATGCTTATGTCTTAGTATTTCTAAAAATGTGTATTCTATTTACAAAATGTTTTTAAAAAATATACAGTATATAAACATAAATTTATGGTTTCACAGATTAGAAAAAGGAAGTCTTTCACTTATTAGTTTGGTTTTGAAAAATATATGAACTATATAGTAAAGCACATTTAGCTTCTACATACTTTATTTTAGAGCACTAGTACAAATATTCAGGATACACGATGATTGTTTATTATGATTTCTATATATACAAACAAGTTGAAAATGCATTGTCTAATAGCTAAAATATTTATGTCAAGTGTGAGTATGGACTTGTTCAGTTGTTTTGGAATTATGTACCCTTATAATTTGTGTTAAAGAATACATTTAAAATAATATAAATTTAATATAAATTATTATTATAGAATGAATATTGTGCATTCCCTGAAGAAGGAGTTGCAGCCAAAATGTAGGATTAGGAAGCCAGGAGTTTTTCTGACTTCATGCACAAGATTTTTATACATGACTCAAAATAAAAATTGATGAATTTATATAACAGGGTGAGTGAGCCTATTTGTTCCAAACTGCTAGCCAGTTTCCCCTGGTACCCATGCTAGCACTCATTGGGAGCTATGTATGATGCAGAAGATGGTACATGCAAGGCATTAACATGCACCTCCACTGGGTGCCTATCCATGACTTTATCCCCCCATGCGCAGATGTGGCTTGGAAAACAAAGGCGGCCATCCAGTTGGATCTCTGTCCTGGACATCTAGTGGATCCTCCATGCAGAGCAAGGGATTCTGACCAGGGATTCTGGGAAGGCACAGGAAAGTAAATTTTCAAAAGATGGGCCAGTGCCTGAATGGCACCCCCAAGTCCTCCCTGCCTAACCAAAGAGCTGTGGCAACACTCTGTGTGTGTGTGTGTGTCTGTGTGGTTGTCGGCCCACTGCTTGTGGGATTTCTCTAGTGGGGGTGTGCAACAGATATGGCAGGGTCCCTGTTGTTGAATCCTGCACCCCCTCACCCTGCACTCCGTGTCTATGTGAATGGCATGGAGTGTGGGCACACACCCCAGACACACCCCTAGACTGGCCACGCGTGTAGCTGTGTGACTGGCCAAGGGATCCAGTGAGAAATGGATGCACGTCCCTTCTGAGCATGCTGCCAGGGGTCCATGGTACCTGCGATGCGTGGCTTGACAACTTAGGGTGCCCATGTGCTGCGGATCCAAGGTGCGTACGTACAAAGTCCCTTTGTGCATGAGGACTTTTGTGAACAACTTCCTGCTGTCCACCTTTCAGACTTCCAGTGATTGTTGATTAAAAAAAACCTGCAGTACCTATTAATGAAAAGTTAATACTGCCCCTAAAATAACTTTGTGTCCTTTCCTCCAGTATAAAATTGTGTTTAGGCACCCATGGAAATCTGCCATCACTACGATGAGTGACCTGTGAAACTTTTCATTTGTGCCTGTGAATTTCACGAGGCCCTAGTTGTGAAAGGTTTGCTCTATTTGCACTAGTGGGGAATCAGGAATAAACATAGAAACACAGAAACATAGACAACGACGGCAGAAAAAGACCGATAGTCCATCCCGTCTGCCTGTGCTTCCCTATCTAACCCCAGGACTCATTATCCATACAAGATCTTAGCCTCCCTATCCGCACTATTCCCCTCCCTGTTACTGTCACCCTGAGTAACCACCATATCCTTCACTCTGTCCCAGCTGTGCTTGAGACAGCTGGTAGAGTGTTCCACGGTTCCACAACCCTTTCTGTAAAACAGTACTTTCTCACATCCCTCTTGAACCTCACTCCTGTCAGTTTCCACTCAGGCCCTCATAACCTTGAACTGTTACTCATGTTAAATAACTCCCCACCGTTTACTTTGTTTGTTCCTTTCAGGGACTTTAAGGTCTCTAGCATATCTCCCCTCTCCTGTCTGGTCTCCAGCGTATGAATATTCAGTGAGGTGATCCTCTTAAAACCTGCTCTGTTGGCCCTGAATCATCCTTGTCACCATTCACTGCACCGTCTCCAGCCTGTTCTTATCTTTCCTGAGGTGAGGACACCAGAACTGAGCACAGTACTCCAGATGTGGTCTCACCAAAGATCTACATAGAGGTAGTATGATCCTCCTATCTTCTGCTGTCAATACCCCTCCTGATATATTCCAGCATCCTATTTGCCTTACTATAACTTTGTTGTTGTAACAGTGAGGAAGACTCAGTATTCCTTATAGTATATTTAATTCTGTTATTATGTATATCAGTGTTTACATATGCCACCAATATGAAATGGCCAATGTTTTGTGGCTGTGAGAGCCACTATCTCAGGGCCCTTGGTGGTCTGCAAGCTATATCTTAATGCTCTTCACACCAGCTTGGTGAGGTCAGAACTTGAGTACCTTATTCTGAATATGGTGCTTGCCCAGCTGTTTCTGAGTCAAAGTCCATTTTTATCCCAGGGATCTTCCTCCTTTTTTTTTTTTGTATTATCTTTTTTATCCCATGCTTTCACTCTCAGTCACTTCTTCAGGGTGTGCCAAGGCACCTCCAATTCATCCTGTTCCTGTACCCCCGTCCCTCATATCTGCAGTCATCCCCAGGGTGACCCAGACGTAACCCTTCACCGGGTGGGCCCCCACTCCTCTGAGGGGGAGTCACCTGTGGGGCTAACAAGCACACTTCTTAGCCCCGGGGTACTGCTGAGGGACAGATGGTGATACATTGACGGCATCGGACCGCCAGGCGTCCGTCATCCGGATGAGAGCAGAGCCATTTTCCACTTTTCTGGTACGTTCCCTCTCTTACACGTGTCTGCGTTACCCCTGGTCTCCACCGGAGGTCACTGCAGAGCGACACCTCCCAGCCCACCCAGGAGAGGAGAGCAGTCCTCCGGTGCTCAATCCTCTCCTCCAATGCCGATCCCCGGTGCCCCGAGTCCGTTCCCGAACCCAGGTCGCCGGCATGGGTTGAGGAAAGGCTCCAGCGCCTCAGCCCTCTACACCACCGGGCAGGCCCTCCTTATTTTTAAAGCTTCAGATGACCCGCTCACTACTCCACCCATAATCAAAATAAGGTAGACACAATTAAGGAATTAAATATAAGAAATACTGAGTCTTCCTCACAGTCACAGTTACCTGCTGATTGTATGCACAGAGGAGTGACTCCTCCGAACACGTTTTTTTAGCTGGCCCTGATTTTAAGGCCTGGCGAGCATCCAAGCCCCTCCTCCCCAACAGCATAGGCCTTGTTGCACTGGCTTGCCTGTTTGGGGGAGTCTCTAATGATAACTCCTAAGTCATGTTCCTTGGTCGTAGTGCTAAGTCTTACCCAAGCCATCCAGTACTTTGCCCTGGGGTTATTTTGCCCTTGCTGCATTACCTTGCACTTTTCTGGCACTGAATTTCAACTGCCAAACCCTAGACCACCTCTCTAATCTTTGCAGGTCACTCTGCATTTCCCGATTCCATTGTCACTATCTACCTTCCCACAGAGCTTAGTGTCATCTGCAAAGAGACACAGCCTGTCCCGGCTCCCTTCTCCATTGTCGCTGATGAACATATAGAAGAGGACCATGCCCAGGGGCACTAGGTCAGAAGGGTGCTTTCAATAACAACGCCATCCATAGCAGTGCTGTATTAACAGCGCGTGCTCCCCTCTACAGCAGCAGGAAAGAATGCAGCCACCCAACAAAGTGTCAATGGTAGGGGTCACACACCGCAGAGATGACCCCTACCATTCTAAAATCTGTTTTATGCAGGGGCTCTGCCCCTCACCCCCCAACCCTGAAATTAAGGATTCCAACTCCAAGGGGGAGCAGATCACGGGGAAAAAATGAAATTTGTGGGGCCGTAGAATACTGTTTCCATGGCCCTTCATAAAAAAAAAATACTAAATTCTACAACAAGAAAACAAGGTCCTTAAGGGGAAACGAGGATTAGAACCCTGGTTTCCCAATCTGTACTAGCCGAGCTGCTTCCTTAACCCGCTTTGCCACAGGGGCAGCTTGGCCAGCAAATGCACTGTTCTTCCTCTTCTCCAGTGCTTCTAGCCTGGTAGAATAGTGACAGGGGTAGAGGTAGCTAGTGGATGCTAGTCTTCCCCTATCATTCCTGCTTGCGCAGTCCTGACCATGTGTTTATCCTGCATGGTTCAGGAAATGCTATTATAACCAGATACTGGCCCTGCACAGATCCCTGTGATACCCCATTCAAGACCTCTCTCTTTTCTGATTTGAACCTGTTAACCACAACTCTCTGCTGTGCCCCCCCCCCAGCCAGGTCTGCTGTCTCCCCTGTGGTCGGTTACTTACCTGTCTTACTATATTCCTAGCCACACCATGTCCTCTGTCTTCTTAAGCAATCATCTGTGAGGCGCTGAGTCTAATGTCTTGCTGAAGTTGAAGTAGAGTAAATCCATGGAGTGACCCTTACTCAAAGCATTCATCACCTAGTCAAAGAAAACTGTTAGGTTAGTTTGACAGGACCTTCTTGCCACAAACACATGCTTATCTTACCTTGAGAGGGTTTCTTCAGTAGGTCATCAGATATAGGACTGGCGCCACCTGGCGTTAGGCAGCACGACAGACTTTTCTAACAATAGCTGATGGGGGACCGCCCACCCATCACGTGACTCTCGTCAGCGTGACTGTATATAGTAGGCAGTCCCCACACCTGCCCTCCAGTTCCTTCCCGCCGTTGCCTCATGTCAGCCACATTGCAGACTTCCAGTAGCGATCATCGAGAAAGTTCTTTCGCGTCGGGTTTTTCCCTCGAAATTCTCTTCAAATTTAACTGTAGCTTTGATGTCTTCTCCACAGAAAAAGTTCTCCGCTTGTGAAACGCAGATCCCGCACAAAGATGGTCATCAGAAGTGCGTTCTCTGCCTAGGCCCTAACCATCCTATCTTCTCATGCCCTGACTTCCAGTCATTCAACCAGGCCACTAAAAAATGGAGGCAACAGGCATTGGAGGCCCACCTTCTTAAATCACGACTGGCCTCCCTGGAGAAAAGGATGGAGCACCTTAGGGATTAGTCTGAAAAAATCTTCCCCTTCAAAAAAGCATAAAGAGAAGACTAGGGAGCGGGCTAGCTCCGCAAACGACGCCAGGCCGTCCACAAGCAAAGCCCCATTACTGCTGAAGACAGACGGTAAGTCGGACAAGACTCCTGCGGCTAAGTCAGCTACTCCGGTGACTGCACCACTCCTGCCGGTAAGTCGGCCCCTGGCTCCTCCGGAGACACCGTGGTGGCCGCTAAGTCAACTCCCCCGGCTGGGGGCAGTCGCCTGGCCACAGTTGATAAGCCAGCCAAGGGCTCACTCCCTGACCACCCAACACTTGCCCACTAAGGCGGCCATCTCCTGATGATGACCGCACAGGCTGGTTTTTCCCCGCCGGGGGCCTATGAGCGCCTCACCGATGTCCGGCGGGACCAGAGGGAGAAAGCCCATCTCCCTCCTACTACTGCACCCGCGTCTTCGCACTCTTCCTCGGATGCGTCCAGTGACAGTCTCGGAGACTCCATCGAGCCTCTCGATTTAGTGGGTACTTCTCCCCATTCCCACATGGGGGACCCGGACCAGAAGGCTCCTTTACAACCATCCGGTCTTCTTGTGGAGGCCCCTCCGCCTTCTGACAAACACCGGCACCTCCCCCGATGGCAGTGATCCTGACGACAGTCTGTTTGCCGGGACCGGCCGACAGGTCCTTATCTCTGGCCCTGACGCCGGACCCAACCCTGATGCTTGAGCTCCCTCGTCCTGTTCCGACGCCAGCCCCTCCGATGCTGGATCCTCTTCTGGTGCTGGATCGACCTGCGCCGGTGCCGACGTCAGTTCCTTCGATGTGGGCTGTCCCGACGCTGGACCCTCCTCCCATTTACATTATGGTGGGTCCAATGTGGGTTCCCCTGATGCCTGATCCATCATCAGGAATCTATTCTTGGCCCCAAACAGTCCCCCATTACCCGTTTGGGTATCCTGGGGATCCCTACCTGGGGGGGGGGTTCCACTCCTGATTGGAGCTATTTTTGGCAGTTCCGCCATGGTTACAACCCATATTCCCCTTATATGGGTTTCAGGAAAGTATCCTCCGGTTGCCCACTCCTCCACCTCCCCAGCCTCAACCAGCTCCAGTCCCCCTCCTCCGGTGGTTCCGGATTTCAGTACCGTAATTCCAGTCTTGGTGGCGGGGGCCAGGTCTGAGCTAGTCCGCAGTTTAAAGCCAGACTCCGCGGCTGCAGCTTCTAGATCCCCTTCCCCGAGCAGTACTGTTTCCACCGTCCACGTCAAAAGTGAAGGTACTGGACTTCAGGAGGGCTGATTTTGTCAAAATGGGAGAGTGCCTCAGAAAAGCACTAGCAAACAGGGTGGGGTGGAGCAACAATGGGGAAACATCAAAACTGCCATCACAGAGGCAACAAGTCTTTGTGTGAAGCAAATAAACAAATCAAAATGAAAGAAAAAAACACTATGGTTCTCAAAAGAAGTGGTGGGGAAGGTAAGGGAAAAAAAGATAGCATTCAGGAAGTATAAGGAAACACAGAAGGAGCAGGACAGAGAACTGTACCAGTTAAAGCAGAAGGAAGCGGGTAAGGCATTTAGAATAGCAAAGGCCCAAACCGAGGAAAAGATAGCCAACTCGGTTAAGAAGGGGGATAAGACCTTTTATAGGTACATTAGGGAGCAAAGAAAGATTAAGGCAGGGATACTGAGGATGAACAAAGAGGAAGGTGGTTGGGCAGACAGCGACAATGAAAAAGCAGGGATACTAAACAAATACTTCTGCTCAGTATTCACGATGGAAAAGCAGGGGAAATACCTAATCTGGTCAATAGAAGCACTCTGGATAGGGGGGTTGATATTAGTCCTTTCACAGAAGAAAGGGTTCTGAAAGAACTCTTAAAACTGAAGGTGGATAAAGCAATGGGGCCTGATGGGATTCACCCCAGAATTTTAAAAGAACTAAGGGAAGAACTAGTAACACCACTGACTACCCTTTTTAATAAATAATGGGAGGATGGTGTGGTACCTGAGGACTGGAGGAGGGAGGATATGATTTCCCTTCACAAAAGTGGGAGCAAGACAGAGGCAGGAAACTACAGACCTGTTAGTTTGACCTCAGTGGTAGGGAAAATGATGGAATCACTTCTGAAGGAAAGAATTGTTGAGTACCTAGAGGCCAGTGGGGCACAGGACCCAAGGCAGCATGGATTCACAGTGGGAAGGTCGTGTCAGACAAATCTAATTGATTTCTTTGACTGGGTGACCAAAGCAGTTGACCAGGGAGGGGCTGTGGACATGGCCTACCTAGACTTTAGCAAGGCATTTGACGCAGTCCCACACAAAAGATTAATAAACAAATTAGCCAGCCTGGGAGTGGGTCCTAGGGTGGTAGCCTGGGTAAAACACTGGTTGGACAACAGGACACAGCAGGTAATAGTAAATGGAGTCCACAGTGAAGAAAGGAGGGTTACTAGTGGGGTACCGCAGGGTTCAGTACTGGGGCCGGTCCTTTTTAATGTCTTTATAAGTGACATTGCAGAGGGACTGGAAGGGAAAGTATGTCTCTTTGTAGATGACACAAAGATCTGCAACAGGGTTGATACACAAGGTGGGGTGGGAAGGATGAAAAGGGACTTGGCAAAGTTGGAGGAATGGTCAAATGTATGGCAGCTTACATTCAATGCAAAAAAGTGCAAAGTAATGCACCTGGGAAACAAAAACCCAGGGGAAGAGTACACAAGGGGGTGAGATACTGACAACAACAAAAATGGAAAGGGACCTAGGGTAGTCATATCAGATGACCTAAAGGTGAGCCAGCAATGTGAGAAGGCAGTAAGGAGGGCTTGGGGATACTGGGATGCATAGGAGGCATCACCAGGAGAAAACAGGAAGTTGTTGGCCCACTGTACAGACAGTTGGTAAGACCACATCTGAGTACTGTGTACAGTTCTGGAGACCCCATCTCCGCAAAAGACATAGACAGGGTGGAGGCTGTCAGAGGAGGCAACAAAATGATGCAGGGTCTGCATCAGAAGACATATGAAGAAAGACTAAAGGAACTAAAGATGTATAGCCTCGAGGAAAGGAGGGGGGCATGATAGAAACTTTCAAATACCTCAAGGGAATCAACAAAGTCCAAGAGGGTAGCATCTTTCAGAAAAGAGATGTGCAAAACAAGGGCACAATTTGAATATAGAGGGGGAATGGCCCAGAGGTAATGTGAGGAAGTATTTCTTCACAGAGAGGGTTGTGGATACATGGAACAGCCTTCCTGAGGAGGTCGTAGAGTCAAAAACAGTTGGGGAATTCAAGAATGCTTGGGACAGACATAAGGCAATTCTAGTGGGGGGTAGGAGGAAGTCGGCTGTTGGTTAATTAGGATCTGCAGCTTATCCGTTAGGTAGGGAAATAGGCAGACTAGGTGGACCAGGCAGTCATTATCTGCCATCAAATTCTATGTTTCCATGTTTCCATGTCTCGGGGAAGACTCAACAGGACGTCACCTTATGAGATTTTCATCGTCGCCCTGTTGAGGAGGAGGAAGACAGTTCCGACAGGAGGGAGGACTCCGAGGAGAAGGAGGAGGAACCCAAGGAGAACCCTGAGGATACAAAAGGAAGGACCTCACCTAAGTCCCCTCCGGAGGATCCTTCCTTTTCAGACCTCTTGAGAACCTTAAGAGATCATTTCAACTGGGAGTTGGAGGATCAGGATCCTATGTGGCAAAGACTCATGGAACATCTTGATTTAGAGTCTGTGCCATCTATTCCGGTCCCTCCATGGATGGGTCCTCATCAAGGCCTCACCACCACCGTCTGGCAGATGCCTCATTCGATCCTGGCTGTCCCCAAGAGGGCAGTCATCTCGGCTGCTCATGACCGCTGTACAGCTCCCAAGCACATGAGCACAACACCTCCAGACAAAGAGTTGAGACTGATGGACCAGTTCGGGAAGAAGGTTTACTCGTTGGCCACGTGCGCCCTTCGCTCCCTTAGTTACATGGCCCAAATAGTATCTCACCAGAAACAGACTATGGCCAGGTTGGAGGCACGGGTCCAGTCCATGGACCTGTCACCCCTTAAGGAGGAACTTGCTAAGGATCTCCGCCTCTCCAAGATCTCCTGTAGGCATGCTCTTCAAGCCACCTACGACTCCGTCGATTTGGTGGCCCGGACCTCAGCAACTGCCGTTGCCCTTAGATGGAACTCCTGGCTTCATCTCTCTGGACTCGCCAACGAAGTCCAGTCGGCGATTCAGGATGCCTCCTTCAGGGGCTCAGTCCTTTTTGGAGGAGATACCAAGGACATCATAACGGATTTACAGGACAAAGGTGTGGCCCTTAAATCTGTTAGGTCCAAGTACCGATTGGGCACTGAACAACAGCAGTAGCCCTTTCAGAAAAGGACCGGGAGGCAGCAAAAGAATGCTTAGGAGAGGCACCAAGCTAAGCGTAAGGCCATGGGTATGGCTACCCAACCCGCTCCCAAGAATCAGCGGCGTTCGTGGGGACCTCCTCCTGAGCGTCCTGCCCATCTTGACTCTCCAGCCACTGCACCCAGCACTCGCAATGGGCCCAGGGGCAGGTGGGAAAGGTTCACCATACCTTGGAGTGGGCGATCACTTCAGATGAGTGGGTCCTGCAACTAGTGTCCATCGGACACACCATCGAATTTCTGGAGATCCCCCAGGATACTCCCCCGCGGAGGTCCTCTTACTCCCAGGACCAGGCCCTCCTCATTCGCAAGGAGGTCAATGTGCTCTTGCTCAAAGAAGCAATCAAGCCAGTCCCCTTCAGGAAAAGGGGAAAAGGGTTTTACTCCCATTTCTTCCTGGTTCCAAAAAAGACCAGGGACTTCAGACTCATTCTCGATATGAGTCACCTCAACCAATATGTAGAGTACAAGAAGTTCTGCATGCTAACGCTCCAGAGGCTACTTCCTCTCCTGTTGGAGAATAATTGGCTCTGCACCCTGGATATGCATGATGCCTACCTGCACATCCCTATCTTCCCCAGCCACCGCTGTTTCCTGCATTTTTGTTTCCATGGGGAGCATTTCCAGTTCCATGCACTCCCTTTTGGTCTGTGTTCGGCACATCTGGTTTTTACCAAGTGCCTGGCAGTGGTGGCGGTGTTTCTATGCTGCAGGGGTAGTGCGGTGTTCCCTTACCCAGACGACCTGGCTGATCAATCAGCTCTATCCAAGGCTCTATTGAAATCTCTACAGCTTTCACACTCTGGACCTCTTCAATCGACTGGGGATAATGGTCAACGTCCCCAAGTCATCTCCAGTACCGTCCCAGAGACTGCAGTTTATTGGGGCAGTTTTGGATACATTCCAGTGCAGAGCCTTCCTTCCTTCCTCCAGACAGGGTGGAGACCCTTATCAGTCAGGCTCACAAAGTAGCCTCTCTCAGGACTACTCCTGCCCAGGAGGTCCTTCGACTGTTAGGGCTGATGGTAGCTTCCATCACAACCATTCCCCTAGCAAGGCTGCGCATGCGAATCACACAGTGGTCATTAAGGGTGCAGTGGGATCAGCTTCTAGATGACCTGGACCATCTGGTCTTGGTCTCTTCAGTGGTCCAAAGGAATTTACAGTGGTGGGAGAATCCCCACAATCTTTCCCTGGGTCTTCCATTCTGAAGCCCTGCACCAGCAGCTACCCTCACCATGGATGCCTCTAACATGGGGTGGGGAGCCCATCCGGGGGATCATCAAGCGCAAGGCCTTTGGACAGGCCTGGAGGCTTCTCTCCACATCAGTGTTCTGGAGCTCAGAGCGGTCTTATATGCCCTCCAGGCTTTTCAGATCCTGCTTCCCAAGGGAACTGTGTTAATCCAAATGGACAACATGTCAGTAGTTTGGTACATCAAAAAACAAGGAGGAACCCGTTCATACCCCCTTTGCAGAGAAGTGACTCGGGTGTGGAACTGGGCAATCCAGCACCTTCTAGTCCTGGTGGCTGTGCACGTTCCAGGTGTTCTAAACATCTTGGCAGACAGTCTCATCAGAACTCGAACCCTCGCCCATGAATGGGAATTACATCAGGAAGTGGCGGACTCCATCTTCCGAAATTGGGGGCATCCGGAAATCGACCTCTTCGCCTCCCAATCCAATGCAAACTTCCCAAGTTTTGCTCGCTCGTTCCAGAGCCACATGCTTTTTGGAACGATGCGTTGTCTCTGTCCTGGACAGGGAAATTCTTGTACACTTTCCCTCCATTTCCCATTCTACAGAAAGTTCTCCTTAAACTTCAGGCAGAAGGAGCAAAAATGATCCTCATTGCTCCCCTCTGGCCGAGACAAATTTGGTTCCCACTGCTACAGCAGCTCTCCAAGGAACCACCAGTTCCACTTCCACTGACCCACGACCTCCTGACCCAAGATCAGGACAGGCTGGTTCATTCTGGTCTCAGGACCCTGCATCTTCATTCGTGGCTCCTTCAGACATAGCGATTTCTCACTTTGGGGTCTCCTCTAGAGTGGCTCAGGTTCTCATCGAGGCCAGAAAACCGTCCACCCATTCCACTTATGCTATGAAGTGGAAGCGGTTTTCGATCTGGGCGTCTGCTCAGGGTTTGGACCCTTTCTCCTGTTCAGCCCCTAAAGTCATGGAATACCTCCTTCATCTATCAGACTCTGGTCTGTCCTATTCTTCATTGAAGGTCCATATCTTTGCCATTTCCACGTACCACAAGCTAGTGGACGGTAAACCCGTGGCTCAGTTGGAGGTCTCAAAGACGTTTCTGAAAGACATCCTCCATCTGAAACCCCCCATTCACAGCCCAACTCCACCTTGGGACTTGAACTTCATCCTGGAAAAGCTCACCCTCCCTCCTTTCGAACCGGCTATGAGCTGTGATCTACGCTTCCTTTCATGAAAGACGCTTTTTCTGGTGGCTATCACCTCAGCCCGAAGGATTTTGGAGCTTCACGCTCTAGTCTGCAAGGAGCACTACTTGATTTTCCATAAGGTCCGGGCAGTCCTTAGGAGGCACCTGAGGTTCCTTCCCAAGGTGGTGTTGGAATCCACACTGAACCTATCAATAGAACTTCTGGTTTACTACCTGTCCCCTTCCAACAAGGGTGAGGCACTCCTTCACATGATGGATGTCCAACGGATCCTCCAGTGCTATACTCATCGGACTAAAGAGCTCCGCTCTTGTGATCAGCTATTCATCTCCTTTGTCCCTAGATCTAGGGGAAAACCAGTTTCTAAGCAGGGCCTTTCCAAATGGTTAGGAAACTGCATTTGGTACTGTTACCAAAAGTATGACAAACCTCTTCTGGGTTCCATAAGAGGTCATTCTACTAGGGGCATGGCTGCCTCAGCAGTAGTTTCTGCAGTGGACATTTGTGCTGCTGCTGCTTGGAGTTCTGTCCACACCTTTACCAAACACTACAGTCTGGACATTGCTTCTAGGCAGAGGACCGGCTTTGGATTAGCCATCCTGCAAGGCCTTTTGTCCTAAGCTGGGTCCATTCTGGACTTCACTTGTTCTATTGGAGCTAGTTTCCACCTCCCTAGTTTTCTCTCAGTCTCTCTCTGGGGGGACTGCTTGGGACTCTGTCCTATATGTGATGACCTACTGAAGGAACCCTCTCCGAGTAAGATAATACAGTTACGTAGGAACTTACCGTAACAGTAGATCTTCGAGAGAGGTTCCTTCAGTAGGTCATATTTTACCCTCCCTCCTTCTCCTCATTTATGTTTTACAGGGACTCAAATTTCTGTTCACTCCTGCTGTATGGCATCTTCCTGGCTCTGGCGGGAGAACTGGAAGGAGGGTGTGGGGACCGCCCACTATATACAGTCACGCTGGCGTCAGTCACGTGATGTCTTGTGGGTGGTCCCCTGTCAGGTATTGCTAGAAAAGTCTGCCATGTGGCCCGACACCAGGTGGCGCCAGTCCTATATGTGATGACCTACTGAAGGAACCTCTCACGAAGATCTACTGTTAAGGTAAGTTCCTACGTAACTGTACTTTTACTATCCTGGAGACCACTGCTTTCCAGGTAGTCCACGAGGGCTTCTTTACCCAGTGCCTCCATCAGCTTCCCTACTAGAGGTAAGATTGCCAGGTTTATAGTTCCCCATTGTTCTTTGTCCCCCCCCCGCCTTATGGAGCAGAACTACATCCACCACCCTCCAGTCCTTTGGAACTACCCATCTGTAATGAGCTATTGAATAGTCTTACCAGGGGTTCAGCCAGTTCTACTGCCCATTCTGTGCGTACTCTCAGATGCATCCCATCCGGTCCCAGAGCCTTATCTATTTTTAGGGCTGCTAGCCCTTTCTGGACCCTTTCTGATATAAGTACTGTCTGCCTCATCTCCAGGATCCCTTTTTTTGGCTGCTTTGATGCTACTGTCTGGAAGGGACCCACTTGCTTCCCTTGTGAAGACAGAGTAAAAGTAATCATTAATATGGCAGCCTATGGCACATCCTCCTCTATCACCCTACCCTCCTAGATAACCTAACAATTCCCCCTCCTTTCTTCCTTTTTTCCCAAATATACTGGAAGAATTGTTTTTTTCCCCTCTTAACCCATAGAAACATAGAAACGTAGAACCTGACGGCAGATGGGGACCAAAGATCCAGCTAGTCTGCCCTGAGCCCTACTCCCCTCTTTAGGATTTCTGTGAGACAATCCTCTTGTGTCTGTCCCAAGTTGCTTTGAATTTCCCTACTGTTTTGGAGTCAATGACTCCAGCCGGTAGACCATTCCATGGGTCAACCACTCTCTTTGTGAAGAAAAACCTTTGCATGTTGCCCTTGAATCTTCCTCCCCTCAATTTCAGCTCATGTCCTCTTGTCCTACTGGTGCTATGGTCCAGAAAGAGCACCTGGGTGGAGACTTTGTTTATATCCTTCAGAAACTTGAATGTCTTAATCATGTCCCCTCTATCCCTGCATTGTTCTAGGGAGTACATGTTGAGTTCCTGTAACCTGCTTTCATATAGCAACTTATGGAGACTGTGTATCGCTTTTGTTGCCCTCCTCTGTACTGTCTTCAATCTATGTCCTTCCTGAGATAAGGTCTCCAGAACTGGATGCAGTACTCAAGGTGGGATCTCACCAGGGACCTGTACAGTGGCAGGATCACCTCCTTTCTTCTACTTGTGATGCCCCTTCCTATGCATCCTAGCATCCTGCTGGCCTTCTTTGCTGTCTTTTCACATTGTCTGCCTACCTTCAAATTGTCTGATATGATAACCCCTAGATCTCTCTCCTGATGGGTGGTTGCTAGCTTCTCCCCTCTCTGTCTCTGGGTTGCTTTTGCCCAGATGCATAACTTTGCACTTTTTTGCATTGAATTTTAACTGACACAAGTTGGACCAATTTTCCAGCCTGAGTAAGTCACTTTTCATTTGCTCTACCCCCTGTGCAGTGTCCACCCTGTTGCAGAGCTTTGTGTCATCTGTAAAAAGGCATTCCTTCCCGCTCAACTCCTCTGTGATATCTCTGATGAAGCTATTAAACAGTAATGGTCTGCAGTGTCTCCATCATCTTACCCACCACCGAGATGAGGCTGGCCAGGTGGTAGTTTCATGTCTCCTCACTGCTACCACGCTGGTGTATGGGGACCACTATTGCTCTTTTCCAGTCCTGGGGAGCGGTCCCTTCTCTCAAGGATCTGCTAAATAGATCCACTAGTGGTGCTTCCAGTTCATCACTAAGTTATCTCAATATGCGTGGGTGGACTCCCTCTGGCCCCATGACTTTATCTATCTTTAGTTTTTTTTAAATTCTGTCCTTACCCTCTCTATTGTGAATGGGATTGTGTCCATTCCCCCTAGATGACTTCTGTCCCCCTTTGGGGTGGGTCCATTACCAGGTGCCTCCTTAGTAAAGACTGAGCAGAAGTACTCATATAAGTCTTCCTCCTTTTCACTGTCTTCTTCTGCCCTCCTCCCATCCCTGCTTCTGAGCCTGACAATGCCTCCTTTGTTTTTCCTTTTGTCGCTTATGTACCTAAAGAAGGTCTTATTGCCTCCTTTAACCCCCCACGCTATGTTTTCCTCAGTCTACGCCTTTGCTTTTCTGATCACCCTTCCTGCCTCCTTCAAGCTGCACTTGTATGCCTTCCTATCTATTTTGCTGTTTGAGCCCTTGTATCTTTGGAATGCTAGTCTCTGTTCCCTCATGACAGCTGCCATCTCCTTTGTGAACCATAGCGGATTTCTTTTTTTCTTCGTCTTACTGACTAGCTTGGAGTATTTTGCACTAACCTCCGCTAGTGCTTCTCTTGTGTTTATCCAACATTCCTCTACCCCTCCTTTTGCCTTCTTTTTGAGGATATCCCTAAAGTATATTCTCATCTGATCGAAGTCTGTTCTTCTGAAGTCTATGACTTGTATGGCTTGTTTCCTTGGCCTTTTTGACCTTGAACTGGTCCCCATCTGCAATATGCAGGTAAATGTCTGCTTTTGCATCCTTAACCGCCCTGTTTGCCTTACTATGTGTTCTCCCAGTTTTCCTCCCCCTGCTTTTCTCTGTACCTGGTGAAGGCCTTTTCTTTGGCCCTTGCTGCTTCCCTGAACCTTACTGAGAACCATAATGGTCTCTTGTACTTATTACTTTTGGTTACTGTTCTCATGCATATTTATTTATTTATTTCAGTTTGGGATTAATATCTTTGAGTCAAGGACTCATTTTCAAGGTTCCACATCAGTGTTGAACAAACATTACAAACATACAAGGTTTACAGAGAGAAAAAAAAAGAGAAAAAACATTGCAGCATATACACAGGCAGTACTAATAAAATGTGAACTCATACACATCAAATCAGTAAATATTAACAGATAGACTGAGTAGATAAGAGGGGTTTGGGGGGGGGTCAGCCGAAGGTGGCATTGTCTGAGGTGGGAGAGAGGTGGAACTTTCAACCAAGTGAGACCATCATCGGGTAATTGGGGTAGGGGAGCGGGTTAAGAAAAAAATGGTATATAATAGAAAGATGTAGAGGGGTAGGTAAATGGAAAACTGGGGGCAAGATACTATCACATTAGTACAGGCAGGTGGCATCATCTGAGGTGGGAGAGAGAGGTGGAGCTTTCAACCAAGTGAGGCCATCATCAGGTAATTGGGGGTAGGGGAGTGGGTTAAGAAAAAAAGTGGTATATAGTTGAAAGATGTAGAGGGGGTAGGTAAATGGAAAACTGGGGACGAGGTACTATCACATTAGTGCAGGAAGGTATAATTCATTTTAGAGTCAAGGAGAGATTTGAGCCCAGCTTTGAAGGTACTAATCTTGGTAGTATCAGTGAGGACAGCAAGTAGTTCATTGTACCATTTCGGACCTGGATACAGGATGGAGTTCTGGGCAAGTTTCATCCTTTTGAAGAGAATCACCATCTTGTCAGCAACTGCACTATGGGTAGATTTCATTGGAACGGCCAGCTTAAAGTGTCCGCCCAGTGTGGGGAATGTCAGTCCAAGTAGTACTTTTTTTAGAAGTAGGCAGGTTTGGTATTGCCCTCTAAGATGGAATGGGAGCCATCCAGTTTCAGTGTACAGTGAGCAGGTGTGGGTGTCCAGAGTAGCCCCCAAGGTAAGATGACAGGCCTTATTGAGGAATGCGTTGATCCTGCTAAGGGCAGTTTTTGTGCCCGCTCCATATATAGGCAACCCATAGTCAATGGTACACAATATTCAGCTACTGGTGGCTAGTTTGAGTGCATCTGGTGTCATTGAATGTCTGTGATGATAAAGCACGCCAAGTTTTATATTTGCAGTCTTGATGACAGAGTCAATGTGGTTTGAAAAGGTGAGCATGTCATCAAAGGTAATGCTGAGATATTTGAAGTTATATACTTGGTCTAGGATCTCACCCCTTTGGTTATGAATACGCAGGGGCAGGTATTTCTTTTTATTTTGGGAGGTGGTGAAGGGCATACTCTTTGTTTTTTTGACGTTTAGTAGTAGCTTGTTTTCCGTAAATCAAGATTCAAGTTTATGGAAGCTGCTTTGGAGTTCAGTTGTGATAGATTGTTGGTCTATGTCAGCGACTGAGATCACTGCATCATCAGCATAGAGAACTGTGTTTGCTGAGTAAGACATTGGGGTGGAGTTGATGAAGAGGCTAAAGAGTAGAGGACCAAAGATTGACTCCTGCAGAACCCCGAGGTGCACCTCCTTAGCAGCGGATAGGGTATTACCAATTTTGACTCGTTGAGATCTGTTGGAGAGGTAGCTGCCAAATTATAGTACCGTATCTGGGGATAGACCTGTAGACAGAAGGCAACTTAGGAGGAGGTTGTGATTAACAGAGTTGAAAGCCTTCGTGAGGTCAATGAAGACTGATCCAACTGCCTGACCACTATCCAAGGCATTATATAGTTGGGATAAATAATCAACTACAGCAGTGAGTGTAGAGTGCTTTTTACCGAAGCCGTGCTGTTGCGGGCAGAGTAGGGTATGGTTATCAAGATATTCAGTAAGCTGCTCCGAGACCATTCTTTCGAGTACTTTCGAAAGAGGAGGAAGGATTGATATAGGTCTGTAGTTGGATGTTTGGGTTTTATCCCCCGCTTTAAAGACAGGCATTACGTTAGCTGACTTCCATGCATTTGGAAATACTCCTGATTTTAGAGAGGTATTAAACACCATGGTAAGAGGACCAGCAAGTTTGTGAAGGAGTAGACCAACCAGCTTCATGTCAAGCAGATCCGACCCCATCCTAGTCTTGCTAACGCCCTGTTAATATGCTTGATGGTTTTGGCTTTGGTGACATGTCTAAAGTAAAAGGGTGGTACATCTTGTTATGACCACTCAGGTCCATCTTGTAAATGAGCTATGCTCAATGATGTTCGCCTGAATAAATAAAGATTTTGATTGATTGATTGATTGATTGATTGATCTTTCCTTGGGGGATCTTGACGGGCAGTTGGGCATTGCTGAACATGCATATCTTTGAAGTAGTCACCAGGGAGTACACTCGAAATGTCAGTGAACGCGTTGTTGCACTCATTGGTAATTTTGATGGGTTCCTGTAGGGGCCCCTTCACAGTCAACAGTAGATCTGGGGGGGTCTTGGGGACTTTGCCCATTAAGGATTTAAGAGAGCACCAAAAGTGTCTTCCAGAACCCCAGGTTTTGGTTAGTAGATCCTTATAGTAGGAGGCTTTAGCCTGTCAGATGAGTCTGGTGTAGGCATTTATAGCTGCCTTGTAGGTATTAAATGCAGCAGGTGTACCAACTGCTTTTGCTATATGCCAAAGATTGTCTCTCTTCTTCATAAGTCCAATAAGGGAGTTAGAGAGCCAGGGATTGGAGGTTCCCTTAATTGTTTTAGTTTTGTATGGTGTAAAAATATCACAAGCATGGTTGAAAACCATTATGAAGTAGTTAAGTTCCTCATTATCATCTATATCCCTAGCCAGCGGGGACCAAGCCCATTGTGTCACGTACAGCTTGAAATGTTCAAGTAGTCCAGGCCTCAGGCAGTGGTTTTTGCACACCTTGGGTGAACTCTTGGGGAAATTGTTAGACCAGGTACACTTCTCAGGGGAGTGGTCAATGAGGCTGTCAGGCAGGACAGTGACATCAGATATATGCTCAGGGTGTGTGGTCAGGAGCCAGTCTATGAGAGAGCTGCTCCCTGTTTTGTAGTTAGGCCGGGTGTCCGCAGTGACCATCTGTTTTAGGAAAAGACTAGTAATTAGATCCTTGGCTTTTGTTTAATTCTGTGAGTGCCCGTTTATGTTGAAGTCACCTACAATGATCTTCTCCGAGTGGTTGCTTAGTTGCTCTTGACTTGCGATGACATGGTTTAGCCCAGCAGGTTGGTGCCCTGGAGGTATGTATACTGTGGAGACTAGCAGGACTTTATTCTGTGTCCCTATGTTTAATTTGAGGTTCAGAATTTGGGTCTGTTTTGTATTAAGACTGTTATCAAGGGCTTGCACCTTTATTCCAGACCTGACATATACTAGGCACCCACCCCCGCGTTTAGCAATCCTATCTTGTCGGAACGAGTTGTAGCCATCAAGGTAGATGCATCCGGTGTCTTGGGGGAAAGCCAGGTTTCAGTGAGTGCTATAATGTCTGGGTTGATCACCTGCACCCATGCCTGGAATTGTGCAGACTTGGCGAGGAGACTGCTAATATTCAATGATACTATTGTAAGTTGACCTTTAAGCTTAGTCATTTTAGATTGAGGGGGTCCAGAGTTTGAGTGAATGTTCTCTGATAGTAGCAGGAGTGGCAAGATTAGAGAGCAGAGAAAATGACAAAGTACATATAATGTTGATTTGAAGGGAAATTGCTGATGGTTAATTACATCCAGAGGAAATGATGATCCAGGGTCACATAATATCATAACTTAGATGTCTCAAGGATGGCCCCTTTCATTATTATAGATTGAATGTACTGTGTCATTTTTGGGTAAATTTTGTTTAAAACCTAATGTAACCCCTACCTGGTCTGCCGTTGCCATCTGACAGCAATACCAGGTGGGCTGGGTTCGGGGAGGAATAGGTCATTCGGCACAAAGGCTAGGTTTGGCTACTCGGCACATGGGCACCCAAGTAACTCCGAACACAGGAAGCAACAACTGTAATGTCCAATACCAGAAGTGGGATTCTAAAGTGTGGCTTTTATTCACATCCAAACAGAATAAACAAAGCATAGATGGACCCTCACGGGGCTACACTCCTGGTAATGCAGATTAAAAGAGACTAGAACACTTCCTTAACACTTTAGCCCTCAGGCTCTGAACCCACTGGACACACAGCCCGGACTTGCACGCTGCTTTGGGTTACACAGCCTGAACTTGTACACTCTCCTGGGTTTTCCCTGGCTCGGCTCCTTTGCAAGCCACTTGGACACCTCCCATACTTCATGGAAACATTTTCTGGCGGCTCCCTAAACCACCTAAGAGCACCACTGCTCCATCAGGGAATCTTCCTTTCAATCCCACGTCTGGGTACTTTCCTCAGGCACTGGCCAAGTACCTGAGAGAAAGTAAAAGGTGTCTCAGAGCAAATCTGTAGAGGTGAATTTGGTTACTACTGATGGGGGGTCTCCCACCTCTTGCTTCCACAATTCATACCTGGCCATTTCTCTGGACAGTAAACACCTCATCCTGTAAAGCTTTGCAATGTAGATTCTTGCTAAATGTATTTCACATTCCATCTACTTGTCTTGCTTCCCATTTGTGCTGGATTTGAACATACTTTTAAGTGGCATTGTCCATTACTCTAGACCCCCCCACTGAGTTAAGCAGTCCAGTCCCCAATTTCCTTCAACTGTTTGTGCTGGACTTGAACATACTTGAATTAAGTGGCATTGTCCATTACTCTAGACCTCCCACAGATTAAGCAGTCCAATCCCCACTTTCCAACTGTACTTGGCTGTCTTTTCCTGACCCCACAGTAACAGTCCCTTTAGTTTCCTTCTGTTCAGGTGAAAAACACTTGGCTCTTTTTCAGAGCGAACTCACCCTTTGGTTGCAGGTGCCCTACAGGCATTTCCTCAACAAGGAATTTCTCTCTCAGAGCTTCTGGTGCCTCAGCACAACTTGAACAGGCAGCTTCTTTCCCTTAGCCAGACCCAGGAGGGTTGCCCCTGGAAAATAGGCAAAAACCTTCCCCCCCATTCCCTCAGGGATGGGGATCTTGAACCATTGAAAGCGGTCTCCACCACTTCAGTTACCAGTTCCTGTGTTCCTCTTCAGGTGGAAACACACACCTTCCAAAAGTAGCTCTGAAACAGAGCTTAAAGCTCTGAGAGCCTGCACACACTCTGCTGCACTACAGTCTCTCACTGAGACTGCACACAGACTGACTTCAAATTCCCTAACGTTCTACTCTAACCTCCAACTGCAACATTCCAGTGTGGCTTATGCAGCTGCGACAGTTCTAAAATGATGTCATCCCTCAGTCTCAGCTGAGACTGAGAACAGAGTGAGACAGTGTGAAATCCATTTAACTGGAGTTTCACAAGCTGCCTTCCCTGCCTACCACTAGGTCTTACTGGGATTCTAGTAACCCCGGGTAATGGGGGGTGGGGTACACTAATAAGATCTGATATACCCCACAAAAAAACAAAGAATGGCCCCCTTATTGCCCCCTCTGTCTTCCACACCACCTATGATGTCTACCTTGATTAACCTTTCCTAGACCAACTCCCTCAACCTGCTGAAATCCGCCCTTCTGAAATCAAGGATCTCAGCTCTAAGTTGGGGCGTTTTTGTCCCTAGGGCCAGTTTGAAGCAAATAGAGTAGTGGTTGCTGTTCCCTAGTGACTCCCCTACTCTTACAGCACCTACCACTTCTGAGTTGGTGAGCACAACATCGATAATGGCCTCCTGCCTGGTGAGTTCCTTAACTAGCTGCACCAGTAGACAGTCCTGGAATGTATCCAGCAAGGCTAGACATCTGGTGCTTCTGACCACTGGAACATCTCAATCAATATCTGGCAGGTTCAAATCACCCACTACCACTACTTCCCCCTTTAGCACTCCCCTTTCTATTTCTTCCCCAAGATCCCTGCCCCTCTCTTCCCCTTTCCCTGTTGGTCTACTGATTACCTCCAACCATAGTTTCTTGCCTGAGGCCACCAAGAGCTGCCCCCGCAGTGACTCTATCTCTCCATTACTACCTCCGATGCACCCATCTTCCACAACCTCAGTCCCATCCCTGACATAAAGGGCTTTACCCTTTACCTTTTTCACTATCCCTCCTTAACATTGTGTACCCAGAGACTGTTAGGTCCCAGTCATTATTCTTTGAAGCCCATGTTTCTGTAATGGCCACAAGTCTATCTCTGTGCCTGCTATCATTGCCTGAAGCTCACTGATTTTATTACCCAGGCTTCTGGCGTAATAAAGATGACAAATCTTTTAATAAAGATTAGGCCTGTGAAAAACAAATACTATATGGGACAAATACACAAAAACACTGCACTGCTTAAAAATACAACTAGAAAGAGCACTCAGAGAAATATATTTATTTGTGTTCAGCCACATAAAGTAGCATTAGACTCTGAGCTATGAGCCAGTGGCACATATACGACTCCTACTGCTCATTCCATGAATGCTTATTGTAATGATAACTCTGCATATATAAGGATAACGCTCAACTCCTTGATCTTGCACCATCCTTGACAACAAAAACAAGTCCAAAATGTAAAAATATATTGTTGGTAAACATGAACATGTAAAGAACTACAAATACAAGAGACACAAATAAATAAATATATATATATATATATATCTGGGGGTGATGGATGCCTGAAACAGCCTGCCAGCAGAGCTGGTGGGAGTGAAGACAGTGGGGAGTTTCAAGCATGCGTGGGATAGATACTTGAGCATAACAGATAGAGGAGAGGGAGGCAGAAGGGACACCGGCAACCAAATAGGGTTCAGGATGTAGAAACAGGTAAGGAAATTAGGGAGGACAGGAAGGGCCTACCAGTCCTTTTCTACAGACAAACGTTGTATATCTATGTAGTTACAAATATCAAAAAGCAGCCCAATGCAATCCTTAACAAATATAGAAGAATGCGTGGGAAGTAGTGTATTTTAAGCAATAAGGCATGACCAGGGGTTAGAATAACAGTCTTTGAACCGCCCACCAGGGGCGTAATGTGGCATCTGGGATTGCCTTATTGCTTTCATAAAAATTATCCCAAAAGAAAAGTGTCAAAAGTGTACCTTTTGAATGTTTCCCTTGCTGACAGACAGACTCATCACCAACCGTTTAAGAGTGCTGGTTCAGAATCAGAAAGCATTATTCCACTCATTCAATGGTGCTAGAGGATAGCATACGGACAGAATTCATCCGCCTTACTGATCAAGCTGTACGTGGCAGTGTAATGGAGGTTAATGTAAAGGTCTCGAAATGCTGACAGCCAATCAGACTGCAGCATTTCTGAGACCCTTTTTAAAATATGAGCTTAATTTACACACCTGAGGTGTATGATGTCCATAAACTTTGAGAGTGAAGCTTCAAAGGTTTATGTAAGCATCACTCACTGGAAGCGTGTACAAAAATGAATAAAACCAATTCCTCTATTTTATTTTTATAATAACTGGATTTTTGAAGTACTGTGTTGTAATTTAGCTTGCAGAGTGAAGCCGTAACTAAAAGAGAAAGCATGGTATAGCATGTGAATGAGACAAATATAGAATGAAGTATGGGGTGGAGTGTGTAACAAGACATTTAAACACACCTGAGGAGTTAGATGCTACATAAACCCCGCAAGCAAAGCTTGAGGGGTTTGTGAAGAGCATCTAACCCCGAGGGTGTGTGTAAACTTCGAAGTTACACACAACACCCATATTTTATTTTATATAATTGCCGGCTTTCTCTTTTTGGCCTCAGCAATTATATAAAATAAAGTTGTTCTAGTGCGGCCTCGGTCCGGTTTCAGTGCGCGGTCTGCCTTATTTTTTTATTTAACAGTTTTTAATTTTTGCTGATGTTGTTTCACTTGGCAGTCGAAAGTTGAACTTTTGAAGTGCAGATTTTTCATTTTAATGTTACCTATGGCCACTTCCAAGTGACAGTTTAGTGTCCGGGAGTATAACTAGGTGGGCAGCGGCATTGGTCTGAAAGGAAAAGCTGCGGTATGCACAGAGGGACAGAAACCGTGCGTGTGTTTGCCGTAATAAATACTGCTTTATTATGGCAAACTATGCCATTGTTTCCCTATGGTAAAAAGGGAAAGCCAGTAATTATATAGAGAATAATGTATGGGTAGGCGGTAATAACGAGAATTTTACACACATCCGAGGTGTGGGATGCCACATAAACCCTGAGGGCGAAGTCTGAGAGGTTTATTAAGGCATCCCACACTGATATAATATAAGTCAGTTCTTCCTACCCATAGTTTATATTTTATAATTACAGAATTCCATTTTTTGCCTCCACTCCCCAGGATTGTAAAACCTCTGATTGAGAGAACTATAGTATGGTAATTCATTAAGCTTTTTACCACAGCAAAGAGACAGCACAGTGGTTTTACTACTTTGTAAAATTCTTTTGTAAGGAAACCGTTTCAGTAGATGTCTTATTTAAAGTTTAAATATATTGAAACGGACAGTCGTTTATGCAATAACGTTGTGGTAGTTGCCGCTTTTTTTGTCAGTTCTGAAAGTTTTTGCTGAAACGTTAAACGCAAAATGAATGTTTAACCAACAACATTTTTAAGTTTTTTAGGAATACTTTTAAAAAGTTTTAACTGTAAAGTCTATTTTTTGGTTTAGTCTTGAAGGTTTCGGTTGCTCTGGTGTTGCTAAGGAGTGCTCCGGTTTCTATGGTGTTGCTAGGTAGTCCACCGCTGACTGATCTTGCATTGCCTGAGGAGAAATTTACTTTTTCTCCTTTTTAATTCCAGTTCTGTTTCATTTTGGTAGGAACCATCCGTTAAACTTTTCAAGTTGAACTGCTGAGAGGAGGGACGGAGCTGACAGAAGAGACGTGGCTGACAGAGTGTGAGTGAGAGAAAGCTGGCGCATGTTTGCCATTATGACAGCAAATTATAACTGGCTTTCTCTATGGAAAAAAATGGAAGTCAGTAATTATAACTCCATAATACATGACTCATAATACACACTTATATATTACAAGTCTTTCCTGATTTCAATGCAATATTAACCCTTATCAGTAATTATTTCCCAATTTCAAAATTTATTTACACATGATAGCCCAACTGAGATGCAGCATCCTGTTTCAAGAGGGTTCTGCTTTTACCCATTTCTGCAGCTGGGAGGACTGGAACACAGTGAGTTTTTGGCATTAGCGAGGTTTGAATCTGCAACCTCATTGTTCATAAGCTGCTGCTCTATCTACTAGGTCACATTGCCTCCAATTATTTATAGAATAATTGACATAGATCTGTTAAGAACAGCACTGTTAGGACACAGAGGGAGTTCTGTGACATCACATGACCCCGAGAGCAAAGTTTGGGTGATCACGTGATGTCACAGAAACTCCAAGGTGTATTGGCAGCACTATTCTTAACAAAGTACTGATTTTTACTTTATTTTATATGATAGATTGTCAGCTCTTCTTACAACATTTAATCTTTACGTTGTGAGGATCATGAAAGTTTTTGATTCATAGACGTGTAACCAGAACTCTGACACAGTGAGGAGCTGGATGTTGTCATCCCGTTATGTGGAAGGATTACAGAGAGACACATGGGCCAGATTTTCAAAGGATCCTGAATGGTGCAAGCCTCGGGTGCGATGAACAAACGGCGCACGGGGCTTGTGGCATTTTCCCAGCTGGCGATTGGGATTTTCTACCCCGTGCACCAGTTGCTGCAAGTTAGACCAACTTTTTCTGGTCTCGCTTGCGGCAATCCTAGATACCCTTTTACAGGGCGTGTGCCAAATATTTGGTGCAAGCTGCCATGAATAGAGTAAAGTGTTGCAGCTGCACCTGACCTGCTAAAATCAGGTGCAGCTGTGGCAGGGATGTTTGGCACAGCTGCGCCCAAAAATGGGTTTAATGCAGGGCTTGATGTAAGCCCTGCATTGCTGTTTGAAAATCCATCCCATGGAGTTGTAGGAATGGTAGTCTTTCTTGGATGGAGGTGAGCTGGGAGGAGATGCTAGTAGGAGACTGCAGTGAGAGGCAGCAACAGCACAGACTGTTAGAGCCTACGGAAACTGTTCTAAATGCTTCTTTATGTTGTGAACAGGTAGGAATATATCTGATTATCTGACTAAGAGGGACAGTTATCAAATTTTTGCATATGTTAGATGTTAAACCAAATACAGAAGGTCAAAACAGACTCCTCGGAAACCCAAGGGTCTAAGGAGCAGATGAATCATAATGGCTTTCCATGTGTGTCTATAGTTTTGAACCTGATTACTAAAATGTTCTGTATTTAGTGTGAATAGACAGGGTTAGAACTTCTCAGCATGAAATATATAGTTGTGTTACTAGCAAAGTCTAAAATAAATAGACAGGATTAGACTTCTCAGTATGAACTATATAGTTGTTTTACAAGCAAAGCCCCATATGAATAGACAGGATTAGATTTCTCAGTATGAAATATGTATTTGTGTTACAAGCAAAGTACAATATTGCTATTTATGTGCAGAATTGTTAGCAGCTATATTTTAGACAAACTGTTGTAGGGGACTGTATGCAGAGGCAGCAGCAGCACAGACTGTTTTGAGAGCCTACTGAACTGTTCTAAATATTGTTTTGTGTTGTTAACTGGACACCACATAAATTACCTGCTGATGGTGTGGGAGAGCCGCCAGTGTCTCCACTGCATTTCCCTGGGTACTGTGTACTAACACGGTCTCAGACACAAAATGTGGAGCACAGCCCAGTATACATAGGAAGCAGTAGCAGGCAGTCATTTCCTGACCAGGACTGCAAGCTGAACTAACAGTTCATAAGAGGAATTCTGGACAAGGAGTTATGAGACCGTCTTGCCCCAGTGCAATTTTGTTACATGAGTTTGGAGCATCAGCAAGAGGAGCTGAGGTACATGGCCAGAGAATGATCCTCAGTCAAAGGAAGTACCTGGGCACAAAAGACTACTAGCCACATCCATCACATGGAGGGCCATAGCAGCAAGTTCTGGCCAGCTGACCAGTGATAGTCACGACATGGAAGCATAATGCAGAGCTCAGGGAGACTATTCAAAGCCTTACCACATAAGTCAGAGAACTGGTGACAAATGGAAGACAACCATTCGGCCATGCTGCACCATAGTCAAAGACACCCCTATACAGTGAATGAATCCTGTAAATTCACCAGGGTCCAGTGGATCTCACAGAAATTAATCTGTGGCCCATCCAACCAATATGTGCTGGCAGTGTGGGTAACAAGGCCTCATTAAATGACACCAAACAACATGGCTTTAAGAGAGGGACATCATGTACCACCAATCTGGTGACTTTCTATAATCATGTAAACAGCAGTCTTGATACGGGTAGCCCATATCATGTAATCCTATTGGATTTTGCAAAAGCATTTGACACTGTCCTCCATAAAACATTGATCAACAAATTACTAAACATGGGTATAAGTATTGGCCTTGTCAAACAGATTAATAGTTGGCTATCCGGTAGGGTTCAACATGTACAAATCAATGGGGTCTTGTCCAAATAAGGGAGAGTCAACAGTACGGTTCTGCAGGGCTCTGTCCTGGGCCCAATTCTATTTGGCATCTTTATCAGTGATATGAGCAACAATCTGGACAGTCAGATATGAACATACGAAATTTGCCAGCAGATAAAGGCCTAGAGGTGTATCAAGTCTGTTTGAATGTGCAGCTAGCACCCCTTATTCTGCAGCTGCCCCTCCCTTCCACCCTTCCCCTTCATTAACCCTCCCCCTTGTCCTGTCCCATCCCCTTTTGAAGCAGTCCACTGTTCTACTGGATACCACTTCTGCAGGTAATGCATTCCACCCAGCCACCACCCTCTCTGTACAAAAGTGTCTCCTCATCTCCCTCCTGAACCTTCCTCCCTCCAGTCTCATATCATGGCCCCTTGTGTCCCTCCCCTCCCTTACTTTGAACAGCTCCTCTGTACCTGTCTTGTTTATTCCTTTCATGCACTTAAAGGTTTCAATCATGTGCCCCCTTTCCCTCCTCTCCTCCAGTGAGTACAAGTTCAACTCCCTCAGCCTCCTCTCGTATAAGTCCCCCGGCCCCTTGATCATCTTTGTCACCCTGCGCTGCACCCTCTCCAGTAACTTAATGTCCCTCTTCAGATACGGGTGCCAGTACTGCACGCAGTACTCCAGGTGCGGTCTAACTAATGACCTATACAGTGGTAGAATCACCTCCTCCCTTCTCAAGGATATACCCCTTGCAATACAACCCAGCATTTTGTTGGCCTTTGCAGCTGCCTTCCTACATTGTGCTGAGTTGTTCATTGACCCTGTAATGAGCACCCACAGATCCTTCTCCTCCTCTGTCTGGGCTAGCTGCACTCCCACCAGCTAGTAACTCCTCCTTTGGTTCTTCATCCCAAAATGCAGCATCTTGCACTTTTTTGCATTAAACTCCAGTTGCCAGGTGTCTGACCAGGTTTCAAGCTTTGCCAGATCATCCTGCAACCCCTGCCATCCTCCTAGCTTTTTTTCCTACCTTGGTATCATCAGCAAACAGACTGATCTTGCTCTAGATGTCTCATGATATGTCTGCAATGAATATCCCAAACAACACTGGTCCCAACACCGAGCCCTGTGGAACACTGCTCACTACCCTTGGGTGCGAGAGCTCCCCACCCACCACCACCCTCTGTTGCCTTCCCTGAAGCCAGTTTCCTAGCCACCTCACCAGCTTTGCACCCGCCCCTGTGCCTACTGTCTTACTTCCCAGCCTTCCATGCGGCACTGAGTCGAATGCCTTACTGAAGTCCAGATACAGGACATCCACTGCATAGCCCCTGTCCAGCTGCCTAGTTACCAGTCATAGAACTCCACCAGGTTGGTTTGGCAGGATCTGCCCCGTATGAAGCCACGCTGTCTGCTGTCCTGTAGTCCTTTGGCCTCTAGGAGGGCCACCAGCCTCGCCTTCAGGATAGTCTTCATTAGCTTACCCACGATGGATGTGAGGCTCACTGGTCTGTAGTTTCCTGGTTCATCCTTGGGCCACTCTTGTGGAGGGGGCACCACATGAGCCATCCTCCAGTCCTGAGGTACACACCCTGAATGTAGTGAGGCATTAAATAGGTCTGCCAAAAGTCCTGCAAGGACCTCTGCCAGCTCCTTCAGTACCCTGGATTGGATGCCATCTGGGCCTGGTGCCTTGTCCACCCTCAGTGCCTTCAAACCCTCCCAAACTCTGCCCTCCAGAATTTCCCCATCTGTCACCCCTTCCCCCCCGTTTCTGCCATTTCTCCCCCCTTGGGTGTCACCCCCCCTTTTCTCTTTAGTAAATATTGAGTAGAAGTACTCATTTAGTGCTTCTGCCTTATCGCACCCTGCTTCCACCCAACCCCCCTCCTTCCTAATCCTTACTATTTGGTCCTTACAGCTCCTTTTCTCCCTGATGTACCTAAAACCTGATGTAGATAAAATTAGCTGACGATACTAAAGTGAGAGGGGAGGTGGATACTATATTAAAGCACATATACTTAGCCAATGACCTTCTTAAAATTGAGAACTGGGCATCAACAAATGGAATGAAGTTTAATGTTGACAATTGTGTGGTTATGCACTACAGCAGGAATAATCCTAGCTATGCCAACACATTGAATAACATTTTGTTTTAATCCTCCATACTAATGCCGGCTTGGTGGCACTGAGGTTTGAGGCACTGGATGCCACACCTTGCACCACGCTGGTGACCTGGGGTCCAGAGCGACCTCGGGTTGCCAGGGTTTGGCAGGGAAGGGAGAGGACTGAGCATCTGATGGACTGCTCTCCTCTGCTGGGGAAGTGGGAGCTGTCATCCCGCTCCTTGACTGCCTCTTACTGGAGGCCAGAGGTCAGGAGACACAGAAGCACAGAGACATGACATGCGTGTGCCTCCACACACATACTTTCACACTGCGAGGGGCAGGTGGGTGTACAGGGAGAAAATGGAAAAACCAAAAGGTAAAAAGTATTATGGAAAAAAAATCCTCCATACTAGAATGTGACCTGGGAGTTCATATTAATAACAAACTCTCCTCAGTAAACCACTGTACATCGGTGACTAGAACGGCAAATCAAATGATTAGAAGAATCAAGAGCACATTCATTCATAAAAATGAGGAGTGATTGATTCCCTTGTACAGAAACTATGTTAGGCCCCACTTGGATTTTGGATCCCCGATTTTGTCACCGTACCTGATTAAAGACATTAAGCAGTTAGAGGGGGTATAAAAAAACAGTGGCAACAAGCATTTGTCAATGCCAAAGGTTGTCTTGCTGGCATTTGCATTGGTAGTGCAGAAGTTAGAGAGATGCATAATAGAATACGAATGGTGTGCATGTAACTAATTTATCTTGATAAAGCATCAAGTGCAATGTGAATCGTAGATCTTGATATCAGGGGTGCTACTGTTTAAATAAAATTACTGCTTCTATCCGCATACAGCGTTCTGTTGTTTTTGGCAAGGTTTTGGGTGAGCCGAGGGCTTTTTCCTTTCCCCAGATGCATAATAGGAATGGCAGTGAAGTATTGAACTGACGCCAACCCCATCCCCACCCTGCAGAGACTACCAGGCATTAGGGTGTGCCTTTGGGTCATCAGCCATAACGTTCATGCCACTTCACCTCACCCTACCCTGCAGAGACCGACAAGTGTCACGGTGTGCCTTGGGGTCTTCGGGCCTTACACTCACCCCATTCTATAAGGAAATATGCTGAGATGGGTGCAGTATAGGAGAATGGGGTGAACTTTGGGGCCAAAGGCTCCAAGGCACACCTCGATGTCGGTCACTGGCTGCAGGGTGGGGGTGGAATGGCATGAGCATTGCAACCGACGATCCCAAGTCATACCCCTGACACCTGTCAGTCTCTACAGGGTGGGGCGTTATGGTTGGAAACCCTAATGCCCCAGGTGTTTTTTGGTATTTTCACTCCAAATTTTCAACATGGGCTTTTTGTGATCCCACCTCATGAACAGTGGCTCTATCAGTTTGTTAACCGGAAGGTGATTTTGCACAGCGACTGCACCATTTGGCGCCACAGGTGTGAAAACACATTTTGGGCAAGGTATCAAAAATAACACCTGTACTGTTCATGAGGAGGTGTAAAAAATGGCAATGTTGAAAATTTGGAATAAAATATGAAAAATTGATGAAGTCACGAGCGTGCGTAGAAACTGTGCAACGCACCCTGTAACGCAATTATTTGGGGGATTTTTTTAACCATATTTTCAACATAGGCATTTTGGGACCTCCACTCATGAACAGTGGCACTGTGATTTTGTTAATCTGTCCAGAAAGTTGATTTCCCACAGCAACCGTGCCATTGCAGTGGCAATGGGACCTGATGGCATACATCCCAGGGTACTAAAGGAGCTAAGGGTGGAACTAGTAGAGCCATTATCAGAACTGTTTAGTGAGTCTCCGAGCACAGGAGAGGTCCCAGAAGACTGGAGAAAGGCTCATGTGATCCCACTCCACAAGAGTGGTAGCAGGGAGGAAGCAGGGAACTACAGACCAGTCAGTCTTACCTCAGTAGTGGGCAAGATTATGGAGGCACTCCTTAAGGAAAGGATAGTGCAACATCTGGAATCCATAGGAGCACAGGATCCAAGATAGCATGGGTTTACAAAAGGAAGGTCCTGTCAAACTAATCTCATAGATTTCTTTGACTGGGTAATCAGAGTGGTGGACCAAGGGGGAGCAGTTGATGTCGCCAACCTTGACTTCAGCAAAGCTTTCGATACTGTTCCACATAGAAGATTGATTAATAATCTGGGTTGGCTTGGGGTGGGTCAGAAGTTGGTCAACTGGGTGGCAAACTAGTTGATGGGCAGAACACAAAGAGTGGTGGTAAACGGTATACAGTTAGAAGAGATGCAAGTCACAGGTGGGGTACCTCAGGGATCAGTCCCGGGGCCAGTCCTCTTCAATATCTTCACCAGTGACTTTGTAGATGGACTGGAGGGTAAGGTTTGTCTGTTTGCAGATGACACCAAGACCTGCAAAAGAGTAGATGATTCCAGATGGGGTGGGGCAGAATGAGAAGTGATCTTAATAAATTGGAAAAATGGTCGGAAGAGTGGCAGCTGGGGTTTAACGCAAAGAACTGCAAAATCATGCACATAGGGAAGAGAAACTCTGAAGTCACCTATAGACTGGGAGAGAAGGTGCTGGCAGTCACAAGGAAGAAAGAGACTTGGGCATCATCATCACCGATGATCTGAAATCATCCAAGCAGACCACTAAAGCAGTAGATAAGACTAAGGGCATGGGGTGTATTAGTAGGGGTATCACAAGTCAGAAGAGGGAGGTAATAATCCCTCTTTACAAGACACTGGTTAGGCCCCACCTGGAGTACTGCGTGCAGTACTGGAAGTCACACCTTCACAAGGACATTAACCAAATTGAGACAGTCCTGAGAAGTCCACTGCACCCAAAATGGTGCAGGGACTGCATCAGAAAACATATGAGGTCAGAGTAATGGAGCTCAATATGTATACCCTAGAGCAAAGGAGGGAGAGAGGTGATATGATTGAAACATTCAAACACCTTAAGGGCATGAATAAGGTGAAAGAGTCTAACATGTTTCAATATAACAAAAATAGCAGGACAAGAGGACACAGCATGAGATTAGAGGGAGGCCAATTAAGGGGTAACGTGAGGAAGTTCTTTTTCACAGAAAAGGTGGTGGATGCATGGAACCTCAGGAAGTGGTGGATATGAATACAGTGCAGGGCTTCAAATAGGCAAGGGATAGGCATAAGGGAGCAATACAGATGAGTATGAATAGATAGGCCATTGACAGAGCAAAAGCTGATGGCACATTTATAAGGTAGAAAAAGAAATGGGCAGATTGGATGGGCCTTGAGGTCATTATTTGCCGTCAACTTCTATGTTTCTATGTTTCTATTGTGTGCCAGATGTCCGACAACACATTTTGGGCAGGATGTGAAAAATGACAGCTGTACTGTTCATGAGGAGGTGTGAAAAAATGGCAATTTGAAAATCTGGAGTGAAAATATAAAAAATTGTCGAAGTTATGAGTGTCGTGGAAGCTGTGCAATGAGACTTCATAACGCAGGTTCATTTTTAAATTTTTCAAATTTGCAACAGGGTTTTTGAGACCCCACCTAATGAATAGTGGCACTGTCATGTCATTAATCAGTCCTGAAAGGTGATTCCACGCAGTGACCACAAAATCACCTTTTGGGACCAAATAATGAGATGAAAGAGCATGTGTTCATGAGATGCGGTCCCAAGAACCCCACGTTGAAAATTTGAAAACAAAATTCAAAACAATGGCTGAGATATTCACTTAAGTTGAATACCCCCCACTGATGCCATTATATAGCTTACTGGCATTTCATCGTTTTGCAGTTCGGCTTTGAAGAGTCCAGACGTGTCCCGCTCCAAAAACGATTGCAGCTCAGGACCTCAGAGGTAAGTATGGGGTGTGGGGGTGTGGGGAGGTGGGGTGTGCAGAGGGTGGGTGTGGGTTGGGAGGGGCCGCCTGGGACTATGAGGATCATTTCTCTTTTACAGGAAAAACAAAAACGGACAGAGAGGATGGTTTTCTTTCTTCACAGGTGAACTAAAAAGTGTTGGGCACATTGGGTGAGCTCCACTGTGCCCCATGATCGATTGAGATGCTGGGCACACTGGGGTGGGCCCAGTGTGCCCATGATGTTTTTTTGGGCATGTTGGGCACACTGGAGTGGGCTCCCAGTGTACCCCATGAGTTTGGGGGGATGATGTTGACGGGGATTGAGCCCTGTTGGCAAAGAAAGTGTGTGTGTGTGTGTGTGTGTGTGTGTGTGTGTGTGTGTGTGTGTGTTGGGGGGGGGGAATGATGTCAACAGGGATTGGGCCTCATCGACAAAGAAAGTGTGGGGGGTGGAGGAACATGCAGAGATGGGGGATTGGCCACCCCCGATGTCAGGATGGGGACTGTGTGAGGCAGACAGCAGGAGACGCCATGTTTATTGAAAAGTTTCACCAGGAAAGGCACGTTGGGGAGGCATGTCATCTGCCGCTGCATGACAAGCTTGTCTCTGATTGCAGCGGCAGATTTCTTTCAAGTTGGTGGCACTTTCCATAATTTCTGCATCAGCGTAGCATGCTCACTAATTGGGGGATGAGGGATGTACCCACTAAAGTGTGCCCTGCATTTGCCAACACTGACACACCTCTCAATATAGTACTGCCACAAGATGTTGCTTGTGCCTGCGTGCAAGACAACATAAAAATGATCCCTAGGCTAAAACATAAGAATTATCAAGAAACGTTGCAGGAAACTCGATTATTTTCCCTGGAGATCAGATGCCATAGGGGTGATATGCTACTATTACATAAAGTAGTGCATTCCCTCGATCTAAGTTCCCAGTGTGAAATACAGTTTTGCTTGAAAAGAGATAATCTTAGATCCCATAACAGGAAACTAGTAGTCCCATGGTCAAACACAAATAAAATAGATAATTTCTTTACCGTAAGAACAACGAAAGCTTGGAACAGACTACCACAGGAGATTGTCAATATAAACACTGTAGCTAGCTTTAAGAAAGCACTAGATGGTTACTATTACACAAAACGTGTACTGGTGTAAATGTCCCACAGGTGTGGGAGCAATCTCGATGGGCTAATAGGCCTTTTCTTGCACAGAAAGACCTAGTAAATCCAGAAAACCTAGTAGCTCATGTTACTGACCCTCCCCCCAGGTGCTTACATACAGAAGGCGGACTCTACACAGGGGCAGGTTAATTTAAACTTGTAACCTTTGAGACTATCAAGTAAGTTGAAGGTGGTCTACGAGGAAATTTCCCCCCAAAGTAAGACAGAACAAGCAGCATCCTTTATGATAGGCCCAACCAGTGAGGACTGGGTGCAAGTAAATGGGATGGACTGCAAGGCCCTTGGGGACTCTGGATCCAAGATTACATTAATAACTGCTGAGTTCTGAAAGGGACACTCAACATCGAAACAGCTGAAGGCTTAACAATTGGCATCAACGCCAAGGGTGCTGCTGTGCAGACTGTCCCCCATCAAGGGGTAGTAGAGATAGATATAACATGTTTCATGTTTATTGATTTGGAAACAACCTTTGAGCTAGAAGCTCATTTACAAAGGTTACATAGAAACATAGACGCTGACGGCAGATAAAGACTACAAGGCCCATCCAGTCTGCCCATTTCTTTTTCTATCTTATGAATGTGCCATCGGATGTTGCTTTGTCAATGGCCTATCTATTCATACTCATCTGTATTGCTCCCTTATGCCTATCCCATGCCTGTTTGAAGCCCTACACGTATTCGTATGCACCACTTCCTGAGGTAGGCTGTTCTGTGCATCCACCACCCTTTCTGTGAAAAAAACCTTTCTCACATTCCCCCTTAATCAGCCTCCCTCTAATCTCATGCTGTGTCCTCTTGTCCTGCTATTTTTCTTGTATTGAAACATGTTAGACTCTTTCACCTTGTTAGTGCCCTTAAGGCATTTGAATGTTTCGATCATATCACCACTCTCCCTCCTTTGCTCTAGGGTATACATATTGAACTCAGTTAATCTGTCCTCATATGTTTTCTGATGCAGTCCCTGCACCATTTTGGTTGCCTTTCTCTGGACTGCCTCAATCTGGTTGATGTCTTTGTGAAGGTGTGGCCTCCAGTACTGCACGCAGTACTCCAGATGGGACCTAACCAGTGTCTTGTAAAGAGGGATTATTACCTCTCTCTTACGACTTGTGATACCCCTACTAATACACCCCGACATCCCCCTAGTCTTACCCACTGCTTTAGTGGTCTGCTTGGATGATTTCAGGTCATCTGTGATGATGATGCCCAAGTCTCTTTCTTCTCTTGTGACTCACAGCAACTCCTCTCCCAGCCTATAAGTGGCTTCAGGGTTTCTCTTCCCTATGTGCACGATCTTGCACTTCTTTTCGTTAAACCCGAGTTGCCACTCTCCTGACCATTTTGCCAGTTTATCCAGATCTCTTCTCATTCTGCCCACCCCATCTGTATCATCTACTCTGTTGCAGATATTGGTGTCATCTGCAAACAGACAAGCCTTATCCCCAGGACTGATCCCTGGGGCACCCCACTTGTGACTTGCATCTCTTCTGACTGTATACCGTTTATCACCACTCTCTGTTTTCTGGCCATCATCGAGTTTGCCACCCAGTTGACCAACTTCTGACCCACCCCAAGCCCACCCAGCTTATTAATCAATCTTCTATGTGGAATAGTATCGAAAGATTTGCTGAAGTCAAGGTAGGCGACATCAACTGCTCCCCCTTGGTCCACCACTCTGGTTACCCAGTCAAAGAAATCTATGGGATTAGTTTGACAGGACCTTTCTGTTGTAAACCCATGCTATCTTGGATCCTGTGCTCCTATGGATTCCAGGTGTTACACTATCCTGTCCTTAAGAAGTGCCTTCATAATCTTGTCCACTACTGAGGTAAGACTGACTGGTCTGTAGTTCCCTGCCTCCTCCCTGCTACCACTCTTGTGGAGCGGGATCACATGAGCCCTTCTCCAGTCTTCTGGGACCTCTCCTGTGCTCAGAGACTCACTAAACAGTTCTGATAATGGCTCTGCTAGTTCCACCCTTAGCTCCTTTAGTACTCTGGGATGTATGCCATCAGGTCCCATTGCCTTGTCCACCCTGAGCTTATCGAGCTCTTGTAGGACCCTTTTTTTTGTGAAGGGACTAGTGCACACCTCCCTCCCCACTGTGTCCATGGTGCGCAAGTCCATTCGGAACTCCACTAGCCTGTCTGGCTTCAAATCAGACCTTAAGCACTACCTGACCTCCAGCTTTGTATGCACCTGCTTCTTCAACAGCTGATAGACTCTGGATGACGAGGCCTGGCTCTGCTAACAGCAACTATTTTAAGCGCAAGACAGAAGCCACCCTCCCGCATGCTCCTTGACAATGCCTCTGAATCACTCTAAGGGGCCGCTCCTGTACACCCCTTCCCCTGTCTCCACACTAGGATGGGTCTATGCCTCCCTGGCCTCAGCCCTGCCTCCTTGAGCACTTTTACTAGAGCCCCCCCACCAAAATTCTGCCCTTACTGCCCTCTGCCCAACCTAACCTAACCTCTAGTGCCTCTGCACGTTACCTGCACTTGTAATCAACTAAAGTTGTTGTCTATATGGTCTCTCTCGGGGTTAGTGTCTCCAGATGTTTAGGGATTTCTAATACCATGGCAAGAATGGACCCCATTCTTTAGCCAGGGCATAGTGTTTTAAATGACTAAGAAATTCTGTAACCCTTTCCTGATTTTTGTGCTGTTCTGTGTCTCAAATGTCCTAAAACTCTGTAACCTTCTTGATTGAATGTCTATACTCTGTTCACATGACGTGGAACCTTTGTAAAAGAGCCTTGGCTCAAAGGTTATTTTCCAAATACCAAATAAATAAAAAAAAAAGAAAACGATGGTAATACCTGGGCATGAGGTCACAGTGGCGGTGACATAGACACTTACATGAGGACCTTTACACATCATGGGTCACATGCCATGAGCACCCCTGTAAAAATTTAAGAAAAATGTATAGGATATGTGATAAGCTCTCTGTATTTTCCAGGGTTGAGCTTGCTAAACCTTTAACTTTGCATTTAAAATAGGAGGGGTGTGGCTTCCTCCTACTTAGTGAGCTCCCAATGGTTGCCTGTGAGACCCTTATGGACCAGAGCACACTATATAAAATATGAAGTCACAGACTGCTTTCCACACAAGGAGAGAAAGCAGTGGAACTTCAGCTCATATTGACATTCTAGAATTTAAAATGTAGATACCTGACCAACGGGGGGGGGGGGGTCACATCACCTTGACTGCGGTGGTCAGGCTAATCATGATTGAGCCGAATGATGAAACCAAGAACCCCTTTCAAATGACTAAAATGATGGAATGAGGACAAAGTAAAAGACCTGAATTAACTTAAATGAATCACAGGCTTTCAAACAGCTTTTGGGGGGTAGAGGGAGCATTGGTACTATAAATTTTTGACCATGATGAAATAGTTGGGTGGTCCCCTAGCAACTTGTGGCTGCAAGGCTGCAGGAAATCTACAGTAAATGATGGGATCATGACATTATCATTGTTTTTTTGAGTCAAGTGGTTGAACTGGTAACATCTTCATAGTCTTAACAATGCAAAGCCAAACTAATGCATGTGTCCAGTCTACCTAAGCATTGGGATGAGGACAAAAAGCCCAGCTGTGTAAGCTACAGATGGATGTGACTGAGGGAAACAGCCTATGAAAAGACAGCCAGTGACAGATCCTGAATGAGCCTGCACTCCTGCACACTCCAACAGCCTGAGAAGCAAGCCTGCACTAGAATCAACCATCTCCAGAGTGAATCACAACCAGAACTAGCCAGCCCCTCTGTGGGCCAGTGTCAGGGCCTTGGAGAACTCCAGTTCCAACAGAGGTCAGCTCTGCTAAACTAGTAGCTGTGGCCAAGTAAGTCCTTTGGCCTGCTACACTGCTGCTACAATAAAGGTCTATTTTTAAATGTCCCCTGTGTGCTGTCTCTCACGCCGGTCCCCAGGGTGGAAGCAACAGATCCCATACAGACTGTAGTGGCAAATTTGTTACAGTATCAAAGTTCTTGCTTTCATTGACCCAGCTACCCTGCACAGAGAGGGGCACCCATACTGGTGTGGATAAATGTCATCTGAGCTAGCAAAATGGGCCTGGCTATTTGGTGGGGAGAGAAGTATCTGCATAGTGTGCAAGAAGAATCCTTAGTTTGGTATGTGGCATACCAAGAGGTAGAAATCACCTAAATTGTCCAGATTGTGTGATTAAAAAAAAGAAAAAAAAAACTCCCCACGCTCAGCTGGTAAGTGCTTCTGTTGCAATGGTTATTCTGGATAGTTGAATGAAAATGCTTATCAAGAGAAGATTGTGGCTGGAGATTAAAAAGTAAATAGAATAACATAACATTTACTAACAAAATAAAACCAACTGTATGTGGCAGCAGGGTGGTACTGCACTACATTGTCATATAATCATAGAAATCTGACGACAGAAAAGGACCCCAGTGGCCCATCGAGTCTGCCCCCCCTTATTCATTGCCTATACCACAGGCCCTCCCCTTCCCCCCACTTACCATCCCCATATGTCTGTCCCATGCCCTCTTGAATCCCTCCACCATTTCAACCCCCATCACTTCCTCTGGTAGTTTATTCCAGGCCTCCACCACCCTCTCTGTGAAGAAACTCCCCCTCACATTGCCTCTAAATCTTCCTCCTTCTAATCTTAGACTATGCCCTCTAGTTTTAGCCCCTCCTTCCTTTTAAATAAGCTCCTCACCTGATTGATCCCCTTCACACACTTAAATGTTTCAATCATGTCCTCCCTCTCCCTTCTAGTCTCCAGTGGGTACAGATCCAATTCCCTCTACCTCTGCTCACATGACTTCCCCTGCATACTGTGCACCATCTTGGCTGCTCTTCTCTGAACCCTCTCTATCCCATCTATGTCCTTGCATAGATGTGGTCTACAGAACTGGATCCTGTACTCCAGGTGTGGCCTCACCATGGCTTTATAAAGAGGCATCAGTACCTCCCTCCTTCAGTTGGTTATGCCCCTCCAAATGCATGCCAGCATTCCATTTGCCTTCCCTACCGCTTTACTGCATTGGTTACCTGCCTTAAGGTTATTTGATATTATAACCCCCAGATCCCTCTCCTGCTCCATTGTATCATCTGCAGATACTGTAGGTACACCCTCCCCTCCAGCCTGTCAGCTATATCACTGATGTAGATATTAAAAAGGAGTGGTTCCAGTACTGACCCCTGGGGCACCTCACTCATCACCCCCTCACCCTGGAGTGTACCCCATTTACCACCACTCTCTGGCTTCTGCCTGTCAACCAGTTTTCCAACCACCTAGTTATTTTCTGTACCATCCCTAAGCTTTCCAGCTTTTTTATCCATCTTCTATGAGGGATGATGTTAAAGGCCTTGCTGAAGTCCAGATAGGCTATGTTCGCCAACCCTCCCTGATCAACTGCCTGCATCACCCAACTGAAGAACTCTATCAGGTTCATCTGCCATGACCTCCCATTCATGAAGCCATGCTGCCTATCGACCTGCAGGTCACTGTCCTCCTGGTAGTCTACCACCCTTTCCTTTATTAGTACCTCCATCACCTTACCCACGACCGAGGTGAGGCTGACTCGGTGATAATTCTCCGCCACCTCCTTACTGCCCCCCTTGTGCAGTGGCATCACATTTGCCCTCCTCCAGTCGCTTGGCATACACCCTGTATCCAGGGACAAGTTAAACAGCCTCGTCAGTGGGGCTGCCAGCTCTTCTCCCAGCTCCTGGATTACCCTTGGGTGCAAGCCATCTGGCCCCATTGACTTGTCCACCTTTAACCTGCCTAGTTCCTCCCTTACCCTGTCTTCACTGAACAGGCTAGGATCCACCTTTTTGTCTTCCCTCCCCCTCCCTCTCAGCTCAGGTCCCCTACCCCCCTCCTCTGTGAAGACTGAGCAGAAGTAGCTATTTAGCACCTCTGCTTTCTCAAAGTCCCCCTTCAGCTGTGTTCCCCTCCCCTCAACCGTACTATCCTCTACCTCGCCTTCCTCCTTTCCCCCACATGCCTAAAAAAAGTTTTATCTCCCTTTTGGCCTGCCTAGCAATCTTCTCCTCAGTGTCAGCTTTAGCCCTCCTTATCTTCTGGCCTGCTACCCTCAGCTTTTCCCTGTAAGCCTCTCTGTCCTCCTTCCTCTGTGTCTTCTTATATTTTCTGAATGCCTTTTTCCTTTCCCTGATCGCCCCTGACATATCCCTTGTAAACCAGAGTGGTCTCCTTCTTTTTTTGTTCTTCCTCACCTTCTTAATGCAAATTTCAGTGGCTTTCAGTACCCCCTTTGATAGTTTCCCATAACTCCTCCCTGTCTCCTATATTGCCCTTCCCTGCTATTTCTTCCCTAAATATCCTCTTCATTTTGGTAAAGTCCATCTTCCTGAAGTCCATAACCCTCGTGCTGGTATGATTTGACTCCCTCCCCATCTTCACCCTGAATGTCACAGTCCTGTGATCACTTGTACCTAGCCCATCCCCCACCATCACCTCTTCCACACTTTCTCCATTTGTGAGGACCATGTCCATTATCACCCCTGGTGGGCTCATTGACCAGCTGTTGCATGAATACACCTTGCGGCGCCTCAAGGATCCCCCTGCTCTTAGCTAATACTGCAATCGGGATCTCCCAGTCCACATCGGGGAGGTTTAGGTCCCCCACTAGCAGAAGCTCCCCTTTGAGAACCATCCTTGTAACCACCTGCATCAGCTGTCTATCCCCTTCCTCATCCTGTGTAAGAGGGCTGTATAACACCCCCAGCCTCAACGATTCTCCAGTCCGTTTATCCAGTGTGATCCACAGGACCTCTCTCTTCCCTGCCTTCTCTTGCCCTTTTGTTGCCCTAATGTTTTCCTTCATGTACAATGTCACCCCCCCTGCCTTTTTCCAGTGCTGTCCCTCCTGAACAGTCTGTAGCCAGGGATAACTGTCTCCCAGGTATGATGCTCTGTCCACCATGTCTCGCGTACCTCCCCTATATCCAGACCCTCATCCACCATGATGGCCTCCAAGTCCACCATTTTGTTCCCCAAACTCCTGGCGTTTGCTGATAATCCTTTAGACCACGTACTTCCCCCGCCTTCCCCTTCTTCCCTTTCCTTTTTCATGCTTTTTTCCAGCACTCTGTCTTCATCCTGGGGGGGGCGGGTCTGGATGCCTCTCATCTCTTCTGCCTCCTTGAATCGACTTTGTCTTAACACGCCCCCTCCACCTCCTGAATTCAGTCCATTGTCTGTTATGGGTATTATTCCAAGGTGGAAGCCACTGCTTGTTTTAATTGGATTAATGCAAATAATCTCAATTTGTATTTTACCTACATCATTGATGCAACTCAGATAGATTACCTTGAAATTACATTTGTGTCTTCAACACATACTGCAAATGTATCTACCAAAGGTTATAGGAAAACTATGGCTACCAACAGCTACTTGTTGGCTAGTAGTAGCCACCTGAAAAAACTTAAGGAATCTATACCCTTTAGCCAATTTTTAAGGCTGAGAAGAAACTACTCAGAGCCTGATGAGTTTGACAGACAGCAGGAGAGTTAATGAATATGTTTTTAGACAGAAGTTACAAGCAGGAATTTTTAAATGAGGCATTTCAGAAAGCCTCAAACTCAGACAGAAATACATTATTGACTCCAAAACATAAAGAAAATAACCAACCTGAACAAGTGTGTTTTAACACTGTTTACAATCATTTATCTGGCAAGATTGGTGGGACAATACACAAATACTAGCCCATATTGTTAAATGACCATGTGCTAGAAGAAGCAGTAAGACCCAAACCATTGGCCACATTTAGAAAAGTCAGCAGTCCGAGAGATAAATTAGTAAACAGTGATATTGTGAACAAACAGTGTTGCTAGCACTTGGCTACCTGCTAGACCACCAGGAATGTTTTGCTGTGGTAATTGTAACGTAGGCAACTACTGTCAACAGGGTACTAAATTTGAACACCCAGCAGACAATGACAAAAGTGTTAATATATGTCAATTTAGTTCCTGTGTAACCTTTTATCATATATGCCATTTGGTGTCCCTGCAAGTCTCTTTATATAGGTAGGACTACACGTCCCCTCAAACAATGCATGCAGGAGCATGTGAGAGATATTAAAAACATGAATTTTGAAAACACAGTAGCCAAACATTTTATTCAGTCTCACAACAGTGACCCAAAAGATTTCAGATGTATGGGTCTGGAACTTGTCAGAGTGGGCAGGAGAGGGGGTAAGAGAGTTCAGCGGTTGCTACAGAGAGACACCTTTTGGATGTATACATTAAATGCATTAACCCCAGACGGTTTGAATAGGGAGCTTCATTTCAAGCCCTATTTATAAATTATTTTATTACTCTCTCTTAAGAATCATGTCATTTTGAACAAATCCAATCCAATCCAAACCAAACCAAATAACCCCTCTCTCCCCATTAAGATTGTTTAAAATTTATAAAATGTGCTATAGCTAATTGTGGCTACTAAGCTTGTATGTATTTGTTTTCCTTCTCTTTCTTACAGATCTGAGAACGGTGAGCGCGGGAGGCATCTGCAATATGAAACAGTATTTAGCTCCCTGCTCTTTCTGTCTGCTGACCTATGGATTGTGGGTAAAAAAAACTCCTCTTTTTTCTTTTTGTTAAAAGCAACAAATTATTTGCCATTTGGAATGTAGCATTACAATCTGACGTAATCAGTACTAGAATAGTATGCTGTAGTTAATTTTGTACACAAAAGCTTCAGATGTCAGTCTTCTTAATTTGTGGTTCCCAGTTTAAAAATGAAAAAAAGTCTTCCTTTTAAAATGTATTTATCCATTGCCTGCGCCTCTTCAATTATCATCACTGTGGAATCTTAAATATTATACACATGAATAATAGATTTATTTATTTAGTAATCAGAATTACAACCTTTGAGCTAAAAGCTCATTTACAAAGGATCATCGTCACAAGGGGAAGGGAGGGCACATAAGTTTGGAGTCAGTAGCAGCTTAATAGGCATTGTCAAGAACATCTAATAGTAGGAAAAATGGGAACAGGAGAAATCAGTAAACATTGGCAATAGCATAACAATGTAGGATGACATAGGCAAATAACAACACATAACCAAAACAAGGGTACATAGTCAATGGGGTTGGGTTCACACGTCATGTCATACAATTAAGTGCATAAGTCAGAGTTAGGTGCTAGTTTGAGAAAAAAAATCAGAGGTGGAAGCTAGGCAGGATCTTGTATTGGGAGGAAACAGGAGATGGAGCTGTTCATCAAAACTGATACTCAAAGTTACACAGCTATAGCCAGAGGAGTCAGCCTAGGCATAGTAGTCAGAAAGGGTAGGGGGAACCAATCAGGATTAGGTAGGAGAAGAGGAATCAGAGGAGTGGGGTGACGGTAGGCTGAAAGGTGGGTGGCATAAGGAGGTCAGTGGGTGAAGGTTTGTCAAGGAGAGTGTGAGAGGAGAAAAGTGAGCAGGCAGGTAGGCAGACATGGGCAGGTGGTGAGCAGGGAGTTTTGCGTCAAATTGTAGAAGTGAAAGAAGAACCTTGGTAAGCCTAGGGTTTTGGTACCTACTAGGCTAAGCGTGGCTGTGGCAGCGTACAGAAGGGGAGATAGTCCTTAGGAGCATAGCTTTGGTGAACAGAGGTGTGCTGGCTCATGGGTTAAGAGTGGCAATAGCAACGTACAGGAGGGTGGATATAATTCCTTAGCTCAGACTTGAAGGGCCCAAGTTGGGTAAGGATTGTGGTGGTGGTTGGTAGCTCATTTATCAAAGCAGGGGCCCTGACAGCATAGGCACATCTCCTCAAGGCAGTCCTTCTGAATGGAATTGCTAATGCATGTTTGGTAACTCTTCTTGTGGCATGTTCAGCTGGAGCAGGATGGAATAAGACTTGTATAGAGGGAGGCACAAGTCCAAGTAGGGCTTTCTGTCCCAAGATGCAGGCATGGAGCTTAATGCGGTCCATAAGTGGGAGCCATTCAGTTCATATGTACAGTTCACATGTATGCAATAGGCGATCTGCCCCTAACGCAAACCTACAGGCTTTATTTAAGGAGGCAGCCACTTTGAGCAGGCTAGTTTCAGTGGCGGCCCCATAGACTACATTCCCATAGTCCAGGATTGGAAGGATTGTACCTCTGACTGCCTGTGTCCTGGCCTCAGGAGTAAGACAGAACCAGTGCCTGTAAAGAGACCCTAGTTTCCTATTGACCGCCATGGTACTGTTGCATATATGTTCGTCAAATGATAGGGACTCATCTATGGTGAAGCCAAGATACTGGAAGGAAGTTACCTGTTCCAGGGTGGTGTGAGAACTGCAGGTAGTTGAGAGAAGTGCAGTGGACCTCTTCTTTTGTCATCCAGCAAAGAGCATTGCCTTGGTTTTTTACTATTGAGCACCGGCATTCTGTCTATGAGCCATTCCTGCAGTAGGTTAAAGTTGTTCTACTACTCCTTAGTCAGTGCTTCCTGGCAGGGAGTTTTGTGAGAATAGCACTGTGTCATCTGCATATAGCAGGATCTCAGACGTGGGGCAGGCATCAGGGAGGTGTTCACAAAGATGCTAAAGAGGAAAGGGCCCAGTATAGACTGCTGGGGTACACCTACTGACACCTCACAGGTGTTGGAGGTAGCACCACTAATTCGGATTTTTTGAGATCGTCCAGATAAATAGCTGGAGAACCACTGGACTGAGTCAGGGGACAGCCCTAGGCCTCTTAACCTGTGAAGCAGCAGCTGGTGGTCCACGAGGTCAAAGGCTTTGGTTAGATCTATAAAGATTGCCCCAACCAGCTGATCCCGGTCGAGTGCCTCATGTACATATCCAGTGAAATTAATAAGGGCGGTGTTAGTACTGTGCATTCAGCGAAAGCCGTGCTGTTGGTGGGCGAGGAGGTCGTATTTGTGCAGATGGTCCATGAGTTGGTCAGCTATGATTCACTCCAGACCTTTTGAGAGTGGTGAGAGATTTGAGATAGGCCTATAATTTGAGACTAGTGACCGGTCACTCCTTTGTGCACAGGTGTGATCAGGGAGGTTTTCCATGTGCAGGGGAAGGTAGCCAGTCGGAGTGACAGGTTGAATTGCTTGTTGATGGGTCCAATGACCTCAGAAGGCCTATAGAGATCAGTTTCATATCTATACCATCACTACACATCCTAGTTTTGCCAAGGACACTGGTAAGGTATTTTTTTGTTTCATTGATGGTTACATTTCTGAAGTAAAAGGCTGGGGAGGTCCTGGTATTGGAGGAAGAGGGCAAGTGGTCAGAGGTTGCTGTTCCATCTGGGTACGTAGACGGTTTTGGGGAAGGATGGCACTGTAATCCATAAATACCTTGTTGAAAATATTAGCCATAATATCTGCATCAAGTATTACTTCATCGTTGTGGTGAAGCATGGCAGGGGGGATCTGTCGCTGCTTCTGATGAGGTTTTTTATAGATGCCCATAATTTCTTACCGTCACCCCAGCATTGAGATTGAAGATTTTTGTGGTAAGTAACCTTAGCCTGTTGGATTGCCCAAGTGCACCTGTTTTGGGCTGCTTTGTAACTTTGGATATCCGTAGCAGTCCTAGTTGCTCTAGCCTGGTGCCAAAGTAGATCACTCTGTCGCATCAGGCTTAGGATTTGTGGGGTGGCCACTCCATGCTACAGCCTTTAACCAGTTTCTTTCCAAACAGGGCAAATTTATCTGCTGCCACATTGAAGTGGTTGAGGAAGAGCTCCAGGGCTGTGTCAATAGAAGGGCAGGAGTCAAGGAAGCTCCAATCTATCCCTTTGAGGTCATTCCTAAAGCCACCCATTGTGGATTTTTTTTATGACTCGGTTCCTCACCATTCTAGGGAGAGATTTAGTCTATTTAGTCGTCCACTCACATTGGACAGGTGAGTGGTCACCGAGGGTGTCGGGAAGCACCTTGACATTCTTTAGCTGCTCTGGGTGCATTGTCAGCACCCAGTCAGTCAGTGTGCTAGAGCCTGTGCGGTAAGTTGTGCGGGTGCAGTTCTTGACCATCTGTGTTCGATATAGCCCCGATACCAGATCTCTGTGTGGAGCTGGAGCTGGCAAGCCAGGAGGAGTTAAAGTCTCCAAGTACAATTGTTTCTTTATTCTGGCTGGCCTGGGTGTAGAGGTTAGCAAAGGCTTCGAGCCCCACTCGCTGCCGCCCTGGTGGGATGCATACGGCCATAACAATCAGACCTTTACCTCCTTTGCCGATCAGGATTTTTATAGCTAAGCATTCACAGTCATTATTAGTGGCTGACAATTGGACTCTGAGGCACTGCAGATTGTTGCAGGCATAGATTAAACATCCACCTCCTTTTTTTCCTGTGCAGTCCAGCCTATGCAGGTTGTAGCCAGATATGGAGACTGCTGGGTCTAGATTATGGAATTTATTCGAACTGTTGTGATGTCACAATGAGTGTTGCATGTTGGGTAATCAATTTCTTGTTTGACAAATTGGTTCATTTTATAATGTATTATTTTATACCTATTAGCAGCTGAGATGTAAGAATAATTTATTTGGTGACAGTGGATTTATAATTTTGAATGGTTAAACTAAATGAAGATTGTCACCATGTTTTCTATTTCTTTTTCTTTTGCATCATGGGTAAACAATAAAAAGTATAAATTACAATTTTTTGGCATGAAATATTGCCCTAAGGAAGCTCCAGTTGAACAAAGCGCAGGGGCAAGTGCATTGTGGCGGTACTTTGAGCAGTTTTATGTGGGCTTGCAACTTTGTGGTGTGCCACAATAACTCTGACTTGAATTTCAAGCTTTAAAACTTTTGTTGGATTATTTTTCAAATGTACACCCTTCATCTCACTCTAGCGTGTGGTTAATTTTGTGTTCATTTGGTTTTCTCTGTGTCACAAGCCCTTAACCAGCACCATGCAAAAATCCCTGGCACAGTTGATTTTTGTCAGAGGTATTATTCCAAACACCTGGTGTGGGGCTAGAAATTACAGTATGACCTTCCAACCCCATACACAAGTATGCTGCCCACTGAGCCACTAACACTGATGTATCTGAGCCTCCTCCCATGATGACGTCACAGTAACAGAGGGAGCTGTGTTAGTGTTTTACAGCAAAACCTTCTCCCATGATGACATCATAATGGGAGAAAGCAGGATAGGATTACACACATAAACATTCTCTCATTATAGCATCATATGAACATATGAAGAAGCCAGCAGAAGAAGGCCATTTGATCTAAAGTCTGCTCATGTTGCAGGGTCCAGAGCTTGAGCTACTGTCCCTGCCCCCTCTCCCCACTCCTCCCATCCTCCCTACCCGTGACCCTTACCCTCCCCCTATACCTCTCCCAGCCTCTCTTAAAGCTGCCCACTGTCTTCAATGAGATTACCTCTTCTGGCAGTGCATTCCAAGTGTCCACCACCCTCTCTGTGAAGAAGTGCTTCCTGACCTCCCTCCTAAATTCCCCACCCTCCAGCTTAAGACTGTGCCCCCTTGTGTTACGGTTGCACTCTCCTTATCAACCTTATTTATCCCTTTCAAGTATATGAAGGTCCCAATCATGTCCCCTCTCTGTCTCCTGTCTTCCAGGGAGTACATGTTCAGTGCCCTCAACTTCTCCTCATATGCCTTACCCTGCAGACTGGCTATCATCTTTGTAGCCCTCCTCTGGACTTTCTCCAGCAGGTTAATGTCAATTTTGAGGTGTGGGCATCAGTATTGAACTTCATACTCTAGATGCGGCCTTACCAATGACCTGTACAAGGGCAGTATGACCTCCTCTCTCCTACTACTGATCCCCCTAGATTTGCATCCCAGCATCTTGTTTGCCTTTGCTGTTGCTTTCTTGCACTGTGTGGAGTGCTTCAGGTCACTAGTGATCATCACTCCCAGGTCCTTCTCCTCCTCTGATGCAGATACTTGGATGCCACCCAGATAGTACTCTGTCCTAGGATTCTTGGCTCCAATATGAATAACTTTGCATTTTGTGGCATTGAAGCCAAGCTGCCAAATCCTGGACCACCTCCCTAGCTTTTCCAGATCTTCCTGTAGGCCCTGTATTCCATCAGCTGTGTCCACTCTCCCACAGAGTTTGGTGTCATCTGCGAATAGGTACATTTTGGCCTTAATGCCATCTCCAGTGTCATTGATGGAGACATTGAACAACTCCGACATTAGACATAGTTTAATGGAAAACTACCCAAAATTGTATTTTGTTTTCCATAGTGCTTTGTTCCCATTGAGTCAGGCGGGCAGGCTCTCAGCCCTGTCCCCACTCCTCGTGTCTGGTGTCTGCCTCCCCTAGTCCTCAAGGCTAAGTCTCCCATGGATTTTTCCCAGAGGTGGGGCCCAAAGGGGGAGGGCTGCTCCCCCCCCAAGAAACACATCCAGATATGCCCAGGGACTGAGCAGTGGCGTGGGTCTAGAGGGAGTTGGTTGGGCTTCACTTAGCCTGCCTTCCTGGCTCTTTGCTGTTTTCTTCCCTTTTTCTCCCACCATGGCAGCACGTAAGCATGTGTGTGGAGGCCTGCACACACTACGGAATCATGGTCCTTCCCTGCAAGTGGCGGACACCTGCACTAACATCAAGCCTCCACCCACTGGCAGTCAGAGGCCAAAGAATGCTGGGCATCCCTCTCTGGGAGAGGAGAGCAGTCCCTGGGACACTCAATCCTCTCCCACCCAGCCAAACCCCAGTGAACCAAGTCCATTCCCAAACCTGGGTTTACGGCGTGTCAGTAAGTGGGACAGAAGCGTCTCAGCACTCAGTACTAGTGGGCTGGCCTCATGTAAAACTGTAACAACTGAAACCTACATGTCTTTAAGCTAAGCAACTAGTGGCACCAAAAACAGCTGAGTGAAAGTGGTGCAGTATTAATTTTTAAAGAGTACTCAGTTCTTATTTTTTATTTCTTTTAGTTTTAATTTATATTTTATGCTCTTTGATTGGGACAGGCTAGGGTCCAATCCATCCTGCCCCGCCAACCGCCACCATCCTCAACCGCCCCCAGAACTTACCAGGCTGGCCGGAGCACCCCCACTAATTTTCCCCCATTGGAGGGTCAGGAGGTGGAGGCTGTCCCTATCCCCCACCCAAGTACATATATCCAGTTTTTCAGCCCTGGCATCTTGGTGGTGAGGCGAGTGAGGGATAAGCAGGCAGGGCTTTATGAATGTTTGCCTGTCACCATTTTCCTCCTGATTTTCTCCCCTTGTCCCCTTGCAGGGGCGCACACGTCAGGCGTGCATGGATGGAAGCACATGCATGCTACAGAGTCCTGCAGCACCACCCACTACTGCCAATCCCATGCCGCACTTCCACAAGGCCTCCATCTGGTGGCAGTCTTTCAGCGGAGTCAGTAGTCCCCCTTCCTTGGGAGAGGAGACCAGTCCCTTGGACACTCAATCCTCTCCCTCTCTGTTGACCCCCGGAATCCCATGCTCGTTCCTGAACACCGGATGCCAGCTTGGAGTGAGGTATTGCATCAAGTGCCTCAACCCTGAGTGCCACTGGGCTGGCCCTTACTTTCTATTTCTGAAATATTTTTCTTTTTCCTTTTGTTCGTTAGGAAGTTTACTCCTTGATAGCACTAGGTTTGCTGCAAAAAGCAATGCTTTACTTAGCAGATACATAGATACATAGACAGTGTCGGCAGATAAGGGCCTATGGCCCACCCAGTCTGCCCATTTGAGCTTGTAAGTTCAGTTTATGTTTTCCAAGAAGTCTGTTGCCCCTTACCCCTGACCTCCAGAATTCCTTTATGTCTATCCCATGAATTCTTAAATCCCGTGATTGTTTCAGCCCCCACCACTTCCTCTGGCAGGGTGTTCCATTTATCCACCACCCGTTCTGTGAAGAAATTCTTCCTCATGTTTCTTCTGAATCGTCCTCCCTCCAACTTCATCCCATGCCTCTAGTCCTGGAACATCTTTTTCGCTTAAAAATAGTGTATTCCTGCACCCTGTTCCTCTCTGTAAGATACTTGTATGTCTCTATCATATCCCCTCTCTCCCTCCTCTCCTCCAGGGAGTACATGTTCAGTTTCTTCAACCTGTCCTCATAGGACTTGTGATGCAATCCATGCACCATCTTTGTTGCCCTCCTCTGAACCTTCTCTACCCTGTCTATGTCCTTACGTAGGTATGGTCTCCAGAAATGTACAGTGTACTCCAGGTGGGGCCTCACTAGTATCTTGTATAGTGGAATTATGACCTCCCTTTTCCTGCTGATAATTCCCCTGCCTATGCATCCCAGCATCCTATTTGCTTTACCTGTTGCCTTGTCACACTGTTTCCCTGCCTTGAGGTGATCAGATGATAACCCAAGATCCCTTTCCTGCTTGGTGCATGCTATATCCTCACCCCAACTGATATATTGTGCCAGGGTTTTGTGCCCCATATGCATTATCTTGCACTTCCTTGCATTGAATTTCAACTGCCAAACCCTGACCATTCTTCAAGTTTCTGCAGGTCCCTTCTCATTCTGTCTACACTCTCTGGTGTGTCTACTCTGTTACAGAGCTTTGTGTCATCATGAACAGTGAAATTCTGCCTTCTAGGTCCTGCGAGTCACTGATGAAGATATTGAATAGGACCGTCCCAGCACTGATCCCTGTGGTACCCCACTGGTCACTCTTCCTCTGTGGAGTGACAGCCATTTACCACCACCCTCTGTGTCCTGCCGCCCCGCCAGTTACCTACCCACCACACTACTGTCCTGCCCACACCCATATTCCCCAGTTTGTGCAATAGTCTTCTATGTGGCACAGTGTCAAAGGCCTTGCTGAAGTCCAGATAGGCCATGTCCACTGCCCTCCCCTGATCCACCTCCCTAGTCACCCAGTCAAAAAATTCAATGAGGTTGGTCTGACATGACCTCCCCTGGTGAAACCATGCTGCCTTGGGTCCTGTAGTCCATTGACAACCAGATGTTCCAGCAATCTCTCCTTCAGTAGTGCTTCCATGATCTTCCCACTCACCGAGGTGAGGCTGACTGGTCTGTAGTTCCCTTCCTCTTTGTTCCACTTTTGTATAAGGGACTATATCTGCTATCCTCCAGTCTTTGGGTACCTCCCTGTTTCCAGCGATCGGCTAAACAGGATAGCCAGAGGTTCAGCCACCACCTCTCTTAGTTCTTTATGACCCTGGGGTGCACCTCCCATCTGGCCCCATTGCTTTATCAACTCTTATTACTTCCAGTTCCTTCAGGACCTTTCTCGTAAAAGGGACTTGTGTCCATTTCTGCACCATTCTCACCCTTGTACTCCATTCAGACCCATTACCATCCTCTTCCTCAGTAAAGATTGAGCAGAAATACCTGTTCAATATGTCAGCTTTACTGTTGTCATCCTCCACACAGCCCCCATCCTCCCCCTTCAGTCTCACTATCCCTCTCTTTGCCTTTCTTTTTCCACTTATGTACCTGTAAAAGGTTTGTCCCTCTACCCACTGATTTTGCAATGTGTTCTTCTGTCTGAGCTTTGGCTTCCCTTACTGACCTCCCTGCCTCCCTTGCTTCTCCTGGTACTCTCCCTATCCCCTTCTGCCTGTGTCTTTTGTATTGCCTGAATGCAATCTTTTGGCTTTCACTTTCTTTGCTACCTCTTTGGAAAACCATAATGGTCTACTCTTTCCTTTTCCTCTTGCTAACCTGCTTAATACATAATTCTGTTGCTCTTGTAATCCCCATTTTAAATACTGCCCACTGTTCCTCAACCCCTGATTCCTGCCCCATTCCCCTTAATGCCTCTTTCAAGTATCTCCCCATTTTGCCAAAGTCTGCCCCCTTAAAATCCACATAGACATAGATGACATATCTAGTTCTATTCCACTTCGTATCTCACTCCAGAGAGAGAGATTGTATACAGTATATAACAAACTCTAGCCAGAGCTGATAGGGCTGAGAAGAGCTACCAAATGACCAAAGTTACACATGTTCCTAGAAATTATGCAACACCGAGGTGTAACTTGGCCATTTTTTGGAGGTATTGCACCAAATTTTCAACATGGCCTTTTTGGGACCCCTCCTCATGAAGTGTCATTTTGTTCCCTTGTCCCGAAAGGTGATTTCGCAGAGCGAATGCGCTATTCTGTGTCACAGGCGTGAAAACACGTTTTGGGCAGGTTGTGGAAAATGACAGCCATACTGTCTTGAAGGAGGTGTGCAAAACTGGCAATGTTAAAAATGTGGAGTGAAAATATTAAAAACTGGTGATTTTAGGAGTGTACATAGAAACTGCACAATGCATGCTCATAACACTGTCATTTTTTGAAACTTTTTCACCAGATTTGCAACATGGGCTTTTTGGGACCCCACCTCATGAACAGTGGCACTGACATTTCATGAATCGGTCCCAAAAGGTGATTCCGCGCTGAGACTGCAAAATCACCTTTTGAGACCGAGTGACAAAATGACAGTGACAGCTTTCATGAAGTGGGGTCCTAAGAACTCCATGTTGAAAATTTTGGGCACAAATTCCAAAAAATGGCTGATTTATCAGCATAAATTGAAAATCCTACTGAATGGCATTATAGCACACTTACCTTTGATTCTTCAGTTTACGGTTCGGCTTTGAAGACTGCAAACGTGTCCTGGTCCAGAGAAGAAGACAGTGCCAACCTCTGGAGGTAAGTATGGGGGTAAGGGGGTGTGGGAGGTGGGTGCTCAGTGGGAGGGTGGGGATGGGGAGGGGACTGGAGTGATGACTAGGGGACTGCTTTATTTTTACAGAAAAAAAAGAAACATTTGGGCACACTGGGGTGGGCCTCATTGTGCCACATGACTGGGGTGCATTATGCCAACATGGGGAATGAGCACCCCGATGTTGGTGGGGGGAAGAAAAAACAATGTTAGGCACACTAGAGTGGGCTCCCAGTGTGCCGCATAAGTGGGGAGGGGTGCACATAATGCCGACATGGGGATTGGCACCCCTGTCGGCGGGTAAAATGAAAAATCTTTGGGCACATTGGGGCAGGCTCCCAGTGTGCCACATGATTGGGTGAGGGCCACAGAATGCCATGGATCTGGTGGCGGTGACGCAACTGCACATTCGTGGCACTCGCGCATGCCCAGTAGTGGTAAATGGCAGTTTGCCATTCACAACATGATGGAGCCAGCGGAACTACGCATGCACGCGAGTTGCGCATGTGCAGTTCATGAACTGGAATCCAGAAGTAACAGACGAAATAGTGCAGCTGTTATTCCATAGCGGCTGATCGTGGCGAGGGTTTCAAGCTCCATTGGGCATTCGGAAGGATACTTCCAAATGTCAAACAGAAGGTTCCATGATGGGCCATTTTTAGAACTACTATCCCATCCCAATAGGGCTATAGGCTCCACCCACAGCCCTAAAAACTAGAGGGGTCATCATGTGACCCCACCACTCCTTTACACATTATCCCTATAGACATAATGTTGGCCAGTTGCACATGGTGGCATGAAAGTCCCTAGTATACCACATGATAGAAACATAGAAAACACAGAAACATAGAATTTTCCAGCAGGTAAGGACAACTTGTCCCACCTAGTCTGCCTATTTTCCCTGTCTATAGTATCACTGCAGATCCTACTTGATCACTGGCCCATTCACCCACCCCTTCCCTTTCCCTGAGACTCCCTTATCCCTATGCCATGCATTCTTGAACCCCACCACTGTTTTCACCCTCACCACCTCCGCTGGAAGACTGTTGCAGGAATCTACCACCCTTCCTGTGAAGAAGTACTTCCTCACATCTCCTCTGAGTCTACCCCCCCAACTTCTTATCATGCCCCCTTGTCCTTGAGCAGCTTTTTTCTGAAAAATACATCTCTCTTGTACCTTGTTTACCCCCGTGAAGTATTTAAAGGTCTCTATAATATCCTCCCTCTCCCTCTTCCCTTTTTCAGGGTGTTCATATTTAGGTTCTTTAATCTCTCCTTGTAGGACTTCTGATGCAGACCCTGTATCATTTTAGTTGCCCTCCTCTGGACTGCCTCTACTCTGTCTATGTCCTTCATGCGACGTGGTCTTCAGAACTGCACAAAGTACTCTAGGTGGGGTCTTACCAGTGAGCTATACAGAGGCAACACCAGCTCCCTCTTTCTGCTGGTGATACCCCTCCCTATGCATCCCAGCATCCCATTCACCCTCCCAACTGCCTTATTGCACTGCCTGACCATCTTTAAGTCATCTGATATGGTCACCCCCAGGCCTCTTTTTTGCTTGGTGGCCGTCAGGACTACCCCCGCCCCATTTTGTACTCCGCTCATGGGTTTCTGTGCCACAAGTGCATTGTTTTGCACTTGTTCATACTGAAGCTCAACTGCCATACCCGTGACCACCCCTTGAGTTTTCTGCTCATATTTTCCACCTCCCCCCAAGTATCCACCCCTTTGCAGAGTTTGGTGTCATCCACAGAGGTAGATCTTCCCTTCCAGCTCCTCTGCAATGCCACTTATAAAAACATTAAAGAGGTGTGATATCCTCTTTATTTTGCTAACATGCTTGATGCAGAGGCCTGTAGTGCATTCATTATGGCCCTTTTCAGTTTCCCCCACTGTTCCTCCACCCCATCCAGTTCATTCTCCCCTGCCAGATCATCCCTGAGGCATTCCCCCATCTTGTTTAAAATCTGCCCTCCATAAGTCCAGGACCCTCACCTTTGTGTGGTTCAGTTCCGCAGCCATCCTTACATTGAGCCACACCGTGTACAATGATTGCTGGTCCCCAGGTGGCCCCCCACCTTGTCATGTGCAACACTGTCCCTGTTGATGAGTACCAGATCCAGTATTGCCCCACCATGAGTGCGTTCACTGACTAGTTGCCTGCGGAACACCCCCTCCCTTGCAGGAAGCCCAAGATTTCCCTGCTTCTAACTGAAGCTGCAGCTGGGCGGTTCCAATCTACAGTACATCTGGCAGATTGAAGTCCCCCACCAAAAACACCTTCCACGTTTCTGCCATCTTGCTAATGGCTTCCATCAGTACCTTATCCAACTCCTCTCTCTGTGCTGGATTTCTGCAGATCACACCAGTGCGAACAGATACTCCATTCCCCATCTGTAGGATGATGCACAGTACCTCTGCCCCCCCCCCATATTACCTGTATCTCCATCACTTTTGTTCCCTTCCTTACATAAAGTAGCACACCCTCTCCTTTCCTTTCTACTCTGTCCTTCCTGAAAAAGGTATTGACTTGTATGGCCATGTCCCAATCGTGGTTTTCAGTGCACCATGACTCAGTAATGGCTACAATATTCAGATCGACCTCTGCCATTGTGGCCGGTAGGTCAGGAATCTTATTTCCTAGACTTCTAGCATGCTTGGCTTTCCAGGCTTTGGTACTACTCTGTTTGTTAGCCCCCTGTTTTCCTTTTGGCTTTTCCTCCCTCTCCCTTCTCTTTTTAATGCACCCACTCCAACTCCCCTTTATTCATCCACCCTGCTTCCTGTAATTATTTGCATCCCTGGAAATTCCACTCCTCTCGGGTTCTCCCTATCCTCTACTTCAACCTGTGGAGGGGACAGTTTCTGTTTCCCCGATCTCTGTTGCCACCCCCCTCGGCTACTTTAAATGTTCATCAAGGTAACATTTAAACCGTCCACTGAGGACTATGGTTCTCCTCTCAGATCAATGCAGGCCATCACCCCTGTATAGGCCCTTAGTCACCCAGGTGGGTCCCTGGATATCAGGTGAGTATAGTGAACCAATATGCATGCTGCATCAAAACGGTGACTCATATTGGGTGATATACTCCTGGGCTACTCTGCAAGGGTAGCGTCCCTACATGAATGTGAGGGTAGGGAAAGGGAGGATAGTGAGGGGAAGGGGAGGGACAGAGAAGGGGTATGTAGGGCCTGGTGTGCCTGCTGCCGCTGAGCTAGCTGTGTGGTGTGGTAGTGTAGCCAAACTCCTCCCTTCTGCACAGTTCCTTCAGCCATAAGATAAAGCTCCTGGTGCAGTGATCCCTCCCCCCCCCTGTTGTAGACAGGCAGCACCTAAGAGAAAGCAATTGAGCATACTATCTGTCTAAGAGCCCTCCCCAGCTCCCTAACTAGTCCAGGCATTAGTCCACAGGTGGACAATGACATCCGGCTCTCCCTCCTGTCCCCTAATGACTGAAGTCCCTTCTAGTTTTTCCATAGGATCTCTGTGCCTCACTCATTTTGACATCACTAGTAACCAGTCTGGAAGCTGTTGAGTGCCTCTTGCTGAGCAGCTGTGATGTCATATTCAGATAGGTCACAGTGCGGACGAGATGTGAAGAGGAATAGAACTAGATATGTCAGCTGCCAGGCAGAGTGACGTTCCACACATCAAGCCTAGTACTGTCAGGTAATTAACAAAGGGGAAAGAAAAAGTACCTCAGATATAACAAGCATTTGTCAATGCCGAATGTTTGCTTGCTGGCATTGGCAGTGATAGTGTAGAAGTTACAGAGCTGCGTAATAGTAATGGCAGTGAAGTACTGAACTGAAGACAACCCCACCACCACCCTGCAGAGAGTGACAGGCATTGGGGTGTGCCTTTGGGTCGTCAGGCATAACGGCCATGCCATTTCAGTACACCCCCCCTGCAGACACTGGCAAGTGTCACGGTGTTCCTTAGGTCTTTGGTCCTTATCATGCCATTCCATTAGGAAATACAGTGGGATGGGTGTGATATAGGAGAATGGGGTGAACTTTGGGGCCAAGAGACCAAGGCATACCTCAATGCTTCTCACTGGCTGCAGGGTGTGGAATGGCATGAGCATTACAGGCAAGAATCCCAAGTCACACCCCTGATACCTGTCATTCTCTACAAGGTTAGGCGATAGTTGGAAACCCTAATACCTCAGGCATTCGTTGGTATTTTCACTCCAAATGTTCAACATGTTTTTTGTGACCCCACCTCATGAAGAGGGAATATCAGCTTCTTAGCCGAGAAAGCTGCTTTGCTGGCCGACTACAGCATTTAGCACCACAGGTTGCAAAACATTCGAACAGGATGTAAAAAATGACAGCTGTACTGTTCATGGGAGGAGTAAAATGGCAATGTTGTAAATCTGCAGTAAAATATTTAAAAAATGGTGAAGTCATGAGCGTGACATAGAAACTGTGCAACGCACACCTGTAATATAATTAGGTTGGGGATTTTTACAGCAGATTGTCAACTTAGGCATTTGGTGCCTCCAATCATGAACAGTGTCACTGTGATTTTCTTTATCTGTCCCAATAATACTTCCACAGCGAATGCAAGACCATGGAAAGTGTGAAACACACTTTGGCCATGTTGTGAAAATGACAGCTCGTACTGTAAATAAGGCAGTGTGGAAAAATGCCACTGGTGAAAATCTGGACTTAAAATATTACAAAGTCATGAACTTACGAGGGTGCATGGAAACTGCGCAATGCTCACTCGTAACACAGTCATTTTATGGACTTTTGTCACCAAATTTTCAACATAGCCATTTTAAGACCTCTGCTCATGAACAGTGTAACTGTGATTTTCTTAATCTGTCCCAAACATTGCTTTCACACACCAACAGCACCATTGTGCGCTACATGTGCAAAAACACATTTTGGGCGGCATATGAAAAATGGCAGCTGTACTGTTCATAAGGAAGTGTAATAAAATGGCAATGTTGAAAATCTGGAGTGAAAATGTTAAATTTGCAAACTTATGAGCATGCATAGGAACTGCGCAACGGACGCTCGTAAAACAGTCATTTTTAGGAATGTTTTCACCAAATTTTCAACATAGCCATTTTAAGATCTCTGCTCATGAACAGTGTCACTGTGATTTTCTTAATGTGTCCCATACATTGATTTCGCACATCGACTTCGCCATTGTGCGCTACATGGGCGGAAACACATTTTGGGCAAGATGTGAAAAATGACAGCTGTACTGCTCATAAGGAGGTGTGGTAAAAAGTTTTTTAAACCAAGGATGGAAATGAGAAAGGAAAATGTAACCAGTGGGCCTGTAGCTTAATGGTTAGAGCGCTGGAACGGCATACCAGAGGTCCAGAGTTCAAATCCCGGTGCGCCCACATTTTCCTTTCTTATTTCCATCCTTGGTTTAAAAAACTATATACCTTGCAGGGGTTAAACTGCACTGAGAAGTAGTGGTATTTCTAAATTGGTTTCTGGTTGCAGATTAAGCAACACTAGAGAGAAAGGAATGTGTGACTGTGAAATAGGAAGTTCTTCGGACACTGTAACCAGTGGGCCTGTAGCTTAATGGTTAGAGCGCTGGAACGGCATACCAGAGGTCCAGAGTTCAAATCCCGGTGCGGCCACATTTTCCTTTCTTATTTCCATCCTTGGTTTAAAAAACTATATACCTTGCAGGGGTTAAACTGCACTGAGAAGTAGTGGTATTTCTAAATTGGAACAGACAAGGCAATTCTTGTGGAGGGTAGGAAGCAATAGGATGTTGGTTAACTAGGATCTGCAGCTTATCTAGTAGGTAGGGAAATGGGCAGACTAGGTGGGCCAAGTGGTCCGTATCTGCCGTCAAAGTCTATGTTTCTATGTTTCTAAACACGGTTTTAAACCATGTTCATTGTGGATGCAGACCATGTTCTTGCTTGTTAAAATGTTTTTAAGAGCTTTAAAATGCTTTTACAAGCCTAGTGTGTACATGGCCTTAAATTAAATATTTTAAAGGGACGCTGTCAACCCCCTTAGGTCTCAAAATGTCTTTCATTTAAAAAACACATTTAATGGTTGGCCACATTCTGCAGAGATTGGTGACATAGCTGGTAGTTTGATTCTGATTATTTTTTTCTATCTAAAAGGTAAAAACAGACTGCCCAGCATACTGGTGTTACTTTACCACACAAAACCTGTTTGTTTACATTTTTTGATCAACACCCACTGCCTCTTTCCTGGACTTGGGAACACCTTTACAGAGTCTAGCCACTTATGATACATTGCGTCATGAGTGGCTGCACTGGTTTGGGGTTTTCAGGAAAAATGCAAGCATAGTACATCAGAGATTTGAAACAAAACAAGTTTGGTAATAATTACACCATTAGAATGTATTTCAATTCAACTTTGAAAAGAAGAAGAAAAAAGGAAAAGCACTGTCAATGAATCTTAGAGAAGGTAAGCAATCATTAAATGTAGATTTTAGTTAGAAATAATATGATGCAAAAAAAGGCAACAGTGTCCCTTTAAACTGTCAGTGCTATAGTTGGTCATAAACCAAACACGCAAGGCCCCCAAAACCCCAGGTTACTGTTTAGTGATTTACTTATTGACAGTACTGTGTGGAATTTTCAGATTCTGATGGAATGGAATTCAATGGAATTTTAAAAAATTCCACATAATTCCATGGAATTTCTTTGGAAGCAGTACATGAAATTTTTTAAAACAGAATGTTTTTTGTGAATCACTAGTCTATCATTTGCATAAACTGTGGATTCCTTTTCTGCAATCCATATAAAATTATTCTGTGGTTTATATAATACGTGGAAAATGATTCTGCAGTTCACATTGAAATGCTTTTTTGGAATTTCGCAAAAGCCACAAAGAAATTCCGAAAAGCATTTTGGAAGTGGAATTGCCGGTCTGCAGGAATTCTGTTGGCAGAATTCTACATTCTGTATAGCTCTAGTTATCAAGTTTAGTGGCATCCCACATCTTAGATTGCCTTATTACTTACAAATAGTGATGCAAACATGATCCTGTCTGTCAGTCCTACTCTGTTTTGGATATTGGTCTACAGCTGCCATCGCGATCCTCTGCTTGTGACATCATAAATTCCACTGTAACCAATTGTGATTTCACAAGCGGAAGATTAGGTTGTGCATTATAGACAAGCAGCAAAAGCTGCTGATAAGTCCAGGACCATAATGATCCTGTTTTTATACATAGTTAAACTATATTATCAACATCTATCAACCTCCAAAATGTAACTAATTGGTGTGATCTCCTTTCTTTCCTAACTCTGTATGCGATCTGTTTTATCTGGGGTACCTTCCATTTTCATGTTGCCTCTCCCCATTTTTCTCTTAGTTCCAACTTTCTTGCCTTGCTAGAACCCTTTAACTTCATTCTGTCTGTTGCTTCTGATATGCTCGTATTCTAAGGCAAGTGCTTCATCTCATTATCTCCTTGCCTCCCGTCCCCATTACTAACACTGTGATATAGGTCTCTCTGACCATTATCTAATTAGTTTTGAATTTCTACTACTGTTTCCTCTCATGCACCACAAACTGTTTCCTTTTGACCCTGTAAAAATCTTGTCCTTCTTACATAATCTTCAGCAGTTCTGATCATATGGCTTTCCTTTCTATTTATTTATTTAAGTCTCTGGTTTCCAGGTAAGTGCAGTGATCCAGGGGGCCATTTTCAGCCATGACCCAGGCCCACAAAGTATCACAACAAGAAATGACAATATACAGTGGTGCAACATAAATACAATACAAGTGTAGTAGTGTACAAGCAATACAATATGTACAGAGTTTACACAGTGGTACAACATAAATTCAATACAAGTGCAGCAGTATACTGGCAATACAACATGTACAGTGGTTACAAAGTGGCACAGCATTAATACAATACAAGTGCAGCAGTTTACAGGCAATACAATATGTACAGAGTCTACACAGTAGTACAACATAAATACAAGTGCAGCTGTGTACAGGTAATACAATATGTACAGAGGTTACATAGTGGCACAACACAAATACAAGACCAGTGAAACAGTGTACAGGCAATACAATACATACACAGGTTACACAGTGGCACAACATAAATGCAATACAAAAGCAACAGTGTACAAGCAATACAAAGTGTACAGAGGTTACACAGTGGCACAACATAAATGCAATGCAAAAGCAACAGTGTACAGGCAATACAATATGTACAGAGGTTACACAGTGGTACAACATAAATACAATACAAGTGCAGCACTGTATATCAATGCAATACGTACAGAGTTTACACAGTGGTACAACAAAATACAATACAAGTACAGCAGCGTACAGGCAATTTAATAGGTGCAGAGGTTACACAGTGGATACAGAGCAGTCAAATACAAGTAGCAGATGCAGAAAAAAGAATAAATAATTGTGTCAAGAGAACATTAAAACTACCTTGCAATACACATTAATTAGGTAAGGTATAAATAATATGGTGCAGAAAATCAAGGAAATACTGTGCATTTAAACAGAAAGAGTAACATAGGTGGGGATACTGCAATACAGAGCGGGGAAAACAGCAAGTAGCTGCAGGTATTCATCAGAAAAGAGAAACACTTGATGAAGGAAAATGGAGTAAGCAGAGGCGACAGGAACAGGGAGCTAGTTATGGCAGGGAGCATAGAGCAAGGCAGGGAAAAAGCAGGTGTGAGGGGATAGGAAGCGGAGGAACTGAGGATAAGGAACACTCTCAGTGGTATAGACATCTGGCTTCGGAAAGTAGCCAGTCTTTGAGTCTTGTTCTCCTGGTTTGTTTTGCACAGTTGATCATTACAGCTCCATTCTTCGCTCTGCTTTTGATGGTTTCTGTCTATGAAAAACAGAACCCTTTCCGTGTTCAAAAAGAGCATCTTGGTGTAATTAATCTCTTTTAAATTTAAAATCATTTTGGGGGACTCTAGAAAGAAGGTAGCACTCTACTGGACTTCCAGCTGATCACAAGTTTTGGATAAATCATCTTCTTTACAGCTCTTCTCGTCATCTTACAAAAACAGAATTTTATTCTCCTATTATTTCTAAATAATCTAATAGTCCATAATTTCTTTCTTTGCTATTGACTTTTTCATCCATACCAAAAATCCTTGTTTCCTGTCATTCTTTATCTGCCTTCTGCTGCGAAGATCTCACATCTTATTTTTTCAGTTTAAAATATTCTTTATTTATGATAAATTTGCATTTCTTCCTCCACCACCACCACTTTCTCCATTTATTCCACACATTCCTCCCATTTTTGGGCCCAATACATAGTCTCAGTCAAGGGAGGTGCAAATTTGGGGTGCAAAGAGGCACCCCATTCCACCACCCTCTGCAAACTGCCACATACACAGCCTACACTTAGTTGCCAAGGGTGAGAAGTCGCTCTCCATCTGCTAAGTCACAATGCAAATGATGGCTGACAGATGTTTGTGGTCAAAAATGTTTTTTTTTCTCACCACAAACATGAAAACTGCAGCCATCATGGTTGTCTGGAAATGGCACTGTGTGACACCACGCCAAGAGTCATGGCATGGGGTGCCTCAGCCTCAATCAGCCACTCACCAGACCAGAACTTTAGGCATGCTTGCAGAATGTGAAGTTTCTAAATGTCTGTGTACCTCTTGCTGCTTGTCCCTGGTAGTCCAGTGGCCTCCCAATTGCTCCTGTAAATTTAAGCTTCTGTATTCCTGGAACTCCCCTCCCTAACCCTGCCCTCCCATGTATATCTTTTTTTTAAACAAAGGTTTCTATGTCAATAGCCAGCTGTGGTAAATGTCAGGAATATACCCTGTGTTTCACAGATATACCCTGTTCGGGCCTTGCTGTCAATATGAATGGCAGCTGAGGTTTCTCCCCAGCTAGTCCCTGTGATTCTCTCCACCCTGTGACATGGCCACAGACGATGCAGCATGTGCTGGATCCATGCACCACCCCTTGCATGGGAGCAGTGCTCCCTTGCCCACCACAAGGGGTTACTGCACCGCCGGGCACCCACCATCCCCACCTCCACCGGGACTTGTGCTGGTGGCTTCAGCACTCCCCACCCAGACCACCACGATTCAGGCTCTCACCATCTGCCTTCTGGCACAGATGCACATAGCGCTTCCACAGGGACATTGGGTGGTCCTCATGTACTTTTAAATAAAGGTACCTTGTTCAGCACAATCACCTGATGACCTTGAGTGATGATGTTGGACTTCTGTGCAACCATTAAGATTTCTTTTACCAGTTCTTCCTGGTGGGTGTTGTTGCAGCAGCAATAAGGTTATGCCGAGACTGGCTAGTATGTCAGCATAGCTCAGTACGTCATTAGCATGCCCACCCCACATCCCTATCCCTGTGCTGTCATGATAACTATTGTGGTAGCACAGGGAAAGGCTTGCAACCACTCTGTTAATGTCACAAAGGGGTGCAACAAGGAACAGTTCAATAACCACTTTGCACCACATAATTACAACTGTGTCTGGGGCTGTTTGAGCAACATACAAGTATATAAACTTAGGAAAGAGAGAAGATCATCAGTCCTTCGAGTTCTCTCCCCCACCAAATCAGTAAGAATCCCCTGTCACCCCCTTTTCTGCTAGGTATTATCTAGTTTAAGCCTGAAGGTGGAAACAGTGTTGGCTGACACCACTCATTCTGAAAGCCTACTACATATGCTGACCACACGTTCCGTGAAGTTTTCTTCCCAATCTTTCCCTTGAATCTTCCTCCTTTCAAATACATTGAGTTCCCCTTGCCTCACATCATTGTACACCAGGAAGAGCTGTAGCTGGTCTGATGGTGTTATCACTTTTAGATATCTGAAATCTGTAATCGTGTCACCCTGAGTCTGTACAGTCTCATGGAGAACAGTCTCAGTTCTGCCGGTCGGTCCTCATACCTCATTTTTTCCAAGCCCTCGGCTCCCTTAATTGTTCTTCTCTGCATCTTTTCCATTCTGTTGCTATTCTTCCTCAGATATGGGCCCTGTCCAGACTACAACATGATAAGTTGTAACATTTCACAAAACGTTTTGCATTTACTGTGCTGCAGCATCCGTATTTCAGTCTGCCATGTTGTGGCACAGATAAAACATTCATGCTGCAGAGTCTGCACATACCGCTGAGAGCGGTTTGCCAAACATGCTTTCAGCTGAAAGTATCCCATAATGCTGGGCATCTGGGGGACTGCATCAACTATGAAACTGTGCTTGTGAATCCGGATTGCCAGGTAATGCAGTCAGTTTTTACTTTAAAACTGTTTCAAAAACCATGTCAAAGCCTAGATCTTATCAAGGCTTTGACACGGTTTTTGATTCCGTGTTTGAACCTGCTTATAGTGTGGATGCCATCTGTGTCTCACAGCTACTTAAACCGTTTCAAGCCCTGTAGTCTGAATGGGGCCATGGTGACTAGAACTGTACACTGCACTTAAGATGGAGCCTAACTAGTATCTATGCAGGGGTGATGTAAATCACTAACATGATTTCAGCCAATCAGTGTGCATAACCACTGTACATCCCATCCCACGTACATTGTGCTCTCTTGAGGGAGTGTTAGGGGAGAGTGTCCCACTTCAGCACCAGGGAGAAGGATGGCATAAGTAAATTAAAAAAAAGTCTCTAATCCTATTAGAAATCACTTGTGCTTAAGTCAATTGATTTATAATTAGTTAACAGGGCCTTTAAGGGTGTCTCTTATGGTATAGGAGACACCTCTCATGAGGTTTGTGCAGACAGAACCGCTCAACTTCACAGTCCTCTTGCCCAAACCTCTCCTTCAGTATTTCTTATACCATAAGAGACACCCCTCAGAGGCCTTACTAACTTATTTAACAATATATCTTTATTTGCTTATAAAGTTTCTCTTGAGGTGCACCACAATTTGACTTGCTTTGCTAGCTCCTACCCCACACTGTTGCCCCATTTAAAGTGGTTGCTAATCACTACCCCATGTCTTTTTCCTGCTGAGTTTCAGCATTCTCCAAGTTGTTCAGGTAGTTCTTTCTTTTTTTCGTATTTCTCTGCATTAGATGAATCACTACATTTTTTAACATTTAATTTCATCTACCCTTTTTTTCTGCCCATTTCCCAAGGATGCCCGAGCCCCTCTGCATTTCATTAACCTCATTCTGCAGTGTCACTGCCCTTCTTAGTAATAACCCCACTGCTGTTTTTATTTTTTCTGAAATCCTTTCTTCAGTGAACAAATGCTTCATTTTTCATTTCATTTTTAATTTTACACCTTTAAGCATTAAAGCTTGTTTTCACAAGCAACAAGTACAATTAAAACAGACTGAGATAAATAGGACAAACAATCGGTTAAAAAAATATACATATACTGTAAAAAATGTCAGGTAAACATTAAAGAATCAAACATGCACAATAACAATTTCAATGTAACAAAATGTATAGTTATGCATATTGGTAAAAATAACATAAATTTTCAGTATAGATTGGGAAATGAGTTATTAAGAGTCGTCACTGAAGAAAGTGACTTGGGAGTTAAAATATGCAACAACTTAAGTTTTAGGCCACATTATAGTCAAATAATAAAAAAGGCTAGCAATATACAATATTGCATAAATAGACACATAAAGAGCAATAAAAAAGAAGTTCTCTTGCCACTTTACACATCTTTGAGTGCGTCCTCATATGGAGTACTGCGCCAGTTTGGGACTCCAGGGGGGCAGGGGTGATATAAGATCTTGGAGAAGGCAAAGGAAAGCAACAAGGAGGATAGCTGGGGTCCAGGGGCAGGATAAACAGAGGTTGCCAGCTTTGGGCCTGCATACTTTGGAGTATCAGAGGATGCGAGGTGACCTATGTTTAATATATAGGGCACTTAATGACCCCACACTCTGGGGAACAGTTAGGTCTTGTATTAAGGATCAACCCTATGGTACTAGAGCTCATCCATTGCAGATTAAATCAGATAGGTTTAAAACACTTAGGAGAAAGTATTGGTTAACAGTGAGAGTGGTCAAGATTTGGAATAAGCTTCCAATTGAAATAATAGTCAGCAGAACAATGGAATCCTTTAAAATACAAATTGATCAATATATGATCAAAAATAATATTTTTGGATATACATAAGAAAATGGCAAGTGTATGGACTATAGTCTTTATAAACTCTGTAAACCTATGAAACCTATGAAACAATTTAGCAGCTAGGGCAAGCATTTCTGTTAAGTAACCATTTTTTAAGTCTAACCTTAAAAGTTTTTCACTGGGGAGTGAGTTATGAAAGGTAGGAGCTTCCTTCATTCTTCATGCGGTGCCATCTATGATAGCTGCAACTACTCAATTGAGGGATGCCTGGGTGGCCTCTCCCCAGTGCTAGAAAACAAGAAAGGAGCAATAGGGCAAAACATGGATGGAGACAAGGGAAAGCTGGTACAAGTTGCAGAAAAGGGGCTGCAGGGGATCTAGAAAATAAGCTAGGAAAGGAGAGGCAGGGACAAGGCTGGAAAGGAGGTCAGGAGGGGTAACGGTCAGGGTATATGGGGACAGCAGGCAACCAGGCAAAGGGTCAGGGTGTATGGGGGTGAGTAGGCAACCAGGATGGCTATTTACACAAATTCCAGGAGCTTGGGGAACAAGACCAGTGATCTGGAGGTGGTGTGGGTAGAATCATACTTGGAGCATCTGGGGATCACATCAGAGACATGGGCAATCCAGTACCATGACTGGGACATGATCTTGCCAGGATTCACAGTATTCAGGAGGGATACAGAGGGAAGAGAGGGGAGGGTGGCCTTATATGTGAGAGAGAGTATGAAGACTATGGTGATTAAGGGTATGAGGACAAGGTGAGCACACGGAGACATCGTGGGTGCAAGGTAGTGGTAGAAGGGGAGAGAAACATCAGGATAGGGGTGGTATATAGACCAGCATCTCAAAAGGAGGATGCTGATAGGGAGCTGGGGGATGAGATTAAAAGGGCAGCAAGAAAATGGGGAGGTGCTGCTGATGGGGGACTTCAACAAGTCTGATGTGGGCTGTAGCATTCCAGTAACAGTGAGTGCAAGAAGTTAACAGCTGGTAGAGGTTTTTCAGGAAGCATTCCTAGTACAGAGGGTGGAGCAGCCTACAAGGGAGTCAGCCATCCTCAACATAGTCCTTACGAATAGGGAATGTATGGGAAGGTCACAGTGCTGGACCTATTGGGATCCGACAACCATCAGACAGTATGGTTTGACATCAGACTTGAAGCAGAGAGAAATCAGTTCAAGACTAAAGTCCTGGATTTTAGAAGAGTCAATTTTAATAGGATGAGGGGGCTGCTGCAGGGAAAACTTGAAGGGGTAAAAGTGTCAGAGGGGGTGGAAGTGAAGTGTGAAGTGATTAAAAAATTGGGTAATATAAGTCACAGATCTCTGTGTAATGGAAATAGGGATAAATAAGAGGGATGAAAACCCACTGTGGTTCATGAAAGAGGTTGCGGATGTGAGGGCAAGGCAAAAAGCATTTAAAAATTACAAAACCAGCAAAGCAGAGGGGAATAGGGTAGAGTTTCATAACAAAATGACAGAGACCAGCAGGGCAGTTAGAAAGGCTACTAATGACACAGAGTTGAAGAAAACGGAGGATATAAAGGAGAGAGATGAGGCTGTCTTTTGTTATATACGACTGAAGCGAGAAACTAGGAAAGGAATAGTCAGACTGAAGAAGGGAGATGATAATGTAAAGGCAGACATCCTGAACAAATATTTCTGGTCAGTGTTTGCAGCAGAAGAAGAGGGCTAATGCTGGACTGTGCCATCACGGCAACGGGAGCAGAGGTTAATGTGAATCCAGTTTTGGTAAAAATTGTACTAGACGGTTTAAGTGCACTGGAGTTGGCTAAGTATAGGGGCCTGTATGGGCTGTATCTCTGTGTGCTGAAGGAGATGTGGTGGGTCCTAGATGAGCCCTTGGCTGAATTCTTTAATAGCTCAGACAGGGATAGTACCCATGGACTGAAGGACAGTGAATGTAGTTCCCCTGTACAAGAGTGGAAGCAGGGATGAATCAGGGAACTAAAGACCTATCAGTTTAATGTGTATAATGGATAACATGCTAGATTCCATAATAAGGGAGAAGCTGGTACATTTTCTGGAGGCAAATGGACTTCGGGAAAAAAGACAGCATAGGTTCATGGGGGGGGGAGTCAGATAAACCTGATCGAGCTCATTGACTGGGTGTCAAAGGCAGTCAACAATGTGCAGGCGGTGGATACACTGTGGCTAGACTTCACTAAAGCCTTTGACTCTATCCCACGTGGATGGTTAGTTAAGAAGATGCATGACCTGAGTGTGGGGGAGGGGGACAAAGCCACAATGTTGGTAGGAAACTGTGTAAAATGCAAAATCCAGAGGGTAGGTAATTAATGGGGAACTCTCGGGGGTCAAGAGGGTCTCTAGTGGTGTGCCACAGGAATCTGTCCCCATACAGGTCCTTTTTGACATTGTCATCTGCGACATTAGGGTAGAGATACAAAGCTAAATATGCCTACTAAAATCTATAACTGGGTAAATAGTAAGGAGAAGAAAGCAAAGGTATAGTGTGCAACAAACTAAGTCAAGAAGCAGGCTACTGTAAAAGTATTGTGGGTTATTTGTGGCAGATAAAATGGACACACACTAAATCCCAGATGCTTCGAACACGTGGGGTTTAGTGTTTGTCTGTGTCACAGACTGGTTCTCACTCAGAACTCAGTCTGTACTTTTACCAATTTTCCCAACCCTCCAGATGCCTGAAAGGGTTAACCTGGTATGCTGCCACCACACAGCCACAACCTTACTCGGGGTAACTCTAGGTCCGAATCCTACCAGATCCACTGATCACAGAGAACAGTGCTTCTTACCAAAGGGCAAATGACCTACTCCTTCTGTTACATCTGAGAGCAATTTTGCCTTAGAAATGGTAACTTTAAGCTTGCCCCTCCAGAGACAGATAACAGACTTGCCAATTTACCCCTGGTTATCTATACCTGAAATGACCAGTCACAGAAAGCATGAAGTATATAAAAATAACATTTAATACTCCACGATATTTACATATGTTACAGGATACTATATAATGTGATCTTAATTTCCAGAAATCTGACTGGCTAACTGGGGTCTTCACGCATGGATAAATCCTACAGTAACCCACGGATAAAGATCCAGTAGCTAGAGAAGCCTGTTTACAAAAATAAAAGAAACAAATCTTTGCTCACTTTTGGTGAAACGTAAACAAAAACACAGCCATACTGTTTCCTGCTAAGTGTTCCTCTTCCACTAATGGAAACTGGTAGCTCGCAACTACTAACCAGTCTCAGCTGAGAGCACTTTGCCTTAGAAATAGTACCTTTAAGCTTGCCTCTTCCGAGACGGATAACAGACTTGCCAATTTACCCCTGGTTATCTATACCTGAAATGACCAGTCACAGAATGCATGAAGTATATCAAAATGACATTAAATACTCCATGATATTTGCATATGTTACAGGATATTATACAATGTGGTCTAATTTTCCAGAAATGTGACTGGCTAATTGGGGTCTTCACTCATGTGTAAATCCTACAGTAACTCACAGATAAAAATCCAGTAGCCAGAGAAGCCTTTTTACAAAAAAAAAAAAACAAAAAAAAAACAAGAAACAAATCTTTGCTCACTCTCAGCAAAACATAACGCAGACATACTGTTTCCTGCTAAGTACTCCTCTTCCACTGATGGAACCTGCTGTCCCATAACTACTGACCAATCTTTCAAAACTATTAAAAATACAAACTTTAAAATGACTTTCTGTGCCACAATTCCTTGCACACACACACAACTCACTTCCATATCCCTCACTCCCAGCTCCATCCTCAAATCTGATGCCAGTACCAATGCTTGCTGTCCACCCTCACTCACAGCAGCAGCACTCCTCCTGAATTTCATTTGCAGCACAGCTCTCAGCTGCATCTCCCTCTCTCCCCCCACCCCCACCCACTTGGTCACTATTTAACTTCTGTCATGTAGCTGATCTCCAAAACACAGCCAGCAGCTCAATTACGAGAGCCACTCACACCATACTCTCTCTGTCACTTACTGCCGTGAGCCTCTCACAGCTCATACCACACTGTCTCTGATATGCTTAACTATGGGAAACAATTAAAAAAAAAAAGACCAAGAACATAAAAACAAGCATCTCGGCAAGGGGGTGTGTATGTGTGGGAGGGGAGGCGGCGTAGGGATGGCTTCTGACTTTAAACATATTTTACCTAGCAACACAGGACTATTTAATGTAGGAAAGAAGGCTATGACATTAACATCAATAAAAAAAAGAGTTCAAAATCAATAAACATAAACATTTTATTTTTTAATCCTTTATTTACAAAGCATTGTGAAATCACAATAATCACAATACTCCACTCCAGGGTGTGAGTTATGGTGGGATTTACCCTCATCTGGTGTGGTTAAGTCACTCAGCCTGTAACCTTGTGACCAAACCACACCAGGCATGGGTAAATCCCACCGTAACCCACACCATGTCTTGGATTATTGCTTAAATACACACTAAAAACTATGGAGAATACAGTATACAGTATTTCTACAGAGATAAAAATAAGGACAGTTGAACAGATTGAGATCACATGGAAGAAACCTAACTCAAAACTATCTAAATTCTAAGCAGAGAAGAAGCTTACCCCCAACTGGGAACTTGATGAGTTATGGTAGACTTGAAACCATGATGTTGCTAGTTCAGAATCCCAAAACATAACTGAAATTCTAATAGCAAACAAGCACAGAGATATCTTCTGCTAGCTGGCCCACTACACCTGCATAATCATACATGCCCCTCTGACATCACATACCAGACTATATCTTTGATCTATGGGGACTATCCTTTTTGAGAACGGGTCCAAACTGGTTTTGTGGATTGCCTTCTGTTATCCTGGCTGGCTAGCTACCTAGCAGGAAACCGTCTCCTGTATCTTGGCCCTATTTACATTCAAAACATGTCTTTTTGTTATGAAAGAGAGTCAACCCTTTGACGTTTAACCCAAAGCAAAAGCATTTTTTTAACTTTGTGTTTATTGTTTTGAATAAAAACAAGTACATAAGACCTCATACAGGGCAACTGAAATAAGCAGATTTAGCAATACAACTAACCAGACAGTTGATAAACATTTATATATCCCCTGTAATCTGTAACAACAGGAAATGGGGGTTTCCATATTAATTATATTTAAACCACATTTTTCCAAAATGCCAGCCATCTCAATGACTATGGAGAGTCCCTGGTTTAGGTAGAATTTATAAAGACATGTTAACTGCAGTCTCTTTGAACTGCTATTTTTCCATTTCACAATTTGGTGTACAAAAATTGAATAATTGTGTTCCCTTAAGCATACTACTCAATGCTATCCATACAAACAGTTCTGTTAATACTCCCAAGCATCACAAATTGAACTTTGGGGGATGTCAAGCATCCCCACCTCAAAAACATATTAAATCCAAGTTGGTGCAACAGGAAAGTCAACTCGCTGAGGCTGAACCAAGGTATCAGGGCTTAGTACTTCCCCCCAGGTCTGAGTAGGCAAGAAAATTACCCAAGAGTGGTGCTTATCACCATAAGGACCTAAGCACCCTGCACTAAGGCCCCTTCTATAATACAATCAAAACATCCTTCCTTACTCTACATGGGGAAAAAAGCAAAGCAATTTAACTAATCAGAGTCACTAGAAATGAACCGAAACTCATTTCAATGTCCCGATTGTCCCAGTCAGCCACAATAGTGGTAAGGAGTTGCAGCAATAATTCTATTTAAATCAGTCCTCCCCTGACTGTTCTCCAGTAACCTCCTCATTTAAACTGGGCCTCTCCTGAGAGATGAACTCCTTCTTGGTCCTCTCCAGCCATCGCCCAGCATCCTTCGGCTCTGAGAACTGCCAAGACTTCTCACTATATATAATCCTTGGATGTGCTGGCAATAAGAAGGAATGGATGATGCTGAGTGCCTTGAATTTCTGATGGACTCCATTGAATCTCTTTCTGTGAGCCCGGGTCTGGAATGAAAGGTCTGGAAAGCACTTCACATCTGAGTCATTTATGGTAAGCGGGTAGGCCGCCTGCACTGCCGACAGGACCAAATCCCAAATCTCGGCCCCTGTTGTCCTCACTAGAATCGTACAAGATATGTTAGTGTCTGTAGGCCTGACTCTTGGGTTAACCCGACAGGCTCTTCTGAGGTTGCTCCAGTCAAAACCACTCAGGGTAGAAATCAAAGCTTGTAGTCACTTCACCAAGAATGATAGTCAGTTAAGTCCCTCAGCACTTTCAGGTATGCCTATGAAGTGAAGATTGCCTTCCTGCCTGTACTTTGTTTCCAGGACCTCTAGCCTGCCCCGGAGCTGCTGTTTTCCTGCATGATATTCGCTACTGTCGCTTGGGTAGTCAGGGATCTTTTGTCACAGTCAGCAACAGTGCCCGTTAATTCTGTCAATGTGGCATCATGTTTTTCAAGTCTGGCCAGTGTCTTTTCCATTTTTGCATCCATGGATTTCATGGTCGCTTACATCTGCTGCCATGGTGGACCTGCTGTTTCTTCAGCCTTCCCTGTTTTAGAAGCGCTGGGTTTTGAAGTTGCCGGAGACAAGCCCTGTTTCTTCCCCTTATTGAATTTAGGCTTAAATGATAGCTGTTGAACTCTAGTCAATAAGCCACCAAACAAGTTGAGATTTTGTTAAGTTTGAAAGGTCTTATTTTTAGTTTAAATAGCGCTGAAGTGTAGTGTGGAGAGGAAAAGCTTCCTGCCTGGAGATTGGCTCTCTAGCGCCCCAACAAAAGCCTTTTATAGGGCAGGAAATGGATTGCTTACACAAAGGCTCCTCCTCCTCCTAGCTGACTGCCCCCAGGCATGGGCAACAGTGGAATGTAATTTTCAGTTTTCACCTGCCCTCCCCCCTCAACTGAAACACTTCCTAGAGGCATAGATGATAATAATAAAAAAACACACACACACACGAAAACAAACATTGCAAGTTGTCACCGTCTGCCACATATAAACCACTATACTTTTGCAACAGCCTTCCTCTAGAGTTAATTTTTTTGCTCACCATACCTTTGCTTTCTTCAGATTGGTTTGTTCGCCTGATGCTGCACCTTGTATCCTATGCGTCCAGTTGATTAGGGTCAGAATTATGAAAGAGAACCTGGGTTGATTAGAAAAATGTTCAAAAGTATGGCAGTTAAAATGCAATACCAAGAAGTGCAAGGTGAGGTACATAGTGGTAAAAAATCCAAAGACTGAATACAGAATAGGGGAGGTAGTAGTGGTGGCAAGTAAAACAGAGAAGTGGGACTGGGGGGAAATATTTTGGACAGTCTGAAGACAACAGCACAATGTAATAGGGCAGTGGGAAGGGCAAATAGGATGCTTAGATGCACAGGGAGGGGGATCAGCAGTAGGAGAAGAGAGGTGCTTCTGCTACTGCTTAGTTCACTGGTTCGTTCTCACCTGGAATACTTTGTCCGGCTTTGCGGACTGCATTTAAGGAAAGACAGGGACAAAGTGGAGGCCCTACAGAAGAGAGCAACCAGGAGGATCCAAGGACAGCTTGAAAAGACTTAAAACGAGAGGTAGAAAGACCTAAACATGTACACGGTGACGGCGAGAAGGGAGACAGGGGGCATAACTGATACATAGAAATACCTCCACAGGGTCAGCAAGTTGGATAGTGAGGAATTGTTCAGATTGAGTGGGAACACAAGTACAAACAACAACTTCATGATGCTGTTTCTTTTTTCTTTATTTATTTATGGGCCCACTGAAACCTGAAGTCCCCTTTCCAAGGGTGATCCAGGGTTAATTACAGAGAATACAAAAATATATAGATTTTACAGAATCAGATAATACATAGTGTAATGGACTTGTGCTAAGTCAAATACATACCATGAAATGGAATAATATACACAAGGGTGCAGGAGATTAGTTTATAGGCTGACTCATCCTACACGTCAAGGCAGTAACACAGTATTTTGTGTGATGTCTGCATAATGACATGGAACCTTTGAAAATGGGCTTCTGACTCAAAAGTGTTTCCTAATAAATAACTACAACTACAAATTAATACAAAGTGTGCAGGGGGACAAATTTATGAGAGATACCTGAAAATACTTTTTTCACGGGGGGTGGAGGGGTGTAATAAGCTGCTCGAAGAGGTGGTCTGTGTAAAATCAGTGGGGGGGGATTCAACCTTGGGTGGCACAGATACATGGCTTAGTAAAGACAGTGTCAAAGGGGGAGAAGATGAGTGAACAGTCACATGGGCTCTCACATGTTACATTAGATAGGTAGGCCTGGAAAGACAAGATAAGTCAAAGGGTCGTTTATTGTCAGCAACTTATATGTTTCTATATTTCTATATCTTTTAATTTCTCTCAGTTCCCAACTATTTCTCCTGCTAGTTTGTCTATCATCAATCGCTCTGTTTCTTTTGGTACTATTCGTAACTCTCTCAAAGTTGCTGTTGTGACTATCCCTCTCACTTGATCCTTTCTCACTTACTATCATCCAAGTTCTAATTTTCTTTTCCTGAGTAAAATAATGGAAAACGTTAACCTTCATTTTTTTAACCTTCTTTCTTTCAATACTATCCTAGACGCCTATCAGACAGGTTTTCATTCCTTCCATATTACCAAAACTACTATTCTTAGAGTGGGCAATGACCTCTTTCTTGCATCAGATGGTCTCATATCTCTTTTTGTTCTTCTTGATTTTAGGGCTGCTTTTGAGACTACTGATCACTCTTTTTATTGATCATTTTGAATCTTTAATAGGTAAATCTTAACTCTCTAAACATTCCATTTTTACATTATAAATCATGACATCATTCTTAGCCAATCAGGATTGCTTATTTCTGAACATTCCAGGTACTCTTATAACCATAAGATGGTGTCTCTTGCATATAGTTTCAGAACTCAGAAGATCTAAGTTCAGTCATCACAGTCCATTTCCAACAAAGTGATTTTCTAATATTCTGCAAAATAAAACATGGATTTTGAATTCAAATTATTTTGTTTTAAACTAAGATGTTTATTATGACTTACAATATGTTTATATGTACAGTTTATGTGTCTCTTATGGTTATAAGAGTTTCTTCTTAACTCCTTTGTGTGCCAGAAGTGCTCAGCTGCACTTCAACGTTCGATCACCCAAAGAACTCAAGAATGCATTCTTATAACCATAAGAGACACAGGAACTATACACATAAACAGACACAGAAATATAGCAAATGGCTGGCAGAAGAAGGCCTGATAGTCTATCATGTCTCTCCTATGAGGTGGCACATTTCCTCCAGGGGTTCCTGACCATCCTCAACTCCACCCCACCCCAACCTGCCCAACATCTTTGACCAGCCCTTTATGTCTATCCCACCCCCTCTTGAAACCTTCCACCATTTTGGCACTGACCACTGCAGTGGGCAGTTTACTCCACTCATCCACCACTCGCATTTCTATCACTAACAGTAAACGGTCCTTCTTCCTGCCATCCTCTACTTCATGGTGTTCCTCAAGGATCTGTTCTAGTTTGGTTCCTTGTGAAATCTGTACCTGCAAAACCATGCCGGTCAATAACAGTGACGGCAAAAGAACAAAAGTAAAAACTGCGAGCAGAAAAACATCACCGAGCAAGAATGGTGAGACCCCCAATAGGATTCATTGTCATGGGGTGGGGAGGGATGGAACTCAGGGTGGGGGACACGATTGGGGGGGACAGATTTACTATTCCTAACTCTGGGGGCGGGGTGCAACTCAAGGAGAGGGAGAAAGTCATTGGTCGCCGAAATGACAAGCACCGTAAACACTGGTTCGCTCAAATGACAAGTGCTGATTTGCTCTTACTGTTTTTGCTTTGCTCATTTTGCATCTTGCCCTTTGGATGGGACACCTTCTTGGCCCACTTCTTATTTCAATCTATGCCAGCTCTTGGTTATCTAAAATCCACATTTTATGCTGGATATGACCCTTATGCTGATTCTTTTTCTGGTCCATCTTTGTTCTCTCATTGTCTTCTTGCCTCAGTTTTTTAACTCTTGGCTGTATTCTTCCTTTCTTCAACTTAATATCTGCTAAACTGACCTTTTTCTCTTAAGCAAACATAGGGCCCTAAAGAGTCTCTTTTCCTACACCACTTCTTGCAGATTTAAAATATTTTTTTCCTCCACGGTTAGGAGCTTGGCTATTTGTTAATACAGCTGCTGAGACTACTCTTATGGTTGTAAGAGTGGTCTCTGGCACATTCTTAGGGAATGAGAACCACAAACCACAGGAGAGGAGTTTTGACAGCCTAAGAATTATTTATTTATTTATTTAATTTTGATAACCGGGTAGGCCCGCTGAGTCTTGAAAGTCCCTTCTTCAGGGGCGACCCGGAATTAGTTACACAGTAAAAACATTTCACATATAGCGCAAATAGGTGTGCTGACCATTTCAGATTACAATCTGGTCAGTACGCTGCAGGTTTCAAAACACAGTACATGGCAGGATTTAGACAAGAATGTAAGTGACATCCCTCTTACAATGGTTAGAGTGGTCTTCGTGGCCATGTTAATACATTATTGATGAAGGCTGATCAATAATTCATTAGACTTTTAAAAACATTTCCCCAAAATGAGTCAGTTTCCATGCCACTTGCGATAATATGCTCTTTACCAAATGAGAGTGTCTCACGCACACATGAGAGGAGTGTTCTCATTGGTCTGGAGAGCTCCATCAATCTATAGTGTTATCATTGTTCCTGAATTAACTTTCAATACTCACATCCCCTTTTTAAGTAACATTGCCAACTTTCAAGTCCTTAAAACTGCACATTTTGATCAGTACCAAGATCATATTGTTACTGAAACTGTTATCAATGCTTTTGTCTTTCCTTCCCTTGACTTCTGCACTTATTGTTGATCTTCCAAAATCTCATCTTCTAAAGCTTTAATATGTGAAAAATGCTATTACTGTTCTTCTAACATATACCAGGAAATGAGAGCACATCATACCTAGTCTCCATAACCTACACAGACCCATTGTCTCTTTCCATAATCAATACAAGACTGCTTTACAATTTCCAAAATTCTTATTGGTCTCACCCTGTCCTACCTGTCTGATGTAACCTCTACCAACTCGCCTGCATGCTGTCTTCATTCCTCTCATGCCTTGCTTCTCTCACCATTCCTGATCCTGCTTGCCTCTTTTGAAGCCTGTTCCTTTTGCTTCCCTGCTTCTCATGTCTGCAATAAACTCCCTTTTCATCTTTGCCAAATTGGCTGTGCTCAGCTTTTTAAATTGCATCTAAAAACATTCCTTTGCTCTTTTGCATATCCTTCATTATCACAGCTCTCTCTCTCTCGGCTGGCAGTAGTAGCACTCTTCTAGTTTATTTTTTACTCTAGAGTAGTTGCCATCCTCATCTGTAGTGGTAACATGACATAATGCTTGTGATCACTAAGCTGATAGCTACTATGCCTAATGCTTGCAATACATTAACTTGTGTTGCATTGATAGCAGCTGCTACTATAAGACAATGCGCTATAGCGGCTGCTTTTGTTGTGGATGGTGATTAGGGATGTCGTGATATCAAATTTTGAGTACCGTGATATTTATGTAAAACATACGATATAACAGTAATTATCACTGTAATTTACAGCAATTCTCATTTTATGAAAAATAGTCAAAAAAATCAGATTGGGGTAAGGTGGTGAATTGGGAATCTTGGTCACACCTGGAGGGGGACATGCTGCCAGAGCAGCTGAGTTGAGAAAGTTAAGATAGTTTATCACGTTATATTGCGGTATATCTTGTTGCACAATAATTGTGGTATTATTTGTTTTTAACAAAACTGGATTATTGCCAGTGGGAATTATATGACATATTATGCTGTCATGTTATTGTGGTATCTTTAATGGTGATGGCTACCATTAAGCTTTAGTATTTATTGTAGTTTAACAAATATTTAGCATTGATGTTTTATTTTTTATATTAAATGTGACTGTTTTCATGTATTATTCTGCTCTGTTAATATTCTGTAAAACATTGCATGATACTCAAGTCTGGGCATACTATAAAATGTGAAATTATAAAGAAAAGGGGAGATAAATATTGTAAATATATCAACTATGAAAAGAACTGGATCTGAAGAGTATTCTTTTTGAAAATGTCCTTTGAGGCATTATGGATGCTTTAAACAGTAACTCTTGGTTGTAACACTCTCCATCATTTTAATAAATATAATAATAATATTAATAACTTGATCTATTATTGTTGTTGTTTTTTTGTCAGCTGCATTACTCATTTGACAATTATTTGTCCATTGCTCTAATTTGTTTGGGTCATTTTAAACCCATGTTTGTTGCTGTATTGATTCTTGGACATACAAATAGACATAGTCAGTGATCTGATACATTTTATTGAACCAGCAAGTACATTTCAGTACACATCCTTTTAGGTCTACAGTAGGCCCTTGTTCACGTGAAATGGTCAAATCACCTACATGGTCATTCTGAGCCTTATTTATAGTTCCCTATGAACTTACCAATGTATTAACTTAGTAATTTAAGGTAGAATGGTCCATCAGGGCCACTGCCATGCTTCATAAGACAGGATCAACAAGTATTCTGCGTAAACATACATAGAAGCATAGACATTGATAACAGAAAAAAAAAATTCTTGGCCCATGCAGTCTGTCTACCCTATCTAATTATTCTGCCTTGCCCTAGTGACAATCCTGCCTTTTGTTTTACAGCATGTGATGCACAGCACTACTTTTCAATGGTTGTATACTCTACAAATGTAGAAATCCACTTGCTCAGTCATACCTTTAGATCATTTATGAATATATGAAAATTAGTTGGTTCCAGCACTGATCCTTGTGGCACCCCACATGTTAAATTGCATCATTCAGACATGTTACTGTTTATTACTTCTCTCTGCACTCTACTGGCCTACCAGTCATTAACTCATTATAATAGCATGGTTCCATTTTTTTTCTATAGGGAAACAGTTATCATTTGCTGTTATAACTAGCTGGTTATAATGGTGAACATGCGTTGAGTTTCCCTATGAGAAAGCCACGTGCCACAGTTCATTTTGTGCATGTCAGGAACTGTTCCTGCTTTCAATACAAAAACACATCTTTTCTGCCCTCACACACCCACCTGGGTAAAATCAGTGCTCTCCTCACTCGGTCACAGTGTTTCATTACAATAAGCTGCAGTCTGTAATAGACAGCAAACTCCAGTTCCTGATTGGATAAATAAAAAAAGTGAAAGTGGCTTTGTGCATCTAAAACTGCATTGCAACCAACCCACACACTCCACGTAGTGTTCAGCCCCCTTCCCCACTTCACCAACCACTCCAGCTGCCATATTAAACAACAGACCACATTAAATAACTAAAGCAAGAGCAGTAGAACAAAATTCACAACGAGAGAGAGAGAGAGAGAGAGAGAGAGAGCAAGGGATCAAAAGACAGTGAGGTACCTTAAGCACTGGCAGTGTGCATCGCAGCACCATCTAGTGGCCAAACTGGCCTCTGCTGCACATAATCAAATCCTTGGGGAAAAACAGTTCCCAGTAATATAAAACAAAACATGGGTAGAGGAACAAAATGTGAATTTTATATGCACTTTTAGTATGGGATGCTTTTATAAATCCCTCAAACTTTACTCTCGGGGTTTATGTAGCATCACACACCTCAGGTGTGTATAAAATTCTCATTATGCTCACCTCCCCATTCATTATTCTAAATATAATTCCTGGCTCTGATATAGAATTTTTTTTTTACATATAGGGATTAAATGGTCCTCCAGTCTATAGGCACACATCTTTTCCTTATGAATACCCACAATGCCTTGCTGAGGCTTTAAATTATTGTGTGGTTTGGAGAAATGTACAAAACATTACGGACATTTCTTCTCTCCTAGCATCCTTTTACATATTTTGTGCACTACTGGTCCTGGAGACTGCCTGTTTGGTATGCAAACTCTGAGTGTACCAACTGCCTGATGCTTTGTGGTTGTGACTTGGTGCTTGGCTGAGACCATGGCTGCCTAACACTGACCAGTCCCAACAAAATGAAACCTGTCATTTGTCATTCACAGCCTATACTGCATCAGATGTACAAGCCTATTTAAAAGGTGATATCTGTTCTGATGAAGCCCTTGCAGCCTGCTGTGGACAAGAAGTTACGTGCCCATGATGCCTTGCACTGGGACTGGGTCCACAGAGTACATTAGGTGCATGGCTTGTAGAGATGCATCAAAACTAAGCAATTTTGGCCTAATTAACTTACTGAAGGGGTGCTGTTAACTCCTTTTTGTTCATAACAAAATTTTTATTAAAATTTTCAATTTCAGTACAGTATAAATACATAAAGAATAGATTAAAGAATGGTTCAATCACACCTTTATCATACAGTCTACATTATACATTAGAATATATTCTTGAGAAGTCCTAGGGGTCATGTTATGGCCTGTCTTCCTGATGGAGTCCTGAGTCATAATGTATTGGACCAAGAGCAGAGATATCCCAGTTTGCGAGGGTGATTCATTTTGCAGTCCTAGTGGGGTGTCCAATCTCACCCCCATATAGAGCAAGGCTAACTAGGATGACTTCAACAATAATTAGTCCAGGTTAGTTCCATACAGTATCAATGTGTGGTAGCTGGAGACTATATCTCCATGTGGATCTAGTTTCATCCTCACCGGGCATTTACCTAGATCTGGGTGGTGGAAGACACCAGCATGAAATGATGTGTGAGTTAGGGAAAAGAAGGAGAAAACTTAGAAGGAAAAGAAGGAGAAGGGTGAAGAAGGTTCAAGGGCAAAAGAGCGAAAGAAAGGAAAAGGAAGGGGAAGAAGGGGGGAGGAGGCGCGACCCATCCTATGGTGCAAAATCTGCATAGTTATCCAGTTGATATAAGGCCCACCTTCTCCATTTATTCTCAAAGGAAGTGACCCGGTTACTGGTTCGGGTTGAGATTCTGTCAAGGGTGTAAATCTCATGGGTAGTGGCTCTCCACATATCCGGAGTTGGGACTCTCTCCATCAGCCATAGGTGGGTGATTTTTAGCTGCGAGCAGTAAAAGATTGATTAGCTTTATGTTGGGGAGGGATATGGTTGAAAGAGGAGGTGGGATAGTGGTTAAAATAAATGTGGTAGTTATCATGTTTGCACAATTAAAGGTAGCTTCAAGCTTTTGAATAACCCCCTACCAAAACAACTGGAGGAGGGAGCATGTGATCAGTATAACGGCTTGGTCTGCCTGATCCATATCACAAAGTCACCAGCATCTAGCTGTCTGAGGTCCTGCAAACTTCACTGTGATCACTGCGGTACAGAAGTACCTCAGGCGGCACTTCCAGGCAAATTCTCTCCAGTATATTGCCATTGTTACTCAAAATGCTGGGGGGCTAAATTTGAGCCACTGTTCTAGGCTAAGGGTAGTGTTAAGTTCTGAATTCCATCTAGTTAGAATTGACTGGGTGGTGGTTATTGCAGCAGCTCGTACAACTTTATATAGGTTGATAATTAGGTGAGGGAGGGTGTCTCCTCTGATATGCAGTTTAAGAAGTTGGACCATTAATTACATTTTTTCAATGACAGAGGCCAGGGACTCTTCCTTGGAGCGAAGGTAAGAGTGAATTTGCATATATTTGTGGAAAGCTGATTGAGGGAGATGGAATGTGACTTGGAGAGAAACAAAGGCTAGAATTCCCAAGGGAGAAATCAGCCGAAATACATAGGAAAGGTCAGATTAATGCCACTTCAGTAAAGCCTTGTCCAATTCATTGGGAGGAAAGTCATGGTCATATGCTATCACTCTAAGGCATAGTAAATCAGTGGTGGGGGTAAGATAGTGACTCTTAATACAGAACCAGCGTTTATATGTTTCAGTTGTATATCTATAGAATTTGTGCACAGGGGAGCACGCCAGAGGGTGGCCAAATGCATATTGGGCTTGGTTTGAGATATTTTTTAGTGTTAATTCTATCGTTTTCCAGTATGACTGATATTGGGGGTTGGCCCAGAGACATTGGATGCATAAGTGCGTTGCCAGGGCATACCCAAAGAAATGTGGGAGATTGACCCCCCCATCCCTAGGTAACATTAGCACCAAGTATCTTATCCTTGGGGGTTTGCCTTCCCAAATGAATCATGAGATAGGTTTATCCCAGGCTTTAAGATATAGCTTATTTGGCATTAAGAGGAGCGTCTGAAGGAAGTAGAGAATGCGGGGCAGAATATTCATCAGGACTATCTCTATTCTGTGAAACAGGACAAGGGTCAAGCGGATCCATTTGGACAGAACTGCTAGTATTTGCTGCGTGACAGGCTCATAACTGAGAAGTTCGTGATGATCCCGGTGCTTTTGCCATTTAAAGAAAAAGGCTCTTTTTAATGTGAGGGGTGGGGTATAATTATATAGTAAGACCGCTGTTTTGGTGGTGTCAAGTTTGTAACCTGCCAGGGACCCAAATTCCTGTAGATGTTGCCAGACTGTTGGGATTGACACTCCAGGGAAGTCACTATGAGCAGCATGTCATCTGCAAAGAGAGGAATCTTATGTTGTCTTCCTCCTATGGGGATCCCTTTGACTTGGGAATCATGACGCATTGCTTCTGCCAAGGGTTCCAAATAAGGGGCAAACAGTAGTGGGGGAAGGGGTATCCCTGCTGTGTGCCTCTGGTCAGAGGGAATGGATCTGAGAGGGAGTTATTTACCCTGAGATAAGTTTTATCCAAGGTGTAAATGGTCTGGAGGGTGTGTATAAATTGTTGGAATAGTTCAAAGTGGGACGGGGCTCGCCACAGGAATGGCCAAGCCACCATGTTGATAGCCTTCTCGCATCAAGACTGAACGAAGCCAGGGGGATCTGTCTGGAGGTTGCATAGTCAATCAGCAGGAGGTTTCAGCAGACACTATCATGCTCCTAACATCTACAGATAAATCCCACCTGGTCAGGGTTTATTGGGGTAGCGGAGGCAATGGAAACCTGCATCAAGACTAGGAGTAAAAAGGCGAGAGCTAAAAAACCTAGCTGGGTGACCAGTGGAGTCATGGAAAAGATAAGGAGGAAAAGAGCCACCTTTAGGAGGTACAAGAAGACAGGGAGAGGGGAGGACAGGGAGGAGTACCTGGAGGAAACTAAGGAGGTGACAAGGGCTATAAGGGTAGCAAAGGCATCAAAGGAGTTCTGGTTGGCACAGGGCATTAAGGAGGGAGATAAAAAATTCTAGAGGTACATCAGGGCGAAAAGGGACTGCAAGGATAATATAGTAAGAATTAGGAGGGAAGGGGATAGGTGGCTGGCAAGGGGGAAGTGGCAGAAGTGCTAAATGACTACTTCTGCTCAGTATTTACTAAGGAAAAGGGGGGAGAGATTCTCAAGGGGGGACTGCAGGCAGGTGGGGAGGGAGAGAGTGTGACAGACAGGGGGATTACAGAAGACAGGGTACTGGAGAGATTCAGGGCACTAAGGGTAGACAAGGCACCAGGGCCAAATGGCATTCATCCCAGGGTGCTGAAGGAACTGGCAGAGATACTAGCAAGGCCTTTGGCAGACCTATTCAATACCTCACTATATTCAGGGACCGTACATCAGGAAAGGAGGATGACTCACATGGTAGCTCTCCATAAGAGTGGCCCCAAAGATGAACCGGGGAATTATAGACTGGTGAGCCTCACATCCATCATGGGGAAGCTGATGGAAACAATCCTGAAAGAGAGGCTGGTGTCTCTTCTGGAGGACAATGGGCTGCAGGACAGTAAGCAGCATGGCTTTGTCACTGGCAGATCATGCCAGATCAACCTGGTAGAGTACTACAATTGGGTAACTAGGTAGCTGGACAGGGGCCAGGCTGTGAATGCCCTGCATATAGACTTCAGTAAGGCATTTGACTCGGTGCAGCATGGGAGATTGGGAAGTAAGCTACAAGGTACAGGGGCGGGAGCAAAGTTGGTGGACTGGGTAGTGAACTGGCTGCAGGGGAGGCAGCAGAGAGTAGTGGTGGGGGGGGGAAGCTATCATCCCCAAAGGTGTTGATGAGTAGAGTTACACAGGGCCCGGTGTTGGGACTAGTGCTGTTTGGGATATTCATTGCAGACATTTTGGTGGGCATGAAGAGCAAAATCAGTCTGTTTGCTGATGACACCAAGATGGGAGTGGTGGTCGATGACCTAGGGGGTTGGCAAAGGCTGCAGGAGGATCTGGCTAAGTTGGAGTCTTGGTCAGACACCTGGCAGCTGGGATTCAATGCCCTAGAATGCAAGGTGCTGCACTTTGGGGCTAAAAACATGAGGAAGAGCTACCACCTGGGAGGTGAGCAGTTGACGGTGACGGAGGAGGAGAAGGATCGGGAGGGTGCTCATTACGGGGGCAATGAACAACTCAGCACAATGTAGAAAAGTGGCTACAAAGGCCAACAGGATGCTGGGTTGTATTGCTAGGGGAATATCCTCAAGGAGGGGGAGGTGATTCTGCCTTTGTATAGATCGCTGGTTAGGCCACACCTGGAGTACTGTGTGCAGTTCTGGCGCCCATACCTAAAGAGGGACATTAAGCTACTGGAGTGGGTGCAACACAGGGTGACAAAGATGACTGAAGGGCTGAGGGACTTATCATATGAGAGTAGGCTGAAGGAATTGAACATGTACTCACTGGCGGAGAGGAGGGAGAGGGGAGATATGATAGAAACCTTAAAGTTCATGACAGGTACAAACAAGACTGGTACAGAGGGGTTTTTCAAATTAAGGGAGGGGAAGGACACCTGAGGCCATGACATGAGGCTTGAGGGGGGAAGGTTCAGGAGGGAGATGAGAAGACACTTTTTTACTGTGAGAGTGGTGGCCAGGTGGAATGTGCTGCTGGCAGAGGTGGCATCCAGTAGAACAATGAGTGGCTTCAAGAGAGGATGGGACAGAGTAAGAGGGAAGTTCAAGGGAAGGAGGGTCAGCTGCAAAATAAGGACTGCTAGCTGCACAACCAAGCAGACATGGTAGACTGTAAGGCCTTTTTCTGCTGGCGAATTTCATATGTTCATAAGAGAGGGAAGAGGGGTTCCAAACGTCTAGCCATTATAGACATGTAAACCTTGTAGTCTGTGTTTAACATAGAGATAGGGCTATACGATGCGGGGTAATGAGGGTTCTTTTGCGGTTTTAAGAGGGCTGTAAGGGTGGCATATTTCCATGATGGTGGGGGAAGGATGTTCTCCTGTACTCCCTGAAATGTTGACAAGAGGTGGGGGGGTAGGACGTTTGCGAAATGTACAGTAGAATTCCACCGGGTAACCATCTGGTCCCAGTGCTTTAGTAGTTTTGGCTTCCCAGAGGGCTGTCTCTATTTCTAAGGTTGTAATCAGAGAGAGCAGACCATTTGCTTAAGTTTCACTTAAGTGGGGCAGTGGGTGACGATTCAAGTAGGCATCTATCTGACTTGCTGGGGTATGGGTGTCTTCTGTATATAATTGCTGATAATATGTGGCCATAACCCTGTGGATGTCGTGTGGGTTAGGTAACATGGTAGCTAATGTTGGGTCATGGATGTGGGTGATGTATGCCTGTGCTTTGTAATTCCGGATCCGACGAGCCAGATTTCGGGTTCCTCTGGGGCCTCCCTCATACAGACAGTGACAGAGGTATAAGAGTTGTTGCTCTATTCTTTGGTCTTGGAGCTTCTGTAGCTCCTGCTTCACTTTCTGTAGTTGGGCCTTGATGGACTGGTCACCTTGCAGAAGGAAACTTTGGATGGCTTGCATTTCCTCTTGGAGAAGTTCATTTTTTTCTCTTTCTCTCTTTTTCCAGGATGTGTAGAATATAATCCCCCCCCACCGTAGTACCACATTGAGGGTGTCCCAGAGGATGAATGACAAAGTGTTTGGGTTGGAGCCCACAGGTTCAAGGTAGTTACGAGCTAAGAAGGCAGTTATGCCTTTTATAAGCTCACCACCAGTTATCATAGGTGGAAAAGGAATTTTTTGTTACTCATATATGTATCCAGACTGTTTTTGAAAATGTCAATTGTTTTGCTCTCAATTGCACTTTTTAGTAGGCCATTCCATATTGTTATTATTATTTGTGTGAACCAATGATTTCTTTTGTTTGTTTTATTTAAAGTTCCCATTAATTTTTTGTCATGTGATCTAGTATTAGCTTTAGATGAATTATTAATCAACCCAACAGTTTCGAATGTTGATTCCTTGTTTGTTGCTCTGTATACTGTGCACAGATCACCCCTCATTCTTCTGTACTGCATTGAATAAAGATCCAATTTGTTCAACCTGGTACTGTAGTCAAAATTCCACATAGTTTTAATTGTTTCAGTGGGTTTACACTGAATATTTTTGATTAGTTTATTGCCTCTAATGAGTTGAGGTGTACATACTGCAGAACAGTATTCTAAGTGTGGTCTAACAAGACTTGAGAAAAGGGGGACTATCACTTTTTCATTCCTACTTTTGATGTTCTTTAAAATACATCCCAGTATTTGATTACCTTTTTAAGCAATGTTTTCAGTGTGTGTATCAAATGAAAAGTTTTTGGAAACTGTTACCCCCAAATATTTTCCATTTTCAGTGATCTGTAATTGGTATTATTCAATTTGTAAGTATAACATGGATTATTTTTGCCCAGATGCAACATCTTGCACTTGTGTGCATTAAATAATAGCTCATTTTTAATTGACCAGTTCTCAAAATGTGCGAGATTATTTTGAATTTGGACTGCAGACTCCATGTTAGTAAACAATAGCTCCCAGTATGCAGTCATCGGCGTATTTAGCCATCCAGCAGTGATTATTTAAGGGGAGCATGGAGGGGATCAATACATTGAAAAGAACTGGTCCCAAGACAGAGCCCTGGGGGACACCACTAGTAACAGGGCCCCATGATGATAAATAGCCTTTTAGTTAGTTCTTTGTGTGCGATCGGAGAGCCATGATGTAATCAAACTTATGATCTGGGGATGTAACTCTATTATTTCTAATAATCCAATAAGGATTTTATGTGACACTGCGTCAAAGGCTTTCAAAAAGTCTAAGACTATTATGTCAACTGATAGACCTTTGTCTAGCTCCTCGCTTACTGGCTTGAAGAAATTTAGAAGATTTGTTTGGCATGACCTGCCCCTTACAAACCCATGCTGAGTGACATCTATATAACTAATATTTTTTAGATGTTCTATAATTCTTTCTTTCAATAGTCTCTCCATAAGTTTACAAAAAATGGCTGTAAGACTTATCGGTTGATAGTTTAGTACTAAATTTCTGCTCCTTTTTTATGTAAGGGAATCACTGTGGCTTGCCTCCATATTGGTATTATTGATCCTGTAATAAGAGAGGCATTGAATAACAAGCTTAATGGTCCCACAATGTGAGAAGCAATATTCTTAATAAAAATTGAGGGAATTCCATCTGATCCAGCAGATCCGTTAGGTTTTAATGTCATTATGGCATCCATGACCTCTTCTTCACTGAGGGGCTGTATGGTATTATTTAACTCAATGTTTGGTGCTTGAAATTGAGCCTTGGGGCTAAATATACTAGTAAAGCGTCTATTAAATGCTGTAGCCATTTCTTTTTCATCTGTTATAACTCCTTCTATGTATTTAGAGGACCTGTAGTAGGACTAGATTTTTTAACAGACCCAATGTAATTATAAAAATATTTTTTATTATCTTTTGTTGAGAGTGCTATCCTTTCCTCAAAGTGTTTCTTTGCTTTCCTGATCAAACTCTTATTTTTATTAACTGATATTTTATATTTGGCCCAGTTAGTGGATGTGGGATGTTTTTTTATATTTTTTATATAGTCTATGTTTTCTGTTCATGTTGTGCTTTATACGTTTATTCCACCATGGTGGAATTATTATTATTGTATTTATTTCTGGATGGAACCCAATGATTAAAACAATATTTTATCTTGTTATAAAATGTAAGCCTGATACAGTATGGTTTGGATTTTAATTGGTTAAATCATTTTCCCAGTCCCAAACCATCAAGAATTTGTTTATTGATTTGTAGTCTGCTGAGCAAAAAAATGTTATTGTTGTGCAACCATGTATTGTAGTATGTTGTTTAATATTAACTGCTGCTAGTACCATGTTGTGATCACTGTTAGATAAGGGATGAAGAACTCCTGAAGGTTTGTTAAGAATAGATCCCAAATGTTATTTCACCTAGTAGGGGTTTTAACAAGCTGGTCCATGTTGTTTTGGATCGTTATGTCCATAAATCTGCTTTCTGTTGATGAAAAACATTTACCAGATTCCCAATTCATTTTAGAGAAATTAAAGTCACCAATAAGAATGTAGTCCTGGTCGAGTCCCATTTCTTCTATTTTATTCAAAAATATATCATTTTCATGACTGGTTAAATTGGGGGCCCTATACCCCAGACTTATAGTGACACTGTAATTATTGGGGAAGAGAATTTTAGTCCATAATAGTTCTGATATGTACTTGTTGTCGAATCCATTATCTGTTATGATACTTTTATAGATGTTTGATATATACAGGGCGATACTGCCTCCTCTGGTATCACTATGATTTTTTTCTATTTTTGTGTACCCGGTTATCTCTGTACCCCAATCTGAGGCTTTAAACCACTTTTCAGTTATCTTACAAATATCTGTATCGTTGGATACCATATAATCCTTTAATTCATCTATTTTATTAAAAAGGCTGTGGGCATTGACCAATAATATATTCAGTTGTGTCTCGTGTTGTACTTTTGTATTTTTTACAGTGAGATTGGCATTGCTTTCATTTTCACTAGTATTCAGAGGCTCTGGGTTCAGAGCTATCCCTTCCCCCTGTCTCTTATTTTAATTTTTTTTGAATATAGGCAACAATGTTTTTGCCTACAATGCTATTTCCTTTCCTGCTAAGCTGAAGTCAATCCCATGGGAAGAGTTCATGTTTGCCATAGAAAACTTCTCAATTAGTTATGCAGTCAATGTTCTGTTGTAGGCACCAGCGTCGTAACCAGTGGTTTAGCCATTTAATTTTAAGTTCAAAATAGTAATTAGCTTTAGGAATAGGCAGAATCTCAGAAAAAGCAAATTTACAGTCTAAATCAATGAGTTTATTTGCTGTAGCTATATAATCCTGTTCAGAGGGATTAGTTATAATATTCTCTAGCATGCAGGTTATGTCTGAGATTTGTGTGCCCCCAAAGGATGACATTGTTTGGAATTCCTTGTCATCATCACATACTTGCCTATCTAGATGTTCCGCTATCGAGTCACCCAATACATATATAGATTGATGACTGTGAGAATGGATTCAGTACAAGGAACCTCTATCCTGTCTTAAGTCTGTTGCAACAGCATTTTCTCCTTTGTTCCTTCTGTAGCTTTAATTTGTATCTCTTTTATTATCAGGCTGGCCACCTGTTATCATTTTACTTTAGTATACTTTATTTTTATTATATTCTGTCCTCTCCTAGAAATCCCTTGTCAGAATCCATTCAGCATGCCCTGCCTTCTAGTACCCACGACAGTGGGATACCGTTTGTTTGTCTTAGTTCTTTTAAGTAGTAAGGAAGTTGCCCACTAATTCAGCTCAACGTTGTGCCTGTAGCTGTAAGTGGAGCTGGCTGCAAACAGTGTGTCCCCCCCCCCCAAAAAACAGTGTACTGTGAGCCAAACACGCTGAAGCAGCTCTGTGGGTTTGGCTGCTATTAGTAATGTGTACATTTAAGAAGTTTTTTTTACACATTTCATTAATAAAATTACACCTCATTTGGTCAATTAAAACCTCTAGCTTTAAATCTCTCTTGAAAAGCCAGCTGTATAAGGTCATAAAAGTGCTGCAATTACTTTAATAAAAATAAAACCTTGTTTCAGGTTAAATATTTTATTTACACAGCAGGGTTATTAGCTCCCTCCTGTAACTTCTCCTGTAGCAATTTGCAGCAGTTTCTAGGGGAAGGAAGGGTGGAGAAATAAGACCTCTGGCTGAATATTTGCCTGGCAGTTTGAGTTTTCACATACAGCACAGTTTTAACTTCATGAAGTTCAAGTTGCTTATAAGCTTAATTAAAAGCTAAAAATAAATACTGTATGTTATAGTTGCCAGGTTATTTTATATTGTCTATCGTTCCAAAACATGCTGTAGGAAGGGATAATTATGAACTTGTATGGATTTACCTGGAATGGTTTGTAGCAGGCTGTATTGTTGCTGAGCCAAAGTTCTAAGAGCCCCACCCTTCTCTGAGTTCAGGTCTATACCAGCCAGCTGGCCTTGCTTTGCTATACTTACAGACCTGACACATAAGGGGAGGGTGCTTCTGTTAGACATTTTCAGTTATATTCTTTAATTTGTACATTTTATTTCGATTAGGAACCTAAGTTAATATGTTAATGGAAAATAACATTATAGTTCATGTTTAGAAGTTAATAATTTATTGATTTAAAGACATTATATACCTTGTGACTCTGATGGGTGGAGAGTTAAACTCCTCCCCTATCAGATCCCTATAAATGGGATGCTTTACTTCATTTCAGGAGATAGTTTTGTGAAGAGCATACAGGTTCTGTTCTGAGTGTTGACACTAGTTGGTTCTAGTGTATTTATATATTATTTTGTATGTTTCTGTTTTTTTATTTGTTTTGTCGCTCAGTCCGTTGAATAAGTACAAAGAAATAAAACATCAGCTTATCCATAACCTGCTGCCTGGAGTCCTAATTTATCCCACACCTCACAAGTTGGTGTCAGAAGTGGGATAAAGAAGTCTGGCTCAGAAGACTTCTGATACTGTCTTAGTATCTGTTGGAGGACACAGTTGATGCAGGAAGAACCACGGCATGATGCAGTAACAAGGAAGATGGCAGATCAATTGGGCTTACCACTGATGCCTGGGCTGATGCCTGATGCTCGACGGAAGACAAAACTGGAAGAAGAAGGAGCTGTTGGAGGTATAACAGAGATGGAGGAACTAGAAGAAGAGACTGTGACTGCACCAAATGGAGATACACAGGAATTATTACAGTGGTTGTGTATGCAGCAAGTAGCCTTGGAGAAGCAAAGACTTAAGGACTTACAAAGATCTGAAGCCTGGTGGGAAGATACCCTTAGAGCTATACAGGCCTTAAGCGTTGGATGACCCATAAGTCCTGGTGAGGGTCCAAAGGATATTAAATTAACAAAATTGTGTGAATCCGATGATATCAAAACTTATTTGACCTCCTTTGAAAGGACTACCAGAGCATGTCAATGGCCCAGAGCCCAATGGGTGATCAGACTTGCCCCATACCTCACTGGAAAGGCCCAGTTAGCCTATGGACATGTAGACCCCACTGTGAGTGAGAACTATGAAGCAGTGAAAGAAGCTATCCTCAAGAGATATGATATTTGTTCAGAGACTTATAGGCAATGTTTTTGGACTCTTAAATATCATTCATCAGACTCCCCCAAGAGACTTATACTAGATTGAAAGATTTGTGTGGTAAGTGGTTACAGCCATCTAGTAACACTAAAGAACAGATGATGGAAGCTATAGTGATGGAACAATTTGTACGAATAATGCCACAAGATGTACAGTTGTGGGTGAGGGAACACCGCAGACACTGCAAAGAAAGCTGTACAACTAGCAGAGGATTACCTCACAGCCAGACCCAATAGACAAAAAGGGTATCCTGGGACAAGTACACCTCACCCTACGGTAAGAACCTTTCCTATACCTTCCTCAGTCAGTGTACAGCAGTCTACTAGTGGGGGCACAAAACCGGTTAAAACAGATAGAGCACCTACTGCAGAAATAATTTATCACTACTGCCATGGAAAAGGACATATAGCATGTTTTTGTCCAAAGAAGAAGTCAGCACCCACACAGCTAGTTTTGGCCAATTGGGGTCAATATCTAACTCCAGTGACTATCAATGGTAGACAAGTAATGGGACTCTTGGACTCTGGAAGTAGACAGACATTTATTAAAGCCAGTCTGTTACCTATTGACGGTTGTCCTCAGACCCAGACTGGAGTTACATGTATCCATGGGGGCACACATTTCTATCCTTTTTTCCTATGGACATAGAGGTACACCAGAGCAAACACAGACTTGATGTGAGAGTAGTGCCCTGTCTTCCTGTCCCTGTTATAATTGGACATGACCACCCTGAGTTCAGTGTATTGTTAAACGAATCCACACATGTAGGAGCTGCTACTACCAGGGCCCAGGAAAGAGAAAGAATGGACTTACAACAAGTATTTCCATTTGGAGAGGATATTTTTGACGAACCTTATGCTAAAAAGAAATCCAGACAAGACAAATGACTGGATAGGAAAAGATGGCACCAAACCCATACACACATTTGAAAAGAAGAGTAGGACATAGAAAAAGACAATTTGTTTGGACTTGAACCAGCTAGAGATAAATCTTTGAGTCCTTTGTTTTTACAGGTTGGGAAACCGCAGGGCGATGAGCCTAAATATGTAATAGAAAAAGGGCTATTATCTCGGGAGTGTTTAAATCCCAAAACTAATTAAATAATCTCTCAGTTATTAGTGCCTATTACATATAGAGAGCCTTTAATGTCCCTAGCTCATGATGTTCCTCTAGCTGGTCACCAGTGGGCTGAAAGGACACTTCAGAGATTATTATATTGGTTCTACTGGCCAGGAATTAGACAGCAGGTACAAGAATATTGTAAAACTTGTGAGCATTGTCAAAAGGTGGCTACAGTGTCAAAAAAGGAAAACGTTCCCTTACAACCGCTACCTTTGATCTCGGTACCTTTTGAACGAATAACAATGGATGTAGTTGGTCCATTACAAAAGAGTGCAAAAGAGAATCGCTTCATCTTAGTTGTATGTGATTATGCTACAAAGTATCTGGAAGCTATTCCCTTACGCACAGTTACCACAGACAAGGTAGCGGAAGAATTGGTAAAGTTATTCTCAAGGATGGGAACCCCTAGAGAAATATTGACAGACCAGGGTAGCAATTTCTGCTCACAAGTTTTAAAAAGATTGTATGCAGCATTAAGGGTACATGCTATACACACCTCTCCCTATCATCCACAAACAGATGGATTAGTGGAGAGATTCAACCATACATTGAAATCAATGTTAAGGAAATTTACCCAGGAAGAAGGGAAACACTGGGATAGACTGTTGCCCTATCTCATGTTTGCATACAGGGAGGTGCCGTAGTCATCCACTGGTTATTCCCCTCTCGAATTACTATTTGGAAGGAATCCCAGGGGTTTACTGGATATTATTAAGGAGAATTGGGAAACAAAAACTCCAGACACTTTACCATTGGCATCTATTGAGTATATTAAGACACTAAGGGAAAAATTAGCACAATACACTAAAAAAGCTCAACAATATAACCTTGATCATAAGAAATATCAAAAAGCTTATTATGATCAAGGGGTAGGAAAGAAATCATTCCAAGTAGGAGATAAAGTCCTACTATTATTACCTTGTTCAGATAACAAATTGTTGATGAAGTGGCAAGGACCATACACTGTACAGAGGCAAATGGGGCCTGTTAATTATGAGATCTTATGCCCAGATAAAAGAAATAAAGTGTGTCTATACCATGCCAATTTACTTAAGGCCTGGTATGAACGTAAGCCTACTTCTCTCTATGTCTGCCCTGAGCCAGAATAAACTGAGCTAGAACAAGCCTACGAGAGATTGGAAGAGAAGGGCAATGTCAGAGATGTTAGTATTAATATGGAATTATCTGACATACAGAGGGAAGAATTAAATCAAGTATTGGAAAAGTACAGTGCAGCCTTTACCACAGTACCTGGACACATGGATGGTATCACTCACCATATTAATGTAGAACACACGGTACCTATCAGACTGAAACCTTATAGGTTGCCAGAAAGTGTACGTTCTGATGTTATACAGGAAATAAAGAAGATGCAGCAAATGGGAGTGATTGAACCATCTATGAGTCCTTGGAGCTTCCCTATGGTGGTGGTAAACAAAAAGGAAGGGGTGGGTAAGAGTCTGCTTAGATTTTCGTAGATTAAATGCTGTATCCAAATTTGATGGGTACCCTATGCCGCACATAGATGACATCATCGATCATCTAGGTAATGCGCAGTACATTAGCACATTAAATCTTTCAAAGGGTTACTGGCAAATACCTCTCGATCAGGAAACACAGTAAAAGACAGTATTTCGTACCCCCTTGGGATTATTTCAGTTCAAGGTAATGCCATTTGGACCACATGGGGCACCTGCCACATTTCAGAGGGCTATGGACAAGATTTTACATCCACATGCATCTTATAGTGCGGCATATTTAGATGATGTCATAATATTCAGTCCATCTTGGAAGGAACACATGACACATCTGGAAGCAGTACTAGAGGCAATAACCATGGCAGGATTAACCATAAATCCAAAGAAATGCTCACTAGCAATGCAGGAGACTACTTATTTAGGTTTTGTTATTGGAAATGGGGAAGTTAAACCTGAAATAAGTAAAATTGGTGCTATAGCTGGAAGCACACAACCCCAGACCAAACACATGTACCAGCATTTTTGGGTTTAGCAGGTTACTACCGTCGTTTTGTCCCTAACTTTTCTGAGTTAGTTAACCCTCTGATAGAACTAACAAAGAAACAACAACTTGAGAAGGTAATATGGAATAAACAATGTGAAGAGGCCTTTCTAGCCCTCAAATCCAAATTATGTTCCTACCCCATATTACGTAGCCCTGATTTTCAGCGTCCATTTATATTACAAACTGACGATTCCAACCATGGAATTGGAGCCGTTTTATCCCAAATGGCCAGAGACGAAGAACATCCTGTTTTATATATTAGCAGAAAATTACATCAGAGAGAAATGAAATATGCCACTATCGAAAAGGAGTGCCTTGCTATTTGTTGAGCAGTAGATTCTCTAAAGTTCTATCTATGGGGTAGAGAGTTTACAATAATTACAGATCACAATCCTTTATGCTGGTTGCATATGATGAAAGACAAAAATCCACGCATTATGAGTTGGTATCTGACCCTTCAGCCATATAAATTTATAATTCAACATCGTGCTGGTGCAAAACACAAAAACGCAGACTATTTGTCTCGTTTTGGGGCTAGTAGATATTTATCAGACCCCGGGGTAATAGATACAGAAACTTTGCATAAAGATGCCAAATGAGAAATGTTGAGTCATTATAATAATGTGGGACCCCGGGGTGGAGCTTTGGGAGTGGGCGGGCTAAAGCTCCATCCCTTTTTATTATATTAGAAAGGGATCTGTATAAATATCTAGATAGTACTGTTGTAGGAAAAAGAAACAAAGGATAAAGTGTTTTCCCCTGTTTCTTTTCTGAGTCGGGAGGAGTGTGAGAATGGATTCAGTACAAGGGACCTCTATCCTGTCTTAAGTCTGTTGCAACAGCATTTTCTCCTTTGTTCCTTCCGTAGCTTTAATTTGTATTTCTTTTATTATCAGGCTGGCCACCTGATATCGTTTTACTTTAGTATACTTTATTTCTATTGTATTCTGTCCTCTCCTAGAAATCCCTTGTCAGAATCCATTCAGCATGCCCTGCCTTCTAGTACCCACGACAGTGGAATACAGTTTGTTTGTCTTAGTTCCTTTAAAGAGAAACAGTGGAAAAGACAAAATTTTCCTCAGACACTGCAGAAACTCTCAGTTAGTGCTTTCAGACAGTAACAACTTTATTTAATGATTTAGAACAGCTACCCACAACTTCCACTTCCTGTTGCTGGCAGCAGCCATTTCATGAGCAGCAGTGAGCTTCCTGAGCTCACTGTATGCTAATATACCTGTTTGACCTCAGCTATTGGTCGACAGGACATATTAGCATAAAGTGAGCTCAGGAAGCTCTCTGCTACTCATGAAATGGTGGCTGCCAGCAACAGAAAGTGAAAGTTGAAGGCCACTGTTTAAATCACTAAAAAATTAATTAGAGTAATTTGTTAAAAAATGTTACTGTCTGAAAGCACTAATCAGGCATTTTTGCAGTGCCTGGGTAAAGCTGTGCCTTTTCCACTGTTTCCCTTTAAGTAGTAAGGAAGTTGCCCACTAATTCAGCTCAACGTTGTGCCTGTAGCTGTAAGTGGAGCTGGCTGCAAACAGTGCCCCCACCAAAACAGTGTACTGTGAGCCAACACTTTGAAGCAGCTCTGTGGGTTTGGCTGCTATTAGTAATGTGTACATTTAAGAAGTTTTTACACATTTCATTAATAAAATTACACCTCATTCGGTGAATTAAAACCTCCAGCTTTAAATCTCTCTTGAAAAGCCAGCTGTATAAGGTCATAAAAGTGCTGCAATTACTTTAATAAAAATAAAACCTTGTTTCAGGTTAAATATTTTATTTACACAGCAGGGTTATTAGCTCCCTCCTGTAACTTCTCCTGTAGCAATGTGTAGCAGTTTCTAGGGGAAGGAAGGGTGGAGAAATAAAACCTCTGGCTGAATATTTGCCTGGCAGTTTGAGATTTCACATACAGCACAGTTTTAACTTCATGAAGTTCAAGTTGCTTATAAGCTTAATTAGAAGCTAAAAATAAATACTGTATGTTATAGTTGCCAGGTTATTTTATGTTGCCTATCGTTCCAAAACATGCTGTAGGAAGGGATAATTATGAACTTGTATGGATTTACCTGGAATGGTTTGTTGCAGGCTGTATTGTTGCTGAGCTAAAGTTCTAAGAGCCCCACCCTTCTCCGAGTTCAGGTCTATACCAGCCAGCTGGCCTTGCTTTGCTATACTTACAGACCTGACACATAAGGGGTGGAGCTTCTGTTAGACATTTTCAGTTATATTCTTTAATTTGTACATTTTATTTCGATTAGGAACCTAAGTTAATATATTAATGGAAAATAACATTATAATTCATGTTTAGAAGTTAATAATTTATTGATTTAAAGACTTTATATACCTTGTGACTCTGATGGGTGGAGAATTAAACTCCTTCCCTATCAGACCCGTATAAATGGAATGCTTTACTTCATTTCAGGAGATAGTTTTGTGAAGAGCAGACAGGTTCTGTTCTGAGTGTTGACACTAGTTGGTTCTAGTATATTTATATATTTTTTTGTATGTTTCTGTTTTTTTTTATTTGTTTTGTCGCTCAGTCCATTGAATAAGTACAAGGAAATAAAACATCGGCTTATCCATAACCTGCTGCCTGGAGTCCTAATTTATCCCACACCTCACAATGACAAGGTTCTGTCTGAAAATCCATTAAATTAACTTCATCAGCCGGGATTATGTCTGTTCCTGGAAGCTGTTGGGCACTTGCCCTGAGGTCATTGAAGACAACGGTTGGAGTATTTATACTTGTTTCTGTGGTATTAAAGGATGTAATGACCTTATCATGGCTTATAGGATGTCCCTTATCTTGCGTATTTAGCATTTTTTCTGGCTGCAAAGGTAAAGGAAAAACATTAGCCCTGGATTGGGAGTCACTTGCAACATGATGTCAAACCCCACGTATAAAGGTATGGTGAAAGACTGTTACAGGATTTAAAGGTATGGTAGCGCAATCTTCATTTGTACTGGGACCCTCAATTCACACAGTTGGTGGTATTTCTGGCATCTTGGGAAATAAATTACCATCATTAGTAGTAATATTAACATCAGTATCACTATTACAGCTATTAAAAATGTCATAGCGATTATTCAGGGGTAGAGTAAAAGTACCAGCCTTGCGGCCCTTTTTTGGAGCTTTATCACTTTGAACCAAAAACTATTCCTCATCAGTGTATTTGTTTCTATTTCTCTGCCCCTTTTTATGTTTGCTTGCAGGCATGTGCAAGAAACGTAGTGCCACCATATGAATTTTCATAAGTGTGCCACTCAGCTTCCAATGCTCTACTCCTCCTTCTTGCAGGCGCTGCCTCACCGCACCAAAAGATGGCCGAGCTGTCTATGACAGCAGTTCAGATGCAGTGGTGTACAGCTGAAAGCAAAAGACCACTACAATCAGCGGTGGTGATGTGTAGGCAATTTGCATACTGCCGTCTGCAGGCAATTTAACATACTGCCGTCGGCAGTATGCAAATTGCCTACACTCAGCACTGCATCTGAACACAGCTGTCATAGACATCTCCCTTATTTTCTAGTTCTCCCCTCCCCAAACACCCAAGTAGCATGCTGGGAGCCCACTCCAGCATGCTCATGCATTCCCCCCTGCACACCGTATGGCCGACGGGGGTGCCCAATCCATCGGCTCCACTGCCCCCCAAACAGACTTCCAGGTGCCACACTGGGAGTCCACCCCAGCGTGGAAAAAGTCTGAATGGTGATGGGGTGACCAATCCCCCATTGGCTCCACTGTACCCTCCCCAAAAAAAAAACACCCCAGCGTGGCAAAAGTCCCGTATCATCTTCTAAAAAAAAAAAAAACACCGGAAAACAAAAAGCGGTCCCTCGTTGACTGTCTTGCCCACTCCCCAACCCATGCCCACCCTCTGCGCACCCACCTCCCTACACCCCCACTCCATACTTACCTCCGAGCCCAGCGATGATCTTCGGTGGACCGGGAGCACGCTGCACTCTTCAAAGCCATCCGCGAACTGAAGAAATGCCGGTAAGCTGTATAATGGCATAAATTTTTTTTTTCAACTTTGGTGCATATCTTGGCCATTTTGGGGAATTTTTTCACCAAATGTTCAACACAGGGTTCTTAGGGCGCCACCTCATGAACTCAGTCATTGTCATTTTGTTATTCGGTCCCAAAAGGTGATTTCGCGGTCACTGCAAGGAACCACCTTTTGGGACCAAGTAACGAAACAACAGCATCACAGTTCATGAGGTAGGCCTCCAAAAATCCTATGTTGAAAATGTGGTGAAAAAAATTCCCAAAAATTGCGCAGTTCCTACCCACACTTGTAACTTTGAGAATTTTTTATATTTTTCACTCCAGATTTCCAACATTGCCATTTTACCACACCTCCTTATGAATAGTATAGCTGTAATTTTTATATCTCACCCAAAATGTGTTTCGCACATGTGGCACATTAGGCGCCGTCAGTGTCTTGAAGTGGCGGCCATACCCGACCGGGGTGGGCGGTGTTGGGAAATACCGGACCGCCTAGCGAATGTGGCCCGATGCCACAAGCGGAGGGTCTTATAGCCCCTGGAAGGTCCGGTATTTCCCAATACCACCCACCCTGGAGGGTATTATTGCTCTTAGAAAATGGCCATTGCAAAGAAAAAATAAATTGGTAACAAATTGTTCACAAATAATTAATTTGAAATAAGTTTAGTAATTAAATAGGTCCTCTGCCTTCATGAGAAGGATTGCTTTTTGTCCTTCTGCAGATCCCATAGTTGGAAAACTGGTTGACTGCAGTTACCACCACCACAGCAGACTGTTTTTTAGTTGAACCTTGTGTCCCCCCCCCCAGTCTTGGAACAGTTGTGTTCATCCTCTACACTGTTTATTTGAGAGTAGTGCTGCTTTTTTATACTGGGGCCAGGAGATGTTGCGATCGGGAGAACGGAGCGTACGAGTCAGAGGCCAGTTGTTCAGGGTGCATTTTCGTTCCGGTCTTCATTGCGTGTTAACAGGAGTCCATTTTCAGTTTTGTATGTGTTTTACAAGCTCCCGATCCTCGCTGACTTCCACGAGTGGCAGTAAAGTTTTGTTTGTTTGTTTTTTTTCCATGGGGTGCTCTTGCCATCGCGATTGGGACAGTGACAGAAAGACTGTAAGGGGAGTCGGGTGAGGAACTGTTTATTTTTCGGGCAAAACTGTTGCAAGTGTGAATGCGGTAGTGGGCGGCTCTTCATGCTGCAGGTGAGAGATGGAAATTAAGTTTCAAAAAAAGCAATTCAGTGGAAACTGTTGGTTTTTGTCTGAGGGATGGTTGTTTACAAACCGAGGAGGGTCAGTGACGCTACTGGGCAACAGAGCAGTGGCATTTTCTTCATTTCCCATACCACTGATAGATGGCCATCTGCCGTACAGAAAGCTAAGAAAGTGCCGCTGCTCTGATGCATCGTGGTGGCGGCACCAGAACTACTGCTCTGGATTTTACATGTTTGAAGCTCTGCTGCATATTTTTCTTAGGGCTGAGGATGTATATGCTTTTTAATTTAGTTCTTATGTTTGCCACAGGAGAAATTGAGGCATTGACCTACTCATTTACTTTTGGTCTCTTAGCAAGCGGGAATCATGACGACTGGCACATTTGAAAATTCGAGGTGTCCAAGAATATGGTTAGTGATGGGGCACCCCAAATTGGCACTTGTTCTTTAGCAGGCTCTATTGAAAAATACCTGCCCGCTAAAGCAAGTGCACTGGCCAATCAGAATACTGGATTTTTGACACCCATTTTCTAAGTAAGCAATAATACCCAACAGGGTGGGCTTTATTGGGAAATACCGGACCGCCCAGGGGTGTAATGAGGCCCGAAGCCGCAGGTGGAGGGTCTTATAGTCCCTGGAAGGTCCAGTATTTCTCAATAAAGCCCACCCTAGAGGGTATTATCGCACTTAGAAAATGGGCACTAAAAAAATAATTTTAATAAAACATTTGTAATAAAATAATTAGTTTTGTAATAAAGTAGTTCCTCAGCCTGCTTAGGAATTATGTGTGTTTCTTTGGGAGCGAATGACTTTTGTCCCAGTGGAGACTCGGTAGTTTACAAAAAAAAGTGGTTGAATACAGTTAAAACGTGTGCGAGTACCGATGGGGGCTTGTTTACTAAGAGAGCCTTGTGGCTCGGTAATTTTATTTTAAACCTGCTTGTGTCCTTCTGTGTGTGAGCAGCACTGCCTAATGGGGTTGATGCAGGAAGCATGGAGGTATGGTTGGAACCATTTGTGGGTCGCTGTCTTTCATTTTCTGTGAGAACTGCATTACCAAGAGTGGTGGACCGTGGCAGAGATGAAATAAATTAAGAATGTCCAAAACAGGTAGATGACAGTATTTTTGATCTGTAGTGATGAAATAGGGTGCTTTAGTTGATAACCCCTACCATTTTGTGATTGGCTCGACTCCCGACACCGAGACCTGTTGCCAGCTTGCTGGAAGTATTTCATCGGCTGGCTTTTGTGGAAGCAGGAGCCGTTACAAGTACTTCTGTCTGTATGCCGATAACAGTGTGTTGTGACACAAAAGCTTACATTTTCTTAAGAAAGTATTTTTTAAAGTTATGGTTTGACTCCATGGTGTGATGCGGAGGGGAGTTCTCGGGGGGGGGGGGGCTGCACCTATCAGTCTCCCGCTAAGCAGGAGATAAAAATGGCGATCAGACAGTTTGAAAATTTGGGGTGCCCAATAATAGACTGAGTAATGCAGCACCCTGAATTGGCACTTATTATTTGGCAGGCTCTATTGAAAAATAAATGCATGCTGAACATGGCTTTTAGCCAATCAGCATGCTTTATTTTTCAAGCCCATTTTCTAAATCAATGTTTGAGACACATTAAGAAAATCATAGTGACATTGTTCATGAGCAGAGGTGTTAAAATGGTTATGTTGAAAATTTGGTGACAAGAGTCCATAAAATGACTCTGTTATGAGCGTGCATTGTGTAATTTCCACGCACCCTTGTAAGTTCACAAATTTGTAATATTTGCAGTTCAGATTTCCAACATTGACATTTTTCCACACCTCCTTATGAACAGTACAGCTGCCATATTTCACACCACATCAAAACAAAGATGCTATCCTAACAGCAAATTTAACACAAGTGGTAAACTCCCCTATCAGTAAAAACTACAAATCAGGGACCAGCACCCTCATTGACTGGATCCTTACCAGCCACCCTACTCGTATAGCCAATGTAAGTGTTCTCCCTGACTCGCTCAGTGATCACTCTCCAATAATATGTACCTGGACAAATAAGTTTCATAAGCCGCCTCCAAAAACATCTATAGCAGAGTCCTACCTTATGGCAACCTTACTCATCTCAAGACCTGTCTTAGGCAGATAGACTGGTCCTTGATTTACAAAACTCAAGATGTTGACCTAGCTCTTGATTACTTTATTACTACTTTCAACACTGCCTGTGACACCTATGCACTAGTAAAAAAGCGCAAAATCAAAGCACTCACAAATCCCTGGCTGACGGCGAAGCTATGCTATTGGCACAACTCAAAAGTAGGGATCACCTCTGGGCCACTGCAAGAGCTACTGACACTCTGTCGGACATCCAAAAATATAAACAGGCTCACAACCACTGTACTAAACAGATCCGCTTGATGAAGAGCTCCTACTTCAAGAATGCCCTCTCCAACTCCTGGGTGAAGGGAAATCCTTCTGGGACAACATAAGAAATATCATGGGTCAGCAGTCCAAATCTCTTCCTACAATAATGAATGTGGATGGAACCACTACATTAGACCCAGCGATCATTGCAAACACCCTAAATGATACCTTCACGGACCTTAGTGGTGTCCTCTCATCTGATTTCTTCACTGATGCTGACCCTCCAATTTCTACTTCTACTACTATTACTGCCTCTCCGGCCAAACCACCCTTCCATTTCAAACTAGTAAAGGCACATGAAGTCTATAAATATGTAAAGAAGGCCATTTCTAAATCCTGAGCAAGCAGCTACACTATTGACCTTAAACTTGTCCCTCACTCTGGAGGAAGTACTGCTCCCCTCACAAAAATTTTCAATCTTCCTCTGCTACAGCCAATTCCCTAGGAAATGGAAGGCTGCAGTTGTCACTCCGTGCATAAAGTGGTGATAAGTCACTGCCTGGTAACTATCGCCCGATATCAATACTACCACTCTCTAAGACCCTTGAACGCTTGGCAGACCAACTTTCAGACTACCTGAAAAGCACAACATCCTATGCACTCAGCAGCATGGATTTAGGAAGGGCACAGCACATCGACTGCCCTACTTGAATTCTCAGGAGCAATCCACAATGCCATGGACAAAGGAAACTTAACTGGAGCAGTCTACATTGACTTAACTAAGGCATTTGATACAGTACACCATGGCCTACTTATCAAACAACTACTATCCCTAGGGCTCTCGCAGGGTCCAGGTGACTGGGTTAAAAATTACCTTGCTCAGCGCTCTCAATCTGTAAAAGTAGCTGGAGTTCTCTCAGACTCAAAACCAGTTCGCTTAGGAGTTCCCCAGGGATCCATCCTTGGCCCCCTCCTTTTCAGCCTTTTCCTAAACTGTCTCCCCAAATCCTGCCCTGAATAAATAATCCTCTATGCTGACGATGCCGTGATTCTTGCCACTCATAAAGATCCGAACCTCTTACGCCTCAACCTTCAGCATGCTTTTTCCAAAGTTGAGATGTGGTTCCTTGAACATAAGCTGGTTCTAAACCACAAAAAAACAATCCATGCTCTTCTCTAACCCGCAAAACAAGAAACGGCAAGTCCCACTCACCATTAATATATACCTGGGAAATACCCTTGAACAAGTGCCAATTTTCAAATATCTTGAAACAACTTTGATCAAGGCCTAACCTTTGCAACTCACATTGATAGTACAGCAAAAATTATTAATCAGCGAATTGGGATTCTGTATCGGAACCGACAGCTCCTTACCCATTCTGCACTGAGGATTGCCATCCAATCCTCTTATCATCTCAGTCGTTGACTATGGCTTAGTTATATACGGATCTGCCACTACTACAGCACTTAGTCGCATTATAACATCCCTAAATAAGGCCTGTCGGCTGCTCACTGGTGCACATCGACGTACCCACACATGTGAACTCTATGCTGACTCAGGTTGATTGCAACTCTCAAACCGGATAAAGTACCTTACCTGCCTGATGGCAAAAAAATCCACTCTGGGCCTCACTCCACCTTGTATCCAAGACCTGTTATGCCCGAGCGCTAGCACCCATTTTACCAGAAGATCAGAACACCGGCCTCCCAAGTCCCCCCGATGCCGGACTTCTCAGGGACAAAGATCATTTGCCTATCGTGCCCCCAGCTGGCTAAATGCCCTCAGCACTCATATTACTGCCTCCACCTCTCTAGGTATTTTCAAATCAAGGCTGTTCTCTCACCTTGCCACCTCCAGCTCCTGTGACTGCCCTGGTTAAACCTCCTATTTTCTCACTACCCACCCTGTTCCGTTATTTGACAAAGACATGTTTGGGAAAGCTTTTCTCCTGCTATTGTCTGCTCCCCACACCTTTCACTTACCCGCTCTGTTCTGGACTTTTTCCCTATTTGTTTCTCCTAATCTGGCATGACCTCTTTCTTGTAGTAGTAATAATGTGATTATTGATATCTCATGTCCTTTTGCACAAATGATTTGATATGTATTTGTATATGTTTTCTCGCTCTTGACACAGCACAAATTGTTGTGTTATCTATGTAACCTTTTTTGTACTGTACCTAATTGATGTGGAACCTTTGTAAAAGAGCCTCTGGCTCAAAGGTAGTAATTCCTAGAACAATAAACTAAACTAAACCCTGGCCGAAATGTGTTTTCCCCACTTACAGTGCAGACTAGCGGTCACTGTGGGAAATTAGTGTTCGTGACAGATTACGAAAATCACAGTGACACTGTTCATGAGCATAGGTCTCAAAATGCCTATGTTGAAAATCTGCTGTAAAACAATCACCAAACTAATTACATTACGGGTGTACATTGTGCAGTTTCTACGCACGCTCGTGACTTCACCCGTTTTTGTATATTTTCACTCCAGATTTTCAACAATGCCATTTTTTACACCTCCTCATGAACAGTAGACCTGTCACTTTTCACATCCTGATCAAAATGTGTTTTCACACCTGTGGTGCCAAATGGCGCAGTCGCTGTGCAAAATCACCTTTCACCTAATGAACTGATAGTGTCACTGTTCATGCGGTTGGGTCACAAACAGCCCATGTGGAAAACTTGGAGTAAAAATACCAAGAAACGCCCAGGGCATAAGGCTTTTTGATGATAACGCCCTACCCTATTTTTACTGACAGGTGTCAGGGGTGTGACTTGGGGTTGTCGACAGTAATGCTCATGCCATACCACCCCCACCCTGCAGCCAGTGACAGGCATCAAGGTGCACCTTGGACCCTTTGCCCCCAGAGTTCACCCCATTCTCCTACACTGTGCCCATTTCAGTGCATTTCCTTATGGCATGAGGTGAGTGTAAAGCCCAAACACCCCAAGGCACACCTCGACACTTGTCAGTGTCTGAAGGGTAGGGTGAGGTGAAATGTCATGACCGTCATGGGCAACGGCCCAAAGGCACACCCCAATGCCTGTCCAGCTCTGCAGAGTGAGGGTGGAGTTGGCATCAGTTGCCATTTCTATACTGCATCTGTCTAACTCCTGCACTGACATTGACAAATGCTTGTTTTATTTTGTCTCAAGCTGGAAGCATTTATAGTATGTATTTCAGTCTGAAATGTGTTGGATAAGGGAACGGGCTCTTTGTTTACTATTTCAGATTCGGGCCTAGATAAACCTGAAACATCTGGTATTTGGTTCTGTATGTTGTCAGGGGAGATTTATTTATTTGTTTAGCTTTTGTTAACCAGGTAAGTACACTAGACAAGACAATTGCCTATTTTCAGGTACTACCCGGGACAGTACAAGAAATATGACGTGGTACAACAAGATACTCTTTAGACATAGTACAACAAGATACACTTTGGGCAATTACACAGTGTCAGGGGAAACAGAAACAACACCTAGTCAGCAGGTACAATGGTCATAACAAAATACAACTGAACACCAAGCTGTGAGCAGCACATTATATACAAGTCATTATACAGTATGAGTCCATTATATACAAAATATATACAATATACGTCCCCAGTAAAGAGAGGCACTGCCAGGGCAATACCCAATACCTAATAAATTGAGTGCAGGACAGAATCCATGCAGACAGGCAGAACATAAGGAGGAAATGTTCAGCACAGGGGGCCAAGTGGGATTACGGAGGCTTAGGACAGCCACACACTGATGACAGCTTTAAGTGTCTCCACAGGGAGGTTCGGAGGCCAGCCTGGGAGGGGGCAGAGTGAACCTGGGCAGGAAAGGAGTTCCATAGTCTGGGAGCACACGAGGCAAAGTCTCTGTCACCCATTTGAGTGCGTGTCACTAGGATCCTTAGAGCAGCAGTGCCCAGGGAACTGAGGGAGTACGAGGGAGAGACCGCTGGAACAAGGAGCTGTGCTAACCCAGGTGGGGTGCTGGTACCAAGGACCTTGCCCATGAAGCCGCCCAGGACACAATTTAAGTAACTGGATGGGGAGAGCTAGTTAAGCCTACTATACAAGTCACAGTGATGGGTGAGTCTAGGGGCAGCAAGCGCAAAACGGCAAATATTGTTGTATGCGACGGTCCATCTGGTGAGGTGGACTTTGGACGTACAGGCAAACAGGAGAAGCCCATAGCAGAAGGAGGAGAGAAACACATCTCTAGCCAATGCAAGGTGATACTAACATCCATTCTTGCAGCCATATCCTGCTGGCTAGATTCTAATCTGATTAACCTGCTGCCATAAGAGGCTATTTCTAGCTCCATTTCTTCAATCCTGTGGCATTTAATGCATGTAAACACCTCTTCTATGCCTAACTTTCTAGTAGTTAAGCCGTACATGTTGCAGGTTGTACATTTAACTCCCCTGATTCTACCATTAATCGTGATATAGACTGTCAGAGTTTCAAACAAGCCGATATATCAACAGTAACAGGAAGAAGTGATTACTTACACCCAGTTATAAGCATAGTCAATTCTCTCACATTTGTGTGTATATTTACATGTTGCTGTAAATATGCTGAAAACACAGGGTGATGCATGCTCACCCTGCTTCGGCTTGCCCTACTCACCGCAGGGCAAGTTTAAATACTTGCTGTGACGTAGAAACATAGAAACATAGAACTTGACAGCAGATAAGGACCACTTGGCCCACCTAGTTTGCCCATTTCACTACCTAATGCATAGGCTGCAGATCCTAGTTAACCAACAGCTTACTTCATCCTATCCCCCACTAGAATTACCTTCTGTCCGTCCCATGCATTCTTGAATTCCCCCACTGTTTTTGAGTCCACTACCTCCTCAGGAAGGCTGTTCCATGTATCCACAACCCTCTCTGTGAAAAAATACTTCCTCACATTACCTTTGAGCTTCAAATTGTGTCCCCTTGTTCTTGCACATCTCTTTTTCTGAAAGATGCTACCCTCTTGTACTCTGTTGATTCCCTTGAACCGCTTGCAAAGGTCACAGAAGGCTCCTTTGGAACAAAATCCCCCAAATTAGTACTTTTAGGTTAAAAATGCAACTCTTAGGTTGTGTAACATAAAATAATAGCACTGTGAAGGGTATAATAAAACTTTGCAGTAAATCCAGCGATTTGTAGTTCCTGAGCTTCCTCAGTGAACTACAGTTGCCTATGTGAATACGGGTGATGGCGTCTTGGACCATCTCTTTAAACTCGGGATCCTTCAGGTGCATGAGGTTAAGTCACCACAAGTTTGTAAGGGACAGTTTGCCTAACTCAAACGTTGCGTAAACTGGGGTAAGGTCTAATAAGAGCGAGGTACCATGAAAAATATCCTGGACTGTGCCCAGATGTTCTGTCGTGGAAAAAATATAGTCCAGGCGGGATACTGTTCCCATCTGCAGGGCAAAATTAGAGTATTGTCTAGTGGTGGGGAAAAAGTATCTCCATAAGTCTATGAATCCTAAATGTGCTAGTGAGTGCTTTAGGGATTTCTGGAGTGGAGATGAGCAGTGGGCCGAAGCGTTAGAGGTGTCTAGTTCAGGTGAAAGTGTAACATTTAAGTCACCACCTAGGATAAGCTGGCCTTTCATGATCAGAAGCAAAAAGTGAGAAAAAAAATGTGCCACTGCCTTTTTAGCACCTGGCAAAAAATATACCGAGGCCAAGGTAACCGGTTTGTTGTATAGTAGGCCACTTGCTATGGTGAAACGGCCATCTGGATCTATTTTCTGGTCATCCAGTGTGAATAGTATGCCCCTGGATATTAATATTGCTGCTCTGTGCCACCTCCCAAATGGATGAGAGGAGGCCACAACAGTGTGGTAACCAAATTTAGAAAACTTGTCATGTTCTGTTGCACAGAGATGAGTTTCTTGAAGGAGTACCACCTCTGGGCGATCTCTCTTAAGGTGTTGGAGTAGTCAGTATCGCTTAACAGGACTGTGTATGCCATTGATGTTAAACAATATGTCCTTGGAAAACTTAGCCATATGCAGTCGGGAAGGGTGGGTCTTGGTGTATGGTGGGTCAGGCCTCCTCACCCCGTGCACATGTCAGATTGAACTGGTGGGAGGAATAATTTGAGAGAAGGGGCCTGGAAGGGGCGCACATTAGAAGAGGGAGAAGAATCAAGGTTAAGTGTTGTACATATGGTGCCAAGAAGGGAGGGAAACAGAATAGGACAAAGAAGGGATATAAAAAGTATTCAATCCTGCTTGATTGCAGGTGTTGTAGCTATGAAGAATGCATACAGTGGTAATACCAAATACAAACATTTAAAACTACCAGAGTGCCAACTGGGCACAACAGTCACATGGTAAACAATCAAAAATACCCATGGGCCCTGTCCATTTACAAACAAGGAAAAAGGAAGAGAGCCTGGGTGACTTCCTAGGTAGGGAGAAAAAACTTTCCTGTATGGCGATAGCTGACTTTTTCCAAGGGGATTAGGTCATGGCCGAGGCAGTGTCTGGGGGGGGTGGTATGTTTCTGTGGTTGCCACGGGACCCATCCCTGTTAGAGTATTTGAGGGTGGGTCAAGATTAGGAGGGATGAGCATTGGACGACGACCTCTCCCTGGCCAGGGTGCCCAGGCTTACTGTAGGGAAGGTTCCTTTCTCTCCCCGCAGAGGCAGGAAGGTGCGATTGTCCCAAGGGATCACAGATACAGCAGGCCTGGTGTGTTCTTATGTACGCAGGGAAGTAGGATCCCCCTCTCTCCCTGGCCAGGCAGTAGAGTTCGCGTAATGCAGCCTCCGGTGCAGTGCACAATGTATCACTGGATTCATAGCGAAGCCCATGGGTCAGACTGCCCTCCTCGAGTAGTTTGAATAAGTGGTGGAAAGTGCCTGGGTGCTCCCCATTCATCCTATATCATTTGGTTGAGAGCAGGAGGGTGCCATATGAACCCGGGCCCTGGGAATGAGATAGTCGAGTGTCTCCCTGTGTGAACGGGACCAGGTGATGGAATTGGGTTAGGTACTTTGCCCATAACAATGGAGGACAGCCTGAGGCCACAGTCCCCATTGACCATATTGCTTTTGTTTATGGGTTTATGGATTGGAGAAATCTAAAGGCTAGGTACCCTAAAACTTTAACCTCTGGTGGGAGAGGGGCAACCACATCACACCTATCTAGCCCTCTATGTTGTAGTTTTAACTTTGCATCAGCATAACCCACCCTATGACTCCCATAGGGGCGTTTGAGTATAGTGAATAGATATGGGCCACATAAGGTGGGCTGCACTGAGGGAAAGTTCCCACCCGAGGTTTGTGATATTATAAATGTGGTAATGCAGTTACAAGGTTCTGCCACTGGGGAGCAATGTGGGCTCATTGAGAGAGGGACCAGGCAGTCATGGAGAATAACAGTAGTCCCCCCACCCCACCACCCCTTGACTCCATGGGCTGTGCTGGACAGAGTGGCTGTGACATTTTATCTAAGTAATCCTGCAGTCCCTCCCATTGCCTAGCTTTCATTAAATGTGGGAGCCGGGGGTCTAAACAGCTCCACATTGCATGGGGAGTGCCCTGGGTCAAGCAGGGGATGCGGGTGAGATGAGGTCTAGGGAGAGAACCACTGCCACCCCACAGGCCTCTGGTTGCCAGGCAATCGCTCAAGGAAGGCTTTGGTTGGTATCCTAGCACTGAGGCTGGCTCGCTGTGATTTTCAGAGACCCGTATAAAACCTGAGGCCCTCCAATAGTGGACAGGGTACTCAGTGTAAAAAGTCATATTCAACCTTTGGGTAGAGAGACCAGCCAGTTTCAGTTTGCTATGGAGTAACCAAAGCAGATTTCGCAAGAGGTCTTACACCACAACCACTGCATGTGGTTCAGCGTTAATTGCTGGGGCCAGAATGTGTTGGTGGTCAACAGTTCCTACAGAGGGGCCCCAGCTTCTGGATGAGTAGGGAACAGCTTAGTACAGTTCAGGTCCTGAGACCTCTCTCAGAACCCGCCATCCCCCGACTCTTGACCCAAGCACACAGTCCATTCATAACGTGATAGGTCTAGGGTTCCAAATGGTGCAACTAAAAGGCTCAACAGTGGTTATAAATTAACAAGAATAAATCTCTGAAAGTAGCTGTACCAGTATAGTTTAGCCCCTGTTCTGACAGCAATCAACTTGATTTGACTGATTTCTCTGAGCAGCAAGGTTATGTAGTTAAACTCACCGGGCTAACCCCCAGAGACTCCCCTTCCTCTGCCAGGGAGAGATCAGTCATTATCTCCCAAAAACCAGAAAGTAGGAAGGCCTGTTAGAAAGTTAAGTCGATTGTGCACTCCAACCAGATAAACAATGAGTGCGGTCGGCTTTACATTATCGCCGTGCAGCAACAACGCAGGGGGTTGCACTCTTACGGGGCTGACTTTTAATGGGGGCTTCAGTCATCTGAACAGCTGTAAAGGCTGACAAGTGTTAACCTACGCAGGAGGTTACGCTGTAACGGTCTCTGCCCGCTGTAGTTCAGCAGTAAGTTGGGCTTGATAGTTATTCCCTCAGACGTTATTGACGCCTGCCAGAAGTAAATGGGCCCAGCACCCGAAACATCTTCTCAATTTGAGGGTGACCGTTCAACCTCTCTCCCTGTAGTCAGGTGTGAAGATTCTCAGAGGGGTAAATCCCAGTGTGCACCCCAGCCAAGGAAAGAGACATCGCAGGCATTTTTCTACAGCGTCACCAGGTGGTGTCAACACAGAGGCTAAGTGCCGACGTGCGTGTTGGGGGATTGAAGGCCTGGCAGGAGTTCAGGGCAGTTGTATTTAATTCTTGGGGCTCATATTAAACCTGTCGCCCACCAGTACACAATCGGGTGCTCAATCTGATCTTAATAATAAAGAAAAACCAAAGATATACAGTATCTAGGGGGCTCCATATGTCTGTAGCTGTTCTTAGGGTTGACACACCTGTACACGTTAAGGAGCTGTAGAATAAAACATTTTGGGCCTGCATTCCAAAATTGGCTAACTGTGCCAAACTGATTACCTTTATTCAACAAGAGTAATTGAAATAGTGAGTCAGGTTCCTGGCCCAACACTTCATCCCAGTGAGGGTCAGTAAACAGTTGCCTCCTTTAACAGCAGAGACATTAAAGTAAGTTAGGCCCATCAGGTGCCATGGCTAAACAGTTAAACAGCATGGCCAGCTATCTCAAAAGCATCAGGCGGCACACCACAAAATTAAAGCACCCACTTGCATTCAGGAAGATGGAGGCCTGGCAAACGTTTGGAGCAATTGTTGAACCTCTTCAATGGTTGCCATGCCCTGTCGTCGGCAGTCATCTCCAGAAGATGTTTTGGACCACATGGTGTACCGCATGTAGGTAGCCTCAGCTTGGTCCTGCTGGTGTTGTGGAAGTGGTACCTATATTCCCTTGTCACTCATTGCTTTAGCCGCTGCCTCTGGCATGGTGAAAGACTGAGGACTGTCAGGGACAATTGCCACCAGACGGGCCGGGTACAGGGTCTGAAACTTAAGCTGCTGAGATCTGAGGACATGGAGGATTGGAGAGTGGGCTTTCCTGGCCATCACCCCCTGGCAAGTAATCATCGTTGAAGTATAGTCTGGTATTGTGGTATGTGATCTGCTGCATCCTTCAGGCTCTTAAGAGAAGATCTTGCTTAGTGCTGTAGCTCAGAAATGTAATTATCACTGAGCGCGGCCCGTCAGTGGGTTGTTGCAGTTTTGGTTGGAGTGCACGATGGGCCCGTTCTATATCAATGGGGTAGCCTGAGTCCAGCTGTAGAAGGTTGCACAATAGGTTCTCCATAAATGCCCCCATGTTCTGACCCTCTGAGTTTTCGGAATTCCATAAATACGTATATTGTTAGAGTGGGATCAGTTTTCAAGATCTTCGCATTTATCTTTCAGCTATTGGCATTGTTGGAGCATGTGCACCAGTATTCTTTCTAGGTGGTCCACTCTAGTGTCTATGGAGCTTGGTTGAGTCTCCAGAGATTGGACCTGGGTTTCAATTTTGGCTAGATCAGCTTTCCATTTCTGTTTGAATTCCTGTACTTCTGAATGGAAGGCCTTGAGTTCTTCTAGGACTGCCATGTTGGGAGGTTGAGTGACAGATGGTGGGGAGGCTGCCATGCCTGGCTGTTGTGGCCTGGGTATCTCCGATTCAGGCTGCATGTCATTGGGTGCCAGAGATGCTGTGGTCTCCGCCACCTGCTTCCTCCTGCCCATCGTTTGATGTAGACTCCTTGGCTATGGTATAGATGAAGTTTGATTTCAATAAATTATAGGTAGGAGAGATTTATATGAGATTTGGGTCAGGAGCTCTCAGCAATGTGCTACATTCCCCAAGAGACTGGAACTGGAAGCGTCACTGATCCTACTTTTGGGTTGTATGGAAGTTTATTTATTTATTTAACAGACTTTAGGATTACAACCTTTGAGTCAGGGACTCATTTACAAAGGATCCGCATCAGAAAAAACAAACATAAACACTTAATACATAAAGACATAGAATGGCAACTAAAGGTTACAGTTTTTTTAGTTGTACAATATTGCAGAATCAAGATCAGCTATACATTGCATTGAACATGTTACCAAGAGCTGTATTTTACAATTTTCAATAGAACATTAAGTTTGCTGATAGAGGGAGGGAGTAACAGGTTTGATATTTACAGTGAAGTAGAGAATTGGACAGATATCTTGTGAGTGCAGCCAAAGGAAGCATTGTTAATAAGTAATGTTTGGTAGCCCTATCGGTAGGAGCTCAGTGACGGGGTGGTCCCGTAAGATGATAGATAGATGACCCAGCACTAGTTGGTACAATGGCAATGCTGTGAAGCGAGAATGTGCTCTTTGAGGGCTGACTTGAAAGGTCCTAATTTGGAGATGGAGGAGATGTCAGAGGGAAGTTCATTGTACCAGGCTGGGGCCCTGTGTGGAAATGAACTTTGGACTAAGGAGGTTCTAACCCTCGGGATGGACCACACCTGTCAGTTGGCAATGCAGGTGTTCACTGAGGTGTGGGAAGATAGGAGAGAGGCAGAAACCTCCAAGGGGGTAAGCCCCAGGTATATTTTCTTTGTGAGGAGACATGTTTGATAAAATAGCTTTTCTTCCAGGGTGAAGAAATTTGTCAGGGCATATAGGGTACAGGTATGGGTGCGCTCGTCTGCCCCAGAGAGGAGTCTGCATGCTTTGTTTATGGCAAAGTGGATTTTGTTAAGGGCTGTGTGGTCAGCAGCCGAGTAGATAGTGAGCCCATAATCGACTAGGGAAAGGACTGAGGAGGTGACAGCTAGATTATGGGCTTCTGGAGGTGTTTTTATTTATTTTATTTCATTTATTTTTATTTTATTTAAACAGCAGTTTGGAAAACCTTTGAGCCATAGGCTCATTTACAAAGGTACCTTGTCACAGTAAGACAAACCAAAATACACAGTATAGCAGTACAACACATAAGTATAACAGTAAAATTAAGACATAGATACAAACAAGCTGGTACAGGTAGGATGGATGCAAACAATACCAGAGTTATGTCGTCCTTAGCAGCTTAGTAATTGTAGAGTAGGCAATCCTTGTGCCGATACAATAGGCCTATACGAACATTCATGGCTGATGATAGAGTGTCAATGTATGAATGGAAGGAGAAGCTGGAATCAAATGTAAGGCCCAAGTATTTTTATGTATGGACCTGTTCTAGAGGAAAGAGAGAGTGGGAGAGGATTGTTAGCTGTGCATTCTTGGCCTTATTCTGTCGGTGAATAAACAGCATAGTCTTTGTCTTTTTTACATTGACCACTTGTCTTTGGTCTATGAACCAGTTTTCAATCTGGTTAAATGCGTGTTGGAGGGAGGACTGCAATACTGTGGGATCTGGGTCTGAGGCAAAAAGAACCGCATCGTCTGCATAGAGTAGCAGGTTGCCGGAGCAGGAATTGGACAAGGTGTTTAGGTAGATGCTGAATAATAGAGGACCGAGGATGGAGCCCTGGGGAACCCCAAAGTGGACTGGCAGGGTGGTTGAGAGGGTGTTGTTTATTTTGACACATTGTGATCTAGCTGTGAGGTAACTGGTAAACCAGGAGATGGATCCTTGGGACAGACCTATGTGACGGAGTGTGCTTAAGAGTAAGGAGTGGGAGACTGTATCAAAGGCCTTTGACAGGTCGATGAAGACAGCTCCAGCTAGATGTTTTCTATCCAGGGCAGAGTGAATAAAATTAGAGAACTCAGTGAGAGCTGTAGTTGTACTGTGCCCAGATCTGAAGCCATGCTGCTCCCTGCAAAGTAAGTTATGAGCAAGCAGGTAGTCAGTGAGTTGGGTGGCTATAATTTTTTCGAGGGCTTTTGAGAGTGGTGGAAGAATGGATATGGGATGGTAGTTACTGGGGGAGGTGCTGTCACCACTCTTCAGTTTTGGGGTGACTGTGGCAGTCTTCCACCCTGGTAGGTTGGCTGATCAGCTGGGTCAGGTCCAGTGCAGTGAAGATGTCCTTGGCGTGGGAAGCCGAACTGGCAAGCCAGTTCACATTAAAGTCTCCAACTATGATGTGTTCCATTTTGGTGGGAAGCTGGAGATGTAGTTAGCAAGGGATTGTATAGCAGGTGCTTGGTTTCTTGGGGGGACATATGCGACAGTAAGAATTACAGGGGCTCTGAAGGGATCTGGAGTAAGTTTTAATGATAAGGCTTGGGCACCATGGTCTAATGGAGGTGTTGGAAGGGCATGGCATATCATGGAGTCATGGACGTACACAGCACACCCTCCACCACGTCCACCACGTTTGCCCATTCTGTCAGCTCTGTGAAGGGTGAAGCCAGGGAGGGCCACCAAAGAGTCAGGTGTTTCTTTGTCAGTGCTAGCACATCTGGCTGATGTTGCAGTATCCAGCAATGGAGACCTGGTGTCTTTTTGGTTAAGCTGCAAATGTTCATTGCAGCTATTGTAAGCCCATGGTGTGATAGGCTTGGGCTGGGTGAGATGGGGGTCGGGTTAGGATGAACATTTCCCGAAATTAGTAGGAGTATGGCAAAGACTCTGAGGAGAGCAAAAGATCGTTGCCTTAATGTCAAGGATAGCTGCTGCCTAGTTATAGTTCGGGTAGTACAAGGGATGACCAGGGTGATAAGGGTTGGAAAAGATGGGAATGTGATCCAGCATGGAGGTTGATGGTGGCACATGACTGCAGGGACATATGTGGGGGGATTGAGGATGCAAGAGAGGTAGTGGCAGCGTGGGTGGCGGTCGGTGATGGTTCATGGGGGTGGGAGGTGTGGAAGTACAGTCAGGGTGCTGTTAACTCCTGAATCTAATCTCTTAGACTTCTTTGATAAAACCTGTCTAGTTCAAGAGCCTTCCCTTGAAAACTACTTCTTTTTCTGTTCTATTAATAAGTTATGTAACTTACAGTATCAGTATTATCTCCTTTTCATCTAATACCTTTGTCACAAATTTGCCACCCATTTTTTTGTAAAAACTGATACATAAAAAGGTGTCTGCAGAAAACAGACTCATAGTCCACACATTTTCGTACTTGAACTGTGCTGCCCTACACTTGATTGTAAATAGGCTGAAGGCCAATAAGTATTTTATCCCTTCCACCAGCACGCTACACATTGGCTGTCTTAGTTTTCACCAACCCCTATAGCTGTCCCTTGCCCTCCTGAAACCTGTTCTCATCTTGGCATTTGCCATATCCCTTGGCAAGCCATTCCATTTATCCACCACTCTTTCCATAAAAAAGTACTTTCTTTCGTCCTTCCTGAATTCACCCCCCCCAACCAGTTTATACTACTGTCTCCTAATTACTGATCCCATTCTATGCTTGGACAGGTCATGACACGGTACCCTGTTTATCCCTTCTAGATACTTAAAGGTTTCTCTCATGTGCCCCCTCTGCTTTCTAGTTTCCAGTGAGTACATGTTCAGGCTAGCTAAATGTTCCTCATATGATTTTCTTTGCTGAGCCTGTGTCATTTTTGTAGCTCACCTCCAGACAGATTTTATGCAACCTTTATCGTTTTTTCAGGTGTGCTCTCCAGAACTGGGCACTGTTTTCCAGGTGTGGTCTCACCAGTAACCTACAACAGTTTTTCTTTTCACCTACTGGAAAACTTTTCCCTATACCACCCCAACATGGTTTGTCTTCCTGAGTGCTCGGGTGCACTGGGTCGTTGACCTGAAGTTCTCACTAATGATGATTCTCCAAATCCCTTTCCTCAGTGGTCAGACTGATTTTTTTCACCCCCATAGCCAGTTACCCACTTTTGGGTTACCCTTGGCTGTGTACATACCTTTGCACTTCTTCACATTAAACTACAGTTGCCATACCTTGGACCACCCCTCCAACTTTTGTGGATTCCTCTTCATGTTACTGACCCCCTCCCTGGAGTCTACCCTGCCACAGAGTTTAGTATCATCTACAAAGAGGCAAAATATTTGATTAATCTTTCCCCTACATTGTAGATGAGCACATTAAACAGTACCGGTTGCAGCATCGACCCCTTTGGTACCTCACTTGTAACCTCCCAGATCACTGGATGTGCCCCATTTACAATTGCTATCTGGGTCCTTCCACCTAGTCAGTTTGCTACCCACATTGTTAGCTTTGCCAAAATGGTCATGTAGATATTCTGCCATGTCTTCTTCCTAGCTGATTTAGGTCTGCTTCAGTTGAGGTATTTAGTAGTCCAATAAACTGCAATTTATTTTTATGTTCGGTATCTGAAGATTTTTTTATCAAGTTTGTGGCTGCACTGTTGCTTTTTCCTCAGCTTCATTTTTGTTCCCCTAAGCCTACATAGACACATGCCAAGTAAAAATTGTAAAGAATGGATGTGATATGCCAAAAGATGGGCAAAAGAACTCGCACCCCTAAATTTCGGCACTGGCTTGTAAGTTGTAGCAGCAGCACCTTTTTAAGAATGAGGAAGTTTCCACTGTTTGGTTGATATCATCTAGTGGATTCAATTTCAAAGTTAAAATGAATTTACCAGAAAATATACTAATACATATTTCATGATCCCCAATCTGGATAAACTCCCAGGTTATTCATTAAATGTGCAGTTTAAAGGAGACTGGAAATGAGATTCACTGAGTCAAAAAAAAAAGGTGGGAATTAATAGAGAAACTCTTTTTTTGTTTGTTATAGTAATGTACAATTGTATCAATTATTTTCTATAATGTATGTGTTATTTATATTTTTTTGAACTAGACGTGAAACAGACTTGTATCAAGAGACATTAAATAGATTTATGACTGCAAGCAATCACTTAGAAAGAAAAGACAGTTATGAATCTTTATTACAAATCCATGGACTCTCAACGTTTAAAGATTAAAATGTATTGTTATTGGGAAAAAATATAATATAGGAAAAACATTATGACTATTTTTAGACATGATGCTATGATATGATCAGTGGTTGGTTTAAAAATGTAAATTTATTATAGAACAAATAGAATTTAGCACAGTGGAACACTGTGACATATAGTCTTTACATACTGTGGCCTCCCATTTGCAATAAGTGGGAAGAAATAAAGAACTGTTTTATAATTAATCATTAATAGAAACATGGAAGCATAGAAAAGTGTCAAACAGAAAAAGATCTGAACAGTCCAACTCATCTGACCCAAGATTCCCTACTCAGAGATAATCTAGTCTCAGTCCTCCCTCTCAATTACTCCTCCCCCGTCTCCACTTCCTGTCTGATAACGCTTACATATGTGTCTCTTTGGCTGTAAATGCAGGAATTGCTGACAGAGAGGTGAGTAGGCACCCAGATTTAATCTAGAGGTATATATATGTATATATCTATATCTGTCATTGCAAAAAACTATGTTAATGCAGACATTCGGGTTGTAGAATGCAAAGTGCACAAAGAAGGGAAATAAAACACATTAGGAATTTGGGTCTCTGCAGTACTGGCGAATCAATGGTGGGGTCTTACTTGGGGTTGTCAACCCTGATGCCCACCCCTCCTTCCAGCCCATAGCCTTCTGTCTGAAGCACAAGATACAACTCCAACCCAGTGCCTCATAGTCATACAGTATGGCCAACATAATCTGTCAGAGCTTTCTTCACGCAGGGCCCATAGGGCCCTGTGTGAAGACATGACATTTGACTTCATCTGATAAGGGGAGGAGGTGGGCATTAAAGTCGACAACCTCAAGTAAGACCCTGTCACTGACTCGCCAATACTCCTGAGACCAAAAACCCCCTTTTTTTTATTTCCCTTCTTTGTACGCTTTGCATTCTAAAAGCCTAATGTTTGCATTAACATACTTTTTTGCAATGAACTTCCCTTCTTTTTCTGATAGTTGAATTGTATCCTCACTGGGACCTGTGCAAAATGAGATGACTACAATATTGGAGACAGTTCTGACCCAGTGCATGGGCCCAATAGGCCTCGGCACACATGCCGATACCTTGTGGGTGAGGATCCCTGATCCACCACAGGGTGTGGCGTCTGCACAAAAACACTGCTCAGTCCCTACCCAGGCTGGGACTGTTGCTGCATGCTGCAGCACTTCCCCCATCAGCCTTGTCCCATTAAATGCTGCATGCTGCAGCGCTTTCCCCATCAGCCTTGTCCCATTAAATGCTGCATGCTGCAGCGCTTCCCCCATCAGTCTTGTCCCATTAAACTGGCTCACTGAGTTCACACCTGAACTTAGCTCACTGGTATGGTAAAGCAGAGTGTTCCCCAGTGGTGCAATGGACATCCCTGCTAACAACATTACTTAATAAATTCTTTGTTTATGTGGTGGGGCCCCAAAAAGGTTATTTTGAAAATTTGGTGAAAAAAATCCTTAAAATGGCAAAGTTATGAACATAAGCACCATTGAAATATATTATATGACACTTACCTTTATTCTTCAGTTCATGGTTCAGCTTTGAAGAGTGCAGATGCATCTTGGGCTACAGAGAGTGATAACATACAATCTTGGCAGGTAAGTATAGGGTAAGGCGGATGTATGGGGTGGTGGGTACTCAGTGGGAAGGTCCGGATTGGGGGGATGGGATGGCAGTGATGACAAGGGACCATTTTCTGTATTTCATGTTAAAAAAAAGACATCAGGGGACTGTTTTTTTTTCAGGATCCAAGAAAACTGATTAAATTATTTTGGGACACTGGGGTAGGCTCCCCAGCGTTCCATGCTGCTGGGGAGGCTTGTAAATGCTGACATGAGGATTGGGCACCCTGACGTCAGCAAGTATTCATAATCCAACAGGCTGTGTGGGGTCGCGCACATCCAACACCAGAGGAGGGTATCCCAGTGTTGGAGTATACAAATAACTAGCTAACTAACTAACTAAATATTAAATACATTGTCACTGGGAATTGCAGCCCCCAGTGTACAGATGTAGTTTAAGGCAAAGCACAGTCAGCATGGTGGGGTTATAATGACAGTAGCCCTGTCCTTGACATACAAGTCATGACGCAGCAGGGATTGCACTATACGACACATCTGTCTTTGGCAGTAAACAGCTGTGTCGTATAGTGCAATCAGCTGTTATTGCAAAAGTTCAGCTATCCTTAGAACCCCCACTGAACCCATCTACATGAAATCTTCAGGATCAAACGATCCTGGCACAGAGGCTGTGCTTTCCACATTTCATGTACATCAGTTGAACAGGGGCAAAGTTATTTAGGTGCAAATATTGGGGTTTAAAATGAAAGTACTTAATCAACCCTAATATACAGGTGTGACCGCGGCTGTATAATATTTCTGTAGCGCTCCACATTGCCAATGGAAAATCAACCATTGACAATGTTGGTGCTAACAGAAAAGGAAATTATGGTAAGCATGAAGACATTTCTTCTTCATATTTATATTTTCTCTCCATACTTACAGTAGTAGTTTAAGTGGGAAGGAAAAAGATTTTAGTCAGTGTTTGGAGCACTTGTCTTTAAATTTTTAACTTGCAGTGTAGGGAACCTAGCTCAGAAAATTTATCTTGGGTGAGCAGATTAAGAAAGTCCTGTGAATCATGTGTGTGATTGGGGGCAGAGCTGTTAGAGGCTTAGTGCCTTCTAACAAGAGCACTATTAAAGACACCTTTGCCTAGCATGTCCCATCAATTTTCAATTCGATTGAATCAATTTTTATTTTACCAGGAATAACACCATTGAGCAAGTTCATTTGCAAGGTGGTCCAGGAAGGACTCAACAAAAGAAAGAGAATTTCAGTACATACATTATTTAAAAGCAATGCAGTAGACACTGTAGAGCAGAGTAGTAGGTTTCATTACAACAGAGGGAAGGCAACAGTAGAAAAGCATTTCAATACATAGAATGTTTGAGTCAAATAACAAGACAAATAAAAAGGAAAAAAACATCATGCTCATGTCCCAGCACATGAATGAGACAGTGCAGGAGTAGAACATCCACCTTAAGGCATCTGCAGGCTTCCACAGTCTGCAGGAGACCCTTCAGGGGGAATACCAGGCCAAGGTAGGAGATAACACAGTACTGTGTACGGTTATACCAGAATACACAGCTTCAGGTTAAGTAGGTACAGGTTACATAGATACATAGATACATAGACAGTGTCGGCAGATAAGGGCCTATGACCCACCCAGTCTGCCCATTTGAGCTTGTAAGTTCAGTTTGTTTTCCTAGAAGTCTGTTGCACCTTACCCCTGACCTCCAGAATTCCTGTATGTCTATCCCATGCATTCTTAAATCCCGTGATTGTTTCAGCCCCCACCACTTCCTCTGGCAGGGTGTTCCACTTGTCCACCACCCGTTCTGTGAAGAAATTCTTTCTCATGTTTCCTCTGAATCGTCCTCCCTCCAACTTCATCCCATGCCCTCTAGTCCTGGAACATCTTTTTCGCTTAAATATAGTGTTTTCTTGCACCCTGTTCCTCCCTGTAAGATACTTGTATGTCTCTATCATATCCCCTCTCTCCCTCCTTGTGGGGTAACAACTATGGGGTAGAAAGTAGTAGACATCAGGAAGGTAGCAACTGCTAGAAGGGTCAAAATGGAAAGTAAGAGACACTCTGTCTAGGGTAGCTAAATACATTTCAAACAGAAAAAGGAAAAGGTAGGAAGTCAAAGGACATAGAAAGGAGTCAGGAAAGTATAGAAAAGATTCAACAGAAAAAACAGACAGACAGAAAGTTTAAGAAAGGAGAGAGCATTAAGTGATGCATTGCAATGGGTGTGGAGTCACAGTATTCTAGGACACATTCTGGAGACTGAAGTGCTACCCCATTTGAGCTTACCTCTCTCAGCTGAGGGCAGAAATTGCTGGACTCTACGTCAAACTGGCAAAAGTGCAGGGAACCTTCTGCCACACCCAGGCATCACCAAGTCTGCCACCACTTCTCCAGAGAATGCCTAGGCAGAGGCAGAGTGATTGGACCTTGGTGAGCTCTGAGAGGGTGGGGATGGCAGGAAGGAAATACACTCCTTGACCTGCAGCACTGCACAATTCCTTCGCCATACTGGTGGGATGGGGCAGCCAGGAAGAGGCCCCCACAGCAATGGGAAGGAAGGAAGGAAGGAAGTGGGGTCCACAGAAGGGGAGGCCCCAAGGAGGGAAAAAGAGATCCCCAGCCAAGGAGGAAGCAGGTGCTGGTGGAAGATTCTGTCATTAGGGGGACAGAACTGGGAGCAGAGAGGTAGGGAGAAGGAGGTGAGATTCCTCCCTGGTGCTTCAGCTTGGAGGGATGGAGAGTAGATCCCAAGGATCCCTAGAGTGACAGGAGATGGGAGGGACCTAGATATTACTTATTATAACTTTTTTAGATAAGGGTGGATGTGCACCATTTGGCGCTTCTAGTCCCCCCCCACCCCCAATAACAGTGGTCAAATACTTAGATCCCAAGAATTTATTTCAATTTCAAGTTTTTTTTTTTAAGTTATTTAATGCAGGTGCATCCACAATCTATTGGGGCAAACTGTTCCAGAATTTAAACACTTTTATTTATGTATGTGTGTATGTATGTGTGTATTTATGTATGTATGTATGTATGTATGTATGTGTGTATGTATGTACTGTATGTATGTGTGTATGTATGTACATGTGTATGTATGTACTGTATGTGTGTATGTATGTATGTACTGTATGTACATATGTGTGTATGTGTATGTATGTATGTATGTGTGTATGTGTGTATGTACGTATGTATGTACTGTATGTATGTACTCTATGTATGTATGTGTGTTTGTGTGTATGTATGTGTGTATGTATGTATGTGTGTATGTACTGTATGTATGTGTGTGTGTGTATGTATGTATGTATGTGTTTATGTATGTATGTACTGTATGTATGTATTTATGTATGTATGTATGTATTTATTTATGTCTTTGATAACCAGCTGAGCAGGCTGATCCAGAGGACTGTTTTCAGTTGCTACCCAGGCCATCAGGGTGGCAAACACAACAAACATCAATACAATACAGAGATACAATTAGAACAAAACAGGACTGCCAAAAACACTTGGTATGAAGTCAAATTACACAGTACAAATATTTCAGAGAAACCGGTACATACTGGTGTATTGACACATTAAGTGGCTATGCAATATAAAAGGCTTAACATGATGATTATGGTAAAGTATTACATGCAATGTACATACAGTCACTGGGGAGCCAGGGAAATAAATACAGTTAAAATGAAGATTCAGTCTTGAACCCCTCCTGTTGGTTCTGAATGGTTTCCACAGTAATTGTTTATAATGTATGGTAAGTGCCTATTAACCACCATAATCAGCAGTTACACTGCTTTGTTATGCACTGTTTAGAATTTTAAGAGTTGTTAACCGCTTAATCTGGTTCAAGGTCAGTTGGCATTCATCTGTATCCCCCCTCCCCCGGGTCGTGCCTGAAAATAGGCAGGATTTGTCTAGTGCACTTACCCGGTCAACAAAAGCTAATAATAACCACACTTCAGAACTTCCAAACAGTGGCAAAACAAAAAAGAATGCACCAGAGTTCCATAATTCTCACACATAGAATGCAAACAGTGTTTTTTTGACCATACGCTATAAAAGATGATGGCTGGTGATTGGGTGACAACCATGCTGAAATCTCCTCTCGTGGTTGCTAGGGCTACAGTAAACCTCTCGAGCTGCGCTCTCGAGGTTTACCATGCTGCCCTAGCAACCACTCGAGGTGATTACAGCATGGTTATCACCTGATCCCCAGCCATTATCCTCTATATTATGGAACCTGATGTTATGCTATGTTCCGTTTCCCTTAATGTAAATCCTAGGTTCACTAAGCCATTTATATTATTAAATTGGTTGTAGACAAGTATTATGTCACCTCTTAGACACCTCCTCTGTAGACCATGCAGCCCTAACTTTGTAAGCTTAGCTTTGTAGTTCAGTGATTTACAACCACAAATGACTGTTGTGTAGTGCCTCTGAACTTTTTCAACTGATGTTATATAAGTCTTTAAACATGGTGACCTTAGTTGTGAACAGTAGTCTAAACATGGACAAGCTAATGCTCTGTACAGTGGTAGTAGAACAGTACTGTGTTTGCTGACAAAGTTTTTATTTATTTATTTTTTATTTATTTATTAAAATCTTGGAAATTACATACCTATGAGTCAGGGACTCGTTTACAAAGGCTCCACATCAAAAATAAATTCACAATAGACAATGCAAGACAACAGACTATACAAAATACAGTTGGTGTACAAGGGGAGGCAAAAAACACAGTAATGCAAGGAATAAAACACACACAATGCAAACTAACAGCATAGCATTTGAACATAACAGTACAAAGCAACAAAAGTGCTATATTCAAACGTGGCATAAGGAAATAAAATGATCAGCAAGGAAAGAGTAAGAAGCAAGGATAAATAGAGTAGGTGTGGTATAGTGTCAAAAACACTAGGAGTGATTTTAAGAGAGAGAGAGTACTAAGATCACCAATGGAGACAGGGGCATAAACAGACAGGCGGGAGCAAGGACAATAGTGACCAGACATTAGTGGATAGGTAGTCCAGTGGACATTGTCGAACATATTAGTAAGGAGGAAAGCAACATCTAATACAGATCAGAATTATATGTGCTTTTGCAAATACTGACAAACAATGGGACCTGAATGATAAGTTGTTCTGTTTAATGACACCCAAATATTTTTCCTCGGTTACAGTCTTTAGCTGAATACAACCGAGCTTGTATGGGAATCTGATATTTTACTTCCCATGTGTGTCACCACACATTTACTAGGGTTAAACACCATACCCCAGTTTTCAGCCCATTTTGTGATAGTGTCTAAGTTGGCCTGTATCTTGTTAGTGTCCAAGATGTTGCCAGCTCTGCCCCCAATCTTAGTGTCATCTGAAAATTTGTTGACATTACTGTGTAGACCATGATGTAAGTCAATGATATAGACAATAAACAGTAAGGAGCCCAATACTGAGCCCTGAGGGACACCACTAGTGACCTCTATATAGTCTGATGATCAACCATCATCTCTCAGTCTCTGTCGTCTTCCCTCCAACCAACTCTCTACCCAATGAACCCCATTTTTATTTATTTGTAATTCTAAGTTACCCAGCTTCATGATTAGTTTTCCATGTGGTACCCTGTCGCATGCCTTGCTAAGGTCTAAATAGATCACATTGCAGGGCGCATTATTGTTTTGTAGATAGCTAAGTGGTTCGTAGAATAAAATAAGGTTAGTCGCACATGAACATCCTTTAGTGAAGCCATGTTGGGTTTCATCATTTAAGTTAAACTTATTTATATGATCTTCTATGTAACTCTAATAGTTTTTCCATTATTTTTCCTAAGAGAGAGGCTAGGCTTATGGACCTGTAATTGCTGATATCCTGTTTAGACCCTTTTAAAAAAGGTGTAATCCCTTCCTTCCAATCATTTGGCACCATTCCAGTACATAAAAGAAGTATAAAAAATCTCGCTTAGGGGTTCACAGATGATGTTAGCCAGATTTTTAATGAGGGGAGGATGTACTTTGTCAGTTCCTGGTAACTTACAGGGATCAATCTTAAGAAGTTCCTTCCTAATCATTTCTGATGAAAAGAAAGGAAAACAAATGAATGGGTCAGTATGTATGTCTGTATAGTTATTTATTGTCTCTAAACCAGCATATGCCTTCTCTGTATTGAAACAAGTTGCAAAGTTTTTGTTTAATTCTAGGTGCCAAAGTGAAAAAATACCTATGCACAGAAAATAAAGAGAGGGTGCATCACCTAACTGAGACCTGGAAGTACTCAAATTATACTCAATTATACTCAAATTATTAACTCCACAACCTTCTTTAAAAGGTGAGCAACTCAGGGAACGGGCACTTATCCAAGACACTAATGTTCGTGGATTTGAAATTTTTCTTATGTCATCCAGTTTTTCTTCACAAGGGCCTGATTTATAAACTCTATATGATGTTTTTTTAAGTTTCTGATTTTCTTTTTAATGTCCACATTAGCCATTTTGGTTTAATGTTAGTACTTTGGGATGTTGTTCTTTTCGGTACCCATTTTTCTTGACATTCAAGTAATTTGTCCCTAAGTATAACCCATTTTGTTTCTACAGACTGATTAGTACAGGCTGTACTCCAGTCCCAGTGTATTAAATCCTCCCTCATAGAAGTATAATCTGCATTCCTATAGTCACACTGAGTTATACTGTTTGTTGTGGTAACCGGTTGCTTATGTGTATCTACCAGCAGCATACAGTGGTCGCTGTTTCCAAGAGGTTCCAGTACATTACACTGTATTGCCCTGTCTTTCACATTTGTTAGCACCAAATCTAGGATGCTGTCTCCCCTAGTGGGTGTAGATACAAGCTGTTCTAATTCACATTCATTGATCACATCTAATAGATCGGCCCCAATGTGGCTACTTGCCATTTTACTTTCCCACTTAATTGATGAGATGTTAAAATCACCCAAGACCAGAACATCTTCATTAGTGGAGCACATGTTACAGACCATATGGAATAGTTTAGTATTATAATCATCATCTGAGTCTGGTGGCCTGTAACATGTTTCTATGACTATGGGTTAGGTTTACTCTCGGTTTCAACCCAGATGTTTTCAATGGTCTCCTCTTCAGTTACACCTTTGGGGTTAATTTCCAGATGTTTTAGTAAGTTATTTGCATATATAGCAACACTTCCCCCTCTTCTTTCTTTCTTATTAGCTTTATGTAAAACATGTAAAACAAAGCCTTCCAATTGATGTCCCCAGTCATTTACATCCTGACACTAAGTTTCCATAACTGATATGATATCACAATGGTTTTTATTATGCTCTGCCATTAATAACTCCCTGTTTTGTGTTCATGCTTCTTGCATTTAAGGATAACATTTTCAAATCTAATTTGTAAGAACTGTATGGTTGTTATGTGTTTTGAAATGAAGGGCGATCTAGTGTAGATGTTTGACTGTATAATGGAAAATTGTTTGGTAACTTAATTCCCCTTCCCCCACATTTAGTTTAAAGCAGCAGTACTAGATAAAAATAATCAGATATTTTGCAATAGTTTGTTTCCTGTACTCTGTTGAGCACTTACATGGTAATCTTTCTTGTTTTCACTGTACTATCACCCCGTAATTTGCTCCAGGTTTCTTTGTTTCTGTTTACATTTCTCCCACCTGCCATGTTGAACCGGAACCCTCTGCTGTCAAACACAAATGCACGTAACTCGCAGCACTACATAGGGACAGCAGGAATGTGCAGCACAGGGTCTCACGGAAGTAAACAAAAGCTGTGATGCAACGTGACGGGGTAGCTTGGCTGCAAATTAGGCAGCAGCCATAGTTACTGGAGATTCACAACAATGGAAATAAATTTTAAATATCTAAAAAACTAAAGATTGCTAGAAACATAGAAACATAGAATTTGGCGGCAGATAAGAACCGCTTGGCCCACCCAGTCTTCCCATTTCCCTACCTAATGGATAAGCTGCAGATCCTAGTTAACCAACAGCCTACTTCCTCCTATCCCCAACCCCTAGAATTGCCTTATGTCTGTCCCATGCATTCTTGAATTCCCCCACTGTTTTTGACCCCACAACCTCTTCAGGAAGGCCATTCCATGCATCCACTACCCTCTCCATGAAAAAATACTTCCTCACATTACCTCTGAGATGTCCCCCTTCTATCTTCAAATTGTGCCCCCTTGTTCTTGCACATCTAGAATAAAATATTTACAGATATAGAACCCCAAACTATGGCTGCATGCTTCCAGCCAAAAACCGAATATTGGTAATCACTTCCTGATTATCTAATACTGCTGCTTTAAACTGTATCTAATGGCAGTAAGAATTCTGTCCCTCAGAACTGATGAGCTCCTTCTAGTTAAGTGAATTCCATCGCTTCTATAAAGGCCACTTCTGTTGTTGAACATCTGCCACTGTCTGATAAATTTAAAACCTTCATTCACTGCACAGGAGCGTAGCCATTTATTAGGTCTGGTGATATGTTCTTTTAATCTCATGTCTGATCTCACAAGCGCTAGGATTTCTGACAGCATCACTTTACATTTTAGATCCCTTAGGAATCTTGCCATGGACCTGAATTCTCGCACTATTTGTTCTGTAGTTTTTCCTAGGTTGTTTATTCCAGTGTGGATGACTACAACTGGTGGTATTTCTTGTTTCTTTATTAGTTTAGTCAAGCCAATTCATATGTCCTTTAGACGTGCACCCTGGCAAACAGGTTACTTGGGTGTTTGTTTTGTTCTTCTGCAGATAACTGTCAGTATATCTCAAGATAGAGTCCCCAGTTACCAAAATCTGGGGTGTTTTAGTATGGTTTACATCATCTGGGGTACAGGATTGTGTTTGTGGTTCTAGTGCAGTCATTTCCATGTTAGTAGGAGTGCTACCTTGTTGTTCAGTGCTGTTAACTGATTCCACTATCTGCCTTTCACTGAGCGTTGTTTCAGTTCAATTCCTCACCTTCCCTATCTGTTAGTGGACAGTATCTATTTCTTGTCACTAGTTCTGTAGGGTATTCCAGCGCATCTCTTCCCTGTTTTTTCTTCTTCACTGAGGAAACTAAACACCAATCGTTCCCTGTATTATCATCACCAGAAGTACATTTCCTTTTGGTGCCAAAGTCTTGAGCGTTCTCATGTTCTGCTGTACAATTTGGATTGTTATTGTACTTTTTTTTCCAATTCTTTTTCCCTCCGGTCACTGGCCCCACTGGGATCTCCCTCAGACATGGCCATCTGTCAGTCGGTCTTTCTCCTGCCTGGCCCGAGACCCTCCCAGATCAGGCCCCCCCTCTGGAGCCCCCACCAACACCCCAGCCTGCCCACTGCCAGGCTTGTATTCCCCTCAAGGTGGGACCGTCAATCCTTTACTGTGGCACCCTTTCTCTGAATCTAGTCAGCAGGCAGAGAGTGGAGGAGGAATCGGAGGCCATGAAATGGGCAGGGTCCGGCAACAGGCGTGGGGGGCCAACTGCAGGGCCCATCGTCATCCTCCTGGAGTCCAGGGTTTTTCCTTGTTCTGGTACCCCTGGAGGTGTGGACATGCACTGGTGTCCAGTGGCAGCTGGCATGCTCCCGCACCTGCTCACACAATGTCTGCCATTGCCTCCTCCACTGTGTGCATGTCCCCCAACTGTAGTGCCTCCAGTCTTCACTGGGAGCCACTAGATGCCAGGGAACCACTGCACACCCTCCCCGGGAGAGGAGAGCAGTCCTCTGCATGCTCAATTCTCTCCTTCCCATCCAATCCCTGGCACCTCAAGTTCACTCCTGAACCCGGGTAGCCAGCATGTCATGAGGTAAGGTAGATGCCTCAGACCCCAGTGCCACTGGGCCTGCCTGGATTGTTATTATTAATTGCCTTAATTCTGACAGCAATTTTGTTTTGTGATTATTCCAATAGTTCCAGCTTGGCAGAAAATGTACTTAGTTCTAACTTTAATTCCATGTTGTTTTTGCACATATTGCAGATAAACCTGCACTTATCAGAGACCTTTTCAACTAATAAATACATAAAACAGCTACTGCACTGTAGTACAATATCCCCATTTAACATAATTATAGTATTCTGCATTTTCTTTTAGACTGTGAACAACGGGGGAGCGGGGGTATTTAACACAAGTTGTAAAAACATTGACAAACCTTGAGTATTTTAGTTTTAAATAAATGGAGATAGTTTTGTGCCTGCTTCCCTGTCTTCCTCAGCTGATGCAAGCAAACACCACTGGCCTCTGACTGCATTGCCTCCACTCGCTGAGGCATTTAATTTGTAATCCCTCCTCACTAGAAGTGCTCAGTTTGGCTTCTGGAATAGCACTCCCACTGAAATGCCTTGTGATGTTAAAAGTTTAAATTTTAAAAGCGTTTGAAGTTACTCAAGCTCGTGGGGAAAAGTAGGTAATTTCCCACAGTGGAGTGCTAAAGGGCACCACACCACAGAAAGTCATTGCCCACCTAGGTACAAATGAGCTGGCAAGGGATAGGTTAGGGGTAGTGTAGGGTAATTTCAGGGAGCAGGGGAGGGGTCTGTAGCACTCCAGTTTGTTGTATCACTGTATATATTTCTGCCTTGTACCTCTTGCTTATTTTGCAGTACTGTATTGTTTGTACTTCAATTTGTTGTATCACTGTATATATTTCTGCCTTGTACTGATATGTGTGAATGCCCAGGCTCATCTTGTAAATGAGTTCTTCTCAATGATGCTGACCTGGTTAAATAAAGACCGATTGATTGATTAATTGATTGATTGAAGCAGGTAACATGCACAGTGGCATTTGCCAAGGTGTTACCTGTGTACAGCTGAGAAGAGCAAAGGGCACTCTGCTCCAAGGCTTTTTACAATTGGTTGAAGGCATGGTGCATGGAGGAGGGCTTCTGCTATATTGACAACTGGGAAACAGCCAGGGAGGATATGGGCCTCTATAGAGGAGATGACCTGCATCCTTCCAAGAGGGGGACCATAGTCCTTTGTGGGAGGTTTAAATGCTACTTTGATGAGCATCTAAATTAGCTTGGCAGAGCTTGTTATACCAAAGAAGGCAAAGACTGCCTCTCCCCAGATGATGAAGCAACAAGGTGGGAGGGCCTGAAGGGAGGAAGATCCCCCTGAGCAGGGGTGCAGGAAACAAGGAGTGGGGACAAGATGAAGGACAAGGGGGCTATAAATCAGGATAGCAAGAAGAAAGGAGTAAAGGAAGTCGGTAACAGGGTAACAAGGGAAGAGGGGGGTCAAGGGGAGCTTCAGGAAACAGCAGAGGCAGGAGTGGGGGAGAAAGCAGGGAAGCAGGCAGGGGGTAGGGTATGGAGAGTCATGTGTGCCAATGCAGGAGGTCTGGGAATAAAATTCCAGACCTGGAGGGCATCATGGAGGAGACTAGTCTGGATCTGGGGGCCATAACGGGGTCATGGTGCGCTGACAACAATGGCTGGGATGTGGCTTACCAGAATACTCTCTGTTCAGGAGAGACAGGGAAAGGAAGAGGGGAGGAGGGGTTGTACCATGTGTTAAGTTAGTTAAAATGTTATTTTTATACAGGATGAAACTTTGGGTCCGAAGGTCTTATTTACAAAGTTGTTCTGTGTACATATAAGACACACTTAAAATGAACAAACAATAGATTCATGTGATAACATAAAATATACATATATTGTACAGATATTTAACACTTAATAGTCAAATACAAATAGTGAGATACAAGATGAAGCACCATTTTTAATAACAGTTGCATTCTTGTGTTATGCTCATGTTCAGTTGGGATTTGAAAGTAGAAACTTTTGTCAAATTCCTGATTGTTGGTGATAATTCATTCCAGATTCTGGCCATATGATACTGGAAAGCCATGCTGCCATACCGGGTGTTGATTTTAGGGATTTGTATGCCCCTGTGGACTACCTCCCTCATTCCATTACGTTGTGTCCCACAGTTTTGCTGTACATTAAGATTTCCTGTTATCAAACCCTTTTGAATTTTAAAAATAAATACTGAATATTGTTTCCTAAGTCATATTTCTGTACTGTCCTACTTAAGAGCATTATAAATCTGGCAATGATGTGTCCTGAATGGACAGTGGAGAACAAATATTGCCAGACAGTTGTAGGATTTATTAACTTTATCTGTTTTAGTTCTGCAAAACCATAGACCAAATTACCATATTCTAATACTGGAATTATTAACTGTTCTGCAATTTTTTTCCTTGTCTGATAAGACACTGTCGATGAAGATCACCGTAAGGCACCAATCCTTGAATTAACTCTTTTTGTTATGTAATCTATGTGTGCATTACATGTAAGTGAATTATCTATGATCACGCCTAAATATTTGTACTGATTAGTTACTTTTAGTATCTGATTCATTCTTGTTACAATCCCTGGGTATTGACTGGGGCAGCTACTGTTCTTTCTTTTTTTATGAAAAAAACATTACTTGTGTTTTCTTTTGACTCATGACAAACTTTGATTCAATAAACCAATCCTGCAAGATATTAAAATCTAACTGAAGTTTTTCCAATAACTGATCTTGCGTTTTTGCTGTGGCTAGCAAGACAGTATCATCTTCATAAAGCCTTATCTGTGAATTTACATATTTTAATTCAGATTAGATCATTTACATAAATCAAAAAACAGCAGGGTCCCAGTATTGACCCTTGAGGATACACCTCTTTTCAGGTGACTCAGGTCGACTTCTACCCATTGTTTACGGTCCCCCAGATATGATTTGAACAATTGTAAGGTTCTTGGGGCTATTCATATCCTTTCCATTCTCTCAATGAATATATGGTGGTTCACCAAATCAAAGGCTTTGGACAGGTCGAAGAACACCGTGCCCGCGGATTCCCCTGCATCCAAGGGTTTTGCCACCATATCTACAAAGTCCACGAGCACAGTGCCCATCGAATGCCGTGTCTAAAAGCCATGTTGGACATTGGACAACTTTGAATACTTTTCTAGGTATTCATAGAGTTGGTTATATACCCTCCTCTCCATTAACTTTGAGAGAATGGGAAGGACTGCAATAGGCCAATAATTTGATGGGTCATCTGATTTACCTCCTTTGAAAATAGGAACAATATTTGCAATCTTCCACAAATCAGGAAGTAGATTCTCTATCAGACTTTGGTTAAACAGACTAGTCAGCACTGGTGAAATTATTTCTATTGCATCTTTTAAGAATTTTATTTCTATCATGTCAAGACCATAGGATTTTTTTAGGGTTCAGCTTTTTGATCACATCTCTCACCTCCTTTTTCTTTAGTATCCTGAAATAGAATGGGGGGACTTTGATTTTTCTCATCCTGCTCTATTTTCCCTAAATTGGTTTGTTGTACTGTTGGGTATTTCAATATCAGGCAGGGTAATAAAGTAGTGGTTCAAGAATTGAGCTACCACTGTAGGCTCCATAGATTCCCCTTTACCATTGGCCATTTTAATATCTGGCCCTGCTCCAATAGGATTTTCAAAATCTTTTATAATATCTCAGTACTGTTTAGGGTGTGTAACATTCTCAACCTTATTGTTATAAAAGTTTTTCCTTGCCTGTTTTATTAACTTTTTACATTTATTCCTGTGCTTCTTATAGCCATCCCAAACTGTCCCATTTTTAGTTTTCTGTGCTTTTTTCCAGGCTCAGTCCCTAATACGTATCTGTTTCCTTAGTAATTCATTTACCCATGGTAGGTGTTTTTTTTGGCAATTTGTGGGTTTTATAGGGTGCATGCTGGTTGCAAATATTTAAGAAAGTTTCAGAAAACTCTTTAACTCCAAAATTTATATCTGGAATTATTTGCAATCTGTGCCATTTCTCCAGACCTATGTAATGCCCCAAAGTAAGGGGCTAAAACAATGGGGGCATCACAGAAATGCAGAGGGTCTGAGAATTCCCCAGGGGTCCCTGTTGTGTTGTGGGGTATGAGGGCTTGAGTTGTGGGAGCCCCTTATAGAGTCTTCCCCTCTCCAGCGCATCATTAGGCAGGGCACTTTGTGGAAAAAAAGAAAACAAATTTTTTCTCTCTCTCGCTCTTTTCTGCCTGCTCCATTCCACCCCCCCTCCTAGAGCAGGCAGCATGAGAGTGGGCACCCATGCACTGGGACCGCTGTCTCTGTCCAGCACGTGGTGCCCCATTTGAATCCCTGGCCGTTTGTGTGGACACGGGTTCAGGGTTCTGGAATTAGAACCCCGAGCGCTTTTTCAAACTAGTGAAGCCGTTTTCATTGTTAGTTCAGGCTGGGCTGTAGAGAGAGAGAGAGGGACCTACAGACTGTGACAGAGACAAGGGCTTACTTGGTGGTTGAAGCCATCTCATCAACTCTGCACTGGTTCCCCCTCATCCAGCCAGTGAAGATTCCTGTGGTGCTGCTGTCCTGTGGTTGAGTCTGGCAGGAAGAAAAAAACATAAGCTTGGTCCTCTTCATCGGGTGTGGGCTCTGTTTGGCCCCATTTTTGTTTTCCTTGTGCCAGTATGTTCAGTCCCTCATTGGTGGTATCAGAAGAGCCGTGTTGTATCACAAAAATACTGTCGGCCCTCCCGAGGCCCCCAGTCACCCACCGCTCTGCCTGCTGCCACTCTATGCATCCTTCCCTCTGCCAGCAAAAGACCTCCCACCTCCCGAGCAGCTTCTTCACCCTGGGCCAGGGCAGTGAGTCAGCAGCAGCACAGGAGAAGAGTGCTGTCCACCTGAATTGAACTAAAAAGTTTATTTTATTTTGTTAATTGAGCTGCAAGGGTGCTTGAAGTGACAGCCAGGAAGAGGGGGTTGGCCTGAAATTTTAATATTGGGGCAAGCAATGTCCATGGTGAGGGGCTCAGCAAAAAGTCTCTTAGGTGAAACTTATAAATATTTATGAAAAGGGGCAGTGCAGAGGAGGGGCAGCCCCAAGTGATTGATAGGCACGTCTACAGAATTAAAGAATTAAAGGGGCCCAGCAAGTAGACCCACAGTATTCTGAAGGGCAGCATAGGCCCTAGTATTTAAAGGGGCAAGTTAGGCCCAGCAGACTTAAAGGAGGCCCAGCAGATCCAATGGGGGCCTCACTGGTGTAGCAGAAGGGGCAATGTCGGCCCAGTGGTGAAAAGGGGTGGTAAAGGCCCCAAGGTATTAACTGGGCAGTACAGGCTCCAGCATTGAAGGGACAACACCAGGCCCCAGGTAATTACAGTGGCAAGATAGGCCCCAGCATTAGAGGGCACAGCCATTCACAGAGTCCCACAGCAGTAAAGGGCAAAGAAGGCTCAGGTGGGAAAAGGGCATCGCAGGCCCTATATTGAAAGGGGCTACATTGGGTCCGCAGCACAAAGGGCGCTCTGTCAGTGGGCCCAACAGTTACGAGGCAAGGGAGGCCCAGAGTAAAGAAAGGGCCTTGACCCAGGGGTATGCTAGGGGTAGCCAGATCCTGGTATTAAAAGGGATCTGTAACAACAGTAAGCTCGAGAAGGGTCAGCAAGGAAAGGAAAAAAAGGGTGCTTTGCACACTACTGTTATTTAGTGACTGTCAAATACCGAAATGTGTACCTGACCTGTTGTGTTGATTGTAAAGTACCAAAACTGTTATTACTGGGATTGTGGTTATTTGCCCCGCAATGAACAATTACCCTGAGACTGTGGTTATTTGCCCCTGCAATAAACAACTGCCCTGAGACTGTGGTTATTTGCCCCTGTAACAAACAATTGCCCAAGATTTTTGTAATTTGCCCCTGTTCCTGGTAAATTGCCCCACAATGAACAATTGCCCCAGATTTTGCTAAATTGCCCCTGCTCCTGGCAAATTGCCCCTGCAATGAACAATTGCCACAGATCTTGGTAATTTGCCCCTGTTCCTGGCAAATTACCCAAGTAATGAACAGTCCTCTTGGTGTAATGTGAAAGTGTATCTACCAGATCCAGTGTTGCCAACACGTGGATAGACGCAATCTTCTGCCAAGATATTGCTGTATGGTGTTGTCTGTCATTCTACTCAAAACGAATCAGTCTCTACCTGGAGGAAGACGTCTTTCATCATCTCTCTTCTCCAGAAGGTGTCCTCCCAGAAGATCATCGACCACGTCCCTGTCATCCGCTGAAGTCAATTCACCAAAGTCGAGTCTGTTGAAACCTGTGCAAGCCGCACCCGCCGTTTCTTGTGTTCCTCAGTTTGAAGTCAAGTATGCCATAGTTCAAGTGCATCGTGTTCACCATGCCAGTGTTGTCTCTTGATTCCTGATCTGGATGTCCCAAAGATGGCCGCCCTCAGAAGAGTGTGCTTGTCCTGGAAGAATCTTGTCTGTGTCCCCTGGTTATTCGCCGCAAGTCGAGTCAGTCGAAGCCCAGTACGGGACGTGTCCACCGTTTTCTTGTTTTGTTCCAGTTTCCTGTGTTAACAATTCAGAATTAACTGACTTCACTTCAGATTCTTCTGGTTCCTGGTTGCATCGGATATCCATCTTCACCTCAGATTCTTCTAGCTCCTGCTGGCATTCGAAGCACTGCAGCATTGTCCAGTCCTTGGTAATCCTACAGTGGGTTCATCACCAAGCATCTTCCTGGTTCTCTTCCATCCTTGGTGGCCCCAATGTAGGTTTTGTCTGGGGAACTTTTTGCATCTAGCTGTATTCTGATACCCCTCAGGTGGGTTTGTTCCAGGAACCAGTTCCTCTCGTTCTCTCTTGCTGGCAGCTTCAGAGAGAGTGGTTTTTATGCTGAGAAACATATGGTTTGTTTAAAAAACCTCTCACCACCCCAGTGGCCTTAGCTAGGTCTGTGCTGGGACCAATATCTGAGTGTCATAGATTTCTTCCTGCCTATCACTGTAGCTACCAAATGTATCCGACAGTGCGCACGAAGACTTCAATGACAACTGGACTCTATATCTTCATCGTATGGGTGTTGCTGTAGTAGACCTGGGTCAGCATTGTAAGAGTTTTCTAAGGGGTAGCAATTGCTATCTGATATCTTAGACAGTACTAAAAGTGACACAGCACATTGTACTACTGTACTAATTGAGTCTAAGAAAATAACATTAGAGTATAGTGGCATTAGGCTGAGGTGCACCTCGACATATTTATTTTCTTTAGTTGTCTAAGTGGTGTGAGGTAAGAAGCGACTGTTTATGTTCCTTTTGTCCTGTTTACCCCTCCTGTGATCATGTCATCCTACCTCATTGTTACTGAATAAAGCCCAGCGGGCATCAAACTCTATGGATGACTCCTGATTCTCCTTGTCTGGATAAATATCATCTATCCTAATTCACTCGGACCCTAGTGTTCCTCACCATCATCAGAGCACTCTTAAAATCATCTGGATAATAGTTAGAATAATCTCTCCTAGTGCTTATCTTCCCTGCTACCTTATAGTTGTATTTATCTGAAATTATACATACATTTATCTGAAATTATACAAACATTTATCTGAAATTATACATACATATGTGAGGCAGGGAATCAATGCTATGGAAGTGCAGGGGCATCTGGAAGGAAAGGAAGGACTGGAGGTGTTGTGTGTCATCCTGGAGACAGGCGTTAGGGCCACTGTCACATACAGGGGTGGTATACAGACCTCCACCAGAGGGAGAGGAGTTGGATAAGGCACTTATGAAGGACATCACATCATCATGATAGAAACACAGAAACTGATGGCAGATAAGGGCCACTTGGCCCATCCAGTCTGCCCTTTTTCACTGTGTTGCTTTTGCTGCAGACCCTTCCAAGTCTACAGCACTTCCTCTTCCACCCCATATCTACCATTTATTTATTTATTTCAGTTTGGGATTAAAGACCTTTGAGCCTAGACTCATTTACAAAGGTTCCATCTCAGGCAAAGTATAATACAAACAAGACTAGACACCAATTGAGTACATGGTTACAAAAGGAAAAAAATATATATAAACATTGAGGTGTACAGGAAATAACATTTACATACAGCAGGATTACATTAAGTTTGAAAGTTGAACAGTCATTAGGAATGGAGGATAATATCTCGGTATCAGATAGATGCTCGAGTAATCACCATAATCTAGAAATTCTCTAGGGAAAATTCCTTGTCAGTTATGAACTAGAGGGAGAGGAAAATATATAGTGATATGAGTATGACTAGAAGGAGGGGTAGGGTAGAGGAAGCAGCCAGAGACAGGCTTTGTATGGGATATGCTAGACAGGCAGTCTGAAGAGGCTTAGTCTGGGGGGAGAGAAGGGAGAGATGGGAGGATAGAGAGTATAGGGAGGGGTGGCTAAGGGGAGGCGAGGTGGAAGAATGGGGTGGGGAAATGATAGCCATGGGAGAATGAAAGGGTGAAGAAGTAGTGGGGAGGGTGGAAAGAAGGAGGGAGGGGTAGGAGGGAGGAGGCAAGGGTGGAAGGGTAGCCATGGGGTGAGGACAGAGGGAAGGAGAGGCGGGACAGTAAAGGGGGGGCAGGAGAGGGTGAGGGTGAGGAGGAAGGAAGGGGTAGTAAGGGAGGGGCTGGGGAGAAATGGTAGTGGAGAAGATTGGAGTGGGGGGTTATCTTAATTAAATCCTTCAGTAGGAAGATTGTTTAGGCATTCAGGATGATTCTAGCATAAGTAGTGGGATAATGGTAGCAAGGGCACTCACAAATCCAACCTTGGGCTAGGTTATGATTCCCTTGTGCTTGTCCCAGGCTTTTTTGAATCCCTCCACTGTTTTTGGCCCCACTACCTCCACTGGAAGACCCTTCCAGGAATCCACCACCTTTTTTGTGAAGAAGTATTTCCTCACATCTCTTCTAAACTCCCCCCAGCTTCATATCATGACCCCTTATTCTAGAGCACCCTCCAAAAAATATGTCTCACTTGTACCTTATTCACCCACGTGAGGCATTTAAAGGTCTCGAGTATATCCCCCCCCTCTCCCTGCTCTCCTCAGGGTGTACATGTTTAATTTGCCTCTCCTCGTAGGACTTTTGATGTAGACCCTATATCATTTTGTTAGCCTTCCTTTGGATGGCCCCCACCCTGTCTATGTTTTTCCTGAGATGTGGTTTCCAAAACTGGACACAGTACACATGATACTAGACCCTCTATTAGTTGCGCAGTGGCTTTCATATATACTAGAGATTGTTTTGTCACTTAAAAAAAGTTTTGAAACCTAGCCTCATAGACTTCAGTGGGATGTGCCTTTGCGCACCCCTTGGTTAGACATCACAAAACTTCTAAGCGCAGGACTGGGAAGTGGAGGGATTGGCTAGCCATTGGGCTTGGCCTGATTTATGATCCCTTCCCTTCCTAACAGGATCAATCAAACAAGCATTTGTCAATGCCGAATGTTGATTGTATTGGTCTGCTGAGCTCACTCACTGCCCCTGTGTCACTCGCTCATTCTGTTTCTCCCGGTGCTGCAGGCTGCTCTTTTGTAGGGGACTCCTGCCTGCATTGGCATGTTTGTCTGCCCACAAAGAAATCTGCAGCTGTCCCGACAGAGCTTTGTTGAGGTGGGTCACTCCCACTCTCTCACTTGCTCATTCTGTTTCTGCTGGTGCTGCAGGCTGCCCTTTTGTACTGGGTTCCCACCTCTGTTGGTGGCTTTTTCTGCCCACAAAGAAATCTGCAACAGTCCTGACACAGGTCCATTGAGGTAGTTCACTCCCCCCCCCCCTCCTCGCTTGTTCCGTTTCTGCCAGAGCTGCAGGCTGGCCTTTTATACTGGGCTCCTGCCTGCATTGCCGCCTTTTTCTGCCCACAAAGAAATCCACAGCAGTCACGATAGAGCTCCTTTGAGATTGCTCACTCTCCCTCTCTTACTCGCTCATTGTGTTTCTCCCAGTGCTGCAGGCTGCCCTTTTGTACTGGGCATCTGCCTCTGCTGGCATTTTTTTCTGCCCACAAAGAAATCTGCAGCAGTCCCAACAGAGCTCTACTGGCCTCACTCACTCCCCCTGTCTCACTCGCTCATTCCGCTTCTGCCGGCGCTGCAGGCTGCCCTTTTGTACTGGGCTTCTGCCTGCATTGCTGCCCTTTTCTGCTCACAAAGAAATCTGCAGCAGTCATGATAGAGCTCCATTGAGCTCAGTCACTCACTCCCCCTCTCTCACTCATTCATTTTGTTTCTCCTGCCACTGCAGGCTGCCTTTTGTACTGGGCCCCTGCATGCATTGCTGCCTTTTTCTGCCCACAAACAAATCCGAAGCAGTCCCAACAGAGCTCCGTTGAGCTCACTCCTCCTCACTCCCTCACTCCTCCTCATTCTGTGTCTCCTGCTGCTGCAGGCTGCCCTTTTGTACTGGGTTCCTGCCTGCATTGACGGCTTTTTCTGCCCACAAAGACATCTGCAGCAGTCCCGACACAGCTCCGTTGAGCTCGCTCACTCCCCCTCTCTCACTCGCTCATTCTGTTTCTGCCAGTGCTGCAGGCTGGCCTTTTGTACTGGGCTCCTGCCTGCATTGCTGCCTTTTCCTGCCCACAAAGAAATCTGCAGCAGTCACGATACACCTCCGTTGAGTTCGCTCACTCCCTCCTCTCACTTGCTTATTCTGTTTCTCCTGGCACTGCAGGCTGCCTTTTTTGTACTGGGCTCCTGCCTGCATTGGCACCTTGTTCTGCCCACAAAGAAATCCGCAGCTGTCCCGACAGAGCTCCATTGAGGTCGCTCACTCCCCCGTCTCACTCGCTCATTCTGTTTCTCCTGGTGCTGCAGGCTGCCCTTTTGTACTGGGCTCCTGCCTCTGTCGGCATCTTTTTCTGCCCACAAAGAAATCTGTAGCAGTCCCGCCAGAGCTCAGTTGGCCTCACTCACTCCCCCTGTCTCACTCACTTGTTCTGTTTCTGCCAGCGCTGCAGGCTGCCCTTCTGTACTGGGCTCCTGCCTGCATTGCCACCCCTTTCTGCCCACAAAGAAACCCGCAGCAATCATGATAGAACTCCATTGAGCTCACTCACTCCCCTTCTCTCACTCGCTCATTCTGTTTCTCCCACCACTGCAGGCTGCCCTTTTGTACTCAGCCCCTGCATGCATTGCTGCCTTTTCCTGCCCACAAAGAAATCCACAGCAGTCCCAAATGAGCTCCATTGAGCTCACTCACTCTCTCTCTCTCCCTCACTCGCTCATTCTGTGTCTCCCAGTGCTGCAGGCTGCCCTTTTGTACTGGGCCCATGCCTGCATAGTCTCCTTTTCCTGCCCACAAAGAAATCCGCAGCAGTCCCGACAGAGCTCAGTTGAGCTCGGTCACCACCCCCAGTCGCTCGATCCTAATCTGTCCCAAACACTGATTTCCAACAGCGACTGCGGTATTCTGCACCGGAAGCACGGAAACATATTTTGGCCAGGATGTTAAAAATGACAGCTGTACTGTTCATAAGGAGGTGTGAACAAATGCCAGTGTTGAAAATCTGGCATGAAAATATTACTAATTTGCAAACTTACAAGGGTGCGTGGAACCTGCACAACTCACGCTCGTAACACAGTCATTTTATGGAGTTTCATTACAAAATTTTCGACATAGGCATTTTAGGACCTCTGCTCATGAACAGTGTCAGTGTGATTTTCTGAATATGTCCCGAACACTGATTTCCCACAGCTACCGCGCTATTGTGCACCAGACGAGTGAAAACATATTTCGGCCAGGATGTGAAAAATGACAGCTGCACTGTTCATAAGGAGGTGTGGCAAAATGCCAATGCTGAAAATCTGGAGTGAAAATATTGCAAAGTTGCGAAGATACGAGCATGCATGGAAACTGTGCAATGCACATTCGTAACACACTCATTTTATAGACTTTCGTCACCAAATTTTCAACATAGGCATTTTAGGACCTCTGCTAGTGAACAGTGTCACTGTCCTTTTCATAATGTGTCCCGAACATGGATTTCCGACACCGACCACGCTATTCTGAGCCGGAACTGCGAAAACACATTTTGGCCAGGATGTGAAAAATGACAGTTGTACTATTCATAAGGAGGTGCAGAAGAATGGCAATGTTGAAAATCTGGAGTGAAAATATTAATTCATGAAGTCACGAGCGTGTGTGCAAATTGCACAATGCACGCTCGTAACACAGTCATTTTATGGAATATCATCATCAAATTTTCAACATAGACATTTTAGGACCTCTGTTCATGAACAGTGCCACTGTCATTTTCTTAATCTGTCCTGAACACTGATTTCCCACAGCGACCGAGCTATTCTGCGCCGGAAGTGCGAAAACACATTTTGGCCAAGATGTGGAAAATGACAGCTATACTGTTCACAAAGAGGTCTGAAAAAATACCAATGTTGAAAATCTGGCGTGAAAATATTGCAAATTTGCAAAGTTACGAGCGTGCATAGCAACTGCACAACACATGCTCGTAAAACAGTCATTTTTGGGATTTTTCCCACCAAATTTGCAGTATAGGCTTTGTGAGAGCCCACCTCATGAACACTGGCACTGTCATTTCATTAATCAGTCCTGAAAGGGGATTCCACGCAGTGATCGTGAAATCACCTTTTGGGGCAGAATAGCGCCATGACAGTGCCAGAATTCATGAGGAGGGGTCCCAAAAACTCCATGTTGAAAACGTGGTGCCAAAATTCCCAAAAATGCCTGAGATATGCATCAAAGTTGAAAAAACCCTATTTATTTGATTATACAGCTTACTGACATTTCCTCAGTTCGCGGTTGGCTTTGAAGAGTGCAGACGTGTTCCCGGTCCACTGAAGATCATCACACCAGACTCTGGAGGTAAGTATGGGGTGGGGGTGTATGGGGAGGCAGGGTGCACAGTGGGTGGGTGCGGGTTGTGGGAGAGAGGCAGAGTGACTGCTGAGGAACAGTTTCCTTTTTTACAGGTTAAAAAAAAAAAAAGACATTGCGGGACCGTTTTTGATTTTACAGTGGCATGTGGCATGCTAGGGTGGGCTCCCAGCATGCCAACGGAGTCTTTTTTGGGGAGGGGGCAATTGTAGTCATAGGAGGATTGGGCACCCCCATCGGCACACAACAAAAGAGGGAGGGTGTTACATTATGCTGACGGGGATTGGGCACCCCTGTCGGCACACAACAAAAGGGGGGGTAACATTATGTTGATGGGGATTGGGCACCCCGTCAGCAGACAACAAAAGCGGGAGGGGGGTTACATAATGCCGATGGGTAAAGGGCTCCCTTGTCTGCAACATAAACCTTGAGGCACTGAAGGCAACAGGGATTGGGGCCCCATCGGCAAACAAACATGCTGAGGGGCACATGCTGCGAGGATTAGGCACCCCGTGGTGAAATTAATATTGTTTGGAACATGGTGGCAAGCCGCCACCATGTTCTAAACTCAATATCAATGTTCAAGGTTCTGCCCTGCAATGACGGGTCACTCCCTCATTGCAGCGAATGGCTGACGCTGCAATGACGAGGCGGATCCTGATTGCAGCGGCTAAAATTTTACAAGTTGGTGGCATGCTGGCTGAACTAGTGTCATCAACAGTGTGCCATGGCATTGGGGGAAGTGGGCCAAGCCTTTAAAGTCTGTGGGGGCATTGGGCACAACAGTGCCACGCCTCCACAACCTGCTTCTGGGGAATGTTGCCGCAATATGTTTCTAGCGCATGCGTGCAATCAACATAAAAAATTATTTTCTGGCTCAGAGGACTTATGCTGCCTTAACGTAATGGGCTATAAAGCCCGAAAACCCCCAACAAAATGCTGGAAATTCTCTTTAATTAATTATGTATTTTCATATCTTTGTTCTGTTTTTTCTGCACTGCACTGCACCCTGATCCTGTTTCAAAGTGCACCTTAGACATAAATATTGCTTGCCTTGTTCTTTCCTTAAAATGCCTTGGGGAAAAATGTAATGTATTTTTGGAGGGCCCCTCACACACACTGGGGCACTACGTACATGTATGTACTTTCTGAAAAAGGATGACAAGAAAGAAATTCCAGACTGGGTGTGAACTTGACTGGGTGGGGGGTTGCCCAAAGCTTTTAAGAAGACTACAGACAAGTCAGATGTTCGTCTATATTTTCTAAATTTGAATGCATAACCTAGCCCCTTCAGTTCAGACGCAGGCAAAAAGATGTGTCAGAAATGTTGAACTCTCCTTAACCATGTGCTGCAAATAGCTTTAACTTAGCATCTGTCCACGTGACCTGCTGCCTTGAAATTGCATAAGCAGAGAATCCACAGTCTGAATTAGTCATAGTGTATTAAAGTTAGCGGTGGGAGCGCTCAGCCTTAACCTAGAAAAAATTGTGGGGGTAAGACTGAATTCCTGCCCACTTTCTTTTTTCAAAAGCTCATTATTAAAAGTGCAACAGAAAACATGTGCATTCATTCATTTAATGTTAGCCATCTGTCTCTTCCGTTCATGCGTCACTGGATCCTTACAGGTGTTGTCGGTTACTACCCCTTCCTTGGGGGCTCAACAAGGGTTGAGGGGCCTAGGTTGTTAAACTCATGATTAGGGGAGGTTTGTATTATTTAAGTAAATTGCATGGTGTCTACACCCAGAGAAAGGTTTAAATGGGCCTAGTGTAAGTACAGTAGCAGCCCATAGGATGCAGTACCTACCCAGCTGCTAACAGGATCAACTCACCCATGAACTCGTGAAGTGCAATCACAGTCCCCACAAAGCATGTGACTTACACTCTATAACTGAGATATGACCAGGCAGTAAATGTAAACAAAACAGCAAGGGCTCTATTTTGGGTCAGGCTTCATGCCTTAAAAAGAAGAGGAGGTTAGGCGATCTGAGGTAGTACGTTAGACCCTGACTGGGGTCAAGGCCCAATCTACATACACAGGGGCTGCTCTTCCCCTGGCCTTGTAGGCATAGCCAAAATATGATATACTGTATGTGCACCCAGGCTGGGTTTCAAGTGCCCAGCAGGCTCAGTAGCCCTCCCTCACAACACACATGCATGGTAGCTGGGTGCCCAGCTGCACTGGTAACCACTACCCTCTCCCCGCTGGTACCAGTTTCTATAACCATTAGTTATTCTAAGAGAGCTCCTGATGCTGGTTCAATGATGTTGCATGTGGTTTGCCGGCAGTGTTACATTTAGCTGAAATTAAACAGGCAATGCTTTGCAGCAGCTTAAACCTCAAAACCCAAAGGCCCTTAAACCCAAATGGGTATTTGTAAATCCTCGCTGAATGGCCTAGTCCAAAAGGTGATGTGCCAAGCCACTATGATGCAGTGAGATGCAGGTCTAGGGTAAGCTCTGACTTTCCTCATGGTTCTCCCAGATGAGAGGTTTTCCCTTTATGCAGCATATCCCTTTCTGACTGGTTTCACTTTCTCGCCTTCCTTTCCGAAGGCCTCAGGTGTTGGCAGGCAGATGGCTGATTCTCCCCTGTCCCTAGCAGGTCTCTTCAGAACACTACATATGGCAGACAATCCTCCAATACACATAGGGCAGCTCAGCCTGTGAAAACCCATCCATACCCAACCAACATGCCACGTCCTAGCATCCGGTCTCTTGTGTGTTGCTGTGACCAACACTGAGTTGTGTGGGCTGGCTGGGCTGGTGTCTCAGACTGGCGAGTACCTCGTTTTCCACAGCAGGTCTTTCTCACTGTCACTCATTCGATCTCTGGCAGAGGCATGGTCTGTGTCCTTCAGTAGTTTCAGTCAGGTCTTTGTCAACCTCATAGTCAGGTCACACCTAACCTTGTTCCTTTTTAAGCTGTACTCTCTCTCTCTCTGACTGTACATGCCTGCAACTCACCTCCAATCCCTGGTTGCAGAAACCCAGACAGGCCTCAGACACTGTGGCTTCAGGCAGCAACTCTGCCTCCAAGCTGTTCTGCTGGCAAGAGCAGAAGCAGGCCAGATAGGTTCTAGAACAGCCCTTTCCTGTTTACTGGGAACTACAACTTTTATTTAGACAGCCCTTAGTTGAAAATGGTAGGTAGCCAAGTAAATTTAACATGGGGGTATTTGCCTTATTTTCAATGATATATGTTTTGCTTCCTAATTTAGATATAGCATCTGGACTCCAGGTTTGCCCTATGAAAGTCAATGGGAAACTTTGTCCCAGGATTTCATGTTTGCAACAAGAGAAAAGGAGTTTACTCACAAAAAGCAGCTGTCTGTCACAAACTGTAATTGAGGAATCTGTTGCTATCTATTTATATTCAGCTTTGGTTTTTAGATCTAATATTTATTGCATTTAGTTTTTCTCACTAGCACGTTTCTTATTTTTGTCCATTTCACATATTGGTGTTTTTAAAGTAACTGATATTTTTCTAAGACACTGACTACTGCCCCTTTAAATCTCTGGCTACCTGTACAGAAACAGTGTCGTCATGTTGTTCCAATGCCTTTGAGAAAGAAGTTGGGTCTGTTAACGTTTTGAACTTTGCCCGTGTCACTTTAATAAACTGGCGAGTTTGCACCTTATCTTGTAATGTTTCGGCATTGTCTGTGATGGGTGAGTGCTCAGATTTTTTCCTTTTTTACAGCTGGCTTCTTTTACTGTAGCAGCACCCATCTCTCAGTGTGGCTTTGCTTTTCTCAGCACAGCCCCTAGTGATACCAGTCACTTTAGGAAGGGCTGCACCCCTTCTGCAGCTGTGAGGATGGGTAAGTGTCTGCATCCTCAGCTGGTGACAATGCTGTTTCTTGATTGGCTGGCAGGGTGTGTGGAGGGGGAATGGTGGGTGACCCCTTCCCTCACTTACTGGGAACCAATGGCCTCACCTATGTGACACACACTCAACTCCTGGCGGTGCTCGAGCAAAGCAGCCAGCTCCAATCAGTATTCAAACAAAGAAGAAGCTCGGCACTCATAGTTTGAAAGTTACTAAAGCAAATGCTCGTTTATTGGGCAAGATGCCTGGTGAAAAAAGCCAGTAGCCCCTAGCGCCTCAGCCCTTCAGCGGGCCTTCAAATGGGAGTGTATTTGAAGACATTGACAAATCATGTGTCTTTTTAAGCAAGTGAAATTGAAGTGACATATACTACAGTTGCAAGGTGATTCAAATTATACAAAGAGAGAATAAAAACAGAAAACCTATCTTGTAAAAAAACAACGTTGTCACTCCACATTAGTAGTATACAACGTAAGAAAGTCATACCATAGACCGGCAGTTCTCAAATGGTGAGACCAGCCTCCCAAGGGAGGCCTCAGACTGTTCCAGGGGAGGCTCAGTCAAGTTTGAGCAGGTACAGTATTTTCATTTTAAGTTTCTTATTTTGTGTGTGAAGGGTTGAGGCAAACTAAATATGTAATGTATATTGGCAGGTGAATTTCATTACTTGTGCACAAATTGGTGACCAGGAAAATCCCACTGAGCCACGTCTTGTTTCTAGTTGTGCATTTATATGCAAATTGGTCACTGGGAAAAGTGCACCAAGTCAAGACCTGTTTCTACAGTAGGTGTTTGTATGTAAATTAGTGACCAGGAATGGCACACTGAGTCAAAGGCTCGTTTCTAGAGTAGGTGTTAGTTTCCATGTAAATTGATGACTGAGAACAGCACACTGAGCCAAAACTTGTTTTCAAGTGTGATCTGGGATGAGGGTAGAGGAAGTAGCTTAGCAATAGAGTAAAGGGGGAAGCAATGAAGGTGACTGTCAGTTCTCCTCTGTCTGGAACAAACATCTGCGTAATAAGGATCCAAGAGGGGAAACTGACAGAGTAATAAGGGTCCAAGAGGGGAAACTGACAGAGTAATAAGGGTCCAAGAGGGGAACTGGCAGAGTAATAAGGATCCAAGAGTCAGAAAAGTGGAGTGACAAGGATAACCTGGGATGTGGGGTTAGGAGGGGAGAATAGTAAATTGAACAAAATATAATATACTTAGTAAGCTTTATTAGTCTCACTTTATTCCTTCTGTACTGTGCAAAATATATATTTTAATGGGGATGCCAATGTTTTTCCAAAATTTGAGGGAAGGTCAAAATGTTTTCCATGGCTTGGGGGAGGCTCACTAACGCAAAGCCTGAGAACTGTTGTCATCGACTCATACTTGTACAGAACATATCTATAACTTAGGGAAGCTGTCCTAATCAGTAATACCCCACCCCCAAAAGCTTTACCCCCCCCGGTTAGGCTTTTCTAATATAAAGAAACATTTTTTCTGATACTAACTTACTTTATTTTAATTTGCGAAAATCCACGATCCCCAAACATGGAGGACGGTGCGCGGCTCTATTTAATGAGAAAGTGCAGCATTGCACCGCCCGACTCAATACAAATGTATAGAGCCGAGTGGTGCAGTGCCGCACTTTCTCACTAAATGGAGCCGCACACCGTTCGCCATGTTTGGGGATCACAGACTTTTTCAAATTAAAATTAAGTAAGTTAGCATCGAAAAAATGTTTCTTTATATTAGAAAAGCCTAATAGGGAGAGACTCTCAGGTTATTGATTAGACAGCTTTCCTTTAAATGCAGAGAAAACTGTCAACGGAGATATTATAATAAATATACACAAAAGAGAAATATGCATTTCCTATTATTAATTCATTATACTTGTATATCAAGGGGAGCAGGGGAGGATGTAGGGGCAGACTAGATGGGCCGTGTGGTCCTTTTCTGCCGTCAAATTTCTGTGTAATCTGTGTCATATGTATACTTAGGATAGAATGTTAACTCAGCATTAAAAATGTTCCCCAAATGCATAGCAGGATTTATAAATGAGGAGGTCAAATTAAAGTGCTAAAGGTCAAATGTATAAGATTCTAAGGTTGGGGAAATAGCTTTAAGAAAATTAATACAATAGCAAAGCATATTGTGCCAAAAAGTTACTTTAGCATTCAGACAAATCCTATTCTCCCACTTATATACCGATAACCATCAGAAGTGAGCCAAGAGACTCAGTGTAACATCCCATCTCGAGAAAGACTCCTCCAAAGGCAGAGTTGTACACAGAATAGTTATTAGATGCCTTAGAGGCTGTGGTTTGCCATCAAGAAGGTAGTTCACAAAAAGGCACAATTTTTAAGCCACATTGTAAAATGGGTAAAAGAAAACAAGACCAGTGATTGGTCAAAAGTAATCACATGATCATCTGTTATTCCAGCATAACAGCACATTACTTGGTGTTTAAAATACAAATCAGAAGAACCATTTTATAATTGCAATAAGACGCTCCGGGGTATGTGTAATTCGCTGAAAACAGAAAATCTTGGTATTACCTTGTACTTCACTTCACATGGCTTATTCTACTAAAACACATGCCTTGTTATGTCTTGTTGCCTAATTACAAATGGAGCTATGAAAGCCAGAGACTTCTTTTCATGTCAGAACACACTCACTAGTCTGATTTGACTACATGAGTTAAAACACGTCTTGTTTGTGGGAGCTGTCTACATCATGGGAGCTGATGCCTTGCACTTCCCAGGAGCAGAGGGGAAGAAATTTTCAGATCCTGGAGTAGGCATGTGTAATAGGGATCAAAGTAATCCTGCTTAACTGTCGTGTGCATATGTACAGTATAGCGAGCTAAGCCAGAAGCAGGTACTGAGGTCGGACACAAGCATCTATTAGCATGCCCAACCTACTTAAAAATAAAGCGGTGCAACACTGAAACTTTCTAGCAAGTCTGAGAATGAAGCACTTCACTGCAACACCTTAAGATGCCTTTAATGCAAGACTATACTCTGAGAGACCAATCTGATACATATAAGGTGAACCACAGAGGAAGGATATTGATAGATAAGCGGATTTCTGCAAAGAGGTTGCTAATTAACTACACTTTACAACACCCTCCAGCATTTCCAGGAGTAGAAATGGGTCTCACATCCTAAGACAGTTTAGTATATTTCTGCGCGTGTGTGTGTGTGCGTGTGCGTGTGTGTGTTTCAAAATTTCTCTAAGGACTTCTGTTTTATGACTGTGTAATGTGCCTCCTCCCTCCCTCCTATTCCATTGACTTCATGTTCCATCTGTCCCTCGCTCTATGACTTCTGTGTGTCAGGTGGCTTTCTCCTCTTATTTACAGTATCTTCCATTCTAAATAATCTTCCCAACTCCCTCAGCTCTTCCCTTTCATCCCTTCCAGTCAAATACCTTTTTCTGTGACCTCTCTGCACACTCTTGCTCCTCTTTTAGTCCCTCCATTCTGGCCATGGTCTTCCTGATCCCTAGGGCCAGCATCCCTCTCCTCTCTCCTCTCCTCTCCTCTCCTGTGACAGCCAAATGTATGTGCGCTATAGGTTCAGTGCTGCTTTGCAGAGCTTACTGTCCTACCAGTAATTGAGATTTTATATTTTAACCTCACAAATGCTCTGCATGCTATATTTTGTGTATTATTTTGCCTGTCATCATTTCTGTATTTTAATGTAACCTGTTACCTTTTTGTCCCATTTCTGATACTGAAATCCCTCCCCAGGTCACACCTTAAAAATGAGCCTTGGTTCAGTGTGCCTTTGCCACTCACCAGTTTATATGTTTGAATGTGTACGGAGGGGAGTTTCTTATTAAATAAGAATGTTCTCATGCTGAAGATGATGACCACAAAGCTGGTTAAGCAGTTCCGTCCATCCCAAATAGTAAGCAGCTCTGTCCACCCCAAATGAGACAATGTTCTTTTTCAATAAGACACACCCTTCAGTGCACAGCTGAAGATATTAGAAATCACTCCAGTTGGCAAGAACGATTTTCAATAAGTTTTTTTTTTTTTAGACTGAAGATAACTCACCTCCCCCACCTCTGAAGTGGAACGCTCCCGTCACGAGATGACCACTGTAGTCAGGATAAGAGTCCCACGGGGTTTTGGGCACTGATTGACTGAAACCACATAAGTGATCTAGGCCCCCAGATTCAGTTGTGGCCATTTTCAGCACACAAAAATAGTGCCATTTAAAACATGACCACTGCAACTCTAATACTACTAGACTACCAAGGAGTTTATCAGTGCAAGAGTGGGGATCGTGATGGATTAAGTAGGGTGTTGCCAGCACCTGTGCTGGTGGTGGTGCTGGTGGTGGTGGTGCTGGTGGTGGTGGTGGTGCTGGTGCTGGTGGTGGTGGTGGTGCTGGTGCTGGTGGTGGTGGTGGTAGTGGTGCTGGTGGTGGTGGTGGTGCTGGTGGTGCTGGTGATGCTGGTGCTGGTGGTGGTGATGGTGCTGGTGCTGGTGCTGGTGGTGGTGCTGGTGCTGGTGGTGGTGCTGGTGGTGCTGGTGCTGGTGGTGGTGGTGCTGGTGGTCGTGGTGCTGGTGGTGGTGGTGGTGCTGGTGGTGGTGGTGCTGGTGCTGGTGGTGGTGCTGGTGGTGGTGGTGGAGTGGTGGTGCTGGTGGTGGTGGTGTGCACCCAGTGGCCCACTACACAGTAACACCACAACAGCAAAACCCGAAAAAAGACCTTTACAGCGCAAGTCACTGTAATGGTCTAGGTTTCACTGATGCAGTGTCTCCCGGTGTTCTGCCCTTTCCTCAAAACAACTCCAACCTGGAGACGATAATGTTTAATTGTGGGGGAGTGCAGGGGGCACAGCCCCCATAAAAAAACACTTTATTTCTGAATGGCACAGTACCATGTGTCAGCCTTGTGCTGTCACTGTAGAGGATGTCGGCAGAGTTGCTGTTGACGAACGGTGGTGCTTCCGCATGTACCACTGAGTGTGCAATAAGAGCAGGGGCTTAGAAGAATGAAACAGCACTGCCTCTACAGCCTTTCAGTGCTTCCAAAAGCCTCTACATATGCCACTTCCCCCGTATGCAAGTGGGAACAGCGGTGTATTTAGCGCAATCACCCTATCCACTGTGTGCAATACTGTGCACCCCTTTGAATATACCCTTCCCTTTATTTGGACATGCTATGCCTGTTAGCATTATGCTAACCTTCTGAATTTGGGGGGCCTTAGAATATAAATATACTTTAAAATAAAAATGAAACAAATAAGTACAGTTCAGACCCTATAGGAGTTCCACTTGTCAGTTTATCATGTTGGTGTCACCCCATCCAAATTAACTCCTTCCCTATTCTGTAGGACTTATCCTCCAGCAACCTTTTTCGATGTCACTCAGTTTAGCCCTTTCTCTATTGTCCGGTAGGCTCCCAGCTCCACCCCCCCCCGGCCAATAAAGACACCACACAGATCTTGGAGAAAAATAGCCACAGCCACGGCTTTATTTAATTTCCAATTCTAAATATTACTCTTTATTGAATATCTTAATTACTTTATAATTTAATATTCCAGATTAATACCTGTTAACCTTTTTAATATTGAGCAGCGGGGCGCTGCCAGGAGGATGCGCATATCTCCGGCCCCTGCACTGCCCATCAACCTGGGAAATCCCTTTCTGTGCTGGCCATGGTATCCCTCAGTGGTAGCAGAACGGTCAAATGGCCAAGGTTCTGGTAGCCGCCCCCGTCTGGTGGCTTCAACCTTGCAGTCTATGCTGCTGAGAATGGACCTAGACCCCCATGTGGATACAGGTCTTGTGATCCCCCATCCTCACGCTGACCAGGAGCCCTGATACCTTTAGGAGAACTGGTATCGTCCCCTACTTTTCCACTACCTCCCTCATGAGCTCCTCCTGTGCCGCCCCACCACCTGGCTGCGACGGATTGCAATGTCACTTCATAGTTATGAATTCTGCTAATACTGTTACTGACTACTCATTATTATCTGCCCTGGTCTATTTTACTGAAGTTTAAGACATGTAAATACTAAGTTATTTTACTATGTTGATCCTAAGATATACGTTCTTCCTCTGTCCATAACATTACATCCCTTTTTTGGGGGAAGTGAAAAACCTGGGAAAAACCCCTGTAGGTGAAAAAATGGGAAAAGTCACTTCCCAGCTCCTAATGTGGTTGCCCATATTGGGTCAAAAAAGGGGGCCCTACATAGCCTACCCTGTATCTGGCATGCCAGGGGTCCGGGTGGGTGGGTTATGCAATTGGTAGAGGAGACAGAGGATTGGACTCAGGGCTGCAGTCCAGTTATCCTATCTCCTCCCCTCTGACTCCCTCCCTGGAGGCTTGGCAGTTTCATCGAGGCCGTGCCCAGAGGTTGATGACCACACCCCTGGTCAGGCATCCTGCAACCTCTGCTTGGCCAGTGGGGGGGGGGAAGGGCCCCACAGACAAAAGGCCAGCTGCTGCAATCCTTGGGCAGCCTCTGTATTCTGCAAAATGTCTAATTCACAGCTACCATTGCTAATGTTACTCAGTTCAACCCCTTCCTTCTTCTGTAGCACTTCAGCCACAGTGACCTCTATCAATATACCAGCTGTTTCAGCCACTTCTCTATTTTGTAGGAGCTCTACTCCTTAGCAGCCCCTGCTGGTGTCAGCTGATTCAACCACTTCCTTAATCTGTAAACCTACTCTACAGCATAGGAGCATAGGATTCAAGAGACAAGAATGGGCCAAGTGAGTTGCTGAATCTGTGATGAGGTCTTTCACATGCTGAAGATTATCAATAAGGCAGAACAGATGGAGATGTTTGATATGGTGTGCTTCAGCAGGACACACGGGACACACCCTGAAAAGCAGAGGTGGTAGATTTGGGGTAATGTTAGGACGTGAGTCTTCTCCCAGAGTGCGGTGAACAAACAGAACAGCCTACCAGTGGACATGATAAAAAAATAGTAGTTTATTACTACTGAAGCTATTATGGCCTGAATTATACACCATATAAAACATGTACCATGTTATGGGCTGAATGATACATTGTACAAAACATGTACCATTTTATGGGCTGAATGATACACTGTACAAAACATGTACTATTTTACAGCTTGAATTATACATTGTATTAAACATGTACCATCTTATAGCTTGACTTATACACTGTATTAAACATGTACCATCGTATGGCTTGAATTATACACTGTATTTAACGTGTACCATCTTATAGCTTGAATTATACACTTTATTAAACATGTACCATCTTATGGCTTGCATTATATACACTGTATTAAACATGTACCATCTTATGGCTTGCATTATACACTGTATTTAACATGTACCATCTTATGGCTTGAATTATACACTGTATTTAACATGTACCATCTTATGGCTTGAATTATACACTGTATTTAACATGTACCATCTTATGACTTGAATTATACACTGTATTAAACATGTACCATCTTATGGCTTGAATTATACACTGTATTTAACATGTACCATCTTATGGCTTGAATTATACACTGTATTAAACATGTACCATCTTATGGCTTGAATTATACACTGTATTTAACATGTACCATCTTATAACTTGAATTATACACTGTATTTAACATGTACCATCTTATGGCTTGGATTATACACTGTATTTAACATGTACCATCTTATGGCTTGAATTATACACTGTATTTAACATGTACCATCTTATGGCTTGAATTATACACTGTATTAAACATGTACCATCTTATGGCTTGAATTATACACTGTATTTAACATGTACCATCTTATGGCTTGAATTATACACTGTATTAAATATGTACCATCTTATGGCTTGAATTATACACTGTATTAAACATGTACCATCTTATAGCTTGAATTATACACTGTATTAAACATGTACCATATTATAGCTTGAATTATACACTGTATTTAACATGTACCATCTTATGGCCTGAACTATACACTGTATAAAATGTGTACCATTTTATGGGCTGAATTATGCACCATATAACATATGTACTATCTTATGGGCTCGGTTATACACTGCATAAAACATGTAAGATTTTATGGCCTGAATTATACACTATATAAACCATGCACCATTTTATGGTTTGAATTATACACCGTATAAATCATGCATCATTTCATGGCTAAATTATACACCTTATAAAATGTGCCATTTTATGGGCTGAATTATACACCTTATAAAATGGCAAGAAAAAATCTAGAAATCTCATTGGCCAAGAAAATGTCAGCTGACTGTACATTGAATCTTTGTAAATGCACAGGCATCCAGGTGCTAAACCACATCACACAATGAGCAAATCGGTCCTTCTACAACCAGAACTATCTTCCATCATCCCCCCTACAACCTGAACTGATCTTCCACCACAAACATGGCTGCTGTCTTTACACTGTAAAAAAACGTCAACTGGGCCCTAAAAATAAAACTATCTTACATAAAAAATAAAAAAATTAATTAAATGTTGCTTCCTTGATCATCACACTCTCTTTACACACACAGACAAATTAGAAATATTAAGAATTGTTAATAGTTTTCATTACAACTGTTTCTTTACTGACAGTGAAAAATCCTCCTTCTATCTTTACCTGCTTTACCTGCTGGAAATCTCTTCTGCTTGCCCTGACAGTGAGATAATTGAATCTCTGGCTGTAGAAGAGGCCTTTCTTGGCGTGTGTGTGTGTATACAGTATGTTAGGAGAGGGACATTCTGTCAGTGGAACAGAGCAGAATTTTGAATCCCTGTTTTCCATGGTAAACATTCCATGATAAAAACTCCATATCTTGAATGTGGGGAAAAACGGAGAAAAACAAAACAGGAAGAAGAAAGCAGGCAACAATGCTTGATAAACAAAGAGAAAAGGTGGGAAAACACAGTTACATAGGCCAAGGCAGACTCAAACTGCTCAGACACATTCCTGAAGTTTATAAAAGCATGTACATTTGAATCAAATATGAATATTTTCTGGAGAAATCTATCACCCCCAACCCCAACCAAAAAAGGCAACCTAGCACACATTTCCATAAAGAGACAGTACTTGTACTGATTCGAAATGCAAGGTAATGTGTTTTTTTCCTTACTAACGTTTCACCTCAATCCTGTAAATAAAGAGAATGTTGCCATCAAAGAAACTATATTACAACAGTGTAGTGAAAATAAAGTTTTAAACGCTGCTTATTTTTATACATTTACAGATGTTGCTGTGCATTTATGAGAATTTACATGTTACAGAAAAAATATATATTTTCAACTAACGCTACTAATAAATAGTTTCACTGCAAAGTACTAGTTAATCTATTGCTGAAATATGCTATTTATGCATTAATGGGGACTATTTTTTTCAGTTTTTAACAGTTTTAGAGTTAATGTATTGTACAGTTTGAAAATACTAAAGAAGTTTTAATCCCTATCAGAGTGACTCAAACTAATTATTTTATGATGGGGGCCCATTTTATAACTGTGATAAGCCACTCCAGGGTGTGCATTTCAAGGATTTTAATGCATTTCCAGGGGCATAAGGACACTCGGCTTTCAGCTTTGTGACTTGCATACTTCTGGGGCATGCATTAAAATCCTTGCAATGGGGGGCACTAATGAGCATGGAAGAGTGAAGATGCATTTTTACCTAGCTCTGCTCCTCACAGAAATTATAAAGTGATAAAGCTATCGGAATCTCATAAATTTCAGCTCTACTATAACCTAACACCTTACAGTCGACGAGATGGATCTAAAAATCTTCAGGCAGCATTGAAACATCAACAGAAACAACCGCTGATTGCCCTTGTGGAGAGTGCAGGCCTGATCTCATTATCAGCTGCAGAGGTTATTGCTCTGGACTGGGAAGTCACAGATCAGGTACCGGCAGCTCTGACACCGAGGCTCGGCAAAACTGAAAATAAATTCGACCATAAGCTACAGGAGTTGGTTGATCTGCATGCTACTCAAACTCCACACTTGACTGAAGTGGAACAACAGATCTCGGACCTGGAAGACACTGTGGGACCCGTTCCTGAGCAAACGGTGGCCTTAAGAAAAGAGCTTGAGGAGTTTAAAGGGTTATTCGATTATCAAGAAAACTGCAATAGAAGATTAAACCTGGGACTGAGGGGCCTACCTGAGGGGAAGGAGGGCACAGATGTCCTGGGATTTGTGCCAAAATACTCCTGGAGCAGTTGGACCTGTCACTGAAAAATGGGCGTTACACTTTGGAAAGAGCCCACAAAGTGGTGATGCCTAGGCCCAGCGATGACCAACAACTCAGGCAGATCATCACACGATTTCATAGTTTCTGAGACAAGAGAGGCTGTGCTGAAGGCTTATAGAGCAACAAACAACCTGCAATTTGAGGGGAAGAAGCTATACCTGTCACAGGATTACTCGGCGCGCCTGCTGAAGACACGTTGCATGTTCAACCCAATAATGGCACAATTAAGGGAAAGTAAGGTGGAATGTTTCTTGGTGTACCCGGCTACCCTCAGGATAAAGCATGAGGGGGCAACATACTCCTTCTGGGAGGTTCCAAAGGCTGCAAGTCTTGTAAAAGAGCTGATAAGGAAGCTAGATTGAGATGAAGGTGGCCAGATCAAATGCTGTGGAGAACCGTGTCCTGTGTTTTAAACTGTGGACCTAGGCTACATGCTACAGTTGTGATGGTGTTACTGGACTCCCCTTTAAGTGCTATTACTTGGGCCCTGACACTATCATAGACTGTTTGCTAGGAAGATGGGCCAATTTATTCTGGATTTTATGTGGGGCAGCCATCACTGACCGAAGGATCAATGGTCCAGGGGAGCCCCATGGCCTTTTTATGTGACTATTTGTGACTGTACCCCTGCATAACAGAAGATGGCCCTGGAGAATGGCGTCATGGCCTAACATGGCTTAGTCACATGAGGTAAGCCGTCCAGTGTGAGGGGGAGCATTGCACATGGTTTTGATTCACGCTGCTCCAACCTTCACTCAGTCAAGACTGCCACCTGGACTGTTTACTTCCCCTTGGTTGATCTAACTACAAGCCAGCACAGGCAATAAATATCTAGTTTGATGTACACATATGTTCAGTTAATTGAGTTCCATCTGATTGGTTAGTGAGGAAAAGTGAGGGGAGGTACATGGCACTGAAGGCCGAGTAGGTATTTGGAATGAGAGATAACTGAAGAAAATGGAAAGGACCTGACTGATGGGGAAAGAGTTTGAGGGGTGGGTGTGGATATGTTGCTATAGGGGGCCAGAGACACTGACATGGGCAGGAGCATAGATAGCGTGGAGGGTTAGGCCTCCGGAATAGTGCTGAGAGTCGACAGAATGCTTAGGAGCTGTATAAAGTTATAAGGTATAATATGTTGAAAGAGCTGGCATTTAAAGCTAGCACACTATTTTGTGTTATTATTTTCTACAAATAAAATGAAATGAGATTCTGTAAAAATAGCAAGGGGAGGCGGAGGGAGAAACGACTCTACTACTGGAGAATATGGGTAATTCTTTGCAAAGACTGCAACAGAAATTACAGTGTATGCAGAAGCATTACACAATGGGGAGGAGGGCTGGGGCTTATGGCGGGGCTCTGGGTTTAATGCTCATTGTTATATTTGCAGTTTTACAAGCTTATGTGTGTTGGATATATTGTAGTCCTGTTTTTTTTTTTTAATTTAGATCCATAGAAATATGATATATGTCTGACCATTTACATTCCCTATTTAATTTAATGCACAAAGCTAAATTCCTTAAATCAGCAGTGACTGCAATTGCTATTGATTTTGAAAAGGCGTTTGATTCCTTAAACTGGGACTACCTTTATGAAGTTCTATCTCACTTTAGTTTCTCTCACACCTTCTGTTCTTGGATCAAATTATTATATACCTCCCCTGTGGCGAAAGTTCTTACTAATTCTACCCTCTCTTCTTACTTTCAATTGACAAGAGGAACCAGACAAGGATGCCCTCTGTCACCCTCTCTGTTCGTTTTAGCCATGGAACCCCAGACCGCTAGTCTCCGTCAGTCCACAGACATTAAGGGAATCCCTGTTGGCAATTCAAGATACGTTTCCCTTTCCCACATGGATGACCTTCTAATCTTAGTCAAAAACCTAAATGAAGCTGGCCCACCACTGGTTGACTTACTTAATAAGTTCACTAACATTTCAGGCCTTGCTTTGAATTATGGGAAATCAGAAACATTACCCCTTAATGACCATTGTAAACCTTCTATGAATCTACCCCTCGGATTCTGTTGCTCCCCACAAGGCATCACATGCCCAGGTATCAAAATAACCCGAAACTTGGGAAAAATCTGGGACACTAATTTTAACCCCTTAATTAATAACATCAAGATGATTCTCGACAGGTGGAAGCTTCTTAGCCTTTCTTTCATGGGGAAAATAGCTGCCATTAAGATGTTCATTTCTCCCAAGATTCTCTACCTTTTCGCCAACATTCCCTTGATCTTACCATCTTCTTTCTTATCTAAAATTGACAAATTAATTGGTAACTTTTTATGGGATGGGACACCACCAAGATTCAGCTGTGGCAAACTTCAGGCACAAAAGAAAAAAGGAGGATTTGGACTCCCTTGGTTCAAAGGTTACCTGTGGGCCTTTCGAACCACTCAAACCATTAAGTGGTTTCAAAAACCCTCATATCATTCCCCATTATGGGTTGCAATGGAATTGGCAACTGTGCCCTAGAGGAGTTCCCACTTCCTTCATCTTTAACCCTCTCCCTTCTAAGTTAAAATCTCATCCAACTATATCATCCACTGTTCTTTATTGGAAATTAATTCACAAATTTTTGAAATCTAACCCAACTCCTTGGCTGTATGCCCCCCTCTGGGGTAACCCAACACTTGCTTTAGATAATCTTCCAATTTTCTGCTGTTCCTGGAGAAACAAAGGTATATTTTTCTTAGGAGACATCCTGGACCAGAATTCACTCACTCTCAAAATGTTCTCAGACTTACAGAGTATCTGGAAGATCTCTAAACAAGATTTCTGGAAGTATTTACAAATTAGGGCTGCTTATAATTCTCTCTCCTGTTATGTGTATAAACATACTCTCCAAGATCAATATATTTTGCACTGGGCTAACTTGTCTGTAAAATGGAATAGTTCCATTTATAAGGATATCATAGACAATTTACCTGACCATTCTATTCCAGCCAAAAACAAATGGAGTGTACTACTTAACTATAATATCACAGATGCACAGTGGCATAATTGCTGGCGTCTGTCCCATAATACATTTAAAGATGCTTGTAGTTCCTTAATGCAAATTAAAATTCTATGTTTATGGTACAGAACTCCTGCTGTGCTTCATCGCATGGAACTTTAAAATAATAACAATTGTTGGCGCTGTAACTCGCTTAATGGAGATTTACTTCACATTTTATGGTCTTGCGCTCCCATTAATAAGCTTTGGCATAAAGTATATTTATTGACTGCCAGAGTTACTGGACAAAATATTCCTTTAGACCCTAAACTTTTTCTATTAGGTATCTTTATGTCAAGTAACCCTCCCCTCTCACATGCACATTTTAGATGGCTAAACATACTATTTCTCCTTGTTAAACGCCTGATTCTCATGAATTGGAAATCAACCTATGTCCCAACTCTTTCAGGTATCCTTCAAAACCTTTCCCAGTATGCATCCCTAGATCAGCTATCTCATGCCATCCATGACCAACTCACTGTATATGATAAATGCTGGCAGGACTATTCCAGGTATAATGAAACCTTCAGCTCCTCTAGACCTTAATTTATGGGATTTCAAGTCTTCCCTTTTATACTGACTTTAGATTAGGGTAATCTCTGTTCCTACACACAGATATCTCTCTTGTCTCCTTTCTCTTTCTTGTTTTATTCTTCACTGTTATTTCTCCCTATTTTACTATCTCTCTGTCACACCTTGCATTTCTACTCTTATCCTTCTAATACTGAGCTCCGATTGTATTCTCTTATATATCACTTTATGCATTTTACTTAAAATCTAGGTTAAAGCATTTACTGGTACTGACTTTATATATGGTGGATCTTTTTGAATTAATAGTTGCTCTGCTTGATTTTAACCCCACCATTATCCACCTGCACATTTGTTTAGGTTTAAGATCTAAGAATATTCATGCAATGAGACCTCTGTATTTCTATAACCCATATATTGTTATGCATAATGTGATGTTCTGCTTCTTTATAATGGATGATATTTCCAAATATATTGTGTGTTGTGTTTCTCCTTATATATTCAAACATCAATAAAAAGATAAAGGTCAAAAAAATAAGAAATATGATAAATGCAAAGATCTTGTGGGTCTTCTGGAGGGGGGATCAGGGGAAGGTATTTGGCACTAAGACATGCATAAAGGAAGAACCTGAACAGATACAATGGCGCTAACACAAAATTTAATGGTGGTTACATGGAATGTCAGAGGGATTTCATCTCTGGTCAAATGAACTAGCCTGCCCACTGCCTTAAAGAGACAGGGAGCGCAAGTGGCGATGTTACAAGAAACCCACTTAACAGACGGTGAGCATGCTAAATTGGCCAGGGGGTGGGTGGGAAAATGCTATGCAGCTTCACACAACTCACATAAGCGAGGAGTGGCAGTGATAATACACAAAAGGCTCCCTTTTCAGATTAGCTGTGTGGTGGCTGACCCAGCAGAAGGGAGATATGTGTTTGTGGAAGGGCAGCTATATGAGGAGTGGGTTACCTATGTGAATATTTATGCACCAGCAGTCTTTGATCCTACCTTTTTTTCAAGGAATGCTGGACATACGAACATACAAAATTTGTCAGCAGATAAAGGCCTAGAGGTCTATCAAGTCTGTTCGAATGTGCAGCTAGCACCCCTTATTCTGCAGCTGCTTCTCCCTTCCACCCTTCCCCTTCATTGATAATGAGAGAACAGTTTTGAGGACTGGTGTTGGGAGGGGACTTAAACAGCCTTATGGATCCAATATTGGATCATTCTGAGAAAAAGGGAAAGGTGAGGGGTGCCATCCAGAATTGGCAGGTGGGAATGAGCAAACTGGATTCAATTGACAGCTGCAGGATGGCTAACCCAGGCCTCAGAGAGTATACGTTTTACTCCCACCCCCACAAATCCTGGACTCATATAGATTATATTTCTATACCACATAGTTGTTTTTTAACCTGGTACAGGTCAAGCACAGCCCCATCCAGATATCTGACCATGCCATGGTAGTCCTGAAACTGAAACAGCCGCATGAAGGGCTACCCCATGGAAATTTCCTAACTACCTATTGGGCAACTTGGAATTTATAAAACATCTGCGGGAGCAGCGGGAATCAATACATACAGTCAAATAGGGAATCTGCCCCAAGTAACGTGATCCTATGGGATGCGGGGAAGGCCTACATGCGAGGAGCAACAATAAACTTCCCTAAGGGAAGCAGGGAAAGCATTAAGGCAGGCAAAGGCATGCCAAACTTCCCGAAGGGAAGCAGGGAAGGCAGTAAGGCAGGCAAAGGCCCAAATCGAGGAAACACTAGCATGAACAGTAAAAGAAGGTGACAAGACTTTCTATAGCTACATTACTGAAAGGAGAAAGTCCAGAGGGGATATTGCTAAGATCAAAGGGGTTAAGGTGGCATGTGAGGAGGAGGACCACATAAAAGCATCTATCCTAAATAGATACTTCTGCTCAGTATTTACCGAAGAGAAGGTAGGGCAAGGCCCACAACTCAGCACTATGGACACGGGGGGAAGGAGGTGTGCACTAGCCCCTTCACAAAAGAAAGATGCTACAAGAGCTCGATAAGCTCAGGGTGGACAAGGCAATGGGACCTGATGGCATACATCCCAGGGTACTAAAGGAGCTAAGGGTGGAACTAGCAGAGCCATTCTCAGAACTGTTTAGTGAGTCTCTGAGCACAGGAGAGGTCCCAGAAGACTGGAGAAGGGCTCATGTGATTCCGCTCCAGAAGAGTGGTAGCAGAGAGGAGGCAGGGAACTATAGAGCAGTCAGTCTTATCTCAGTAGTGAGCAAGATTATAGAGGCACTCCTTAAAGAAAGGATAATGCAACACCTGGAATTTGTAGGAGCACAGGATCCAAGACAGCATGGTTTTACAACAGGAAGGTCCTGTCAAACTAATCTCATAGATTTCTTTGACTGGGTAACCAGAGTGGTGAACCAAGAGGGAGCAGTTGATGTCGCCTACCTTAACTTCAGCAAAACTTTCGATACTGTTCCACATAGAAGACTGATTAATAAGCTGGGTATGCTTGACGTGGGTCAGAAGTTGGTCAGCTGGGTGGCAAACTGGTTGATGGGCAGAAAACAGAGAGTGGCGGTAAAACAGTATACAGTCAGAAGAGATGCAAGTCACAAGAGGGGTACCTCAGGGATCAGTCCTGGGGCCAGTCCTCTTCAATATCTTCATCAGTGACAATGCTGATGGACTGAAAGGTAGATTTGTCTGTTTGCAGATGACACCAAGATCTGCAACAGAGTAGATGGTCTAGATGGGGTGGGCAGAATGAGAAGAGATCTGGATAAACTGGCAAAATGGTCAGAAGAGTGGCAACTGGATTTAACGCAAAGAAGTGCAAGATTATGCACATAGGGAATAGAAACCCTGAAGCCACCTATAGGCTGGGAGGGGAGCAGCTGGCAGTCACAAGGGAAGAAAGAGATTTGGGCATCATCATCACAGATGACCTGAAATCACCCAAGCAGACCACTAAAGCAGTAGGTAAGGCTAGGGGATTTGAGCTGTATTAGTAGGGTATCACAAGTCGAGAGGGAGGTAATAACCCTCTTTATAGTACACACTGTTTAGGCCCCATGTGGAGTACTGCATGCAGTAATGGAGGCCACACCTTCACAAGGACATTAATCAAACTGAGGCAGTCCAGAGAAGGCAACCAAAATGGTGCAGGGACTGCATCAGAAAACACATGAGGACAGATTAACAGGCTCAATATGTATACCCTAGAGCAAAGGAGGGAGAGAGGTGATATGATCGAAACATTCAACCACCTTAAGGGCATTAACAAGGTGAAAGAGTTTAACATGTTTCAATATACGAAAAATAGCAGGACAAGAAGATACAGCATGAGATTAGAAGGAGGCCGATTAAGGGGTAATGTGAGGACGTTCTTTTTCACAGAAAAGGTGGTGGATGCATGGAACAGCCTACCTCAGGAAGTGGTGTATATGAATATAGTGCAGGGCTTCAAACAGGCATGGGATAGGCATAAGGGAGCAATACAGATGAGTATGAATAGATAGGCCATTGACAGAGCAAAGGCTGATGGCACATTCATAAGGTAGAAAAATAAATGGGCAGACTGGATGGGCCTGGCGGTCCTTATCTGCCGTCAACTTCTACGTTTCTGTGTTTCTAAACTATTTAGTTCATCACAAAAAGAGGGTCCTGAAAAAAAGAACAAAACTTGGAGACCCGTCTAAAGGATCTTGAAAAGAGAGTGACTGTGGGAGAGAAGGGAGAGGCGCTACGACAGTTGCTAGTGACTAGGAAGGCATTAAATGCATGACTATTGGGGAGGCCCACAAATCTTGGTTCTTTGTCAAGAAGCAATTTTTTGAATGGGGAAAAAGGCCCGGCCTTATGCTGGCGAATTTGATTCATGGGAGGCGGGGATCTAATCTGGTGGTGAGTATCTGAGATTGGCAGGGGAACATAGTGAAGGACAAGAAGCAGATACGGGAGAAATTTAGCCATTTTTACCAAAAGTTATATATGGCAGAGTGTCAGGGTACAATGGACTTGGCAAAGAGGTTTCTTGCTAGGGTTAAGCTGCCACAACTATCGGAGACACAAAAAAATAAATTGGATTCTGAAATCACTAAAGAAGAAATATGGAGGGCTATAAATGCACTAAAGAGTGGGAAGACCAGTGAGTTGGATGAATTTCCATCTGAATACTACACAAGGCCATGATGGCTCAAGTGGTGAACCCCTTGTGAGAGACATTATGAGAGGTGAGGGGAGAGGGTGGGGGTTTACCTATTTAATGGAGGGATACAGTTATCTGTGTCATTCCTAAACCTGGCAAGGATCTGTTGGAATGTGGAATGTGCCTCGTAACAGCCAATTTCACTTTTAAATTGTGATCTTAAAACAGGGGTGTGCAAATTGCATTGCCTGACTTCCGAAGCTGACCTAATTTCACTGTCGGGCAGACCCTTTGATCTCCCGACTTCAGCCCATGGACAAGTGTTTTTTCTGGCCTTTATATTTTTTGTTCTCTGGGCTGCATCCCCATGCACTGGCTTTTTGTTTTTCACATGTCACTGACTCACTCTCTGAACCCACCCCAAGGCACCCCCCCAAGCAAGCCTGCAGTCCATTGTACCCCGTGATTCATTTCTGCAGGCTAGCAACAGTGGTGGTGTGTGTTAATTGGCCACAATGAGGATGGAGGAGGAGAACCCTGCAACATGCAGGAAGGAGCAGTCAGTACTGTGCGCCATTACAGAAGGACGGGGATTAGAGTGTGACTAAACTCCTCGATGTGCAGCTAAGACTGGTGGACAACGATCGTTGCAATTCTCATTTATTGCAAAATAAATTTTGTTCAGTTCCATTGCTGATTGGCTGCTGCAGAAGGCCTGATGAAAGGAAGAGGCAGCAGGGCTAAATTGGGACAGAACATCCCTCCTGTGTGATGCGGCTCACTGCCTGGCTGGCTTGAAGGACTGACAGAGGTGGGTAAAGTGTTAGGGAGCTCACACTCAATCATCACGCTTGACTCTTACACTGCTGCCTTTTAAACGTTTTAAGTGGCTGGGTGGGTTGATGTATTGGACTGTCACTGTGCTCAGCCAGTAAAAATATGGTATGGTATGGTTGGGGTGATGCTGCATGCTGAGCACAGCTAAGTTATGTTTTCCGTTTCCCCTTCCAGTCTCTGCTTTTTCTCCCCCCAGCCCCCAGCTCATTATTAACCCTGCTGATAGAGGTTTGCACTGTGGGTTTGTTTGTGTGGCTGACTGATATGGGACCTGGTCATCAAAGGATATAATTGATACAGCCTGCATTTTTGTATTTATTTCTGCTAAGCTTGCTGCCCGGCTGTATTTCTGACTTTATCAGGCAACAGACAGTTTGTAATAGGGGTTAAAGCTGCTGGCCAGGGCACGCGGTCGGGCACTCTGAGATTCAGGCAAGCCCTGTCTTACTGAGTGCCCATGAGAGACAGGATGCAGAAAACTGGCTAAAAGAAAAAGTAAAGCCACTACTCATACTGCAGCCTCTGGGTGTCCTCTCGCTCCTGCAGTCCATTTTGGCAGTGTTTTCCTCATGCGGTGATCCAGCGTGACTACTTCCCCTTGGTATCTGGTTGGTTTCCTTTCTGTCAGCAGTGTCAATCGTGTCCCCAAGGCAGCGATTTTTGAGGTGATCAAGGGAATTGACAGCAGTTCAGTATTGACTGAGAGTGTTGTCGCTCTGTGTTTTTTTTATTTAAATAGCAGTCCTCCAGTTTTGGTGGCGGCAGTGACTGAAGCAGCATCAGTGGGGAAGAGTATGAGCATGGAGTTTCTACTATGGGGGAACCTTGAAGTTGCTGCTGTGGGGGGGGCTTGGAGATGCTGCTGGGGTACAGTTGCTGATGTAGGGAAAGGTAGGGTATTGGTTTGGAGTCTGTTGTAAGGTGGGCTCAGAGTTGCTGCTGTTGGGGTGAGGGCTTGGAGTTGTTGTGGAGGTGGTGATGGTGGTGGTGGTGATGCTGCTTTAAGTGGGTGCGGGGGGGTGGGTCCTTAATTTGTGTGGGCTCTAGTGGTGTTTGTGTGGATATGCTACAGTCCTCTGTGGGTGCTGTGGTGCTTCTCTCCTAATATTAGCTGTATGGAAAGGGGACATGGGGGCAGAGCAAGGTGGCTCTGGTGTCGTCACTGTCCAAGTAGTATATTTCAATGGTTTAAGCTGTTTTTTTATTAATCTGACTGTTCAGTAGTAGGGCAAGTTGAGAATTTCTTGGGCAAGTAAATGTTAGACCATCACTTTCCCTGGGACAAGTATTCAAAAATTAGATTTTCACACCCCTGTCTTAAAATCTCGGTGAAGGTTTTGGCAGGGAGGCTCAACAAGATTCTCCTGGGGCTGATATATCCAGATCAGGCTGAGTTCATTCAGGGTAGATTATCCTACCATAATGCACGCTAACTGTTGAATGTGGTGTGGGGAGCTTCTCGGCACTGTGGACCCACATATGTGATCTCCATGGATGCCAAGAAAGCATTTGACGGGATAGAATGGGTGGGTGGCACTTCCACAGCTGTAGCCCGATACCTCCAGAGTGGACACTTGGCGGCCCAAGTCGAGGAACAGCCACAGCAAGACTTTCAACTCAAGCTGAGGGAAACCCAGCCAGCGGGTGGCAGCACTGCATGCCGGGCCACCATATCTCCATGACACCAGCGGCACAAGCCAAGGAACAGCCACAGCAAGGCTCTCAGCTAGAGCCACGGAAACCCGGCCAGTGGGTGCGCACTTCCACAGCCACCGCCCGATACCTCCAGAGTGGACACTTGGTGGCACAAGCTGAAGAACAGCCACAGCAAGGCTCTCAGCTCAAGCCAAGGGAAACCCGGCCAGTTGGTGGGAGGCACTTCCACAGCCACCACCCAATACCTCCAGAGTGGACACTTGGTGGCACAAGCTAAGGAACAGCCACAGCAAGGCTCTCAGCCTGAGCCGAGGGAAAAACAGCCAGTGTGCAGGTAGCACTTCCACAGTTGCCGCCCAATGCCTCCAGAGTGACACTCAGTTGCACAAGCTGAGGAACAGCCACAGCAAGGCTCTCAGCTCAAACTGAGGGAAACCCGGCCAGCAGGCAGGTGGAACTTCCACAGCCACCCTGATACCTCCAAAGTGACACTCAGCGGCATGTTTGAGAAACAGCCACAGCAATGCCTCCCAGCTCGAGCCGGTGGAAAACCCAGTTAGCGGGCAGGTACCTCCACAGCTGCCGCCCGATACCTCCAGAGTGGACACTCAGAGGCACAAGGTACTGCTAAAGCCACAACCAATTGGAACGTGAGTGCCTTTTGGACTCCATTTCTGACTGGTCCTCGCTAGCCCAGCTTCGATTTAGTTGTATTTAGGCATTTGTTTTGCTGTATTTGTGCCAAGTTAGCAAAACTTTGTTAGCTGCTAGCATCTGCTGAATGTAGAAACTGTTCTTTTGCAAGAAAAGCTTTGATGTGTTTAAGCAGGAGCTAGTGATCACAACCCCTTCCAGTGCGTGTGTCTAACCCAGACTCCCAGGACCCAGTCGAATGTACATTCTCTTTTGTTAATTTGGATTCCCCGCCTGTGTCGCCAACCCTTTGTCCTCAGCAGGTACTTAAACAGACATTATTTTCTCTTATTTCCCCAGCCGAGAAACAGCCACAGCAAGGCTCTTAGCTCGAGCCAAGGGAAACCTGGTTAGTGGCAGGCGGCACTTCCACAGCTGCTACCCGATACTTCCAGAGCAGAACACTCGGAGGTAGGTACCAAGTAAACTGCAATTTTGTACTGCCCCCCACTTCTGCCACTTATTAAATATACTTCCTCCTTGCCCCTTTCTTAACTCCACGCCTACCCATTTTCTACCTTCTAATAAACTGTTGTTATTCACATCCTCCTTATCTCCACGCCTGCCATATGTGCACCTCGTTAAGCTGAGACCCCGTAAATACTACTCGTAGCTTCTCGGAATACCGACTCACTTCTCTGCTAGTCAACATTCCCATTCTTACCTCTGTGTTCTGCCAACCCCTCTGGATTATATGATCGTAATATAATATCTCCTTTCCAACTGTCATACACTGGTTCTTGCTTGCACCAGTAGCTATCACTCTCTCTTGATTATTCTACTGACTGTGCTCCCCCCGCTGGAGTTCACTATGTAGGAAAAACTGTGTCTTCTATTCTGGTCCCTCATCTATTTTATGCCATATGGCCGATATCCGTTGCCACAAGCTACTATTAGTAGAGATTCTGATCTGATCTGCCATGTATCTAATAATTGTCCTTACGTTTATTTATGTGCTTTTTGATAATAATTTTTATTGTTTTCAAATAAAATCACAGACAAAATGGAAGACATCATGCCGTATACAGTCACATTTTCTGTACATAGATACATTCGGCCACCTTACATCTTTACATACATCCATAGTACTAAAACAGTAGATGGGAGGAAAGGTTTAGTGGGTAAGCGAGGGAAAATGAGGGGTACATAGGTTTGACAGTTTATTAATTAGCTCCACATTATTAAATTCCCTAACAGTGTATCCCTCTACTTCAAGAGCATGGAAAACATTATTCAGACATTTGACTGTAGACATAAGACATGTACAATGAGTTCTGTGTGCTCAAAGAGTGGTTAACTCACTTCTTACTGAGAAGCTTCCCCAACCATGGCTTGACACCCAGAGGCAAGTACTAGATGCAAAGAAAATACTCTACCCTAGCTTCCTAAGCCTATTCATTAACCTCTAAGGTACCTCACGGGACAAGGTGCATCACAAAAATATATCTTACTGCATCGACGCCTCAACAAAAATTCTGTGTCTCTGTGGCAAACCCATCTCTTTCCGTGGCTTCTAAAGTAGATTGATAAGAGTGTGCATATGTTCTGTAAGGGATCAATCTGGCCCTGGAACACAAACAAAATGTATCCCAAGCTTAAATCTGTACTTGGGTGAGTTAAACACTCTCTATAACCTCATATATACGACCATGTATAAATTATGGGATGAGACTCATAGTTATACTCTCCAGACCAGCAGAGAGGTACCGTAGGTTCCTCTCATGTTTTTAGATCCCCTTATGAGGATCTCCTACAATGTTACTTTTTTACTACTATAAGGCCATGATGGTAATCAACCTATCCCTGTTGGAGATTGGGCCGCATTCAGATATTTAAGATAGGGTTCCCAACAGGCTTCGTAGGTGGAAAGTTTAGTCTTCTGTAGGTAAGATATCTTGTCTAACTTGGCCACGGCAGACAGAGACCCCAAAACTTGACATTGTGGGAGTTAGAGGGGTTCTCCAGTTGCATAGAATAGCTCTTTTTGTTTGTAGAGCCAAAAAAGCCAACCATCTGTACCTCAATGGGGGCAGCTTGGGCATATCAACACAGATCCCCAAAAGAAAGAAGAGAGGGTCAAGGGGGATTGATTGTTGTAAAACCCTAGAGGCAATTTTTTGTATTTCCTGCCAAAGGAGCTGGAGCTTTGGACAAGACCACAGGACATGCATTAGATACCCTTCCAGCTCCTGACATCTCCAGCAATTATCCTGTTCCAGTACTTTAGTTTTATAAAGGATGACTGGAGTTCTATACCAGGAGTGTGCAATTTTATTTTGGATTAATCTGGACTTGCCATCTGTATACCAGGTATGTGTATCCACCCACGCTTTATCCCAGGCCTCCAGTGGTATATGGGTTTGCAGCATCTTTTCCCATCTCTGCCTTGATTCATCTGACTGAGATGGAAGAGTATCTCTAAGAGTGGCACATATATGACCTGCAAGGCCCCTAGAACAAAGTAGCCACTTGACCAGGGGTGAACCTTTGTCATAACTCAAGTTGGGAGATAAGAGATGTCGGGTAGCATCCCTGAGCTGCAGGTATCTCCAGAAGTCTGAGTGAGGGATACCCCATAAATGTCGTAAGAAATGAAAAGTCTGCATAGCTTTATGTTCAGGGGTTAACAGATCACTCATTTTAGTTATGCCCAACTCCACCCAATGTTTCCATATAACTTCAGCTCCTCCTATAGTGATATCTGGATTTTGCCAAATCGGTATGTAAGAAAGTGGGAGGGGGTCTAACCTCATCTTATGGTGAGAGCTGAACCAGTTGGCTCTAGATGCAATTACCGTGGGCGAAATAAAGTCTACACTTATTTTACTGGCCCCAGCTCTTTTAGGGCTGCTCTCTGTACAAAAAGGAAGAGGGATGAGACAGCCCATAATGTCTATTTCCAGTTGTATCCATTATGGCGAGGGGTGAGGGTGCTGTGCCCATTTGACTGCTTGAGCTATAAGGAAGGCCTGACGGTAGACCTCCCATGGAAGATTCCAACCGCCTCTTCTTCCAGTGTGACCTCAGCTTAGATCGACTAAATCTGGGTTTAGATCCTCTCATAGAAAATCCCCAATTAATTTATCAAATATCTGAAACCATTGTTTTGGTAAGGAACAGGCAGATGCATCAGCAAATAAAAAGTTTAGGAGCTGAGATCATTTTTAACGCTGCAATTTTCCCTGCTAGAGTAAGCTTAAGAAATCTCCACCTATCGAAGTCTGTCTTAATGGAGGTAAGGAGGTGCTGTACATTAGCTTGCCATATTGTCTCCAAAGATGGGGTCAAGAAAAATCCCAAATATGTAATCCCTTCCGGTGCCCAGAGTAAAGTATCTACAGGTATCATTTGCTGTACACAACGGGAGTTGAGAGGGAGTACTTCTGTCTTACTCTGGTTCACTCGTAGACCTGAATAAGATGAGAAGGTTTCTAGGAGGGTAAGAAGGGGAGGGATAGCCTTATGTGCATCTTCCAACAGAAGAAGAAGGTCATCAGCGTACATAAAGGTTGTATAGCGTGTGTTCCCCACTGACAGACCTTTTATCTCTGGTTGACTTCTGATAGCTGCAGCCAGGGGTTCGACAGCCAACACAAACAGCAGGGGGGAGAGTGGGCATCCTTGCCACGTGCCTCTGCCCAAAGGGAATGGAGCGGAAAGCATTGAATTTGTGTTAACCCTAGCTAATGGGCCTTCATAGATGGCTTTTATCCTAGAAAGAAATGTTTCCTGTAACCCAAAATGGGACAAAGTCATATATAGGTAGTCCCATTCCATGGAATCAAATGCCTTTTCAAAGTCAACCATGACAGCAGCTGTAGGTGTATGTAAGGACTTAGCAAGGGGGATCAAGTTCAGCAGCGTTCTTAAATGATCTGAACTATGCCGCCCAGATATAAATCCCACCTGCGATGGGTGTACAAGAAGGTTCAGTAGGGGGTTAAGTCTGGAGGCTAGGATTTTAGCATACAGCTTACTGTCCAGATTTATAAGTGAGATCGGGCGATAATTTCCTGGGTTAGTGGGGTCCTTTCCTTTTTTGGGAATAACCACTATGATTGCCTCCCGCATAGAGGGCGGTAAGGTACCTTTAGTTTCTATCTCCTGGAACACTTGGGTTAGTAGGGGTGAAATAGTAGGGGCCAGAATCTGATAAAAGTCAGCAGTATAGCCGTCACTACCTGGAGATTTCCCTTTTTTCAGGTCTTGAATGGCTGCAATCACTCCTCTCTGGAAATGGGGAGATCAAGAAGTTGTGCTTGTTCCCTCTTTAATTTAGGCAATCCCAAAGTATTCAAAAAATCCTGTGTGTCTTTATTAGGGCGAGTATGTGTGAAGGAATAAAGGCTTTTGTAGAAGTGGGACATAATATCAATAATATCTCTAGAGGAGGTACCCAGCTCCCCTTGTTTGTTCCTCAACCCCGAGATATATCTGCTGGCTTGCTGTTTACGAAGTTGATAGGCAAGTACTTTACCCCCTTTGTCCCCACCTTCCCAAAAGGTGTGTTTAAGGTGAAGGATAGCTGCTTCGGCTTTTCTATTTAGAATTTGGTTAATTTCAAACCGAATACTCAAGATGGATTTACCTGTAGATGATTGAATAGATGGGGAGGGCATAGCTTCGAAAATATTCTCAGCTGTCGCCAATCTCTGTTCAAGACTGACCAGCAGCGCTTTCCTTTGTCTACGTTTGGTTGCAGCAAACCCCATAATGCTACCTCGTATCATGGCCTTAAGAGCTTCCCACGTATTACAGGCAGAGGTATCGCTTATAGGGTTCTCAGCAAGAAAAAGGGAAACCTCCCAATTAACCCAGAGAGTAAAGTCAGGGTCTTTCACTAGAAGCGGGTCCAATCTCCATTGTTTAGTCGGGGTAGCCACCGGATCCCAATGAATAAGAAGCTGGACTAGGGCATGATCTGAATTGCAGCAGGGAAGAATTGAAACATCAAGGGTTTTAGTTGTCAATTTGGATGAGCCGAGCCAAAAGTCCAGATGGCTGTATGAGGCATTTGCTGCCGAATGAAATGTATAATCTCTTACCCTTGGGTGAAATAACCGCCACAAGTCTGTAAGCCCTTGGTCAGCAATCATTTGCTGGAGAGCCCTCCCACTTCTAAGGTGTGTTTCCTTCCCCCCATCGTTCCTATCCAGGAGAGGTACCAACGTGAGGTTAAAGTCCCCACCAATTAACAGGGGACAATGTAGGGGGTTAAATTCCAAAATTATTTCTGCCAGGTAATGAAAAAACTGAGGGATGTCTTCATTGGGGGCCTATATATTACACAGGGTGAGTGGGCCAGTGGGTGTACTATAAGTAGCTAATACCCATCTGCCATCTTGATCTGAATGGGTCTGTTCCAGTGTCCAGACTAGAGACTTGTGGACCAGGATGAAAACCCCGTGCTTCCTAGTCTTGGCATTGGAGTGAACTTGTTGACCGACCCAGTCTTTCTTCATACGAGTATGATCCTCCCCGGAGAACTTTGTCTCTTGCAGGAACGCCACCTGAGAACGGTTATGTTTCAAATGGGCCAGGACCTTTTTTCGTTTTATTGGGGAGTTTAGCCCCCTTACATTCCAAGTGTGTATCACAATATCAGACATTTCATTAAGGGCCCCCGGGGTATACCAGAGATCAGAAACACAGAGACAGGAGAGACAATGCCTCAGTCAAAAACAGTAGGGTACCTCTGTTCGTACAGTATTCGTGGGTCACTAACCTGTCCCTATGAAGGGAACTTAAGCAGTGGCTGTGGGTTTATCTAACAGAAGACTAGAGACTATACACTATCTAAAATCTTAACTAGCTAACTAACTTATCCTACAAAATATTAAAGAGGATGCGGAAGGACTAAACCGGCTAGAGCCCTAGCCAATGGTATGCCCTTACGCCCTTGGGGATGGGGAACAAAACTTCCCAAAAGGGAATAAAACAGCTTGTTATTAAATTGCTTGTACCGACTTATCTGGCACCAAGTTAAAGCTCAGAGAAAGCAGCTATCCAACTCTTACAAGAGCCAATACGGATATACCTGCAAAGCCTTCAGGTGGAGAGGTACAAACATTTGAGGAACTCTTAACCTGGTATATAATATGTTTGTCACAATAATGGCCCAAGCACAGATATATCCTAAAACCTAACCTTCTTAATAGTCATTGATCTATTACCAACAGTCTGCCAAAGCTGAGGTTAGCATATGGTGTCAGCTGAACTGGTCTCTGAGTCTTTCCTGAAACATCACACCCTGTAAAAAAAATGTCAGAGAATGAAAGAAGAAAAGACCCCGCAATCCGCTACAGGATTAGCACCACTTTGTCACAAATATATGGCATGCAGTTTCAAAGTGAGACCTGCCCTTCATAGCGTTAGGATTCGGCACCGGGAAAAGCATCTGCTATATAAAGTGGTTGGTGTTACCTTGGGTGGTTGACAAAGGAGCTATAATGCTGTTTGCTATATGGGAGTACAGTATTGGATACGGCTCCCGCGTCATCTCAAAGTTTGTAATCCAATACTGTACTCCTCCCTTATTGCCACATTATGTAGTATAATTACCCCAAGCACCAAAATAAATTGCCCAGTGCAAATTCCGGGTAACTGCATGCCAAATTAAATTACAGTAAAGAAAAAACAAGAAAGTAAGTGACAAAGAGGGGAGTCGCACAATCTTGGGACCCATAAAATGTATGTAACTGGGGGATAAACTTTGCGCCAAGTGGTCCTCTAATGGACATACTAAACAAAGCTCATAGAACAGTATGGGGAAAAGGCCAAAAGGAAAATCTTCAAGTCATCTTGATGGGAACTGGTGTACCTTGAAGCGCAGTGGGGGGGGAGGTGCCACTGCGTTCCGGACTGGAAAATGGTGTTATCGGCAATTTTATCCTCCGAGATAAGTCCCCGAATGAACACCTTTTAGTGGACTGGTCGGTTTGGCCTTTTCTATAGCCTTTATGGTCTGTAAAAGCAAAAGCAAAAAAAAAAAAACAACCAGAATTAACATAATATACGCAGTGCTGACTAATGTTAGAGCCAGCCCGCAGTAACTAACTGGAGCGACCTATGTTTAGCCATATAAGCCTCAGTCCCCTTCAAATACTTCCCACCTCCAGCCTCTAATGTCTTTAAACCAACAGCCCCAAACTACTTATCTGAGAATTAAACAGTTATGCATTGTGGGGTCTCATAGTTCATGGAAGGTTTAGTGGTTTCGGCTCTCCGGGGTCTCGATCGGCAGTTCGGACTGGAGGAGAGCCTGGAGCTTGAAGATCAGACGAAGTTGACACCGACTCTGACTCTGGATTGCAGGCCCAGACGGCGTGTGTATCTTCGGGGCTGTCGCGGCCCGGTTCACCATTCTCAGTGTCCATTTCAGCACATACCTCCGCATCAGGAAGACCACTCAAAATCGAAAACCGATTATGGGCAAAGTACGGGCTGACATACTCTATTTCAGGTTCAGCTGAGGCCGAGAAGGTTTGGGCCTGTATTGCAGGGGCATGGTTCCTCTCCCGTGGGTGGCCCCATTTGAAATGTGGCGAGGTTGGCAGCCTTTTCCTAACTTTCGCCGTTCTGGGTTCCAGTCCCGGCCGGGGAGCGGGAGGGAGAGAGGTATCAGAAGGGTCCCTTTGTGGCGAGTGCCATTGAGGAATATTCTCGGCCTGCTCAGAAGACAAAGAGCTCGGGCCGTCTGGGCGCATGGTATCAATAAAGGCCGAGGCCGCTTCTGAAGAAAAGAATTGATGGGTCGTTTCATTTATGGAGATTTGTAACGTTGCTGGATACCTCAGGGTAAAGGGAATATTCAGTGCGTGTAGCTGCCATCACACTTCGGAGAAGGCCTTACGTCGGATTGCTGGCTCTCTTGAGTAATCCTGGAAGATCATAATCTTATGTTCCTTCCATCGGAGTTGGCCTAGCTCTCTAGCCCTTGTTTGGATAGCTTCTTTTTTGGCAAAGTTCAAAATTCGTATTATGACTGGGCGAGGCCTTTCCCCTTGAGCCAGTCTGGGTTGCAGCGTACGATGCACCCTCTCCATCGTGATCTTAGTGCCCTGGGGTAATTGTAGAATTCTGGAAGCACTTGCTGTAAAAGGTAGCACTCTCCCACCCTCACAGCCCTCCGGAAAGCCAAGAAGGCGAAATTGTTGCAACGACTTCTATTTTCTAAGTCGTCTACTTTTTCTTGTAGAGACCGAATTTGGACCGCTTGTTCCCTCATAATTGCAGCCTGATTCTGGAGTGCATCCTCTTGCCCTGCATTCTTTTGTTCTACTGCGTCGACTCTAAGATTTGTCTGTTGTATGGAAAAGGCAGAATTGCTTGCTGCCAAAGTAAGCGTATCAATGCTAGCCATAATAGTCGCAAACATCTCCCTGATCGAAGGTTCTTCTTTCTCTTTTAGTAACTGCGCCATACTATCTGCTTGGTTGCCAGAGTTACAGTTCCGAATGGTTGTAGTTAGCTCAGTTATGGACTGTATTGTCCCAGAGTCGGCGAGTTGATAGAGTAACTCTTCGGATCACTTAGGATTCATTTCCCTCTTTAAAAAAACACCCGAAACTGTGTCAATTTAGGGTTCTAGGCTCTTGCGCTATCAGAGGTGTAGAGCTAAGTGGCCATCTTGGTCGAGTGTTAGCCATGCCCCCCCATTTATGTGCTTTTAATTCCTTAATTATGCAGTGTTTTACTTGGCGTACTTCTGATGGTGGAACACGAACCAAACTACCTCCACGGTGTATGGCACTTGTTTACCCCAAAGCTGAACCACTATTACAGATAGCAGTCAGGGTCCTAGTCTCTGCTGCCCTAAATCAGAAGGGTTCAAGATGTGGAGGCATGCCGAACTGGGATGATAATCTGCACAGATGTAAAAGGGCTAGAAACCTTAAGCTAACTATTGCTGCCCTAAGAAAATTGCTGCTTCTCCTACTTCTTTGCTCAAGCAATGTTGAGCTTAATCCTGGGCCACCAGACACCATCACATCGTCTTCAGACCTAGCCAAGCTTGAAGGTATGAACTTCCTCCATATCAATGTATGCAGCCTATTAAAAAAGATCACAATAATCCAGGCCTGGGTTCTCCACACCTCACCAGATATCTTAGTGAATTTTGAAACCTGGCTTAGACCAGCTACACCTGATAGAGAGGTTAACATTCCGAACTATTTACTATTTAGAGCAGATAGGCAGTCCAGGGGAGGAAGGGTAGCCCTCTACGTCAAGGACAAATTCAAGGTGTCTTGTCTTGACTCATCATCAGTTCTGAATGCATATGAATGCCTGTCACTTAAGGTTGTAATCTCACACACCACATCGTTATGTGTTATAGGATGTTATAGACCCCCTTCTGCTGGTCTACAATTGTTTGCGCACCTAAGCAACATCATCAGGCAAGGGTCTTCGAAATCAATTATTCTTGGGGATCTTAACTTAGATTAGCCGTCCAAGGCCCCCCTCACCTCTCCTATCCTTTTGCGATACTCATGGTTTAATGCAACTCATCGACGAGACAACGTGTCTTAATAAAAAAAAAAAAACTGATAATAGCTCCCTGCTAGACGTTATCTCAGTGAAGAAACCACATCTTTTTTCTCATGCTGGTACCTTCTTTAGTGATATCAGTGATCATTCCTTCATTGCTGGTGTAAGGTCAGTTAATAAACCAACATCTACATCAAATTTCTCTGCTAAGAGATCTAGACGGAACTTTGGTCTTTTTGCCTACATCAATGAACTAAAACACTCCCTACGCTGGCAAGATTTCTACCTGGCAAAAAATGTGCAATTGGCTTTTGACGTCTTCAATGAAATAATCATAGCGGCTCTAAATAAATATGCCCCCATAGTCAAGGTACATGTAGCAAATAAAGCATATCGATGGTTCAGATCGGAACTTAAAGCTGCATTGTCTGAGAGGGACAAACTATGTAAAAAAAGCATGCAGAACTCGGACCCCTTCGGACTGGTGCCAGTTCAAGAGGGCATGAAATTTATGCATTAACATGGTTAGAAATGCAAAAGCAGCATATTATCGCACTGAATTTGACTCTGCCTCTAAGAATCCAACAAAATTTTGGAAAACTATTAAGGACTTGTCTGGCCACACGCCTAGAAACTCATTACCAGCTAAGATCTCTATCAAATCAAATCAAATCAAAATCTTTATTTATCCAGGCAGGCACCATTGAGCAAGGCTCATTTGCAAGGTGGACCTGGTCATGAATACATCAAAGTACAGTACAGAAGCAGGTATACAAAAAGCAATAATATACAAGGAAGAAAAAGTGTAAACAGTACAAGGTTGAAATAAAAAAACAAAAACAAAAAAAACAGCATTATTTTACAATTGAAGAAGTCAGCAGATGTGCAATCAACCATAGGCATACAGGGGTTATAAGCAGAGATCTTTTGAGTGAGGCAGCCGGCAACTACACATATAGAGAAAAGAGGCCATGTATGGGGTGGCAGGTTAGAGAGGTAAAGAAGAGGAGGGATATATTACCAATGACAGGGGGAAAAATTGGGCTAAAACCACAGAAAGTGACGATGGCTGTTGTGTACTTGTTTATTATAATGATGACGGAGGGGGGGTAGATAATTGGGACACTACTATAGATGGGGTGGGACTTTAGCCAGGCTGGAGTGGACAGGGAAGGGTGGGTGCAGCAGGAAGAGTTAATAGGGAAAGAGTGAGAGCCAGGGGTAGAAACATGGCAAGCGTCAGGATGGAAAGGGGGAGTTGCGGAATTAGTGGGCTAGCGATGAGGAAAACATTTGCAAGGTGCTTTCATGTAGCGATCGTTGGCTCTACTGGCAACAATACTATCAGTGATAGATTGGATGTTCTGGATGCCTTCAATAATCACTTCGCTACTTCAGGTCTAGTATTCGACAACTCTCCTGCAAATCTGATATGCTTCAAGGTTGGCACTCAAGATGCTGAACCCCGTGTCACTGACTCAGTGGTCTCCTTGCACCCTACTTCACTGAAAGAGGTCGAAGACCTGTTACTAAAGCTGGATATAAAAAAAAGTGCTGGTGTGGACACCCTTGACCCGTATTTTTTGAAGGTGGCCCATCATGTGCTAGCTGTGCCCGTAACTCACTTATTTAACCTGTCCCTGACCCAAGGATTCATTCCTTCAATCTGGAAAACAGCGCACATCATACCTCTGTTCAAGTCAGGGGAATCCCTGTGATCTCAGAATTACAGGCTGATTTCAATTCTTCCTGTTCTGTCGAAACTACTGGACAAAATCGTAAGTGACCAACTGAGGCTTTACCTAGAATCTATGAACCTGTTAAACCCTGTCCAATCAGGTTTCAGAGCGAATCATAGCACTATCACAGCCCACGCTAAAGTGACCAACGATTGGCAAAGAGACCTCGATAATAGAAACTTCATCTATGCTGTGCTCCTGGACTTAAGCAAGGCATTTGACACTGTCGATTGTAATCTGCTGCTCTCTTCCCTGAATTAATTAGGCGTGGACTTATTATCTTTGCAGTGGTTCAATAATTACCTCTCCGACCGCTTCCAGCAGGTCAAGGCTGAAAGAGATCTGTCAACGCTCAAACCTCTTCTAAGAGGTGTCCCTCAGGGATCTATCTTAGGTCCTTTATTATTTGCAATCTATATCAATAACATTGATGACAGCATAACCAAGGCCGACATTCATCTGTTCACAGATGATACAGTTCTTTACTTGAGCCACCCAACATTACAAGCTGCATGTAGTGACCTTCAATCTGAATTCAACCTGTTGCATTACCAGCTTTTAAATAAAAAGCTATTACTTAACGCCAATAAAACGAAACAATGCTTTTTTCTCCTTCTGTTCATGCAGCAAAATCGGCCTCTACAGAACCAGTGCCACAGATTACTACAATTCTAGGTAAAAAGTTGGAATTTGTCTCAAAATTCAAATACCTGGGAGTATGGTTGGACCACAGGCTCTCATATACATTGCACATTGAGGACTTACTCTAAAAATTATGACAGAGACTCTGCCTTTTCTTCAGAATAACTCTCTTTTTAACTAGAGACATTGAACTGCAGCTGGTCCAAGCAACTTTTCTCTCATTGATAGACTATGCTGATTTCCTGTATAGTCATTGCCCTATCTCCTACGTCACAAAACTTGACACGCTCTATCATGGAGCTTTGAGGTTTATTACAGGTCTTCCCTATACTATGCATCACTGCTCCTTATATGAAGCATTAGGGTGGACTTCCCTCCAGTATAGGCATGATAGAAATGCAGCTACATGGACCTTCAGAGTTTTTTCCAAAAAACTTCCCCAATATATTACAGATTGTCTCCCTCTAAACTCGATAGGCAAGTATGCTCTGAGAAGTTGCACATCTATCTCATTGAAAGTACCCAAAGTTAACTCTCGCTTTGGTAGGGCACCTATAAGCTTTGTGCTGCCCTCCCTATGGAATAAACTGCAAAAAAACGCTAAAATTAAGCATACCCGTCAGCATCTCTACCTTCAAGTCCTTATACTCTCGTCTCAGAGAGGAACCGTGCAACTGTTTTCCATGATTCTAATCTGTAGCCATGTTCAATTTGTTCCACTTCTTACCAGGCCCATAGCGCTTTGACTAAGCTGCCGTACCCATCATACTCTTTTCAACTGTATAGTCAATCGTCTTGTGATCTCTGTTCTGTGCCTCTACATCTCTTTTCAGCACTGACTCACATCAAGCATCTTCATCCTCAGTTCCCTCTTAAAGGGTGGATTTACCCACATCTTCTGGTCAACATCACCTGCCCCTCCCTTCTCAACTCTTCTTTGTCCCCTGCTAGTCCTCTCTAGCATATCCCTAATCATGGTAGTTACCCCCCCAAAGGCCTTCTCCAATCAAGTGTACTCCTACTTTCCACCTGGTACCCCCACCTTCCGTTAGCTGACTGTTCATGTCTGCCTCATGGGCTGTGTTCATTATCTCCCCTGGCAAGTTTGTATATATTTCTATTGTTGTGTTGTGTAAACGGACCTTACGTCGTATATTCACTTGTGTAATGCTGCTAATGGTGTATCTGCAATTTGTAATTGGTTCTCCCGAGATAGGTTCTCCATTTTTATGGTTCTTTGTTTTTCTTTTTTTTACACCTTATCATGACCTTTTGTACCCATTTGTACTATTGTGTGTGTATATATATATATATATATATATATATATATATATATATATATATATACAGTATATATGTATGTTGTCTTATTGTACCCTGACTTTGTTCAACCCAGGTCCATCTTGCAAATGAACTCTGCTCAATGATGTTTGCCTGGATAAATAAAGATTTTGATTGATTGATTGATCTGTTTGAGGTACTGATCCGGTTTGGTCTGGGTGAAGAATTTGTGGGAACGGTTAGGGCCATGTATGAATCACCAATGGCACAGATCCTGGTTAATGGATCCTTGTCAGAAAGATTGTCCCTTGGCAGGTGAACTCGACAAGGGTGCCGCCTCTCCCCTCTGCTGTTTGCACTTGCACTAGAGCCACTGGCAGTGGTATTAGAGAGCACCCAGATATAGTGGGGGTAAGGGGGAAAACGGAAAGGGAGCATAAAGTCACCCTTTATGTGGATAACATGTTATTATACATAGAAGAACCAAGAAAGTCCATGCCACTACTCCTGCAGATGATTGAGTATTTTGCCTGGTTCTTAGGCTACTAAATAAACTTAGGAATGTCAGAACTGTTAAAAATAGGAGAGGGAGGGGAAAGGAATCAGTTAGGAAATTGGGGATTTAAGAAGGTGGGAACATCTTTTGTATATCTGGGAATCCAAGTGGGAAAGGATTTAGGTTCTATATTTGAGCTAAATTACACACCAATTATAAAAACAATTGAGCAAGACCTGAGCAGATGGCAGTCTCTCCCCGTCTCTTGGCTGGGAAGAATTAACTTACTTAAGAAGAACATCCTGCCACAACTTCTTTATGTTATGCAGACGGTGCATGTGGGGCTTACCAGGGCACATATTAAGAGAGTGGAGGGGACCTTCACAAAATTCATCTGGCAGGGGAAATGACCAAGGGTCAGTCTGCAGTGATTAAAAGTGAACACAGAGGGTGGAAGTATGAACTTCTCAGAATTACAGAATTACCACATGCTGATCCAGCACCAATATACCCAAGACTGGGTCAATCACCCCTCAGTGGCAGGATGGCTGGATCTGGAGGAAAGGGATAGTCCAGGAAGATTAATGGCCTATCTGGCACAAAAAGGACTAAGGAATAACTCTACGGTGTCTGCAGCCTTAGATAGCCGGGAACAGATAGGCAGAGCACGGAATGTAAGAATGGAAGAAACATTACTGCTCCCGGCTTCAGGGAACCCATTCTTTGTGCCAGGAGTAGGTGATGCAGGATTTAGAGAATGGGAAGCTGAGGGATTCTTTGTGTGGGTGACCTATATACAAGGGACGGTATTTGCTCCTTGCTGAGGTGCAGGAAAGAACAGGATTAGGTTATTCACACTTTCTCCAATATCTCCAGGTCAGGGTGTACAGCAGATGTTTGGGGGACAGGACAGGTCCAGGCCTTACCATTAGGGCATATAGAAAACATGGTGTATTAGTGGCTCAGTGGCTCAGTGGCTCAGTAAGTAGCACACTCACCTCTGAGGCTGGGAGATCAGAGGGCTGTGGGTCCAGTTCCCACATCTGGCACTTAGGTTAATATCCCAGTACTGACACTGTAGTGCAGCATGAGAGGGGTGCTGCACTTCTGAGGTGCCGTCTTTCGGATGAGACGTTAAACCAAGGTCCCATCTGCCTGGATCGGTGGTAGTTCAGGTGGATGTTAAAGATCCCATGGCACGTATCAAAAATAGAGTAGGGGAATTTCCCCGGTGTCCTGGCAAGATTTCCCTTATTCACTAAAAATACCACCAACAGCTTAATCTGGTTCAAGGTCAGTTGGCATTCATCTGTATCCCCCTCCCCCGGGTCGTGTCTGAAAATAGGCAGGATTTGTCTAGTGCACTTACCCGGTCAACAAAAACTAAATAAATAATTCCACCAGAAGGGATGCCAAGGGTACGATCTATAAGGTAGCAAGGAAGGGGAAACAATTGCTCATGGATACCACCCAAAAAATGAGACACCTATTGGAGAGGGACATGGGGTTGGAAATCACAGAGGATAACTGGAAAGTGATGCTCAAACTCCATATGGGTATATTGATATGTAATAAATATAAAGAATCCTTCTATAAATGTATCCACTGGTTATATTACATACCTCTTGTAGTGAATAAATTCAACCCGGCTATATTCCCAATGTGTGCAAATGTAATGGTGAACTTGACTCCTATTACCACTACTTCTGGACCTACCCAGTCTTACAAACCTTATGGAAGTAGATAGCAGGGGAGGTGGAGAAACTATGGGGGAGACATCTACAGGTGACCCCATTACTACTCCTGTTTGGCATAGAGGATTTAGGAGAGGAGGGATGGGCTCCCTTGCCAAGGTGAGTAAGAGTGCTTCTTATTCTGGCATGGCACTGCATCCTGAATACTTGGGTGTCTGGGGCGGTCCCCACTATACAACAGTGGCAGAGCCTCTCACTGCAGGCGTTAGCAATGGAAAGACTTTCACATGTAATGAAAGAAAAAGGGGAAAAGTTTTATAGGGTGTGGGAGCCCTTTCTCTCCTCTCCCATGACAGCAGAGAACCAAATCCCATGTGAAGGGTGGTTCTAGAGAGGGGCTTGGGAAAGGGGAGGACTTGTATATCCACTTCTGGCATCACATCGATAAGGAAGATCCCCTTAAACTGGGGGAAATGCCCAAAAGACAGACCACAAGAAAGGAATAGACAACTTATCTTGATTTTGGTTTTAGTACGTCTCAAAAGAAACATAAAAGGAAAAAGAGAAAATGATTTGTATAATGAAATGGACCCTGGTACATATGTAACCCCATTGTTCCCAGGGGTTACTAGAATCCCACTTAGAATCAGTGGCAGGGAGAGGCAGCTAGTGAAATGCCAGTTGAATGGATTTCACAGTGTCCCACTCTGTTTTTCAGTCTCAGCTGAGCTGGAGTGATGATGCCATTTTAGAATTGTCGCAGCAGCATAAGCCACAATGGAATGCCAGCTGGGGAGTTAGCTGTAGAATGTTGAGTTAGAGTAGTCTGTAGAGCAGAGAGTAGGAGGAGGCTGCTGCCTGGGCAGCTCCTCAGATTTAGATCTGACAGGGAGCTACCTCCATAGTTTGGGTAGTTTGTTCTCACCAAAGAAGAAAAACATAGAAGACCAGAGAGTGAAGTGGTAGAGACCATTCCAATACGGTTTTCCAGTGCCCCATCCCCAGAGGGATGGGGGGGTACAGGATTCAGGTACAATGGTCCAGCTTGGACTGTGTTGAAGCTGCCTGAGATTCATCTGCTCTGTGAGTACCCAAGAGTTTTGTGTGGAAAAAGCCCTGGGGCACCTTCATTCCTCTGACAAAGGGGACTCTGTCACCAAGACTGTTTCTGTTTAAAAGTGTCTGCCTACTATGGGGTCCGGAGAGAGACTTGCCAAGTACAGAACTTTTAGTTTGTTTCTGATTTAAAAGTGTCTGCTAAAGTGGGGGTCTAGTGAAGAAACATTGCCAATTACAGAACTTTTAACTTCATGACACCTCAGAGGTGTGTAAAGTAGTATGTTAAATGTGAAAGACATTTCAAGATAGCATCTACATGTTTTCTGAGAAGGGTGTTATTAACCAGATGAATGGCTGAGTATAAATTTGGAAGCAAAAGGTGGGAGACCCCCCATCTGGAGTAACGATATTTACCTCTCTGGGTTCAGTTTGGGCACCTTTTGTTTTCTCTCAGTGCATTTGGCCAGTGCCTGAAGAAAATAGTTTACCCAGACGTGGGTTTGGATTTTCTTCAAGCCTGAGTGTGCTCATTGGTGGTCGAAGGTACCACCCGTCATTTCTCATGAAATATGGGAAAGTCTCCTAGTACTGGCCGAGGGTGCCTAGTCAAGGGAAGTGTGCCAGTTCTGGCCGTGTGTGCCAATTTCCATTCAGAATCTGAGGGTTCGCTGTGTGTTCTGTACCTCAGTAATCTGCATTACCAGTGGGAGTAGCCCTGTGGGGGTCCATCTTCGCTTTGTATTATTCTCTGTGTATGTGAATAAAAGCCACACTCTAGAATCCCAACCTGGTTATGACAGTACTGTTATTGCTTCCACTGTGTCTGGATTTACTTGGGTGCCCCTGACCAGAAGTGCAAACCTACCATAATTGTGAGCAAACATTTTCTCCCAGGGACCCAGGTTGATGGCCATGGTAAATGGTCCCCCCAGGTGTGAATCAGGTAGTTGCCACACTTGGTTTGCCTGTCTGAGGATGGCAGACTCCGAAGTAGAAGTATTGGTAAACAGAACTGTTGTAGTGACAACCCCTATCCCTCTCGTTGGCGCCATGTGTGAGAGGAGCAGCCCTGCTAGTTGAACAAGGGGTGCCGGTGGGGGGACGTTACACATAGTTTGATGAATTAATTTTTTTTTATGTGGTATGTGATGCATGTCAATGTTTATTGCATGCAAAATTTTGAAAAAAACAGATTATGCAAAAAAAAAATCCTTGCAATGCACACCCCGTCGTGGCTTACTACTTACATATAAACCTTTTTTATGGGCTGAATTATGCACTGTAGAAAACATGTACCATTTTACAGGCTGACTTATACACCATATAAAACATGTCCATTTTTTCATCAAGCTGGTTATCAAACAGAGTCACCCTCCCAATCCTCAGAACCAATGTTGGCTCTAGATGCCAAAAATAATTATCCATTTGGCTAAACCTCCTTATATTTTTTAGCTACCGTCTCTTTTGTTTTAGCCATTTTAGTCATTTTTTTAAAGCAGCAGTGTAATGAAAAAGTTATTCCAAAACGCTAATTTTCTGCTATAGTTATGAAAAATATTAGCAGAACTATTGATTTGGGGTTTCTGGATGCTTTCTATGCTGTGTACTGCAAATCTGCATTTTTGTCTGAATTCTTACCCTCCTGTGGACCTCAATATTAATTGTATGCAAAACTGAGGCGGCCACCTTTTTTTCTTGAGAAATAATTACATTAAAACTTTCATAAAATTCTTAAATGACAATAAAAACTGGAAATATCACCACAAAAATAAACTGGAAGACATCTGGCATTAATTAAGAAGAAAAAAAGGTGGGGTCATGCCCATTTATGTTGCACTGCTGCTTTAAATGGACATCTGCTAACATGGTGCAACAAGCATTTGTCAATGCCGAATGTTGATTGCGTTGGTGTGTTGAGCTCGCTCACTGCCCCTCTGTCACTCGCTCAGTCTGTGTCTCCTCGTGCTGCAGGCTGCTGTTTTGTACTGGGCTCCTGCCTGCATTGGCACCTTGTTCTGTCCAGTAAGAAATCTGCAGCTGTCCCAACAGAGCTCCATTGAGGTGGCTCACTCCCCCTCTCTCGCGTGCTCATTCTGGTTCTCCTAGTGCTGCAGGCTGCTCTTTTGTACTGGGCTCCTGCCTCTGTTGGTGACTTTTTCTGCCCACAAAGAAATCCGCAGCAGTCACAACAGAGCTCCATTGAGCTCGCTCACTCCCCCTCTCTCACTCGCTCATTCTGGGTTTCCTGCCACTGCAGACTACCCTTTTGTACAGGGCTCCTGCGTGCATTGCTGCCTTTTTCTGCCCACAAAGAACTCTGCAGCAGTCCCAACAGAGCTCCGTTGAGTTCACTCACTCTCCCTCCCTCCCTCACTCGCTCGTTCTGTGTCTCCTGCCGCTGCAAGCTGCCCTTTTGTACTGGGCTCCTGCCTGCACTGGGGGCTTGCTCTGGCCAGAAAGAAATCTGTAGCAGTCCCGACACAGCTCCATTGTGCTTGCTCACTTCCCCTCTCTCACGCACTCATTCCGTTTCTGCCGGCGCTGCAAGCTGGCCTTTTGTACTGGGCTCCTGCCTGCATTGCCGCATTTTCTGCCCACAAAGAAATCAGCAGCAGTCACAATACAGCTCCGTTGAGCTCGCTCACTACCGCGCTGTCACTCACTCGTTCTGTGTCTCTTGGTGCTGCCGGCTGCACTTGTGTACGGGGCTCCTGGCTGCGTTGGCACCTTTGTCTGTCCACAAAGAAATCTGCAGCTGTCCCGACAGAGCTCCATTGAGGTCGCTCAGTCTCCCTCTGTCACGCACTCATTCTGTTTGTCCTGGCGCTGCAAGCGGCCCTTTTGTACAGGGCTCCTGCCTGGATTGGCACCTTTTTCTGCCCGCAAAGACATCCGCAACAGTTCTGATAGAGCTCCGTTGAGCTCACTCACTCCCCCACCTCACTCACTCACTCATACTGTTTCTCCCACCGCTGTAGGCTGGCCTTTTCTACTGGGCCTCTGCCTGCTTTGATGCCTTTTTCTGTTCCTAAAGAAATCCACAGCAGTCCTGACGGCGCTCTGGTGAGTTCGCTCACTCCACCTCCCTCACTCGCTCTCTCGTTCTGTTTCTCCCAGTGCTGCAGGCTACCCTTTTGTACTGGGCTCTTGCGTTGGGGCCTTTTTCTGCCCACAAACAAATCTGCAGCAGTCCCGACAGAGCTCAGTTGAGCTCAGTCACTCCCCCCTCTCACTCATTCGATCTTAATCTGTCCCAAACACTGATTTCCCACAGCGACCGTGCTATTCTCCGGCAGGAGTGCAAAAACATATTTTAGCCAGGATGTGAAAAATGACAGCTGTACTGTTCATAAGGAGGTGTGAAAAACTGCCACTGTTAAACGTGGCGTGAAAATATTAAAAATTTGCGAAGTTACAAGGGTGCGTGGAAACAGTTCAACATACGCTTGTAATACAGTCATGTTATGGAGTTTCATCAGCAAATTTTCAACATAGGGCTTTTAGGACTTCTGCTCATGAACAGTGCCACTGTAATTTTCTTAATGTATCCCGAACATTGATTTCCCACAGCGACCGCGTTATTCTGTGCCGCAACTGTGAAACCACATTTCAGTCAGGATGTGAAAAATGACAGCTGTACTGCTCATAAGGAGGTGTGAAAAAATGCCACTGTTGAAAATCTGGCACGACAATATTACAAATCTGGGAAGTTACAAGGGTGTATGGAAAGTGTGCAATGCACACTTGTAACACAGTCATATGATGGGCTATCATCACCAAATTTTCAACATAGGCATTTTAGGACCTCTGCTTATGAACAGTATCATTGTCATTTTCTTAATCTGTCCCGGACAGTGATTTCCCACAGTGACCGCTCTATTCTGCACTGGAAGTGCAAAACCACGTTTTGGCCAGGATGGGAAAAATGACAGCTGCACTGTTCATAAGTAGGTGTGGGAAAATGGCAATGTTGAAAATCTGGAGTGAAAATATTATAAATTCGCGAAGGTATGAGCGTGCGTGCAAGCTGCGCAACGCATGCTCGTAAGATAGTCATTTTATAGAGTATTATTACCAAATTTTCAACATAGCCATTTCAGTAACTCTACTCATGAACAGTGTCACTGTCATTTTCTTAATCTGCCCCGAACACTGATTTCCCACAGCGACTGCGCTATTCTCCGCCGCAAGTGCGAAAACACATTTCTGCCACGATGTGAACAATGACAGCTGTACTGTTCACAAGGAGGTGTGAAAAAATGGCACTGTTGAAAATCTGGCATTGCAAATTCATGAAATTATGAGCATGCGTAGCAACTGCGCAGCGCACGCTTGTAAAAGAGTAATTTTTTGGATTTTTTCCACCAAATTTGCAACATAGACTTTTTGAGAGCCCGCCTCATGAACACTGGCACTGTCGTTTCGTTAATCAGCCCTTAAGGGTGATTCCACGCAGTGACCGCAAAATCACCTTTTGGGGCCTATTAATGCCATGACAGTTCAAGCATTCGTGAGGAGGGTCCCAAAAACCCCATGTTGAAAATTTGGTGAAAACATTCCCAAAAATACCCGAGTTATGCACTAAAGTTGAAAACACTGTATTTATTACATTATACAGCTTACGGGCATTTCCTCAGTTCGCGGTCAGCTTTGAAGAGTGCAGATGTGTTCCCGGTCCAGTGAAGATCATCACGCTAAGCTCCATAGGTAAGTATGGGGTGAGGGTGTGTGTGTGGGGAGGCAGGGTGTGCAGTGGGTGGCTGCGGGTTGCGGGTGGAGGCCAGGGAGACAATGAGGGATTGTTTCCTTTTTTGCAGAAAAAAAAAAGACATCACAGGACCGTTTTTGCCTTTACAGAGGCATGTGGCATGCTGGGGTGGGCTGCCAGCATGCCACCAGAGGCTGCCAATAACCGGCAGTTAGGCATCCTGTCGTGGCACCTGGGGAGGGGTAATCATTATGCCAATGGGATTGGGCACCACGTCAGCAGGAATAAAAGCAGGGGGTGTTACAGAATGCTGATGGGGAGTGGGCTCCCCCGTCAGCAACAGAAACATGGGCACCAAGGCCGACTGGGATTGGGGCCCCCGTCAGCAACTAAACATGGTGGGGGGGTTATATTGTTTGTGAACATGCTGTCAACCTGCTGCCATGTTCACAAACAATATCAGGGTTGCTAGATCCCACCTTGCAATGACGGGTCATTCCCTCATTGCGGCGGATGGCTGATGCTGCAATGATGAGGCGGCCCCTGATTGCAGTGGCTGATTTGTCACAAGTTGGTGCAAACGTTCCAAACTTGTGACAACAGTAGCATCCAACGACACTGGGGGAAACGGGACAAGCCTTTGCAGACTGTGGGGGCATTGGTCACAACAGTGCCGCGCCTCCACATCCTGCTTCTGAGAAAGCTGCTGCAATATGTTTCTTGCGCTGCATGCAATCAAGATAAAAAGCACTAGCTGTAGCTTATTAATGTTTTTTTTTAGCTGCATGATTAAAAAAACAAACAAACAAAAAAACAACAAATAGCTCAGTCACTAGTCCCTGTCATCAACATTGTTCAGAGCTGGGTCTACAGGCCCTTGGTAAACTTGCAGCCCCGTCAGGCATTATCCCCACTGTCCTGCTAGTGCAGCTCCCTTGAGGGGTGGAGGCAGAAGTACATAAGCCTATTTTTTCTGGTGATACATGGTTCTTCTCCCTGGTTTTTGCTCTCCCCTCTACACACTAGATGACACCAGCAGCCTACGGTTGGTTTCCCTCGCTGCAGTGGATCTCCAGAGGGGTGGTGCAGAAAATTCCATGGCACACCACAGGGGTCACTGAGGTGCCGGGTGTGGCACTTTTCCCTCCCAGGGCTGAGGAGTCCTGCCATCAATAGTATAATCCCCCATTCCTGGTCCACCTGCCTATGCACTTCAGTCCATTTCCAAACTTGAGTTGCCGGCATCACAGCCTGCTGGATTAAAAAGTGGCCCAAACTTAGAAATTCTTAATGGCGAATTGCACTGAACATATAAGCTATTTTTGCCAGCAGAAGCTGTTTTTAAATACATAGATACATAGATCCATAAATGCTGTTGGCAGATAAGGACCACTAGACCCATCCAGTCTGCCCATTTAAGCTGCTTAACAAGGCATCCAATGACCCTGTCTGGTCACTGGCTTTAGCTATTTTTCCCTGTCTCTATTATTCCTTTGTTTCTGTCCCATGCATGTTTGAAGCCCACCACTGTATGGGCTGCCACCACCTCCTGGGGCAGGATATTCCATGCATCCACCACCCTTTCCATAAAAAAAAAACTTCCTGACATTTTCCCTTATGTGGCCACCCCTCAGTCTCATATCATGTTCTCTTGTCCTGGCACTACTATTAATCTGGAATATGTTGCCCTCTTCCACTTTGTTAATGCCCTTGAGGTACTTAAATGCTTCTATCATGTCACCTCTCTCCCTCCTTTGTTCCAGCGTGTACAAATTGAGGTCCCTCACTCTCTCCTCATAAGGCTTGTGATGTAATCCCTTCACCATTTTGGTCATCCTCCTCTGCATGTCTCTATTTTGACAATGTCCTTTCGAAGGTGTGGTCTCCAGAACTGTACACCATATTCAAGGTGAGGTCATACCAGGGTCTTGTACAGAGGAACTATTATCTCCCTCCTTCGGCTTGTGATTCCCCTTCTAATACACCCCAACATCCCACTGGCCTTTCCCACCACCTTTGCCATCTGTCTAATGGCCTTCAAGTCATCTGTGATTATGAATCCCAAGTCCCTCTCCTCCTAACTTACTGTCAGCAGCTCCCCCCCAACTTGTAGCTCACCTCAGGGTTCCTGCTCCCCACATTCATAATTTTGCACTTCTTTGCATTAAACCTTAGCTGTCATGCCCCTTACCATCTCTTCAGCAGTTCCAGATCTTTTCCCACCCTTTCCACCCCCTCCAGAGAATTCACCCTGTTGCAGATCTTGGTGTCATCCGCAAGCAGGCAAACCTTTCCCTCCAGCTGATCTGCAATCTCACTGATGAAGACATTGAAGAGGACTGGCCCCAGAACTGTCCCCTGAGGCACCCCACTGGTCACCTCCCTTTCATCTGACTGGGTTCCATTCACCACTCTCCTGTTTTCTATCCCTTAACAAGTTCCCAATCCAGTTCACCACCTTGTGTCCCAACTGCAGGCTGCCTAGCTTCTTGACCAGTCTCCTATGTGGGACCATATCAAAGGCTTTGCTGAAATCGAGGTAGGCAATCTCTACTGCCTCCACTCCTTGGTGTACTGCCTTTGTCACCAAGTCAAAGAAATCTATCAGATTAGTTTGATAGGATCATCCTGCAGAGAATCCATGCTGCCTAGGATCCACCAGTCCATTGGCTTCCAGCTGTTCCACTATTCTTTCCTTAAGGAGTGGCTCCATTCTCTTTCTGACTACAGAGATTAGGCTAACTGACCTGTAGTTCCCTGCTTCTTCTTTACTACCACTCTTATGAAGAAGGACAGTGTTTTCCCCACTCCAGTCCTCTGGGATCACTCCAGTGTCTAAGAACTTTCTGAACAGGGCTGCCTGTTCAGTCCTCAATTCCTTTGGGACCCTGGGATGTATGCCATCTGGACCCATGGCTTTTTCCACCTTTAGTTTTGCCAGTTCTTCTAGGACCCTCTTCTTTGTGAATGGACTGATGCTTACCTCCTTATCTTTAGCTCCTTTGAAGTCCAGCTGTATACCCTGCCCATCCCCTTCCACAGTGCAGAAATATTCATTCAGGATCACTGCTTTTTCCCAGTCTCCCTCCACTATCTCCCCCCGGCCCCTCTAAGCTTTGCTACTTCCCTCCACTTTGCCTTCCTTCTCTCGCTAATGTACCTGAAGAATATCTTATCTCCTTTTTTACCTGATTGAGTTATTCTCTCCTCTGTTTGCACTTTAGCACTCCTCACTGCCTTTCCCACCTCTCTCAGACATTTTTTTTTTTAATCGTATCATATTTCTCCGCCTGCTGCGGTGAGATCAGTGGGGGCATCCAGCCACCGGCTTGACCTGCCCGGAGGGCAGCAGACTCACTCACAAGATAAGGGGTTGGTACGGCCATTCCCCGACCCACTGGGAGGCCCCCCCATGCTGAGCCGAGACCGAACCCCTCCAGTGTGATTCCACAACAGACCTCCAGGCAGGTCGAGCACGGCCATCAAGCTGCTCACTCGTGTCCAGCCTTTTCCTCCATTATTTGACCCCTCTGGAGTGCAGACGTGCAATGATGTCTGGGCACTGTGTGCCGACATCTGCCGCACTCCACCCACATACACCAGCATTAGTAGTGCCCACGGTCATCACCAGGGGCCGCTACAGTGCGGTGGAGTCCCTCAGCCCTTCCAAGGATAGAAGAGCAGTCTCCAGATGCTCGATCCTAACCCTCCCCTGCCAACCCCCGATAACCCGGGCTCATTCCCGAACCTGGGTCACCAGTGTGGCGCAAGGTGTGGCGTCCAGTGCTTCAACCCTCAGCACCACCGGGCTGGCATTCTCAGACACTTCTGGTACATTTCCTTGTCCTCATCCCTTTCTGTCTCCTTATACCTCCTAAAGGTAAGCCTTGTGGCCCTTACTTTTTCTGCCACCCCCTTGAGAACCAAAGTGGGGTTCTCCTCCTTTTACTCTTGTCTATTGACCTAATGCATTGTTTTGTTACCTCATAGAAGTTGACGGCAGATAAGGACCGCAAGGCCCATCCACTATAAACTCCTTGATGTGTGCCCATTTCTCCTCAATGTCCCCACCTATTCCCCTCTTTTCCAGGGTTTCTTTTAGCTGTAATCCTATACTGGTAAAGCCCACCCTTCTAAAATCTAAGACTCTTGCCTTTGCATGGGTTGACTGGATCCCTGTGTGCACTTTGAACCACACCATACTGTGGTTGCTGGACCCTAACTGACCTTCCACCCTAAGATCTGCTACCCTGTCCCCACTGGTCAGCACCAGATCCAGGATTGCCTGGTCCCTGGTAGGTTCCTAAATCAGTTGCTTAATGCCAGCCCCCTCAAGGGAGTCCATGAAGTCCTGTGCCCTAGCTGAGGCCCCTGCTGGGATGGACCAGTCTACCTCCGGCATGTTTAAAATCCTTCCATTAGCAGTACCTCCCCCTTTGCTGCCATTTCATGCATGTTTTCTAGCAGCTGCTTATTAATTTCCTCGGCCTGAGCCGAGGGGTCTGTAAATGACTCCTGTGCGAATGGCTGTTCCATTGCCTGGCTTAAGGGTGACCCAAACTTCCTCCATTTGTTCATGCCTGTTTTGAACTTCAGTCACCTTTATGAAAGACTTAATGCATTTGCTGGGAATCGAACCCCGGTCACCCGCATAGGAGGTGAGAATTCTAACACTCAACCACCAATGCTTCCTACTTACTTTCATACTTTTCAAATTGTGTTATTGTTCCATCTCTATGATGTAGTTTATGTCCCTCTCATCCATGGAGTACTATAGCAGAAGATGGATTCATTGTGCCTACAATGGAAGAACAGAACAGGGACATAACCATATCATAGAATTCTAAACCGGTCCTTACCAGCAGCATGTATATCAGAAACACCCACTGAGATCATCAGAAACCTGCATAGTTAGAACAATAACAGAATTTAAACCAGTATTTAAAAACAGCTTCTACAAGGAACAAGCATTTGTCAATGCTGAATGTTTGCTTGCTGGCATTGGCATTGGCATTGCTAGTGCAGGAGTTAGAGAGATGCATAATAGGAATGGCAGTATTGAACTAATGCCAGCCCCCACCATGCAGAGACTGAAAGGTGCTGGGGGGTGTGCCTTTGGGTCATCAGCCATAACGTTTATGCCATTCCACCTCACCCCACCCTACAGGTATCGCGATGTGCTTTGGGGTCTTCGGCCCTAATGCTCAACCCATTTCATAAGAAAATAAGCTGAGATGGGTGCAGTATAAGAGAATGGGGTGAACTTTAGGGCCGAAGACACCAAGGCACACCTTGATACCTGTCAGTGGCGGTAGGGTGGGGGTAGAATGCCGTGAGCATTACAGCCGACGAACCTAAGTCACACCCCTGACGCCAGTCAGTCTCTTCAGGGTGGGCATTATGGGTGGAAATCTTGACGCCCCAGGTGTTTGTTGGTATTTTCACTCCAAATTTTCAAAATGGGCTTTTTTGGGACCCCACCTCATGAACAGTGGCATTATCATTTTGTTACTCAATCCTGAAAGGTGATTTCACATAGCAACTGTGCCATTTGGTGCCACAGGTGCAAAAACACATTTTGGGTACAATGTGAACAATAACAGCTGTACTGTTCATGAGGAGGTGTGGAAAATGGCAATGTTGAAAATCTGGAGTGAAAATATGAAAAATTCAGGAAGTTACGAGTGTGCGCAAAAAATGCACAATGCACGCCTGTAACGTGGTCATTTTTTGGAATTTTTTCATCAAATTTTCAACATAGACATTTTAGGACCTCTGCTCATGAACAGTGTCACTGTGATTTTCTTAATGTGTAGCGAATACTGATTTCCCACAGTGACCGTGCTATTCTATGCCGGATGTGCGAAAACACATATCGGCCAGGATGTAAAAATGATAGCTGTACTGTTCATAAGGAGTTGTGAAAAAATGCCAATGTTGAAAATCTGGAGTGAAAATATTACAAATTCGCGAAGTTATAAGTGTGAGTGGAAACTACGCAATGCACTCCCATAACGTAGTCATTTTTGGAAATTTATTCACCAAATTTTCAATTTAGGCATTTTAGGACCTCTACTCATGAACAGTGTCACTGTGATTTCCTTAATCTGTCCTGAACACTGATTTCCCACAGCGACCACACTATTCTGCGCCGGATGTGCGAAAACACATTTCAGCCAAGATGTGAAAAATGACAGCTATACTGTTCATAAGGAGGTGAGAAAAAATACCAGTGCTGAAAATCTGGAGTGAAAATATTACAAATTTGCAAAGTTACAAGTGTGCATGGAAACTGCGCAACGCACGATCGTAAAACAACCATTTTTTGGAATTATTTCACCAAATTTGCAACATAGGCTTTTTGAGAGCCCACCTCATGAACAGTGACACTGTCATTTCGTTAATCAGTCCTGAAAGGTGATTCTGTACAGTGACTGTGAAATCACCTTTCAGGACCGAATAACACCATGACAGTGACTGAATTCATGAGGAGGGGTCCCAAGAACCCCATGTTGAAATTGTAGTGCCAAAAGTCAAAAAAATGGCTGAGATATTCACATAAGTTGAAAAAAAACCATTTATGCCATTATACAGCTTACCGGCATTTCTTCAGTTCGCGGTCGACTTTGAAGAGTGCAGACGTATTCCCGGTCCATCAAAGATCGTCGCACTGGGCTCCAGAGGTAAGTATGAGGTGAGGGGGGTGTGGGGAGGTGCAGTGCGCAGAAAGTGATTGCGGGTTGGGGAGGGGCCACTGGACTCAGTGAGGGACCGTTTTCTTTTTTTATAGTTTTTTTTTTTTAAATGACTCGGGACTTTTGGCATGCTGTGGTGGGCTCCCAGCGTGCCACTTAGAAATTTGTTTGTTTGGGGGGGAGTGGAGCTGACAGGGATTGGGCACTCTGTTGGCCATACAGTGTGCTGGGGGAGACTTGGGACTTTTGACATGCTGGGGTGGGCTCCCAGCATGCCACCTGGAAGTTTGTGTCTTGGGGGGTGGTAGTGGAGCCGACGGGGACTGGGCACCCCATCACCCATACAGTGTGCTTGGGGGGGAGTGCATCAGCCGAGGGGGATTGGGCACCCCCTCAGCACAGAACAAATGGGGGAGGGGCACATTATGCCAAAGGGGATTGGGCTACCCTGTCAGCAAAAGAACTGGAGAAGGGGGCAAGCCAACAGGGGGATTGGGCATCTCCGTCGGCTTCCCCAGAGACTGTGAAAGGTGACGACTGTCCGTTGGCTTCCTGGGGACTGTGAGAAGCTGACAGTGAAGCCGTCGCCATGTTAATTGAAATGAGACACTACCAGACAACGCAGTTATAATTGGCTGCTGCAGACAGGGACTGCCCTGCAAACACAGCTGATTATGACGGGGCACTCCCTGATTGCAGCGGTCAATCTCTTTGTGCATAGTGGCATGCTCATTAACTGTCGCTACTGGAAGCAAGGTGTTTCCTGTGCACATGCGTGCAAACAAACACAAAAAGTGCACAAAATATAAAATAGCCAGATACAGATACTAGTACCCAGTTTTATACTTCAGCTTCTGTGTATAATAACTCACAGTGAGGACAATTGGCACTGAATCAGAGAGCACCTATAGAACTAATAATACTGAGAAATGCTATGTGTAATTTTTTTTCTACTGCCAGTTCACTGGCTATACATAGATACATAGAAATTGTCGGCAGATAAGGACCGCTACATGTAGGCCCATCTAGTCTGCCCATAAGCCCTAAACTTGTATGCAGTCACCAGATCTGGTGCTGAGGGACATAAAATGAGGATTGTTAAATTATTTTATTGTTAAATGATTTTATTAAAATATTTTGATGACTGCCTTACACAGCATCAATACTGTAAGGTAGGGAAGTCAAGTTACTACATATAGAGGATCACCGTGTACTCGTAATATAAGTTTCAAGTTCAAGTTTCAAGTTTATTTGCAGGAAAACATCACCGAACAGATTCATTTACAAGGCGGTCCCTCCTAATATAATAATAATAAGGTGATATAAGCCCTTATGTGATTTATTTTGACATCTGAAATCTCAAGATGTAGCCAATATGTGATTGTATCAGATGTAGTATTACCAGGGGTTAACTCTTCTGCCTATGTTTCTAAGAAACAATTACTTACAAGCATTGCATACTAGAATAAATTTACATTTTTCACAATTCCAGTAGGGCAGTACCTGTACTGATCAATGCCTCGTAGGACTTTTCCCAATTCGCAGAGGATCATTTTCAGTTTCCCACTGCATAGGTACAGTAAAAGAAATCCAGACTCTTAACTTTTCCACCAGTTGACTGCATATAGAGCTATCTGTTGAGTATAACTTCTCTGTCAAGTCACTGGGTTGGAATTAAAAAAAACAAAACATTCCTGAAGCCATGATGATCTGTACTGATTGGTTTAGCCAATCAACTGTCCACACTTTGTGCATGTGAGACACACATGAGTGGAGTGCTAGACCACTTAGTAATTAAATGAGAACTGTAAATCTCTGGCTCTGTCAGTTCAGAGCTGAGCCCCACTGTCACAGTCCTGACCCTCTGCTATATTTACAACATACAGCTGGTATACATCTCATCTTCCCTGCTCCTCTTTGAATCAGCATGGGAAGATTTACCCCATCACACCTGTATTATTTCAGCCTGAAAGACACATACATGGCTCTTTTTCAAATTACTTCTATATAATTCTGGTGAGAAGAGGTTAAAAAGGGTAATCTACTTTGGCTCAAAAAAACTAGAGTGGCAGCAGCCCCCCTTACTTCCCCGGTTCCGTCGCCTGTGGGCTGCCTGTTACATAGCCAGATGCTGTTGGTGTGGTGTCCATTCTTACTTTAAGTATTGTAGAGATTTGGGAGCTGCTGCTTCTGTATTGTACCTCCCATAAAGAATGCAGCTGTAATTGGCTGCTGCATTCAGGGACTGCCCTGCAAACACAGCTGATTGTGACATCAAGTTTCTTTGAGCATAGTGGCATGCTTGTTAACTGCCTCCTACTGAAGTACGATGTTTCTTGTGCACATGCAAGCAAACACAAAAATGAAATGCAGATTCGAAGCAGTTCTCCTATAAAGCAGCAGTACTTGTTAGTTGGCAAAAAAATTTCATCATACAGCTTTTTAGAAAAAAAAATATTTTTGACGTCCAAAGATTCATGCTCAATGTACTTTTAGTTTTCTCAGATATTGTTAAACCAGCTTTTACAGCTAAGTGTGTAATTAATTACTAATGCCAATAAAGATGGCCGCCACTAACAATTTTTAAAAATATCTACCACTGAGGTTACCTGATGACTGTACATGCTAGATTCATATGGTAGATGTATTAGGATGGTGTTACCACATGTTTCTGATGATAAACAGCACAGCACTGTACCAAGATATTTACCTTTTTCATGGTTGACATAACTCTGGATTGGGAACTTTTAAACAATTCAAAATCCATATCTTGGTACAGGAATGAATAAAATGAAAGAAAAAAAATGTGTAGCTTGATATTTTTGCCAGACAAACACCATTTCTGAAAAATAATGTATGGTAGAACGCTGTTAACCTTCGCTCTCAAGGTTTACATGGTCGCCATGGCGACCTCTTGCTGGTTAACAAACTGGTTGCCGATGTATCACCATAGATTATATTTTATAGTGTATGGCCATACATTTCAATTTAAAAACATAAGCACGATCCTTACTGTTTAAATTTTAGTCACTGCCGCAGCCATTCCGGGTCATGCTTTCACCGCTGCGGCCGTTTCTGGAAGGCTGTCGGTTGTGTAGTACACATGCGCAAAGCGATCCCTGTTGTTAACCTATCAATGTGATGTAGCATTGATAGGTTAACAACACTGGAACAAACGAACAATGGTTAACAACCTTAGGAAATTATGATTTCCTAAGGTTAACAGCATTCTACCATATATCATATAGATAAATACTATAAATGTATAGATAGATACTGTTGATAAGATAGTCAGACAGACAGATACTGTGGATAGATAGATAGATAGATAGATAGATAGATAGATAGATAGATAGATACTGCAGATACGATAGATAGATAGATAGATAGATAGATAGATAGATAGATAGATAGATAGATAGATAGATAGATAGATGGATTGGGATAGTGGCAGATTATGTTTTAGCAGGAAAGTGTCATTGAATTTAAACTCTTTGACAAGGACATCCTGGAATAACAGGCATTACTAAAACAATTGTTCCGTATGCTGAGCACCTTCTGAATAAAAAAAGATTTAATGACCTTTCCTTGTACCTTTCCTCCTCTAAACTTTTGTCTGTAGCCTCCAGCTGGCTTTTATTCAAGTCAAGCCCTTTACCATTCTGTGGGACTTCTTGTCCACAGCAGCCCTGTGGGTGATAATGGATGTAGCCCATTGTTTTATAAGACTTTTTACTCCAGTGACAGGTTCTGGTGTCATCCAGTTCTACACTTTATCTTTTCTGTAGAACTTTGAGTCCAGAGCTGATACTAATAGGGTCACTCAGTTTACCCATTCTCTATTCTGTAGAACTTCAATGCCATGGTGACTCCTGCTGACTGCCAATGGTTTTCACTCTTTGCTATTCTGTAGGACTGTCACTCCAGTGACTCTCATTGGTGTCACCCAGTTTACTCTTTTTTTCTTTCCCCTTCAAAGTCATTCTCAAAACTCAACTCATTTCCCTTGCCTTCTATCAATAGTCTAACCACACTGTCCTTTTGGCTCCTGTTTTTTTTTAATATTTAATTGTTATACCATCCGTGACTCTGCCCATTGTGTTTACTGTTTGCCAAACTTGTGAACTATTTTGTGATACAGACTGTAAAATCAATGTGCTAAAAAATGCAGATTTATATTGCATTGTATTGCTTTCTAATGTCTTGTCTTACCTTTTATTGTTGCATGTTGTATTGTATTACATTGTATTGTATTGTATTGCCTTGCATTACATTGTATTGTAGTGTAGTGTAGTGTACTGTATTGTAATGTATTACATTGTATTGTATTGTAGTGTAGTGTACTGCAATGTACTGCACTGTATTGCATTGTATTGTATTGTATTGCATTACATTGTATTGTAGTGCAGTGTAGTGTACTATACTGTATTGTATTGTAATATATTGCATTGCATTGTATTGTAGTGTAGTGTAATGTAATGTACTGTATTGTAATGTATTGCATTGTATTGTAGTGTAGTGTACTGCAATGTACTGTACTGTATTGCATTGTATTATATTGTATTGCAATGTTTTGTCTTGTATTGTAGTAACTTCGTTTGTGATGGTTTGTATTGTATTGTTTTATAACTCACTTTAGTATCCTGTAAGACTGTTAGGCTATAGCTGCCTTTGGCAGTGTCAGCTCCCCACTTTAGAAACACAGTCTCTGTTTGCATTAAGTAACTATCCTAGGATGTAGTACCACCTTCTTGTTCTAAGACAGGTTAAAGGCATGGTTTCTGAAGGAGATATTCTGGACCTTCTAAATTTCTTTTTCTCTCTTTGAATTGTTCTGTTTTCTACACAAGACTTCTGTCTCCTTTCTTGCTGCTATCTTTCTTTTCTATTAGAAGAAAGGGAAAAATTTAAAAATCAGATACAGAATATATAATTTCTTTGAGTATGTTATTTAGGACATTAATATATAGTGTTACATGGTTCGCTGATAGAAAATATTTTTAATATTAAGTAAGAATTTTAAGCACCCCCCCAAACTCTTGTACCCCTGTCCTGTCTCAGTCAACCCCTTCCCTCTTCCCACACTGCCCTGCTTATCCTGCCTCTCTTCCCCTTCCTTCTCCTGCGCCTCCTACTGATGCAGGCATACTTTGTATAATGCCGCAGCTTACCTGCTTCTGGCTGGATTTTCTTTACCCGTTATGTTTAATACTCTCATTATCTGTTTGCTGAACTCTCGTTGTATTATCTGTAAATTGTCCTCAGTCTTCTTTTCGCCTTGTTGTTTAATGTATTTGACGTGAGACCTCTCAATGAGCATCCGCTCACACATGTATCCAAGACTTCAATAAATAAATAAAATAAATAAGAATTTGTTTATTTATTTGAAAATTGGCAACCAGGAAAGGCACTCTGAGCCAAGGTTTGTTTCCGGTTGTGACCCAGGGGAGAGGGGAAGAGGAGTATAGAAAGAAGGTAAATTACAAAAACATCAACAAGAAATTACTTAGCCATTTCAACAGGTGCAGATGAACAAGCAGATAAACAACATCATTGCTTTTAGTAGATGAAATATATGCAGCATGTAGCTAATTAAATAAAGTGCACAGTGCCTGTTGGGGAAGGCAACGGTGCATTGGGGTATAGGCACAGACTGCAGGCTAAGCCACATTTAACCTGACAAAAAGTTTGAGGGTATTTCAAGGTGGGAGGACAGAAGGGAAGGGAAGGAGAGTCATGAGTGGAGTTGACAGTGACAGGGGGCAGCGGGGAGGTGCCTAAGTTGGTCCCTAATGGCAGGGAGTGGGGGGAGGGGTAGATGGAAGAGGAAAGCAGATTCCAAAGAGAGAGGTGACCTTAGGAAAAAGCAGACTACCAAGCAGAGGAGTGGGGGAGGGAATGGAGAAGGTGTGGGGATCCCCGAAGTGGAGAATCAACAAAACAAAATCAAAACAAAATCAATAAAACAAAACAGTAGAACACTTTGATCCTCTAACCGTCAGTTTCTTCAAGTCCCTCAAGTAAAGACCTCCCAAGGGCTCAGGTCATTTTCTGCCTACATCTCACCCCTCTGGAATGCTCTTCCAAGTAATTTTCAGGAAAGCAACTCTCTTGGAGGATTTAAGAGTGGACTCAAGGCTCACTTATTGGAGCTAAATCAATGCACTCATTATCGCTGAAATCTGTCTACTTATAAGTGAACTCAAACCCTGTAACATATGACAGTCCGACTGTTTTATCCTGTTGATTTCCTTTTCCTAAGGTGTACTCTACAGCTGTAACCAACGAATGTCTTGCCTGACTAACTGTTGCCTACTATTGTTGTATGTATTAATTGTGATAATTTGTCTGTCTGAAGTGATATGCTGTTTGTTAATTGTAATTAATCACGAGTCACCCTGAAAGAGGGACTGTAATGGTCTCAGTGGGCCTACCTGGTTACCAAAATTTAAAAAATAAATAAATAGTGTACTTATTCTTGTATTTTTAAACGTATGGCTAATTTTAATAAGTTGTGCTGGAAATGTTATTTGTTTGATGCATTGCTATTGAAAAATTCAATAAAAGTATTGCTAAAAAAAAACACTTTCCCATTCTTTAGAAATTCTGCTCCATAGTAACCCCTGGTGTTGCCGGCTAATATAAACCCTCATGCAGCTTGCAGCATGTTATTTTATAGTAATCCTTGCTGGTATATCACAAGTCAGTCTTTTCCCTGATCTGTGCAACATATGTTCCACAGAACAGTGCCCTCGCAACCTCCACCTTTGACTTCAGAGCCTATCAGTGAAGGGAACATTCCTGCAGCCTGCTCTAGGATCAGCAGGTTGTGACTGAAAAGGGACCTGTGAGGTCTCAGTCCCCTTTACCTGGTTACCAATGAACAAATACATAACCAAATATTAAATAAAAATGCAAATAAATACATACATAAAAAATAATGGAGCAGGGATTCCGTTTTTTGACCTGTAGAACACTATAATTCACATGATACATAGATACATAGACAGTGTCAGCAGATAGGGGCCTATGGCCCACCCAGTCTGCCCATTTGAGCTTGTAAGTTCAGTTTGTTTTCCTAGAAGTCTGTTGCCCCTTACCCCTGACCTCCAGAATTCCTTTATGTCTATCCCATGCATTCTTAAATCCCATGATTGTTTCAGCCCCCACCACTTCCTCTGGCAGGGTGTTCCACTTGTCCACCACACGTTCTGTGAAGAAATTTTTTCTTATGTTTCCTCTGAATCGTCCTCCTCCAACTTCATCCCATGCCTCTAGTCCTGGAACATCTTTTCGCTAAAAATAGTGTTTTCCTGCACCCTGTTCCTCCCTGTAAGATACTTGTATGTCTCTATCATATCCCCTCTCCCTTCTCTCCTCCAGGAGTACATGTTCAGTTCCTTCAACCTGTCTTCATAGAACTTGTGATGCAATCCATGCACCATCTTTGTTGCCCTCCTCTGAACCTTCTCTCCTGTCTATGTCCTTACGTAGGTATGGTCTCCAGAACCGTACACTGTACTCCAGGTGGGGCCTCACTAGTGTCTTGTGTAGCGGAATTATGACCTCCCTTTTCCTGCTGGTGATGCCCCTGCCTATACATCCCAGCATCCTATTTGCTTTACCTGCTGCCTTGTCACACTGTTTCCCTACCTTGAGGTCATCTGAGATGATAACCCCAAGATCCCTTTCCTGCTTGGTGCATGCTATATCCTCACCCCCCCAACTGATATATTGTGCCAGGGTTTTTTGTGCTCCATATGCATTATCTTGCACTTCTTTGCATTGAATTTCAACTGCCAAACCCCTGACCATTCTTCAAGTTTCTGCAGGTCCCTTCTCATTCTGTCTACACCCTCTGGTGTGTCTACTCTGTTATAGAGCTTTGTGTCATCAGCGAACAGTGAAATTCTGCCTTCTAGGTCCTGCACCATGTCACTGATGAAGATGTTGAATAGGACCGGTCCCAGCACTGATCCTGTGGTGCCCACTGGTCACTCTTCCCTCTGTGGAGTGACAGCCATTTACCACCACCCTCTGTGTCCTGCCACCCAGCCAGTTACCTACCCACCACTCTGTCCTGCCCACACCCATATTCCCCAGTTTGTATAATAGCTTGCTATGTGGCACAGTGTCAAAGGCCTTGCTGAAGTCCCAGATAGGCCATGTCCACTGCCCTCCCTGATCCACCTCCCTAGTCACCCAGTCAAAAATTCAATGAGGTTGGTCTGACATGACCTCCCCTGGTGAAACCATGCTGCCTTGGGTCCTGTAGTCCATTGACAACCAGATGTTCCACCAATCTCTCCTTCAGTAGTGCTTCCGTGATCTTCCCCACTACCGAGGTGAGGCTGACTGGTCTGTAGTTCCCCGCTTTCTCTTTGTTCCCACACTTTTGTATAAAGGGGACTACATCTGCTGTCCTCCAGTCTTTGGGTACCTCCCTGTTTCCAGTGATCGGCTAAACAGGATAGCCAGAGTTCAGCCACCACCTCTCTTAGTTCTTTAAGGACCCTGGGGTGCACCACCTGGCCCCATTGCTTTATCAACTCTTATTGCTTCCAGTTCCTTCAGGACCCTTTCTCGTAAAGGGACTTGTGTCCATTTCTGCACCATTCTCACCCCTTGTACTCCCTTCAAACCCATTACCCTCCTCTCTCCTCAGTAAAGACTGAGCAGAAATACCTGTTCAGTATGTCAGCTTTACTGTTGTCATCCTCTCACTGCTCCTCTCATCCTCCCCCTTCAGTCTCACTATCCTCCCTTTGTCTTTCTTTTTCACTTATGTACCTGTAAAGGTTTTGTCCTCTCTACCACTGATTTTGCAATGTGTTCTTCTGTCCCTGAGCTTTGGCTTCCCTTACTGACCTCCCTGCCTCCCTTTGCTTCTCCTGGTAATTCTCCCTATCCCTTCTGCCTGTGTCTTTTTGTATTGCCTGAATGCAATCTTTTTGGCTTTCTTTTCTTTGCTACCTCTTTGGAAAACCATAATGGTCTCTCTTCCTTTTCCTCTTGCTAACCTGCTTAATACATAATTCTGTTGTTCTTGTAATCCCATTTTAAATACTGCCCACTGTTCCTCAACCCCTGATTCCTGTCCCATTCCCCTTAATGCCTCTTTCAAGTATCTCCCCATTTTCCCAAAGTCTGCCCCCCCTAAAATCCAGGATACGTGTTTTTGTGTGGTTTGGTTCTGCTCTTTCTGTGATTTCAAACCACAATGACTGGTGGTCACTGTTTCCCAGGTGCTCCCCCACTGTTACCCCCATCACACTGTCCCTGTTTGTGAGCACAAGGTCCAGTATTGCCTTCTGCCGAGTTGGTTCCATGACCAGTTGCTTGAAGAAGGCACCCTGAAGGGAGTCCAGGATAAATCTGCTCCTAGTTGATGCTGCTGCTGGGATGCTCCAGTCCATGTCTGGAATATTGAAGTCTCCAACCAGTACTACCTCACCCTTGTCTGCCATCCTTTGGATGATGTAGATGTATGTAAAAGATCATTGTGTTGCCTCCAATAGCCATTAAAATTAAACTTTATATCAGGCTGTTTATACAGCATGGTGCAATGTGTCCCCTCTTCAAAGCACATCCATGCTCTATTTAATGCAGGGCTTTGATACAGTAATGTAATGACATGCACAACTGGTAGTGTCAGTACCATGAGTCCATTGTTTCGCCATTGTCTTGTGTTGGCAGAAGGGCAGAGTTTTTGTACAAAAGCCTCCTAATAAAATGAGGAAAGTGGGGACTTCAGAGTTCTCAGTACTCTAATCCAGCCCTGCTAGTCACCTATCCAAAAGGTACTGTGGTTGCAAAAACTTGGATCAGGAGTCGAACTGGGGCTAGATGTCATGTTTATTACAAGGTTTAGGCTGCACTAAGTTCTACAGCATCCTTATGTCTTGTTGTATATGTGACTGGCGGCACCAACTAGATGTTTGCGCTGAAGCAACAGAGTCTTATTCTACTGAGAAACTGCGATACCTGGCACCTGCTTCCATCTGTGGGAGGCTCACAGTAGTGGCATGGAAAACCCTTGGTCTTGCCTCCCTACTAACAGGAATTTCTCACATGCTGAATGGTTGGAACTGATGCCTTTGAGATTCAGGGTCCCCAACAAGGGTTCTGGGGGAGTTGCCCCCCCCAGAAGGAATGGATGTGACATATCCTGAACAGCAAATGCAAACAATCTACATATGCAAAAAGAGAATGCTGCACCCAGATTGACAAATACGAAACCATAGTTATACAACGTAGGTCAGAGTCAAACCTGTAATTTCTTTTAGCTACCAAAGCATTCTAAATTAAATCATTTATTTCCGTCTTAGGGGTGACATCAGCATTTAATTCCACTTTAGATTGGTCACAGAACTCAATCAACGGGAGAGCAGTTTGCATGACACCTGATGACATCACAATGGCCTGTCCTGCACTCCAAACAGCTGTGAAATCAAGCAGAAACAGTAAAACCTAGGGCTCGACTTTCAAAGAGTCCTAATATCACCACAATCTGCGGTGATCTAGGGCTGCAGTGCACTCTGGGTGCATCGGGAACAATGTGCCCAATTCTGTGAAACCAAGGGTCCCTGTTCTGAAGAGCTGGGAGTTGCTGCAACTGCAGGGCTGCACCTCATAGTGGGCACACCCGTGGAGTTTGACAGATAGATCTGTCATCTCCACCTTTGCAGGCATACAGGACCCCCTAGAAGTGGAGACGGGGTAGAACCTCTGGCTGGAAAGTGGGGAACAGGGGCCTATGCTTCTGCCAGATGCCTCCTCCACTCCCCTCCCTATACCTGCCACCATGCCCTCTTATGACCTATGACACTCTTGGTGAACCAGGAGCCTCCATTCCCCACCTTCCCAATCCCGTAACTCACTCCCTGCCAATCAATGGTGCAGGGCTGTTAGACCACCTCCTGGCAGGTCTAACTTGAGCCCCCTGTTGCGACCATGGTTGGGCTTACAGAATCCCAAATTAGGGAATGGTCCAGCCCTGCTGTGGTGCAAGCCCCCTTGCAAGCTGGCACAGGGTCACATTTGCCACAAGAGTGGCACATGAGGGACTTTGCCGCAGCATCCTGATTTTGCCACAACCGGCATTTGGAAATCAGGATTTCTGCAAAGTATGATGCAAGGTACCACTTGTGTCATACACCTTTGGTGTAGGCACCTTGTGTCATAGACTTTCTGTTGAAAATTGAGCCCCTAATCTGAAAACGACAATTTAAAATACATTGTATAAATTGGGCTTCCAGTGGTCTCACTCACAATGTGACATTCACCATCACTGGTGAGAGGACAGGACTCTCAGAACTCACTTGTGGCTCTGCCACTCATGAGTCATGTTCCTACCCACTCACTCATGAAGCTAAGTGGCACATTCTGAGTCAGGCCAGTGTAAACCCATATTTACTGTGCTTTTTCATTTTTATTCATGAATCTTGGTGTTTATGAATGGTGCCAGGTTGCCAGCCCTGGATGCCCACTTTATATCCATAAGGAGAGACAGATGGGAGACTTCAACATGCCGGATACAGATTGGTCAATACCAGCAAGAACATCTGCCAGAACTAGACTCATAGTGGATTCCCTGCAGGGGGAGGGCCTCAAACAACTGGTACAGCAACCCACAAGAGACAGGGCTATCCTAGATCTAGTACTGACTAACAAAGAAGGATCACAGATCTCAGGTAGAAGGTCACCTAGCCAGTGACCATCACATGGTATGGTTCAATTTGGCTACTACATCTAAATCATCCCATTCCAAGGCAAAAATATGGGACTTCAGAGGAGCTGACTTTGATAAGATGGCCAACAGAGTTAAGCTAGCCCTGCCAAAAAGAAACACAGGTGAGGGGTACAGGCAAAGTGGGCAAGCATTAAGGATGCAATACTTGAAGCAACATCCCATTGTGTTAGACAGAAAGGAAGTGCAAAGAAGAAGGAAACCACTTTGGTTCTCAAATACAGTAGCAGAAAGGTCAGAGCCAAAAGGTGGCCTTCAGGAAATATAAAGGAACACAGCGGATGAAGATAGGGAGGCATACCAAACTGCCTAAGGGAAGCAGGTAAGGCAGTAAGGCAGGCAAAGTCCCAAACTGAGGAAACACTAGCACGAACAGTAAAGAGAAGGTGACAAGACTTTCTATAGATACATTAGTGAAAGGAGAAAGTCCAGAGGGGTTGCTAAGCTTAATGGAGAAAAGGAGCATGTGAGGAGGAGGACCCTGTAAAGGCATCTATCATAAATAGATACTTTTGCTCAGTATTTACTGAATAGAAGGTAGGGCAGGGCCCATGGCTCAGCATCATGGACACAGGGGGAGGGAGGTGAGCACTACCCTTCACAAAGAAAGGGTCCTACAAGAGCTTGCATAGCTCAGGGTGGATAAGGCAATGGGACCTGATGGCATACATCCCAGGGTACTTAAGGAGCTAAGGAGGAACTAGCAGAGCCATTAGCAGAATTGTTTAGTGAGTCTCTGAGCACAGGAGAGGTCCCAGAAGACTGGAGAAGGGCTCATGTGATCCCGCTCCACAAGAGTGGTAGCAGGGAGGAGGCGGGGAACTACAGACCGGTCAGTCTTACCTCAGTAGTGGGCAAGATTATGGAGACACTCCTTATGGAAAGGATAGTGCAACACCTGGAATCCATAGGGGCACAGGATCCAAGACAGCATGGGTTTACAAAAGGACGGTCCTGTCAAACTAATCTCATAGATTTCTTTGACTGGGTAACCAGAGTGGTGGACCAAGGGGGAGCAGTTGATGTTGCCTACCTAGACTTCAGCAAAGCTTTTGACACTGTTCCACATAGAAGATTGATAAATAAGCTGGGTAGGCTCGGTATTGTAGTTGGTCAACTGGGTGGCAAACTGGTTGACGGGCAGAAAAACAGAGAGTGGTGGTACATGGTATACAGTCAGAAGAGATGCAAGTCACAAGTGGGGTACTTCAGGGATCAGTCCTGGGGCCAGTCCTCTTCAACATCTTCATTAGTGACCTTGCAGATGGACTAGAGGGTAGCTTGTCTGTTTGCAGATGACACCAAGATCTGCAACAGAGTAGAGGATCCAGATGGGGTGGGCAGAATGAGAAGAGATCTGGATAAACTAGCAGAATGGTCAGAAGAGTGGCAACTGGGATTTAATGCAAGAAGTGCAAAATCATGCACATAGGAAGAGAAACCCTGAAGCCACCTATAGGCTGGGAGGGAGTTGCTAGCAGTCACAAAGGAAGAAAGAGACTTGGGCATCATCATCACTGATGACCTAAAATCATCCAAGCAGACCTCTAAGCAGTAGGTAGGCTAAGGCGTAGGGTGTATTAGTAGGGGTATCACAAGTCGTAAGAGGGAGGTAATAATCCCTCTGTACAAGACACTGGTTAGGCTCCATCTGGAGTACTGCATGCAGCATTGAGGCTACACCTTCACAAGGACATTAACTAAATTGAGGCAGTCCAGAGAAGGGCAACCAAATGGTGCAGGGACTGCATCAGAAGACATATGAGGACAGATTAACAGAGCTCAATATGTATACCCTTGAGCAAAGGAGGGAGAGAGGTGATATGATCGAGGCATTCAAACACCTTAAGGGCATAAACAAGGTGAAAGAGTCTAACATGTTTAAATATAAGAAAATAGCAGGACAAGAGGACACAGCATGAGATTAGAGGAGGCCGATTAAGGGGAATGTGAGGAAATTCTTTTCACAGAAAGGGTGGTGGATGCATGGAATGGCTTACCACAAGAAGTGGTGGCTATGAATACAGTGCAGGGCTTCAAACAGGCATGGGATAGGCATAAGGGAGCAATACAAATGACTATGAATAGATAGGCCACTGACAGAGCAAAGGCCGATGGCACATTTATAAGGTAGAAAAAGAAATGGGCAGACTGGATGGGCCTTGCGGTCCTTATCTGCCGTCAACTTCTATATTTCTATATAAGACATGTAGAATAAAGCATAAGCAGCCACTGTGCAAGCTTCCTAACACTGCTTCAGAAATGTGCTTCAATGCTGTTCTGCAAGAGCCACCTCTAGTTGGTGGGAGGGTAAAGCAGACTCCATACCCATTCAATACTTCTACCTTTCATGTGAGCCTGCCAATAAGGGTGCTCAATTCTGGTGCATTTTCTGGAGACATTGCTTTGCCCCCTCTTTAATTCCAGATCTGAACCACTCACTGATAGGAAAATTGTCAGTTTCACATGGGCTATCCCATAAGCATGTGCCCTAGAATATATATTTATATATAGGGGATATATGTGCCCTAGAATATATAGTTATATATAGGGGATATGCAATGAACTGACCGAAAATATACAATTTATATTCCAGTGTGAGGGGGCAGGACCATAGTGGGGGTGTTGTATAATCACAGTAAACCACTCCATGGTGAGGATGATGCTGATATTTACCCACTTCTGGTGTGGTTTACTCACCCAGCCTGTGGCCTCATGACTGAACCACACCAGGCGTGGGTAAATCCCAGCATCACCCACACCCTGTTATGGTTTATTGCTTAATTTTTTTTACAGTTTATTTTCTCTGGATAGCCCAGCTGAGATGCTACATCTTGTTTCTGGTGAGGTCTTCCGTCTACCCATTTTCACAACAGGGTAGACCTGAGCATGGGGAGGTTGAATGACAGAGACAAAGGAGTGCACAAAGGGAAGGTGGTGCTCTCGAAAAAGTAACACAAGTCCACTCTGAAAATTCAGGTACTCATCACCAATGAACATAGGACACTCCAGCAAAACATCTTGAAGTCGATTATTTTATTTATTCATGTCAATACAAACACACTCTGTGCCCACCTGATATGGTTTGGTAAAGGACAGTTGTGTCCGTATTTTTGAGTGGGGAAGTTAAATGGCTTGCCTAAGGTCAGTCACACTGAGTACACAGGGGTGGCACAGCAGGTGGCGGGCAGGATTTTTGGCAGTGAGAGGGAGTTTACCACTGGTAGCAGAGGAGAAGGCTCTCTTAGGGCCTACTGGATACCGCTACCAATAACGGCAATAGAGGAGGCCTTGTTAGAGCCATTTGGCCTCCACCAGTGGCAGCAGTGAAGGAGGCCCATTCAGGGCTATGCAGACTCACCACCAGTAGCAGTGGAGAAGGGTCACTTGGGGCCTGTTGGACAATGCCAATGTTATAGGATGGGGTTGTTAGTTAGGAAAGTCCATTGAGAGAGTAGCTGGGGTTTTCCGTTTGACCAGTAAGGGAGGGAGGGAGAGTTGGTGGGTAGGAGTGCATGCAGAGGGAGGAAGCAGGTAGCTTATTTTCTGAGACTGGGCCTGGGGAGAAAGTGCTGGTGGATGTGAGAGCGTGCAGTGGGAGTGGGAGTGCAAGACTTATTTACAGAGACTAGGACTGGGAATGGAGGACTGGCTGCTGGGTGAGTACACAGAGGGAGGGAACATGTGGCTTAGTTTTGTATTACTTAAAGCATGTTGCGTTCCTTAGCACAGGCAGTAGGAAAATGTGGGATGTTCTTCCCAGAGGTAGTCTGCACACACTATAGGTAACTGCACACAACATAAGGGGCTCTTATTCTCAAAAGCATGTCAACGGCGCAAGCCGCGGGTGCGCTGAATGCACAGCGCATGGGGCTTTTGGCATTCCCTCTCTGGCAGTCAGGAGTCTTGATCCCGTGCACCACAGGCCCCGAGTTAGATCAGCTTTTGCTGGTCTGACTTCAGGGACTTTTTTAGAGTGTTGATGTCACATATGTGGCGCAAGCCACCATAAAAGGGGTAAAGTGTTGAAAAGTGCACAACCTACATAAATAGGGCACATGGTGAGGCAATGGGTTCGGGGCAGCGCATGGTTTGATGCAGGGCTTGTGAAAGCCCTGTGCCAGCCTTCGAGCATTGAGCCCATTGACATTACCCTGGAACTCTCTGATAGACTGCCAGCAGGCAGGTGAAGGGCAAAAGAAGTTAACTGCCGCTTCCTCGAAATAATACACTGGTGGTATTAGGGAGACTTCATAAACACACACACACACACACACACACACACACACACACACACACACACAGATTTCCAATTATATTAAAAAAATGCAAAAAGCAAAATTTATGTGCCATTTAAATGGTTCCATGGGCTGGTGGGTCAGAAAGTGGTGATCAGACTCTGCAGCTATAGCATTTAAAAGGTTCTGTGTTTTTGTATTTTTGATGGGGGTCCAAAATTAAGATCAGTCACTGTGGATACAGTCTTGACATGGCCCTGTGGACTGAGAGGGTCAGAAGGTAAGTCATGAAGAATACAGCACTCAGGTGGTTCTGGGGACTGGGCAGGTCAGAAGGTAGAGCAGGAGCCTTGTGGTTTTAGCAGCCAAATGGTCCTATAGATTAGGAAGGTAGAAGTACAGTATAAGGACTGAATACTGTAGATGCAGCGCTGACATGGTCCTCCGGACTGGTAATGTCCACACAATAGAGATCAAACTTAGTAGATACAATAGGGCTATGGCCCTGTTGACTGGGGGTAGGAAGGTAATGACAGCAGATGCAACACTTGGGTGGTTCTTTTGATATGAGGAGGACAGAAGCTAACTATTAAACCCAATTAAGATAGGATTCAAGTGTTTTTAGTTTATTTCTTTACATGTTTTACCAGGAAAGGCATACTGAGCACTGAATGCTTGTTTCCAGATGCGCCCTGGGGTTGGGGAGGAAGGATACACAGAAACTATCACAGTAAGATAAAATACAGTGAATACAGAATAACAATAGATACACAATGTCAACAGGAATATTAACTTAGATATGTACATTAAACATTAACAACCCAGAAAAAGTGCTAGGAGAACTATAAACAATCAACTTCAAAATAGTACTTAGGGTAAGGGGTAACATTTAAGCAGAACAGAGTACAAATAAGATGAGGGTAGAAATGTAAACACATCTACAGGAAGGGGGAAGGTCCATAAGGAGGGAGTTTAGGACCCTAGGGGAGGTGGCATGATGGATGAGAGGAGGGAGGGTGAAAGTTTTTGGGGAGGGGTGAAGACTTAGACTTGTAAATAAAGTACAGCACACAAGTGACTGTGTGGACTTAGGTGCAATCAGAAGGGCAAAAGACAAGCCCCGTAGATGCAGCACTCAAGGGGTTCTGTGGACTTGGGAGAACAGTCAAAGGGTAAAGACCAAGTTCTGTTGATACAGCACTCATCTTGGCGGGGGAGATAGTTGAAGGGTAAAGGATAAGCCCTGTTGATATAGCACTCAAGTAGTTCTGAGGGCTTGGTGGTGGTGGTGGATGATCAAATGGTAAAAACTGTGGCACTCAAGTGGCTATGTGAATCTAGTTGGGGTGGGGGGCACTCAGCAGAGCAAAGATTAAGTCCTGCAGATACAAATACTGTGGTGATTCTAAAGACTGGTTGGGGGGGGGGGGAGCAGTCAAAGGGTAAAATCTGAGTTCTGTAGATAGAACACTTGGTGGTCCTGTAGGCTGGCGGGAGGTGGGCAGAGGTTAAGGATACTATTGTCTGTTGATGTTCCGGCATACTGCAAGCACTTCATGAAGCTGTACTTTATAAACAGCATTGATTTACTGGTCCCTGTCACTGTGTCCCTTTCTACCTTGTTGCATCCACACCTGTGATGTGTGACTCTAGACTGTAAGAGAGGATGCTCTGTTGTCTCCTCCCCTCCCAGAAGAAGGGGACCCCTTTTAAAAAAGATGCAGTATTTTAATAGGATTAATCCATCAGACCAAAAGTTCAACAAATAATGAACTGGTTTATAATGCCAAAGCTTTTGGTTTCTAAAAATGTGTATAAGGCAACTTCATTTATTCAGCCTAGGCAGAGGGGACTTGACTAACTGGCCTCTCCATTTCAGGAAGCTGGTGAGGTGGGTAGACAGTGACAAGGAGAAAAGCCCTATCGCCCAGCCACACCTTCTCCAGTTCTCAGTCCCTCAGAAGGCGAATGCTGGGCTTCATGGCTTTATCAGTGACACACGCTTTGTTGCTGCTTTTGCATTATCTTCAGGGAACTGAAGCAGCTGAGCTGCAAACTCATAGTGATACAACGCTGACCAGCATAAAACTCAACCTATCTTCCACGGAACCGTGCTTCTCTGCCATGATATGCACCAGGCACTTTTTTCCATTTTACTGCTGTAATTCATGGTTGAGAAACTGCACTAAAATAGAAACTGCAAACTAGATGCATCACCATGTGGACACAGACAAGGTCCTAGTATTCAAAAGCCTTTTTTCATGGGATATTATATGCGGTTTTCCTCGGTGATTCAAATGTGGGGAGCATGGGGGGCCCTATTAACTTTGGTGTAGGTAAGAGAATCTCTGGGGGGGGGAGTCTTGAGGCATGTGTCTAAATAAAATGTTGCATTCACACAAATGCACTTTAATGATTTTTTTTTTTTGGGTGGGGGATACTTTTACTTGGCAACAATCTTTAAGTTTATTTTCTGGAACTGAGTTACACTTCTCATTTTACTTACAAAGAAACATAGAAACACAGACTCTGTTGGCAGAATAGAACTATTTGGCCAACCCTCTCTGCCCCACTGTTATTTGCCTACTATCTCTGCAGACCCTATCCAGTCTCCACCGACCCTCCCCCCCCGCTTCTGCTCTAATACGCCCCGTGTTTATCCCATGAATGCTTGAAGCCATCCACCATTCTGACCTCAACCAGTTTGTCCGGCTGTCAGGTTCATGCGACCACCGCCCTTTCACAGAAGACATTCTGGAACTAAGGTCCATTGGGTTTACACACCCATAGCTATGAGGCAGCATTTGGGGGAATAGATCCCCCCACCTTTTATGAAAGTCCCTCCCCAATGAATGATATCCAGACAAGCTGCAGCTACACTCCATTTAGCTAATTAGGACTGTTCCCCCCTCTTAAATTGTCTGGGTTGGCACTTGGCAAGCAAGGGTTCTTGTCCATTTCCAATACTGGCATTTCTTTGTTATTTCCTGGACTCTACTCACAATAAGCTGATCTCAAGACAATATCTAGAATGATGAGGCACCAATCACTGCTTCAAAGTTTATATGATCCCTTATTGGTAAAAAGAACACAAACACACTGACTCCCATGTATACCCACTGCATCCAATGTTTCAAGCCTCACTGGTTCTTTGCCAAGGACAAACATTGGACAGAGTGGGTATACATGGGGGTCAGTCTGTCTGTGTTTGTTTTACCAATAATAGATCATGTAAACTTTGAAGCAGCGATTGGTGCCTCATCATTCTGGACATTGTGTTGAAATCAGCTCATTGGCCCCAATGCATTAAGGGGTGGGTTGCCCATGTGCAACCAATCTGCAGCATGTAGGTAACCCTACATTTGAATGCCACAAACTGGGTGTCCTGTGAACCCTAGTGTGCATTCATGGAAGGGACATGCATCCATTCCACACAGGATCCCCCAGCCGGTCGTGCAGCTATATGCGCAGTTGGTTTAGTGGCATGTCTGAGAGCGTGCCAACACTTTGCACCATTCACAGAGATGCGGAGTACCAGGCAAGGGGGTTGCAGAATACTACAGCAGGGACCCTGCCATATCTTTTGTGCATCCCCTCAGTTTATACTTGCTGGCTGTGATGGGATAAGGATTCCCTCCACCATGCTGCCCCAGCCCTCTGGGCTGACTGGGAGGGCTGAGAGCAGCCATTGCGGCACTCACCAGTCATTGTAAAAAACAACCACCCTGTGCTCTCACAGAATTCCCCACTCCATGCAGAGCAGGGAATCCACTGTGGGACCAGGTCAGACATCTGACTGGATGTCCGCCTGCATCCTCCAATCCACCCCCCCCGGCACAGCAGCACACCCGGGGGGGGGGTAGGCCACAGATAGGCACCACATGGTGGTGAGCATTAGTACATGCCACACCCCGCACGCCTGTCCATAGGTGTGTAGTTGTATGGCCAAGTATGCATGTCTCACGCCTACCCAGCTTGCATTCATGCATAGCCCCATTTTATGAGTCAACGTTGGATAATTTGCATGCTATGGAATCACATTCTAGCTGTAGAGTGGCCTTTTTGAACTGTCTGTGTTTCATGGACTCACAAGTTGTGAAGGGCAGGAAAAGCCTCAAGTTGTGGAATACAGCAGTAATAGAAAAGGCATCTCTCGCCTGTCCAACCAGCACTTGCTCAAGATTGTCACCCCCCCCCAGGTACAAGTGGACCAGGAAAAAGATCTTTGTATAATAATAAATAATCAATTATCATCAGTAGATCACCGTAAAAAGGCTGTACTAACGGCCATCAGAATCCTTAACTGTGTCAAACGTTCATTCAACTGTAAGAATAAAAATGTCGTACTACCAATGAATCATACGTACGTCCACATCTTGACTACGGATCCCCTTTTTGGAACCCATATTTGAGACAGGATGTTGACCTGGTGGAGAGTGTTCAGAGAAGGACAACTAAGATTATCCCAAAGTTGAGCAAGTTATCGTATTGAGAAAGATTCAAACAAACAGGGTTAGTCAGTCTGGAAGAAAGTCGCAAAAGGGGAGACCTACTTTAACTGTTTAAAATTCCTGAGAAGCCAGAATTAAAGAAATCATGTGGGTTTCAATTCCACTTTAGGCACAGGAATCTCCATAGTCATACGAAACAACTTAGAGTTCCTTACGTAAACACTAAGAAGAGAGATAACCATTTCACTGTTAGAAGTGCCAAAGAACGGAATAAACTGCCACAACAGGTTGTGGATTCACAGACATTTGACATCTTTAAGGTTAGGTTAGACTTTCATTTAGGATGGAATCACCTCCATCTGATAAATTAATATCCCCATGAAGTCATGGGAGACGTTCTCGATGGGCGCAAGCCTTCTTATCTCTAACTATCCTGAGTATCCCTTCCCCTCCTCTGCCTGTAGGTCCCACTAGTCCCTTATATTGTCCTACTCAAGTTTAAATCTCATCAGTCTTGACTTCAACCACCTGTCTGGGAAGAACTTCCTTATGTCCCTCCTTAATCTCTTCTCTCACTAGTCTCCCTCATATCCTTTAATCACTATGCCGTCATTCCTAGTGAATACATCTTTACAATTCACCCTGTTCATTCGTTACAAGAACTTGTATATCTGAACTGTGTCCCTTCTTTCCTTCCTGGCCTCCAGTATATACATGTCAAGGTCTGCCAACCTTTCCCTATGTTACCGCCCCTGCTGCCCCTGAATCACCTTCATGGCTCTCATTTGTATGGTCTCTATACAGTCCCACTCTTTCTCGAGATATGGACCCCAGAAATGTGTAATAGTAGTAGTAGATTTTATTTATATTGGCGCCCTTCTCCTGAGGATCAGGGCAGCACCTTACAATGCAGTACAGGAATACATGATGCAGTTATAAAACAAATTTATAAGAACATAAATAAAACAGTAACATATTCATAAAATCATCTGGGATCAGATAGATAGCAATTAGTTACAGCAGTCATCGAACACCTGTTTAAACAAATGCGTTTTCAGACCCCTCCAGGAACCCGCACAGGGGCAGTATCACCTCCTTCTTCCTACTATCAAATCCCCTTCCTATATATCCCAGCATCCGGTTTGCCTTCTGGTTTGCTTTTTTACACTAAGCATTGAACTTGAGGCAATCACGAATGATGACCCCCCAACTCTCTTTGTTTAGTGGTCTGCATCACCCTTACTCTCTCCATCCAGCAGTCTGTTTTAGGGTTCTTTCCACCACCATGCGTCACTTTGCACTTTTTTACATTGAAGTTTAGTTGCCATAATCTGTTCAATTTTTCAGTTTTTTTTTTCCAGATCTCCTTTCATTTCTCTCCCTTCCTCCTCAATGTTCAATCTGCTACAGACCTTGGTGTCATCAGTAAAGAGACGCTCTTTATTGTACACTCCCTTCCCCAGTTTACAAAAGAAGAGCATTGGTCCTAGAAATGATTTCTACGACACCCTGCTTGTGACTCCCCTGAACTTTGAGTGTGCCCCACTGATGAGCACTGCCTGCATCCTGCCCCCCACCGAGTTCCCAGTTCACCTGATCAGTTTATCCCCTATTCCCAGGTTGCCCAGCTTTTTTTATTAGCCTTCTAAGTGGAACAGAATGGAATGCTTTGTTAAACTGAGGTAGAGCATATCCACTGTTCAACCCCTCTCCACTGCTTTTCTCACTCAATCATGGAAGTCAATCAGGTTAGTTGGGCAAGATCTCCCTGCTACAAACTCATGCTGCGTCTTGTTCTGCAACCCATTTGCCTCCAATAATTCCACTATCTGTTCTTTAATGATGATTTCCATCAGCTTGCCTACAATCCAGATTAAACTGACTGGCTTGTAATTTTCTGGCTCATCCCTGTACCCACTTTTGTGAAGCAGCGCCACACTAGCTACCCTACCAGCAGCCTTTTAGTTACCACTGATGGAATATGTAAGTAATAAGCCATGAAAGGATGTGCATTATAGGATTTTAATGCACGTCCCAGGGGCATAATAAGGCAAGAGGCCGAAGGACTAGAGTCTTTATGACCCTGGGAAGTGCACTAAAATCCTATAATGCACACCCTGCCATGGCTTATTACTCTTATAAAATGGCTCTAAGTATGTTATTGGGGGAAGAAAATGAGGTCCAGTACCTGACTGTGCATTTATAGAGATTTAATGCATGGTCAGGTGACATCTCTTGGCCAATAAAGTTTCTAGATTTTTTTTCTTACCAGTTTATAAAACATGTTAGTGAATTTAACCCACTAAAATCTACACCTGAACACCTTTTCCTTCATCAGTGCAACACTAACTGATTGCTGTGGACCCATGGAATCTGGTTTGAGCATGATGCATATGGCATTGTTGCCTAACACCTCCCTAAGCAAGTGCCGCCATGCACACAGTTAGCCGTCATATGTCTATAACAGGAAACAAGTGGCGCATTTAACTTTTTGCCTTTGTTTTATGATACCTCTGTTTGTAACATAGGAACATAGAAATGCTAGGGGGAAAAAACAAAGGTCAATTGTATGCCATCCAGGCAACTGAAGCTGCCAATATTACTTATAAAATGGGACAAGAAGCTGTCTCCTTGGCACCATGTGATGGGGCATTGCTCTGGCACACTGGCAGTCTGGGTTCGCGCCCCGATCCCAGACATCATGAGCGGAGGGCAGCAGGGAGGGAGTTCAGAGTGTCCCTTGTATGCTTCCCTCCCGGGGGCTGGGTTGCTGCACACTGCTGTACTAGGGGCTCCCAGTGGTGGCGTAGTGCAGGTGTTCTTGGCAGCATGGGTGACCTCATGCTGCCGAACGCCCCTACCCCCAGACACTGATGTGACTTCATGGAAGAGGGAGGTGGGAGGAGCCCCAAAACACAGGGGAAAAAATGGCCAACTGCAGCACTGGATGTTGGCCTTGGGTAGGCTTCCTTACACTGTCCAACTGCACAGTGCACCGTTCCTGCCCTTCCCCACCTGACGAAGTCAGACCATCAGTAGTTACATGGTGTGCCTGATGGGACAGGGGCTTGATGAACCCCTGATGGGTGATACATGGCAGTGGGTCACCTGGTGGGTACAGGAGGACTGCATGAGAGCCTGAAGAAGTAAGGCTGCAGAAAGATCTAGGAAGGAGCAAAAAATATATATATGGGCCAAGCAAATTCTGTAACTTCATTGGCCAAAACACATCATGATTATTGATTATATTCTGGCAACTGAACACCTCATCTTAACTACATATTTTTTCACCAAATGAAAGCCCATTTGGTAAGTAGGATGACACTCTCCAGGGGGTGTGGTCATAAGAAAACAATGCATTGTATTGGTAATTGCAGCAGTTGGCTACTCCTTGTGCATAACAACTGTGTGAGTCCCACATTAGAACCACACACCACATCATGTGTTATCCCTTACATGAAGTAGCTATAGTCATCATTCAGTGGGAGTGATTCCAGTAAATTGTAAGGCATTTGGCATTAAGAAGAAGAATCTGTATGTGTTGGCCCATTGGCAGAGCAATAGGGCTACCACTCACAATGCTAGTGACCCGCATTTTAGAAAGAGCTTGGATTATGGGGAGCCGGCCAGGGGAGAGAGCCAGAGGGTGCCAGGGAATGCTCTCATCCTCCGGGGAGGGAGACTGTCCAATCATTGCAACTTGAGCACCACCTCGGGTGCCCAGGAGGTACATGCTTAGCAGTGATGGCAGTGGAATGGGAGACGCAGAGGGCATTGGGGTGCATATGCCCATTGCATGCACTGCCACCTGTTCATGGCTCAGCTTCTTCACTCAAGGGAGGGACAGAAAGGAATAAGGTAACCTTCCTGGCTCAGTAGGATGATGCCAGTACACTTGGGTCCCACACAGCCTGCCCAGCATGAGATGCCCTACTGCACCGATTTCAGACTGTAGTTGGTGGGGGGGGGGGAGATTGCTGACCCCTCCCATTGATCCTACTGTGGGAGGGTTACCCTACGGGGCAGGTAGGTAGGTAGGCCTCTCTGGGATCCGGAGTAGGTGATGGGACTCGGTGATTGGCTGAAGGAAGCTTGGGTTAGAGGAATAAAAAAACAGTACTTAAAAAGGAAAATAAACTTTATTCCCACTGTTGTAAAGGCCTACTTCCCTTGAAAAATCTATCTGTCTCAACTTGTCAGCTCTCTTCACTAGAAACAACCACAGAAAGGCTGCATGGTTTAGACTCCAGTCAGCACGCCTTTTGTGACTCTGCTTATGCATCCAGTGGCATCAGAAGTAGTGGCAGGTGAAATTAGAAAATTCCGTTTTGCATAACTGTGTGCGAAATTGTGCAAATGTCATGTAATTCTGCACAATTTCATGAACTAGAACGGTGTGTTCAAAATCTCCAATTTTGGTTGAAATGGAGCCTTTAAAAAAATTCCATTTTTAGAGATGTGTAGTTTAGAAACAAATGTCCTTATCTGCTGAAATAGTGCATTTTAAAGAACTTACATTTTAAAAAATGCCCAAGTTGGGGTTAAAATGGCATTTTTTTGAATAAAAAAGCATTGCTGAAATTACGCCAGATTAAGGCACAATTTTGTGAAAATTACATGAATGCAAAATCAGTAATTTCACCCAGTTTTGCAAGCATTATACAAATTTTGCCTAACAGCAGCATGTGCCCGCTGTGTACTGTATGTCCATCACCTTCCTGTGCTGCTGAGGATCACAGTTTCCAGCTAGGGCATTATTAGATGCAAGCCTCAGAGATGTGAGCCCTGAATCTCTGCTGAACATGCAATGGCTGAAATCAATCCTTTTCACCAGAGAATTCAAATAAATATACAGCTTACCCTTGGTATTTGAGGGCTTGAGCCCCAGAGCTTTTGTTACCTGAACAATGTCGCTTTTGTCATCTGAACAATGTCGCTTTTGTCATCTGAACAATGTCACTGCTCTCCTGTGCCTTAGGAGCTCATTACAGTGCCGGCAAGTGATTACTTTCACACAGAGAGCGGTGGGACTAGCATGCAGGTGAACTACAGAATGGAACAAGAAACAAGTACAGATCTTCATAGTTCTTGAGCACATTGTCTCTCTAACGCACAACAGCCTCGCCTGGCCCAGAGACCTTCCCTCAAATAAGGTCTCTATGGTCTCGATATATTGTGTTTCTGGTTCTCAGTAGTGGAAGTCAGTTACATACAAGGTAGCAACTGTTGCCCACTAGACCAGCAAACAGCAGCTCATTCAGTCTAAAGACTGTTCTGATACTAGGTTCCTCATCTCCAGGTGCAAAAAAAGTCTGGTCAGCTTGCCATCTGCTATAGACTCCTAGAGTTATGAAACAACTTTGCCTTGTAAGTCTGCCCACGTACCAGTGTTCTCTCCACCTCAGCTCACATCCTGCTGTGACTGCCCCTGACTGTCCACGTGTGAAATTGTGAATGCCCTTAACTGTTATAATGTATGGGCAGCCCTTATTATACACTGCAATCACACAGTTTGCAACGTTATTATACTATCGATATGACGTCATGCTGTTGTTAACCTTTCTTGACTACGTCATATCGATAGCATAACAAAACAGAACATTAACTAAAGCTGGTATTCCTGTGTGAGAATGCCATTTGCTAGTCTTTACAAGCATTTTCAAAAGTCATTCCATTCTGACAGTTGCAGCTTATAGAACTAGCGATCACATTGGCAGACAACACGATTTCTCACTGTGACAGTTATTTTCTTTCCTAGTTACCTTAGCTGAGGAGTACTCTGAACAGGTCACGATCTGCTGTACACAACTAGGCCATCTGAAGTCAGCGAAGACTATGTAGTAACATTGCTCATAAATACAGTGCTGCCAGTCACCACGTGATCAGCGCCGACCGACTGGGTCACTTTTCAATGTTTTCTTTTAAATCTGCTTCAATTTTGAAAATCGGAAAAAGAGTACAAGATGTGGGTACACTCTTTTGGGCCCAAACACTATAAAAGCTAATGGCTGGAATTCAGTTAATAACAACACTGAAATCACTTTTTATTTAATTTATTTATTTAACAGACTTTAGGATTACAACCTTTGAGTCAGGGACTCATTTACAAAGGCTCCGTGTCAGAAAAAACAAACATAAACACTTAATACATACAGACATAGAATGGCAGCTAAAGGTTACAGTTTTTTCAGTTATACAATATTACTGAATTAAGATCAGCTATACATTGCACTGAACGTGTTACCAAGAGCTGTATTTTACAGTTTTCAAAAGAACAATAAGTTTGCTGATAGAGGGAGGGAGTAACAGGTTTGATATTTACACTGAAGTAGAGAATTAAACAGATATCTTGTGAGTGCAGCCAAAGAAGGCATTGTTAATAGGTAATGTCATAGGTAATAGGTAATGCCATGACAACAATAAACCTCTCGAGGTTTACAATGTTGTCCTGGCAACCTCTCGAAGTGATTACAGCATGGTTATTACCCGAATTCCAGCCATTATCCTCTATGTTGTACATTTTTGAATACTCCACACTTTTGCTGGCTTTGTACTTATATATAGACTAAACAATAGGCAACTGTAAATTGCAAGGCTATAATTCTATTGAGGGACTCTGGTGACACTATAAACCAGAAGAGCAAAGTGTGAGTGCTTTGAGAATGTCACCAGAACCCCAAGATGGAATTGCAAATCTTGCAATTTACAGTTAGACTATTGTTTTTTTAATTTTGTATAATATGGGGTCAGATGTTGTTAATATGGCTTCAAACTATCACATATGAATGAAACTGTGTCCTTGTCAGTAAACTGTGAATTGAGAGGTATTGTTTACCTCAGAATGTTCTACAGTAAGTGGAACATCTCAAACAGTTTTAGTGACACAGACATACTAAAAATGCCATAATTTACAGTTCTGACATTACAACTGTGAATTATGGGATTTCTGATGTCATAGCTGTGAAGTAAAACAAAAAGTGTAGGGGCTTAGGGCTATCAGTGGATTACAAGGGCTGATCATGTTTGTATTATTATAAAATTCAGCAATAAGGCATGACTGGGTCTGGGTCATTGTGGTATGTTCCCACACCTCCTGTGGTGTGTATCAAGGCCGAAGACCAAGTACCTTTAATCACACAGGAGTAGGTAAATTCCACAGTAAGCTACATCCTGGAGTGTCTTATTGAGATTATGCAATGGACCCCTGCAAAATTTGGAGAAAAAAGTTGTTAGATGTATATGTTGTTTAAACTTTTTTTTCACAAAAAGGTCCCTCCCTCTTTCAAGGAAATAGTCCCCCTTCCCCTGCAGCACTGGAAGCCCCGCCACCACTCACTGTGGCAGAGCACCAAACAGTGAAACAGGCGTGAGATGGAAAGAGTGCTCTTTGTATTTGATACTGGAGTTCAGTCAGTCTTTTTATGTTTTACTAACATGCTGGGACAGGCAGTAATTATTATAGGAGCCATGCGAGCGAGCGAGAAAGAGAGAGAGAGAGAGAGAGAGAGAGAGAGACAAAAACATTGGGCCAGCATTTTAAAAATTTGTGTGATTAGGAGTGTTGAGAGAGTGAGAGAGAGCTGGGGAGCTGGGAATGAGAGGAACAGAGATATCTGCAGCTCGGTTTAGCTATGCTGAATCAACAACACCATTGTCAAAGTTTGGCATAGTGAGAGCCCCAATACTGACAGGGGAAATTTTGCCTGTCCAGCACTGAAGTGTTTCTCTCGGGGGTTGTGCCCCCTGAACCCACCATGCAGGGGGCTGTGCCCCTGCTCCCCTAAAAAGATTATCAACTCTGAGTCGGGAGTTGATTTGGAAGGGGAAACCACAGCCAGGGTGAAATTTCACCCTCAGGTCCCCCACAGCGACAATTCGAAACCTGTCAAAATTTTTTGCTGTGGGGGATTTTGCTATAAATGTTTCAATGTGCGGTCAGCACACCCTACAGCTTGGTAAGTGTGAGCAGTTTGTTGCTCTATAAATGAAGGTACAGCACTTTTGAATATTGTCTACACATTATCTTTTTCAGTGACTGGTTTTAACTGTTTTAAAAGTTTTGCCAGGTCTAAGAAGGTTTTTATAGGCAGGTTAAAAAAAAAAGATGGTTGCAAAATGGGGTTTTGAAAAGTGGAAAAAATATGGTGATTGACTGATTTGTAAATTAGTTGGCTGGCACTTTACCTGTAGGTTATGGTGGAATTTACCAATGGGGAAAGAGATCAATTGACCAGTCAGGTTTCTAGATTCTAGATGCCAGTTGTATCCTTGTAGCCAAATGTATGATTACCTCAATTTTATCTTTGTCAAGGTAAGTAGCAGAGATTTCCCTGATAAGCAGGTAAAAATACGAGGAGGACTTTTCATTGCCAGCAGAGAAACACTTGTAATAAAAAAACATAAACAATACTTAAAGATCAATTGTAGTGCGTTTTAAAATGCTTTTAAAATATTTTATTTGCTCATCATGAGAACAACTAGAAACACAGAAACGGACAGCAGATAGTGACCGCTAAGCCCATCCAGTCGGCTCATATTCCCTACCTGCATCAGCTGCCGCTGACCCTACTTGATCATCGACTTTAGCCTCTCCTTCCTGCATCTAAACTAGTCCATATATATTGCAAGTAATGTGCAGGAACTGTCATTTCTCATGTTCAGATGCTATTTTACTGCCTGTGTTATTTGATGGTTTCACAGAAAATCCCACAGACATTTTTAGAGCAGCTGGCAGAATCTTGTGTGAGTGTTGATTCCATTCAAGCAACGATGACATCATTTTCCTCAAGATCCTGGCAGCTCAGTACAGCTGGAGTACATCATATTATGACATTCAAAAATCAGTTTTTGCTTCCAGTTTTCTGATGGCGGCCTTTATTAATCAGATTATTCCTGTAAAACACCATAATATCCGACAGTTTCCCTAAGCTGATCACCAACACTGAGTTCGGTATCACTCCCTTCCCCCTAGAAAACAACAATCTAACAGGCTCTTAACATGAACATTTTTGTTTCCTTCATTCTCTTCCACTGCTGAATGAAGAAGCCCCCCACAACTTCCTCCGTATTTCAAATAAAGTTTTATCCCCTAAAATGACTGATTAAGCAATATTGTACTGATAAATGTGACGGCTTCTAATGAAACATTTGATAGTGGCGCTATGCGATGCAATCATCATAATTACCAACCCCCTAGGGCCTCAAGCTAATCCCCCACTGAAATTCATTAACTGCCTTGCTTTGTTCAGTCTGTATTATGCGTCTTATGCTGAGTCCAAAAACTAGTTATCCCTCTTACTTGACTCAAACTGTAACTTTCTGCCCTACTACTTACTGCTCCTTATATTGTGCGTACCTTATGCACTACCGGATAACCGCAGTTTCTCGATATTGTATTTTCAGACTGTATGCACTAAACTTTTATTGCTGTCCTACCCAGGACCTCCTTGCACATGAGTCTTGCTCAATGGAGCTTCTCCTGGTAAAACAAACAAACAAACATGCAAACAAACAAACAAACACGCAAACAAACAAACACACAAACAAACCAATCAATCTGTGAAAGTAACTATCTATCTGTAATTCTGTATTGATAAAATTCAGTAAGTAAAGGTCCTCAGATAATTGAAAGTAAACATGAGTTTTTGCCATTTTACAATTTGATGCATAGTAGTGTGTGTGTGTGTGTATGCGAGCGTGCGTCCGTGTGTGTGCGTGTATGTGTGTGCCTCCTGGGCTGCCAGGACCTTCAGGAAAATTATATCATTGTTGCCTGAATGACATCGACGCTTACCTAATATTCTGCTAGCTGGTCTAAAAATGTCTGAGGGATTTTCTGGGAAACCATCAATTAGGAGAGCATCGAACTAATAGCTGTACATGACAAATGGCAGTTTCTTCATTTTATATGAAATAAATAAGGCCTGGCTGTCCTTATGTTAGAGGAGAAAGAGTAAAGTGTATAGCATGTTTATAATATAGCTGCAGTTGATTTTTAAAGCAGCAGTGCAATGAAGCTGGGCAACAATTTTGGCCTCCTACTTTTTCACTATAAAAGGTTTGAGGCATCTTCCAGTTTTATTTGATAGTAAAATGTAGTTATATCAGCATTTAAGCATTTTATAAATGTTTTCATTTATTTCTTTTCCTCAAGAAAAAAGATGGTGGCCACGACACGTGGCACAGAAATAGCACTGGAGACCTGGCAGTGGTGAGGACTGAGAAAATCAAATGTTCTCATGGTGTACAGCATAAGAGGTATTTATAAAAGTAGATTTTACAGGTATGCTAATGTGTTTATTAATTGTAGCTAAAACTAGCTTTTTGGGGAAAAAATTGTTGCACTGCTGCTTTAATGTTTCTACTTTGTTTATGTGTGTAAGGATAGTGTGATGATCTGGGAAACAACATTTAATTAGCTTTATCTTTAGGCTCTATTGAAGATTTTTAGTAAGTAAAGGTAGCAGCCATGTTTGTGAAATAGGATCAGTTCTGGATGTAGGGGTACTGATTTGCTCATTGTGTGATGTGGCTACTAACAAATCCTGTCCTTGCAGAGATGGGGTCTCCAGAACTGCATGCAGTACTCCAGATGGGGTCTCACCAACTGTCTGTACAGAGGGATAACAACTTCCTGTTTTCTACTGGTGATGCCTTTCTGTATGCATCCCAGTATCCTGCCAGCCCTCCGTACTGCCTTCTCACATTATTTGCCCACTTTAAGGTCATCTGATATGACTACCCCCAGGTCCTGTTCCATTTTTGTTGTTGCTAGTATCTCACCCCCCATTGTGAATTCTTCCCCTGGGTTTTTGTTTCCCAGGTGCATTACTTTGCCCTTCTTTGCACTGAATCTAAGCTGCCATACATTTGACTATTCCTCCAACCTTGTCAAGTCCCATCACATCCTTTCCACCCCACCTTCTGTATCGACCATGTTGCAGATCTTTGTGTCATCTGCAAAGAGACATACTTTTCCTTCCAGTCCCTCTGCAATGTCACTTATAAAGACATTAAAGAGGACTCTTACCAGTACTGAACTCTGTGGTACCCTGCTAGTAACCCCCCCCCTTTCTTCAGAGTAGACTCCATTTACTACAGTATTACCCTCTGTGTCCTGTTGTCCAGCCAATTTCTTACCCAGGCTACCACCTTGGGACCCACTCCAAGGCTAGATAACTTGTATATTACTCTTTTGTGTGAGACTGTGTTAAATGCCTTGCTAAAGTCTAGGTAGGCCATGTCCACAGCCCCCTTCCTGGTCTACTACTTTGGTCACCCAGTCAAAGAAATCTATTAGATTCATCTGACACAACCTACCTGCTGTGAATCCATGCTGCCTTGGGTCCTGTGCCCCACTGACCTCTAGGAACTCAACAATTCTAACCTTCAGAAGTGATTCTATCATTTTCCCTACCACTTAGGTCAAACTAACAGGTCTGTGGTTTCTTGCCTCTGTCTTGCTCCCACTTTTGTGAGGGGGAATCACATCTGCCCTCCTTCAGTCCTCAGGTACCACACCATCCTCCCATGATTCATTAAAAAGGGTAATCAGCGGTGTCACTAGTTCTACCCTTAGTTATTTTAGAATTCTTGGGTGAACCCCATCAGGCCCCATTGCTTTGTCCACCCTCAGTTTTAAGAGTTCTTTCAGAACCCTTTCTTCTGTGAATGGACTGGTATCGATCTCCCTATCCAGAGTGCTTCTATTCTTTGATTTAGGTACCTCCCCTCCTCTTCTTTTGTGACTACTGAGCAGAAGTATTCGTTCAGTATTCCTGCTTTTTCACTGTCGCCTCTGCCCACCCCCCTTCCCTTTATTAAACCTCATTATCCCTTCCTTGGTCTTTCTTCACTCCCTAATGTACCTATACAAGGTTTTATCCCCCTTCCTAACTGAGTTGGCTATCTTTTCCTCAGTTTGGGCCTTTGGTATTCTGACTGCCTTCCCCGCTTCCTTCTGCTTTAACTGGTACAGTTCTTTGTCCTGCTCCTGCTGTGTTTCCTTATACTTCCTGAATGCTACCTTTTTCTCCTTAACCTTCCCCAACACCTCTTTTGAGAACCATAGTGTTTTTTTCCTTCATTTTGTTTTGTTGATTTGCTTCACACAAAGGCTTGTTGCCTCTGCAATGGTTGTTTTGATTTTTCCCCATTGTTCCTCCACCCCTCCTTCTTGCCCGTTTGCTAGTGCTTTTCTGAGGCACTCTCCCATTTTCCCAAAGTCAGCCCTCCTAAAGTCCAGTACTCTTGCTTTTGTATGGCTTGACTCTATGGCTGTGTTTATGGTGAACCACACTGTTTGGTGGTCACTTGTTCCCAGATGGCTACTGTGACAGGGAGCTCCTGCCACTCTTGAGGACCAGCCATTTCTTAAATCTGTTGCAACAGTTCTTCTATTTCTTAGCCTAATCTATCCTTTACAATTTCTAGTCCATAAGGTTGGCCACCTATGGGCAGCCCCTTCCCTTTCTTGACTATGCTATAGTGTCCTCTTCAATTTTCCTTTTCCCTCTCAGGTCCTCGTACAGGGAGATTATTGTGGTGACCTCCAATCGTATGTAAAAAAGGTTGTATTTATCGTTGTTGGACTTAGTATGTAATAGCACTATGTCATAAAATACCTTGATGTATATACCTTGGCACAGATATTCAGACTGCGCCTGGCAGTGGCGCAAGCCTGGGCGCTGAGCAACTAGGATGCACCGGGGCCAGGACCAGGTGATATTCAACGGTGATGCGCCATGGTGCAGCACCATTAAATATGGCACAGACTGCGCATGGTGCAGTGGCATTGCACCAGTGCAAACCACAGATAGGGAGCATGAGGATGCACCAGCGCAATTGCAGTTGCGCTAGGCGCATCACCCTCGATATTCAGTGGGGGGCATGCAAATGAGACCATAATATATGCATGGCACAAATGGGTCCATTTGCATGTCATTATGGCCCCATTTGCATGCCTTGCACAGGGCAGCCCAGCGACTTGCACCTGGCATCCTGAACAACATGACATGTACACAGTGGGGGGTCCTGGGCATTCCCCACCCCATCACCATGATTGCGGTAAAACACCTGGAAACAATTCCATGGTAGTCTAGTGGCACCCCTCCCTCCCTCCCTCCTGTTGCCTTGATCGCCGTACAGTACTGTAAGAATAAGTCCTGGTAGTCTAGTGGAACCCCCCGAGTCCCTGATCACTGGTAACTGTAATATAAGTCCTTCCCTGGTAGTCTAGTGGAACCCTCCGCCCACCCCAGATCACCGTAAATGTAAAAGAAGTCCTTCCCTGGTAGTCTAGTGGAACCCTCCCTCCCAATTCCTGATCGCCAGTAAATGTAATATAAGTCCTTCCCTGGTAGTCTAGTGGAACCCCCTCCTCCTGATTCCCCGATCACCGGTAAATGTAATATAAGTCCTTCCCTGGTAGTCTAGTGGAACCCCCCTCCCTCCCAATTCCCCGATCGCTGGTAAATGTAATATAAGTCCTTCCCTGGTAGTCTAGTGGAACCCCCCCCCGATCTCTGTTCTAACTTAGCAGTTGAGATTCAGCCTCCATCCCTATGTGGCCCTCGTTTGCTTAAGTGGTGGGGGTTCAAATTAAAAAATTAAAAAACAAGCTGAAGACAAAGAACCTCAATGCAGAAGCACTGAAACATGGGTTACCCCAAAAGGCATTGACAATACAGCAGCAGTTAGAGCAGAGATCAGTGTCAGTGGGTGCTGGCTACGTGCAGAGAAAGGACATTCACAGTCTGTTGCTGCAAACTGATGTACTGAAAAAGGAATATGCCATTGTTGAAGGTTATTTCTTGTATTTTGAATAAACATCACTCAGAGACTGTGTGTTGAACTTGAAGTTCGGTGTCTCGTCCATCTGTTATCCCACAACCCCTCCACAGCTACCCACTTCTAAATCTGAGATTCTTTCTCCATTTGACAGTACCAGATCTAAGATTACTCCCTCCTGAGTGGATTCCACCACTAACTGTCTAAGACATGCCCCCTGTAGGGCATTGAGAATGACCCTGCTCTTGGATGTGGCTGCAGCAAAGGTGCTCCAGTTAACATCTGGCATATTCAGGTCCTCCATCAACAATATCTCCCTTTTTCTGCCATTCTAAGGATGCCTTCTATCATTTCCTGGTCTATTGCTTCCCCTGATACAGGGTTGGAGTCTTGATGACGGTGCAATTCCCACTTTTTTGTTACGCCTGCATCAAAATAAAAACACCAAAATGTTTGAGTGCTACTTTCAAATGCATTGACGATTTGTGAAGTAGTGCCTCCTTTATCGAATGCGAACCATGCATGCATCATATATTAATGCATGCGTCACTTTTTCGATGTAAGCAGGAGCCAAATTGCCATGGCTGCACCAGAAATTTTTTTTTGTTTATCATAGCATAATTTTATTGATTTAATATCAGTGTAACAGCTCAGTCAACATAATCAATATGCAGCAAGCAGCAGCCTCAGACGCCCGTATTAGCATACATCTGTAAAATTACATCAAGAGAGGCGGATTAATTACACAAAACCAGTCTGAATCTAAAGTATAGCAGCCCACTTATCATTACATATTAAAATACAAGGAAACATTCCAAACTGCAAGGGGAAAAGAGAGAAGGTGACCAAGCAGAAATAGAAGGAATGAGGGCCAGAGAGGAAAAGGGAGAGAGAATCAGGAAGAAAAAAGGTCAGTGGCAAGTGGGTACCATAGGAGTTTAAGTAGGAGGATTACAGTAGTAGATGGGAGTTTTACAAAGAGGTGAGTGTAGGTAAGCTTCCCATCTGGCGAAATACTGGTCCATGCAGCCTTGGTGTACACAGGACAGGTGCTCTAGGAGGGATAATTTAGCGAGGGCAGCGTGCCAACTTGTATGAGTTGGTAATGTTATCTAGCACCCCCGGAGAGCCAGCGCCACCCATTACTGCTGGGGTTGGATTAGAGCAGCTAGCGAGGTGGTGTCCCCTAAGAGGAGCCTTGGATCTGATAGAGATATCTGAGAGCCGAGCACCCTGGAACAGTCCTGGGCCACGGTTGCCCAGAAGGATGAAACTTGAGGGCAAGTACATAAGCTATGCAACAAATGTGCCCCAGGTTGATGACAGCGCCAACAGTTAGAGTGCCCTAAAAGGCCATGAGCTTGTAAGGCAGCTGGGGTGCAGTACCAGAACAGCAGGATTTTGAGCTGAAGGAAATGGCTCTTAGTATCTTTATAGGTGTAGTGCATTTCTCAGAGGTACCGGGCCCAGGGCTCTTCAGAGATCTGGACATTGAAGGCAGCCATCCATTTCAACTGACTAGGGATCGATGGTTCTGGCTGTGCATCCTGTTATGTCTTGTAGAAGTGGCCAATAAGGCCACAGGATGAGTGGGATTTATGAAGATGGGCCAGCCAAGTCCACTTAGGATTGGGGCCGATACAAGGCATGGTGGCTTGCAGTGCACTTTGCAGTTGAAGGAACTTCCAGAAGTCACTACTCGGGAGATGGAATTTGTTTCTTAGTTGTTCAAAGGATAACAGGATGACTGTGACTGGCAGGCACAGGTCTTGTACATGGTGAATACTCCTTGTCCCCCAACTGGGCCAGAACAGGGAGGTCCTACCAATTACCAGAGCCTTATTGTGCCATAGAGGAGTGTAGAGCCAAGGGGGTACCTGAGCAACTAGGGATGTGTGGGACAGGGACATAAGAGAGTGCCATGCCCGTTTGGTTTCAGCCAGAAGGAGGGCGAGGTCACGAGTATGTCGAGTCCCTGTATGCAAAAGCATACATAAGCTGGTACCCATCACTAAATCAGCTTCCAGCTGTAGCCAGGGTGTAGGAGATAGGGGGCTGGGAATGAACCACTTGGTGGCCGAGGCGGCAATGTAGGCCAAATGATAGCCCTGAAACCAGGGGGATCCTAAACCCCCTCTAGACCAGTGCACTCTCAGTTTGTGTTTGCTCCATCTGGAAGATTTCCCTTCCCAGAGGAAGTGAGACACCTGATTTTCCAGCGAGACGAATAATTTAGGGGAGAGACATATCAGCAAGTTCTTGAAAAGGTACATGACTCGTGGTAGTAGGAGCATACGAACTGCATCAATCTCTCTGGGTAGGGACAGCTGGTATTTCCGCCAATGCACTACCTCCTCAGAAAGCTGAGTCAAGAGTGGAGAAAAATTGTCTGTTTCTAAATCTTGCCATTTAGTAGGGATAGTTATGCCCAGATAAGAGAACCCCTGTGCCGCCCATGACAACTCAGTTCCCTGAAGGCAGTTCCTGGAGCAGGCTACATTCAGAGGAGCCAGGGTAGTTTTATTTTTGTTAGCCCATAGGCCTGAGAGGACCGAGAAAGTCTATAGAAGGGATAGGACTTTTGGCAATGCCTGTTGTGGCTGTGAGAGGGTCAGCAGGAGGTCGTCGGCATAAGCTGCCACTGAATATGAGATGCCAGCAACATCAATGCCAGAAATCTTCTTCAAGGCAATAAAGGCTCAAATGAGAGGGTCTAGGGCCACTAAAAAAGGAGGGGGGGAAGAGGGCAGCCCTACTGGGTTCCCATATGTAATGAAAAGGGTGCTGATATAGTGGTAATAGTTAAGATTCTGGATACTGGGGAGCAGTAGAGTGTGGATATCCACTGGCAGAAGGTGGGTCCAAACCCATACATCCCCAGAACCCGGTGTAAATAATCCCATTCAATCGAATCAAAGGCTTTAGTGAAATCTATGGCCAGTGCAGCCATGGTAAGGATGGAGTGAGTGGCTACCCACTTTAGATTTAGTAGCAATCTAGTCTTATCAGTCCTGGATTTACCCTTCATGAAACTGACCTGGGCTGGATGTATGATAGACAGTAGCACATCAAACATCCTAGTGGCCATAATCTTCGCCAGAATTTTTGTGTCAACGGGGAGCAAGGAGATGGGGTGAAACTTTGCACAGTCTAACAGGTCATTGGACTTTTTTGGAGGAGGGTGATAAGGGCTTCTCGCATAGTCAGGGGGAAGGAGCCTGTTGCATGGGCTTCTTGGAGGGCCAAAAGCAACGGCTGCTCTATCTTGCCTACCAGTGCTTGATATAACTCAACGGTCATCCTGTCCAGGCTGAGGGCCTTCCCTTTAGCCACATGAGCCAGAGCTTGGTGGAGCTCAATGGGAGTGATTGGGGAGTCTAATTTGTTCACCTGGGTTGGGGTGAGCCCCAGTCTATCAAACCGGTGGAAGAACTTCTCAAGCTCTTGCTCTAGTTGAGACGGGGAAAGGGAAGACTGCGACCGATACAGGGCTTGATAAAAGGCCTTCATGGTGTTGTTAATTTCCTGCGGGCTATGTACTATCTTGCCCAAAGGATCTCGAAGGGCATAAATTCGGAAGGAGGCTTGCTGCTTCCGAAGTCTGAAAGTTAGCAGGCGGCCACTCCCCTTCCCCATCCCAGTAGGCATGTTTAGAGCGTAAAAGCAGCCACTCTGCCTTCTGGTGCAGGATAGTATTAATTTGATATTTTAGGCCTACTACTCATCATTCTAGAGAGGTATCTCGCCTTGGGGAGTTAGGGGATTTGAAGCGGCTCTCCAGCATTGTGAGCTTGGCCTGCAATTTGGTGAGAGTAGCCTTACGCACTTTATTTTTAGAGGCCGAGAAGGTAAAAATGAGGCTTTTGAGAACTACCTTAAAGGCTTCCCAGACCATACCCGGGAGAACCCTGCATTGTGAATTAGTGGCGAAGTAGTCCTTCGCAGTTTGGGAAATTGTGTGGTGGAATTCTGGGTCTTTCAAGAGTAATGGGTTGCATCTCCAACGATTGCCAGCAAGGGGCTGCCCTCCCACTATGTATGAGGCTATAACCGGTGCATGGTCAGAAATTATAATGTTCCCAATTTTAACACAGGAGGTATTCTGGGCCGCTGCCGTGTTGGCCAGCAGAAAATCTATTTGGCTATAGGTGAAATGTACTGGGGATTAATAAGCATAATCATGTCCAGTGGGGTTATCCCTATGCCATACAGTGGCCAGTCCCCATTCCTCTTGCATGTTATGTAGAGCTAAACCTGCTTTAGATCTGGCCTGAGGGGTTGGCTTGGATTTATCCAGTAAAACATCCAGATCCATGTTGTAATTGACCCCCACTAAGATAGGAATGGAGGATACTGCCGGAGACAGAGAGGAGAGGGCCTGGCTGATCAGTGGGAAAAAGTCTGAGTGGTCAGTATTCAGGGCATACACATTGCATATGATCAGTTGCCCACCCCACCTGGGGAGGAAAGCTTAACAGCCACCCACCTGCCTTGAGAGTCATGCCGTGATTCTTCCATGACCCAAGGGGAGGAACAACAAATCAGTATAGCCACCCCTTTAGTCATAGAAGAAGCCGAGCTAGCACAGACAGTACCCACCCAGGACTTCCTTAACCACGTGACTGGCCTGTTCAAAAGGTGAGTTTCCTGGAGCAAGGCAACATCTGTCTGGAGGGATCGGAGGTGCTGGAGTACTTTGGTATGCTTGACGGGCTGGTTAAGACCCTTTACATTTCAGGACACCAGCACTGTTGGTGTGGTGGGAGGGTGGAACCTGCCATCATCGCGTATTCACAAGTGAGGAAGTAGTTAAAAAGAAAAATGGTACTTAATCAGGCATGAGGGGAGGGGGAGGGGAGGGCTGAGCGAAATAAAAGGTATATTTGCAACCTGAGCAGAGCCCTAGATATCCAAAGTACCGACCTGTGATGCCAGATGGGGAAGAAGAAAGGCTTTAGAGAGTAGGGGAGATGTACACACCATATGAACAGGCTGTAATAGAGGAAGAAACAGAAAACTGTGAGTGAGCAATCAAAGCCAAAGGTACATATATGGGAAAACAGTATGCTTGGATAATTCAATGGGCACATAGAAAAGAAAGCTGCCCCAACCAGAGAAAACAGTTACACTAAGTAACACAGACAAAGAATAATAAAGCATAGCGCAAACGGGCTATAGGTTTGGAGCTTAAGGTGAAAGAGGGTAACAGTGTACAGTTAGCCTCAGCTATGCTGGCTCTCGAAGCCTAATATTGGGGAGGTATCTGCAACCCACCGGGTTTGAGACCTCAAGGCTAGGGACATGTACAAGGTTGAGCATCTGACCAGTGAGGGGAGGGGAGGGGAAGGGGTGGTAGGTGACAAGAAGAGGGAGGGGCAGGAGGGGACTAGGAGGGAGAAAGGGGGAACCTCCTTGTCAGAATGTTAGAGGCTCACCACTTGTGTTGGAGTGACACAAAATAAAGGGGGAGGCCGCAAATGCAGCCATGCCCTACCCCAATTGTCACGCATAACCCAAGGCACACCTCATATTAAACTAGATAGGTGTCACCACCGAGGGGGTCTGGGAGCAGAACAGAAAAATGCTCACAAGAGCCCTCCTTGGGAAACCAAATAACAATGAAGTCAAATGGGCTGGGGGGTATATCATGCAGTCTGAAGTGTCCACTTCAAAATAAGCCACCACCCTTATAAAGTACCAGGGTATAGGCGGTTATTAGCCATCGATATCACAGCTGCAGAGATAAATGACTAGCTAAGTAGACAAGGAACATGGCAGACAAAAAAGTCCTCAGTTTAACCAGGTAGTCCTTTGGCCTGCCCTATGCTCACTGGGGGAGAAGCTGTAGTCCTAGGGATCTCTGTGGCCACAGCTGCTGCATAGGAAATCAGTCCAGGTCTTATGGGGGTCAGAGCGTCCACCATGTCTACCAAGGAGGCCTTCGGGGGATCCACCCAGTCAGAAGCTACAGTGGTATCTATGTCAAATGATTCGGGAGGGACAGCCTGTGCTCTGGGAGGGGGGAGTCTCTATCTTCCCTAGAGACTTTTGCAGGGGGGTCACCATGTGGGGGTCCTGTATCAGCTGGGTTCCACTTCTAACTCATTGTCGTTGATGAGGGACTGAGGCTAATGGGCGTGGAGGGAATGAGGGGGTAGAAGTAAGTAAGAGCTGTGAGGCAAAGATACTTTGAGAGAGGCTGTATTTGGGAGGGCCCGGTGCTGCAGGGGGACCAGTAACTGGTGTTGCACATCCAGCTGTAATACTGTCCTCCAGATTTCTGTTCCCACCAAGTCAGTTCCCTTTAGGAGTTGTGACTTTGCTGGGGTCCCAGAGCTTTCTGGGAAATGCAGTCGGCACAGGGCGGTCAGGCCAGAACCTACCAAGCCACCTCACAATGTCCAGCAGATGGTCTGCCCAAAGTTCTCTGTCATCTTTAGTAATAAGCAAGCTGGTGAGTCCCCTAAATTTAAACTGAAAGTTGTGTTGGTGCAGAAACTTTTTCAGGGGGCCAAAAGCTCTCCGTTTAGATGCAGTTTCTTGGGCAAAGTCTCTGCAGAAGGAGACTGGAGCCCCTTGCCAGCGGACTTCTCCCAGGTCTCAAGCAGCTCTCAGAATCCTTCCCTTACTTGTATAGCATAGGAAATAAGCTATAATTGGTCTGGGTGTTGAAAGATTCCTGTCTCTATGACCTGCTATTCTATGTGCCTGCTCTACTTCCATAGGACCCCTCCATTTGTCTCCCAGCAAGATAGGAAGAGAGTCATTTAAAAACTGCTCCATGGACTGCCCTCTGCCCCTACTGGTATCCCTATTATGTGCAAATTATTGCACCTGGCTCGATTTTCCTGGTCATCAATTCTGTCCCATAAAATCGCTAGCTTTTCCTCCTGTAGTTGCAGGTGATGGAGAAGTTTAGATTGTTGTTGCTCACACATCTCTGCCCGCTGTTCGGTCACGTTCATGCAGTCTTGAAGTTGTCTCACATCTGCAGCCATGCCTGACAGAGTAGTGTTGATGTCTTCCACTCAAGTTAGCACAGCCTCCAGCATCCGCGTTATGTATTGGAGAGATTCATTGACCGAGAAAGTCTGCTTGGGTGGCTGAGCTGCCAAAAGTGCCTGGTTAGATGTGCCCTGAGTGGCCATACTAGCCCTGTGCAGGAAAGTGAGGATCAGTGAGGAAGGGGTTATTTTGGCTGTGATCCTCGTTAGGTGGTGGAAGCGAGCAACAGATCCCGATGCTCCAGCAGTATTGATTTTAAGTGCCTAGCCATGGCAGTGGTGGGGCCTATGCTGCCCAGTGCTTGGGGCACCTCACAGAGATCGACACTACAAACAGCAGTAAATCACAGCGGAATCCACTACAGACTAACGTCGGCTGGTAAGGGAGGTTACCCCATCGAATATTAGTGACAGGGGGTCTTGGTGTCCCGGGATCTCAATGCCAGAGCTCAAATATTACCAAGCCTAGAGAGAGCTCTGTGGATTAAGCTACCATTGTGCTGGTGGCTAGACCATGCGCCCTGCACCAGAAAGTTTGACTATATTTAAGATGCTCTGACTTTTTGTTGCAAGTTACGCAACTGAGCTGGAAGAGTTGTGCAAATCCTAGGCCACTTTTTGAAAATCTGGTCCACAATACTGCATTGCTTTTGCCAGCTGCAGCTTACAGGGTTTTATGTGGATGAGCTCCACAGTTAAATACCTCCTCCTCCTTTATTTTGTTCATTGGAATTGTTTGCCTACTCACTTGCATAACTGTGCTAGTCATAATATTTTTAAGCAACAGCTCATGACATATTGTTGTGCCGAGCTTGTTTGTAAATGTTTTGTATAATTTGTATTGTTGTTTTTGTCTGTATGTATATTTATTGTAAACATCTTTTTTGGCTACCTAAAAAAGTTCCAGGTCATGTATGAAAACGGGCCTTGGCTCATTACGTTTACCTGGTTAAAAAAAGTTTAAATAAATAAATCTTTACCTGGTAAGTACACTGGACATTCAAATCCTTGTTTTCGAGCACGACGAGGGACAGTACTACACTACAATGACAAATACAGAATTGACAGTTTACATCAAACACAAAGCAAGTTAAAGCATGTGATGCAGGGCTGAAAACTACACATCAAGAACCCCACAGTAATAATGTATAATAACACAGAAGGAGGACGGGTGCAACAATGGTCAATAAGCAACATGGACATTTCTCATGAAGCCAGATCTGAATATACAAGTATTCAGTGTTATCAGATATTTTGAATGGTTAGTATCAATAATACGTACAGCCTGAGTGTCTTCAGTGCTCATCTGCTGCTGTCTTAATTTGGAAGGAAATGCAGTGTTTGTTCTGCAACAAGAATGCTGAACTGCTGCAGGCAGTGGCTCTGTCTGGCACATTTGAAGTGAGAACAGGTTTGTATTAATCTCAGTGCAGCATCTCTGCCTGCTGGAAGAAGGGTTTGTTTTTTGTTTGGTTACAATTTATTTCCAAAAGATAGCCCAGCTCATTTGCAACCACTTATTTCCAAGGGGTTCCTGCTTCTATCCATTTGCACTGCAGAGTGGTTGGAGCACTGAAAGGTTAAGTGACTTACCCAAAGTCACACGAGTATCTGGCTCTACAGGGGTTTGAACCTGTAGTATTCTGGTGCCCAAGCCAGTGCTTTAACCACTAGATCACACTGCCTGCCTCCTAGCCTCTACTGACTTTAAGCTGCCTAGCACTCGTTGGGCTGCTCAGCAACAGCAAGCCTTCCTTGCCTGCTGAGTTCTGCACCTGATAGCTTCACAGCAACACCCACAGGGTTCCAGGGCTGTGTCAAGCTGAGAACCCATGTCTCACTCTCTGCAGGCCATCATCATGTGATTTCAAGAAAAAGGCATCGCAACATTTTCAGAGTCAGCTAATAAACAGAAGCAAAAGAAGAGGGTGGTGGCACAAAGTGGTGAGCATTCTTGATCACTACTGGTTTGGATGACTACCTCTTGCCTACAGACAGGAAAAATGGAAGATATGATGTACCAACACTGGTGTAACTGTTCCTCCCTGGAGGGATCATCCTATATACTGGGAGACTGAATAGGGTTCAGATCTCAGAACTGGACCTCAGGGGCAACACTTGAGACTCTATAACCTTGCTCAGGGCAGTACAAATTTATTGTCCACAACTTTGAAAACAAAGTTAAGCCATGTGGAATTTATTTGCAGAACCAGCCAGCACGTTCAGGTTATAACCATGTCCTTGTTGTTCCCCAGCACTGATGTAGACAGTCCCTGGGACACTTCAGGGAATCCTTTTAGATGAAACACATGAACTGTCTTCATGAAGCCCTTCACCTAGGGGCTTCATGACTTTGGCCTCCTGAAAGGGAGCCAGACAGACAGATAAATTTAAATTCTCGGCAATTAAAGACCCGGCGGTCCATCCAGTTTGCCCATTACCTGCCTGAGCCCATGGCCGACCTAAAGTCAGACTGGATTTACAGAGCTGGTTGCCATAATGCATCTCGGTAACCCCCTCCTTCACCAGGATGTATATGCCCACTGTCCCATAAACCTTACTATCCCTGATCTTGTGTCTGTTCCATCCTTGCCTGAACCTCTGCCTCTGACTTGCTTCTGCCACCCGCTTGGGTAAATGATTCCATTCATCCGCCACCTGCTCCATGAAGAAATTAACCTTCCTTGCATCCTCTCTGAATGCCCCCACCAATCCGCCCCCTTCCATGCCTGCTGGTCATGATGCTTTTATACTACATGTACAGATCATTGCAATCTGCCCTGTTTATTCCCCTCAATAATTTCTTACTTTCTATCATGTCCCTGCCCCTAGGCTTCCAGAAAGTACTTGTTGAGACACTCCATCCTTTCCTCATGCACCTTCACTTGTTGCCTCTGGATCATTTTTGCACCCCTCCTCTGGACCCTCTTGAAGGGGTCCCTGTCTTTCTTTAGGTTGGGACTTCAGAACTGCCTGCAGTACTCCAGGTGTGACCTCTCAAGCAGTCTGCCTGGGGTGCAGCATTACCTTTTTCTTTCGGCTAGTGAAGACCCTACCTATACACCCCAGCATCCTACTTATGTCCCCATGTGTATTATTGTATTGGGCAGTAGACTTGCAGTTGTCCTTTATAATAACTTCCAGGTCCCTTTCCACAGAGATTTGAACCACCCTCACTGCCCACATGAAGCAGTCTGTTCTAATTTTTTTTTTTTGCTTTTTTTGCCTTTTTTTTGCCAGTATGTGTAACCTTACACTTCTTGGTGTTAACTTTAAGCTGCCATCCCTTGGACCACCTCTCCAGATTTTCTAGAACCCTTCTCATGCCCCTTCTTCCCTCCTCTGTGTCCACTTTCCCAGAAATCTTGGTATCATCTGGAAAAACAAAGATCCTGCTGTGGATTTTCTTCCTTATATCATAGATGAAAATATTGAATGACACACATCCCAGTAACAATCCCTGCCATACCACACTTGTAACTTCCCTGACCCTAGAGAATTCACTGTTAACTACCACTCTCTGTGTAGCCCACCAACCAGTTCCCTAACCCTCTGGTGAGTTTGTCCCACACTCCCAGGTCCTCCAGCTTTTTAACCAGCCTTCTGTATGGTACAGAATCAAAGGCCTTGCTGAAGTCTAGACACAGCACATCTATTGCCTGGCATCTGTTCAATGATTTTGAAATCCAGGACCAGGGGCCGGCCTGGTGGTGCTGGAGGTTGAGGCACTGGTCGCTATACCTCATGCCACGCTGACAACCTGGATTCAGGAATGAGCCCGGGCTGCTGAGGTTCAGCAGGGGTGACAGAGGATCAAGGGTCTGGAGGCCTGCTCTCCTCTCTCAGGGGAGGGAGGTTTGCCAACTCGTTCATTGACTGTCCTCTGGCAGTGGCCGGAGGGCAGTATGGGTTGGGAGGGCATGCGCTGGTGTCCTTATGTCAGTGGGGAGGGGGGACAGAAGAAAAAGTAAAAAAGAGCCAGTAGATTCCATGAAGACCACACCTGCACCTCGGCTGGCCCCAAGACATCTGGATTTTGCTCCGGGGGTGGGGGTAAAGCCAGTGCCCCTTCACCCCAGCCCTGTTACATGGGGGAACCTGTGGGGGAATTAGGGGGGTGTCAGGTCAAGGAACGGTGCATCCGGAGACTGAGTTTCTCCAAGGGAGGGACTGGAGCCACCTGCCAGGTTCAGGGGTCATAAAAACCTATATGAAAGAAAGAAAAAAAAGAAAGAAATCCAGGGCCAGATTTTTAAAAGATCGAGACTGGCACAAGTTCTGGGTGTGCCAAAGATATGATGAACTAGGCTTGCACCAGCCTAAAGGGATTTTCTATCCCATGTGGCAACTGACGCTTGCTAGACCATCTTTTTGTGGTATACCTTGCGTCAATTATGGGGACCACTGCAATGGAGCTTGAGTCCAATAATTGGCACAGACTGCTGTAAAGCAGGTGAAATGTCGCAACTGTGCCCGAGGTTGTAAAATTGGGCAGTTTTAGCAATTGGGAATAGTGCAGCTGTGATGATGAAAGGGTTTGATGCAATGCTTGATATAAGCCCTGTGCCACTCTTTGCAATTCCAGGGCCCAGTCAAAAAAGTTAATTAGGTTAGTCTGGCATGATCTCTGTTTCTGCTTTTGTTAAGCGGCACTACATTAGCTGCCCTTCAGTCTGCTGGCACCACCCCTAAGGAGCCATTAAACAGATCATCAAATGGTGCCTCCAGAGTCTGACTCACTTCCCTCAGCATCCTTGGATGCATGTCATGGGGGCAAGGAGATTTATTCACTTTGGAATCTTCAGTCCCTTGAGCACCCCCTCTTCTGATGCCAAAGCCACCTCTGACTTTGCCACTTTGCTCCTAAGACCTGAATCCCACAATGTGGGAGTGGCCCAAATTAGTCCACCAAGGAAGAATATTCATTCAGGGGATCGGATTTGTTGCTGTTCTCTTTCATCCATTCCTCCCCACTTCTCAGTCTGACTATATTCCCTCTTTCATTTTCCTTAGTATAACAGAAGGCATTTCTCCCTGCTTGACCCCTTCCACAGTTCTCAGCTCTATGTATCCGCCTTGGCCTTTCTATTGGATTGGCATCTTTAAGCTTTTCCAGATATTCCCTGTTAATCTCATTGTGCTTCCCCTTGTAATTCTATAATACTGCTTCTTTTACTCTGACTGCTTCCTCCACCCCTTTGAAGTACACATTGTTCTTTTTTTAATACTTCCTCTTCTTCCTCACATGCCTCATACAGGTAACGGTCACGTCTGTTATCTACCTCATAATGATTTCCCATTTGAACTATATCCCTTCTGCACTCACTATCACTGCTAATCTTTCCCTGAGCAATTCCTTCATCTTTCTGAAGCTTGTCCTTCTGAAGTTTGGGATCCTTGTTTCAGAACTGGAGTGGCGCTTTTCCAGGGTTATGTGAAACCACACTGGACCATGGTCACTCACCCCAGAGGTTCTATTGCCCTGACATGCTTGGTAACATCTCTGTTGGACAGGACCAGATCCAAGATAACCCCCCCTCTCTGGAAGGATCCTTGCCCCACTGCACAAGAAAACCATCTTGTAGCCCCTCTACGGATGCCTGACTTCTAGCACTCTTGGCTGCTGGGATCACCCCTCCCACACATAATAGGTTAAGGTCTTTAATTAAGCACCACATTACCCTTTGCTGATGCAGTTCTGATGTCATTTCCCAGTGCCATGACCTTGTCTTCATCCTGATTTGGCAATCTATTTGCTACTCACATCCTACGTTTCCTCACTCCCAGTGTTGCGAGTTGCACTCAGACCGATTCCGTTTTGCTCGCCTCACCCACTGATCTATACTTACATACTAATACTAAGGTACATACTACGGTATCTTGGAATGAAGGAGGTGGTAAGCCCATGAGAGCGCCTGTCCATTCAGCTGTAATAAGAGCGTGAATTTCCTTGTAAAATATATATGAATCCAACTTGCTTTTAAATTCCTGCTTATCCTTACTAATTATTACTTCTAATGGGAGGTTATTCCACAGATTAACTATTCTCTGGGTATAAAAACACCTTTCTTCTATTCGTATTAAATTTCTTGGGCCTTATTTGCAGTGGGTGGCTTCTAGTACCCTGCAAATCCTTTTTAAATTCAAGTCCTAGTTCACTGAAAAATTAGTCATCATGCATAACGTCACAACACATCAAATCTCCTGTCAGTCTTCTGGTCTCTAGGGAGATCAGATTGAGTCTATTAAGCCATCCGCGGTAAGTCAAATGTTTAATGTCATAAATCAGCTTTGTGGCCTGTCTTCGAACCCTCTCTATTTTCTTGATATCACCCTTGTTAATTGGACCCCATACAGGGCTCTTATTGTCCTTGGTAGCATCTATGCCTTCTGTAATGTACAGGGTCACCCCTTCCTTTGTACTTCTGCCCATCCTTCCTTAAAATGAACAGCAATTTCCCAGACATTATCAGATGCCCGGGGTCTGGTTATAGCAAGTAATTCAAACTGGAACTTTTCTATTAGTGCTGGAAGCTCCCCCAATTTGTTGTCCAGGCCTGCAGGTAGACTGCTTTCCATGACTCCTGTTTGCTCACCATCTTCTGCCTTCTTCTAGACCCCTTTTTGCCATTAACGCCTGGCCCTGCCTCCATCTTCTCACTGACTTCCCTCTCTAGTCCTTTTGCCTGCCTGCCTTCATACACTGTCCTTTATTGGTCACCACCCTGCAGCTATCTTTTCCCCATGCCATATTCTTCTGCACAGTTCGTGAGGTGTTGCTTATTGTTTTCTGGGCCTTAGCATCCCCAAAACTTGGTGGAAAAACAGACTTTGCTGACAGAGAGGAGTGAAAGCACCTAGCTTTACCTTAAAGGTATATGTATTTACATTCCTCTTCATACTGAAAATAACAGGGTAAATGGGGAGAAAAAAGAGATCTGGAGGCAGCATTTGAGGCACTTTGAGACTGGTCTTTAAAATTGCAACAGGCGGTGTGGGGGAAACTAGTTCAGGAGAATAATCTTAGGGCTGTGTAGATTCAGGAAGTCCTGTGAATCAGGTGTGGAATTGGGGGATGGGACTGAAAGATGCTTAGTGCCTTCTTACAAGAGCACTATAAAAGCATTTCCACTCTAGTGTGTCCAGCATGTTCGTGTTCCAGAGAGTGAGTGGAACAGTGAGGCAGTGGAACAGGTAACTGGCATCTTAGACATTGGCAGGCATCAACAGAAGGAAGCAGGAAAGCAGCAGACTCTGTTGGTTAGATAAGGTAAGGCACCTGTTCACTACTGTGTAACAGTCACTGCTGGTAAGGGCAAAAGATAGAAGTTAGGCCAAAACTGGGAATAGGAGCAACACCCTGTCTAGGGTATGAACATAAAGAGATTTAGACAAGGCACAGGGGACCACAAATAGAACAAACAAAAAGGGGAAAACTAGATACACCCTATCAGAGGTAAGGGTACAAATATATTTCCAGGTAATACAAAGAGAATAAAAGTTGAGAATGCTGGGAGTGGTGCAGACCAGTGGCTGTGGGGTGGCAGTTTTCAGAGAAATCTTCTGGAAACTGTGTTGCTGCCCCATCTGCACACACCTCTCTGGGTTGAAGGAGGAGGTTGCTAGACTCCAGGCTGAGTTGACTAGGATTCAGAGGGCCTCTTCCTCCACCTAGGGGCCACAAATTCTGCTACCGTTGCCTCAGAGGATGCCAGGGAGGAGGAACAGCTGGGCTGTGGTGGGCTCTAGAAGGCTGGGGGGTGGTGGAACAGAAGCACCTGCATCAACTGGTACCACTACACAATTCCTATGCCATTCTGGCAGGGCAGAACTGCCAGGAGGAGGCACCCATGGTAGAGACCAGGGAGGACGTGGGAGCCCTCCATAGTAGAGACTCCATGGAGGGTGGTGGAGGACCCCAGAGGAGAAGGAAGCAACTTCTGATGGAGTATTGATTGTGAGGGGGATAGTTTTAGAAGTAAGAAAGGGGGGAGGCTGGTTAGGTACTCATGTGGCACCACAGGTCAGAGGGATGCAAAGATCGCTAGGGCAGCAGGGCAGGAGGGAGAGTTGGATGTCATTTTCCACCTGGGGTCTAATGACCTAGTCAGGGGCAGGGGCGGGATAGTGTAGGGGGAGTTTAGGGATCTAGGAAGGGACCTTAAACAGGTAGTGTGCTCAGTGACATTTGCTGAGGTGCTGCATGTCTTTGAGGGGGGGGAGTGGGATCTCTACACCAGAAGCATCAACTCATAGCTGAAGAACTGGTGCAGAGAGTAGAGGTTTGGGTACACTGTGGACTGGTGACCTACCTGGGAAAATAAGGACCTGTAAAGGGCTGATGGCCTGCATCCATCCGGGGGGGGGCTGCAGTCCTCAGTGAACAGTTTAAATGTTAGTTCGATGAACATTTAAACTAACCAAAGGGGTAATGGATGGAATCAGGGAGTCAGAAACTGCCCCTCACACAGGTTGAACTAGAGAGTAGGGAGAACTGAGGGGAGAAGGCTCCCCCAGGGTGCAAATTAATAAAGAAAGCAGATAGATAATATTTACTGATCGATCATAAGACCATTACAAACATTAAAAATATGTTCTTTCCACAAATATAAAATATTCCATAAATATCTTAAAATACATCATATTCACAACTTTAACTGAACTCGAGTTCATATTTGAAGAAAAAAAATCACAGTGCTACCTCATATATTCTAAGCATATGAATTTAGTTCACATTATCAGAATATAAAAGTTTATTTTAGATACCCCAAATTTTTATTTGTTAAATGTTCCCTTCTTTGCTCAATTATCTTAAGGAGGGAGACAACGGGGACTAATATCTTAAGGTCACATGTTGCAAATAAGTGAATCATTAGTTGCACAGGCTGATACTGCTGGTGACTCAGTATATTTCCTAATAAAAAGGCCCTATATTTCTTATACAGTGGGCATAAAATTACTAAATGCACCAGGTTGTCTTCTCCAAATCCACATTTGCACACAAAATCCTTATTTTTTTCCCCAGCATATTGTCCTCTTTTTCTATTACTTTTAAATACCTCAAAGAGAAACCTTGCCAAAAGTATTCTTTGCTTTGGGTTTGGCAAAATATAAAGGTATTGCTCAAACTTGTGCTCGCTCTTATCCACAAACTGGCTTTAGATAGCTGGCAGGCCTCTAAATCTTTTTGAGCAAAGATATCCTTAATGCTATCATTTACCATCATTTTAATACAGTCAAAAGGATATCTTAGGGAATCTGCAGTAAGATAAAGCAACCCATGTGGTTTTATTAGATCCTCAAGGACATTCATACACAGAAAAGTTATATTAGTATGTGTATATAGGATCACTTCCTCTAAATACAGATGGGGAAGTCTATCCGAGGGCATCCTAAAAATCCTGAGACAATAATTAATTTGCCTCTGTGCACAGAAGCATTCAACTGAAAGCTGCCCAATCTCTGCCCTAACCACAGCTGAAAGAGCACTATTGGGACATCCTATTATTTTTTAATAAAATTTACTTAAACTGGAATCCCAAGTCCCCTTATGAACCCCTCCCCAAAGTTCAGTACCATAAAGTATCTGGCTTTTAAGTTTTGCTCTTACAACTCTTAAGTTTCCCTCTATTGACCTTCCCCCATATTTCTGGGAGAAAGACAACATAACAGGAAGGAAACTTTCAGCCTTAATTTTTATACTTTCCAAGTGAGCTCCCCATGTTCTATTATAACTAACTGTGAGTCCTAACAAAATTCTTTTACCACTTCGAGTTTATGATTATTCATGTAATAGTCATATCCTTTCTTATTTCCCCCCAAAACAAGGACCTTGGTTTTATCATAATAAACCTGCAGGTCAGCTTTCTTACATTCCAAATAGAATTTTTCAATACTCCTACACATGCCCAAATGACTAAGTGAAATCAATGCAACATCATCCACATAAGCTAGATATAATATTGCCCTCATCCCAATTTTTGGTAAATGAAAATCAGAATTATACATTTCTCTCAATACTGTAGTAAAATAAAGATTGAATAATAATGGGGCCATTGTACAACCAGGTACTCAATTCCCTTGAATCTCCATACCTGATACTAGTATAATTATCTTGGTGCATAAGTCTGATAATTTCCAGCAAAAACTATTTAATCCCAATTTCATAAAGTCTATCCCATAATAAAAGTCTGTTAACCTTATCAAAGGCTGCCTTGAGATCTATAAAAGTGCAAAACAGCCTGATGTTTAACTGTTTTATATTTATGAATTAAGTGTACCAAAGTAAAGGGTTGATCAATTATTGAATTATTTTTTCAGAATCTGGCATGTGCTTCATCCACTATACTATTTACCTCTACCCATGTCATCAACGTATTATTTAAAATTCTGGTAAATACCTTTCCTAAAGTATCCTGAAGGCTGATGGGGCTATAGCATCCAGGGTCCTTCCTGTCACCTTTCTTAAATACAGGTACAATTATATTTAATTCACAGCTTTTGGGTATATCTCCTGTTCTCCAAATGTAATTATAAAGATTATGTATAAAGGGATCCAAAAGGATTTCATTCTTATTGTTACATCAAGTGGTACCCCATCAGGGCCTGGTGCCTTTCTTTTGCTAAAGGATACTAAAACTTCTGTCAATTCACCAAAAGTGATCTCAGATTCAGGATGTTACATTCTTCCTACGTATCTATATTCTTCCAATCCGGAAAGGTAATCTGGGTCATCCCTATAGAACAATTGATTAAAATGTTTAACCCATATTTCTGGTTCAATATAAGTCTCAATTCGAGTATGATATCTCATTCCGGAGCTGACAATCCTCCAAAAGATTTTACTATCCTTTATAAGAACTGCTTTATGGAGTTCCATCCATAATTGTCTGGAATACTCCTGCTTGTTCTTAATTAAAATCTCCCTATATTCCTTCCTTCCTTGCCTTATCCATTGACTTATTATTGCTCTTATCTGGATGCTATTTTATATTCGAAACCTTTTGTTTAACAATTTTATAGCATTTTTACATTCATTATTATACCAGTTTTGTTCATCTCTCTCCTTTATAACCACATCCTTAGTAATTATATAAGCAACGATATTTATGAAATAATTAAATTCAGAAATCATGGTGGGACCAGGTGGCTGTTCAGCCAATAGGGATAGATTTAACAAAATCCCTTTACTCTCAAGTAGGGCCATGAGATTTTGTCCCTCAATTACCCTCCATTCAATACCCCTTCTTCTTAATTCAACAGGAAGGACCCTGCTGCCTTTATCCAATGTTAAATCTGCCATCCAAACTACTAGTTCCAAAGCCCTATATTGGCTTTCTGCTCTAGAAACCAATTGCAAAGTCAAATATGTATTAATCAAATGATGATTAATCCAAATGTAATCAATTAAAGATGACCCACTGCCACCCATGAATGAATATTCACCCGCAAAAATCAGAGGGTAACCTTCCATTTAGAAGCAGCATATTATTCTTACACATTATCCTATGCAAGGCTGTGCCTTTTTATTGCTAATTTTATCTTTAGAATTCCTTATCAGTTTTAATCTTGTATGGGGATAAACAGAAAAGGATTCTGCCATGTCATCTGTGCAGCCTTGCAAATCTCCAAATCTTGCATTAAAATCACCTAATATAACTATATTTCCCATTGGACAATCTGTTTGAATGTTACCAATCAGTTTTTCTAGTATAATTAGATAATTAGGATCCCCATAGTGGCTTCCAACAGGGTGGGACTAGACATTCATTTTGTACCATATTCGTTTTTGTATCGTCCCTGTTATCTTCACTGCGAGTATGCTGCAGCTAGAAGTACTCACTTCTTCTGTAACTATATTATTATTAATTCTAATAAAAATAACTAAACCCCCAGTATCTCTCCCAAAGCATTTATTTTTCTTTGCATTCTTACAATATGCAGTGTAACCACCTAGATACTGATTACTCAGCGCCCAAGTTTCCTGAATGCCAATGATATGAAATTGGTTCAAATATTTTCTCACTTCAGGATCTCCAATTTTTCCCCTAGCTCAGAGGAATTCCAAGATAAAATTTTAAGTAAATCTTTACCCTGGGGTGACATTTCTACAATTCCCTTATTGATATAGTTACTTGTAATCTCTTCCCTATTATTTTGTCCCCATGGTCTCCCCCCTAAACAATTGTATTTATAGTGTCATTGCTTCAAAGAAACTAGATTCTCAAACTTATTTGATGTTTCAACCAAGATTTCCCATTTTTTGGAATTTATTTGTGCTTTTCTCATATCATCAGAACCATATATGTCATCATTTTCAATACAAAAATGAATTCATAGCTTGTCCAAGATACTCTGCTTCTTCATTAGTTCCTTAATTATAGAGTCCTGATTTACGTAAAACAAGATTTGTCCATCAAACTCCTGTCTAATTGTCTTCCCTACATAATAGCTGCTTATTTGTGTGTCAAGACAGGCACTGAGAAAACCAATCAATTTACCCCTTAAATTAAATTTAGTTTCATTCGGTAATTGCTTCAGCCCAAAGATTGAGATTATGGAGTCAATTTTTCTTGCACCAGGTAGATTTTGATTTATGTAAAATTCCGGGAAAAGATCGCTCAATGTGGTAACTTCCCCCACCACAATACCCATACCATCTAGATTTCTAGCCTTAAGTGCTATAGCTTTTAAAATGTAAAATTGATCAGTTACTACAAGGAACAACTCAGTTCCCTTTATTGGCCTGATAATGCTAATCAAATCTTTCAAAATTCTGCAGCCATTCAATATGGAAGACAATAATGCTGTTAGAGTTTCCAACAGATTTTTATACGTTTCATTTGGGAGGCAAACTACCCCAAAAAGAGGTAGCACAAAATCAGAGCCTAATGTTTTTGCTAAGAAAAACTTTCAATGATCATTCTGGCTAGTCATCTTATTATGGCTCTTAGGGCACCCACGATTTACAAATTCTGGCTCCCGCTCCTTATCAATTCGATCATTATGAATGCCACTATTCTCAGATACCACCGAGCAATCTCTTCATATTCTTGTTTCTGATTTCCTATGTTTTTTTGTTTCTGTTTCCCACCAGTATTCAGTTTTTCTAATATTTTTGTATCTTTAAACTCACAATTCTTTATCTAGCTATCTAATAAAGGAAGCAGGGTCATACAGATAAAGGGGGAAAGGAACAGGAGCATTAAAAAGGGAGAGGGAAAAGAGAGAGTAAAAAGAAAAAAGGGGATAACAAGCAGAGTGGAAACAAAATCTGGAAGGCCATGTGTGTGAATACTAGAAGTCAATGAAATAAGATTCCAAGATCATGTGATGCAGGGCTCCTGGTAGCAGCACTGATTAGGAGCTCCCGCTGCCTCGCACCTATCTCGCCTTTTTTTTATAGTCTGACTGGCATAATTGCTATCTGGAAAGCGAGCTAGATGATATATTCTGTTGTTGAGTCAGAATTGGGTCAGTTTTGTGCCTGTCAGTCGATTCTCTGCTGTTTATGGAGGCCGACATGAAGCAGGCCTTGCCAAGGCATACTCCACCAGCCTCTCCGGAAAAAATACCCAAGAAGCAATGGGCCCAAGATGCAGGTTTTGAAAAGCTGACTCCTTCATCCATAGCGGTCACTCCGTTATCGGAGGATCACTTTCTCCAAGAAATGCTCCCATTTAAGGAATCTCTCAATGATATTTCGGCGGAGCTGAAATCTCTTCATTCGGATTTAAAGGACCTTGCACGGTGGGTGGGAGATACAGAGGCCCGAGCAGTCTCACTGGAGAAGTGAAAAGAAAAGACTGATCCTGAGCTGTCTCATTTACAGCAACAGATTGCTAAACTTCACCTGAAGACAGAGGATTTGGAGGGTAGGAGCCGACGAAATAATGTTTTGATTCTTGGTTTGCCTGAAGCAGAAGAAGGTTCCAATATCATCTTGTCTGTACAGAAGTTATTGCAGAAACTGGTTGGCCCTTCCCCTCTTAACCCTAGTTATCAAATTGAAAGGGCTCATCATTCACTATGACCTCGGCCTCCTCCAGAGTCTTCCCCCCGACCTATTATTGTGACGTTTTTAAGCTACTTAGAGAGGCAACATGTCCTCAACAAGGCCAAGGACTTACAGAAAGTAGTATGGGAGTTGGCTACCCTTAGGCTCACCCAAGACCTACCCCGAGAGACTCGCCTGAAGCAGGTGGCATATCACTCTACAGTCAGCAAATTAATATCTGCTGGTATTCCCTTTAAGATGCAGTACCTGGCGAAATTAAGACTATCTGTGCATGGCTCCTGGCTGTCCTACGAGCCTCCTGAGCTGGCCTTCTCGGACTTAACCACACGGCTACCGGACATTTTCAAAAAAGACTGACTTTGTTACACTGTTTATTTCTTTCAACTTTGGTTTAAATGCAAAAGATTGGTTAAAATTGGTTGTTTTACCTGATGATGGGTAGGGGTTGTTGAATATGCAAGCGCTGGAGGGATCTCTGAATTTGGGTAGGATTGGCCCAATAGGGTGTTCAGGTTTCTCAAGGAATCTAGGTTCAAAGGGGTGGTTTCCCTTGGGAAGGATTGTCTGATGCCCTTTTAGTTCCCTCCCTTAATCCTTTCCTCAAGCTAGAAGCGGTGTTACTCCCAGACAGAGGATCGAGTTATGAGGTACTAGTATCGGGTTTCTGTTACGGGTCGTATATGTCTATTGTCAGTTGCTCGACTGTTTTTGCTCCTTTTAGAAATGCCTCTGCATATTGCAGGTTAGGGTCTTTAGTTTTACAGAGATCCAGGGGGCGAGGAGCCGCTTGCTGATCAGAGTGGGTCAGATTGGGATTTTCAGGGGGTTTTTAGGGGCTTGGCTTTGGATTGGCCGGGGAGTTAGCAGTTGATGTTGGCAAGAACTTGGGAAGAGGAGGTTTGAGGTATGGCATGTCATTTTTTTTCTACGTACCTCCTCGCTGTGATTTCATTTGGAGTGTGGAGCTGGGTTTTGGCCCTCTCTATGGGAGCTTTGGTTTCCTTGTAGTGCCTTAAGCGCATGAGAGTCCAGTTCCTGCTTTGGTAGACATGGTTAATGTGCCTCCTTGAGGGGGTTTTGGGGTTTATTATAAGGGGTTTTCCCCCAAGGGTATTTGTTAGGGCTAATGGGGGAGTTTCTCTTGTTCTCCAGTTTGGGTTCAGAGTTGGATTGTAAGGGGCCTGATTGGCTTACCAGGTCATATTTGTTGGTAGGGTTTGACCTTCTGCTATCAAGGGGATAATGACGTTTGTAAGGGTTAAGGCCTAGACTATCTTGCTGTTCTGTCAACGGTTTCAGGTACTACTTTTGGGTTGGGGCAAAGTGCTTCTGGTGGGGTTGGTCTACACAGCTCAGATTACCTGGGTTGACTTGGTTTTTCCCTTTAGTTGGTCCTTTGAGAGCACTTCCAGGGTACATTCATTAGGAGGTGAGGGTGGCTTGGAGAGTGGAGGTGTAGGTGTTCTCTGAGGTCGCTCGCATAGTGGAGTGCCCATTCCAGTTATTTTATTTTTAGGTTAGGGTGCTTTGTGGTTGAGTTTATTTCTAGCTAGGGTTGCACTGGCTGCCTCAGTTTTCCAGGGAAGGGGTTGGGTGGGGGGTGCGGGAGCTCCAGTCGGAGTAGGGCCAGGCTAGCTGCATAGCGTACTAGTTAATGGAGGGTGGGGCATCTGGGTTCTCCCTTGCCGATCAGTTCTTATTATTAGTTATTCCTCTGGGTTGCTGTTCTGGTTTAATGGCAGGGATTCTTTGGTATGAACAAGATCTTCTTATTGGTTCGTTTGTGGCACTGGGGAGCTCAAGTTAGCCATGGGTGGGGGGGAGTTACTATTTTAACTGTTCTCAGATTTTTTATCTTTTGGTAGGTTGGGAGTATTGTACTGTATATGGTTTTTTGGTTTTTCTGGGGGGGGGTCCACGGCTTCCTGGTTTACTGTTACTTGTTGGCTTCATATTATCTGGTCAATGGGAGGGTGGGGTGGATCTTTGGGGCTTTTTGGGTTGTTACTAGGTTTTCTTAACATAGTTAATTCAAACGGGGATTTGTATTCAAAGTCAAGTAACTTTGGAGCTATAGTATTTTGGGGCTACATACTGTCAGACTTTATATATAATGATGATGTTACGGGGGGGTGCCGGGGTGGGCAGGAGTGTGCCATAAGGGTTTAGCTTATATGCAGTGGGGATCATTTCTCAAGTGGTTTTGCACGATCAAATATGGCTTATAGTTCTGTGAAAGTTCTGTCATGGAACATCAAAGGAGCTAGGGAAACAATGAAATGATATCAGATTCTTAAACATGTTACCCTCCTGAATGCGGGTATCATTTTGCTTCAAGAAACACATTTGCTTAGCTCAGAAGTGCTTAAGCTACGTAGGCAAGGAATCTCTCAGGTGTTCTTGGCTGGGGATTCCTCTTCAAGTCGGGGAGTAGCCATATTAATCAGGAGGGATATTTTGTTTCAGGTGGACTTGGTCCTTACTGATCCTAAAGGAAGATATGTACTGGTCAAAGGGATGTTGAACAACAATATAGTTGTTTTGGGGTCGGTATACGGTCTGCCAGGAGGAGATCCAGATTTTTTAATGGAATTGACTAGTAAAATTGCTTCATTTCTACCCTTCCCTGTGATACTCGGGGGTGATTGTAACATTCCACCAACCCAGGATTTGGATAGAACGTATCGGCCTCTGAAACCCTTTTTGTCTTCTCAGAATGCGATGAAGGATCTAATGTCTATGTTGGGTTTGTGTGATCCATGGCTAATGTTGAACCCTTCACGGCAGCGTTATACATTCTATTCGAGTATCCATCAGTCATGGTCAAGTATTGACTTCTTTCTAATCAGTTGTTCCCTTATCCAGGGTCTTTATCAATCCGGTATTGAGCCCATAGTTATTTCGGATCATTCGGTTACTTGGATAGTTATCTCTCTGGATTTAAAGACTCAGCGTGATACGGTCTGGAAGCTTAATACTCAGATTTTAAAAGATGAGAACTCGGTTTCTCGTATTAGAATCGCAATTTCCAATTTCATGGAACATAATGACGATCTTAATATCGGGGTTGACCTTCTTTGGTGTTCCTTAAAGTTTTATCTTCCGGGTGAGTTTATTAAAATTGCTTCTGGGAGGAAGAAGAAGAGGGAGGCTAGGGCTTTAGCCTTGTTAGCTCAGATAAAGGAGAAAGAGAATTCCTTGGTCACTAATATCTCTTTAACTACTCTGGAAGAGCTGACGGCGTTGCGTAATGAGTATGCAGATTTGATTAAAGAGAAGGCTGAATATGATCTTCTCAAGACATAGGCCAAATATGTTGATCAGGGTGAAAAGGCTGGCAAGATGCTTGCTCTACGTTTACGTCAGTTGGAAAGTTCCCGCCTAATCCCCTCTGTTCAAGCAGTGGATGGCTCTATTAAAAGTGAACTTGAGAGGTTGCCCAGGTAGTTGAGTCCTTTTATAAAATATTATATGGTAACCGTTCCTCCCTCACATCTGGTCAGAATATGGAGGCCTTCCTTGACTCTTTAGATCTCCCTATCTTGGATGCTACGTCCCAGGCTTCCTTGCTAGCTCCCATAACCGTTGAGGAAATAGTAATGTCTGTTAATAGTCTTGCACCTGACAACTCACCCGGACCATATGGACTCCCTTCGAATTTCTACAAAGTATTCGCTCAGGAGTTAGCCCCTATCTTGCTCAGACTGTATAATTATATGTTCTCAGCGGACAAACTGGACCCATCTCTTTTGGAGGCAACAATTGTCCTTTTGCTCAAGCCAAATAAGCCTTATCTTGATCCAGCTAGCTATCATCTGATTTCTGTCTTAAATTGTGATATAAAAATATTAGCTAAGGTACTTTCTTCCTGAATTAAGGCATTGTGGACGCCACTTTTAAGTCAGGAGCAGGTAGGATTTGTATCTGGTCAGTCTTCCATTGATCATTTAAGAACTCTCACACACGTCTTTCATAAAGCCCGTTTTTCTCAGTCTCCAATGGCTTTAATTTCTCTTGATGCTGAGAAGGCCTTTGATAGGGTGCATTGGGATTTCTTGTGGGTTACTTTGAGGAAGTTAGGTTTCCCTCTTCCCTTTATTGCAATGATTCAGGCATTGTACTCTTCTCCTTCGGCCAGGATTCATTGTAATGAGGTCTTCTCAGCTAGATTTCCATTATTTACTGGTATGCGGCAAGGGTGTCCTGTTTCACCTTTTTTGTTTAATTTGTATCTCGAACCCCTTCTTCATCAGTTGAAGCACTGTCCTCAGATTAAGGGGATCCCATTCGATAACCAGTCCTTAAAGTTATCAGCATATGCAGATAATATTCTTCTTCATCTGGACCAACCGGCACAATCTTTGGAGCATGTGTTAAGGATTATTAGTCAGTTTGGTACGTTATCTAAATACAGATTATATATATCCAAAAACCTAGATTTTTCCGCTCAATAGCCACACAAGAAAAATATATTTTGCTCATTTGGGTGTCAAATGATCTCCCCGAGCAATTAAGTATCATGATGTCTATTTAACTAGGGTTCCCGTCTCTACTAGGAAACTCAATCTGGAGGATTTAATGGGGACCTTTCAACAGGATCTTCAAAGATGGTAAAAGTTACCCTTATCGTTATGGGAGCGGATTAGTGTGATTAAAATGAATGTTTTGCCTCGTCTCTTTTACCCTATAAACCCGCTGAATTTGTGGCTTCCAATATCTTTCTTTAAGTGTCTGCATGCGTTGGTTTCTGGGTTCATATGGAGTGGTAAGCATCCTCGCCGCGCTTATAGCAAACTTAGTCTACACTAAAACATGGGAGGTCTTCGCCTTCCTAATTTTTTTATTTTATTATTGGGCGAGCCATTTAGCTAAGATGGGGAAATGGTTTCAACATCAGGAGTCGGACTATATCCCCATTTGGCTCCAATTAGAGAACAACCTTTTAAGTGTTAATCTTATTAATCCTTCCATGTTTTTTTTACTTGGGTAAAAATTCTCTGCCTGAGGTACTGCATGAGTCGGTTATTGCCAGTTCGCTCAAGGTTTTTTCTCAACGTTGCACATATTTCAAGATATTCCCTCAATGCGATATGGAGCAGCCGATACTGACAAATCTTAACATTAGAATAGGCGACTCATGGCTCTCGAATAACTGGCTCCCCCACCTGATTGGGGTAAGACTGATTGACTTATTCTCCCTGGAAAACTTGCTTTCTTCCCCCGAAATTCTTGGTAAATTTGGTATTTCACAGAATCAGATATTTAAGGTCTTTCAGTTAAGACATCTTATAGGGGCTCTCTTTGGTTTCAAGCCCAAAACACAGGGACTAATTCTTTTCTAGCTCAAATATTGGATTATGTTCTGAAGTCACATAGCATATCTACCATATATTTCCTCCTGATTTCTATGGCTGGTTCTAGTCCCCTTGGTAGTTCCACTATCTGGAATGTCTTACTCCCAGACGTATGCTTAGACTGGGCTCAGATCTGGAAGGATCTGTATATATACCATTCCCAGGATAGATTTAGGCTCACTCAATATCATATTTTGAGCAATATGTATTATACTCTGATTAGATTGGCTAAAATTGGCAGACTGTTGAACTCTAAATGTACTCGCTGTGGTAAAATGGAAGGCAACACGGTGCATACATTCTGGTATTGTGAAAAGGTTTTCCTGGTCTGGCAACAAATTTGCTCTAAATTGGATCCCCTGTTGGGATTGGATGACCTGTTCACAATTGAAGTCTGTCTGATGGGTGTTTACTCTGGTATTCCAGTCAAAGAGCGCAGATTTCACATGGCGCTGATATCGATTATTGTCAAAAAGTTAGTCTTGAAACATTGGATGGATCAATTAACCATTTCCTATAGTGAATGGTTAAATGATATTTCAGTTTTTTTCAGAATGGAGCGCCTAATTGCGGGACTCTGTAACAATATGGCGGATTTTAATAGGAAATGGGGTAAGCTTTATGCGCTATACTTATCTTAACAGGGGGGTAAACTGGTACGTAATAGGGTACTCAGGAAATGCTAATTTAGATTGTCCTCTCCTCTGTTACTTATTGTTTGGCACCTCCTAGGGGGATGGGGTGGGTTGGGGATTGGGGTGGGGTGGGGGAGGGGGCTTAAGTGACTCATGTTTTGAAGGTGGATGTACCTTTGTTTCATTTATGTATTTGCTTTCTTATGTCTGGTTGGTTGCCCCCTTGGTTGGGTGTAGTTAATGATATATAATAAAATCTCTTAAATTAAAAAAAAAAAATGAAATAAGATTCCAGACCTTGAGGCCATCATGGCAGAGGCCATCCTGGATATTCTGGCCATTACAGAGTCATGGTGCACTGATAACCATGACTAGGACATGGGAACACCAGGCTATACTCTGTTCGGGAAGGACTGGGTGGGAAGGAAAGAAGAGGGTGTGATGCTTATTTATTTATTTAAAAGTTTCACCAGTAAGGCATGCTGAGCAGACTCCTGCTCTTTTCCAGATGCGTCGGGGGTACATGGGAGAAGGTAAATTTGTTTACAAAAGTGAAGAAGTTTACATAGTAAATACAAAAGTAGAAATGTTTACATAATAATTACCAGAATTAGAATGTAACAGGTAGTTATACAATACAGAGAATAGGTAAACAGAGGTACCAAATGCACAGTAGTTTAATAAAGTAGAATATGTACAGACGATACACAGGTAATAATGCACAGGTGACAGCTGAGTTGATAGCCAGGGTTTGTCTGCCCAGCCTACCCTCATAACAAGTGCCATGACATACTTCAATTAATAGGCTGATTAGAAGCAGGAACAAGAGGCGTGGAAGTGGGCTTTAAGGAGGGTGTTGAGGCAGCGGGGAGAAGGGGCATGGAGAATGGTAGATGGGAGAGAATTCCACAGTTTAGGCAAGTGGTAAAAGAAGGCAGCCTGGCCAGCAGAGGTGGACATGCGTGGGTAGGTCAATGCATGGGAGTCATAGTGTCTGAGGGAGTGACGGTGTTGGGGGGAAGGGGCACGTGCAGAAGAGAGATAAGAGGGCAAGGACTGTGACCAGAATCTTGCCGTAAGACTAGCACAATGTGCTAGCCTCCTATCCTGCAGGGATGGGAGGTATAGGGCTTGGTAGAGGGCACAATGATGGGTACTCTGAGGACAGTCAAGGGCAAAATGACAGAAGGAGTGGAAAAGGATATCCAGTCTGGTTAGGGAAGTTTTGTGAGTGGCACTGTAGAATACATCTCCATAGTCGAAGATGGGGAGAATCATTTTCTGTACTAACGCACGGTGAGCCGGTAGCAGGATGCACCCACAGTTGCGATACAGAGCACCCAGTTTGGGGTACAGTTTCTTGTGGATGGCCTCAATATGTACAGAAAAGTCAAGGTGCTGGTAGAGCCAGATCCCAAGGTATCTAAAGGAGGTGCAGCCCTCCAGTTTCATCCCATCTAGGGCGTGGAAAGTGGGAAGGGAAGGGAGCTGAGAGTCTCTGCCTAGTGCCAAAGGACATGGAGATTGTTTTCTTAGCATTCAAGAAGAACTAATTTGTGCGCTAAACCAGTTCTGGACATTCTTAAAGTCACACTGTAGTCTGGTTGCAACATCAGAGGTAGAGGGGCCTGATGTATACAGGACAGATGCTTTATGTGAAGGAAAGCATAAAAGCAACAGAGGTACAGGGAATACAGATGAGGCAGAGGTACTGTGGGTCATCCTGGAGATGGGGAATGGGACCACTAGTCACACTAGATTGAGGGGGAGGAATTGGGTAAGGCACTGGTGGAAGCCATTTGCAAGATGGCAGAAAAGGTGGGGAGCTGGTGGGGGACTTCAACCTACTGGATGTAGACTGAAGCCTCCCATCCTGGATTCTCTGCAAGAGGCGTTCCTCAGGCAACTAGTCAGTGAACCCACTCATGATTGCACAATACTGGACCTAATTCTCAGTAACAGGGACAGTGTTGCAGATGTTAAGGTGAGGGGGCACTTGGGGGCTAGTGATCACCGTACTGTTTGGTTCTATATAAGGACAGCTGCAGAACTGAACCACACAAGGATGAGGGTCCTGGACTTCAGAAGGGCAGATTTTATAAAGACAGGTGAATGCCTCAGGGATGACTAGGGGGGGTGGGTGGCCTGCGCGGTATGGAGGAACAGTGGGTGAAACTAAAAGGAAGCATAGTGAAGGCAACAAATCCCTGTGTCAAACAAGTGAGCAAAAGCAGAAGAAAATGAAGGTAGAGTACTGGTTCACAAAAAATACACAGAGGCGCTTGTTTGGTCAAAAAGGTGCTGCTGAGACTTATATTGGAAAAAATGAAAAAATCCAGCACACACTAATGAAGCTGCAGAAACATACAGTATAATTTATTGAAGACTCTCACCAGACACAAGGTGAACAGCCTGATCCCCTAGCTTAGAGGCACTACTCCTTCATCAGGCCATGCCTCCCTGATGAAGAGGTAGTGCATCTCGAAGCACTGGGGATCAGGCTGTCTCACCTTTGTGTCTGTGAGAGTCTTCAATAAATGATATGTTTCTGCAGCTTTCATTAGTGTGAGCTGGTTTGTTTTGTTTTTCTCCAGAGTACTGGTTCACACATTACACCACATATTTTCACCCAGAAAATCTAATTAATGAAAGGGGGAAAAAACAATACTTCATATATAAGAAACCATAGTTCATTACTTTGGAAAGTTAATATTAATTTCAAGCAGTACACTAGAGCCTGTAGTTTCAAAGAGTTGCCGCTGACGCAACAGCAAGATGTGTCACTTTTGCGTAGCAGATCGCAGTTGCGTCTGCATTAGAAGGTTGCGCTACTGTCAGAAGTGGCAGCACCACAATCTGCTACACCCACATTTGCATCCAGATTAGTGATGCAAAAGTGACACAAAAGTGACAAAATTGTGATGCAGCCTGCAAATATTCCGCAAATCTGCCACAATTATGATGCAGGTGCAAGTGTCAGTTTTGACACAGCTATGAAAATAAGGTGCAATTACATGACCCATCTGTGTGACACAAATTTGTGTGTCTTGACACAACTGCGTCATTTTTGAGCACTTTTGAAAATAGCTCCCTTGTGCTTTAATGTACAGTGTGCCATAAGTGTAGTCTGTGGCATTAACAACAGGCTGCATGAGATCCAGCACAGTCCACAGCTTGTGTGTGAGCAAAAGGGAAACATCGTATTGAGGGAGTAGGTTCCTCCCATTTCGTTAAAAAACTGCACTGGTGAGACACTGGAAGTGGGGACTCGCTCACCACGCTGAATACTTTTAATCGTAAAAACAATTCTATTATTTTGATGAAGATAACCTACTTGCCCACCACCGTTCTGTTGTGTTATAGAGACACTCCTTCTTCCAGGTGGACAGGCTATCGTTTCCTATGAACGAGTCAAACAAATATAAAACATTGTTTGTTTTCATTCATTTGGTGATCATGCCAGTTAGCTTTGTAAGTAATAAGGTCTGCCCATTTTCACACGCAACAAGACTGAAAAATCCAAAATGACAACATAAAAACATACACATAAACACAGTATACAGCACACACTTTAGTTTTTACAATTACAAGTTGACTTTGATTTAAAAAAACTGAATAAATTAGAACTGAAAGAGATGAAGGCTCTATTTTGGGAAATGGAGAGTGGAAGGCTGTTACAGAGATGCTTGGCTTGGAATGGTACAGATCCCTGACCCTGCATAGTGTACCTAAAATGGATCAGAAGCAAGCTAGGATGATACTGTAATTATGTAACGCTGTCAGGATTATTAATATTAACTTTTTCCTTTTTATATAGTACCCATGCACTCCTAATAAGCATCCCATCCTGAGAATATATGTATCAGTTTTTACAAAATTACAATTAACTCTCACTTTCTGCAATCTTAATTAAAACATTTTTATGAAGAAACAAAGCAGTTATTTGTTCCGAGTGCCATCGTCCTTCATGAGCACCTTGAAATTCCTGTAGAGGAATATATAATTATTATTTTTTTGTGTGACTTTTTTTCCACCTGGGCCCCCAGTTGGCCCTAGTGTCCTTGCATCCCTCATCTCCAGCCACCGTCTGACCCACACCGGTCTCCACAGAGGGACATCGCCCATTACCCCATAGTGGGGTGGCAGGGGGCAACCAACTCCCCCACCAAGTCTGGATCCGTACTGGTGATCCTCTCCTGGAGCCAGCGTGGATACGCTCAGATAGCCATCAAGCCACTACGACCTGGGTGCCCCTTTTCCTTGTTCCACTCTCGGAGGTGGAGCATACAATGCTGGCAGGGGGCATGCCGCGCACATGTCCACACACAGCACATCCGCCGGCTGCCCCACCTCCAACCTCAATCTTACAGGACCAGGTGTGTCAACACCTAGCTTCCGCTAGGTGTCAGGCTATGCTGGCCTCTGTGCCCCATCCCTTCCCAGGATAGAGAGCTGTCCAGTGGATGCTTAATCCTCTCCTGCACCTGCTGACCCCTGGCAACCCGTGCTCACTCCCGAACCCGGGTCACCAACGTAGCATGAAGTGTGGCGTCCAGTGCTTCAACCCTCAGCGCCACTGGGCCGGTGTGGAATATATAATTCTGACCAACTGTGCCTGAAACATTTGTGTCAGTTAAACATAAACATATGCCAAAACATCAAGTCATGCTCTTTGCTTTGTTCAAATAATCTGTTTTAACAAGCTCACCTCAGTCACCACCACTTTTAAAGACCTTGTAAACTATAATGATGTTACCCCTCTAGTCAAATAAATACAGAATTGTGCATAAATATGTTTTTTGAAAGTTTTTGCCCAAATGTCAGTAGTTCATTAATAATGTTTTAGATGGGTGGTCTATACTCATGCAGGAGTGGTTAAAGCAGAACATTATGAAACAGGTAGGGAAAGTACTGCGAATACAAGGGCTATCTGATCACTAAATCCAGTCTGCTGTTAGGCCATGCATGGAGATAGGGAAGGAAATTGGCAGACTAGATGGATCTCTGGGTCATCTTCTGCTGACACAGTCTATGTTTCTATGCTTCTATGTTTCTGTGTGTCTTATTGCATACACACTGAATATTCAGGTAGTGTGACTAGCCAACAATGCCAGGTTACAGAAATTAAACCCCCCACACCCACCCACATACACTACATATCTTCACCTCCATTTTTGGTTGACGCTACTGGGTAATACTATAAAATAACCCTCAGCCTTCATAACTCATGGAACAGTGCCGATTACAGTACTTGTAATAGTCAGCAGATAAAACAGTCAGAGGCTCCTTTGGAGTGGTACACTGGATGGGTAAATGTCATCTTGTCGTAGCTTTAGACTGAGCCCTGTAGTTCCAACTTTCATGTGTTCCTGAAGAATGAGGAGTCAGAATGGTGAAGTTCATGCCCCGATAAACAGCATTCAAGGGGCAAAATGGACTTGGATCAGAATGGTGCAGATCATGTCCTGTACAAACAGTATTCAGGTGGCACAGTGGAACAGAATTTAATGGCAGATAAGAACTGTTTGGTCCATCAAATCTGCCCATTCCTTTCTACGTACACTATTTCCAGAGACCGTACAGGATGTACAGCACTTTCTCCCAACCCCTTCCCTTCCACTGTGATTCCCTTGTGCATATTCCATGCATTCTTGAACCCCATCACTGTTTTTGCCCCCACCTCCTCTGCTGGAAGGCTGTTCCAGGAATCCACCACTCTTTCAGTGAAGAAGTATTTCCTCACATCTCTCCTGAATCTACCCCCCTCCAGCTTCATAGCATGTCCCCTTGTTCTTGAGCATCTTTTCCTCTGAAAAATACTGTAAAACTGTTAAATGAAACACTAAGTGAATTTTGCAGGTAGGTCTCCTTGAAACTAATTATGCAAATGTAACTTTGTGCTCCCAGCTGGATCAGTGATCAGTATATAACACACTCGGAGAACCAGCGGTGGTTCCGAGAACAAGGAGCGCTGCAACAGCATGTATTTTTTTATAGTTAAATTTTATTTAGTGTTTATTGATACAACATACAGAGTAAATAAGAAGAGAAGACCAAACAATGATAACAGCATCAAAGAAAAAAAAGTTTAAAAGTATGTAATGCGAAAGAGATCCCGACACTACTGTACTTCATTTGGCTGGTTTGTCTGTTTGCTGATGATACCAAGATGGGGGTGGTGGTGGCAAATGACATAGTAGGGTGGCAAGGGATACAGGACAACCAAACTAAACTGGAGGAGTGGTCAGAAATATGGCAATCAGGGTTCAATGCTAAGAAGTGCAAGGTACTGCACTTCAGAGCAAGGAACCCTGGGAGGAGCTACCACTTGGGAGGGGTTCAGTTAGGTACCACCAAAGAAGAAAAGGATCTAGGGGTGGTTATAACGGGGAATATGAACAACTCAGCTCAGTGCAGGAAGGTGGCAGCTAAAGCCAACAGGGTGCTGGGTTGTATTGAGTGAGGAATCTCCTCCACAAGTAGGGAGGTGATCTTGCCTCTGTACAGGTCACTGGTCAGACCACACCTGGAGTACTGCATGCAGTTCTGGTGCCTGTTTCTGAAGAAGGATATCAGATTATTGGAGGGGGTGCAGTGCAGGGCAACAAAGATGATCCGGGGTTTGGAGGACAGACCCTATGAGGACAGGCTGAGGAAGCTGAATATGCACTCACTGGAGGAGAGAAGGGAGGGGGGGATATGATTGAGACCTTTAAATACATGACGGGGATAAACAAGACAGGTACGGAAGTGGTATTTAAGTTGAGGAGGGGGAGGGACACGAGAGGGCATGGTCTCAGATTGAAGGGGGGAAGATACAGGAGAGAGATGAGGAGACATTTTTTCACAGAGAGGGTGGTGGCTAAGTGGAATGCTCTGCCCGAGGAGGTGGTATCCTGTAGGACAGTGGGCAGTTTTAAAAGGGGATGGGACAGGGTGGGGGCTAAATGCGAGGGGAGGGAGGGTCAGCTGCAATGTAGGGGGCTAGCTGCACATTCGAGCAGACTTAATAGACCATGAGGCCTGTTTTTGCTGGAAGATTTGTATGTTCATAATACACCCTCAAGTAAATTAATATTTTAGACAATAGATTTCAATAGCTGAGGAACAACAAATTATATTTAAAGTTGATATTTAAATGGCAGACAGCTGTTCTCACACCCATCAAACACTACCCTCTCTCACTCCCACCCTCCTGTTCCACAACTGCCCACCCCCCCCCACCTCCCACCACCTACTACCTCCCCTTGGCTGCTAAAACTGCATTTCTGCAGAATGGGAGCACCCCGTCTGAACTGTACCATGATTGTTAAACACTGTACTACACTTAATTGGTGCTGCATTAATATGTTTCTCCGCAAGTGTGGTCCTGTTTCTCCCCACTTGTTGTACCCTGCTTAATGTTGTAAATGCACACTAATACCACTTGTTAGTTGATGTTCTTTCTGTTCTGCAAAGTTTCATCACCTGTAAATGTCTTGTATTCCTTGTTGACTTGGGGCCTTTGTAAATGAGCCCCCGACTCAAAGGTATTAATCTGAATTTGAAATAAATAAATAAGTCTGAATGCATATCAAGTTGCTGCCAAAGATTCTTCTATTGCGCTTGTTGCAGCCAAAAGCTCAGTTTCTGAATTTGTAGAAGAGGGGTTACTCGAGCTCTGTTCATCATGTTTTGCCCAAATAAAATCCACTGCATCAACTGGATCAAAGAAAATATGGGTTTTTCCTTGAAAGTAATCTTCATTTTGGCAGGTGATCGCAGAGTAAATGTACCTAATGAGATAACATCATCCCTTAAATTTAAGAATCTCCGGTGTTTCTGCTGCATAGCCAAGGCATAGTCTGGAAACATTGAAAATTTAAATCCTCTGAAATTAAGCTCTTTTCTTAGCATGTTACGTTCATTATCAAATTTCTATCTGTTTCAAATGCAAACTGAACAAGATTTGGAGGCTTCAAATCAGTTGGGTTCCATTTAGTGGCAACTTGATATGCTTTCATTGTTATTCGAGGGTTCTCTTCTGGTAATTGAAAGTTTTTTTAATGATTTTAATGTTTTTCAGTCTATTTAAACCTCTTTTAAGACTGCTACTGTATCTGTCCTAACGGGTTCTGCTCTCCCCTGCCAGTGTGCCGCATGTCCGTGTCGGCATGTTTATGGTGAGAGTATGGGCATGTCAACAGAAGGAAAAGCAGCGCTGCTACAGATTCAGTTTTTAACTTGCATTCATACTGTGTTATGCTCAAAATAAAGGTTACGCTGTATTTTGTAAATGTTACTTTGTTTTTGCTGTCTAGTTAAACAGGCACTGTCAGGTTTGCTGGTCATTTTTTATATAGAGGCAGTGTGTATTCTCCGGTTATACATTACAACTCGATTGTCTTTAGTATGCCCTTATGTGTGTGAAACTTAATGATTTGTCTTACTGTTGCTTATTTTTAATTAGAAGGTGGTCATTTGGACAGACATAAACTCACCTGCACACTGGAAGCATTATCTCGACGAGACCGCGCTGCTGCTACAAGTGCGGTCCCGAAATGTAACTTTTGGAGATGCGAGGTGGAAAAATAGATTCATCTGGTAGAGTTGCCTGTATTGAACACTTGCTGCTCAAAACTGCCAAAAAATGAGCACTCAGAGGGGAGCAAATAACTTTTAAAAAATGGGGCCAAAATCCTACACATGTGCAAGCACAGCATGAGTAAAGATCCTGCGCATGAGCAGGAGTATGCCGCTGTAGCGCATGCGTGGGATTTCGGTCCCGGTTTTTAAAAGTAATTTACTCCTCTTTCAGTGCTCGTTTTTTGGAGGTATGAAGCAGCAAATGTTCAATAAAGGCAGTTCTACCAGATTAATCTATTTTTCTACCTCGCATCTCCAAAAGTCACACTTTGGGACTGTGCTTGTAGAAGCCGCACGGTTTCATCGACATAATGCTTTCGGTATGCGGATAAGTTTATGTCGGGTCGAGCGACCAACTTCTAATTAAAAATAAGCAAAAGTAAGACAGTTCATTAAGTTTCACACGCATAAGGGCATACTAGAGACAATCAGTTGTATGTGTGTACCAGTAGGCACACTGCAGCCATACATTAAAAAATTGACCAACAAAGCTCACAGTGCCCCTTTAAGTCTGCAGGATGGACTCACTCACGAGCATAGTGAGGATTTTTTTTTTTTGCAGTTTTTAATTAGCACTTTTAGAGTACTTCCCTCCTGTATCTTATTTTCCCATGTGAGGTACTTAAAGGTCTCTATCATATTCCCCCTCTCCCTTCACTGTTTCAGGGTGTACATATTGATGTCCTTTAGTCTCTCCATGTAAGGCCTTTGAAGCAGACCTTGTACCATTTTAGTTGTCCCCCTCTGGACCACCTCCACTCTATGTCCTTTTGGAGATGTGGTCTCCAGAACTGGACACATTACCCTAGGTGATGTTTTACCAGTGATCTGTACAGAGGTAACACCACTTCCCTCTTTCTGCTGGTGATGCCCCTCCTTCTGCAACCCAGCATCCCACTAGCCTTCCCAACTGCCTTGTTGCACTGCCTAGATATCTTTAGGCCATCCAATATGATTACCCCCAGGTCTCTTTCGTGCTTAGTGATTGTAACCACCACTCCACCCATTTTGTACTGTGCCCCTGGGCTTCTGTACCCTAAGTGCATTATTTTTCTGTTTTTCCCATTGAAACCCAGCCGCTATACTCTTGACCACTCCACTGGTTTTCTCAGGTCTCTGCTCATCCTTTCCACTCCCCTCCATGTGTCCACCATATTGCAGATTTAGGTGTCATCCACAAAAAGGCAGACATTTCCTTCCAGCAGCAGGGGGTCATAATGTCGTGGATACCACCACAACCACGCAGCAGCAAACAGTGTGAAAACATGCTCAACTATTTTCCGTTTGTTTTGCAGGGGGCTTCAACCCCACACCTCCCACATAGGGGGCTTCACCACACCCACCCCTGGACTTATTATAGTCAACTCTGAGGGGGTGTAGAGATAGATAGATATTTTATTTATAAAGCGTCCAATTCCATAGACTCTGGGCACTGTACAATACAAATCATCAACAATAACACATAAAAACAGTAATTCATCATTAAAACAAAATTTAAAATTTCTATGCATCCCTTAAATCCAATATTTCATTTAGTGAATGCCTGCTGGAACAGGTATATCTTTAACCCCTTTTAAAGGCTTCTACTGAGGGGACCTCCCTTAGATAACCAGGAAGGGAGTTCCACAGAGTAGGTGCCACCACTGAGAACGCCTTGTCCCCAGAATGCTGCAATCTAACTCTGGGAACTCCAAGGAGGCCTCTCCTGGCAGAACGGAGTACCCGGGGCGGATGGTAGGGGACAAGGAGATCTTGCAGACAGACAGGTCCCCTTTCATGTAGGGTTTTGTTAGTCAGGAGCCCTACCTTGAATACAGTCCTCCACCTGACTGGCAGCCAGTGCAGTCCGCGGAGGACCGGGTGATATGCTCACCTCGTCTCACTCCAGTCAACAATCTTGCCGCTGCATTCTGCACCAGCTGCAGCCTGCGAAGGTTGCCTCTAGATAACCCTAGGTACAGAGCATTACAGTAGTACAGCCTGAAAGAGATGAATGCATGCACCAGCATGGTCAGATCCTCAGGTGGGATCAGGACTCAGATTCATGCGATGTTCCTGAAATGTTAAAATCTGCTCCTGACAATGGCTGACACCAGTGCATCAAGCATCAAACCAATGTCCAGGATCACGCCCAAATCCTTCGCCTGTCTAGATGACATAAGGAGAATGCCACCTAACACTAGGCCAGGGGGGGTAACCCCTTATCCCCCCTCCACCCCCAATGAACTGGATCACAACCAGTACCTCTGTCTTGTCTGGGTTAAGTTTAAGCCAGTTTTGAGTCATCCACACCTGGATCTCATTGAGGCAGCTGTTAAATACAGAAGCTGGCACCTGGGAATCAGGGGGTACAGGACAAGTACAGCTGGGTATAATCTGCATAGCAGTGAAAACTCAGCCCATACCACCTGATAATGTCCCCCAGTGGCAGCATGTACACCATGAACAACAGTGGCGACAAGTCCGAACTCTGCTGGAACCCACAGCACAGAGGCTTCAGGTTAGATGAGGCTAACCCCATTGTCACCCTTTGCACTCTGCCTGTCAGGTATGATCTGAACCAGTTGATGACATTACTGGACAGACCACACCAGAACTGCAGGTGGTCAAGTAACACCTTATGGTCCATGGTGTCAAACGCCATAGACAGGTCCAGGAGGACCAAGATGATCCAGTCTCTCCTGTCCCTCACTACCAGGAAATCATTAAGCACCTTCACCAGGGTGGTCCCTGTACTATGCCCAGCACGAAACCCAGACTGGAAGGGCTCATAGGTGGAGGAAGAGGTAAGATGTCTCTCGAGTGGTATAGCCACCACTTTCTCAATAACTTTCGCTAAAAATGGAAGGTTTGAGACCGGCCTGTAATTGTTGAGGCAGTCCTGGTCCAGAGAGGGTTTCTTCAAAATGGGTCTAATCAAGACCTCTTTCAAGGCCATTGGGAGGACCCCACTACTTAAAGAACTCCAGATGACCCCAGAAAACACAGGTCCAATCAGATCCAAGCATCCAACCAAAAGTCGGTTGGACCTGGGTCCAGTTCACATTGGGTTGGTCGCAGTTTCGAGATTATTTTCACCACCTCCTCCACCCCAACCAGCTCAAACTCATCCTAGACAGAAGGAGTATTTTGACACATTTCAGGCCGGACCGTGCATCCCCTTCGAGAGGTACTTGAGGAGATCCCATCCCTGATAGAAGACACCTTGTCGGTGAGAATACAGACAACTCCTCACACCTAGTGCTAGAATCTGCTCCCCCAACACAGAGATAGGCAGGATGTAATAGCCTGTCCACTGTGCGGAAAAGCTGAGCTGGTCTGTTCCTCACCAAAGCAATCTCCCTAAACAAATGTTCCACCTTCTCATGGGAATACAAAAGTATTTGTTCGGGATGTCTACCTTTTCCTGGTCCCCCTCTGTACAGTCCCCCTTTCCACTTTTTAACCTTACAATCCCACCCCAGGTCTGCATTTTTTCACTTACATACTTAAACATGTCTTGTCCTCTTTTTTTACCTCCTGAACTATTCTGTCTTCAGTTTGTACCTTTGTACTCCTTACTGCTTTCCCTGCTTCCCTCTGTTTCCCCTGCTACATCTCCCTATCTTCCTCCCTCTGCATCTCCTTGTACCTTCTGAATGCTACCCTTTTAGCCTTTACCTTTTCACCCACCTCATTCAAGAACCATAGCAGTCTCTTTTTCCTGTTGCTTATGCTCAAGTGTTTGACACAGAGGTCTGTTGCTTTTACTGCTTCCTTTTAGCTTTGCTCACTGTTCCTCCACCCCACCCAGACCACCCCCCTCCATGTTGTCTCTGAGACATTCTCCAATCTTTATAAAATCCGCCCTTCTGAAGTCGAGGACCCTCGCCCTTGTGTGGTTCAATTCTGCAGCTGTCCTTATTTTGAACTACACCGTACAGTGATTACGGGACCCCAGGTGACCTCCCACCTTGACATCTGCAATACTGTCCCTATTAGTGAGTAACAGATCCAGCATAGTCCCATCACAAGGGGGTTTACTGATTAGATGTCTGAGGAACGCCCCCTGCAGAGTGTCCAGGATGTCCCTGCTTTTAGTTGAATCTGCTGCTGGGAGGCTCCAACCCACATCTGGCAGGCTGAAGCCCCCATCAGCTGCATCTCCCTCTTTTCTTGCCATCTAACCAATGGCTTCCACCAGTACCTTATCTCAATTCTTTCCCCCCATGCTGGTGGTCTGTAGATCACTCCTGTGCAAATAGTGTCTCCATTCCCCATTTTCAGGGTGACCCATAGTACCTCTGCCTCCCCCTGTATTCTCTGTATCTCCGTTGCTTTTATGCTTTCCCTCACATAAAGCACCACAGCCCCTCCTTTGCGTCCCACCTGATCCTTCATGAACAGAGTATATCCTGGTATAGCCACGTGCCAGACATAGATCAGGATGGTGAAGATCATGTCATGTATAAACAGCATTCAAGTGGCACAGTGGACTTGGGGGCAGAATGGTGAAGATCATACATGTCCCTGGGAAGATTAGAAAAACCTGCACACCTGCAAATATCCTGCTTCTTTCAGGTGGTTAGTGGGTAGACCCTTTTTAACTGTCTTTTTCAAATCTAAAGTATTTACAGTATTAACACAGCTCATCTGGTCCCCTATGTGGTTTCTCAGGGTGTTTCAACTGTAATGTTTACTTGTGTACAGTAACTATGTCATGTGAGTTATTTGGGTAAGAGAGCTGTGAAGTGAAGCTGTGAAGCTGAAATAGCATGTTATAAGTAAAATAAAATGTGTTCTGAGTGAAAATAAATAGTTGATATTACATAGGCAGAATAAAGATATATAAAGTAATGTATGGGCAACCATACACAACAGGACATTTTCTATCAAGCAGTGAGATGACACCATAGACCTCAAGAGCAAAGCTCAAGAGGTCTCTATGATGTTATTTCACCCTGAGATGGAAACATCAGCTTTGTTGGGTATGGTTACTCATGCATTATTTAATATTATAAAAAGGATCTGAGAAATGGAGCTTTCTGATTGGCTGTAAACATTCTAACAGCCGTATGTTAATCTTTTGGGTAGGCAAGGAGACAGTATAGCATGGTGGTTAAGGGAACTGAGCTGCAAACCTGGAGACCTGGGTTTGAATCCCACCAGCCCCATTTGCATACTGTGTGATCCTGAGCACTTAACTTCTCAGTGCTCCCAGGTCACACCTGGAAACAAGCTGTGGCTTATTGTGCCTTTCCTGGTTAAACAATTTCCCCTTTCCTTTCCCTTTTGTTAACATACATTAACAACCCCTGGTCATGCACTATTGCCTAATAGTATATGATTGATTTAATTAATTTACCTTCTTTCTAACTCTGCCTTGAGTAGTCATGGATAACAAAAAAATCATTTGACATCACTACTGTGGTACAACAGCATCTGGAAGTGTATGCATTTCTACAGACAACAGCACTGAACCGTATTTCATTCCATTTTTCATTACTTTTTATTTTTTTCAAATACTGGAGAGCAAGATGTTCTACATGGCTCTTTTTCATATTTGACCAGTTGTACAGAACGGTACAGGGTACAGAGGAGCACACAACATCAGAATAAATACAAGGTACAGTACTGAAACACAGAAACATAGAATTTGTCAGCAGATAAGTACTGCTTGGCCCAGCTAGTCTGTCCATTTCTCCCTACCTACAGTGTTTTCTAAGATCCTACCTGATCTCCAGTTCTTTCTCCCTCCCCCCGATTCCTTTTCACTAAGATTCCCTTGTGCCCACCCCATGCATAATTGAACTCTACTGCCATTTTCAACCACCACCACCACATCAGCTGGTAGGCTGTTGCAGGAATCCACTACTCTTTCTGTGAAGAAGTGCTTCCTCATATCTCTCCTAAATCTAAACCCCTCCAACTTCATCGCATGACCCCTTGTTCTGGTGCACTTACTTTCCTCCTGTATCTTATTTACTCCCTTGAAGTATTTAAAGGTCTCCATCGTATCCATCCCCCTTCTAGGGTGTACTGAGTACCTTTAGTCTCTCCTCGTAGGGTTTTTGATGCAGATCATGCACCATTTTAGCTGCCCTCCTCTGGACTGCTTCCACTATGCCTGCACCCTTCTGGAGATGTGGCCTCAATAACTGTACACAGTATTCTAGGTGAGGTCTTACCAGTCATCGATACAAGGCAGCACCACCTCCTTCCTTCTGCTGGTGATACCTCTCCCTATGCACCCCAGCATCCCGCTAGCCTTCCCTCGTGGTTTGTTGCATTGCCTGGCCACCTTTAGGTCATCAGGGACTATTTCCCTCAGGTCTGTCTCCTGCCTGGTGGTTATCAATAACGCTACCCCAATTTTGTACTCTGCCCCTGGGTATCTGTGCCCCAAGTGCACTATTTTGCACTTTTTCACATTGAAACCCAGCTGCCATACCCTTGACCACTCCTTGAGTTTCCCAGGTCTCTGAGCATTCTTTCCATCCCCCTGGGATATCTACCAGATCGCAGATTTTGGTGTCATCTACAAAGAGGCAGACCTTCCCCTCCAGCTCCTCTGCAATGTCACCTATAAAGACATTCAAGAGGACTGATCCCAGCACTGATCCCTGAGGCACCTTTCTGGTCACACTCCCTTCCTTGGAGTTAACTCCATTTACCACCCTCTCTGTCGCCTATCCCCTAATGAATTTCTTATCCAGTTTACCACCTTTTGACACACTCCTAAATCACCCAGCTTGCTTAATAGTCCCCTATGTGGAACTATGTTGACTGCTTTACCAATATCTAGGTAGGCCACAACCACCTCTCCACCATGATCTAATTTTTTGGGCTCCCAGTCAAAGAAATCTATCAGATTTGTGTAACATGACCTCCCACCCATGAATCCATGCTGTCTTGGGTCTTGTAACCCATTAGATTCAAGATATTCCATTATCCTTTCCTTCTGCAGTGATTCCATCAACTTTCATACCACTGATGTCAGGCTGACTGGTCTATAATTGGCAGCATCCTCCCTGTTACCACTTTTTGTGAAATGGGACTACATCTGTCCTCCTCCAGTTCTCTGGAACCACTCCCATTTCCAATGAGCTGCTAAGTAAGACTGTCAGACGTGCAGCCAGTACCTCCCTTAACTCCTTCTATACCCTAGGATGTACCCCATCTGGTCCCATTGCATTGTCCACTTTCAGATTAGCAAGTCCCTTTGGGGCTCTCTCCTCTGAAAAACAACTAGTATCCACTTCTCTTTCTTCAGAGCTCCTATTACTTTTTTGTGACCCCTCCCCTTCTCCATCCATTGAGAACACTGAACAAAAATATTTGTTCAGGATATTTGTCTTTCCTTGGTCCCCCTTTGCACTGTCCCCCATGCATTTTTAACAATACAATCCCTCCACTGGTCTTCCTCTTTTCCCATGTATACCTAGAAAATGTCTTGTCCCCTTTCATTACCTCTTTAGCGATTCTCTGTTTAGCTTGTTTCTTTGCACTCCTTACTGCTTCCTCTGCTTTTCTTTGTTTCTCCTGATACACATCCCTGTCCTCCGCCCTCTGTGTCTCCTTAAATCTTCTGAATGCCACTCTTTAGCCTTTACCTTTTCAGCCATCCCTTTCGACAATCATAGCAGTCTCCTTTTCCTCTTACTTTTATTTATATAGTTTTTGTTTACCAGGTAGGTGTGCTAGACAATAAAATTTCATATTTTTAGGCATAACCCAGGAGGATTACAGACATGGAGACAGAAGCTGCAAGATGACAATACATTTCAGGACAAAGCAAGTGAGGTTGATACTGAGATACGTGATCTCAAAATACATTATGAGGCAGAGCATAAAACTATGTCACAGCTGTGCTACAGCAATGCTTTACAGAACATAGCATTTAACTGTGGTACAGCAGTGCAGACAGTTATTAGGGTACAAACAAGATATTATAGTCAGAACCCAGAGGAAAATAGCAGGACAAGAATGATAACTGTGATGGCTACAACCAGCTGAAATTACGTGTTTTTATCCTTGTGCTGTTTCCAGGATCACATTTTAGACTTACATCCAGAAAATTTAAGTCAGTGAGGTGCACAATATTTGTGAATCAAAGATTCCTTTGATTAAAATTCAACCACCTAACAAATTCCTCTGCCTCATCTGCTGAACCATCCCACACACAGACCACATCATCAATGAATCTATACCAATGCCTGACGTGGTCTGTGTGAGGATTACATTTTATATTGTCCAAAGCAGAAGGTACAGCTCCAAGATTACCTGTTGGCCAATAAGCATGTACTATATACTGTACACGCCACGCTACAGTCCAGTTGGCGACTGGCCATTGTGATGTGAGGAGGGCTGTGCCAATTACCTACTCAGGTCGGGATGGGGGTGCAGGGTGGTGGGTCACTGCCTACCAGGGTGGGGGGGTTGAGGGGAACCACTAGATCACCAGGGAAAATGCGCATGTGTGTTTATTCTAACAATGATTGGGGCTCAGGGAAGGGAGACCATTAGACTACCAGGGAAATGAGGAGTTTTCTTTTTATTATAACAAAGCTCAGGGCTCTGGGAGGGGGGACCACTAGACTACCAAGGAAATGGGACTATTTTTTTATTACACAGATCGGGTTAATGAGGGACTGCTGGAAGCCAGAGTACCCAGCCCTTGACAGTGGGCAGACGGGTCTGCGCACTGTTTAGGGCTGGGTTTCAGAAGCTTTAAACTGTGCCACTGCTGGTACCTGTTTAGCACTTCTGAACAGTTTAAATATTGTGCTACACCACATACAATGTGACAAGTTCTAGGAGACAGGAAGTAGTATTGGGAACTGTAGTTCTCAGCAGCTAGTAAAGAACTACAAAAATGAATGGGCTGAATAGCCCTTTTAGTCTTTTATTTTTTTGAAGTACTGTGGGTCACTGTTGCTCTGTATCTATTTTTAGTATTATTTCATATATTTGCAGTGTTTGTAGGAGGAGGGAGGTCACGTGACCTGGGTATCACTTCTGGGTCACGCTGTATAGGTGAGAAGCCCTGAACAAGTGGGGTGCACACACATCCACCATGTGTAGAGACACATTCATTCTGTGCATGTCTGAAGTGTCCAAAGTGACTGGTATTTAGGAGGGGGATGTCCTGGCAGTAAGTTAAACCTATCACCTATGTGCTTACCATCAAACAGTAAACTGTAGTTAACTACTAAAGCTGCTCAGGAAAGGCTTTAGAAAGAGATAACAGGAAGTCGTGGACATCAGGGAAAGTTCTGTCATACAAGTAGCATGCACATTTAAAGGCATAGTGATTCATAGGCTTTTCAGGTGGCATATTTACAGGTAATCCCTTGCAGAAAGTCATTATCTGAGTGTTATTACATCTGGACAACCCCCTGTGTGTTACTGAGTGAAAGACAAAAAAAAAAGGGACACAATTACTTTAGATGGAGAGGTGGGAATAAGATGCTCTAACCATAAAATGTACAAATTAATGGAGGTTTTACCAAATAGATCAATCCTTATATGTGAAAAATGTATTAACAATAGTGTCCTGGCAGAGGACATTAAAACTTTTTATGATAAGCTGGCTGTGTTAGAAACAAATCAATCAATCATGACTTCAAAAATGAGAGCTTTTAATTCAGAGACTCATAACAACAGCAGGAATATATCACCTTCTGCAGGTATTTCCGGTGAAAATACAGAAGGTGTTATCAATAGTAATACTAAACCACAAAGTGAAGATCATTCTCTAAGTAAAGTGGACTACCTACTTAATAACAATACTGAGAAATGTCTCCATAATAAAAAAAAGAGACAGAACCGATGATGAAAATGAAATGGTGTACCAGATAGCTGGGAAACTGTTGGACACAAGAAAAATTTAAGAAAGGTAGGAAAGCTATGGATTTTATTTTAATGAACCCTTAATAAAGTTGCCTGATGATAGCACTTCCCCTGACAACCAACCACCAACACTTCACACTGAGGTTTCTCACTGCTTACCTTCCACATCACTTTGTAGTGCTAGTAATAAACATACCCAAGATAATATTGATACCCCAAATGCCTCTCTTACCTCAGAGAACCCTACTTCTGATGGAGAATTACCTTCTCCCAGGGAAGTTTTTGTATTGGGAGAGTCTATCGTTAAGTATGTTTATAAATATGTATGCAATGCCGATAAGCTACAACGCACCTGTAGCAGGTATAGGGGAGCAAATGTTTCTGACTTAACAAGCATGACCAATGTTATATTTAAAAATGCTGGTCACAACCCCTTGGCCTTAGTTCACGCAGGGACCAATAATATCAGTAAGTCCCCTATTGACAATATAAAAAATTAATTTATTGGGCTCAATGAGGCTCTCAAAAACAAAGGTTGCGAGATTTACTTCTCAGAAATTCTACCAATACCAAGGGCTGGTACACTAAAGACGAAATAAATCAAAACAATCAATGAGTGGTTGCATAAATGGTGCCTTACTAATATCATCCAGTGTATAACCCACTGGGAGCAATTTGAGGTTAACCCTTCCATTTATAGCTGGGACAGTCTTTATCTAAGTCACAGAGGTAGTGCAGTGTTTGGTAAAACTTTTTTTTTTTTACATTCAAAAAATTTATTACATTTTTTCTTTACAAGATATACATAAACAAAATGATATTAACAAAATTCCAACCTCAAATAACAGCATACTGTATACACACAAAATGCATTCAATAATAAATTACAATTCATAACACAATGCAATTCATACTTTAAATTAAAATTAATCCAAGTCCGTTCTCCATAATAATAGCTAACACTTCGTCTGACAAATATAAGAGGCTAAAAAAGTCTCTCATTTTAAATTGTAATAATCAAGTTTATTTTATTTATTTTTTATTTTTTTATTATTTATTTAAGTCTTTGGTAACTGGGTAAGGCCTACTTGGCACAAGTGCCTGTTTTCATGGGTGACCTGGGACCACTGAGCAGTTAAGTGACTTGCTCAGAGTCACACAGTATGCAAGTGGAGGTAGTGAGAATCAAACCCAGGTCTGGTATCCTGGATGTACCAAGCTCGTATACAGCTCATTACTCTAACTTCTAGGCTATACTGCCAGCCCGGGCAATATTAAGGGCAATCTAAGATAATCATTCGTTTAGAGCTAGTCTGGATAATGCATTTACCCAAGCATCACAAGATTGTATCATGGGGGGTCTCCAATTTAGTAAAATAAGTCTTTTGGCTTCAATCAAAGCTGCTCTAACCCAATCTGATATATAGAGAGTTTACATTGGGGTGGAAAGATACAAAAAATGATCATTTTGGGGGAATGAGGAATCCCATGGGCCATTACCCTAGAACAGATAGATAGTACTGAGGACCAGAAATGTCTTAATTTTGGACGTGCCCATAAAATGTGAGTTAAGTTACCCTCAGCATTTGAGCAATGCCAACAACGTGAATTGGATAGCAATTTTTTATCATATAGGACCTTAGGGGTATAATACCATCTAACTAGAATCTTTTTTTGAATAATCCTACTTTTCATATCTCAACATGCTGTATAAGCATTCCTGCAAGACATCAACCATTCAGATGGAGTAACTGTAACTCTGAGTTCCTGTTCCCATGCTTTATGAGTTTCCTCAGACCTATCTGGATGAGAAACTAATAAATTATTATACATCACTCCAGCAAGTCCTTTATTGTTTGAGGACCACAGGGAGACAAGTTTTTTTTACTAGGACTGTCTATCAAACACAAATTACAAATCAGAAAAGAAGATAATGCATCTCAAATTCAAAGATAACACCAACAATCAGGTTGGGAAAGGGAAAATTATTCTTTTAATTGAGTAAAGGATTTGAAAACCCCAGTAATTGGGTCAATTAATTGTTTAACTAACCACCATCTTTTATTGATCCTAGGGCACCAGATTAAAGGAGAACCTTCTACTGTAATAAAATTGATATCCCATAGTGGCATTAATTCAACTGGTGGGATTACAGAATCATGCTTTCCTAGTAGTATTAACAGTCTTAAGATGCTTTTGAGCTGGAGTAAGTGAATTAAAAAGAAAATTTGCTGGATGAGTGATTTTGGCAAAGTCCCTTTCCAACTCAACATGTAAGAGAGAATTAAGAGGGTCAAAAAGGAGCCATTGTAAAGCTTGTTTAGTTATGAAGGCTTAATAATACTCCTTAGCTCAAAGCAAGCTCCATCCTCCATTTCTCCAGTGATTCTGTAACTTAAGTTTATTAAGGTGAGGGTTTTTAGAACCCCAAAGAAATCTGGAAATATTTTCAAACTGTAAAAAAACAAACACTTCTTGAAAGTTAGTGGTATATACGATAGAATATAAACAAATTTGGGTATGGCTACCATTTTGACTGCAGATATTTTTCCTCCTAATGAAAGATGCAATTTACACCACCTAACTCAATCTTGTTCAATATTTTCTATTAGAGGTTTACAATTCAGTTGGGGAATTTTATTCAGATTGTTACTAATAATAATGTCTAAATAAGTAATGTTGGTGGTCTCTGATTTCAACCATACCTCAACAAAGGGAGTCTTTCCACAATAGGTACTTAAAGGCATAACTTCTGTTTTATTCTTAATAATTATCATACCAGAGCACTGTGTAAAGGAATTTAATACACTAAAAAGATGCGGTACGGAGGATTTGGGATCTGAAATAGTAACTAAGAGAACATCAGCATACGTCAGCATTTTATTAAATATTTTTTCCTATTTTAATACCGTGAATCTGGGGTAGGGATCCAATTTTTTGTAGTAAGGGTTCAATAGCAAGTAAAAACAGGAGCAGGGATAAGGGGCAGACTTATCGTGTGCCCCTTTCTAAATCAAAAGGGGAAGAAATTCTTTGATCAGTTAAGACTGATTCTTGGGGTCTATCATATAATACCTTAATCCAGGAAAGGAAAGACGGTCAAAATTAAACGCTTTTAACACACATAAAAGATAAGACCAATCAACTGAATCAAATGCTTTCTCAAAGTCAATTGAGACAGTAGCTGCATTAAATTTTTTAGTTGTGAGTACTGGGTTAAATCAACAAAAGTTCTGACATTGTTAGCCCCAAGTCTCCCTTAAACAAATCCAGATTGTGATTTATCTACCCCAGATTTATGGTTGATGGCTACAACTCCTTCCGCCAGGCCCGATAGTCAAAGCGAGGTGGTGGCTACATGGTCTACCTCAGAAGTGATATAAAGAGGACAGACTCTGCCCTCAAGTCTACATACTAAGGAGGTGCAAATCTTGAACTTAAAGCTAACCATAGGCAGACAGAACAAAAGCCTGCTGCTCTGCACAGTATACCTACCACCTGATTCATGCACCACTGGGTTCTGAAGTTCATCAGTAATCAACAGTAAGTCAGGAAACAGCGGTGATGGATTATTGTTGGTGATTTCCACACCAACTGGCACTCCCAGGATGACATTTCAGCCAGAGACCAGGTATCTGGCCTCCACCTCACCCAGCTGGTAACACAAGCCACAAAACAAAATTATAAAATGGGCACTAGTACCCTTATAGTTTGGATCCTCTCCTCCTGCCTGGAACACATCTCTGAGGTATTACTCCTTCTGGACTCCCTCAGCAATCATCTCCCAGTGATATGTACCTGGTCGAATAACTTCAATAGGCCCCCCCCCCCGTGTCTCTAGAAACAGATCTCTGAGACCTGGGCTTCTGGATGCTTTCAAGCATTACCTGAAACAGACAGACTGGACCCTGCTTGATAAAGCCAGGGACAGTAACCAGGCCCTAGACTACTTCCTCAAGACCTTTACTAGGGCCTGTGACATTTTTGCCCTATTCAAGTCCAAAAAGATAAAGGGGCCTCTAACCCCTGGCTCTCTGTAGTCCTCACTGGACTCAAACATCACAGGGACAACCTGTGGCACAAGGCCAAGGGGTCTTGGAGCAGGCTAACCTATCTGCCTATAGGGCAGCTTAAACAATTGTACAAAACTCAATCACTTAACCAAAGCCTCCTACTACAAGGACCTCTCAAACAAAAGCTGTGGATCTGGCAGGAGTTCTGGAACTCCATTAAATCACTTACAGGGAAGGCATCAAGAGCTCCACCCAACCTGATAATAACAAAATCTAAGTCACTCTAGGAACCCAGTGACATAGCTAATGCACTCAACACAGCCTTCACTGACCTTTCCACTGTACTACCGAGTGAGCACCTCATACCACCACCAACGGGTCAGTCCCCCAACCTGTATACCCCCCGACTACAAACAACAATATACCACCTTTCTACTTCAAACTCATAACCAAGTCCGAGACGATTAAATATGTCAAGTGGGTCCTTGGGAAGACCAGAATGGGAAGTAACCAAGTTAACATAAAGCTGATCACCTTCACACTAGACATGTTAGCAGACCCACTCACAAAAGTATTCAATGCCTCCTTAAGATCAGGTGTGTTCCCTGACCGACGGAAGGCAGTGCTTGTCACCCCGGTCCATAAAGCTGGTGATAGAACTAACACAGCTAACTATAGACCCATCTCTATTCTACGCCCCACATCCAAAGCCCTTGAAAGGGTTGTCTCGGACCAACTCACAGAGTACTTGCAGAAGTACAGCCTACTCTGTAAACAACAGCATGGTTTCCAAAAGAAGCACTCCACCCATATTGCACTGGTCAAATACACTTCCCTACTCTATGATGCCTTGGATAAAGGGATGGCTGTGGGGTCTATCTTTATGGACCTCACAAAGGAATTCGATACCATTAACCATCAGCTTCTCTTAAACTGCCTGCTGTCTATAGGCCTGTCCACCGACACAGTTACCTGGTTTGAAAGTTATCTCTCCCACAGGTTGCAATGTGTCAGAATTAATGGCATACACTCTGAACCCAAGGAGGTGAGCCTAGGAGTTCCACAAGGGTCCATTCTAGGCCCACTTCTTTTCATCTTCTTTATAAATTCCCTTCCCTCTGCCTGTCCAGCACATATTGTGCTATACACCGACAATGCCATCATTTTGGCAGCTGGCAGAGAGCAAGCCTCTATCACCACTGAGCTGCAAGAAAGCTTCCATATGCTCGAAATATTGTTCACTCAGAACAAGTTGATGCTCAACCATAAAAATACAAAAAGCATGCTCTTCACTGTACCGCAGAAAAATAATAAGTACAGCTCCCTGCTGATATGGAGCCATCAGGGAGATCTTATGGAACAAGTATTCATGTTCAAATACCTCTGGGTACACCTAGACAGCATACTCAGCTTCACCACTCATATTGACCGTCTGGCCAAACCTGCAAATATAAAGCTGGGTGTTCTCTACCGCCACAAAAACTCAATGACACCTGCAGCTCTGAAACTAGCCACACGCAGCTCAGTCTTATCTTCTATAGACTATGGCCTGCCTATTTATGGGTCTGGCTCTGACACCACCCTAAAAAGAGTAAGAACTCTCCTAAATAAGGCCTGCTGATTGACCCTAAGGGCCGACCACCTGACTCATACCTGTACCCTATACAATGATAAAGGGTAGCTCCCACTCCACCTCAGGGTACAATAGCAGACCTGTCTAGTAGTAAAAAAAGCAGCACTACGACTTATGCCTGAATTGACCTGCAGACTATTCAAAGCTGCACAATCCACTCAGCAAACCAGAAGAGTGACTAAAGGTGGGCTCCCTGTGCCGCTCAAGTGCACAAAGCTTGCCCCAAAATCCCTCTTCTACCAGGGACCCAGGTTGTTCAATGAGTTACCTATTACTCTCACAGAGTGTATCAAGGTCAGCCAGTTTAAAACTGGGTTATGGTCCCTTCTAGAGCATGAAAAGGTCTGTTGATGCTCTAATTAAAAATGGCCCCCTGCAATCTCTACCTTGAACACCCCTAGCACCCCTAAACTCCTCACTGTTCTCGTCCTCCTTCTAATCCCTGCTCTCTCTTTTCCCTTCCATTCCAATCCCCCTTACCCCACCCCTCTGCCCCATCTCTCCCCAAAGTACTTCACCGTGCTGCCACATGCTTTCTCGACAAGCCTACTCTGGTGGAACTACTTCTGTGTCTTACCCCTGACAAAGCCATGGCTGCATACCACCCCTCCAACTACAGGGATTCCTGCCAACCTGTCGATCCCTCTCTGCACCTTCACAATGAAATTTAACCGCATTAACAGTGTGCTGATTGAATGTACTCTGACACTCTAATTCTTGCCTCTGGAGTTCCTCTTGTTTTTAATTTTGATTATATTCTCGGGGTTATTACATTAACTGTAATCATCTGTAACAACCGTGTGATTCTATCTCTATTGTTATGCCCTGTACTGTATTTTACTGTATTGTGTTTGACTGACATGGAACCTTTGGAAAAGAGTCCCAGACTCAAAGGTATAACTCCGTAACTGAAAAATAAATAAATAAATAAATTAGTGGAGTAAAACTTCTCTAGATGTAGGACTAAGATTTTTGCTAAAATATTGGTATCTATATTAATTAAGGAAATTGGACAATAGTTTGCACATTGTGTCCTGTCTTTTATCCTTTTTTGATAGTAAAATAACCAGTGCTTCCCTAAGTGAAGGAGGTAAAGATTGATTGCATTTTGTTGATCAGGTAAGCCCACTGAGACTAGAAGTCCCTTTCTCAGGGGTGACCAGGGGGTTGGGATACAGATGGTAATCAACTGAAACTGAACCAGATTAAGCTGTTGGTGGTGTTTCTAGTGAATGTTATAAGAGGGAGAATTTGTAGATAAAATCCTGGGGGGAGCCATCCCTTCTTGGTGCTTTCCCCTTGTTTAGTTTATTAAGAGCTACCATATATGGATTTTAGTAGCTGTATTTGGGACCTTTAAGGATCTGATCTGCTCAGGGTTTGGTTGTGGTAATTTTACGTTATGTAGAAATTTTTTCAAATCTTGTTCTTCAAATGACATAGTAGAAGAGTAAAGCCTTTTATAGTACTCTCTCATTATATCATTAATGGCCTTTTATTAGATACCAGTTTGCCATTAGCACCTTGAAGTGCAGTGATACGGGAGTCAGCTTTTTGTTTTATCTGTGAGCCAGTAATTTGCTGCATTCCCCCTGACTCCCAATAAAGATGTTTAGTTTTATACATAAGCCACTCAGCTTTTTGGTACAATATCTTATTTAACTCATATTTTTCCCTCTAATCTTTGTTCGAAGGACTCCTGTCCTGTTATTTATGTTTGTATAATCCTTTTCCAAATTTTGAATTTCTTATTCTAATTGAGTTCTTAATAATTCTCTTTCTTTCCTTACAGCTGCAACATGTACTATTATTTCCCCCAATGTAAGCTTTAAAAGCTTCCCATGCCATAGAGTCAGATACATCAGGTGTCACATTAAGGCCAAAGTATTGTTTAGTTTCCTTTTGAATCCAATTTTGAAAGTTAACATTAGAAACCAGAAAAGGGCCAGCCCAGTGGCATTGAGGGTTGAGGCGCTGGACACCACACATCGCTCCAAGCCAGTGACCTGGGTTTGCAAGCAGACTTGGTCCACTGGGTGTTGGCCGAGGGAAAAGGATGGTGCACCCAGTGACTTGCTCCCCTTCTCCGGGGAGGGATGGGAAGTTAGCTTCACTGCCTACTGCCACCTCCTGGGGATCTCAGGAGGTGCTGATGTGGCAGTGGACAATATAGGGGGATTGATGATGGCAGAGGACAGGAGCAGACGCATGTCTCAGCGTGCGTCAGGCTCATTGGTCCTCATTGCATGCTGACGTCAAGGGGGAACGAACAGTGGAAAAAAAACAACAGACTGCCCAGTTCTAGGTGATGATTCCCTTGCTCGGTGCTCCAGAAAGGGAACCGGGGTCGACCTTGTTGTGCACGCATGCCTCACTGAGGACCTACAAGGGAGGAGGCATGGGGGGTCACTTCCTTTGCCCTGCCTGGAGGGCAATCTGGATGCCCTGATATGTATAGAGGGACATGTGTGGCACTCTAGAGGCAGACTTCCTGGTCCTGTATGGACATTTTGGAGCCACTGGGGATTTCTGAATGAGGGAACTATGGCAGAAGGTAGGAGGATAAAGAGAAAGTTAAACAAAAGAAACCAGAAAATAATTCAATCTCCACTTAGGTGATTTTTGGGGTGCCCCCATAAAAGTAAAATGACTTGAAATAGGGGCATGATCAGAAATAGACATGGCACCAATGTGATTGTTTTCAATCCCAGGAAGGGCCTGTCCATTGGCCAGGAACACATCTATATGACTATATGAATCATGCCTATGTGAATAAAAAGTGAGATCCCTTGTAGTGGGATTTTCAGTCCTCCAAGTCAGTGACCATTCCTGTATCAAAAACTTTAGGCCTCTCCTAGCCTTAATATGAGGTTCTTTATGGCAATCACTTCTATCTAAAAATTCATTAAATGTCAAGTTAAAGTCAACCCCAAGAATTATGGGAGAGTCATCTTCTATCTTATCATGCAGGAATTGATTTATCTCATGAAAGAAGTTTAAATCATCCTGATTAGGAGCATAAATATTACCAGTTCATACAGTTGAGGAATTAATGTCTACTTATACAAAAACTCATCTTCCATCAGAATCTGCATACGTTTGTAGTACTTTACAATTAATATGTCTGTGAAAAAAAATTACCACCCCCCCTTTTCTTTGTAGTTGCAGAACTATGAACCATCTGTCCCACCCAAGATTTAATTAACCATACTGCACATCCTCAGCAGTAAGATGAGTCTCCTGTAAAAATGCTATGTCCATGTGCAGAGATTTCAAGTAGGACAGAACCTGTCTTCTTTTGACCGGATGATTTAAACCCTTCTCGTTCCAGGAGAACATCTTAAAGCCGTGTCTATTAAAGAGCCACTGATGCCAAAAGTGCTACATTGCAGAATCCAAATAAGCACACGTCCAGTACACCTCATACCAACAACTAGATTTTTACGTTACTTTGTTTTGAAGTTATTGGCCATTTTGTAACTTTGATTGCACTACCAGTGCAATACAAGCAGGTGTCAGTAAAGAGCTGATGATGATGTCATGTAGGGACCTTGAAGTCTAGTATTCCCTGTCAGCAAGCTTATAGGACCCATTTCTCCAAAACTGTAAAGATCATGTGCAATAGTTTTCACAAGAAAAACAGACAGCACCAGTCAGTAAACATTGCTATAAATACTATATATGTTCTAGGTTTTGTAACAAAGTTGATAAAATTGCATTATTTAATGCTGTTTTTGTGTGGTCCATTTCTCTAGGGTTGCTGGATACTAAGTCAGCATTCCTCCAGACTGCTGAAGCCAATTAGAGTGCTACTAGTTTTACTGCTGTTTGTCACTGTCTGCTTTACAATATGTTTTAATAGGAGTCTTATATGTGTTAATTCCTACTAGGAGTGGAAGTGTTAGCTCTGGTATAATTATCATTGTAATTTAGAGTAGAACATAAATGAGTCTGCCCCATTCCCAGTAACAAGGAGATGGGATAATTGTTTTAAATAGCCATTCTTAGAAGTTGCCTCAATTGACTGATAGGTGTGAATTAGCTCAGCCTTTCATCAAAAACCTATTTAGTCTACAAACCTCACAGTGTGCTATAATCCAGCATTCAGCAAAAGGACCTCAATAAAGAGGTACCCAGACGAAATATTGTCAGTTTTGTTACAAAGCCTGAAGCACAACGTTTTTAAAGCAATGTTTACTAACTCATGCTGCCTGTTTTACTTATGAAAACCATTGCACATGATCTTTACAGATTTAGAGAAACAGGTCCTATAAGCTTGCTGACAGGGAAAGTTAGACTGTAAGGTCCCTAGATGACATCAGCTGCAGCTCTTCACTGGAACAGACTTGCTTGGAATAGGTAGTAAAATCAGGGTTACAAAATGGCTAACAACTTTAAATTGAAGTAACATGGAAATCTACTTTTTGGTATGAGATTTACTGTGCTTATGCTAATTCTGTAATGTAGCACTTTTGGCCAGATGGCGTCAGCAGCTCTTTAAGGTTACTCATTTAAAATCTTTTTTATTGTTTAAATACCAAAGTGGATGGAAGGTTAAATATAGAATGAAATACATAAGTAACAGAAATCCCCGTACCAGACATGATCTTTTTAAGGCTATGCACTGAACTAAATTTAAAATTCCTGGGAGAGATATATAGCTCCGTAACCAAATTGTAAAAACTAGCATAACAAATATTATTGAAGCTACATAGCTGTTAATAAATCCTTAAATAATAAGCTATAAACATTAATATTAACACAGTGCAGTGTGTGAAGTTGCAAGTCAGGAGAAAAATCTAAAACAACAAGCAATATTTCAGAATTACAGTACTGATAATAAATTAATTAATTTTTCCATTAATAAGTTAAGAACTTATAAACCAATAACCAGGATATTTAATTAACAACTACATGAGGAAACATTTTCCACCTTAATGTTCGGGTACAGGTTGTGAAACCTATAAGCAAAGTATTCCCACTATGCCAGCTTATCCACCACCTGCCCAAACGTGGGCGGAAATATCAGAATTTCAAAAAGAGAAAATAAAAAAGTAAGAAGAATCAATACCATATCAAGTGAAACATAAACAAGCAATAATCAGTAAAACAAGAGCTCCAGAACCCTCAGTATAAACTACAAGAACCGAATAAATTTGATTTCATAATGGAAAAAGAGAAAAAAAGTAGTATACGGGAGTGAGAACAACAACTAAACGGTGATTACAAGAGGGTAACAAGGGGGCTGACAATAGGGACTTAGTATTGTTTATGAGGAAAATACACATGATGAAGGGGGAGGAAGAGGGAGGATGGAGAAAACAGTAGGGGACAGGGAAATCCTAAAAGTTAATAACTGGGGTTAGTAAATAATGGACTTAAATTGTTAGCATTTAGTACATAGGGGGAGACCAATGCAGATGCATCAATCATAATGTTTTACTAACTTGGCAACATACACTCTCCTGAAATGATCTCAAGTCTCTGGAGTATTTGTAGTATTAATGTTGTCTGCTGTCACATCAATCCAGGATTTAACCGGATTAGTAGAGCTGAGAGAACTTTGTTCCACAGTGAAGCCTTCAGCTCTTGGTGACTTGGATGACTGATCCGAGTCTGGGCTATGCCTGCTTTCCCTACCCCTACTTCTGCTTCTTGCATATCCAGATTGACCGTAGTCTGATTGTGATCGGGACCGCTCCAGTTCCCTTCCTGTATGTCGTCCTCTGCCACTCGATTTTTGTAAGGGAACAGTTTGCCAGTTGTCATCTTTCAGGGACAGAGGTGTTTATGTAGATTCTTGCCAGTCTATCTGATCAATAGATAGGAGTGTATTATCCTTGGAGCCATAGAAAAATTCATTGTAAAGTCTGGACCTGCCATTTTGAAATTTGCATCGCATACTGGTCTCACACTTGGCCTCCAGAAACTTATTTCTAATAAATTGCCATGCTTCCTCCCGGATATTAAAACTGTGCTTGCCTCCACTCATTTCAATCCTGAGGATGGCTGGAAATAGCAGTCTGTATTTAACATTCAGCTTTCTGACACGTTGGCATAGTGGCATGTATTCTTCTCTTTCAGCCACAACAACTGCTGAATAGTCTTCAAAAATAGAGATTTTATGGCCATTCCATGCCATAGGTCTGCAATCTCTAGCACACTAAATGATAGCCTCTTTTATAGCAAATCTCAGGAAGTAGGAAATAATAGTTCTGGAGCGACCACCATTCATTTTGCCCATACCAATAATCCGATGTGCTCTCTCAGTTTGTAGTAGTTTAGGATTATGGGGGCCAAATAAATCCTGGAATAGACCTTTGAGGAAACATATCATATCTGGACCCTCTGCACATTCCTGGACCCCCACTAAGCATAAATTATTCCTCCTTCCTCTACTCTCTAACATTTCCACTCTGTTCCATAGAATTTCTATTTGTATAGCTTGTAGGTCAACCAGTTCTGAAGTTTTCTGATGCGACCCCTCCAAGTTATCGCAGCTTCATTCCACACATCAAATTAGACCCCAAAACCAAGGATGTCCTCATTAATATTAGTGATGGACATTTTAACCTCAGCCATGTCAGCAGTAAGATTTTCCAACAAGTTAGTCATGTAGGTTAAATTACCTTCATTTTCTCCTTTCTTAGGGTCCTTCAGTATATTGTTGTTGGAATTAGTGGCTTGGTGCCTTGTCACCATGGTGAAAGAAAAACTCTGCCCGCTTTGAACTGAAGCCTGTTTGAAGTTGAACACCCCACCAGAATTCACTTGAAGCTTGTCACCTAAGAAATTCACAGTTACCCCACAACAACAGATTCTTTTGTTTGGCCAAAATGAAATCTAACAAATTCTGACAGAATGTTGAGGCAACAGAAGGATTTTGACAGGATTTGTTTCAAAATGTGGGGGCTCTCAGTCAGAACGGTGCAAACAAGGGGTGATCACTTTCTGCACCGCACATGTGCCCCCAGTAAAAAGTTTGAAGCTCACACACATCAGCTTTAAACTAGGTACTGAGGGGGCTTGGGGTAAATCAACTACTACCGTGTCTGACAATAAAACAAAAAATATGTAAAATCTTACTGGCAAATGCGAGGAGTTTGAATTTAATAAAATTGTCTGAATTGGAAGTAATGTTACACCATGATAGCATTAACATTGCTGCTATCACAGAAACATGGTGGGAACCAACTTGCACCTGGTCTACTAAAATCAATGGTTATAATCTTTTTCATAAGAACAGGGAACAGGGTAGGGGAGGGGAAGTGTGCATATATGCTAAATCCAACATCAAATGCTCTCAGTCTGATGTTATTAATACAACCAGTGAAAATATCGAAAGTATATGGGTCCAAATGATATTCAAAAGCAGATCAAAACTCTTAATGGGTATGTACTATAGACCACCAGCTAGTAGTACAGACTACTACATTGCCCTTGTGAATGAAATCACTTTTATGTCCACTCAGGGTGACATAATAGTAACTTGTGATTTTAATTTACTGGGGGTTTGTTGGGAATCACTTTCTGGTGAAACAACACTGGAAAATGATTCTATACATCTCACTTTAGAAACTGGGCTCGAATAAAACATCCTAGAACCCACTAGAGAGAAAAATGTACTTGATTTGATTCTTACTAATATCGGAAATGATCTAACAGATGTCGCAGTGTGTGACCCGTTACATACTAGTGACCATAATACGGTATACTGCTGCATATCAAATTGTAAACATAGCAGTACAGCCACGATGACCAGTAGAGATTACAATAGGGCCAAATATAATGAAATCAACACTTTTTTTTGTTCAATAAATTGAAACCATATTATGTTACCACTAATAACTGAAGAATGTTGACTATTTTTAAAGAACCTCATAAGACAAGTGGAAAATGAGTATGTAGCACTCAAGAAAAGATACAATAAAAAAGGAAAAATACCACCTTGGTTTACAAAGAGTATTAAACAACTAGTTAATACAAAGTCCAAAATTTATGTAAGATATAAAACAAACTCACTCTGCAGCTAATAAAAAGAAATATAAAGATATCATCAGAATAGTAAAGTCTATTATAAGAACAGAAAGGAAAAAATTCTGATATAGAATTTCACACTCAAAAGATAACTATAAATCATTCTACGTATACGTCAATAGTGCTAAAAACAACACTAAATCTATAAATGCCTTATCAGAGGGTGATACTGTAGTTCAAGATAAACAACATATAGCTAGCAAATCTAATATGTATTTTACAATGGGCTTCAGTGAAAAAAGTGAAAACTACGTGCCACATCTTGCACCAAATAATGGGTCTGTAGAGTTTAAAGAAGATGAGGTTCTAAGTGTTCTAGAGTCACTCAATAGTAACTCCTCCCCAGGTCCTGATGGAATCCATAGAAAACTACTTAAGGAGTTATCATCAGCCTTATGTCACCCTTTCATAACCCTATTTAATAAATCTATTCAGAGTGGACATGTTCCCACCAACTGGCAGAATGCTGCAGTTGTACAAATTCACAAAATAAGGAAGTAGATGATTATTTGCAAACTACTGACCTATTAGTCTTACCTCTCATGTCTGCAAAGCATTGGAAAAACTATTGACTCAGAGCAACAATCTCTTGGATTAATAGACTACACTCAAAAGGATTTCAAAACACAGAGGTCATGCACCACTAATTTGATTTCTTTTTATCAAAATATTAGTAAGAGTTTAGACATCAGAAACCCAGTGAATACTGTTCTGCTGGATTTCTCAAAAGCTTTTGATAAAGTCGCACACTTCAAATTAATTGAGAAATTAGATGAAATGGGATTTATTCAATATCTATCGAGATGGATTAAGCAGTGGTTGGAATTTAGATCTGAACATGTGCTAATAGGAGGTCAATTATCTGATAGTAGAAATGTGAGCAGTGGGGTCCCCCAGGGATCAGTATTGGGGCAAACATTGTTTAGTCCTTTCATCAGCAACTTGCATTATAATATCAACAACCACATTAGCAAATTCGCTGATGATACAGAATCGGCTGGGGAAGATAATTCTGAGTCCAAACAACTTAGCTTAAAAAAACGATTTGAAAGAAATTTAAATTTAGGCCTTAATTAATAACATGAAATTTAGTACAAGTAAATGCTCAGTTATGCATTTATGTCGAAATAACCCCACAACTGGATATATGCTGATTGGACAATTATTGAACACTATTGACACCGAACATGATCTGGTAATAATGATTAACAAATCATTTTCATCAGTCACCCACTGTAAAAAAGGAGTTCAAACATCAAATATTGATTTATAATATTAAAAGAACTTTTGTATCTAGAGATAAGCAATGTACTTTCCCACTATATAGGATGTACTTTAGACCACATCTTGACTATGGCTCTCAGTATTGATCACCATATTTGAAAAAAGACATATGATTATTGGAAGGGGTGCAGAGGAGAACCACCAGAATGATCCCCTGACTTAAGACCATGTCATACGAGACAAGTTTAGCAGCCTTGGACCTGGTTTCATTAGAAGATAGGAGATCACAGGGTGATATATTGCTCCTATTTAATATATTACAGGAACCAGAACTTGTGCAACAATGTGGTCTGTCCTATAGTAATAGACGATTTAACTTGAGGTCAAACAGCAAACAGCTTATAGTGCCTTATAGCAACACTAAGAAACATGCCCACTTTTATAGTATAAGGGTCGCTAAAGCTTGGAATGCACTGCCACAGAAACTGGCTGCCATCTCAACATTTGACAAGTTTAAAGTGATTTAGTCACATTCCCCAAATGCCTGTTTCATATAGTATGCCACTGCCACCCATGCTTCAGATGCTGACACTGCAATTTGTTTTGTAAAAAATTCTGTCATAGCCATTTTTTGTATGTTTTTGTTTCTGCACGCTCTCCAGTTTTCTGTGTGTGGCCACACCCCCAGCATGATGCTATACAAGGGAACTGTCCGTGTTTTACATACAGTAATAAGGAATTCTGGGTAAATTATAAAGTTGATTTAAATAATCATTACTCAGAGGTGCAGTCCCTTATTTTGGTAGTGGGGACTGCAGAATAGCACCTAATATGTAGACATATAGCCTAGTTCTAGAGAAGCTTGAAGCAGCTAAGTAGGTGCGCACATGGGCAGACTAGGTGGGCCATAGGCCCATATCTTCTGTCAACATCTATGTATTTATGTAAATGTGTGTGTGTGTGTGTGTGTGTGTGTGTGTGTGTGTGTATATATATATATATATGGCCAAAAAATCCATTTAATGCATTAATTAGGGTTGTTCCACGGTGACAAAAGGAAGGAAATTCGGTGTTAGGGTTGAATGCCCCCCTTGCCCCAGCCCACCCGTGTTGGGGTCATCAGCCCTAACTCTCACCCCATCACATGTGTGAAGAAACAGAGGTATAGGAGAATGGTGTGAGAGTTAGGACCGATTATCTCAATGCGCACCCCTATGCTGGTTGGGGGGTGGGCTGGGGGACCAAGGGAGGCAGTCAACCCTAACACCGAATTCTTCCTTTGTCACTGTGGAACAACCCTAACTAATGCATTAAACAGAGTTTTTTTGCCTCTTATTTCCTTTCTTTTGAGAATGATGACGAGAAGCAGTGAATATTGCAGGAGGGAGCACGGGCCCTATTCTCCCGCTCGGCTTTATATATGATGTCTTGTGACATAGTCACAGGAAGAGCAATGGAAACACAAGGTGGAAATGCAAATGGTAACAGTAACGAAAACGCAAGGGCAAATGACAATGCAAAGAGTAACGCACACAGTGGCACACACGGGAACAGTAACAGTAACAGGTACATAAATGCAAGTGGAAACAGTAACTGTAACAGTAACAGATGCACATATCCTCTTTTTGTTGGACAACTGCATAGAAAAACACAGTGTGTACAAAGAATGTATGCATTGTAATGGCAATGGAAGCTTAAAACGAGCATTGGAAGTACTTAATTGCAAATATCACAGCAACCGTATAACGTAGGAAAAAAATTTAAATTTCACAGAAATCACTATTTTCCTGGCTACCATTTTGCATTACATAGCCCCTATGTAGCTTGCAATGAAAAATCTGTATCTCGCACCATTTTCGAGATACGAGCCCCGAAAGGCGCAGCGTACGCCACCATGTTAGCCTATGGGAAAAAAACGTCAATTGCGGAGTACTGTAACTTGGCAGCTGTGCAATATTTTTTCACCAAACCACTGAAAGGCACATCTGTGAGATGTTGGCTGCCTTCCCTTCAAATTTCAGCCCAAAAGACCAAATAGCACTTTTGCAGCAGGGTAACAAAGAACTCCTGTCATTTTGGCCACAGTCTTGAAAAGTACTGCTCTGCTTAAGTAAAGCTAAAGTCATTCGAAAATACAGGCCTAAAGTACTTATGTAAAGTACTTTTTCCAGGAATTTGAGAAAACATATTTTGGGGTGTTTTACCCCAAAATAAAGACATGCCTAGCATCCTCAGGTGGATACAAAAGAATTAGGTTGCTATAGGGTCCCAAATTTAAATGGAAAGCATTTTTCTGATCACTAACTGAAAACAAAATGGTGGATTTGCAAAAGTAAAAGGGCCATTTGCGAAAGTGAAAACTGCATTTACGACACTTTCAAACTTTTTGTTAACTTTTCCCATTGACTTATAATGGGAACTTGTTTTTTTAATAACTTTTGAACTGTTTAATATTTTTTTACGAAATCTTCAAAAGGCACATTGGGCACCCTGGCCGCATGTCCCTGAAGATTTTGGACCACTCACACAAAATGTGCGACCTGTAGAGAATGGCTAAGAATTCACCAAATAGTGTAAACGTGAACGCAGATCATGCTTAATAAATCCACAGCCGTATTTCTGACCAGTACAAAACTTGGCAGATCCCAAGGTGTATGATTCTTGATTGTGCTTTCCAAATTTCAGGCAAATCCATTAAACAATGCCAAAGTTATTAAGGTGCAAATTTTGACCCTTTAACCTTAAACGGTCTCCTCAACCCTAACTATAGTGGCACTACCATGCCAATATAACATATATATATAATTTTAGGGGCACAGTCACACCCCTATAGTTAGAGTTGAGTAGGCAGTTTAATGTTAAACCCCACATTTTGCATGTTAATAACTTTGCAACCATTCAACAGATTTGCATGAAATCCAGCATGCACAATCTCATATGGTATAACTCTTGATATGCCAAGTTGCGTTTGGATCGGATTTGCAGTTTTCATGTAGCAAAGCACCAAAAATCGCTTTTTTTGCCCATTTTTGCAGATTTGTGCACATTGTGCTGCGGCCACACCATTTGGTATTTTGGTCTGACTTTTTTAGGGTAGAAAGAGGTTTACTCAAAGAACAATCCGGCATTTGTTTGGTGAACAAATAATAATCCATTCAAAAGTTATTTAATTTTGAATTTCCGGTTCTGAGCATGCTCCGTTCAGTCAGAGGTTTATATGAATGGTTTGAAAAAGGGGATTGGGCTCACAATCAAGGATTTTGTCACCTCACGAACAGGGATTTATAAAATCCTTGTTCGTGGGGGAAAATTCCCCTTTCGCAAGCTGCCATCTTGTTTTCATTTCTCCCCACAAACAAAATGTTGTAGCTTGCCCCATGGATTTGTTCTTTTGTAAATTAAGAATGGGGTTTGTTCAGGGTGACACCCTCTACAAACTTATGGCTTTGGTTTGCTTTGTTTTGGTCAAAAAATGTCCATTTTAAATTGAAACATTCCTCATTCATAACTTGCTTCCGATCCTCCTTCATGAGGTGACAAAATCCCTTTCGCAAACCGATCCCCTTTCTCGAGCTGACAAAATCCTTGATCGTGACCAGATGGCCCTATCTCGAGAACAAGGATTGGCTTGCAAATGAGAATTTTGTCAGTTCATGAAGGAGATCAGTTTGTGAAAGGGGATTTTGACAGCTCGTGAAAGGATATTGGTTTTTTTGAATCCCCTTTTGCAAATTGTCAAAATCCCCTTTTGAGGGGCCGATCCCCTTTCACGAGCTGACAAATCCTTGATCATGATTTCTGGACCAGATGGCCCTATCTCGCGAACAAGGATTGGCTATGAACAAGGATTTTATCAGCTCGTGAAAGGGGATCGGCTTGTGAAAAGGGATTTTGACAGCTTGCGAAAGGGGATTCATTTTTTACATTGTCTTTCGTGAGGTGACAAAATCCCTGTTCACAAGCTGACAAAATCCTTGATCGTGACTTCCAGACTAGATTTCCAAAATCTGACGAACAAGGATTTCTCGCAAATGGCTCACAAACAGGGACTGACCTCACAAATGGGGATTTTGCCACCTCACGAACTAGAAATTTTAAAACTTTTCCAGTACACTGTAAATAAACGGTTAGGTTATTTGGGTTGAAATTTGATGGGTATATAGGGGGTATCCCAGAGATGTGAAATATGTTGTTTAGGTGCAAAAAATTTAATTGGTTCCATAGATATGCCATTACAAAATTTAGATTTGTCCCATAGGATAACACTGCAGCACCCACAGCACCTTTTAGTACCTGTATCTTGGAAACGATGTGAGATACGGATTTGTTTGCTTCTGGCAGTTTAGCTCACTTTTAGGTGAACTAAACATGTGTGGAGATTTAGAAGTCATAATTACAACTGCAGTGGAACTTTTTTCATAGCTGATATGGTTACTGAGATATTGACAAATTAATGTCACAAGGGTTCCCTTTCAGCCCTATAAGGCTGCTGTATGGCTCTGTAGTTATGTGTAAGTGGGAGCGCAGGGCCCAGTGGGCCTGCAGTCCTACAGACACAAATCATTATGCAAAAAATAGGCAGCTTGAAGGGAGCGCAGGGCCCAGAGTGCCCATGCTCCCACTAACACATATCAGTTACCAGTTACATTACACTTTCTCAAAAAGTAAGGAAATTAATTTCAAAAATCCTTGTTAATGCATCAGTTAGGGCTGAAGCAACAAAAAGTAGAAATGAGAGCGTTAAGGTTGAGCTCTAATCCCCCACCCTACTACCCCACCCCATCCTCCACACACCAACAGGCATCAGAGTGTGCCATGGGGTCGATAGGCCTAACTGTCACCCCATTCTCCTATGCTGTATCATGTCAGCCTGTTTACACATGGAATGGGGTGAGAGTTGGGCCTAATGACCCCATGGCACACCCTAATGCCTGTTGGTGTGTGGAGGATGGGGGGGTTAGTAGGGTGGGGGGCTTAGGCGCTCAATCCTAACATCTCATTTCACTACCTTTGTCACTTCAACCCTAACTGATGCATTAATGAAGTTTTTTACAATGAATATATAAACACACACACACACATATATATATATATATATATATATATATATATATATATATATATATATTTATAGGCATTGTGGGTTGTGCATTGCTGAGTTTTCTGTTTCCCTTATCAAAGTGCAGTCTCCTGTGTCGGTAGTATTTACAACAGTACAGTCTGTAGAAAAGTTTCTGGAAATCTGTTTTTGTGATGCAGATAGGCCAAAAAGATAATTTGCCAGTCTGTGTAGATGTTGTTTGACTTTTACTGCCTGCTGGTGAAGGGACAGGTCTGAAGTGGCAGCTCCTGTTAGAATGTGGGAGTGTGATGATACTTTTTATATTTATGTTATAGGGTCTGAATGACTATAAGTAGTTCAGGAATGTAATTATGGGTCAGAATACCTTTCTTTTTCTTTGGTGTCCAGCTTCTTCCATGAGTTCAAAACTGTGAAAGAAAAAGGATGTCTGCAACATCAAAACTGACCAACAGAGGTCTCTGTTTCAACACAGTGCTTAAAAGCATTTTCCCTTGCATGATGTCACAGTTGGGGTTGCAGCACTGAGAAAAAAGCGGCAGGGTTATGCAAATGAAGCAGAGCACAGAAATAAAAGCATTTTTTTCATGGAAAACAGCACTTTTTGTCAGTTTGAATGGCAGGAGATTGATTCACAGCTCCTACAGGTTACTACTTCTATTTGCTATGGCAAACATGACAAAATCACGTTAAGTACGAACTTGATAATTATTCAAGGCAACAGTCATCTTGATAACAATTACCCACAAGAGTGGGAGATGGACACGATGGGCCGCTAGCCCTGTCTGTCTTTTCTAACTAAGTAACTAATAATATATGGGGAACCCTTATTTGCATAGGCACAGCACAATATTGTGCACAATGGCACTGTCGGGGGTGCGCTGCATATAGGTGCCTTTTGAATATGGACACATCCCCAACAGCTGGCGCTATTCCAGGTTAGCAGAGCACTAACCCGTTTTGTGCCATGCTAACCTTTTGAAAATAGGGCCCATTGACCAGAGTCAAGAGATATTGTGAGAAAATATTGACCCTGAGGGATCAACTACTGCCTGACAATTGTTATATGTCTATTAGAAGACAACAGTTCATCCCGAGGGGTCAAGATTTTCCCCACTGTCTCCTGAAAGCACTACAGTTAATATCTGCTTTATAAAACTGTTCCTGTGTTATGCTGTCACCAACACATACACACAGACATACACATACACACACACACACACACACACACACACACACACACTTTAGGTGAATGTGTCTGAAGTGTCACTTGCAAAGGTCCCCATCTTTACCTCCACAACAAAAAAAGATACCTTTCTGTTTTAAAAAAAAAGCAGAAATCACCCTGATTTGCAAAGCTTCACAACTTCACCCCGACAATAATCCTTTGTATATACTGTACTTTTTTAAAAGAAAAACCCATTCTCTTACCTTTTTTATGTTAGGTGGGTCTGAAGCTCAATGCTTATTGCTTCTCTCTCATGCAGACTAGTCTGTATCACAACTGCTGATTCCTGCTCACTGTATTGTGCAGTGCCCCTCATACTACTGGCAGTTTGTCACCGCTTCCCTCAACAGCTCCCTTTGCCCTTAAGAACTGGCAGACTGGCCAGGGAGCACACAAAAAAGTAAAAAAACATTTTCTAGTACTGTAGCACTGCCAAGTACTTGCTGTTCACAGCCAGAATCACACTTAGGCCCTGTCCACACTATGCCTCTGTAACATTACAGAGTGCCCAAACCGTTACCGCAATGGTTTGCGTTTACACCTGTAACATTACAGAAGGTGTTTTCGTAACCATTGCTGAAACCACATATGAGGTGGTTTCAACAACGGTTATGAAACTGGTCCCACCTCGGTAACGTTACCGGTGGTAGTGTGGATGGGCGCTGATGGTCCCCTGCAGGGCCCGTAGCGAAGCACAAGCTGCATTGTGGAATTGGGCACCGCGGTAATGGTCGCCCGGTTCCTGATGTGTGGACTGGCGGTACTGGTCACGGACCAGTCACCGCTGCAGTGTGGACACACTGTACCGCTCCCCGGCTGTAACGGTTTCTGTCCGTTATTGGGTCTGAGCGGTGTAGTGTGGACGGGGCCTTACTCTCACACCACACAGGTACTCTGTTCGCCTGGTCCCAAAGAGTTGCAGTCAGGACCAGGGTACACAAGCAGAAGTCTGCAAGAAGATTTGTAGGCAGAAGCCACCCTGGAGACTCCGACAGTTCCACGGTCAGGATGCTGCTGTGTATTGGAATGTGCTCCCATCACCTCAGGGACCCTGCAGAGGGCACGAGGAGTGAATAGCAAAAGTGAAAGTAATGTATTTCTTTTTGTGCAGACCTGATGTGGTGGTTATAGCCACAGGGTGGGGGTTGAGCATCTGAGAAGAGGCGGGGGACCACTAGCACCAGGGGGTTCAATACATTTACAAAAACTAGGGAAAAATGGGGATAGGTGCTAACGTTTTTGTAACTGGTCTGAGGGGATGTGATGAGGGGGTGACTGACAGGTTGACTGAACAATAGTTCAGAAAGACTTGATCGGTCTAGTTTCAAACTGCACAGCTGCATCTATACAGCAATTATAAAAATACACAGCTTATTACAAAATATTGAGCAACCCACTCATTAACTGCAAGTGTGGATGCAATATATACACAGTATTACAACACTTCAAATATCTGTAACAACTACCCAAATAACACATGTAACATATAGGATAGTGTATGGGTAACCATACACTACAAGGCTATTCTTCTACCTAGTGGATACAATGCTGACTGATGACCTCAAGAGTGAAACTCAGGAGATCCCTAAGTTGACATTGTATCCACGAGGTGGAAGAATAGCCAAGTAGTGTATAGTTACCGTACACTGTTCTGTATAGTGTATGGTGACTAAAATAAAAAAAAACATGTCACGTTTCCCCATTTTAGATCAGCTGTGCTGACCGCTCTTGATTAACTGCCGCTGCCCAGCACATGTGCGCGACTCTCACACAGCAGCTCAAGGGACAAATCACAACTGCTGCTGGAGCCCCTTGTATTATGACATCCTCACTAACGCAGAATGAAAAGTCATTCTGCGTAAGTGAGGACGTCACTACTGCAGCAGAATGACTTTTTGTGGTGTATGGATTTCCATACACAACTGCATTCCACCATACACTAAAACAATATACTATCCACCTACATGGCAGCCCTAAAAACCTCTCCATCTACAGCCCCTGAAACAAAAAAAAGTGACACAGCTCCCCCCAAATCACTAGCAAGCACTTTGCTGCTGCCTCCATATCATTTGCCAAACTAACAGCCACACATGAAAATAAAACTTAAATTGTGTAAAGAAGTGTCCCTAAGATACAAACTCAGCCCCCTCAAATCACAAGCAAGCACTTTTGCTACCCGTTTCCATATCACTTGCCAAACTAACAGCCACCATGAAAATTAAACAAATTCTGTAAAAAAAGTGTCCCGAATCACTTACCAAACACTGGAGCTGCTCCCTTCCAGTGTTGCTTCATGCTGCAGTCCTTAACAAACTCTGGTCAGAGCCAATATGGCTGAGAATGCATTAACCTGTGGGATATAGAATAATGTGTGGTTTAGTTGTAGTTTACCTTTTTGTATTAGTGTGATAAAAAAATACCACATTTACTGGATTACAGAGAAAAACTTAATGGGGCATGGATTCTGCTACTCTCCAGAACTACCTGAAATGCGGTAGGGGTCAAGCAGCTCGTATGCGATGGTAAATATTCCTATGCAATCTCTAGCACTGCATTACAGCTATGCTCGGGTCGACACCTCACTGGCTTTTTCCCTCAGAGGGGTTAAAACAGCAGAGTTTACCTTTTCCAGTTTTGGTCAAAGCCTGAGAATGCTAACAAGAAGTCTGCTTTCAGTGTTCAAAAAGAATTCACTGAGGGAACCCATCACCTGTGATCTAGCAGCAAACATATCTGACAGGGCAGGGTACGGGAATATGTTTCTTCATTATATGTTGTATTTATTACAGTTTTACACTTTAGTCAGTTTTATGCCTTTTAGGGTAGTCCTTCCTCACTTTAATCTTGAAACTGACTCAGACTTTTAATTTCATTTCCACAACTGAGTTCTCCCAGGTTCCCTCCCATTTCTACTACTGTCTGCTTTAAGCTTCACTACGGAACCTTGCAGATGTGACAGAGGGATAGTAATTGTCAAATTACAGGTTTGGAAACCAGCAAGTTCAGTTTCAGATCCCACCACAGCCATTATTTCTCATTATTACTCCAAGTAATGAATAAATGATAACATAAATTTTAATTATAAATTACTATTATAATAATATAAGTAATAAATTGGCCACTCATTATTACTCCAAGCAAGCTGCAAAAACTAAGTGTAAGAGCAAGGTCTGAGATATCGGTAATCAGTATAATGTTTTGCAACAGGTTAAGCAGGTGACACTTACCTATCAGATAGGTTTTGCTCTGCTTCTATTAAGAAGCAGGTGCTGAAGTGCACTTTCCCAACAAAACTATTGCACTCACTTTTTTCTTTCTTCGCCCCTCCCCAACTACCACCGATTGTTGTGTAAGACATTGTACATAACAATGTGTACTTAGTTTCATCTATTCTGATGGAGAAATGTGGCATCCATATTAGTACAGTCTACGATGTAGAGGAAAAAATAGGTTGCAGGTGATACCTTTTATTGGACTAAATTGTTTTTAAGACTAGGTTTCAAGAGTTGAAAGTCCAATACAATGTATCACCCACCTGTAACGTATCGGGCCCCATATTCAAATGTTAACGATGACGCTAACCTGGGTTCATGTGGGTGCTCAGTGCAGGGTCATATTCACAGCCCCCAGAGCACTGCCTAAACCTGGTACTGCCAAGGTGCTACCTATACCACTGCACCTATGCAATTGAGGGTGTCTCTCATGCATACTGGTGCAGCAATGTTCTCAAAGGTTTGCAGTGGTGGTAATCAGCTCCCAGAGTGGTGCTTTTCATCACTGCCAAAAATGATGTCTTTTCTGGGTGCTAAGCTTGTGTCCCCACCTCCCACAGGCAAGCAGCTGTACTGCAGCTGGCCACTCCTCTGCCCCCTGTGCCAAGCATGTACTTGATCGTGTTCTGTGACTGTCAGATGGCAGCCGGCTGAAGAGGTGAGTGAAGGGCAGTGCTGGCGAGAAGGGGGTGTGGGGGGGGACCTTAGCAGGTGGGTGGTTGGGGGTTGCCAGTTGGTTGGGTGGTGGGGAGTCGCTAGGCTACTAGGGTTAGACATGACACAGAGAGGATGGGAGATCAGGGGGTAGGCGAACCTCTACACCACCAGGGTTATAGATGAAACAGACAGGATGAATAACTGGAGTTGGGGGATCACTACATTACCAAGGCTGTGTTCTAATATTCAGATAGTCATGAAATATCACCATCTTGGGGTTAAAAAAGCTCATAAAGGCCACTCACCTTTTGGGCTCATGGCCTTTTGGCTTGTTTATTTATTTAAATTTTATTTATTTATTTAAAATCTGGTAACCGGGAAAGACACACTGAGTTGAGGCTCATTTTCAGGTGTGACCTGGGGGAGAGGGTAGTGGGATATACAATAGTCAGAGAGGCAAAACAGCAAAATACAGAAGTAACAAAAGCAGAACAAAAGTACAAGGTAGAGGATGTATGAACAGGTAGCACGCAGTGCAAGAAAACAGCATCAAAGACAAACAAAATGCTGGGATGCATATCTAGGGGGTCAGTAGTAGGGAGAGAGGAGGTTATACTGCCCTTGTACAGGTCACTGGTAAGGTTGCATCTACAGTATGGAGTTCAGTACTGGTGCCCACACCTCAAAAAGGACCTTAACCTGCTGGAGAAGGTCCAGAGGAGGGCTACAAAGATGATAGCTGGTCAGCAGGGTAAGGCATACAACAGAGGTTGAGGGCACTGAACATGTACTCCCTGGAAGACAGGAGAGAGAGAGAGACAGGGGACATGTTTGGGACCTTCAGGTACTTGAAAGGGATAGATAAGGTTGATAAGGAGAGTCTCGTTAAGCTGAGTGGCAACCATAACACGAGGGGGGCACAGTCTTAAGTTGGAGGGTGGGAGGTTTAGGAGGGAGGTCAGGAAGCACTTCTTCACAGAGAGGGTGATGGACACATGGAATGCGCTGCCAGAAGAGGTAATCTCATTGAAGACAGTGGGCAGCTTTAAGAGAGGCTGGGACAGGGATAGGGGGAAAGTAAGGATCATGGGTAGGGAGGATGGGAGGAGTGGAGAGGGAGGGCAGGGACAGTAGCTCAAGCTGTGGACCCTGCAATATGAGCAGACTTGATAGACCAAATGGCCTTCTTTTTGCTGGCTTCTTCGTATGTTCGTATGTAGCATTACTGGAGTATGATAAACTGACAAGGTGCAGAGTGTAGTAGACAGTGTAGTACAGCACAGACAATGTATATACAGAGCCAAATAAATAAATACGTTGTTTGATGCCTCAATGGTGATATGTCCTTGTATCCGTCACTTACCTTTCAGCTGTTGTCTCTCCCTCTCTTTCTCTCACTGTATATATATATATATATATATATATATATATATATTTATGCAATAGGTGTTTAGAGATAAACTGTGTGATAAATCCATTTATCTGAGTCACTGTTTGTATAAATTTATTTATACACACTGTGACTACATAAGAATCGCACAAAAGTCGTATTTATTACATTGTGCAAATTGCACAAAATGCACAAATTCGGTTGCAAAGTTGTGGCAAAATCCATAATCTCTTAATAGCCAATATCTCAGTTTTCATTGAAAATGGATATAACCCCCAAAAAGCCTGTTGCATAAATGGAATATGTGGAGGTTGACTGTGTGATAACTCATTTATGTGATACAGTTACCAGTGACCTCCCATAACCATCACTGTGGCTGCCACTCATGAAGTTACTTCAGGTCACTAGTAACTGTAGCAGATAAACAAGTTATCACACAGTCAACCCTGCATATCATATATATATATATATATATATATATATATATATATATATATATATATATATATTGATATTGATATATAGATATATATATGATATTCTTTGCAAAAAAAACAGCCTTACTGTACCAGTTAGGGTTCAACTTAAAGCTACAAAAGCATGGAAATATGGTGTTAGGGTTTTGAAATGTAACTCCCCTCCCAGCCCCTAAGCAGAAAAAGTTCAAGACCACACAAGCAGCCACAGATAACCATCATCAGGTATGACACACATCATACAACTGTATCCATATCATTGCCCTCTTAGGCCAGAAGAAAAGTAGCTGTTTTAGCCTAATCTGAGCTTTCAAAGGTAATATTTTACTTTTCTGGGGAAAGTGCTAGTCCTAAACAAAACTGCTACCCTATTGAAAATGTTTTTGATCTGCTGCTGAAACTATAATACCCGCATTGGAACAGTACTGCTGTCTGCAGAAGTACAGGCCCCTATACACAGGTACATATGCACACTGTACGACATACACACAGGTGTGGCTGCATGCCTGTGTTTATGCAGCCACAGATACACATCTACAATGGTAGCACATCAGTGCTGCTGCATGTTTGACATCTGGAAACAGCTGTACATTGTTTGTCTTACCTTACCTGTCCGTGGTTGTGTATTTGGTCTTTTCCTTTTGCTGCCTAGTAGAGGAGTTAAGGTGGGAAACCCTAACACCACATTTCCCTACTTTTGGGGCATAAAGTTGAACCCTAACTAGTGCATTAACCCAGTCTTTTGCAAACAATTTCCTTTTCTTTTCAGATAGTAGAGTTTTATCCCAGTTCATGCAGGTCCCTTCAGGACTTCCATGAACAGATGTAGATGCACAGGGCTCTCTGGGCCCTATGCCAAAGGGAAGAGTCCATCTGCCTGCAGAACTGGAGGGCTCTCTGGTCCCTGCACTTCTGTGTGTAAAAGGATATCAAGGATTTGTGGAGCTGTCTTGCATGCTATGGAAGCACAGGGCCCTCTAGGCCCTGCACTTCATGTGGTTACTAATACAGATATGTAGGGCAATGAGTCCATCTGTCTGCCAAAGCATAGGACCCTCTGGCAGTCATGGGTGCAGAGGTGCCGGGCTCTATGCCAAGAGAAGATTCCTCTTTACTATATGGTACTTGGGTCCATGCGGACAACCCTGCACCTTCTCTTCCCAGGCTGAGGTAGTGGTGCCGAAAGACAGTACTGTCCTCCCAGCCTTGACCCATTCAGTTGGCTCACTGAGCTTGCCCCCAAACACAGCTCACCCTATCAGCTCAGATAAAGCTGTCACTATACACAATGTTTCTTGATAATTATATATTTTTTTTATTTTTATCCCATATTTTCAAAATAGTTGTTTTCTGAGTCCCCCTTATAAGACAGAATAGTAGCCCAAACATCACTTTGCACCACAAGTGTGATATCAGGTGTCATCCAGAATTTGAAAAATGATACCAGTCACATTTATGAAGTAGTGTGAAAAAATGGCTATGTTGAAAGTTTGGAATTAAAATACTGAAAATTAGAGAAGTTATGAATAAACATTGAAATATTTCACCGTTCACTCATAACTTGGTCATTTTACTATGTCTGTACCCACATTTTGAGCATAGTGCTCTTATGACTCCATGTTATGAACCCTGTAGGTGAACATTTTCAAATCCACATGAAACATGATTTTGTAGAGCAACCATGAAATCACATTTTGGCCCAGATTTGAAACATTTCACCTGCCTTGTTCACTAGGTGGCATCCAAAAAAAGGCCATGTTGAAAGTTTGGTTGAAAAAATATTGAAAATTAGCAAAGGTACGAGATAAATATTTTAAAATTCACTCATAACATGGTAATATTGTCATATTTTTCCACCAAATTTTCAACATAGTCTTCTGATGACCCCACCTTATAAACCTGATGGGTGAAAATTTTCAAATCATGCCCAAAAGGTGATTTTACAATGATTTTACAGAGTGACTGCAAAATCATTGGCACAGATTTAAAAAAATTCACCAAATTTGTTCATGAGACAGGGTCCAAAAAAAGTCATGTTGAAAATTTGGTGTAAAAATATTGAAAGATGACAAAGTTATGAGTAAAAGTTCAAAACCTATTGAAATACATTAAACAGACTTACCTTGCATTCTCATATTGCAGTTGCCAGTTCCAGTAGCAAGACATCTTTTTGATCAGAGGGTAGATCTATGTCATGAAACTTGTTTAGGTGAGTGAGGGTGTGTGGGGGGGCTCTGGTGTGGTGGGTGCTGAGTGAGGGGGTCAGGGTGGTTAGGGATGTGTGGGAGGTCAGATTGGTGAGGCACCATTTTCTTCTTTGCAGGTATGTTTGAAAAAAAAAAAAAGAAAGATCAATCAGGGATGGTTTTCTTTTTTATAACAGAGGGACCCAAGTCAGCATTAGGGATTGGGCACCCTCATGTCTGAATACTGTTTCGAGGCAGCAGGGGCTGGCACCCCATTGCTGCCACCTATATATTGGGGGGTGCTCGGGAGGGGGATTAATTCAGCAGTACCAGGGGTGGCCACTCTAGTCTGCTTTTAAATTTATAGAGATGAGATAGATGGCTAGATAGATAGATAGAGATGGATAGATAGATAGATAGATAGATAGATAGATAGATAGATAGATAGATAGATAGACAGACAGACAGACTGGAACAGACTGCCAGCTCACTAGACTGCCAGTTTACTGCTGCCACTCAAGTCAGCAGCAGCACTCCCATCTGTGGCTGCAGAAATCAAGAAAGTTCCACTGTTCTCATGCAGATAATGTGGGTGAACAGCCCCTCTTGCATAGCTGGACTCTTAGGATTTTTGGGTCCCTAGAAACTTTATTTTCTGGATCATATCTAAAAACAAACAAACACCAGAATCTAGCTGAACAGGTCCTGTTTACCTAGGTTCAGGTGTTCATTTTTTGAAAACATATAATTTTATGTACTTTTAATGCTTTTTGGTTGAAAAAACAAACAAACAAAAAAAAACATGGCATCTGTCGAGAACCAGAAACAATTTTTTTTTGATTCATAAGAGCTGGTTTTGGTTCATGACAACTTAGAGATGTGAACAGAAAATGCCCATGCAGGGGCGCGTGCATGGCGCTAATAGAGATGGCTGCCTAGAGTTTAAGCTCCTGCTTCCCAACACTGATGTATCATATTTAATGCTGAAAAAAACTTTGTGACAGCTGTACCACTTCAAATATCTGACATCAGAAAGTACACTGCTCAGTATTTTATCATTATTGTTCATTTAAACATCAGTTTTACTTTATTTTTTGCCTCTTTTTTTATACCACGGTTATCTACCATTATGCTCTCATCACTAGGAAGCTGTTTCGATTAATACCATGGCAACACCAAACAATACAATTCTGGGGGATCTCAGGCACAAAAATGACATGGACACTGTAAAAGAAATGTTTTCTGAGATAAAAATAGAAATCATAGAAACATAGACTTTGACGGCAGATAAGGACCACTTGGCCCACTCAGTCTACCCATTTCCCTACCTATTGGATAAGCTGCAGATTCTAGTTAACCAACAGCCTACTTCCTGCCACCCCCAGTATAATTGCCTTGTGTCTGTTCCATGCATGTTTGAATTCTCCTACTGTTTTAGCCCCAACAACCTTCCCAGAAAGGCAGTTCCACGCATCCACCACTCTCTCCGTGAGAAAAAATTTCCTCACATTACCCTTGAGCCGTCCCCCCTCTATCTTTAAATTGCATCCTCTTGTTCTTATGCATCTCTTTTTCTGAAAGATGCTACCCTCCTGGACTTCGTTGATTCCCTTGAGGTACTACCCTCCTGGACTTTGTTGATACCCTTGAGTTACTTGAACATTTCTATCATGTCCCCCCGTCCCTCCTTTCATCAAGGGTATACATATTAAGCTCTCTCAGTCTCTCTTCATATGGTTTCTGATGCAGACCCTGCACCATTTTAGTTTCCCTCCTCTGGACTGCTTCCATCCTGTCTATGTCCTTGCATAGATGAGGTCTCCAAAATTGCACACAGTACTCCAGATGGAGTCTCACCAACTGTCTGTACAGAGGGATAGCCACTTCCCTTTTTCTACTTGTGATGCCCCTTCCTATTCATCCCAGTATCCCCCTGGCTCTCCTTACTGACTTCTCACATTGCTTACCAACCTTTAGATTACCTAATATGACTACCCCCAAGTCCCGTTCCATTTTTGTTGTTGTTAGTACCTCCCCTGCTATTGTGTACTCTTCTCCTGGGTTTTTGTTTCCCAGGTGCATTACTTTGTACTTCTTTGCATTGAATCTAAGTTGCCATATGTCTGAGCATTCCTCCAACCTTGCCAAGTCCCTTCTCATCCTTTCTACCCCCCTTGTTTATCAACTCTGTTACAGATCTTTGTATCATCTGCAAAGAGGCATACCTTTCCCTCCAGACCCTCTGCAATGTCACCTATAAAGATGTTTAAGAGGTCTGGACCCAGTACTGAGCCCTGAGGTACTCCACTAGTGACCCCCCTTTCTTCGGAATGTGTTCCACTCACTATTACCTTCTGTGTCCTGTTGTGCAGCCAGTTTGCAACCCAGGCTACCACCCTGGGACCCACTCCCAGGCTGGCTAACTTGATTATTAATCTTTTGTGCGGGACTGTGTCAAATGCCTTGCTAAAGTCTAGGTAGGCCAGATCCACAGCCCCTCCCTGGTCTATTACTTTGGTCACCCAGTCAAAGAAATCTATTAGATTCATCTGACATGACCTTCCTGCTGTAAATCCATGCTGCTTTGGGTCCTGTGACCCGCTGGCCTCTAGGTACTCAACAATTCTTTCTTTCAGAAGTGATTCCATCATTTTCCCTACCACTGAGGTCAAACTTACAGGTCTGTAGTTTCCTGCTTCTGCCTTGCTCCCACTTTTGTGAAGGGGAATCACATCTGCCCTCCTCCAGTCCTCAGGTACCACCCCATCCTCCCATGATTTGTTAAAAAGTGTGGTCAGTGGTGTCACTAGGTCCTCCCTTAGTTCTTTTAGGATTCTGAGGTGAATCCCATCAGGCCCCATTGCTTTGTCCACCTTGAGTTTTAGGAGTTCTTTCAGGACTCTTTCTTCTGTAAATGGACTGGTGTCAACCCCCCTACCCAGAGTGCTTCTATTGTCTAGTTTAGGTAACTCCTCCTCATCTTCTTTTGTGAACACTGAGCAAAAGTATTCATTCAGTATCTCTGCCTTTTCACTGTCTCCCTCTGCCCACCTCCCCTCTCCCTTAATAATCTTCACTATTCCTCCCTTAACCTTTCTATGCTCCCTAATGTACCTATAAAAGGTTTTATCCCCCTTCTTAACTGACTTGGCTATTTTTTCCTCAGTTTGGGCTTTTGCTATTCTGACTGCCTTCCCCACTTCTTTCTGCTTTAATTGATACAGTTCCCTGTTGTGCTCCTTCTGTGATGCCTTGTACTTTTTGAATGCAGCTTTTTTCTCCTTAACCTTCCCTGCCACCTCTTTTGAGAACCATAGTGTTTTTTTTACTCCGCTTTGTTTTCTTTATCTGTTTCACACAAAGGCTTGTTGCCTCTACGATGGCAGTTTTGATTTTTCTCCATTGTTCTTCCAACCCTACTTTTTGGCCATTTGCTAGTGTATTCCTCAGGTATTCACCCATTTTGCCAAAGCCAGCCCTTCTAAAGTTCAGTATGCTTGTTTTTGCATGTTTCTGGTTTTGTAAATCACAGACATGAAACACAGTATTGGTGTACTGAATAGTGAAAACAGCAGAAATGCCCGCAATCTAGATGAAACTGTGAACAGACTAGATATTCTCAACATTGCAGTAGCCTTCCTTGAAGACAAGATAGAAAAACAGAGCAAATTCAGTATCTATTGCACAAAGTAGATGATTTAGAGAATCGGCGGAGAAGAAACAATATTCGAATAGTCAGGGTGCCTGAAGGGGTAGAGGAAGGAGCAATGATCCCTTTCCTGTGGAGAATGCTGCCTGAACTTTTAAATTATGACTGACCCTGGCTGCTGGAGACAGAGAGAGCCCACAGATCTCAATCATCAAAGAACCAAAAAAACAGTAGAACCAGATCAATAATAGCATATTTTTTAAGATATTCTATTAAGGAGGAAGTTCTCTGGGTCCCCAGAGAGCACAAGCAACTACATTGGCAGGGGGAGCATATATTTCTGTTTCAGGACTTTCCATCCAACATTGTGGAAAAAAGAAAATCATATTTTGAGGTGAAAAAAACGGTTGTAGAAGTTGGGGGAGGGGTGCTGTTTTAAATACCCAGCAGGGCTAATGGTTGCCACCCCAGGGAACTCAATAAAATTGTATGACTCTCCAGAACAAGCCCGGGATTTAATAAACAATTACTTCACTAGGCCTTCTCCTCAAACCGTGACAAAAGCTTCAAACTAATGCAACGCGAGCAACACCAGCTCGTGAACAGAGCATGCGTCAAGATGCTCCCCCTCCCTCCTCACAAAGCCAAGGTGCAGTGCCTCACACAACTGAAGGCTCGGTCAAATCCTTAGACAACAAGGACATTAAAGGCTGCACTCCCACTCCATACCAGTATGCTACCGTAGTTCAAGCCAATAAAAATAAACAGAAGCATGTTCTTCACAATGGTATTATTCATAGAGGCAAAACACGTAGCAAAACCTTCCCTATTTATACCCAGAGCCATTCCAGCTTCTTCTCCATGGCCGCAGCAAAAAAAAAAAGGTTTACAGCCAGAACCAAAAACAGCTGGACTTACTATAGTTTGCTTCCCATGCTGGTGGTTTGGTTAGGAATGCTAAAGTACCCAATTCTCCTTCTCAACTGGAGCATCTTGTAGAAATGGCTCCAGCGTGACTCCTTCACCACGGCGAGGTCAAAGGACAGATCGCGTAATTTCCTGTTTAAGCTGTGTTCACATGACAGGAAACTTTTCACCGAGTTGTTTCTTTTTTTTCTTTTTTTTGGGTTATATTGCATGTTCAGTTTCAATTTAATTTCTTTAATGCATACAAGAATCTCGCAACCTGTATGATTTCATGTAATATTCAGCTGCTTTCTTAATTTGCTGGTTCTGGTTGCAGGAGGTACAGTATATGGGACAAGGCACTGACAGAGTGGAATACATGAAGTGGGGGTAAGTCATAAATTTGTCAGACTACTGTTTGCAATACACACTAAATCTGGTAACAGTTATAATAAAAAGTTTCTAATGCCTCTCTAGATCCGTGGTATCTGTTACAAAGTTAAGCTGATAAGAGTCATGACAGCACTGTGTAGACCCTGGTCTTGTCTGTTTAGTTTAATCTCCTTTTGGTGCTGATTATCTATCTATCAATCTATCAATCTTTATTTTACCAGGAGAAAATACCCCATTGAGAACACTCATTTACAAGGTGGTCCTGGGTACATAGATACAAAAGACATAGTAACATTACATAGCAATCATAATACAAGGATGTAGCATAACATTACAATTCTTAATAACAGTGTGACATATCAGGTAAACACAAAGAGATTTCATGACATTCAGTGGCACCAGGCTAAGAGAACTGCCAGCACAAAAAATGATAGCTTGTGCAATGAAAAGGGCTGTACAAGTCATGACAACAGTATGAATCAGCAAAGACTGCATAGACAATATTCCATTCAAACAGCAGGTGAGTAAGTGCCATGGTACAATATGACATATTAGAAGTAGGCTAAGAGGTTGTTCAAGTGCTTGTGAGGCAAAGAAAAAGGAGGGGGGATGGGTACATAAAATGAGCTCCGGGAGAATGAAATGAGAGGGAGCAGGGGGAAGGCCTATGGTGGTAATACAAGGGAGAGAGAAGAGTTGGCTGTAGATGGTTTGGGTCCAAATAGTAAGAAGATAGGCATTGTTAGGAGAAGCATCTGCAACATTCCTTGCAGAAGAAATTCAGCAGTGACCTGAAGGTGGACAGTCCAACTAGGTTCGAGAGTTTTAAGGTACCCTGTATATTGTTCCAGATGGTCAGGAGGACATGGCTTATGGAGGATGTACCGTAATGGTTTCTGACTCTGGGAATGTCAAGCAGGAGGTATGAATATCTTCTGAGTGAGTAAGTCCCTGCAGAAAAAGTAAAGAGACCAGAGACATATTTAGGGAGCTTGTTAATGAGAACTCTAAAGGTCCAGAGGGTGGCATTTTTAGTCTTCTAACTTTCAGTGACTGCCGCCCAATCTGAGCGTAAAGATCATAATGATGGGAATTGTAAGGGGCACTGGGGATGGATCAGATAGCCCTATGGTTTAGGGTATCCAGTTTAGCTAGGGAAGCTAAGGGGAAATGACCGTATAAAAAGTCAGTGTAGTCTAACAGAGGTAGAAAAGTAGCCTGTACAAATTTTATTTTGGTGTCTTGGTTAAGAAGGTGTTTAATTCTAAAGAAGATGCCTAATCATTGTGGAAGTTTTTTTGTAAGCTCAGGTAGGTGAATACAGAAGGAAAGCTTGCAGTCAAGTCAGAAGCCCAGGTATTTGAACTTGTCCACTGTTTTAAGTGGCTCCCCCAGCAGGGTCCAGATCTGGAACTTATGAGCTGCAAGGGTGGGTGGTCTTCCCAAATGGGAGTGAGGAGAAAGGTGCATCATTTTGGTCTTTTTTGCATTAAGAAGTAATTTCAGATGCAGGGGGTTATGCTGAAGGATGTTGAAGTCATGCTGTAAGTCCTTGCACATAAGTTCGAGGGAAGGTCTGGCAACATAGAGCATGGTGTCATCCGCGAATAAGTGGAAACTGGCTAAGTTGACTTTTGAGTTAATGTTGTTGATATATAAGTCGAATAGTAGTGGACCCAGGATTGAACCTTGTGGGATGCCTCTTAACAAGGTTTTTGGAAGGGAGGTGGCACCCTGAGCTTTTACATGCTGTTGTTTGCCAACAAGGTAACTGCTAAACCGTTTTAGGGATATATCATCGAGCCCGGTGTTGTGTAATATGGATAGGAGTAATTCATGATCTACGGTATTAAATGCCTTACTCAGATCCAGGAATAAGGCACAGACATGTTTTTAGTGTCCAGTGCAAATTGCCAGTCATTCGTCACTTTGGCCATGGGGCACAGACGTATCAAATAAGTACCTTTATGAAAACCCAGCAAGCATATCATTCGGCATAACTTTTCTGAAGCAGGTGGCAGCACACTGTATATCCTCTGCTTTTAATAATTACACCACAGCATGGCATGGGGGCTCACTGTTGGCAGCAGAGGTTAACAAAGTAAAACACAAATGGGCTGATACAACAGAGTACAGTTAGGGTAATCTAGGGTCCTGCAATCCCTAGAGGGTCGATTACCCAGGTCTTCATTCAGCCCAATAAGATATGTCATACGATGGCTGCTTTTGTCACACAGCCTTGAAGACGTTACTGCAGCTAAACTCTGCTAAATAATTAGGTAACCATGTGATGGTTGGCTGGATTCACTACTGGGTGAGTTTCACAGCAGATCAAATTTCAATTTGGTGCTGTCGTAGGGCTGGTTGCTAAGTACAAACGTAGGCAACATATACATATTTATAGATAACACATTGGCCTTCATGTTGTACAAGGGCGGGTGCGTATTTAACCTCAGAGGACCTGAGTGGCTGCTTGCTTGTCTTATAGTTCAGCTCGTTGGGACTGCACTATCTATTGATACATCTGGTGCACCATAAACGTATGTATAATAAGTTGTTTCTTATAGCAGGTTGCTTTCCTATTTATCAAAGTCTCTCAGTGCCATCTTTCCCATTATATGAGTTTTTCTTTCCCTAAAACATGTCCGTATACACTATCTTGGTAAGGCGGTGGATTATCTAATTTAGGGGTAGCAGAGAGTCTTGTTAACCCAAGTCTAGACAGCTCAAGTGCTCTAACAGTAGAAAAGACAGTCGGGGTATATTAGAAGTTAGCTTGTTCCATACAATTGAGCTACTGACTGTGAAATTTCTATCAGAAAAAATATTAAGTGCAGTTATTGTTTATTTTCAAAGGAGATGCGCCGGCTCATCTCAAGAAGTGTGCTGCAGCCTGATATTGAAAGGTACGAGATGCGTCACACATCTCCGGCTGCTCCCAAGCACAGCGATAATGTATGCGGCACATCTCGAGGGGGCGTGCCCATGAATATGTGGCACATTCCCATATTCAGCCAAGATGGGTCGCGCAGCTGCCCACAAACCATGGAGAAGTGCCGCACAAAGTTAGGCATGGAAGAACCATGCCTATGTCCTGGCCACCCACAGGCAGGCTGCTGTACTGCACACAGATGCACAGCAGCCTGCTCCCCCAGCCCAGTGCCATTCATCAATGAACCCCAACCCTGTTCCATATGTAGGGACCCCCCACCCTATCCTGAACCATGTTTGAAACATCATAATACCCCACAACCCTGTTCCATAGTGTAGGGACCCCCCACCCTATCCCGAACCATGTTCAAAACATCATAATACCCCACAACCTTGTTCCATAGTAGAGGGACACCCCCACACTGTCCCAAACCATGTTCGAAACATCATAACACCCCCAACTCAGTTCCATAGTGTAGAGACCCCGTTTCCCGTCCTGGTCCCCAAGCACCATCCGAATTGCCCCAAGAGCTATTTTCTATAGTGTAGTGGCCCCCCACCCCATCCCGAGCCCTTATCACCGTTTGACGTATAATAAGCAGTCAAATCATTTCCATAGTATAGTGGCCTCCCTTCCTGTACCGATCCCTGTTTGCATAATAAAAAAAGCATTGTCCCAGCCCTTTTCCACAGTGTAGTGCCCCCACTCCACCACTGACTGAGGCACCCACATCCCACCCCGCTCCCCCCCGTTCACTACATTATAGAAAAGGGCTAGGACAATGCTTTTGTCACTATGGACATGGGTTGGGGGATATTATGATAATTCGAACATGATTTGGGATGGGGAGGCGGGTCCCTATGCTATGGAAAAGGGATGGGTTTTGATGCTTCCTGAAATGGGACTGGGTGGGGGGCCAGGCCACCCAGCACATCCTGCCAGGTACATCCCTACAAAATGTATGCAAATACGGCCATAATGAGCATGCAAATGGGCCGTTTGAGCCTTGCATGCCTAATGGCTGCATTTGCATATTCTGACTGATTATTGGGAATCTGGGACTGGCACATCTGGGGATGCACCACGCATCCCCATTCCTAGTACTCAGACCATCCCCTGGGATGTGATGGCACATTGTCAGCCACCCCCATAGTGTCAGTGGCTCAGTAGATAGCACACTCGCCTCTGAGGCTGGGAGATCAAAGGGCTGTGGGTTCAGTTCCCACATCTGGCACTTGGGTTAATATCCCAGTACTGAAACTGTAGTGCTGCATAAGAGGGGTGCTGCACTTCTGAGGTGCCGTCTTTTGGATGAGACGTTAAACCGAGGCTCCATCTGCCTGGATTGGTGGTAGTTTAGGTGGATGTTAAAGATCCCGTGGCACTTATCAAAAAGAGTAGGGGAGTTTCCCCAGTGTCCTGGCCAAATTTCCCTCATTCACTAAAAATACCACCAATAGCTTATTCTGGTTCAAGGTCAGTTGGCATTCAGCTGTAGCCCCCTCCCCCGGGTCATGCCTGAAAATGGACAGGATTTGTCTAGTGCACTTACCCGGTCAAGAAAAAAACTAAATAGAAAATAAAAAAATAAAAATTTGTGCCACCCACTAGGATTGCTATATTGAGATGAGACACACGATCCATTGGGTTTGTGCATCTTGTCTGAATATTGTATTTTTTTGTGCCAGCCCATTTATTTGGGTAGCACATCTAGGTGTGCCGCACATCCCCCGGGGTTTGAAAATGGGGGCCACAAACTTTAGTTTGAGGTTTGTTTATTTATAATACATTGCATTTAAGTTTACTGTTAGCTGTTCTACACAATTGTAATACATTGACTAAGTTTACTGGTTCTTCTGCAGTAGAGGTCCTATCTGGTCAGTAGTTTTTTTATTTTTTTATTTTTATTTATTGAAAGTATCAGAATTACAAACCTTTCAGTCAGAGACTCATTTACAAAGACTCCACATCAACTGGTACAACCAGAGTACAGTTAAATATGAGAGCAAGTTTGCGTACTACGCAATATGACAGATTAACAACAGGTTTATATCACAGTAGGTAAAGAATACAGAACACATTGCATAGACATAGAAACATAGAAGTTGATGGCAGGTAAGGACCGCAAGGCCCATCCAGTCTGCCCATTTCTTTTCTGCCTTATGAATGTGCCATTGGCCTTTGCTCTGTCAATGGCCTATCTATTCATACTCATCTGTATTGCTCCTTTATGCCTATCCCAGGCCTGTTTGAAACCCTGCACTGTATTCTTATCCACCACTTCCTGAGGTAGGCTGTTCCATGCATCCACCACCCTTTCTGTGAAAAAGAACTTCCTCACATTACCCCTTAATCGGCCTCCCCTCTAATCTCATGCTGTGTCCTCTTGTCCTGCTATTTTTCTTATATTGAAACATGTTAGACTCTTTCACCTTGTTAATGCCCTTAAGGTGTTTGGATGTTTCAATCATATCACCTCTCTCCCTCCTTTGCTCTAGGGTATACATATTGAGCCCAATTAATCTTTCCTCATATGTTTTCTGATGCAGTCCCTGCACCATTTTAGTTGCCCTTCTCTGGATTGCCTCAATTTGGTTAATGTCCTTGTGAAGGTGTGGCCTCCAGTACTGCACGCAGTACTCCAGATGGGGCCTAACCAGAGTCTTGTAAAGAGGGATTATTACCTCCCTCTTCTGACTTGTGATATCCCTGCTAATACACCCCAACATCCTTCTAGCCTTACCTACTGCTTTAGTGGTCTGCTTGGATGATTTCAGGCCATTGGTGATGATGACGCCCAAGTCTCTTTCTTCCCTTGTGACTGCCAGCAACTCCCCTCCCAGCCTATAGGTGGCTTCAGGGTTTCTCTTCCCTATGTGCATGATCTTGCACTTCTTTGCATTAAACCCCAATTGCCACTCTTCTGACCATTTTGCTAGTTTATCCAGATATCTTCTCATTCTGCCCACTCCATCTGGATCTTAGTGTCATCTGCAAACAGACAAACCTTGCGCTCCAGTCCATCTGCAATGTCACTGATGAAGATATTGAAGAAGGACTGGCCCCAGGACTGATCCTTGAGGTACCCCACTTGTGACTTGCATCTCTTCTGACTGTATGCCGTTTACCACCACTCTCTGTTTTCTGCCCATCAACCAGTTTGCCACCCAGCTGACCAATGTCTGACCCACCCCAAGCCTACCCAGCTTATTAATCAATCTTCTATGTGGAACAGTATCAAAAGCTTTACTGAAGTCAAGGTAGGCAACATCAACTGCTCCCCCGTGGTCTACCACTCTGGTTACCCAGTCAAAGAAATCTATGAGATTAGTTTGACAGGACCTTCCTTTTGTAAACCCATGCTGTCTTGGATCCTGTTCTCCTATGGATTCCAGGTGTTGCACTATCCTTTCCTTAAGGAGTGCCTCCATAATCTTGCCCACTACTGAGGTAAGACTGACTGGTCTGTAGTTCCCTGCCTCCTCCCTGCTACCACTCTTGTGGAGTAGGATCACATAAGCCCTTCTCCAGTCTTCTGGGACATCTCCTGTGCTCAGAGACTCACTAAAAAGTTCTGATAATGGCTCTGCTAGTTCCACCCTTAGCTCCTTTAGTACCCTGGGATGTATGCCATCAGGTCCCATTGCCTTGTCCACCCTGAGCTTATTGAGCGCTTGTAGGGCCCTTTCTTTTGTGAAGGGACTACTGCACACATCCCTCCCTCCTGTGTCCATGGTGCTGAGCTGTGGGCCCTGCCCTACCTTCTCTTCAGTAAATACTGAGCAGAAGTATCTATTTAGGATAGATGCTTTTACATGGTCCTCCTCCTCACATGCCCCCTTATCCCCTTTCATCTTAGCAATACCCCCTCTGTACTTTCTCCTTTCACTAATGTATCTATAGAAAGTCTTGTCACCTTCTTTTACTGTTTGTGCTAGTGTTTCCTCAGTTTGGGCCTTTGCCTGCCTTACTGCCTTCCCTGCTTCCCTTAGGGAAGTTTGGTATGCCTCCCTATCTTCATCCTGCTGCACTCTCTTATATTTCCTGAAGGCCAGCCTTTTGGCTCTGACCTTTTCTGCTACTGTGTTTGAGAACCAAAGTGGTTTCCTTCTTCTTTTGCACTTCCTTTTCTCATTAACACAATGGGATGTTGCTTCCACTTTGCCTGTACCCCCTCACCTGTATTTCTTTTAGCCAGGGCTAGCTTAACTCTGTTGGCCATCTTATCAAAGTCAGCTCCACTGAAGTCCCATATTTTTGCCTTGGAATGGGATGATTTTATTCTAGTGGCCAAATTGAACCTTACCTTGTGATGGTCACTGGCACCCAGGTGACCTTCTACTTGGAGATCTGTGATCCTTTCCCTATTAGTCAGTACTAGATCTAGGATAGCCCTGCCTCTTGTGGGTTGTTGTACCAGTTGTTTGAGGCCCTCCCCCTGCATGGAATGCATGATGTGTCTAGTTCTGGCAGATGTCCCTGCTGGTATTGACCAATCTGTATCTGGCATGTTGAAGTCTCCCATTATCAGAACCTCACCTTTAGCTGTCATGCTTTGTATATCATCTAACAGTAACATGTCTATGTCTTTCTCCTGGTCTGGAGGCCTGTACACAACCGCAGTTCGTATGGCTGTCCCATTTCCTGTTTCCAGGGTGACCCACAGTTCTTCTGGCTCCTTACGTGTATTCTGAATTTCTGTAGCTTTGATATTTTCATTGACATAAAGGGCCACTCCATCCCCCCTTTTTGCACCTCGGTCTCTTCTGAACAGAACATAGCCAGGTACTGAAGTCTCCCAAGTGTGGTTACTGGTAAACCATGTCTAGCTAATGGCTACTATGTTCAGTTTAGCCTCTATCATTATTGCCTGCAGGTCTGGGATCTTGTTTCCCAAACTGCGAACATTTGTGTACATGATTTTCCATTGACCAAATTTCAGTGTGTTAGTTGTTGGGCAAGGTCCGGCGTTTCCCCTGTACAGCGTATGGGGAGCTGGACCTTTTTCTTTACCAGATGTTGCAAATGAACTACAAACATGCTGAACTCCTGTTTGACCACTAGCTGAGGGAGGGAGGGGTATTTTTCCCATTCGACGTATGGGATGCTGCACCCCTCTCCCCATTTGCTAGTTTAAATATTCTGCAAAGACGTCAAACTTCTGCCCAATGCACTGACTCCCTCCTTAGTCAGATGCAGTCCATCAAATTTAAAGAACTTTTGCTCCCAAAACTGTTGCCAGTTCCCTACAAATTTGTGTCCTTTTTCCTGGCACCAGCCCTTGAGCCACATGTTTAGCTTCCCTATCTCCCCTTCTCTGCTCTTAGGTCCATCTGCCCCCCTCTCCCAGACTGGCAGGATCTCAGAGAAGGAGATGCCGGATGAAATAGATGATAGTTTGTCAACCAGCCTGGTCAGGTGTTCCTTGGTCTCCACAACTGATCAGCTGGTGAGATCGTTAGTCCCTACCTGTACCAGGACATCAACATTTTCTCCTGCTTCCTGAACAATTTTAGCAATGCAGTCAGTGTCTCTCCATGCTGATGTACCTGGGAGACATCTGACCATTACCCCTGGCTGGAGATACGTATCAACTCCCCGAATCATGGAGTGTAGTATGATCAGAAGTTTTTTTGATTTCCTTTTTGCTTTCATTGTTTTTAGACACTGTACAGTAGGGGTAGATGCAAGGAGTAGAGACTAGAGGCATAGATCAGTGGTACAGGGCAGGGAGGAGTAGCGGGGAGAGAAAGAGGGGCAGGGCAAAAAACAACAAGAGGAAGGAGGGGTGGGCATAAGTGGGGAGGAGAGAGAGTAATGGGGAAAACAGTGGGAGGTGCATTCAGAGAAGACATTGTCTGACTTGGAGGAAGTTCAGGGTATAGTGGGTGACATAAAGAGAGAGACAGAGATGCTAGAAACAGTCACATCCACTGGCGGCAAGGAGATGTTGTTTGAGCATAATTTTGAAAGGGCCTAGTTTACAGACAGAGGTGATCTCTGAGGGCAAACCATTGAGCCTGAGAGGAGCTCTGTACATGAAAGTCCATTGCCCCATGGAGGTCCTACAAAATGGGACTAGGAAAGAGGCTTTAGTGGAGTTTCTGGTATGGCGGGATTCTGGGGCTGGAGTAAGAAGATGATTGGCAGTAGAAGGAAGGAGGCCACTATTAGTTTATTGCTTTCTAGCTCTTGCCATAGCATTCACTGTCTGAAATCTGCTCAGATAATAACTCCATTAGTTTCTTGGAACATACAGGGCTGCAATGATCCAATAAAAAGGACAAAGGTTCTGGCTCATCTTAAGTCTATACAGGCAGATATTGCCTTTCTGCAAGAAACTCACCTCACCCCTGCTAAACTCAAGAAGGCATGGGTGGGGGTAGTCTATGGCAGCTCATTCAACTCCAACAGTAAAGAAGTGTGAATATTATTTAATAAAAAATTGAACATTGTAGTGGATTCTAGCATTACATTTGCTGAAGGTAGATTTCTAATACTAAATATTAGGATAGATGGTAGGAGTATCTCCTTAGTTAACATATGTGCACCCAGTAGTAACCACTCTGCTTTTTTTTGCTATGTTGGCAGATAAAATTAGTAATGATGCTCATGGGGAATTAATTTTAGCAGGTAACATGAACACGGTCACAGATGTTTTTATGGATAGCACTTATGCAAAGCCAGTGGATCTTTTGGTGCTTCCAAGGCTGTAGTCATATTCTGCAGAGAATTTGGTCTCATAGACATATGGAGAATCATTCATCTGAAAGGACATGATTATACTTTCTTCTCAAACAGACTTGGTTCTCACAGTGGACTGGATTATATCTTTCTTGCTAAATCACTCCTAGCGGGTCTCACAACTAGTCAGATAGGCAACATAATTATATCAGATCACGCTACTGTTGCCATGGGCATTTCTCTAAATCACACTTTGACCTCAGAAAAAAGTTGAAAATTCAATAGCGGCTTACTAAAACATGGGGACTTCCCAACATCAGACGAAATAAAAGTTTTTTTTGAAATAAATGATAATAATGAGGTCACAGTGTCGACTTTGTGGGATGCTTTCAAGGCTTTCATAAGAGGTCGTATCATCTCACATTCCTCTCACCAAAAGAAGCTTAGAGAAAACAAGTTGAAGAATCTAGAGCAAGATCTGAGTAAAAAAGAGGCCTTGTTCAAATCTATAGGAGCTAAGAACCCCTCTTTGTACAGAGATATCATTAATTTAAACTATGCCATTAATGACAAACTAAACCAGAAAGCCGAATATGCACTCTTTCGTTTAAAACAAGCATACTGGGAGGCAGGGGAAGCTCAAGGTAAACTATTAGCACACAAATAAAAAAAATGTCTGAGGTCATGAAAGTTGCTTCCATTAAAAATAATCAAAATCAACAAGTTTTTATAACAAAGCAAATTCTGGGTGAGTTTCGAAACTTCTAGTCAACATTATACAAATCAGAAGGTCAGGATGGTCAGGATGAAATAGATCGATTTCTACAAAACATTAATATACTATCAATCTCGACACATGATAAAGATCAGTTGAACAGGCCCATCACACAAGCTGAAAGACATAAAGCCATAACTTCCTTACCCACAGCAAAAACACTCGGCCTTGATGGTCTTTCTGGGGAATTTTATAAGGCCACTGCTCTACAGTTAGCCTCCACTCTCCTAAGAGTGTATGAGAACGCAGGCTCTGGAAGTGCATTACCACCAACTATGTGGGAAGCCACTATTATCGTTCTGCCTAAGAAAGACAAAGACACCTCACAATGTGAGAATTATTGGCCAATTTCCTTAATCAATGTTGACTGCAAAATTCTGACTAAAGTAATTGCCAATAGATTACATTTTGTTATTCAGAAACAAATTCACTCGGATCAGGTGGGTTTGGTAACAGGGAGGTGGAGCTCAGATCAACTCCAGAAAGTGTTACGTCATACATGCAGCCCCAACTAACTCATTACACCAGTTGTCCTCTCCCTAGATGCCAACAAGGCATCTGATAGAATAAAATGGGAATATATCACCTCTGTCTTAGACACATTTAATCTGGGGGGGGGGCTATTTTTGTAACTACCATATTTCCCTCCTCCCCATACTAGCAAAACTCCAGAAACACCTAGTCCTCTCACAACTCTCCTTCTTTCTCGACTTCTTCTGCTTCTTCTAACCTTACCTGTCTGGATTTAGGAAGTCCCACTCCACTGCCACTTCCCTGCTAAGGATCACCGATTCCATTCTTACTGGTAGGAATAAAGGCCACATCACCTCAGCCATTTTTGTCAACCTGGCAAAGGTGTTCGACACAGTCTCACACTCACTCCTCCTGTCCAAGCTCTCCATTGCAGGGCTCTCTAGTGAGGTCACCAGCTAGTTCCACTCCTATCTGGTAGGCAGGTCCCAATCTGTCAGAATTGGCAACACCACCTCTGCCTCCCTCCTTGTTACTACTGGTGTACCCCAAGGCTCAGTCCTTGGCCTGCTCTTGTTCTCCATCTTCCTTAACAATCTGCCCTCTGCCTGCCCACACACATCCATTCACATGTATGCGGATGACATGGTACTGTATACATCTGGCCTCTTGTCCACTGATGTGACAACCAGACTTCAGCAGGACTTCAATGGTGTTCAGCTCTGGTTTTGCTCAAATCAGCTTTTTCTCAATGCCAAGAAAACTGTCTCCATGACCTTCGGCACAAGGCAGAGACTTTCTTGGCTCCCCTCCATCCCCACATTCCACACCCTGGATGGGACTTCCCTTGAGGCCTGCACCTCCTTTAGCTATCTCGGGGTCTGGCTTGACCAGCACCTTGACTTTTCTGTACATATCGATGCCATCCACAGAAAGCTTCACCACAAGTTAGGTGCCCTATACCGCAACCGAGATTGCACCCTGCTGCTGGCTCACCATGTAATTGTGCAGAAAATGATTCTCTCTATCTTTGATTATTGTGGCGTAGTCTACAGTGCTGTTCCCAAGTCCACCCTAGCCAGATTGGCCCCCCTCTTCCACTCCTTCTGTTGTTTCACCCTTGACTGTCCTCCCACCACTAATCATTATGTCCTCTACCGGACCATGGACCTTCCCTCACTTCAAAATTGGAGACAGTCCCACTGCACTAGGATCACGGCTAAGTTCTGGACTCAGTCCCTGCCCCCTTATCTCGCCTCAGCCCTAACTTCCCATGTACTCACTCAGGAACTATGACTCCCATTTCTTGTCTGTTTCACACATGTCCACCGCCGTGGGCCAGGCAGCCTTTAAATATCGCATGCCTAAACTGTGGAACTCCCTTCCCACAGACATTCGGCATGCCCCCCACTCAGCACCTCAACTCCCTCCTCAAAGCACACTTCCCCCCTCCACCTGCACATGCAACTAAGATATGTTTTAGCACTAGGGCCTAGCTTCTCCTTTACGTGATTGTAAATAAATGATGTATTTTGAAAGTATACTGTTTTGTGCTTCACACAACTACCTGCTATACTGCACTGGTTTGTATGTTTTGTCTGCTTGTTCACTGTGCACTGAATCTACATGCATTCTCCCCTATCCTCTACCCCCAGGACACATCGGAATCGAGCAGTAGTCTGCTCAGCATGCCTTCCTGGTAAATCTTTTAAATAAATAAATAAAATTATAAGTAAAAACTTTCCAGTACTCTTAGAAAAGATGGACACAGATTTTGTAAGACAGAACACAATGTTTCTGTCATTCTGGGGGAAGATTCAAGCCTTCAACATGATAATAGCCCCCAAATTCTATTATATGCTTCAACATCTACCTGTCCATATCCCACCCTGTTTGTATGATAAACTTTATAGCTCAATTAGGAAATTCTTATGGGACAACAGACCACCACGTATCTCTATGCAAAAATTACAACAGGCACGGAAACATGGGGCTTATGGTCTTCCTAACTTTAAACATAGGCATGATACATTCATCACAGCACAATGCATAAAATCTCTCTGGCTGAACAAGGATGGTGATGTCCTAGGGTGGGTCCAAGTGGAAAAGGCTTTACTAAAAGGATGTCACCCCAGGACTGCTTTGTTCACTGACATTACCAAACTGTTCAATTCTAATCCAATTCTAAACCAGGTACATAAAGCCTGGAAAACAGTAGCTTCAACACTAGAGTGGAACCCGGGAACTTCTTCTCACTGTCCATGATGGGGCAATCACATTATACAAGTTGACAATAAAAGCCTAAATTGGCCTCTGTGGGAATCTAAAGGCATGACATTTCTGGATGATATTATAGACCCATCCACAGCCGGCCTCATGTCCTTTTCTCAGATAGTGGCTGTATATAAACTTCCTCAGACCGAATTTTGTAGGTACCTGCAATTACGTGATATCCTTAGAAAACAAATAAATGCAGACATTTCCTTCCCACTGGTCCACACTCTGGACAAGTTATGCACAACAAATAATGGATACAAGAAACTATACACATTGATGTTAGACTCCAAATTGGATCTGTTGTCATCTCTATGGGATGCATGGCAGCAAGACATACAAGCTAATATATCTGTACAAGAATGGGAAGGGATATGGAACATGATTCTAAGGGCATGCAGGGAGGCTAAAGGTAGACTTATGTAGTATAAGATCATTCACAGATGGCATCATACCCCATGCAAATTGGTCAGATTGGGCCTATCGCTGGATGAGACCTGTTAGAGATGTAAGGCAGATAAGGGGACCTTAACACATATACTATGGTCTTGACCCCTTATTTCTTTTCTATGGGAAAATATTCAACTAATATGTGGGGAGGTAACAAAATGCAGAATTGATTGCTCAGATCAATTTGCGGTCCTTGGGATAGGTTCAGAATTAACCCAACTTTTGAGTCACCAGAAACTATGGCTACACATTGTTTTTATTACAGCAAAAAATTTCATTCTGAGGTACTGTTTGAGTTCGGAGGCACCGACAGTGAAGGAATGGCTACAGGACTTATACATCAGAGCTAGTTATGAAAGAATTGCATACACGAATATTCATAGGTTAGACAGATTCACGACCTTATGAGTACTTTCTTTAAATAACAATGATTTCAAATGAATGGTTGTAATCACATTATAAAATATTCTAGAGTTACTAATCTATTAATACTATACTGTTCTCAGATGATTTTCCTTCTTTAATCTTAAAATGTTTAGTTGGGCTACATTCTTAAAATAAATGTTTTATGTATGTTAATGTATTTTGTAGTTCTTCTTAGAAGTTTTTGCTTTGATTTCGGCATTGTGATTTGTGCTGCCATTATTGTTAATATTTTGCATATATGTATTTTCAAGCTTGGTTGTTTTAAGTTAAAATTCTAATTAACTTTGAATTATAAAAAAAAGGAAATGCTCATGTGAACCAAAAAGTTAGGGTTCATATCAGAGGCTTAGCCAAAAATCCTACTAAGCATGCTCAGAAAAAATTTTAAATCTTTATAACTCTGGAATGAATTAATATTTTTTTCATGAAACCTTTGAAAGGCACTACCTTGGCATAGGCTGCTTCTATCCTAAAAGTTTGTGGAAAACAATTCTGCGCCATTTAGGCTGTACACGAGAGCAAAGAAAAACATGTATTAAGTATATGGCACTTCATTAAGAATTGACATTCCGTATCTTGGAAACCGCACAAGATGCTGCACAAAACTTTCATGTCTTGAGACCCTGCCAGCCAGACCATGCATGCCAAATTTGGGGCTATCTCATCAAATGCCACCAACGTTATTAAGTTGTAAAAGTTGGAGTGTAACATTAAACTCCTTACTCAAGCCTAACTATGCTGAAGCTACCACACCAGTATAACATACTGTATGCGTGTATAAATTGCATGTTGCAAGGATGCATTTAAGAATGAAAACAAGAAAACAACAATTACTTGTAATTATGTTTAAATGCCATAATGTAATTGACACTAAAGAGCATGTACACAACTGAAATTAATATTAAGTTTTAAAAATAGTCATTCATAACTTTTTATATCTGAAAAACTTTTATATTTTCCATTTTTATATTTAGAAGATAATCTACATGGAGTAACACTGTATCTGGAGGCTGTCATATTGAGTTGTGTTTCCGACATACTTCATCAGCATTCAGACCTTACTGACTGTGACATCATGAGTGACCAACGGGAGCCACACTTCTTCAGCCACATTGGTCACTTGTGATGTCACAGTGTGTGCAGTCACAATGCTGATGAAGTATGAAAGGGACTAGAACTAGATACTGTAAGTCAGTTTCCAGGTACAAGATATTCTGTACATCATACTTGGCAGTGCTAGGTGGAAGATGGTCTGATAAAGGTAATGAAAAAAATACTTCTCAAATTAAAAGGAACTACTGGCTATGTTTAACAATAATAACATTTTCTTTCTGCTGTTTTAAGCACTACTGGCTCTTTAATGTTAGCGTTTTTAAGCAATAATGGAGATTATAATGGGGGATTTTCAAAAGGCGTGGATGCAGACACCAATGCATACCGCTCCTGTGTCTGCATCCATCCACTTATGTCTAGGCATCCTGGCTGCTATTTTCAGAAGTTGTGTTTGTTTATGTCAAAAAGTCTAAATTTGCAGCAGAAAATGGACGCAACTGCGAGTTGTGTCCATTTTGGATGCACTTGTGTCCGTGTTTGGATACAAACTTTGGACGCTGTTAGGCCAGCTAATAGATGGACTTGCAGATTTGAGGAAAAAGAAGAATCAGCATTTATATAGTGTTGTTCATAGAATGCATCCCAAAGTGCTTTACAAGCAGTGCTAGACTAGTAGTGAAGCGACTGAAAGTGTAGTGGTGGCCATTTTGCATATCAACACCCACACACAGCCTGGACAACCTTTGGATGCATTTCTGCTTTTAAAATAAAGGCAGATGCATCTTGGGTGGATCATTTTAAAAAACCCTGCTCATAGTTACATGCCAATTCACTTGTACTACAAAAATGTTTTGCAGTACAGTATACTGATGTGTACAGCCCCTTTGAGCTTTAGAAGCCCTAGTTGCTCAGATGGCCTTCTGGAGGAATACTGTGCTTATCTACTCAAAGTTAAGACTCTGCTCTTAACCTTCTAACACCGGCATCCCATTACGTGGTTCCTTCTTTGTGAGAAAACAGGTCTCTTTGCCTAGAAAGTGCTGCAGTGTGTGTGCGTGTGTGTTTGTGTGCGTGTGTGTGCATGTCCTAAACTGATAACACCGTGCTGGAGAGGTGATGTTCCTCTTTCTAAGAATGGGAGGGTTTCAAAGAAATGGGATTACAAAAGAACTGTATCACTGCCCCAGCCCGATTGCCTGAAATCAGCTGAAGCCTCATTCTCTTATGAAAGGTACTAAATAACTGTTAGGTTCGCAGCAACGTTCAGAGAAGGTTGAACTTGTGACACTGATGTCTGTGTTGCTGTTTGCTAGAACATGAGCAGCTCAGAATCATATGTTCTGACTGGATGAGGGGTGCATAGAACTAGAATGCAGAACGTTATGTGCTAGTAAGGCCCAGCCAGCCATTTTGCAGTTCATAGCATCTCTACAATGGTATATGTTAGTCAGCAAAAAAGTGTCATTGTGTTTTGTTTTGTTTTGTTTTTTTTAACAATTATGAGTCCAGTTGTCAGACACAGTTGCATGGACCACAAAACAGGGTACAAAGTGTGCCGCATTGCACCAACTCATGAAACTGCTTTACACAGATGACAGATAGGTACTGGAGCAAAGACAGCCCCCCCCATGGCAAAAACGTTGGAATTCAAATGCGGTATTCCAGTAGTTACTGAGTGCAAACCTATGTAGACTGGGTCTGCGCACAGTTTGGGCAGTTATTGCAAACTCATGTCTGTCTGTCTGTCTGTGCATGGAGCGATGCCATACAGAAGCATATCCAGTACATATACTTGTCCCTCTGCCCTCTCAACCTGCAAGTTAACAGTAATGAAGCACTGTTGGTCCTTCTGTTCAGCAGGGAAGAATGGAGGAAACCAGGGGGCAGGGGGAATTAATTAGGGCAGGGGCAGTGGGGGAGGGAATTGTAATGTGGCAGTATAGCCTAGATGTTGGAGTAATGAGCTGTGAATGAGCTTGATACATCCAGCAGACCTGGGTTTGATTCCCACAACCTCCACTTGCATACTGTGTGACTCTGAACAAGTCACTTAACCTCCCCAGTGCTCTCAGGTCACCCTTGAAAATGCACTTGTGCCTAGTGGGCCTTACTCGGCTACCAAAAGAATAAAATAAAAATAAAAACAATACAGCATAGGATCAGAGACAACTGCAGGAGTGAGTAGTGAATTAATGGAGGAGAGATTTGAGTGAGTGAGTGAGTGAGTTTGAGGAAGTAGCAGTACGAATGGTAATGAGAAGAAAGCCCTATGGTCTGGGGAAGTGGAAGGACAAGGCAGCTTGGCCTGCAGAGGATTTTATGGAGGAGAGCACAACAGAGCGGGGGCCAGAGCTATGAAGGGAGTGGTAGGTAGAAGTGAGGGTAATGGAGGAGGGAGGAAAGGTAAAAGGGGAGGGACCCAAGCCAGAATTTGGAGATGAAAGTAGCACAGTGACTGAGGTGCCTGACTTCAAAGGAGGGAAAGGAGAGGGAGGAGTAAAGGGAGCAGTGGTGGGTTCTAAGGGGAGGCAGCCAAGGGCAAAGTGACAAACAATGAGAAGGTCTGCACTGGGACAGGCAGTGCTTGAGTAAAATTTCAAATAGAAAGGTACAGAAAATCCAGCACTCACCAAAACCAACAAAAGCTGCTCACAGGAATATCAAATAGGTTCAAAGTTTATTCATAGTGCATAGTGCGAAAAACATCTTCCAGACACGTTTCGGAACAAACAGATTCCTTTCTCAATGGATACAGGTAAACAGATGAGACACCCTTATATACACACACTATGTCTGACATCATATTGACATCATCACAAATAGACAGAAGTGTTTAAAGTGACAGTGAGTTAAAATGATCTTTAGCACGTAAGACAAAAGAACTGCCGCCCATCAAGTTCTCGCCTCCTTGCGTTTAGTATTAGTTAATTATTTTTACAGACCATATCATCCTCTGTTCCCTACCTGATTCGCTCTATATCCTGTAGATTCTCAAGTTGTTCACTTAACAACCTGTCAACTTAGCCTGCTTTAAATTATGTGCCTGTATATTTTTACTTATGCAATCCCTGTTATTGTAATTATGTAACCTCTGTAACCTGATGTACTCATGTCTTTCTAGGCATGGAACCTCCTTATATCTGCATATGTACTTGTAACCATTGTAAATTATGTTATGCCCATGTATTACTACGACGTGGAACCTCTGTAAAAGAGCCTTTGGCTCAAAGGTACTTCCTAGAAATAAATAAATAAAAGTGGGGCTATAGCTGAAACCGGAGGTCTCTGATTACAGACTTCCAGTTTTGGCAAGGTTAAAGAGACTTGCATTAGTGAGCGGACCTAACCACTTGCTCATAAGAACTGGAGTAGTACACCTCTGGTGAGAGGTAGGACATTGATGCACCTTTTGTTAACTGTTACTTATTTTACTGGGTAAAAGCTCCTTTAGAGGCTGTTTCTTAAAATAACAACAACTGTGGGGCTATAGCTGAAACTGGAGGTCTCTGATTACAGGCTTCTGGTTTCAGCAGGTTAAAGAGTCACACTAGTGGGGGGCGAGCGTGTATGGGGCCATGCGTGGAGGCACGTGCAGAGACACGCATGTCTAAGCACGTGTCTCGCATGGAACCCATGACCAGAGGCCAAAATATAAAACATCTTGACAAAGGTACGATACTTACAATCTGTATACCAGTGTTCATAGTTGTGTTCCTAGGTAGCAAGGTACTAGCCAGCATCAAGAACATAAGCAAGGGCTTCATAACCTTAAGCACAAGGAAAATACTGACAACGTGTATACTGTGTAATTGCTTTTCAGTAAATGACAACTTGCTGTCCTATACATTAAAATGCAAACAATGTTTGGAAATAGAGATACTCAGGGCTAGGATAACTGAGCTCGAACATCAATTAAAACAACAAATAACAGTATGCACTCAGCACACACACAGACTATCTCTATACAAACTACAGAAAGTGCAAAGGCTCCCTTAGATAATAACCGGACTGATGCCACCTTAAAATGCCAAAGGGATAATGACAGTGATGATGATGATTCTGATTGGTCTCCAGTTCCGAGGAAATGCTCCACAAAAAGGGGTAAAAGGACAATGAACTTTAGTATCCCCCAGCATAATATGTTTGAGGTACTGTATTAGGCACAACAGACCCAGACACAAATACCCCTCTACAGATTTGTAAAAGAAACTGTCACCCCCACAATGGTGAACTTATTATCACTGATAAAACACTAGGTGATCAATCAAGTAGTCTCCAAGGGTTAGATGCAGAGACACTCCCCACATCTAATTCCAAAAATATAAGTGGAAACAGAGGGCGTATAACAGCATCAAGCTCATCCCTTACCCACTCCACCTCTCCCAATTTGAGACTGCCAGTCACAGAGGTGGCCACTACTTCTCTCTCAGAAGGAAATAATAATCTAATGGGTAGGGCAACCAATGACTGATCTTAGAAAAATACAGCACCCCCTGATGAGATTCAAGAAAGGGATAATGACCTATTGAGTCAAATGGACTACCAAGAAATTAACCCAACTAGCTCGATCATTGATCACAAAACTCCATGACAAGTACTGGTACTGGGTGATTCTATAATAAAATACATAGATCGCATGGTGTGTAATGGAGATAAAGCCAACCGAACCTGCTCTACCTTAAGGGGGGCCAAAATTAGAGATATATAACACATGGCTAAAAATATTCTTCCAAGCCTGGGAGATAACCCCCGGTAGTCATTCATGTGGGAGCTAATAACACCACAGTCACCCCATTGAAGACATGAAAACTGAGCTACAGTCCCTTGTGGATTGCCTAAAGCAATTTGGGTGTGAAATTTGAATATCAGAAATCCTCCCAGTTCCAAGAGCTAACAGAACTAGAACAGTAAAAATTAAACCATTTAATGAGTGGTTACGGAAATGGACACTCCAGGAGTCACTATCTTGTTTGACTCACTGGGGACAATTTTCCAACAACAATAGCTTATTTTGCTGGGATGGGTTACACTTAAGCAAATGAGGGAACCATCTTTTGGGTAAAGCAGTAAACATGTACATCACCAGTACTATAAACTAATGACAAGGGGGCATAGGAGCTCATCTATCATCCATTATCCTGTGACTAAATACAATAGTGAACTAAAGATTTTAACAACCAATGCTAGAAATCTTAATCAAACTAAAAACTGTAAATTACAAACCCTTTTCCACTTACATAAATTAGACATCATATGTGTGACAGAAATGTGGTGGGATGAAGCTGCATCTGGAACCAGCATCATCCCAGGCTTCACATTATTTCATAGAAATAGAGTAGGTAAAAGGTAGGGGGGGGAGGAGTATGCATCTATGTTGATAGTCAACTAGAAACATCTGAATTGTCTATTAATTCCAACCTCATTGATGGTATATGTCTCTGTGTAAAAATACCTAACAATGATAATTTAATCTTGGAAAACTTCTATAGACCACCATCAGCTAATACAACCTATGATCAGGAATTAAGACAAATAATTCAAAATATGGTAGAGCACAGTAACATAGTCATACTAGGTGATTTTAACTTACCTGGTATTGATTGGGATAAACTCAAAACTTCAAACCCCCAAGAAAAACTTTACCTGGATACAATATTACAGCTGGGGTATGAACAAGTAATTACGGAAGCTACTAGGGGAAGTAACATCCTTGATATGGTTGTAACTAACATCCCAATCCAAATATCTAACATCTCCCATCATCCTCCACTTGGGAATAGTGACCATAACTGCATCATGTTCAATGTTAATAAGCAATATGAAAACAGAAAGGAATCTAAAGTTAGATAATGTTATAACAGAGGAAATTACAACTATATTCAAAGTATTCTCAAATCCATAGATTGGTGTGATGTCTTAGAATCTAGAACTGTAGAGGAATGTTGGGGCATTATAAAAAAGTACATTTTTAGCCTCGAGAATAGATTTATCCCCATGAGTAGATACTCTAACTCTATGGGTAAAATCCCTCCATGGTTAATTAGGAAAGTGAAAAAAAATTAAAAAAAAGGAAAAAGCATACAAACTCCTAAAGAAAAACCCGAATGACACTAATAAAAATAGGTATAAGCAACAACTCAAACTATCAAAAAAAAAAATACAAAATGAAAAGAGTAAATTGGAATTAAAACTTACCACTAGCAAAGACCCAAAGGCATTTTATGCTTATGTTAATAAAAATACAAAGAATAATTTTATACTAGGCCCAATTATGGAGAACAATCGGGAGCTAAATGATTCACTGGGTAAAGCAAATGCCTTTAACAACTTCTTTGGGTCAGTCTTCTCCAAACGGGATACAATTGTAACCCCTGTGATACCCCTTGGATGTGAGTTTAAAAGATTTACGGAAAATGAAGTAAAAGTCACATTAAAAGATATAAAAAAGGACTCCTCCCCAGGACCAGACCATATTAATGCATATTTTGTACATGAAACAGCAGATGAATTATCAATTCCCTTTTCCATCTTGTTTAATAAATCTTTATCCACTGGTGAGATTCCATCTGACTGGAAATGGGCTACGGTGGTGCCTATATTCAAAAGGGGAATAAATCTGTAATCAACAACTATAGACCAATTAGTCTAACCTCAATAGTCTGTAAGTGCATGGAAAAACTATTAAACACTAGATTTGAGGATGAAATAGGGGAAAAAACATCTTGTGGGCCTTCAACAGCATGGCTTTACAAGAGGGAAATCTTGTACCAGCAACCTCATTGCTTCTTATGAACCAATCAGTAAAAGTCTCAACAGCGGTATACCCGTAGATATATTGCTGTTAGACTTTTGATAAAGTTTATCATGTCAAATTAATATTCAAAATGATATCAGTGGGCCTAAATCCCTATCTGGTATGGTGGGTCACTAGTTGGCTAAACTGTAGGAAATAACAGGTGCGCATATCTGACTCCTTATCTAGCGACACAAAGGTGACCAGTGGTGTGCCACAGGGGTCTGTCTTGGGACCCATGTTGTTCAACATTTTTATCAGTGATATGAATGTAGGTACTCAGTGCACAGTGTCAAAATTTGCAGATGACACTAAACTTAGTAGTGAAGTAGACTGCTGTTCCAAAAGTAAACTCTTGCAATATGACAAAAATAAAATCGCAGAATGGGCTAAGACTAATAGAATGGAGTTAAATGTGGATACATGCTCAGTGATACATCTTGGTAATCGGAATCCTAACACTGAATATTTCCTAAATGGTTGCACAATTAAATCATCAGAGTCTGAAACAGACTTGGGTATAAGAATGAATAAATCCCTGACTTCCACTAACCATTGTAGACAGATAGCACTAAGGGCCAATCATATCATAACCTCCATAAGAAAATATTTCATCAATAGAAGCAGTATGTTAAAACTATATAGATCAATGTTAGACCTCATTTGGACTATGCTGCTTCCTTTTGGTCTCCATACCTTAAAAAGGACACCTTGCTGATTGAGTCAGTCCAAAGGGGGGCCACTAAATTAATGTCTGGCATTAGTCACCTACCCTATACTGACAGACACAGAGAATTAAATGTATACAATCTCTCTCTAGCCGTAGAATTAGGGGGGACTTGCTGCTCCTCTTTAACATCCTAAAAGACCCAGTTAGTATGAATAAATATAGCATCCAAGGGGCTCTGAAACCAGGGGGGCTAAGATGTCATAAAAGACAATTACCGATCCCCAAATTCAATACCCATAAAAGAAAGAACTACAATATTTTACCTTAAGAGTGTGTAAACTTTGGAATCTGTTCCCAGACTACTTGGTGAGCATCACTACAATGGGGCTGTTTGAGAATAGTTGAACATAGGGAGAATCATCTTTGAGATGATCTCTCTGTGGGCAGGAAGTAGGATACTTGCTTTATTCCTGTGAAGTGCACCCTGTTTTGGGTGAAGCTTCTGGTGGATGGCATCCACATCATCAGAGAAATTGAGATGACATTTCATCAAGACCCCAAGGTATTTAAAGGAAGATGCATCTTCAGTTGCAACACCATCAAGGTTACGGGGGTAATCTAGCTAGTCTCTGCCTTGTGCCAAAAGTCATGGAGACCATTTTCTTTACACTGAGAGATAGTTAACTTTCCCAGAACCAGTGCTGGATGTTGGTAAAGCCCAGTTGGAACCAGACCATGAGGTCAGAGGCAGAGAGGGCTGTGTCATCTGCATACTGTACACATGAACAGATGCAGAGGAACAGGCAGGGGGAAATTCATTCAAGAATATGGAGGAGAGACTAGAATAGGACCAAGGATGAATTTTTACGGTACACCAGAGCAAACAGGGAGAGGAAGAGATAAGGTGTTGCCAATACAGACGGTTTGAGACCTGCCCTCAAATAGGAGTAGAACCACTCAACTGAGTAACCAGAGAACCTCACTGTCTACAGTTTGTCCAGAAGGATAGTATGGGGAACAGTGTTGTAGGCTTTAGCCAGGTCAATAAAAATGGCTGCAGTGACCAACCCCTGATCCATACCAGATAGGATGGAGCCAGTGAGACACAGGAGGGAGGTGGAGGCGGGGAGGGGCTTCCTAAAACTAGACTGGTAGGGGTGAAGAAACAGGAGGAATCAAGGAAATTGGAGAGCTGGGAGAGACCATTGTGTTCCTGGAGATTAGCCAGAGTAGGGGGAGGGAGATAGGGCAGTAGTTACCAGGGGAGGAGGGGTCACCCCATTTGAGAAAGGGGATGACTGTAGCCTGCTACTATGTGTTAGGGACTAAGGCAAGAGTGAAGGAAAGGTTTAGAAGGTTGGTGACAGGGAAAGCAATGGCAGGAGCAGAGAGACAAGAGTTTGGGGTCAAGACCATCAGGTCTCCAAGCTTTGTGAGGGTTTAGAGCCAAGACAACTTTCAGGGAAACAGATGGTGTGGTAGGGGAGAAGGAGAAAAGCTGAGGTGGGAAAGGAAGGGGAGAGTGGGTAGAGTAGGAGGGGAGGAAAGGAGATAAAAGGCACAGGGAGTGATAAAGGAGTTGAAAGATGAGGTGATAGTGGCAGAGTTATAACCAGGGTTGTCACCCACCTTGAAGATGGTGGGTGGGGGCTAAGTCAGAGGGGAGAAAAGGGCGTGATTGACCTTTCAGAACTTAGTGGAGTGGTTAGGGTTGTTCAGGAGTATGGATGCAAAGTAATAAGCCTTTACAAGCCTAGTAGCTCTGGTACAGGCATTGCGAACGGCCCTGTAACTAGAAAGGTCAAATGGGGAACAGTGGACTTTTAAGTCTGCCAGCAAGGTCATGTGTTCAATGATAGGTCAGCAAATCAGTTGAGATCCAGTGCAGGTGAGAACCTTTGACCCTAGTTTTTCTCAGGAAGGCACATTGATCCTAGACAAACAAGAACTTGGAAGTTAAAGAAATCGAGGACTGTGTTGATGTTTCTGGAAGCTGACATGGGGGACCAATCGGTATCCACTCGGTGAGCATGAAGGGAGGACAGGTCCACAGATCAGAAGGATTGGATCTATATGACTTTGGGGGGAGTTTGGGGAAGATATACCTTTCACACACTGTATGCCTTGTGATGGTCACTGAAGGCACTGGGGAGGGTACCACCATTTACTCTAAGATGTGAGTTTAAGGAGGGAGTGGTTGAGGGATTTGTGATTGAGCTGAGTAGTGCTATGCAGAATGCAAAATTGCACCAGCTGAGTTAGCATGGAGTGACCATTCTGCCAGTGAAATTTCTGCCAGAATTTCACTGGTTCTTCTGTGGCATTCTGCCTGCTGTGATCCACAGAATTATATTTCGTGGAACCGCATTTTTCCATGGAAAATCATTCTGCAACCATTTCCATGAAAATATTGAGAAAACGTTGTGGACAGCTCATTCCACATTTTTCTGCCACAGAATTCCACCATTCTCTTTCTGACTAAATTCTCCAGAATTTTGAAAATTCCACAAAATTCCATTCTGCCCGAATCTGAAAATTCCTCACAGCACTAGACCTGAGTGGGATCAGAGATTACTTGTAAGAGCTGGAGAGACTTTATGTTTTGGCATAATTTGTAATGGGAGGGGGACAGCCATATTAGATTCAGGTCACCTAGGATGAGCAACTCACCAGAGAAGGCATGTGAGGATATAATGGTAAGGAGTTCAGTGACTGATAAGGAAGATATGCCAGGACAGCAGTAAACTCCAGCAGTGAATATGGGTACTGAAAAGGGGAGGAGCATCTCATAGGCAGAAAGGGAAGAGTCAGACAACAGAGGTTTAAACTGGATACAAGAGAAAAGTTAGATGGCAACACCACCACCACCCCTCTTTGCACAATCCTGTCTGACGATGGAGAACCCTGGGATAGCAACAGCAGTATCTGGGATCTTGGTGGACAGCCAAGACTCAGACCACCAGCACATCAGGTTTTAGGTTAATCAAGACTGGTTATAATAGGTCAGTTTTCGGGAGGAGACTGCAGATGTTGACATGAGCCACTCTAAACCCTTTGGGGAAGGGAGACAGGGACGACAGGATAGGACCACGAATAAGCTCAATGTCACCTCCTACTGTAAGCAACAAGGAGACGAGGAGATTGAGAGAGCCTACAAGGCACTTGTGAGGAGAGGAGGAGGGAGGGAGGAGGGAGGAAGGGAGGTGCTAGAGGCCCCTAACTGCTTCAAGGTGAATTGAAGAAGAAGACAGGATGGTGCAACCAGGAAGCCAAAGGTATTGGGAGAGGGAGGGGAGACAAGAGGAAGAGACAGTGGGGGAGAGGGAGGGAGTAAGGAAGATGGAAGGGAAGGTGCAAGGGTAGGAAGAGGGCGAGGGAGGGAAGGAGGACAGGCTAGCTGGGGAGGGAGAGCAAGTGTGACAAGCAGCATAATGCAGAGCAAGAGAAGCAGTTGCCCTGGCTGAACTAGTACAGTACAAATGAGGGGATACCGCAACTACCAGTTAACTGAGCAAAACTTTGTAATTTTATATTGATGATCAAAGCAATGCAATCTGAGAGGTAAGGTGAGGTAAACAGCAGCAGTGCTATGAACTAGTACTGAACTAAAATTAAACAGCACTGGTACTATAAAGCACCTTTAAAACAAGTAATACAAATTAAACAGCAATGATTCTATAAAACAGTTCTATACATAGATCATCGATTATTAAAAGCAGAGGTGCTATGAGTCAACTCTAATTCTAGGTAATACAAATGATTAAAAGCAGTGTTACCATAATGCAGCTCTATAAACAGATATTACACCTTACTAAAAGCAGTGCTCTTGTGGAGTCAGCCGTTGCACATCTGAATTTAAATATTCTTGCAGCTTGGACATTATAGAATATAATTTAGCAGGTCTGCATATAGCACAGCCTTCTGCTATCTGAACTAGTGGAGCTGTTTCTTTAACTCAGCTGGTAGAGTTACTGTTCTTGGCATCTAAAGGCCCAGCGTGAGTTTAAAGGGAAACTCCACAAAAGCCAGAAAGTGCAGCAGCTGCTGCAGAAATGTACAATTAGGGCTTTTAGCATTAAATCACATTTTTAATTTACCAGCTGCATTTGTATTTTACTTTTAAAGAACCGTACCGTAGATAAAGTCTGCAGAGCCGCCTACAGCTATCTCACACACCCCAGGTGGCTTCCAGCATGTGGGTCATTCTAATGAGAGCTACCAATTCTGCCATTCGTTGGTAGACCTCATTAGCATAACCCACGTGCAAGAAGCCACCTGGGGTGCGTGAGACAGCCGCGGGCAGCTCTGCAGACATTATGGGCAGTGCAGTTCTTAAAAAGTGAAATGCAAATACGGCTGGGAAATAAAAAAAATTCAGTTGAATGCTAAAAGCCCTAATTGAGGATTTCTGCAATAGCTGCTGTACTTTTTGGGTTTTCTGGCATTTCTTAAGACTCTGGCCCAGATATTCAAAAGGATCACATACGCGCACAGGGTTGGCGCTAAGTCCGAAATTGTGCTATTCTTATATCTAGCAGGAGGCAGTTGCGCCACTGAAAACATGCTGAGCAACAGCGCAATGCAAATGAATGCATGCTGAACTGGAAGGGGAGGAACCATGCATACACTGCACAGCCCGATATTCAGCCGGGCTGTGCAGAGTTGTGCAGGCGCAACCCCAACCTGCGCCTGCACAACTTTGAGTCAAAAAAGGAGTAAGTCGAGGGCCACCCACAGGTGAGCTGCCGCATTGCAGGGCGCAACACAGCAGCTGCCACCTGTGGCTGGCCCTCAACCTCCTGTGCCCCCTGCAGCCCGATCGTGGGCAAAGTGTAAAACATCCACCCACCCCCGACTGGCCCGATCGCGGGCATAAGCTTCATCACCCCCACCAGCCCGATCACGGGCAGCAAAGTGTCCCCGAACATATCCCTGGTGGTCCAGTAGACCAACAAGCCTGATAGCGGGCTGAAGAGCTAAACCCCTCGAATGTATCCCTGTGGTCCAGTGGACTGATACACGATCGCGGGCTGAAGAGTTATAAACCCCCAACATATCCCTGGTGGTCCAGTGGACCGATAAGCCTGATCGCGGGCTGAAGAGTTATAACCCCGAATGTATCCCTGGTGGTCCAGTGGACCGATAAGCCCGATCGCTGGCTGAAGAGTTATAAACCCTCCCGAACATATCCCTGTTGGTCCAGTGGACCGATAAGCCCGATCGCGGGCTGCATAATGTGCAAAACCCCCTGCCCCCAAGACCATATCCCTGGTGATCTAGTGTCCCCCCCCCACCCACCCACGAAGCCCCACCACCCTGCTCCCCCGCAGCCAGCGGTGGCAACCTCCACCTGCCTGCCACCCGCCGCCTGCCGACTGACTGCCGGTAGGGCTGCACCCGGTGGTGCAGAGCAAGAGCCAATGGGCGTGCAGCCCATACCGTACAAGGCAGTCCAGATATGTGAATGAAGTGGGGCTTCGTGGGTGGATGTGAGGGACTGGACCACCAGGGATATGTTCGGGGTTATAACTTTAGCCCGCGATCGCGCTTATCGTCCACTGAACCACCAGGGATATGTTGGGGACACTTTGCTGCCCGCGACCGGGCTGGTGGGGGTGATGTAAGCTATGCCCACGATCGGCCAGTCAGGGGAGGGGGCTTTTACACATTTGCCCACTGGTTGTATGGCCGGGTCCTCGATGGCTGCTGCCTGGCAGGGCGCCAGGCACAAGTCCTCGGGATCGCGCGTATCTCCAGCTAAGATGGAATGCAAATAGACCATAAACAGATGCAAATGGCCCCCGCGCTCTTTGTATGAATTATGGCCCCATTTGCATGTCACCTTTGAATATCGGAAATTTGCGCATGGCGCAATGGTACTTGCGCCACCACAAGTTGAATGCTCCACTCTGACCACTTGCGGTGGCGCAAGTTCCACTGCGCCATGCACAGTGGCTGTGGCCGGGGGGTGATATTCAAAGGAGTTGCTCAATAGTGCAACTCCTTTGAATATCACCGCCACACCCCTGTGCAAGTATTTTGTGCAGCGCAAGGGCTTGCACCACAAAATAGCGCAGTTTGAATATCCGGCCCACTGTGGATGAAATCTAAGCCAGTGCTAGCAGGAGCCCCAGTACATGCATGTGACGTACATGTGTGCTGCACTTTAACAGTTCTATAAAAGGCTTCCAATACTGCTTAGCACAGCCCAATTGGGTTCTGCTGGAAACCCCCCAAAAAATCTGGCCATGAAAGGAAGTGATGAACTGTGTATGAGAAAAAGGCAATCTGTGCAAAGCAGCATCATCTAGTAGTGAAAGCAGTACATAACAGTAATAGGCAGTGCTTAGCAATTGTGAAAGTAATACTGCCATCTAGTGGTGGTCCATGGGATAAGTAGAGGGAACAGACATTATGGAGGTGATGATGATATGGGATGATTCACCCAAAGAAAAGTTAAGTAGTACTGCATGTGAGAAAAGGTAGTTGGTGCAAAGCAGTGGCATCTAGTGATGGGATATTGTATATGAGAAAAAAAGGCAGTTTGTGTAAAGAAGCAGTGCCGTCTAGCAGTGAAATCTGTGAATAACAGTCAAATGCTATATAGTCACCTAGTGGTGGCTCATAGGATAGCAAGCATGAAAGTTAAAGGAGTACTCTAACCTCCCAGTTAGGATGTATTTCCCCTTTGCTGAATGGTTAGCATTGCTGTCTTTTGGACTCAAGGTCCCCTAATTGATTCCCAGCAACTGCTGTAGGTACAGTGAAGCTCACCAGAATGCAATGCAATACTTTTGCAGTGGAGTGACTGCAGAAATCAAGGCAGTTTCGATGGCAGTTAATCCCTTTTGTCTTGCAGGAATCTGCAACACTGTGTGTGGCGGGCTCCACTGTATGTCTTCCCTAGGACTGGAGGCAGACATAACAGGAAGCCATTGAGGTCATAGTAATTAAGAAAGCAGTGCAACAAAACATGTTTATCCCAAAAAGCTAGTTTCAGGTACAATTAATAGAAGTATTAGCATACCTGTCAAATCTGATTTTCTAGGTACCTCTTATGCTGCACATCATAGCTTTTTTTTCCTTTTCTCAATCCTAACCCTTGACAGGTCTACAATGATAATTCTATGCCAAATGTGGAGACCATCTTTATTTATTGAGACAAAAATGAAACTGAAACATTTATAAAATACTAAAATATTGGTTGAACTTGAAAAATGTACCACCATGTAAAGACTGGAAGATGCCAGGAGTCGTTTACAGTGAAAAAAATGTGTGGTCAATTTTTTTGCCCAGTTTCATTGCACTGCTGTTTTAAGACTAGTGGCAGTCATGTGATTTGTTCTGTAATGTCTCTAGAGCAAAGCTGTCCAAGAAATCCCCAGTCCATACTATTCGGACTCATCCTTAAGGTTGGTGCAGGGGTAATAAAAAATTTTGAAGAAGAAATTAAGAAGCTTCAGTTTGAAATACTAAAAGACCCCTTTAACAATATTTTAAAGACCAAATTGAAGCAGACAAAATTGAAAGAAACAAGGAAAACTTTGATATGCTTTCTGACTTATTTAAAATTAAGCACAAGTTATACTTTTATGGAGATAAGACCAGCCGTATGTTAGCATATGCATTAAAAAAATTAAATGAGAAAAATACAATATCTGCAATTAAAAATGCGCAAGGTCACCTACAAATTTTGGATCAAGACATTGAAAATACATTTCTGAATCACTTTACGAATATTTATCATAGAGGCTACCCTCAAATTTAACAGATATTAATAACTATTTAGATCAACATGTTTAAAATCCTTAGAAACTAGTAACCAACCCTTCTCAGACAATGAAGTTATTTCAGCCATCAAATCACTGAAGAAAAAACTCTTCTCCTGGACCTGAAGGACTAACTTCTGAATGTTTTATTTTTTTTTTAACTAAAATAATTACTTTCCCCTTTCTTACATCTTCTTCAAGAAATGTTTACTGCTATACCATTCCTGAATCCCTACTGTATTCTTATATTATTTTAATACATAAAGAAAATAAAGATAGGTATTCCCGATAGCTATAGGCCTACTGCCCTTCTCAATACTGATCACAGCATTATTACTAAACTGATCAGCTTGAGACTATAGCCTTATATTTCCAGTATTATACTTATGGATCAGTATGGCTTTGTTAAAGAGCAACCAATCTTTGAAGAATTGGCAAGAGTTCAGCTGATTACATCTTTACTCCATCAACCTAATGAGGAGGCAGTATAGTGCAGTGGTTTAAGACTCAGAGCTGCAAATCTGGAGACCTGGGTTTGAATCCCACAGCCCCCACTTGCATACTGTGTGACCCGGAGCAAGTCACTTAACTTCCCTGTGCTCCCAGGTCACACCTGGAAACAAGCTTTCAGCTTAGTGTGTCTCTCCTGGTTAAACAATTGGAAAAAAGGAAAGAATCGCAATGGCCTTGGATGCTGCTTAGGCATTCTATTTATTATCATGGTGGTTTATGTTTCTATGTTTATTAAAATGGGGACTTCTGTCATATATTTTCCCTTATATTAAATTGATTTATAGTGCACCGACAGCCTCGCTTGAAATAAATAAATACCTATCAAATTATTTTTCATTGTATAATGATGTTCACCAGGGGTGCCCACTTTCTCCTATTTTGTTTATTCTATGTCTTGAACCACTGCTGAATGCTATTAGGAACAATCCTCAGACTAATGGAAATAAGATGGGTTCTGAATCGAGCTAAACCTTTACACAGATGTTATGTTACTGTTGCCAAATCCTGAATCTCTGTACCAAAAGTGCTCAAGGAATAGATTCTCCCAGCTAGCTGGTTATAAATTAAATCAAACAAAAACAGTTATTCTACCAATTACTCCAATATATGTTTACTTTGACAATGGTTCATCCAATGCAAATACTTACACAAGTAAAATATTTGAGCCTAACAATTACCAATAAAATAGAGAGTAGTATTCAAACACAGTAATACTCAAAGGATATGTAATAAATTGGCAACTAGTCTAGGGGGCTGGGAGAGCCTCTCTGTTTCTTTATCGGGCAAAATTGAATCTATAAAAATGATGGCAATGCTGCGTGTATTATTTCTGTACCACGCTTTAGTTAGTTAAAATAGTCTACAATGGTTTGAACAAGTAAAAATATTTTTTTATAATTCTTATGGAGAGTGGGATCACCTAGAATAGCTTGGGCAAAATCATTTTATTGAGGAAATTGGGAGGTATGGGCTGTCCTGACCTGGCTTCATATTATATACAGTAGCTAATAAAATGAAAACTGCTTTATTTATTTATGTATTTATATCTTTGATAACCAGGTAAGTGCACTGATCCAAAGGACCATTTTCAGTTATGACCTGGGCCACACACGTGGCACAGCAGCAGAGAAAATAACTTGATACATGTTAACAATGGACAGTAAAGAGCACATACAGCTAATGGCCAACAGTCATGAACTTGTTACAAAGAAGCAGCTGAAGTGCAGTACTAGCATTTTATTCACAGAAATATAACACTGTTTACAGTGTGAAGATACAAGCACCTCAACAGTGATAGTCTTATTTACAAAAACAGTATTTACAGCAGGAGCACATTAACGATAGGAGTAGTATTTACATCAATATATACAACAGACGCCACAGTGCAATTCAGATCCTAACAGTAGCAGATGGATTCCCTCAGCAACCAGCACTTTAGTTGCTGTTTGAAGGACAGGTGGAAAGTGGATGAGTGGATGGGAAGACGGAGTCTGTTCCACAGGGAGGGTATGGAGATAGAGAAAGCTTTGTTACCCATATTGGTGGAGACACAAGGGATGCCAGCGGAGGGACCAAGGATGCCCTGAGGGTCTGTGAGAGTTCCTTGCTAGACAGTAGTGGTGAATAAGGGGATAGATGGTGGTTTCTGAGTGAGTTGTCCACCAGGCAGCCAGTGGCATAATCAATGAGGCCTTGTAGTGGGAGCCATCCAAGGACCTGGTAGAGAGAGCAGTGGTGGGTAGAATAGGGAGCTTGAAGGATGAAATGACAGAAGGAGTTGTAAGTAACCATGAGCGAAGGGATGAGGAAACAAGGGAGTAATCCAGAGAGCAGTAGTTGAGGAGGGGTAGTAGGTTGCCCTGGGCAATGGCAAGGCTTGCCTCAGCAGATAGAAGGTGTTTAACGTGGTAGGCAGCACCTAGCTTTTGCTGGATTCTCTTTACAGTATTGTTAACATGCTCACAGAAAGTGAGGGAGGGATCAAGTGTAATACCCAGGTATTTAAAACAGGGGACGTTTTCTAGCGGAGGGCCTGCTGGAGTGAGCGCGGCAGTCAAATGCCAAGAATAAAATAAAAAATTGAGAAGGTTTTTATAATACATTACCACAATATTTAATACATTTGGAAATTAAACATTTCCTCATTCAAAATATAATTGCTTTCCCCACTTCCTTTCAAAATATTTGTTGTGACAGTTCTAGCAATCAAAAGGTAGAACCGCAATATGAAATTCCATCATTTTGTACTACTTTTCTCAGCAGTTAACAACACTAAGATCTGGTCCAGTCATCATAAAATTACTACAAATTCCATTATTTTATTTTATTTGCAATTAATCAATCTTATTTGGACTGATCTAATCAGAGACTGTTTTTTTTTAATCCTGGGATGAATTTCAATTATTAATAAAAGAAGACATAGTCCAGTTATGTCTACCATATTTTATACTTGAAGAAAAATTAAAGAAACTGAAAAATGAACTATAATTGAACAGCAGTGACATGGGGATTTCTCTCAAAGGATATATCAGAATGCATAGCGTTCAACAAAAGTATAAGTTTCATTACATAATTTTATCAGCATTTAATATTGGGGCAATCTAAAGAGGAAGAACCTTACAAAAATATGAGGGAAATGGAGTTCATCTCCAGGTATGAAAATTTTGGTAGAAAAATGAAGGTCTCTTAGAAAATGTTACCATTAAAATGATTAGTTACGGCAAAACCTGCTTCATACAATTTAACATTTATGATAGAGCTTATTATACCTCTACAAAAATGTTGCACGTTAATGATAGACTAAAGAGATTATGTAGACATTCTTGTGGACTTATGATTTGGACTTGCTCTTCTATTAACATTTGGTGGGAAACAACCAGAAATGCACTCCACAAAATTTTAAATATACAAATCCATCTTTCATTTTTTTTATTTGTAGTTAATGATTGTACTGGTGTTGCATTTAACTCATATATACAATTAATTAATATTTTAGGATCTTAGGCTCCTTAGCAACTAAAACAACTGGACTTCTCCAGCGCTGCCAGATTTCAATGTGCCACATTGGTTACATATAATTTGACAAACCTTAACTCTTAAAAGACTTACAGATCACTCCTCTCCTGACTTAAACTTAAATCAGCCATCATGGAATCAAACTGTATAGCTATTAGCCCCAATACTGGAAATTCCTTAAAATGGCTTAGACTTATTGTATACCTGTTAGACTAACTAACCCATGGTAATTATTAAGATTTAATTTTCATTTTCAGTTTTATGTTTTGTTTTCCTTTAGTATCTCCTTTTCTTCTTTATGTTATTAGAATTACTATCTATATTTAGATTGTAATTATTATGTTGTTATATTTTCTTCTGTATGAATTAAAGAAATACAATAAAAAGATACATAAAAAAGGTTGGTGTGGGAGTGAATTCTAAATGGAAGACACAATTCCAGAAGATGAACAACCATGGCACACACATCCACAACTCATCAAGTGTGCATTGAACTGTATTCACTCCCATTTCCTTGCCACCCATATCCAACGTTTACACCCAAAAGGACTTCCTCAGGTGTTCATTGTGTTTCTGTATGTAAGAGACTGCTCTTAATACACCTAATTATAGATTGAGGGAGGGCTTCTGACCAATTGGAGCATTCCATTCCTCTGCACGTGAGATACACTTATTCTGTGAAGAGTTTCTCATGTACAGGTGCACTGGAAGTGGGAACATTTGGATAAGGTTTTTTTTCTATTATTTCTTTATGCTTCTGGGGAGCCTGGCAGGAGGCTCTGGTCCCTCCCTCGGAGGGACTTGGCTTCTGGCTCTCCATTCCCTGCCCGACTTCACCTGCAGTTCCCTACCACTTTCCCCCTGTGACAGGGCCGAAGTGAAAGGGGTGCAGGCTTTCCCTCACCCGCGGAGCGAAATTCAGATATCTGGGGAGCCGGGACGGGTGCATGAGAGCCATCATGGAGCCTGCCTGCTACTTTTTCCTCTGTTTTTCCCTGCCGCACCGACGACAGCATGCATCGGCAATGTGCCTCACAATTTGCATCTTCTTCAGCCACCGTCAGAGGGAGATTGACAAGCAGGACTGCAATCTCTCCCTCCCTGAGAGAGGAGAGCAGTGCTCCTACCCTCTCCTCTCTACCCTGCTGACCCCCGGTGGCCCGGGCTCATTCCTGATCCCAGTTGCTGCCATGGCATGAGGTGTGGCATCCAGCGCTTCAACCCTCAGTGCCACCGGGCTGGCCCATAGGTACGTTCTTTTTAAATTGTAATATGTTTTTGATCCATCTCGACCAATAATATATCAATATCACCACTGAGACCAGTCTTACAGTTGTAAGAGTGATCTAACCTTACATCCTTAGGGTATCAAAACTGCTGACTTTTGGTTTGTAGTTCTCATCCTGTAAGAATACTTGTGAGACTGGTCTTACAATCATAAGAGTAGTTTTAGCATTGGTATTAACATTCAGTATGAGTCAGTGAACATCAGACAAGAAATGCAGTTCATACTTGAAACTCTCTAGGGGCAACATACTCCACAATCCCTGCAGCATTAATTGAAATATAAAATTTCCAATCAAAGATTGCAGTGGATAACATACAGGAACATGAAGTGCCTGATGAAGCCCTTTGGGGTGAAACATTGGGTGTAGGCTGCAAGGAAATTTGAAGAAATACAACTGTGTAACAGCCCTTTCCCTAATAAGGGGAGTGGTTGTTACTAATCTGTCCATCATGACTCTGGATGCCACAGAGCCTATATCCTTGCTGTGGTTGAATGGGGGTGGAGCTTAGAGTTAGAGTATAAATAGGAGGTTTTGGCAGGTAAGGTGGAAGTTGGGATGGAGGTAGTACGATACGATCAGGCTTAGAGATAGCAGACCGTGTCTATATCTTAACCGGTGTGTGGGTCTCCTGGGATGCAGTGACAGGATCCAAAGTTCTTATCTCATTGGCAGGATATTGGGGACAGAGTGGTATGGAACCTGGAGGACATTGTGGGGCCATTGTAGTATTTGAGGGGCCCAGGCTCTGCAGGAACTCCCCTATTTGGAACAGCCACCAAGCAGGCCATGTTACTATGTAAAGAGTAAAGGGGGTACAGATGGCAGAGGGAAACTAGTAGTTCATGCCCTTTTCTCCCCTCCTGCCCAATCCCCTTCCCCTGTCCTAAAGATAAGTGATACCACTGTCTCTGGCCATGCTTCTGTAGTTATGGAATTCAACACCTTCTTTACCACCTATGCGTCTACCCGTCTTGCTTCACTACCCCCCTCAGTCACTACTGTGTCGGCTCCTTCTGCTCCTTCTCCTTCCCCTCCACTCTGTTTCTCCTTCTCACCGGTATCCATCGATGACACCCTGCAGGCCCTGTTAGCTCTTAACCCCCACAAAGGCAAAAACCATGATGGGCTAGACCCCAAGCTTCTTCACCTCTCTGCCCAAGCCATTGCTCTTCAGTTTACTTATCTTCTGAACCTCTTCATCTCTCTGGTTATTATCTCTGCCACTTGGGAGCTTGCCATTATTGTCCCTCTTCCTAAGCGTGGTGATTCTTCTAATCCAGGTAATTACTGACCAATATCCCTATTCCAAATTCTTGCAAAACTCCAAGAGCACCTGGTACTGGCTCAGCTTTCTCCATTCCTTGATTTCTCCTCCTTCTTCACCCCTTTCCAGTCTGGTTTTCACAAGTCACACTCTACCACAACCTCCCTGCTCCAGCTTACTGACTCCATTCTCTCTGGCATGGATAAGGGCCGCATCACCTCTGTCATATTTGTTGTTCTAGCCAAAGCCTTTGACACTGTTGCGCACACCCTACTTCTCTTCAAGCTGGCTGCAGCTGTTCTCTCTGAGTCCACCATTAGCTGGTTAAGGTCCTTCCTCATAGGTAGATCCCACTCCATAAGGGTAGGCAACTCCCCCCCCCCCCATCAACACTGGTTTTCCTCAAGGTTCAGTACTTGGCCCAATACTCTTCTCAATATTTCTGAATGACTTACCTGCTGCCTTCTCAACTGCAGATATCCACATGTATGCGGATGATACTGTATTGTGTTTCTTCAGTACCTCCCCCGCTGAAGTGGCTTCCAGTCTTCTACTGGCTTTTGATTATGTCCAATGCTGGTTTCAATCTAAACAACTGTTTCCCAATGCCAAAAAGACTTACCTCTATGACTTTTGGCACCAGCTAAAGGCTCATCAGGCTTACAGCTACCCCTACTTTCCACACTCTTGATGGTTCCCTATTGGAAGATGTCTCCTCTTTTAAATACCTCAGACTCTGGCTCAGTAAGAACCTAGACTTCTCTGGGTATGTGGATGCTATTCAAATAAAGCTTCATCCCAAACTTGGTGCTCTTTACAGACACTGTGGATGTACTCCCCTCAGGCCCATCAAGAAATCATCCAGAGGATGATTCTCCTGGTTTTTGACTTTAGAGACACGGGACTGGATATTCAAAAGGGTTGCGCCTGCGTAAGTCTGAAATTGCGCCATTCTGCCATATTCAGCAGGAGGCAGTTGCGCCCCCCCAAGTCAAGCTGAGCAACAGTGCAATGCAAATGAATGCATGCTGAACCGGAGGGGGAGGAACCATGCATAAACTGCACAGACCGATATTCAGTGGGCTGTGCAGAGTTGTGCAGGTGCAACCCCCAACCTGTGCCTGCACAACTTTGAGTCAAAAAAAGAAGGCAAGTGAGGGCCACCCACAGGTGAGCTGCCACTGCAGGGCGCAACACAGCAGCTGCCACCTGTGGGTGGCCCTCAACCTACTCCCTGTGCCCCCCTGCAGCCCAATCATGGGCATAGAGTAACCCCTCCCCTGACTGGCCCGATCATGGGCATATGTCAAAAATACCCCCTCCCCGACTGGCCCGATCACGGGCATATGTATAAAACAGCCTCCCCCCCCCAACTGGCCCAATCGCGGGTAAAAGTTAAAAATAAAGCCCACCCCCACCAGGCCGATCGCGGGCTGCAAAATATTCAACACCCCCATTCCCAAGAACATATCCCTGGTGATCTAGTGGCCCCCCACCCACCCACCCATGAAGCCCCACCACCCCGCTCCCCGTCAGCGGTGTGGCGGCAGCATCTCACCGCCTGCTGCCCGCCGCCCACCGACCTGACTGCCGGTAAGAGCTGCACACCCATTGGTGCAGAGCAAGAGCCAATGGGCATATACCCGATACAAGGCAGTCCAGATATGTGAATGAATTCATTCATTCACATATCTGAACTATGCAAATTTAGACTCCTACCATTAGCTCTCACTCTGCTCCAATCGCAGCCAGACCAGTCAGCTCGGCGGGCAGCGGGCGACAGCGAGGTGGGATGCTGCTACCTGCTGGCTGATGGGGGCGGGGTGGTTGGGGCTTCATGGGTGGTGGGGTGGGGGCCACTAGATCACCAGGATATGTTCTTGAGGCGAGGGGTTGGAACATTTGCAGCCAGCGATCAGGCTTAGCGGTCCACTGGACCACAGGGATATGTTCTTGGGGGTGTGTTGGAACATTTTGCAGCCCGTGATCGGGCTTAGCAGTCCACTGGACCACCAGGGATATGTTCTTGGGGGTGTTGGAACCTTTGCAGCCTGCAATCGGGCTGGTGGGGGTTGTACTGTACCACGTTGCCAGCGATCGGACTGGTGGGGGTACTTTACACTTAGCCCATGATCGGGCTTCACGGTCCACTGGACCACCAGGGATATGTCCTTGGGGGTTGACACTTTGCTGCCCGCGATTGGGCCAGTCGGGTGGGGATTTTTACACTTTTGCCCGCGATCGGGCTGCAGGGGCGTCGGTCCCCGATGGCTGCTGCCTGGCAGGGCGCCAGGTGCAAGTCCTTGGGGATAGGCGCACCTGCATGCTAATGGCATGCAAATGGGGCCATAAATAGATGCAAATGGCCCCCCTGCACCTTGCATGAATTATGGCTCCATTTGCATGTCACCTTTTGAATATCGGAAATTTGTCATGGCGCAATGGTAGTGCTCACCCGCCTTCAATGCTCCACTCTGACCAATTGCGGTGGCGCAAGTTCCACTGCACCATGCACAGTGGTTGTGGTTAGGAGATATTCAAAGGAGTTGCTCAATAGCACAACTCCTTTGAATACCGCCCCGGCCACACCCCTGCACAACTATTTTGTGCAGCGCAAGGGCTTGTGCCACAAAATAGCGCAGTTTGAATATCCAGCCCACAGTCTACAGTGTCGCCCCTAAGTCCAACCTTGCCAGACTAGATACCTTTTTCCACTCCTTCTGCCACTTTGCTCTTAACTGTCCTCCTCATACTCACCACTGCGACCTCTACACTGCTCTCTCATGTCCACCACTCTAGGCCAGATGTCTTGCTCATTGTGTCTCATTAGTAGGTAAGTTCTGGCTGGGATCCCTTCTGTCCTATCTAAATGCACTCCTTTGCATGCCCTCTTCTATCTCCTATTCCCTCCGCATCTCCCCCAAGAGGACTTTAGCCCTCCCTGTCCATAATTCCTCTTCTGGTAGGGCCGCCTTCTCCTATCATTTTCCTAAACTCTGGAACTTGCTCCCCATAGATATCCACTCTGTCACATCCACTAGTTCATTGTCTTGTCTCCTCCACAAATATATTTCCCCTCTCTGCAAATGCTCCTTATCCTTACTTCTTTCAATACTTTATTCCTTTTTTTGCTTCCCTTCCTGTTTCTCTTCCCTAGTCTGCCTCCTTCCACATTTTCATTTCCCCTTCCCTCCCCTTCCCTCATCTCCCCTTACTTCCTTCAATATTGTTTCCCTTTTTCTTGCTCCCCTTCCTAATTTTCTTACCTGTCCTGCCTTCTTCTCTTACTTTTAATCCCCAACCCCTTCCCCTCTAATAATGTTTTTTAAGCTGCTATACATGCTTATGTGTGTGTAGTGTCTTCTTTATTACATACGATTGTGTATGTACTTCACACAGACACACACACACACATATATATATATATATATATATATATATATATATATATGATATATATATATTTTAGATGGATATTTGTAAGCATAGAAACATAGAAGTGGACTGGCAGATAAGAACCGCAAGGCCCATCCAGTCTGCCCATTTTTTCTACCTTACGAATGTGCCATAGGTCTGTACTCTGTCAATGGCCTATCTATTCATACTCATCTTTATTGCTCCCTTATGCCTATCCCATGCCTGTTTGAAGCCCTGCACTGTATTCATATTCACCACTTCCTGAGGTAGGCTGTTCCATTCATCCACCACCTCTGTGAAAAAGAACTTCCTCACATTCCCCATTAATCGGCCTCCATCTAATCTCATGCTGTGTCCTCTTGTTCATGTTCATTCTGGCTTATTGCATAGTTTCATTTATATTTAGTATTCTTATACCCTTTTGTTGTTCAACTGTATCTTATGCAGTTTTGTTACACTACTTCAGTTCATGTTATTCTGTACTTGCTATGTATAATGAATCCCATTTTCCCCTCCTCCAGGAAGCTTCTGGAAATGAGCTCTTTGAAGCTCATAATGTCTTTCCTGTTGAAACTTTTCAAATAAATATATAAAACACCTACAGGGACTTTGGACTTTACGGACTGCACATAAACATATGCAGCCTCCTCCCCAGGTTTGCTGAGTTTGAAGCTCTTATACTCTCCAAAAACCCCGAAGTGATGGTGGTTACTGAATCCTGGCTGACAAGTAAGAGATTGGGCATTGAAACTGCACTTTCCGGGGCACTGTGTAGCATGCATATGGACAAGATGTGCTTTAGGAGAGCTCTGCACCTAAGGAAGATTTAAACCATAAAAATCTATATTTTACTTAAGCAAACCAATACTCATAGTACAAGAGCAGAATCTACTGGTTTTGCTGAACAAAAGCATCTATTTTTTGAGCAATAGGTTGCACCAACAAAGCCACTGGAGCCGGCTGGAACAATCAGCCACCAGCAGAGTCGCAATCAGCGGCCGGCTCTCAGTGCTTACCCGGGATGGAACCCCCATGGAAGGCCTTACAAAAATCAATGCAGGCCATTGATAAAAAAATCGAATCCATCCTGACTCGACTGATGGAACAAGATGTCAAGACAGACAACAACACCAAAGTGGCCACGTCAGCCAAATTAATGGCTACAAAGGCCCCGGCCACTACGAGCAAATTCATCCAAGAGTCATCTCAGCTGAAATACCCTAGGGGGGCTATGGAGAATACACAACAGGCCCCCAATGTCTGCATTGTGGGCCTCCCTGAGAAGAGTGAGGGATAAGATCTTTTAACCTTTCTTCAAAACTGGCTTCCAGAAACTCTTAAAGAGCACCTTTCCCAGTCCTTTTGTCTTTCATGCATAAATTATCCCTTCTTGCATTGATTCTGGAACTGTATTTCATTCATGTCCTCTGCAGTTAGTTTTTGCATTCTGAGCTGCTAAAAACTGCAGGGTGTACCAGAGCTTCTGTAGCAAGCTTGGTGTTTCTGTGGGCAAAGGGCTGTACTGCTGACATCACCATAGGGAAAAGGAGTGACTCATACTGTGCTGTGTTGTGCCGTGCTGTGCAGTGCAGTACAGTGCAGTCACAGACGTTTTGTAAGGGAAAACTACCAGTACCCAGTGCACATACTGTATTCCACCTTTCCCAAGACAACCTGTTAGCAATGCATTATGCCAAAATCTAAATGCCTTGTCAGTACGTTTTCTGTAAAATTTACTTACTTCTGCCTCTGTACAAAAGCATAAGGATTGAGAGAAGTTCGAGTTGCTGTCAGCACCTTTCCCAGTAATTTTGACTTTCATGCATAAATGACCCCTTCTTGCATTGATTCTGGAATTGTATTTCATTACTGTCCTCTGCAGATAGTTTTGCATTCTGAACTGCAAAACTGGTGATGTCATCGGAACTAGCAGCCCAGCAACTGAACAGAAAAGGCAAGTGCAGCAGAGCTAAAGCAGGGCTCAAAAACAAATCAAAATTATGAAAGGCAAAGTAAACCTTGGTCAAAAATAACAAATGCACACACACCCTTTCAGGTCTTGTACTGCATATAATGACTACAAGCTGTAACGTTTTGGACCGTCATGATAGGTGCTCTTTAAGGTGGACTCATCTATACAGCAAGTACTTTCCTCAAAGCCTATCATAGTTCCCCCAGGGCTGCCGCAAAACATAGTGACTTACCTTGGACAATTCTTCTGGTCATGTCTGGAGCTCCAGTCCATTATCTCATCCTACAAGCAACCAGAGGGTCTGGATCTCTTCATTTTCAGGGGAAAACTATCCGTTTCTGGATGTCTCATTTGCTACCCGGTCGAGAAGATAGAAATTCAGTGGGGGTCTGGGAAAAGTTGAGGAGCCTGGGGGTTGCCTAATTGCTGCTTATGCCTGCGTGCCTGAGGATCAATTATGGCAAGCACGCCTTTCAACTCACAGACCCGGATGGAGCAGGCAAGAAAGCGGAGGCCATTGCCAACTAATCTGACTGCTCCAAGCAACCGGAATCTTCCGACTCCGACGAGGCAACTTGAAGAGGGCTGGTATCAATCGGGACTTTAATACTGGCCTACTGAGGCAGTTTAATACAAATAAAATAAAACAAAAAGTGTTTTTCACTGCTAATATGTTTACTGCCTTGCTAGTGTTTGCTCCACTGGTATAAAACAGCCACCTACTGGATCTCATGGAAGGGAGCTAGATCGTATATTACTTGAGTGAAATGATGTTGATTTTACAAATGTTTAAAACATAAAGGTTTAAGTAGCTTTTAACAGCTTTATCATCAGAGGGTGCTAGAGTTTTGTGCCCTAAGCACTGTATATATTATGGATATCGTGTGTTTGGTTCGGGGGTCACATCAACACTGGTTGTTGTGCTACAATCTTTGGATTTTATGATTTTGCTTGAATGACCACCCAAAGTTCTGTAGGGTGCAACATATCACGGAAAATATCTGGACTTGTTACATGTGGAAAACCCCAACATTCATATTTCAGGTTGCATAGCCTACCTTTTACTGCTACATTTGATGTATCCAATTGAATACTATGAGAGCTCTTCCATGAGTTGGTTGTATGTTATTGTTTTAATCATAAAAGCAATAAAATACAAAAAAAAAAAAAAGAAAATGCACTTCCTTCCTACATCGTCCTAAGGACAGACTGCGCCGGTAAGCATGGCACAGGTGCCTTCCCTACACTGAGGATCACCTGCAAGCCTCCCTGCTCCCCACCTATGCTAATGGACCATCATGCGAGTTCATTGTTGCCAATATCAGGCTCAGCCATTGGAAAAAACTGATTGTGGCAGCTGCCTACGTCCCCCCAGTATGGTTGACCTTGCTTTCGACTCTTTTGTTGAACAACTTTAACAGACTGAACATAGAAACATAGAAACATAGAAAATGATGGCAGAAGGAGTCAATCTAGTCTGCCCTTGATTGATTTTCTCCCCCATAATAGCCTTGCATGTCAGGGCTCCCCTGTGTCAATCCCACGCTGCCTTGAATTCCCCCACTGCCTTTGCCCCCACCACACCTGGTGGCAGGTTATTCCATGTATCCACCACTCTCTCTGTGAAGAAGAACTTTCTGATATTGGTGATGAACCTCCCTTCCCTTAGCCTCAGATCATACCCCCCAGTTCTACTGCCCTCTTTGAAGTGGAATGTATGGAAGCTGGCACTGGTGACCCCAGTATATATAAGTGGTGATTGGTCGTGCACTGCCAATTACAGGCTCATTTCAATACTTTTCCCTCTCTGTAAGGTGCTGGAGAGGAAGGTAGCAGACCAGATCACAGACTACCTTCAGAAATATAATTTTCAGTGTCCCCAACAACACAGCTTCCACAAGAACCATAGCAGCACTACCGCCCTGGTTGACTTCTCTGATTATGTTCATAAGGCCATGGACAGTGGTAACCTTGTGGGATCTATATTTATAGATCTCACCAAGGTTTTTGACACTGTCAACCACTCCATCTTGTTAGAGCAGTTGCTAGCCATGGGGTTAGCCACTGGCCCAGTCAGGTGGTTTCAGGACTACCTGTCTCTCAGGGCACAGAGTGTCAAAATTGGAACAGTCATCTCCAGTACTACACAAGTTAAACTCAGTGTCCCTCAAGGGTCCATCTTGGGGCCCTTCCTGCTCAGTTTATTCCTGAATGCCCTTCCTGCGGCTTGTAAGGGCAAAATATTTTTGTATGCGGATGATGCGGTTATCCTTTGTAACAACTCCCAAACTGACCTTCTACAAAGTGAACTACAGACTACCTTTCACCAACTGGAGGACTGGTTCAGTTCCCAAAAACTACTGAACAACTACAAAAAAAACTAAGACCATGCTTATCTCGAGTCATCAGCACAAAAAAAAACACCTTTCACTATACATCTCCAACAATAAGGCAGTGCCTCTTGAACAAGTGCACACTTTCAAGTACCTTGGGGTTCTTATAGATGATACCCTCTCCTTCATGCCACACATAGACCTGGTAGTAAAAGCAGTAAACACTAAACTAGGGGGCCTTTATAGACACAGGCATTATTTAGCACCTAATGTCTTGTGCCTCGCTGTGTCCAGCTCTGTTTTGTCTATCATTGATTATGGGCTGGTCATGTATGGGGCAGCAACAGATACTACACTCAAGCCTGTAGTCACAGCCCTCAATAAGGCATGTAGACTAACACAAGGAGCTGATAACCTAATGCATTCCTGTACCCTCTACAAACAAACCAAATGGCTCAACCTGAATCAGAAGATAAAGTATCAAATATGCCTCCTTGGGAAAAAAAGCACTGCTAGGCCTAATACCACCCCGCATTGTAGACAGTCTGCAAGCTACTCAGTACAAATACGATACTAGGGGCAAGACAAGATGCCAGTTCATTGTCCCATTCAGAAGAACCACGCTTGGCCAATGATCTTTCGCCATCATGGCCCCCCCCCCCTTCGGCTGAGTGACATCCCAGCTGAAACTCTCAACATTGCAAATCCTTCCACTTTTAAACTTGAATTGAAACAACACCTTGTCTCTCTGGGAACCTGTGTCTGTAGGAAGGTGACTTGACCAACTCAATCACCAGTTCTTCTTGCCTCTCACTGATGCACCTCTGCCTTGGCACCACTGGTAGGACACCTCCTCTCACCCCTTGACAACATACTTCCTTATGGCATCCCTTCATCCTTCCTTTACTCCCTCCTCTCTCTCTCTCCCTCTCTTGAACCCCACCCTCCAGTTTTCTCCTCCTTCAATTACCTAGCACTTACCCGTCCTTCCTCCTCCGGGACTCTCATTTCAACCCTTGGCTGACCTCCCTTTCATTCTTTACTAAACAGTTTGTTTGACAACGCCTAATTACCAGGCTGCTCTGTGACAACTGCCAGATTGTAACCCCAATTCCTGGGAGATTATTGTAACTACCTCATACTAGTGTTTGTTTTTGTCATTGTCATTGGCTGTGTAAGTTGTAAGTCCGTCTGTTCATGTCTGTGACGTGGAATCTTTGTAAATGAGCATCCTGCTCAAAGGTTACTTCTGAAGTATGTAATAACAAAAAAGTGAAAGCTTTCTTGTGTTTGTACTTTATTTATACCTTTCTTGTATTTGAAAGTTTCAATCGTGAACCAAAACCATGAGAAACTCATCCTCAGCTACTTTAACATAAATTGATCCCTCCCCCTCTGAAAAATACAAAAGCAAGCTGACTGGTCTCTACCTCAGTCAAGTCGTCAGGTCCCCAACCTGGATCAGCTATTAAGAATCAACTGAAATTCTTATTGACTGGATCCTGGCTTCTCTACCTGACAGCATTCCCCAGTTGGAGTTGCTCCCCTATTTAGTTAGTGACCATTATGCAATCCTCTGCTCCTAGTTTGCCATGAGACCGAAGCCTTTGCCAAAAATGTGTTTACACTCACAGCATTAGAGAAGAGAAGCTCACTGAATTTAAAAGCTACAGTACCTCTACCAAATTGACTGGCAATCCCTGGACTGTATTCTCGATGTCAACACTGCCTTCAACTAATTCCCTTGTACCTCCTTGGACATTCCGGGATGCATGTGACCACTTTTCCCCCCTGAAAAAGAAAATAATCAGAGGCGATACCTATCACTGTCTCACACCTGAATTAAAAAACCTTCTTCAAAGATAGGGACAAACACTCAGCTCGGTGTAGAGACTCGAGCTCAAATAGCACCTGCAAAAGTACAAGGAGAAAAGGAACCACTGCAAGTCAGCTACCAGGAAAGCTAAATGTGATTATTGCAAATCAAGACTAAAAGAATTCAATAATGATCCCAGATGATTATGGGAAAACATCAGTGGAGTTCTTGGCAGGAAAATTCCTGTTACCCTGAACAATCTAAAATCCAATAGCATGTTTATCACAGACCCAGTAGCCATCTCTGAGTTCTTCAACTCCTTCGCCAGTGTTGATAAAGGCCTGACCACAGGAACCCTGTCTGCTGCTCATAGCCCATCTGTGCCCTCTGCACACCCTCTCCCATTCTGAGAGACCTAAATTCTACTACAAAAGGGTAAATGTGCATACAGTAAACAGACATACCTACTAAAATCCACTTCCCAAACTAGAGTTGGCCCTGATGCGGTGAACATGAAGCTGCTAAAAATGTCTATTAATGAGTTGGTTCATCCCACCCAAACTCTCTTCAACTTTTCCCTTCAGTTTTGGATCCCTCCCTGCTGTCCAGAAGCAAGCCAACATGGTTGCAGTATTCAAATCTGGGGACAATACTGACGTAACAAATTACAGACCTCACTCAATCCTCTCCCCACTGCCTAAGACCCTAGAGAAAAAAGTCAACAATCAACTTGTGGATTACATCGCAACACATGACTTCTGACCTGCTGAGCAACATGGCTTTAAGAAACTGCACAGCATGACCACTGCCCTAATTGAGGGAACTCCACACAGCCTTAGACAAAAGTGATTTTGTCTGGGCTGCCTTCCTCAACCTCTTCAAGGCCTTTGACTTGGTAAATTACAACCACCTCATCATAAAACTTGTGGAGCTGGGCCTGTCAACCAAGGCCTCTGCTTGGTTCTTGGACTACCTGTCCAACAGAACCCAAAAGGCCAAGTGTGGAGATGTGTTTTCTGAGTTTCAACCTCTGACCACAGGTGGGCCCCAGCACTCAATCTTTTTATTTATTTATTTATGGTATGGGAATTGCAAACCTTTGAGTCAGAGATTCATTTACAAAGGCTCCACGTCGGAGTATACATACAAATATAAAAACACAGCCAAACAATATGAATATCCTATACAGGGTAGTAGCTAAAGTCGGGGTGGTAATTTACAGCATTCAATTATAACATAGCAGAAATAGACAAACAATTCAAGACTCAATCCTTAGGCCTCTACTGTTCAGCCTCTTTGTCAACAAAGTCCTGGAGGCCTGTGTCCACTCCAGAACACTTTTATACTCTGATGACACAGTAATCCTCCTCTCCCACAGCGATCTGGAAAAACTGAAAAAAACCAAAAAACTGCAATCCAACTTCAACAGGATCTGTTAGTGGTTTATTACAAACAAGCTGGTCATTGACTCCAAATATACTAAATGTTTTCTTTTTAGGAGCACCCACACTCTGAAGGAAAGCCCCAATTTACACATCACCACCCTGTGTGGAGATCCCATTGAATAAGTCCAGTGGCCCAATATTCAAAAGAATGCAAAGTGGAGCGCAGAAGCTTGCACTGCACCTTGCAATTGCCCAGTAGCCCGAGGATGCTATTTTCAGTTGACTAGCACACTAGCACTATTCAACTGAATATAGGACCATGGCAGCACAGTACTAAGACATGTAGCACTGCCCTGAAATGGATCCAAAAGTACGCCGACAGAGTGGATAGCGCCAGAGTGCTATCTGCAGTATTCAAAGGGATCCATGAAAATGAGCCCATTTGGCATGCAAGGTGCTAAGGGGCCATTTGCATAAGATTATGGGCTCATTTACATGGGTAGCAAGGCAAGTTAGTGCAGCGCCACCCCCCCAGCCCCAGACGTGTAGATATCCCTGGTGCTAGTGTTCCCCCCTCCCTTCAATTTCCAGCCTCTACTGTATTAAATACAAATCTCTGGTGGTAGTGTTCACCCCTCCCTCTGATTGCCAGCCTGTACTGTATTAAACAACATCCCTGGTGGTAGTGGTACCACCTCCAACGTTGGCCCGTTTTGTATTAAACAACATCCCTGGTGGTAGTGGTCCCCCTTTCTAATTGCCAGCCCATACTGTATTAAACAACATCCCTGGTGGTAGTGGTCCCCCCCAATTGCCATTTTGTACTGTATTAAGCAACATCCCTGGTGGTAGTGGTCCCCTCCCCTCCTACTGCTGGCCTGTACTGTATTAAACAGCATCCTAAGTGGTAGTGGTCCCCCCCGATTGCTGGGCTGTAGGAAAATGGAAAAACCTCCCCGGTGTCCAGTGGTTCTCCCCCAGGCACTGATCCATGGTACTGCTGCTTGCAATGCCATAATCCCTGCTGTCTAGCGGCCCCCCACTGTGGCACCAAACACCCCTCCAGTCACCTCACCAGTCCCCAAGGTGCTGCAAGTACATATGGCAACCACTGTAGTCCTCCTCATATCTTCTTGGACAGCTGCTGTATGTCCAGGCAGGGCGCACACCCCTTATGTATAGGACAGGGCACATCACCCTGTCCTCTAAATAAGAGGCGCACTCCCTGCCTGGACATATGGTGGTTGGCTGAGGAGGTGTGAGGAGGGCTGTGCCAGTCACCATATGTACTCGCAACACCTTGGGGACTGGTAAGGTGATGGGGATGGGTGTTTGATGCTGTGATGGGAAGGCTGCTAGACACCAGGGATACTATGAATCAGTGCCGGGAGGGACCACTGGATGCCACGGAGGGTTTTCCATTTTCCTATGGGCCAGTGATTGGAGTGATTGAAGGGGACCACTACCACCAGGGATGTTGTTTAATACAGTATGGGCTGGCAATCAGAGGGGGGGAGGACTACTACCATCAGGAATGTTGTTTAATACAGTATCAGCTAGTGATTGAACGGGGGGGACCATTAGCATCAGGGATTTTTACTTAATACAGTACGGGCTGGCAACGGTCGTTCAGTACGCAGATGACACCATCATCTACCGATCCCTGGATAACATTGCAGCTCTAGGTCCCCTTCTCCCAGCCAACCTAGCATCTCTCGATGTCTGGCTGAGAGCAAATAGAATGGTCCAAAATGCAGGCAAAACTAAGGCGATGCTATTCAGATGGAATGCCCTTGGATACGACAGGTCAAAATCTCTGCAACTCACTGCTCTCTCAGGAAATGACATCAAGGTTGTGCCCTCCTTAAAATACTTAGGTCTAACATTGGCCTTACCTTCAAGTACCACTTGGATCAGGTCACCAAGACCATACACCGCAAACTTGGTACTCTGTACCAGCTTAAAGACCAGCTCATCCCTGAGGCCAGGACCTCAATCACCACAAGTGTCCTCCTCTCCACCCTGACTTACGCTGCCCCGATCTTACAGGGCATGGCCAAGCAGGAGGTCACCAAGATGCAAATCCTGTATAACAAGGTAGCCCGATTTGCTACCCAGGACCACTTGCGAAGGCTCCATTGTGACACACTTGTCCAGCTACGCTGACCCTCACTGACCTCTCATCTCCACTACCCCCTGCTCTGCTTGACCTTCAAGCTACTCAGTCCTTCAGCTCCACCCAGCAACGCTGGAACTATCATACTCAAACATAACCCCAGGAGCCTATGGACATCTGGACGTACACTGCTTGAAGTTCCCAGAGTCAGGACTAATGCTGGCAGAAGGTCGTTCTCCTACTCAGCCCCCTAACTATGGAACAAACTCCCACCCCTAGTGCAGGAAGCCTCCTTACTGATGAACTTCCGCACCAGACTCAAAGCCTATATGTCTGATACTAGCACTTGTCATTGCCATGGCTCATGACCCCCCCCCCACTTGCTTCTATCCTCCTAATATCCAGATCCTCCAAGCACCTTATCAGGTTCCATGGTGCTTCCCTCTAGGCATAGTACCACAGTTAACTTTCCACTGAACCATGCCAGTTGTAAACAATGAGCTTACCATGTAAAATTACATTTCTTCTGCACCTTTTGTTAATTCTACTGTCAACATATTTGTAAGGACTGATGCATAATAATAACCATGGCTGTAACCTGCTCACACACCTGAAACTACTCTGTAACCCACGTCTTTCTCTGTATGAAAATATGTATTGTTATCCCGGGTCGCCCCTGAAAAAGGGACCTTCAGGGCTCAGTAGGCCTACCCAGTCACCAAATTTTAAATAAAATAAAAATAAATAAAATTGGTGGGGGTGCAGGGACCACAGAAGGCAGGTGTGCTCCCCCAGTGGCCAACCGGCAAGTGGCTGCATTACCTCCATCAGCCTCTAGGATTGCCCGGAGTAAGTCAGGGTTTGGTGTGGCAGTATTTGCACTGTGCAAAAGGCCTGAGCTGAACCCTTTTGCACAGCGCAAAACTGCTGAACATGGGGCAGCATGGCTATTCAAGGCCACATCCCTTCCCTTTCTCACCTGTATACATTAGGTTTTGTGCAGGTGCTAACCCTCTTTGCCCATGCAACAGTACTTTTTGAATATGAGGATCCAGCACAAACCTTGGTTTCTGCAGGCAAAGTCCCATTAGTGCCCGTGCAAAATTTTTGAATATCGGACCCCAGGTCATTAAATATCTGGGCATCTCCTGGACCCTACCCTACCCTTCTCTTCACAAGTAGACTCCATAATCAAGAACATCCACCAACCACTTGGACTGCTTTACAGGAACAGGCATAACCTTACCTTAGAGGTCAAAAAACTACTAATCTCCAGCCTCATGATCTCTGTTAGTGATTAGGGAGCAGTAGTCTATTCTACTGCCAGCAACTCTGTCCTGGAAAGAATTTACATTGCCTTCAATCATGCCTGCAGATTTGCTCCTGACATAAAACATGGCATGCACCACTGTGAACTCTATATCTCCACCAACTGGCTCCCCTTCCACATCTGTTCTACCTCACTGCAGCTCTCCTGTGTAAAAGAGGGCCCCAGCACCCCAGGGTGTACCCAGCCACGTCTCACTCATTAACAACAACTATGGTATTCAGTCCATGGGGGAGAACGAATTGCTCCTGCCCCTCAGGAAAACGTCACTTGGCCAGCACTCAGTTGTGTACAGAGCTATCAAAGTTTGGAACTTGCTACCTCCTACAGAGACTAATCCCCCCAACACACTTACTCTGCCTTCAAGGCTCAAGCCTCTGCCCACTTTCTCCCAAAACTTGACTGTAAGTGCATGTAGAGAGTTGTATGGCTTCCCGACAGTCATGCAATTGTCCTTGTATCATGCATCTTGCTGCTCCCTTGCCTCTGTAACCCTGATGCATGCAGATGTTCTCAACAGATGTTGCCATTTTGTTGCTTGGTCAATTGTCCATTACTCTGACTATGTAATTTGTAAAACTGTGATGCTTGTTGTTATCTGCAACCGATTGTTGTTTCTTGTGACCTGCTTGACTTGGATACCTTTGAAAAAGGGCACCTGTAATCAAACAGGGGAACTCCCGTCGTCCTTCCATCCTATCTTGCCTCACACATCCCACTTTCCAATCCAATTTGCTTGCCTCTTTGTGCTGCTTCTATGTGCTCCTGCCTCAGGTGATGCCTAACATACTCCTACCCTGCTGTTTTCCCTCCGTCTCTTGCTGTCTGACTCCCTACTCATGCGCCACTCCTGCCTTCCACCCTGACTAACCTTTTGTACCTCTTTGCACTTGATCTCATGGTTTGACTTTTGCTAGATTTTGTATAACTGCAATATTTTAAGATGCCTAGCCTATTTGTTATATATGTTGCTACATTACTGTGTTTTGCTGTGCTTGTTGACCGCTGTTCTTTACTATATGTTTTTGCTGCTGTAATTACATATATGTGATATTGCACTGTATTGAAATTATCTGCCTGTGAATTGCTCTGTATTGTAATTATCTTTCTGTGAAATTGCTCTGCACTGTACCTCTCTTGTTGCTGTCCCGGGTCGTCCCTGAAAAAGGGACTGCTATTGTCTCAGTGGATTTACCCAGTTACCAAAATTCAAAAAATAAAGGTCCTCCAAACCCAATAAATAAATAAATATAAAAATATATAAATAAACAAACAACTGCATATATAATATAAAATCAATAAATATCACTGGTACTCCATACACCTGCTCATGTGAACCTGGGACACAATTTTAGCTCCATGACCCCTAGGGAAAGAGTGCCCAGATACAGATGATGAATGCATACCCTCATCTGGACTATGCATCTATGATTTATCTCTATATTTAGCTATAAAAATGTCTGATGGAAGTCTCTTAAGGTAACAAGAAATGCTGTGCAGCTCATATGCAAAGGATTGGTGCACAGACAAGTGTTCAAGCGGGGGGGGGGGGCTGAAAGAATTAAACACCACTAGCAAGCCACTAAGCCAGATATGGCAGATGAATTCAAAGAAAGCTTGAAGGGAACAGATAAAACACAGCGCATAGTGCTGACACAAGGAAGTTTTCAGACTCTCGAAACCAGCATGGTTTTTTATGAGGTTTGACAGATACACCATTTCCATTTTAAGAAAAAAAAAGAATGAAAGAAAATTTGTTTCCTGTTGCCTCATTGATAATGTTTCATGATCCATGATATATGATATTTTGTATTTTGATAGATGAGAACATACTGTCACTGCAGTCCAGCAAGTCAGTATATGATGTTTTTTTTCCCCTTAGCTTTTGTTATAACAGCTAACAACAGTAAAGCAAGGCCCTGTACCATCAGTAAACAATGCAGTCAGAACATAAAAGCAGGGTACCCATAGTCTGAGTAACAAGCTCCCTGAATTAGTGGCCTTGATGGAAGAGGGACGCCTGGATATTGTGGCAGTCACAGAAACATGGTACACAGAGAACCATGACTGGGATGTCAACATACCAGGGTACACAATCTACAGGAGGGACAGGGAGGGTGGAAGAGGAGGAGGAGGAGTAGCTCTCTACGTAAGGGAAGGGATCAGAGTAATGGAACTAAAGGGTAAATGGAGAAGAGAAGGCACTGTGGGTCACCCTGGAGACAGGAAATGGCACCACAATCCACATGGGGGTTGTATACAGACCCCCATCTCAGGGAGAAGAAATGGACAAGGAAATGATAGAAGGCATCCTTAGGATGGCAGAAAAGGGAGAGATATTGTTGATGGGGGACCTGAATACTCCAGATGTTAACTGGAGCACCTTTGCTGCAGCCACATCCAAGAGCAGGGTCATTCTCGATGCCCTACAAAGGGCATGCATTGGACAGCTAGTGTTGGAACCCACTCGGGAGGGAGCAATATTAGACCTGGTACTCTCAAACGAGGATGGAGAGAGGATCTCAGATTCAGAAGTGGGTAGCCATCTGAGAACAAGTGACCACCAAACAGTGTGTCTCACAATAAACACAGCCGTAGAGTCAAGCTATACAAAAGCAAGGGTACTGGACTTTAGGAGCGCTGACTTTGGCAAAATGAGAGAGTGTCTCTGAAAAGCACTAGCAAACAGGCAAGAAGGAGGTGTGGAGGAACAATGGGGCATAATCAAAACAGCCATCACAGAGGCAACAAGCCTTTGTGTGAAGCAAATAAACAAATCAAAACAAAGGAAAAAAACACTATAGTTCCCAAAAGAGATGTCGGGAAAGGTTAGGGAGAAAAAGATAGCATTCAGGAAGTATAAGGAAACACAAAAGGAACATGACAGAGAACTGTACCAGTTAAAGCAGAAGAAAGTGGTGAAGGCAGTCAGAATAGCAAAGGCTCAAACCAAGGAAAAGACAGCCAACTCAGTTAAGGAGGGGGATAAAACCTTTTATAGGTACATTAGGGAGCGGAGAAAGACCAAGAGAGGAATAGTGAGGCTTAATAAAGGGAGGGTGGGTGGGAAGAGGGTGACAGTGAAAAAGCAGGGATACTGAATGAATATGTCTGCTCAGTATTCACGAAAGAAGAGGAGGGAGAGGTGCCTAAACCAATCAATAGAAGCACTCTGGATGGAGGGGTCAATCCCAGTCCATTCACAGAAGAAAGGGTCCTGAAAGAACTCCTAAAACTGAAGGTGGACAAAGCAATGGGACCTGACCAGATTCACCCCAGAATTCTAAAAGAACTAAGGGGAGAACTAGTGATACCACGGACTACCCTTTTTAACAAATCATGGGAGGATGGAGTGGTACCTGAGGACTGGAGGAGGGCGGATGTGATTTCCTTTCACAAAAGTGGGAGCAAAGCAGAGGCAGGAAACTACAGATCTGTTAGTTTGACCTCAGTGGTAGGGAAAATGATGAAATCACTTCTGAAAGAAAGAACTGTCGAGTATCTAGAGGCCAGTGGGGCACAGAACCCAAGGCAGCATGGATTTACAGCAGGAAGGTCATGTCAGATGAATCTAATAGATTTCTTCAACTGGGTGACCAAAGCAGTAGACCAAGGAGGGGCTGTGGACATGGCCTGCAAGGCATTTGACAAAGTCCCACAAAACAAGTTAGCCAGCCTGGGAGTAGGTTCCAGGGTGGTGGCCTGAGTAAAAAATTGGCTGGACAACAGGACGCAGAGGCTAATATTAAATGGAGTCCACGCCAAAGAAAAGGGGGTTACTGGGGGGTACCACAGGGTTCGGTACTGGGACCGGTCCTTTTTAATGTCTTTATAAGTGCTATTGCAGGTGGACTAGAAGGAAAAGTATGCCTCTTTGCAGCCGACACAAAGATCTGCAACAGGGTTGATACACAAGCGGGGGTGGAGTGGAAAGGATGAGAAGGGGCTTGGCAAGATTGGAGGAATGGTCAAAAGTATGGCAGCTTAGATTAAATGCAAAGAAGTGCAAATTAATGCACCTAGGAAACAAAAACCCAGGGGAAGAGTACACAATGCTGGGAGGTACTAACAACTACAAAAATGGAAAAGGACTTGGGGGGTAGTCATAACAGATGACCTTAAGGTAGGCAAGTAATGTGAAAAGGCAGGAAGGAGGGCTGGGGGAAAGCTGGGATGCATAGGGAGAGGCATCACCAGTTGAAAACAGGAAGGTGTTATCTCTCTGTACAGACAGTTGGTGAGACCCCATCTGGAGTACTGCATGCAGTTCTGGAGACCCCATCTCCACAAGGACATAGACAGGATGGAGGCAGTCCAGAAGAGGGCAACTAAAATGCTGCAGGGTTTACACCATAAGCCATATGAAGAGAAATTAAAAGAGCTTAATATGTATACCAGCGAGGAAAGGAGAGAGAGGGGGGACATGATAGAAACTTTCAAGTACCTCAAGGGAATCAACAAAGTCCAAGAGGGTAGTAGCTTTCAGAAAAACAGAAGTGCAAGAACAAGAGGGCACAATTTGAAGATGGGGGGGGATGGCTCAGGGGCAACATGAGGAAGTGTTTTTTCACGGAGAAGGTGGTGGACACATGTAACATCCTTCCTGAGGAGGCTGTGGGGTCAAAAACAGTGGGGGAACTCAAGAATGCATGGGCCAGACATAAGGCAATTCTGTTAGGGGGTAGGAAGAAGTAGGCTGTTGATTAACTAGGATCTGCAGTTTATCAAACAGGTAGGGAAATGGGCAGACTAGGTGGGCCAAGTGGTCCTTATCTGCCGTCAAATTCTATGTTTCTATGTTTCTTAAGGTAATCCATAAAGCACTTGTCTGACCATCTCACACTCCCTTATTGCCCTATACAACACAGTAACATAAAAAGGGAAAAGTTTATGAACTGCGCACAACTTAGTTTGAAAGCCCACGCAGATCTCTTTTAAATGAGGTGTTGGGCTTACCTTTTTTATGTTTGCTTGCACATATGTGCAAGAAACATAGTGCCATCATCTGAGTTTTTCAGAGGCGTGTCAGCATCTTCCAATTCAGTCAGTGTGTTTGCAGGCGTGGTCACAGTTCTCCAATCACTGCTGAAGCTGTCTATGACAGCAGTTGAAAATGCAGTGGCATACAGTTGAAAGAGGAGCTATGCTTCAGTAAGCAGCTCCCCCCGCCCTATACACACAGATCAACTGTGTCAGTTGCCTGATAGGATGGTGTAGTCTTGTCTAGCTTAGAGAGACATGCCATACATCATTACTTTAATAAACTGTTCCCTGTCAAAGCAGGACCACCAAAATGTGTGGGTGCCTAACAGTCCTTACACACGCCAGCTCTTCAAAGCACACCTTCACGGACTCCATGGGTTCTAATCCTCCAGAAAAAAAATACCTCAGCATTTGATGTGAAAACTCAGACTTCGTTGTATGTGTAATTCCAAGTGTTTTCTCTTACTAGACTTTGTCAATGTGAACTCCCCGCTGCTAAAACCTATGCAAACGAACTTGAGCTTACTGTTATACCTGCAGCTGAAGCAAAGAGCTGCCAGAATGCACAAAGGAGAACATACTGCTATGCATTTTAGCAGCAGCCAGTGGGGGAGGTTTTCATGACTGAAACACTTTAATGCTCCTTTTAGTGCTGTCATATACACACCCCTGTGTGGTAATTCACTAAACTGCACACTTAGTCTGGTAATGCAGCTTCAAATTTTTTTTTTTCTCTGAATTGCCGTGAGCTGGCATTTAAATAGAATCACACAGCTCTTTCTCAAATCAGATGCTCAATGAAGTCACATCACCTTGTGACCCTAAACATCCTAGGGTTGAACATGTGCCCTAACAAAATAGCAAAAACTAGGTATAGAAAAAGAAAACATAAATTCAACCATAGCTCACAATCAAATCCACCCTTTTCTCCGGTGAATCTAAAGCCGCCTAACAGCCCACCCCAGGGTGCTCATGTACTCCCTCCACCCGCACAACATATGGCTGACGAGGGTGCTGTTGCATTTTATTTCATAATTTCCTGATCCCGTTGCTGTCACCATACTGATACAGTAATTCTTTTTATGGCTCGAAAACTGCTTGACATTAGCTGAATTATAAATGGCATCCTTGTTTGACGCTGTGGTGCGAAATATGGTGGTGCTCAAATTTTAAGCCAAGTATTACATGCAGATATGTTGTTATTGACTCATGTCACTTACCATTTTATACATCTATTGATTTTTTCAATTCACTTTTGCTGACAAATGTTGATCGCAGGGATTCTGGTGTCACAATTCAGTTCAGCGACGTGTAACATCTTAATGCTGATGCTAAGTAACTGTTTTAAAATGCTGAAAAAGTTAACAGTCATGAAAATGCATGAACTTCTTTCTTCAGTGTCTGGAGCTGTAGTGGTATTATTGGCAAGTGCATGTCCCTTTGCTCCAGATCTATCAGTGAGATGTCTATTCTGTGCAATGGACAGTGACGGAATGTTATCAACTGACAGTTTTCATTTCATTATCAACAGATAAATATTCAGGGCTTTGCAAATGCAACTTTGCTGGTAGCACAGTTTCATGCCCCCAAGTGTCTCATCAGTTAGTGGTTATATCTTAACCGATGATCACAAAAAGTATGAAAAAGATTTGCAGCTGAGTAATGTAAATGCCAATCCACCTAAGCACCTTTAGGCTGCAAACATAATTTGAACGTATAGGGATTCTGGACCGGTGTATCACTCTGTGGCACAGCAACAGTTAATAAGTTTAAGCACATTCTCAGGACATTGTTTCACTTGCCCCCTCTCCCCACTATGATCCTGGTCACCTGAAATAAACCTGACATTTTAGTATCTGTTTTACATCTTGGCTCAGTTAGGCAATCAGTGCTGTAAGAATATAAATGGACATATAAATGGGGACTATAAGAACATGCCGTGGGTGTTTGTGCCTTAGTCCAGCTGTGCAACATCAGCCTGAAGCTCAGGTAGGGCTTACTATCTACCACTTTGTTCACCCCCCCATGTACCTGCACCATTTCACATCCTCCCTTGATCTACAGTGAGTGGATCCCTCATTCATATGTCACATATGCATGCACCAAGAAAAAAAAAAGGTCTTCAAAAATTAAGATACACTTATTATGTTTGTTATGTTTGCTTGCACGCATGTGCAAGAAACATAGTGCCATCATCCAAGATTTCGGAGGTGTGTCACCCGCTCTTCCAATTCAATCAGTGTGTTGGCAGGCGTGGCCCCTGTAAGCCAATGCATGCTGGAGCTGTCTATGACGAGCTCCAAAATGCAGTGGCATACAGTTCAAAGGGGGAGCTATGCTTCAGTGAGCAGTGATAAGATATCTCTGCTTGTGCGGCTCCCCCACACACACATGCACACATGAGCGTACACACCCCCCGCGCACACTGTATAGCCGACAGGGTGCCCAATCCCTGTCGGCTGTGCTGCATCTCCCCTGCCCCAAAGCCTTCAAATGCCATGCTGGGTGCCCACCCCAGCATGGCAGCTCATAATATAGCCAGGGGTGCCCAATCCCCGTCGGCTCACTGTTCTCACCCCAGTACTGGGTACCATGCTGGGAGCCCACCCCAGCGTGGCAATCGATGCTTTGGGTGACAGGGGTGTCCAATCCCCCATCGGCTGAATGCCCTCCCAACCATCCTTGTGCCATGCTGGGAGCCCACCCCAGCGTGGCAAACATCCTGAGTCGTCATTGGAAACAAAAAGAACACCTGTAAAGAAAAAACGGTCCCACGTAGTCTCCCTGGTCCCCCGCCCACTACCCACACCCACCTACTGCGCACCCTGCCTCCCCACCCCACCCATACTTACCTCCGGACCTCGGCGCAACGATCTATGGTGGACCGGGAACACGTCTGCACTCTTCAAAGCCGACTGTGAACTGAGGAAATGTCGGTAAGCTGTATAATGGGCTAGATAGGGGGTTTTCAACTTTGTTGCATATCTCAGGTATTTTTTGGAATTTTTGCACCAAATTTTCAACATGGGATTTTTGGGACCCCTTCTCATGAATGATGTTATTGTCATGGCGTTATTCAGGCCCGAAGGGTGATTTCGCAGTCATTGCGTGAAATCACCTTTTGTGACCGATTAACGAAATGACACTGCCAGTGTTCATAAGGTGGGCTCTCAAGAGAAGCCTGTTTTGGTGACTAACGACTTTATTTCTGGCGTCATTGTGCAGTTCCTACGTAAACAAGTGAGTTAGCATATTTTCAATATTTTCACTCCAGATTTTCAACACTGCCATTTTACCACACCTTCTTATAAGTAGTACAGCTGTCATTCTTCACATCTCACCCAAAACGTGTTTCCGCCCATGTAGCGCACAATGGCGCAGTTGGTGTGCTAAATTAATGTACAGGACAAATTAGGAAAATCACAGTGACACTGTTCATAAGCAGAGGTCTTAAAATGGCTATGTTGAAAATCTGGTGAAAAAATTCCAAAAAATGACTGTTTTACGAGCGTGCGTTGTGCAGTTCCTAGTTACGCTCGTAAGTTCACAATTTTCAATATTTACACTCAGATTTTCAACATTGCCATTTTACCACACCTCCTTATGAGCAGTACAGCTGTCATTTTTCACATCTTGCCCAAAATGTGTTTCTGCCCATGTAGCGCACAATGGCGCAGTCGGTGTGCAAACTCAATGTATGAGACACATTAACAAAATCACAGTGACACTGTTCATGAGCAGAGGTCTTAAAATGGCTATGTTGAAAATTTGGTGACAAAAGTCCATAAAATGACTGTGTTATGAGTGAGCATTGCACAGTTTCCACGCACCCTCGTAAGTTCATGACTTTGTAATATTTTAAGTCCAGATTTTCACCAGTGGTATTTTTCCACACTGCCTTATTTACAGTACAGCTGTCATTTTTCACAACATGGCAGAAGTGTGTTTTCACACTTTCAGCACAGAGATGCGTGGTCGCTGTGAGAAATTATTGTTCGGGACAGATAAAGAAAATCACAGTGACACTGTTCATGATCGGAGGCACCAAAATGCCTGAGTTGACAATCTGCTGTAAAAAATCCCCAACCTAATTATATTACGGGTGTGCATTGCACAGTTTCTATGTACGCTCATGACTTCACCATTTTTATGTTGCTTGCACGCATGTGCAAGAAACATAGTGCCATCATCGGAGATTTCGGAGGTGTGTCACCTCCTCCTCCAATTCACTCAGTGTGCTGGCAGGCACGGCCCCTGTAAGCCAATGCATTTTGGAGCTGTCTGACATGCTCCAAAATGCAGTGTACTCTGATTGAAAGGGGAGCTATGCTTCAGTGAGCAGCACGATAGACGCCGGCTGCTCACGCGCAGCTCCACGTGGACACCTTCCGCACTGTATAACCCGACGGGTGCCAAATCCCCATCAGCTGAGCTGCGTCCCCTCCCCCAGTAGAAAGTGCCGCGCTGGGCCCACCCCAGCATGGTAAGCGATCCTTTGGCGGCGGGGTGCCCAATCCCCTGTCGGCTGACGCCTCGTCCTTGTGCCACACTGGAGACCACCCCAGCATGGCAACAAATACCATGGCCGATGGGGTGCCCAATCCCTCGTCGACTGAATGCCCCCCAGCGTCCTTGTGCCACGCTGGAGCCCACCTCAGCGTGGCAAACATCCCATAGCGTCTTTTTTTTTTGTAAACCTGTAAGTGAAAGCGGTCCTGCAAGCGCGTCTCCCAGCCCCCTCCCACAGCCCGCACCCACCCCTCACGCACCAGCCTCCCCACCCCCCTCACCCCATACTGCACATCCGGACTCTGGCGCCAGCGATCTTGGTGGACGGGGAACAGTTCTGCACTCTTCAAAGCCGACCGCGAACTGAGGAAATGCCGGTAAGCTGTATAATAAGCTAGATAGGGGGGTTTCAACTTTGTTGCATATCTCAGGCATTTTTGGGAATTTTTGCGCCAAATTTTCAACATGGGGTTTTTGGGACCCCTTCTCATGAATGATGTCACTGTCATGGAGTTATTCGGGCCCGAAGGGTGATTTCAGCGCAGTGACTGTGAAATCACCCTTCAGGCCCGGATACCACCATGACAGTGACATCATTCATGAGGAGGGGTCCCAAAAACCCCATGTTGAAAATTTGGTGCCAAAATTCCAAAAAATGACTGTTTTACGAGCGTACTTTACGCAGTTCCTATGCAGGCTCGTAAGTTTGCAAATTTTCAATATTTTCACTCCAGATTTTCAACATTGCCATTTTACCACACCTCCTTATGAGCAGTACAGCTGTCATTTTTCACATCCTGCCCAAAATGTGTTTCTGCCCACGTACCACACAATGATGCAGTTGGTGTGCGAAATCAATATATGGGACACATTAAGAAAATCACCATGACACTGTTCATTAGCAGAGGTCTTAAAATGGCTATGTTGAAAATTTGGTGAAAAATTCCTAAAATGACTGTTTTAGAGTGCATTGGTGCACTTCTCACTGCGCTTCGTAGGTTTGAATTTTCAATATTTCCACTCCAGATTTTCAACATTGCCATTTTACTACACCTCCTCATGAGCAGTATAGCTGTCATTTTTAACATCCAGCCCAAAACATGTTTCCGCCCATGTAGCGCACAATGGCGCAGTTGGTGTGCGAACTCAATGTACAGAACAAATTAAGAAAATCACAGTGACACTGTTCATGAGCAGAGGTATTAAAATGGCTATGTTGAAAATTTGGTAAAAAAATTCCTAAAAATTACTGTTTTATGAGTGTGCGTTGCACAGTTCCTACGCACACTCGTAAGTTCGCAAATTTTCAATATTTGCACTCCAATGACTTCCAAATACCTAAACAGCACATAGAAGCAAGCAACATTCGGCATTGACAAATGCTTGTTTTAAATATTTTTACTGCAGATTTACAACATTGCCATTTTTTACACCTCCCCATGAACAGTACAGCTTTCATTTTTCACATCCTGTTTGGAATGTTTTTGCACCTGTGGTGCTAAATGCCGTAGTCACTGTGCATAAGCAGCTTTCGGCTAAGAAACTGATATTCCCCCTGTTCATGAGGCGGGTCACAAAAAACATGTTGAACATTTGAGTGAAAATACCAACCAATGCCTGAGGTATTAGGGTTTCAACCATAACGCCCAACCCTGTAGAGAATGACAGGCATCAGGGATGTGACTTGGGATTCTTGCCTATAATGCTCATACCATTCCACACCCTGCAGCCAGTGAGAAGCATTGAGGTATGCCTTGGACTCTTCGGACCCAAAGTTCACCCCATTCTCCTATATCACACCCATCCCACTGTATTTCCTAATGGAATGGGGTGCACATAAGGACCAAAGACCCCAAGGAACACCGTGACACTTGCCAGTGTCTGCAGGGTGGGGTGTACTGAAATGGCATGGCCATTATACCTGACAACCCAAAGGCACACCCCAATGCCTGTCACTCTCTACAGGATGGTGGTGGGGTTGGCTTCAGTTTAATACTTCACTGCCATTACTATTACGCAGCTCTGTAACTTCTACACTACCACTGCCAATGCCAGCAAGCAAACATTTGGCATTGACAAATGCTGGTTTTTTACTAATCATTTATTAATTTTTCAGTCAATTCACATTTTTTTTTACATTCTATTTATCTCTAGAGGGCCAGGGCATCTCTCAGTTGTATCCTCTCCAACTCTACCTCTGCTCCCTACTTGAATCCTCCTCTCTCCACTGGGAGTACAAGGGCTGAGTATTCCCCTCCCAAGCCTATGGACTCGGTCGGCCCCTCCCAGATTTAATCCCCCATGGGGCAGGACTGCCACTGATTACCTGGAAACCTTTCTGGAATATACACGGTCAGTCCACGGCTGGGTAGAAGGGCTTGAGAGAGCTGGTGGGAAGGTGGTCCAGTGTTGGGGATGTGGGCTTCATCCACTGGGATCACTGTCATCTTCCTGGACCTTCTGTTTTTTTTTTCTTGCTGTTTCCCCCAAGACACGGCATGCAATGACCCTGCGCAGCTTCTCCTCCACCGCTGGCATCTACCATCACCTCACCCACATCCAACATCCCTGCTCATGTGCTGCCCCCAATCTCCATTGGGAGTCACTACAGAGTGGGGAACCCCCTGTAACCCACCCCGGGAGAGGAGAGCAGTCCTCTGGGTGCTCAATCCTCTCCCTCCCAGCATCCCAAATCTGTTCCCGAACCTGGGCTGCCGGTGTGGCGTGAGGTGTGGCATCCATTGCCTCAACCCTCAGTGCCACCAGGATAGCTTCAGTCAATTAATATTGACAAAAGGTTACATGCCTGCTGTTCATACTATTTTAACAGAAGCATCAGAAACAAATGCATTCTACTGCATGAAGCATGTAATCTTACATGCCTCTCCTCTGCACTCCCTGCCTTTAAACGCATGCAAAGGCTTCTTCCTGCTCCCTCCATTCCTGTCAACCCCCCTCCTAACTTTTCTTCCTCCCCCATTTGTCCTCCTCTCCTGCTCAGTCTAGCTGTGATATCATCCGTAGTCTGTTTCTGTACCCCTTAAGCACCGTCATCCACCCAAACAGGCATGGCACATTTCATTGTATTCTTGCACATTAGTCCCCATATCGTCGCTCCTATCCGTGCTGTCATTAATTTACTTAATTCCCAGCATTTGCTCCTACATCTGTGATGCTTCCTATGTAAATGCAAGCTGTTGATGTGTAATTGTTTGTGCTGCCTGTACTCACACCCTCCCCCCAACCCCCAGTCTCGCCTGGAAACAAGCCTCAGCTCAGTGTGCCTTTCCTAGTTAATAATTTTTAAATAAAATAAATAAATCTTACCAATAGTATATGCTAAGTCCTTAAAGATCACGGGCAAAAGTTCTTAATGCAATTCAATGTGTTGCTGTTTGTGATTCACTAACTGGCTGCTCATTGGTCCTCAGCAGTGATTTCTGGTCTGTGCTGCTCAAATGCCAATAAAATTAAGTTTACATCCCTCACATACTCAGCAGTTCATGTACTGCCTTCTGTTTGTTTTTCCCGCAGCACTGCCTGACGAACGTCTAGTGTGATGACATCATTTGGCATGCAAGCGGGACTGTGGAGATCCTGACAGTACAGAGAGCCACTGTCTTTGTTGTTTTTCTGGCTGCTTTAATAAAATAGAGCAATGACTTAATCATAGTTGAAATTACGCCCCTCACTCTATCTTTCTGTAAATCCAGATCTCTTTAAATGATAACCTGACTTTATAAAAACATGCTGATTCTGCAGCCCCACCAGCGTTGACCTGATGCGCATGTGCAGGGCCAAGGCAAATGCCGGTGCACATGCGCGGAGCCATGACTTTACTATTTCAACAATGGATTATAAAGATTTTAGCGTTCGGTTCGTGAAAATAATTACTTTCCTAAGTCCAGCATGAATTCGCCTGTCTGAAAAACATGTTAGCCTAACATGCTCCCAATATGGAAATTAGCTCCAGAACGCCTCTCCAGGCTGCTCGGAGACCTTGTCAGAGGCGCGTCCCCAGCTCGTGCTCGCGCAGGTACAGAATGACAAGTATGGGTGAGGGGGCTGCAGAATCAGCATGTTTTTATAAAGTCAGGGTATCATTTAAAGAGATCTGGATTTACAGAAAGATAGAGTGAGGGGGGTAATTTTTTTTTATTTATTTCAGTCTAGAATTACAATACCTTTGAGCCGAGGCTCTTTTACAAAGGTTCCGTGTCAGCGTGTGCAACAGTCATCATTTTTAGTTACAAACATAACGTCATTGACTTACAGACAGTAATAACCAGTACAAAGACTTGAGCTATGAGGCAAGACAAGGGGAGGAGGGGGTCGATGGGGGGAGAAGTGAGGGTAGGAGACCGAGGGGGGGGGTAGGAGGTGCAGGGAGTAAGGCGGAGTACGGGAGGTGGGTGGGGACTATTTCAACTATGATTAAGTCATTGCTCTATTTTATTAAAGCAGCCAGCAAAACAACAAAGACAGTGGCCCCCTGTACTGTCAGGATCTCCACAGTCCCGCTTGCACTCCAAATAACATCATCACACTAGGGACGTCGTCTGTGGAGCGTCTGTCTGAGTAGATTGGGCACAGCACAGCCAAATGGGGCAACAATTTAAACTACATTATAATACAATATTTGTAACAGATACTGCACAGCAATGACAGGACACCACTTAGAAAGGTGTTCTGTACTGCTGTCTTAAGTTTGAAGGAAGCTCCTGAGTGTTGCACATGATCTTTAAAAGAGAGAGAGAGAGAGAGAGAGAGAGAGAGAGATGTAGAGATGTGCAAGCCAAAGGCTTTCAACTAATACTTGTTCCATAAAACTATAAATTTCTAGGAGCTGACATTTCATTATCACTCCAACAGGAAAGAATATTATTAACCTTTTGCAAAACATTTCCTGACTAATTTTAATGTTTATCAGAAAGATAAACATAATGCCAGCCCAGCAGCACTGAGGGTTGAGACGCTGGATGCCACACTTCACACCACACTGGCGACCCTGGTCTGGGAACGAGCTCGGATATTCGGGGGTTGGCAGGGGAGAGGAGGATCGAGCATCCCAAGGACTGCTCTCCTACTCCGGGGAGGGTTGGGAGGGATACCCGTGCAAGTGCTGGCTCCTAGTGGTGGCTGGGGGCCAGGGCAAGTCACAGAGTACAGTATGGGGCCGGCACAGCAGATGCCCGATGTGCGGTATGCAGGAGCGTGCACCGCGGCATCATTGGCATCATTGCACACTGTGCTGAGAAGGGGGGGGACTTAGGGGCTGAAATATCGGCACACTCATGGCGCATGATGGCGGGCCGTGGCATTGCATCCGCCACTCCTGGTAGCTCCCTACAGTCCTGACCCCTTGGCCTTCCACGACTGTGGACTGCGACGTGACCTTAGAGAGGGTGAGGGAGTGAAGGTGTAGCTCGGGTAAGGTGTCAGATGCAGGTGCCATCTGCGAGTCGGACTTGGGATCCACAGAAAAAAACCCAGCTGAGAGGTGAGCCCTAAAAAAAATAAAAAATAAAAAAAGATAAACATAAAAATAATGAGAAGCCCTTACAACAACTGGTGAGCACTTTTTTCTTAGTGCTCAGCCAGCTGATATTTTCCGTAATAACCTGCTGGTTATTACAACATTCACACACTACCTCTATCAAATGTAGCACTCTGATTGGTTCTTGCCCACTCTGTAGGCAGGCTAAACTATTTTGGAAATATAGCGGCTCCAAGTAATACTTACTGAGGAGCCGCCAAAACAACATGTAACTCGCCTTGCAATCTTTTTTTTATAATCGAACTGATTCCCAATTACTAACAAAGCTCCATCTGGTTGATCCTGCTCTTTGTCGACAAGTTCAAGAGAAATGGGGCTGTGGTGGTGAACAGGGAAACAGCTGATTCCCTACAGTCTAGTGCTAGGTAAGAGCTAGCTAAATAAATTTAATAAAACTCGAGGAAAAAGACAAGAAAAGAGAGACTGTGTGTTTCTCTCAGTGTGACTGGAAGTGTGTGTGTGTGAGTGTGTGTGTGTGTGTGTGTGTGTGTGTGTGTGTGTGTGTGTGTGTGTGTGTGTGCGAGACAGTGGCACAGAGTATCACAGGACCCAGGATGGAAAACAGTTCTCCCCAGATATTATATATAATAAAATATGGGGAACTGTTAGAAACTCAAATTTAATGCACACCCTTACTGTGGGATGGTTTAATAAATCTCTTGGGCTTCGCCCTCGGGGTTTATGTAGCATCCCACACCTTGTGTGTGCATTAAATTCTCATATCATACTGTTCCCCATCCTTTATTCTGTATATAGCATTTTATATAAACCAGCAAAAAGTCAAAAATTCAAAAGCTCCTACACTTATGCTACTCCTCTGCATGACGATATCCACAAATCTAACTGAATACTGTATACATTTAACATTTCTGTTTCATTGCTAACAAACCATTTTAATTATTCTTCATTTTGAGTAGACAACTATTAAAGCCACGGTAAAAATATCTACTAAATCCCTTTTCTAAGCCTTTACCTAAGATATACTGTACTTAGTACTTAACTGAGACTATCCTAACGTAGGTACATGACACACATATACTATAGAAAACAAGATGTTTTGTAGGGTAAGCTGTAATTAAGAAATAAGGCATGACAGGGGTGTGTTATAATAATGGTCCAAATTGGGTGGGTTGAAGCACAAGGTGAAGCGTGCTTCCACCACCCAAGAAGGGCCATTTGCCTACCATAACGCATGCCCTGGAATGCCTTATTGCAATTATGAAATGGGTCCTTTTTCTTAAATTAGATGAATTTTTTTTTTATTTTAGTTTTTAATTTTTAGACTTGCATCAGAGGTACACCTCCAGAGCCATATATTACAGTCATCTCTATTCACAGACCATAGACATTTCCATTTTTGGAATTACATTCAACCAAGGGTTAAGTCACATCTTTAGTATAGACAGTTTAGGTGGGTAAATCCCATTCTTCTTTCATATGCTACATACTGTAGAGGTCCCCTCTAACTGTTCAAGGTACTATATCAGTTCTATGTCCCATTAGCAAAATTAACCATTTATTCCAGAACTTAGTGGCACCAAACCTCTGGCACCAAACCCTCCCAGTCTTTTTTTGGTTTCATTTTTCTCTGTACTTCGCCATAGTGCTTAGCTATCCACCTTAGCCCACGAAAATCCGTACCCCACCACCCTCCTATTATCCTTACCCCCGACTGCCTAGCCCACTACTTCTCGGCTCTCTCCTGCCTCACTAAAAAATGCTTTGGCTTAGTCCCCACCACCTGTTCCTGCTCACCCTCACCCTCCTTTTCCCTTTATGCCAACTCCCCCCTCTGCCTACCCTACCCCTCCACCTACTCTCACCTTTCTATACTACTACGAAACATTGTACCATGGCCTTTACTCTGGAAGTCTTAAACAAACATCACCCAATTAATACCTGGGTGCAAGAGCCATATTTCCTAATTGGAAACTGCCACATCATTATAACTCACTACTGATCACCCTCTACTGGGACTCCAGAAGACAATCCAAGCATCTTAAAAAGTACAAGCAGAAACTCACTCCAACCTATTATGAACTATGAATGGCATCGCTGAAACTCCTGCTCCTCCTACTTTTAATATCTGGTGGGATACACCCAAACCCTGGTCCTGTTGCACTGAAGCCGACAAAAACAGGGAAAGTTGGTAGTGGTCTCTCCATTATCACTCTAAATATCTGCAGCCTCCTTCCCAAATTGGCATCTCTTCAAACTCTTGCTGAACAAAAAAACCCTGATATACTAGCCATTGTGGAAACCTGGCTATCTCCCAGCACCCCGGATCATGCGGTCTCGCTTGAAGGCTACAATCTTTTCAGACTCGACCGGGCAAGCAAGAAAGGTGGGGGCTGTGCTATCTACATAAAGGACAACCTCTCCTATCAACGCGGCAGCTTCACCCCCACAAATACGCAGATGCAACTCCTCCCTTTCAAACTGCTTCTTGGTGCACAAAACAAAGTTCTCACAGTGGCCGCAGTCTATATCCCTCCAAAAGACCACCGTGCCAGTATTAAGTCTGTACTTGATTTTGTTAGTCTGCAGCCCTCTGAAAATGAGCTCCTCCTCCTCGGGATTTCAACATAAACTGGCTCGCCTCTGACACTGGCTCTTACAAAGATGACATCCTAGCAGCAAACCTGACTCAGATGGTAACCTCCCCACCCGGAAAAATAACAAAACTGGTACAAGCACCCTTATTGACTGGGTTCTCACAAATCACCCTGACCAGATAAAAACATTAAAGTCCTCCTGACTCCTCAGTGACCACTCCCCAGTGTCCTGTACCTGGTCTAATAAATTTCAAGCCACCCCCAAAGTTATAACAAGCAGAGTATTGCCTTATGGGAATCTTATCAAGTTGAAAACCCATCTCCTACAACAGGACTGGATGCCAATCCTTGAATCAACTGATATTAATACCGCACTAGAATACTTCATTAAATCTTTCAACTCTGCATGCGACTTATACGCCCCAGTAAAAAAACGTAAAATCAAAGCGCTATCAAATCCATGGATTACTGCCAAACTACTTGCTGAGCTCAAGGTTCGGGACCACCTCTGGGCAGTTGCCAGAGACACAGGCTCACCTCATGATACCCTAAAATACAAGCAGGCACGAAATAGATGTACCTCACAAATTAGGCAAATGAAGAGCGCCTATTTCAAAAATGCCCTTGAATCCACCTGGGGTGATGGAAGAGCTTTTTGGGACAACATCCGAAACATAATGGGTAAACAATCAAATCGTCACCTACCATTATGAAGTTGATGGATCCACCACTCTTGACCCAAAGTCTATTGCAGATGCGCATAATAAGACATTCACAGACCTTAGTGGGGTCCTCCCCAGATTTCTTCTCGGACTTACCTGTGCCTAGCCTAGTATCACAAAACACCCCTCGTGACAAACCACAATTTTACTTCAAGAAAATCAAAGTGCAGAAGCACACAAGTACATAAGAAAGGCCTGCTCCAAATCCAGAACAAGTAGTGAGCGCTAGATCTAAAATCCTGTCTCTCACCCTGGATGAAGTAATTCACCCCTTGCAAAAATTCTTAATCTGTCACTTTGCCAAAGTCAATTTCCCAACAAATGAAATCTCTGCCATAGATTCGCCAGTGCACAAAGGGGGACAAAACCTCAACAGGAAACTATCGACCAATATCAATACTCCCTCCCCTCTCCAAAGCACTTGAACGAATAGTGGCAGACCAACTCTCTGATTACCTGGACAAATACAATCTACTCTGTAATCAACAACACGGCTTTAGGAAAGGACATAGTACAACAACAGCCTTACTTGATTTCTCTGGAGAAGTCCACTCAGCCCTGGACAAAGGGTGCCAAACAGGTGCAGTCTTTATCGATCTTACAAAAGCTTTCGACACAGTCCATCATGGCCTACTTACCTCCCTACTTTATAGCCTAGGCCTGGCCGAAGGTCCTTGTGCTTGGGTAAAAAGTTACCTGTCCAATCGGTCACAGGCTGTAAAAATCTCTAATGAACTCTCCGACTTCAAACCAGTTCTCTCGGGTGTACCACAGGGATCAATTCTTGGACCGCTCCTCTTTAGCCTGTTCCTTAACTCCCTCCCAGATATCTGCCAGGAGAAAATAATCTTATACGCTGATGATGCTGTAATTCTCTCTTCCCACAAGGATCCAAACTCCCAAAGAAAAAGCCTGCAACTTGCTTTCTCTAGTGTTGAAAGGTGGTTCCTGGATAGTAAACTTGTGCTAAACCACAATAAAACAAAAGCCATGCTCTTCGCCAATCACCAAAACAAAATAGGCATACTCCACTCACCATACAAACATCTGCGGGAATTACACTGGACCAAGTAAATACTTTCAAATACCTTGGCATCACTTTTGACCAAGGGCTCACCTTTGCAACCCACATTGACAACACTGCGAAAACAGTGAACCAACGCCTTGGAATACTATTCCGTAACCGTCAATTTCTAAATCAAGCGGCATTGAGAATAGCTATACAGAGTTCCATAATCTCAATCATTGCCTATGGCCTTATTATTTATGGCTCAGCTACCTCCACTGCTCTAAGGTGTATCTCAATCACTCTAAATAAGGCCTGCCGGCTCCTCACAGGGGCTCAAAGACTGACTCACACGTGTGATCTGTACTATGAATCAGGCTGGTTGAACCGATCAAATCATCTTATTTATCTCACCTGCACAATGGCAAAAAAATCTATCTTGGGACTGACTCCATTATGTATTCAAAACCTACTCCGACTGAATCCTGGCTCACGACCCTCCACCAGATCTGAACGCCAACCTTTCCTGGTTCCAGATGCGGACTGCACAGGGACAAAGATCTTTCAGACAGGGCCCCGACATGGTTCAATGCGCTTAGTCCACCTACTCTATCCTCAACCTCGCTTGAAGCTTTCAAATCCATGCTCTATGCCCACCTCACCACCACTAGCAACTGTGATTGTGCTAGATAAAGACTACTACTCCTCATGTCCATCCTCAAATCTGATGCCTCTTCCTTCCTGACTAATGAACCCTCTGGTACCTCTACTACTTCCTGTCTCCCACCCAAACTCACTCCCCCCCTTTTTTCCTGTCCCCTCTCACTTACTCTCCCGCTCACCACCTTTCCCTCCTCTCTAGCCTCCTTTTGGCGCCTAATGATCACCCTCTCCCTGGAAGTTTCCTTAACCTCGAAATTGTCTACTCGCTTGAACCTGTTATAGCTTGTTTTTCTATGAAACTTAAAAACGTTACTGCCTTAAACTGTTAATAGCAAATTTATGATGTAACTTTCCTGTCTGGTTTTACCTGTAATGTGTATCGTGCTTTGTTAAATGTTCTTTGTGACATGGAACCTTTGTAAAAGAGCCCTGGCTCAAAGGTATTAATTCCTAGACTAATAAACTAAACTAAACTAAGCTAGTGAATCATTTTGTGCATAAATTAATGCCTGCTGGTAATTTCTCCATTTGATATATCTGTTGAACTATATCCTCCCATTCCTTTTGTTTTGATATTTCTGTCTGTAGACATCAATGGAAAATCGTCTTCTTGGCTGCCAACAAAATAGCCAACATTTTTCTAGCGTGAGCCTTACGGACCTGGTCCAGAAAATGATGTAAAATGACACATGAGGGGTTAAGATCCCCAACCTCCAGAAACAACTCCGCAATAGCTCTCCCCAACTCCCCCAAAATGGCTAGAGTGCCATACAACCCCAGAAAATGTGCATATGGGTGGCACAAACCTCCCCACACCCCCTCCAGCATCCTGATCTGTGAGAAATATCCAACTTTCCTGTGATTTGTGGGGTTCTGAAATATTGCATGACACACTTCCAACCGTACTCCCTCCACGAGTGGGATGCAGTCACTTTATGTTAAATAGTATAAATATTCTTCCAATCCTCATCCGTGAGTGATACGCTCATTTCCTCCTTCCATCTATGTTGGGTTATCTGTGCTGCTTGTGTTATGCCTGGCTGGATAGACCTATACACTCGGGAAATAACTTGATCTGGGGTTACCCCCTCTATAGTGTCCATAATAATCTGTACTAGGGGGTGTGTGTCTAAATTGGATGACTTTTTAAACACATTTTTGTTAAGCTACTTTCAGTTGGGCTGTTCTGCTGGGATAATGACCCGGCTGAAAGTACCTTTTGACCCATCAGGAGCCAACATTCTTTCTACCCATTTCATAACAGAAGACATTCTAGGTGTTGGGCTTAGCAGTCCAAAAATATCAACGATTAATGCCTTTCATAAAGCACTGAGTGTCCAAAACACATTAGGCAGTATGTGTGTTTTTTATTGTCAGCATTGAATAAAATATTTCAATGTTAATTTGTTTTTAGAGTGGTGCTTTACTAAATGTGGTGGAGAGTACCCATTTTTCTGTATGTTTTCTATCCTGAACACCCCATCCCAGTGCGGCTCCTTTTTGTGACTGATATCAATGATTAAGCCTGCTCCATACTGCTGCTACATCGCCACCATTTTTAGAACCTTGTGATGTCATCAACGATCAAACTGTGGCTAACCATACTGCAATCAAACACAGCGTGATCATCAGTGACATCACTAGGGTTCACACATGGTGGCAACGTAGTATAAATATGGGGCAGAGTTAATCATCGATATCTTCAGATTGCTGCCAGCTATAGAGGAGCCAAATGCCTACTTTAAAAGATCTTTTCATAGGTTCATAGGATATACAAGTCTGAGGGACAGGCCCTTAATTAGACTCGCCATCATTAATTAATGATGGTAGACAAATTTCTTCTCACCCATATATAAGTCAAGTTCTTGTTTAAAAAGATTCAGAGATTGACTTGATACCACATTTGCTGGGAGAGAGTTCCACAAATGTAGAACTCTTTGTGATACAAAGTTTTTCCTCCGTACTGTTTTACATAATTCAGCATATAATCTGAGATTACTCTTTAAGGGTGATTGTCTAGTTAAACAGTTGGATTCCAGAAACAATTCTTCCTCAAATGCTTTACAGGCCCAACACATATCACCTCAAAGAAACCTATATTTTTGAGAAAAAAGTCCCAAATTTCTAAGTCTATCACCATATTTCAAGTGTGCCACTTTAGAGATTGACATAGTCATTTACGTTGGACTGATTCATACATTTTCACATCATTAATGGCAGTAGGTGAACAAAAGGGGCACAATATTCCATCTGTGTTCTAACTATAGTCGTATATAATGAAATCAGAACCTTGGCTTCTCGACTTTTTATATGTGTTAAAATACATCTGATTATATTATGACATTTTTTAGCAGTGATATTGATAGGGAGGTTCCATTTTAGGTTATTAGAGATTGTCACACCCAAATCTCATTCAGAAGTAGTCTCTTCAAGCTTAATATTATTTATATGGCAATTGGCCATGCAGTTATTACCTCCCAGATGCATGACTTTACATTTTCCAATATTAAGAACTAATCCATGATCATTTGCCCAAGAATAAAGGTTATTTAGGTTATCCTGGAGCAATTTGACAGATGCTTTATTATTAAAATTCCTCCAAGTTTACTGTCATCAGCATTTTTATGCAACCATGTACTGCTATTTGCTTGCATATCAGAAATCATGAGATTAAATAATATTGGACCGAGCACAGACCCCTGAGGTACTCCACTACTAACAGTACATCAATCAGACCTATATCCACGCAAAACTACCCTCTTTTTCCTATCCTCCAACCAAGAAGAGATCCATTCGATAATATTAGGATGTGTGTAATTTATATAGCTGATGTAAAAGATGCTTATGTGATACCATATCAAATGCTTTTTAGTAATCCAGAAAGAGAACATCAACAGGCAATCCTTCGTCCAAGGCTTTACACACTGGCTCAAAAAAGCTAATTAGATTAGACATACATGATTTTCCCTTTGTAAAACCATGCCGTGTTATATCAATATTTCCAGATTTATATAGGTGTTCAGTAATTTTGTACTGTAATAATCTTTCCATAAGCTTATCAATACTTGAGGTTGGGCTTATGGGCCTATAATTACCAATAACATTTTTGGACCCTTTTTTGTAAATAGGGTAATATTTGCTAGTTTCCAAATGTCCAATGCCTTACTTTCTTTTAAGGATGTATTAAACAGTAAAATAAGTATACCCACTAATTCTGAAGAGAGATTCACAATGAAGATAGATGGAATACCATCAATTCCCACAAAGGAGGTAGATTTCATGTCTTTAATTGCTCTCAGTGTGTCATTTTCAGTAAAGAAGATTATGGGGCATGGAGCAGGGACAGTATTTATTATAAACTCTTCCTTGCTTTTAAAGATACTAGCAAAATATTTATTAAATTCATTTGCCATTTGTTCATCCTCCACAATTAACTTGTCATTTATAAAAAGTGGTCCTGCCCCAATCATACTTCCTTTAAGGGAACCTATATAATTATAAAATTGTTTTTTATTGTTTTTACAATCTCTAACCAATTTAATTTCTAAATCACTTTTTGCCTGTCTTATCAATTTTTTGGTGGTATTAGATAGTTGTTTAAATTTTATGCTTCTTGCGTTGTTTTTTTCTTATAACGTTTAAATGCCTTTTTTTTTGATACTCTTCTTAATCTTGGTGTTCTTAAACTCTCTGATTTTTATTATTATATTTAACCTGTGTCGGTACCCATTTTTTAATACAATAATCCAGTTTTTCTTTAATAATATGCCACATATCATTTACTTTTAAACTGTTTAAACTATGAAGAGCACTGTTTATGAGTGGTTTCCCCTTTAAGGTCAGAGGGGACTCTAGGCCCACCATGTCCCTCACACCCCCCCATATCACAAGCATGGATAAAATAAGCATGCTGTGCAGAAACAGCTACAGGGTTTGTACTCCGCATCCTTCTGCAGGACACCAGATCAAACATCTCTGACTGTTTGATCTTGTTGAAGCCCTTGAGTATGCAGAAGACTGAGATCATGTCACCTATCAGCCTCCTTTTCTTCATGGTGAACATGTTACATGTTGAGGGCCTCTAACCTCTACTCATAGCTTTTGTCCCCCACACCACTGATCATGTTGGTGCCCCAGTGCTGCACCCTCTTCACTGCCTCAGTGTCTGTTTTGTAATGAGAAGACCAAAACTGCACATAATACTCCATGTTGGTCATGATCATGACTTGCCCAGGGCTTTGTGAAGAAGAAGAAAGAAGGTGCCAATATAGAATTTCATATTAAATAATTGCCCCCCCAAGTCTTACAACAAGAAATACGAAAGTAGCAAAATCATGTTATACATTTTTATTTGGAAAGTACTTCCAATGGTTTCATTTAAAGGGTTCATTTAAATAGCCCTCCAAGCCATTGGGTATAAATACTGCTGTGTAGGGGACACAGTGCAGCAGCAGTAGTAGCAGGCAGACTCAGAGAGGTGGCAGAGTGGAGCTCCGAGAGGCAACGGCTGTAGCAAGGGAAATCAGGTGAAGCAGCAGAGCTCAGACTGCTGCAGTTCACTATAGGGAAGGGAAGTATTTACTGTATTTTCATGTGTTTTTGCTTTTACTTTACAAGGCTGTGACTTTTTCCCAAGGGGCTTGAAATTTTGTGGCAATTGACTGTTTCATTTGGATTTGTGCAGTTAAACTGCTGGGGGGGGCAAAACTTGGTGATTCAAGACTTAAGGGGGGATTCTGGTATTGCCTGTTTTTTCACAGGACCATGGTCAAGGTGTAGACCCACCCTCCCTCCATGCAGCACAAACTAAAAGGTTCATTCATTTAAATAGCCCACCAAGCCATCTGGCATAAATACTGCTGTGTAAGGGATGCAGGGCAGCAGCAGTAGCAGGCAGACTTGGAGAGGTGGCAGAGTGGAGCTCTGAGAAGCGGCATCTGTAGCAAGGGAAACCATGTGAAGCAACGGCGTGCATAGAAGGAGCAGAGCTTAGACTGCTGCAGTTCATCACAAGGAAGGGAAGTATTTACTGTATTTTCATGTGTTTTTGCTTTTACTTTACAGGGCTGTGAGTTTTTCCTAAGGGGCTTGAAAGTTTGTGGCAGCTGACTGTTCCATTTGGATTTGTGCACAGTTAAACTGCTGGGGGCAAGACCTGGTGATACAGGAAGGGGAGCTGATTGTTTCTGCCCACTGCCATGGGTAATCTCACCCACCCATCCCTCGACCCACCCACCCCAAGGCTCTCACTCCTTATATAGGGCATAGGACCGTAGGGGAGTACACCAATCAGGAAGTACCTACCTAGGAAGGGGAGGAGCTAGTAGGTAAAGGCTAAACAGGTGAAGGCCACAATAAACATGATGGGAGTGGTGCAGTGCAGTGGTTGTGGAGCGGCTGTCTTCAGGGAGACATTCTGGAGGCTGTGATGCTGCCCTATCTGCAGGCACCTCTCTGGGCTAAGGGAGTAAGTCACCTGTCTCCAAGCCGAGTTGGCCAGGTTACAGGGGACTTTCATCCCCACCCAGAGGCCAATGGGTCCACAACCTAAACCTCAAAGGATGCCCAGGAGGAGGAGTGGTTGGATCCTGGTGGACTTAGGAAGGGTGAGGGAGGGGGGTCTAAGGCACATCTCCCAACTGGCCCAGCTAACTAACTCCTACGCTGTTTTGGAGGAGTGGGATAGCTGCACAGGTGCACCGGCAGCTGAGACCTGGGAGGATGAGCTGGTCCTCCATGGTGGAGCCCAAAGGAAGGGGGGTAGAGAACCCCAGAGGAGAAGGAAGCTTCTACTAGTGGGGCACTCAATTGTCCAGGGAGTTACTTTAGGGGAACCTAGCAGGAAGGACAGGCAGGTCAAGCAAGCACAACATGGAGGGATGGGAAGCAGATAAATAGGATCACAAGGGCAATAACAAGGAGGGTGGAACTGGATGACATCATCCACCTGGGGACGAATGATGTGGCAGGAGACAGGGTGGAGTCTGTCAGAATATAGGACAATTTCAGGAAGCTGGGGAGAGCCTGAAGCAGACAGCACACTCTGTCTCCTTCTCAGAGGTTCTACCTGTCCACGGCAGTGGGGAGGCTAGCACACTCCACATTCAGGAATTCAGCTCCTGGTTGAAGGAATGGTGTTGGGGAGGTTGGCTTCATGGGGGACTGAGGCCCCACCTGGATGGATGTGAGCCTGTATAAGGAAGATGGCTTGCATCCATCCAGGAAGGGGACCACAATCCTGAGTGACAAGTTTGAATGCTTCAGCAGTGAGCATTTAAACTGGCCAAGGGGGTGGAGCCAGGTGGGTTAGGAGGCTTACTAACACCCCCAAGGGCACATGCAGGAACATAAATTGTCAGCAAGTACAACTGAAGTTGTTGGGGGGGCAAAGTGCTGGAATAGGGACCACACAAGAAAGGTCACTGTGGTCAGAAAAGGAAGCAGGAGAGGAGGAACAGGGGCAAAGGGAGTAATCTAAAATGTACATCATGGAAAGCCATGGTAACTAATGCCCACAGCCTGGGAAATAAACAAATAAACTCCCAGACCTGGAGACCTTGATAGTAGAGGCTGACTGGGACATAGCAGCAGTAACTGAAACCTGGTATCCTGCGAATCATGGGTCAGAAATTAATTTACTGGGTTATGCTCTATTCAGGAGGGATGGGGGTAAAAAAAGGGGGGGGTTGCCCTGTATGTCAGGGAGGGTATAAAGGTAACACAGGTACAGGGTAGGCCGGGGGAGGCTGAAGCACTGTGGATCACCCTTGAATCTGGAAATGGCACAGCAATACGCACAGGGTGATATACGGGCCTCCAGGACAGGGGAAGGAAGTGGACAGGGAGCTAGTGGATGAAATACACGAGATGGCAGTGAAAGGTCAAATTCTGCTGATGGGAGATTTTAATATGCCGGACGTGGATTGGATCACCCAAGCAGCTGCTTCAGCCAGAAGCGGAGGCATCCTAGATTCCCTACAGGAGGCAGGGCTTGGGCAGCTTGAGCTTGACCCCACCAGGGTCAGGGCGATTCTGGATCTAGTGATGACCAACAGGGACAGAATCACAGATGTTGGGGTAGAAGGACAACTGGGATCCAACAATCACCACATAGTGTGGTTCAGCATGGGGACAGGAACTCAGTCAATTCATACTCGGGCAAAGGTTTTGGATTTTAAAAAGGCAGACTTAGCCGAAACAGGGAGAGGCATCAAAATAGCCCTCTAGAAAAGGGGGATAGGAGGGGTGGAAAAGCAGTGGGAGCATCTAAAAGGAGCCACAGTGGAAGTGACAAACCAATGCATCAGATTGGTATCCAAAGGCAAGAGAAGGAGAAAGTCACTATGGTTCTCGAAAGAGAGGGCAGATAAAGTAAGGGTAAAAGGGCAGGTTTCAGGAAATATGATACCTAAAGGGAGGAGGACAGGGAGGTGTACCTAGAGTGTCTAAGGGAAGTGGGGAGGGTGGTAATGAGAGCAAAGGCGTGGATTGAGGAAGGATTAACGCAGACAGTAAAGAAAGGGGACAAGTCATTCTACAGGTAAAGTGAAAGTAGGAAAACTGGGGGGGAGGAGGATTGTTAGGCTCAAAGGGGGGGAAGGGGTGTGTAAGGAGGGAGACATGGATAAGGCAGAAATACTGAATAAATACTTCTGATCAGTATTCACAGAAGAGGAGGAGGAGGTACATGGACCACAGCCAAGCAACAGATGCTATGGGGGGGTAGAGGTGGATAACAGTCCATTCACAGGAGACAGAGTCCTGCAGGAGCTCACTAAATTGAAGGTGGACAAAGTGATGGGGCCAGATGGCAGACACCAGAGGATATTAAGGGAGCTGTGAAGAGAGCTAGCAGGACCTCTGGCAGCCTTGTTCACTGAGGATTGGAGGAGGGCACATGTAGCCCCTCTACACAAATCTAGCAGCAGGGAGGAGGCAGGTAACTATAGTCTGGTCAGCCTCACCTCAGTAGTGAGGCAGATCGTGGTGGCACTGCTTAAAAAAAGGATAGTGGGACATCTAGAAGTTATCGGTGCTCAGGACCCTAGGCAGCACAGATTCACAGCGGGTAGATCATGTCAGATGAATCTGATAGATTTCTTTGACTGGGTGATGAAGGAAGTAAATCAAGGGAGGGGCAGAGGATGTTGCCTACCTTGATTTCATCAACACCTTTGACATCATCCCACATAAGAGGCTGGTTAATAAGATGGGTAGTCTGGGCATGGGAGACAAGGTGGTAAACTGGATTAGGAACTGGCTAATGGACAGGAGGCAGAGGGTGGTGGTAAATGGGGTACAATCTGGGGAGGAGGGTGACCACCAGGGTACCTCAGGGATCAGTCTTTGGGCAAGCCCTGTTCAATGTCTTCATTAGTGACACTGCAGAGGGTCTGGAAGGAAAGGTCTGTGTGTTTGCAGATGACACCAAGATCTGTAACAGGGTGAATACTCCAGAAGGGGTGAAGAAAATGAGGAAGGACCTGGGGAAGCTTGAGAAATTGTCTGAGGAATGGCAACTGAGGTTTAATTCAAAGAAGTGCAAAATTATGTGTGATATATTGTGGGTCAGTACAGAACAGACTCATACACGGTATGTCAGCTAGTGGCCATCTTTTATTCTACTCAGAGATAGTGGTCTTTCATCACTGGACATACATAAAGAAAGACTTACTGTGCATGACAGGAACTTACATATATAATGGACTGCAATACCCACATGTATAAACTACAACTCTAATCAACTTCCTACCATATATACCCATATATATACTACCATACATACACATGCATATACTACACTCATCCTCCTTAGACAGAAACTTGTCTAAAATACTTCAACAGTAACATTCCTAACTTCCGGGCTAAAGTAGACTGTTCGGTAACCAGAAACAAGTTCAGGGGATTATTTTGCCCCTTGGGTAGAACTTGTCACTAACTAACAGTACAAGTAGGAGTTCAGTTACACAGAGGTACAAGTTCATTACATGACTTAAAAGGTCAACTCTTTGTGGTGGTCGTCGGTGTCTCAGGGGATATCTGTGGGCTGGAATAACCGCTGGTGATGGAACAGGAGATTCATTATTATTTGGCTCCAGCTGCAGTGGAACTTCACGGGTAGGAGCAAAGTCCTCTGTGTCACTGTCCTCAGATAGAGTGACATCTTCTGCTGCATTTGCTGAAACCTTGGAATGCAGCAGGTGATCCACATGTATGTGAACAAGTCTCTGCCCATGCAAACTGCATAAGTCAAAGGTCTACATCTTTCATTCACCACCCTAGGAATCCAAGAACCCTTGGGATGTCTACAGTCTCGAATCATCACCCTCTCCCCAGGATGAAAAATCCATACTGGCTTGGTAGACTTGTCATGACCCTTTTGCTGTTGTAGTTGAGGCTTTGCAACAGTGTCGGCCACGTCTGGCTTGAGCAATGACAAACGGGTGGGAGGTTGACGTTTGAGGAACAGCTCAGCAGGTGTTCGCTCTGTGACTGGATGAGGAGTGTTTCTGTAAGCAAACAGAAAATGAGAAATCTTTGAGCTGTAGGTACTTGCCATGAATCTGGTTTATTCCAAGGTTTTTTGAATGTCTGTACAGCTCTTTCGGCCACGCCACTTGATGCTGGATGGTAAGGTGGAGTAAAAACATGCCAGACGCCGTTCTGCTTTACGAACAGTTTACAGACATGGGAAGAAAATTGGGGACCATTGTCCAAAACTAACTCCCGTGGAAGTACACAAGAGGTGAAATGTTATCTCAAAACCTTGCTGTCTGTTGGGCATAGGCCTTGGGCGTCGATTCAGTGACATAGGTACTCAACAGAATTTTACAGAAATTTACATTTTGCTAGCTTCACTCTCAGTCCATACCATTGCAGTCTGGGCAGAATGTGGTCCAGGATTGTCAGATGCTCTTCCACTGTTGGTGCTGTTACCAAGATATCATCCATAAAGCATACTACATGGTCCAACCCATGCAGTATCTGGTGTATTGTGTTCTAGAAAATTGCTGGTGCTGTGGAAACTCCACATGCCAAGCGATGATACCGGTAAAGTCCCTTGTAGATGTTGACTGTTAGATACGGTTCTAACTCTGGTTCCAGTTCCAATTGCTGGTATGCAAAGGAGAAGTCCAACTTGCTAAAGAACTTGCCCCCTGAGAGTGCAGCAAACAAGTCCTCTGCATTGGGTAATGGGTATGGATCTTGCTGTATACAACGGTTCACTGTAACCTTGTAGTCACCACACAACCTCACTGCCTTGTCTTGTTTTAGCACCACAGCGATAGGGGCAGCCCAGTCACTCCTCTCTACTCGCGAGATGATACCATGGCTTTCAAGATGGTCCAGTTCCTTCTCTACTGCTTCCCTTAAAGCATACGGTACTGGTCAAGGCTTGTGGAAAATTGGAACAGCTCCGAGTTGCACTCAGATCTTTGTCTTGAATTCCTGGATTGTGCCGTAATCGTCCTGGAAAACAGGACCATGTTTGTCCAGTATTCTCTTTAGCACATCTTGCGGTGCTTTGGGCACTGTATTTAAGCTGAAGATCTTTTCCCAGTTCAATTTGATCTGCATGAGCCAGTCTCTGCCTAGTAATGCAAGTCTTTCTCCTTGTACCACCACCACCAGAGGCAAGGTCCACTTTTCTGACTTGTAGGTGACTGGCACTTGGATTTCCCCTAGCACAGGGATTTGCTCTCCCATGTAAGTTGAGAGCTGAATAGATGATGGTTGCAATGGGCACTGCTGAAGTTTCCCTTTGTAGATGTTCTCTGGTACAAGAGATACTGAGGCTCCAGTGTCTAGCTGCATGCTCACGGAGTTGCCTGCTAGCTCAAGCTGGAGGTAAATTTCCTTTCCGGTTGCCCGTGTTGCATAAACCATGAACAGGTGTAATACCTCATCTTCTATTTCAGTTGCTGCAGTGCCATCTGTGATATATCATGCAGTAGCAGTCCATGATGTACTTCTGCACACCCTTTGTATGTGACCCACTTTTCTGCAACTGCGGCATTTCTCATGTCGAAAGCAGCATGTGCTTTGATGGTGGTTACCTCTGCATTGGTAACACGGTTTTGACTTTGTGGAAGTGCCCCGTGGTGCTGGCTTCCTAAATGTTTTGGGTTGTTGACGAGCATGTGATGGACCACTGTGTGGTGTGGCATGTCCCTTTTGTTCTAGGGTATGGGTAACCTTAAGAACTTCACTTCTTTGGGGTTCAGAATGTCCTGCCAGTGCTTGGGAGCCTTTCTGAGTAAGCTCCATAGAGATTGCAATGTCACAAGCTGTCTTAACGTCTAGTTTCTTTTCTTGCAAAAGCCTTTTTCTGTAAGCTTCCTCTCTCAGACCACAGACAAAGCAATGCCGGAGGGCATCATCCAGGGACTGGCCAAACTCACAAGTGCATGCTAGACACTTTAATGCAATGATGTATTCGGCTATAGGTTCTTCTTCCCCTTGGTTGTGGTAGTAGAAGGTGTACCATTCAGCAATGAGAAGGGGCTGGGGTTTGAAATGCTTTTCAAGTGCCTTAGTGACTTGTGCATACGTCAGGGTCAGGATGTCAGCTGGGGCTGTTAAATTTCCCAGAAGGGCATAAATCTGTGGTTGTAAGACTGCTAGGAAGATATCTACTTGTTCGTCTTCTGCTTTTTTGTTTTCCCATAAGCCAGCATTGGAAACGCTCTAGATACAAAGCAAATGTTTCCTTGGATTCATGAAATTCAAGTACTCTGCCAATTGTAGTCATGCTGTTTGTGGCCACAGGTATGTGCTCAGGAGCAGCAGTGTCCACACACAAAAACAAAAAAATTTATTTTTCTGGCTTTTTTTTCTCAGTATGTGATGCAGTTTCTGTGGTGCGCCTCAAGAGGCTTCTGCTTTGTTACTATAGTCAGTGACTGAGGACATATAGCAGCAGAGATGAAGCAAAGGAAGGTTATCTTTCAGGCTGAATCCAAAAATCATGTACCTCGTGGAGACCTGCTATTAGCTGTGTTGTTTCTGTTTCAATACATCAAACTAGCCAGCAGTGCATAGTTGCTCTTTTGCTTCTTTTATCTTTCTTTAGATAAATCTGTACCCAGAGCATACAAGTGAGCAATTTATGAAGTTTTCAGCAAGTAGCCAGAGAGAGACAGTTAAGCAGCCCGACGAACAGAATAGATGCAAGGAGCTGAAAAGATTTACAATGCAATATAAATCTGAAACAAAAAAACATGCAATAGTTTACATGAGCCTTCAGTTGCACTCACAGAAGTTCTGGTGTTGATCCTCATCGCCAATGTAATATACTGTGGGTCAGAACAGGAGAGACTCATACATGGTCATGGAGGCACTGCTTAAAGAAAGGATAGTGGGACATCTAGAAGCTATCGGTGCCCAGGACCCCAGGCAGCACAGATTCACAGTGGGTAGATCATGTCAGATGAATCTGATAGATTTCTTTGACTGAGTGATGAAGGAAGTAAATCGGGGGGGGGGCAGTGGATGTCGCCTACCTTGATTTCAGCAACGCCTTTGCCATCATACCACAATAAGAGGCTGGTTAATAAGATGGGTAGTCTGGGCATGGGAGACAAGGTGGTAAACTGGATTATGAACTGGCTAATGGACAGGAGGCAGAGGGTGGTGGCATATGGGGTACAATCTGGGGAGAGGGGGGTGACCACTGGGGTACCTCAGGGATCAGTCTTGGGGCAAGTCCTGTTCAATGTCTTCACTAGTGACATTACAGAGGGGCTGGATGGAAATGTCTGCGTGTTTGCAGATGACACCAAGATCTGTAACAGGGTATATACTCCAGAAGGGGTGGAGAAAATGAGGAAAGACCTGGAGAAGCTTGAGAAATGGTCTGAGGAGTGGCAACTGAGGTTTAATTCAAAGAAGTGCAAAATTATGCACCTGGGGTATAGAAATCCTGGGGAGAGCTACAGTATGTGGGGGGGGGGGTGCTGACAGTCACCAAGGAAGAAAGGAACCTGGGAGGTTATTATTTCAGATGACATGAAAATGTCAAAGCAGAGCACAAAGGCAGCAGGGAAGGCCAGTAGCATGCTGGGGTGCAAGGGCAGGGGTATCCCCCAGCAGAAGGCAAGAGGTAGTGATGCCATTATATAAAACCCTGGTCAGGCCTCACATGGAGCACCGTGTACAGTTCTGGAGGCCGCACCTTCGAATGGACATTAACAGACTGCAGATGGTCCAGAGAAGGGTGACTAAGATGGTACAGGGCCTGCACCACAAAACCTATGCAGAGAGATTAAGAGATCTCAATATGTACTCGCTGAAGGAGAGGAGGGAGAGAGGGGACAAGACAGAAACATTCAAGTACCTCAAGTGCATAAAAAAGGTGGAGGGGAGAAATCTTCCAATACAGGATGAGTACAAGAATGAGGGGGCATGACATGAAATTGGAAGGTGGCAGGTTAAGAGTGAATGTGAGGAAGTTTTTCTTTACAGAGAGGGTGGTGGATGCATGGAATGGGGCTGCCACAAGAGTCGGTGGGAGCAAGCACTGTGGTTGGATTTAAACATGCATGGGGCAGGCATAGGGGAACAATAGAGGCAAAGCAGAGGGAGGGTCAGAAGCTATAATCAAGTACGGGGCTTATGGGCAGACTGGGTGGGCCTAGTGGTCCTTATCTGTCAACAGTTTCTATGATTCTATGACTTCAGTGATCCAGTTAACTTGGTTACCATTAGGCAAAGGTTTGTTCCCCAAAAGGGGAAGAAGCCATAGTTTCATTATTTTATCAGAATATTTACAATGGGGGACACAATACACAGTCACAGTGGTGGGTGGTGGGTTTTAGGGAGGCACAAAGACTCCCCTTACCACCACCCACCAAAATTGCCATACACGTGTGGCTTCCACTGTCTGAGGGGTCAGCCCTGTGACAGGGGGCTTGGTCTATTTATGCACATGTATGTTCTAGAGGTTACCACTATTATCTTGGAGTGTACGAGTCACAGGAATCAGTCATGGCATGGCACCAGTCCCCTGCAGTTAACTAGAGGTGAGCAAGCCAGAACAGTCTCAAGCCTGGCTTGAGTCTGGAGGCACCACTTGAATCACTTGTTTACCATCTGGTCATCCACACAGACCTGGGCATAAGTCAGGAACAATTTGCCCTTCCCCACTCCCAGATTTCTGAAAGTCAAAATGATCTTCCAGAACACTGAAATATAGTGTTTTATGAAAGTTTGGACATTAAGAAGAGGCTCCTGGTTTTTCATCACAGGAGTTGTGTTACATGAATTGAAAGCTATCAGAAAATTAAAAGTTCACCATCTAACCTACAGCACAATCTCTAAAACTATAACAGCAACAGTAGAGAGCAACAAGGATACTGATTCTGAGAAGTTACTGAACATGTTCACACCTGAAGGTACTTAGGATGTATGGCACCTGATCTGCAGAGGGAGCCTTCTGAATAGTACTTCGGACAAACATTACATATGGATGAAACACTCAAAGGATCTCTAGAAGAAATCTGCAGCAGAACAACTATCCCTAGCTTAGTTGCTGTATAATTAGTTAAACGGAAGGTGACTAAATCACAAGGACCAGATGGTATGGTATCTGAGGATACTCAGGGGCCGAAAGATATAATGGCAGATAACTTACAGTGATTTTTTGCAGTGATTCTAGATGTTAATGGAAGCTGGTGAGGTGGTTAGGTTGTGGAAGAAGGAAGATGTGACACTTCTATTTAAAACGTATACGTGACCTATATAACTACAATATAGGCCTGAAAGCCTGACCTTGTAGGAAAAATACTGGCAATGATTATCCATGATCAGATTATGAACAATCTGGACAGACTGTAACTGTTAAAAGCAGCTAACATACATTACTTAGCTTTCATTCAATCATTTCATGGCCATCCTGAGGCCACAACTGGAGTACGGGGTTCAGTTCTGGAGGTCACATCTCCACAAGGATATAGATGCATTGGATATGGTTCAGAGAAGGGCATCCAAGATGGTGCAGGGTATGCAGGGAAAGTCATACGAGCAGAGGTGTAAGGTGTTGGATCTGTACACGCTGGAGACAAGGAGGGAAAGGGAAGACATGATTGAAACTTTTAAATATGTTAAGAGGCTCAATAACGTGGGAGAGGAGGGTTTACTTAGGAGGAAGGAGGGGGTCAAAACTAGGGGGCATAGCCTCAGACTGCAAGGAAAAAGATACAGGGGCAATGTGAGAGGGCGTTTCTTCTTGGAGAGGGTGGTGGAGCCCTGGAACAGATTACCAGACAGAGTGGTGGGGGCTAAATTGATAGAAGAATTCAAGAGGGCATGGGACAAGCATATTGAGCTGAGTATTGGGGGGAGGGCGGGGGCTGGCAGGGAGGAGGAGGTGTAGGGGAAAAAAAGAGCAGACTAGATGAGCCGGTATGGTCCTTTTCTGCCATCAAGCTTCTATAATACTATGATTCTATGACATGATTCATTTGAGACAGTTCTTTATGTGTAGTTGGTTTTGATATTGAGGAAGTCTGGAGTTGCAGTATAGGGAAAAGAGGAGATTGGAGAGAGAGAGAGAGCTGGTTAGGAAAAAAGGGCTCAATAGGTAGTGGTGTAAGGGTCAATATCAGATTGGAAGTGATTTACAGTACCAGTGGGGTTCCTTGGCACAGGTATTGCAGGCCCCACTGTTGAATATATTTATTAATGACCTGGAGAGGGGACCCCAATTAAGGTAACTAAATTTGTAGATGACACAAAGCTAATGAGGGTGGTTGATTCCAGGGAAGAAAAAGGCCATCTGCAGAGGGACTTAAGTGTACTGAGGTTGTGGGCCCGCAAGTGTAAAATGAAATTCAATCTGGATATGTCTAGGATCATTCAGTTTGACCCAAACAATGCAGATTGGACATACTTTTTAAACATCTACAAGGTACTCAGAGATCAGATTTTCCAGACTCATTTGTTATTGATGGTCATGCAGTTTTTAGGAGTAAAGATGCAGCTAATAGGTTTAACGAATATTTTGTTTCCATGGGGAAAATGCCTTACAAAATCTATTGTACATTCAAGGTGAAACCATCATCCAATACGAAATGGACCCTACACCACAAAACACACATTTCTAAGGTCAAACAATTGGCAAAAGCCATATTAAAATTGAACTATACCTTTGGAGGCCTCACAGTTGGGGCAGCACTAAGCAGCTGAGGCTAAAATTAATCCAATCTTATTATATGTGTCCAAAGTGTGGGGCACGGACTACAATCCAGCCCTGGAAACAACCCTACTGTACTTTTATAAAGCTCTTCTGTTGGTCCCTTTATCAACATCTATGGCAATGACAAGAGCAGAACTTGGTAAAATTTCAACAACAGCAACCATGGAATTTAGATATCTACCCTACTGGATTAGAATTAGTAATAACAAGTTAAAAAAACTACCATTAGCCTGTCGCCAAGAAAAAATAAAATGGCTGTCAATGGGTCTGAGCTCCAAATGGCTCACTTCTCTTATTATCCTCACTAAAAAAATGTAACTCTTTCATCTTTTGGAAAGGTTCTCAGAGGGCCATTTTAATATTCCCCAATATAAATCCTTAATAAAGAAAATATTATATCTAGAAGCACAAAAACAAGATATCACAGTAGTTAGAGCACAGAAATGTGCACCATGGTATGGAATCAACAAAACAGACCATAATATGGAAAACTATTTCATGTTGTCTTTGACTCCTATACAAAGGAAAAATCTTACTTGGGCAAGATTCAGTATAATAACTTCAAAATATTCCCATTTTAACAACAACAACAAAAAAAAACAAAAACAAAAAAAAAAACAGAAACAGACTAAAAAGAATTAGTGTCTTTGCAGCCCAGATATAGTGGAAACTATTTTGCATTTGATCATGCATTGTCCAATCTATATTGATTTGCAATCAAAATATTTGTTGAATATTTTAACATGTTACAATAATAGTAATTATGACATCACATTCATTCTTCTACACACATTTATTTATAAGGATGCTGAGGCAACATCTGCCTTTTCTTCTTCTTCTTCAGTAATCAAACAAAAACATGCACAATAAAAATAAATAGATTAAAATAATTAGGAACTCATAATACATTATCCAATACATTAAGTAGTCTTTGAGCCCCAAGCAGAATAATTAAAATAATGAAATATTACCAAGGAATTGAATTGTCATAAGATGTTGAACTATAACGCCTATGCATATAGAGGAGTAACATTGTCTCTATAATATTTGATGCATGGAAAATATCTGTGACAGAAATGGTAAGGAGTTAATAATTTGGATTCTCTAGCTGGTGTTTTTTTTAGCAGTTTGGAAAAAAAACACACACAGGCTAAAATCCAAATTCCAGCAGCATCCACAAGCTGGAATTTGCAGTCCTCCCTAGCTGCTAGATAAGAGCTGGGTCATAAATCTCGAGTGGACATCTCTGCACACACACAAACCTGCAGACACATACACAGGGCAGTTTGAACGGATTGGGTCATTCAAATATAAACTGAATGTTAAAATGGAATATAATTGGTCACTTATAGGTGTTCAGTCTGATTGGGACAATTAAATACATACATGTTAGATGGTTGGTGCATTCAAAGGGGGGATAGGCATTACCTATTCCCAGGAGAATATATAAGAGGCTGAAAGACAATGAAGGGTTCTCTTTTGCTTTGGAAGCTGGGAGGGGAAACATAAGTTTGGAGCCTACCTTTGCAGCTATGTCCGTGGGAGCTGGCAGTTAGGGTCCAGTGTCTCTTAGAAGGACAGGAAAGGGTAAGTTTAGTGATAGCATATTTCAGTAATAGCCTTCTTCTTTTGCCATCTGTTATTTAAAAACATTTGTTTACTTTTCCTGTACGAGTGTTATTCTCTTGTGTCGTAAATATATATCCTGCAAATGCTCAGTGCACTTTCTGTTAAGTAAAAAGCTATTTATTTGCTCAACAGTTGTGACTGTGATGTCATTTTTCTAAGGTAATATTTGGTTTCCACTGGCTGGGGTAAACTCTGTGTAGCATCCACCACCCGAGAGAGACACGCTACCAGACTTTAATTTGTGCAACTGCACATTTAATTATTCAAGTTTGTAAACTTGAAGGTTGGTGCTGGAGACAGTCCAGCTGGTGGCAGTGAATACCCGAGGACAGACACCTATCCAAAAGCTGTTTCAGCACAGAGGGAGAGGTGGGTTGTCACATATTGGTTGGCAGTGGTGGGGTGATGATAGCAGACTGCGTAGCACACTGAGATACAGAGTTTGCCAGGGGAACAGTTACCTTAGCTTTGAAAAATGGGATATATAAGAGAATACATTTGTACAACAGTTTTGTTTGTTTCTAGTTAGCACAGTATAGTGTAGCAGTAGAGAATGAGCTCCACGGAGTATGATTCACTTACTGTGCCACAGCTTTGTGAAAGGTGCCAGGAAAAGGGGATTCATCTTGAGGGTCTAAAACAGAAGAAAACAGCAGACTTGATAGCTGCCCTCTTGGCACATGATCTGAAGCAGACAGTCTCTTGGGGTGAGTCAGTAACTGATGTAGCAGACCTCCCCAAACCAGCTTGAGGCACTACGACAGCAGCTGTTGCTGCAAGAGAAGGTGCTGGAGGTGAAAAGACTGGATGCTGAAGTAGAAGCAAGAAGGTTGGATGCAGAAACAAAACGATGGGAAGCAGAGACCAAAAGACTGGAAGAAGAAAAAAGACTGGCAGACAGAGAGAAAGAACGTGAAGACAGAGAGAAAGAATGTGAAGAAAGAGAGAAGGAACGACAGCACGAGAAGGAGATGATGACCCTGCACAGCCAACAAACCGTGAGTAATGGTGGAGTGAGTTTGCTTCATGAAGCCAAAATTAATTCTAAATTTGTTCCCTCAGTTTAAAGAGGGAGATGACCTTGATTTATTTTTAAGGTCATTTGAGAAAGTATGCAACCAATAAAAATTGACTAAGGCTTCCTGGTCAACTTATCTCAAACCCTTACTTACGGGGAGAGCTTTGCATGCATTTGCTAAAATGAGTAATGAAGACTATGCTGATTATGATAAAGTTAAAATAGTGTTGTTGAAATGTTTTGAATTAACTCCTGAGGCTTATAGAAGGAAATTTAGGGAGTTAAAGAAAAGCCCAGAAGACAGTTATGCAGAACTGTAGGTTCAACTGCGTACTGACCTTGATAGGTAGATGAAGGGGGCTGAAGCAACCACTGTGGAATTGATTAAAGATGTATTGGTGAGAGAATAATTCCTTAAAATTGTACCTGAAGACATGTGTGTATGGCTCCTAGACAGGGCATGCGCCTCTTCAACAGAGGTGGCAGGAAGCGCTGACGTGTATCTGTCTAGCCGGCCATATACACAGCATAAGTCTTACGGTGGGGGGGCAGCACATGGTTATAAGGGATCCCATGGTGGGCAGCCCAAATGAAACCAGCCTGCACCTGAGCCCAAAGTAGAACCCTCTGGTTCTAAGGGGACTCAAGAAATAGGATCCAAGAAATGTCATATTTACAATCAAGTGGGACACTTGAGATATAACTGTCTTCAGAAACTGGTTAAGGGGCAGAGGTATGGGGGAGTGGGTGATCAAAAGAGCACCAGTGTGTTTGTAGGGTGTGTCCAGTCTGAAGCACCACTCTCTTCTGATGAGGAAAGGGGGCCATGGAGAAAAGGAGGTGGAGGTAGTAGAGGACCTACCTGTAAATATGATTGTGGGGAAGGATTTGGACCCCAGAAAAAGACTGGTGTGTGTGTGTGTGTGTGTGTGTGTGTGTGCTGTAACTCATAGTCAGGCACAAGGACAAGCTTCTGAGGGTGAAGAGGGCGTGACTCTGGGTGGTCCAGCCACACCCTCAGCAGCTGAGGAGGTGTCTAGCACAGGGGAGGGGCTGGCTAGAAGCAGCAGTCCAGAACCCCAGTCATAAATGGAGGAGCCCACAGGACTTCCTTCTGAAGGGCACTAGGAAGGGTCAGACGAGGGCAGCTGAGTGCTGCACAGCGATCTGACCCTACCTTGCAAAAACCTGAGGGAAATAGCTCATAGGGCTGAGCGTCCTCGGTGGGTAAAGAGTCCATATACTGGGACAATGGGCTGTTGTACAAAGAATGTACAGCAGAGGAAGGGCTAGACGGTGAGGTACTCCAGCAGCTGGTAGTCCCTAAGGTTCACCATCAGCAGCTTTTGGCCCTCACCCATGATATCCCTTTTTCAGGGCACTTGGGGGTGAGGCACACGAAAAAGTGTCTAACCAACAATTTCTTCTGGCCTGATATTGGCAAGGATGTGGCAAATTATTGCAGGACTTGTCCACAGTGCCAGCGGGTGGGGAAAATGTGGGACAAGGCCAAGGCAGCTTTGGTGCCCCTGCCCATTATTGATGAACCTTTTAATAGGGTAGCTGTGGACATAGTGGGGCCAATTGAGCACCTCAAGTCGGACTGGCAAGCGGTATATCCTGGTAGTTGTAGACTATGCCACCAGATATACAGAGACAGTGGCCCTAACATCCTCTGAGGCAGAACCAGTGGCAGATGCACTGTTGGGAATATTTAGCCGAGTGGGCTTTCCCCAGGAGATACTGTCAGACCGGGGTGCCAATTTTATGTCAGGGTTAATGAGTAGTTTGTGGGAGAAGTGTGGGGTAAAGCAGCTCAAAACCTCCCCATACCATCCCCAAGCTAATGGTCTGGTGGAGTGATTTAATTCAACCCTTAAGACCATGCTAAGGACTTTTTCTGTCCAGTGTAACCCCCCCTGCAAATGGGGGTTCCCAAAAGTCTTCCAGGAGCTTGCTTGAATGCCCCAAGCCTGGATGGTGTTCGGCGTCTAAGCCGTTTATGTGTGAGTGCTTTTAGAGCCTCTGGCACTGTCTCTTTAGGAGCTGGCTGCCTGCAGACATAACCAATTTGGATGGGGGTCTGTATGTTTCCCTGCTTGAGTCCCACTCAAGCTGCTGCCAAATCGTTCCGTTTCTGCCATCACTAAGCGGGCAGAGTGAGAACTTTTCAAAGATATAACTGTTTGCCAGACATCATTTTAGAGTAATAACGAAAATACAGTTTGTCTAACCTGCTTTTCTTTGCAATCAGAACTGTGTTTGCCTAGTCCCCCATTCTAGTTTTGAACTGCTGAACTGGACCAATCAGTGTGGGGGGACCTTTGAAATGGAGCCTGCTGCTGGCAAATCAGAACTTGGACTCTCACTGTGGAGCCAGCCACCTATGTACTGTGGCCAGTATGCTCTGGGAATTGTAGTTGGACTTCAGTGCCTTTTCCACCAACAGGGGAGTTTACTGTAGTGACAGCAAAACCAGCCAACTGACTGGGAGGAACTCAAAAGAAATGCCGGCTCTGCCTACTGGAAAGATCAGATGAGTTGTGACTGTGAAGAGGGAAGGGGCTCCGGGCCCCGCGCTGTTGAGTTTTCTACACGGAAGCTCTTTGGGGCCCTGTTCGGCCACAACTGTTTGTGAGTGCCAGTGTGGACTGAATCAGAGTTGTAAGGAGAAAGAAGCACCAGAGTGAGGAAACCAGGCTCACCCTGCTGAGACTGGAGGAATTGCTGAATCGCTCAGTCTGTCAGGAACTCAGATCCTGCTGTGTGTTCTCCCGGGTATTGTGCAGTAATTACTGATACAGAATAAAGAAGCAGCCTGCCTGGTATAGTATTTTCCTTTTACATATAAATGTGTGTAGTGCTTATGGGGAATCACGTTTCAAATTCCCTGTACAGTGAATAAAGTGCATGAAGCTGGAAGTAAACCCTAACTTAATCCAGACTACATCGATTTGCTCTAAACTGCAGTGGGGTCCAGTCACAAGGATCTTGTCCACATGGTCTGCTCCTCCTGTCAATCCAGGACAAACTGCCTTCCATTCAGTTTCAGCATTGAATTTGAGAGTACAAATCAGGATAGCTCCCTGCCATCATCTAATTGCAAGTGTTCCATCTGATTACTTTTCCTTTCTTTCTTCACGAACTGAGCCTACCGGCTCCGGATTACAAAGTGGGTATTGTGCATGCATTTTCCATCCTCAGGGCCCCAACCAGCTACACCAAATAGGCTAGCCTCTTATTGCCTGGGTACCCAGTAAGAGTGACATTTGGGACTCTGAAATATGTGCACAGTACTGTGATTATTAATGTGACTGAATCAATTAACCTGATTTGCCCCTGTCCTTGTTACTATCCCCTAAATAAATCAGATTTGGTTGTTAAGCAAAGTTACACTTCTTGAACTGTATGTCTATGTTGAATTACTGTACAGTGGTTATTGTATAACTGCATCTTACTTTACAGGGGGTCCCCAGAGTCAAGCTGATTAGACCAATCCTGGGGGTAGAAGTGTACATTACAAGGTACTGTAGATTGGTTGTGTGGGCCACTAGTGGGAAGAAGGGGTTGCAGTGACAGAGGGCTGTGACAGGAGTCATATCAGACTGTCTTAACCCTGACCTCTGGGTGGAGGCACCCGCCATCAGATCCAGGCCCCGCAACCTGTTAGTGGCAAATCAGGCAGGGGTAGTAGCCCTTGGGATAGTGCCACCTAGGAGTTACATCTTGGAGGCTCACTGCTGGGATTGTGTGTCCTCTAGTGGCCATATTTATCAACCACTGTTAAGAAAAAAATAAATAAATGGGTACCCCGACAGAAGTGGCTGTGCACCGGCTGGTGTTGTGGTGTACTGGGGAGGAGATCGACCCCCAAAATGCTATGCTTATCTTGGACATCCCCCTGGGTATCAACATGGACATTGTACAGGGAGTACTTTCCAAGGTGGAAGGTGGTTTACAAAACCCTGTGGTGGTGGGTCGGCATGCTAATCTGCTCACCCACACTTTCCTGCCCTAGTAGAGTTTAAGGATCCCATAGATAGCTCCAAAGTGCCACAGACTATTACCCCAGAGGGAGCCCTCACTGCCTGGAGAGTGATAAAACTAAGGACAGTAAAGACCGGGGGGGCAAGGCCCCCACCACTATCATGAAACTTTTGAGGAGAATTTGCTAAATGGTTGCTGGGAAGGGAAAACTGTGGAGGACTTGAAGAAACTATTCTTACCACCTAGGTGTTCTCCCCAACACCCTCTCCGCTCAGTACCCGTAATGGTGGCTGAACCATGCAGGCTCTATTTCTGCACCTGCCATTAGTCACAACTCTTACCGAAGGTTGAGGATCTTCTCTGCACCCTCCCACCCCCCAGCAGGAGGATGACTGAGAGTTCTGGATAGACTATGTTGCCCCAAGTGCTAGAATGGCAATAACAAAGGCCGAAAAGTGAAAGAGGGTTAGTGAGAGCCTCCAAGGTCCTGCCCTGGCTACCATCCATGCTAAATGGGTCAGTAACCCTGAAGCGACTGCACAGGACTATCTTGAGGCCTTGGAGAATGTGTAAGGGAGCTTAGATTCTGATGAGGACCTGTGGTGGAGAGTAAGAAATGCACAACAGTACCAAGGGGAGTTGTTGTCTGTGTATGTATCTCGGCTGGAAAAATTGTTGCAAGAATGCCTCAGAAAGGGTAGTTTGCCAGCAATTGAACTGGACCGAACCAGGCTGGACAGGATTCTGAAGTCTGCCCCTTCTCAGAACTGCTGTTGCTTCAGTTATGCCTGGCAAATTGACTGGAATCCCCACCCTCCTATGATGAACTAATGAGAGAAATTTGAAGAGTTGAGAAAAGGTGACCTCAGGAGGGACTTGCACCAATAGCTGCGGCTATGAGCCGAGTGACTGAGGGTGACCCATCAAGTGAAGTTCAGGGGCACAGGTTGGCAGTTAATGAATGCTCTGAGAAGGAAAAAGATATGCCACAATGGGGCGAACTGTTGAGAGAGTTCGGGGAAATAAAAAACAGTCTCTTTATGAAGGCCGCTCCTGCAAGTACAGGTCCCGAGCCTCATCTGACTGCATCTGCTATGGGGGTGGGGGTACCCACATATGCATCTCCTGCTGACAACAGCTCAAAACTCGATGTCTTGACCATGGAAGTGGGGAAATTGACGAGATGTCTCCAAATGCTTATCCTGCCGCAGACAGAGATGGCACCAAGGTTTCCAGTTAGTAGTACCCCCGTCCTGGTTCCCAGTGTGATGCCTCGGCCAGCTCAAACTCCAGAAAGTATGTTTTGTTATAATTGTGGGAAGGATGGGCACATGAAGAGAATACCAGTCCCAAAAGACACAGACAAAGTTGCATATAGGCTACAAGGAACTTGGAGAACAAATCAGTGGTTAAGGGGTGCACTAATGATCCCAGTGAGGGCCCCAAAAATGCTAACTCATGTCCCTTTGTGGCAAGGTCAGTTGCCCAGGCCCCCTCTACCACCTCTCCAGAATGGTCCAGAATAGTGGGTCCCTCCATGGAGACCACTGTAAAGGTGAATGGGGTGTCTACAAGAGCTGTATTAGACAGTGGCTCCCAAGTGACAATTATGTTCCAAGACTGGTATCAGAAGCATTTGTCTGATGTGCCCTTACTACCATTGGAGGGGCTGCATGTCTGGGGGTTAAGTGAGAAGGCCTACCCCTACTCTGGATATATCCGAATTTGGCTGTCTTTTCCACCTCTGTGGCTGGAGTGTCGACAAGTAGAGACCCTGGCCTTAGTGTGTCCCCTACCCGGACTGTGTAATTAGAGTTCCTCTCTACTAACTGGAACTAATGCACATATGTTTGGATGGCTGGCACAGTTGTGTTATGAAAACAGGGGTCAAGGGCTGGTAGAGCTTTAAGAATTCCGGCCTTGATTAAGAAGGCCTATGAGGCACAGAGAGATGTTGAAAAAGTAGAACCAGAGGAACTGGTTGGAATTGTCTGGAAGAAGGATCCTGAGTCTCTGATCCTGGCACCAAATGCCCAGTGTACCTTACAGGGAGAGGTCCACATCAGAAAGGATGTCAAGAATAAAATATTAATATTGGATGCACTAGGCAATGTAAAATTGCTGGAGGGACTGCTGGTCAAGCCTAGTATTTTGCCTGCTAGAACCCATGCTTATGCCAGAAGGGTAATGGTTCAAGTTCATAATGTGTCTGACAGAGAGATTCGAGTAAATAGAGGTTGCACCCTGGCTAATGTGCATTGTGCAGACACTGCAGTGCTACCCAGTAGCAAGAGTTGGGGGAAGAATGGCAGAGTAATGCCTGACTTGCTTGATTTCAGTGACTCCTGTTGCCAGCTGAATGGAAAGCGAGGATCAGTGAAGCTGCCCAAGAGACCAGGTGTTTTCTTTAAAGGAATGGGCGTGAGGATGCATGCAAGAGCTGAGCACCATATCCGCTGCATGATGAAAGGTCATTTCATGAGAGGTCTCGACGCTGGCACCTGCTGACAGATGATGTGAGATGGCATCTGCAAGAGATGCTAGCTGCTGGTGTAATACAGGAATCCAGAAGCCCTATGCTTCCCCATTGTGGTAGTGAGAAAAAAGAACGGGACAGTAAGGATGTGCATAGATTATGCACTTTAAACCAGTTATCCTAGATCAGTACACTATGCACTTCAGGATACTTTGGACTGTCTAAACAGGGAGCAAGTGGTTCTCTGTGCTGGATCTCCACAGTGGGTACTACCAGATCCTGATAGCCCCGAGGACCGTGAGAAGACAGCCTTTATCTGTCCGCTTGGCTTCTATGAATTCATGAGGATGCCTCAAGGGATTTCAGGCACCCCCGCCACTTTTCAAAGATTGATGGGCGTGCAGTGGGGGACATGAACTTACTAGAGTGCCGGTATACCTAGATGATGTTATTGTGTTTGGGAACTCACTGGAGGAACACGAGAGCAGATTATTCAAGGTGCTGGACCGACTGGAAGACTTTGGCCTTAAACTGTCCATTGATAAGTGTCAGTTCTTTCAAACATCAGTAAAGTATGGGACACATAGTATCCTCCAAGGAATAGAGACAGACCCAAGTAAAGTTGAGGCCTTGACTACCTGGCCACAGCCCAAAAATCTAAAAGAACTACAAAGATTCCTGGGATTCTGTGGTTATTATCGGTGTTTCATCAAGGATTATTCAAGAGTGATCCGCCCTTTACTTAACCTTACTCAAGGGTATCCCCCAACCCACAAAAGATACAAAAAGTCAGTGTCCCTCGAGACTGAAAGAGTGTATTTTCATCCAAGTGAAGTATTTGGGGCCCGCTGGACTCCTGATTGTGAAACTGCTTTTCATGAGATCATATCAACTTACCCACGCTCTGGTGTTGACCTATGCCGATCCAACAAAACCTTATGTCCTGCACACTGATGCTGTCTTGCAAGGGTTGGGGGCTGTGTTGTACCAAGAGCACGAGAATGGCCTGAGACCAGTGGCCTTTGCCAGTAGAAGCTTGACCCCATCCAGAAAAGAACTATCCTGTAGCATAAGTTAGAGTTCCTAGCTTTGAAGTGGGCTATGCTGACCAATTCCATGAGTACTTGTATGGGGCTAGACACTAGTCAAAACTGACAATAATCCTTTGACCTATGTACAAACTTCAGCTAAGTTGGATGCCACTGGCCATAGGTGGCTTTCTGCATTATCTACATATGACTATGCTGTTGAATACAGAGCAGGCCTAAACCACATAGATGCTGATGCTCTCTCCCGGAGGCCTGTTCCCCAGAATGACTGGGTCAGACTGTCAGAACCTGTCATTCGAGCACTCTGCCAGAAGTTTGACAGGGAGGAACAAATGTCCACGGACGCAGTGGACAGTATGGTGGATTGTTTGGGACCCTCTGAGAATTGCATACCTGCTGCTTATTGCCACTTTTCTGCAATAGACATTGGTGCACTGCCTCAGCTGGACAATGACAGTATTTGGCGGGCTCAGTCCCGAGATCCCATGATCAAATCAGCTTTAGAAGCCCTCTATGCAGGGAAAGATGTGTCCAAATTATGTTCCACTGATTTGAGAACTGCATTGTTATACAAAGAAGGTCCTAAGTTGAAACTGATCAATAGACTGTTATACCAAGAAACAGTAGACAGAGGGGGACAAGTAGACAAACAACTAGTGCTGCCTACTGCTTTTCGAGACTCAGTGCTGAGGTCCTTACACAACCGCATGGGGCACCTTGGTATAGACAGAACACTTGACTTGGTGAGATCCAGATTCTATTGGCCTAAGATGGGGGCTGATGTGGAGCAACACATTCGAACTTGTAGTCGCTGCTTACAGAGAAAAGCTTTGCCCCAGAGGGCTGCCTCCCCCCTTGTTAACATCACCACCAGTGCACCCATGGAGCTGGTCTGTATTGATTTTCTGAGTTTGGAGTCAGATCAAAGAAATATTAGTAATGTGTTGGTGGTCACTGACCATTTTACAAGATATGCCCAAGCTTTCCCCACCAAGGACCAGAAGGAGTCCACTGTGGCAAAAGTACTTGTAGTAGACTTTTTTGTTCACTATGCGGCTCCACAAAGAATCCATTCTGATCAAGGGAGAGACTTTGAGAGTCATCTGATCAAACAGATGCTTTCCCTGTGGGGAGTGCAAAAGTGCAGAACCTCCCCTTACCACCCCCAGGGGGAACCACAGCCTGAACGTTTCAACCGCACTTTGCTAGATATGCTAGGCACCCTCCACCCAAAGGACAAGCCTAGATGGAGCCAACAAATTAGCACCCTGCTACATGCCTACAACTGCAGCAAAAGTGATGCCACTGGGTTCTCCCCCTACTGGCTGATGTTTGGAAGAGAAGCTCGACTGCCAGTAGATGTGTGCTTTGGGGTCTCTCCTGATGGGGTTCGAGCTGACAACTATTTACAGTATGTGCAAAAGTTAAAGGCCCAGCTAAATCATGCGTACTAACTGGCTCAAACCATGGCTGCCAAAAGAAATCTGCCAACAAAGAAAGGTATGATAAAAGGTGAAAGTACAGGAACCCAGGAGGGAGATCGGGTATTGCTAAGAAATCTGGAACTGCATGGCAAACACAAGATTGCTGACAGATGGCACCATCTCCCTCACATTGTAGTGGGCAAACTAGATGATCTGCCTGTGTACAAAGTAAAGCCTGAGAATAATTCAAAAGATGTTAAAACAATGCATAGAAATCATTTACTGCCCATTGGACAAATCTTGATTGAGTCTGAGCCCCCAGAAAATGCCCCCTCTGGACCAGTGATGAGAGCTGCTGCTAAGAAAAAATCAAGAAAGTCTGCACCTACAGAAGCTGAGTTAAAGTGTTCCCCTCCACAAATCCCCGAGCATGACTGTCAGTCCATAATAGAGGAAAGTGAGTGTGACTTTGAATACTACCCTTCTTATGAACTGAGTCAGTTGTTTCAGGGCAATCCCCTAGTCAATAATGGAGATGAAGCTGGGCCTTCTGGACTGTCTAAGCCCCCAGCTTTGTCCCTGGGGCCAATGCTCCCAGAAAGTGAAGTGCAAAGCATCATGTCAGATGATATGGAATCATTATGCATGGCTGAACTGTTTGAGCTTTATGGGGAAGAAAATGATGGACTGGAACAGACTGGTGATACACCAGAACAAGAAGAGTATTTTGAGTGCCCTGATGGTGCACTACTAGTGTCCGAAAGTTCTCCATGTGAGCCAAGTGTTGTGGACTCAGAGATTGTAACTTCTGGAGCTGACAGTGCCCCAAGTTCTAGCCTCTCTACCCCAATGGAGACTCCCCTGACAAGTGAGGACATGCTGAAAATGAGGCTCAGAGCAGAGACTGTAACAGTTCCCCCTAGAAAGACTGGTCGAGCTGTAAAGCCTGTGGTGCACCTCAGTTATGATTCCCCTGGGAGGCCAGTGGACTTGCCTCTCAATGTTGTCCATAAAGGAGTGTATGTGTCCCTGAGCTCTTTGCCCAAACTGAACATCAGTGCTAACTCCAAGTTGCTTGTGTTGCCCTCTAGGTATGGTGCCCCTACCCCATCCAGCCCCAAGGTAGCTGATAGGGAGGGCCCCCTCTCTTCAGGTTTCATGTACAAGAGGTAATAACCTGAGTTATGGTACAATGTGTGTGTAATACTGTGTAAAGAGTGACATACTGCAAAGTTTCAGAAATGTATTCCTGGTAAAGTGATATATTGACTGATGATTACATGTATGAACCTAATGTGATCCTGATGCAAATGTATATGGTTGCAATTGAAACTTATGGGGGTACTTGCTTGATGCAGATGCCAAGCTTTTTCCAGGCTGGGAAGGGTGTAACCCCCTTGCAAATGGGGTTCCCAAAAAGTTTTCCAGGAGCTTGCTTGAATGCTCCAAGCCTGGATGGTGTTCGATGTCTAAGCCATTTATCTGTGAGTGCTTTTAGAGCCTCTGGCACTGTCTCTTTAAGAGCTGGCTGCCTGCAGACATAATTAATTTGGATGGGGATCTGTGTGTTTCCCTGCTTGAGTCCCACTAGAGTTGCTGCCAAATCGCTCCATTTCTGCCATCACTAAGTGGGCAGAGTGAGCACTTTTCAAAGATATAACTGTTTGCCAGACATCATTTAGAGTAATAACGAAAATACAGTTTGTCTAACCTGCTTTTCTTTGCAATCAGAACTGTGTTTGCCTAGTCCCCCATTCTAGTTTTGAACTGCTGAACTGGACCAATCAGTGTGGGGGGACCTTTTAAATGGAGCCTGCTGCTGGCAAATCAGAACTTGGACTCTCATTGTGGAGCCAGCCACCTATGTACTGTACGGCCAATGCTTCTGGGAATTGTAGTTTGGACTTCGGCGCCTTTTTTCCACCAACAGGGGGAGTTTACTGTGAGTGACAGCAAAACCAGCCAACTGACTGGGAGGAACTCAAAGGAAATGCCGCTCTGTCTACTGGAAAGATCAGATGAGTTGTGACTGTGAAGAGGGAAGGAGCTCCGGGCTCCTGCGCTGTTGAGTTTTCACATGGGAAGCTCGTGTGGGGCCCTGAAGTTCGGCCTACAACTGTTTGTGAGTGCCAGTGTGGACTGAATCAGAGTTGTAAGGAGAAAGAAGCACCAGAAGTGAGGAAACCAGGCTCACCCTGCAGAAGACTGGAGAAATTGCTGAATCGAGCTCGGTCTGTCAGGAACTGAATCTGCTGTGTGTTCTCCCGGGTATTGTGCAGTAATTGCGATTGGGATAGAGAAGCAGCCTGCCTGGTATAGTACTTTCCTTTTACATATAAATGTGTGTAGTGCTTATGGGAAATCGCGTTTCAAATCCCCTGTACAGTGAATAGAGTGCATGAAGCTGGAAGTAAACCCCAGCTTAATCCAGACTACATCCATTTGATCTAAACTGCAGTGGGGTCCAGTCACAATGACCTTGTCCACATGGTCTGCTCCTCCTGGCAATCCAGGACAATCTGCCTTCCATTCAGTTTCAGCATTGAATTTGTGAGTACAAATCAGGGTAGCTCCCTGCCATCATCTAATTGCAAGTGTTCCATCTGATTACTTTTCCTCTCTTTCTTCACGAACTGAGCCTACTGGCTCCGGATTACAAAGTGGCTATTGTGCATGCATTTTCCATCCTCAGGGTCCCAACCAGCTGCACCAAATAGGATAGCCTCTTATTGCCTGGGTACCCAGTAAGAGTGACATTTGGGACTCTGAAATATGTGCACAGTACTGTGATTATTAATGTGACTGAATCAATTAACCTGATTTCCCCCGTCCTTGTTACTATCCCCTAAATAAATCAGATTTGGTTGTTTAGCAAAGTTACACTGCTTGAACTGTATGTCTATGTTGAATTACTGTACAGTGGTTATTGTATAACTGCATCTTACTTTACAGGGGGTCCCCAGAGTCAAGCTGATTGAACCATTCCTGGGGGTAAGTATATATTGCAAGGGTACTGTGATTGATTTGTGTGGGCCACTAGTGGGCAGAACGGAGGGTTGCAGTGACCCAGAGGGCTGTGACCAAGTCATATCAGATTGTCTTAACCCCAACCTCTGGGTGGAGGCACCTGCCATCGGATCCAGGCCCTTCAACCTGTTAGTGGCAAATCAGACAGGGGTAGTAGCCCTTGGGATAGTGCCACCTAGGGGTTACACCAGCATAAGAGGGGACTGGGACAAATATTTGCCCCATCTCCTATTTGCATACAGGGAAGTCCCACAGGAGTCCACAGGGTTCTTACCTTTCGAGCTCCTGTTTGGTCATAGGGTGCGGAGGCCCCTAGATTTGATTCGGGATGAATGGAAGGGTGACTGTGCCTCCCAAGGGAAGTCTGTTGTGCAGTATGTCCTGAATTTCAGGACCCATCTTAAGGAGCTCATGGGACTTGCTCAGGAGCACTTGACCACTGCACAACAGCGGCAGAAAGTCTGGTATGACTGTGGGGCCCGAGCCAGAGAATATGAGGTGGGACAGCGAGTGATGGCACTCATCCCTGTCCGACAGAATAAATTACAGCCAGCATGGGAGGGGGCCATTCTCCATTGTCCAAAAGGTTAGTGATGTCAATTACATGATAGAGCTACCGGACAGGAGATGCAAATGAAAGGTGTATCATGTTAACATGCTGAAGCCCTACCATGACAGGGAGGAATTGGTCCTCGCTGTATGCAGTGCCCCAGAGGAGGAAACTGAGATAGATCCACTGGTGGACCTGCTTGGGGAGGCCAGGGTTGCATCCTCTGTGGACAACCTCACCCTCTCAGAACAGCTGACACCAGCTCAGGTGCAAAACATTAGGGGTGTGCTGAGAGAATTTGAGGACATGTTCACAGGGAAACTGGGGTACACCACAATGGCAGAGCACCATGTGGATACAGGGACCCAGGTTCCCCTGAAACAGTCCCTCTACAGAGTACCTGAGCATGTTAAGCAGACTGTGAAGGAGGAGCTCAAGGAGATGCTGGAACTTGGAGTAATCCAGGAATCTAGTAGCCCATGAGCATCACCCATGGTATTGATCCCCAAAAGGGATGGCACCAAATGATTCTGCATTGACTACCAGAGGCTGAATAGCTGCACGGAGTCCGATGCCTATATCATGCCCAGAACAGATGAGACTCTGGAGGGACTGGGGGGATCCAAGTATTTGACCACAATAGACCTAACAAAGGGCTATTGGCAGGTACCTCTGACCCCTGCAGCCAGGGAGAGATCAGCTTTTTGTTACTCCATTTGGTTTATACGAATTCAAGGTAATGCCATTTGGAATTAAGAATGCACCCGCAACCTTTCAACGACTTGTAGATCGCATTCTGTCTGGGGTAGGTGAGTTTGCATTGGCTTATATGGATGATATAGCCATATACAGCCAGACCTGGGATGAGCACATCAAGAATGTACAGGATGTGTTCCACAGCTTAAAGAATGCAGGTCTGACAGTCAAAGTGGAAAAGTGCCAGACAGGTATGGCAGAAGAATCCTACCTTGGGCACCGGGTGGGTAGTGGACACATCTGCCCGGAACCTGCCAAGGTTGATGCCATTCTGGCCTGGCCTACTCCTACCACAAAGAAACAGGTCAGGGCATTTCTAGGGACAGCAGGCTACTTCTGAAGGCTTGTTCCCCACTATAGCAATCTGGCTAAGCCCCTGACAGACTTAACCATGAAGGGAAAGCCAGATACAGTGAAGTGGTCAGAAGGTTGTGAGGTCACTTTTCAGGAGCTAAAGAAGGCCTTAAGCGGCCCAGCTATATTGGCTAGCCCCAATTATAGTTTAAAGTTTATGGTCCATGTGGATGCCTCAGATCGTGGGCTGGGGACTGTGCTGAGCCAAGTTACCCAGCAGGGGGAGGAGCACCCAGTTGTGTACTTCAGCTGGAGGCTTTTGCCCAGAGAGGAGGCCTACACCACAATCGAGAAGGAATGCTTGGGAATAGTGTGGGCCCTTCAGAAGCCGCAACCTTACCTATATGGGAGATAATTTACTGTGGTCACAGATCATAATCCCCTGATTTGGCTCCATAGGTCAAGTGGGCAAAATGGAAAACTATTACATTGGAGTTTGGTATTGCAGGCATACAACATGACCATCCAGCATTGCAGTGGCAAACAAAATGCAAATGCGGATGGGCTATCTAGACAGGGCTAATGGCCTGGCTGGATACTTTTGGGCACTTCCCAGTAATTGCATGAACGGCTGTCACTTGGGGTGGCCTAAGGGACACGCTTTCATTATCTGGGAGGGGGGAGATGTGACAGAAATGGTAAGGAAAGAGTTAATGGTTTGGATTCTCTAGCTGGTGTTTTTTTAGCAGTTTGGAAAAAAAACACACACAGGCTAAAATCCAAATTCCAGCAGCATCCACAAGCTGGAATTTGCAGTTCTCCCTAGCTGCTAGATAACAGCTGGGTCATAAATCTCGAGTAGACATCTCCACACACACACAGACCTGCAGACACATATACAGGGCAGTTTGAACAGATTGGGTCATTCAAATATAAACTGAAGGTTAAAATGGAATATAATTGGTCACTGATAGGTGTTCAGTCTGATTGGTACAATTAAATACATACATGTTAGATGGTTGGTGCATTCAAAGGGGGAATAGGCATTACCTATTCCTAGGAGAATATATAAGAGGCTGAAAGACAATGAAGGGTTCTCTTTTGCTTTGGAAGCTGGGAAGGGAAACATAAGTTTGGAGCCTACGTTTGTAGCTATGTCCATGGGAGCTGGCAGTTAGAATAGGGTTCAGTGTCTCTTAGAAGGACAGGAAAGTGTAAGTTTAGTGCTAGCATATTTCAGTAACAGCCTTCTTCTTTTGCCATCTGTTATTTAAAAACATTTGTTTACTTTTCCTGTATGAGTGTTATTCTCTTGTGTTGTAAATATATATCCTGCAAATGCTCAGTGCACTTTCTGTTAAGTAAAAAGCTATTTATTTGCTCAAAAGTTGTGACTGTGATGTCATTTTTCTAAGGTAATATTTGGTTTCCACTGGCTGGGGTAAACTCTGTGTAGCATCCACCACCCGAGAGAGACACACTACCAGACTTTAATTTGTGCAATTGCACGTTTAATTATTCAAGTTTGTAAGCTTGAAGGTTGGCGCTGGAGACAGTCCAGCTGGTGGCAACGAATACCCGAGGACAGACACCTCCCTTAAAGCTGTTTCAGCACAGAGGGAGAGGTGGGTTGTCACAATATCTACAAAATGTTTTAAGCTATGGAAACTCTTTTAATTACTGTAACTTATAATGGAATTTTATGCTGTAATAACCCTGATAGATTTCTATCTTGGTTGAATAAATACACGTAGTCATTCATTCATACTGTATATTCAAAGAACAAAAACTAGCTGAACAATTACAAAAGATCATTTCTTTTTTAATTACATTTCTGCTAAAAAGGTACAGGAGAAACTTTTGAAATTAGATACTGTACTAGTAAATCCAACGGTTTAGATGATTTTCCTAGTATTCTATTAAAATATGCCACATCTGTAATATCTAATTCTCTTGCTTAGCTATTTAACCTGTCTTTATCATCAGCAGAATGCCCACGGGCATGGAAAATTGCTACAAATTTTCAAATCTGGCCAAAAAGACAACATAGAGAACAACTGACTTATTTCTTTATTATCAACAGTTTTGAGGGTTTTCCAAAAACTGATGGCCGATCAACAGAAGGATTTTTTTGAACATGAAAAAATATTATGTTAATATCAGTCTGGGTATAAACCACCACATGGCACTACTTCTGCTTTTCTGAAGGTTACTGGTGACATTTAGGAGATGCTGGACAGGGGAAAGTTGGTGGGGGCTATTTTCGTGGACTTATTAAAAGCCTTCGACATGCTCGACCATGACATCCTCCTGTCCAGACTCAAATTCAACAGAATGTCAAAGGACGCAATTGGCTGGTTTAAATTCTATCTGATAGGGAGGCAAGAATTGGTATCTTTAAATGGCTTGAATTCTAATTCGGCTACTATAACCTCTGGAGTTCCACAGGGATCAATTTTGGGTCCAATTATGTTTAATATTGATTTGAACAACTTGGCTTTAGTGGAGTCCTCTGTAGGCTATCACTTATATGCCGATGATACAATTATATATGTAGGAGGTTCATCAATTACATCTATAGAAGTTACATTAAGATCAGCCTTTGATGATTTGCAAAAGTACTTCATCCAGTCAAAACTTGTTCTCAATGGGAAAAAATCACAAGTTATGATATTTTCCAGAAGTGGAAATATAAATCAAACGTTAAACATCACGACCATAGATCACACAACTTTGGAACACGTGCATAGCTATAGATATCTTGAGTTATGGTTGGATGACAGATTCAAATGGGATATACACATTGTTTGTGTAAAAAGATTGGAAGACAGCTAGGTGCATTATAAAGATTCAGATATTGCATGACGTTGGAATATAGAACTCATATAGTAAATGCACTTGTGCTACCATTATTAGATTATGGAGATCTGATGTTTCCTGGTGCAGCCATCCAGGAACTATCAAAATTAGATATAACCTATAACAGATTAGCTAGGTACATATTGAATGTCCCAAGTGTGACACACAGATGTTTTATGTATAACGCCTTAAACTGGCCACATCTTAAAGATAGATCTTACCATATTTTGGTTTACATGATCAAATGTTATAAGTCTAAGGTTTCAGAATATGTACTGGATAAATTGCATGTAAGACGTATAAAAGAACTCAGATCTGCAGGTGGTGTAGAGTATATTCAGCCAAGTTGCAAACTAGAAATTGGTAGATCACATTTCTTTAATTTCAGCCCTCATATGAGGAATTCATGCCTCTTACTCTTAGATCACTACATCTGTATAGTCATTTAGGAGCAATAAAGCAGTGGTTTTTGGCAAAAGCACAAGTGGACTTAAAGTGTTGTACCAAATAAGACATTACATAAAATAAGTTCAGCTTAACTGAGTATAAAGATACATGATGTTCATGAACAATATAATGTAAGTACTTGTATAGAGTCCTGAGATTTAACCCTTACACCATTATATGTTTCCGGTGTGCAGGCTTAGGTTTTTGTTTTGTTACGCACTTTATAAGTTTTACAAATTGTAATGTATGTATTTTTTTCTTGTCCTTTTGAATCATTTAGGAATGTACAAATATATGTATGTGCATTATTTTTAGTATTTTCTTAAATGTGTCTACATGTTCTGAAACTTAATTAATAGGTATCAAGGATCTCACTGAAAATGAGCCTTGGCTCAGATGAGTTTTCGTATTCATTTTTTGAAAAATGAATAAAAGTTTTACTACTTACTACTACTACTACTCTACAAAGATAAAACTACTAACACCAATGGACCATCCAAAGACCTGAGAACCCTCATGGAGAGGAACGTGAAGCTGTTACAGTAATAAGCAGCAGCAGTAGATAAGGTAAACATGCTGGACTGCTTTAAAAAAAGACATACCATGCACCCAAAGTGATGTGATTCTGCCTTTTTTTATTGGGTGCTGATAAGGCCAACTTTGGAGTAATGTGTACAATTCTGATAGCCACAATACAGAAGGGACATTGCAACAATCAAGAAGATGCAACAGACAGCAACTAAAATGATTAAAGGGATGAAGAGGATATACTCTGGGGAGTGTTTAGACAGCCTGTGCAATGTGTGTTTTCAATGGAAACAAGAAGAGTAAGGGGAGAAATGATGTCCAAATGTTTTTTTTCAGTTTTAGAGGATATGGGCAAGGTCATTAATTTATGGTCACTGAAATAATGAAATTCTGCTTTCAAAATTTGAAATTCTGGGATTTTACTGGTGATTGCTAGTCTAATTTTCAGATTTTACTGGGATTCTCAAAGGAGGATTATTATACTGCACAGCAAATTTAATAAAGCAAAATGAAAATAGTGTAGGGTGCAATTTAAAGAAAAAAGTTCTGTAGCACTATTCATCTGACATTAAATGCCAAATTCCATTAAATTCTTTGGTTTGCTGGCATTCAGATAGTTCAAATTCTGGAATTTGACTGAGTTTTCTGGTAAAAACCAAGAACCAGTGGCCTTGGCTATGGACCCCATATTCAATCAGCTGTTCTTGCACTATCATGTGGGCATAGCCACAGAAATATTTAAATGTATTACACCAGCACTAACATGGCTAAATATTGGGCAACAGTGCAGTGCACACGGGCAACCTATAGCATAATGCAGTGTTACTGTGCAGTGCTGCAGCGCAGGACACAAGTGCTGCACCGAATATGGCACTGAATATAGTGCAGCACATAGGCACAGTGCAAGTAGCTCAGAGACCTGTGCAAGAGGATGAAAAAGAGAGACAGGCACCAATGAAAGACACAATCAAGCAGCAAAGGTATCAAAAATGTTTACTAAAACCATAACAAATACAAGGGCAATGGAACATACAAATTGAGAACCATTAGAAATGGTGACCTCTGGTAACAAAATAAAATCCAAATTGGCAACTGCCAGTGAACTGTCCTTAAACTCCATGGGCAGCATATACCCAAAACACCTATGGGCCTGCAGGTGGTGATGATGATGGTGGTGGTGGCTGCTGTTGTTGTTGCTAGCCATCTGATCAAACAGCTGCTGTCAAGTCCCTGATGGTCTACATATTCCCCTCCAACCTCCTCACTACCATATGCAGTAGACGGACCTGGTGCTGCAGCAGTTCGACCCTGCCCTCCATCTCTACGACATCTCTGCACCAACTGGTGGAACTCTGGGCACCTATGGAAGAAAAAACCCTGAACTCAGAAAACTCTGCACATAGGATAGGGAACACAGGAGTGGCATACCGTGTTGGAATTCTCAGACTTTTTCTACTTCAGTCCTTATGGTTTTCATCTCCTTATCTAACGTAGCTCATCTATTAATCAACAGATCAAGTTTCTTGTCAAAGGAAGTCAGAAAAGTGAATAGATTGGAAAATGAAGTGGATGCCTCTTTGAAAGTTTTAAATTCCACTTCGGCAAGTAAGGATACTGTCAGTAAGCTCTGTCTTTTTTTTTTCCTGCAGCGTGTCAGTGGAAGTTGCCGACGGTCCTGTATCGGGTGATTTTTTTCTGTTGCTGGAAATTAGCTGCTGCTGAGAGTAAATCCATTGGTGTGGGCAACTCTTTTAAGTTTGTTGAGACTTGCAGACCAGAGATTGAGAAATTAGGTGCCTTTATTGTCTCTGGGTTGGCATTTAAAGAGATCTACCAGGCTAGTGGTATGCACCACTTAGTTCATGCCTTACCTCCTAAACTGCTGCTGCTGTTAATGTGGCCCCAAATCTCCCAATTGTTATTAAAATATAGTGCTCCCAAAATTTAATTTACTGGGTCTCCTGTACTTCCCGGTTCGAAGATCCACCCCCACACTGTCTCCGTGCTCAGCAAAGTTATGACGTGATGCCAGGGAGAATGCGAGGACAAGCTCCATTATAGGCTATGGGGGCTACTTTAACATCAAGTTTATGTGTTACAGTGACCATCCGGTGATTTCTTAAGGGCACCGGGTGACTAACAAGCCAAATAGATAAAAATCAACATGGATTTGTGTCAGGCAAATCATGTGAGACTAACTAGATTACTTTCTATGATTATATTAGCAAGTGTGTGGATGGGGGAAGTAGTGTTGTTATGGTGATGCTTGATTTTAGTTGAGCATTTGATACAGTCCCACACTGTAAAATCATTAAACAACTGATAGGTATGGGAATTGACCTGACTATTGTGAGATGGGTGGAACAGTGGTTGACCAACACAAAGCAACAAGTAAGGATACAGGGTCATCTTTCTGAACCATTGAGGGTGGGAAGTGGTGTGCCCCAGAGGTCGGTGTTGGGACCGTTGTTGCTTGGCATTTTTATAAGTGACCTGGGTATACATAGCAAAAACAAGTTAATAAAATTTGCAGATGATGTTAAAATAGGGGGAGTCGTGGACACATTTGATGATAGATTATCCTTTGGACAGGATTTAATTCAGATTTCAGAATGGGCAAAAACAAATGGAATGAATTTTAATAAGGATAAGTGCATAGTAATGCATTTGGGTAGGCACAATATTCAACAGACCTATTACATGCTGGGCCTTAGGCTTAAGGTTTCAACGTGTGAGAAGGACTAGGGGGTTTATATTCAAAGTGATCTAAAAAGTGGTGTTCGTAGTAGCATGACATCAAATAAAGCCATGTATTTGGTAAATGGTATGAGAAGGGGGTTCCATTCTAGAAATAGTGAGCGGTGTTGTTGCCACTGTATAAAACTCTGGTTAGGCCCATTCTGGATTACTGTTCCACTATATGGAGTCCCTTTCTTGTGAAGGATGTTATATTGTTGGAAAGGCCACAGCGATCTTTCACCAGATTGATATCAGGTCATGAGGGTATGCTACAGGAGGATAGACTGGAGAAACTGGGATTGTGGTCCCTGAGTAATAGGAGGGCTAGGGGGGACTTATTGTTTTTGTATAAAGACCTGAGAGATGGAGATGTTAAAATGGAGTTGGGTTTAGAAACTAGGGAACAATCATACCTATTGAGAGGGCATGATAGGCAATTGAGGGAAACAACGTGTAGGACAGAATTAAGAAGGAATGGATTTAGGTATAGGGCAATAAGAATGTGGAAAAGATTACCCCAAGATGTAGTGGAAGCTGAAAATTTGAGTATTTTTAAGAATAGATTGGATAATTATTTCACAGAAGTTGGTGACACCTGTTACCACCGCTGAATTGTACGGAAAGTACATATGGGCATTGTCTTCTTGACATTCCTGTTCTTCCAGTATGAACTCCAGTATGAACAAAAAGAAGTTTACTCAGAAGATGAGCTGCCTCCCTTGGAGGATGAAAATAACAGATGATTCTTGCTGTTTCCTTATGGTCTGGGTCACTTCTGATATTTATCTATAATTTACCCAGATGGGCTTGCGTTAAGAAATAAAGAATAATGACATTTTTTTCTGGTATTATATCTGTATGCTAGTGATTAATACCCGGAATGATTTAACGATTACGTTTATTATATAATAGCGGTTCTTGCTTAATTATGATGTCTCATATTAAATATATAATTTTGATTTAAAAGTGGATATGGCATGAACCACAAATACTGTATGTATTACTTGGATCCCTCCAACTTGTGGATTTTATCTTGATTTTTTTAGGTATCTCATAAGTTAGAATGTTAACTAATTATGCCCGATATTATAATTAATTTCTGTTAATAGAAGTGTTTCAAGGTTCTACATGATGTAATTGATACCAAAAACAAAACAATACATAAATAAATAAGGAGTTGCATAATGTGCATAACAGAGGTACAGTACAGCCGGATGACACATGGAGTGATGTACCACATGCAAGTGGACAGAGTCATGCAACTGCTATGGCATGGATGGGGCATGCCAGAAACAGCATTATGTATCTAAATAGTGGAGGACTGCTCATAGAATGAGTGTGCCGTGCTGCACCAGAGCCAGACACAGATGTACAACAGATACAGGACAACACCAGACTAGCTTGATGTGAAAATGCAGCACATGCCACAGCAGCACCAAGGTAGAGAGCAATAGGCAGTGTATCAGCCCCAGTGGACATGAGTAGCAGCCACAGACAGCACTCTGACAACCAGGCATGAAGCATGCAGGTCCACACAGGTGTGCAGGATGCTGGACATGCAGAGCCACCCTATCCAGTAGCTGCTGGGGTGGGGTATAAGCACACACACCAGTGTTACACATAGACCACATCTGTATAGAGGTGGGACCACCATGCAACACCATGTGCAGCAGGGTAACATGTGAATGCAGCAGTATTGTAGGTGAGTACTGCAGCAAGGTAATGTGTGAGTACAGCAGTGTGGTAGGTAAGTGATGCAGCAGGGTGACATGTGAGTGCAGCAGTGCAATAGATGAGTGATGCAGCAGGGTAATGTGTGAGTGCAGCAGTGTGAAAGGCGAGTGATGCAGCAGGGTAAAATGTGAGTGGAGCAGTGTGGAAGGTGAGTGATGCAGCAGGATAATGTGAATGCAGCAGTGTAGTAGGTGAGTGATACAGATGGGTAACATGTGAGTGCAACAGTGTGGTAGGTGAGTGATGCAGCAGGGTAAAATGTGAGTGGAGCAGTGTGGAAGGTGAGTGATGCAGCAGGATAATGTGAGTGCAGCAGTGTGGTAGGTGAGTGATGCAGCAGGGTGACATGTGAGTGCAGCAGTGTGGTATGTGAGTGATGCAGCAGGGTGACATGTGAGTGCAGCAGTGTGATAGGTGAATGATGCACCAGGGTAACATGCGAGTGCAGCAGTGTGGTAGGTGAGTGATACAGCAGGGTAACATGTGAGTGCAACAGTGTGGTAGGTGAGTGATGCAGCAGGGTAACATGAGTGAAGCAGTGTGGTAGGTGAGTGATGCAGCAGGGTAATGTAAGTGCAGCATTGCTGTAGGTAAGTGATGCAGCAGGGTAACGTGAATGCAGCAGTGCAGTAGGTGAGTAATGCAGCAGGGTGACATGTGAGTGCAGCAGTGCGATAGGTGAGTGATGTAGCAGGATAACGTGAGGGCAGCAGTGTAGTAGGTGAGTGATACAGCAGGGTAACATGTGAGTGCAGCAGTGCGGTAGATGAGTGATGCAGCAGGGTAACATGCAAGTGCAGCAGTGCGGTAGGTGAGTGATGCAGCCGGGTAACATGCAAGTGCAGCAGTTGGTAAGTGATGCACCAGGGTAACATGTGAGAGCAGCAGCAGTGTGGTAGGTGAGTGATGCAGTAGGGTAAAATGTGAGTGCAGCAGTGTGGAAGGTGAGTGATGCTGCAGGATAACGTGAGTGCAGCAGTGTAGTAGGTGAGTGATACAGCAGGGTAACCTGTGAGTGCAGCAGTGTGGTAGGTGAGTGATGCAGTAGGGTAACATGTGAGTGCAGCAGTGTGGAAGGTGAGTGATGCAGCAGGGTAACATGTGAGTGCAGCAGTGTGGTAGGTGAGTGATGCAGCAGGGTAACATGCAAGTGCAGCAGTTGGTAAGTGATGCACTAGGGTAACATGTGAGAGCAGCAGCAGTGTGGTAGGTGAGTGATGCAGCAAGGTAACATGTGAGTGCAGCAGTGTGGTATGTAAGTGATGCAGCAGTGGTAACATGTGAGTGCAGCAGTGTGGTAGGTGAGTGATGCAGTAGGGTAATGTGAGTGCAGCAGTGCGGTAGGTGAGTGATGCAGCTGGGTAACATGCAAGTGCAACAGTGTGGTAGGTGAGTGATGCAGCAGGGTAACATCAGTGCAGCAGTGTGGTATGTGAGTGATGCAGCAGGGTAACATGTGAGTGAAGCAGTGTGGAAGGTGAGTGATGCATCAGGGTAACATGTGAGTGCAGCAGTGTGATAGGTGAGTGATGCACCAGGGTAACATGCAAGTGCAGCAGTGTGGTATGGGAGTGATGTAGCAGGGTGACATGTAAGTGAAGCAGCGCTGAAGGTGGTGATGCAGCAGTACATGCGAGTGCAGCAGTGTGGTAGGTGAGTGATGCAGCAGGGTAACATGTGAGTGCAGCAGTGTGGTAGGTGAGTGATGCAGCAGGGTAACATGAGTGAAGCAGTGTGGTAGGTGAGTGATGCAGCAGGGTAATGTAAGTGCAGAATTGCTGTAGGTAAGTGATGCAGCAGGGTAACATGAGTGCAGCAGTGTGGTAGGTGAGTGATGCAGCCGGGTAACATGCAAGTGCAGCAGTTGGTAAGTGATGCACCAGGGTAACATGTGAGAGCAGCAGCAGTTTGGTAGGTGAGTGATGCAGTAGGGTAAAATGTGAGTGCAGCAGTGTGGAAGGTGAGTGATGCTGCAGGATAACGTGAGTGCAGCAGTGTAGTAGGTGAGTGATACAGCAGGGTAACCTGTGAGTGCAGCACTGTGGTAGGTGAGTGATGCAGTAGGGTAACATGTGAGTGCAGCAGTGTGGTAGATGAGTGATGCAGCAGGGTAACATGCAAGTGCAGCAGTGCGGTAGGTGAGTGATGCAGCAGGGGAACATGCAAGTGCAGCAGTTGGTAAGTGATGCACCAGGGTAACATGTGAGAGCAGCAGCAGTGTGGTAGGCGAGTGATGCAGCAAGGTAACATGTGAGTGCAGCAGTGTGGTATGTAAGTGATGCACCAGGGTAACATGTGAGTGCAGCAGTGTGGCAGGTGAGTGATGCAGCATGGTAACATGAGAGTGCAGCAGTGTGGTAGGTCAGTGATGCAGCAGGGTGACACATGAGGCAGCAGTGTAGTAGGTGAGTGATGCAGCAGGGGTAGACATTGAGGTGCAGCAGTGTGGTAGGTGAGTGATGCAGCAGGGTAACATGTGAGGTGCAGCAGTGTGGAAGGTGAGTGATGCAGCAGGGTAACATGTCAGTGCAGCAGTGTGGTAGGTGAGTGATGCAGCAGGGTAGCAGTGTGAGTGCAGCAGTGTGGTAGGTGAGTGATGCAGCAGGGTAATGTAAGTGCAGCATTGCTGTAGGTAAGTGATGCAGCAGGGTAACATGTGAGTGCAGCAGTGTGGTAGGTGAGTGATGCAGCAGGGTAACATGTAAGTGCAGCAGTGTGGTAGGTGAGTGATGCAGCAGGGTAACATGTGAGTGCAGCAGTGTGGTAGGTGAGTGATGCAGCAGGGTAACATCAAGTGCAGCAGTGTGGTAGGTGAGTGATGCAGCAGGGTAACATGTGAGTGCAGCAGTGTGGAAGGTGAGTGATGCAGCAGGGTAACATGTGAGTGCAGCAGTGTGGTATGTGAGTGATGCAGCAGGGTGACATGTGAGTGAAGCAGTGTGGTAGGTGAGTGATGCAGCAGGGTAACAGTGAGTGCAGCAGTGTGGTAGGTGAGTGATGCAGCAGGGTGACATGTGAGTGCAGCAGTGTGGTAGGTGAGTGATGCAGCAGGGTAACATGAGTGCAGCAGTGTGGTAGGTGAGTGATGCAGCAGGGTAACTGTGAGTGCAGCAGTGTGGTAGGTGAGTGATGCAGCAGGGTAATGTGAAGTGCAGCAGTGTGGGTGAGTGATGCAGCAGGGTAACATGTGAGTGCAGCAGTGTGGTAGGTGAGTGATGCAGCAGGGTGACATGTGAGTGCAGCAGTGTGGTATGTGAGTGATGCAGCAGGAAACATGGTGAAGCAGAGTGTGTAGGTGAGTGATGCAGCAGGGCACATGGTGCAGCATGTGAGGGAGTGATGCAGTAAGGTAACATGTGAGTGCAGCAGTGTGGTAGGTGAGTGATGCAGCAGGGTAATATGAGTGCAGCAGTGTGATAGGTGAGTGATGCAGCAGGGTAACACGTAAGTGCAGCAGTGTGGTATGTGAGTGATGCAGCAGGGTGACATGTGAGTGCAGCAGTGTGGTAGGTGAGTGATGCAGCAGTGTAACATGTGAGTGCAGCAGTGTGATAGGTGAGTGATGCAGCAGGGTAACATGTGAGTGCAGCAGTGTGGAAGGTGAGTGATGCAGCATGGTAACATGTGAGTGCAGCAGTGTGGTAGGTGAGTGATGCAGCAGGGTGACACATGAGTGCAGCAGTGTGGTAGGTGAGTGATGCAGTAGGGTGACATGTGAGTGCAGCAGTTTGGTAGGTGAGTGATGCAGCAGGGTAACATGTGAGTGCAGCAGTGTGGTAGGTGAGTGATGCAGCAGGGTAACATCAGTGTGCAGCAGTGTGGTATGTGAGTGATGCAGCAGGGTAACGTCGAGTGCAGCAGTGTGGTAGGTGAGTGATGCAGCAGGGTGACATGTGAGTGCAGCAGTGTGGTAGGTGAGTGATGCAGCAGGGTAACATGTGAGTGCAGCAGTGTGGTAGGTGAGTGATGCAGCAGGGTAACATGTGAGTGCAGCAGTGTGGTAGGTGAGTGATGCAGCAGGGTAATATGATTGCAGCAGTGTGGTAGGTGAGTGATGCAGCAGGGTACACATGAGTGCAGCAGTGTGGTAGGTGAGTGATGCAGCAGGGTAATGTCAGTGCAGCAGTGTGGTATGTGAGTGATGCAGCAGGGTGACATGTGAGTGCAGCAGTGTGGTAGGTAAGTGATGCAGCAGGGTGACATGTGAGTGCAGCAGTGTGATAGGTGAGTGATGCAGCAGGGTAACATGTGAGTGCAGCAGTGTGGTAGGTGAGTGATGCAGCAGGGTAACATGTGAGTGCAGCAGTGTGGTAGGTGAGTGATGCAGCAGGGTAACATGAGTGAAGCAGTGTGGTAGGTGAGTGATGCAGCAGGGTAATGTGAGTGCAGCATTGCTGTAGGTAAGTGATGCAGCAGGGTAACATGTGAGTGCAGCAGTGTGGTAGGTGAGTGATGCAGCAGGGTAACATGTGAGTGCAGCAGTGTGGTAGGTGAGTGATGCAGCAGGGTGACATGTGAGTGCAGCAGTGTGGTAGGTAAGTGATGCAGCAGGGTAACATGTGAGTGCAGCAGTGTGGTAGGTGAGTGATGCAGCAGGGGACCGTCAGTGCAGCAGTGTGGTATGTGAGTGATGCAGCAGGGTGACATGTGAGTGAAGCAGTGTGGAAGGTGAGTGATGCAGCAGTGTAACATGTGAGTGCAGCAGTGTGGTAGGTGAGTGATGCAGCAGGGTAACATGTGAGTGCAGCAGTGTGGTATGTGAGTGATGCAGCATGGTAACATGTGAGTGCAGCAGTGTGGTAGGTGAGTGATGCAGCAGGGTGAACATGAGTGCAGCAGTGTGGTAGGTGAGTGATGCAGTAGGGTGACATGTGAGAGCAGCAGTGTGGTAGGTGGAGTGATGCAGCAGGTAACATGTGAGTGCAGCAGTGTGGTAGGTGAGTGATGCAGCAGGGTAACATGAGTGCAGCAGTGTGGTAGGTGAGTGATGCAGCAGGGTGACATGTGAGTGCAGCAGTGTGGTAGGTGAGTGATGCAGCAGGGTAACATGTGAGTGCAGCAGTGTGGTAGGTGAGTGATGCAGCAGGGTAGACTATGAGTGCAGCAGTGTGGTAGGTGAGTGATGCAGCAGGGTAACATGTGAGTGCAGCAGTGTGGTAGGTGAGTGATGCAGCAGGGTAACATCAGTGCAGCAGTGTGGTAGGTGAGTGATGCAGCAGGGTAACGTGAGTGCAGCAGTGTGGTATGTGAGTGATGCAGCAGGGTGACATGTGAGTGCAGCAGTGTGGTAGGTGAGTGATGCAGCAGGGTAACATGTGAGTGCAGCAGTGTGGTAGGTGAGTGATGCAGCAGGGTAACATGGAGTGCAGCAGTGTGGTAGGTGAGTGATGCAGCAGGGTACATGTGAGTGCAGCAGTGTGGTAGGTAAGTGATGCAGCAGGGTAACATGTGAGTGCAGCAGTGTGGTAGGTGAGTGATGCAGCAGGGTAACATGTGAGTGCAGCAGTGTGGTAGGTGAGTGATGCAGCAGGGTGACACATGAGTGCAGCAGTGTGGTAGGTGAGTGATGCAGCAGGGTGACATGTGAGTGCAGCAGTGTGGTAGGTGAGTGATGCAGCAGGGTAACATGTGAGTGCAGCAGTGTGGTAGGTGAGTGATGCAGCAGGGTAACATGGAGTGCAGCAGTGTGGTAGGTGAGTGATGCAGTAGGGTAACATGTGAGTGCAGCAGTGTGGTAGGTGAGTGATGCAGCAGGGTAACATGTGAGTGCAGCAGTGTGGTAGGTGAGTGATGCAGCAGGGTGACACGTGAGTGCAGCAGTGTGGTAGGTGAGTGATGCAGCAGGGTAACATGTGAGTGCAGCAGTGTGTGGGTGAGTGATGCAGCAGGGAATGTGCATGGTGAGAGCAGTGTGGTAGGTGAGTGATGCAGCAGGGTAACATGTGAGTGCAGCAGTGTGGTGGTGAGTGATGCAGCAGGGTAACATGAGTGCAGCAGTGTGGTGGTGGTGATGCAGCAGGGTGACATGTGAGTGCAGCAGTGTGGTAGGTGAGTGATGCAGCAGGGTAACATGTGAGTGCAGCAGTGTGGTAATGTGAGTGATGCAGCAGGGTAACATGTGAGTGCAGCAGTGTGGTAGAGTGATGCAGCAGGGTGACACATGAGTGCAGCAGTGTGGTAGGTGAGTGATGCAGTAGGGTGACATGTGAGTGCAGCAGTGTGGTAGGTGAGTGATGTCAGCAGGGTAACATGTGAGTGCAGCAGTGTGGTAGGTGAGTGATGCAGCAGGGTAACATCGAGTGCAGCAGTGTGGTAGGTGAGTGATGCAGCAGGGTGACATGTGAGTGCAGCAGTGTGGTAGGTGAGTGATGCAGCAGGGTAACATGTGAGTGCAGCAGTGTGGTAGGTGAGTGATGCAGCAGGGTAACATGTGAGTGCAGCAGTGTGGTAGGTGAGTGATGCAGCAGGGTGACATGTGGTGCAGCAGTGGGTCCACCTGAGGTGTGCGCCAAAGGGAGAACAGATGCTGTACTACCTCTGCAGAGAGACCACTGTGGGATGCAGCCTCATCCAGGCTTAGGGCATCGGGCCAGGGTGTTGGAGGCCCTGCCACGTGAATGGCGAGGAGATCTGCCTAGACTGCGACGAAGGACCAAATGCGGAAAGCTTCCCCTGCACAGAGGCATAGAGCACATCCCACCCTGGCGCAAGGTTTAGGTAGCACATAGTCGTGGTATTGTCCGTCTGACCGGACCACTTGACCCCGGAGAACGGAGCAAAGGCGGTGAGCTAGGCGGACCGACTTGTGTCCGCAGGCTGATGGGGCATCGACTCTGTGGGACCAGAGGCCATGAGCCCGGTGTTCCCCAGATGGGCACCCCAACCCATCAGAGAGGCATCGGTCGGCCAGGAGACCGCCGGGCTCGGGGCGGACGGCAACGGGATGCCTCCCTGCAAATGATCTGGAACGGCCCACCACTGGAGAGCCGCCCACATCCCCTGTGTCACCGGCTGCTGCTGGTCCAAGGATCGCAGCATTGTGACCACTGGCTGGCCAGTCCTCACTGAAGGGGACGATATTCCAGCGGGCCCAACGGACCACGCTGGTGCAGGCCGCCATGAGACCCAGGAGGCGCAGGGAGTCCCGTAGGGCGAATTGCTCTGAACCAGGAAATGATCGGGCAAAGGAGAAAGAACTCTCCCTGTCCTCACCGAGCCGGGCCTGGTCAAGAGAAATGAGGTCATGCCCGATGAATAGAATCACCTGGTTTCGCTCGAGTTCACTTGCCTGATAAGGAGCCAGTTGAGAGCAGACCTGAGGCCAGATCTGGACCACTCTGGCCTCCTTCCTGAGGAGCTGCATCAGCCAGTCGTCCAGGTAAGGTACACCCGACCCCCGGCGCGAGGAATGCTGTCACCACAGCCATGCATTTGGTGGAAGACCTGAGCTGGAGATGTCGGTGGTTGCTTTGAACTCAAGAGGGATCCTTCCGCCTGAAGCGGCGGAATCCTGTGAGATTTGATGGATAGGGATGGAAAACGATCCTGCAAGTCCAGAGAGCAGAACCACACGCCTCTCCAAGGATGGTATTATCTGAGCTAGAGTGACCATCCTGAAGGTTCGTGACCCAGGGAACTTGTTTAGGTCGTGGGTCGAGAATGGGCCAGCCCCGTCTGCTTCGAACCAGTAGTACCTGGACACAACCCTGGTCTGAAGGAGGTCCACCACCTCTACCACCTCCTTCTGGAGGAGGAGAGCGCGCCTGGCCTCGATTTGCCCAGGAGGTGGGATCCCGGCGCCTCTCGAGGGCGATGCTCAAGGGTGGTGCCTGCTGGACCTGGAGGCAGGCCTCCTCACCTCCTCCAAGACCCACCTGTCCGGTGGTAACAGCGACAGGCGGAACGAGGTTGGAGCCGTCTCTACGGGGGACCCAGGGGTAAGGTGACGGGATGGGGCTACACCCCTCAGCCCGCCACTGGGCAGGCTTGGAGGAGGGACCGCCGAGGGACCTCCCCTGGGCCCTTTCCTCCTTGCCTCCCTGGTTAGAGGTAGCCGCTTGGTTTGGGATGCTGTCGAGTCCTGCTGGCCCTGATGCGGGTTGGGCGCGCCAAAGATAGAAGGACTCAGGGCTTAGGCTGTGGCTCTGCCTTGTCCTGAGCGAGAGACCAGTCTGGTGGCATTGGACTTCGACCTCTGCAGACCTTCCACCCCAGGGTCAAGAGGTCAGTCCCCAAAAGGGAATATCCCCAACTTGTGCTGGGTATCCGGGTAAAGGTGATATCCTCAGTCAAGCCCTCCCGACGATAGCCGCTGTGCGTCGCCACCCATCTGGCACATGAGTCCTCATATCCAAAGCAGTCTGGAGCTGCTGTTGGCCACGCCTTGCCCTGGTCCCGCACTGCTTAACCGTAGTCTGCAGATTCCAAGGGAAGATGAGGGATGACCATCCAGGAGCCCAACAGGGCGAGAAAATGTGCCATGAGGACGGTCAACTGCTCGACTTAAGGCCGAGAGAGGACGTGAGACTTTCGCCCACATAGTCCAATTCTTTGACCCTGTCAGAGGTTTGTCCACATCCCTGGCGGCGCTACCGGAACGCTGTCGGTAACTAACCCCTCAGCAGAGGTGTTCCAAAACCACAAGGAACTGGATCGATACTCCTGGCCATCCTGGTCAAGGCGAGGTGGGAAGCTGGGCGCCAAAGCCCAGTGCCGACCCATCATGGCCTCGGCCACTGGAAAGGCCTCCGCCGGAGAATCCCCCGGTCCAGAATCTCTGTGAGGGGATACCTGCCCGCTTGAAACGGGTTCGAGCTCCATCCCGTAGACTCCTTAGAGAGTCAAGTAGTCTTAGGAAGGACGATTTGCTATCGTTCATTGATTGACCTTCCTGAAGACTGTCCAGTCGTTGGAGAAAAGGAGGAATTACTCGACTCGAAGAATCAAGAGTTGCCTGGCCTGAGCCACCTTCTACGTGCCGAGGTCGGTCGGGGAGGTAACTGACAGTCGGGGTAGACCTCACGACGGAACTTGGCCGGAGCTCAATTGGTGGCTGGAGGCGAGGTTCCACCGAATCGTGGAGAGCTGGTTTTGGCCCCAACCGCCTGTATAGGCCCTGATAAGTCGAGGTTGTGTCGCCGCCCGTGACATTTGACGACGGGGGGCGACGGGTCGCTTATTCCTGCCAGGAGGAGTTGTTGCAATATAAGGTCTCGCACTGGCCGACGACTTACGCCGAAGCCTCCCCGCATCCGAGAGGAGGACGAGGACAGCGGCGACGCCACCCAAGCGGACCGAGACGGCGACGGTGGGACCGGCCACCGCCGAAGAGGTCCCAGACCAGACCCAGAGTCCCGGAATTTCCGAGGTCGGTCGGAGGTGTCGGTCTGAACCGCACTCCTTCTCGCTCGATGGTCTCATCCGAGGGCCCGAACCGGAGGCATAGGCGAGCCCATGGATCCTCAACTTCGGGAACTGGGAGAGGGGAATCTCTGCCAAAGGCGACAGCTCTGTCAATGGGTCGAGAAAATTTTGACTTCATCGGGTGGAGTCTCCGTCAACTGACCTGGACGGGACACCGTGAGGCCAGTGTCAAGCCGAGCGGTTGACCACGCTCACTGTCGACGCCGGGAGAGGGACTTTTCCTCGTCTCAAGAGCGCCGGGACGAGGGATCTACTCTGTCCCTTTTGACCGAGAATAAGGTCTAGTAGACACAGGCCCTTCTCTTTAGTGGAGAGGGGATAGACAAAGCTCCTTAAAGAAGCCTGTAGGAAGAACCTAGAGAGGAGCGGGATAAATGCCGCGCCGAGGAAGACACGGCCCGCGCTCGCCTCCTCTTCGAGGGGCTACCATCTGCTCGAGCTGATCTGGAACGCGCGGCCCGGGACACGGCCAACCGGGCCTCCTCCTTGGACTTCTACCAGGGAAACGCTTTCGTCGACGGCCCAGTTGCAATCGGCAGCACGGTCTTCGAGGACGAGGCCGCAGGTGATGAGCATAGGCCGCTAAGCTCGCGGGCCGTACTCAGGCCTAAGCAGTAGACACACGTGAGTGTGGATCCGTCCGAGACATCTTCTGACCGCATGGGCATCTCCGAACTGGAGTCGATTTGTCCATCGTGAGCTAGGGGATAGAAGATCAAGTCTTTTTGCAAATTTATTTTATAACCAAACGGAGAATAGGAACCAGTCACAAGCAGAGCGTTAAGGAGGAGGAACCTGAGCTTCCAAGCGAAGTGAAGATCTAGGCCATGGGGCGGAGCCGAGTTATACCACCCGGGTGGGTGGGAGGAGCAAGCTTGAAGACCTTCCGGCAAGATTTAAAGCGGCAAGGATACCTGCCAATGAGTGTGGATGAACAACATATCCATGTCCCTAGAAGCAGTGATCAGTTTCAGGCATAAACATTTGTAAAAGAAAGCTGACTTTTGGATAGCTAACAGCACTAATCAGAGCTCAAACATTTAAAAAAAAAAAAGGGGCAAAGTCTCTGAGCAGGAGCCTTCACCACAAAAAGCCAAAAGCAGTGATCAGTTTTACACTTGCTTTTTTTAAAATGTCTAAAACTGCTGCGCTGTGAAAGTCGGCAGATGCTGGGATTACAGTCTCGGTAGTGCGTAACTGTCGGCTTTTTGAATGTCGGGATTACAGTGTTGGGCTAATGTTTGATGGGAACCTGAGTGTCGGGCACTCGTACCCAACCCCTCCAGGTGTGGTCTAACTAGTGACCTGTACAGTGGCAGAATCACCTCCCCCTCCTGGAGGATATGCCTCTGGCAATACAACCCAGCATCTTGTAAGCATTAGCAGCTGCCTTTCTACACTGCGCAGAGTTGTTCATTGCTCCAGTTATGATTATCACTAGATTCTTCTCCTCCTCCATCTTGGTCAGCTGAATACCCCCTATCTGGTAGCTCCTCTCTGGGTTCCTTGCTCCGAAATGCAGCACCCTGCATTTCTTAGCACTGAACCCCAGCTAGCAAGTTTCTGACCAGGACTCCAAATGTGCTAGATTGCCCTATTACCTCTGCCACCCCTCTAGGTCATCCACTACTGTTCCCATCTTGGTGTCATCTGCAAACAGACTGATCTTGCTCTTGATGTCTATTGAAATGTCTGCTGTAAAGATCCCAAATAACACCAGCCCCAGCACAGATCCCTGTGGCACTCTGCTTGTCACTGCCCTGGGCAACCAGAGCTCCCCTCCCACCACCACACAGGTTAGTTAGTATCTGCAGATTAGCGAGAGAGGAGGGGACACCAGTACAAACAATTTAGTCTTTGAAGCAGCCAAAGGACAGAGATTGATGGGCAGAAGGGGAGGGCCAATTTAGGTCAATGTAAAGCTTACAGTGGTGAGGCAGGGGGATGCTAAGGCATATCGGCAAATACTAGGGCCGGCCCGCCGGCACAGCGGTTAGAATTCCGCTTGTGGCGCTAGCGACCCGGGTTTGGGAACGGACCTGGGTCATCGGAGGGCCGGCTGGGAGGAGAAGGATAGAGCGCCCCATGGGTGGCTCTCCTCCGGGGCAGTGTCCGGCGCAATGAGGACTCCTGGCGGAGGCTGGGAGTCACTCATGCTACCGGTGCTCGGCATTAGGGAGGTGGGGCGGTCGCTGGCATCACTGCATGTCCCGCCTCTGAGAAAACCAGGGGAAAAAGATGGGGCGGTCCGCTGTCTATGTGAGCCCTTCCTGGGGCTTCAATTTGCTCATCGCGCATCCCCGACCAGATACCAGTTCTGCGGCATGAATGAAGGGTTGGACGATGCTGCATCCCCGCCTGGGTAAGCTGGATCAATTGGGGATGGCGGCAGTAGATGGCAGTGGAAGTCCCAGGGGCAGTGACCAGGGCTGATGGTGACAGCACACCAGCCAGAATAAAGAAGAAAAAAAATATATATATATATATATACATATACTGGCAAATACTGTTATAGGTAGAATCCTACTTTAGAAGGTTAGGTTTAGCAGCTCCAACAATGGTTACTGAGCCATAGGCAAGGGCAGGAAGCAGAACACCCTGTGCAATGGGAGTTCTGGCAGAAGGGGTTAACGCACAGTTTGTTTTAAAGGCAATATCAATTTTGAAATTCACAGCTCTGCAAGTGAGGGAAATATGAAGGTCAAGTCTAATGAGGGGTCAAGCAATATGCATGGCAACAGTGAACTGATCCAAGGGAAAGGTGCAAAATCCATTTTAAATATGTTTTTTCTGTTTTTCCTCCCTGGCCAAGGCAGACCTGGGCTCCCTTCTGTCCCACTGATCCCTACAGTCTGCCACCTCCCCAGGCTTACATGACCTAGCTGAGTACCCCCACAGATTGCCCCCCATGGCAGGGTCAGGAGGCGGAGGGTCGTTCCCCCCCCCGGCCCCAAGTCATATTCCAATTTGGCCAGTAGAAGCCTGGTGGTGAAGCAGTAGGGGGTTCAGTGTGCAGAGCATCACTAATGCCTGCCTCACCATATTTTCCTCAGATGTTTCTCCTTTCCCCTAGCCGCGGCAACTTGCAACTTGGGCTGTGCATGTGTGTGGAGATGCAGATGCGTTCCAGAACCGTGGCTTCCCCCTTCCCTAACTCATGTCTGCCGCTCGTACACCAGTGCTACCACCAGGCCTCTACCTGGTGGCAGCCAAGAGTCGAGACGGCACACCACCCCAACCCGGAAGAGGAGGGTGGCCAGGCGGCCGCTCAATCCTCTCCTAGCACCACCCCCCCGACCCAAGCTCATTCCCAAACTCGGGTCGCCAGTGTGGCCAGAGGTGAGGCACACAGCGCCTCTGCACCACCATGAGATATGGTTCAGAAATATATTATGGTAGGAAATACAAATCCTGTCATTCAGTGGCACAACACCTTGGGGGGAAAAAAATGAATGTTCCCATTAAAATGTCCAGAAAATAGTAAAATACTAGGTTTTGAGCACTATGACCTACCTTGCTGGAAAGGTCCAATCATTGTATAAATGACATATGCCAGCGACTGTCTAAACATATCACATGTATTCTTACCAGCACACGCTGACCTTTATAGACCTCCCTCATGGCTCTGCCACTCGTGAGGTCATGGACGTTAAAACATGCAAATACAAATAAATGTGATATTTTTAGCCAGTCCATGTCATATCCCATATTTATACCTACCCTTTTTAACAAATCATGGGAGGATGGGGTGGTACCTGAGGACTGGAGGAGGGCAGATGTGATTCCCCTTCACAAAAGTGGGAGCAAGACAGAGGCAGGAAACTACAGAACCGTCAATTTGACCTCAGTGGTAGGGAAAATGATAGAATCACTTCTGAAGGAAAGAACTGTTGAGTACCTAGAGGCCAGTGGTGCACAGGACCCAAGTCAGCACGGATTCAGGAGGGACGGGTCATGTCAGACGAACCTAATAGATTTCTTTGACTGGGTGACCAAGGTAGTAGACCAGGGAGGGGCTGTGGACATGGCTTCCTAGACTTTAGCACGGCATCTGACACAGTCCTACACAAAAGATTAATAAACAAATTAGCCAGCCTGGGAGTGGGTCCCAGGGTGGTAGCCTGGGTAAAACATTGGCTGGACAACAGGACACAGAAGGTAATAGTAAACAGAGTCCACTCTCAAGAAAGGGGGGTTACTAGTGGGGTACCACAGGGTTCAGTACTGGGTCCAGTCCTTTTTAATGTCTTTATAAGTGACACTGCAGATGGACTGGAAGGAAAAGTATGCCTCTTTGCAGATGACACAAAGATCTGCAACAGGGTTGATACACAAGGAGGCGTGGAAAGGATGAGAAGGAACGGTTGGAGGAATGGTCAGAAGTATAGCAGCTTGGAATCAATGCAAAGAAATGCAAAATAATGCACCTGGGAAACAAAACTAGGGAAGAGTCACAATGGGGGAGTAACAACAACAAAATGGAAAGGGACCTGGGGGTAATCGTATCAGATGACCTTAAGGTTGGCAAGCAATATGAGAAGGCAGTAGGGAGGGCTGGGGGGATACTGGGATGTACAGGGAGAGGCATCACCAGCAGAAAACAGGAAGTTGTTATCCCTCTGTACAGACAGTTAATGAGACCCCCATTTCCTCAAGGACATAGACAGGATGGAGGCTGTCCAGAGGAGGGCAACTAAAATGGTGCAGGGTCTGCAAGAGAAGCCACATAAGGAGACACTAAAGGAGCTTAATATGTATACCCTTGAGGAAAGGGTATACATATGGAGAGGGGGGACATGATAGAAACTTTTTAAGTACCTCAGTGGAATCAACAAAGTCCAAGAGGGTAGCATCTTTCAGAAAAAGAGATGTGCAAGAACAAGGGGACACAATTTGAAGATAGAGGGGGGACAGCTCAGGGACAATGTGAGGAAGTATTTTTTCCACAGAGATGGTGGTGGACACATGGAACAGCCTTCCTGAGGAGGTTGTGGGGTCTAAAACTGTGGGAGAATTCAAGAATGCAGGGGACAGACATAAGACAATTCTTGTAGGAAGAAATAGGCTGTTGGTTAACTAGGATCTGCAGCTTATCCAGTAGGTAGGGAAATGGGCAGACTAGGTGAGCCAAGCGGTCCTCATCTGCCGTCAAAGTTTATGTTTCTATACAATGCAGGTGAGAGTCACATCCTACAGATAAATGATTTTGGACACTGAGACTTTCTAAAGGAAAACACATTTATACAATACCAGTAATGACACTTTTTCCCAGATTAATTTATTACGTTATCTAACCTCCAGATAAACATTTATCTAGAGGTCAGATATTCATAATCAGGGGGTGCTAGAGAGCTGAGCTCAAGGCTAGACATGCCCCTTTCAGTTCAGACACAGCAGCACTTCAAACGTACGAAACATCAATGAAAATCAGTCTCTTTCCTTCTTTTGATTATTAAGTTCGATGGGAAATAAAATTCTAAGCAGCCGGATACCAAAATTAAGATAGGGCATCCAAGATGAGCGACTGGAGGAGCTGTGCAAAAGCAATTGCAAAGAACAGTTAAGAACTTACCATAACAGTAGATCTTCCAGACAATCTCCTCCATTAGACCACAGCTTTGGAACTATAAGCTGTTAGAGTCAGGACCACTTGGGAACTTTTTGCTAGCCAGGGGCTACCCACAATGACGTGGGGGTGTCTATGCATTTCATGTGGGGCAGCCTCATTGCTCCTCAGTTCTCCGCTGGAGATCAGCCTCGGAGGGCCTCCAGCCCTGAGGAACCAGAAGATGAGACCAGCGCCAGGCAAACAAGGAGAGGCATTGTGGAGGAGACACAATGCATGGAGTAAGGTTTTAGGTATAACATCTGATACGGATTCTCATTTAAATCAAAAGGTGAAAGAAGAAGCCGGCCCAGTGGCATGGAGGGCTGAGGCACTGGACACCTTACCTCCTCTCATGCCGGCGACCTGGGTTCGAGATCAAGCCAGAGTTGCCAGGGGTCAGCCGGGGGAAGGGCGAAAAGCTGGATTGAGCTGCTGCAAGGCAAGACCTCCTCTCCTGGGGAGGGATGTGAGCTTCCCCAGCTCTCGGCTGCCACCAGGTGGAGGCTAGGTGGCAGCGCTAAGCTGAAAAGTGAGCAAGGCATTAGGCTGGGTGGGTGGAAGGAAGGGGCCATGACCGGAGCCATGGAGTGCATGTGCGCCTCCACGCATGTGCCCGACCGTGTTCTGGGGTCCTGGGATGACAGGGGAGAAAAACAGAAAATGAGGCACTGAGGCAGGCTCAATGAAGCCCTGAGAACAGGGTTGATTGAGATCCTCCGAGGGAGGACTGCACCTTGCCTGCACTGGTGAAAAATCAAATAAGGAGGCTCACACATTAAAGCCTGAAGCTCAGAAATCCTCTGAGCAGAGGTCACCACAACTACTTTTTTTTTTCCAACTTAAGCATTATCTCATTGAGAAAAACATTTTTCTTATGACAGGAAACACGCCTCAGCTCCTGGAAGGCGTAAAAGGAGCCAATGTCAATTTCTCAAGAATGAAATTCAAGTCCCAATGCAAGACTGGATTACAGATAGGAGGTTTCATATGAGGAATACCTCTCAGAAACGTATGGGAAAGCTCTAATTAGGCAACTGTGTGACCACCTGTAGGGGCATGGAAGGCTGATATAATGGCCAAATGCACCTTAACAGAGGAATGCTGCAGGCCAGAGTCAGACAGGCAAAGCAGGTGTTCCAGCACAGAATTCACAGGACATGAAAAAGGGTCCATATTCTAGGAAGTCGTTCACCAAGTGAAGTGCTTCCAACGAGAATAAATTATGCCTGAGTAGAAGGCTTCCTAGTTTGCAAAGCAGGACATCAGTAAACATTAATCCCCGGAAAAGGAGGCATTTCCCAGAAATGAATGCATGGCTGGGGGAGTGGGAGGTGCACGAGGTTGAAGGCCGAGTGTCCCCACCACCCACTAATTCCTAGGAAATGCCTCCTTTCGAAGGGAATAATGTGCTTGTAACACAGGAAGTGCTGTAAGTGATAGTTATAGTTATAAGACATAAATCAAAAACAGTTTTGGATATTTAACGCAGTAAAAATAAGTAACGTGAAAAGCACGAGGTGTGCATTAATATTGTGACTGCTGAAATATTACTTGGCAAATAAGACTGGAAATATAAGATTCGTGTTGTTCTGTAATTACAATACTAAAATGTTGCTGTAAAACTATATTTCACCTGTTCAGACACTCGCTAATATTTCCTATACCCATGCAATGATTTCTGGGCTGCATAACGCTATTTTGCATATATTACTTACACGCCGGTGATTGTCACTTTCCGTTTGCAAACACACGCCGATTTCTATAACCTCTTTCAGACATTTTACTTAAACTAAGAACGCTGTACTACATGTAATTAATATAAAGAAAGAGGTTTGCATGCCACTGCGATATGGCGCAACATTACTGAGTGACCCGGAACTGCTGAACAATCTACTGCTTACCGAAAAAATTTCCCGGGGCTCCACGGTAATTAAAATTTTACAGCGCCATACACTGCAAAGCGTGAAATAGTACAATGACTTGTGTTGCTCGCACGTGCATTGACCATCACATTTGGAATACTGTCACTGCTTGTTCGGCTGATGTACATACAGTGACTGAGTGACTCTCTGTGCTTCTGATTGCATGGAGATCTGCTGCTTCTACATGCCCAGCTCACACTGACTACTTTTACTGGCTCAGTGGTTGGCTCACAGTGTGTGGGAATACACTGTATTTTTCTGTGTACTGCTGTGTTATCTTTCATGCTTGTCTTACCATCACACAGAGTTTTTGCCCATTTCTGCCGATCTGTTAAAAGTCACGCCGATAGCAACAGTGTCAACCAGGTGGGTGGGTGGGAAACAATCTGCTCCTTCAGTATGTGGGTGCTTTGGGTATTTCATCAGCGGGCATATCTTCAGGATTAATGCACAGTTGGTTTCAAGTCACGTTTACTTTTTCACCCAATGAAACTTCTTTGTTTCATGAAAAATTAATTGCCATATTACAGGCAATCTTAGGGGATACCCCAAAATGTGCAATGGTTGTGTTTTCAGGAGCCATGCATGCAGGTGTAGGGACTTCAGGTCTAGATGGACCAGAGATTCACTGCCCTCCGACAACAGACTGACACACAGGTAGAGGCGCAGGAGGCTCTACTGCCAGATGCTTGGAAGGAGTGGAAACCATATCTGGTGAGGCCAGAGCGCAGCCATGAGGATGAGAGTGGCAGTCTTCATCCACAGCTTGAGCAAAACCCTCTGTATTAGATGAATGGGGGAAATGTGTACAGGAATTTCCCCTTCTGGGAGAGGGAGAACGCATCTTACCCAAAAACTCCAAGCCCTGAAGCAAGTGAGCAGAAACATGGCAGTTTTGTGTTATGTGGGGACACAAAAAGGTCCAAGCTCTGGATGACCCCATCTTACGAAGAGGTCGTTTACCATGGAGGTCTGCAGTTCCCATTCATGAACCACTGACTGAGACCTGTTTATCCTGTCTACCAAGATGTTTTGGACACCTGGGAGAAACATGGCCGACAGCTTAAGGCTGTGAAACGGAGCCCAGTACCATATGCACATTGCTTCCCTGCACAAGGGTTAGGAGTTCTCTCTTGTTTGTATATGTAATGCATCACACTGACACTGTCCATTTGGATTAGCAGAGGACTGTGGCAGAGATGATTCTGAAATGCCTGGAGGCTGTACAGGACAACCCACATTTCCAGGACATTTATGTGTAGCTTGACTTCCACCTTGGGCCATGACCCCTATGTCTGGTATGGATCGAGGTGAGCATCCCAGCCGGAGCCTGAGGCATCCATGGTGAGGAGCTAGTACAGGGGATGGAATACCTTTGAATATCAATACGTTTTCACAAATAGCTACCATAACAATGCTCTGTGAAGAGAAGATGCGACAAGAACCATTTTGTCCAGCTTGTCTAGCAACTGATCCCACTGAACCCTGCGCATCTACTGAGGTATCCTCATATGAAGACATGTCAGTGGCACACTCATGAGGCCCAGGAGACATAACATTGTTCATGCAGAGACACAGTGACTTCAGTATACCAAGCATGTCTGAGCAATCAGTGTGTGCCTTGTCCTGTGGCAGGAAAGCATATCCCTTCTCTGTGTCCAAGATTACCGCTATGTACTGCAGTCATTGGCATGGAGTCACAGACTTTGGCACATTTACTGTGACCCCCCAAATCGAACAACTGACGTATTCGGGACAGGGTTGAAGCAGAGCTTCCCCGGAGCTGGCCTTTAGGAGCCTGTCATCCAGATGAGGGAACTAAATACTGGCCATTCCCTGCGAAGGGCTGCTGCAAATACTGCCAAGCATTTGGAAAAGATCTGTGGCGTAGAAGACAAGACAAATGGAAATATCTTGAAATAATAGTGTTCACCCCTCAGCATAAAGCGGAGGTATTGTCTGCGGGATTTCCTGATCCTTATATGAAGGTATGTATCCTTCATGTCCAGAGAACAGAGCCAGTCTCCTGTTTGTACTAGGGGAATCAGAGGCTGCAGGGATACCATTTGAAATATTTGTATTCGATGCAGAAATCTGAGATGTGGCACAGGACCAGATCCTCTGTCCATTTCAAGACCAGGAAGTACCAGAACAGAACCCTTTGTTTCTCTCCCAAGGAGGGACTGGTTCTATGGCACGTTTTTGAAACAGCTTGAATTTCTTCCTTCAGAAGGGACAAATGGCCCGGAGGATAACAGGAAGAAGGCAGAGGATGATCTAGAGGGATCTATAGCAGATCTAGAGCATGCCCCCCTGCAATTATCACCAGAACCCACTCATCTGTTGTGATCTCCCATCATTGTTTGAGATGCAGAGAGATCCTGTCCCCAACCCCTCACCCTTGGTGGCAACAGATGAGGGGGAGTGAGACAGAAGAGTCAGGTGGAACAAGGGGCTGCAGGGCCACCGGAACCACTTTTTTTGGTCCTTTTGCATGGGCAAAAGGACGGAGTGGACCACCACCTCTACAATTGCCTTGCTGATGGTAGGGACGATTACCTCAGGCAGCAGGCTGATAAATGGAGCCCCAACCATGACCTCTAGCAGGCGATGGATACATGGACTTCACAAACCTTAGAGTCATTTTAGAAGTCTGAAGGCCACTGACCCTTTAAAAGGAGCATTCAAAATTGCCTGCTGCACATCAGTGGCAAAGCCAGCAACTTTGAGCCAAGAATATCTTCTCAAGCAAATGCCAGAAGCTGCAGCCCAGACAGAGGCATCAGAGACATCATAAGCCGAGCACAGCAAATGTTTGCCAACCTCAGCACCAGATAATGTCTGAAGCACATCTGTCTTGGCAGAGCCATCAGGCAAAACCTGGGTGCCAGTATGAGCAGCTTTCCACAAGCTGATCTGACATTTGATCATGTGGGCCTGGAAGTTTGCAATCTCAAGGCCCAGTGATGCAGAGGCATAAGTACACTTGCCCATCATGTCCAGCCTCCTAGATTCCCTATCAGGAGACAAAGTTCTCATATGTCTAGGTGCTCTAGACTCAGCATGAGCAGCCATGATGACCACAGATTCAGTTTCAGGCTGGTTAACAAAATAAGGCTTAGCAGATGGCGCAGGATACTGCTCATCAGCCTTTCTAGGGACTGCAGGCAGCGAGTTTGGTCTGTACCATGCAGAAGTACCATCCTCTAATGCAGGACATATAGGTGTAGTGAAAATGGAGGGGGAGCAGGGCACCTTCAATCATTCAGTGAGATTCCATTTAGTGGAATCTTTTTGTTCCACATCTAACCCTACAGCAGACTGAACTTGCTGCATCATGGCTTGGAAAGATGGGTCTTCAGAGGAGATCTTGGGGTATAAATAACCGAGTCCTCACTGCAGGATGACAGGGTAGAATTAGAGCGAGGGGGACTTTCCACTGATTTTTTTCTCCCTCATATTCCTCCTCTAAATCCACCTCTAAGTTTATGAGGTTAGGATTATGTTGTATTTCATCATCGTCAGCACGAGTGACAATGGGAGCCACATAATGGACCAGCGATGTCTCAGAGGCATAAATTTGTGGTGAGCTAATGGAATCCGTTGACAGGGGCCAAGCACCAGAAGGCCCCGATGGCAGAATAACTGCCTGCAATGGCAACCCTGGCAAAATGTGTCAAATCATTTCAGAGAACACCAGCACACCCTACGAGTCAATGGTGCCCTGAAAAGGGGGCTGGGACTACCTGGGTTGCTGGGCCTTGGCCCAACAACAATGATGTCATACTATCCATAGTATGTACGGCAGTGCCTAAGCCAAGCCCCAACCTTAGTGTCTCAATGATGGTCGGGGGGGGGCTATAGTCGACATCCCCAGAGTGGGTGTTGCCAAGGACACACCTCACTGTTAAATATCCCCCACCTTAAGAGGGAAGCAGTTATTTCAGACTGCTTACCACCCTCCTGTCCCAGAAAGAGATGGAGCTTCCACCTATCCATCTTCAGAAGCTCCATCTCAGGGTCCCTATTAACGATAAACATTCCATCATACACATAGTGGATATTATCATTCTTTACCCTGAGGCGTTAGCACATTTCTCAACAGAGACTAATGGTACCTTAGGGAAAGTCCATCATATTTCATTGACATCAATTCCTGTACCATATCTAGACATGAAATCAGCATGGGCTCCCACCCACTCTCCTTGGCACGGCAGCTCCGCTGCACCCCCTCCCACTCATCGCCCACCCATCTCCTCTCGACACTACTTCCCATGATCCATTGCATTCCTCTCATACCCTACCCTTATCTCCCTGGCCACCCCCTGCTCAGGCAGTACCCAAGAAATAAAGCAGCATTCCCACATCACAAAACTGAAAACACTGGCCCTCCTCAGAATTTTCACACTGCTGCTTCTAATGTCAGGCAATGTACACCCTAATCCAGGCCCAGCCTCGGTTAGCCCCAGCGCCTCCTGCCATGGGCTAAGTATCGCTGCCATGAACATCTGCAGCCTAACTAACAAATTAGCACAGCTCCAATGCTGGGTGCAACTGCATGAACCGGATGTGCTAGCCCTCATTGAGACCTGGCTATCAAAGAAGGTCCCGGACCCCTCTATTGCACTCCCTGGCCACACCATTTATCGAGCAGACAGACTTGGCAAACGGGGAGGGGGGTGTGCCTTTTACATACGAGACTCTCTGCCATGCCAAAGCCTAGCGGCACCCTCCCTGGCCCACAAAGCGCAAGCTCTAACTCTAACAATCACACCAGATGCTACCAAAGCCTGTTACCATTACTGTGGTGTACATCCCACCACGTAACCAAACTCTAGTATTTAAATCTCAGGCAGACTGTATCTCCAGCTTCCCACCCAACACTGAACACATTATTATGGGTGATTTTAATGTGAACTGGCTGTCCGGCACGGCCTCCCCTATAAAGGACTCCATCTTAGCACTAGACCTGACCCTATTAGTCACCCAGCCAACCAGGATTAACCCCAAAAATGGTACTAGCACCCTCATTGACCTCCTATTCACCAATCGCCCTAATAGAATCACAAACATAATGGTACTGCCAGACTCATTAAGCGACCACTCCCCCATCCTCTTTGCCTGGTCATGCTTGCTGAAACTTCCCCGACCAAGCAGTTTCCTCCGACGCCAGCTCCAACCTGGAGGCCTCACCAAATTAAGGAGATACCTTACGCAGTGTAACTCTTCCCCCATCAGCCGTGCCCCCACCATAGATGCTGCCCTTGAATACTTCACCCACACATTCAACAAGGTCTGTGATGCTTTTGCCCCACTCACGAAGGTGCAAATCAAAAAATGAAATGCCCCCTGGGTTACACCTGCACTGCTCAATCAGCTAAAGAGGTGGGACGATCTCTGGTACAAAGCAACTGCCTCCGGGGTACACGCGGACAGGCTGGCCTATAAAATGGCTCACAACAAGTGCACCTGGGCTATTAGAATGGCCAAATCCTGCTACTACAAGTCCACCCTGGCCTGTTCCTGGGGCAATGCTAGGTTGTTTTGGGACAACCTAAAGGAATTAAACGGAAAGTCCAGGACGCCTCCCCCTGCCCAGCTATCTGTCAACAATAATGTTACAACGGATCCACTCACTATCGCCAATGGTCTGAATGCAGCTTTCTCTGATCTGAGCGCAGTCCTGCCGAGAAACTTTTTTGATCCCACCCCTAACTCCCCGGAACCAAACAACACCTACCCCCCTTTCTACCTCAAGGTCATTACTATGAAAGAAGCAAGCCTCTACCTTAAAAAAGCACTGGGGGTTCAAACTGCTGTGCAGACTCCTTCGACATGAGAATCCTTAATTTGGTTCTTGACTTGATGCTAGCCCCCCTAACTGATCTCCTCAACCTCTCCCTGTGTCTTGGACAGTTCCCAAGCAACTGGAAGATGGCCACTGTCACTCCTATATTGAAGGGTGGGGACCCCACATTGCCCAATAACTACAGACCCATCTCAATACTCCCACCCCTCTCAAAAGCCCTGGAAAAAATTGTTCCAGACCAACTCACAGACTACCTACATGCACACGATCGCCTATGCAGGGAACAACATGGTTTTAGAGTCGGACACAGCACAACCACTGCCCTCGTAGAGTTCGCCAACTCTCTGCACAGTGCACTAGATAAAAAAAACTGCTAACAGGAGCTGTATTCATAGACCTGTCGAAAGCATTCGACACAATCTCTCACCCCCTCCTCATAAATACTCTTCACAGAACAGGCCTGTCCCCCGGACCCATCGCATGGTTCACAAGCTACCTTACAGACAGGTCCCAACGTGTGAGGATAAACAGCACCCTCTCACCTGCACTACCAGTCAGCTCTGGGGTGCCCCAGGTCTCCATCCTTGGCCCATTGCTATTTAGCATCTTCCTGAATACCCTGCCCAAATCCTGTCCTTGTAACCTTCTTCTCTATGCAGATGACGCAGTAATGTATGCCTCTAACTCAGATCCCGCAATCCTTCAGTCCTCTCTACAACTTGCCTTCAACCAAGTTGAACACTGGTTCACTGACCACAGACTTGTGGTCAATATAAATAAAACTATGCTCTTCGCCCACCGACAGAGTACAGTCCACAATGCCCAGCTTACAGTCTTCTCCAAAAATCTCCTCCCACTGGAACCGGTCTACACCTATAAATACCTGGGCATAACCTTTGATCCTAATCTCTCATTCCACCCACATATAAACAATCTTTCCTTCGCCATAAACATATGCACCGGGCTGCTGTATCAGCACAAAGCCAGCCTACCCCCAGAGGCACTAAACATTGCTGTTACCTCTTCTGTTCTCTCCCTTGTAGACTATGGGCTAACTGTCTACTCGGCCGCTGACCACACAGCGCTAAACAAAATCCACCTAGCCATTAACAAGGCCTGTAGACTCATTGCTGGAGTAGCTAGGCGTACCCACAGCTGTTCCCTATATGCTCTAACAAAGATTCTCACGCTAGACAAACGACTACGTTATCAGACATGTCTCCTTACTAAAAAAATTCAACTAGGCCTTACCCCCGCTGGAGTCTCAGCCTCCCTCCGTGCTGCACATAATTCAACTAAAACCCGCGCAGCAGAAAAATCAATATGGGCTGTTCCCAGAGTCTCTACCACACTGACACAATGGTCCTTCCCCTACAGAGCACCCTCCTGGTACAATGAACTCCCTCTAGCCATGACCTCCATCCCCAGACTAGGCCCCTTCAAATCAGCCCTCAAGAACCACTTAATCGCCACCCGCACTACCTCTGCTCTCACTAAAGTTATAGACATCAGCCAGAGGCTAGTACTCCTGGGCTAAGATAACCCTGATCCACTTCTGCCACTGTGTACTAAGACAACGTTGGTTTCCCGACAGCTCATCACCTACCAGCAATTAGGCCTTGCATAGATTTGCTGATGTACTACTCGTTGGAAGTGCTTACGCTCCCTACAAAACTGTATAGCTACCAAATCTGTATAGGTCTAACAAATAAAATCTGTATAGGTCTAGCAGCACTATCCTCTGCCTTACTTATAGTACTCCGCCCACATGTAACTCTTAATGCATATACCCTGCTGTCTCTGTCTCCCCCATCTGTAACTATGCTCAATGTCCTCCCCCCACTTGCATGTTTTTGTATTCTGATGTGGAGCCTTTGGAAATGAGTCCCTGACTCAACGGCTGTAATCAGATTGTTTCAATAAATAAAAAAATTTTACATGTTTTGTCCCTGCCCTGTGGGACACAGTAAATCGATAGGGCTGAACAGCTAAGTACCACCGCATTATACAGGGATTTTTCCTCTCATTTGGTGCAATCAGCGAAGGGGATTGTGGTCAGTTACAACCTTAAATTCAGCCCCCCACAAGTAATATTTCAGAGACTCAAAAGCCCACTTCAGAGCTAAGCATTCTTTCTCTATGGTAGTATCTTCTCTCCCTCTCGTGTAGCTTCCTGCTGATATACATGATGATGTTCTTCCCCATCTATTTTCTGAGATAAGACTGCCCCAATACCATTCTCTGATGCATCGGTTTGAACCTCAAACACTTGGTTGAAGTCAGGGCTTTTCAATACAGGAGCTGTACATAGAATGGCCTTTATATTCCTTAAAGCCTCATCACAAATAGGGTCCACTTTCACTGTCTGAAATAGGGATATATACTCTGTATTCTCTAAAATGAGCAATTTATTAATAGCTATTATTCCATATATTAAAATGTTGATCAAAAGACTTCTGAATTACTTGTAATATATTATCTATATGATTATGTAATTGTAATGTCTTTCATTATAGAATAAAAATCTATTATGGAAAAAAGGTTATTAGGCACAAATAGGGGTCCACTGAACCTTACTCTGGCACCTCTTTTTAGTGAGATCAATCAAACGACTGGCAATGGTGGAGAAATTAGGAATAAATCTCCGGTAACAACCAGCCAGGCCTAGGAAAGATCTTATGTGCTTTTTTGTGGTAGGTATTGGGCTGTTTGCTACTGCTGTAACCATCTCTACCTCGGGCTTCACTTGTCCACTGCCTAAAAATGAACCCTAGGTATCTTGTCTCGGTCTTTGCTAGGGCACACGTAGCAGGGTTAATGGTCACCCCTGACTCCTTTATTGCTTGCAACACCTGGGACAAGTGTCTAACACGGGTTTCCCAGTCAGGGCTGAATATGACCACATCGTCCAAATAAGCTGCACAGTACTCAGTGTGTGGTCTTAGTATGTGGTCCATAAAATGCTGAAAAGTGGCTGGGGCCCCATGTAGTCCAAATGGCATTGTGACAAACTGGTATAAACTGACTGGGGTGCTAAATGCAGCTTCATCTTGCGAATCAGGTGACAAAGGGTATTTGCCAATATCCCTTAGTAAGGTCAAGGCTGGAGATATACTGCACATTGCCTAGCCTGTCAATGATGTCATCTATTCGGGGCATTGGACAGCCATCAAATAGTGACGCGTTGATAAGCTTCCTAAAATCTAGGCATAGACCTATCCCACCCTCTTTCTTGTCCACTATGACCATGGGTGCAGACCTTGCACTCTTTGAGGGCACAATTATACCTAACTGACCCATTTTTTTGACTTCCTGAATCATCTCATCCTTCACCTTCATGGGCAATCTGTAGGGCTTTTAGTGTACTGGCTTGTCTTGCATGGCAGTTATGGCGTACACAATTCCTTTGGCCCTCTCCGGAATGTTTGTGAATATGGGCTCAAATTCTTGTAATACCCCCTGCAAATCTTTCTGTTGCTGAGGCTCCAATTCAGGGTTTATCTGGATCTCCCCCACCTGTCCTAACCACTCTAGCCTTTTATAGGCAACCTCCAGCTCCGGCTCCCTAACTTCAGGATGGATATAAAGGGAGGAGTTAGGCTCCTCACGCCATTTCCTAAGGAGGTTCACATGGTAAATTTTTTTGGGGGGGGATCTCTTTCCTAGCATGCTAAGCTCTTAATTCACTGCTTCTGTTTGCCTCAAAATGGTGAAGGGGCCCTGCCACTTCATGAGTAGTTTGTTCTCTGTGAGGGGAAGAAGTAACAACACTTTGTCCCCTGACTGACATGTTTTAGTCTTCAAACCCTGGTCGTATCTTTCTGTAAGTCTTGCTTCTGTTCTAAGCTCTGGTGTGCCAAGTTAATATACCTCACCAGGTGTTTGCGTAACTGAGTCATATACTCCACCATGTTAAGACATCCCACCTCCTTACCATCTTCCCAGTGTTCTTTAACCACATCCAGTGGCCCCCTTGGGTTCCTCCCATACAATAATGAAAAAGGAGAGAAACCAGTGGATGCTTGAAGAATTTCTCTGTAAATGAAAAGTAAATAGGGGAGGTACCTATCCTGATCTCTATCCTCTTCTTTTACATACTTCCTCAACATTCTCTAATGTCTGATTAAACCTCTCTACAAGGTCATCAGGCTGTGGGTGGTATGGGGAAGTATGCACTGTTACCATTCCCAGCAGACAGTATAGTTCTTTTAGCAGGTGTGCATTAAAATTACTCCCCTGATCAGTAAGTATTTCCTGGGGGATTCCCATGCGACTAAATACCTTTGCTAGCTCCTCTGCTATCCTTGGTATGGTGACAGTTCTCATGGGGATAGCTTCTGGGTAGCGGGTAGCATAATCACATATCACCAGAACAAATCTGTTACCCTTGGAGCTCTTTTCCAGGGGTCTCACTACATTCATGGCTATCCTGTCAAAGGAGTTCATCACAATGGGGATGGGTTGTAGTGGTACTCTATCCTTTTTTCCTGCCTGCGCTGCCTTCGGACACTCAGCACGTGCTTTACAATACTCAGCTACGTTCTCGTGGATAGAGGACCAATAAAACCAGGGTAATATCCTATTCAGGGCGCTGTCTCTGCCTGCATGGCCTGCTAAAGGGATGTCATGCACCAGATACATGATTTGGGAGCGGAATTTTTCTGGGACCATTAGTTGGTCTACTACCTCTCCAGTTCTGGGGTTAGTGTATTCTCTGTACAGTATTCTATTTTACAACAAACTGAGGGGCACCTTTTTCCCCTCCCTTCCCCACCTGTGGAAAAAAAGGGTTAAGTGAAGGATCTGCTTTTTGCTCATGCTGCATATCACATTTAAAAGTAAGTCCCAAGTCTGGCTGTACACCAGTATGAGTATCAATCCAGTCCTTCTTTAGCTTCCTCTTCTCTGCCTTAGTTTATGGTCCTTGCCAGGATCCTCAAAAACATCATCATCAAATTGGAACACAGATGGTAAATGTCCCTGCTTCACTCGAGCTCTGGTGGTTACGGCCATTACAGCAGAGTCCTGGGCGTCATGACAATGTATAAATGAAGCACAGTCTGAGTGGTCATGCCCAATAACAACTGGCATGAGTAGGCGAGGTACCAACCCCGCTTCTACCTCATGTGTCTTTTCTTGAACAGTCATTTGGTGGCTGTAGGGTAGCAATGGGTATCACCATACACACAGATGACTGCTGTATCCGGCGCTTTATTATTCCCAGTCACAGATCTGCTCGCAAAAAAGTCTGGTGGCTCCCTGAATTAATCAGTCCCATCATCTGCTGTGATCCAATCTGTACAGTAGCCATAAAGTGAACCCAGTTCACTAAGGCTAGGTGAGCTGTCGCTTTCTTTATATTAGGACAGTTTCTTACATAATGTCCCTTTTTTTGGCACCCCTGAAATACAATCTCTGCTACAGGAATTCACCGCCTCTATACTCTCCAGTCTTGTTTCACTGGTGCTGGATTTGACAGTTTATAAGTAAAAGGGTTCCTTACCGGATTGCTGGTGGTTGCAGCTGCTGATATCCCTTGGAACCCTCTGGGTCTGGATGGTTGGGCTGCCAGGAAGTCTTCCGCCAACGTGATGGTTTTATCAGCAGAATCTGGCTTATGCTCCTGAACCCAAAGTTGTACATCCTGGGGTAAAACTTTAATAAACTGTTCAATAATCACCGCCTTCAGAAATTGGTCCTTGCTCTAGTTATCTGGCTGCAAGCATTTATAGCAGAGCTCCTTGAGACAGTCATATGTCTCTCAGGGATATCCAGTGACTACATTTTAAGAAACCTAAATCTTTGGCGATAGGTTTCAGTGCTTTATGTCATAGCGCCTGAAGATCTCCTGCTTCACACGGTTGTAGTCCTCTGCCTCTTGGGAGTCCATGTGGCTATAAACCAACTGGGCACTGCCCGTCAGGTGTGGTGCCAGTCAAACAACCCACTGTTCCCTTGGCCATGTGCATGTTTGAGCGATCCTCTCAAACGTTGTGAGGTAGGCTTCAGTGTCATCATTGTCCAAAAGTTTAGACAGTTTAATTTGTCTTATGGCCTACCGGCTCTTTCCGTTTGCCCTGCATTGATGGCATGCAAGACCCTTATGGTATCCGCCAGTTTGGCATCTTGCCTTCTCTGCTCAATGTCTCCATCTCTCCGCTCAATGTCTCTATCTCTTTCCATCTGTACCTGTTTTATGCAGAGCCATTCTAACTCCCTTACGTCCTCTGGTGGAGCATCTTCAGGAGGAAGCAGTTCCCTTGATTCTTCCTCATCCTCTTCCATCTCATTCGTCATCTTCAGGCTTGGTCTTCCTCCAAGCTCCCAGGTGGAGTCCAGGCTGCAGCTTCTCTCCCAGTCTGTCAGCCATGGTTCTGGTCAGACCTCCACGGACTTTCTTCTCGGATTCTCCTTTGACGACTCCTGGTGCATCAGTCCACCTGGGATATCTGGGTGATATCCACCAGAAAAATGACCCCCTAGCCCAGTCCAGACGTTTCCAGCAAGTTATCCCACTACTGACACCAAGTCTGTGGAGGGGTTGTGGGATAACAGATGGACCAGACACCGAACTTCAGGTTCAACACACAATCTCTGTTTATTTAAAACACAGGGGATAACCTAAAGCAATGGCATATCCCTTCTTCAATACATCAGTTTGCAGCAACAGACTATTTCTTGCATGTCCTTCCTCTGCACTTAGCACCCACTGATCTTTTTAGTGAAAATTATTTAATTCCCTATGTTGGTCTTGTGTGTTTAGGTGATGAGGAGCTCAAAAAGAAAAAACCCAAAACAAGCTAAAGACAAAGAACCTCAGTGCAGAAGCACTGAAACAAGGGTTACCTCAAAGGGCATTGGCAATAAAGCCAAGTTTCAAAGAAACATAACATCACACATCCCCCCAATGCAAAGCATCATGGGATGTATATGCAAATCACCATGACACTTTAGGCTGGTTCAGCTTAAAGCAGGAATGCATGGTGCCAAAGTGCCTCTCTAACAATCTGTAATTTACATGCATTTAAATACCACAACAGAGGTTTTCTGATATCTCTACCCCGGTAACTTAATTTTTATAATACAGTCCCCTAGTTACTTTTTACCTTTATCAAAACACCTAGTATCGTGGAATTTTCAACATTTACAGGTTTCATACATGCAAGGCATATACATCCAAGGTATTTTATGACATAGTGCTATTGCATACTAAATCCAACAATGAGGAACACAGCCTGTTGTTTTACATCAGCTCGGAGGTCACCACAATAACTTCCCTTTATGAGGACCTGAGAGGGGAAAAGGAAAAATTAAAGAGGACACTACAGCATAGTCAAGAAAGGGGAAGGAGTGCCCATAGATGGGCAACATTACGGACTAGAAACTGTAAAGGATATATTAGGCTAAGAAACAGAAGAACTGTTGCACCAGATTTAAGAAAAGGGCGGTCCTCAAGAGTGGCAGGATCTCTTTGTCACGATGTCCCTGCTCCTGGGCTTGCCGCTGCTGGGAGTCTCCAATCCACTCTAGGTAGGTTGAAGTCTCCCATTAGTAACAACTGTCCCTTACAAGCCAGCCTTTGAATTGCTTCCAGCATTTCTCCACTCACATCTTCCGTTTCTTCTGGAGGTCTGTATGTCACTCCTGCACAGAAAACGGCCCCATTCCTTTTCTCCAGAGTGACCCACAGTACCTTCGCTCCCCCCGTTCTCCTTGTATTTCTATAGCCTTTATGCTGTCCCTTACATAAAGGGCTACCCCTCCCCCCCCTTTCTGCTGACTCTGTCCTTTATGAACAGGGCAGAACCTGCTACTGCCATATCCCAGTCCTGGCCTTCATTGCACCAGGTCTCAGTGATGGCAACTAGATACAAGTCCTCCCCTGCCGTGGTGGCCTCTAGGTCTGCAATCTTGTTACCCAGACTTCGAGCGTTTGCAAACATGGCCTCCAAATATTTTACCCTCCATTTCCATCATCCCCTCTTCTATTCCCTATCCCCATTTGCACGGGAAATGCCAGCTAGTTTCCTGCCACCCCTTGCAGACTTCCATGCCTTCCCTAGCCTCATACTCCCCCCTTAATCAGTTTAAACACAGGGTCCCATTCATGTATTCTACCAGTTTTCCTCTAAGCGCTCTAGACCCCGTCTCACTGAGGTGCAGCCTGTCCTTCATCATTCCATTTCTGTCCCCCACCCTGCAATGCAAATGAACCCCTCCAAAGTGCACCAGTCCCTTAGCTACTTGTTGAGCTCCTCTATTCTCTTTTTTCTGCCTGTACTGGCACTGGGGACCTGGATTACCTCAGAGAATGCCATTTAACTCACTGACTCCCGCAGCTCCCTACTAGCTCTTTAAAACCTTTGTTGTACCACTCCTACCTCATCTCCTGCCAAATCATTTGTCCCGAGGTGAATGATCAAATGGGGATTATCCCCCCCCCTTTCTCGCTTCCTTGTTCCTAGGCTCTGCCCACCATGCTTCCATCCCTGGCACACATTCAACATTTCTTTTTCTATTTGGTTCCCGTTTCCTTACCCAGTGTATACACTTGATAATGCAATCCCCAATGACCAACACCTTTTCCTCCCCTACAGTCTGCCTGTGTCTACCTGACCGCCCCTGGTGAGCTAGCCTCCTCCCCTTCACTTGTTACCTGTTCATCCTGTTGGTCCTCCCTTCTATATTCCCATTGCCCTCTCCCATTTCCTCCCCTTTCTTCTGTATCCTTCCTGGTGTCCCCTGCTATCCTTTGCAGTCCCCCTCCTTTCTTGTTCTCCCAATATTCCACCCTCCTCTCCACCCTTAGCTCCTCTTTGACTCTATAGATCTCCTTTCTAACATACTAAAATGCCAGCAGAATAGGCCTAACGGTCTTTCGCGTCTATTCGTTGGTCAGCCTCACCCTGAGCTGACCTTGCTGCCCTCATCTTCTCTGGCTTCTCCTTCCCAGTTCGGATATTCTCGCTGCACTGGATTTTGCTTCCAGAACCCTTCCCTGTACCTGTCCCACCCCCTCTTGAACCCCTCCACCGTCTCTGCCTCCACCAGCCCCCTAGGCCACGCATTCCATGGCTCCACCACCCTCTCAGTGAAGCAGCACCTCCTCCTTTCTCCCCTGAATATTCCCCCCTCCAGCTTCCACCCATGCCCTCTAGTGGCCCCCTCCTCCTTCCTTCGAAGCACCCTGACTGTTCCTCCCCTATTTACCCCTTCATGTACCTGAAGACCTCTATCATGTCCCCCCGGTCCCTTCTCTCTTCCAATGTGTACATATTTAGCTCTTCGAGCCTCTCCTCATAGGTCCTGTCCCCCAAGCCCCAAATCATTTTGGCTGCCCTCCTCTGGACCCTCTCCAGAAGTTTAATGTCCTTCTTTAAGTGCGGCCTCCAAAACTGCATGCAGTACTCGAGGTGCGGCCTCACCAAGCAGTTATACAGAGGGAGTATCACTTCCTTCTGAGGTGATCCCCCAGCGATGCATCCCAGCATCTTGTTGGCCTTGGCTGCTGCCCTCCTACAAGTCTCCGAGTTGTTCATCTTGACATCCACCACCACCCTAGGTCCCTCTCAGCCATCGAGACTTGTAGTATTTCCCCAGGGTGTACACTTGGCCCGGGTTTCTGGCCCCCAGGTGCAGTACTTGCACTTCCCTGCACTGAACCTCAGCTTCCACTTTCTAGACCATCTTTCCAGAGCCTCCAGGTCCCCTCTAGAGCCACCCTCCCCTCCTCCCTATCCACCACCTTCCCCAGTTTTGAGGTCATCCATAAGAGACTCATCTCCTCCCTGATTCCTGTCCTTATGTCAGAGATGTATCGTTGAACAGGAGGGGCCCAAGGACTGATCCCTGTGGGACCCCACTAATGACCCTCCTTGGGGATAAGACTATCCCAACTACGACCCTCTGGGAGCCAATTACCTATCCATCTGATCATCTGGTTCCCCACCCCCATTTCTCCCAGCTTATCCAACAGGCCCACGTGAGGAACAGCGTCAAATGCCTTGCTGAAGTCTAGAAAGAGAGGACGTCCACTGCTCTACCCAGGTCCACTCTCCCCCTTCCGTCCCAGTACTGCAGACCTCTTCCTCTATGGTTTTTCAAGTCTCGATCCCACTGTGTGCCCCCTGGTCCTGTAGCCCTGCCAGTACTTTGATGCTGGTCCCCCTACCTCAGGACAAGCCTTAGGATCCCCTTCCCTCATGCTTCCTCTGCCTCCTTGCGTAGTTTTCCCTCCCCACCTTCCATGTTGCCTTACCTCCTGCCACTCCACTATTCCAGTACTGCCTGGTCTATGCAGAGACTCTGTCCCCAGACATCTTGGCTATCCCCCTGTCCCTCAGCAATCCTAAATTGCTCCTCTCTCCATTATTCCATTCTCTATCTACCCCCCCACTCTCTCTAATTCCCATCTTAATCAATTTAACTCAGTCTTCAGCTGCCCCAGGTGCCTGCACACCAGGCACCTCCCACTCTCCAGCGAGTCCAGAAATACTGCCGCTCCACATCCATTGTATTTAACTACTCTCCCTCTTCCCTCCAACCTCTAGTATCCTCCTGTTTCCCACCTCCTCCACCCTTCCCAGATTCCCGTCTGTACCAGCTGCTAAATTCCCACATCCTCCACTGTCAAAAAAATATATATTTTTTTAAATCTAGCAACCCTCGAAACACAGAAGTTGATGGCAGATAAGGGCACTCAGACCCACCGCGTCTGCCCTGTTTGTAGCCATCGTGACCCCGTGAATCCCAAATTAGAGTAATGGTCACTCTCGTACTGATTTCAGGCTACCTATGTGCCTGTCCCATGCCTTCTTGAAGCCTGTAACTGTTTCTGCCCCACCACCTCAGCTGGCAGACTGTTCCATCTATCCACCATCCTGTGTTTCTTCCTGTGAGGTATTTATACGTCTCTATCACGTTCCCGCTCTCTCTCTCTCTCTCTCCTCTCCTCCAATGAATACATATCTAGCACCCTCAACCTGCCTCCATAGGGTTTATTACGTAGGCCTCCCACCATCTTGGTTGCCCTTCTCTGTACAGCCTCCACTCTGTTTATTTTCTTCTCTAGATGGGGTCTTCAGAATTGGATGCAATACTCGAGGTGAGGCCTTACCAACGATCTATACAGTGGGAGTATAACCGCCCTCCTTCTGCTGGTTATACCCCTGCCTGTGCAACCCACCATCCTGCTAGCTCTTGCCGCTGCCTTGTCACATTGTTTGGCCATCTTCAGGTCATCTGACATGATGACACCCAGATCCCTCTCCTGCTTGGAGCTTGAAATATTCTCTCTCCCCCAGGTTGTGCACTGCCCCTAAGTTATTGTTTCCCATATGCATAATGTTGCATTCTTTAGCACTGAACCCCAGCTGCCACTCCCTAGACCAGTCTTCCAATCTTAAATCCCTGCCTGTGATGTACCCTATACCCTGCCTTTAAACTTGTCTGATCCCTTACCCTATATATGTACCCTAAATAGATAATAATCTGCAGGTCCCCCCCTCCTCCCCTTCCACGTCTCTCCACAAAAGGATAAACATGAACTGAAATAGTACAGAACAGTATAGAAACTATAAACAGAGCTTTCACCATTGCCCTTCTATTCCTCACACTCATAAGTAATATAAGCACACCCTATAAAGGGACTTGTTGCAATACCTCTTTTTTTTTTTGCAGGATAGTGAAAGTTCGTAATAGTAAATCCTAACCCAACCAACAACCTGCCCCTCCTTTAATCTTCCCACGTAGCTTCCTCCAACCCTGTATTCCTTTCTCTCAGTCACAACAGTAGATTACTCCCACATTGGAAAGGGTATTGCTGCTTCTTTGTAGGCTAGTGCCTGTTATGTATCACTTGCTTAGCCCAGACAACCACCACTCATCCCACAATTCTCTGACTAAACTCTTCCCCCTTCTTCCCTCCACTCCCGCATACAATCCAGCAATCTGTAGCTCAGGAAACAGGCTGTTCAATTCACAATACGTCCACTCTCGGTGATGAGAATAAGTAGAACACTGCTCTGTTCAAATCCAAACAGCACTTGCAGCTCAGGGAATCTACAGCTCTGCAGAATACTTGAAAGAATGGGGTGCAGAATGCCATGACTGACATAGCTGGATCAGGCTCTAAGAAAGTGAACAATCGTTCAGTAAAGACTCAGGCTGCTGTGACTAAACTCACATCTGAAAACATGCATCTCCAGTCCCAGCTGGAGTCCCTGGAAAACAATGCCAGAGACATGAATCTGAGGGCAGTGGGCCTCCCTGAAGACACTGAAGAGATGATTTGGGGTCCTACATCCAGACCTGGCTTATGCTGTTTGTCCCTGTTTCTCTTCAAATTAATACCAAAAAAAACCAAAAAAAAAAACAATCCCCCCCCCCAATTATAGGTAAGTAATTTTGCACATCCCCTTGCTACAGTATCCCTACAGAACAAAGACAGATTAGGAAGTTCATTAAGTTTGGCATTAGTACCTCTTTAAATTGCATATGATATTAATTATTCACGATCTGTTCAATTTTCTTTTTTGTTCCAGTTCCTCCTATGCATTTCATGAGTTGCACCGTGACGTTTTGTGGATGGCTGTTCTCTGCTGTACCTGTGCAGATTCCCAGGGAAAGACCCTTTATTTCAAAAGCAGTGTGGGTGATCACAGGATTAAGTCACATAGAAATATAGAAACGTGATGGCAGAAAAGGACTGCCTGGCCCACCCAGTCTGCCCAAGGTGCCTAGCTGATGGCTAGGGGCTTTCCAGCCCCCCCCACCCGATACCAGACCCATGTGTCTGTCCCATGTCTTCTTAAAGGCCCCCACAGTGGCTTCCTCTATCACCACCTCTGGAAGCCTATTCCATTTCTCCACCACTCTTTCTGTGAAAAAATTCTTCCTGATGTCTTCTCTGGACCTGCCCCCATCTGTAATGCATGCCCCCTGGTCCTCTTCTGCCCCTGTAAGTTAAACAGCATCTCTACCAGCTCACTGTTGATCCTCTTAACATACTTAAAGGCCTGGATCATAACTCCCCTATCCCTCCTCTGCTCAAGTGAGTACATGCCCAGGTCACTCAATCTCTCTTCATCTTACAAGTGACCAAATCCTATCACGGGTTTGGTCGCCCTCCTCTGGGCCCATTCCAGCCTGTTCACGTCCCTCTTTAGGAATGGCCTCCAGAACTGCACCCCACATTCCAAATGTGGTCTAACTAGCTGCTTGTATAGTGGGATGATGACCTCCCTCCTCCTGCTAGTGAATTCCCTCCTGATACAGCCCAACATCCGACCAGCCTTGGCCGCCACCTTCTCACACTGTTTAGATGGCCTGAGGTCCCCTGAAACAGTGACTCCCAGATCCCTCTCCTCCTCAGTGACTTCTAGGGTCTGACCCCCCAGACAGTAAGTCTCTCTCTGGTTTTTCCTCCCTAAGTGCATGATTTTGCATTTCTGTATGTTTTTTTTTTCCTAACTCTTTTTCTCACCTGTCTTCCTGGGGCATCTCTCAGGCTGCTCACTCGGCTTCCACCTCAACCACCTGCCTGAACCACTCCTCCGACAGTCACATCGGTATCAGGATCCCCACCTTCCTCCCGGACCCCAGAGGAGTAGGCCGAGGATCCCCAGGAGGTAGAGTCAGAGTTGTGGCTGGCATAGGGTCTGTGGCGCATCAGCCCTTGGAGGTCGCCGTCGCCTCACCCGGCAGACAGGGTTTTTTCTGCGTGTTGCCCCTCCCCTCTCCCTTCCCAGAGCTCAGACGTGCAAAGACGTCCTCCAACATCTGCTGCAGCTCTTACGCCCTCTACTTCAGCCCTCAGCTGCGCAGTGCCTCTGACTTCCACCAGGGGCCGCTGCTATGCCACGCTAGCCCTGGATCCCTCCCCAGAGAGTAGAGCTGTCCACTGGGCTCGATCCTCTCTCCCTGCCCAACCCCGGCAGCCCATCTCATTCCCAAACCTGGGTCATCGGCATGGCGCGAGGTGTGGTGCCCAGCGCCTCAACCCTCAGCACCACCGGGCCGGCTGCACTTTTGTATGTTAAAGTCCAGTCTCCATTTCTTAGACCAAACCTCTAACCTCCTCAAGTCCCTGTGACTATTCTCTACCCCCTCTTGGCTAGCCACCCTATTACAGACTTTCATATCATCTGCAAAGGGACACACCCTTCCCCTTAGTCCCTCCGTTATATCTGTCACGAATATTTTAAAAAGCAGTGGTCCCAGCACTGACTCCTGAGGAACCCCACTGGTGACCATTCCCTCTCTTGAGGTGACCCCCGTTTACCACTACCCTCTTGCTTCTACCATTTAGCCAGTTTCATACCCACAGTACCACCCTCCCTCCCAGGTCCAGACCACCCAATTTATAATGTGATCCCCCAAGCGAAACTGAATCAAAAGCCTTCTGGAAATCAAGATATGCAATGTCCACCTAACCCTTTGATCCACCTCCCTAGTTGACCCAGTCAAAGAACTCTATTAAGTTCATTTGACAGGTCCTCCCCTTGTTGAAACCATGCTGATGCTAGCCCAGTAGGTCGTTTTCTTCTAAGTAGTTTAGAATCCTGCCCTTAAGTAACTTCTCCATAATTTTACCTGCTGTGGAGGTTAAACTCACAGGCCTATAGTTGCTCACCTCCTCTCTATCCCCTCCTTGTGGAGAGGGACCATGTCTGCCCTCTTCCAATCTTCTGGGACCTCGCCTGTTTCCAGGGACCTGCTAAAGAGGGCTGCCAGAATATCCCTAGGTTGCCTCAACATTGTAGGGTGCACGCATCCGGCCCCATGACTTTGTCCACCCTCAATTGCTCCAGCTCTCTCAAGACTACGCTCCCCTCAAACGGGCGGGCTCTTATCAACCCAAATCCCTGCCCCAACTTCAGTACTACTGGCCCTAAGCTCCCCGGACCAGGAATACTGAGCAAAAATAGTCATTTAGTAACTGCGCCTTCTCCCTATCCTCCTCCAGCAAACCCCCTCACTGTTTTTTGTTTTCGTATAATCTTTTTATTCAAAGTTTTATACAGTTTACATCATGCACAAGACAAGCAAAATACAGACATAATACAGACATATGGTACAATTAGCATACACTGTAATGCTCGGAACCTGTGTAGATTCCATTTACTCAATCATAGAATATACTCGGCATCAAGTGAGTCTGCTAGTCTTGGTACCTGTAGCCATCTTTCATAACAGACCTCTCCAGACAGGACCCCTCTTGGCCACACTATTTTGTGGCTAACAGAGATTACGAAACACCTCTTCTGCTGCTACTCATTCCTCCCCCAAGCATCTAATCCATGAGGCCCTCTCTGAGGACTGTCTCCTCTTCCAGGCTTAGTGAGGCCAGAAAGGGGGTCTAACTCCGAAGAAAGTCCTCTTCTCTATCCTTGAGTCTCTGTGTTAATCTCTCCAAGGTCAGGGTTTGTAGACAAACTCCGCCATTGCCTATGCGTGGGTTTAGCATTGGATACCCATGTATTTTTGATGTAGTGCCTCGCCAGGATGAGCAGCAACTTTATCCACCTTGGCAATGGCAACCAGTCCTCGTCCCCCTTGGGTTCCACCCTGAACAAACATGGTAGCAGATCCACCATTATGGTCCTATTTGCCATCCTAGAGATCTCTGAGGTCACTTCACCCCAAAATTGCTTCAGCACTGGGCATGCCCAGAAACAGTGAATATACGGTCCGCTCTGTGCTCCGCAACACCCACACATAGGGGAGACCCTGGAATGCAATTTACTTACCACCACAGGGGGTTAGTAGAGCCTATGAACGAACTTGTAGAAGGCTTCTTTAAATCTACTGCATACCATTATCCCCGAATGCTGGGCGAGCACCTCTCTACGGTTCTCTTCTGTTATATGTTACCCTATATCTCTTTCCCTCAACAGTTTCGTTTTGCAAGTCATGTCTGGGAAGGTCTGTTTCCCCACTTTTGCTGCTTTTCTAATAAACCGTGCTGGGTCTTTCTTGGTCTGAAAGATTAGACTTTCCACTGATTCCCATGCATGTTCCTTCATTACCCCCTACCCATTCCTGTGACAAATGCCCGGAGTTTAAGTACCTGAAGAAATGGTGTCCACCTAAGTCCAGGCAGTGCTGAATATTTTCAAAGGAACTCAGGGTTTTCTTGACAAACACATTTCCCACACTTCTAATTCCCTTTGTTTCCCATTTTCAGAAGCCCATGTCTTCCATTCTTTGCAGGAAGAAGGGGTTCTTTGACACTGGCAACAGGACTGTTTCCCCAGCTGTAATTCTCCTCTGCTTTCTAATATGCTCCTAGGCCTACAGGACCGCACCTACTAGGGGATTACCATTCCCTACCGCTCTGTGTGCTTTAAGCCCTTGACTGTGAAGGCAGGCTGTTAACTGTCCCGGACTGCCCACCTGCTCCAAATCCACCCAACTTGCCACTCTGGGTTGATGTACCCAATCCGCTGTATAGAGAGCTGATAGTTACTAAGGTCAGGAACATTTAATCCTCCTTTGACTGTCTCTGCCTTAAGCGTCTGCAATCAGGCTCTCGGACTTTTCCCTGTCAAATAAACTGCGAGAAAGCCCTTTCCGCCCTCTTCACATCCCTCTTCATTATCCCAATGTGTATCATGTGCGCGTGGCACAGAATTCCGGGGAGAATATTCATTTCTATCAGATTCACCCTCCCAAGCCATGAGATGGGGAGGTGTACCCACCTTCGTAAATCTGATTCTATTATTTTGATCAAAAGGGTATAATTCAACCCATATATGGATCCCAGGGTTTTACCTATTTGTATACCTAGGTATACGAAGCTTTTCTGCACTATCTTAAGGCCCCGTCTCCTATCCCCCTCCTCCTCCTCAGGGAAGCAAAGTACCTCCGATTTCTCGAGGTTAAGCTTGTAACCCGAGAACCCCATAAACGATTCGACAGTGGTCAGCAATGGTGGCATCGATGTCAGGGGGTTCTTGACAAATAGGAGCATATCATCCACATACAGTGTGATTTTTGCTGGCTGACCCACTCCCCTGATTCCCTCGATCACGGCATTCTGGATCATGCACTGCTAATGGTTCCAGTGCCAGTGAAAACACGAGAGGGGATAGAAGACAATCCTGTCTTGTCCCACTACCCAATGTGACCCGGTTGGACAAACCCCCATTAACCATTATTTAAGCCCTAGGGGCCTCATACATGGCTTGCACCCAATTTATATACGAGTCACCCAGACCAAACTGGGACATCACCTCGAATAGATGTTCCCACACCACCCTATCGAATGCTTTTTCCTCATCTATAGAGATTATATATAATTTCTCCTTCTGCTGACTTGCCCACTATACCACATTTAGCAAACGGTGAACATTATGATAGGACAGGAGCCCTCTTTATGAACCCAGTCTGGTCTGGGTGAATCAGCTTGCGTCAGATTTGCTCTAGTCTGATAGTCAGAATCTCTGCTAGTAATTTAAGGTCACAATTCAGCAATGAAATGGGTCTATATAAGGCACATTCTGCTACATCTTTCCCAGGTTTAGGGATTAGGCAGATGACTGCATCATAGCATGTCTCCAGTAGCACGGGTCTTGAATCTTCCGTCTCCGTTTTAAACATCTCCCTCAGTGCACCCGCTAGGTGCCCCACAAGTGCTCTGTAGTATTCCGCAGGGAAACCGTTGGGACCACTCGCCTTACCTCCCTATAGTTTCTGTATGGCCCCCATGATCTCCATTCTGGTGATGGGTTGACTCAACTGTGCTCTTTGCTCTTTTGTAGCCTTTGGCAGTTCAACCTTGCTAAGAAATGCCTCTATGAGATCGCCCCTCCTTCTATGCTCTGTATAGTTGGTCATAAAACTCCCTGAAGCAATTCCTGATTTTTTTGTGGGTCTCTAGTGAAGTCTCCTTTCCCATCCCGAATCCCTGGGATCCGTAGCGGACACTTTCCACCGCTCATCAGTCGCACCAGGAAGGGCCCAGGCTTGTTGCCCCACTCAAATATCTGGCGTTTACACAAGAACCATGATTTTTTAGCCTCTCCTCTGATCACGGCATTCAGCGCCTCTCTTGTTGTTGCCAGTGTCTTTTCTACCCCTCCCCCCTCTCCATTTGCCACCCTCTTCTCCAGGTCCTTCAGTTGAGACTCCAATTTTGACCTTAGACAAATATCCTATCACCATTCCCCTCATATATGCCTTCCTGGCATCCCAAAACACTGCCCGGGATGTGAAGGTCCCCAAGTTAGTTTCCTCATGTAATTTCCATTGCTCCTCCAGGAATTTCTGAAGTTCTTTATTTTTAAGCATGTATGTTGGAAACTTCCACTGTGGGGGGCCCCCTCTCCCTGTTCCTTAGTCCAGATCTTCATTATAACAATTGCGTGGTCCGAGATGTGTATAGTGTTATGAGTGACATCCTGCACCCTATCATACCAACTCCTTGGCAGGTACATATAGTCTATTCGAGACCACGTACCATGGAGATTACAGAAAAATGTATATTCCCATGCTCCGGGGTTGCCTGCCCTCCAACTATCCATCATGTCCATATCCACCATTCCCACCTGCCACTGCCTCAGTGCCTCTACCGTCCTTCTCTTCCCTTCTGAATGATCCAGGAGAGGGGCCACAATGCAGTTTAAATCCCCACCCAGAATAATTCCCAGAAATTGCTCTCTAACTAATATATCCAACAGGGCCTGGTAAAAATTGGGATCGTGCACTGCAGGGGCATATACACTTCCATAAGTAACCTTTTCCTCAAACAGTTCCCCTGAGACAAATACATATCTTCCCTCTCCTGGGTCCCTCACTACTTTTTTAACTTCTATTGGGTGATGTGTACTAATCAACAAGGCAACTCCTCTCTTATGCGAAGAAAATGAGGCCTCATAACACTTTCCGACCCACCCCCGAACCAGTTCAGCTTGTTCTGCATCACTTAGGTCCGTTTCTTGTGACAATGCTACTTGAGCCACGTGACACTTGAGCACAGTTAAAAGCCCTGTTCATTTTATTGGGTTCGCAATCCCTTTAACATTCCAAGAGAGCACAGTTATATATTTTATCTTACCCATTATCTCTACCCTTGTCTTCTAGTAACCAACCCCAGATGCCAGAACCGACATCTTCTTAGCAAGTACATCTGACTAGCCTGGTTCAGCGAGCCCATAGGTCCACTTCCCTTGATGCATTTGCTGTACGCAGTCTAGTCTAATTGTACCACCAAACATACACACATTAAACAGTTGAACAACATTTAGAACATTCCCCTCCATTTCCCCCACCCCACCTTTCCAAATCACCTGTTACCCCTCCCCAATACCCCAAATATATATTTTACAGGCTCAGTTACCCCTTTTTCCACCTTCTTCCCCTCAATTTCAGTTGTTTTTAATTCAAACCCCTCCACTCTCCCACCCCCCCATAGCACTGGCGACACTAATTGCTTCGAGAGCATGAGTGTCTAATTCCTTCAGCGATGGCTGCACTCCTCCGCCCCTCCAATGGCCAACTAACCATCTACATTACCCCCTGTTAACTCAAACTACCCTATTATGTAATAAGTAGGCAGACTTTTGGCGCAGTCAACGAACCCTCGGACTGCTAACTCAACCTTCCCAAGCCCACAAAAATATTATGGAACCACACTTAACTTCTGAGCCCCCATTGCATACATGCAATCCCCTCTCACGCCCCCATCAATCGTCTTATCCCCCGTACCCCTGTATTAGTCAATACAGTTGTCTTTGTCCCCATGCCTCTTGAGGGTTTTACCCTCAACAGTGAGTCTAGGTGCATATTAGAAACCAGTCCAGCAGCATTACAGGAGTATAGGTGGAAGATCCCCGCACCACGCTTGTTACTAACATACTAAAATGCCAGCAGAATAGGCCTAACGGTCTTTCTTGTCTGCTCGTTTGGTCAGTCCCCAACCTGGGTGCTGACCTTGCTGTCCCCCTCGCCTTCTCTGGCTTCTCCCTTCCCAGTTCCGGATATTCTTGCTGCATTGATTTTGCTTCCCAGAACCCTTTCCCTGTACTCACCCACCCTCTTGAACCCTCCACTGTCTCTGCCTCCACCCAGCCCCTAGGCAGTGCATTCCATGGCTCCACCACCCTCTCAGTGAAGTAGCACCTCCTCCTTTCTCCCTGAATCTTCCCCTCCAGCTTCCAGCCATGCCTCTAGTGGCCCCTTCCTCCTTCCTTGAAGCACCCCAACTGTTCCTCCCTATTTACCCTCTTCATGTACCTAAGACCTCTATCATGTCCCCATGTCCCTTCTCTTCCAATGTGTACATATTTAGCTCTTGAGCCTCTCCTCATAGGTCCTGTCCCCAAGCCCCAAATCATTTTGGTTGCCCTCCTCTGGACCCTCTCCAGGAGGTTAATGTCCCGCTTTAAGTGTGGCCTCCAAACTGCACGCAGTACTCAAGGTGCGGCCTCACCAAGCAGTTATACAGAGGAGTATCACTTCCTCCTTCTGGAGGTGATCCCTAGCGATGCATCCCAGCATCCTGTTGGCCTTGGCTGCTGCCTCCTACAAGTCTCCGAGTTGTTCATCTTGACATTCACCACCACCCCAGGTCCCTCTCAGCCATCGAGACTTGCAGATTCCCCAGGTGTACACTTGACCTGGGTTTCTGGCCCCAGGTGGAGTACCTTGCATTTCCCTGCATTGAACCTCAGCTTCCACTTTCTAGACCATCTTTCCAGAGCCTCCAGGCCCCCTGTGGAGCCACCCTCCCTCCTCCCCATCCACCACGCCCCAGTTTGAGTCATCTGCAAAGAGACTCATCTCACTCCTGATTCCTGTCCTTATGTCCGACGTGAGCGTTGAACAGAAAGGGCCCAAGGACTGATCCCTGTGGGACCCCACTAATGACCCTCCTTGGGGATGAGACTCATCTCAACCACGACTCTGGGTCCGGGTCCTGGAGCCAATTGCTCATCCATCTGATCATCTGGTTCCCCACCCCATTTCTCCCAGCTTATCCAACAGGCCCACGTGAGGAACAGAGTCAAATGCCTTGAAGTCTAGAAAGAGGACATCCACATTGTCTACCCAGGTCCAAGGCATTGTCACCCAGTCATAGAACTCCACCAGGTTTGTCTGACACGATTTCCCAGGATGAATCCATGCTGTCTATCGTCCAGGCACCCTGACTTATCCAGGTCCCCCCCTAGCCTCTCCTTGACAATGCCCTCCATCACCTTGCCCACCACCGAGGTCAGGCTGACAGGCCTGTAGTTCCCTGGCACCTCCCTTGATCCTCCCTTGTGGATAGGCACTATATCGCCACCTTCCAGTCTTGGGGCACCCACCCGTCCTCAGAGAGATGGTGAAAGCTCTGCCAGGGTTTTGCCAGGACATCTGCAAGTTCCTTCAGCACTCTGGGATGTAATTAATCCGGCCCGGTGCTTTCTCCGTCTTAAGGGGCTGAGGCTTCCCTCACTCTCTCTGCTGTGATTTCACTTCATTGCCCCTTCTCCCTGCTTAGCCCTCCCCCACCTGCCAGTGATCTCCTCCCTCTCCCCAGACCTGCCCGACCGTAAGGGTCCCCCTCCTCAGTATCTCTGTCTCCTCCCATGTATGATGCAGCACCCCATTTTCCCTGGTGAAAACTGGAGGTGAAGTACTCATTTAGTACCTCAGCCTGCTCCCCGGGTCTTGTGCCCATCTCTCCCTGATTTAATCCTGCTAATCTGCCCCTTCACCTTCGTTTTCCCAATGTATCTAAAGAACCCTTGTTCCTCTCCTAATTTCCCTGGCCAGGTTCTGCTCCTTCCTTGCCTTAGCTGCCCTCACCACTCTAGTGGCCCTTCTAGCCACCAGCTCGTACTCCCTGATCCTTTCACTCCTGAGCGCTTGAATTGCCTTATGCGTTGCTTCTTTCCCACACCACCTCCTGGACCTCCCTGGTCCACCAACAGGGTTTTGGGCCCACCATTTTCGTCTACTACTTGCACAGGTGCTGGTAGCATCCTGCACCCCTCTCCTGATGATTTCCCACCTACTATCAGCGTCATGTCTGACCCAATCCCATCCAAATGCTCCTTAAGGATCCTTCCATTTCTTAAAATCCGCCCCTCAGTCGGTTACTTCCGTCTTTGTGCAGCCTTCTACCCCTCCTAGGTCCAGGCAGAACCAGACCGTGGCATGGTCACTCCCGCCAATGGGTCCCTTACCTCCAGGCCCCCAATCTGGTCACTGTCTGCCAGGACCACATCCAGTACCCGTGCCTCCCTGGTCGGTTCCCTCACCTGCTGAGTTAGGAACGTGTCTTGAAAGACATCCAACAACCTCTGTTCCCTGGTCACAGAGGATGTCATAGTCTCCCAGTCTGTTCCTGGCATGTTTAAGTCCCCCAACACCACCACCGTTCCTCTGCCCAGTCTGCAGTGTCTCCTAACATCTGCCACCAGACTGTCCTCCAGCTCCTCCGCGAGGGCAGGGGGTCTATACACCACTCCTATTTTTACCCTCTTGCCCCCCCTTGTTATCAAGGTGACCCAAATCGCCTCCACGGTTCCCTCCGCCTCCTCTACTCCCCCTATGCCAATGCAGTTTTGGCTATCATTGCTACCCCTCCTCCCCTTCCCTCCCCCCTGTCCTTCCTGAACATAGTGTATCCCTCCAGGTTCAGGTCCCAGTCATGTCTTGCAGTGGCCCAAGTCTCAGTGACCGCTGCCACATCCACTGCTCCCTCAGTTAGCATCACCTGGAGCTCAGGCATTTTATTGCCCAAGCTCCTGGCATTTAGCAGGACTACCTTCCACCCTTTCCCTATAGTTCCATTTCCCCTGCTCGTGTTCCCATGGGGATTCTTGTTGCTGATCTTTTTCCAAAAAAAAAACTAGCCACAGGACAGAGGGGGTTGGGCTGCTGACAAAACACACCGCTGCACCTATGCAGCTTACACCTAGGGGTGATTCACTTCCTCGGCTCCTCCATGACAGTAACAGGGCAGTCGTTTCCCAATCTCCCTCTTCTCACCTGCGAGGGTATCAGTTCACCCCTTCAGACCATGTCCCTCTACTCAACTTCAACTCAAGGCCGACTCCGTGTAGTACAGTGGGCCCAAATTTGCCAGGCCGCCTTTATCCTCATGGCTCATTCTCTATGAGCTGCTGGATCTGTGAAAGTCCAACCATGGATAATCTTCACTACGATACGAGGAAGGACGCAAGTTCCTTCTTTTTTATCAAGGGCCTTTATGCAGGTATGCAGTCAAAAACTGAAATGGGGGCCAGGTTAAACAACATTCGAAACCTTAGAAACTGTGACAAGATTCTTCTGTCTCAATCTCTCCCCTTCAGCCTGCCTTCTTCTAGAGTTCCTTGACAAACTGCTCTGCCCTGGTAACCTCCCAAAAAGTGAAAGTAGCTCCTTCATGTCTTATTTTCAATGTAGCTGGGTACACTAGGAAATTTTCTACTTTCAAGCTTCTCAACTGACTCATGACACCACTGAACATCTTCCTTTTTTTCAGCAGGCGTGCTGAATAATCTTGGGATAGCTAGAGCCTGCACCCCTCATACATTAATGTGCCCTTCTCCAAAAAAGGACAGGCAAAGAAATCAATGCCCCTAAATGGAATGTTCAGAGCTAGGCATGGAACGTTCATTTTTTAAAGGCTGCCATTGTTTTAGCACCATGGCAATAGAAAAAAAAAACAAAAAAAAAACGGACCGTACAAAACCTGCAAGTACTAAAAGAACAAGGGCACTTCAATCAGTGCCTCCCACACCACACCGGCCATCTTACTTTCAAGAATACTCCCACCCGCACGGAGCAGGCCACAGTTTGAGCTCCATACAGGCTGGGAGTTTCAAGTGCCCACAAAAACAGTCACTTGGGATTCAAACTGGGATTCAAACAGTAGGGCACGGCACCAGTCGGATTTCCCCCCGCTCAGCATCAATTCCCCAGTCTGAGCTCAAGTTCAAGTTTATTGCAGGAAAGACTCCGTTGAGCAAGCTCATTCACAAGGAGGTCCTGAGGCACATACACATACAGTTCGCAATTACATAGACAAGAGATATAAAATGTAGAACAAAGAAGATAAAAAAAATATAATACAAGAGATATACACAATAGAAGTCCTTATGCTATATATGCAGTACATTCCAGCTTTAACCTTGCCCTAAATTATGCAACACATTTCAGCTTAATAAGTAGAGGGCCAGCTGGTACCTAGGAAGTTGACTTGGCGTTGGGAGCCTAGTAGCACCTACATATGTCTTTTAATTTAGAGATAGCTAGTGTTTTGTAGGAGTTAACTGATATGATGCTGGTTAGCTTCAGCATGGCTTGTAGTTGGTTCCAAATGTTTGGGAGGGCGTATGAGACAGCTCTTTGGCCAGCTGTGGTACGTGTCCTGGGAACATCTAGTAGGATAAGGTCGGTTTCCTTAGGGGTAGGCGCTATGCGAGATGTGTATGAGAGCGTTAAATAGACAGGCAGTTTGTGGAGTAGTAATTTGAGGGTCCAAATGCCAGCATGCAGGAGGCGTCTGGTGGTAAGAGAGGGGTCCACCCAACTGCTGCATAAAGATCACAGTGGTGGGTCCTGTACACAGAGTTAGTAAGGAAAAATTACTCACCTTAGTAATGTTGTTTCTTCTAATGGAGTCTTGCTATATTATGACAGATACAGTTTGTCCCACCATTAGAACTGCTCCGGAGGTGAAAGAGTTAACTTCCATGCAGTGCATGGAACTTAGAGCGCGAGCTCGGTTAGAGAAGCTCTGTTAGGGTGGTTTCAAACCGAAACCATCAGATCTTTACGAGCAAAACTCACTAAGGCTCTGTGTGGAAGCTGTAACCTACACTAGCCAACTGGCTACTAAAATATTCACACATTTTCCTGGTCCCAGCACCAAGACTCAAGTCAGGGGACCAGAAAAATAAGATAAAATAACTAAATAAAACACAACACCCAAACATAAAAGGGGGCATCAATAAGTGCCAACAGTGGACTGCCCACCCCATACCCAGTAGAAGTTCTGAGAGGGGCAGGCTTGGGGAAGTCATATAGCAAGACTCCATTAGAAGAAACAACATTACTAAGGTGAGTAATTTTCTTCAAACAACATGAAGTCTTGCTATATTATGACAGATGCTGATCACACAGCAGTACCTCCATGGAGGAGGGACAGAACCTACTTAGGAATAGGCTCTGAAGCACGGTTGTAGTAACCCAGCATCCCTCCTGGCCTGGATATCCAGGAGTAATGCTTTGGAAGTGTGTACTGTTTTCCAAGTAGCTGCTTGACATATCTCCAAGATAGGGATGTCTCTAGCAGCAGCTAGAGATGCAGCTGTACCTCTGGTAGAGTGAGCCCTCAGGCCTGAGGGGAACCTTACCCAGTTTTGATAGCAAAACTGGATACAAGAGACGATCCACCTGGCAATGGATCTCTTAGTGGCAGGTCTCCTTTCCCAACCTCACCCATAAGTGAGAAATAGTTGAGAGGAGTCAAACCTGTGACCCTTGGTACGCTCTATGTAGTAACTTAGGGCCCTCTTAACATCTGTTGTGCAGCCTCCTCTCACCAGAGGAGGAATGGTCAGTGAAGAACACTGGAAGTGAAATAGATTGGTTAAGGTGGAATCCGAAACCACCTTAGGCAAAAACTTCCTGTTAGTCCTGAGGACTACCTTATCCTGTGAAAGGAAATAAAGTCAGTCTCCACTGATAAAGTCTGTAACTCACTTATCGCCTGGCAGAAGTGATGGCTACTAAATACAGTTTTCCAAGTCAAATACTTAAGCTCTGCCAAGACAGAGGCTCAAAGAGGGGTTGCATCAGCTGAGCAATGCAAACATTAAGATCCCAAGCAGGGGCAGGATCCTGAATGGAGGATTGGTATGAAGCAATCCCTTAAAAACTTGGAAAATACAGGGTGAGCAGAAAGAAGAGGGCTTCCCTGCTGAAATGAAAGCAGAGACAGCTGCCAAATGCACTTTCAGGGTAGCTGGTCTCAGTCCCAAAGAATTAAGATGGACCATATAATCCAATACAGTGGGTAAATCAGCAGATTCCGGGAAATATGCCTCCCAGAACACCATATGGAAAACCTTTCCACTTGGAGTTATAGGTAACCCTGGTGGAAGGCTTCCTAGCAGCTTTCAAGATTCGAGAACTTGAGAAAGCTGAAGATCAACAAACTCTAACTGCTCAAGAGCCAGGCCATTGGAGGTTGAGGGATTTGATTCGGATACCAAACTCTCCCTGAGCACAGGTTAACAGATTGTGGTTCCTGGGGAGACACAGGGAAGATGGACTGCTAAGGACAGAAGGAGTGGGTACCAGGGCTGCCTGGCCCAGTCTGGAGCAACCAGGATCATCTTGCAGGGCTGAGACCTGATTTTGACTAGCACCTTGAACAGGAGAGGGAAGGGGGAAAGGCATAGAAACTTCCCTTCCCAATCGAGGAGAAAGGCATCCAGGGGACTGAGCCCAACACTGGGGCCTCTGCAACAAAAAGTGGAAGTTGATGATTGTCTGGGGCTGCAAAAGATCTATCTGAGGAGTGCCCCATCTGGCAAAAACTATCCCCAGTACTAGGGATCCAATGACCATTCGTGATGGCCCTGGGAAATCCTGCTGAGAGCATCTGCCAGGACATTGTCCTTGCCTGGGAGGTGAACTGCTATGAGGGAAGTGTTCAGGGAATAAGCCAGAGACCACAACTTCATTGCCTCGGTGCACAAGGCCGAGACCGAGTGCCCCTTGTTTGTTGATGTACCACATTGTAGTGGTGTTGTCTGTTCTGACCTGTACCACCTTGTTCTGAACAGATGCAGAAAAACCTGAAGTGCTAGAAAACAGCTCTGAGTTCCAACAGGTTGATGTGGAGCAGAGATTCCTGAGGGGACCATAACCCTGGGTGGAGAGGTCGCCCATGTGAGCTCCCCATCCCAAGAGGGACGATCTGTAGTAAGGGTCAAGCAGTGGGACAGAGGGATGAAAGGCACCTTGTCTCAGATTGCTCTGATCCTGCCACCACTGAAGGGCCTGGATCAGGGTTCGAGTCACTGGGATTAACTTGGATAGGGGATCTCTTCTTTGAGACCAGAAAGCTCTCAAATGGAACTGAATGTCCCTCATCTGAAATCTTGCTCCTTGCACTACAGCTGTGGAAGCAGCTATGTGTCCTAGGAGCTGCAGGAAATGCCTTGCTGGTCGAGAGACCTGCAGAGTGAAGGATGAGGCCACGGCCACCAAGGTCCTTACCCTTTCCAGGGGAAGGAAGGCTCTGGCCTGCTTTGTGTCCAGTTCTGCGCCTATAAAGGTGAGTACCTGGACAGGTTCCAAACTGACTTTGGAAGATTGAGAGAAAGCCCAGAGAGGTAAGCAGCTGCTGGGTAACTAGCAGGTGTGATTTGACCTGGTCTGGAGACTGACCCACAATGAGCCAGTCGTCCAGGTAGGGAAAAATGGCAATCTTTGCCTTCTTAGATGAGCAACTGCTACTGCCAGACATTTTGTGAACACCTTGGGGCAGAGGTAAGGCCAAGGGCATTGCTCTGGACTGATAATGGCCTGAGGGCAGTTCGAATCTGAGGTACTTTCAATGGGAGCTTCTGATAAGAACATGGAAGTAGGCATCCTTGAGGTCCAGGGAAGCTAGCCAGTCCCTGGCCTTAGGGAGGGTAAAATCATTCCCAGAGTCACCATTTTGAATTTTGGTTTTAAAAGGTGCTTGTTCAGATATCTTAGATCCAGGATAGGCCGCCACTCTCCTGTCTTTTTTGGGGTAAGGAAGTACCTGGAGTACAGACCCGTGCCCTGGTGTGAGGAGAAACCCTTTCACAGCTCTGAGAGCCAGGAGGTTGAGACTTCTGTTTCCAAAGCAAGAGTCTCTAAAGGGTTTGCAGGTGGAAAAGATCTGGCTCTCATCTTGAAATTTTTTGAAGCTGAGAACCAGACCCTGGCTCACTACTTCCAGGACCCACCTGTCTGATGTTAAGACTCCCAGTCCTGGACGAGCAAGCTCAGCCTGCCCCTACAGGTAATGGAGAGCCGACCCTGGGCATCCCATCAGGTGCCTGTTTGGCAGGGGCTTTAGGCTGAGGGGTGGGAGCAGGCCTGCTCGTACCCCGTCTGCCTCTCCCTCTGAAGAACCCCCTCTGAGCATAGGCTGAAGAGGAGGCCTGGGTCTGGTAAAAAGGCCTGTGAAAAGGCCTGCCCCTACCCCTTGGGGGCTGCCTCTGGGGAGTGGCTTGCCGTTCCTTGGCTTGTGCACTCCTATGAGTGGTTCTATATTCATCCATTTTCTTCATATAATTCTCTGTCTGCTCCCCAAACAGAGAATTTCCCACCACAGGAAAATCCATAGCCTTAGACTGGGTATCCTGTGACAAAGTAGTACACCTGAGCCAGGCCAACCTACGAAAAGCCACAGATGTAGCCATGACTCTAGAGGATACATCATTAGAATCCACTGCAGCATGGAACTGCACCTTAGATGCCTCAATACCATCAACAGCCACCTGCTCCAGCTCCTTGCAAGCTGGCCAGGGACCTTGTTTGGCTAAGGCCATGACAGTATCCCATCTAGATTTCTGGTATCTCAAGACATAAGCCATATAGTTTGCTTGTCTGAGTCCCAAATATGCTGCCATGTATTGTTTTTTGGCCATGGTATCAATCTTCCTGGAGTCCTTGTCAGGAGGATGTGAAGCCAGGGGAATATTAGCTTTATTACAGGCTGCAGCCTGAACTACCCCAACATGACTGCATTGCTGTGAAAGAAAATCTGTATCAGGACCTGACAAAGTGTACCTCCTGTCCATCTTTTTATCTACAGGAGGCACAGAATTAGGAGCTTTTAAAATTTTTATTGTTTGTTTCCTAAAAGATTTATGTAAAGGGATGGACAATCTCCTGGACTCTGGGATATCCATCATCTCTACATAGTCAGGCTCCTCTTGCTCATCCAAAGCCTCCTCTAAAGGAAGCTGGAGGGTCTCAGCAACTTTTTTATAAAACAAAAAATGAGAATGGGACTCAGCAAGCCTAGGGGGAGATTCACCTAAAGGTCTGTCTGGGGAGATGTCTGGTTCAATGGGCACATCCAGACTTTCAAAGTCACATTCACACTGATCATAATCATCCTCCCCCTCCTCTGGTTCATAAAACTCTTCTATCATATTCTTGAACTGGTGGAACCGACTGAACCGACCTTTTGCCAGATAGTGGCGGTTCGGAGGGAACCGGGGACAGTGACTGGACAATCTATATTGCCCTGGCTATCTCTGCAGCAGTGGAGAAGGGATTTTGGACTCCACACCTGCTGACTTTCTAGTTCTCTTTGCTGGAACTGGCTCCTCAGAGTCAACTTCGTTGCCTGAGAAGTCTGGCCCTGGTCAGAGGGCACTCCCTCCGGTTGGCTGGCACGAACTGGGCTGGCCATCGGGTCAGCGGACTTTTTGGCCTCTCGTTCCTGAGCTACCAACTCTCTTATCTAGGGTGGCTGCAGGGAAATTCTTGCAAATCTGGCAGTCTGCATTGAGGTGGTCAAACCCCAGACAATAACACATGTGGTGTGTGGGTCAGCCTTGGCAAAGCTTCCCCACAGACACTACAGTGTTGAAACCCAGTGGGCCGGTTTTTCTTTGGGTTTCTCAGACATAATGCAAGCCTAACAAAAACTTGCCCTTTTGATGGCAGTGCCAGGCAAGACACCCTTTTTGTCGGTTCCCAACTGCAAGTCACGGGTCGTGGAAAACCATAATGAAATCCGCTTTTTAGAACCGATAAGAACCAGGAACCAGACTTCTAACAAGCCTAAAAGGCTTCAAAACAAAGTTTAAATACAATTCGATCGGTTCAAACCGAACTGATAAACATTTACAAGTTCCACACAGAAACCTATCTATTACTTACAATACCATAGACAGAGCTTGAACCGATCGGTTTGCGGTTAAAATAAATAATATCGCGGTTGAATTTAACCGAGAAAAGACACTTTAAACCGAGAAATGAACCGAGCAGCAGGAGGAATCTCCGGAGCGACTGTTCAGTGAGGCGGAGTAAAGAATCTGACGGTTTCGGTTTGAAACCACCCTAACAGAGCTTCTCTAACTGAGCTCGCACTCTAAGTTCCATGCACTGCATGGAAGTTAACTCTTTCACCTCCGGAGCAGTTCTAATGGTGGGACAAACTGCATCTGTCATAATATAGCAAGACTTCATGTTGCTTGAATGAGCGAAGTGCACGTGATAGAGTACGTCCAGTTTAGATAGGCTCAAGGTTGGGAGGAGATAAAGATAATGTCTCCATAGTCAAGCAAGGGAAGGAATGTTGCTTGGACAAGTCTTTTGCGGGTTGCGAGAGAAAAAAGGGTCCTATTTCTAAAGAAGAAACCCAAGCGTGCTTTAAGCCTCTTTGATAGATCCTCGATGTGGTCGTTGAAGGAAAGCTTGTTGTCCATCCACATACCTAGATATTTAAATTTAGGTACGACTTCCAAGGGTTCACCTAGGGAGATAACTATGAAGTTTTTAGGTGGGGTAGGTAGGGCACCAGACAAGGCAAGTCTCGAGAAAATCATTGTCTTGGTTTTTTTGGCATTTAAGAGAAGCTTGGCATTAATAAAGTTGCTTTCTAACTGGATAAAGTCAGCTTGGAGTGCTTCCCTGACTTCAGTTACGGACGAGCCTGATGCGTACAAAACCGTATCATCCGCAAATAAATGTATGCTAGAGTTCTTTATGTGGGAGTCAAGGTTGTTGATGTACAGGAAAAAGGACTGGTCTAGGATGGAGCCTTGAGGGACTCCTCTGGCAATTGGAAGGGGCAGATAGTAGGCCATCAGCTTTGACTTTTTGTATCTTTCCTGTGAGATAACTGTTAAACCACTGTAAGGTAAATGGAGTGGCACCTATGTAGGCAAGACAGGTGATTAGGACGTGATGGTCTACAGTGTCGAAGGCCTTACTGAGGTCTAGAAAGACTGCACCAGTAACTTTCTTGGTGTCCATAGCATGGATCCAGTCATTAGAGACTTTAGCCAAGGCTGAGATGGTACTGTGCCTCGACCTGAAGCCAGATTGGGCCGGGTTTAGGAGTGAGTGTGCTTTGAGGTGATTTTTCAGTTGGTTGTATATAAGTTTTTTCAGCACTTTGGAGAGAACGGGCAAGATAGAGATAGGATGGTAGTTGTTTAAGTCACAAGGATCTCCTGATTTGAAGAGAGGAGGAATATGGGCAGATTTCCAGCAGAATGGAACAGTGGCTGTGGTAATAGAGAGGTTGAAGATGGAAGGGGCTATGAGCTGGGCATAGTCTAACCGTAAGAAAAATGATTCAAGGCCATCATCCCCTGCACTTTTCTTGGTGTCAAGGCTAAGAATTATGTCTTCGACTTCTTTGTAGCTAAACAGGAACAACTGGAAGGGATGAGGTGGAGTAGCATGTGTAGTATCTGGGCTAGTGTTGCTATTCACTCGGCTAGCATATGGGGAGGAGTCGAATGCTAACCCGGCAGTGGCAAAGTGAAGGTTAAGTTCTTTGAGGATTCTCAGTTTATTTTCAACCATCCTGTCCTTGGCCAGAATCTTGGTGGTAAGGGAGGAAGCAGCAGGATGGCCTTCAATGGATCTCAGTGTCTTCCAGATTTTTTGGGAGTTCCCTTTGGCCTGCTCCAGAGTGGAGATGTAGAAGTTTGCTTTAGTAGCACTGTCGTACACTTTTAACACAGGCATTTCTGGCAGTTCTAACTGCCTGCCAGTCTGCCGGGTCCTTTGTATGCCTGGCCCTAGCCCATAGCCTGTCTCTATTGGTAAGTGCAGATTTGAGCTCTTGGGTGAACCATGGATGCGAGATTTTCCGCACTCTCATTTTAATAAGAGGAGCATGCTTGTTAATTAGGGTGGTGAGGTTGTCATTTAGGACAGAGACGGTGGCATCAGCAGATTTGGCAAGATATAGGTCTTGCCACCTGATCGTAGCTAGATCGGTTAGGAAGTTTACTGAGTTGAATTTACAGAATGAGCGTTTGATTCTGAATTTAGGGTGCTGCTGGGTTTTAGATTGGAATCTTGTACATACAACGATACTGTGGTCGCTCATGTCGTTATGGAAAACTGCAGAGTGTGAGATTTTATGGGGATGCGAAGTTAAGATGACATCTAAGAGTGAGCTGTTGGCAGAGTTAGAAGCATTGATTCTTGTGGGTTCAGTTACTATCTGTGTAAGACCCAGCTCATCACAGATGGCTTTTAGGGAGTGGGATTTAGCAGTGAGCCAATCCATATTGAAGTCCCCTAAGATTATTGTTTCCGTGTTAGCAGCCAAAGTTATGGATTTCAACACGTTAAGAATTTCTGTGACTCCTGACGGGGGTCTATAGCCACCAATGATTGTGATGCACTCTGAGGATGGAAGGTGAAGTTTAAGAGAGACAATCTCACATTCCTTGGGCTTAGTTTTACATGAAATGCTGCTAACATCAAATTTTGATCTGACGTATACAACCACTCCCCAATCCCTATCAGCCCTAAAGAGCTTGAAGCCCGGTATAGTAATTTGAGGATCAGTGTTGGTCTTTTTTAGCCATGACTCTGTAATTATAATCAGATCTGGGTCAGTGTGGACTGCCCAAACTTGAAGATGATCAAATTTTTTGAGCAGGCTTAGAATATTGACCATCATTAGTTTCATCCCAGGAGCAGCTGCAAACTCCAACGGAGACTCGTTCCTATTAAAAAAAAATATAAAATACAACCAGAAAAAAACAAAAAACTAATAAGTACACAAGAGCACTGAGGTAGTGCAACAAAATTAAATCAGTAGTATCACTCGCAACCACATAATGACATCACTTTTAAATGGGCAGAAGGACTATTTTATCATATATTAACAATTAAATCATCTTTTTTTCTACATATAAACATACTTTTTTGTCTAAACTTTTATAAGATTAAAAAAGGTGTCCAATTTATAAGCGCAATAAGACACTCCGGGGTGTGTGTGTCGAACAGATATTCCCGCACTTCCAGGGGCTGAAGACACTCGGACGGTGGCCTCGTGCTTCACTACGCCCCTGGGTGTGCGGTAATATCTGTTCAACACACACCCTGTCATGTCTTATTGCTTACCTCTGCTTCAGATAAGTGACTGGCTTGAGAGGTTTGTTGCTCTAGGACTTCCTGAAGTTTGGAGTCCAACTTATCTTCCAACTTGATTAGGCGAGGTTCCAGGGCTGCAATTACTTGCCCAGTGAGCTCCCAGCCCAGTGCGCTCACTTCTGTGGCTGAAAGTGAAATTACACCCACGCTTTCTCCTGAGTTCCCGGCTGGCGGCTTTTTGCTGTTTTAACTTGTCGAGTGCTGGCTTTTGCCAGAGTTAGCAGTTAAATATTTCATCCATATTACAAGTACGTATCTTCTGACCCACTTTGATTTAAGGGGTAGTTGTGTGTTTATTTTCAATTATTTTGACCGCTGGAACACAGCTGCTTAGGAACACATCTGCTTGGTTAGCTGCTCATCAGCGCGGCTCCCCCCTTCCTTGTTTTTAAGTCTAGTTATCCCCCTTCTAGTTTTCCTCTTCTCACTGACGTACCTAAAAAAAAAAAAGTTCTGTCACCAGTCTTGACTGATTTGGCAATTTCTTCTTCTGACCTAACCTTCGCCCTCCGCACCTCTCTGCCCGCCTCCTTTTGCTTCCTCTGGTAAGTTTCCCAGTCCTCCTCGTTTTGCATTGTCTTCAACCTCCTAAACGCCCCCTTCCCTTCTCCCTAACCCTATGCACCACCTCCCTGCTGAACCAAAGAGGTTTCCTTGTCCTCCTGACATAGGAGTTCCGTCGCTTCAATTATGGACCCTTTCAAGCAACCCCACATGTCCTCCACCCCCTTTCTGCTTCCCCCTTATCGCTTCCTGCACATACACCCCCATTTTGTGAAAATCTACCCTTCTGAAATCTAGTACTTTCGCCTTGGAGCGAACAATCTCAGCCGATGTCTGTAACGTGGACCACACTGTGGTCACTCGAACCAAGGTGTTCCCCCACTGCGACTTCTCCCACCCTGTCTCCACTTGTCAGGACTCGGTCCAGCAATGCCCCCTTCCTGGTGGGTTCCCTTACCAGCTGCCTGAGAAAGGCTGCCTGCAGACTATCCACTATAGTTTTGCTCCTCCTTGATTTTGCCCAGGATGTTTCCCAACTCACGTCAGGTAAATTTAGATCCCCATCAAAAGTACCTCGCCTTTATGAGCCATTTTCAATATCTCCTCCATCATTTTTTATTTTATTTAGTTTTTGTTGACCGGGTAAGTGCACTAGACAAATCCTGCCTATTTTCAGAGCCTGACCGAGAGGGGGGATACAGATGAATGCCAACTGACCTTGAACCAGATTAAGCTGTTGGTGGTATTTTTAGTGAATGAGGGAAATTTGGCCAGGACACCAGGAAATTCCCCTGCTCTTTTTGATAAGTGCCATGGGATCTTTAACATCCACCTGAACTACCACCAATCCAGGTAGATAGGACCTCGGTTTAACATCTCATCTGAAAGACAGCACCTCAGAAGTGCAGCACCCCTCTCATGCTGCACTACAGTGTCAGTACTGGGATATTAACCCAAGTGTCAGATGTGGGAACTGAACCAACAGCCCTCTGATCTCCCAGCCTCAGAGGCGAGTGTGCTACGTACTGAGCCACTGAAATCATAATCATGTCTTCTGAGTCCAGTTACGATGGTGGCCTGCAAATCACTCCTAAATACACTACCTCCCCCTTTCCAATAGACATTGCTATCCAAATGGACTCTGTACCTCCTGTCCTTGTGGCAGAACTGCATTCTGCCAGACCTTGTACCCCGGTGAAGGGATGTCTATCCTATCTACCCTAGTGGTGAAGTAAATGCAGTCTTTTCCTTGGAATCGGGGGTTAACGGGATTTGCCAGTATCCTTTAGTCACATCTAGGGTGGTGATGTATTTGGCATTCCCTATATTGTCAATGATATTGTCGATCCTCGGCATGGGATAACTATCAAAGAGACCTAGTTAACCTTTCTGAAATCTAAAGAGTCTTATACCACCCTCTTTCTTAGGAACCGCCATTATAAGGGAGGACCAGGCACTATTCGATAGTTCAATGATGCTTAGCTGCCTTAATTTCTCGATTTCCTGCTTGACCCCCCCCCATCTGGAAACCAGAAAGTAGAGGGGGTAGACCTTATAATCCCAACATCATTTGTTGATACTGCTATGGGAAATGCCATATTGAAAGATTCTGTTGTAAAAAGAAAAAGAAGGCTATCCATTTGGCCCTTTTAAACTAGGCTAACTTTGCCATGACTGTAAAAATACAGAATAAAAACATGATGGGATTAATAGACACTGTAAGCAAACAGACTATTACACCCAGATGTACTAGAGAGAAACCACATAGTAGAAGCTGCTACGTTAGTTACTTGTGTCCATGGGGATACATACCAGTATCCTACCATGTCCTTTGGCCTACATGGAGCACTCGCCACATTTCAACGATTACTGGACAAAGTCTCAACTCCCCATACTTCATGCTGTGCCGCCTACTTGGATGATGTGGTGGTATACAGTACTGACTGGCAAACACACCTAACACAGTTGATTGCTGTGTTACACTCCATAGAACAGGCAGGTCTTACCATCAACCCAGCTAAGTGTGCTGTTGCCATGACAGAGACTGCATATTTGGGATTCATGTTGGGGAATGGGACTGTATGCCCATGTAACCCCTTTGTTACCCGGGGTTACTAGAATCCCAGTAAGACCTAGTGGTAGGCAGGGAAGGCAGCTTGTGAAACTCCAGTTAAATGGGTTTCACACTGTCTCACTCTGTCCTCAGTCACAGCTGAGACTTGAGAGATGACATCACTTTAGAACTGTCGCAGCTGCATAAGCCACATTTGGAATCTTCAGCTCAGACAGTGAAGTTTAGAACTTTGGGAAATTCAAAGTCAGTCTTCAGTTTGTCCTTAAGCTAACAGTGAGGAAATCAGTGAGTTGTCTGTTTGCCTCCACACAGAAGGAAGTGTTCCTGAGTTTCACCTTTTTAAAGTGGTGGAGACCGCTCCCCCGGTCTCAGTGCCCTCTCCCTCCGGGATGGGGGGTAGGAAAAGTTCTCTGTGGGTTCCAGGGGCAATCCCCTTCTCCCACCCTGGGAAGAAAGCTGCTGTCTTCAGTCTGTTCATGTATAACAGCAAAGGTTACAGTACTTCGCCTGTGGGGCACCTGCAACGAATGGGTGAGTGTTTGGCTCCTTTGGAAGGAGCAAACAACTTCTTTTCTTCAGTTGGATTTCAAGTAAATGTGGACTGCTATTTGGGAGGACTATGTCAACTAGGACAAACAAATAGAGCAGTCATCTGTTTAAAGTGTTAATGGATTTAAAGTTCACTGTAGAGGGGGTGCTTCAGGTCATCCACCGTTCAATCTACATTTTAAAGTCTAAAGTTTTCTGTGTGTCCAGAGAAATGGCCGGGTATGGGCTGTGGGAGCTGGAGGTGGGAAAACCCCCCCATCTTTAGTAACCAGGTCCACCTCTACGGATTTCTTCTGTGTTTTTGCTACTTGCCTCATGCGCTTGGCCAGTGATGGGGTGGGTACCCAGACATGGGTCGAACTGAAAATCTCTAGGAGTCGCAGACTCTAAGTGGTGTGGGGAGCCACAGGATGGGAAAATTACTCCTTGTTGGATGGGAGTCTCCTTGTTTGATGGGAGTTTCGATTTGGAAGTACGAAAACAAATCTCTCTAGGAGTCGCAGACTTCAAGTGGTGTGGGGAGCCACAGTTTGGGAGCCTCCTTGTTTGATGGGATGTCTTTCCAAGTAAAGTTTGGGTTCATTCGCTAAGTGGACCGTCAGTCAAGTGGCCGGCAGGGGAGCCGGGCCAGTCGGGCTATGTATCCAATGCGCATGCAAAGTCCGGGCTGAGTGCCTGGTGGGTCCAAAGCCAGACAATTAGTATTGTGTTCATTCCTCATATGGACCGCAGTGTTTAACCTCTAATCTGCATTACAGTTACATAGCCCTTTGGGGGACCATGCAATGCTTTGTTTATGTTCAGTAGTTAATAAATAAAGCCACACTGAAAAATTCCAATTCTGGTTCTGGACATTACAGTTATTGCTTCCTGTAGTTGGATTTACTTGGGTGCCCCTGTGCAGAGTAGCCAAACCTAGGTCTCTTGTGCCAGGTAACCTCATCCTTCCCCAAACCTGTAAATATAAACACAGCATGTGTTACACCCAGAAATAGAAAAGATAGAGGCTGTAGCTTGGAGTCCTATTCCTAAAAGAAAAAAAACATGTGAGGTCTTTTTTGGGACAAGTGGGGTACTATAGGAGGTTTATACCAAATTTTGCCTCCATAGCTACCCCCTTGACTGACCTGACAAAGAAAAGGTGTAGCAACCTAGTAAAATGGACTGACGAATGTGCTGAAGCATTTCAGGCCATCAAAGTGGCCCTCTGTATGTCTCCAGTTTTGAAATGCCCTAATTTTGATGCTCCCTTCGAGGTGCATACAGATGCCTCGGAGAGTGAAATTGGTGCCGTATTGAGTCAAACTGTAGAGGGAGAAGAGCACCCAATTTTCTATTTAAGTAGAAAACTACATGACAGGGAACAGAAGAATGCCACCATAGAAAAAGAGTGCCTTGCCATAAAATGGACCATAGCAGCTTTATGTTTCTATTTATGGGGTGCCGAGTTTACACTGTTGACTGGTCACACCCCTCTTTGTTGGATTAACCAAATGAAGGATCAGAATGCCCACATTATGAGGTGGTACCTCACTTTACAGCCTTATAGATTTGTGGTAAAACACTGATCAGGGAGTCACCACCAAAATGCAGATTTCTTATCCAGACATGGAGCAGATGTAACAAATGAAAAACAAAATGTCTGAAAGACATACTGTTGATGATGATTGTTAGGTACTATGATGATCTAATAGCGCTGTACGGAGTCCCAAGGTATAGAAGTATTTACACTAAGTACAGTTAATTCTGTATTAAATGATCTACTTTGTTTATGAAAAGGGACCCTGGGGTGGAGCTTCTAAAGCAAGAGTGGGTGGAAGCTCCACCCCAAACCCCCATTAGTACAGAATATATGCTTAACATTCTGGGGGGGTTGTTACTTTTATTTATTTATGACTTTGATAACCTGGCGAGTGCACTGATCCCAGGGACCGTTTTCAGGCACGACCCGGCCATAACACATGGCGCAGGGTGACAGTGGAGTACAAGGCAACAGTAATACACATAAAACAGATTTGATACAAGTAACAATAGTAAGCACAATATACAGGTTTGATGCATAGGTCCATTTGAGAACAGTGAATACAAGGTTTCAATATCAGACGTGAGGAGATTTGGTACAAAACAAACAAATCGTAGGCACAGTGTACAGTGTGTGACTGCATCGTCCAGTGAGCAAGTAATACACAGAATACTCAGTAAAAATATATATACAATATATACAGGCAAGGAATTCAAATATTACTGTGAAAAATACGATATAACAGTTGTAGGCAGGAGAGTTGACTAGTGTGGGTAGGTGGGTAACCCCTGGGCTGGGGAGTCGACTACTGTGGGTTGGTGTTAGACCCCAGGGAGCAGTGGCAGGATGAGTTTGCTAGGAACCAGACTTTAAGGCGGGACTTGAAACTGGAGTGTGTGTCAATGGAACAGAGTTCAGCCAGTAGTTTGTTCCACTGCAAAGGGGCAGCTGCAGACCAAGCTCTGCTACCCATGTTGGTGGATACCCTAGGAACAACTAGAGGGGGAGTACCATTACAGCGGAGGAGCGTTCTGGTTTTCAGAAGGACAGTTAGGGGGGATTCTGGAGCCGTGAGGATGACATTGTCTACCATGCAGCAGAGGGCTCGGTCAAAGCGACCTTGTAGCGGTAGCCATCCAAGGGTATTATAGAGGGTACAGTGGTGGGTGGAGAACGAGGCCAATAAAGCAAAGCGACAGGCGCTGTTGTAGGCAGCGGAGAGTTTAGCCATGGCAGTAGCTGAGGTCCTGGCATAAATAGGGGAGCAGTAGTCAAGAATAGGGAGAAGATTACCCTGGACAATGGCTAGTCTGGCTTCAGGGGTAAGGTATCACCTGAATCTATAGGTGGCACCTAACTTTTGATGGAACCTTCTGACAAGGGAATTTGCATGCTCATTAAAAGTGAGGGAAGGGGGTCGATCAGTACTCCTAAGTATTTGTAGGTGTTGACATCCTCCAGGGCTGAGCCGTCTGGGGTAAGAATACATAAGGGGGCATGGTTTTTAGTTTTGGCCAGAAAGGGCTTAGATCCGAACAGCATGGATTTAGTTTTTTTGGCATTTACTAAGAGGAGGTGTTTTTGAGAACCAGCTGTGGGCCGCAGCACAGTTTTGCGAGAGAACTGAGGAGATTGCGGCCGTGGATTTGTCACCGTGGAAGAGGACAAGGTCATCGGCATACAGGAGAGACTTACAGTTGAGGCAGTCGAAGGGAAGTGCATTAACAAATAAGGAGAAAAGGAGGGGACCCAGGATTGAGCCTTGAGGGACCCCCACAGAGACAGGCAGGGTGGGGGAGCAGGTTTGACCAATACACACGAATTGTGAGCGATCAGTAAGGTAGTTAGTGAACCAGCTTGTGACTTTCTGAGAACAACCAAGGAGACTAAGCTTGGAGGTAAGGAGAGCATGGTTAACCATGTCAAAAGCCTTTGAGAGGTCGATGAAGACAGCCCCGGTGGCTTTACCATTATCCATGTTAGAGAGGATGTGGTCGGTCAGAAAGGCAAGGGCAGTGGCAGTGGAATGATTCTTGCGAAAGCCGTGCTGTTGGTTGCATAGGAGGGTGCATTTGCCAATGTACTCAGTGAGCTGATTGTGGACTGCTCTCTCGAGTAGTTTACTGAGATGAGAGAGGATGGATATCGGACGGTAATTGTCGGAGGATTTGGGGTCACCAGACTTAAGAATGGGGATAACCTTAGCCATCTTCCATGGGTCAGGCATGGAGGAGGTGGAAAAGGCAAGGTTAAAGATGAAGGTGAGTGGCCTGGCAATCGCTGGAGAGATCAGCTTAAGTAAGACTAGTGATAGCCCATCAGATCCGGATAAGCCGTGGTTAGGTAGACTTCTGAGTAGCTTCACTGTGTCGTGTATGGAGTGAGCTTTAAATTAGAATGGGGGTATTTGCGGGTGAGTGGCAGAGCTGGAGGAGGATGGCAGTGTATCAGGTATTAGGGCTGAGCTTTGAGGTTGAGCAGTTGGCAGCTTATTTAGGTACATGGATAAGTTGGTGAACTTACCGTTGAAGACACTGGCCGCATGTTGAGGTGGTGTCCAGATCTGGCCTGGAGTTGAGATGTGGGCGCAGCGTGAGCTGGGGCGGGGTTTAGGAGGGAGCTGACTGAGTCCCAGAATTTTCTAGGGTCTCCAAGGTTGGCCTTTTGCAGACTGCGGAAGTGGGTATGTTTCAAAAATTTGGCCCATTTACATTTGCTCCTCATGCGCCTGTAAGCATCCCAGAGGGCAGAAGAGGGGGTTGCTTTGAAAGTGGACCAGGCACGGTCTCTAGCCTTCATAAGGGTTAGGAGGTCTTTAGAGACCCAGCGCGAGCACCCGCCTCTGACTCGTCTGGTGGTGACAGGGAAAAAGCGGTCTTGGAGTGTTAGAGTCTGGGTCAATGTGGAAACTTCCGTGGCTGCACTGGAAAGGGAAAAAAGCATGGACCAGTCCAAGGACTGGGCCTCCTCGAGGAGATTTGTGGATACTGGGCAGCTGAAATTTCTGACAGATAGGTACTTAAAAACAGTATGTTGTTGATTACGTTTTTTTTTCTTGAAAAGGGAGGAGTGTGGCAGAACTGCATTCTGCCAGGCCTTATACCCTGGTGGAAGGATGTCTATCCTATCATCTTTTTCTTCCTACTATAATTCTGTTGTGCAACAGTACGTCTTTACCTGATCCTTTGCCTTTTGCCAGCCCTGCTGTAGGTTGGCCATCTACTTCAGTATTTTTCCTTCTCTCTAGACCTTTTTCCTACTACCTTATTTTTCCTATTCAGTTTATCCGTCCCTTACCACCATTCCCATGTAGCACCAGGTTCAAGTCCAGCATGCCAGCTGGCAAAAAAATTATTAAGGTGCTTGTAGGGCATAAAATGCCTATGAATGAATAAAAGTGCATTTAGAACTGTTTAAAGTGCATTTGGAACAATATAAAGTGCATATGTGCATCTAAAATGTTCTTGTGTTAATAAATAATGACTGAATCAGGAAGTCCCCTGAAACAACATGTTCAGACATGAAACGGCATGTCCAGACACGTAGACAGAAGATAGCCCTAGTGGCCTATATCTATAATGAATTGTTGCATAACCATGCTGACCAGTGGGAGGAGTTTACTTACATAATGGACCCTTATGTTTAAAATGGTAATAGCAGTGGCCAGAGAAATGGTTACTTGTATTAGTTTATATTGTTGGAAAGCTGTCTATAATCCAGGCTTAGAAAAGTACAGTTACGTAAGAACTTACCGTAACAGTAGGTCTTCGAGAGGAGCTCTTGCAGCAGGTAATACCATTAGGACTAATGCTGCCAGGCATTAGGACCCCATGGAAATCTTGTAGCTAGCAGTCTGTAGTGGGGGACCGCGCCTGATGTCGGCTCCGCCCAATGTCAGACATGGTATCAAGGGGGCGGTCCCCCAGCGCCATCGCAGTTCTCCCGCCAGAGGCCTGGCTGAAAAGATTTGGAGAACGAGCAGGAACTCCCCAACCCTGAATAAGGGTAAAAACGCAGATTCCTAGGGGATGGAAGGTGGGTAAGTCACCCGCTGCAAGAGCTCCTCTCGAAGATCTACTGTTATGGTAAGTTCTTATGTAACTAATATCTGACTTCGAGGGGGAGCTCCTGCAGCAGGGAATACCATTAGGACTGAGTCCCAAGCAGTACCCAAAAATAGGCCCAGGTCTGACAGGGAGGTGGAGAGAAATAAGCAAACTGAACAGCCTCAAGAGAGTAGACCTTGCAGGATGGCCAGTCCAAAACCTGCTCTCCTCCTAGAAGCAATGTCTAGGCTGTAATGCCTGATGAAGGTGTGGACCGTACTCCAAGTCGCGGCAGCACAAGTATCTGCTGATGACACATTTTTTAAGGAGGCAAAAGAGGTAGCCACAGCCCTGGTGGAGTGAGCCTTGATGGGTTCCGGCAGAGGTTTACCATGGTGATGGTAACAAAAGGAGATGCAGTGCACCAGCCAACGGGCTAGTGACTGCTTGGAGACAGAAGCCCCTGTCATCCTTTTCACAAAGGAAACAAACTGGTCTGTCTTTCTAGAAACTTTAGTCCTATGGAGATAATACCTCAGGATTCTGTGGACATCCAGGGTATGCAACGACGTTTCTCCCCGATTCTCAAACTCAGGATAGTAAACTGGAAGGTTGATGTCCTGGTTCAGAGTCAGTATTGACACCACCTTCGGTAAGAACTTAGGGTTCGTACACAGGGTCACCCTGTCCCTGTGAAAAACAATACAAGGCTCCTTACACATTAGGGCCTGAAGCTTGGAAACTCTTCGAGTGGAAGTAACAGCAACTAAAAGAAGCGCTTTCCAAGAGAGAAAGCGTAGCTCGCATGTCACGACTGGTTCGAAGGGAGGCAGGGTCAGCTTTTCTAGAGCAAAAAGCAAATCCCAAAGAGGGACAGGATCTCTCCTGGGAGGTCTGATGTGTAGGACCTCTCTGAGGAAAGTCTTGCAGACGTTCAGCTGTGCTAGAGTTCTCTCCCCAAACGGTGCATGGTATGCACAAACCGCACACATGTGCACCTTGATGGAGGAGTAGCTTAGCTCCAGGTCCAAGAGGTGAAGAAGACAGTCTAGCACGTGCCTAACTGGGCAACCCAGGGGATCTAGGGCATGAGCCGTTGCCCAAAGGCAGAAACGCTTCCATTTCATAGTGTAAGTAGCTCTAGTGGAAGGCTTCCTCACTGCCACCAAAACTTCTGCCACCCTGCTTGACACTCCTAATCTCTCCTCTGTTAAGACTGCAGGAGCCAGGCATGCAGGTGAAGAGAACACAGAGCAAGATGGACAAGCATCCCCTGCTCTTGTGAGAGCAAGTGGGTGGAGACAGGCAACTGTACTGGGGGCTCCAATGACAGTTGTTGGAGCAGTGGATACAAAATCTGACGAGACCACAGAGGAACTACCAGGATCATCTTGGCTCTCACTAGGTGCAATTTGAGCAGTACTCTCTGAATGAGAGGAAAGGGAGGAAAGCATACAGGAACCTCCCTGTCCAAGAGAGGGACAATGTGTCTCGCCAAAAAACACCAGGCTCTGGAGCGAGCAGAAATTGTGCAGTTTGGCGTTGTATGGGGATGCAAAGAGGTCCAGCTCTGGATGGCCCCAGTGAACAAAGAGGTCATCTGCAACTTCCTGAAGCAATTCCCACTCGTGACTCAGAGAGCGAGAGCGACTGAGACTGTTGGCGAGAATGTTCTGGACACCTGGCAGGTGTACTACGGTGAGGTCTAGTAGATGTTCTACTGCCCAGTCCCACACCCTCATGGCCTCCCTGCAAAGGGTATAAGAGTAAGTGCCCCCTTGCTTGTTGATGTAGAAGACAATGAGTGTGTTGTCTGTCTGCACTAGAAGAAGACCCGGACAGAGTTGGTCTTGAAATGCCTAAAGCGCATTCAGAACTGCTGTCATTTCTAGAACACTAATATGCTGAGAGCTTTCTATGGGAGACCAAGACCCTTGAGTCCTGTGATCCCCTAGGTGAGCCCCCCCAACCTGTCAATGAGGTGTCTGTCGTGAGAACTTGAGACGGGGGTGGTCTCTGAAAGGAGACCCCCTTCCTCTAGGTTTAGATAGCAGAGCCACCAGTCGAGGAAGCGACGGACAGCCAGCGAAACCTGGACCGACTGATCCAGGTCGTCCACAGCCTGGTCCCACTGGACCCTGAGGTGCCACTGAAGGACCCTCATATGCAATCTGGCGAGGGAGACTGTAGCTATGGCCGCTACCATATGGCCCAGAAGCTGAAGAATGACCCGTAAAAGGATAGAGGGGGCTGCTTGAACTCTGATTGCCAGAGCCCACAGCAGATCTAAGGGCAGGAAAGCTCATCCCTGTACAGTATCCAGGATCACCCCTATGTATTGCAACCGCTGGGATGGCCAGGGTTGCAACTTTGGCGAATTTACTGTTATCCCCAGGGAGCTGAAGAGCTCTTTTGTCTCCTTTAGGGCGACTTGAAGTTGCTCCTCTGACGAGGCGGAGATGAGCCAGTCATCTAGGTAGTGATAAACAAAAAGGCCTCTCCTTCGGAGGGCCACTGCCATCACTGCCAGACATCTGGTGAAAACTCTGGGGGCAGATGATAGGCCAAAGGGCAGGACCTGAAACCGGTAATGCTGGTCCTGAATCCTGAACCGGAGAAACCTTCTGTGAGATCTCAGAACTCTGATATATATGTAGGCGGCCTGCATATCTAGGGAGCATATGAAGCGGGGAAGCAGACTTGCCAGAGTTAACATCCAAAATCTCTGATATTTGACCGAGAGATTGAGCCGACTTAAATCCAGAATTGGGTGAAGGTCTCCTGTTTTCTTTGGAACCAGAAAAAGTGGGAGTAATACCCCTTGGCCCTCTGAGCTGGAGGGATGGCATTTTCTCCAGAAGCTGTTGGAGTTCTTCCACCAGAAGCTGGGCATGGATCCGTGGTCAATGGACGGGGGGGGGGGATTGTCTGGTGGGATACAGAGAAACTATCGTGCACCCTTTTCGAATGGTGTCCAACACCCACTGGTTTGAGGTGATGTTGGACCATTCGACATGGTAAAGGGAAAATCTTCCTCCAACCTTCTCATTCTGCGACTCCCGAGAGAGAGTAGGGAGAGGCAGCGAGTCAGGCAGTGGGAGTAGTGGGACCCTGTGCCCTGAGAGCTTTGAGCTGCTTTGGGCCATGGGGGGCAGGGTGACCCCACTTCTTGAATCCCTTACCCTGGGGATTTTTTCATCCCTGTCCCTGACCTTTGCGAAAGGGACGGCAACGGGGTCCTTGAGGCTCAGATTTGTACATGCGGTGAATGTCCACCATGACCTTCCCCGACTTCTGGAGTTGTTTGACCAGGGTTTCTACTTCCTGGCCAAACAGCACTGGACCCTGGAAGGTGGAGTCCAGAATCGTGTCCTGGAGATCAGGATGAAAGCCAGAAAGCCTCAGCCAGGAATGACTCCTCATACACACACCTGAAGCAGCAGCTCGGGAGGCCATGTCCACAGTGTCATACGAGCAGCGTAGGACATGTTTATCCACGTCCAGACCCGACTGGGCGCAGGCTGAATCTTCTTCCTTAGCATCTGAATCTGGCATTGTCTTGACTAACTCCAAGGTCTTTTGCCATATGGGGCCTGTTAGTAAGTCACCACATGTGCCATAAAGTTCAAGGACTGATGGAACCTGTAGCTGAGGAATACACCTCCTAACCCCAGCTATCCAATTTCTTGGATTCAAGATCCGGAGGCTGGAAGCTCAAATATTTTGGCTGTGAGCCACGACCATGGGCGGCCGTAAGCAACAGCGAACTAACCCTGGGCTGCTCCCCCAAAAAAGGCTCTGCCTTGGGGGGGGGGTTCATCCTGTCGGCCTTCTTTGGGATAGCCAATGTAGAAGCAGGCTTGCGCCACATGAGTCGAGTCACATCCTGGAAGGGCTCGACTAAGGGCAGAATTACCAAAGGCTTTGGCTCCTTAGGCCCTAAGAATCTGGCCAGGCATCTGCACTCTGGGTCTAATTCTTCAGTATCCCACTCATAAATTGATTGGATGTGCCTCATAATATCTAAAAATGAGGTGTCATCTGGAGGGGACCTTGGCGAGTCTTTGGGTCCCAGAGAAGGTGGGATGAACTCCTCCTATTCGGAGGAATCAGGAGAAGATGGTCTGGCGTCCCCGTCATCCGAGGAGGATGGGCATCTGCTAGAAGAAGGAACTGGTGAGGAACACCTCCTCCTTCTTTTGCCCTTAGGGTCTGGGCAGGAACATTCATTCCCGACTAGAGTAGGTGGAGCGGGAGGAGGTCCCATGGGTGGCGGAGTTGGGGTGGGCACTGGGAGTCTATTGAGGAGATCCCCCTTCACAGTGTTCCACCACGATGTGAACAAAGACCTGATGTCTGCCACAGGGACGACCGCTGGGCCGGGCGTCGGGTCTGTGGGACCAGGCGTCTGGGGTCCTTAGGATCTGGTGCCTGGTTCGGGGAGCCTTTATCCATGTCTGGACGTTCGGCATCACCTTCGCCAGGGAAGCCGGCATCTGAGGTGGGCAGAGGCCCGACAAGAGACCAACCCTCAGAGGGAGGGGCGGACATTAGATCCTCCATCGGTGACCGCCCCTTATCAGGTGTTGGCGGCGGTCTAGGCAGATGCTTGTCAGAGGGAAGGCATACCTTGGCCGGTGGAGGCGGAGGGGGCGTCCGGTGGTAGACGACCTCCTGCTGTCCCTCCAGTTCATCTGAGCGCTTACGTTTCTCCGATGAACTTGGTTTTTCCTTCGGTTTCCCCGAGGAAAGGCCTTCCTGGGTCGACCCTGAAGCGGACTTGTAGGGTTGGTGGGCCAGAGAAGATGAATGCCCAGAAGAGGCCGACTCCCGGTGTTTGCCCTGAGACGAGGCGGGAGCAGGCTTAGTCTTGTGGGAGGACTTGGAGGCCTGAGCCGGAACTGAGCTTGACCTCTGGATGGAGGTCGAAGAAGACAAAGGTTTGGAAGGCGACTTCAGGCGCAACTCAGACCTGTCCCATCTGTATCCTGGTGGTGGTGGTGCTTCCTCCCGACGATTTCTCCTTGGGTTGGGAGTCCCTGGCGGGAGGAGAAGAACAGTTGGGCTCAGAACCATGCTGCATAGCTGCCACTTTTTTCTCCAGGAGGTAAGCTTTGAGTGCGTTGGCTCTCCTGATTCTTGTTTTTTGACTGAATTTTTGGCAGTGTGGGTAGGCATCGGGCCGATGGTCAGGGCCTAGGAAGATGAGGGAGGCCGCGTGGCCGTCGTTCGCCGGGATCTGCTTCCCGCATACACACTTTGACTTTTGTCGTGGTGGAGAGGGTGACGACATACACAGAGCGGCGATAATCGTTGAAAACGAGTGACAAAACTAACTTTTAACAGAACTTTTCTCAAATAGCGGTCGGCTGCGAAAGAAGGCGCCCATGGAGCCAAACTAAGCGGGTCGACGGCAGGAAAAGAACTGAGATGGCGCTGTGGGACTGCCCCCTTTATACCACGTCTGACGTCGGCCGGAGCGGACGTCGGGGGTGGTCCCCCGCTACAGACTGCTAGCTACAAGATTTCCGTGGGGTACTAATGCCTGGCGGCAAGAGTCCTAATGGTATTATCTGCTGCAAGAGCTCCCCCTCGAAGTCAAATCAACGATTTATTTTTGTATAGGCCTAGTTGTGAGCCTCTAGAGAGAGACAAACTGTTTAACTGCCTTTTGTGGGCGGACCTAAAATTAAGTGGGAGGGCTATATAAACCCCTCAAATCCATGCATAGGCAGATGAGCTGAGAAGCTGGTCTCACTTGTCTGAATTAAGACAAGTGGAAGGACCTGTACCTGGATAGGTACTGGTAGCAACACAGCAGGAAAAGCTTAACTGTCTTTGAAACCTGAAGGTAGGTGAATCTTTTTTTTTTGCATAAAAAATTTTATTGGAGCAATCTACATTTATACATACCATACTTCTTGTCATATTTGGCCCTTTTGGATCCACATCTACTCCTGCACTTTGCCAGCAACCCCCCTCCTATCTTCACCTCCCCTGCTGGCCCATGACAAATGCCACCCGGCTGCACTACCTCTATTTTTATCCGCCTTCCACCTCTCCTCTCTCTGTCCCCCCCCCCAACCTACCTCCCCTTTTCTCCCATCCACTTAGTCTCCCTGATTTCACCCTCCTCCTTTCCCTTTCCCAAAGTTTCACCTTATTGTTCTTTTTTCATCTACAAGACTATGTGTTTTTTTTTAATTTTATAAACTGTTATCTTTGCTTATGATTGTCTCAATTGTACCAATGACGTGGAACCTTTGTAAAAGAGCCTCGGCTCAAAGGTATTTGTAATCCTAGAACAAATAAAAAAATAAATAGTTTTACAAATAATGGTGAATCTACTTAAAGGAAATGGCATTGTGTTATTATTTTTCTTTGTTTTGTAAATATTATTATGTTTATTTTTATATTTTTATATAAAATAAAGCCACACTGAGGTGTGTTGTACCTAATACATTGTGTCCAGTGTTATCCTTACCCACAGTCCTATTACAGTCCCACTCTGTACTTCCACTGCCCTGATGCCCTCCCTCACATACAGCACTACCACTCTCCTCTTCTACCCTCCCTGTCCCTTCTGAACAATGAGTACCCGGGTATTTCCGTGTCCCAGTCCTGGTCTCCATGACACCATGTTTCCGTTATCCCCACCAGATCCAGGCTTGCCTCAGCTATTTATTGGAATCTTGGATAACACTGTTGAGCTAAAAGCTCATTTACAAAGGTTCCACGTCGTAAGGCAATAGACAAAGTATGCAGACATTACAAAACAGACAGGGGTATATACAGCAGGCAAATACATTATGGTACATACAGATACAGATTCAAGCAAGTACAGTTAGGATACATCAGGTAGGAGAGGTCAACTTTATTGCAACAGTACTAAGAGCATATCTAAGGTGGACAAGCAATTTATAGTGGTAGCTGAGCTTTAGAGCATGCAGGTAGTTATGGAGGGTCAGAAGTGGTGGTGACCAAAGAAGGGGGATAGAATAGATGAGAGCAGGAGGAAGGTAGGAGCAGAGACAAAGGGGGTGACAGAATGAGGGGACTGAGTAGTCAGAGGGGTGGGACTAGATAGGAATCTACCCAGGGTTACGTAAGTAGGTGACAGGGCAGGGCTGGGTGATGTGGGGAGAAAGGGATAAGGGAAAGGGTTTTAAAGGGGGGATGAGGTGAGGGGAAACCAGGGGAGGGGTGAAAATTGGGGAGATTAATATTTATGAAGAGAAAGCAGGAAGGCGGAGGGGATAAAGAGGGAACCTAGGGGTAAGTGCTCAGTGGGGTCACACCAGGTAGGGGAGGAAGTGGGGGGGGATGGGTGCTATGCAGGACAGATAAGCTATCAATAACAGTAGGATTATGTATAGGTAATGCAGTCGCAGTTACTAAGAGTGGCCAGGTACTGCAGCAGCTTGGCCTTACATGGGCGTAGTTTTGTTTCCTCAGTCAACTCAGAGTTAAAGGAATTTAACCAGCAGGGGGCCCTGTATTCGAAGGACCGTTGCCCTAGTGAGGTCTGGCAGAATGGGATAATGAAGGCAGCTTTACTCGACCCCCTAGTTAGTCTGGAAGAAGTGGAGTTTCTTAGCAGTTGTCTCACTCCAGGAGGAGCAAGACCGAGGGGGGATATTTAGCTAATAGACAGACTTGGTACTGAATCCTGCTATTCAGGTTTAACCAACCAGTGCTTGAGTATAGTTCACAACTGTGAGTTACATGGTCCACACCCAGGACTAGTCTGCAGGTTTTAAGACAATCTTGATTCGCCTTTAAGTGCTGTATTGGTACCGGCTCCGTAGACTACCAGTCCATAATCTATGATAGACAGCACGAAGCTGTTAACTGCAAGCTTGATGGCACTTTCGGTGAGGCACTGCCTATGCCAGTAGAGCTGACCTAGTCTGGCACTAGCTGGCTTGGCAACATGATCTATGTGCTGGCTGTAGGAGAGAGAGGTGTCAAGGTAGACACCAAGGCACTTAAAGGTGGTGACCATTTTGAGTGTGTCAAACTTGTTATTGTAGATATTGAGATGATGGGACTTATGACGGTTTTGATGGGAGGCAAACAACATTGTGTTAGTCTTAGTGTAGTTGAGCAAGAGCTTAGACTGAAGGAACCGTTTTTCCACAGCAGTAAAGTCATCTTGCATGCCTTTTTCCAGCTCCTCCGGAGTGACACGTGTAGAGAACAGCATCATCTGCATATAGAAGGGTCTTATTCTGACAGATTTTGGGGAGTTCATTTAGAAACAGGCTGAACAGCAGGGGGCCCAAAATGGAACCTTGGGGCACCCCTGTGTTGACATGCTGATGGTCGGACAGAACGTCAAGAATCTTGACCTGCTGGGTCCTGTTAGGGAGGTAACTCTAGAACCAGCCTAGAGAGGCAGAGGATGTACCAATGTTAGAGAGCTGTGTAAGAAGCAAGTCGTGGTTGACCGTTTTGAAGGCCTTGGTGAGGTCGATGAAAGTGGCCCACACCACAGCCCTCGGTCAAGTGCTTCATGGATATGATCGGTAAACTCAACCAGTGCTGTTGAAGTACTATGTGCCTTCCGAAAGCCATGCTGTTCCTGGCACTGAAGGTTGTACTTATCAAGGTACGTACCAAACTGATCATATACTATCCTCTCTAGTGCCTGGGGGGGGCGCAGAATTGAGATCGACTATGACTGCTACCAGGTCTGAAACCTTGTTGCCTAGACTCCTTGCATTTGCACAAAGTACACTCCACTCTCCCACCCCGGTATCCCCTTGATCTCTGCCTTCCTCTTTCCTTCTCCCAGCCCCCCCGTGTGTTCATTTTCCCCCCCATGTGCCTATACTGGCTTAGGGTTACGCTTTTGGGGGGGGCAGTCTACCCAGAACCATCACCTCTCTGAGTCTTGCAAAGTCCTCAAACCACCCCCGAGCTAGTTTAAATTTAGCATTCTCTCCAGGAACTCCACCATCTTGCACCTAAGCCCAGATGCTCCCTCTAGATGCAAGTGAAATCTATTCTGAGCATAGAGACTTTCATCCTTCCATGTGTCACCCCAGTCGCCCAGGAATCTGTACCCTCTCTCAGCACACCAACCTTTCAGCCAACCATTAAACTCCTCTCTTCGTTGCTTTCTGTCAGAACTGACAATAAACAACTTAAAATTTGCAACTGCATGTGATATTTGGGACGCCAAATTTCCCTTCAGTGGTTAATTTTTCTTTTTTTGTACTTTATTTTTAAAATTTTTATGTAGTACAGCATACACCGTACAGCATATAAAATATGATCGAACAGCTGATACACATCAGAGATACAGGTCGATATACAGTAAGAGAATACAGTATCATGCTTTAATCTTAAAGAAGTCTTGCATCATTTACAGTGTGAGTTTACTCACTTGCAGCTGGTGATCTGTTCATTAGCATCTCCCAGTCTCCCGACTATGTTTCCCATCGAAATCGCGCTTTCTAAAGCGTCTTTTGTATAAAAATAGTTTGCTGGTAGTTTCTCCTCCATTTTGCTGTCCCGAAGTGTTTCCTCCGATGTCATCCTCACAACAGCCGAGCATGTGTGTCGCAGTCATTTCTGTCCCACGTGCAACACACACGCTGTACTTTGGTTCCCATCAGGCACGTGGGGAATGTTTTTATTGTCACATACATGCACCAGAACACTATTCTGAGGCTAAGAACGAGTGTGCTTTGAAGCAATATGTGAATAATATCTGAACAGTAGCTGACAGTATCTAATTTTAATAAAAAGATGTTTAAACATACTAAATGTCCCTGTCATTTTTTTGAATAAAAAAATAATTTCAGACATACTGATCGTCACATTGCTGTACAATTTCCCACTGTCTGCATTTTGCTATTGGCCATATGTGTCTATGTAATTGTCTTTCATTGCTTGCTTATACATTTATTTTATTTCCCTCCATCACCTTAAGCCCCCTTGTTCTCGCACATCTCTTTTTCTTAAATATGCTAACCTTTTTGACTTTGAGGATTCCATTCTGCTACTTGAAAGTTTATATCATGTCCCCCCCCTCCCTCCTTTCCTCAAGGGTATACATATTAAGCTAATTTAGTCTCTCTCCATATGGCTTCTGGAGCAGACCCTGCACCATTTTGGTTGCTCTGCTATGGGCTGCCGCCATCCAATCTGGTGCAGTGGCAGGAGATACTTAAGCAGAGCAGGCTTTAAAAAGCAGCTCGGCCGTATCCCTGCAAGAGTCGCTTGCCCAGCAGCAGGGAGCGGGCCAGGGACCCCGGTGGCAGAAGCTCCTTTTGGAGAGGAGCGGCAGACAGACAGAATTTCTGGCCGCATGGAGTGGGCAAGGGCAACGGAAACCAGTGGCGGATCGAGGGAGCCTTCCTGGCCACACAGAGTGGGCCAGGGCTGTAACCAGCAGGACTAGGGGATTTTTCCTTTCATCCACCTACCCTGGCCCTGACCTCTAGTAACTGCAGGGGAAGGAGGAGCTGATCAGCATGAAGGATCCAATTGGCTGAAGGCAATCAGGCAAGATGGAACTGTACACTGAGACCAATAACAGAACGAGTGTCGGACCGGGGATTAACCCTGGGAGTGGGGTTGGTTTTTTTTTTTTTAGGGTCTGTATCTGTACTTTGCTGTGTGATGGATAGTTTCTACCACATCTGTGGCGCAGTCTTTATTGGTAGCTCAGCCCATGAACATCGGGTGGGGAGTCCGGCGTGCTCTGGCACTGCTATGACAACTGGGGATGGGGCAGCCAACTTGAAGGAAATGGGATGGTCTACAGAGCATGAGCTCTGGTATGTTTGGGAGGGTAGCGTGGTGTATAGGGTGTGGATCGCCATAGTGCTAGCCCTAGCCTCAAAGATGGGTGTATGGTGTGCCACTGGTTGGCACATTTCAAGAGGTGGTCCAAGTGGCTAAGAGGGGTGTTGGGTGGGGGAAGGGTGGTGCTAAGGATGGTGGCTCTGTGGTGGGGGTGGGTTGGGGGAGGGCAGTAGAGGGAAAAATGGTAGAGAGTTCAGATGAGGCACCTGAACTGGGAGGGAACAGACAGGAGAAGGATGGCACGAGTGCATGGGACCACACTACCATAATGAGAGGTGTTGGAATGGACCCCAGAAGAAGGAGGGGAGCACCAGAGGGCATGGGTTAGGGGGTGGCCCTGAACAGAATATGGACCAGGGGGTCTGGCACGAGGTTAGGAGAAATAAGAACCAGGGGGCCTGGCAAGAGTTAGAAGGAGAGCTGGAGTATGTGCAAAGAGCACTGATGGGGGTGTGAGACAGCAGGGAGAGTCAGAACAACTGGCATAGAGAATAACAACAGATTCACACCCCTGGCACTGTCAATTGAGGGGTGGGATCTGGTGTGGAGGAGGCTCCTCTGGAGGCAGATCGGCAGGCGATGGCAATGGGCTCAGCAGACAAGGGACAGGAGGAGCTACTCCCTGGCAGAGAGTCTCGGGAGAGCAGGATACAGAGTGGGGATGTCATCAGGGGGTAGAAGGGGGACCCAGTAAATTACGTGGGTATAATACGAGGGGATGAAAGTATGCAGAGAGAGAGAGAGAAAGAGGCATGGGGGAGGGAGGACGGGGCCAGTGCATTCCCCAGTAGGGTGGGAGGGGTCCATTATCCTGGGGAAATACAGAGTAGGAAAACAAGCTGAGGGCAGGGGGAAGGCAACTGCCCATGGGATGATACGGGGATAGACACAGGCACAGCAGGGGGAAGGAAAGTGGTTGAGGTGGACAGGTCAGTGAGGAGGGGGAAGTGCTGGGGCAGGTGTGGGGGGTGGGCTTTTGCTTCTGGAGGAAATACGGAGATGTATCAGAGTGCCATAGCAGGAAGGGAAGAGGCCAGGGAAGTTAGGTTAGTGAGAAATATGGGTTGGAGTGGAAGGGACAGGACAGAAATTGTCATGAGGGTGAGAAGCGGGGACGTACACGGTAATGCGGGGGGGGGGGGATGCAACTGGGATACCTAGCAAGCCTAGGGAAAAGTAGGCTATAACTGTGCCCTGGGTAGGCACTGATCCCCGAGCAGACTTGATAGACCATAAGGCCTAATCTGATGGCTTTTTTTGGAGGATTTATTTCTGTCCTCCACCGGCTGTCCCCGTCAGCCGACCGGCCTCCCCAGCTCCGTCAACCCGGAGTTACTGGGGCTTAGCTTAAGCCTGGCCCAGGAGCGGAGCGTGTGGAGGGTCGGGCGTCATCCTGTTGCTGGTGCACTTTTTCCATTTTTTTCTTTGCGGTCAGTTCCCCCATGTTACCCCGGGGCCCAAAGAGTAGAGAAGCATGCGTGTGGAGGCATGCATGTATACTACAGCCCCAGTGACGGCCCCCATCCGCCCACCCAATGACCTAGTGCCTGGCACTCCCTCTGGCCTGCGCTGCCTCCCCCCGGCCTCCACCCAGGGGCAGTCAAGGGCTGAGGGATACCACCAACCCTCCCCGGAGAAGACAGCTGCCTTCCAGAAGCTCCATCCAGCTCCGCACCCTCAACCCGGCCAGCCTCCGACGGTCCGTGCTCATTTCCAAACATGGGTCGTCAGCGTGGCAAGAGGTAAGGTGTCCAGTACCAAAACCCTCTGTGCCACTGAGCTGGCTAATCTGCTGGCTTTTTAGTATGTTAACAAGCTTGTTCAAAGCTTGGTGCTCTAACCTCTACTATAATGCTAGCCTAAAAGACATCTCAGACGTATTGTGCCTTCATATACTCCTAAGAGGCTGACTGTGTTGTCTCCATTTCTGTGGTTGAAAAACTGTGAGACTGAACCTTTAGTGCTACTAGTTCATAAGTATCTTGCACACCGCCGGGTTGTGGGGGGTTACATACTGTGACAACACAAAATCGAAATGATTAGAATCTGTAACAAACACATCAATTTTCATCTCAGGATTGTGTTTATATTGTCAGGTACATATGACAACATGCAGTTCATGACCCCATGTGGGGTCTGTACATCAGTAAAGTACTGAGAGTAGGGGAATAAAATGACTGATGTCTGCGTGCCACATTATAACTGACAATGGTATGCTCCCACTGAAAACATAATCAAAATATGCATTTTTAGGGTATAAGGGTAACACAGTCATTATGCAGTTTAGTGACAGTAAACGTGTCAGGGGCACGGATTTCATTGCACAATTTCAAGGAACACTGGTGTTTAGGTGAAAACAATAACATAAAAGTAAAATGTGTAGACAGAAAAACACGAACACACAGAAATAAACAGGATATCCGTTGCTATTAAATTGATTTATCTGAGGGCATCCTTAGTAGTAGTAGTAGTAGTAGTGTGGCAGCAACTCAGCATGACAGCTGCAGCACAGACGGAGCTGAAATATACAGTATTTGTTTAAAAGAAGTCAGGGACGATATGGTATATAACCTCCAAGTGACAACAGGAATACAGATTTCATTTGTATTACACTTATTTACATTTTTTCTCCATACCTTGACCCATAATTAGTGCACCGCGCTTACTTATGCGCGTACATTCAAGTCAATGCCGCACAGACTGGACTTCACACACGCTACTGCGGTGATGAAGTGTGACGAGAATGATAGGTGCACAACTACGCATGCGTGAGACTCAACATGGCGCGGGCATCAAACAGGGAGAAACAAAAAAAACTTTTGCGAGTGAAATTACAAATATGGGACAGGAGTACGAGTGGAGAACACAGACTGGTTTGTGATGGCACAGCAAGATGTCACAGAAAACACACGTAGTACAACTATAGCCTCTTTCTTTGACTTTTTTAAAAGACTTCTCCTTTAACTTGTGACTAACAGCCTCCAATTTATCAGGAAATTATTCTCTGGCTAGACAATAATGTAGGAGATAACACTCTCACCTATCTTATACCAAAAAACTCTGCACCATTATTACAGCCCCTCGTAGGAATCTAAGGGGAGAGAGCTGAAACTATCCTACATTGAAAGACTAAGACCAATGTATAACCAGGTTGCCTGGACTCAATTAAGTTGCTTAGCACCCCCTACCATACATGTCAGACCTGCTAATAGATAGGGAGACAGGTTATTGAAAAGGAGTTTGCAACTAGTTCATGAATTGAGTGGGGTAATATTTCCCCTACATTTATGAAGTCCCTCAGTAGGCAGGAGAGTAAACAATAAAAAAGCTAGCACCTGGCCGGCCCGTCGGCGCAGCGGTTGGATTTCCGCATGCGACGCCGGTGACCCGGGTTCGGAACGGACCAGGGACGCTGAAGGGTCGGCTGGGGAGAAGGATGGAGCGCCCAGGGACTGCTCTCCTTCTCCAGGGGTGGGAGGAAGTGTCCGAGCTTTGCTGACTCTGGCGGAGGCCAGGAGTCGCACAGCTGCCGCACTCGCAATGCATTGAGGCGGGCAGACGCCAAGGCCATTGCACGACCCCGCCTCCCCAGAAAAACGGAAAAAGGGGAGAGCTGCCTGCCGCCGTGAATGAAGCTCGCCACAACTTCGATATGCTCCCCAGGCCAGCCCTCCGACCTATTCCGATCCCTGCGGCATGCACGGGGGAGTGCCACAGCCCCGCCGGTGGGGGTAAGCCACGGGCATCGGAGGGTTCGTGGCCGATCAGTTGGTAGTCATGCCCGTAACTGGGGCTGATACGTAACATCAGGCAGGCAGCTCGTGGAAAAGAATAAATACAAAAAAAAAAAACTAGCACCAACATGGCTTGCCCAACAATAATGTAAGCTCAGCAATAAATCAAGCACGCAAGCAGAACAGACATTGCTTCCCTGCATATAGGAACAATGAAGGATAACAGCATAAGGAAATATCCCAAAGTCAACTGTTAGTGTCCGAATCAGAACTCAAGTCCAAAGCAGATATTTGCTGAGATTGACTGTCCAGTATCTTAGAAGCCAGGGCGGCAGCAGCATCTGGATCAGTTATTATGTGTGCCTTACCAGAGTGCATAATCTGAAGCCTCGCAGGGAACAAGAGTTGAGCTTCAATGTCATTCTCAAGGAGAAGTTTTTTGGTAATTTGGAGAGCTTTCTTCTTGGTTTGCAACTGTGAGGATATGTCCGGAAAAAAGGCAATCTTGCTGCCTTCCCAGACCAAGTCTCCCCTTTGCCTAGCTGCTTGTAGTAGCGGGATTTGGCTCTCCGAGTTCGATACAGTAGCAACTGCAGTCAGTGGTTGGGTGCCACTGGAGCCCTTCTTGGATCGTGTGGGGATAACGAAGGCCCGAACCACTATAACCCCTGATTCAACAGGCAATAAGGCAAAGTAGGTAAAAATTTATCTGGTGGTCGCTGAAACAATCTCAGTTATAGAGGTAAATTGCGGTGGAAAGCCCACAATACGCACATTCGATTGTCTCTGCATTTTCATGGGTTTCTAGTTTCGCTCATAGGAAAGTCAGATCCTGTACAAAGGTTGCATTTTTTGCTTGCTGATGTCCCGATTCTGCTTTGAGGGCTGTAACATCGGTTTCATTCGCATTCACTTTTTCCTCCAGGTCTTTAAACCCGGACTCCACCGCTGCCAGTCTGTGATTAGTTTCTTCGCCATTCTCCTGGATCTTGTGCAGAAGGGCCATGATCTGGGGATTAGAAGCTTCACTCGTTCGTGACTCAGTTGATATTGAAGGGCCCAGGCTTGCTCCCCACGAGGTAGGTGGTGTGGAAGGAAAGGCTTCAATATGTAGAGCAGAGTGTTTATGATCCTTCTTCGGACTCGTTTTGTGGTCAGTATTCCTTCTAACACTGGCTATAGCGTTTTTGAGCAGTCGGATCTCCAGTAAATAGGAAGATTTGAGTTTTTAAACCACAACCAATCAGGAGCTATGATTTACGCAGCCGCCATGTTGGGTGCTCAGCAGCCCCCAAGTGATTAGTTTTTATATTGTTATGGGATGTAGTGATTGTCACTGATATTGTTTTAACACATAATGGTGTGATTTTTTTTTCAATGCTTTTCTATAACTTCAATTTTAATGGATTGGTGTGTTTAAAATATCACGTAGCAGTGACATAGTATAAAATGACTGTTGTTAACGACTTGTCTCCACCTCCTGACGAAGCCTTTTGTAGGTGAAACGCTGAGGGGATCTGCTTCTTATGATGGCGATTACACTGTATTGTAGGCTCGAATTCTTCCATTACAGCTTGAAATCTTTATTTGATTTGAGCTAGTCCATGCTTGTTCCTGTGTTTGGTGTGCTCTTATCTTTGGATACGGTGTAAGTTGGAGTTGCCACCGTCAGCCCCCTTAGAAGCATCCCCCGCCATTATCAATGGTGCAACTGGGACTTGGGAACTGGCTTATGGAATCACTGCCTGGAGAGCCGGTTAACCCAGCAAACATTAAGTGGGCATATAGGGTTAATTTTAGAACTGCCGCGGTTAACAAGGAAAAACCCCAGACTTCTCATGGTAATCAACAAGGAGACAGAAACTCAACAAGCCATCCATGATCCTAGAGTAGGCCCAGGCGAACTATCCATTAATGACTGAGAGCCAAGAAATAAAACCATTTCCATACTGGTCATACGTGACTTTTGCACAGAAAACGTTTTGATCCCCACTACCAGCAGCTCTGAAGAATGGCGACTGTGCATTCGTTGCTAGAACCGGCCCACCTGTATTGTGAACAGTGGAAAAACTTTCCAATATTGTGAGCCGGGAGAAGCAAGGAAGATGATGGACAATGTGATAGCAGAATTTCGTAGCAGAACCCAGACCGCACTGGAGAAGGGCAGCTTGTCAGAAGCTGAGGACTCAATAAACTGATTTTCATGCTAATTATTTGCTCTCTGTGGTTGTGAACTCGAGACTAGGTCAAGAGCTGGCATACAGAGGTGTTTTATTTCCTGTACATGTTTAAAAACATGAGGATTACTCCCAAGATGGACTTTTAGATACCCAACCTGGACCTGGGGGTGAGTTTAAAAAGTAACAGTCAGTACTAAGAGTTCCACACCCATGTTTGGGCTGGTCAGAAGTTGCACTTCATGTGTAAAAACACTTTTTTTCCCCTTACTGTTTACTGCAGTATAGTAGATTATATCAGACTGTTTCTGTTGACTTGCAAGCTAACGTTTTCTGCAACTACAAATCACAGAATCCCCTGCAGCTGGCATCAAAGGAGGGCTGCAGCAGTGGAAGATTCAACAGACTGCAGTGCATGTTAGAGCTTTTATAACATCCAATCAGATGTTTGCTGGTCCCGCTGTTTTCCTGGGGCAAAGTATAACCCTCCAGCTCTGTACTTAGCCCAGGGTGCACAGCAGGACCAGTAAACCAGATGATAGCTTATAAAAACTCTTAACCAATAGCAGAGTAGTTTGCACAAAGAATGACGTTACAGTGGCCTCTGCTCACACAAAGAAGAGTAGTAAAATTAAACAGTAAACATTACATTTTCATTAATGTTTTTCCATGCGTTATTTCTTGTAATACATGGAACACTGAATAATACAGTATGTAAAACTGGATAATGGATCATTTTACACTTGGTTTTGTGCTGAATACTTGCTGTTCTACTGCCCCCTCCCCCAGCTCTCAATTGTTGGTGTTGTGGAATTTTTTTAATCTATACTTTATGCTCCTTCTCACCAGAGCTGCCCCTTCAGCGTTGGGCAACCAGCTAACCTCACACCCGGCTTCTCAGGCACTTTCCCCTTCCGCCATGGCCTACCTTCTGTGGCAGCCCCCGAAATGGAGCACTTCCAGTTGTCGTCTCTCCCTTGGAAAAGACTCCTCAGCAGGAGACCAGTTGACTGACAGTATCCTCGCAGCACCCTGCTGTGTGTTGTGGTTACACTGAAAAGGACAGCAAACAAAGGAGAAGCAGCCCATCAAGTGTGCTTGAGTCTGTCTAACTGTGGGACTGTGCCCTTGTCAGTCCTCCCTCCCTACCTCACCCCAGCATGCCTCATTATGCACTATTCCCATGTGTCTGTTCCATCCTGTTTTAAACCCTCCAACTGTTTTGACCCCGATGAGCTCACCCAGAAGCTTGTTTTGGTTCATCACCACTCTTTCTGTAAAAAGTACTTCCTGACATTCTTCTTGAACCCCCCCCCCCGCCAGTTTCAGGGAGTTATCTTGGTACCACGTTACCACTCATTGTCCAACAGCTCGCTGCTATCCACCTTGTTGATACTGTGGAGGTACATAAACGTCTCAGTCATGTCTCCCCCTTCCTCTCTCCTTTCCTCCAGCGTGTACACGATTAGATCCTCCAAGCACTTCTCCTACCCTGCTGCCCCAGTATCATTTTGGTGGCTCATCTCTGTACTGCTTCTAACCTGTTCTTGTCCTTTCTCAAGTGTGGGCTCCAAACTGCACACTCATTTTCTGTCCCCACCCCCGACCCACAGGATGATGGTGTGCTAGGAGTTACAAGCGCATGCATACAAAGAGTGCAAACACGGATCTCAGCCCACATCCTCTGTCACACTATGCCTCTGCTGCACTGTCACCTGTGGTAACTCAGGCGGCAGTGTTTCAGCAGAGGCAGTGACCCCCCACCCCCGAGGGAGGAAAGCATCCTCCGGGACAGCCAAAGCACCTTCCTGCAGTCGGCCCTCGATGACACAGGCTCGTTTTCACACCTGGGTTGCGGGTCTCACAAGCAGCAGCCCTGCCACTGTACTGATTTTGCATTTTTAATTTATTCTTTACACTCCCCTGCCCACAGCTTCCCCCACCAGTACTGTCTGGTGACCTCTCAGCCCCACCCATGCCATCTCTATCACTTACCTCAACCTCTGCCTCCTCAGACTTCCTCCTCCAAGGTGGGGTGTGGGGAGTTGGCCAGGCTCCCCACAAAACTACCCAGTTGCTGGAGGCGGGCAGGTAGTCAGTGTGCTGGGGCTGAACAGTACCACTGCACCTCACCATGCTGGGCTGCAGCCTTTTCCCAGTCCTTTGTTCCCCTTGAATGGAGACGCTGGGCAGGCTCACTGAAGGGCATACTCGTGGGCAACGTCCAGTCGATCCAAAAGGGCATCTTCTGCTCTCCACCTGCACCACCACTCTGGAACAGACAAGTGGCGGTTGTGCAATGGGAGAGGCTGCCCTCCCTCCCCTAAGGAGTACAGCATCCGCTGTGATGCTCATTCCCCGGCCATCCGATGACTCAAGCTCCCTCCCGGACCTGGGCTGCTGACGGTGAGAGTGGCAGCACCACTGCTGCACCAATGGGTTGACTCGACTTTGGATTTTTTTAAATTAATTCAAATCTCCCGCCCCAACCACCCAACGGAGTGCCTGCCATCCTCACAAATTAGCAATATAATACTAGTAATAATCTGTACCTTAGTAGATGCTGGCTTGCTTTTTCTCTCACAAGCTGAACAGCAACTCTTTTTTTTATGTTTGAGCTACTAATGCAGATGTCATGGTTGAACGTCTCCACAGAAAGATGCTGTAAGACTGGAAATTAAGTGTCACTGAGTCGCAAATGATTGTGATTAAACTGGAATTTGAGTGGAAGGGAAGGATGAGCCGAGTAGCTGGAGTGTGGGAATAAGAATATATTTAAAAAAAATGCTTTGGGGGGGGGGGGATAATTTTTTATTATATAAAACGGCAGTCACTGCAACATTCAATCTTGTTAATACCATCCACGTGAAATCATATTGATGGCATTATTATTATTATGGGGTTTGGATATCATAGATTTCTCATGGGGGGAAGGGACCATCTATACAGGGGACAGTGTTTGTCCTGTGTGACCGTCCCATCTTGTGACTACTGGCAAGCCTGCTCCCCCTATATTATCCACCTATAGTGCTGCATCACAGCACCACTGCTTTTAATCAAGCTGTAATATCTGTCCATAGAGCTGTTTTGTAGTACCACTGCTTTTAATAATTCATATTATCTAGCATTAGAACCGACTCATAGCACCTCTGCTTTTAATACTCTGGATAATAGGAGGCAGTATAGCGCAGTGGTTTAAGGGTCTGAGCTACAAATCTGGTGACATCCAGCAGACCAGACCTGGGTTTGAATCCCACACTTACATACTGTGTGACCCTGAGCAAGTCACTTAACTTCTCTGTGCTCCCAGGATGCTCCTGTAAAAAAGCTTTCAGCTTAGTGTGCTACTCCTGGTTAAACAACTAAAAAAAAAAAAAAATCTACTTACAGAGCTGCCTCACAGCATCACTGCTATTTAACTTGCATTACCCATTTGCTTTATAGTACTCCTGTTTAGTTTTGTATTACGTCACTACAGTGCTGGTTCATAGCACTGTTGCGGTTTACCTTGCCTTGTACCTCTCTTAGAATGCGTGGCTTTGCTCATCAATATAAAATTACATTGTTTTGCTCAGTTAACCAGTAGTTGCGGTATCCCCTCATCTGTACTAGTTCAATCTGGGCAACTGCTTCTCTTGCTCTCCATTATGGTGCTTTTAACACTTGCACTCCTCCCCTCCTAACTAGTCTCTCCTCCCTTCTCCCCGACACTCCCCTCCCTCTCCCATTCCCCTCGACTTCCTGGGTGTAGCCTCTTCCCTTCCCCTTGGATTCACCTTGAAGTACCAAGGGGCCTTCACCCCCCCCCCCCAAAGCATCTCAACAGCGCTCTCAAGCTCTTGGTCTCCTTGTTGCTTACAGCAGCAGGTGACATTGAGCTTAATCCCGATCCAGCCCTTTCATCACCCCAAAAGTGTTGAGAGTGGCTTGAGTTAACCTCTGCAGTCTCTTCTCCAAAACTGATCTATTACAACCAATCATGGTTAATCTAGAACCTGATGTGCTGGTACCTCAGAGTCTTGGCTATCCACCAAGATCCCAGATATTGCTGTTACTGTCTCAAGTTTCCAAATCACCAGACAGGATCGTGCAAAGGGGGTGGTGGTGTTACCATCTTAACTTTCCTTCTGCATCCAGTTTGAACCTGTGCTATCTGCCTCTTCTATTTCTGCCTATGAGAAGCTCTTCCTCAAACTTTCCCTCCCCTTTTCAGTACCCATATTCATTGCTGGAGTTTACTGCTGTCCTAGCATATCTCCCTTATCAGTCACTGAACTCCTTACCATCATATGCTAACATGCCTCCTTCAATCTCAATTGAATCCAATTCTTGGAAAACTGCCAAAGTTCTTTCCCTTCACAAAGGAAGAGACCCCTTCACCCCTGGCAACTTCCGTCCTAGTTCTCTCTCCCCCTCTCTTGCTGCAAGAGAAACAGGTCTACTCCAGGATTTCCTCCACTCTTCCAATTTCCTCTCCCAGTCTGGTTTTCAGAAGCACCATTCCACTGACCCCTCCTTGCTACATATTACTGACTGCATCTTCTCTGGGATGGATCAGGAAGGGACACATAACAGCAGTTATTTTCATCAATCTGCCAAAGCCTTTGATTCAGTGGCCCGTCCATCTCTTGGACAAGCTAAGATCTGTTGTCCTCTCAGCCTCTGCTGTTGAATGATTCCATTCCTACATCTCAGGCCGTCAGCATTTGGTTCAGGTAGGAGGTGCCCTGTCCCCATCACTCCCTGTCCAGGCTGGGGTCCCACAGGGCTCCATCCTGGGTACTATCCTCTTTTCCACTTTCCTCAACAAGCTCCCCTCTGCCTGTGTCAACTTGCGTATTGACATGTACGCAGATGACACAGTTCTCTACACCTCAGGCACCTCAACTGCATTTGTGGAAGTTTTGCTTCAGCAAGACTTTCATAATATCCTGCACTGGTTCCAGTCCAATCAACTCTGGGTCAAGATCAAGAAAATGGTGTCCATGGCCTCTAGAACCAGTCTGAAACTGGCCAAGCTTGCCCCCTTCCTTCTTTCATCACCCTGGATGGGTCCCTCCTTCAAGTATCTCGGTACGTGGCTTGACAGTAGGCGTGACATCTCTGCCCACACTGATGCCATCCACGCCAAGTTCTGCCCCAAGCTTAGTGCTCTCTACCGTAACAAAGACTGCCTGTCTCCACAGGCCCAGCGGGAGTTGGTACCAAAATGGTGTTCCCAGTATTCAACTATACAGATCTGGTCTACGGTACCACCCCCTCCTTTTCCCTTACTAGACTGGACACCCTCTGTAATGCCTTCTGTTATTTTGCCACCAATTCTCCCATCTCGGTCACCATTGCTTCCTCTACTCCTCCTCCTCCATGCTCACCCTTCCCTCCTGTTGCCAACCCACTGTACATCCTTCACCTCGAAATACTATTTTTTGGCGCTGCCCTCGTACCACTCTGCACTCATCTCTCCCATTCCATTTGCCTCATATTCCCGCTGTATGATTCCTTGTACCTTCTCCCTCCCCCACCCTCACTTCTCTGCCGGGCAGTCAGCCTTCTCCTATCACCTTCCCGCCCTCAGGAACCTCCTCTATCTGTCTCTCACCCTCTCCTACATCCCTTAGGCACCAGCTTAAACTCCTGCCCTCCCCGTCCTGTCATCCCTACTTGGCCTGCCACTGGTTCTCCTTTCCTCCTCAGTTATGGTCCCCTTTCTGGGATTGGTTTATGATTCCTAATATCAGTGCACTGCTGTATTCAACTTCTTGTTGCCAGTTCAAGTTTCAAGTTTACTGCAGGAAAACTCCATTGAGCAAGCTCATTCACAAGGAGGTCCTGTGACATAAACACTTAAAGTACAAACACAGATAGGTAATAACAGTATATACATGAAATGCACGTTACATGATACAGGCTGGATATACATACAAGGGTACTACATAGGGTGACCGCAGGTGGTAAACACTGATATGAAACAGGGAAGCAACTTACAGGTTGCATACTGATAAATGAAATATGATGACTGGTGTGTGCAATACATATATTTTGACAGCTAGAACAAACAACATACTACAACTGATATTGGGGGGGAGGAGTGATTTGATAGAGTAGCAGTGGAGCGTAAGCACAGATAAAGCCAGGAGTAGAAGGGGAAGGGAAAGCAGTTAATATGACAAATCAATTATACCTTACCAGTGGATAGATATGGCACACATGGGGAAGGAAGAGACTTAATGACAGTTACAGGTGTCTTTTATTTTGGCTGCACTTAGCGATTTGTAGAAGTTTATTGAAACTGTGCTAGTTAGTTTCAGTACGGTTTGTAATTGGTTCCAAATGGAGGGAAGGGCATATGCAATAGCACGTTTACCAAAGGAAGTCCGGCGTCCTTGGTATGTCAAGCATAATAAAGTCAGATTTTCTTAACAGTATGCACTATGTGAGATACTAATAAGAGAAGAGAGAAATTGGCAATTTCTGCAGGAGCAGTTTAAGAGTCCATAGCCCAGCATGAGAAGGCGTCTAGTAGTAAGGGATGTCCAACCAACAGTTGCATATAAGTCACAGTGATGCGAGCAGTGGGGGTTGGTAATGAACCGTAGACATGCGGTGATAAGGATGTCAGTTTACTTAGATTTGCAAGAGTGGTGGAGGAATAGATTACATCGCCATAGTCGAGTAGGGGAGAAAAGTGGCCTGTACAAGCTTGTTTCGAGTTTCAAGGGGGAAAAGGGGCCTATTTCTGTAGAAGAAACCTAACCTTGCTTTTAACCTTCTACAGACATCTTCGACGTGGTCATTGAAAGATAATTTATTGTCGATCCAGATACCCAGATATTTAAATTTGGTTACAACTTCCAGAGGCTCGTTTAGCGTGGTGACAATGAAGTTTTGGGCAAGGGCACTGGGGGGGCTTGTGACAGCACTGCGGGAGAATATCATCGCTTTAGTCTTCTTAGCATTGAGCAGAAGCTTTGCCTTTATTAGATTATGCTCAAGTTGTGCGAAGTCCGCTTGAAGCACTCCCTTGACTTCAGATAACGATGAGCCAGAAGTATACAACACAGTATCATCTGCAAAAAAGTGCAGATTGGACGTAGATATGTTAGCATCTAAGTCATTAATGTACAAAGAAAACAAGATAGGGCCTAAGATGGATCCTTGGGGGACTCTTCTTGCAACTGTCAAGGCAGCAGAAAAAAAGCTTTCCGCCTTTACTTTTTGGAATCTTCCAGTTAGGTAGCTAGAGAACCACTGGGTGGTATGGTATGTGGCACCCAACTTTGCAAGGCAATTGACTAATAGTTTGTGATCAACAGTATCAAAAGCTTTGCTGAGGTCCAAAAAGACTGCACCAGTTACCTTCTTAGCATCTATAGCAGAGATCCAATCATTGGTTACTTTTGCTAGTGCAGTGATTGTGCTAGGATTAGCCCGGAAGCCAGATTGAGCTGGGTTAATGAGAGAGAAGGTTTCCAAGTGAGACTTTAACTGAATATGGATCAGTTTTTCGAGAACTTTAGAAAGGATAGGCAATATGGAGACAGGCCTATAGTTGTTTACATCGCATGGGTCACCAGATTTAAATAGAGGGAGGATATGTGCTGATTTCCAGCAGGACGGCACAGTAGCAGATGTAATGGAAAGATTGAAGATGTGGGGAATTGGGGCAGTGAGATGGGCGTAGCCTGACCTTAGGAAAAGGGTTCCAAGCCATCGTCCCCGCGCTTTTTGTGTCTAAGTAAGAAGAGAATCTCCTACTTCTTTATAAGTTATCTCACGAGTTGGAAGGGGCTGGGTGCAGGACTAGATGTGGGGGAGGGTATGCTGGCTCACCGCAGCACCAGTATAAGGTGACGATTCAAAAGCTAATCCAGCTGTGGCAAAGTGGGAGTTAAGTTCCTCCAGGATTAGGGACTTGTTATCCACAATCTTACCACTTGCAACTATCTTTATTGGGACAGAGGGGGCCATGGGCCGTCCTTCTATAGCTTTGATAGTCTTCCATATTTTATGAGGGTTACCTTTAGCTTGTTCGAGAGTAGAAATATAATAGTTAGCTTTAGCAGAGCGAAGTTTTTCACACAGTTATTCCTGGCTGTTTTAAAGGCCTGCCAATCCGAAGATTCTTTGGAATGTCTAGCTTTAGCCCAGGGCTTATCTCGAGCTATAAGGCTGCCTTGAGATCCGAGGTGAACCAGGGTTGGAATTGTTTGCACCTTACTTTGATGAAAGGGCATGCTTATTTATTATTGTAGTGAGTTTGTCATTAAGGATGTAAGCTGTCTTGTTGACATCTTTGGCTAGGTAGAGATCTTGCCATCTGATCATGCTCAGGTCAGATAGGAAGTTTACTGCACTGAATTTGCGAAAGGATCTTTTTGTTATAAAGATGGGTTTTGGCCGGGCCTTAATTTGAGATCTTATGCAAGCAACAATTCCATGATCGCTCATGTCGTTGTGAAACACTGCCGAATGAGATATTTTGTGTGGATGGGTGGTTAGTACCACATCTAGAATGGAACTCTTGGCAGTATTTAGAGTTTTGTTCCTAGTAGGTTCACTGACTAATCGCCCAAGACCTAGTTTGTCACAAAGGGATTTGAGGCCGTGTGATTTAGGTGACAGCCAGTCCATATTTAGATCTCCCAGAAATATTGTTTCAGTTTTGCATCTCTGAACATGGATTTCAAAGATTAAGGACTTCATCACCACCAGGCGGGGTCTATAGCCACCTAGGATAGTGATACATTCGAGGAGGAGATGAAGGCTCAGCGAAACTAACTCAAATTCCTTGGCAAGAGATTTGCAACTAATATTGGTGACCAAGTACTTAGATTTGGCATAGATAACCACACCCCCGCCTCTAGACTCTATCTGCTCTAAATAAATTGTAGCCCTGCAGTGATATTTGTTGATCAGTGTTCGTCTTTTTTAACCACGACTCAGTAATAATGATAAGGTCAGGGTTAACGTGTGCAGCCCAGGCTTGCAGCTGTACAAGTTTTTTAGGCAGGCTTAAAATGTTGACCATCATCATTTTGAGACCTGTAGCCTCAGCAAAATCGATAGGCGAGGTAAATTGTAAGGGGGGGCAGGGTTGAGCTCCACATTTCCTGAGCAGATCCAGTTACACTGGATCGTGGTATGACTCAAAGCTCCAACTCCAGTCATCCGGTATCATTATTTGCACTTATACCATGTTGCACTACCATCGTTTTGCAGTTTATTTTTATGTAACGAGTCCTTATGTTTATATCTGAATGACTGTATCCCCCACTCCTGGGTTGCACCTGGAAACGAGCCTTGGCTCAGTGTGCCCTTCCCAGTAACCAATTTTCAAATAAATAAATAATTCAATAAATCAGTCAATAACTAAATCAATAAACTGGCTCTCCCTTTCCCTTCGCAAATTATGCTGAAACGTAATGTTCCTCCAGCTCTCACAACGATCTCTGATCCCTCTCGGCTCAATCACAAATCCCTCAAACACTCCCTCTTGGACTGGGTTCTCTCCTCACTCACCCATCGTATAGTGGATGCTGGTACCCTCCCCAATGCCCTCAGTGACCACCATGTGGTCTACCTCGTGTTAAAGATGCATCATCCCAAAGCTCCCCTGAAATTCATACAGCTCTAATCCTTCCGATCTCTGAACCTGTCCTCCCTTCACGCTGACCTGGCTGCTACTAACTGGTCCCCCATTTCAGCTGCCAGTATCATCAATACAATCCTTAAATTCTTTAACTCCAAGTTCTTGTCTGTCTGTGATCACCATGCCTTCCTGAGAAAATCTAGAGTCGGAGATTCTCAACCCCTGGATCTCAGTTCCTGACCCATCATCGAACAAGTGATCTTACCTGGAGGACTTACAAGTCACTTTTTCCCCGTTTGACCTTTGTAGTTACAGGGTCCTTCGCAACACCTGTACAAGAGCTACTAGGTTTATGAAGGTTGATTACGTTGCAGCCACACTCCAGAACAACATTAACCACCCTTCTAAGTTCTGGAAGGTCATTAACACCCTTTTCTCCCCTACGACCCAGCCCCAATCCCCCCCCCCTCAAGGTGACCGACACCTGTTTCAGACCCTGCCACTGTCACCTCATCTTTCAACTCCTTTTTTTTTTTTACCTCCTGTGCCCTTTTCCTGCCCCTCCTCCTCCCATTCCCTCCGCCTCCTCCACCCCTCCATTCCCCACTCTCCCCTTCACTCCAACCACACACTCTTGCTTCCCTCAAAGCCCTCTTGGGTCTAAACCCTTACAAAGGTGGAATGCCTGATGGTCTTGTCACCAAACATCTGTCTCTCTCTCCACTTCTGCCATAGCTCTCCCTGTCACCTACCTTCTAAACCTCTCCTCCAATCTTGCCTCAGTCCCTGACACTTGGAAGCAGGCTACGGTCATCCCCTTCCCAAAGGGGGTATCCCTCCTTCCCTGGTAACTACTGCTCTATCTCTGACCCTACTCCCTATTCTGGCTAAACTCCAGGAACACCTTGTTCTCTCCCAGCTCTCCCCGTTCCTTGATTCCTCCTCTTTCTTCATCCCCTACCAGTCTGGTTTTAGGAAGTCCCATTCCACCTCCCTCCTACATCTTACAGACTCCATCCTACCTGGTATGGATCAGGGCTTGGTCACTTCACCCATTTTTGTTGACCTGGATAAAGCCTTGGACGCTGTTGTCTATACTACCTTCTGGACAAGCTACAGACAGCGGGGCTCTCTGCTTACTCAGTTAAGTCAGCTAAATCAGCCAGGAGCAGAGCCTTGAGTCCCTTCAGGGAGCTATCCTGCAACAACTGGTTAGGCAGCATACTGGACGTGGTCCTTACCAATGGAGATAATGTGGAAAGAGTTGGGAGTGGGGGGGGGACAAACTAGGTGCTAGCAACCACAATATAATGAGCTTCAGGGTAAGGATGGGGAAGGAAGCAAATCAGACCATCACAAAGGTCCTGGACTTCAGGTGGGTGGATTTTGCCAAAATGAGGGAGATATTCAGGAACGAAATGCAGGGGAAGGAGAAAACAGGGAAGTGGAGGAATTATGGAATTCAGTTGGGGGAGTTATTAAAAGTCACGGAAATCTGTATAAGGAGGGTGAGGAAGAACAGAAAAAGATGGAGGCCACTCTGGTTCACCAGGGAAGTGAGGGGGGCAGTTGGGGAAAGGAAAAAGGGCGTTTAGCGCTTATAAGAGGACACGGGGAAGAGGACAGGGAGACTTACAGGGAGAAGCTGAGGGTGGCAGGGCAGAAGATTAGGAAGGCAAAAGTGGAAATGGAGGAGAGACTTGCTAGGCAGGTCAAAAGGGGAGATAAAACTTTTTTTCAGTTTATAGGAGAAAAGAGTAAGGTGAGGCAGGGAATAGTGAGGGTGAAGGGGAGGGGGGAGTACAAGTAGAGGGGGACTTTGAGAAGGCAGAGGTACTAAACAGGCACTTCTGCTCGGTCTTCACGGTGAAAGGGGAAGGAAGGGGAATGGTGTTAAGGGAGAGGGGAAGGGATGACATAAGTGTGGATCCTAGCCCGTTCAGTGAGGACAGGATAAGAGAGGAATTAAGTAGGCTAAGGGTGGACAAGGCAATGGGCCCAGACGCCCTGCATCCTAGAGTACTCCGAGAACTAAGGGAGGAACTGGCGGCACCTCTGGCGAGGTTGCTTAACTTGTCCCTGGATATAGGGTGGGTGCCTAAAGGCTGGAAGAGGGTAGACATAGTGCCACTCCACAAGAGTGGCAGCAGGGAGGAGGCTGGTAATTATTGACCGGTCAGCCCCACCTTGGTGGTGGGTAAGGAGATGTGGGCACTGTTAAAAGAAAGGGTGGTCAGCTACTTGGTAGAAAGTGGGCTACAGGACATCTGACAGCATGACTTCACACAACTGAGGTCATGCCAGACAAACCCGATCAAGTTTTTCAATTGGGTAAAAAGGGCAGTCGATCAGGGACGGTCAGTGGACATGGCCTAAATGGACTTTGGGAAGGCCTTCAATACTGTCCCCCCACAGAAGGCTGGTAAATAAGCTGGTGAGTTTGGGGGCTGGACAGAAAATAGCAAGGTGGGTGGAGAACTGACTGAAGGACAGAAGCCAAAGGGTGGTGGTAAATGGGGTCCATTCCAGGGAGGAAGGGGTAACGAGTGGGGTGCTCCAGGGGTCAGTGCTGGGGACCATCCTGTTTAATAGCTATATCAGTGACATAGTGAAGGGTCTGCAGGGGAAGGTCTGCCTATTTGCAGATGATGCAAAAATCTTCAATAGGGTGGACACCCCAGGGGGTGGAGGCTATGAGGGAAGATCTGAGATGTCTAGAGGGGTGGTCAGAAACCTGGCAGCTGAAATTCAATGCCAAAAAATGTACAGTAATGCACATGGGGCGAAATAACCCACAGGCCATTTACACACTGGGTGTGGGGGGGGGGAGAGAAATTAAGGTAACTGAGCAGGAGAAGGATCTGAGGATTGTAATTTCATATAACCTGAAGGTGGGGACCCAATGCAGCAAGGCAGTGGGCAAAGCGAATAGAATGCTGGCATGCATAGGGAGAAATATAACAAGCAGAAAGAGGGAGGTGCTGATACCCCTTTACAAATCCATGGTGAGGCCTCACCTGGAATACAGGATCCAATTCTGGAGGCCTCACTTACGCAAAGACATAGATGGGATTGAGAGGGTGCAGAGAAGGGCCACCAAGATGGTGCAAGGGTTGCATAGGAAGCTCTATGCGGAGAGGGTGAGGGAGTTGGATCTGTACCTGCCAGAAACATGAAGGGAGAAGGGGGGCATGTTCGAAATATTTAAGTACGTAAAGGGGATTAATAAGGTAAGGGGGAACTTATTCACAAGAAAAGAAGTTGCTAGAACTAAGGATCATAATCTAAGATTAGATGGAGGAAGGTTTAGGGGCAATGTGAGAGTACGTTACTTCACTGAGAGGGTGGTAGAGCCCTGGAACAGCTGCTGGAGGAGGTGGCGAGGGCTGAAATGGTGGAGGGATTCAAGACGGCATGGGACAGACACAAGGGGTTGACCAGTGGGCAGAGTGGGAGATCTCGGGACAAGGAGGGCGGTGGGGGAGGGGCAGACTAGATGGGCCAAAAGGGTCCTTTTCTGCCGTCAGATTTCTAGGATTCTATTAAATGGTTCCATTCCTACTTTGAGGGCAGGTCTCAAGCTTTCCGTATTGGTGATGCCTTGTCTCTGCCTCTCCCTATTTTTTCTGTTGTAACTCAAGGAGCCGTCCTTGGCCTTATGCTATTCTCAATATTCCTGAACAACCTTTCCTCTGCCTGGTCTGCTGCATTCATTCACATAAATACATATGGCACAGTCCTCTATGTCTCTGGATTCTCTGCTTATGACCTTATGGCCTAGCTCCAACATGACTTTAGCAACATCCAGCATTGGTTCCAGGCAAATCAGCTGTCCCTCAATGCCAAGATGATGTTCTCCATGACTTTTTGGCACAAGATGGAGACTACCTAGGCTAACCCTCCTCCCTTCCCCTCCTTCCATTCCCTTGATGGTGTTACAGTGGACGATGTTGCCTCCTTTAAATACCTTGGGGTCTGACAGGATCATCATCTCGATTTCTTTGTTCACATGGATGCCATCTAACAGAAGCCTTCACCCCAAACTGGATGCACTTTAAAGAAAGAGTGTATCACACTTCCTGCCTGCAGAGAAACCATCTCGAAGATCATTCTCCCTAACTTCAACTATGGTGACATTGTTGCTCCTAAATCCACCCTAGACAGACTGGACAGACAGGTCACTCACATGTAACTGTTGTTCTAGGAGTGGTATACAGTTCATATCCACACACTGGCAGTTCCACTGGAACAGGCTTTCTGTCGTACGTCATTAAGCTAAGCTCCTCCCATCACCTGGGCGGTATATTCCCCCAACTCTGCCCATTATGTCTGATCTTTGCATGCTGGAAGCAGGGATACATTTACCATTTGCCAGGGAAGGTCGAGAGGGTTGTAAGAATATGAACTGTATACCACTCCTAGAAGAACAGTTACATTCCAGTAACTTATCTTTCTAGGTGAGACAGGGAGCTCCTGCCACTCTTGAGGACCAACCTTTTCTTAAAGGGGCACTGTCAGCTTTGCCCCTTCGTTTTTGGCCAAAAGTAAATAGTGTGTCTGTTGGCACACAGCTATCACATATATACTTCAGAACGTCCCTATATATGGGAAACATAATGTGTTTTTTTAACGTTTTTATGCATTTTGCCAAAGTAGCTTTCCATTCGGGTCCACGTTAAGTCCTCCGCATACCGGAAGCACACTCAGGTCGGGGCCGCGCGTCTGCCACAAAGTACGATTTTTTCATACTCAACGTGCAGCTACATATTCCGTGGGTCCCTTGCACTATTCTAAAATGCTCCATCTATGAGCGACTGCAAACCGAGCACTGGGAGTACTGTAATTTATTTTTGTACATGGGCGAAATCCTGCACATGCTTTTCTTGTGCAGCTCTTGGCATCTCGTGGATCTTTGGTCATGGCTCTGGCGTGCATGTGGGATTCGACTGCAATGTACAAAAATAAATTACAGTACTCCAGTGCTTTCGGTTGCAGTCGCTCATAGATGGGCATTTAGAATAGTGCAAGGACCCAAGAATAGTAGCTGCATGTCGTATGAAAATCATGCCAGGGGCGCGCCGTGGCCCGGCCTGAAGCTTCGGTATCTGAAGGGACTGTGGACTTGAATGAGCTACTTTGTAAATCAAATAAAATGCTAAAAAAAATTATGTTTTCATATATAAGGCGTTCTAATATATACTGTGACCAACAGTACAACACTATTACATCAATAAAAGAAGGGCAAGCTCGAATACTACTAAATCTGTTGCAACAGTTCTATTTCTTAGTCTAATATATTCTTTACAATTTCTAGTCCATAAGGTTGGCCACTTATGGGAACCCCCTCCTCTTTCTAGACTATGCTATAGTGTCCTCTTTAAATTTTCCTTTTCACTCTCAGGACCTCGTACAGGGAGGTTATTGTGGTGACCTCCAAGTGTATGCAAAACAGGTTTTGTTTACTGTTGTAGGATTTAGTATGTAATATCACTGTGTCATAAAATACCATGATGTATATACCTTATGTTTATGACGATGACCTGGGACCTCTGAAAACGAGTCCTGGACTCAAAGGTATTAATCCTAAACTGAAATAAATAAATAAACAAACCTGTAAATTTTGAAAATACCATGACACTAGGTGTTTTCGATAATGGTAAAAAGTACTAGGTGACTGTTACAGAAATTAAGTTAGTTGTGCTGTTTAAAATGCATGTAAATTGCTGTAAACTTAAGTCTAAATGTCATGGTGACGTGCATACATCCAATGATGCTTTGCATTATGGAAGTAGGTATGATGTTGTATTTCTGGTTTTTTTTTTTTTTTTATACTTTATTCTTTCCTTTTGCAGTAAAGCTTACAATAGAAAAATATTTCTTGATTCCAGGTATAGGATTAGATACAGGAAATGCAATGGTAGGTAATACAAAGCCCTTCATTCTAGGTTACATCACTTGAGGGGACAGTACACAAGTATTTTATACAGAAATTGACCAAAATAGTCTACAAGCAGCAAGACATGGACAACCCTACCTATAATAGTTAAAATCTAGAGAGTCCCTTCTTTTCAGATAGGCCGTCGTCAATTAACCTGGCCCAGGAGTCCACGCAATGAAAAAATACATGCTAATCCCTTTGATGTAATAATTACAGATGCCCCTCAAACCAGCTCACAGACATTCTCCTTGCTAATTTATGATAACTATAAATCATAGTTATAAACTATAACTGTATCATATAATCAGAGAACATTAAAAGTCCCCCACATTTCTTAAAAGATTAGAACATTTAAACATTCACTCCCTCATTAAATCCCCCACGAGGTGATTACTCCGTCCCTAGTAAAAAGAACTGATTACTGCAATAATATGATAAAGAGCAAGCAGTTTTAAACTAGCATGAGAGAACTCTTTACAATCAGAGCACACTCAAACCCAGTAGAACTATAATAAAATCTCTCAGCACAGTCTGATTTATAATATCCAGTTCTCTATTACCAGGGACAATACAGAACTAACCAGCCTTATAGTTTAAGTCTGAGAGTCCAAGCAAATCAAGTTTCCCCATCTTCTCCATCAGAGTCAGTGTGTCCAGACTTGGCGAAATCCTCCTGAATCTGATCCAGCTTTCGACCAGCGTCTGCTGGATCATTGTACAGGAAACTTTTTCCAGCATACATGATATTCAGCCTCGCCGGCATTTGCAATGCGCGGTTCATTCAAAGTTCTCGTAAGCCCGCTCAAACAGTCAAATCCGCGGCGCCTCATTCTTGTGGTGTAACTTAGGTCTGGAAAACATGAACTACTGAGCCATCAGGAAGGGTAAGAGCCCCCAATGTTTTAGCCTTCTGTAATATTATGTCCCTCATATGTACTCCCGAAGTGACCGCCAGTACAGTTCTAGGTAGATCGGGGTTATTCGGTTTCCTCCTAGGGGTGATGCGGTAGGCCCGGACAAGCTGACATTCTGCTCTCACTTTTAAGATTTCCTGAAGAAACTTTTGTATATATTCCACCAGACTGGCTCCTTCAACTCCTTCGGGTATACCCAAAAAATCAGAGATTACAAGAACAAGCTCAGTTCTCAAGATATTCGAGCCTGGTACGTAGCAGCTTATTTTCCTTCAACACTCCATTGGTCACTGTGGCTGCCTTTGAAACTCTGGTGGTGAAAGCAGAATAATTCACTTCCAAAGTATTTACTTTGGTTTCCACAGTGGACAATCTAGCGTTGTAAGTGTCCAATTTACTGTCCACTTGTTGCACAACTTGTAGGATTGCATTCATTTGGCCTCCATATCCCCAGGCTTCTAGTGTGTCTGTGCACCAGCCGGGATTCCACTTGAAGATGGCGCAGGGTCCTTCCCTCGGCCTGAATCTTTAAATACCTAATTTTTCGTTCTTCCCATTGTTGGATCAGCATGAGTTTATGAGGTACAGGTCTATAGTACTTCTGCTCACTAAATTAAGGCTTAGTTCGAAATGGACGTGAATAAAAATAAAAATTTTAAACTTTTAATGTCTCTGTGTGGAGCTGCTTGAGAGGCGTCTAACCCTGTCGGCTGCTAGCCACGCCCCCATGATGTTGTATTTCTTTGAAACTTGATTTGTTACCAATGCCCTTTGGGGTAACCTTTCTTTCAGTGATTCTGCATTGAGGTTCATTACCTATAGCTTTTTTTTTGGGGGGTCTCCACTACCCAAGCAAACGGAGCCCGCATAGGGGTGAAGGTTGGATCACAACTGGTAAGTTGGATCAGAGATCAGTGTCAGTAGATGCTGACTAAGTGCAAAGAAAGGACATACATAATTTGTTGCTATAAACTGATGTACTGAAGGAGGAATATAGCATTGCAGAAGCTTATTTCTTGTATTTTGAATAAACGTCACACAGAGATTGTGTGTTGAATCTGAAGTTTGGCGTCTGGACCATCTGTTATCCCACAACCCCTCCACAGACTTGGTGTGAGAAGTGGGATAACTTGCTGGAAGCATCTGTACTGGCTGAAGAGGGATGTTTTCTGGTGGATATTGCCCAGATGTCCCAGGCGGATCGATGCACCAGGAGCTGCCGGAGAAGAAAGTCCGTGGAGTTCTGACAGAACCATAGCTAACAGACGGAGAGAAGCTGCTGCCTGGACTGGACCTGGGAGCTCAGAGGACAGCCAATCCTGAAGATGACAAAGAGATGCAGGTCGAGGCAGATTGGAGGTGCGAGACAAAACACCCAGGAGGTGGAGACCCTGATGAGGATGAACCACTGGATGTAGACCGACTACGCAGAGAGGTGGAACACTGGTATCAGGTGCTCAAGAGGTTCCTGCCGGAAAGTTTGGATAAAGAGTTGGAGAAGGATTTTTCGTGGGCTCAGTTTGAGGAGGACCCCCTGACTGAGCAGGATATTCCTTTATTTCCTGTGTTCCCGGGATGTTACCTGTTGGAGGTCGGAGATGCAAGTATGGAACTTGAATGTGAGACCCCAGGTAAAACTGTGCCTAGTAATTTCGTGCTGGGGTTGAAGACTCCAAGCAAGGAAGAAGAAGCCTATGAGGCTGTAGGGACATGTTCTTGTATTGATGCAGCTAAACCTATTAACAGTATTGACTGGGGTATACTGCAGACTAAAGATGCCAATATTGCCAAAATGTTAAGATCAACGAGGTGGTACATGTGTTTTAAATGTCTTTTTTTCTTTCTTTTTTATGGAAAACCTACAAAGGAGAAGGTGGGTGGAAAATGGATTGGAACCTGTGTTGGGGTAACACCAAAAGAGTGTTTATCCTCAGGTGTCTGTATCTGTAGCAAATGAATGAATCAAGACATAGTGAGTTTCTGTAGAGGGGTTGCACCTAGGACAGGGCCCCTGCTTAAAACTGATATGTCTGGTGGGGTTGGAGCAGGTTAATTATTCACCCCACAGAAAGTCTTTCTATGGTACTGGACTTTACAGCCATCCAGATTTTTTGTTAAGAAATATGACAGATTTTCCCTAAAAGGAGATAATTCAGGAAAGGTACTGTTAGTCTCTGTTGAGAAATGTGTTAATGCCTCAGGGTAAAGAATGATGATATCCACTATGTTTATGAAGGAATATTTATCGTTAATAGGGACCCTGAGACTGAGCTTCTGAAGATGGATGGGTGGAAGCTCCATCCCTTCCTGGGACAGGAAGGTGGTAAGCAGTCTGCAATAACTGCGTCCCTCTTAAGGTGGGGGATATGTAACAGGGAGCTCCTGCCACTCTTGAGGAACGACCTTTTCTTTAATTTGTTACAACAGTTCTATTTCTAAGCCTAATCTATTCTTCACAATTTCTAGTACATAAGGTTGACCGCTTATTGGCACCCCCTCCCCTTTGACTATGCTACAGTGTCCTCTTTAATTTTCCTTTTCCCTCTCAGGTCCTCGTTAGGTCCAGGAGGTTATTGTGGTGACCTCCAAGTGTATGTAAAACAGGTTGTGTTTATTGTTGTTGGATTTAGTATGTAATAGCACTATGTCATAAAATACCTTGATGTATATACTTTGTGTTTATGAAACCTGTAAATGCTGAAAATACTATGGCACTAGGCGTTTTTGATAATGGTAAAAAGTACTAGGTGACTATTAGAGAAATTAAGTTAGTTGTGCTGTTTAAAATGCATGTAAGTTGCTGTAAACTTAACAAGTCTAATTGTCATGATGATTTGCACATATCCCATGATGCGTTGCATTATGGAAGTAGGTATGTTGTTGTATTTCTTTGAAACTTGATTTGTTACCATTGCACTTTGGGGTAACCCTTCTTTCAGTGATTCTGCATTGAGATTCTTTGTCTATAGCTTGTTTTGTTTTTTTGCTTTTTAGGACCCCACTACCCAAGCAAATGGGGCCTGTATAGGGGTGGAGGTTGCATCTCAACTGGTAAGTTGGATCAGAGATCAGTGTTGGTAGGTGCTGGCAATGTGCAGAGAAAGAACATACACAGTCTGTTGTTGAAAACTGATGTACTGAAAGAGGAATATGGCATTGCAGAAGCTTATTTCCTGTATTTTGAATAAACGTCACACAGAGATTGTGTGTTGAACCTGAAGTTCGGTGTCTGGTCCATCTGTTATTCCACAACCCCACCACACTAGGGGCATGGATACAGTTCACTATCCACACTCTGGCAGACTCCTAGCAGTTATCCAGGAGGGGGCATGGCGTGCACCCCTATTTGGTGAACAGAGACTGGAGAACCGAGATCCCAAAAGTAGCATCCTGATGGAATTCTAGGTCGATGCTGTATTGAGATATGACAATATGCGCAGACTTCCAGGTAGCAGCTCTGCAGATTTCCTGGATAGGGATATAATTCACAGCAGCCACCGAGACAGCAGTATGTCTGGTAGAATGAGTCCTAAGCCCTACGGGAAGGTCCCGTCCAGCCAACCTACAACAAAGGTTGATGCAGGATGTTATCAACCTGCCAATCGTCCGCTTTGCTGCCAGTCTGCCAGCCGTGGCTTCAGCTTAAGTAACAAAATGCTGTTGAGTCTCATCCTGAACTCCAGCCATGCGCTCATTATAATAGGAGAGTGCTCTTCACAGGTCCATTGCATACATAGCAAAGAAACACAGAATTGATGGCAGATAAGGACCGCTTGGCCCACCCAGTCTGCCCATTTCCCTACCTAATGGATAAGCTGCAGATCCTAGTTAACCAACAGCCTACTTCTTCCCACTCCCACCCCTAGAATTGCCTTATGACCGTCCCATGCATTCTTGAAATCCACCACTGTTTTTGACTCCACAACCTCCTCAGGAAGGCTGTTCCATGCATCCACAACCCTCTCCACGAAGAAATACTTCCTCACATTACCTCTGAGCCGCCCCCCTCAATCTTCAAATTGTGCCCCCTTGTTCTTGCACACTTCTTTTTCTGAAAGATTCTCTTGGACTTTGTTGATTCCCTTGAGGTACTTGAAAGTTTCTATCATGTCCCCCCTCTCCCTCCTTTCCTAAAGGCTATACATATTAATCTCCTTAAATCTCTCTTCATATGTCTTCTGGTGCAGACCCTGCACCATTTTAGTTGCCCTCCTCTGGACTGCCTCCATCCTGTCTATGTCTTTGCGGAGACTGGGTCTCCAGAACTGCACGCAGTACTCCAGATGGGGTCTCACCAGCTGTCTGTACAGAGAGATAACAACTTACTGCTTGCTATTGGTGATGCCTCTCCCTATGCATCCCAGTATCCCCCAACCCTCCTTACTGCCCTCTACATTGCTTGCCCACCTTTAGGTCATCTGATATGACTACCCCCAGGTCCCTTTCCACTTTTGTTGTTGTTAGTATCTCACCCCCCATTGTGTACTCTTCCCCAGGGTTTTTATTTCCCAGGTGCATTACTTTGCACTTCTTAGCACTGAATCTAAGATGCCATACATTTGACTGTTCCTCCAGCCCTGCCAAGTCCCTTTTCATCCTTTCCACCCCACCTTGTGTATCAACTGTGTTGCAGATCTTTGTGTTATCTGCAAAGAGACATGGAGGCTACGGTCGGCCCCCAGAAGAATGGTTAGTAAAATTTACCAGAAGGTTCATCGCCTGGTTAAGTTGGAACTCTGGTGGGATGGGGGGGGTGAAGGATGACCTCGTCCTTGGGTTTCTTTTTGTGTTTTTTTTTTTGGCCCGGTACCCCGACCCCTGCCCAGTCGTGCAGAGGTTTCCTCAGCCCCCACAACTCCCTTGCCACCTCCCAGTGCAGGCTTACCCCCCTGGGTGGCCCCCTTCCCAGGACATTCAGTCACAAGCCCTGGCTTACCCCCAGAATGGGACCATGGGAGCAAGCCCCCCTAGTGGACCTTTATTGCGACAGGAGTGGAGGAGGCGGCGTCACCCATGGGGATGGATTTTTTTGTAGATGCTAGTGTTCCCCGGAGGCGGATTTGCAGTGATGTCAATGGGCATGCCCGACGTCTGTCCCACCTCCCATGACGTGTGGCCTCAGTACACGCAGCTCCCGAGCCTCCACCAGGGGCCGCTAATATATTGAGTGCTCACCCCCTTCCCCTACAGAAAGAAAGTCACCAGATGGCACTCAATCCTTCTCCGCCCAGGCCAGCCCTCTGACTCCTGGGTCTGTTCCCGAAACCTGGGTCATCGGTGTCGCGAGCAGACACCCTGCTGCTTCGCCGGCGGGCCAACCAGACCTTGTCCTTGTTGAATGCCAGATATAGAGACTCCACCAATAATGCCAGGACTTCACTGATCTTTCTGGCTGATGCAATGCCCACCAAGAAGGTCGTCTTCCATGACAGGTGTGACATCTCACATCTGTGTACAGGCTCAAAAGACCCGACCACGAGCACAGCCAGCACCAGCAGTAGGTCCCATGGTGAAGGTGAGTCATACACTGGAGGGGACAGGAGGTCCAGGCCCCTTAAAATGCACCCAACCACCTTCTCTTGGGCCACTGTCTGATTACCAGCTGGTGCCTGGAAAGCAGAGATGGCTGCCAGATGCACCATAAGGGTTGCTGCTCACAGTCTCGACAGAGAGAAGGACCAGAGGTACCCCAGGATGCTTGCCACAGGATAGGCAAGGGGATCAAGCTCCTTACCATGGCACCAAATGGAGAACCTCTTGCATTTAAATGCATAGCATCTGCGAGACGACTCTTTTCAGGAGGCCTCCACAATGTGGAGCACATCTTCCAACAAACTCAAGGCCAGAAACTCTAGCTGCTCAGGAACCAGTTTGAAAGGTGCATGGATGTCAGGTTCATGGGCAGGACCATCCCCTGTTGTCTGGTTAGCAGATGTGTGCACAGAGGCAGCTGTCATAGAGATAGTACAGTTACGTAAGAACTTACCATAATAGTAGATCTTCGAGAGAGGCTCTTGCAGTGGGTATTCACATATAGGACTAAGCTGCTAGGAATTAGGACCCCACGGAAAGCTTCTGGCAGGGACCGCCCCCACGTCAGGTGACTGGCATCATGCGATGTCAGTATAAAGGGACGGTCCCCCACGCCTGCCTTCCAGTTCTTTCCCACCAAAGGCCAAAAGAGGCACGACGAGAAAGAGGATATTCCCCCCATGGAAATGAAGCAAAGAAACTTAGGGGGACAGAGGGCGGGAAGGTGATACCTACTGCAGGAGCCTCTCTCAAAGATCTACTGTTATGGTAAGTTTTTACGTAACTGTACTATCTTACTTCGAGAGGGCTCTTGCAGTAGGTAATTACATATAGGACTGAGTTCCAAGCAGTCTGGAACGAGGAAAAAACACTCCGGGAGGTGGACTGTCATCCATAACATAAAGCTTCAGGGCTGAACAGGTCTCAAGAAAGGAGACCTTGGAGGACAGCCAACCCGAAGCCTGCTCTATAGCGATAGGCAATGTCCAAACTGTAGTGTTTCGTGAAGGTATGGACAGAAGTCCAAGTAGCGGCTGCACAGATGTCTGCCACTGACACATTCTTGAAACAAGCAGCAGAGGCAGCTACTCCTCTGGTGGAGTGACCTCTGACTTGACCCAGTAGGGTCTTGTTGAACTTGTCATAACAGAAAGTGATACAATTTGCCAACCATTTTGAAAGGCATTGCTTAGAAACAGCATTGCCTTCTCTTTTGTGAGTGAAAGAGACAAAGAGCTGATCAGTCCTCCTGAGATCCTTAGTCCCATTGGTGTAGTAGCTCAGGATTCTGTGAACATCCAAAGTATGTAAGAGGTACTCCCCTTGAATGGAGTGTTGTGTAAGGAAAGCCGGTAGCTCAACAGACTGATTCAGCATAGATTCAGTCACCATCTTAGGGAGAAACTTAGGGTTGGTACGTAGAGCCACACGTTCCTTGTGGAAAATCAAATACGGGATTTTGCATATCAAGGCCTGGGGCTCGGAAAATGCGCCGAGCAGAAGTGATAGCCACTAGGAAGAGTGTCTTCCAAGAGAGGAACTTTAAGTCGGCTTCCGCTGTGGGCTTGAAGGGAGGCAGTGTGAGCTTCTCCAGGATGAAATTCAAGTCCCATGGAGGGGCAGGAATGTGAATGGGGGGTCTCAAGTGGAGAACCCCTCTAAGAAAAGTCTTAGAGACTTCCAACTGAGCAAAAGTCCCATCTCCAAAGGGAATTTGGTAGGCTGAAATAGCTATCATATGTACTTTTAAAGAGGAATGGCTGAGACCCGGGTTCGAAGAGGTGACGCATGTAGTCCAGGACTTGTCGGCTGGGCACGAGAAAAGCTCTAAGTCGTTAGAGTCTGCCCAGATAGAAAATCGTTTCCACTTCATAGTGTAGGTGGACTTGATGGAAGGGCTTCCTCGCCTCCAACAAAATGTCCACTATTAAAGAAGAGACTCCGAAGCGGACTTTAGCTACGTCTGCAGGAGCCACGCATGGAGATGAAGGGATTTGAGGCCTGGGTGAACAAGGGTCCACTGATCCTGGGTCAACAACTGTTGCGACAGAGGAAGAGGCGGTTCCTCTGAAAACTGTTGCAGATGAGAGAACCAAACTTGCCTGGGCCAGAAGGGTGGCAATGAGAATCATTCGAGCCCCATCTGATCCGAGTTTTTTCAGGACCCTCAGAATCAAAGGAATGGGAGGGAAGGCATAAACAAATATGTTCTTCCAACAGAGAGAGAAAGAGCGACCCACCAGAAAGCATCTCGCCCTGGAGCGAGCGAGCAAAAGGCGGGAAGTTTAGCATTTTGGGGGGAGGCGAAGAGGTCTACCTGAGGTGTCCCCCACTGCCGAAAGATGTTGTTTACGACCCACTGATTTAACTCCCATTCGTGAATCCTGGCTGAGGACCGACCGAGTTTGTCTGCCAGTGTGTTTTCCACTCCCGGAACGTGAACTGCAGTCAGGTGTCAGTGGTACTGGGCTTCCCAATACCAGACTCTTCATCACCTCCCTGCACAGGGGGTAGGAACTTATTCCTCCCTGCTTGTTGAGGTACCAGACTATGCACATGTGGTCTCATTGGATGAGAAGATGACCGGGAAGAATGACGGGAAGAAGAAGAGCCTGGAGAGCATAAAGGACTGCCCTCAGTTCGAGCACATTTATGTGCAGTTTCTGCTTGAACCTGGACCAGCTGCCCTGAATCCTGTAAGACCCTAGGTGGGCACCCCAGCCCTCCCCTGACGCATCTGTTGTCAACATCTGGGAAGGAGAAGTGATGCAAAAAGGAACTCCCAGACACAAGTTCTCCTGAACCATCCACCAGTGCAAGTCCCTGCTCATGGGATCCGACACTAGCATCTCCTGGTCTAGATCATCCATGGTTTGGTCCCACTGTGACAGAAGCATCCACTGAGAGATCCTCATATGGAGCAGAGCGAATGGGACAGTAGAAATGGCAGCCGCCATTAGCCCGAGGAGGCGAAGGACTGACCTGGCACCGACCCGTCTGCAACTGGACAGAAGAGCCCGATTCTGAAGGGTCTCAACCCTGACTGGAGGCAAAAAGGCTTTGCCTGTGGTTGTGTCCAGTATTGCCCCTATAAATTGGAGGCATTGGCAAGGGACCAAGTGGGACTTGGCCTGGTTGATGGTGATACCCAGGTTGGTAAGAACCTGCAGGGTAAGGGAACGGGAGTGCAGGAGTTCCTCCCTGGACGGGGCCACCAGATACCAATCGTCCAGGTACAGGAAGACCTGCACGCCCTGGGAATGCAGGTGGGCCACTACCACAGACAGGCATTTGGTAAACACTTGGAGAGCCGAGGAGAGACCAAATGGGAGGGCCCTGAATTGGTAGTGGTCCCCCTGAAAACAAAAACTGAGGTATTTGCAGTGGGAAGGGCATATAGGGATATGCAGGTACGCATCCTGCATGTCCAGAGCACATAGCCACTGTCCTGGCTGGAGTAACGGTAGAAGGCTCTGCAAGGAGAGCATTCTGAAGCGTTTGTACTCCACAAACATGCTCAGGGAGCTGAGGTCTAGAATTAGCCTCAAGTCTCCCGTCTTCTTTGAAACTAGAAAGAAATGGGAATAGTAACCCATCCCCCAAAGATGAGTGGGGACTGGCTCTATCGCCACCTTCAACAGAAGGGATATGATTTCCTCTAGAACCAGAGGAAGATGTTGTGGGGAGTAAGATGACTGAGGGGGTGGTTTTGAGGAGGTTTCTGCAGAAACTCTATCGAGTGTCCGGCTGATATTAGCTGGAGCACCCAAGCATCCAACGTTATCCTCTCCCAACCCGGCAGATGGGAGGAGAATTCCCCCCCCTACCGGTTCCTCCGGAATGGCGAGAGTCAGGGAGTCAGGAGGTGTGGGCAGCGCAGCAGCCGACGCTCCCATAGACTTTTTGCTGGGGGGGTCTTGGTTGCTGGTGGGGGCCGACGTTTATTGGCGCACTTTCCTTAAGGCTTTTGTTTTCGTCAGGTTTGGCAACGAAAAAGACGTTGCTACCCCTGTAGGGGCCTGTACAAAGTTTGAAGAGACTTTAGTGCAGTGCCCTTCTCTTGCAGTTCAGTTATGATGTCTTTGACATCACCCCCGAACAGCACCAAACCCCTGAAGGGAGCATCCTGTATAGCGGACTGTACTTCAGGGAGCAATCCTGACACATGGCTCCAGGCATGACACCGTAGGCCCATGGTGAAAGCCGAGCTACTGCTAGCTGTGTCCACCACGTCATAGGTGGCATGAAGCATGTGCCTACAGGCTGAACGAGCGGAACAGACTAAGTCTCCCAGTTCCTGCTTAGTTTGTGAATCAGGCAGGGAGTTCAACTTAGATTCTACCTGGCTAAGGATGGACGTCTGGAAATCCCCCATGTGGCCGACATAATCGAGGGCCCTGATGTCAGGGTTGAAGAGGAGCAAATCTTCTTCCCGTACTGATCCAGAAGCTGGGACTCCTTGTCAGGCAGGGATGAGCTCAAATGTTTGAGGGTGGCAGAGCAGCCATGGGCGGCGCCGATGACAACTGAATCCGCCTTGGGGTGAAGACTAAGAAAGCCTATACCCTCCGGAGCCTGGTATAGCCTACCTGCTTTCCTCAGAATGGGGGCTAGTGCAGAAGGTTGTTTCCAAACAGTGGAAACAAGATCGAAGTGAGGCTCTATCCAGGGTGGAATCAGTGCTGGAGCAGTCTCAGGCAGATCCAGATGAGCAGCGAGTTTCTTACGCTGTGGGTCTGGCTCCACTGATTGCCACTGACGTGTCTCCTGGATCTTCCTTAAGAGCTCCAGAAAAGAAGGGTACTTCGGAGGGTCCCTCGGCCTTGGGCATTCTGGAGTATGGGACTCATCTCCCTGATCAGAGTGGCCGGACTCCGAGTCTGAGTCAGATGTCTGTGAGATAGAAGGAGAAGACTCCTCCCTGGGAGGGGGAGGAACGACCCCTCTGGGGAGCTCTCGGAGTCGTGTCCTCCCACCTTGGCGCAGAAGGTTCTCCTCTGGCGTCGGGTAAAGGGGAGTGAGTCTCCCGTCTCCGACATAGGGAGTCTGGTGTAGGGACTGATGTCGGGAGATGACTCTTGACCTCCTTGGTGAGCTGAGCCTTGGTCTCAGCCCACCAGGAGGTCAAGGTCTCCTTCAGATCTGCCGGCGGCTGCAGAGTGGGTGGCGGAGGATACGGGTCATGTGGGTCCCCGTAAAAGAAGTATCCATAGCTCGACGGCGGGAAGCCCGGTGTCGGGTACTGCGGCGCCGGGTAGTGCGGCATCGGGTACTGCGGCATCGGATACTGAGGGGCTGGGTACTGTGGCACCGGGTATTGTGGTGTTGGGTACCCTGGTGCCAGGGACTCTGACGGAGCAGCACAACCTGGCAGAGGCCCTGCTGGTGGTCCAGACGAAGGAGGCATTGGCCCCGGCGTAGGAAGACCAAACTGGTCCGAAGATCCTGATGGAGGAATGGGTCTTCCGTCAGGCAAAGGGATGCTGGAGGGCGTCTGAGGGTTCGGCGTAGGAGGGGGACCCCTGACGGCAGCGCCCCAAATTCGTCGGTCACAACCGGGGAAGGAGGGTTGAAATCCCCGGGTGTAAACCGAGGGGACACGGGGACCTCAGTAGGCAACGGGGTTATCCGTTGCGGACAGCCTGGGGCGCCAGACGTGACAAAGGGGTCTGACGCAGGCTGGTTGACCAGGCAGTCATTGGAGGAGCTGGCGGACGTCTTATCGGCAGCGTCCGGGTGGACGTTGGAAGAGCCAGCGTCCGACTTATCTGACTCCCTGTCCGAGGAAGGCCGTGAAGAAGTAGTGGCCTTGTCGGAAGGTTGAGCTGGGCGATCGCCTGAGGGTGGCGGCAGCCCCTGTCCAGGTGGGCATCGGTGGGACCGACGTCCGACTTACTGGACCTGCTCGGACGGAAGGCAGCGAAGGAGGCGGCCTTGGCCGGGCGGGCCTCCTTTGCCCTGGAGCTCCGTGGGGCAAGCATTAGGCAGCGGGAGGCAATGCCTTCTTGGGAGGGCAATGCCTTCTTGGTAGCCATTGAGGCGGCCATTGAGGCGATCCCCAGAGGATGTTACCTTTAAGGCCAAGACTCCAGCGAAGTCGCGGCTGCTGTGGAAGAGCGACTCCGCTCGGTCGTCTCCTTGTCCGCTTCTTTGTGGCCTTTGGGGAAGTGAGCGTCTGCCTAAGTTTCTTTAACTCTTTTCCATGGAAGCTATTTTTCTTCTCAGGAGATGGGCTTCCAGGGACTGCTACCTCGCTTGTGGGTAGCCGAGTTGAACTTCTGGCAGTGCTGGCACTTCTCCATGGGGTGGTCTGGGCCTAGACAGAAGAGGCACAGGAGTGCCATCCTTGTCTTGAAGCTGAGAACCACAGAGTCACTTCTTTTATGCAATATTAGGGTGTGGGGATGACATACACAGCTAATGAGAAAAATTGAAAAAAATCAAAAAAAAGGTCAAAAAGTTGAAAACTTAGGATCGATGAATGTACTGATGAGCGCTGTTCTACCGTGAGGAATTTTCACAAGCTGACGGTGGGAAAGAACTGGAAGGCGGGCGTGGGGGACGCCCCTTAATACTTATGTCGCATGATGCTGGTCACCTGACGTGGGGGCGATCCCCGCCAGAGACTATTGCTAGAAGTTTTCCGTGTGGTCCAGACACCTGGCGGCTTAGTCCTATATGTGAATACCTACTGCAAGAGCCCTCTCGAAGTAAGATCTGCTGCTGACGCTGAGGAGATCTGGGTACCAGAACTGTCTGGGCTATGCCGGAGCTATCAGGATCATCCGTGCCATGTCCTTTCGGGCCGTGGCCACCACCTCGTGGATCAAGGGAAGGGAGGAAGGCATACATGAGGCCTGGGGTCCAGGACCTCGAAAGCATCCTCAACAATATGCCTGACTGTGGGGGGACAAGCACAAAACAGCTTCAGTTTGGCATTCTCCCAGGAGACAAACAGATTCACTAGAGGAGTGCCCACAGGAGAAGAGGTGGTTGACCAACTCCTGCTTGAGAGACCACTCATGTGACATCTCTCCTACCTGCCTGAGGGCATCTTCCAGCTGACTGTTCACTTCTGTGACATGGACTGCCAGAAGATCTGTACCCAGGCTACACACGATGGTCCAGGTACAGAGAGCCTCTCAACACAGGGGAAGCAAGTGTGTTCTGCTCTGCCTGTTCTGGTAGAATATGGTCATGGTGTTGTCCATCTGGATCTGCACAACCTGACCCCTGACCAGAGGAGTAAATACTGTCAAGGCAAGCCACACTGCACAGAGCTCCAGCATGTTTATATAGTGACGGGACTCCTGGGGGGGGTCAGAACCCGTGGGCTCTGTGATTTCCCAAGTGTGGTTCCCCACCCCAACAGAGACATGTCCATTCTGAGCATGATGGTCAGTACTTGACAGACAAATGGGATTCCTTCACCCAGATGTTCCGTGACTAGCCACCACTGGAGGGCGTCTCATATTGGCTGGGTCATTGTGACCGGCTAGTCCAAGCTGCCTAAACATTAGGGCCACTGACGGTCCAACTCACACTGCAGGTGACGCATCAACCAGCGGGCCCAATGGACCATGCTGGTGCAGGACAGGAAGCACCCCAACAACTGTAGGAAATCCCAGGTAAGGTGCAAGAGCCCAATCTGAAATGACCGGGCATAGCAAATTCAGTGCCCGGTCTGCAGGGAGACGGGCAATGACCTGCAGGGAGTCTAGTTCTGCTCCAATGAACTTGATCACTTATGGGGGAACTAGTTTGGACTTCTCTGGGCTGGCCAACAGGCCCAAGTCTCAGCAGGTTGGGAGGGCCGAATCTCTGGATCTCTCAATTGTCTCTCTGAACTGCCCAGCCTGCAGCCAGTCATCCAGGCAGGGATACACCCTGACACCTTTGTGCCACAGGAAGGCTGCCACCACTGCCATGCACTTGGTGAAGATCTGGGCGCAGATAACAGACTGAAAAGCATGACCTGGAACTAGCACAACATCCCTTCGACATGGAACTGGAGGTACCAGCAGTGAGATGGATGGACCAGGATGTGGGAGAAAGCACCCTGGAGGTCTAGGGAGCAGAACCACATGCTCTGCTCCAGAGACAGAATAATCTGGTTCAAGGTGACCATCCTGAACATGTGCTTCTGCGTGAGCTGGTTCAGATCATGCAGATCCAGTATGAGGAGCCAGTCCCCATCATCTGTTTCAGAACCAGAAAGTATAACCCTAACTGGCTAGGGTATCCAGGACATAAGCTATGGCTTCTTTCACTACGAGCCGAGCGATGCATTCCTGGAGGGCAGACAGCATGGAGTCTGTAAGGCGAAAGAGTCTCAAAGTCCAGGGGCAGACTCCTCCTACCACATCTAGCACCCACTTGTCTGCTGTGAGAGTGGATCAATGTGGCCAGAAACGGTGCAACCGACCACCTAAGGGGAGTGCAGACAGGGACAGGATAGGTAGAGGGATGACACTCCCAACCTGTCGTTGTGCAGCTTTTGTGGGGGTACCAGCTGCTGTGGCCAAAGGGGCACCACCACCACTGCCCCCACCTCGCCTGGGTTTTGGGCGCCAGACCTGGTAGTGCCCTTGCTGGGGCAGCAGCTGAGGAGGCTGTGGCTGAAAGAGCCGGTACTGTAAAGTCTTTTTCTTAGGCTTTTGTTTCTGGTCCTTCTGGGACAAAGCTACAGAGTCAAGGGTGGTGGATTTATCTATGCACATGAGATGTCCTTCCACCAAAGGGCCAAAGAGGTCACTGACCAGCTTGTGCTGGGTGTCTGCTGTAAAGACAGACTGGCACAGCCAGGCCCTGTGATGCAACGGAGACTGACACTGCCATGGCACATGCACAGGAATCACCCATGTTCAAGGCCATTTGGAGCTGGTGTTTAGCCAGCGATTGACCATGGTCCCTTACTAACTTCACCAGCCACTGCAGGTTAGCAGGAAGTCAAGGAAGGATATGATCAAGCACTCTCAGGAGGGAGTGTCCAAAGTTGATCATCATGATGGAGTAACTTGCCTGACGGAGATTCAAGGATGCCTCCGCATACACCTTTTTAGCGGCATGATCAAGCTTTTTGGACTCTTTGTCAGAAGGTTTCAATGTCCCCTTGGCCCCCTGATTTGCAGAAGGCTGAGTCTGAGACCAGTCCTTCAACAGAAAGGTGGTCTGAGAACCCTGTAAGGGACCCGGTAGGGACCACATACTTGTGGACCATATGGGTGTAGGGTGCCAGGCAGGATGCTGGATGCTACCAAAGCTCCAGGGCTTGTCACAATACGGCCTTAGCCATGGGAAAGGCAACCCCTGGGGAATCACCCCTGTTTTGGATGTCTGTGAAAAAGTACTTGTTCCTTTTCTGGACAGGCTCCAGAAGGACATTCATGGACTCAGATGAGTCAGATTACTGCCCCAAAAGATATCAGCCCATGGTAGGTGGTCAACTCCTCGACCGAGCCCCAGTCAATGATATGAATCCCAGAGAAGGCCATGGGCAATCAGTCAAAATTGTCCGAGGACTCATCAAAAACAGCCCTTTACTGACGTGGATCACCAGAGAATCCTTACATTGGGTGATCTCTGCCGACAACCGGCCTGTCAAGCCGCTGAAAAAAAAAAAAATCGGGCTTCCTTGGTTGGAGCTCCCACCTTCAACTGTGATGGCAGAGGCTCCATCCCAAGGAATGGAGTAGTAGTAGTAGCAGGGAGCATCTGCTTTGTGGTGAATGCCAAGGTCAGCCCTCCCACTGGTCATGGTAGACTGGCTGCCTCGCCACATTAAGCAAGAGGCGCTTCTTGGGCTTGATAGCTGGTGGAGGCTGCTCCCTGGGCAATTCAATCAGGGTCACTGACTGGATCATGTCCTCCTCAGTGAGGACCAGAAGAACTGGGGTCTGGGTGGTTGAATCCTCTATCTCATCCCACAACCAGACGACAGGTTCGTGGAAGATCTCCCCAGCCTGCTCGACTGGAGTGGAGGTCAACAAGCCTGACGCGGGGCACAGAGGAGCTCCTGACCTTCCCCTCGACAAAGGGAGTCTCGACCACTGTCGAGCGGTTGGGGGGAGTTGAGAGATTAGAAGGACCTTGATCTCTCCTGGTCCCATGACCAACGTTGGCAGCAACTGTGTTTCTTGCCACCGTGGGCAGGGCTCTTCTCTAAGCTCTGGAGGGCCATGCAAATGTTACGGAAACCCTCTGTAAATGACCCTCAGATGCTGTCCCCACCTGGAAGCAGCTCTGAGACCGAGGAATTAGCTACTGCAGTGGCTGCTATTTCCTCTTCAAAGACCACAAGTTGTGATACAGACATGGCAGCCACCAAGGCCTTCTTGTGTCCCTTAAGCCAGGTCAGATCCCATGCCAATGGCTGGCTGAAGGTAAGCCGATGTTTCCTGTCTTCCAGAGACTCTAGAAGCATGGACAGACAAAGACTGCACACTGTCATGCTGCTCACCCAGTCAGTACAGGCATGTTTCATAAGGGTCTGTGAGCGACATCTTCTGTCGGCACTGAATGCAAGACTTGAATCCCGGTTTGTGTGGCTCCATTCTGTAATCTTGTTGAAGGAAGTTGTGTGAAACAAAGAACTAGAGAAAAAGCTTTGAAATACTTAGAAAAACAACAAATGCCAAAGTGCTAGAAACCTATGCAGGAGCTGCTAAGGAGGGGACCTGTCCTTCCTGCAGAACTAAAGTTCTGTCGTTACAAGGTGGGGGTGGGGGGGGGTCAGTGGATAAACCGCCCAAGTGGTGGAGAAGCTTCACTTAAAGAAGTCTGACGGAAAGCCTGTTCTGGTGAAACCCCCGAACCCACCACTGCTCCTTTACTCCTCACTCTCCTTTCCCTGTTTTGATGCCAGGTTCCTCACTCACTGTGCTTTCATCTCGAAACTCTGGCTTGGGTCCCTTCCCCCACCTCCTACTCCCTTTGCAGCTCTGGCCCTCAGTCTCTTGCGCTCCCCTCTGTAAACTCCTCTGCTGGCCAAGCTGCCTTCTCCTTCCGCTTCCCCAAACTATGGGGATCTCTTCCCATTACCATTTGAACTGCTCCTTCCTCCCTCCCTCCCACTAACTCAAAACTCTCCTCTGTGTATTCACTACTCGCTCCTGCAGTAGTCTCTGATCCTGTGCTGTATTTTGCTGCCCAATTCCCTCCCCCGTTCTAATTAATTACCCCTACCGCCCCAGTTTCCTCCATCCTTCCCTGCTAAATGAAGTGCCAACAGTGCTTCACTCACTCTTCAAATTGCTGCCATCTGCAATGTAATACAGCTTAATCTGGTTCAAGGTCAGTTGGCATTCATCTGTATCCCCCTCCCTGGGTCGTGCCTGAAAATAGGCAGGATTTGTCTAGTGCACTTACCCGGTCAACAAAAACTAAAAATAAATAAATAATAAATATCATCCCACCTAGCAGTGCTTGGTTCATAATCCAGCTGTGTTCCAATTTGCACCTATACATTTCGCTGCTCTTCAGATGCACTGCTTATCTCCTCTTGTTCATTTTTTAGCCCATTTCTTTTATGCTCCCCCTGCTGACAGGTCCCTATCCACCAGTCCCCCAAGCCCTGTCACCCTGGCATCTGCTGGGACTCACCTCATACAGCTTTGGAGGTGTCCCGTTGGCCAGGTGCGGAGCCTGCGGTGGACAGGTGTCACCCTACCTGTCAGCCCCCCCCCCCCAAGTGCGGCTGCAAAACCATGCAATGACGCCAATGGCCGAGCTGTGCATGTCTCCATATGCAGCTTGCCAGGCGTCAACTCCGCCTTCACACCCTACGTTTCGGAACTTGACATGCCAGCCACCAACCACTGATAGGGGCCAGGCAAGTGCCAGTCGCTGTTCACACCCTCCCCTGGGAGAGGAGAGCTGTCCTATGGATGCTCAATCCTCTCCCTCCCCGGTTGACCCCCGATGACCCATTCGCACTGCAAGGTCGTCGGCATGGCAGAAGGTAAGGTGTGTCTTTGCCCTCCACACCACTGGGCCGGCCTCCTCTTGTTCATTTTGTTGCTACCTAATTGTTTAACTTATATTTTCAATTTATGTAACAGACTTCTGTACTATCCTCATTTCCCCTTCCCCAGGATGCTTCTGGAAACTAGCTATTTCAGTTCAGTATGTCTCTTCTTGTAAATCTTTTGAAATAAATGAAATAGAAACGCAGAAACATAGACTTTGACAGCAGATAAGGACTGCCTGGCCCACCCAGTCTGCCCATTTCCCTACCTATTGGATAAGCTGAAGTACCTAGTTAATCAACAGTCTACCCCCACCAGAAGTGCCTTATGTCTGTCCCATGCATTCTTGAATTCCCCACACATAATCACATTTTAATTCAGATGTGCAACAGCTAGTAAAACTTTTTTTGTTGTAAATAATGTTTTTTCTTGTTTCCCACCTTGCCCAACAACACCCCACCTCAGACCAATTACTGACTTTCTTATGGACATACCTGTTATCCACCACTTGCCCAGAACCAAAATAGTGGTCTGCCAAATTGGTCGTGCGTTGGCCTGCAGGGGGTGTCAGCAAAATGGCTTTTTTCTTCAGCTCCCCCAAAAGGTGTTGGTGTGCAGTGAAGCACATACATGTGCTTCCCCTCCTCTTTCTGCAGCCCTATGGTGAGGTCTCCTGGGCAGTGGCAGATGAACTGTGGACTGCTGGGTTCCCCTTCCAAGAGGGTGGCAACCTGTCGCTAAGAAATTCAATCTTCTCTCCCCTCACCTGCACATGAGTGATGCAAATCCGTTCATGAACCTGGGTCGATGGCATAGGTAGCAGTAATGCTACTGCTACTGCTGTGCCATCACGCCAGCTCATAAAGACACTTTTTCCTTGAACAAGACAATTTGAGGAGGTAACTGAAGGGATATGGTCATTTCAAGGACTCTTCACTCTCGTCATGGGAACCCACAATCAAGGTTCACACAGAGCCCCCGGTCCATTAGCACCAGCACTGTGGACTATAAGACAGCAGAGACAGTGCTGAGTGGCTGGCTGCTACTGTGACAGAACTGCCCCGGGTGGCCAATATGGAAGGAGTCCGGAGGGCAGGAATACATAGCTATAGCTAGTTTTTTTTTTTTTTGGGGGGTCCTGCTGCAAGCGTGACACCCAGCGCTGACATAGGCATCATTTGCCCATTCCTCTGACAGCAAATGAGGTGGGTGGGCCTGGTCCCAGCCCACGTCTGACCGGGCAGAAATGTCTCCAGTCTTGGAACATGTCTCAGTGAAGCAGGGGAGATTAATAGAGGATGAAAACTACGTGGAAACAGCTGTAGATGAAAAAAGGCAGTCTGTGCAAAGCAGCGCCATCTAGCTGTGAAAAAACATCCAAAGCAATTGCATTCATCTTGTGCTGGCCCAAGGGATAGCAAGCGTAAAAGACAAAGCAGTGCTCTAACCTCCCAGCTACGTGAATTTCACTTTAGCTGAATGGTTAGAGTGGCTGTCTTCAGGACTAAGGGTTGTAAGTATGGTTCCCAGCAAGGGCTGGAAGAGCATCTGCACAAACAGAAGGGACAGACATAACAGAAACAAAGGTCGGCCCACTGCCGCAGCGGTTGGACATTAACATCTGGGAATGAGCTCATGCCATCAGGAGCCAGCTGGGAGGGGAGAAGAATTCAGCATCCAAGAAGATGCTCTTCTCCTTGGGGGTGGCCAACACTCAACAATGCTACTGCCACCTTGGTGTCCACAGGTGGCGATGCAGTCAGAGGAGCCTGCAGAAGGGAGGAAGGATGTTGCCAGCCACTGCAGTACATGCATATTCTTTCAGGTGCTGCTGCAGGATATCTGTGAAGGCATCCTCTTTGAGGGAGACTAAAGGGCAAAACCTTCTCTATATCACAGCATGACAGACTGAAATGCCTGCAGGCACCACACCCACTGATCCAGGGCAGCCTCTACAACTCCCTCTCGTATCCCTCACAGTACCTGGGTGGGGTCTGTACCCTGCCATGGAGGGTATGCCACGTAGTTTCAAGAGTGGTGGTAGTACCAGAAATGGTGGGACAAGGGGGCAGTTGTAGCTTCTGAGGAGAATGAAGGCATATAACCCATGGCTGACAAGGAGCAGAAAAGAAAATCTAATAAACACACACACACACACACACACACACACACACACACACACATACATACACGTCATTCTCAGCTAGATGACTTAGTTTTGCTCTCCTTGCACAACTGCAGCATGTCAGCCACTGGAGCCCCAAGGCTGGTAAAGTTCTGGACAGCTGTACCCTCTGGAAAGTAAATCTGTGACTGTATACAAAGACACAGGCACTGGGTTCCAGGGTCCAATGCCTTGGCAACTGCTCCAGTAAGCATGGGATGCAGCTATTCTGGGTTTGTGGATGGGCCATGGAAGATCACTGCCTGCCAGCTAAGGAAAAATAGAACGTTAAAAAAACAAAACAAAACAAAAAAGAAACTGTGGCCATCTGCAAGGACTCAAATGTAACACATACCTCTCAAGGCAGTCTGGATAAACCCAAGTTAAACAGTGTAGTGGGACCCCATGGTAGGACAGGGAACCCACTGAGGCTGAATCCAATGTGAAGACTTGGAGCCCAACTGAGAGTGGGAGTCGGACATCATGCTGCCTTGACTGGTATTTCCCCTCTAAGTTTCTCCCCTGCCCAAAGCCAGTGGCGTAACTGTGTGTCTGCACACATGCAACAGGCATGCACACAGAAACATAGACTTTGATGGCAGATAAGGACCGCTTGGCCCACCTAGTCTGCCCATTTCCCTAACTACGGGATAAGCTGCAGATCTTAGCTAACCAACAGCCTACATCCTCCTACCCCCCCCCCACTAGAACTGCTTTATGTCTGTCCCATGAATTCTTGAATTCCTCCACTGTTTTGACCCCACAACCTCCTCAGGAAGGCAGCTGCATGCATCCACCACCCTCTCTGTGAGAAAAATACTTCTCCTCACATTGCCCTTAAGCCTTCCCCATCTTCAAATTGTGCCCCTTGTTCTTGCACACCTCTTTTCTGAAAGATGCTACCTCTCTTGGACTTTGTTGATTCCTTGAGGTACTAAATGTTTCTATCATGTCCTCCCTCTCCCTCCTTTCCTTGAGGGTATACATATTAAGCTCCTTTAGTCTCTCTTCATATGGCTTCTGGTGCAGACCCTGCACCATTTTAGATGCCCTCCTCTGGACAGCCTCCACCTTGTCTATGTCCTTTCGGAGATGGGGTCTCCAGAACTGCAAGCAGTATTCCAGATGGGGTCTCACCAACTGTCTATACAGAGGGATAACAACTTCCTGCTTTCTATTGGTAATGCCTCTCCCTATGCATCCTAGTATCCCCCCAGCCCTCCTTATTGCCTTCTCACATTGCATGCCTACCTTTAGGTCATCTGATATGACTACCCCTAGGTCCCTTTCCATTTCTGTTGTTGTTAGTACAGTCCACAGTGGCACGAAACATGTTGGGGGCATTTTACATTCTTTCAGGTAACACAGACAGTATGAAAGGTTTCTTATTAATATACTAACATATTAAAACGCCAGCAGGATAGGCCTAATGGTCTGTCGTGTCTGCTCGGTATACTAGTTATATTTTTCCGAAATAGGCAGCACTCACCCGAGACTGTAATCCAGCAGCAGCCAACTTCAAGAACAAAGCACGAACTAGAATTAATAGCCTCCGACCACAGTTTTATTAGTGCCAAGATATTCGTTACCTAGGCTCCTATCATTGAAGCAGATCCCTTTCCAGATACCCTCTGAGCTCCTTCTGTGACATATTGGGAGTTCTCCTTTGTACCTCCTGGGCCCCTCTTTTTCTGTGATACCTGCAGCACCCTTTTTTGAACCCCATTTCTGTTATTTCTTTGCCCTACTCCAGTTTGTGTCTGAACTGTTTGATCCTGCCTTGTCATTTTTTTTCCAGCCCCCAAATGTAGGGGAGCACTAGCTAGGTCCATGATGGTTCCTCTAGCCTTAGACCCCCCCCCGTAGTCAGTTTAAACATCTAATGTAAATGTCAAACTTCTGTCCTATTGCACTGACCCCTTCTTTAGCCAGGTGTAGTCGATCTCCCCTAAACAGCCTCCTTTCCCAGAGGTCTGCCCAGTCACCTACAAAGTGAAACTCTCTCCTGACACCACCCCTTCAGTCACCCACTAAACTCTTCTATTTCTTTCTCCCTGATTTTATTCTCTTCCTCATTCTGCCTCATACAGGGGGGACCTCGGAAAAAGCCAGGGAGGCATCATGCACTGCCCATCGGTACACCAGTCTCTAAAAGCTAAGCTTCACTGTTTCAACTGACTGGTAAACTGGCCCTGGAGCAGTGGTGATAGTAAACTGGCCCTGGAGCAGTGGTGAAAGTAAACTGACCCTCGAACAGTGGTGATAGTAAACTGATACTGGAGCAGTAGTGATAGTAAACTGACCCTGGAGCAGTGATGACAGTAAACTGATCCTCAGCAGTGGGAACAGTACACTGACCTCAAGAGTGGCAGTGATAGCAAACTGACCCTGGAGCAGTGGTAATAGTAAACCGACTCTGGAGTAGGGTAATAGTAAACTGACCCTTTATCCTGACACCACCCCTTTAGTCATCCATTAAACTCTTCTCTTTCTTTCTCCTTGATTTTGTTCTCTTTACCCATTCTGCCCCATACAGGGGTCCTCGGAAAAGGCCAGGGAAGTACCTTGCACTGCCCATCAGTCCCCCATTCTCTAAAAGCTAAGCTTCACTGTTTCAACTGGTTTGCCAGATCACTGGTTCCCACGTGAAGTACAGTAAACTGGCCCTGGAGCACTGGAGATAGTAAACTGGCCCCGGAGCACTGGGGATAGTAAACTGGCCCTGGAGCACTTGGGATAGTAAACTGGCCCTGGGGCACTGAGGACAGTAAACTGGCCCTGGAGCACTGAGGATAGTAAACTGGCCCTGGGGCACTGAGGATAGTAAACTGGCCCTGGAGCACTGAGGATAGTAAACTGGCCCTGGAGCACTGAGGATAGTAAACTGGCTATGGAGCACTCGGGATAGTAAACTGGCCCTGGGGCACTGAGGATAGTAAACTTGCCCTGGAGCACTGGGGATAGTAAACTGGTCACAGAGCAGTGGGGACAGTAAACTGACCCTGGACCAGTGAGAAACAGTAAACAGATCCTGGAGCATTGGGAACAGTAAACGGATCCTGGAACAGTAATAAACCTGGAGCAGGTTGAGTGTAAACTGATCTGGGAGAGGTGGGGACAGTAAAGTGTCCCTGGGGCGGTGGGGATAGTAAACGGAACTCTCAGAAAACAAATACGAACTCGGGGTTCAAATGTGGTGTGGGAACAGGGCAGCTAGCCCACACAAAACAACTACTGTCAGAAAGCAAAACACTCACACTCAAAGGAGCCCAAGTAAAACAAAAATAAGAAACAAAAAAGGCAGATGGTGTTCATGGGACAGTGTAAATCACATTACTGAATTTTATTCCTAAAGGGGCAACTCAGTCAATGCCCAATCACGTGACTGATATACTGAGCAAAATACAGATATACTGTGTAGATTATTGCTAAACATTTCACCTGCTTCATCTTCCTGTTGTACTGCATATGACGTGATCATGGTTCTCTCAAAGTGGTAAAACAAACAAGTTCAAAGGGGGGGGTTCTGCAGCTCGGCCCGCAAGCTTTGCTCTCTAAATTTTTCTGCTGCAGGTGTACACTGCTAGAGTTTAGACCACACATTATGCACCCTATCCCTGAACAAGAATCATTTCTAAATGCCGAAGTCTAGATTATGCTCATGTAGGACATGTGAGAATTTACCTCCACAGATATTCCTCGTGCGCTGGGCCCCATGGCGACGGTCCCCACTTTCACCAGGAAGTCGCAGTACTGGTACCTCGTTCCACGAGTCTCCATCTTGTTGCTCTTGGCATTCTGGAAAAAGCCTTTCAGCTTGATCATGAGGACGTCAAAGTTGCTGTCGGCCACCAGGCAGAGTCCACTCTCGAAAAGAGCAAAGCAGCTGGCCGGATACTCAGAGTTGTGCATCACGTACATCAATTTGCTAGACTGCCCTGAAATAGAAGAGGAGAGATTTAGAAGCAAGTCATTCACATCTGTGTCTACAGGAGACGTACCAACTGAAGGTAACCGTATCATCTGCTTGTGTTCCCACCTGCTCCATGAGTTAAATGACAGACTTATTTTCTACCCGCCTACCCCATCCCAGCAATCTGGATCACTGCGGCTGCCTTCACAGCAGACACCACTGCTGCACTGTGATCTTCAAAAAGGGGTGAAGGAAGACTGCGAATGCAGGGCCAGCTGGGACCACAGTGATGGACCCACTATGGGACAGACAAATGTTATAATTCCTACTAACTTTACTTTCAGCTTTCTTGTATTATCTTTTTTTCCCACCACGACTTTGCAGCCATGCCAGCCTCTCCTTCTGGTGAGCCAACGCTGTATCTGACCCGTCCCTCTATTCCACCCAGGTCCACTGCTCTCAGGCGGCAGCGATCCCAGGGAAACCGGCGTAACCCTTCGCTGGGTGGATCCCCCTCCTCCGAGAGGGAAGGCACCAGCCAGAGGGGACGCAGACCAGCCAACTTCTTTGGCCCAGAGGGTGCTGCTGAAGCGGAAGGCTTCAGGGGCATTGACGGGCTTGGTGAGCTAGGCAGCTGTCATCCGGCGTGACGTGGAGCATTTTCACGTTTTTCTGGTTGACGTCCCTACGCTGTCATGCAGTGCTCCTGGTCTCCACCAGAAGTCGCTGCTGACTGACGTCTTCCCTAGCCCACCCCCGAGAGAGGAGAGCAGTCCCTGAGGACGCGCAATCCTCTCCCATTCCAGCCAGCCCCCGGCAGCCTGAGTCCGTTCGCGAACTCGGGTCGCTGGCGTGGGTCCGGGTAAGACGCCTGCGCCTCAACCCTCTACACCACCGGGCCGGCTACTTTCAGCTTTCTAATGCTTTACATAGGAATATTGGGATTCCGAAAAAAAAAAAATTTTCTTCAAAAACTAGTACAAATCAGCATTTTTTTGCACTAAAAATGTGATGCCAAGTGTGGCTGCAAATCGGGTGCAGTTTGTTTTAATCCTGGTTTTCGTTTTTTGTGGAAAAAGGGTGTCCATAGAATATTTTATTTATTTTACTTCAAAAAGGTTTACCCAGAAGGGCATTGGAGCTGGTAACAGCTTGTTTCCAGATGTACCCTGGGGAAAGGGAAAATAAGGAGCAGACAGTGTATCAGTAACAGCAACACAGTAAAGCGCATAGTAAATAGAAAACAATGGATGGGCAACCATACACATTGAGCCTGTGTTGCCACAGAGTGGTTCTGATTACATCCCTGACCTCACGAGTGAAGAATCCCAAGGTGGCAACAAAGGCTTGTTGAATAACAGGTTGCTTAGCCACTATATTTTTAACTTTGTTTATTCATTCCTTTAAATAAACAGACAAAGTAATACACTTGATTCAGAGTACGGAAAGTTTACAGTAATGTAACCCCTCACCCCTGCCTTTTTGCGAAACGACAGGTGGCATGCTGTTGACGCTGACAGCAGTACCTGGTGGGGACTGAGTTCGGGGAGGATGAGGTTACTCGGCACAGGGGACCTAGGTTTGGCTACTCGGCACAGGGGCACCCAAGTAAATCCAAACACAGGAAGCAATAACTAATGTCCAGAACCAGGAATGGGATTCTACAGTGTGGCTTTTATTCACATCCAAGCTGAACAAACAAAGCATAGACGGACCCCCATGGGGCTACATTCCTGGTAATGCAGATTAGAGACAACAGAACACTTCTTCACATTTCCAGCCCTCAGGCTTTGAACCCACCAGGCACACAGCCGGACTTGCATGCAGCTTTGGGTACACAGCCCGACTTGTACACTACTTGGGTTTCCCCACTGGCCCGCCTCCCCCGCCAGCCACTTGATCCACGGTCCATTTTGGGAAATGAACTAGTTTTCCAATTGGTGGCTCCCCAAACCACCTTAGAGCCTTCAACTCCTAGAGGGAATTTTCCTTCCAATCCCACGTCTGGGTACTTCCCTCATCACTGGCCAAGTGCATGAGGCAAAGTAGAAATCCACAGAGCAAATCCGTAGAGGTAGACCTGGTCACTAAAGATGGGGGGTCTCCCACCTCCAGCTCCCACAACCCATACCCGGCCATTTCTCTAGAAACTAAACAACTCTTTTTCAGAAAGCTTGGCAATGTGGATTACTGGGTAGACGTATGTCACATCTCCTCTACATGTCTTGACTTCCACTATGTGCTGGACTTGAACATACTTTTACTTTTGGCTAAGCCTATTACTCTAGGCCTCCCACTACTTCAGTAGTCCAATCCCAACTATCACACAAGTCCCAGGGTGAAAACATGGGCCCTTTAGAAAGAGCAGAGACTCACCCTCCAGTTGCAGGTGCCCCACAGGCGAATCACGAAATTGGACCAAATAAGGCAGTTTCTCCACTAGCAGAAAAACCAGGGGGTTTCCCCTGAAATATGCAGGACAACCTTTCCTGCCCCATCCCCTGAGGGATGGGGCACTGAGACCCGATTCAGCGGTCTCCACCACTTTAAAACTATCTTCTGTGTCTCTCTTTAGGTAGAAACACACACCTCTTTCCTAAATGTAGCCCTATGTCAGGGCTGAGGCTCCACGAGCCTACATAGAGCTGCTGTGCTCCTTTCACAGCAAGCTCCCAACTCCAACTGACCTCAGACTACTGTTCAAACCTCCCAACATTCTATTCCAACTCCCTGCTGCAGATTCCATTGTGGCTCATGCAGCTGCGACAGTTCTATGGTGATGTCATCCCCCAGTCTCAGCTGAGACTGAGAACAGAGTGAGACAGTGTGAAACCCATTTAACTGGAGTTTCACAAGCTGCCTTCCCTGCCTACCACTAGGTCTTACTGGGATTCTAGTAATCCTGGGTAACAAGGGGGGGTACAGTAAGTAATGTTACAGTAGAAAAACTGTACTTCCTCACTCTCATGTTACAACATGTGAGGGTATTCTGACAATGTAAGAGTCCTGATGTGTCCAGTTTGGGTCATATGCAACTAGACCATGGATGACTGACAAGAGAGGGGGCCAGCGAGTTAGGGAAGAAGTTTGATGTCTATATCAGACAGTTTGACTGCCGGGAAGTATGGGTCTAGGGTAACCATGGTGGATGGTGAGCAGAAGGGGATCCTAGATAGTATTCCCCCACATCCACGGGACTGTAGCAGCAAAGAGGGTACAAAGACAGCAGTAGTGTTTACAGGACCAAGGGAATGGGCAGTAGTGATGGATAAAACAAAGGGAAAAAGCCCCAACAAGAGTGGGAGAAAACATGGAAAACAGAAGTGCAGTAGCAAAGTAAGAGCAGCAGTCAAATGGAAGAGGGTATGACTTAATGCCAGGAGCCTAGGTAAAAAACTCAGCGAGTTCCAGGCTCTGATTGCAGACACTGAGGTGGACCTTGTGGCCATTACGAAACTGTGTGCCACAAATAATCATGACTGGGAGATGACGGTCCCTGGGTATTCACTATTCAGGAGGGATAGAGGAACTGGTAGTGGGGGAGGAGTTGCCCTTTTTGTCAAGGAAGGCATCGAGGTGGTAGAAGATGGGTGCATTATGCATAGCAGTGGTGAGGCTGAGCCAGTATGGGTGCAACTCACAGCTGCCTCTGGCAGGAAAGTACACCAGGGCAACTTGGGCAAGGGGAGGAAAGGGACAGAGAACTCACAGAGGAACTTGAAAGAGGGGTAGCAAAGGAGTAGTGGTGTTAAGAGACCTGAACCTGCCAGACTTCGTCTGGGAGGTCCCAGTGGCCAAGAGCACCAGGAGTCAGGCCTTGCTGGATGCCTTCCAAGACTGTCTACTGGTGCAGCTAGTTAAGGAACCCACCAGGCAGACCACAGTCCTCGATGTGGTGCTCACCAACTCAGAGATGGAGGGAGTAGGGGAGCCGCTGGGGAACAGCGACTGTAACTCTGTTTGGTTTGAAAGCCACAACTGAGAACGGAAGTCCTTAACTTTAGAAGGGCTGACTTCGATAGGCTGAGGGAACTGGTCAGGAATAAGTTAGTAGGGGTGGAGGAGAGATGGAGGGTAATTAAGAGGGCCATCCTCGAGGCATCTAAAGTATTCATAAGAACAATAACAAAGAAAAATAGGTTTAAAAGTCCACCATGATTCAGGGAAGCAGTAAGGCCAAAAAGAAGGCCTTCTATAAATACAAGAAAAAGCAGGGGAGGGGGGGTTAAATGGGATTACCTGCAGAAAAATAGGGAGGCAAAGAGAGCCGTTATTGGAGGCCAAAGCAGACACAGAGCTGCACATCACAGAGGGAGTCAGGAATGGAGAAAAACAGTTTTTCAGATATATTGGTGAAAAAAATGAAAAAGGATGGGGGAATTGTAAGGCTAGATGAAGAGGGTAGGGTGATGAAGGGGTTAGGGGGATAGAGGAGGATGGGCAAAAGGCCACCATCCAACATGGCTACTTTTGCTCAGTTTTCAATAAGGAAGACAACAGTGGGTCCATGCCAGAAAGAGGCATCAAAGTGGCCACTAAGGAAATCCCAGAAATGAGTCAGCCAAATGAGTCAGCCATTGTTTACTAGTGAAAGGGTTCTGAAAGGGCTGGCTGCCGTTAAGACAGATAAAGGCACCAGGACCAGATGGGTTGCATTCAAGGATACTTAGGGAATTAGCCACGGAGCTGGCTGAACCACTGGTATGTCTGTTCAACAGTTCACTTTAGGTCTGGGGAAGTTCCAAGGGATTGGAAGGTGGCAGATATTGTACCGCTTCATAAAGAGGGGATAAGGAGCAACCAGGGAACTACAGGCCTGTCAGTCTAACCTCTATAGTACGGAAGCTGATGGAGTCACTGATCAAAGAGAACATCATAGAGTACCTGGAGAGCTACAGGCTCCAGGATGGTAAACAGCATGGTTTCATGGCAGGAAGATCTTATCAGACTAACATAGCCACATAACAATGTCAACCATGTCTGTACTATGCCTATTTACCATTACCAACCTTTGTATGTATGTTTCCCCTTCCTCTGACGTGGAACCTTTATAAATGAGTAGCTCCTACTCAACGGTACTTGTAATCCTAGAGATTAATAAATAAATAAATAAATAACCTGATAGTTTTCTTTAACTGGGTGACAAAGGCATTAAGACAAGGGCCACACTGTGGATATGCTCTATTCTGATTTCAGCAAGGCTTTTGACTCAGTACCTCACAAACGATTGCTAAAGAAAATGGAAAACCTGGGTGCAGCTAAACCCATAGTGAACTGGGTGGGTAACTGGCTAGAGCGGAGGCAGCAGAGGGTGGTGGTCATGGGGTTAAATCAGAGGACAGGGAGGTTATGAGCGGGTTACACAGGGACTGGTCCCAGGTCCGGTTCTCTTCAACATGTTCCATTAGTGGCACCGGAGAAGGAATCCAGGGCAGCTTGTGTCTCCTTGCAAATGACACAAAACTTTATGAAGCAAGAGGCTACAAATGTTCATCTTCTCAGAGCCTATTTAAGCCGGCAAGTGGGCTGATCGCAGGGCGGCTGAATCCCGAACTCGACTGGAGGACTCAAGACGGTGAGGACGTTCTGGGTGCAACCTGAAGAGCTACTCAGGACTTTGGACTTTCACTAAACTATAGCTTAACATATTAAGCTAACTGGTATTGTTTTTTTCCACTGTTTAAATCCCCATTACCCGATTGCTATTCTAAAAGCTTCTATAATTATAACTATATTGTGCACCTTGGTTGTGGGATGTTTTCTCTGCACAATAGAGTAACTACTACTTTCTACATGGGAAGTCTCTTTAGGGCTACAGATAAATGTTTTTTACGTTTATTCTTAGAAGTTGGGGATTTGGGAGCAGGAAGGGACATATTATTTTTGATTGTAGATGTAGAAATGATTCTGCTGTAAGATCATTATAAAGAAGTGTGCTTTTTTTAATTAAGATTTAATACATGGCATTAATAGTCCCGTTGTGGACGCTGATATTATTGGAACTGGAATTGCTGGACAATCCTATGACATCAGGAACAGCCATGTAGCTCACGGACTCATTAAAAAAAAGCACAATATGGATTTAATCTAGGAGAAAAGTTAATTTAGATTCCCCTTAATGATGTATCACTATCTAGCAAATACATAAGTATCCTTGGATTAAGGGAGTTTTTGCTCCCAATAGTTACTCTAATTGATGGTCTGTGTGCTGTATGCTATATTTGCGTCATGTCTATGACAAATGAATAAAAATAAAGCATTAAAAAACCCACATGGGGGCGCTAGAGAGCCAAGCACTGGACAGGCTGCGTTTAGCATCAGCTCCTGCAATCTTATGATATATTTTACTGCATAAATCGTCTAACTTGAACTTTAAACTTAAAACTCATAACAGATTTAAATTCGGTAGATCCTGGTGAATTGATTGCTACCAAATTTGAAGATGGGATGCCGAAGGGAGCCGTGAGAGGACAGCTTCCTAAATCTACATCGACCTCTGTGCAACAACTGGGTCCAAGCCAGGCCACTACATCCCCAGAGCCACCACCCTGGGAAAGGGTAATAAAAGTGGTGGGAGACAGTGATAAAAAAGTAGAAAATATCCTGGAACGCTTAGGTATGCAGGATACCAAAATAGAGTCTGCCGTTAGCACCGCTAAGGAAGCGGATGACCGCTCCATGAGAACGCAGGCAGCGGTGGCCCAATTAACGACTGAAAATTCCCACCTTTGGTCCTGTTTGGAAATGTTGGAGAATTCAGCCAGGGCTACGTATCTCCACATGGTTGCCCTTCCGGAAGGCACGGAGGGAGAGAATCTTTTATCCTTTTTTGCAACACTGGTTGGTGGATACGGTTCCAGAAGATGTCGAAATGGACTTTACGGATATAAAAAAAGGCTTATCGGGTGACTTTTAGAACCCACAAGCTGAACCCAGAAACTTCACGCACCATCCTTATAGTAACTGCTAGTATAGAGATGAGGGATCGGTTACTGAACTGGGCCAGGCTCCACCACCCACTCCAATATGAAGGGATGGACATAAGACTATTCCCAGATTGGTCTTTTGCGACTAGGAGCCGAAGAAAATCGTCTGAACCACTCAGACAGCAGTTGAGGGCTTTGGGGGTGGCCCACTTCCTTCTTGCACCGGCAAGACTCCGGATCATTTACGGTGGGAGAATGTTCCAATTTACAGACCCAAAAGAAGCTAAAAAAGGAAAAAAGGTGGACAAGATAGCAGACGAGTTTCGAGTAGCAACACCAGATCTCAGCGTTGAGGATGCCAATTCAGAGACTCACTCATAAGCAATACTTTCTTGCATCCATGAGCTGAAACGCCATTATAGGTAGCGAGATTTACCTTCTCAAACTTGCAGCTAAGGCTCTGAGCCTTATAGCACGTTTTATCTGCAGACTGCATCTGTGACTGCATAATCCTTAAGATCGAGGTCTAGAAGCAAGATTTTGGTTGTTTGCTTTGGACCTGATGTTCTATGAGTTGAAGTTTATACAGTTTGCATGGATTTATAATACATTAATAACGAAGTTAACATGCACTCTATATAGAGTTACACTATTTTTGAAATGTGTCTTCCTCCTTATTGCTGTCTATTTGTTTAGACGAAGTCTTCATCATGCAGCACTATTTTTCATTAACAGGAGATACATGGATTCATTGTTTTAAAGAGGCACACAAATTACCATCTTATTTCTGATCTAATAGATGGAAACATTAATATATTACAAAACGTTTAAGTTGTCATTATATCTACCAGACATAAGATTGCAGGAATGTTGATAGCAAGACAATTTCTCCCTTATCATAACACTATTCAGTGGAACCAGTGACTTACGTATGGTCACTTTAGATGTATGATGTATGTCCTATGAGTAGTTTTGTTCCATTAGTCATGGCTTGGTGAGCAAATCTGTATTCTGATTAAGAAGTTTTATTCATTTATACTGATTACCCCAAATGATGTACCTAATGTAATAAATCACCAAATCCGGGTGCTAACATGATACTGTATCATTTTCTTTCATCAGAGATTTATTCCTGTATGTAATGCTGTTTTTGCAGTGTTTTACACACAAGAAAACCAATAAAGAGACAAAAACAAACAAACAAACAAAAAAAAAACTCCTGTTGCAGAATACAAACTTTAAACTGGTAAAAACAAGTTGTAAAGGGGTCCATATTTGTAATCCAGAAGAATGGGTGGCCAGGTGGCCTCCATAGATCTTCTGCCTGGGCATCTCACACTTGCACAGTCTTGCCAAGGACCTTTCCATCAGTCCCTTGCACAGTAAATGTTTTGCCCAGTTGCAGGGCTGAACCCTGGAGTTTTTTCAAGGTTCTAAGCCTCAAATTGATACCTCGGGTGCAGGGTGCTAGAACAGGCTGGATAGATGCAGTTGCTCTTTGCTGAGATGCAGGCTTCCATAGGCTGGCCGGTGGTTTCTCTCTGGCTTTACTTCTCTGTCACTCTTGCTGTCTCTCTCAGAGGCTCAGAACCTGGACCAAGGCAAGGGCCTTCTCAAACTGCAGACACTGTAAGAGCTTATCCCCCAAAGCAGAAATGTCAGCTGTGGGTCAGGAAAACCCCAGCTCCAAACCTGCCTTCAAACTGTAGTTTTGTTTAAAATTTCTTTTCTTCACTTAAGTACTTTCACTGGGATCCCAAACACTTTCAGTCTGCCAGGCCTGCAGTACCTGGACAGAGGCACAATGGCCTACACCTTGACACACCGTCACTCACTTGGCTGTCTGAACTGGCCACAATCTCTGAGAACAGCCTCTTTTATCTGGAGTGAAACTCGATGTCTAATTGGTCAGGCTTCTTGGCAAGCAAAGTCTTGGACACATTCCGGCCCCTAATTGGCTACAACTCGCTGGCAAATCTGGTCCCGCCCTCTGACCCCTTCCATGTTGCTTTGCAAGGCTGTGTAGTCATGGGGCCGCCATATCTGTTTACAGTCTGTGCCCTGCTTTGGCAGCTTGCTGCCATTTCATTTGCAGTTTCCCAGTGTTGTTTTCAGCATGTCTTGGCCCCATTTACTGTCCTGGGCCAGGGATGCGATTATTAGGCTGGGCACTGGGCCCATTTCACTGTTGGATATTGTGGTATGGGAGGTAGCCATCCACGCCGTTCTCCCTGCTGGTGCGCATGTACACTGTGTGTTTTTTTCCAGTTCCCAACCCACTGCCTGGTCAGGCCCAGGAAACTATTTGGAGAGTGTCCCTCGGTTCGTCTTACTTTCAATCATGACTTGAACCACTGTAAAGACCTGTGCTTTGTAATATTGTCTCCTTGACTTAGAACCTTTGCAAAGGAGCCTCGCGGCTCAAAGGCTGTAATCCGAAACTGAAATAAATCCCAGCTCCACTGCCTAACCTCCGTTGAGGAGATTGCACGGCCTGGAAGAGCTCTCGCTCTGACCCGATGCTGCCATCCGTACGTGGCAGCGCAACCACTACTGGCTGCGGCTCTCCTGCTCCCCAACCCACTCCGGTCTCAGCCCCCATGCCACAATTTTGGAGCCGAGATTGCAGATGATGATGGGCGGTACCAGCTGTGACAATGGCAAGTGCAGCCCTGGTTTAAATTCCACCATGGCTCCTGGATGAACATTTGCTGGCCCTGCTGGTCCCCACCTTGGCAGTCCTGGGGGTATACTGCTGCTTCATCGATATTACAGTGACTGGTTGTTTACCGCAACAAAATGACAGGTCACTGTGGGTCTCTGTAATGGTCACGCTACAGTAGAGGGGCCCCCAGCACAGCTTCTCCGGGTCTTGCACCCCCTCCCCATGTACTTCTTGATCTCTCTTTAGCCTTTGACACCGTGGACCACGGGGTACTTCTTGAGTGCCTGAGAGTCATCTGTGGCCTGTCCAGTACAGTTCTCAGATGGTTTATGTCCTACCTCACTGGCAGAACTCAGAAAGTGGTATCGGAGATTTTTTCCTCTGAGCCATTCTCTCTGCCATGTGGGGTCCCTCAGGGCTCAGTGTTGTCCCCCATGTTATTCGCAGTGTATATCCTGCCCCTCGGAGACATTGTAAGATGGTATGGGCTGAGGTTTCACTGCTACGCTGCTACGCTAATGATACCCAGTTCTACCTATCTTTTGCACCTGACCAGGATAGTGCGTGCTCGGTATTTAACAACTGCCTTGCTGAAATCCAGAACTGGATAAGTTCCAGCTGGTTGAAGTTGAATTCTGGAAAGACTGAGGTGATGGTGTTGGATCCTGGTCACCGGACAGAGGGGTTGGGGGCTGGCCAACCCACCGGATTTGTCTAGGGGGTATCCAGCTTCTTTCCCCTGAAAGAATGCGTAACCTGGCGGTGATTCTTGATGAAGGGCTGACACTGCATTCGCAGGTGCTGGCAGTCGTCAAGTCCTCTTTTTACCACCCGAGGAACATTGCCAGGGTTAAGCACCTTGTTCCATCTGGCGACCTTTCAACGTTGATCCACGCCTTCATGACCTCGCGCCTTGACTAATTCAACTCCCTTTATCTAGGGTTTCCAGGGGTTGATATCCACCTGCTTGCAGCTCGTGCAGAATGCTGTGGCCCGGCTGTTGATGGGGACCCCACGTGTGAGTCACATCATACCAGTGCTGTGCGACCTGCACTGGCTACTTATTCAGTGGCGGATCACCTTCAAGGTCGGGCTTCTGACCTACAAGGCCCTCCACGGACTGGGCCTGGACTATCTGAAAGAGCTCCTGATTCCTTACTGCTTCAGATGACCAGTCCGCTCAGCTGACGAGCGGTTGCTAGAGATTCCCAGGGTGAGTCTTAAGTCATCCGGGGCCCGTGCGTTTATGTATGTGGCACCAGCCCTGTGGAATTCTCTACCCCATCAGATACGTGAGTGCATGACCATGGAGGGCTTTAAGAAAGCCCTGAAGATGCAAATCTGGCATAAAGCATACCCAGACTGATCATTTTATTTTATCTACTCTGTTATTCTGGTTGTGTCTTTTATTGTTTTATCCGCATATTTATTGTTCAGCGCCTTGACATTTGAAAGGCGCTTTATAAATAGAGTTTATTATTATTATTATCATCCCAAAACACCTCCACCATGGAGGTGATTATATCAAAATCTGGGGGAGCCTGGCTACACTTCGTTCCCAATGACCTAATGCTGACCGCCAATGCGTCAACATTTCACCATAGCTGTAAAGCCAGTCGGCAGGTTTTCTGTCGAATCGGCGTGTGGAACTGTCCTGGGGTACTGGAGGGTGAAGGCTGAGCTCTGGCACCTGAACAGGCGGTTCGGGTAAGCCCCACTTTGTGAGAGGGAACTTACATACATACCATCAACAGATATCAAATTAACGTAAAATGTTAGGGCAGAAGATTCTTACATTTTTGGCAAAGGTATTATTAGCATGTAAGAAAAAATTACTCACCTGTAGTAATCTTGTTTCTTCCAAAGGGATCCACTAATATTATTACTCTTGCAGTTCTCCTTTAAGACAGGACTGCCCCAGAGAGAACAGAATGCTACGCTACTCGTGGAATGTTTAGCTCATGCATCTATTTGCCAATTGCCTACATTCTACCTCAGATTTCTTAGAAGCCTGCAAAGAGGTCATAACAACATGTGAAATATAATTAAATAACCATAAAATAATTTTACATGCCCAACCGGGCCATTTCAAAAGAGTAGCCAAGGGCTAATAGAAGCAAAAGTCCCCTTTTCTGAAGTCAGATATGCCCTAAGAAAAGAACCTACAAGCGATGGGTATTACCAGAAGGTGCCAGCAGGTGGCATACCACTCCAACTGTGTATTTTATCAGCTGTGGAGAGCATTTTTCTAGTTATTGACCCTGAAGGGGAGAACAAGGGCAGGGAGTAATATTATTAGTGGATCCCTCTGGAAGATACAAGATTACTACAGGTGAGTAATTTTTTCTTCTACCCCCAGGAATCCACTAATATTGTTACTCTTGCAGACTATGCAGCAGTACCTCTAGGAGGTGGGCAGAATCTATTTAGGAAAAAGACTCTGCAGAACAGCTTTGCCAAAACTGGTATCACTCCTAGACTGAGTATCCAGGCTATAGAGTTTAGTGACAGTGTGGACTGACCTCCAGATAGCTGCATTACATATTTCCAATAGAGGTACCTCTCGGGCAGCTGCAATAGTGGCAGCTGTGCCTCTTGTAGAGTGGGCTCTAAGACCAAAAGTAGGAACCTTGCCTGCTTTTGAGTAACAAAACTGAATACACTGGACTATCCATCAAGATAAAGTCCTTTTCGAAGCAGGAGTACCTTTATCTATTTCCCCATAGGTGAGGAAAGTACAGTTATGTAAGAACTTACTGTAACAGTAGATCTTCGAGACAGGCTCTTGCAGTAGATAATTACATATAGGACTGACGCCGGCCGGCGGCAGGACCCCACGGAAAAATTTCTAGCTAGCAGTCCCTGGCGAGGACTGCCCCATGTCAGGTGACGGCGTCATGCGACGTCGGTATAAAGGGGCGGTCCCAGACGCCCGCCTTCCAGTTCTTTCCCGCCACAGGCCAAAAGAGGTCGGACGCGAGAGAAGCGGATATTTCTCTATATGGAAAAGGAGCTGAAAAAGCCTAGGGGGATGGAGGGCGGGAAGGTATTACCTACTGCAAGAGCCTCTCTCGAAGATCTACTGTTACGGTAAGTTCTTATGTAACTGTACTATCTTACTTCAAGAGGGCTCTTGCAGTAGGTAATTACATATAGGACTGAATCCCAAGCAGTCTGGAACAAATAAAAGGCACCGGGAGGAGGAAATTACTCCAGAAGATAGCAGTAGCCATGCAAGCCTCAAGATAGGAGGCCTTGCAAAACAGCTAACCCGAAGCCTGCTCTACGCCGAGAGGCAATGTCCAAACTGTAGTGTTTCATAAAGGTATGGACCGAAGTCCAAGTGGTGGCAGCACAGATGTCTGCCACAGACACATTCTTGAAACAAGCCGCAGAGGCTGCTACTCCTCGGGTGGAGTGACCTCTGACTTGACCCGGAAGGGTCTTGTTGTACTTGTCATAACAGAAAGTGATGCAATGAGCCAACCACTTTGACAGGAATTGCTTGGAAACAGCACTGCCTTCCCTTTTGTGAGCAAAAGAGACGAACAACTGATCAGTCTTTCTGAGATCCTTTGTCCTGTTGGTGTAGTATCTCAGAATCCGGTGAACATCCATGGTATGGAGTAAATATTCCCCTTGGTTGGAGTACTGCGTGAAAAAGGCAGGTAACTCTATGGACTGATTTAAGGTAGACTCTGCTACTACTTTAGGTAGAAACTTAGGATTCGTGCGAAGAGCAACTCGTTCTTTGTGAAAAATCAAGTAGGGGATTTTACACATAAGGGCCTGGAGCTCGGAAATTCGTCGAGCCGAAGTGATGGCCACCAAGAAGAGCGTCTTCCACAAAAGAAACTTCAGATCTGCAGAAGCTGCAGGTTCGAAGGAAGGAAGAGTAAGTTTCTCGAGAACAAAGTTCAAGTCCCAAGGGTGAGCAGGAGTTTGGATGGGGGGCCTCAGATGAAGGACCCCTCTGAGAAAGGTCTTAGAGACCTCCAGTTGGGCAAAAGCTTTATCTGTGAAAGGAGCATGGTATGCTGAGATAGCAGCCATGTGCACCTTCAAGGAGGAATGGCTGAGACCCAGGCCGAAGAGATGATGTAAGTATTCCAGCAGAACAGCCGCTGAACAGGAGAATGGCTCCACGTTCCTAGAGGCGGCCCAAATAGAGAATCTCTTCCACTTCATGGCATAAGTGGACCTAGTGGAGGGTTTTCTAGCCTCCACCAAAATCTCCGCGCTACTTTTGGAGAGACTCGAAAACGGGATTGAGCTAGGTCTGCAGGAGCCATGCATGAAGTTGAAGGGACTTGTTGAGACCTGGATGGACCAGGGTCCCCTGATCCCGGGTCAGCAAACCCTCAAGATAAAGGAAGAGGAAGAACCAGATTTGCCTGGGCCAGAAAGGAGCGATCAGAATCATTCTCGCTCCTTCTGTGGCTAGTTTCTGCAAAATTCTTGGGATCAGAGGAATTGGGGGAAAAGCATAGACGAATCTGTCCTTCCAGTCTAGAGACAGAGCGTCGCTCCAGAAAGCGCCTCGCTTTGGAACGAGCGAGCAAAAACTGGGAAGTTTTGCGCTTTGGGGGGAGGTGAAAAGGTCTACCTGCAGAGTCCCCCAATGCTGAAAGATGTCGTCGAGCACCTTTTGATCCAATTCCCACTCGTGTGCCTGGGCAGAGGAGCGGCTTAGTTTGTCTGCCAGGGTGTTGTCGACTCCTGGCACATGAATCGCCGTGAGGTGAAGGTTGTGATGAGTTGCCCAATCCCAAACCCTCATAGCTTCCCTGCATAGAGGGTAGGAACGAGTTCCTCCCTGCTTGTTGATGTACCACACTACGCACATGTTGTCCGTCTGGATGGCTAGGTGGCCGGGAAGAATGTATTGGTGAAGGGCTTGGAGAACGTATAGCACAGCTCGAAGCTCAAGCACATTGATGTGGAGAGCTAGTTCCAGTCTGGACCATTAACCCTGGGTCCGATGAGAGCCTAGATGGGCTCCCCAACCTTCGCCTGAAGCGTCTGTGGTCAGAGTCTGGGAGGGGGGAGGATGAAAGAAGAGGACCCCCAGAAATAGGTTCTCTTGAACCATCCACCATTGCAAGTCCCTTGCCATCGGTGAGGAGATCAGAACTAGTTGATCTAGGTCGTCTACAAGTTGATCCCACTGGGAGCGAAGAGTCCACTGAGAGATCCTCATGTGGAGTCGAGCTCGGGGGACCATCAGAATAGCGGCCACCATGAGCCCCAGAAGACGGAGGACCAACCTCGCCGGAACCCTCCTGCTTTCTGATAGCAGGGAAATCTGGGATTGAAGAGAGGCCGCCCTGTCTGGAGGCAGGAAGGCCTTGCTCACCATCGTATAAGGATAGCCCCGATGAACTGTAGCCTCTGGGAGGGGTCCAGATGGGACTTGGAATGGTTGATGGTAATACCCAGGCCAGTAAAAACCTGCTGGGTGAGGGAGAGAAAATGCAGGAGTTCTTCCCTGGACGAGACCGCCAGGAGCCAGTCGTCCAGGTAGAGGAACACCTGTACTCCCATTGTACGCAGGTGGGCCGCTACCACAGCCAGGCATATGGTAAATACTCGGGGTGCCAAGGAAAGACCAAAAGGGAGCACCCTGAATTGGTAGTGGTCCCCCTGAAACATAAGCGAAGATACTTGCAGTGAGAAAGGCGAATGGGAATGTGCAGATAGGCATCCTGCATATCCAGCGCACAAAGCCATTGACCCGGCCGAAGAAGGGGCAGAAGGCTCTGCAGAGAGAGCACCCTGAACCTTTTGTATTCCACATAAAGGTTCAAGGAGCTGAGATCTAGAATGGGTCTGAGATCTCCCGTCTTCTTTGGGACCAGGAAGAAATGAGAATAGTAACCCGTCCCTCGAAGATGAAGGGGACGGGTCCTATCGCCTGCTTCGCGAGAAGGGCCGAGATTTCTTCCTGGACCAAGGGAAGATGGTCTCTGGAGTATGATGACTTCGGAGGAGGGTGGCGGGGTGGTTTCTGAAGAAACTCTATGGAGTTACCTTGCGCTATAAGCTGGAGCACCCAAGAATCCATGATTATCCTCTCCCAACCTGGAAGGTGGAGGGAAAATCTCCCTCCTAATGGTTCCTCCGGTGAATCCGGAGGCGGTGGGAGAGGGAAGGAGTCAGGTGGTGTGGGGCAGTGCCGCAGCTGAGGCACCCGCTGCTTTTTTGGGCAGAGGGGGCCTGGCAGCTCCGGGGGCCTGACGTTTAATGGCCCGCCTTCCTTGGGGTTTCGCTTGTGGCCGAGTCCGTCTGCGAAAAGGACGGCGCTGCTGGGAATGGGGACGGTACATGGAATCCACGGATTTCAGGGCCGTCCCCTTCTCTTGCAAGTCGGTGATGATGTCTTTGACATCACCTCCGAAAAGCACCGACCCCCTGAAAGGTGCCTCTTGAATGGCGGATTGCACCTCCAGGTCAAACCTGACACGCGGAGCCAGGCATGACGCCGTAGACTTACGGTGAAAGCGGAGCTCCACCCGGCATTGTCCACTGCATCGTATGTCACCCGTAAAATGTGGCGACTGGCCGAACGAGCAGAGCGGACCAGATCTGCTAGCTCCTGTTTGACTTGGGAGTCAGGTAAGGAGTCTAGTTTAGATTCCGCCTGGGTAAGGATGGCCTTCTGGTAATCCCCCATGTGGGCGACGTAATTCAGGGCCCGAATTCCCAGTGTGGAAGAGGCGTAAATCTTTCTTCCATACTGGTCCAGGAGGCGAGATTCCTTATCCAGAGGAGACGAGCTGAGATGCTTTGGATGTGCCGACCGGCCATGAGCGGCGCTAATCACAACTGAATCTGCACGAAGGTGAGAGTCAAGATAGTCTACACCCTCGGGAGCTTGGTATAGCCTGTTGGACTTCCTGGGAAGTGGGGCTAACGCCGACGGTTGTTTCCAAATCGTGGTAACAAGGTGGGCGTGAGGCTCGATCCAGGGTGGCACTAAAGTTGCAGCTGTCACGGGCAGGTCCAGATGCTCGGCAAGTTTGAGACACTGGGGATCTGGTTCCAAAGAGCGCCACTGGTCGATTTCCTGGATTTTTCTAAGCAACTCCGTGAAGGATGGAGACTTCGGAGGAGTCCTCGGCCGGGGCTTAGATGGAGAGCGGGGTTCCTCGTCTCTCTCGGAACATCCTTCGGAAGAATCCGAGAGGGAAGAAGAAGTAGAAGAAGAATAGGACTCCCTCACACGACTAGGAGGAGGAACGGGTTCCTTGGGTGGTACCCTTGAGCGCGTATCCTGCCCCTCTCTGGATCCAGAGGGAAGAGCCCTGGAGTCTGAAGGCGGTGAGGGAGTGCGCCGCCTCGGATGTACGGGAGCCGGGGGTGGCACCGTCATCGTAAGGCAGCTCTCCACCTCCTTGGTGAGCTGAGCCTTGGCCTCAACCCACCAAGAGGCCAGAGTCTTCTGCAGATCCACCGGCGGCCGGGGGGGGGCGGTGGAGGTGGAGGAGGGAAAGTGTACGGGCTGTACCCGTAAGGCGAGTATCCATAACCCGGCTGCGGGAAACCCGGCGTCGGGTAGTGCGGCGTCGGAGGGAACGGCGTCGGGTACTGCGGCGCTGGATACTGCGGTCCCGAGTACGACAGCGTTGCATAAGACGGTGGGTACCCGGGAGCCAGGGGAGCTGTCAGAGCAGATGGCCCGGTCAGTGGCCCCACAGGCGGATCCACGTTAATGGGCCCGGGGAGCGGAGGGCCTGATGGAAGGGAACATCCCTGCGGCGTCCGGTAGTACGGCCGGAGGAGGGTCTGACGGAGGGAAGATCCCGCGCCGCCCGGGAAGGAGGAGAGAAACCCGGGTTCAGGCTGGGTGACTCGCGCCCCAGACAGCAGAGAGAGCTGTGGGGAACCGGGTAGCGAGACGGGAGGGGGTCCGTCAGCCGGCCCAGCGCTGGCCGAGGAGCCGACGGGCGACTTAGGGGCGAGATCCCGGCGGGCATCGGGAGAAGCCGCGTCTGCTTACGGAAGCCCCTCACCAGAGGTGGGCTGAGGAGCGGGCGTCTCGTCCGATGGGAGGGGTGGTCGTGGCGCCACCCCAAAGGGTCGGGCGCCTTATCGACCCTCTCCATGCGGACGCCAGAGGAGCCGGACGCCTGATTCTATGAGTCGCCACCAGTAGGCCGCAGACCTGCGGCCGAACCAGGGTGGAGGCCTCCATTCGCCTGGAGGTGCCGCAAGGCCCGAAGCCAGCCAGACAGGTGGCTGACGCCCTCCAAACCTTGAGGCTGCCGTCGTAACGGTCCCCGAGGGATAATTACCTGGGCGCGACTCCAGCGGAGGCAGCGGTACAGGAGGACTTCTCCTGGTGCCTCTCCTGTCCTTCTTTTTCCGATGTCCTTCCGGGGAAGTGGACGCCTGCCTCAACTTTTTCAACTCTTTTTCCATAGAAGACATCTTTTTCTTGAGGAGATGGGCTTCCAGGGACTGTTGGCGCCGTTTACGGGTAGCCGCGTTGAAGTTGAGGCAATGCTGGCACTTATCGACCGGGTGATCGGGGCCTAGGCAGAAAAGGCACAGGGAATGGCCGTCCTTGTGTGGCAGTTGGGCGCCGCATGAGTCGCACTTGTTTTTGTGCTCAGAGGGTGTAGGGGACGACATACACCGACGATGTACCTGACGATTGAAAAAAGAATAACTAATTTTCGGTAAAACGACGAAAGACAGGGTTTGACTAGCATGAACTTCCGAGGCAGCTGTACCTAACTAACGGCGGAAAGAACTGAAGGCAGGCGTCTCGGACCGCCTCTATACAGATGTTGCATGATCACCGGTCACCTGACGTGGGGGCAGTCCCTCGCCAGGGACTGCTAGCTAGAAATTTTTCCATGGGGTCCTGCCGCCAGCCGGCGTCAGTCCTATATGTAATTACCTACTGCAAGAGCCCTCTTCAAGTAAGATCAGCTGTTGTCTGTCCTGCCTATGGTCTTTTGTATCAGTCATGTAGTAACTCAGTGCTCTTTTTACATCCAGGTTGTACAATCTGCGCTCATCTGAGCTGGAGTGTTCAGTAAAGAAAACTGGCAATGTTAATGACTGGTTCAAGTGGAAGACAGAGACCACCTTGGGAAGGAACTTCCACTTAGTTCTCAACTCTACCTTATCCCTGTGGAAAGAAACATAGTCCTTTTCACACAAAGGGCCTGTAACTCACTAATCCTCCTGGCAGATGTGACTGCTACTAGAAAAACGACCTTCCAGGTAACAAATTTAAGCTCTGCAGATGACACAGGCTCAAAGGGCGGAAATATAAACTGGGCAATGCAAACATTAAGATCCCATGCTGGTACTGGTTCCCTGTGAGGGGGAAACATGTGAGAGAGCCCCTTAAAGAACCTCTTGAATATGGGATTCGATGCCATTGAGGTATCCTTTTTGGCTGAAAGGTACACTGAAGCCAGGTGCACTTTCAGAGTCGACTGCTGCAGCCCCAAGGAGTGCAGATGAGACAAATAATCCAGAAGGGTTGGGATCTCGGCCTGGGCTGGGACTACACCCTTATCATTGTACCAGATGGAAAATATTTTCCATTTTGAGGCATATGTTTTCATACTGGAAGGTTTCCTGTAACCCCTAAGGACTTCCAAAACTCCTTCAGAGAATTGGCAATCTGCATATACTAAGTCCTCAAGAGCCATGCCTTGAGCCTAAGAGACCTGAGGTTGGATTACACTACCCTCCCCTTAAAGGAAGTCAGTAGATTGTACCTCTGAGGAAGGTGAATCGGCTTGTTTACTGACATAGAGCAGTAGGGAGTACCAAGGCTGCCTTGCCCAGTCTGGTGCTGCCAGGATCATCGAAGCTGGATGTGACCGGAGCCTGATGAAAACCCTAAAAAATCAGTGGAAAGGCATAAAGGTATCTGCCTGTACAATCGAAAATCAGGGGATCCATGGGAACTGTCCCTTTCACTGGGGCCCTGCAACAATAGAGAGGCAAGTTGTGATTTTGGTGGGAAGCAAAAAGGTCTATTGCTGGGGTCCCCCACTTCCTGAATTGAGCATTCACCACTTGCCTGTTCAACGCCCATTCATGATGGGCCTCATTTATCCTGCTCAAGGCATCTGCCAGGGTATCGTCTTTGCCAGGCAGATGAATTGCTTGTAGAGATGTGTTTGGGGAATAAGCAAGGCTCCAAATCTTCTTTGCCTCTGTACAAAGAGGAGTAGACCTTGTCCCTCCTTGTTTGTTGATGTAGTACGTTGTTGTGGTTTTGTCTGTTCTGACTTGTACCACCTTTCCCTTAAGGGTCAGGTATACAGCCCTCAGTTCCAGCAAATTTATGTGTAGGAGTGAGTCTGCACTGTTCCAGAGCCATGAATGGTGTGATCCCCTTAGTGGGCACCCCATCCTAGCAGGGAAGCATCGGTTGTGAGAACCAGAAAGGGTGGCTCCTGCAGAAAAGGAACCCCTTCCCTTAAGTTTTCTGTTTCCCTTCACCACTGGAGGGCCTGTAGCAAGGTTTTTGTTACTGGTACTGGCCTTGAGAGTGGGTCTCGCCTCTGGCACCAGTGTGCTTTGAGGTGGAGCTGGATCTCTCTCATCTGCAATCTGGCACCTATGACTGTGTTTGTTGCTGAAGCCATGTACCCTAATAGTTGAAAGAATTGTTTTGCTGGCTTTGGCCTGCCCAGGGCGAATGAGCCTGCCAAAAGCCGAATAGCTTCTGCCCTCTCTTGAGGGAGACAAACTCTTCCCACTACTGTATCCAGTTCTGCCCCTATGAACTGCAGAACTTGCACAGGAGTCAGCACTGACTTTCTGGTATTGAGAAGGAACCCCAGGGACAGCAGCACATCCTGGGCTACCTGTAGGTGGTCTGACACCTGTTGGTGGGATTTCTCTACGATTAGCCAGTCATCCAGATAAGGAAAGACTAACACCCAGTCTTCTGAGATGTGCCACTACCACTGCTATGCACTTGGTAAAAACCCTTGGTGCAGAGGTGAGGCCGAAAGGCAGTGTTGAGAACTGGAAGTGGCCTGAGGGGAGTCTGAATCTGATACACTTTCTGTGTAACTCCCTTATGGGAATATGGAAGTATGCATCCTTTAAATCTAAGGAGGCTAGCAAATCTCCTTTTTGTAGAGTTGGCAAGATCATTGCCATTGGGACCATTCGGAACCTGGGTTTTACCAGGTACTTAATACTCCAAGGTCTAGTATAGGCCACCACTCTGCAGTCTTTCTTGTTATTAGGAAATATCTTGTCCACTTTGGTTGTGGGGGACAGGCTCGACTGCTTTTGCCAGTAATAAGGCCTGTACCTCCTGCTCCAGCGATTTTCGTTCTGAGAAGTGAGCTGGTGCAAACTGTTTTAACCTTGGAGGAAGAGAGGACTTAAAACAAAGGGAGAGACCCTGACTCACTATTTCCAGGACCCATTTGTTTGTTGTTACCTTTGACCATTCCTGGAAATAGTGGGTGAGTCTGCCCCCTACAGGATGTGGAGAGGCAGCCTGAAGGGAAAAGTCAGGGGTTCTGTTTTGCTTGCTGCTGAGACTGGGTAGACTGGGATCCTCTATGACAGCCCCTTCTACCTCTGACCCTATAAAAAACAGTCTGCTGTAGTTGGTACTGCTGCTGAGTGACAGTGTGTACCTGGAAGAAAGGTCTCCTAAGGAAGACCTGCCTCTGCCTCTGCCTCCTCTAGAATAAGAAGAAGTCAAAGGAGAGGATTTGTCTCTAGTTGAGTTACTTCTAAAAGTAGCTTTGTATTCATCTACTTTTTTCATGAAAGCTTCAGTCTGGGCACCAAAAAGAGAGTGGAAACTGGATTGAGTGGAAATTGACTGGAAAATCCATTACCTTAGCTTGTGTGTCCTGGGTGAGGTTGGTAGCCCTCAGCCAGGCAACTCTCATCAGAGCTATTGTACCAGCCATCCATCTTGCAGCATCACTGGTGTCAGCTGCCATTTGAAATTGGTATTTGGAAGCCTCCAAACCCAATTTTGCTGTATCCAATAGCTCTGACACAGTTAAAGGGGGGTTAGCCTCAGCACTGTTGACAATGGACTGCCAGAGAGCTTTCTGGTAGAGTGCTGCATAGGCCTGGTAACTAGCTTGCCGGATTGCCAGGGATGCCAAAAGGTACCCCTTTTTAGCCATACCGTCCAGCTTTCTCCAGTCCTTTTGAGGTGGGTGAGAAGACAAAGGAGTTTTGGCCTTCTTACAGGCAGCCTGCTGAACAATACTCTGGTGATCTGGGTGACTGAAAAGAAACTCAGCACCAGGTCTCTCCAGCTGATCTTTCTTGTCACAAGTCTTATCAGTGGGTGTGACAGTATTAGGAGTCTTAAGGATTTCTAACACATCCTTTTTGAAAAATTTATAGATAGGTAAAAGGAGCCTTTTTGAGGGTATCAGCCCCATAAGCTCCATATATTGTGCCTCCTCTTCATCCTGGATATCTTCAGCTGTTTGCAGATCCAGGGTCTCTACCATTTTCTTCACAAAAGAGAAATGGGAAGAGAAATCCTCTCATGGTCGGGGCGGACCAAAATCCTGTTCTGGTGACACCACAGGTTCAATTAACCTCCTCATCCTGGTTATTATCATCATCATCATCACCACCATCATATGCCAAAGTTGCAGTACGTACATGAGGGGCAACAACAGCTGTTTTTTCAGCAGAAGCAATCACAGGCTGCTGAAGGGGAAATAAACCCTGCAGCACCTAGAGTAAAGACAAGGCCTCTGTTAGATCAGCAGGACAGAGAGCTTTAATAGGCACCTGAGGGACCCCTTGAGGCATTTCAGCCGGGGTGTCAGTGTGCTTTGTTTTCTTCAGCTTTTTGGCAGGCACCAGGGAGTCAGCCGGCTGATTGCCTCTCTTGCCACAGCCCTCACCCATATCAGGGGTGGCTTTAGAGGCTCTGGAAGGACTTGCCACATTCATGGAGGGGGTGGACTGGTTAGAGCCCAGGGACCCCTCCTCTAGTTTCCTCTTTAACCTCTCCCTGCATTTTTCCACTGTTTTACCAGGGAAAGACTTACATATGTCACAGTCTTCATTAAAATGTTATTGCCGAAGGCAGATCAAGCAAAGAGCATGCTTATGTGCCTTCACAAACACCTCAACACACTTCAAGCAATTCTTAAAACCAGGAGTGTCCTGTTTTCTTTTTCGGCTTATCTAACATTTTTAGAAAACAGGACCAGGAACTGACAAAAATAGGTTAATTTTAAATATTTGTGGTCGGTTCCACTAGAAAAGCAATCGGTTCAGTAACTGATAAAGAGAAAAGAATCACGGTTCCGATCGGATTCAGAACAGAGTAAAGCGCTAGGTGAACTAGTAACTCTCAGTTCTAAACTGCTAAAATTAACTAAATTTAAGGAATTAAATAACCGGAACCCTGAGAAAAGGTTCCAATTTAAATATGAAAGGGAATCGGTTGCCCCTCAGTTCAAAGGAACTGCGAGGAACCAATAAAAAATGTAAACATTTTAAACTGAGGAAAAAACAGTAAATAACAATAGACAAAAGGCAGTAATAAAAAACAAGACAAAAATACTTAAGGTTTTTTGTTCTTAAACACTAATCAGATGATCTTGATTGAGAGAGAGCTCCAGGGCATCTGACATTTGCAGCAGAAAGAAGAAATCTGATGTAGAATGTAGGCAGTTGGCACAAGGCAGTTTGAAAATAGACGCATGAGCTAAACATTCCATGATTAGAAAGCATTCTAGTCTCTCTGGGGCAGTCCTGTCTTAAAGGAGAACTGCAAGAGTAATAATATTAGTGGATTCCTGGGGTTAGAATGAAGAATAACTGATGTGAATGGGCCTATTAACGCCAGTATCTGTCCTGTTGAGATACGTTTTGTCTAAGTCTTTATAAACAGAAATAAAGGGATATACCCTATGCAGTCAGGGACTACCTGGCCATCTGGCTTATGGCAACTTCTAGCAGGACCCTCTGGTGCCATGCTAAACGGCTCTTCTGCAACAAAAGAGAGAGGTCCTCTGCTACACTCGAGGAAATGCAGTTGTCACCATTTTGAGAAGAATTGCTGAGAGATCAACTGTACATAAGAAATGAAGTCAGTGTGGCTGAGCTATATTGAATAAAATTAATGCTTGCTGGGGGGTAGAGATGGGGCGCCGCCCCTGTAGGGGGGAGATTTTTCTCCAGGGAAGCCTTACTCTTAGCACATTTGATGGTGAATGGAGAGTTTGCCCTGGGAAAATTATTTATATTGTGAAAATATCTAACTACATGCTAATAGTTACAAAATATCTAAGTCCTGGAATTAACTTACTACTTTAAGAACTTTTTACTCTATCTGGATGTAACCTCCTTTACTGATACCTTTGTAATGGATTCTGTATGTTTGTGATGCTTTGCTTAATAAAAAAAAAAAATCAAATTAACGCTAAACCATCTTACAGAAACACAGAATGGTCTCTATCAGAAAACAGAGGACAAACATGGTATTTAACAAAGAGTGCATGCAACTAAGCAGACAATATTATTTGGTCCCTTGAGACAAAGAGACAGTCACCATAACGAGTTACCGTCCCTCAAATGTCCTTGTTCTCCTCCTCCTCAGTTTTTTTTCGCATAGTCCTTATGGACCAGACTACCTCAAGCTCATCACCGATGGGTCTCCAAAAAGCAGCAAGCCATGAGAAATGCTGATCTCCTGCAGTCCCGCTCCTACAGTGTCAAATCCCTACCGTCGCTGGCGGGTAGCGTAACTCAAGTTGGGAGAGCAACAAATAGTGGTACCATCTACTAAGTTTAATGCCCCAATGTTCTTAGCTTTCTGTAGCAACATATCCCTGATGAGCACTCCTGAAGCTGTAACTAACATGGTGCGGGGTAAATCAGGGTTGTTTGGGCGGCACCTGGAGGTAATGCAACATGCATGGACAAGGTTGGGTTGACCCTTCTCTCCATATTCAGAAGCTCATTCAAAATGTTCTTAAGGCTACCAAGAAGTTGTGTCAGAGTAAGCAATGATAAGCCTACAGACGACATAAGAACCCCCCCCCGGATTAGTGGGACCCCTTCCCACTGAATAAACTAAAACTTTTTCTTATACCAACAGAGAACGTCTGGCCTTCCACCCTTCCCTCCAGCCCTGAATACATATAGAATAATAAATATCAATCATACACAGTGTGTTAGACATTACTTATGTTTATTTTGACAGGCCGTAGGTCTCCCCTAGTGCTGTACTCACAGAGTGGGAGGAGTAGCTGCCCGAGCTACATTATAAAATGGTTCATAATCGACTGTGTAAGTGCAGAATGAAGACCCAACTCCATATTGGTACAACAAGCAATTCCTTTATTTTGTAATGTACTGGACTGTGCAGACACGTTCAATAACAAAGTATGGTTATGTAAGAACTTACTGTAACAGTAGATCTTCGAGGCAGGTTCCTTCAGTAGGTCATAACACACAGGACTAGCGCCACCTGGTGTCAGGACCGAACTGCAGACTTTTCCAGCAATACCCGACAGGGGACCACCCACCCAACATTACGGGACGATGTCAGCATGACCCTATATGGCGAGCGATCCCCAAGCCTACCCTCCAATTCTTTCACCGGAGCCCAGAAGGAGAGTAAGCTGGTCTGGAGACCTAAAAAGCAAACATTTGGAGGAAGGAGGGTGGGAAAAACATGACCTACTGAAGGAACCTCTCTCGAAGATCTACTGTTACGGTAAGTTCTTACGTAACTATACTATCTTACTTCGAGAGGGTTCCTTCAGTAGGTCATAACACACAGGAAATATTCTCAAGCAATCCCTTGAAAGAGAGATCAAGAGAAACATGGGAGGAGGAACAAACTGAAATCCAGAAAGGAACCAGCCTAGGACAGAAGGTCCTACAGAACAGCTAAGAAAAACTCGGCTCTTTGCCTAGAAGCAATGTCCAGACTGTAAGGCTTGGTAAAGATATGGACAGAACTCCAGGTTGCTGCCGCACAGATCTCCACTGCAGAAACATTAAGGAGAAATGCTGCGGATGCAGCTATGCCCCTAGTGGAATGAGTCTTGACAGACCCCAGCAAGGGTTTTTCATACTTCTGGTAACAGAAGCGAATACAGTTGGCTAGCCATTTAGAAAGGCGCTGCTTAGATCCTGCTTTGCACAAAGACTTGGGAGCAAAAGAAACAAAGAGTTGGTCGGCCTTACGCCTCTCTTTGGTCCAGAAGGTATAATACCCAAGAACACGGTGTATGTCTAATGTGTGCAACAGAGCCTCACCTCTATTTACTGAGGCCAGATAGTACACCAGAGGCTCGACCGACTGGTTCAGGGTGAGCTCCTATACCATCTTAAGAAGGAACCTGGGATGAGTGCGAAGGATCGCTCGGTCCTTGTGGAAAACAAGATACGGCTCTTTACCAACCAGAACCTGAAGCTCAGAAATCCTTCGAGCAGAAGTAATGGCAACCAAAAACAGCGCCTTCCAAGAAAGGTAGCGCATATCACAACTCATCGCTAGTTCAAAAGGAGGGCGAGTGAGCTTCTCCAACACAAAATTAAAATCCCAAGGTGGTGTACAGCTGCGGATGGTGGTTTCAGATGGAGACGCCCTTTCAGAAAGGTCTTAGAGATCTGCAACTGAGCCATGGGTTTACTATCCACCAGCACATGGTAATCCGAGATGGCAGACAAATGAACCTTCAAAGAGGAATAAGAAAACCCTGAATCTGAAAGATGAAGCAGGTATTCCATTAGTTGAGGGGCTGAACAAGTAAAGGGGTCCCAACCCTTGGAGGCCGCCCAAGTAGAAAAACATTTCCAATTCATAGCGTAAGTGGATCTTGTGGAAGGCTTTTGGGCCTCCAGATAACCCGGGTGACTCTTGAAGAGACCCCAAAGTGAGAAGTCGACATGTCTGCAGGAGCCAAGCATGAAGATGCAGGGTCCTGAGTCCCAGGTGCACCAGCTGACCCCTGTCCTGGGTTAACAGGCTGTGCTTCAATGGAAGCTGAACCAGGGGTTCCCTGGACTACTGTACAAGAAGTGGGAACCAAATTTGTCTGGGCCACAGAGGAGCAATGAGGATCATTTGTGCTCGCTCTGCCTGAAGTTTGAGGAGCACCCTCTGAAGAATGGGAAAGGGTGGGAAGGCATATAAGAATCTCCCTGTCCAGGAGAGAGAGACAATGCATTGTACCAAAAAGCACCATGCTCTGGAACAAGCGAGCAAAAGCTGGGAAGCTTTGCGTTGGCTGGGGGAGGCAAACAGGTTGAGTTCTGGTTGCCCCCATCTTCGAAATAGTGACTCCACCACTTCCTGATCTAGTTCCCATTTGTGAGCGAGGGTGAACGATCTGCTTAAATTGTCTGCCAGTATGTTTTCCACTCCTGGAGCATGCACAGCTGTGAGAGGCAGGTCGTGCTGAACTGCCCAGTTCCACACTCTCATCTCTTCCCTGCAAAGGGGATAGGAACGAGTGCCTCCCTGCTTGTTGAGATACCAGACAACAGAAGTGTTGTCCATCTGAATAAGCAGAAGTCCCTTGGGTAGAATGGTTTGAAACGCTTGGAGAGCGTACAGGACCGCTCTCATCTCCAAAATGTTGATGTGCAAGGACATCCATCTCCGACTGGGACCAAAGCCCCTGTGTGTGTGATGGTCCCCCAGATGAGTCCCCCAACCCAGATTGGAGGCATCCGTGGTAAGGACTCCCATGGGGGCGAAGCCTTGAAATGGAAGGTCCAAGGACAAGTTCGCAGGATCCCACCACCAAAGCAGATCCCTCTGAAGCGTAGAAGAGATGAGGATCGGCTGGTCCAACTGGTTCTGGAGCTGATCCCACTGAACCCTCAAGGACCACTGAGAGATTCTCATGTGCAGTCTTGCCAGGGGAACTGTGGAGATAGAGGCCGCTATCAAGCTGAGAAGACTGAGAACTTCTCTGGCTGGCAGGTGTCTGGAAGAGGCCACCAGGGTGGCCTGTTAGATCAGAGTGTACCTCCGATCCGGAGGGAGGAAGGCTCTGCCCTAGACCGTAACCAGAATAGCTCCAAAAAACAAAGGAGTCAGGGAAGACTTGGGGACATTTACTGTAATCCCCAATCTGGAAAACAGGTCCAGGGTAACTGTAAGGGCCCCCGAAAGGGACTCCCTGGACTGAGCTGAAATCAACCAGTCATCCAGATAAGTAAATACAGCTATACCCTGTCATCTCAGGTCTGCAGCCACCACTGCTAGGCACTTGGTTAAAAACCCTGGGCGCTGAGGAAAGGCCAAAGGGAAGTGCTTTGAGCTGAAAGTGTTTCCCCTGGAATACAAACTGCAGGAAGTGGCAGTGACTTTGAAAAATCGGGATGTGCAGGTAAGCATTCTGCATGTCCAGACTGCACAGCCAGTGACGTTCCTGCAGCAGGGGCAGGAGACTCTGGAGGGTTAACATCCTGAACTGTTTGTACTTGATGAACAGGTTGAGCCTGCTGAGGTCGAGGATGGATCTTAGGTCGCCTGTCTTTTTTGGAACCAGGAAAAAATGGGAGTAGAACCACTGCCCTCTTTGCCGAAAAGGGACTGGCTCTATTGCCTCCTTTGACAGTACAGCCTGCACTGCCTCCTTTACAAAAAGTACCTGGTCTCGGGAGTAGGCGGACCTTCGAGAAGGAGACTCTGGAGGAGGTTCCAGAAACTCCAGAGTGTGTCCTATGGACACTAACTGCAGGACCCACTTGTTGGAGGTGATGCTCTGCCACTCCTGCGCTTGGTGGGCAAACCTCCCCCCCACTGGCCACTGGCTCCTCTTCCATAGGTGGAGCAGGGGGCGGGGCCGGGGAGTCAGGAGGTGGTGGGTTGGCCTGGAGGCGGGCCTCCACACCCGTGCTGAGTTTTGGAGGCAGGGAGTGTCTAAACATTCCCGTGGCCTTACGTTTACCCTGTCAAAACTGGGTACATCTACGCTGCCTCCAGGTCCGCCTCCGAAAGGGCTGCTGGGGCTGGCCACCCGGTTGGTTGCCCGATCGGTACATGGACCTCACAGACCTAAGAGCTTGGCCTTATTCTTGAAGGTCTGTGATGATGTCTTTAGCGTCCCCACCAAAGAGCATCGAGCCCCGAAAGGGGACATCCTGAATGGCCGACTGGACCATGTTGGTGAGGCCCAAGATGCAGAGCCAGGCATGCTGCCGAAGGAAGACGGTGGTCGCCAAGGTTCGTGCCACCGAGTCGACTGAGTCGAAGGTGGCCCAAAGAGCATGCCGGCAAAAAATCTTGGATTGGCGAATGTCCCAGGCGAGCTCCTAATTGAGGTCCGAATCCAGCATGAATTGGATCCGGTAATCTAACCTGGCTAAGGTGGCTTTTTGGTGGGACACCATATGTGCTACATAGTTCAGGGACCTTAAAGCGCAAGTAGCCAAGGAAAATACTTTTTACCCGAACTGGTCAACCTGCTTCGACTCTTTGTCAGGAGGAGAAATGCTCATGTGCTTGGGAACACTGGAGTAGTCCTGAGCAGCAGAAATAACAGAGTCCACCTTGGGTTGCCCGGACCAGAAAGGGGCCTCCCTAGGCACCTGGTAAGTCCTGTCCACTCTTTTAGGAACAGCTGGGATGGAGTGGGGCAGTTGCCAGACAGTCGAGGTGAGGTCCTGGTGAGGTTCAGTCCAGGGAAGAACTGGGATAGAGGACAAAGACTCAAGGTCCAAATGCACAGTGAGCCTTTGCTGCATTGGATCCTGTTCAATGACTCCCACTCATAATATTTTTGGATGGACCTCAGAAGGTCTGAGAAAGAAGGATCCTCCGGAGATTTGGGAGAGACCTTCCCTGGGACCGGTGATTCAGGACTAGACAATTCCCCTGATGAATCCAACCCGGGTCCAGATCGACTCCTACTTCAATATCCAGAAGAGCAATTTCCATATGAGCCGCACCCTGGACATGGGCCGTATTGGACAGAGTCTCCATGGGGGAAGAGGACCTAGGAAAGGAATGAGGGTGAGGGAGCCTGCTCTCCAGGTCCGTTACCAATTTGGCCCACGCCTCCATCTACCAGGACTGGATAATGGCCTCAATGTCTGGCTGAGGGGGTGGAGGAGGGAGGGCGGAGCAGGTGGGGGATAAACACGGGGAGGAGGATAGTGGTACCTGTGACATCCCTGGGGAGAATAGCCTGGGAATGAACTGTAACCCAGGAAGTAATGCTCCAAGTTGTGCCAGTCAGGCAAAGGACCAGCCAGGGTGTGGTCAGGAGAGTATCCAGAAGGGTAATGAGGGGCATAGTGGGGTCTCAAAAAAAAAAAAAAAAAAAAACAGAGCTAACATCGGAGGAACCCACATCGGACCAGGCATAGTATATATGGGCGGCTGGTCCGGCAGCGGGATAGCCGATGTCGGAATCACCGTCGATAGGGCCGGTGGATCTGGCATCAGAAAGGGGTCTAGCGTTGGATAGGCTGGCGGCGGAACCCATCATGGGATGTCCGGCGACAGACCCATGTCCGCCGAAAGGTCCGGCCGCGGAGGTAGACGATTGGGTCCTGGCAGGAGACTGTGGTCGGAGGAACCAGTGTTGGTAATGGGAGAACTGGGTCCAACGAGGGAGTAGGATCCGGCGTCGGGTCATCAACTGGCTGAAAAGGGCTCCCTCTTACAGGAGCAGGAGGGTCCTCCCTGGGACGCTCCAGTGGAAGGGGAGGGACCTTCTGATCTGAGACCCCCAAAGGGGAACGCGGGTACGACCCTGGCATATGCTCCATATCCAAGGGACTGGCGCTATCTTCAGCTGAGGTAGCGGGGTCACAAGCTGATGCTACCCGGCAGTGGAGAAGGGGGAAAAGGGTCAGTCTCCCCCGGGCTCATCTGGACATTGGGTGGGCTGACATTAGTCCCTGACAGGACAGCTGCATCCGCGTGATCCCCCGCGGGGATCATCTGATCAGACGCAGGAGCTGTGTGAGAAGGGGAGGAGCCCCCACAACTTAGCAACTCCGGCTGTATGGGACTCCAAAGGGCCGGGAGCCGACTTATCGGCCGCCATGCAGTCCCCAGAGGAGCGACTTATCGGCAGGAGCAGAGTGGTCCTCGGAGGAGCCCGGGTCCGACTTACCTGCTGTCCGAACTGGGAACAGAATGGTTCCCTTAGCGTCCCCGGACGCGGCCTGGACTACCTTAACTGCAGGCAGCAGGGGAAGAGTCCTTGCTGGCAGAGGCCTTCAAAGTCTCAGCCGTGGAACTTTCAGGTTGATGTTCCCGCTCTCGGTGTTTCTCTTTTCTTCTTGTGTTTGGAAGGAGAAGCTGAAGAAGAAGAAGCGGAATCCCAAATTATTTCTATCTGCTTTTCTAGGGAAGCTAAACAAGATTTTTGAAGACGGGCCTCCAGAGTCTGCTGCCTCTGTTTCCGAGTGGCCTGGTTAAACAGTTGACAATCTGGGCAACAGGCCATAGGATGGCCTGGGCCTAAACAGATGACGCACTGTCGGTGACCGTTCTTGTGCGAGATCTGGGTGCCACAGGATTCACACTTCTTTTTCAAAGTCGGTGAAGACATATAAGCGTTAAGAACGCGAAAAAATGAAACTTTTGTAGAAAGTACCGGTAACTGGAGTAATGACCACCTGACCCTTGGCCGTTTCCCCACCCAAACAAATCTAGACAATATTCTATCCCAGGAGCAAAAATAAAATTTAGATGGGATAAACGGTACGGTCTGGGGAAAAAATATAATATCTTTGGGAAGATGGTCATCTGTATGGCCTGTATGCGAAGGGAAAAAGAAAGGAAAAGGTGCATCCAGGACCCCAATATTTTTTCTATGTCTAGTGTGAGGGGTTCCAAATTAAATAGTTTAAGTCCAATAGTTCTCAGACTTTGTCACAGTGAGCCTCCCCAAACCCACAGAAAAGATTTTGAGCCTCCCCAAAAAATTAAATAATCTTGGGCCTCCCCAAAGAAAAATAAACTGTACTTTGCACAGTACACCATGGATGAATTGAAACCCCTTTGAATACTTGGCTGTCATTCAGTTCTTTGTCTTATAGTGACGTGGAACCTTTAAAAATAGAACACCTGTGCACAAAGGTATTATTTGAATAAAATAAATAACTCCCTCCCAAACAGGCCAGGCTACTTGCTCCACTATTTTGAATCTTGAACCATTGTTACCACTTGCTGCAGTACCTTCATGGGGGACAGACTACTTTCTCTGCTTCCTGTCTATCTGGAATAACCTTCCTACATACCTTGCCTCTCCCCTCTTTCCCTGCTCTTAAGCAACTTCTCAGGGAGTATGCTGCTCCTTCCTACTATTGCTCTTAGCAATTCTATGCTCAGTCATTGTATTTGAGCTGTTCTGCCATCAGTCTATAAACTGATCAATTACCACCACTCATTGATTGTTCAATGTTCCTATTTGTTTGCACTGTTCATTTTGTATTGCTTGACTGGTTTGCAGTTACCTTTTGAAATGTACCCACTCTGTACCCTTCCATGGGTACACCTGAAATGAGCCTCGATTCATTCACCTTCCCTTGTCATCAATTTTTAAATAAATACATTAATTTTGCCTACTATTGTCATCTTTCAGTTTGTTTCACCTCTTCACACAAAATATATAAAACTGAAAATTTAAGTACAGTATTTTTTCAAACTTGCTTGGGCCTCCCCTGGAACAGAGTTGGGGCCTCTCCAGGGAGGCTGGCCTCACCATTTGAGAACCCCTGGTTTAAGATGATTTTTTTTTTTTTACTTTCTTTATCCTCCTGTAGCAGGTCCACCATCACCATCCACCAAACTACCGGACTCTGGGTCCCTCGGGGGCTTGTAGCGCCATGCGTGCCCTGGCAGATCCCCAGAGCCGGTCCGGAAACATCATCCTTGGTGGCCCCCACACTTTCCTCTGTTTTCTCCCGTGAACTTGCTACTCCCGAGACCCCCAGAAGTGGCAATGCACGTGCATGGAGGCGCACATTTGCACCACAGCTCCAGATGGGGTCTCGTCCTCCCTCCCCGGTCGGTCTAGCACCGCTGGTCCTCTGAGTGACGCCGTTTCTCCGTCCTCCACCAGGGGGCAGCTAAGCTCCGAGGGTACCTGCAACCCCTACCCAAGGTAGAGTGCCGCCAGCCTGCTCTAGTCCTCTCCGTCCCGGCTGACCTCCGACAACCCAGGCTCATTCCCGAACCTGAGTCGCCGGCGTGGCACGAGGTGTGGCATCCAGCGCCTCAACCCTCAGCGCTACCAGGCCAGCCCGAAGATGATCTATCTTTTGGGGAATAATTACTCCTAAATATTTTATCTTATTGTTTCTCCACTTTAATGGGAGCTGGTCTCTCAATGACTGAGTAGGGAGGAAATTCAATGGAAGAATCTCTGTCTTTTGAACATTTATTTTATATCCTGCTATTGCTGAGAAATCTGTTATAGTATATGGTTAGGGCTTGTTCTAGATGGAAAACAGTGGCTTCCCAAATGTCGTTGAAGGACAGTTCGAAGGTCAAAAAAGTTGTTGTACTATCGTTCTGACGTCAGATCGATAGTACAACAACTTTTCAGCCTTGAGCTGCTACATGACTGGCTGAAAACAGAGCTGATCAAAAAATGCGCTCTAAAATGGTGGAGGTGTCTAACGATCAGTTGGTAGTGCCATTCAGTCAGATAGTTGGGACATGGACTGCCATACTCTGCTCCGTGTTCCCAAACTATCAGTTTGACATTTTTTTTTTTTTTTTTATTTTGCCGAGAGCAGGACCGCAGGAATCAGTGAAGCATCGGCATCTTCAGTGTCAGAACTGGATGGCGACTGCAGCATGGACCGGGAGGGACCGAGCAAGCGTGACAATATTCACAAGGTATGAACCTTGTCAAAAGTCAAACATCCTACAGTTTGGGGAACCATATACTATATAAAATAGTATATGATTGCTTAAACACAACAAGGCGTTGTTGCCATCTCGGGGAAGTGATTCTATCACACAGACCTCTCGAGCTTTGCTCTTGAGGTCTGTATGAAGTCATCACATCTCCTCGATGGCAACATAGCCTTGCTGTGTATGAGCAACCAAACACTATTCTATATATTATCTTCAGTACCACTGGAATAGCTGTTTCTGGGCCAAGTAAAGTTAACAAAATATAATCCGCATACAGAGAAATAATAAATTCCTTCCCTTCTAGGGGTATTCCCTGAACATCTGGGTGCCGTCTTATAGCTGCAGCCAGTGGCTCTATATAGAGGGCAAAAAGAAATGGAGATAAGGGGCAGCCCTGCCTGGGTCCCCTTCTCAGTGGAATCATAGGCGAGAGCTGACCATTCACTTTTATGTACGCTTTGGGTGCAGTATAGATCCGCTGAAAAATATGAATCAATTCCATTAGGGATCCCAATATGGATAACGTTTTCCATAGAAACAGCCAATTAACCCGGTAAAAGGCCTTGTCAGCATCTAGGTTGACAAAGACTGCCGGTATCTGTCTCTGATTAATATGGTCTAACAAATGTATCGTTCTTCGAATATAGTCTGAGCTTTGCCTGGCTCTGAACACCGACTAATCAGTGTCTACCAGTTGTTGTATCATTTCCTCCATCCTGTGGACCCAGATATTACATAAAAAAGTTTATAATTCAGATTTAAAATTGGATATTGGTCTATAGGAAGTTGCAAGATCAAGGGATTTCCCAGGCTTTAGTATAGGGGAGATATTGGTATAAGCCCAGGAGGGTGGAGGAGCGCCGCCCTCCTGTATCTCTCTAAATGCTTTCAACACTGAGGGGGCAATCTGTCTGTCAAAGGCTTTGTACCATTCTGCAGGCAGCCCGTCAGGGCCTGGAGTTTTTAATGTTTTACTACGCGTCACTACCCAGTTAATCTCTTCCATCCTGATCGGCGCCTGCAGTCTCTCCACCATATCCTGGGAGAGCTTCAGTAATGAGAGAGAATGAAAAATTCCTCCAGGTCAGCAGGGCTTTGGGGCACTGTATAACTGAGTACAGTAACTCTCAAATGCCTCCATCACTTGTGTGGTGTTAGTGGCCCTAATATTACGTATGGGGTCTAAGAGGTGGGCAATATAGTAGCTATCCTGTGCCCTCTGAGTCTCCGAGCCAAGTTCCTCGCCCCCGGACCCCCATATCTGTAAGTCTTATGGTAGAACAGTGCCTGTTGCATTTTCTCATCTAGTAATTTTTGCAGCACTGCTTTTTTATGATTAACCTGGGTCCTGACCTCTGTCGTAACCTAGGTAGTATTCTGCTGTAGCTCTTTTAATTCTTCGTGCACTTTTTTATATTGCCTTTCCCACAGTTGCTTCCTATGTGCAGCACAGGCAATTATTTGGCCATGAACTACCGACTTCAAAGTATCCAGATGATTCAGATGGGGTGGGCAGAATGAGAAGACATCTGGATAAACTAGCAAAATGGTCAGAAGAGTGGCAACTGGGATTTAATGCAAAGAAGTGCAAGATCATGCACATAGGGAAGAGAAACCCTGAAGCCACCTGTAGGCTGGGAGGGGAGTTGCTGGCAGTCACAAAGGAAGAAAAAGACTTGGGCATCATCATCACTGATGACCTGAAATCATCCAAGCAGACCTCTAAAGCAGTAGGTAAGGCTAGGGGATGTTAGGGTGTGATTAGTAGAGGTATCACAAGTCGTAAGAGGAGGTAATAATCCTCTTTACAAGACACTGTTAGGCCCCATCTGGAGTACTGCGTGCAGTACTGGAGGCCACACCTTCACAAGGACATTAACCAAATTGAGGCAGTCCAGAGAAGGGCAACCAAAATGGTGCAGGGACTGCATCAGAAGACATATGAGGACAGATTAACGGAGCTCAATATGTATACCCTTGAGCAACGGAGGGAGAGAGGTGATATGATCGAAACATTCAAACACCTTGAGGGCATTAACAAGGTGAAAGAGTCTAACATGTTTAAATATAAGAAAAATAGCAGGACAAGAGGACACAGCATGAGATTAGAGGGAGGCCGATTAAGGGGGAATGTGAGGAAATTATTTTTCACAGAAAGAGTGGTGGATGCATGGAACCGCCTACCTCAGGAAGTGGTGGCTATGAATACAGTGCAGAGCTTCAAATAGGCATGGGATAGGCATGAGGGAGCAATACAGATGAGTATGAATAGATAGGCCACTGACAGAGCAAAGGACAATAGCACATTTATAAGGTAGAAAAAGAAATGGTCAGACTGGATGGGCCTTGCGGTCCTTATCTGCCGCCAACCTATATGTTTCTATCTATCCCATACTATGGTATCTGAGACCTCTGGGGTAGAAGTTTCAGCCAGAACCTGGAAGATTTTAGTCTTGAAATTTTCCAAGAAAGCCTTATCTTTAAGAAATGAGGTATTCAGGCACCACCCAGTGGATTTCTTAGGGATTTTAAAATCCAATTTTAGAAACGGGGAGAGTGGTCTGAGCGAAATCTGGCACCCACAGATAAATCCTGTAGATAGTCCGCGTGTTTCTTTGAAACAAAATAAGAATCTAATCTCGAATGAGAGTTATGCCTGGAGGAATAAAACATATATCCTCTAGAAATAGGGAAGAAATGTCTCCAAACATCTATTAGCCCCAATGAGGCCAATTGGGAGCAGAATGCTCTCTGAGCCGGAGAAATACAGTGTCCCCAAGTACATATTCTATAACACATGTATGCAGGGCTCCGGATAAGAATTTGGGGTGTGAGCATTTTACTCCTCATTTTTAAAGTGAGGTGAGGTGAGTAAAACCAATTTCAGATGCGTATAAATGACTCTATGCATTTGGCTAAAGAGTACATTTTTGGGAAATGACCGTATTTTTGGTAGGCAGTCTTTAACTGTTATGCTAAAACATCAGTACTATGCCATAGTACCAGTAGTGGTGGTGGTGGTAGTAGTAGTAGTATTCTACTACTGTTTCAGCATAACAATTAACTAAAGACCTATTAGTAGTAAGTACTCATCCACTGAAACAATTTTGTAGCCACCACCAGTCAGCAGGGCTAGTGACTGGGAAAATCCATTAGCCGGGCCCTACAGATTTTTATACTGTGTTGGGACACAGTATGAAAGTATGTAGGGCTAGAGGATTTTCCCAGTCACTAGCCCAGTAGTCCTGCTGGCTGCAGAACTTATTTTTGATCCCAGAGAGAGTGTCTTTACTAAACAAAATGTACATCTAATCACCTCCTTAGTGCTGCAACCAAAATTAGGGGGAGTGGGGGTGACTGACAGGTGACAGCAGTCTCACATATTCTCTGGTCACGACACCATCTAGAAATTCTGGGAAGATGCCGTGATGGTGCTTCATCTTTCTAAATGCTAGAAATCAAGTTATCCCGCCTTAAGCACAAACAGAGCTCCTCAGCAAAACTGCAACCCTCCCCTCCCACAAGCTCCCACCTTATGGCGGGGCTCCTCTTGAATTGTTGTTTGTCAGGACTATTACCCCTAGCTGCAGCCAAAGTACCTCTCCTGACATGGATGGTAGCAACAGAAAAAGAAAAAATATCCAAAGAAGTCCACAGATGCTACCTTCCAATTGCGGTTCCACAGCAACTGCCGCTCTGTGTCTCGGCTTCATTGCCGTGCACCCAGCTAATCCTCCGTCAGACTGCAGCTTCAGTACAAAATGAACACTAGCTGACTCAGTCTACAGAGGGACATCCCACTTCTCTACGTGGCTCAGGAAGCCACTCTATCTACAAAAAAAAAAGGAAAAGGGACTCCAACATGCGCTCCACTCTATTTAACCAGTGGCCCTCCTGCATCTACACCAGGGCTCATCTCCCCTTGCTCCTGCTACGAACCTCGGTGCATCAAAACTACCTCAAGAGCCTGCAACTTTGTGTCCCCAATGCAGCTCTGCAAATTGTTCTGCCCTCCTGGCTGCCACCAACACAGAGCCAGGCCCTACACGATGGCAGCATTCTCCTGAAATGGCCACAGCAGCAAGCCACTCTGCCTCCTCGCCACTGCTGCTTGCCTTACCACTGCTCTGGAGTGCTCCTGCAAATGGCCGTACGCCCATACCATTGCTCCCTCCAGCAGCCTCGAAGAGCAATCCACTCCCAACCGGCCCTGCCTCTTGTCATTCCCCACAGGCGGGGACAAGCTACTTTCCACCTGCAAAGCCGCTACACATATACCGCAGCGCCACAAGTTGCACTGCCCTCTACTACAGCAGCAGCTTTTCTCTTGTCCCTGGAATCACATGGAGCTCTGCTGCTCATGCTTGGCCATGCTACAAAAGGCCATAAATAAATAATCAGGGCAGTAAAATAAACACAGCACAAATCAATAAACAGGAGCTGGTACAAGAAAAGAAAAAGGCAGCACCAACGGGGGCAGCTACAAAGAAAAAAATGGATAAATAAATAACACGATGCACAATATGGAGGCCAATACATAGAGAGCACACCACAGAGTCACAGACTTTTAAACTTAAACGCAAGACAATAAATGATTCCTGTACCAGTCTAGGACCAACAGAAAAAACAAAAACAAAGAGCAGACAAATCACTCCAGAAATTACCCCAATAATTGTGCCACTCAACAATCACTGACTCCATGCAGTCGGGAATTTCGTGAACTGCTGACTATAAAATAGCATCGGGGCGGCGCTCATGTAAGGGATATATATTTTTTTTACAGCAGAGCTAATACTTATGCGCAGATAAAGTGCACTACACAATGGAATGGCAGGTGTGTATCTGATACGCTATTTCAGACAGAAACGGAGCATAATTGATTATTTTAGAAGCATAAATGGACCCAGTACACAGCTTATCTGGAGCCCTGCATGTATATATAATGTGATCAGTTCTCCAATATGTATGCATCAAGGAACAAGGTCACTTTTGTGTCATATGATAAAATACAATACCCAGGAATGCCATCTCTCATGAAGCTATGGTAGTTCCCCCCTTAAATGTTATGTCCACTTCTCCAATGCATAGATGTGTGCTATACTCTGCTGCCTGTGCACTATGCTGGGTGGAGAAGGCTGCGGCATAATCTAGTTATGACCTTTTTCGCTGCCAAAAGAAATAACCTGGATCAATGATTGTGGCTGGAGCCTCTGACCTTGCAGTGGAATGACCAAGAGGACCATTGCTAGGTGTAGCATTTGTAGGTCGCTGGAGAGCAGTAGAAGTTGTTGCTTTAATTCATCCCAGAATGCCTCTGGGACAGGACAAGACCACTACCCCACACTTCCTCCGAGAGTGGCCATAGGCGTCACCCATATATTCAACTTGGAATCTGCACCTTCAGGTAAACTCAAGCCAACTGATTGATGCTGTGGCTTTTGAGGGGGCGAGAATGTTTAATCTATTTGTCATTCGTAAAGGAAGTGTTCCGTTCCCAATTCCATCAGTCTAGCAAATATCCCGCATTATGTGGCCACACTACCTGTAGGCCTCTATATAACTGGCCTATTAAATGCTGCCAAACATCTCCCTTCAGGAGGCCCATGAACACATTGAGTAGTAGTGGACATGGATCAGGAAGTTTATGGGTATCCTGCGGCCTATGCAGCAAATAAGCACAGATTTGTAAATATCTAGAATGTTCCTGGTCTGTTAAGCCATACATATTGTACAGATGTTCAAAAGGGAGCACCCCCAGAAAACATAGTGTAGGGCTAATTGCCTCAGTCTTTCGGATGAGAAGTTAAACTGAGGTCCCATCTGCCTGTATTGGTGGTAGTTCAGGTGGATGCTAAAGATCCCATGGCACTTATCGAAAAAGAGTAGGAGAGATGTGTATTAAATGAAACATAGTCAATAACACTACGTAGATTTATACATTTTAAACAAGATACAGCCAAAATATTAGAAAAACAGCAACTTAAACTTTATCACTCTGTGAAAACCTTTCCACCACTGTGTTACTGCTGTTGTAGTGAACATTTGAACATCTTTTAAATATATTTTTGTTACTTCTTGAGAAACAATCTGACTATAACCTTCAAGGGCTATTCTTTTCTGATAAATTACCCATTGACAACGTGCTTGCCATAAGTAAAATCTAAGGCAACTGAAAAAGACAGATAATGTGTCTTGGTGAAAGTGGGCTAATCCCAAAGGATAAATTCCCAAGACTAAAATATCATAAGTGAGGTAGTGTAACCAAGGTAAGTTCCATTTTGTACCTAAAAAAAACCCCACAATGATTTTGCATAAGCACAATTAAGCAAAAAATGTTCCATTGTTTCTTCCAGGTTGCTACATCCAGGATATGGACAGTTCCTTGCTAACTGTGCTTTATATTTATATAATTTTGAAACAGCAACTCGAACATACGAAGGAACATGAACATGACTGGATAATTTCGGGGCCACATTATGCCAAATATTAAAATATCTGTTTAAAGCTTTGTAAACCCGTGCTTGACCTTCTCCTTGTTTAGCTCTTAGGCCAAATTTAATAGTTTAAGAAAAAAATAAAGCGTGAAAAAACACAACAGGGTCAGTCATACCCAGTCCTCCTCTCTTTTTTGTCAGATATGTATAACAATGCTTAACAGGGTTCAATCTATTCCCCCATAACATCTGGAAAAAGAAACTGTAGATCCTGGTTACAAACTGTTGAGGCAAAGGAAAAATCACTGCTATATATTGTGAGCAAGGAACAATGTATTGTTTTAAAATCAATATCCTTTTTTGTTTAGATAGTTTCCACTGTTTCCATCTAGAAATTTTATCTTCAGTTTTTTTCAATGCCAGATCCCAATTTTCATTTGGTAAATTCTGTGGCCCAAAAAGAACTCCTAATATTAAAAGTGGAGTTGATAAAATAAAGATGTTCCTAAAATAAAAATCTTTCTGTATACCAGACCCAACCATTAAACCTTTTGTTTTGGAAATGTTCAATTTTGCATTAGAGATGGATGCGTATCTTTCAAATTCTGCCAAAAACGCTGTTAATTGATCCAGTGCCATTAAAAACATACAGACATCATCAGCATAGGCTTGTAAAAGTAATTGTTTCCCTGTGTCTGTATTAAGAATTCCTGGCCATTTTGGTACTTCTGTAATAAAACGCAGGAAGGGATCTAATGAAAAAATATATAATAAAGAGCTTAGGGGCATCCTTGTCTGACCCCCCGTTTGTAAAAAAAAAAAAAAAAAAAAACCTTACTGTCATACATTTTATTACAGAATAAACTTTAGCAGATTTATATAGAAGTTGAATTAAGTTCAATAAGGGGACTGGAATCCCATATTTAAGTAACACCTGAAATAAATATGGCAGATGGACCCTGTCAAATGCTTTTTTTAAATCTGCTGTAATTATATAACCTGTTGATCCTTGAAGTGTTAGATATTCTATCATATCTCTTATAATCATTAGTGTTGTCTGGATTTTCCTATCTGTTAGACCACAGAATTGGTAGGGAGAAATGACTCCAAGCATAAGCTTTAAACCTACTATTCATCAAGATCTTAAGGATCTTGTAATCCGAATTCAAAAGTGTAATAGGCCTCCCATTTTTTATATCTTGTCTATCACCCGATTTAAATAAATATATCATAAGTCCTTTAGTAAAAGCTGGGGACATTATCTAAGATTCCATGAAAAACTGAAACACCAACTGAAGACAAATTATTAACAATGTAGAATAAGTTTTGTAAAACTTATTAGGAAGCCCATCTGGGCCAGGTGATGTGTTAAGTTTAAGCTACTGTATTGCAGATTTTATTTCTAGTTTTGTAATGGGGTGTTGTAAAGACAGGGTATCCAAAGGAAAGGATGGAACCGTCACTGAGGCTAGATCTGTTTTTATGCGAGAAGGAGAAATAAAGGCCTGTGGAGATAAAGAATATCAACTTCGGTAGTTAGAATATTACCCGCTTCATCCTTTAAAGAGTCTATTTGCATGGACTCTTTAATATGTTTACATGCTTCAAAAGAATCTCCCAAGGGTGATTTTTTTGTATGATTGGCTAACATTGCCTGTATGGTATTTGCTCTGTTATATTGGTATTTCTGCTTCTCTTTTTTAATGTTATTAATCTGAGATGTATAATCTATCCGAGATGTATTTGGTAATGTACAAAGTTTCCTTAATTGATTTCTGAGCACAAGATAACTTATGAAAATTATTCCTCCTGTTATTTTTCCCAAATTTTTTAAACCAGGTACTAATATCCATTTTGGTGTCCAACCACCAATCCCCTACATCAGTATATAAAAAAGCTAAGACATCCTTGCCATAAGTATTGACTGTATTGTATTAACTACCATTTGTTGAGACAGGATGGAAGTATTTAGTTTCCATCTGTGAGTTTGTCTAGGTATTGCCAAAGTGGATACTAGAGAAAAAGTTAAAAACAAATGATCAGAAAATTCTGAGGGATGTGTAGTGAATTTTCTGGCAGAAACATCTGAGGATATAAATGATCTATTGTAGACTGATATTTACCCCATTTATATGTAAAATCAGGTCCCTGTTTTTGAAATTTGGAACAATTACGTAAACCTGCCACTTTAACAATTTTCTGAAGAGAATTAGAATCGCAGTAAATCATTTTTGAATCACTAGTTTGACGCTTTGGGAGACTGCAATTGAAGTCCCCACTCCAAAAGATTTTTTTTTGAGGAAACTAAATAAGGTTGTACCGCCTGCATGCATGTCACCCTTTCAGCTTTAGACTGAGAATTACAAATACTGATAAATCTATGGGCCTCAGTTCCCTAATCACCATCCAGAATTAATAATCTTCCCAGAATGAGGTCTATCAGATTATATCAAGTAAAAGCATAAGAATTAAATAGAATTCCTATCCCATCTGCACTGCCAGGTCCGAAAGACCAAAAGGATGGATCCCAAGGCCAATCCCCTTTGAAAGAAGTTATCTGATCAAATGTATACATCCAGGTTTCCTGTAAAAAACATACTTGGATTTTTTCATCATGAATATATTGAAAAATTGCTTGCCATTTATCAGTTTTTAATAGACTATGCGTATTTAAAGAACTCCAGGTCAATGTAGGAGAACCCATATAAACATGCCTTTATTTGTTCCTTTTTTTTTTATATTCCTCCACAATCACCATTGAAGGGTCTTGTGAGGATTTTTGTGTATCTGTATCTCCTACCTCCATTTCTGAGTCTCCCAAAAAAAGTGCTGCATAGTAATTATGAGACTCAAAGTTAACTTCTTGTGAGGAAACAGAAACGGGATTGTGGGGGAGGATTCACTTTAGAAATTCTTGTACATCGTCTGCGAGTCTCAGAAGAGGAAGAAGGGGGAGCTGTCACTCCTTTATCCTTTATTTCTGAGTCTTTGTAACAGATAGGAATCAGCAAGGAAGGAATGGGTCCCGCAGTTGTGTCCCCTTCCGGTTTTGGTTTCACCACCAAAATTTCTTCCTTCAAAGGGGGAGAGGAGGACACTTTACCTTTAGTGGTCTGGGAGGGTTCTGGAGGTTTATTCTCTGATTTTGGAGGGGGAGACGGGGGCAGCAGCTTCCTGTGCTTGTTGAATTAGTAAGTCAGGGCTAATACAGGAGGCCTTATTTTTTGCTGCCCAAGGACATTCCTGAAAAATGTGCCCAAATTCTTCACATAAATCACAATGTGTGTGATTAGCGCATTAACTGTAACATGCCCAATTTCTCCACAATTGTCACAGCGAGATCTGTCACAAACGCTAGATAGATGAGTTCTTGAACCACATTTATAACAGGCCCTTGGTTGACCCCCGTAAAAACAAACCCCCCGTCACGACCCAACAAGAAGGAATTTGGGATATGCTCTATACCAGAATCTGTTTGTCTTAACTTCACTTTGTATTTCCATCCCCCAGTCCCAAATAGTTCAGTGTCCAGAATGGGTTCAGGAGAGCTTAAAACATCACATTTTTGTGAAAACCAGTAAGTTATATCCTCTACATGGACCCCCTCATTCCTAAACATAACTGTGACATTCTTAATCAAAGGTTTGGTAAGAGGAATCACCAAAAAGGGGGTCCATGTAGGGGAAAACTTTACTTGTCCGTATCTCTCCCAGAAAAGATTCAGTAAATAATGTAGAGCGGAAGCTAACATCAAAATTGTCCACTCCGGAGATGTTAATAAATGCGAAGACTTCTTTGGGTGAAAAGTGTAGCGAGTCTTTTAGTAATATCTTCCCCATGTGATATCTATCCAGTCTGTCTGCTAGGCCCCCCAATATACCGAATATGCACAGCGTTTCTTCTGGGAGCAGGTTCTTTCTTAGCTTTGGAAAACAGTTCAGACATTAGGGGTTTTTGTTCAGTTCATGAAGAATGATCCAGTGAAGGGAGTGAAATGTTTGGTAATTCAGGTTCTGGGGCTGAAATGGAAGGAAACTGTTTAGAGTCCATAATAGAGATTGATACGTCCTGTAAAACTGGTGCCCCGGCATTTTTCTTCTGGTTTCCAAGTCAGGTTTGACTGAGAAAGTGAGAATGAAGAGTCCCAGGAGGGATCAGGTAACCAAATGCCCTTGGGTGACTGCATCCATCCTAATCCCAAAAGAGCATTTTTTGGTGTCCATATCTCTTTCAGGGTAGCTTCTTCTAACAATTTTGGAGCTGTGGTCTCTGTTGAAATCTGAGCTGAATGACATGGTACTTTTGCTTTAAGAGAGGCCGGCTCTGCCGGTTGTTTCAATGCCTCGGTTTGCCGTTTGTTATTAAATGAAAAAGTTGTTGCTCCCGCTTGTGACAAGGGAGATTTTTGATACATTGTAGCCTCAAGCACTGAATCTGCTACAGCAATAGAGTCGGGCGCTTTAAAAACAAATCCCGATGAGAGCTGGGGTTGCGACCGAGTCGGAGCTCTGTTAAGGATAGAAACAGCTAACGGTTTGTTTACTGAGGAATTACTAGGTAAATGTGAAACTTCCTTATTTCAAACTTTTCCATGACCCTCCAAAATAATAGCCGACTTTTGGCACTCACTCACTGTAGCGACCATACTGCCAGCCTTTTAATGCACATTATTTGTTTTAGAGGTAGTTGTGTTTGCAAATGAAATTGACAATGACTCACTGAGCTCCGGCCGGGCCTTTGATGCTAGTACGTCATTCTGCAATTTGACAGCCGAATCAGGGTGTTTGACACGGGGTGATTCTGAAGTTGTTTCCATATCGTGGTGCTTAAAGGAATCCATTAATAAAAGTACTGGTTTACTCAAGGAAGTAGTCGAAATTGTAGAGTCAGTGTTTCAATTTCTGCTGTTTTAGGCAAAGTTAGATCCTCGGTAGAGAAAAAAAGCTCAGGAACATCTTTTTTCAAATCCAAATTCACTGATAACGATGATAAAGCTTCAGAATCAGCAACAGTGGGAAAGTTTGTAGGCCTTGAAATCAGGCCTCCTCCTTTCAGCACATCCTGCTCCTCTGCCACATCAGCACTTCCTCTTTCTCCTCCTGTGTCCAGCTGCAAACTGTGCCCCTCCATCCTGTCCACAGGAAGTGACAGCACCCCTGCAGTCAGAGTAGGGGAATTTCCCCAGTGTCCCGGCCAAATTTCTCCCATTCACTAAAAATACCACCAACAGCTTAATCTGGTTCAATTTCAGTTGCTTGCCATCTGTATCCCCGGTCGCCCCTGAAAAAGGGACTTCTAGGCCCAGCGGGCTTACCGGGTCAACAAAATTCAATAAATAAATCTTTTAAATGCTATATCCAACTACAGATGCATAAACTCCTCGCCCTCTGCCAGCAGTCTGCAATACCAGAGCAGCTCAGAATGGGCAAGCACCTCACAAATTTACACCACTGTTTCAGGGTCCAACGTATAGATGGTGAACTACCCTATAGTTAAGGCAGTAATTAATTCACGGTCTGCACGGAATTCACGGATTCCATGAAAAGCAACACTTGCCGTGAATTTCGCTTTATTGTTCTGAAGTGTGGCCATTTGATGTTTATATTTTTTTTCCCACTTCTCGTTGACTTAAAGTACAATGTTAAGCACTTGTGATACTGCAGGCAATTGACCAGTGTTAAGTGCAGTACTGAAATTAAAGGAATTGCATTTTGCAAGAGTCCAGTCCCTGCTAAACTCAGAAAGGGGTATCAGGACCACTAAAGAACTGCATGCGCAATCGTCCACCTGCTCGGTAACTAAAGAGAGTGGCGATGGGATCGCATCTTAAGATCTGAAGCCCAAAATGGACAAAATAATAAAAACGGACTGTCAGGGGATAACGGGGAGCACCTGCGACCCTGGGCTATGTTGGTGGACAGCTGGGAGAAGATGGGGAAACCAGGGAACAACTTAGGTAAGCCCCAAAGGTGGTTACAATAACAATGTTTAGCCTAAAATACCACACCAAGCGCCTACCTTTTGTGATTTGTCTTGGTGCTCTGTAACCTGTGCATGTGTTTCTGATTTACCGTGAAAACAGCTATTTTAGCCATGCAGGCACCGTGAATTAATTAATTTTCTACTGTGAATTAATTACAGCCTTACCTATAGTAAACTGGCCTGACGGGTAGGCGAAGAAAGTGAGCAATGTCAAATAAAGTCGTTCAGGTGAAATTCTATTTTACAAGAAGTAGTTAGCCACTTGCTGACTATGTGGAGCTGTGCAGCTTGGGCATAGGTGTGAAAACTTGGTAAATTTACTACCCCTGGTTGTAGTAGCGGCAGAGGTCAGGAAACATAGGCAGATCAGGATGAGTTATAAAGTTTGCAATTAGCATTTTATTATCAATAACAATAAAACAGAAAAATAAAATTGTACAGGATAGCTCTTCATAAAGGTAGTAAAAACAAAAAAAGTCCTCCATCTGAGCCTCTTTTTGGAAAAGCATGCTCTGTTTATAAGATGTTTTTGCCTGGCAGTTCAAACTCTGCATCCTGTTGCTGTAAGTTAAATCTCCTGTTTTTCTATTGTCCTTCCTTTTTATTTTTGTGTGTTTTTCCCCCGGTTTTGCCGGCCCCCAGTTCCGGAGTCGCACGCACACATTCCGAGATACCCTCCCAACTTGCCACCCCTCCCACCTCGCTGCCACTGGACCTCCACCCGTGGCAGCAAAACTACTGGAGGAGGGTGACAACTACCCCAAGAGAGGAGAGCTACCATTAGGTGCTCGATCCTGCTCTGCTCCTCCACCCCATGCCGGCACCTCAATGGTCATTTTCCTTCCTGAGGGCAGCCTGAAGATCTAGTCTTAACAGATGCAACAAAATACAGTTTGTCCCAGAGCTGGTTTCCTGTTGACAATTCTGTAAACAAGCTTGTGGAGGTCACAATGCATCTCAACATTAACCCCCGGTGTTCCAGATTGTTATCTTTTCTAATGTAGAGAAGAAGTCGGCCCGGTGGCACGGAGGGCTGAGGCACTTGACTCCCTTACATTGTGCTATGCGGCGACCTGTGTTGAGCAGGCACAGGCTGCGAGGTTAACGAGGTTGAAGAGATTGAGCGTCTGAAGGACTGCTGTCCTTTTCGCGGGGACAAAGTGGTGGCGCTTGACTGCCCCTGGTGGAGACCAGGGGACAGTGCAGAGATGCTACAGAAGAGGGGCGGAGTTGGGGCAGACGCCCGGAGGGAGCACGTGAGGATGTGTGTGCGCTCTCTCCGATGGCGTCAGTGCATGCCCCTCCCTGCAGGGGAGAAAACTAGACACCTCCCTCGGCAGCATGAAGACTGCCCTGAGAGCACCACCACCACAAATGCGCCCAAGCTAGCTCCCTCCTGCTTCCGCTCTCCGGGTCTCCGCGGTGGTGAGGTAAGTCCCCGCCGGGATGAGACCAGGTGGTGGGGGGGAACTGTGCTTGAGGAGGTATGAGCTCTGGCCACAATCGGGGCAGCGGCCGTGAAAGCAGGCTAGAACAAATGGGGAACCAAAGGTACAACCCTCCCAGTCGAAGGATACAAATAAATAATATAGAGAAGAAAAACTATATGTTGCGGGTCATACCTTTTATTGAACTAACAACATTATTTCTGAGTCTAGCTTTCAAGAGATAAAATTATTTCTGAGACTAGCTTTTGAGAGATTAAACTCCCTCCTTCTTTCTCTCTGACCTGAAGAAGAGAGTTTTGTTAGTCCAATAAAAAGTATCACCCACAACATACATATTTTTTTTTTCTCTACATTGTTGACTGGACTAACACGGCTACCACATATCTTTCCTAATACAGTGTAACCTCAAAGATCCGAACTTCAGTAATCCGGACTGACCGGTCAACCGAACAGGCATTTGCCCCCAGCACTCAGCAATTAGCTAACCGTCACACCTCTAACACCTGTAATACCTTTTGTGCACAATATAAAAGGTGTTAATGTGCAGTGTTGGTGAAGTGGTAGCACTAACGGGGTGTTACAAGCATGGCAGGCAGCAACAAAAGAAAATGGGTCACGCTGTCTAGTGAGACCAAACTAGAGATAAGACGCAGTTGCCGATAGCCAGGTGCACTTCACGGAAGAACGAGCAGCACTTCAGTCCACGGGAGAACGAGCAGTACCTCAGTCCATGGAAGAAGAGCAAGTGGACTGGCTGAGAGCTGATAATGAAAAACCCGGGCATGATATCCAGTCATAGATCTTGCCAGAGTGAGTACCGAACATGTGAGTTCGAGCAACAGTGAGGGGGGCAAGGACACTGTTAAAATTCCTCACAGCAGAGGCAAGGAGTACTTCACTGTGTGTGTTCAGTAAAAGGAGCTGCAAAATGTGGCTGCTTAAAAGCGCTACAGCTCGCTGAAGCAGAGCGCTATAATTTTTTTTTAAACTTCTGAAACATGAATAAATGATTTTAAAGTATACAACCTGTGTCATAGAAATTGGTAATATTTCGAAGATACAGATTTTTCAGAGATATGAACACCATTGATTCCCATGGTGTTCGTATCTCTGAGGTTGTACTGTAATCCCAAATAGTTTTCTGCAATCATTTCAACAATTATATATATTTGCAAACCAAGGGATCCCGGTTTCATATAAAGATTCACATATACTTTTTAACCACAGAGAAGCATGGGGAGAAAGAAAGAACAGAAACAGCAAGTGAAAGAAGGCAGATAACAGAGGCAAATAGTGGAACCACTGGATTGGCCAATTCCTAGGTACCACAAGAAAAATTTGACTGCACAATCAGACAGCCAACAAACAGACAAGGAACAGAAAATGAGAGGACAAAATAGCTCCTTGCTTTTAACTCATTGTGCATAAACAAATGGGACAGGATCTTACCCCAACCCTGTCACACTAGCTTGTAGGGTGGAGAATCTAATTCTAGGTTGATGTCCACTCCAAATGAAGTGGGAGTCCATTTGTCCTATGAAACGGAGTAAAAGTTGGAAGGGCAGACTGGGAAAGTTTGAAAAAGGTAGAGCACTTGGGGGAGTGCTATCATCCAGATGGCATCTATTACAGGGAAAAACCTGACAGAAAGTGACTGCGTCATACCTTGAGTGATTTGTTGTGCAGTTAACTGCTAACCACTTCTATGGCGAAAAGTTCCATTCATGTATTAAATTACATTATTCTGCAATTGAAACAAACAATTGAGGTGCACAGTAAATCATATTAAAACAGCAGTGGCGAAGTGTAACTCGCATTACAGTGCATTGCGAGTGTGACATATGAATGCTGGGATGACTGGGCAGCCCTATTGGGAATGCTAGATGAAAAAAAGACTGCAGGGACCTTAATGTTCATCTCTGACATCCAGGCAGCTGCAACATTCAACACTGTGTGAAATACTGGAAACCTCAGTGAACTCGTTCTTCTCCTACAAATTAAATGCTGCATCCACTGAAGTTTGGACCCGACCGAAGCTGCCTGGAACTATCCAGCATCTGTTGGTCCTTCCCATCACTGATGCAACCCAGTGTTCTCTTGTTATAAGATTTGAATCTCTGCTTGGTTTACACCTGGCGCTGCATCCCAATACTGTGTGGGCTGGTGCAAGGCAGCAGGTCATGCACCCTGTTGTGCAGGCAGTGCACCCCAGAAATGCAACACACTAACAGCGGCTGCATCTCAGCGGGCTGCTGATGAATAATGGACAAGGGGCCTCATGCCCATGAGAGCTCTGGCGATCGTTGTCGTGCATGTGGATGGTCCCACCCAAGGGTTTTAAACCCTTTGCTGAGCATCATTTACCCCAAGTTCTTTGTGACTGACACGGTCTTGCTGAAGGTTAAGTCCCCTAGGGCCTTGCCTGCTCATCCAAAGTGTCAAAGCATGTCGACCACTGGGGCAGAAATGCGTGCGCTCTGGGTAGGCTGGATGTTAAAACAAGTTACTCTGAGGATATGGCCAGATATCCCCATTCTCTGGGGAAAGTCACCATACAGCTTTGGTACATGCTCCCTCTGGAGCTGGGACAAGCTCTCATGTTTGGGGGCTGTGGCTTGGACACAACCAAGCGCCATTTGTAGGTCGCTCTTGACCAAGCCCAGAGCTTCTGGTGGCTCATTTTTATGATAGGTGTGGGATCTCCTTTGCAGATTTACAATAGTCCTACACTATCACAAGTCCAGGGGTTATGTTTATCTTTAATTTACTGCCCTGGGCATGCTGCAAACTACCTGGGGTCAATGTGACTCCACCACCCCCCAACTTTCCCCATCTGGGCTAATGTGAAAAAAAAAGATGATATTTATATATATTAATTGCAAAAAACTTCATTAATGCATCAGTTAGGGTGGTTACTAAAGCAATAAAAGCAGGGAAATGTGGTGTTAGGGTTTCCAAACCTAACACCCCACCCCCACCCTGCAGACAATGACTGGTGTTGGGGGTGTGTCTTGGGGTCGTCAACCCTAACGCTCACCCCATTCCATAAGTAAATAAGCCGAGATGGGTACAGTATAGGAGAATGGGGTAAGCGTTAGGGCTGATGGCCCCAAGGCACACCTCCAACGCCTATCATAATGTCTGCAGGGTGGGGATGGGGTGTTAGGGTTGGAATCCCAACACCACATTTCCCTGCTTTTGTCGCTTTAGTAACAACCCTAACTGATGCACTAAAAGTTTTTTTCAATGAATTTCAGTACTTTTTCAGATAGTATAAGCACATCCTCAGTCATGTGTGCATGGTCTAACAAATTCCTTAAGCCCCCCTCCCAAAATTATCGCTAGCAGACTCCTTCCTCGTGGAAAACTTCCACATCTCAAACAACACCGTTTCTACAAGACTGGCTACCCATCTATGAAGCAACAGATGTTAACTTGGCTCTTGATCACTTCATCTCAATTTTCAACAAAGCCTGCGACCTCTTTGCCCGTGCTAAAAGGCGCAAAACAAAATCTCCCTCTAACCCATGGGTCACCGCGGCTCTTCTCTCACAGCTGAAACTAAGGGATCACCTCTGGGCAGTTGCCAGGGCCACTGGCAAACAACTGGACATCCAAAATTACAAACAAACAAGCACGAAATGCCTGCACAAAAGCCATACAGCTAATGAAATCCACCTATTACAAAAGACGCTCTCACCACTACATGGGGAAATAGTCGTGCTTTCTGGGACAATATCAAGGATGTCACAGGGAAGCAGCCAAAAACCTCTCCGGCCATGTTAATGGTTGATGGATCCTCAACCCTCGACCCCAAGGTGATCGCAAACATCTTTAACACGGCTTTTTCAGACCTTAGTGCTGTTCTACCCCATGACTTTTTCGAAAACAGGGCCTACTCCCCAAATACCTCCGCCCCTCAGTCTAACCATCCCCTCTTCTACTTCAGGGAGGTAAGTCTGAATGAAGCTTGCCGCTATATTACTGCAGCTATCTCTAAATCTAGATCTAGTAGCGACACCCTGGACTTTAAGCTTCTGTTGCTCACCCCTCGATGAGGTAATTCATCCATTAACAAAAATCCTAAACTCTCTCTCAGCTGTGGAAAATTCCTGGACCTATGGAAAACAGCCACCGTGACACCCGTCCATAAAAGTGGGGATAAGACGAATCACTCAAATTATCGCCTTATCTCCATACTGCCCCCACTCTCTAAGGCACTCTAGCACATCGTGGCTGATCAACTTACCGACCACCTGGATAAATACAATATACCTTGTCCACAACAACATGGCTTCTGGAAAGGTCACAGCACCACCACAGCCCTTCTTGAGTTCACTGGAGCTTTGCACAAATCCCTTGACAACGGCCTTCTCACAGGGGCTGTTTTCGTCGACCTCTCTAAGGCCTTCAATACAGTACACCATGCACTACTAATATACCAACTACTTAATGCCGGGCTATCACCTGACTCTTCTCTCTGGTTTAAAAGCTACTTAGAAAACCGGTCGCAGAGAGTAAAAATTGTGGACGCTCTTTCCGACACCCTGTCTGTTTGATCGGGTGTCCCACAGGGATCCATAGTGGGCCCCCTCCTTTTTAGTCTTTTCTTAAACTCCCTCCCTTACCACTGCTCTGGGCAGATCATACTATATGCCGATGATGCTGTTGTATTCTCCACTCACAAAGATCCTGCATCTCTTCAACACAACCTTCAACTTGGTTTTAGTTCTGTAGAGACATGGTTTCTTAATCATAAACTGGTCCTCAATGACAAGAAAACCAAATCTATGCTCTTCTGCAGCTCTCATAACCCACACAAGCTACACCACTTGGCACCCAGCGGAACACTCTAGATCAGGTGGGGTCCTTCAAATACTTAGGGATTCAGCTTGACCCTAATCTCTCCTATGGACTTCATGTAGATAATGTAGCTAGTACTGCTAATACACGGCTTGGTCTCCTCTACAAACACAGACCACACCTCAGGTCAGAAGCTTTGAAGGTTGCAGTCCTGAGCTCTGTGATCTCTGTAATAGACTATGGTCTCATCATGTATGGCTCGGCTACAACCACAACCCTTAGATGCCTCTGAACTGCCTTAAATAAGGCATGTCAGCTCATCAGTGGTGCTCACCGTCTCACCCACACGTGACCTGTACACTCAGACCGGCTGGCTCCAACTATCAAACCACATAAAGTTTCTCACCTGCTCCATGGCGAAAAAAATCTACCTTGGCCTTTTGCAGAGCTCCGTAGAACGTTGCTTTGAACACCTTCTTTTAGTGGTTAAAATTATTTTTCACCAATTCCAGCAAAGCTAAGGTGAAAGAGGACATTCTCAGGAGAAAAGCGATAATTGATTATCAGACTGTCTGAATTGGAGCTATGGGCAGAAACAGTAGATCGGGAGCAGGAGGTGGGGGGCGGCCCGACAGAAGGACCAGAAGCCCAGCACCAGCAAAGAGACAAATAAGGGGCATACCCAGGAAGTGGGCAGTGAAGCCCTCTTGCAGCCTTCAAATGCTACACTATTAAAAGCCATCCAACATCTGGACCAAAAAATGGAGGACTTTACCACACAATTTAAGTTTTAGATACAAAAGTGGGTCTGCTGGAGGGTGCAACAAAAACTGCCTCTGAGACAGCGCTGTCAGTGTCTGCGGGTCTTACCAGAGAGAATGTTTTGCTGCACCGTAGGCTGGAAAATTTAGAAAATATATCCTGTGCCACAAACTTACGCATTTTAGGACTGCCAGAAGGAAATGATTAAGAAAATCTAACTCAGTTGGTGTCTAAATTGTTCCGGGAAGCCTTACATGTGGAAGACCCGATTAAGATACTTAAAATGTATCGGATCTGTTCACAAGGTGGAAAAGGCCATACTGCTACTAATGAGATCCTAGTGGTTTTGGGAACGGTCCTGGAAAGAGATCTTATCCTTACGCAGGCTAAAAGGCATGGCCCGGCAGACTGGCAAGGTAGCAAAATCAATTTTTTTCCCCAGACTTGAGCTATGCGACCAGACAGCAAAGAAAAAGTTTTGATCGGGTTCGCTACCAGTTACGCCAGTTGGGGGTACATCGTATTATGCTCATGCTGGCCAGCCTACTCATCATCTATGGGAAGAAGACTTACCAGTTTGCAGACGTGGGTGATGCAGGGAAAATGGTGGATCACACCGAATATGAATTTTGTACCAAAGGTGAAGGCTCCAAACATGACTCTGGGCACAGTGAGTAACAGATTGTGTACGACACAGGCAAGGTTTAATCAGTATTGTGACTCCTCCTCCCGGATATCCCTAACCCTTGGCTATTAGACATTTACTGTTTAAAACGTGGTTAAATGTTAGAATACACACTTGTTGGTTTTACTATTTCTGGACAATCTGCCATGGGTCGAGGGGAGCCCATTCAAGATGGCGATTATTTATGGCGCAGTGCTGTGGCCCTGATGGTGTTTTCTTCTCCATGAAAGTTTGCCACCTTCTAAACTTTGCACATGCATGCTGTTATTACTCCGAAGTATCGTTTACCATTTTAGAGCTTGTTTTTTCTGCAGGCAAAAATTCTGGGACTGGTTAAAAATCTGATTTATAGTTTTAACATAGCTACTAAGGGTGGGTGTTTAATAAAGTCGGGTGGTTGATAACTGCACCCCTGGCAGTGTGTTGCCCATGAAGTACTGCATTTAGTCTCTATGTTAGTTATTTTAAGTACTGGATTAGGAGATGTTAAACCTTTTCACAGGGTGCACGATGTAATACAGTAATAGATATGTTGGTAATCCCTGCTCATGGCTATAGTGGACGTTCGTACTTTTAATGTTGGCACACATTGTTATAAATTTAGATAACCCCCTGGTGATGCAACATGGGTTAGGGGTACAAAGAATCCTTACTGTGAAAATGATGTATTGCTAGTATGTGCAAAATAGGCACAGCTTATCTTCGCATATGACACACCCTCGAACATAAACTAACCACCTGTGGCCAACCATGCAGATCATTGACAGCGGATTCCCTTGATTTGTGGAGTCGGAGGTGGAACCATCCATGGCCATCCGTCAGTTATTTGTTCCGTCAGTCAACCCCATGGCAGCCCCCCAACTCCCCCCATGTGTCTCCCTGGTGTCCACTGCTTCCCGCACCCTCTGAACTCCATAGGACAAGTCTGTGGTGTGCACCAACCCAACGTTTCTACCCAAGACTGTTTCAGTGCTCCACCGAACTGTCCTTGGAGCTGCAAGTGATTTTCCCTGACTTCGTGGCAGGCCTGGTGCTCAACGGCTGCATAAGTAGGATGCCACGGAGGGCTAGGGTTGGTGGGGAGGTGGGGTGCACTGTAATTTCTGGATCAGGGGTACCACAATCGAGCAGACTCTATAGACTAAGGCCGCCTTCTTCTGGCTATTTCGTATGTTCATAAATCAGGCCGATGCTTCTGTTCTACCAAATGAAGATCAAAGCTTTCTGGTGAACCTCAAAATTAATGGCCGTTCATAACCCACACCAAATTCTCCTGAGGTCAACCTTATCGAGGCAGACTATATCTTGATGGCTCATGTCTTTCCCTTTGCATTGCTACACCATGCCTCACATATGCCAACAAGCTTTCAAGCCTGTTCTGCCTGGCACACAGCTGCCTCACCCACTGGACTAAAGGGAATTTCACTCATAACAGATCAAGGGAGTGTTCCTGGCCAATCAAAGTGCTCCTTTCCTCTGCTCACGTGCAGCTGCCCTGGAAACGGGCACGATTGGGGCATTTTTTTATTTTACTATATTACTGATAAGTCTCTATTAATAATAAAAACTGCCGCCAAGACCACTCCTAGGGTTGCAAAAGTGGTCTAAATTACATCCTTAGGGCATCAGAACCATTCACCTTCTCTTTGTGGTTCTCATATCCTAAGAACGCACGTGAGGCCACCCTTACAGCCATAAGATTGGTCTTGGCAGCAGTATAACATACAGTAAGATTTGCCAGGCTGCCAGTTGGTCATCGCCACACTCTTTTATACCCATTACAAGTTTTTTGAATATTTTTTTTTTCTCGCAACTGTTACATTCTTTGTCTGCCTCCAGAACAGCTTCCCCTCTTTTTTAAAACTTTATTTTTATTGTTTTACTGTATACAATACACAGTATTGCCATCCTATATGAAGACACACAGAAAAGTCCAGCAATACCTCATTTTCACAGTAAGGATTGTTTGTACCCCTAATCCATGTTGCATCACCAGGGGGTTCTCTAAATTTATAACAATGTGTGCCAACATTAAAAGTACGAACGGCGACTACAGCCATGAGCAGGGATTACCAACATATCTATTACTGTATTACATCGTGCACCCTGTGAAAAGGTTTAACATCCCCTAACCCAGTACTTAAAATAACTAACATAGAGACTAAATGTAGCACTTCATGGGTAACACACTGCCAGGGATGCAGTTATCCACCACCTGACTTTATTAAACACCCACCCTTAGTAGCTATGTTAAAACTATAAATCAGATTTTTAACCAGTCCCAGAATTTTTGCCAGCAGAAAAAACAAGCTCTAAAATGGTAAACAATACTTCGGAGTAATAACAGCGTGCATGTGCAAAGTTTAGAAGGCAGCAAACTTTCATGGAGAAGAAAACACCATCAGGGCCACAGCACTGCGCCATAAATAATCGCCATCTTGAATGGGCACCCCTCGACCCATGGCAGATTGTCCAGAAATAGTAAAACCAACAAGTGTGTATTCAAACATTTAACCACGTCTTTAAACAGTAAATGTCTAATAGCCAAGGGTTAGGGATATCCGGGAGGAGGAGTCACAATACTGATTAAACCTTGCCTGTGTCAGACACAATCTATTACTCACTGTCCCCAGAGTCATGTTTGCAGCCTTCACCTTTGGTACAAAATTCATATTCAATGTGATCCACCATTTTCCCTGCATCACCCACGTCCGTAAACTGGTAAGTCTTCTCCCCATAGATGATGAGTAGGCTGGCCGGCATGAGCATAATATGATGTACCCCCAACTGGCATAACTGGTAGCGAACCCCATCAAAACTTTTTCTTCGCTGTCTGGTTACATAGCTCAAGTCTCGGGGAAAAAAACTGATTTTGCTACCTTGCCAGTCTGCCGGGCCATGCCTTTTAGCCTGAGTAAGGGTAAGAGCTCTTTCCAGAACCGTTCCCAAAACCACTAGGATCTCATTAGAAGCAGTATGGCCTTTTCCACCTTGTGAACAGATCCGATACATTTTAAGTATCTTAATCGGGTCTTCCACATGTAAGGCTTCCCGGAACAATTTAGACACCAACTGAGTTAGATTTTCTTAATCATTTCCTTCTGGCAGTCCTAAATGCGTAAGTTTGTGGCACAGGATATATTTTCTAAATTTTCCAGTTCACGGCAGCAAAACATTCTCTGGTAAGACCAGAGACACTGACAGCGCTGTCTCGAGGCAGTTTTTGTTTCACCCTCCAACAGACCCACTTTTGTATCTAAAACTTTAATTGTGTGGTAAAGTCCTCCATTTTTTGGTCCAGATGTTGGATGGCTTTTAACAGTGTAGCATTTGAAGGCTGCAAGAGGGCTTCACCGCCCACTTCCTGGGTATGCCCCTTATTCGTCTCTTTGCTGGTGCTGGGCTTCTGGTCCTTCTGTCGGGCCCCCCCCACCTCCTGCTCCCGATCTGCTGTTTCTGCCCATAGCTCCAATTCAGACAGTCTGACAATCAATTATCGCTTTTCTCCCGAGAATGTCCTCTTTCACCTTAGCTTTGCTGGAATCGGTGAAAAATAATTTTAACCACTAAAAGAAGGTGTTCAAAGCAATGCCCTACAGAGCTCTGCAAGTGTGCTGCTGCAAGCTTGGCTGTTGGCCACGCCCCTCACGTTCCCTTTTTTAAGTTAGCCACTCCAGTTGCAGGCCATCTGCACACCTTCACTTCACTTACTGACTCCTTCAGATTCCAGTCCTACCTGGTCACACCACAATGGAGGGACCCAAACCAGGGCTGTTTATGTTCAGTTGGGTAGAGTCAGGAGGAATCCAGCAGGGACAAGTGCATGGGGACACAGGGGCTGGTGCCAAAATCACGTGCATGGTGCATGGCACTAACATTCCCTGCCCCCCCACACAGGTCCTTCACCTCCCTCTGCTGGCCTGCTCAGAGTGTTAGCCTCTGAGATAGGGAAAGACTACGCTACATAATGCAGTGGGGCAGGTGGACTCCTTGCCACAGAGTCTGGGAGTTTTGTCTCCGTAGCACCTCTGGGACTCCTACATCCCAGTGGAAGGAGTTGGGCTTACAGTGCAAATCCAGGTCTCCGGTATGGGAGCACAATGCGCTCCGCCAGTGTTACCAGGCCAGGCAAACCATAAGTCTTGATCTTCATGCACACTAGGGCTCTTCTTTTGGGTCCTCTATCCAGTAGAGACTCTTCAAATTGAACAGAAGGCTTAGCCCCCTTCAGTGCAGGTGCTGCTGGTAGTCTGCACAAACGCGGCTACGTGGAAACAATCTAAGTACTAGTAGTTAAAAGACTAAATTACTGACTGGGGAACGCCTCACTTTTCTTGTGGTTAAACTATAGATATGGAGCACTGAGGGGTGAGGACACTACAGGAAGAGAAGAAGGAAACAACGTTCTAGCAAGTTAGGTTTCTGAAGATTTCGCAAGTGCTCAATGGAACTACACTAGTATCACTGAGGATGGAATAACAGTAGTAAAATTACAATTACAAAGAAGTAATGTAGTCTTGTTCTCGTCAGCTCTTTATCACAACATGCACTGTGTACATATTTTATTGATTCATTTGTTTATTTTTTTTTTTGAATATTCTGTTTATTAAGGTTTTCCATCACAGAAAAAAAAAACACAACATAATACATACTACATCTAACAATAAACAAAAGGTAAATACAGACAGACATACAAAGAAAGAAAAACCTGGTTATTTCATTAATACATCACACTTATTCTATTTACAGTGATGCAGCCGAGTATGCGGACATATCTCAGGACCCTATATACTGTCAAACAAAACCCCTACATTCTTGAGTTTCATAATATTGAGCGCAGAGGGTAGTCCCCCAGATCTGCAGCTGTTCTTAATGCGTGGGGAGGCCGGGGTCGCGAAAAGGAGAACACCCACAACCGGTTGTTAATTTCAGATGCTCCCACACAGAAGGGGCGTCCCCCCTAAATTCATTCAACATCCTGAGGCCTAGACATCCCACCCCGTGCGGAGCATTATGTTTTCAGATATGCTCAAAGTCACCAGAAAAGGGGCCCAGTCCCTCAGGAACCTCTCCTCTCCGTCTCTAGCCACCACGTGAGCCCTCCAAGGCTAATGATCGCGACAACCAACCTCCTCCAGTCAGCCAATGTGGGTCCATTTCCAGTAACCCAAGTATTCTGAATGCAGTGCCTTGCCAACACAAACAATACTCTTGCCCATCTAGGTAATAGTTGCCACCCCTCTTCCCCTACTATTATTTCCACCCCGAACAGACAAGTCAAGGGTTCGCGGGCCAGGCGACCCCATATCCCTTTGTTTACCTCCTGTACTACATTCCCCCAAAACTTAACCAAGACCGGGCATGTCCAGAAGCAGTGGAAGAAAGTGCCCAAACCCTTACCACATCTCTTACAGTTCGGTGATACCGCAGGGTGCACACGGTGCACCGCTACCGGCGGCCAGTAAATTCTGTGCAGGATTTTATAGAAGGCCTCCTTAAATTTGTTACATATCATGATTCCCTCTGGCATTCCCAGTACCAACTCCCAGTTTCCCTCCGAAATTTGCAGGCCTAGGTCTCTTCCCCAGAGGGCTTTTGTGGGACCCATCAGATCTGGCAGATTCAACTTATCTTGCTTAGCCACTTTCCCGATAAACCCTTTCGAGTCTTTCCTAGCCTGACTTACCATCTGCTCTATTCTATTTGGGTGCAGTCCAACACTTCCCCCCTTGCCCAACCCCTTTACATACACTTTCACCTGGAGATACCGGAATAAATGTGAAGCCCCTAATTTTATCTCTCTTCTCACCTTGTTAAACTCACTTAGCTCCCCCTTCTCCAGCAAAGTTCCTACACACACCACTCCTTCCTTTTCCCATTCCAGCAACCCTTTATCTTCCATTCCCGGGATAAAGAAGGGGTTCCTCACAATTGGGAGCAAAACAGTCTCCCTCTGGGCCAGTCCCTTTCGTCGCCATAAATGATCCCAGGCCTCCAACGTCTCCCGAACTAGCGGATTACCATTCCCCAGGCTTCTATATGCCCGTAACCCCTTACTATGAAGGTATGCTGAGAGCCTCCCGGGGGCCCCTTCTTGTTCCAACCCTACCCAGCTAGCTACTTCGGGCCTATGAATCCAATCCGTCACACACCTGAGTTGCACCGATCTGTAATACGTGCCCAGGTCTGGGAAATTGAGCCCTTCCCTAGATCTATCTGCCTTAAATCTTGTTAGGCTTATTCTGGGTTTTTTCCCCTGCCATATGAAGTCCACAAACCCCCTCTCTAACCTTTTCACGTCCCCCTGTGTTAATCTTACCTGCAGCATTTGCATTGGGTATAATATTCGAGGGATAATGTTCATTTTGACGAGATTTATCCTCCCAATCCAAGATATTGGTAAGTGCAGCCATCTCTTCAGGTCCGCCAATATCAGTTTAATTAAGGGGTGACAGTTCAACTTATACAATTCTTCCCACCTCCGTCCAATATGTACCCCTAAGTACTTAAAATCTGATTTAACCACCCTAAAACCTTTCTGTCGTACCTCCGAACTAATATCTGGGAATCCCATAACTTCAGACTTCTTGACGTTAATCTTATACCCAGAGAAACCTGCACATTTTTCAATAATATCCATCAGGTGCCACACAGAGCCATTCATATCCCCTATAAAAAGGAGAATATCGTCAGCATAAAGTGCCACCTTATGCTCCCTCCCTTCTCCATCACTTACTCCCACAACCCCCTCATGCTGACGTATTGCTGATGCTAAAGGTTCGATTGCCAGGGCAAATAGCAAGGGCGAGAGCGGACACCCCTGCCTCGTCCCCCTCTTCAGTTCAAATTTCCCAGATAGGCACCCGTCTACCATCACCTGTGCACTAGGCTTTAGGTACATGGCCCTGACCCACCCAATGAACGAGTCCCCCAAACCAAACCGTCCCATTACCTCAAAGAGGTAATCCCATTCTACCCTATCGAACGCTTTTTCCGCGTCCATAGAGAATACCCCCATCCTGGCTCCAGCCTGGCCTGCCCGCCATATAATATTTAACAGTCTATGTACATTGTGATAAGACTGTCATCCCTTAATGAACCCGGTTTGGTCTGGGTGGATCACCTCCGGCCAAAAATTCTCCAGCCTCATGGCCAGGACTTTAGCCAGAATTTTCATATCCACATTGAGAAGAGATATCGGTTGGTAGGCTGAACATTCCGACTCCTCCTGCCCACTCTTATGGATCAGACAAGTATTAGCCTCATAGCATGAGTCAGGTAGTGCCGGAATCTGTCCCTCCTCCCCTCTCTCAAATACTTCCTTCAACACATCTGCCATCTGCCCCCCCAGAATCCTATAGTACTCGACGGGAAATCCATCCGGCCCACAGGCCTTTCCCTCCTGCAGTTTCTGTATAGCGCTTAAGATTTCCATTCGTGATATAGGCTGACTTAACACCTCCCTCTGCTCGTCTGTAATCCTCGGTATGGGCACTTCGTTCAAAAACTCCCAGATACTCTTCTCCTGTCCCACTTGCTCTGCCCTATATAACTTTTCATAAAAACTCACAAACGGCCTGCTATAGCCTTTGAACTTGTAATAACTTGCCCCCCTTAATTCACAGGATCCTAGTTGGGCACCTCCCCTTTCATCAGTCTCACCAACATGGGCCGGGCTTATTTCCCACTCAAAACCCTCCTCTGGCAGAAAAACACGCCTTCCCTGCTTCCTCCCTCAGGAGAGGTTCAGGTTTCCCTCGCCATTGTCAGCAACTCGGAGCTTCCCCTTTCTCCTCTCTACCCGCTTTTCCAGCTCTTTCACTTGCCTTTCTAATTCTTCCCTTTACTCCATCTCTGCTTTAATCCTACCACATTACGCCATTATAGCCCCTCTCATGTAGGCCTTACCCGCCTCCCAGAAAGTGCCCCTAGAAACATCACCCGTATTATTCATCTCTCTGTAAAACTTCCATTGTTCTACCAGGTATTCTTTGAATGCCTGGTCCTTAGCCAAGTATGTAGGGAACCTCCAGGTTGGGGGGCCTCTCTCACCTCCTCTCCCTGTGATTCTCAGTACCACCATGGCATGATCCGAAATGAAGATGGGGCTGTGACTTATCTCCCTTATCCTCCCCAACCAACTCCTGGGCAGAAATATATAATCTAATCGGGACCACGTCTTATGAGGATTAGAGTAGAACGTATACTCCCGTCCAGTGGGATTGGCCGCCCTCCAGCTATCCACCATATCCAGATCTGCAATACCGACTTGCCACCGGCCCATAGCCTCCGTTACCCGCCCCTTCCCTGTCGAATGATCCATCCTCGCATCCATCGCCCAATTGAAATCCCCTCCCATAATGAGACCAGGAAATTGTTCTTTGACAAGCAAGTCAGCAAAGAGGAGTAGAAATCTGGGTCATATACTGCCAGCACATAAGACATATCCGAACGCGAGTGTCTCACCCTGCCATACCCCAGTAGCGAAAATATATCTACCCTCCTTAGGGTCTCTCACTATCCTTTTCACCTCAAATAGTAGGTTCTTATGCAAGAGTATTGCCACCCCTCTTTTATGGGATGAGTAGGAGGCCACTAAACACTTCCCCACCCAGTTCCGTACCAGCTTGGCATGCTCCAGGTCTGTCAGGTGAGTCTCCTGCAGCAAGGCCACCTGCGCCCCCTTACGTCTCAAAGCCATCAGGAGTGAAGTCCTCTTTACTGGGCTTGTTATGCCTTTTACATTCCAAGATATAACATTTAAGTTTATCAAATCACCCATCCCATCCCCACAGCATTTTCCATTTTTATAAACATTCCCATTTGACATTATGTTGAAGACACCTAGGGCATCACAAAGCCTACCAGCATATATATATATCTTTTCTCTTGATTTCCGCACACTCGACCACCCCTCTCCAAGTAAAACCAGGCAACTATCCTACTAACAAACACTCTATAAAATCTATCTATTTTAACACTTATAACTATCCCCCTCCAAAACTTCCCTCCATCCCCACCTCCCGCCTCCCCCCTCCCATCCTTTTTGTTAATTCTCCTTATCCACCCCCTCTCAGTTACACTAATTGCTAACATAGCACAAGCGTAAGTTTAAAGGCGAAAATAACAAACGTTCAATGATTCTCCACCACAACTGAGATGCATGTCCCGCCATCCCCACCAGGTGTCCAGTTCTCTCTTCCGGAGCCTTCCCACCCCCGTGGGTCCCCACCGTGCCCCATCCCGTGTCCGAGTTATCTCCTCCTATCTAAGCCCTTACCCCAGGATCCCCCCCCCGCACTTCGTCTCCCCTTAACTACATCTATATCCCATCCAGCTATCCCCTTCCCTTTACCCTGCCCACTCTGATCTACCACTTCACTGTTATTTTTGAACAGGAAGAGCACATTGAGCTGTAACGGCTCACTTCCAGGTGCGCCCTGAGGGGTGAATTATATGGATAAGTTTTATTCACAACAGAAACATCAGCCATAAATCTAGGTAGTTAAAAGGCTAAGTTACTGACTTACAGTGACCAGATATGGGCAGAGGGGACTTTGGTTACCACCTCATTTGTAAGGCTTGCCTGTAGTTCGGAGAGACAGCAGGCGACCACGTTATTTTATTTATTTATTTATTTACTGTAAATTCGGAATTACAAACCTTTGAGTCAAAGACTCTTTTGCAAAGGCTCCACGTCGGTTACAGAGGGTGGAGGGGGGAACACGAGTTGGGGGAAGACAGACGGAACAGGCAAATTATATACAAGCACAAATTATTTACAGATTTATGTACAATCACATTTTAGTAACATTAGCTCTCCAGTGGTTACAGAGGGTGGAGAGACATATGACAGTAAAGGCAATGGAAGGCAACTTTCAATACATAATAAACAAGTGGTATTACTGAATTAATTGTCGGTATGATGGCAGAGACTTTTTTTTCTCTGGTTTGGGCAGGTAGGAGACATACCTGCGACCCCTGGGTTGAGCATGGGGGGGTTTAGATAGGCCTGAGGGGCCCCTGTGTGGGTGTGTGGGGGAGGGGAGAGAAGACAGGTAGGCCAACGTAGCATTCACATTTTGAGCTACCCAATAGGAAGGTTTTAGGCCTGCTTTGAAGAGATGGATGCTCGGGATTGGGAGAGGAGGCGAAGAGTGTTTAGCCAATTGGGGCACGGTAGCGGAGGGTTCTCTGCGCAGGGACGTTCGACATGGGGAACCACTGAAGGATGTGGTAGCCGTGAGTCTGGTAATACGCCTGAGAGGGGCCGTTTGACGATGTGGTGAAGGGCGGTTGGCGCTAGCTGGAGGTGGATCTTTTGCTAGAATGCAGGTGTGGTACTTGAGCCTTTGATGGAAATTAAGCTCAGTCAGTCAGTTTGTATAGGTCGAGGTGTGGGTGAGTCTGTCACAACCCGAGACAAGGCGACATGCTTTGTTTAGCGCAGTGGTTATGCAGCTTAGGTGGAGTTATCAGCAGTGCCGAGATTACAATCCCTGAATCGATTAGGGAGAGGATGGAGGATGTGACAGCTATCTGCATGGCATGTGTGGCAGACTGTTTTGATTCTGTAAAGGGTACCCACTCTCGAGTTGATTGCTGCCGAGGAGGCGTACATGTCTGTGGTAGGAGAGGAGGTATCCAGGGTGACCCCAGGTATTTGAAGTGATTGGCGTGCTCCAGCGAGAACCATCCAGCGTTAAATGTGAAGAGCCATCTGGCTGTCTGCGGGCTTTAGGCGGTGAGCAAAGGTCATGGCCTTGGTTTTGGAATAATTAATGATCAGCCGGTGGTCAGTGAACCAATTTTCCAGCTCCCTGAAGTATTCCTGGAGGGTGTGCTGGAGTGCGTATGGTTGGGGTGTTTCAGTAGAGAACCGCTCGTCAGCATAGAGTAAGAGATGACCGCTGCAGGCTTTGGGAGAGAATTACGATCGAGGAAAAGCAGTGGGCCTAAGATTGACCCCTGCGGAACACCGGAGCGAACAGACTTGGGAGTGGAGATGGTGGAGTTTATTCTTACTTGCTGCGAGCGTTCTGTGAGGTAGTCCTTTAGCCAGGCAGCGGCCTCGGAGACTACATTTAGTTGCAGCAGGACCTGAAGGAGTAATTCGTGGCTGACCGTGTCGAAGGCCTTAGTTAAGTCTATAAAGATAGCCCCTGCTAGTGACCCTTGGTCGAGCGCCTCATGGATGAACGTTGTGAGCTCAGCGAGAGCCGTGATGGTGCTGTGGCCAGCTCTGAACCCATGCTGTTCCTTGCTGAGCAGGTTGTGTTTTGTTAGATGCTCAGTAAGCTGGTCTGAGACTATTTTTTCCAGGGTTTTGAGAGAGGAGGGAGTAGAGAGATTGGTCTATAATTCCCGGGGAGGGTGGGATCACCGCTCTTTAAGATAGGGTGATCACGGCTTTTTCCAGGTAGTGGGAATTGGCCGAGGCAAAGCGAGAGGTTTAGGATTTGTGTGAGATGGGTTATGGTGATATCAAGGGTAAGCCTTATGAGTTTGGAACCAGGGAGTTGCTGAAGCCGAGTGTTAGCATTGCTTTGGAGATGTAACGCTTGGCTAAGGAGCAGGGGATGGTACGGAACCGGAAAGGGGGAGGGAGGACTGTACTCGCCATAAGTGGAGTAGAGGGGGGTTTGGGGGGGTGGAAGAGGTTAGGCGGGAGGATATGTGAGAGGTCTGAGAAAGTTTCATTGAGGGCTTCAGTGATTTTAGCAGGATCTTGGGTAACGTCCCCGTTCAGACTTAGTTGGGTAGGGGTGGGGGAACGTGGTTTGCCACTAATTTCTTGTATGTTACTCCAGAACTTTCTCCCATCTCCCCAGGAGGAGGAGAGGGTGTGCTGATAGTAATCAGCCTTGGCCTGCCGTGTGGCCCAGGTGCATTTATTTCGAGCCTCCCTATAGAGTTGTCTGTCTTGGGTGCGTTGGGAGTCTATGGCCCTGTGCCAGAGGTTGTCCCTGTGTTGCATGAGCTTTAGGAGGGAGGGTGTTATCCATGGTGTAGACCTGGTTTTCACGACCTGCCTAGTGAGGGGAGCATATATATCGCAGGCTTTGTTAAAGGTAGCTATAAAGTGGGCGAGAGCGGCATCAACTGATTGTGCATTATATAAGGGAAGCCAGTAACTATTGGCTAGGTATTCTTTGAGTTATGCCCTCTCCATGCAGTTTTCTGTTGCATGTTGCTGTTACCCTGTTTGCATGCGTGGTGAGAACAGATTATGGAGTAATCAGCTACTTTGTAACTGATTATAATCCTGTGTGTTAATGATGCTGTTGATGAGGTTGGGCTCAATCTCAGGATCAATTCAAGTGCACCGATTACCTGGACATCGGTTTTCAAAATGCATGTAGACGCAATCAGAGATGGAACCAATCCCACATGCATACTCAGTTGTAATGCACCCAGTTTGCTGGCAGTATAGCCTAGAGGTTAGAGTAACAAGCTGTGAATGAGCTTGGCACATCCAGCAGACCTGGATTTGAATCCCACAACCTCCATTTGCATACTGTGCGACTCTGAGCAAGTCACTTAAACACCCCAGTGCTCCCAGGTCATCCCTGAAAGCATGCACTTGTGCCTAGTGCGCCTTACCCCATTACCAAAAGAATAAAATAAATAAAAAATAAAATTTACATGTAGGGTTAAAATCAATTATATAGTAATAAATTACGTTGTAACAGAAGATTACCCTGCCTTTAAATCCGTTCTCTTCTCAGTGCGTCGATTGTTGCCCTTTATATAAATGCCAAGAGACATGATCGATGACCTGGAATCGAAGACAAGGTAACAGACCACCAACTCATGTAAACTTAGTATGTTTCTTCCTCCCGGCACCTTTGCCGTTGCACAGCTTGCCTCCAGATGCTTGTCTCTAGGTGTCCCTTCCTTCTTTTGGCTGCTGTCAGGTTGCAGTTTTGGGTTCCAGCATTCGCGGCTGTTCCTGGCAGCTGAATGCTCCCTTTAAGTAGTCATACCTTGTTGTCTCCCCTGTCCTGGCTGTGCACTTTCCTTTGCTGTGTACCCCAAACTCCAGCAGTTTACCATGTACTTTCCTACAGCCAACCTTTAGGCCTTCCTCTTCATCAGCGGCTGTTCCCTTCAGCTGCCGCATCATAGTACTAGTGCCCTTAATGTCAGCAAACTTCTGCTCAGCTGCTAAGCCTCCTTAAACCATTAATGCTCGTTTCCTCAGCCTCAGCATTCAGCAGTGTGCTGTCCCCTTGTTTTCAGTGCTTTGGCAGCCATGCTCCTTTATGTTTCCTCAGCAGTTTTCATTTTCAGTGTTCTGCCACAGCCTAACCAGCCTATAAGTGCAACCAGTAACTAGCACTAAAACCTCCCTCATGGAAATTGGTCGGTCTGCATCTGTAACTCAGTCAGGGGCACATATCATGCAGTCTCAGTCCATGTCTCAGCCAGAATGCCATATACCTTCCGTCAGTCATTCAGCCTTGCCTAGGTTTCATTTCTAACTTGTACCGTCGTCCGTCAAACTTCATCATCAGCACCGCTACTCCTGCGCTCGGACGCATGCCAGCCATGATCGCAGCATGGCTTCCAGGGCTCCCCTGCCCTCTAAGCAGATGGTTTCGCTCCTCTCCCATGAAGTCTGCATCTTGAGCAGGATATTAAATAAGCAACAAAAACTGATTAGCAATTGTATATGTGAAAGCTCTAATCAGTTATGACAATGCATAGCACTTAGCACAGAATGCTTAACAAAATTTTAAAATATATATAGTTTCATTAATGTTGTCTACTGTGCCATGCACTTAAAAAATTAGGGGGGCGTGGCCAGCAACCAATAGGAATAGATGCTCCTCACGCGGCTCCCGACTTTTGCAACTTTTTTTTTTTTTTGAAATCTCGGTTTTTACCTCCTCCTGTGCCCAGTCTCCACTCTTTCGAGAGACACATATGGCAGTCTCCCCGCATCGTGACCTGTCCGATTCTATCCTGGTGAGTCCCAATCGAGCCGTGGCTATACCCCCCAGGTGGGTACGGGGTGAGCTGCGGCGCCCAGACAATATTGCAGGTGTCGGACTCACCGGGATGTCAGGCAGCCGTGAGTAATCAGGGTCTCTACTGTGGGTCTCCGTCATCTAGGAGACCAGTCACTGGTGTTTTCCTTGTTCTGGCATGCACCAGACATCATGGCATCACCGCCGTTGCCACTCCCCATCCCCTCGAGTTGGCTACGACGCTTGCTGTACATGCTTCCGCCAGAGGTCAGGCAAGTGCCGAGCAAGGACCCCCCTCCCTCCCAGGAGAGGACAGCTGTCCATCAGATGCTCAATCCTCTCCCATCCCTGCCGACCCCCGATGGCCCGGCTCGCCTCGAACCCAGGCTCGGGCGCAGCATATGTGCGCGTCAGCACTTCAACCCTCCGCGCCACTGGGCTGGCCCTTTTGCTGCAACTTTCAGTGATTAAAACTACAACTGTATGATTGTTTTTATATCATTCTTCACTACATTTATTGGCAGTACTTACCATGGGTTTCATCTTGTGGAGTTTGGAGAGGCTTACAGTATGAAAAAATTACTTACCATAGTAATCTTGTTTCTTCCAAGGGAATCTTACTGTATTCTGACATATGCAGTATTGTCCTTCCATTGTACTGCCCCAGAGCCAAAATGGCTAATAGAACCTATGCTAACGATGGAATGTTAGGCTCGAGCTTGGTTTTCAAACCACTGTTCCTGATCAACATTCTGCAACAATCAGATTCTTACGGAGCAAACTAAAGACAACTTATCTAAACTATGTTTAATATAGACTAACAAGTTAGCAACTATGAACAACTATTGCCCTTCTTCTTTATCTAGTTAACAACATAGGCTGGTTAAGACTTAAGTCACTAAGCCCAAAAACAGAAAAAATCCATAGGGTGAGACAACAAACAGCTGTGTTGCAGTGCCTATAGGTTCTAGTAGGTGAGGTAGGGTGGGAGCTCAGAATACAGTAAGATTCCCTTGGAAGAAATAAGATTACTATGGTAAGTAATGTTTTCTTCAAACCCCAGGAAATCTTACCGTATTCTGACATATGCAGATACCCAAGCAGTACCTTTGGAGGAGGGCAGAGAAACTGGGAAACAGGATCTGCAGTACTGCTGTGCAAAACCTGGCATCACTGCTGGCCTGAGTATCCCGGCTGTAGTGTTTGGTGAAGGCGTGAACTGTTTTCCAGGTAGCTCCTTTGTAGATTTCCAACAAAGGAATCTCTCTAGCAGCTGCTACAGAAGCAGCTGTACCCCATGTAGAGTGGGCCCTGAGGCCTACAGGAGACTCTTTGCCCACTCTGCTGTAGCAAAACTGGATACAGGCAACAACCCAGCAGGCAGTCGTCCTTTTTGAGGCGGGTTTGCCTTTGCCCACCTCTCCGTAGGTCAGGAAGAGCTGTGTTCTAGCCTGCCTGTGCCCTTTTGTGTGATCCAAATAGTAGCTTGTAGCTCTCTTGATGTCAAGACTATGTAACCTTCTTTCCCCTGAGGTGGAAAGGTCAGTAAAGAAGACTGGCAAGGTCATGGACTGGTTAAGGTGGAAGTTTGATACCACCTCAGGGAGGAATTTCCTATTGGTCCTCAAAACCACCATGCCCCTGTGGACTACCATATAGTCTGATTCTGTGGACAAGATCAGTATCCTTCTGGCTGAAGTAATGGCTACTAGAAACACTGCTTTCCATGTTACGTACTTAAGTTCAGCTGATGACAGGGGTTCAGATGGTGGCTGCATCAACTGGCCAATACATATGTTAAGGTCCCATGCAGGAGTGGGTTCCCTATGAGGGGGATGCAAGTGCAGCAGCCCTTTGAAGAACTTTCTGAATACCTGGTTAGCAGCCAGGGATGCTCCCTTTCCAGCCGAGAGGTAAGCAAAGACAGCTGCCAAGTGCACTTTCAGTGTGGAGGGCCGAAGGCCCAGAGAGTGTAAATGTGCTAGACAGTCCAGGAATATTGGCAGGTCGGCCTGGAGGTGGTCTATCTGTCTCTGCTCACACCAAACAGAAAACCTCTTCCATTAGATAAGTAAGTTTTCCTGGTGGAAGGTTTTCAGGACCCCCTCAAGACCTCTAACACCCCCTCTGAGAGGTGTAGGTCAGCGTATTCTATATCCTCACGAGCCAAGCTTTGAGTCTGAGGGACTGCAAATTGGGGTGAAGGATCCTGCCCTGGGAGGATGTCAGCAGGTTGTGTGTCCTGGGCAGGGAGATTAGTTTGGAGATTGCCAGGGTCAGTAACATTGAATACCAAGGCTGCCTGGCCCAGTCTGGGCAATGAGGATCATAGCTGCTGGCTGAACCTTGAGCTTGTTCAGCACTCTGAGCAGCAAGGGAAATGGTGGGAAGGCATGCAGGAAGTTCCCTGTCCAGTCCATCAGGAGTGAAACTAGTGGCACTGTGCCCACTGCTGGAGGCCTGCAACAGAACAGCGGAAGCTGATGATTGTCTGGGGCTGCAAAGAGGTCCACCACTGGAATGCCCCACCTCCTGAACACCACTTGTAAGACCTGTTTAGTGACCATTCGTGATGGTTCTGGTTGATTCTGCTGATAGCATCCGTTAGGACATGGTCTTCTCCTGGCAGGCGGACTGCAGAGAGGGAAATCCCCAGAGAGTAAGCCAGATTCCATACCTTCATGGCTTCTGTGCACAGAGGCGAGAACCTTGTGCCACCTTGCTTGTTGATGTAACACATTGTTGTTGTATTGTCTGTCCTAACTTGAACTACCATGCCCTGCAGCATGGAGAAGGACTGAATGCCCAGATAAACTGCCCTGAGTTCCAGCAAGCTTATGTGAAGCAGGGATTCCTGCTGGAGCCAAGTACCATGGGCAGTATGCTCCTCTAGGTGGGGACCCCATCCTAGGAGTGAGGCATCTGTCATCAGAACTGATGCTGGTGGCAGCTGGGGGAAAGGCACGCCTTCTCTGAGGTTGTCCTTTTCCTGCCACCATTGCAGAGTTTGAAGCAGGGTTCCCATGACTGGTACCATCTTTGACAGGGAGTCTCTTCTCTGAGACCAATGAGCCTGAGATGGAATTGGATGTCCCTCATCTGAAATCTTGATCCTAACACTGTTGCTGTTGAAGCCGCCATGTGGCCAAGGAAATGCCTTGCTGGTCTGGGGGTATGCACCTGAAAGGAATCTGCTAGTTGCACCAAGCTGTCTACCCTGCCCTGCCCTGTGGGAGGAATGCTCTTCTGTTCAGGGTGCCCAATTCTGCCCCTATAAACTCCAGTAGCTGAACTGGTGAGAGGACAGACTTTTTCTGGTTCACCAGGAAACCTAGCATATCTAGTGTATCCTGAGTGATGGTCAACGCCCTTTCCACCTGCTGTGGAGACTGACCTACCACCAACCAGTCATCCAGGTATGGGAAGACTGTAACACCCTGTCTTCGTAGATGTGCCACCACCACTGCTAGGCACTTGGTGAACACTCTTGGGACTGATGAGAGGCCAAAGGGCATGGCCTTGAACTGGTAATGCCTTGATGGCAACCTGAACCTGAAGTACAGTACTTCCTGTGTGACAGCCTGATAGGAATAATGAAGTATGTGTCCTTTAGGTCTAGGAATGCTGGCCAGTCTCCTCTCCTTAGAGAAGGGAGAATGATAGCCAGAGTGACCATCTTGAACTTTGGCTTTGTCAAATGTTTGTTCAAGTGTCTTAGATCCAGAAAGGGTCGCCACTCCCCTGTTTTAAGTGAGGAAGTATCTTGAGTAAAGACCCTTTCTCCTTTGAGACAAGGGGACAGGCTCTACTGCCTGATCCTGCATGAGCTTGGCTACTTCCTCTTCCAGCAGAGAGGTCTCTGATAGATTGGCAGGTCTGAATAGTCTTGTTCTCAATTTGGGCAAGAATTTGAAGCCGAAAGCAAGGCCCCGGCTCACTATCTCCAGGACCCACCTGTCTGTGGTGATGGATTTCCAGGCCTGGATGTAGTGAGCCAGCCTGCTCCCTACTGGAAGTAGGGAGATGACCCTGACAGGATTCTCAGGGAGTCTGTTTTGTCTGGGCAGCAGTCTGGGTACTGGGTCCTGCCCTGTTGCTGTCCCTTCTGCCTCTAAAGCACCCCCTTTGGGGTTGGTATGAGGGCAAAGCCTGTGTCTGGAAGAAAGGCCTGTAATGGGTTCTACCCCGCCTCTTCCTTGGAACTTTTGTGGAGTTGCTGCCTTCTCCTTAGCCACAGCACTCTTATAGGCTACTTTGCAGTCATCCATTTTTTTCATGTACGCGTCAGTCTGCTCCCCAAACAGTGAATAAGGCTCACAAGGGAAGTCAAGAGCTTTTGCCTGGGTATCCTGAGACAAATTTGTTGTTCTCAACCAAGCAAACCTCCCCAGGGACACTGAGATAGCCATCTGCTAGCAGCAATGTCGTTGGCATCCACTGCCAAGCAAAACTGGGACTTCAAAGCTTCAGTGCCCCTTTGAGTTTCCTCTGAAAGATCAGATGCCATAGGGGCAGGACATGCCTTTGCTATTTCTAACACTGTATTCCACAGACTCCTCTGATACCTAGATACGTAAGCCATGTAAGTGGCTTGTCTGAAAGCTAGGGAGGCTCCCAGGTATGACTTTGTAGCTATGGAGTCCATCCCAGGTGGGTGTGATGCCAGGTTAATGCCTGCTTTGTCACAGGCAGCAGCCTGCACTACCCCCCTCATGGCTGGGAGGTCCAAACAAGAATTCAGCCCCTGATTTTGCCACCCAGTACTTTCTGTCCATCCTCTCGTCCACTGGAGGGATGGACATAGGTGTCTTTAAAATTTTTGTGGCAGGCTGGCCCAGTGGCACTGAGGGTTGAGGTGCTGGACATCACATCTCACGCCACACCGGCGACCTGGGTTAGGGAACAACCTCAGGGAGCCGGGGGGGAGGGTTGGAGCGGGATTTCCCCTGTGGGGTGGACACCCGCTCCTCCCTAGTCCTGCACCCATCGGGTGGAGGTCCGATGGGTGCGCAGGCAGCAGGAGCGGTGACGCAAGTCTGGGGTGGGGTGGAAGGGGTCACTGGATCCTGACATGCGCACACATGTGTACAACGTGACCCTGGGAAGGGACGAAAAGGTAAGAAAAATGTATATACAGTCGATTCCACTTGTGTGCAATTCGGCTGTGTGCACATTCCACTTGTGTGCACACAAATGGCAGGTCCCAATTCATTCTCTATTATTTTTTGTATTATTTTATCCTGATGTGTGCACTGTTATTTTCGGTTGTGTGCACACATTTTGATCAGAACTCACTAGTCTGTGTCATTAGTAAATGTTTGATTCCTTAATTTCTCTTCTCCCCGCGGCATCGTAATTTGGTGTTAAATGGTTCTAAACAGTATTCACAGTCTTTCAATAGCATGCTGTTGAGCCACTGTGAAGCTGTTAATTGTTCCTACCCTATTGAGTCAACAGCTCCCTCACCTGTAGCCTGTTAGCACTTACCTGTGAGCTGTTGTCTTAAGTTGTGCGATTAGAATATTTGTTTATCCCGACTGCCATGGAGAAGTTGTCACGCACAGTGTTATCCCTGGAGCAAAAGGTTCAGCTCCTAGAGAAAACTCTTGTACCAGGCATCTCCCGAAAAGAACTCGCGGCAGAGTTCTCTATCGATGTGTCCTGTGTCTGCCGGACACTGCAGCAGAGAGTTTTTATACTGTCACAGTGGCATTCAGGTGCTAAAAAAGGAAGAAAATGAAAGAGGGAGGGCAAACACTCTAGAGTCGACTAAGCTCTTTTGAAGTGGTTCACAGCTGCTCGAGATCATGGAGTCCCTCTGTCTGGCTATATCCTTACCGAAAAGGCAGGTAACCTGGCTGCTGGAATGGGCATCGACTTCGAGCCATCAGCCGGATGGTTGTCAAGGTGGAAAGAGCACCATAACATTGGGTACAAGAAAGTGCATGGTGAGAGAGCTGAAAACGATTTTGAGAGCTCAGAGAGGTGGTTACGGGAAGTGCTGCCAACATTAACAGCATCATTTGCACCGAGAGACATTTTCAACGCGGACAAAACCGGACTCTTCTTTAGAGCCATACCAGACGGCACCCTCACCTTTAAAAAAGAAGCAATCTCAGGCCACAAGAAGGCCAAGGAGAGGGTGTCTGTGCTAGTGTGTGCAAACAGCAGTGGGACTGAAAAACTACCCTTGCTCATTGTCGGAAAGTCTAAGAAGCCACGGTGCTTCGAGTTCAAAGGGGTAAACGTTTCTGCTTTGCCTGTGGAATACACCTCAAATTCCAATGCATGTATGACATCAACATTGTTTCATGATTGGCTAAAGCTGATTGACAAAAAAATGGGTAGGCAGAGGCGTAAAATCCTTATGATAGTGGACAACTGCACAGCGCATAAACCACTCGCCTTAAGAAATGTGCAGCTTGTATTTTTAACCCCGAATTGTACAGCTCTCATCCAGCTGATGGATCAGGCGGTGATAAACAATCTGAAACAGCACTACAGAAAGAAAATTGTGAATAAAATTTTGTTAGGACCTGACTCACAAGATACTCCGGCATTCCATGACATTGCCAAATCAATCACAATACTGGAGGCGATTCATTTACTGCACTCCGCTTGGTGTGAGGTCTCCCCCCAAACAATAGAGAATTGTTTTAAAAAGGCTGGGACAGGAGCTGAATACGGTCAAGAAAATGATGACTCGGTTGCTATTGAGCGAGTTGCCCCCCCCACCCGGAATGCCACTGGAATCCTTTAATGAACTGGTTGCTGTAGATTCAGATGAACCAGCAAGCGGTGATCTTACGGAGGAAGACATATGCGCATCAGTCCTTGGCGAGACCAGCTGTCAGGAAGAGGAGGATGACGACCAGGAAATCCCGGTTCTTTCGACTGTCGAGGTTTGGCAAATGATGGGGAAAATCAGACACTATATTGATCACCGCGAGCAGGCTGACTTCTCTTGGTTCTATTTCTTTGAGAAAAAGATGGAACAACTTTCAGTCAAGACAGTAAGACAAGCTAACATTACTGACTTTTATCATGCTGTCTGTTCACAAGAACAGTAAAACAGTGAAGCGTCTATTTTTAAATGTGTATTTTCACCGGCCGCCGGTATATGATGGATTTCCGCTTCTTGACGCCCGGCGACCGGGTTGGGAGCGGACTCGGTCGCTGGAGGGTCCGCCGGGGAGAAGGATAGAGCGCCCCACGGACTGCTCCTCTCCGGGGAGGATGGGAAGTGCTCGGGTTCGCGCGACTCCTGGTGGAGACCAGGTGTAGCGCGACCGCCGACCAATAGTGATCGGAGGCGGGTGGACGCCCGCTACGCACGCCCCGCCCCTGGAAAAAGGGAAGAATGCAGCCGGGGCCCTTGATGAAGCCCGTCACAGCTTCAATTAGCCCCCTCAGGCCAGCCCTCCGACCTAGTCCGACGCCTGCGGCATGTGGCTCCAGTGCCGCAGCCTCACCATGGGGGGTAAGCCACAGGGTATCGGAAGGGCGCGAGGCTGATGTGGGGGGGTGGAAGCGTGACCGGCTGAAAGTACCGGGCTACCGGCGGCAGGGGTATAAAGAATAAAAAAAAAAAAAAAATGTGTATTTTCCACATATTTTTGCAATTCTGCACTTTATTTAATAAATTAAAGAGCATGTAACCACAGTTCATCTCCAAATGTTGTTATTTATACAAACGTGGAAAAACGATGAAAAAATGAAGCACAACTGACGTAAATTCAGTTGTATGCAATCTCGGATGTGTGCACAATTCCTGCAGGTCCCGACCATGTGCACACATCCGGAACTGACTGTACGTATATGTGTATATATATATGTTGTGGCTTGTCTCATTAAAGATTTATGGATGGGCAACAAAAGCTTTTTTGTTGCTGGGACATCCATCATTTCCATGTAATCTTGTTCCTCTTCCCTCTCTGTGGACTCCTGAGTGGAGAGGTCCAAGGTCTGTGCCACCTGTTTGAAAAAGGCAAAGTGGGAAGAATAATCCTCTGTTGCCTTTTCTGGGGAATCAGTCCCAAGAGGAGCTGAAGAAACCTCAGGCTCTATGGGTTCTGCAAATTCATCATAAAAATAATATTTCTCCTCTGGGAAGACATCGGTTGATTGTTCTAAGGAACCGGGAATTGAAAAGGAACCCGATTCCGGAATCAACAAAGGTAAACCGAGGCGCTGAACTGATACCGCGGTACCAGTTTGCAATGCCTGCAAAAGGCTAACGACACTCGCTACAGCTGCTACGGAATGAACCGCTGGAACCATCGATTGCGGTTCCTTGGTTGAGTGCTTCTTTTCTCTTCTTTTTAGCAGAATTTGTTGGTTCAGCGATAGTTTCTGCAGATCTTTTTCTAGTTGAGGAACCATCACCCTGGTCAGAGGGCTGTTCACTCGGATCAAAAGACTTCTTCTGAGAAGTAGAGGTCTTGTCTGTAGCTGGGTCAGCAGCTTTTTCAGATATTTTTTCTTTCAGTCGATTTATGTGCCTATCCAGCGTCAACTGAGAAAAATTCTTACAGATATCACAGTCGGCCTTTAGATAATCAAAACCCAGACTCAGAACGCAAATTAAATGGGGATCTGCTTTGGCAAATGGTTCCCCACACTCTGTGCAAAGCTGAAAACCCATTGGGCTGGTTCTCTTTTTAGGTAGTGACATAACCACTAAAAGTAAACAAAAACAAGTCTGAAATCACCACAGAATTAACTTTACTGTAAACTTTTTTTTTTTAACTGCTAGTTTAGCAACCGAAGAAAAAAAAAGAATTACTCCAGTTTTTAAAAAAAAACAGTCGGAACCTCAATGGGTTTTTAAACACTAATAACGAATGTAATTAAAGATAAAGAAACCCGGTTCCCTCCCAGTTAAAAGAACAGAGAAGAAAGCGAGAAACTTATTGGAATACAACTAAATCTAGACTAATCTACCTGTAAACCAAGGACAGTGATTTTTAAAATGAACAGAAAAATATTTTTTTTAAACCATACGTTTATTGCATTTAATAAAAGCAATGACAGAGTACAATCGTCTGTAAGGCATCACAGTATAAAGAGAGAGACAGACACATCCAATGTATAAAGTACTGGTAAACCTATACAGAATTATAAAAAAATATTTTTCTGTTCATTTTAAAAATCACTGTCCTTGGTTTACAGGTAGATTATTCTAGATTTAGTTGTATTAAATTTCAGTATCACCAAGTGCAAGGTGTTGCATCTTGGTCGGGGAAACCCTAAACACAGGTACACCCTGGGAGGGGAGGCGCTGGAGGCCTCAATAGGGGAAAAAGACCTAGGGGTTATGGTGGATGCATGCATGAATAACTCTGAGCAGTGCAGGAGAGCGGCTAGCAAGGCAAACAGGATGTTGGGATGCATCGTAAGGGGGATCACCTCTAGGAGCAAGGAAGTGATTCTGCCGCTGTACAATGGACTGGTTAGACCACACCTTGAGTATTGTGTACAGTACTGGAGACCACACTTGAGGAGGGACATACAGCTCCTGGAGAGGGTACAGAGGAGGGCAACTAAGATGATATGAGGGCTAGGGGATTTGACGTATGAGGACAGACTTGAGGAGCTCTGCCTGTTTTCACTGGAGGAAAGGAGAGACAGGAGGGACATGATTGAGGTCTTCAAGTACCTCAAGGGAATAAATAGGGTAAACATGGAGGGGATCTTTAGACTAAAGCAGGGAGGTATCACCAGAGGGCATGGTTTGAAGTTGGAAGGTGGAAGGGTGAGGGAGGAAAAGAGGAGGAGGTTTTTCACTGAGAGGGTGGTGGACCCTTGGAATGCACTGCCTGGCAAGCTGGTTCAGAGATCCACAGTGGAGGGCTTCAAGAGAGGGTGGGACAGACACAGAAAGTGGATGTATCAGATGATGGCCTGTCCCAGGGGTGGGATGGATGATAGGGGTTTCTGGAGCACAAGGGATGGGAGGGCCTCGGCACCCAACTAAGGATCTAAGGTTCGAGCAGACTCGATAGACCGTAAGGCCTAATCTGCTGGCAAATAGTATGTTAGTATGTTAGAATTATGTTAGGCAGTGGGGGTGAAATTAAATAAGGTTTATCTAGATCGTTAATAAAGAACAAAATAGCTACAGCGATCTAAGGTTTTTGGGGCACAAGTCTAAAATAGGTCAGTCTGTAATGTTCAACACTCAGCAGCCAGTGTTGATATGTCCCCAAATCCAAAAAGGCTACCTTTGTATATTTAGTGCCTAGAGAACTGCCTTCATATTCCAGCTTAAACATTTTACAGCAAGGAATTGAAGGATTCAACAAAATACTCTGGGTGTGTGGTTCTATATTTATAGTTGTATACAAAGAAAAAACAGTCTCTCCACAGAAATCTTATTTATAGGATACCATGTGGCTCAGAAATACTCTGTCCCATTTTTATTTATTTAAATAAAAACAACAAATATAAACGTTACCCGAGTTCAAACAAAGTGTTAAGGTCCAAACCCAGCTCCAGCTCAGGTCTCCTTGTCCGATTCTTCGGTCCGTTGTCCCTCCGAAGCTCGAAAGTCTCAGGCTATAGCATCTACCTTCTTCCCAGCCTCAGCCAGGTCGCTAAACTGGAACGTGCACCCTCCGTAATGGATTGGGAGCCTGGCCGGCATTAGTAGTGAGTGAGAGACCCCTTGGCCTCTCAGCCTGGCCCGAACAGCATCAAATTTGTTCCTCCTGGTGTGGGTGGCGAAAGAGAGGTTGGGGAACAACTGGATCGTAGCCCCTTCGAAAGAGAGACCCTGAGCTGATCTTGCGGCTTGCAGGACTGCATCCCTGGTCATGAAATTAGCTGTGATCAACAGAATCACCTGTGGCATATCTCCTCGTGAACCTGCTGATTGAGGGGTAATCCTAAAGGCTTTCAAGAAGTAGTCTGCCAGTAAATCCGCAGGTAAGTTCGATACTTCAGGGAGCCAAGAATTTAGGAAAGTCAATACTTCAGTCCCTTTGGGAAGCACTATAATTCTCACATGTGAAGCTCCATTGGAATTCTCGAAGGTCTCTAGCCTATAATGTAATTGGGCATACTCCTGGACTAATTTGGAAGTCGTGGCCAAAGTTTGGGTCACCGATTTCTCCGCCATCGTCGCGGTACTGGAAATCATCTCAATCTTAGCATCTTGCTCTACGAATCTCTGGGGTATCGACTCCATTTTCAGATCGATAGCCTGCATGGCTGACTGTAGAGCTTTCCAAGGGGGCTCTGGTTCCAAAGTCAATGAGGTAGTTGCAGCTTGGTCTGGTGCAGCCGCTGAGGTTTTCGCTCCACTCCCAGTCGCTTTCTGGTTCTGACCCATACGTAAGTTTGGTATCTATGGACTCCAGGTACTTCAGCGCATTCAAATCTGGAACTTTAGGTCACTTTTGTACCACTTGTTAAGTATTTTTAAGTGGTTTCTGCCTCAGAATATGCAGAGCTGCCCTTAGGCACGTCTTGCCAGATAGCTGCTCAACAGCGTCCCCTCCAAACAGAAATAAATTTTACTTCAGAAAACCAAAAAAATAAATAAATCTTCAAGAAAGATGAAGGAGGGCTCTCCGAGGCATCTGTATTAGTCAAGCGGAGTAAAGAATCTGACAGTTGCAGAATGTTGACCAGGGACAGTGGTTTGAAAACCGGGCTCGAGCCTAACGTTCCATCATTAGCATAGGTTCTATTAACCATTTCGGCTCCGGTGCAGTACAATGGAAGGACAATACTGCATATGTGTCACAATACAGTAAGATTTCCTGGGGTTTGACGGGACATACCAAGCATGACGCTTTGAAAAATCAGGGAAAGGAAAAGGATCTGTACCCTCATCTAGTGGAGCCACAGGCGGTGCCTCATTTGGCTGAACACCTGGGGATCTGGAGGCCAAGGTCCATCCCATTTTGGAAGCCGTTCAGCAAGTGGACAAAAAGGTGGAGACCTACAATGCCTGTTTAGCCCTGGCCAAGGCTAATATTACCACCTTTGAAACGGAACATGCTACGATCAAGGACACAGTTAAGGCGTCCACAGTAGTCGATGAAGTGTTAAAAGAAAATAAGCTGCTTCGTACATGATCAGAATATCTAGAAAATGGGGCTTGTGCATCTAACCTCCACTTTCTTGGAGTGCCTGAGGGACTTGAAGGTACTGACCCTCCTGGATATATACAAGAACTAGTTTCTGATCTCTTAAGTGTTGGGTAATCAGCTTGTTCTCCGGGCTTACCACATTACATCCCGACACAAGCCTAACAATCCTGATCTCCCTCGTACCTTCCTGCTAACTTCCACTAGTGCTCACGTACAGGACTTACTGCTACAAAAAGCTAAAAAATGCAGATTCCCTACATCTGCAGGATGGAACTACTCCACACTGTTTCCCGGACCTTAGTTACACTACTGGAATGAGGCGGCAGGGCTTCGATGTCGTGCAAGCTGGTCCCAAGGAACTGGGCATTAACCACGCACTGCAATTGCTGCCCAGACTTAAAATTTCTTATGCTGGGAAAACGTTCCTTTACAATAGATACATAGAAATTCTCAGCAGATAAGGACAGCTAGGCCCATCTAGTCTGCCCGTAAGCCCTACACTTGTATGCAGTCACTGACCCTAAGTGATCAATGGCTTTTCAACACTCCCTTGCCATCCAATGTTCCCTTGTGCCTGTCCTAGGCATGTTTTAACCCCTCCACTGTGCTTGCCCTCAATACCTCTTGTGGCAGACTGTTCCAAGCATCCACTGCCCTCTCTGTGTAGAAACACTTCCTCACGTTACCTCCTAATCTACCCCCTCCAATTTCATATTGTGTTCCCTCATTCTGATATCTTTTCTACATTGGAAAAGATCCCCCACCTGCATCCTGTTTATCCCCTTGAGGTACTTGAAAGTTTCTATCATGTCCCCCCTTTCTCTCCTCCAGTGAATACATATTGAGGTCTCTTACTCTCTCCTCATACATTTTGTGATGCAAACCATGCACCATCTTTGGCATCCTTCTCTGGATAGCCTCCACCTTGTCTATGTTCTTATACATGTGTGGTCTCCAGTACTGTATGCAGTACTCCAGGTGAGGCCTTACCAGTGTTTCATACAATAGCATCGCCACCTCCCATCTCTTGCTAGTAATATCTCTGCCTATGCACCCCAGCATGCCACTGGCCTTCCCTGCAGCCTTTGCGCACTGCTTTGATACCTTAATGTCATCAGCTATGATAACCCCTAGGTCCCTTTCATCTTTGGTGACAGTCAGCACCCCCCAACCCCATTCTGGAGCTCTCCACAGGGTTCCCTCTACCCAGGTGCATTATCTTGCACTTTTTTGAACTGAACCTCAGATGCCACACCTCCGACCATCTTTCAAGCTTCTCCAGGTCCCTCTTCATTTTCTGCACCCCTTATGGAGTATCCACTCTGTTGCAGATCTTGGTGTCATCTGCAAATAGGCAGACCTTTCCTTCTAGCCCCTCTGCAATGTCACTAATGAAGACATTGAACAGCACTTGTCCCAGTGGTACTCCACTGGTCACTTCTCTCTCCCCAGATTGGATCCCATTTACCACCATCCTCTGTTTTCTGTTCACCAGCCAGTTACTAACCCAATGTATCACCTTACGCACCATGCCCAGACTACTCATCTTGTTAACCAGCCTTCTATGTGGGACAGTACTGAAGGCTTTGCTGAAATCTAGGTAGGTGATGTCTACCACCCCTCTCTGATTCACTTCCCTAGCACCCAATCAAAATAATCTATCAGATTTGTTTGACAATGATCCTGCTGATGCCAAATGAAAAGTGGAAGCTATCCGTAAAGACTTTGTCACTTCTGCCCATGCTCAGGACCCAGAGGCAGAAAATGCGGGCACCTGAATAGTTGTAAGACTCTGGACTTTTCTTCCACTTTGATCTGCTAAAGGAGCTCTCTGCTACTGGGCAGTTGCAGTGTGATTATCTGGGGCATTCCCTTTCTTTATGTCTGTTAGTATTATAAGTTTAACAATTCGCAATGTATGTTTTCAGTAGCGAGTTTTGTTAGCTCCATGATGGTGATCTTTTGTGGTTACTACTACTACAACATAATTCTGTTCTTCGAGTTGCCATCTAGTGGTGAGGAATGGTATAAATTAACAGTATAACTGTGACACAGACAATTTTCTTTTCTTAATGTAGTGCAAGGCAATTTTTTTTTTAAATCAAGATGAAAATGTGAAAGGAAAAGGGCGACTCCCACTGGGACTTGAACCCAGAACCTTAGCATTCCGTGCTTTGCTTGCTCTAACCAAGTCCCAGTAGAAGGCACACTTTTCCTTTCACATTTCCACAGTATAACTCTGTCAAAGACATATTTTGTGATTAAATCACCGCTGCTATAGTTATTACTCTCATTTGTTTCTAACATTGTTATGCGATAGTTGGGAAATGCATGGGGAGGCAGTTTTAGTTATTGAAAGGGATTTGTTCTCTGCATATGCAACTGGCCCATCTTTTTTTTTTTTTTGTAGATTCTGTTTAGTCACTGGGGGATTGGGGCATTTCTTAGGAGTGCCCACTCAACCGTGGTTTCTACACCCGGCATGAAACCACCTTCCTCTGGGGAGCACAGTTACCAAGCACCCTCTTGCCGAACCCAAGGAACCTTCCAGCCCCCTGTCCCGGATCACCCCTGGGGTGGGCCCGCCTCACCTACCTGGTGGCCTTTCTGAAATTAGGGGGTCGGTTTGAAGGATTCGGGAGAGTCTGCTGGAAGGATGATCCGGCCTTGGGATGTAAGCTTTGGCTCCTGGGGCCTCTGTCACCTCCTCGCACCTCCTTGTTTCCTCTGGGGTGTTTTCTGCTTTTGTCCCATTATCCAAAGGCCCAAAAAACGGTAGCGCATGTGTGTGCGGAGGCGTGCACATGCACCGCAGCTCCGGTCCACAGCCTTGTCCGTCTTCCCCTGGCCTAGCACCAGGGCTCCTCGAACGTGACGCTGCCACCCGGCCTCCACCAGGAGGCAGCCAAACCCCAAGGAGCCCCTCAGATCCCTCATGAGGATGAGAGCTGCCAGCTCAATCAGCTCCTCCTCCCCCCCTGGCCAACCCCTGGTGCCCCAAGCCCATATTCGAATCCCAGTCCCCGGAGTGAAGCGACGTGTGGCATCTCAACCCTCAGCGCCACCGGGCCGGCAACTGCCCCATCTTAACAGAAGGGATTCTTATGTGGATTGTTTTTTTTTTTTTTTTTTTTACATCTGTGGATTGGTCATCCATGGTCTTGCTGCATAGGCTCTTTCTGAGTATATCCTATGGACATTTATAAAGACATTGCATATCCCCAAAGTGCTGTGACACTGAACGAACGGCTTAGTATTACCTACCATAATTGTGTATGTATGACATCCTATACCGGAAATCAAGTACTGTAAGCTCATGTTTCTTATAAAAAGGAGTAAAAATAAGTTAAAAGAAATGATTAGCAGTCTGCTGCTATGCATTTCTGGAAATGATTAGTGTTATCCCCTGTTTTGTGTAGCATTTTGCTATGCTACGCCAGCTATTTAATATACTGTTGCGGGTGGGTCCCTCAACTGTGGTGGAGTCTTTCTCTTTCTGCCCTTTCGGGTGAGAATGCCCTGTGCTCAGTGGCACCTATTGATGTAGCACTTAAGACTTAAGCTACCAGAGGGTTGGGCCTCTAAGTCCTCGGGACTCCTAAAGTTGTGCAGACCACATCAACAGCAACTTCTAAAGTTATTTCTCCCTATGGTCATTTAAGGTTCACCTGGTCTCCACCTATTTCACTTCCTCTGCCCCTCAAGGGTGAAAATCATACAACTACACAACTCTCTGCCAGAGATCAAGTATGGTCTGTGCTTTCTGCAGCATGTAGAGAAAATGGGCAGACTGGGTGGGCATGGCCACCCTTATCTGCCGTCAATTTCTATGTTTCTGCCTTTCAAGAGTTCAACTCCATGCCTTGCCCCTCAAGAGTTTGTATTCCTCTGTAGGCCTTGCTAAGTTGGAGGCCAGGTGAGTACCTTTCAGCAGTCATTGCTCTCCTCCTTCCCATCTTGGGGGTGGGCCTTCTCTGTAGGAACATCCTCTGGCTGCACAGATTGGCTTGCGGCACCCTCACTGCACTCCCATTAGAGGGCAAGAGAGTAACAGCTCTTCTTCCAAAATCTTCCCTTGAACTGGGTTTTTAAATTGCGGGAGCCGAGCCATCACTAATTCTGTCCTTAGCCTGAAGGGAAGGCAACCAAAGCCTTGGATCACCAGAGGTTTGCCCCTTACAGGGTTTTTTTCCCTCTGCTCCAGGCTGAGGTCATAAAAGCTAGGTAGTCTCTGCAGGAGTTGGGAGTCGGTTGATGGCTCTTCTGGGTACAGGTATCTGGTGGGAAAACTGTGCCAGTCTTTCTTATGTTGTGCTTTTGGGCCTTCTTCCCTAAGGCGTCTTTGGTTTTGGGACCCCGACCCTCACATCCATCATGGGTAAGCTAATGGAGACTATCCTGAAGGAGAGGCTGGTGGCCCTCCTAGAGGCCAAAGGACTACAGGACAGCAGACAGCATGGCTTCATACGTGGCAGATCCTGCCAAACCAATCTGGTCGAGTTCTATGACTGGGTAACTAGGCAACTGGACAGGGGCCATGCAGTGGATGTCCTGTATCTGGACTTCAGTAAGGCATTCGACTCAGTGCCACATGGAAGGCTGGGAAGGAAGTTAGTAGGCAAAGGGGCGGGTGCAAAGCTGGTGAGATGGGTAGGAAACTGGCTGCAGGGAAGGCAACAGAGGGTGGTAGTGGGTGGGGAGCTCTCACACCCAAGGGCAGTGACGAGCGGTGTTCCACAGGGCTCGGTGTTGGGACCAGTGTTGTTTGGGATATTCATTGCAGACATATCATGGGACATCAAGAGCAAGATCAGTCTGTTTGCTGATGATACCAAGGAGGCGCGGTGGTGGATGACCTAAGGGGATGGCAGGGGTTGCAGGATGATCTGGCAAAGCTTGAAACCTGGTCAGACACCTGGCAACTGGGCTTTAATGCCAAAAAGTGCAAGGTGCTGCATTTTGGGATGAAGAACCCAAGGAGGAGTTACCAGCTAGGGGGAGTGCAGCTAGCCCAGACAGAGGAGGAGACAGATCTGGGTGTGCTCATTACAGGGTCAATGAACAACTCGGCATAATGTAGGAAGGCAGCTGCAAAGGCCAACAAAATGCTGGGTTGTATTGCAAGGGGTATATCCTCGAGGAGGGAGGAGGTGATTCTGCCACTGTATAGGTCATTAGTTAGACCACACCTGGAGTACTGCGTGCAGTACTGGCGCCCGTATCTGAAGAGGGACATTAAGTTACTGGAGGGGGTGCAGCGAGAGCGACAAAGATGATCAAGGGGCTGGGGACTTATCATACGAGAGGAGGTTGAAGGAGTTGAACATGTACTCACTGGAGGAGAGAGAGACAGGGTGACATGATTGAAACCTTTAAATACATGAAAGGAATAAACAAGACAGGTACAGAAGGGCTGTTCAAAGTAAGGAGGAGGGACACAGGGGCCATGATATGAGACTGGAGCGAGGAAGGTTCAGGAGGGAGATGAGGAGACACTTTTTACAGAGAGGGTGGTGGCTGGGTGGAATCGTTACCTGCTGAAGTGGTATGCAGTAGAACAGTGGACTGCTTCAAACGAGGATGGGACAGGACAAGGGGGAAGGTTAATGAAGGGGAAGGGTGGAAGGGAGGGGCAGCTGCAGAATAAGGGGTGCTAGCTGTACATTAGAGCAGACTTGATAGACCTCTAGGCCTTTATCTGCTGACAAATTTCGTATGTTCGTATGTCCTTGTGACACCACAGCAGGGTGGTAATCCCCATAGCAGGGACGGAAAGAGTGTAAGTCAAAGTTCACAGTACACAAACACTGCAAACTACTCAGTCTCAGTTAATCCTAAGCTACTCAGAGCCTGATGACCCTTTGAAATGTAAGGCTTGCCTGTAGTTCAGAGGGGCAGTAGGCAACTATGCCACGCCCCCCATGTGCAGTTAAAACTGAGCATGTCCAGGTGTCCTCTGAATGCCCTGAATCTTCTGTTGCCACCCTCCTCCTCTTGTGGTGCTTCTCTCTCCTTGGGGTTGGACCTTCTTACCTAAGGTGCCTTTTGTCCTGGGACCCTGTCTCTACGACACCTTGAGTGGTTGGAACCCTTCGTCAGGGTTCCGTGTCCTTGTGATGCCCCTACAGGATGGTAGTCCCTGTCGGTGGAACACACATAGCGTAAGACAAAGTTCACAGGTGCACAAGCACTACTTACTACTCCGTCGCAATCAGTCCTAACTTGCTCACAGCCTGACAACCCTTGGAACCATATATGGCACCTCAACATTGTAGCACACCCTAGTGCTGCAATACAGCAACAATATTCCATAGTTCTCCAAGTACCTGGTGCGAAGCAAGAAGCAATGACCTTCCTATAATCTGGCACTGGAGGTAAGCATGATACCTAGTGAGATACTGACATGGATATCATTATTAATTATTTATTTATGCAGTAGGCGTGGACATAAATCATATGTGATAAATCTGAACTACTATGAGATAAATTCAAAATTTTACATTTATACACATAGGAAATGCATCATCACAGATTTATATACACAGTAGATATGTCACAATCACTCTGGAACTTATTTAGAATGTTCAGCCTCAGTAGCAGTACTAACTATATTCAAATGCAAATAACTTTAGAATGAAAAAAATAGCATAGTGCTATGAGCATGAAAGTTGTGCAGCACAAAATTATCTACAAAATGAGTGGTATTTCATTTATTGAAACCTTACAGTTTTTTATGATTAGCAAAAAACAGCAGAAAATGCAATTTTTTGTTTACTTTTTTGACAAACATATGCAAAAAAAAAGATAAACAATCAAAAGCAACTGTCCCTGCACTGATAGAAAGCATCCCTATTGCATAAATGAAATATACAATGGTAAGCTGTCAGATAAATGATTTATCTACACTCGTGCTGTTTGACCTCAGACAGCTCACTCATGGCTTATGCCACTCGTGAGGTTACCCAAAGTCAAACAGCACTTGTGTCAGATAAATCATTTTGACAACTCACCGTTGTATATCCCTTATTTATTCATTGATAACCGGGTAGGTCCGCTGAGCCTGAAGGTCCCTTTTTCAGGGGCACCCCGGAGTTAGTTACAAAGAGGAGCATTTCACATACAGAGACAATACAGAGCAAATAGGTGTGTTGCCCATTTCAGATTATAACCTTTATTATACCTAGTAATGTTGTAGTTACTCACGTTTACAAGGGAGACTTGGCACTGGTGTGGCTTGTCCGATACAAAAATACTTGGCACTAGTGTAACTTGTTTAGTACAAACAAATTGGCTCAAAATGGATGGGAGCCTGACAAAAATTTGATGTAAAGTGTGACTGTTTGCAAGATAAAATGGTACAAATAAAGGTTACTAACAATTCTTAAGAATAGGAATAGACCTATAATGGCCCTTCAAACCTATTCCCTCCTACACAGTGGATAGTTCAGACCATTTATCCATGCACAAAGCTAACTGCCTTTTAAAACAGTTGACATATTTTGCCCATAACAGCTTCCTCAGGAAATCTGTTCCAAAACTTTACCACTCTCTGGGTATAATAGTTCTGAATTTCCTTCTTTGTAATTGTAGACTATGTCCCCTGATGTTATGGGCATAATCTTTATGTACAAGTCCCAACTTGGTGCGCAGATGTTTGTTTTCTGTTATGTTATATAACAATATTAAATCACCCCCTTATTTTCTTTCTTTCTAAGTTGTGGAGTCCCAGTGATTCCAATCTTGATCCATAGTCTAGTCTCCCCACTCCTCGGATATATTTGGTGACTCTTCACTGCACGCTCTCGTGGAGGCGGCCGACTGTCCTGGATGTGGGCCAGCCCCTTGCATGGCTGCATGCCTGTGCCGAGCCCAGCCACCGCTAGGTGTCAGCCGACAGCACACAATGCAAATCCCCCCACCCTGAGGAAGGAGAGCAGTCCATCGGATGCTCAATCCTTCCTTCCTCTTGGCCGAGCCTCAGCCGACCCGAGCTCGCTCGGACCCGGGGTCGCTGGCGGATGCAGGTGTAGCGTCACAGTGCCTCAACCCTCAGCGCCAACGGGCTGGCTCTCTTCCACGCTTTTAAGTTTACGATTGCCAAAATTATAATCATTCCTGAGATTCTGTTTGCCCAGTTGCACATCTCCACTTCTATCTTCATTGAAATGCATGCCCCATTGTATAATCCATTCATTCACTTTTATTCAGGTCTTCTTGTATTTTTTTCTGTGTCTGACTCTGTTAGTGATGGTCCACCCAGCTTAGTGTCCTCAGCAAACTCTGACACGCTGCTGCCAACTCCAATGTGCATGTCGCCTATAAACAATGTAAACAGAACTGAGCCCAAAACAGATCACTGTGGCACCCCACTGCTCACCCTAATATTACTGGATAATGACTTACCTGATCTCACTTTTTTGGTGCCCATTCTTTAACCAGCTTTGTATCGATCCTACCAATCGTGACTCTAACCCCATTCCACTTATTTTCTTTATTAACCTATTGTGTGGTACCTTATGGAATGCTTTGCTGACATCGAGGTAAGAAACATCACTTGAAATGTTCAAAACCAGTAATTTACTAATTGGTTCATGAAAAGCTATTAAGTTAGTTACACACAATCTGTTTTAGGTAACCCCATCTTGGGAATGGTCTGTACGTCCATTATCACCTATTGTGGCTCTTATAGATTATTTTAATGTTTCTATTATTTTACCCAGGACTGGTGACAGTTAGAAGGAGCAGATGTACACCCCTTTTTAAAAGGCAAGTATTACGACTACATTTTTCCAGCCAGTCCGGACTTCACTGGTAACGAGCGAGTTCCTAAAGATGTTACATACTGTGGTTTGCATACGAGTTGCCATATTTCTTAATATGCGTGGACCCTCCAAGGACTTATGTGGATTCAACTTCTTGAGTTCTTCCTGGAACTTCTGCTCTGTAAACAGGTCGCCCACTCTCCCATCTGTAAGGTTAACAATTTGAACTCAACAAAGAAAATACAGCTGGCAAGAGTATAGGTTAAAATCATGGGGAAAGGTAAAAGTTACCACTGCAGGTACCTGCTACAGGCCACCCAATGGTGGCAGTGAACATACTACTGAGCTTTCTGGGGGGAAATCAAGTGTATATGTGAGGGTAGAAAAGAGATACTTATACCGGGGGACTTTAAAGTACAGGTGTGATATATTTTTCTACAGATTTTGGACTTCATAACCCACTAGCCTGGGGTGGCGATAGCCCCTCTGTGTAAAAATGTTAAACTGTAATGTACATGTTTAGGGAAGGGATCATAACAGTGGCCGAACCGCCGGCCACGAGATCCCTTTCCACTTCCTGGTATGCCTGCTCTGCCCCCACTCTCCCACGTCTTGTGACGTGTGCCCATAAAGAGTGCGGGGACGTGCCCCATACTAGTCTATGAAGCTAATTTTCAGACCGTTTTTATAGAAATGAAGAAACCTTTCAATATAAATGAAAGCCACCGCTCAACAAATAGGGTCTCTGCTTTGGATCTGATTTTGCCAATTTTTCTAAATTAATTTTGGATCTGGGGTTCTGGTGTTTTATTAATATCATTTGTTCTGACACGGATTATCATCAGGGAGGTGCAAGGTTTAATAATTTTTCTATTCTGGGTTTTAATATATTTTGCACATGGGTATGCTCCCTATTTCTTTCACATATATTACTGTCCATGTATCTCAGGATGGAATCACCAACTATTATGGTTTCCTTGCCTTTGTTTACTCCTCCATCATTACTACAGTGCTGTGGTTTGGTGCCATTCTCACCTTCATTACTTTCCAGTAGGCTGAGTCTGTTATGTGGCAAAACTAACAAGATGTACTTCTGCATTACGCCCCCTCTTTCGTCTTTTCATTCTCCTTACTGTACACCATTCTAAATCTGCCTCCATCTCATTTTCTGCTCTTTTCCTTTTCCCCTGTTTATCTGTATCCAAGTCTCTCTCTCCACTAATATATCCAATATGGTTGCTTGCACCTCCTACCCCCCAATTTTTCAGGTTGATTTCTTTTGCTCTCTTGATCCAGTCTCTCCAGAGTTTCCTCTAGCCTGTCTAGGTATTGTTTTATTACCAGCATTTCCTCTATTAATCTTACAATTTATCCCAAGTAAACATGCTCAATTTGTAATCAGAGTCAACCAACAGGAACATATTACAACTATTACATTTAATCTCTAGTTCCCCATCCAAAGTCAGCACTGTGTCTATTTTGAAAGAGCTTGTTTTTAAAATAAAGGTGCCTTACCCTAAGACGTCTGGGGATTCAGAGTTCTGTGGCCCGGCCTACCCTGGCAGACACACTTGCCCTTGCCAGCATTACCAATGCCACACACCTGCCGACACTCACGAGGTGCCGTCTATATGTACTGGCAAAACTGAAGTCAGTGATGATGTCACTTCCAGTTTTATGAGTGTGTAATTAGGATTTTTTTTTTGCAATATTTGCACAATTATACCTGCCTGCCATAGTACTAAATTGCAGTCTATGACTGCTACGACTGCTAAAAAGTCCTAAAAAACACCCTCTATCAGGGCTGCTAGTGTCTCAGTTATGGAGGCTCTTGCTGGAGTCCTCCACAGTCCCACAGTGCTTCAGTGCACAGCCAGTGACATTCAAGAAAGTACCTTCAGTAAACCCTCTATTTCCCCGTGATAACAACAGTCTGCAGTACAGAGGTTGGTGATGCTCACGTCACTTCAGTATTGCATCCCATGCACCTTTGCACCATGCAGGTTTTTGATGAAAAATTGACTCCTAAGTGCTGGTTTAAAAATGACAAACTCTGTCTTTTTCTGGTGCTTTCTGCTGAAAATAGAAAATCATTGGCCCTAGTTTAATCAATGGGTAATCAGGTTTCACAGCGCTGCTGACTTCAAAAAGCACTGCGCTCTGCTTAATCTGAACTTGAAACAGAAACAGTTCTATGTTCCTATTTATTGGTTGATTTTCTTTGTTACCAGGTAAGGTCACAAGACTAAACACTGCCTATTTCAGTGCTCAACCTAGGAGGATACAAGCAGGATAATAATATCACAATGATACATTATAGTGAACAAGAACAACAGAGTGCACAAAAGCACGAGATACACAGTGACAGCAGCAGGACATAAAAGCAATACAAAGCACTAATAAGTTCTGAATAGTACGAGAGCTGTACAAAGACATACATTAAGTGATAACATTCAGTTAGCTGGAGTAAACAAACCATGGCTGAAGTGCTTAGTCAACCACAGAATCCAGTTATGCCATGTATACTCCAGCTAACTGAATGTTATTACTATTGTACGACTAGGAATTTGGAACCCAAAACTTTAGAAGTTCTGTGGTTATAAAAGTGGAACCTTTTTTCCCTCCTTTTTTCTGTCAACTAAATGGACAACCTACCGTAGGCGTGCCCGAAATGTGGATAACCTACTGGGGGCTGCATGCCTGAAATGTGGATAACCTACTGGGGGCTGCATGCCTGAAATGTGGATAACCTACTGGGGTCTGCAGGTCTGCAGCGGGATAACCTACTTGGGGGCTGAAGGCCTGCAACATGGATAACCTATTGGGGGAGGGGCCCTGCACATTACAAGCGTGAATAACCTACTGAAGCGTGAATAACGCCTCGAAATTAGAGCGCAGGCCTGAAACATGAATAACATACTGGGGGCGTATGCCTGAAATGTGAATAACTTACTGGGGCTCGCATGCCTAAGCGTGAATTACTGGGGCCACATACACAAACACGGCTAACCTACTGCGAGCATGCAGGCTTATGGATAACCTACTGCAGGCTGCATGCCCGAAACGTGGATAACCTACTGCGGGCTATATGCCCAAAACATGGATAACCTACTACAGGCTGCATGCCTGAAATGTGGATAATCTACTGAAGGCTGCATGCCTGAAACATGAATAATCTTCTGTGGGCTGCATGCCTGAAATGTGAATAATCTACTTGGGAGTTGCATACCTGAAATGTGAATAACCTACTGTAGGTTGCATGCCTGACATGTGGTTGTAGTAGTCTGCGAGTTATTAAAGGACAGTATTCATCTTTTCTGATTGGCTTACAATACATACCTGGCATATTATAAGGGATAATGTGTTAGTTTTATTTTTTAGTTCTCTATCTACTGGCTGCCCTGTGTTGGCTCTCATCTGCATTTTGTGGCCTCCGCCCTGTTCTATCGCAGACCCAAGAGAGCTTCTCCCTTTCCTTCCCTGTGGGGGTCTCTCCCACAGTAGGGTTGTCGATGACGGGTCAGTCCCCGTTTGGTCTTCACTGAATTCTGTGACTGGTTGAGTTCCGCTGTGCTTTGTGGGTGGCTTGGGGCTGAGAATGCCTGCATCATCCTTCCAGGGCAGGACATTTTTTCCTGTTCACTCACGTTCGAGATGCCTGACTGTTAATGTGTGATGTGCATATGCAACAGGCATGCGTGCCACAAAGCCAGTACGTCTCTCCTCTCATGGCTGTCTCCAAGGTGTCGCTCACGCAACGAGTACTGGTTGTCCTAACACCATGACAAGGAGCAGAGCATCCCTCCAACATCTCAAGGTCACGCCTGGACACCAGCGTTGGAACAGCAATCCGCCCCTGCACAGACGGGCTGGCCCACGTTATCACTTCTAAGAGGTTTACATGACCAGCAGTGGGTTCATTATTTTTAGCACAGGGCCTGGGTTATTCGACTTCCTGAATAGTCAAAAGCTGGTCACATGGGGGTGGGAATAATAAAAACCAAAAGGACATCTCAGTGGCACAGTATCACCAAGTTGTACTGGAAACCAGGAAGAAACACACCCGAGTTAATCGTAATAACAATATTGTGTGAATCGCTTACCTTGGTTTCCCACTGTGGTTGTGGCTGCCGTGTGGTACGTCTCACAGTCCACACAGAAGGTTCCCTGTTTCACCGCTCCCAGCTGTTCCAGTTTCCTCCCTAAAATATCCACTGTCTGTTGGATGTTTTTCCCCTCCATGACTGGCATCTGGGAAACACTAAACACACAAGCACAGGGTACACTCAGTAAGTAGTAATCACCTCTGGGACATTGGCAGCTGCCCACCCCACCCCCTTGGGATTTCTCCTCAGTTCACTTCTCATTAATTTTGGTCCTCTCTTACATTCCATACAGGCCATGATAATGGTGTAATTATGCCCTAGGTCTTAACAATACAGAAATCTGATTAGCTGTCAACATTTTTACCAGCTGCATTACCACACTGTAATGCACTGAAAAGAATGAGTCCCTCCGGTCAGTCTACTCACATCCATTAGCACACTGGAAATCAGTCACATTTTCTAGCCTGCCACAACCTGAAAAACAAAAATCTCACCACAGTACTGGCCAACATAAGAACAGCAGCACTGTTTTGTGTGTATTATATATGTGTGTGTACATGTAGATATATACGTAAATCACGTGTGTGTGTCTATATATATATATATATATATATATATATATATAAAACACACACATAAACATACATGCATTCACAATAAAAACAATACTTAAAAACAGGATTATTTTTATTTCACAGACATATCAGTTCATAATAGGACTAATACACTCCAAGGTGTGGGATACCTCCACTTCTCACGTGCAAAAGGCACTCAGCCTGCGGCCTTGCGTCTTACGACGCACTCGTGGCATGGAGATATTCTATCATATCCCATATCCAGTTGTGTATTACTCTTTAAAGGGTTACTGATGCCTCCAGAAGAACTTTGTTAAACATAATATTTAGACACAGCGCAGCATATATTTCTCATGAGCTCTGTATTTCTTCTTGCCATTATTTATTTCTGAGGTCACAGGCATGAAAACAGGACCATTGTTCCTTGAGAGTTCATCAGCTGCTACAGCTATTCCTAACCTGATGTCATAATACTGTGCTTGCAACATCACAGTTATTCACATGGCAACAAACTGTGATATTTATTTATTTATGACTTTGTTTACCAGGTAGTGTGCACTGGTCCAGTGGACCATTCACAGGCACGACCCGGGCCTAGAAGGCACAAAAACCAAAACAACAAGACAGATTACAAATATCAAAAAAGTATAAGAGCAGCACTAGGTGAAAATATACCGTATCGAGTATATATTAGACAAGGCACTGAATCAGGCACTGGTGAAACATACAGGTCAATTTGCTACAGACAAGTGTAGGATACAGTGCAGTTCAAGAATTCTGTACATTAGTAGCAGATAATTACAATATTAGGCACATCGAGGAGATACCAGTACCGAACAGAGGGAGGTGGAGAAGTGGGTGTTACCTGGTGGAACAGGTGCAGCCATCCCTAGAGAGAAGCCAGGATTTAAAGTTAAGTTTGAATGCATGGGGCTGGTTGTAGGCTCTGAGTTGGGCTGGCAGCCCGTTCCCTAGCATGGGAGCCGTGACTGAGAGGGCTTTCCCACCCATGTTCGTGGAATCACCGGGGAGGGACTATGGAGGAGCAGAGGTGCCAGGGCGAGGTACAAGTATTGAAAATAGTGGATAACAAGGAGGCAGGACCACTTCTGATGCAAGTATCAGTGAGACAGCCAAGGGTGAAGTCAAAGCGGCCTTGCAGTGAGAGCCAGTTTAGGGAGCTGTACAGGTCGCAGTGGTGGGTGGAGTAGGGGACGGACAGGGCAAAGCGGCAAATACTATTGTAGACAGTCGTGAGTCGTGTCTGAAGGGTGGAGGAGACACGGGAGTAGACTGGGGAGCAGTAGTCCAGGATGGGGAGAAGGTTTCATTTTTGCAATAGCAATGCGGGACTCAGGGGTCAGGAGGAGTAGGATACGGTACGCCGCACCGAGTTTCAGATTTATCCTGTGGACTACAGAGTTAATATGATCAGTGAAGGAGAGGAAGGGGTCCAGCGTGAGCCCCAAGTAACTGAAGGAGTAGACGGTTTCGAGCGCAGGGTTACTGGGAGGATGGGTAAGGAGAGAGAGTTAGTTTTCTGAGCTCTGGCAAACAAAGGTTTGGACCCGAACAGCACAGCCTTGGTCTTCTTGGTATTAACTAGCATCAAATTGTTGGAGAACCAATTGTAGGCAGCGCAGTAATTCTGGGGCAGGACGGCGGGTAAGTGGGGAATGGATTTGCCACTATGGAATATAACCACATTGTCGGCATAGAGGAGGGATTTGCAGGAGAGGCAGTCCGATACAAGCATGTTGACAAAAATGGTAAAGAAAAGGGGCCCCAGTATGGTGCCCTGGGGGACCCCCCCGGAGAAGGCAGATAGGGCTGGACAGGTGGCTGTGCCTAGGCAGACATACTGATAGCGGCAGGTAGGGTAGCTCTGAAACCACCACGTGGTTTCCTCAGAGGAGCCGATCAGCTTCAGTGAGGAGAGAATGGTTTACCAAATCAAAGGCTTTTGACAGGTCTACAAATACAGCGCTGACTGCCTGTCCTTGATTCATATTCATATTTGTGAGGATATGGTCAGTGAATAGGGCTAGGGCTAAGGAGGTGCTGTGGTGCCAGCAGAAGCTGTGTTGCTGGCTACATAGGATATCATATTTGGTGAGGTACTCTGACAGTTGTTGATGTACCACCTTTTCGAGGCGGCGTTTACTTAGGTCGGGGAGGATGGATATTGGCCTGTAGTTACTGGAGAAGAGGGGGTCTCCTGATTTGAAAATAAGGATGACTCTGGCAGATTTCCACGGGTGAGGCATGGAGGCAGTGGTCAAGGCTAGACTGAAAATGAAGGTGAGGGGTTTGGGAATGGCAGGGGCCACAATTTTGAGGAACACAGGGGAGAGGTCATCAGAGTCAGGGCTGCCACAGTTAGGTAGTCCCCGAAGGAGTTTGAGAGTATCTTTTGGGGAAATGATCTTGAAATGGAAGGGGGGAAGAGGGAGGGGGAGCAGTCTGAGTGGAGCATGGGTGAGCTGGGTGGCCAGCAGGGGGTGGGGGTCGGCATTCATGATAGCTGGGTGCCTTGTGGGGTGGGGTGAAGTGAACGTTGGTGCTAGACTGCGTATTAGAGGAGATGCAGGGAGGAAGTTTGCTCAGAAGAGCTGACAGGTCAGTAAATTTAAGATTAAAGGCATTGGCTACCTCATTGGGGTCAGTCAGGATGCTGGATGGGGAGCTGAGGTGCACGCTCTTGGGCTGTTGGTACGAGGAGCAAGGAGGGAGCTGAAGGAGTTCCAGAAATTTCTGGGATTCATGAGACTCTCCCTCTGCAGCTTGGTGCAGTAATCCCGTTTGAAGGATTGGGCCAGGTGCCTGCAATTGTTATGCAGGTGCCGGTATTCATTCCACAGAGTGGGAGACAGGGTTTGTTTATACATAATCCATTTGCACCTCTGCTGGATCCCAGGACTCGGCCCCCTGGACGGACAACATCCCTGGAGCCGATGCTCGAGACCGCAAGCCCGGCCACCAGACCTGACTAGCTGAATCTGCCCCTTGACCAGGGCTCACAGCTCTGCCAGATCCCAGGACCCAGCCCCCTTGAAGGACGGCACCCCTGGGGCTGCGGCCCGAGACCACAAGCCCGGCCACCAGACCCGACTATGTACTGCTGCTACTCCACCAATCAGAAAGCAAGCGCTTTCTCCGGCTACGCTCCGACTGGTCACTTTCCGCTCTCTGCCTGTTTGCTGCCTGGCACTGACTTAACTGAATTGATTACATGTAATTCTGCCTAAAAAGCCCTGTAATTAGTGATGAAACTTAGAGAATCATTTAAGCTGTAGTATTTAAGAAGCCTATTTACAGTTTTAAGTGATTCCAGCCCTTTCCTGAATATTTTTCTGTCACTCAGCCCCTTTGGTGCCTAAAATCCTTTTGTCTTGCTAATTCTCCTCTGCTGCGACTGTCTGCCACACAGCTCTCACCCCGCTCATAAATATTCCCTCTCTCTCTCGTGCAGCTGAATCCACCCCTTGACTGGGGCTCACAGCTCTGCCAGATCCCAGGACTCAGCTCCCCGGACAGACGGCATCCCTGGAGCTGCCGCCCAAGACCGCAAGCCCAGCCATCAGACCTGACTAAGATGCTGCTGCTTCCCGCTTGGCGCTTGTGCAGCTCCCCCGCCCCCATCTCAACTATTTTATTTATAGTTGAACCCAGTCACGACTGCTGAGTTTTCCTAACAGTCTACTTTCCGATTGACTCCTTATATTCTCGCACCACTAGAGGGGCCAGGAAATAAACACTCAGGCTATCGTTATCTCTGCATTCCCTGCACCGATACCTTAACCATATCTCTTGCCACTATACCGGCCTCTAACATGCACCTGCAATACCCACACCACCTAGTCTTGCACTTTTCTTGGTCCATCAGTTTCACCTGCATCCCCGGCTAAATATCCTGTTACTCAACCTGATGCCGCCACCGTAAACTACGCTGGAACACTGCCTTACACCCTGACCCTGTGCCACTCTATCTACCCACATTACCCATCGCAACCTTGTGCCTCAAAGCACTGACCTGCCTGATCTACTGATCACGTTGATCAAAATCACCTCAACTGCTCCCTACTGTGTACAATTACCCGGACGCTGTATTCGGTGCTACACTATAACCCATAAATACCGTAAAGCTAGATTTCTCGCTTTCCTGCTCCTCCTACTGCTTGCTGGTGATGTCCACCCTAACCCTGGACCTCCCTCCATGAACTCCCCTACCCCCCAGCTCTCTCCCTCTACTCCCTTAGCCCTCCTAAACAACCTAAAAATTATCCACCTAAATGCCCGCAGCCTCCCCAGTAAACTACCTATGCTACAGATTATGGTCCTCTAATATAAACCTGACATTATCATCATCTCAGAAACTTGTGTCTTGGGACATATCACGGACCAAGAAGTTTCAGTTCCTGGGTTCACTATAACTCCGGTGGACAGACTCAGATGAGGAGGTGGAGTGGCGATCTATGTCTCTACCTCCCTTCAGCACACAACTGTACTGAAAGTCTCCTCTCCTTCCTCTCACGAGGCTATCCTCCTCAACCTGAAGCTACCTTACTCCTCCCCACTATTTATTGCAGGAGTTTGTCGCCCTGGCCAACCCCCTTCCCAAGTCACGGAACTGATCAAGAAACTGACGGCCCTTGCCCACTCAGGAGAGCTGTACATACTGGGCGACCCTAACATCAACTGGCTCTCTAACACGCTAGCCAAAACTCATTCCTACATCAAGTCACTAAATTTGATACAGCTAATACAGGAACCCACCCGCCTGAACAACAGAACTAAAAACCATTCCCTTCTGGACCAAGTACTCACGTCGCATCCCCACATGGGCAAGGCCGCCGGACTCCTGCCTGATGCACTAAGAGAACCAGCATCCTGTGTACATGGTGCACAAAATACACAGGCAAAAAATACCACACAAAATCCTCTTAACCCGTACCTACTCTTCTGTTGAAACTCAACCTCTTCATCGTGATCTCGCCAACACTGACTGGTCGGTCACCACTTGCCACTTGCTCTTCAATTGATGCTGCTCTCCAACTGTTCAGCGACAAGTTCCTTCGCATCTGGAACCAACATGGCCCCTTGCGTAAAACCAGAGTCTGAGGAAACCACCTACCCTGGGTAACCCCTAAACTCCTGTCCTGTCAAAGAGCCTGGGACATTGCTTGGCGTAAACACAGGGTAACCAACTGCCCCAGGGATCTCCAACAATACAGAGAGCTACGAAATAAGTGTACCAAAGCTATTCGGCTGGCCAAAACTGAACACTACCAGGCTACCTTCCAAGCTAACACAAACAAACCTTCTAAATTCTGGAAAGTTGTTCAGTCCCTCTTTTCCCCTTCCCCCAAGCCCCCCACTCCTACCCTTAGGCAAAATCTCTCAGTCATCTAGGAACCTATGGCCATCGAAGAATGCTTTAATTCTAATTTCACGTCCTGTGCCTCAGTGCTCCAAGCGGCCCCCCTGATGCCCATGCAGCTTTCTGGTTGCCTCTCCTCCCTGGTGGACACCTGCCCACCTGCTCTCACCCCTTCTCTCCTTGCAGCCCCTCTCTCATCACCTAGCCCCTCTCCTTTGACACCCACCCACCTCTCATCGTCCCTGGCTACTACCTTCTTTCTACGACTTTAATGACTACCTGCCGCCCCCCATCTCTACCTCTCTCTGCTCCCTCTCCTACTACCCTCTTCTCTCCTTCCTCTACACCCTAAGTACGCTCTTCCTCTACCCCCTTCTTCACCCACATCTCCCCTGCTGCTACCTTTCAAGCCCTTTTGTCTATTAACCCTGCCAAAGGCTCCTCTCCCGATGGCTTGGACCCTAAGCTCCTCTCTCTGTCTGCTCCTGCTATTGCCTATCCTATCTCCTTCTTGCTAAACCTCTCCTTTGTCTCTTCCACTGTCCCTACAGCTTGGAAACATAATACAGTTCTACCTCTCCCCATAAGAGGTGATCCCTCCTCCCGTAGCAACTACCGCCCTATCTCTCTCCTTACTACACTGGCTAAGCTCCAGGAACACATAGTACTTGAACAACTCTCCTCCTATCTTACTGACTCCTCCTCCTTTGTCACTCCATTCCAATCTGGCTTTAGAAAACACCACTCCACTGCCACATCCCTGTTATGGCTGACTATTTCTATGGGCATGGACAATGGCCTCATAACCTCTGCTATTTTTATTGACCTGGCCAAGGCCTTCGATATGGTCTCTCACCCTACACTCCTGTCCTGCCTCAGGTCAGCTGGTCTCTCCCCTAATGCCACTGACTGGTTCAAGTCTTATCTGTCAGGCAGATCACAATCTGTCTGTACAGCCGATGCCATCTCCCCACCCCTCCCCATTACCACGGGAGTCCCTCAGGGATCTGTACTTGGGACACTCCTTTTTTCAATCTTCCTCAACGATCTCCCTCTGTATTGCATATCGACTAACATACACATGTATGCTGACGACACCGTACTGTACACAACAGGTAACTCGGTCCCTGATGTCACCTCCAGGCTCCAGCTGGACTTCAACAATGTACAGCGCTGGATTAGAGAGCACCACCTCTTCCTAAACTCAAAGAAAACAGTTTCTATGACTTTCGGTTCTAGGCAGAGGTTGGTAAGGCTCCCCTCCTTGCCGACTTTTTACACCATTGATGGGACTGTATTAGAAGACACCGCCTCCTTCCACTACCTCGGAGTTTGGCTGGACAGGTACCTAAACTTCTCTGTCCACGTCGATGCCATTCAGAAGAAACTCCGGCCTAAACTAGGGGCCCTCTACCGCAACAGTAGAAGTATCCCACTTCTGACAAGGCGCGAATTGGTACATAAAATGATACTGCCAATATTCAACTACTATGACATAGTATACGGTGCTGCCCCTCAAGCCTCTTTATCCAGGTTGGATCCTCTCTTTAACTCCTTCTGCCGGTTTACCTTAGATGCCCCTGCCCTGACCCACCACTGCACACTCTACCGCTCACTAAATTTTCCCACCCTTGCCAACAGGCAAACCCTGCACACTGCCAAATATACCTCAAAATTCTGGTTAGGTTCTCTCCACCTCCTTATCTGCCCCTCACCCTCCAAATACTCCCTCAGATCTGACGACTCATATTCCCTGAATATACCTTACAGAAGCACTACGTCAGGCCAAATGGCATTCTCCCATCGCCTACCTAAACTTTGGAATCAACTGCCGACCCAAATCCACCACTCCTCTTCAGTCAATTCTCTCTCTCTCTCTACCTCCCTAACTACCTAGTGACAAACTGCAACTGCACCTAGTCTCTCTGGGCCCTTGTCTCAGCTGCTGGTCTATACCTCCTCCTTCCTCCAGCTGGGCCAAATAAGACTCCCATATCCTAACCCCTCCTGCAACCTAGCACTTTCTGTACCTCTCCTGTACCACCCCCTTCCTTAGTCTCTAAATACTGCCCTTCCTGCCAGACTCCCTCTACGTATTCTATTCTGGTACTGTAAATACTCATGATGGTTGTAATCTTGTACTGTCTGTCAACGTACAGTTAAGCTATTACTTGATTTATGTATACTGTTTGTATTAAGTGAGCTCCCACTCCCATTCCCCCAGGACGTACCGTGAGACGAGCACTTGTTGCTCAGTGTAATCTTCCTGGTGAAACTTTTCAATAAATAAATGAATAAATAAATAAAATAAAATTTGTGGTCTTTCTCTTTCATGTATGGGAGGAGTTCCTTGGAGATCCAGCGAGTACACCCGCTGTGGACTCTTCTAATTGTTGCAGCGAAATGTCGGTCTTAGTGTCTAGAAAAGTGATACATCAGAGTGCATAGAGGGCTTCCCAGCTTATGTCCCTAACTGCTTCTATTGGAGCAGTGGTGCTAGGGTGATTGAAATTTTGGAATGAAATATATTTGGGGGGAAGGCAGGGGGCTTTGGAGGACCAAATGGTATAGGTAGGGGAGTGGTCATTTATTGAGTCCGATAGGGTGCCCACGTGAGGAATGTGGTCCCCTCTGTTTGTAATCACCCAATCAATAAGGGAGTGCATGGAGGTCCGATAATTGGATCTGGTCGGGAGTGTGAGAATTTGCACCAGGCTGTGCTGCTTGAGCAAATTTGCAAAGTCAGGATATCACAATAGAGCACTGTGATTTCAAGTGAGGAATATGCTGTAGGGACCGATGAACTCTAAGGGATAAAGATCCTATTTTTTTGTAAGCAATTCCAAAATAATAAACAAGGGAGAAGAAGGTAAATGACACACAAGCTGAATAGTATCTAAACATTATGTTTTCTGAAGTTTTCCCAGAAGTATCAGCAGCTCTTTAGTATATGATTTAGTGTCGTTGTGTACAGAAATCCATACATTTCCAGATGCCGCTGTACCACAGTAATGGTGTCATCATTCTGCAGTACCACAGTAGTGATGTCAGTATGCTGTTGAACCATAGTAGCAATGTCATAAGGCTGCTGTACCACAGATGGCAAAATCTTCCATACCACAGCAGTGACATCAAACTGCTGTTGTACCACGGCAGTGACGTCTGAATGCTGTTGTACCAGAGCTGTGATGTCACCATGCTTCACTGCCTTCACTGAAAAAGAGTCAGCAGGACTCAAAGCGCCGGGGCTGTTAATGCTGCCATACTGAGGTTCTGTAATTTTGCACTAGTGGACTTTTAATGTTTGTGCAATAAATCTTTGCACAGCATGGAGCTTTGTGTGCACCAGTATTTCAGGGCATTGTATCATCATCATCATCCTTGAGCAACTCTGGAACCCCATGGGAAGCCCGATTCATGGCTGAGCAGCTAAAAAAATCCATGTGAAAGCCCATCTTGTTGCTGCAGTGGGAGGGCATACCGCTTGTTATGTCAGTGACCTGGGTTCAGGAATGAGCCTGGGGTGTTGTGGGCCAGCCGGGGTTACTAAATGTTTCGGCAAACACACTCCTCCTCTGGGGAGGGTGACAGACACAGCAATGCAAAGGTCACCTGGATGAACACAGGTGGAGCTGCAAGTGGCACTGCTGCAGAGGAGGGATGTCAGCTGGTGCCATGCATTAGAACACCTGTGTGTGGGCGCTTACACACACCCTTGCCACCAGTGTCAAAAAGGAGTGGGAAGAAAAAAAAAAAAAGACCCCCAACCGCTGCAAGATGAGGCTCACTCCCACAGGCACCCGCTCTCCACCTGGATTCAGTATTCACAGGGTTTGGGGGACCCTGGTGGACGCACCATGGAGAACAATCAATGGAAGATGAGGGTAGGTGATAAGTCCAGGGAGAAGGTGGGTAAAGAGGTTGAGCAGAATGGATGCTCGGAATTGGCGGTTTCCAGTTTGATTGTTGGAGTTAGGATTTTAGGAAATTCTTATTCTGATTCAAAGCCTAAAATGGACCTCAAAATTGCAATCGTCTTCATATTTGAAATCCTAAATTCCTATGTAAAAGTAGGTTTTAGGATTCGGTTTAGAATTTGAATTTGGGGACTTCGATTCTTAAAATCTTAAATCCAAACACCAGACTTAAACCTGATTCCTTCTGGCGGATTCCAAGCAACCCTACTGGGAAGACCAACTTAAAAGGGGGCAACGGTGAACAGGGGCATAAACAGTAAATCAAATAAAAAAATCCACACAGCTACAATTCCAATTAAAGCCCCCCAAATATACTGGAGCTGGACAAGGTGGTTCAGCAGTACAGCTACCATTCAAGATGTCGACGACCTGCATTTGGAAGAGCATGGGCCATTTGGATACTGGCCAGGGAGGAAGGCTTAAATGTCTCAAGGACTGCTCTCCTTTGGGGTGGGGTGGGGTGTTGAGAAACACTGCTCCTGCTGCATGGCTGCTACATCATGTGGAAGCACAGAAGGGGTAGATGCTGGACACTTGTCACAAGAGTTGTTGCACAACATTCCCGAGGAGGGAAAAGATGAAGGAAAAAAAACAGGTCTGAACCTAAGCGGTCACCCCCTGCAGGCTCTATGTGGTCCTAGGTAAGAAGTGGATAAACAATAGGTGCATGAGCAGGTCAGCATCGGCAAGGGGCGGGCGGGGAGAACAGGACGAGAAAAAACTTGGTTAAAAAAAGTACGTATTGTCAAGAGTTGTAAAAAATGTTCAAAGGATGGAAATGTACCCAGGCTCCACTCTCAATGTGCACAGCCATCATCTCACTACGTGCACATCAGGGCTCCCAGATCTACAGAGATGCCTTATTTTTACAGGCAAACTGGACCACTCCACATGTAAATTGTTTCCAAAGCTTTGCATTGAGTATACAGGAAAACAGAGCAAATCAGTTCCCACGCGAAATACTTTAATCTACAAGAAACATGAACATTGCCCTAGACATGGGAAATGTCAACCTGATCTGGAAGCCCTGGACGAGATATTTTATCTCTTAGGATCAGCCCACCATCTATTTGATGCAAATTCACCATAACAAGTAAATGCTAGTCTCCCGTAGATTGCACCGTTTCCCAGCTCTGAATTCGGCAGTCACCACAAAATCAGACGACGGAATTTGCAGTCTTTCAGTCAAACAGCTGGACCTGGGTGACTCACACAACCGCACACGCGGACACACTCACTCACCAGGTCACCCCCATGTTGGCCCTCAGTGTTACCAACTCCCCCGCCGCGACTTGTGCCTCCCACGCTAATCGTAACCTCAGGGTTACTAACGCTTTTTTAGCGTTTTAATGTCAGTACCCAGATCTACACTCCCCCATCATGTTGTATCAAACAGTAACAAGGGAAAGGTCAAAGGTGAAAGGTTAAAGGCGAGGAAGGGGTGGCAACAAGGGAAGCGACTGAGGAGGTGCGCGACACTTAAAATGACGCATTTTTCTCCGGCAGCGCCCTCTGGTGGGTGGTAGCCTGGACGACAGGCGGCACTGAAAGCGAGCGCAAAGTAAGCGCATCCCCACGTTATAAATGAACCCAGTGAAATGAGGGTGCGGGTCGGGGAGCTCATGATTTGTTGTTTTGGTGTATGTTATCAGTGGTGGAATTACAGGGGGCTCTAGGGCTTGGCCCCTCTAGCTCTGAAGTGAGCCAAGTAGCTCACTCACACATCACTGCCATTGAGTTATAATGAGGAGGAGGGCTCAATTATAAAGATACTCATTCCTTACAGGCTCCCAAACCTCAAAAAGTGTAATTTCAACACTGAAATGTTTTTCTCGCATACACATTACTTCATTTTCTTGTGTAAATAAGTATCGTTTCGATCGTTTTTGTAGAATTTGTTGCTGGAGGGTGTGTTTTTGTATGGGTATTTTGGGTCGCCTCTGTGTAGAGGGATACATACCTCTCTCATTTTGCCACTGAAATGTTGGACACTAGCCCTCAACATTGTAGGAAAATGAGGGACACATAAGCAATAAGACAGGACAGGGAGTTGGTTATCAAGGTTTAATGTATGCCCAGGTGTGTGATGAGGTATGAGGGGTTTGCTCACAGTGCCTTTAGCACCTGGAGTGCATTAATCCCAAACAAGCTGGAGTGCCTTGTTGCGCGTGTATAAAATGGGTAAACCAAGACACAATTTTAAAAGAATGCAGTTGTTTTTAATTAAAAACAGGCATTTTATTAAAATGGATGAAAGCCTAATAGACGACCTAGCAGACGGGAATAGCCAGGGTGGGGTGGAGAAATTGTGGGCCAAATGAAGAGATGGCAGAGTGGGGGCATGGAAAAGATGGAACCGGAAAGTTGGGAACTGGACAGTGTGGCATAGGAAGCTTTGCCACAAGTGAGTGTGCGGACATTTGGTTGCGATTGTTGTAGCATGTTCCCGTAGTTTGACTTATCCCCACCCCCACCCCAGAGTTGTATCGAAGTCTACGATTGTGTGCTATCAGAGCATACTGGCAGCATAGCGTAGTGGTTAGAGTCACAAGCTGTGAATTGGCTTATTGACATCCAGCAAACCTGGGTTTGATTCTTACCACCTCTGTGTTTTTGAGGTTGTCGGCTTAATAGTTTTTGCCATGAGTGACTTGTGACTTAAATCATGCCCCCGAGTTGCATGTCCCCCACGGAGTTTAGAATACTAAATCTCCCCTTTATCCCCAGAGTTGCGCATCCCCAGAGTTTAGAATAGTAAATCTCCCCTCCGACTTTCTCCCCCAGTTGTGCAGTGAGCGGGACTAAATTTCTGTATTTAACATTGTGCCTAATTGTCTAGTTTCTTTTCTTTTTTTTTTTTTACTTATCCGGCCCCTCGGCTTCAGAGGGGGCCTTGTACCTCCTCCTACTCCATCTGCCAGGGCTTTCCAAGGCTCCCCCTGGTTTCACTGTACTCATGAGGCCGGGGGCGTATGCATTTTTCCCCCATTACCCACCCCCCTGAGGACGCAGAGGACTGATATCCAGACAGGCAACGTGCTTACACACGTCTCTGTCAAGCGTCCACAGTGCCCTCTGCACCCCCGGCTTTCATATAGAGAGCCATTTTATGCCCTGCCACCTGTGCTTCCACCAGCGGTAACGCTTGTGGGCATCACTGCTCTGGAATCCGCCCCCCTGGAGGAGAGCATCCATGGGGACGTTCAATCCTACCGCCCCCCCCGTCGGCTTAAGTCCATTCCTGAACCCGGGTCACCAGCATAGCGCGAGGTGTGGTGCCCAGCGCCTCAACCCTCACTGGGCCAGCCTTGTTTAGTTTCTTGATGTCTAGTTCCGAACTTTCTGGGGATGAACTTTCCGGTGCTGGACTTTCCAGTTCCATCTTTTCCGACACCCAGCATAGTGAAGGCAACAAACCTCTGTACAAAATAAGTGAGCAAAAACGAAAGGAAAAATAAGACTGCTACTTTTTTTTTTTTATTCAGTTATTTGGTCCCTGTCGCCTCCTCCTGCCAACTGGTGATGGATAGTTGTGTTTTGTTTTTTTTTTGCATATTTTCTTCCCTGACTCTAAGGCCCCGGCACACGGCCGTGCGAATGTATGGAGGCATGCTTCGCACCCCGTGGTGCCAGCTCAGCCCCTTCCACCTCCCGTAATTGGTTTATTTATTTATTATTCATTTTTGTTAACCAGGTAGGCACGCTAGACAACAAGTGCCTATTTTCAGGTGCGACCCGGGAGGATTACAATACAGAAGAGAAAAAATTTATGGTACAGCAAATTACAAAACAGCAAACAAGGTACATTGTCATGGTAACACACGGGCCCACGGAACATGTGGAGTCAGAGTACAACAGGTACATAGTCATGGTAACACACGGGCCGACGGAACATGTGGAGCCACAGTACAATATGGAGACGCAGTACAGAATCAGAGATAGAAACAAGAAAAAAAAGGCAGTTTCTTACATTTACAATCATTATGCTTTGCCTCACCTTATCCTCCCTTCCTCCCACCCTCATCCCATCCCAAGCTACCTGAGCCATTGCCACTGCTCTCTACAGTAACCAAGCCACCCCTCCACTCCTCCTCCTCGGCACAAGTGGACCACAACCAGCCCCATTGGCACAATTGGTCACTGGGGGCCTCTATCCTCCCTCCCGCGTTCCATGCTGAGAACCTGCTCTTTTTATCCCCCTCTACTCGGGCCCTAGGACTAACTTACGCTCTCCCAACCACTCCACTCGATGTGAGATATCCCCAAAGACCATGCGGTTATTAAGGCACACCTTGGCCTTCCTTCTTCTTATAGCCGGGGACATTGAACTTAACCCAGGACCACCTGCATCCATAGCCTCTCAACCCCCAGCATCAGCTACGCACCTCCCTAAAGGACTTAAGATTGTCCACCTAAACATATGCAGTATCCTAAACAAAATAGCAACCCTACAAACTACAGTTCTTGCCCTTCGCCCTGATATAGTAATCATCACTGAATCTTGGTTGAAGCCGCACAACAGGGATGCAGAATTCTCCATACCTGGGTTCTCCCTAATCCGCCAGGACAGACAGGGCAGAAAGAAGGGTGGCAGCACTGCCATGTATATCTCCTCCAATCTCCAGTTTTCCATAATCCCCCTGATGGCCCCCATTCAATCTATGGACTCCCTACTAATCAAAATCCCCCTGCCTCATTCCATCCCAGTATACATCGCAGGGTCATACTGCCCGCCAGGTACACCTCTGGGTTGCATCCTTGACCATCTTGGCAACCTGAGGTCACACACGGATGGCGGGGAACTTCATATCCTTGGTGATTTCAACCAAATCGCATCAACAAATAAATGCCCTAAATTTGTCCCAGCAAATAGTGGAACCCACTCATGTAAACCATAAATCCAACAAACACACACTCCTGGATTGGGCTTTAACTACCCACCCTCATCGGATCATTAAAGCTGGCCTACTACCTGACTCCCTTAGTGACCACCATATGATTTATATGGTGAGGAAAATCTTCCGACCCATGGCCCCCCTCACCCCGCATGCTGCACAACAGAGCTTATAAATCTCTTGATCTGACAGCTCTCCTAAACGACCTCTCCAGTATTGATTGGTCTTTTATCCCTAGGGCCACCTCCATGGATGAGGCCCTGAAATTTTTTTCTGCAAATTTCCTCGCCATCTGGGACCTCCATGCTCCTCTAAGGAGATCCCGGGTAAGAGGATCCCACTTACCATGGGTAACAACTACCCTCATGGAACACCTTCGTGCCAGAGACCATGCCTGGAAATCTTTCAAGGCCACAGGTGGTCAAACGGCTCAGCAACAATACCGGTCGTTAAGAAATGCCTGTACAAGACTCGTACAACAGGCTAAATCAAATTACTTTAAAACCGCATTCAACAACAACTTTGCTCACCCCACTCAATTCTGGAAGTCAATAAAATCCCTTCTCTCCCCACCTGCCCAACCCCCCACTCCCACTCTTAACATTGCAGGGAATATCATTATTGATCCTAGCTTGGTAGCCACCGAGTTTAACTCCTATTTCTCTTCCACAGCTTCTTCCCTTCTCTCCTCTCATCCCTATCCCTTGTCCACTGCTCCCCCTTCTGTACCCACCCCAGCCACCTTCTCTCTCTGTCCAGTCTCACCTAGCCAGGTGTTAAAAATACTGCAGGCGCTAAACCCATCCAAAGGTAAATGTCCATCGGGCCTTGATTCTAAAATGCTCCTGCTCTCAGCACCTGCCATAGCCCCACCTGCTAACCCTGCTCTTTAACTTGTCCCTTAAACTCGGGGCAGTCCCCAACTTATGGAAACAAGCCACAGTCATTCCACTACCTAAAGGAGGGGACCTCTCCTCACCATCCAACTACCGTCCTATATCCCTGTTCCCCGTCCTAGCCAAGATTCAAGAGCGCCTTGCTCTCTCCCAGTTTCACCACTATCTTGATACCATATCTTTTTTCACCCCCTACCAGGCCGGTTTCAGAAAAAATCACTCCTCCACCACCTCCCTCCTTCGCCTCACAAACACCATCCTCACGGGTATGGACAAAGGGGAAATAACAGCTGCCATATTCATCGACCTGGCGAAAGATTTCGACACAGTCTCCCATCCCCCTGCTGCTGGCTAAACTCGCTCAAGCTGGACTGTCAAATAACACAATTAACTGGTTCCACTCATACCTGTCAGATAGGTCCCAATCAGTCCGCATTGGCTCGGCTAGATCCACCTCACTCCCTGTCACCAGTGGTGTCCCCCAAGGGTCTGTACTCTGCCCGCTGCTGTTCTCATTTTCTAAATTACCTGCCTGCAGCTGCTCCACAAACGCGCCTATCCATATGTATGCTGACGATACGGTGCTGTTCACCTCTGGCCTATCCACTAGTGCCGGACAGCCTGCCTACAGAAGGATTTAGACTCCATCCAACGTTGGTTCACCTTAAACCAGCTATACCTAAACCCCCAAAAAACAGTCTCCCTCACCTTCCGCTCCCGGTCCAAACTAACCCGGCTTACTGCACCACCAACGTTCTATACTCTGGATAGCTCCCCACTAGAGGCCTGCACCGCCTATCACTATCTTGGGGTCTGGCTAGACTAGCATCTTGACTTTTCAGCGCATATTGATGCTCTACACAAAAAATTGCACCCCATGTTGGGAGCCCTCTACCAGAACAAAAATTGCATCCCTCTACCAACTAGACAAGCAATAGTACAAAAAATGATTCTACCTATTATTGATTACAGCGATGTCGTCTACTGTGCCGCCCCCCCAAACTTCCCTAGCTAGGCTAGATCCCCTTTTTAACTCTTTTTGCCGTTTCTCGCTGAACCGCCCTCCCAACACCCACCACTGTGTCCTTTACCAATCCTTGGACCTCCTGTCTCTACACAACAGAAGACTGCTTCACTGCGCTAAAACCTCTGCCAAGTTCTGGTCACATACCCTCCCTCCCTTCCTACCTGTCATCCTCCTTAACCGCCCTCTCTCCACCCACCTATGCTCTTCAAAATGTTGACGCTAGGCTCCTACACATTCCCCACAAATCCACCCAGTCAGGCCAGGCTGCTTTCAGCTTCAGGTTGCCCAAACCATGGAACTCCCTGGCAGACGATATTAGACACTCCACAAGTACTCCTCAATGAAATGCCCTTCTCAAAATGCACTTCGCTACCAACTGCACCTGTAACCCCCCCCTTAGTACCCCCCAACCCCATTACCCCAAAATCCTCCAGCTGTTAGCACCAGTCTGATTCTATTTTGTCGGTCTGCTCCTTATGCATGACTTGAAATATAAAAAAAAAAAAAAAAAAAATGAAATGATTTTGTACCTACGTAACTGTACTAGAACTGTCACACCCATTGCTTGTTTAACTCACTATGTATGTTCTCGTTTTCTTCTGCTGTAATTTCCATTCCATTGTAACTCCCTACCCCCAGGGCGCATCTGGAATCGAGCAGTACTCCGCTCAGCATGCCTTTCCCGGTAAATCTCTTAAATAAATAAACCACTTGCATTAAATGGTAGAGAAGACAATGGTATCATGCAAGATACAGTAAGGAGGACAAATCCAACACAAGGATTCCATGGAAGTTTGGGGAGGCAGGAGGTCCCCTTTCTGCCTACACTACCCACCGAACTTCCACCCGGTGGGAGCAGAACTACAGGGGTGCCAACCCACCCTCACCACCCTCGGGAGAGGAGAGCTGCCCATCAACATACTCATACAACATGTTTTTTTTTTTTTTTCATTATTTCTTTACCTCCTCCGATGCGCCCGCTGTTGTCCTCTCCTTCGGGCGGCCAAGTCCTGCCATTGCCTCCTCATCCGATCCACCATCCAGCTGCTCCAATGCCCCTGATTGTCCTGGACGTATCCCTTCACTGGGGGGCTCTCCCATATCCCACTGGGGCCCTCGGGAGGAGAGAATGGAGCGCACGTAGCGCTCCCTTGCATCTTTACCAGGGGCCCGGAAATGCAGCCTGGAGGTTTCTTGGCTGGGAGACACAGGGAGGCGGGCCACCGTCATCCGGACAGCATGTGTGCATTTTTCATGGTTTTCTGGTCCCACTTGTGCGCCGCTGCTGGCAGTATCCCCCGGTCTCCACCAGGGGTCACTAACATAGCGGGCCTACCCACCTAGCCCACCCCAGGAGAGGAGAGCAGTCCTCCGGATGCTCAATCCTCTCCTCCCCTGCCAGCCCCCGGTGACCTGAGTCTGTTCCCGAACCTGGGTCACCGGCGTGGTTCGAGGTGTGGTGTCCAGTGCCTCAACACTCTGCACCACCGGGCTGGTGTATGCAGCATGTTAGCCAGCCTTGGAGTGGGTCCCAAGGTGGAAGCCTAGATAAAAAATTGACTAGACAACAGGACACAAAGGGTAGTAGTAAACGGAGCCCACAGTGAAGAAAGGAGGGTTACTAGCGTGGTACCGCAGGGTTCAGTACTGGGACCGGTCCTTTTTAATGTCTTTATAAGTGACATTGCAAAGGAACTGGAAGGAAAAGTATGTCTCTTTGCAGACGACACAAAGATCTACAACAGGGTTGATATACAAGATGGAGTGGAAAGGATGAGAAGGGACTTGGCAAGGTTGGAGAAATGGTCAAATGTATGGCAGCTCAGATTCATGCAAAGAAGTGCAAGGTATGACATGGGAAACAAAACCCAGGGGAAGCGTACACAATGGGGGTGAGATACTGACAACAGTAAAAATGGAAAAGGACCTGGGGGTAATTATATCAGATGACCTAAAGGTGGGCAAGCAATGTGAGAAGGCAGTAAGGAAGGCTGGGGGGATACTGGGATGCATAGGGAGAGGCATCAATAGTAGAAAACAGGAAGTTGTTATCTCTCTGTACAGATAGTTGCTGAGGCCCCTTCTGGAGTACTGTGTGCAGTTCTGGAGACCCAATCTCCACAAGGACATAGACAGAGTGGAGGCTGTCCAGAGGAGGGCAACCAAAATGGTGCAGGGTCTGCACCAGAAGACATACGAAGAAGACTAAAGGAGCTTAATATGTATACCCTTGAGGAAAGAAGGGAGAGAAGGGACATGATAGAAACTTTCAAGTACCTCAAGGGAATCAACAAAGTCCAAGAGGGTAGCATCTTTCAGAAAAAGAGATGTGCAAGAACAAGGGGGCACAATTTGAAGATGGGGGTGACGGCTCAGAGGTAATGTGAGGAAGTATTTTTTCATGGAGAGGATTGTGGATGCATGGAACAGCCTCCCTGAGGAGGTTGTGGAGTCAAGAACAGTGGGGGAATTCAAGAATGCATGGGACAGACATAAGGCAGTCCTAGTGGGGGGGTAGGAGGAAGTAAGCTGTTGGTTAACTAGGATCTGCAGCTTATCTGTTAGGTAGGAAAATGGGCAGACTAGGTGGGCCAAGCGGTCCTTATCTGCCGTCAAATTCTATGTTTCTATTTAGAAGGTACAAAGAGACACAGAGGAAGAGTATAGATAGGGAAGAGTATAGGGAAGCGTATAGGGAAGAGTACCAGGAAAGGTAGAGGGAAGCAGGGAAAGCAGTGAGGAGCGCAAAGGCACAAACTGGGAAAATGATAGCCAAAGGGGTAACCAAAGGGGACAAGACCTTTTTTAGGTGGTTAAGTGAGAAGAGGAAGACAAGAGGAGCGATTGTGAGATTAGAAAGGTGGGGGGGGACTGTGCAGAGGAGGATCGGGAGAAAGCAGAAATCCTGAACAGATATTTCTGTTCAGTCTTCATGGGGGATGGAGATGGATCACATAAAGGCAGCAGGAACACTGGGTGGAGGGAGTTAAACACAAGTCCCTTTACAGAAAGAGTACAGAAAGGACTTGTAAATCTAAAAAGTGGACAAAGCTATGGGGTACACCCAGGGGTGTTGAGAGAACTCGGGGAGCTACTGGGTGCAATTCTGACAGCCCCATTCAACAACTCACTGGATACAGGAGTGGTTCCAAAGGACTGGAGGAGGGCACAAATAGTCCTGCTTCATAAAGGCGGTAGTAGGGAAGAGGATGGCAACTGTAGGCCAGTCTGACATCAGCGGTGGAGACGCTAATGGAGTCACTTTGGATGGAAAGCATTGTGGAATAGCTTGAATCAAGCTGTTTACAAGACCTGATGCAGCATGGATTCACGGGGGGGGTGGGTTAATGTCAGACAAACCTAATACCTTTCTTCAACTGAGTGATCAGGGAGATAGAAGAAGGTGGGTGGTGAACATGGCCTGCTTAGACTTCAGCATGGCCTTCAACACCGTACCACATAGAAGGCTCATTAGGAAACTGGGTAGTTTGGGGTGGGTCCCTAGGTGGTAAATTGTGTACAAAATTGGTTGATGGATAGGCACCAGAGGGTGATGGTTAATGGAATTCACTCAGTGAAGGGGAGAGTGACCAGTGGAGTAGCTCAGGGCTCAGTACTGGGTCCAGTCCTCTTTAATATCTTTATAAATGACATTCACTGCAGAAGAGCTGGAAGGGAAGGTATGCTTCTTTGCAGATGACACCAAAATCTGCAATAGGGTGGACACCCTAGAGGGGGTAGAGAGAATGTGCAGAGACCTGAGAAAACTAGAGGAGTGGTCAAGAGTATGGCAGCTGGGTTTCAGTGCGAAAAAGTGCAAAATCATGCACCTGGGGCACAGAAGCCCAGAAGCAGAGTATAATGTAGGGGGAGAGGTATTGATGGTCACCAAACAGGAAAGACACTTGGGACCTCAAGGTGGTAAGGCAGTAGGTAGGGTCAGTGGGATGCTGGGGTACACAGAGCAAGGTGTCACCAGCCGAAGGAGGGAGGTGGTGTTGCCACTGTATAGATCGTTGGTCAGACCCCACGTGAAGTACTGTGTCCATTTCTGGAGTAGTGTGTCCGATTCCGGAGACCACATCTCAAGAAGGACATAGACAAGGTGGAAGATGTTCAGAGGAGTGAAACTAAAATGGTGCAGGGGCTATGAGGACAGATTAAGGGATCTCAGAGTGTACACCCTGGAAGAGAGGAGGGAGAGGGGAATATGATAGCTAAAACTACCTCATGAGGCTGAACAAGGTACAAGAGGGGAATATTTTTCAGAAGAGAAGATGCACAAGAACAAGGGGACAAGCTGGAAGGGAGAATTTAGGAGGGATGTGAGGAAGTTGGGCTGGCAGTATAGCCTAAAGGTTAGAGTAACAAGCTGTGAATGAGCTTGGTTCAGCAGACCTGGGTTTGTGTCCCCCAAGCTCCACTTGCATACTGTGTGACTCTGAGCAAGTCACTTATCCAGTCTAAAGCTCCCGGGTTGCCCCTGAAAACAGGCAGTTGTGCCTAGTGGGCCTTACCTGGTTAAGAAAGAATAATAATAAAAAAGTCATACTATCATCTTATGTGTAGTTAGACATATACAATAGGACCCTGTGAAAATCTCCCTGATTTTAGTGGTCAAAATCTGGAGAGCGGCTTCATTTGAGGAGTGCTGGCTTGGAAGCGCTGGGAAGTACTTCTTCACTTAAACAGTGGTGGATACCTGGAATAGTCTTCCAGCAGAGGTAGTGGGGGCGAAAACAGTGGTGGGCTTTAAACATGCATGAGATAAGCACAAAGGAATCTTGGTTGTGAAGTGGGGGGAAGGGGAGATCAGGTGGGGTCTGCAGTGAAAGTATAGGCAGGGGAAAAAGGGCCAGACTAGGTGAGCTAAACGGTCCTTATCTGCCGACAAATTCTGTTTCTATATTCTATAGAAAGTAGCTAGTAAATGTATTCATTCCCCACCTGTCAATCAGTTATCTTTCCACATTTTTTTTTGAAGTTTACTGAATTTTTCTGCCCATGTCCTTAACTTGCCCTCATTGATCCAGCCGCCTGCCCAGCCCTATCACCATTTCTGAAAATTACCTTCACCTTGCATGTTCCCCATGGATAACCCCCCGCATGGGAAGGGCTGCTAGGGACTGGCCCTTACTCCCCTGGCTGCCAGGGGCTGTGCCCTTACTCCACAGCAGAATTGAAGTGTTGGTTTGATGAGGTGGAGGCCCAGTCGATGAGGGCTCGTACAGGTGGCAGATGTCGTCCTGCACTGGATGAGGGATTTTCTCTCGTTTTCTGCCCCTCTTCCTGGCGTCAGGATGGCCTTGCTGACATGAAGCATCATGTTGCCAACATCCCCCTCTCTCAGTCCATGGCTCCAGCTGCACCGCCACCTGTTGTCACCCAGGTGGCGGTGTTGCAGCGTAGACCATTCGCTCTTCCTCCACTGAGGAGGTGAATGTCCCTGGGATGTTCAACCATCCTCTCCCTGGCCTAGCCTCTGACAACTCAGGCTCATTTCCAAACCTGGGTCATTGGCATTGCAAGTGATAGCCCTACCGCTGTGCTGTCGAGCTGGCATCTTTCCATATATTCAACAGATGGAATGTTTATTGTGGAACACAGGAATTCAAACTGCTTCAGAATTCCTCTGGCAGAATGTTCACTCTCTCACACACACAACAGAAAGCCTTACATGGAGCCATGGTCTCAACTGTATCTGAAACAGTGCAAGCAGCAGAGATTACCCTGGCAAGCTAGTAAGGATAAAAAGGGAATTTTTCATGGTCACCAAAGAAACAGCAGAATAAAAAATGTGAATAGTACTGTGACAAAAACTGTAAATGTGCGAGATGGCCGCACCATGACCGTCTCCCACTTTGTCAGGGATGTCACCAAGATGGCCTTCTTGGAGGTGCCACCCTCAGCCAATGGTAATGGACTTAAACTGGCTGAGGTGAGAATGTTGGGTTGTTCGGCCTGACAGCTGGGCGCCCAAACATGGTGCGGCGCCAGCCACTGGCAGGAGTGAAAAAGTGCCTTAATAAGGGGGAGGCACTGTTCCCCCAGAAATTATACAACTGCCACCACCCAGAGGAACAGAATAAAAAGGGGCACCAAGATCGACTAAAAATAACCGGCAACAGGAGGAAGTGAATATAGTAAATAACCTTTACTTAAGGTGATAAACAGCAGTGCAAAACAAAACTTTCAGTGCAATCAAGCATATCACTCTAGTATCAACAGATACAAATGCTTATCATTCTGTCATTAACGGAAAGATCTTATCACTCTAATATCGGCAATTGCAAGTGTCTATCACTCTAATATACACAGCAAACGCTTATCACTCTATCATTAACGGCAGGTGCTTATCACTCTAATATTGATGGCAAAGAACACATGTACAAAAGGTGTGTGCTCACTTGCCCTTTAAGAGAGAACTTGTTTCTATAGGGTGCTAACCAATGGCAGGGTATTTAATTTAAAATTTATAGGGAGTATACTCAAGGCAATAAAATGTTCTTTAATACTCTACCAGTTCTGCCCGAGTTTTTGGTGTCCTTTGACTTGATTATTTCTTCTCGGCTTAATTGCCTAATCCTTAAATCAAAGTCCTGGAAAAAAACACTTTCCCCAAGGGTTCGACACTCACGCCGTAGCGTTGACCTTCTGTGGGTATTTGTGGCTTGACTTTTCTTATAAACTTTTACTGCATGTACAAGCTATAAAGCATATTGGTTCCCTTTAAAAAAAAAAAAAGAGTAATGCCAGTAACCATTGCTACTATCCTATTTGCTTGTGTCCTGCTGCGTAGTCTCCTTCTTCCTTCTTCCTTCTTAGAAATTCAAAAGTGCTGCCTCCCACGTTGCATGCTTATGTTTTGGGGCCGTCCTGCCCCATCTTCAGAGCTGATTCCTTTGGGGTGACATTGTCTCATTCATAGTGCAAATGCTCCCATAGCAACATCTCAACATTAGCCCTTTGAGCTGCTTTCTTAAATTTAATTTGATTAACCTATTCTTTTCAGTCCATTCACATTTTTTTCCTTTCTCACAAGTACTCCATTAATGTGCAAACTACTATAGTCTGACAGCTTGCCCAATTATATTTTACACTCTTTTTCTTCCTTTCAAAACATCATATTTCTATTTCTTATTATGCTTCATTTACTTTCTATACTGATTTTTATACCCTGATAATCAGTATATATAATACAAGCGTATATTCTATGTGCAAATCCTTTCTTAAAACACCTTTACATGGAAATAAAAAAAGTGGTGCCATGCTTTTCTCCGTAGTGTTTTCTATAAAATTCCTTTATTTTGCTCACTATATTATAATAAATATCGTTAACATTTATACATATTATATTCTCAAAATTAATTCCTTATAGTAATTTGCACCATTACTGTAAGTATCAGTACCCTTCTATAATAATCATTTACTCTTAAAACCAAATCTAAAAATCTTTTCTTTATCATTTGTATGCTCAATTTATCCTGGGTCCTGGCTATTGTTTTCCTTTCATTTTTATTAATAACTGCTATATCCAGCGTCATCATTCAGTCCTTTTGGTACCAATGTTTGTAATTCGTGGATCCAAAATGCTTTTCTTTGTAGCAGGAGATCTTTTAAATTCCCTCCTCTTAAAGGGACAGCCACGTTTTCAACACCTAAATGTATTAACGATGCTGCTGATCCACCGTTTGCCTCATCATAATGCTTTGCCGTCGCATATTTTAAATTCTGTGGTCTTGCTGCTGTTTTTTGTTCCCCAACTCTTGCTTTTAAACTCCTTTTTGTCTGTCCTATGTACAATAATCCACAAGGACATGTTAACATGTAAATTACTCCCTCACTACTGCAGTTTATAAATCCGTTTATTTTATACTTTTTTCCAGACCTTGGATGTTTGAAATATTTTGAATTCCTAGTGCTGCTACATTGAGCACAATTGCCACATCTGAAATTTCCCAGTGGGGCTTGTGGCATCCAGTCTGGTCTGATACTCACTTTTTGCTCTGTATACATTGTTTTCACCAGTGTATCCTTCAGATTGGTACTTCTTTTGTAGCCAAACAGTGGACCATTTTTTATTCCTCTAAGACAATTATCAACTTCCAGAATTTTCCAATTCTTTGATATGATTAGTTTTATTTCACCATATGCTTCATTATATGTGTACTAAAGCATATTTGCTCATTTTTATTTCCTTTCATTCTGTTTTCTTCCAACAATTCACTCCTGTTTTTTTCATTAACTTTTTCCACTGCTTTCAGGAGGATCCCTGGTTCATATTACCTCTGTCTATCACCCTCCTCCCTGCCTTTGCACCTCTCCCCCCTTCTCCTCCCCCCTATTGTAGTTGCAAATTGACAAGGCTGCCTGGCTGCTCCCTCCTCTTGGTCCCTCCCCCACTTCTCTATCCCTGCCTCTGATCAGGCTTTGCTTAATGTGTACATAACTGAAGCTTAATGGTTCTATACTATAATGTAAGCAATATATGTTCTGAAATACTCTGTATAACTTGTCTGTTTCCCAGTATCTGTATGTAACCCTCCCTACTGACGTGGAACCTTTGTAAATGAGATGCCTGGCGCTCAAAGGTATTTGTAATCCTAGAATGAATAAATAAAAAATAAATAAATATCCTCTAGCTAGGAGTCTGTTGCACATTATGGCTTATTCTTTCTCTCTAGTTTCATTTTCACTGCAGTTTCTTTTAATCCTACATAGTTGTCCATAAGGAATATTCTGTTTGGTGTGTTTCGGATGATCACTATTGTAATGTAAAATTGTATTGCAATCCGTTTCTTTCCTGAACAAAGTAGTTTCCAGTTTATTATTTTTTATCTATATGGTCAAATCCAGAAAATGTACATATTCTTTATTGTATACTGAAGTGAATCTCAAATTATCATTTCTGGTATTCATATAATTCAAAAAATTCTTCAAGTTCATTCTCAGTTCCCTCCCATATAAAGAAAATACCATCCACAAAATGCATCCAGTTTGTTATGTTTCTATGCCATTTATTTCTGTTTACATTCCAAATGTGTTGATCCTCCCAGTCTCCTACATAAATTGTAGCTAATGAGGGGGCAGAGGTTGTACCCATGGCTGTACTTCCAAACAAAAAATAATTATTATTTAACACCAGGTTTGCTAGGGTCACAATTAATCTCTAGCTGCTGCCGCCGACCCCGTGAACGACCTCAAGCCGCCCTCCTGGTCCCAGCGCCCGGCCAAGCCTCAGAGACTGAAACCGCGCCCCAAGCGGCACCTCCCAACTCCGGTGGCATTTCCAGCCGCTGCCGCCGACCCCTCAGACGACCTCAAGCCGCCCTCCTGGTCCCAGCACCCGGCCAAGCCTCACAGACTGAAACTGTGCCCCGAGCGGCACCTCCCGACTCCGGCAGCATCTCCAGCCACTGCCGCCGAACCCTCGGATGACCTCAAGCCACCCTCCTGGTCCCAGCGCCCGGCCAAGCCTCACAGACTGAAACCACTCCCTGAGCAGCGCCTCCCAACTCTAGCAGCATCTCCAGCCGCTGCTGCCGACCCCTCAGACGACATCAAGCTGCCCTCCTGGTCCCAGTGCCCAGCCAAGCCTCACAGGTACTACCATCAAAAATCCCGGAGACACCCAGATTCCAGCGGCTCTCCCATTGGTCCACCTGCCACCTAGGTGACTCCTGATTGGCCCAGTGGGTAGCCCTAAGCTCCTGATTGGTGTGCCTTTTGAGCAAGGTGCTTCAAACTGCTGTATGGCTTTCTGAAGCCCTGCAACTGAAATGGCTTAGCGGTTGATACCTGGGGCTAACAAAGCGCACAGCCAGCCTGCTTTTTCAGTCTAATGCATGATATTAGGGATTAACTCTGAAACATTGTGTTGTTGATCTATGTAGTCAATTTACTGACACACTACTTCAGGCTTTAAAGCTCTGTAGCCTTGTTATTTATGTGTTGGTCGTAGTTAGACTGCCTGTTTAAACTTATTGCTCTAAGTGATTACAGCCCTGTTTTTGCTGCTTGTATTTCTCTGCTGCTTTGTTTTCTCACCACCCATGGTCTATGGGAGCCTGCCTTTCAGTATTTCTCTAAATCCTGCCGAATCGGTGACTTTTCCCAGACCCCCCTGCTGTTTTTTCTTCCTTTCTTCCCCTAACTCCTGCACTAAGCTTACTCTCAGCAGTCAGCCCCCCTCTCCCCGCATCTTAATTTCTCTAACTCCTCTTAATCGGGGGGGGGGGGCGTGGCCTAGCATCAGAGCGAGATGGCTGCTTAGTTCCTCAGCTCTGAGAAAAATTCCTTGCAATCCCCTCACTGCAGTGCCTTAACTTCACTTATTTTTGTAAAAACTGTAAGTTTTGTTGGTGCTAATGACGTCCAATCCGAAATCGGGAAGGAAACAAGCAAAAATATCATTGAAACTTTCTCCAAGAGGTTCTTCAGCTAAGGGCCTGGCAGGGCCTGGGAAAGCACCAGAGGAAGCCCGGAGTGTTGATTCATCAAGGGACCCCCCTTGAGAGAAACCCTTGTGTCGAGGGCGAGGAGGTGGAGATTGGCCCAACTCTTAACATGGCAGAAGGTTACCAACAGCTAGAAAGACTAATCAAAGATCTAAAATATGACCTAGGAGCCAGGATGGAAGCTGGCTTTGAAAACATGTCGGCACAAATTCAACATTTACAGCAGGCGGTCAACTCCACCTCTGAACAAGTTGGAGCCCATGAAAGGCGACTGGGGGAAGTGGAACAAAGGATTGGGGATCAGGAAGATAGATCGGCGACTCACTCCACGGATCTTGCAAAGGCCCTGCGAGAAACAGAGGTGCTGAAGCAAACCCTAGACAACAATGAGAATCGTGAACATCGCAGCAACATTAGAGTCATTGGCCTACCGGAGGGGCTTGAGGGAAATGATTGTGTGAATTTTCTTAAAAAGTGGTTGGTCTCCAGCCTGCAACTCCCTCCTGACAAAGAGCTGGAGATACAGAGGGCACATCGCTCACCAGGCCCGAAGCCGCCACCCGATCAAAGGCCACGGCATCTTATTGTTAAATTCCTGAGGTACTAGGATAGAGTAGCTGTGCTTGATACAGTGAGGAAGTTGGGGCCTATTTTCGTACAGCAGCGGAGAAACAGTATTTATCCTGACTACTCACGTATTCTCCAGATTCAAAGGCAGGCCTTCTCGGAAGTTCAGCGTTTGCTGCATACAAAAAACTGTCCCTTTACTCTGGCTTATCCTACTCATTTGATAGTAAGGCCGTTAGGAGGAAATACTAGAGAGTTCACCGATCCTTCAGTGGCATTGGAGTTCGTTTGAGGCCTTGAGGTTCAGAACAAATCTTGAAGTTCAAGTCTGGAATCAATGGAAATGTCATTGTTTCGTTTGGGGGGGGCTAGCTGGAGAGCCCGTTCAGATTGATAACATCTTTCGGGGCTCCAGTCCCTCTAGGCTCCCGCACCGAACTATACTAATAGTTCGATTGCTGGACTCTTAGAGCGATTTGTCGGCTATTTTGACTGGTGATGACCTGCATCATAAGTACAGTAACTTTTTCTTTAGTCTTCTTCATTTTGCCTTCGTTTGGCGCCATGCAGGAGAGGAAGTTTAAATGAGCTTTTATGTTCTGGAAATTAAAAGCCAAACAGCGTCGACAAATGGAATTTAGTTTAAAATATAATGTTGGACTTTATTATTAAATGGTAAAGGTGGTCTCCGGGGGCATCAGGTGATAGGGTAGTATGCCCTCATTGAGGTCTGGTGATACTCAAGTACACCATACCCTATTTGTTTATTTAGTTAGTTAGGTCTGGTGATACTCAAGTACACCATACCCTATTTGTTTATTTAGTTAGTTTAATTATTCTCCTCAGAAGGCTATATACCTCATTTTCAGTTTTAAATTAATAGTGTAACTTGACAGGGGGTGCTATTTACAGTATCTTGGATGGGTAAGAGCAATGGAGATAAAACTGTGAACTCCATGGTGCTGGGGGACGCTGCTCCGGACAAATATCATTGGGGGCAGCGTCTTCCCAGAACGCCTCCTAAAAGAATAAAAGAATTAGGAATTTTTTTCCTTTTGTACCTAAACTGGGGAGAATAGAGAATTTCTTGGGTAATTTCAGAAGTGTGGGTGAAGGAAGGGACTACTAAGTTATTAGTTTAATGAATGCTGAGCCTTTGGAGACTACCAAAAGGAGGCACTAGCGGGGAAGGGGAAGCAGTTCATAATAATTACTTTAATAGATTATACACTTATTGCAAGGGGTATATGCTCAATCCACGACAAGTAGTGGGACATGGTTGTAGTACTGCTTGTTGCAGCTAGTTCTATAGTAATCGGGGGAGGGAGAAAGGGGTTGGGAGTACAATTATATCTTTTTCTGCTGTTCTTCTGTTTTAATCAGTTGATAGCTGGGGTTATAAAGTGGGAGGGAGGGCTATGTTGAGGGAATGTTTTTCTGTTTTTTTGGTGTTAAAAAAATTAGTTTTGGCAGCAAAGAAAGGTTAAACATAATAATACATGTAAACACTCAAAGGGTAAAGCTGATTAAGAGGAAATATGAAGATGGCTAATATATCATTAATATCATGAAATGTTAAGGGTCCCGTACTGTTGTCAAGAGGAAAAGGGTTTATTCATGTCTTAGACATAAAATGAAGGGGTACATTATGTTTTTACAGGAACTTCACTCTACGAGGGAGGAAGTGGACACCCTGCGAAGGGCACGGGGTGGGCACTGTTAGCCTCACCTTTCAACTCTAAGACCCAAGGTGTGGCTATTTGGATTAGGCCAGGGGTCCCACATAAAGTGCTGTCCTCAATACCTGGCCCACAGGGTAGATTTGTAATTGGAGTGGTTGATTTGGGGGGCACTGTCATGACATTAATGTCGGTGTATGGGCCGAATGTGGATTCCCTGGATTTCTTCTCCCATTTGGAGACCACATTGGCTCCATACCCTGATGATATAATTGTCGGAGGGGACTTTAATACCTACTGGAATTGGCACTTGGACCATTCAGGGGGAAGGAGAGGCCCACTCCCTGAGAGTGTGGGGACACTGCATAGCATGATGGAGGGGAGATCTCTTTTAGAGGCCTGGAGATTTTGTCATCCTTCCCTTCGGGAATATTCTTTCTACTCGCACGCCCACAAAGTCTATATGAGATTGGACTATTTATTTATGACAAAATCAAGAATGGCGGGGTATAACTGAGGCACAATATGGTCCCATTATGATTTCGGACCATGCCCCGCTGAAGGTAGTAATGGAAGGGAGGAAAGATCCTGGTGTAGAAGACTTGGTTTGCTGGCCAAGGCACCTAGCTTCACCTGAGCTCTTTCCTTCTAAGACTGCTTGAAAAGCAGAGTAGAGAAACTTACCAGAGCAAGGGAAAAGGATTAAGACTTATTTTGGCTAAGCAGATTTACTGTGTGGTGGTGTTTTTAATTTTTACTCACAGGGATTGCTACTGTTTGTTGCTAACATTTAATTGTTTTATATTTTCTCTGTAGCAAAGTGTTTCTTACAGCGTATATCTTCTCTGAAATTATTACAGGTGGTGTTTACAGGTTTTACAGTTTTATCTAACATTAGGATAAGCTTTCAGGGTTACTGCATTTGTTGTTGACTGATTGTTTCTGCTCTTACCTCCTTGTTCTTTCTGTCTGTGGTTCTTCTTTTTCGCAGGGAAGGGCCCAGCCACCCACCCCCATCCCCAACCACCCCACGCCACACTCCTTTTATAGGGTACCACAGTTGTGACATTTCCTGTAGCAGAGCAGGAAGGGTGGATCAGTGGGGCCTCCACAAGGTGAGCTCATTTACAGGGCACTAGTAATTTAACTTGTTATAACAAGTTAAACAAAACACAATCAAACCATTACTTGCATTTTTTTTCCTTTTTTTTCCCTTCTAATTACTCTGACTAGGTTATAAACCCAGCAACTTATCTGGAATGGATATCATTAACTGCAGGTACTGTAGAACAATTTTCAGAAGGACAGTCTTACAGGATTTAGGACACTGTCCTACATGCTGGGCCTTTGGGAGATCTTCGGGCTCAGCTCCGGGCAACATGGGTAGAGATTGCATGCCTCAAATTTCATATTCAAGAGGAAATGCATTATAAGAACCACCCGCCATTTCCCCAGCATCCAACAGAAAAACCTCGACTGCAGAGGGTAGTTGGTCCAGAAGGTTGGCAGGTGGTTAGCAGGGGCAAATTGGGTGCCCCATCACTTTCTGCTCTCCAACATATTACCTCCAAAAACCATATAAACACTACAAACAGGTATCTGCCTCTATCTCTGAAATCAAACAAAATGGCAGAAGACACTGCAGAGCAGGACACTGCAGCACAGGAGCTAGCACAACAAAACTCACCCAAATCAGGAACCAAAACAAAGAAAGCAAAAAGGAAATCCAAAAAACTTCTGATCATAGGAGACTCCATGATTCGGGGAGTTGATACCCATCTCCAGCCAGGGGGTAATGGTCAGATGTCTCCCAGGTACATCAGCATGGAGAGACACTGACCGCATTGCTAAAATTGTTCACAAAGCAGGAGAAAACATTGATGTCCTAGTACACATAGGGACTAATGATCTCGCCAGCCGGTCAGTTGTGGAGACCAAGGAACACCTGACCAGGCTGGGTGACAAACTATCATCTATTTCGTCTGGCATCTCCTTCTCTGAGATCCTGCCAGTCTGGGAGAGGGGAGCAGATGGACGGAAGGTCAGAGAAGGGGAGATAGGGGAGCTAAACACGTGGCTCAAGGGCTGGTGCCAGGAAAAAGGACACAGATTTGTAGGGAACTGGCAACAGTTCTGGGAGCGAAAGTTCTTTAAATTTGATGGACTGCATCTGACTAAGGAGGGAGTCAGTGCATTGGGGCAGAAGTTTGACGCCTTTACAGAATATTTAAACTACAAATGGGGAGAGGGGCAGCACCCATACGTCGAATGGGAAGAACACCTCTCCCTCAGCTAGTGGTCAAACAGAGATTCAGCATGTTTGCAGTTCATTTGCATCACCAGGTAAGAAAAAGGTTTGTCTCCCCATCGACGACAGAGGTAATGCCAAACCTCACCCAACGACTAACACACCAAAATCTGGCCAATGGAAAATCATGTACACAATGCTCACAGCCTGGGAAATAAGATCCCAGACCTGCAGGCAATAATGTCAGAGGCTAAACTGGACATAGTAGCTACTAGTGAGACGTGGTTTACCAGTAACCACACTTGGGAGACTTCAGTACCTGGCTATGTATTGTTCAGAAGAGACCGAGGTGCAAAAGGGGGGAGGAGGGCCCTGTATGTCAATGAAAATATTAAAGCAACAGAAATTCAGAATACACATAAGGAGCCAGAAGAACTGTGGGTCACCCTGGAAACAGGAAATGGGACAGCCATAAGAACTGGGGTTGTCTACAGGCCCCAGACCAGGGGAGGACATAGACACATTACTGTTAGAAGATATACAAAACATGACAGCTAAAGGGAGGTTCTGATAATGGGAGACTTCAACATGCCGGATACAGATTGGTCAATACCAGCAGGAACATCTGCCAGAACTAGACACATAGTGGATTCCCTGCAGGGGGAGGGCCTCAAACAACTGGTACAGCAACCCACGAGAGACAGGGCTATCCTAGATCTAGTACTGACTAACAAGGAAGGGATCACAGATCTCCAGGTAGAAGGTCACCTGGGGGCCAGTGACCATCACATGGTATGGTTCAATTTGGCTACTACATCTAAATCATCCCATTCCAAGGCAAAAATATGGGACTTCAGAGGAGTTGACTTTGATAAGATGGCCAACAGAGTTAAGCTAGCCCTGGCAAAAAGAAACACAGATGAGGGGGTATAGGCAAAGTGGGCAAGCATTAAGGATGCAATACTTGAAGCAACATCCCATTGTGTTAGACAGAAAAGGAAGTGCAAAAGAAGAAGAAAACCACTTTGGTTCTCAAATACAGTAGCAGAAAAGGTCAGAGCCAAGAAAAGGTCAGAGCCAAAAGGCTGGTCTTCAGGGAAATATAAGGGAACACAGCGGGATGAAGATAGGGAGGCATACCAAACTGCCCTAAGGGAAGCAGGGAAGGCAGTAAGGCAGGCAATGTCCCAAACTGAGGAAACACTAGCACGAACAGTAAAAGAAGGTGACAAGACTTTCTATAGATACATTAGTGAAAGGAGAAAGTCCAGAGGGGGTATTGCTAAGTTTAATGGAGAAAAGGGAGCATGTGAGGAGGAGGACCCTGTAAAGGCATCTATCCTAAATAGATACTTTTGCTCAGTATTTACTGAAGAGAAGGTAGGCAGGGCCTACAGCTCAGCATCATGGACACAGGGGAGGGAGGTGAGCACTACCCTTCACAAAAGAAAGGGTCCTACAAGAGCTTGCTAAGCTCAGGGTGGATAAGGCAATGGGATCTGATGGCATACATCCCAGGGTACTTAAGGAGCTAAAGGTGGAACTAGCAGAGCCATTAGCAGAACTGTTTAGTGAGTCTCTGAGCACAGGAGAGGTCCCAGAAGACTGGAGAAGGGCTCATGTGATCCCGCTCCACAAGAGTGGTAGCAGGAGGAGGCAGGAAACTACAGACCAGTCAGTCTTACCTCAGTAGTGGGCAAGATTATGGAGGCACTCCTTAAAGAAAGGATAGTGCAACACCTGGAATCCATAGGGCACAAGATCCAAGACAGCATGGGTTTATAAAGGAAGGTCCTGTCAAACTAATCTCATAGATTTCTTTGACTGGGTAACCAGAGTGGTGGACCAAGGGGGAGCAGTTGATGTCGCTACCTTGACTTCAGCAAAGCTTTTGACACTGTTCCACATAGAAGATTGATAAATAAGCTGGGTAGGCTCAGGGTGGGTCAGAAGTTGGTCAACTGGGTGGCAAACTGGTTGACGGGCAGAAAACAGAGAGTGGTGGTAAATGGTATACAGTCAGAAGAGATGCAAGTCACAAGTGGGTACCTCAGGGATCAGTCCTGGGCCTGTCCTCTTCAACATCTTCATTAGTGACCTTGCAGATGGACTAGAGGGTAAGGCTTGTCTGTTTGCAGATGACACCAAGATCTGCAACAGAGTAGATGATCCAGATGGGTGGGCAGAATGAGAAGAGATCTGGATAAACTGACAAAATGGTCAGAAGAGTGGCAACTGGGATTTAATGCAAAGAAGTGCAAAATCATGCACATAGGGAAGAGAAACCCTGAAGCCACCTATAGGCTGGGAGGGGAGTTGCTAGCAGTCACAAAGGAAGAAAGAGACTTGGGTATCATCATCACTGATGACCTGAAATCATCCAAGCAGACCTCTAAAGCAGTAGGTAAGGCTAGGGGGTGTTAGGGTGTATTAGTAGGGGTATCACAAGTCATGAGAGGGAGGTAATAATCCCTCTTTACAAGACACTGGTTAGGGCCCATCTGGAGTACTGCGTGCAGTATTGGAGGCCACACCTTCACAAGGACATTAACCAAATTGAGGCAGTCCAGAGAAGGGCAACCAAAATGGTGCAGGGACTGCATCAGAAGACATATGAGGACAGATTAACAGAGCTCAATATGTATACCCTTGAGCAAAGGAGGGAGAGAGGTGATATGATCGAGGCATTCAAGCACCTTAAGGGCATTAACAAGGTGAAAGAGTCTAACATGTTTAAATATAAGAAAAATAGCAGAACAAGAGGACACAGCATGAGATTAGAGGGGGGCCGATTAAGGGGGAATGTGAGTAAATTCTTTTTCACAGAAAGGGTGGTGGATGAATGGAATGGCTTACCACAAGAAGTGGTGGCTATGAATACAGTGCAGGGCTTCAAACAGGCATGGGATAGGCATAAGGGAGCAATACAAATGACTATGAATAGATAGGCCACTGACAGAGCAAAGGCCGATGGCACATTTATAAGGTAGAAAAACAAATGGGCAGACTGGATGGGCCTTGCGGTCCTTATCTGCCGTCAACTTCTATGTTTCTATGTTTCTATGTGTCAACCTGCAGTGGCGACTGGACCCAGCTCTCTTGGGTGATTCCAACCTTATTCAACACCTAAGGCAGCAGGTATTATTCTTTTTCGAGGTAAACCGGCCTGGAGACACTAATAATAGGATGATGGGGGACTCCCTTAAGGCCTACATTCGGGGTGAAGCAATCTCCTATGCCACTTTCAAAAAGAAAATGACCACAAAAAAGGAGCATGGCCTGGAGCTCCAAATTCATAAACTGGAAAAGGAATTAATGGAAAAATTTGAGGGTAACAAATTAGCTATTTTAAATTAACTAAAAGGGGAGCTAAGCCAACTATCCACACATAAAATTGAGAGATCCCTTTTATTGACTAAATCTCCCATTTTGAAGGAGATAAAGCTGGAAAATGGTTGGCAGGTTTGGTCAAAAAGCAGAGGTCTGAAAGAACCATCTTAGGAGTGGAAACAGTGGTCACCTATGATCAACAGGAAATTAATACCACTTTTTTACAGTATTATTCCGGGCTGTACACCTCGGAATACCCTGTGGGAGCAGACCCTGGCTCTTTTCTGAGGGGTTTTAATCTTCCCCAGTGGAAGGATTTGGATGTGGACCTTTTGGACTCCCTGATTACTATGGAGGAACTAAGAAGGGCAGTGTGGAAATTAAGAAGGGGTAGAGCTCCGGGGCCGGATGGCATCCCAGTGGAGCTATATAAAGAATTGTGGGAAGAAATAGGCCAAATAATGTTGGAGACAATAGGGTACTCGCTAGATGCAGGGGAGCTCCCTCCCTCGCAGAACCTGGCCATGATTACGGTGTTACCAAAGGGGGGTAAAAATCCTCTGCAATGTTCCTCCTATCATTCTATATCACTGTTAAATGCAGACTATAAGGTTCTGGCTAAAGTATTGGCGAATAGGCTGGAGGGCCGTCTTGTTACATTGATCCATCCAGACCAGGGGGGTTTTATCAAGGGCAGACAAATTAAGCACAGTATTAGAAGAGTACTTAACATTATACATCGTTGGCTCGGGGGAAATCGGGAGGCCTTGTCGTACTGGATGCGGAGAAGGCCTTCGATCAGGTGGAATGGCCCTTTATGACAGCGGTTCTGCGAGGGATGGGCTTTGGCCCTCGTTTTCTGCACTGGGTAGGTAGTTTGTATAAGAAACCGACAGCACAAATTCTCACAAACAATATTGTTTCATCCCCCTTTCTCTTGACCAGAGGCACAAGGCAGGGCTGCTCGCTTTCCCTGCTCCTCTACGTATTAACAACAGAAGCCTTGGCTTTAAAAATTAGAGGAAACCCTCACACTAAGGGACTGCAGTGGAAAGGAGTAGACCATGTGATCTCACTCTTTGCTGATGACATACTTTTAGTCACTAGCTCTCCCGAGGAGACAATGAGGGAATTATCTAAGATTTTTGGTAGTTATGGTCCCCTTTTGGGTCACAAGATTAATTGGAGCAAGTACGAATGGCTGCCTTTGGGAGAGGTGAAAAACCCTATCAAAATAGGCCAAACAATAGTTCAACCATCTAAAGTTATTAAATATTTGGGTATCCAGATTCCCTCAAGATGTTAGACATTAGTTACTATTAATATGAAAAATATAATAAAGACAATTAGGGAGGACTGCCTGGCTTGGCGAACGAAACCTCTAACACTTATAGGCAGAGTGAACTTGGTTAAGATGTCAGTTCTCCCTAAATTCTTATATTTTTTCCAGTCAGTCCCACTGCATGTCCCCATGAAATATATTAAAAGCTTCGAAGGGGCAATAACCCAATTACTGTGGAGCAATAAATGTCCGAGGATTAAAAAATACATTTTGTGGCTGCCCCAGAGAGGTGGAGGGTTGGGTCTCCTGAATGTCCATTTTTACTGGGTTGCCTCACAACTGGCTCACATCTCAGACCTTTTGAAGAAACCAGAGAATCAACCAGCTTGGGTTCGGCTTGAGGAAGAGACATGTTTTTCCATTTATCATGATAGGTTGTCTTTGTGTGGAACGGTTAGTGCCCCGGGGGCCCCTCACCATCCATGTACGAACACTCTGCTTAAGGCTTGGAGTATGGCCCATCATTGGCTGGGAATGGAAGCAGGAGTATCCCCAGAATGTTCCCTTGGGAGACTAATCCAAAAGGGGAAAGGTACGGCTATATGGGACAGACCAGTACTAAAATATTGGGCCCACAGGGGAACATCCTTACTCAAGCATGTCGTATCCGAAAATGGAATAATTCCATTTGCAGATTTAATGGCATCCAAAAAGCTTGGAGAAGGGCATTTTCCTCTATACAGGAAAATGAGGAGAGCAATGGAGGATCTAATGTGAGGTAATGACCCCAAGGGAGTAGTGTCCAGATCCCCTTTGGAGGAACTTTTTTGGGGACAGTCAGAGGACATTACGTTCAAACCTCTGAGAAAAACATAAAATCTTAATACGGGGAAAAAACAGATATGCTCATGACTGTTAAAGAGAAATGGGACCTGGATCTTCACCCGGAAGGCCTAACTGGGGGTGACTGGAATACTATTCTGAATAATTGTTTGAGTAGTTCAGTGAATAACAGGAACAACATCATTCAATACAAAATATTACATAGAACGTACCATACACCATGGCTGGCACATAAGATAGACCCTAATGCTTCTCCTATTTGCCCCAAATGTCATGTCCTTGTTGGAACTTTTTACCACATGGTATGGCTCTGTCCCAAGGTGAATTCCTTTGGGTTCGGAGTTCAGAAGATTATGTCACGAGTGGTGGGAGCTCCATTAAATCTTGATCCAGTGGAGATACTGCTGGGCCTTCCAACAGGTGACCCGATACGAGGGCCCTCTCTTCTCCATAGTCACAGAAACCATTGGAGACTGGGTAATATGATGGGCTTAAAGGCTTTGGCTATGCACTGGAGACTGGCATCCACCCCATCACTCTCGGAATGGTCCAGTCAGCTATTAAACTGCGTGAAATATGAGAAGATACAATATACTGTTAAAGGGCAATTGGATAAATATTTTAAAATGTGGGCCCCACTGGAGTAAGTAATATCGCAACCCTGGTTCCCATGTTTTTAACAAATGCTTTTGATAAAGGAATCCATGTTTAGAATGGATTAGAGATGATCTATATAAAGACCCAAAAAGTGTAAATGCACGTGTAACCCCTAGATAGCGCTATCCCAGGGGCTACTACCCCTGCCTGATTTGCCACTAACAGGTTGAGGGGCCTGGATCCAATGGCGGATGCCTCCACCCAGAGGTCAGGGTTTGCAATAGTTAAACTAACTTGGTCACAGCCCTCTGGGACACTGCAACCCCCCTTTCTTCCCACTAGTGGCCCACACAATATATCAGAATTACCTTCACAGTATACACTTACCCCAGGTCTGGTTCCGCACTGGGACCTCCTGTGAAATGAGATACAGTGCAACAATCACAGTACAGTACTTTAACATAGACAAATACCTCAGGCAGTATAACTTTGCTGAAACAAGCAGCTCTGATTTATTTAGGGATATAACAAGGACAGGGAAATCAGGTTAATTAGCTTATCACTCTAATAATCTACCTATGGCTCTGTGCACAGGCTATCCCTATCAGTTACTGTCCCTAGGTACCCAAGCCCTAGTGGCTAGTCCAAACCGTGGCAGCTGGTAGGGCCCTTTCACACAGAGAAAGGAGAATTAAACAGTCAGCAGTACAGTAATTCCATTTGGATTTAATGTGGCAATTCAACAGGGAGCGACCCTGAATTAGTACTCACGACCTCCAAATAAGATAGGTCCTTCAACGTCAGCAGGGCTCACTTGAGGTACACAAACCTCTTCACACATCCATATAAAAGAAAGCACTATACCAGGCAGGTTGCATCTGTATCCCGATCGCAATTACTGCACAATACCCGGGAGAACACACAGCAGATTCAGTTCCTGACAGACTGAATGCAATTTTCAGCAATTCCTCCAGTCTTCTACAGGGTGAGCCTGGTTTCTACTCTTCAGAGATCCTTTGATTCTTTTCACAGGACGGATTCAGTCCTAACAAGCTGTTACACAAGCTGCAGACCGAACTCTGGGCCTTATACACGCTTTTTGACTAAAACTGCACACTGAAAAGCACAGGGCTCCTTCCTTCTTCACTGCCAAAGCTCAACTGGAAACTCCAACCCGACAAAACCGGCACTCTTTGAGTTCCTCCCAGTTCTTGACTGGATTGGCTGTCACTCACAATAGACTGCTGCTGTTGGTCCAAAAGGCACTGAAGTCTAAACTACATCTCCCAGAGTCACTGCCCATACAATCCTCTTGTGGCTGGCTCAGATTATGAGTCCAAGTTCTGATTCGTCCAAGGCACCATTTAGAGCTAGCTTACCCCACACTGATTGGTCCAGTTCAGCAGTTCAAAACTAGAATGGGAACTAGCAGACACAGTTCTGACTGCAAAGAAAGCAGGTTAGACAAACTGTAATTTCATTATTACTCTAAATAATTTCTGGCAAACAGTTACATCTTTCAGATAGGTTCCCTTTGCACTCCTAGTGACTGCAAAATGAAGTGAATTGGCAGCAGCTCGAGTGGTACTCAGAGAAGCACACAGTCCCCCATATAAACTAATTATGTCTGCAAGCAGACAGCTCTTAAAGAGACAGTACCAGAGGCTCTAAAAACACTCACTGATAAATGGCTTAAATGCCAAACACCATTCAGGCTTGGAGCATTCAAGCAAGCTCCTGGAAGTCTTTTGGGAACCCCCATTTGCAGGGGGGTTACACACGTATTTGTCTTTCCACTGTTTTTTTAATGATACTTGAATGTAATGGAATAAGGATTTGCTGTACCTAATGTAATGGCTGCTGAGCTAAAACTAAATAAAGTTTAAAAAAAAAAAAACCTCTTAATCACCCTGCCTCTGTCTCTCTAAATCCCCTCCCACTCCCACCTCAATTGCTAATGTTTCCTTTTGTTTAGAATCGCACCGCCACCCACTCCTCAAGCTCCCGTCTGCCCCACGCCTATCTTTAGCTCCAACTTTCTGCCTTTATCTAACGCTGTCTCCCTCTTTCCCCGCAGACTGAAACCACGCCCCGAGCGGTGCCTCCCGACTTCGGCGGCATCTCCAGCCGCTGCCGCCGACCCCTCGGACAGCCTCAAGCTGCCCTCCTGGTCCCAGCGCCCAGTCAAGCCTCACAGGTACTGCCACCAAAACTCCCGGAGATGCCCAGCTTCCAGTGGCTCTCCCATTGGTCCGCCTGCCGCCTAGGTGACTCCTGATTGGCCCGGCGGGTAGCCCTAAGCTCCCGATTGGTGCGTCTTTTGACCGAGGTGTTTCAAGCTGCTGTACGGCTTTCTGAAGCCCTGCAACTGAATTGCCTTAGCGATCGCTACCCGGGGCTAACAAAGCGCACAGCCAGCCTGCTTTCTCGGTCTAATGCATGATATTAGGGATTGACTCTGAAACATTGTGTTGTTGATCTATGTAGTCAATTTACTGACATACTACTTCAGACTTAAAATAACTGTAACCTTGTTATTTATGTGTTGGCCATAGTTATACTGCCTGTTTAAACTTATTGCTCTAAGTGATTACAGCCCTGTTTCTGCTGCTTGTATTTCTCTGATGCTTTGTTTTCTCACCACCCATGGTTCATGGGAGTCTGCCTTTCAGTATTTCTCTAAATCCCACCGAACCGGTGACTTTTCCCAGATTCCCCTGCTGTTTCTTCTTCCTTTCTGGTACTGGGAGTACCTCCAAGAATGCCACCGACTCATCCACGCTCTCACACTGCCTGCTCAACTCTTAGAACCTCCCCTCACTACTTCCACAGTCTCCCCCGCCAAGTCATTTGTACCCACATGCAACAGTAAATGAGGTTCCTTCCTCCCCCTCACTGCGCATTTGAGCAGTACCTGCCCCCCTCCTGCAGTCAACCCAGAGATAGCTTCAACCCAAATGCAGCTGTGCCTTCCCCCCTTCTGCCCCATCTCACTCCTTTCAGTATGGAATCCCTCAGGACAAGTATCCCCCATCCCTTAATACCTTTCCCTTCTAATGCCCCTTCCACCACCACAGTATTCATTCTTCCCTGCCCCATACCCCCGTCAGCTGCACCCTCTGTGACTTCTGTATCTGCACCCCCTACTTCTGCCTCACCCCTTTTCTCTGCCTTATTTCTCCCATCCCCCTTAAACCCCTTCCCAGCCTGACTGCTTCCTATTGGGCTTCCCATGTCGACCTCCCCTCCTCCCCTGCCAATTTCCAACCCCTTTCCTATCACCGTTGTTTTCAATTTAGAGCCCCCATTCCCTTCGACCCCAATAGTGATGCCCCTCCCATCCTTCCCCTTCCCATAGCCTTCTCTCCTCCAGTCACCCCTTCCTTCCTTACTAGCCCTCTTCTACCCTTTCATCCTTGCTATCTCTTCTCCCACCTGTTGCCATCCCTCTCATGCCCCGCTCGTCCTCCCCCCTTCAGTATGTTCCTGCTCCCCCCCTCCCATACCAGAGGCTCAAATCTATTCCTAATTGATACCCCTCCTACAGCTCTTCCCCCTAACGGTTACCCCCTCCTACTTGTTCCCTTCCCACAAAGAAAACCGCAGCAGTCCCGACAGAACTCCGTTGAGCTGGCTCACTCCTCCTTTCTTACTCACTTGTTCTGTTTCTCCTGGTGCTGCAGGCTGCCCCTTTGTACTGGGCTCCTGCCTGTGTTGGCGCCTTTTTCTGCCCACAAAGAAATCCGCAGCAGTCACGACAGAGTTCTGTTGAGCTCGCTCACTTACCTTCTCTCACTCGCTCGTTGTGTTTCTCCCAGCGCTGCAGGCTGCCCTTTTGTACTGGGCTACTGCCTGCGTTGGCACCTTTTTCTGCCCACAAAGAAATCTGTAGCAGTCCTGACAGAGCTCCATTGAGCTCGCTCACCCCCCCCCTCTCACTCGCTAATTCTGTTTCTCCCGGCGCTGCAGACTGCCCTTTTGTACTGGGCTCCTGCCTGCATTGGCACCTTTTTCTGCCCACAAAGAAATCCACAGCAGTCCCGAAAGAGCTCCATTGAGCTTGTTCATTCCCCCTCTCTCACTTGCTCATTCTGTTTTTCATGGCGCTGCAGACTGCCCTTTTGTACTGGGCTCCTGCCTGCATTGGCACCTTTTTCTGCCAAAAAGAAATCGGCAGCAGTCCTGACAGAGCTTCATTGAGGTCCCTTACTCCCCCTCTCTCACTCACTTGTTGATAATCTGTCCCAAGCACTGATTTCCCACTGCAACCATGCTATTCTGTGCCGGAAGTACGAAAACACATTTCGGCCAGGATGTGAAAAATGACAGTTGTGCTGTTCATAAGGAGGTGTGAAAAAAATGCCAGTGTTGAAAATCTGGCATGAAAATATTGCAGATTTGCGAAGTTACAGGGGTGTGTGGAAACTGTGCAACACATGCTTGTAACACAGTCATTTTATGGACTTTCGTCACCAAATTTTCAACATAGGCATTTTAGGGCCACTGCTCATGAACAGCGTCACTGTCATTTTCTTAATATGTCCCTAAAACTGATTTCCCACAGCGACCATGCTGTTCTGCGCTGGAAGTTCGAAAACACATTTCAGCCAGGATGTGTAAACTGACAGCTGTACTGTTCATAAGGAGGTGTGGAAAAATGCCATTGTTGAAAATCTGGAGTGAAAATATTAACTCACGAAGTTACGAGCATGCATGGAAACTGCACAATGCACACTCGTAAAACAGTCATTTTTTGGATTTGTTTCACCAAATTTGCAACATAGGCTTTTTGAGAGGCCACCTCATGAACACTGGCACTGTCGTTTCATTAATCTGTCCCGAAAGGTGATTCTGCGCAGTGACCGTGAAATCACCTTTCAGGACCAAAAAATGCCATAACAGTGACTGAATTCATGAGGAGGGCTCCCAATAACCCTATGTCGAAAATTTGGTGCCAAAATTCCCAAAAATGCATGAGATATGCACCAAAGTTGAAAAAAAAACATTTATGCCATTATACAGCTTACCGGCATTTCTTCAGTTTGCGGTCGGCTTTGAAGAGTGCAGACATGTTTCCGGTCCACCGAAGATCATCACGCTGGGCTCCGGAGGTAAGTATGGGGTGAGGGTGTGTGTGGGGAGGCAGGGTGCGCAGAGGGTGGGCGCGAGTTGGGGGAAGGGGCAGGAGAGACCGCAAGGGACCGTTTTCTTGTTTTACCGGTTAAAAAAAATAAAAGACATCGTGGGTTGGTTTTCTTCTTTCGCAGGTGTTGTTTGGAACACTGGGGTGGGCTCCCAGTGTACCACCTGCATTTGTGGGGAGGGGACCAAAGCCGACGGGGATTGGGTCCCCCGTCGGCACAGAAACCGGGGCACATGATGCCGAGGGGGATTGGGGACCCCTTTGGCACACAGCAGAAATCAAGGGTGGGAACATTATGCCAATGGGGAGGGCTCCTGTCGGCAGATTGAACTGGGAAGGGGGACTGAAGCTGATGGGGATTGGGTCCCCCGTCGGCAAAGAAAGACTGTTGGGGGGAGCATGATGCCAAGAGGGATTGGGCACCCCCTTGCATGCAACAGAAACTTGGGGGTGGGGACATAATGCTGATGGGGATTGGGCTCCCTGTCAGCAAATGAAGGGGGTCGGGGGCATGCGACGGGGGATTAGGAACTCCCCTTGGCTCTGAGGTGGACACATAGAGATGCCATGTTCCTGGTACTGTTACATCAGGCGAGGTACTGCCCTGCAATGACGGGTCGCTCCCTCATTGAAGTAGAAGTGCTGATGCTGCAATGACGTTGCAGCGGCTAAATCATTTCAAGTTGGTGGCACTTCTGCAGGACCAGTGTTACCAGGACACTGGGCCTGCATTGGGCGCACACCGCCAAGCCCACAAATGCAGTGCTGGCATTGGCTGCCACACTGCCACACCTCCACAGCCTGCTTTTCTCCTAAGCTGCTGCATAATGTTTCTTGCGCATGCACGCAAACATAAAAAGGGTTATCGTTTGTGCCAAAATCAAAACCAAATGCATTTAAAGTAAAGGTTGATTTGTTTAATGTACAGGCAAAATGATGGGTTAGTGACTAACTGGGGTAGGGTCTGGGGGAATAGTGGCTTGTGTGCAGGGGACAGGCTACACTTGAACAGGAAGGGGAGGAGAGTATTTTTTTTTTGAACTTTCAAATCTTTATTATTTTACATAGAATACAAAAATTAAAAATAAGAATTACACAAGAGCATTTAAAAATAAAAAATAAGAAATAAAAAGAGCACTTACAATGGTACAGATTTCCTGATTTCATTCAGTAGCTCTGTGAGTGGTATCCTAAGTTAATAGAGCTTGTGATTCAAGGAACAAAGTCCGAATGCAGAGGTGTAATATATATCACCCATCTTCTCCACCTATTCTCAAACTTAGCTAGTGATTTATTAAGAGCTGCTGTTATTCTCTCCATTTTGTAAATCTGAATCATTATTAAGGACCACTGGTCCAACGTTGGAGGCAGTGGGGAGAGCCAATTTTTGGTTATGGCTTTTTTAGCTGCAAGGGTAGCCAAATTCAAAAAATCCCTTGTTGGGGTATCCCTGCATGTCTGTGGGTATTCTACAAAAAGAAGAAAGACGGGGTCCTCTATTATGTCTGGAGATTATTCGCTGCAAGGCCTCCTGGAGTTTAACAAAAAGTATGAAGGGCCTTACATGTCCAAAATATGGTAGCGCAGCTGGGGTATGTCCACTACTGCCAACATGCCCCTTTAGAGGGGTTATACTTCTGGCTTATTGCTGGAGCACGAAAGTATCTTACAGACAGTTTCCATGCAAACTCCTTCCAATGCCCTGAATTAGTGCCTTTCCCCATTACCTGTAAATGTCTTTCCCACTGCATAGGTAAGACCTCCATCCCTAAGTCCCTCTGCCAGGTTAATCTGATCCTCGTTGTCGAATCAGCTTCTAAAGAGCTCAAGGCCCCATAAAGAGTAGAGATTAGGTGGGTAGGGACTGAGTTTTTATCTATAACTTTAATGAGAATCTCCAGGAGACCAGGAAGAGGGGAATCCCCCCATTTTACTACTCCCAATTTCCGAAGATAATCCCTAGCCTGAAAATATATAAACCTGTCTGCATAAGGAATACCATACTTCTGATTTAGTTTTGTTAAAGATAAAATCACTCCCTGGGGCATAAAGTGATATACCAAATAAAGGCCCTTCTTCTGCCAGTGTCGGAACCCCACATCTAATCTAGCAGGGATGAAGGAGCTCGCATAAGGCAAAGAGAATAATGCGGGTCTCCAGTCGGCAATCCTTTTAAGCGCCAGCACCCCCTGCCAGTATTTTAGAGTTGAGTAGGTATATGGGTTATCCACTCTGACAGACTTTATATCAGGGGGAAAGGATAACAAAATTTGGTATATATTTTTGAGTTCCTTCTCCTGACTCTCTACTGACTTCCACCTAGCCACGTAGCTTTCATCAAGCCAGTAAAGAGGTATTCTAATCTGAGCAGCTAAGTAGTACAGGGAGGAGAGTATTAAAGCAGGATTAGAGGGGTACATCTTTACTAGGGTGGATTTAAACTAGTGGGGGGTGGCCAAAAGACTGAGGTTGGTAGAAAGGTCCGGACAGGGGAGCCTAATGAGCTCATCCCCCTAGATATAGGTAAAGGCAGAGGCATAGTAACCCTGCGAGGGGGTGGGCAGAGTGGTCTGAGTGTAATACAGAAGGCATCACCACCTGATAAGAATAACGAGGAGAAAGGGTGCAGACTACTGGGAGAAGGGACACAGGGCAAGGAGAAGGAGGGGTACGGGTGGAAGGTGGTCTTGCTCAATGCAAGAAGCCTGGAGAACAAAATTGCAGAGCTTCAGACACTCCTTTCAGAGGGGAAGGTGGACACTGCTGCAGTGACAGAGACTTGGGCCACAGAGTACCATGATTGGGACTTGGCAATCCCGGGATACAGGATATACAGGAGGGACTGGGGAGTTGGAAGGGGGGGTTACACTCAATGTGAGGGAGGGGATCAAATACATAATGGACGAGGGAGAAGAGGAGAGGACAGAGGCACTTTGGGTGCAACTCCTGGACTCCAAGGGCAGAAAGCTGAGGCTGGGAGTGGTGTACAGACCACCTGCCCAATCCGGGGAACTGGATGGGGAGTTGGCAGAGCAGATAAGTAGGGTCTGTAGAAGGAGGAGTGTGGTGATAGAGGGGGAATTTAACCTACCAGAGGTTGACTGGAGCACCCCGGCCACTAGCAGTACCAGGGAGCAGGTGCTACTTTATGCATTCCAGGACGCCTTCTGATGCAATTGGTAAGTGGGCCTACAAGGCTTGGTAACACTCTGGACCTAGTACTGGCAAATGGGGAGGTGGCGATGGAGGTAAGGGTGGAGGACCCACTAGCAGGTAACGACCACTAAACAGTGTGGCTCGTTCTCGCACTGGGCAGGGAGACAAGAGGCACAGGCACTAAGGTGGTGGACTTTAGTAGGGTGGGCTTTGGGAGGATGGGAGCAATACTGCAAGGGAGACTCCAGGATATGAGGCTGGGGATGGATGCAGAACAAAAGTGGGGAGTCATAAAAACTGGGCTAACAGAAGCCACAGTAGCCTGCACCAGGGCCAGGAGTAAGAAGAGCAGAGCCAAGAAACCATGCTGGCTGAACAAGGAAGTGCTGCAAGGGGTGAGGGCACAGAGGGCTGCATACTGTAAGTACAGGAGAACAGGGAAGGGAGAGGATGAGGAGACTTACGGGAGTTGGTCAAGGGAGGTGGCCAGGAGGGTGAAAAAAAACTAAGGCCTCCAGAGAATTAAGGTTAGCACAGGGCATAAAGGGAAGGGAAAAGAACTTTTTAAGGTATGTCAGGGAAAAGAGGAAGCGCAAGGAACATATTGTGAGGATAAAGTGGGGAGCGGATTGGGTGGAAAAGGGGGAGGAGCAAGAGGAAATTCTAAATGAGTACTTCTGCTCCGTTTTCACTAAGGAGAGGGATGATCCATTACCAGCATGGGCTGGGGGAAGGGGAGGAGGTGACGGACAAAGTGATTACAGGGACTAGGGTGCTAGAGGGGCTAAGGGCAGTAAGGGTGGACAAGGCACCAGGTCCCGATGGCATCCACCCCAGGGTGCTGAGGGAGATGGTGGAGCTGTTGGCTGAGCCACTGGCAGATCTGTTCAACACCTCCCTGGAAACGGGGTGTGTGTGTGTCCCATGACTGGAGGGTGGCCCATGTGGTGCCCATACACAAGAGTGGGCCTAGGGAGGAGCCAGGAAATTATTGGACGGTCAGTCTCATATCCATAGTGGGTAAGCTTATGGAGGCGATACTGAAGCAGAGGATGGTGGCATTCCTAGAGAGTAATGGCCTCCAAGATGGGCGGCAACATGGGTTCATCTCAGGGAGGTCTTGTCAAACCAGCCTAATAGAGTATTATGACTGGGTGACAAGGGAGTTGGACAGGGGCCATGCGGTACACGTCCTGTACTTGGACTTCATTAAGGCCTTTGATACAGTGCCTCATGGGAGACTGGGGGAAGGTGATGGCAGTGGGGGTGGGAAAAAAGCTGACTAAATGGATAGAGACCTAGTTACAGGGGAGGGTGTAGAGGGGGGTGGTGGTGGTGGGGGAGCTCTCGGCACCTAGCGCAGTGACAAGTGGGGTGCTGCAGGGGTCAGTGCTGGACCCGGTGCTATTTGGGTTCTTTATCTCTGATATAGCACATGGAGTGGGGAGCAGGGTTAGTCTGTTCGCAGATGATACCAAATTGAGGGCAGTAGTGGACAAAGAGGACGGATGGGAAAAACTGCAGGGAGACCTAACCAAACTAGAAACATGGTTGGTGGAGTGGCAGCTCGGATTCAGTGAAAACAAGTGTAAGGTGATGTGCTTCAGGCCTAAGAACCAGAAGAGGGACTATTGGTTGGGGGGGTGAGGTTGGGGATCACAGAGGAGGAAAAGGACCTAGGGGTGTCGGTAACTGGGAGCATGAACAACTCAGCCCAGTGTAGGAGAGCAGCAGCGAAGGCAAACAGAATGCTGGGGTGCATCGCAATGGGGTTCTCATCCAGACACAGGGATGTGATCCTATCTCTCTACAGATCAATGGTCAGACCGCACCTGGAGTACTGTGTGCAATACTGGAGGCCATACCTGAGGAGAGATATAAAGTTACTGGAGGGGGTGCAAAGGAGGGCAACAAAAATGTTAAAGGGGATGGAAGGAAAGGAATATGAAGTTAGGCTGAAAGAGCTGAACATATGCGCACTGGAGGAGAGGAGGGTGGGGGATATGATTCAAGCGTTTAAATACCTGAGGGGGGTAAATAAACCTAGCATTGAGGGGGTGTTTAAACTGGGAAGTGGAAGAGAGACGAGGGGGCATGGACTAAGGTTGGAAGGGGGACATTTCAAGAGGGAGATCAGGAGGCACTACTTCACTGAGAGGGTGGTGTCTAGTTGGCATGCGCTGCCAGAGGCTGTGGTAACATGTAGAACAGTCAACAGCTTTAATTAGGACTGGGATAACGCAAGAGGAAGAATCGGGGGCAGGGGCTGGGACAAGTGGGGGAGGAACTGAGTGGGAGGAGGCTGGGGCAGCTGCAATCTAGGGTGCTAGCCACACATTTGGGCAGATTAAGATAGACTGATTGGTCTGTTCTGCTGGCAGATTTGTATGTTCGTATGTATGTTCATATGTAAAATCACAGTGACTCTGCTCGTGTGCAGAGGTCCTAAAATGTGTATATTGAAATTTTGGTAAAAAATGTCCATAAAATAACTGTGTTACAAGTGTGTGTTGTGCAGTTTCCATGCACCCTCATAACTTCACACATTTATAGTACTTTCACTCCAGATTTCCAACACTGGCATTTTTTCAGACCTCATTAAGAACAGTACAGCTGTCATTTTTTACATCCTGCCCGAAATATGCGTTTAAACATCTGGCGCAGAATAGCACGGTTGCTGTGGGAAATCAATGTTCGGGACAGATTAAGAAAATCATACTGACCGTGTTTATGAGCAGAGGTCACAAAATGCCTATGTTGAAAATTTGGTGAAATAATTCCACTAAATTACTGTGTTACGCGCATGCGTTATGCAGTTTCCACGTACGCTCGGAAGTTCTAACATTTTTAATATTTTCACTACCAATTTTCAACATTGCCATCTCTTCACACCTCCCTATGAATGGTGCAGCTGTCATTCTTCATATCCTACCCGATCTGTGTTTTCGTACATCTGGCACACAATGGCACAGTCGCTGTGGGAACTCAAAGTTCGGGACACATTGACAAACTCACAGTGCCACTGTTCATGAGAAGAGGTCCCAAATGCTTTCATGCAGTGGGGGTCACAAAAAGGCCACGTTGAAAATTATTAGTGCAAATACCAACAAACACCTGGGGCATTAGGGTTTCTAACCATAACGTCCCACCCTGTACAGACTAACAGGTATCAGGGGTGTGCCTTTGGATTGCCAGCTGTAATGCTCATGCTGCCCACCCCACCCCCACCCTACAGCCAGTGACAGGCATTGAGGTGTGCCTTGGACTCTTCAGCCCCAGAGTTCAACCCATTCTCCTATATTGCACCTATTTCATCGTATGTCCTTATGGAGTGGGGTTAGTGTAAAGCCGAACACCCCACGGCACACTTCAACACTTGTCTGTGTCTGCAGGATAGGGTGAGGTGAAATGGCATGAATGTTATGGGCAACAACCCAAACGCATACCCCAGTGCCTGTCCATCTCTGCAGGCTGGAGGTGGGGTCAATGTGAAGTTCAGTACTTCACTGCCGTTCCTACTCTGCATCTAACTCTTGCATTTCCAATGCTAATACCAGCAAGCAAACATTCGGCATTGACAAATGCTTGTTTTAATACCTCTACTTGTATTGGATTTAAAGTATACTTTGTCAAATTTATGAAGTCCATCTCTTGTTCCGGGATGACCTCCGGGGGCCCTGTTCTCCCCAATATCCTCCATAGTTCATACTGTGTCCTCTTCCTCGCCTTCTAGCACCTCTTCCTCTTACTGCCCCCGGTCCTTCTCCTCAATCTGTACCTCTGCTGCTTTCTCCCTGTTGATCTTGCTGAAAATCTTGCTCTTGTCTGTTTGTTCCAATCAAGTCAAAGGACACCAAAAACTCTGGCAGAACTGGCAGAGTATTAAATAACATTTTATTGCCTTGAGTATACTCCCTATAAATATGACTGCGCTGAGTCTGAAAAAGAGGGATACAACTCTAAACAACTGACAACATAGAAAAATGTAATAATAAAAGGAGAATGTATTAACAATTACTGAGTACTTCCCTTTTTTGAAAGGTGTGCATATGGATTCCACCGTCCTGGTATGTTTAAAAACATTTTAAACACCCTGCCATAGGTTAGCACCCTATAGAAACAAGTTCACCCTCAAAGGGCAAGTGAGCAGACACCTTTTGTACATATGTTTCAATGAAAAAAGTGATTAAACAGGGGATCACAAGTGGGAGCTCAGAACCTATACAACAATATCCCCCTATCTACAAGGTATGGAGTCTATAAAGAAGATTTTAAACAATAGAGGAGAAAATGTGGCACCACCTTCAGAATTTATTGCGACCCTAGGAAACCAGGTGTTGAATAATAATTATTTTTCATTTGGAAGTCATTTTTTCCAGCAAATCCATGGTACAGCCATGGGTACAACCTTTGCCCCCTCATTAGCTACAATTTATGTAGGAGACTGGGCAGATCAACACATTTGGAATGTAGACAGAAATAAATGGCGTAGAAACATAAACTGGATGCATTTTGTGGATGTTATTTTCTTTATATGGGAGGGAACTGAGAATGAACTTGAAGAATTTTTTGAATTATATGACTACCAGAAATTAAAATTTGAGATTCACTTCAGTATTCAATAAATAATATGTACATTTTCTGGATTTGACCATATAGATAAAAAATAATAAACTGGAAACTACATTGTCCAGGAAAGAAATGGATCGCAATACAATTTTACATTACAATAGTGATCATCCAAAACACACCAAACAGAATATTCCTTATGGACAACTATGTAGGATTAAAAGAAACGGCAGTGAAAATGAAACTAGAGAGAAAGAATCAGCCATAATGTGCAACAGACTCCTAGCTAGAGGATACGAGCCAGGGATTCTTCTGAAAGCAGTGGAAAAAGTAAATGAAAAAGACAGGAGTGAATTGCTGGAAGAAAACAGAAGGAAAGAAAGTAAAAATTAGCAAATATGCTTTAGTACACATATAATGAAGCATATGGTGAAATAAAATGAGTTATATGAAAGAACGGGAAAATTCTGGAAGTTGATAATAGTCTTAGAGGAATAAAAAATGCTCCACTGTTTGGCTATAAAAGAAGTACCAATCTGAAGGATACACTGGTAAAAACAATGTATACAGAGAAAAAAATGAGTATCAGACCAGACTGGATGCCACAAGTCCCACTGGGAAATTTCAGATGTGGCAATTGTGCTCAGTTAGGTATCCCGTGATGATAGCGACCGCATATGGGCAACTGTCAAAATGGCAACCCACATGACAGCGATACCATCGTGGGTGATGGTAGGGGGATGGCGAATGTTGCGACTGTGAGGGTAGGTGTGAGTGACAGGAAGGGAGGGTGGGCGATAGGACGTGGAGGGATGGGGAACAGGGTTGTAACCCTATAGTGTGCCTGCTTTCTCTGAGCCAATTGTGCGATGTGGTGGGTAGGGTGGTTGGCTCTGACAGAGCAGGTCCTGGGTTCAGGACTGGGGGTGGGTGTAATTTTTGCGTGGCCCGCAACTTTTAAAACGGGCTGTCCCCCTCCCAACATGCCACACCCTGGAGCTGAGAATCTTTAGTTTGCCCCCACTGGGGTGCAGGGCACAGCCCCTGCATGCAAAGTTTCCTGGTCGCTTTTACTGCATATCACGAAAATGTTTTTTGCGATAATAGGATCACCTTTCAGCAGTTGCTGTTATCACCTAGAACCCCAGTGTGGTAGCACTAGGAATTCAAAATATTTCAAACATCCAAGGTCTGGAAAAAAGTATAAAATAAATGGATTTATAAACTGCAGTAGTGAGGGAGTAATTTACATGTTAACATGTCCTTGTGGATTATTGTACATAGGACAGACAAAAAGGAGTTTAAAAGCAAGAGTTGGGGAACAAAAAACAGCAGCAAGACCACAGAATTTAAAATATGCGATGGCAAAGCATTATGATGAGGCAAACCGTGGATCAGCAGCATCGTTACTACATTTAGGTGTTGAAAACGTGGCTGTCCCTTTAAGAGGAGGGAATTTAAAAGATCTCCTGCTACAAAGAGAAGCATTTTGGATCCACGAATTACAAACATTGGTACCAAAAGGACTGAATGATGACGCTGGATATAGCAGTTATTAATAAAAATGAAAGGAAAACAATAGCCAGGACCCAGGATAAATTGAGCATACAAATGATAAAGAAAAGATTTTTAGATTTGGTTTTAAGAGTAAATGATTATTATAGAAGGGTACTGATACTTACAGTAATGGTGTAAATTACTATAAGGAATTAATTTTGAGACTATAATATGTATAAATGGTAACAATATTTATTATAATATAATGAGCAAAATAAAGGAATTTAATAGAAAAACACTACGGAGAAAAGCACGGCAGCACTTTTTTTATTTCTATGTAAATGTGTTTTAAGAAAGGATTTGCACATAGAATATGCACTTGTATTATATATATATATATATATATATATATATATATTGGTTATTAGGTATAAAATCAGTATATAAAGTAAATGAAGTACAATAAGAACTAGAATATAGTAGTTTGCACATTAATGGAGTACAGTACTTGTGAGAAAGGAAAAAATGTGAATGGACTGAAAAGAATAGGTTAATCAAATTAAATTCAAGAAAGCAGCTCAAAGGGCGAATGTTGAGATGTTGCTGTGGGAGCATTTGCACTATGAATGAGACAATGTCACCTCAAAGGAATCAGCTCTGAAGATGGGGCAGGGCAGCCCGAAACGTAAACATGCAACGTTGGAGGCGGCACTTTTGAATTTCTAAGAAGGAAGAAGGAGACTACGCAGCAGGACACAAACGAATAGGATAGTAGCAATGGCTACTGGCGTTATTCTTTTTTTTTTAAAAAAGGGAACGGAGATGCTTTATAGTTTGTACGTGCAGTAAAAGTTGATAAGAAAAGTCAAGCCACAAATACCCACAGAAGGTCAACGCTACGGCGTGAGTGTCGAACCCTTGGGGAAAGTGTGTTTTTCCAGGACTTTGATTTAAGGATTAGGCAATTAAGCCGAGAAGAAATAATCAATTTAAAGGACACCAAAAACGCTGGCAGAACTGGTATTAAAGAACATTTTATTGCCTTGAGTATACTTCCTATAAATATGACTGTGCTGAGTCTTAAAAAGCAGGATAAAACTCTAAACAACTGACAACATAAAACATTTTTGTAATAATAAATGGAGACGGTATTAACAATTACTGAGTACTTTCCTTTTTATGTTGCTTGCACGCATGTGCAAGAAACATAGTGCCATCATCTGAGTTTTTGGAGGTGTGTCGGCCCGTCTTCCAATGCAGTCAGTGTGTTTGCAGGCACGGCCCCAGTTCCCCAATGAGTGCTGCAGCTGTCTATGACAGCTCCAAAATGCAGTGGCATACAGTTGAAAGGGAGAGCTCCGCTTCAGTGAGCAGAGCTCTCCCCCAACGCCACACACGCTGCAAGAGCACGCATATTGCATGCTGATGCACTCCCCATGCACACACTGTATGGCCGATGGGGTGCCCAATCCTCGTCGGCTCCACGCCCCCCAACAGCTGTCCAGGTGCCACACGGAGCCCCCCCCAGCGTGGCAAAATCACAGTAGCCGACGGGGTGCCCAACTCTCGTCGGGTTTCACGTCCCACCAAACAGTTTTTCTGCTGCCACGCCTTGGGAGCCCACCCCAGCTTGGCAAACGTCCTGCATCGCCTTCTTAAAAAAAAACTGTGAATAAAAAAATGGTCCTTCGTAGTCTCCCTGCCCCTCCCACAACCCACACCCACCCACTGCGCACCTGCCTCCCCCACACCCTCACCTCATACTTACCTCCAGAGCTCAGCGCGACGTGGACCGGGAACATGTCTGCACTCTTCAAAGCCGACCGGGAACTGAGGAAATGCCGGTAAGCTGTATAATGGGATAGATAGGGTTTTTCAATTTTGTTGCATATCTCAGGCATTTTGGGAATTTTGGCCCAAGTACAACATGGGCTTTTGGGACCCCTCCTCATGAATTTTCAGATCATCATGGCGTTAATCAGTCCCGGTGATTTTGGGTCACCGCGCCGAAATCACCTTTGGGACCGACAACTAAACGACACTGCCAGTGTTCATAAGGTGGGCTCAAAAGCCTATGTTGAAAATTTGGTGAAAAAATTCCTAAAAATGACTGTTTTACGAGCGTGCGTTGCGCAGTTCCTACGCATGCTAGTAAGTTTTCGAATTTTCAATATTTTCACTCCAGATTTTCAACATTGCCATTTTACCACACCTCCTTATGAGCAGTACAGCTGTCATTTTTCACATCCTGCCCAAAACGTGTTTCCGCCCATGTAGCGCACAATGGCACAGTCGGTGTGTGAACTCAATGTAAGGGACACATTAAGAAAATCACAGTGACACTGTTCATGAGCAGAGGTCTTAAAATGGCTATGTTGAAAATTTGGTGAAAAATTCCTAAAAATGACTGTTTTATGAGCGCTAGCGCATTTCCTACGCACGCTCGTAAGTTCGCGAATTTTCAATATTTGCACTCCAATGACTTCCAAATACCTAAACAGCACATAGAAGCAAGCAACATTCGGATTGACAAATGCTTGTTTATGTTGATTGCGCATGTGCAAGAAACATGTTGCGACAGGTTTCTCCAGAAGCAGGTTGTGGAGGCGCCGCATTGTTGTGGCCAATGCCCCCACAGCCTGCAAAGGCTTGCCCTGCTTCCCCAGCCGCAGCACGCTGCCGCTGACACTAGTTCAGCCAGCGTGCCACAACTTTCAAAAATCAGCCGCTGCAATCAGGACTGCCTCGCTATTGCAGCTCAGCCATCCGCTGCAATGAGGGAGCGACCTGTCATTGCAGGTGGGATGTAAACCCCTGAGATTGTTTGTGAACATGGCGTGGCTTGCCGCCGTGTCTACAAACAATATAACCTCCACTATGTAGTTGCTGACAGGGGCCCCAATCCTCGCCGCCGGCTTTGGTGTTTTTTTAGCTGCCGATGGGGAGCCTACTCCCGGCCGGCATTCTGTGCCCCCTCATGAAATTCCGCCAACGGGTGCCCAACTCTGCCGGGCATAATAATACCTCTCACTGCTTGCCAAGGGGTGCCTAATCCCTGGCCGGCTACTGCTGCCCCGTCAAGAAAGTTTCTGGCACACTGGGAGCCCACCCAGTGTGCCAGATGCCCTGCAAATTAAAAAACGGGTCCCGCTGATGTCTGTTTTTTGTTTTTAATCCTGGAAAACAGGAAACTGCCCCTCGGCGCCTCCTTGCTTCCCACCCGCAACCCGCACTCCACCCACTTAATGCCTGCTTCCCCTATTGACACATACCGCCCCCATACTCTACCTTATGAGCTCGGTGCGATGATCTTCGGTGGACCGGGAATACGTCTGCACTCTTCAAAGCCGACCGCAAACTGAGGAAATGTCGGTAAGCTGTATAATGTAATACACAGGGTTTTTTCAACTTTACTGCATATCTCGGGCATTTTTGGGAATTTTTCCACCAAATTTTCAACATGGGGTTTTTGGGACCCCTCCTCATGAATTCTTGAACTGTCATGGCGTTAATCAGCCCGGAAAGGTGATTTTTTGGTCACTGCGCGGAATCACCTTTCGGGGCCGAGTAACGAAACGACAGTGCCAGTGTTCATGAGGTGGGCTCTCAAAAAGCCTATGTTACAAATTTACTAACATACTAACATACTATTTGCCAGCAGATTAGGCCTTATGGTCTATCAAGTCTGGTGAATTTGGTGGAAAAAAATCCAAAAATGACTGTTTTACGAGCGTGCGCTGCGCAGTTGCTACGCACGTCGAATTTCGCTGAATTTGTAATATTTTCATGCCAGATTTTCAACATTGGCATTTTGTTGTAATTCCTCCGTGAACAATACAGCTGTCATTGTTCACATCCTGGGAAATGTGTTTTCGCACTCCAGTGCAGAATAGCGCGGTCGCTGTGGGAAATCAGTGTTCGGGACAGATTAAAAAAATGACAGTGCCACTCTTCATGAGTAGAGGTTCTGAAATGGCTATGTTGAAAATTTGGTAACAATACTCCATAAAATGACTGTGTTACGAGTGAGCGTTGCGCAGTTTGCACACACGCCCGTAACTTCGCGAATGTATAATATTTTCACTCCAGATTTCCAACACTGCCATTTTCCCACACCGACTTATGAACAGTAAAGCTGTCATTTTTCCCATCCTGGCCGAAATGTGTTTTTGCACTTCCAACGCAGAATAACGCGGTCACTGTGGGAAATCACTGTTCGGGACAGATTAAGAAAATGAGAGTGGCACTGTTCATGAGCAGAGGTCCTAAAATGCCTATGTTGAAAATTGGGTGATGAAACTCCTTAACATGACTGTGTTACAAGCATGCGTTGAACTGTTTCCACGCACCCTTGTAACTTCGCAATTTTGTAATATTTTCAACCCACATTTTCAACAGTGGCATTTTTCCACACCTCCTTATAAACAGTGCAGCTGCCATTTTTCACATTGTGGCTAAAATGTGGTTTTGCACTCCTGCCGCAGAATAGCACAGTCGCTGTGGGAAATCACTGTGTGGGACACATTAAGATCGAATGAGTGAGAGGGGGGAGTGACCGCGCTCAACTGAGCTCTGTTGGGACTGCTGCAGATTTGTTTGTGGGCAGAGAAAGTGAACAATGCAAGAGCCCAGTACAAAAGGGCAGCCTGCAGCACTGGGAGAAACAGAACGAGAGAGTGAGTGAGGGAGAGGGAGTGAGCGAACTCACCGGAGCTCTTTCAGGACTGCTGCAGATTTCTTTGTGGGCAGAAAAGGGCATCAATTCAGGCCCAGTGCAAAAGGCCAGCCTGCAGCGATGGGAGAAACAGTACGAGCGAGTGAGACAGGGGGACTGAGTGAGCTCAACGGAGCTCTGTCAGGACTGCTGTGGATTTCTTTGTGTGCAGACAAAGGCGCCAATGCAGGCAGGAGTCCCGTACAAAAGGGCCACTTGCAGTGCCAGGACAAACAGAATGAGCGTGTGAGAGAGGGAGACTGAGCGACCTCAACAGAGCTCTGTGGGGACAGCTGTGGATTTGTTTGTGGGCAGAGAAAGTGCAACATAAGAGCCCAGTACAAAAGGCAGCCTGCAGTACTGGGAGAAACAGAATGAGAGAGCGAGTGACAGAGGGGGAGTGAGCGATTCACCGTAGCTCTTTCAGGACTGCTGCAGATTTCTTTGTGGGCAGAAAAAGGCATCAATGCAGGCAGGGGGGCCAGTACAAAAGGCCAGCCTGCAGCGGTGGGAGAAACAGTACGAGCGAGTGAAACAGGGGGACTGAGTGAGCTCAACGGAGCTCTGTCAGGACTGCTGTGGATTTCTTTGTGGGCAGAAAAAGGCGCCAATGCAGGCAGGAGTCCCATACAAAAGGGCCGCTTGCAGCGCCAGGACAAACTTAATGAGCGTGTGAGACACGGAGACTGAGCAACCTCAACAGAGCTCTGTCAGGATAACTGCGGATTTGTTTGTGGGCAGACAAAGGTGCCAGTGCATGCAGGGGCCAAGTACAAATGGACAGCCTGCAGTGGTGGGAAAACCAGAATGAGTGAGTGAGAGAGGGGGAGTGAGCAAGCTCAACAGAGCTCTATTGTAACTGCTGCAAATTTCTTTGTGGGCAGAAGAAGGTAGCAATGCAGGTAGGAGTCCAGTAAAAAAGGGCAGCCTGCAGCGGAGGCAGAAATGGAATGAGTGCGTGAGAGAAGGGGAGTGAGCGAGCTAAACGGAGCTTTGTTGGGACTGCTGCAGATTTCTTTGTGGGCAGACAAAGGTGTCAACAGAGGCAGGAGCCCAGTACAAAAGGGCAGCCTGCAGCGCCAGGAGACACAGAATGAACGAGTGAGACAGGGGGAGTGAGCCACCTTAACAGAGTTCTGTCGGGACAGCTGCAGAATTCTTAGTGGGCAGAACAAGGTGCCAACGCAGGCAGGAGCCCAGTACAAAACAGCAGCCTGCAGCACCGGACGAAACAGACTGAGCGAATGACAGAGGGGCAGTGAGCAATCTCAACAGACCAACGCAATCAACATTCGGCACTGACACATGCTTGTTTGAAAGGTGGGCATATGGATTGTACCGTCCTGGTATGTTTAAAAACATTAATGGTTTATCACTTATCACTCTATCATTAACGGCAGGTGCTTATCACTCTAATATAATCGGCAAATGCTTATCACTCTAATAAGAAATGGTTAGGGCCACCCCCCCACCTCCAAAGCTCACAGGCAGGAAACTAAAGGTCAAGGTCCTACCTCTACCAGCCCAAAAGACTGAACACCACTGCTAGAGGCAATGGGAAATTACCAGCCCTGAAAAGGGCTTTTGCAAGGGATCTGACCCACCATGGAACTCTAGCCCCAACAGCCATTTGGCTTGGACCAGGGTGAATTGCTAGCGCACTCCAGCACTAGAAAAGGGCACCTTAAGTACTGGTACCCACCTCACCACACCATCTCCTCAGTGTTCCTTCCCTGGGTGACACACCTCCCCTGAAGGACTATTGCAAGCTTTGCAAAAGGATATAGGCCTTTGAAGATGTGGTATGCCGCTAGCCAACCTGCTAGCTGAGCATTCCAAGGTGCTCTGCCACTAGCCAACCTGCTAGCTGAGAGTCTCAAGGTGCTCCACAACTAGCTGACCTGCTAGCCAAGTGTCTCAAGGTGCTCTGCCACTAGCTGACCTGTTAGCCGAGTGTCCCAGGGTGCTCCGCTGCTAGTTGACCTGCTGAGTGTCCCAAGGTTCTGTGCCACTAGCCAAGTGTCCCAAGGTGCTCAGCCGCTAGTCAACCTGCTAGTCAAGTGTCCCAAGGTTTTGGGTCACTAGCTGACCTGCTAGCCAAGTGTCCCAAGGTGCTCCGCTGCTGGGTGACCTGCTAGCAGAGTGTCATAAGGTTACCTGGTGACAGTTTACAGCTCTTCTACCACTAGTCGATTTATTAGTCAAGTGTCCCAGGGACACCTGCAAGGGTTTGGGAAAGACTGCCTGGCATCACCAGCCCCCTTTGCTGAATGCCTGAGTCAACTGCCTAGCCTGAGTGATACAGCTCTTAAGCCCTTTAAAAGAAAAAGGCTACCAGGGTGGCAGAGCTCTCCTAGCTGTCCCTGCAGATCCCATAAGGCTCATCCCTGGATCTCCTCTTCAGGGTCATTTCCCAACTAGAGCACTTCTGACCCTCCTTCAAACTCCTCCTTAATGCTCCTTCCAACTCCTCCTCTTCCAGCTCTCCTTCCGAACTGGATTTGAACCCTCCTGACAGCCTCTTATGCTGCTGGAAGGGGGTGTGGCTACCCTGGGGGGCTCTCTGACTGGCTGGGAATGGGGCAGTGCTGGCTGGCTATGCAAATCAAGGACCTGACTGCACAGCCAGTCAGCACTGAGAGCTGCTGCTCAGCCCTCGAGCTCCCTCCTGCACATGAGCACAATTAAACACTTTAACTGCCATCAAGATAAAAAAAACCAAAAACAGGAGCCTTTGATGTGCTGCTGCAGGAATCGCTACATCGAGACCCCTGTGGGCAGCACTTTCACTTTTAAAATAATAGGCTCTCCCAGAGTCAAGAAGTTGGGGGAAGGCAAAGACGGTCCTTCCTGACCCCTTGAAACACTCGCACACATCTATTTTAAATAAGTAAAATGGAAAAGTTGGTGGCTAGCACCTGAGCCACTGACGGGATGCCTGCACAAACTTCCAGGGGAGTGCTTGATGCGGCTGTGACTCCAGCCACTGCAGTACTTAATTTTAAGTTTGAATCTGTAGTGCCCCAAAGTATGGGGCCCAACAGAGATTTAAATAAATAAACAAAACTTCTGGTGACGTCGCTTTCATGTGGTAGCCTGAATTTGGGAGATCTGAAGATGGACCCCCCCTAATCAACAGTAATCCTCTATTAAATCGCACAGTCTTGGTTTCTAAGCAGTGATTATAGGGAGGAATTATGACTACCAAACCTGCCAAGGCAAAAGGGAACAGAAATACAGCAAATCTCATGAAGATGAAGCAATAGATGTTGAACACGGACATGAAAGGCTTTGCAGCCTCGGGGTTGCATGGAAGATCCCCTTCAGAATCATCAGCAGAGTTGGATTTGGAGGAAGAGCCCTTCCCGACTCGCTCAGAGAAAGTGATTCAAAAGATATTGCACACAGTGAACAAAATAGAATCCTCGTTGGCTGATCTGAGGGAAGACTTAAAAACTACAGATAAAAAAGTCACCAAGAACACAACTAAAGTTACAGAAACAGTGAAGGTCCAAGACTTGAACGACAGAGTACTACTTTATCTGCTGCAGCTGGACCGATATTTACATGCCAAAATAGAAGTTGCTGAAAACCGGGCCAGTAAAAATAATTTCCAAATCCATTGGGTCCCAGAGGGAATGGAGGAAGGTTTTCCAACAGCTGTGGATTTTATCCAGCATCTCCTAAAAATTGCTTTGTCTCTGCCTGCTGATTTACCTCTTGATATGGACAGAGCCCGTAGATCACTGGAGCCCAAACCTTCAAACCCGGCTGCACGGCCATGATCTTGGGTGATCCATATGGTCAATTTCCAGCTAAGGAACATATTTTATCAGAGGCACAGCACCACAAGGATTAGAAATATACAACTCATGCTGGCCCAGTAGCACTGGGGCTTGAGGCACTGGATGCCACACCTCATGCCATGCTGGTTACCTGGATTTGGGAACAACCTTGGGTTGCTGGAGTGCCGCACCGGGGGGGACGGTGGGAGCAGGATCGTCATTGGCTCTCCCCTCCCAGGTAAGGGGTGGGGTCACCCGCCCGTAGTCCCGCCATCACTGAATGGAGGTTCGGTGCCAGCACAGGCGGTCAACGGTGCGACTGGCAGGGAGGGGCATCCCGTACAGCTTGCACACGCATGTCTCCACATGCACGCGCTACATCAGGGATGCAGGGAGGCTGGGAGAAAACCCATAAAAACCCAGAAACTACAAATATAACAACAAAAAATATATATATATATAACAACTCACCAATCTTCTTCGATCACAACTTCTCTTTGGCTCTACTAGTGCAGAGACAGTGGATCCGTGCCATCATTAAGAAGCAGCAGGAGAAAAAATGAATAAACAATCAATTGAACTTTCTGGCTAAATTGAGAATATTTCTAGACTCTGTCCTGAAAATCTTGGCTTCGCTGCTGGAAGCTGTGCTCCTGCTTAAAGAGTTGCAAATCCTGGTGCCAGATTTGGAGATGGAGACTCTGGAGGCTAAGTTGATGCAAGGGGCTTGGGGTTTAGTCATGAGAGGCCAGAAGGGAAGTACACCGGGGTCTTTGCTGACAAGCCTTGCCCTAGATAGTTCTAAACTGCTTCAGAAAATGGATGCCGACAGAAATCACCAGCCAGTGCATCGAAGAGCGCCTCACAGTTGGAGAGGTGACAGATTAAGGACTTATTCTTTGACTGTAATATATATATATATATATATATATTATACTTCTTTTATTGAAATATAATAAACAAAGCATACATAATCATTATATCATCATTACATTATAGTGCATTTAAAATGAACATTTGAAGGATAGAACCTGAAGTATGATGTCTCTGGGTAAATATAAACAATTAATAAAGACTGTTATCTAAAATTAACATTAAAATAGAAAAAAATAAACCAAAGCAGTATAAACAGTAACATGGGCCAAACAATTAGGTGTTACATAATCTATGATTAAATAAAGACCTTATCATGTGAGAAAATGTGGAAAACAGAACAATTCCAGAAGTGGGGAGTTCCTAAAAAGAAAGGGGGGATAGATGATTATCTGATGGAATTATATCTGTTGCTGATGGAGTTCCCACCTAGTCCATCACTGGAAACAGGTCTCAGTTCTATTTTGTATTGAAAAGTTTAACTGTTCAAGGTGCTATAAATGTGATATTGTCGCTTTCCATTCTGGAATGATAAGGGAGGGTCTATCTGTGGCCATTTCTGGGATATTGACTTATAAGCAGCTGCTAAGCAGACTGCCCACAGGTATCGGGCATCTCTACCCCGAATCATCTTTAAGGTATCACCTAGCAGGAGCTGAAGAGGGGGTTAGGGGCTGGTGGAGGTCAAATAAGGTTGAGATATGTTGTGAGATGGTGGACCAGAAAGTAAATAAAATGGGGCATTCATAGAAGATATGGGCTTGGGATGCTACCTGGGCCCCACGTCGTCACCAATATGTTGTTGCAGAGCCTGGGGATCTCCTGGCCACTACTGTAGGCGCTAGGAAAAATCTGGCATGGGCCTTCCAAGTAAATTCCCTCCACGTAGGGGAGGAGATGGTCAACCATGTGCCCCTCCAAATCCTGGACCAGCTATCGGTATCCAGTTATATATATATATATATATATATATATATATGTTTTGAAATTTATGTTTATTATTTTACATACATAAAACATACACACATTTCCTCATACAGGGTAATAGGCATAGCAAGGAATAATTTCCATACAGATTATTGATATACACATTTGCAACCCCCATAATCTTTAACAGTGTGGGGGTATCCAACTTGTCTAATATAATGTCCCAAAAATGCCAGCATCTCACAGCCATAGAAAGTCCTTTAAAGGTAGAATTTACTTAGGTATTGCAATACAGTCATAACAGACTGCTGATTACCCATATATCACAATACATAATTAGGTAACGTTACCGTTTCCAGAGCAAGAACTACATTCAACAAGAAAGTAGAAAGAAGGTACATTCAGAACCATGCACCAATAACATAACAGATTTGTTGTAAAACTTAATATTTAAACAGATGGGTTAACAGGCATCCCTAATCACAACAGCATTATAGTAAAGAATTAGGGGGAGAATTAGTATCTCCAGTTTAAGCAGATTGGAAGGAACAGTATGCAGAAAAGTGGGTTAACCCACCGTATGGACCACACTGGCCAGTGTCATGATCCTTCCCACAATGATATCCAATGAAGTCCCCATTCATCATGCCAGCTACAAGTTACTTTATTCAGGTAATATATGTCCAGAGCAAAAAGTAATGCAAAGTCCCCTAAGTCTGTTACTCAACCCTATGTAAAGGGATTACCAGAAACATTGCCACCGAGGTAAATGATTGACTACCCTGGATTTATCTGTAGTCTGATGTTGTCCACCTTGTTCAACTTTCTAAAAGCTGAAGCTGTCAGCAACCCATTAAGCAAGACAAAATTCCACTTGGGCCCTTCATCCTGGGCTTCCAAACAATGAATAAGTTCAGTTGGGGCTGAAGGTAGGCTGTAGTTAAAATTAGCAAGTCCCGGCTCTCTGTGCCTTATGGTAATTCCACACGTTGCAGGCTTCTGATATAAGTCCCGGTCCTCCAGGCCTCTACAGATCCCCTGTGTTGCTTAGTTTCCTGCGTCTTCTTCTTGGCAATCATCTGGAAAGCTGCTGATCGCTTAATGGGATCCTGTGTTGTTATAAATGGAGCCATAAGTACTGCATCGTATTCCTCCAGCCTCGCCAAGGATTTCTGTAATTTAGAATCCATTTGTAACCCCCCCTGCAAATGGAGGTTCCCAAAAGTCTTCCAGGAGCTTGCCTGAATGCTTCAAGCCTGGGTGGTGTTCGGCGTCTGAGCTGCTTAACTGTGGTTGCAAGTGAGTGCTATTTGAGCCTCCACATACTGTCTCTTTAAGAGCTGTCTGCTTGCAGACTTAATTAGTTTGTATGGGGGGACTGTGTATTTAATGCTCGAATCCCTTGCCGAGCTATGGAGTAATCGCTCCATTTTGCGGTCGCTGAAGGTGCAAAGGGAGCCCATCTGGAAGCTGTAACTGTTTGCCTGTAATCATTTAAAGCATTAGCAAAATTGTAGTTTGTCTAACCTGCCTTTATTGTAGCTGGGACTCTGTGTGTCTTACCTCTCCATTTTGGACCTAAACTGCTGTGCTGGGCCAAGTTGGTTAAGGGAGCCCTCAAATGGAGCCTGTGGACGAATCAGAACTTGGCCTCTTAATTTGAGCCAGCCACAAGGGGATTGTATGGGCAGTGATTCTGGGAAATGTAGTTTTGACCTTGGCGCCTTTTTCCACCAACAGAGGGAGTCTTATTGTGAGTGACAGCTAAATCAGCCAACAGAATAGTGTGGAGCTAAAGGAAATGCCCTGCTCTGTGACTGGAAAGATCAGATCAGTTGTGGTAGTGAAGAGAGAAGGAGCTGTGTGCTTCTGCGGTGTATAGTTTCGTGCGGGAAGCGCGTGTGAGGCCCTGAGTTTTGGTCTGCAGCCTTTGTGAGTGCCAGTTTGGACTGAATCTGAGTTGTGAGGAGAAAGAACACTAGAAGTGTGGAAACCAGGCTCACCCTGTAGAAGACTGGAGAAATTGTTGAATCGCGCTCAGTCTGTCAGGAACTGAAGCTGCTGTGTGTGCTCCCCGGTATTTTGCAGTAATTGCGATCGGGCTCGAGGAGCAGCCTGCCTGGTCTAGTACTTTCCTTTTACATATAAATGTGCATAGTGCTTGTGGGGAATCGCTATTTCAAATCCCCTGTACAGTGAATTGTGTGCTGAAGCTGGAAGTGAATCCCAGCTTAATTCAGACTACATCCATTTGCTATCAACTGCAGTTGGGACCAGTCACAAGGACCTTGTCCTCATGCCCTGCTCTCCTGGCAATCCAGAGGGACATTCTCCATCCAATCCTCAGCTTGGGTGTCGTGAGTGCAAATCAGGGTATTCCCCTGCAGCTTGTTTTTCAATCACAAGTGTGTCATCTAATTCTTGTTGTTTCACTGTTTCATGGACTGAGCCCTCCGGTTCTGGATTACAATTGGGTGTTGTGCACATATTTTCTTCTACAGAGCCCTATCCATCTGCACCTGCCAGCCAACCCCGGGCAACGGACCTGGCTACCCCCCCAACCGGGGTGCCCAGAGTGTGACTTTTCAGACCCTGTATGTGTGCACAGTACTGTGATTTAATGCTACTAATTAACCTGATTCCCCCTCCCGTGTTACTGTCCCCTAAATAAATCAGATTTGTTGTTGGTATACTATATACTGTCTGTGGTGGTGGTACTTATGGAAACAGTGTTGTGTTTTGCTGTGTATGTTGATTAACCTTACTTTACAGGGGGTACTCAGAGACGTGCTGCAGAATCAGTCTCAAGGGTAAGTGGTATCTATATGAGTGAACAGTATGTAAACATGGGGTATTGGGGCTGTAACTCCGGTGTACTGTGTGAGCCACTAGAGGGGATAAAAGGGGGTCTCAGTGTCCCAGAGAGCTGTGACCAAGCTAGTCTAACCACTACAAACCCTGACCTTTGGGTGGAGGCACCCGCCATAGGACCTAGGCCCTTCAACCTGTCCATAGTCAAACAGGCAGGGGTAGTAGCCCTTGGGGTAGTGCCACCTAGGGGTTACATATTGATTGTATTGCGGCGAGTATCAGCTGCCACAGCAGACACGTTGTTGTTTCCACTGCAGTAGTGGTTCCAGACCACGAGGGATCAGGGGCCTCGTCTGCTTTGAGTTTAACAGCTGCAGGAATGGAGTTTTCTTGTCTCACCATCTTATTTAAGGTATCGATCTGAAGCAGGTGAGTTGAGAAAGCTATTTGCCACAAAATTTCCAAAGTTAGAACAATGAAAAGTGATATTTTAATCAATTTAGACAAGCTGAAATGTAAAGCATTCTGGAAATGCTTCCTGTCTGGAGATCGGCTCGCTGGCACCCCTCCCCTCCCAGTTCTATATTTAGATCCCTTTGACGGTAATATTTTGAGTATTACTGGGAGGATATTTACTATTTTATAGTCCAGTTGGACATGATATGATTTGTTTAATCCTGCAGTAGAATGTTGATTTAGATTAAATGGGCACATGATAAGGGTTTAATAACTTATTTCATTCCTCAGCCCACATTGCTATATTTGAGGGGATCAGAGAGGATGATTACGTATTTTTTTTTTCTGTCGTATGGGTTTGGAATTCCTCCTCCCATCATTTACCACTGGTTTTGCCTAGGGTCTCCCCTTGAGGGACAGAACTATCTGGAGAGTGAATCTTCCACTGGGATACTGGCTACTAGTCTCCGACCGATTTGGCCTTCTGGTTCACTCTAGGGTAAGGGCATATTTATGCTGGGGCCAGGGAGTAAGATGGGCTAAGATGGGCTGCAGTTTGGACAAAAGAGGAACTAAGTTCTACTGAAGGGATGCTTGTAACTCTGGTGTCCAGAACAGATAGAAAGGAAAGGTATGTCCCCCCCGACAGTGACACCAACACAGCGACCTTCCAACCTGTCGACAAAATTGACAGGTTGCCGACAGGTTGCTGTGTTGGTGTGCCTGACACAGGGGCATACTGTCTCCCAGTCCTGCACCCCCCACCCCGAATAAACTCCGACTGGAGTTGATAATCCTAAAGATGGGGGCAGAGCGAGCCTCTGCTGGGGGGGGCCAAAGCCTCTGATGAAAAACAGTGACCGGGAGACAAAGGGAATTATGAAAACCACAACCTGCAGTCAACATAATTTCTGTCGATGAGATGCTGGTCGACAAAAGTGTTGTCAAACCGGCATTATATAGCCGAAAGGAAAGAGGGGAGGAGGAGGAGGAGGAGGGTACGGCTTGCGAAGTAAGCAGAGTGTTATGATCAGAAGGGAGCATTTTCCTTTGTTCTGAGGTGGGGGGTCTGTCTTATGAGTATAATTCCTTTTAGATTATCAGTACAAATTTTGGGGTGTCACTGTTGAGGTGATTTGGTGTAGCATAATCGCCCTTACTCGTGAGGGGGGAATGTGCCTTTTACCCCACACTCCATCTGGGGGCAGGTGAAATTTAAGCACCTGGTGGAGATTTTATTCTCCACATTAATTAAGGTACAAGGACTATACCCTATGAAGTTGCAGTATGAAGGACAGTATTACTCAGTTTATTGTGGTTTTACTCATTTAGTCCTTGAGAACTGAGTATCCGTTTTACTAAAGTTATTTTGGTGTTCCATTATTATGTGTTTTGTACAGTTCTTTGTTAATGCATTTATTTTCTGGGCTCACTGTCCTTATTTATTATTTATGTATTTATTTATTTATTTATTTGAGTTTTGGTAACCAGGTAAGTCCGCTGAGACAACTACAGTCCTTTTTTCCGGGTCGGCCCAGGGTAGAAACAAGCAAATACAGTACAGTGAAATAAAACAGATATACAGCATTAAGAATTGCAAAAATAGGCATACAGTATGAGGAAGTATATAAAACATATTATACATAACAATAACAAAGCATAATAAAGATATATATATAATATTCACTACATTCAAAGATACAAGGCTTATATAATTAAGTTCATGGGATACAGTCCTAAAAGCTGAAAGGAATACATTATACTCTCTGGGACAATCAGCAAATAGCATAGGAAGATGAGGAACGAGGAGAGAAGAAAGGAGGAGGGTTCAGGGGTAGGTAGGAGGAGGAGACAGGAGTATAGGGCAGAAGGGGCATAGATAAGGGATTGGCAGAAGCAGGAGCAAGATACAGAGCCAGAGAGAGAGAGAGGGAGAGAGAAAGAGCGAGCGAGAGAGAGAGAGAGAGAGAGAGCGAGTCAGAGAGAGAGAGAGAAAGAGAGAGCGAGAGAGAGATACAGCGCAAGAGAGAGAGAGAGAGAGAGATACAGAGCGAGAGAGAGAGAGATAGAGATACAGAGTGAGAGAGAGAGAGAGAAAGAGAGAGCGAGAGAGAGATACAGAGCCAGAGAGAGAGAGAGAGAGAGAGAGAGAGCGAGGAGAGAGAGAGAGAGAAAGAGAGAGCGAGAGAGAGATACAGCGCAAGAGAGAGAGAGAGAGAGAGATACAGAGCGAGAGAGAGAGAGATAGAGATACAGAGTGAGAGAGAGAGAGAGAAAGAGAGAGCGAGAGAGAGATACAGAGCCAGAGAGAGAGAGAGAGAGAGAGAGAGCAGGAGAGAGAGAGAGAAAGAGAGAGCGAGAGAGAATACAGCAAGAGAGAGAGAGAGAGAGATACAGAGCGAGAGAGAGAGAGAGAGAGATACAGAGGAGAGAGAGAGAGAGAAAGAGAGAGCGAGAGAGACAGAGGAGAGAGAGAGAGAGAGAGAGAGAGAGCGAGTGAGAGAGAGAAAGAGAGAGCGAGAGAGAGAGAGATACAGAGAGAGAGAGAGAGAAGAAGCAAGAGAGATAAGAGTGAGAGAGAGAGAGAGAGAGATACAGAGCGAGAGAGAGATAGAGATACAGAGTGAGAGAGAGAGAGATACAGAGCGACAGAGAGATACAGAGAGAGAGAGAGAGAGAGAGAGAGATACAGTGAGAGAGAGAGAGAGGTAAGCAAATTTGATTGGAACTTGGGGGAGAGGAGCAAAATAGGACTTAGGGAGGAAGGGAGTTCCAGTCAGATACTGCTGCAAAGGAGAAAGACTTGCGGGCAATAGCTAGGTGCAAATTTGGCTTTATGCGAAGGGGGTTGGGAGGCAGATCTGAGGGCACAAGAAGAACGAGGTCCTTGTAAAAGACTAGGAGGAGAACTGCTGGGAGTGCTTTTTTATTTTAATTAAAGAGTATCCTGACAACTACTGACAAAGGTAATGGTTGAACTGTGCAATGGCTAGTTTAAATATAGTTTCATATAACATAAAGGAAGTGAACTCTCTGGTTAAATGAACACAAATTTTATCGGAACCCAAAAGATTAGTGTGATGTGGCTTTCTCACAAAGGTATGTACCACGTACGGCGACACCAACACAGGGACATACCTCCCTGTCAGCAAAATTGACACTTTGACGACAGGTCGCTGTGTTAGTGTGCCCGAGACAGGGGCACACTGTCTCCTGGTCCTGCACCCCCATCCAGAATCAACTCCAACTGGAGTTGATAATCCTAAAGACGGGTAGCTCTCGCACATGGGGGGGTCTGGGGAAAAACAGACCAGGAGACACACAGGAATTATGTTAACTGCAACTTGCAGCCAGCATAATTCCTGTCGGCAAGATGCCGGTTGACCAAAGTGTTGTTGAACTGGCATCGTAGAGCCTCCTACAAGAAACCCACTTAATGTCAGAGCACCTTAAGCTGCATCAGCTTTGGTGGGGCAGGTGATGGCAGCGTCTCATCTTTGGAGAAAGAGGGTGGGAGTTGCTATTCTTCTTTTTTTTTTCCATATGGTTCTTATGCTCCTTCTCCCTGGCTGCCCCCTTCAGACCGATCCCCCAGCCCTGTCACCCCGGTATCACTGGGACTTACCTCCTACACCCAGTCACCAGGTGCAGAGCCTGTGGAGGGTCGGTCGTCATCTGCAGCCTGGGTGTTTTTCCATTTTTCTCCTGTTATTTTCCCATCCCTGTTGCTGGGGTGCACACAGTCAGAAGTGCGTACGTGGAGGCGTGTGCACATCAGCGGAAGTCCCGCAGCACCCTTCCTTTCCTGGTGTCCACAGACCCATACTGTCCGTGGGCCTCCACCCAGGGGCTGCCATTCAGTGTGAGCGCCAGTCCTCCCTCCCCGGGAGAGGAGGGCTGTCTGGACACTCAACCCTCTCCCTCCCCAGTCGACCCCCAGCGGTCCGCTCGCAGTTGCTATTCTTCTTAAACTTAATAGTCCTTCGGTGGTGGAGTCTTCTGAGGCTGGACATATGAGCAGATATGATAAGGTCACTGGCACTTTACAGGGGAAAACACTTCATCTAATAAACCTTTATGCCCCCAGTATTAATACAGGTAGTTTCCTTAAGGAAATATTCCACAAGATAGCACTTTTACCAAAGGGACAGGTCATCGGGGGGTGGGATTTTAACAGTGTTATTAACCACATAATTGATTGGTCTCTGGACAGGCGTCAACTAATAAAGGGGCGAACAAAACCTTGAAAGCCTTGGTGGAGGAATTTGGACTGGTTGATGTTTGGCAGAGTCTACATCCAGGAGAGCGGGACTACACCTTCTTTTTCTGGCCTAGCAATTAGGGTTGCCACCTTTGGATTAGGCAAAAAAACGGATCCTAAGCTCCGCCCCTAGCCCCACCCCTTTTCATGACTCATCATGCACCGTTCCTCCGATAAAAGACAACACTTAAAGCAGCAGTTAATTAAAAGTGTTAAGATACTGTACTGTGCCTGTTAAAGTTACTTTCACAGGTTCTTCCTAATTATTTACTTATGAATTTATTTATTTATTGACATTGGTTAACAAGATAAACATACAGAGATAAAATAAATCTCATTTACAGATATGATCTGGGGGAGACAAGGGAAATACTATAAATAGCACATAGCAGTATACATACTTTATATCTTTTTCTGTCTCCATTTCCTGTTCTTGTCCACAGTACTATTTCAAAGCCAAAGAAGTGACCATACTTTTTTCTTGTGGGGAAAAATAATTTACAACATGTAAAAATGCCTAAATTCTATTAGAGATGAAAATGTTTACCAGCAAATGAAAGTGGAGGACAACTGGCTGTGTTACTGTTGCAAAAGGTGGGGCAGCTTTGCTCCCATGCCAATTTAAGATGCAGTGGAAAGATTAGGTTAAGTAAGTGCTAATGGTGTTAATGGCCATACTTTACACCTCCCAGGGTGACCGCATTCACAAACAAAAGGCTATACTGACAACAGAACTTGTTTGTAACCTGGACATGTAGCTGAAACAATGAGTGATATGACAAAATTTGTTTCAAAAGTATGTAAGCACTCAAAATGGCTCAAAAACCTGACCAGCACAGAGCAAAACCGGAGTACCTGATAGGGACCCTGAAAACCTGATCACCAGGTAAAAAACTTGACAGATGGCAACCCTACTAGCAATCCTTCTCATGCATATATCTATTCTTTACCCCACAGATCTATTTACATGTAACCCCCCTGCAAATGGGGTTTCCCAAAAGTCTTCCAGGAGCTTGCCTGAATGCTCCAAGTCTGGGCGGTGTTCGGCGTTTGAGCTGTTTAAATGTGGTTCCAAATGAGTGCTATTTGAGCCTCCACGTACTGTCTCTTTAAGAACTGTCTGCTTGCAGACTTAATTAGTTTGTATGGGGGGACTGTGTGTTCTCATGCCCGAATCCCACCCAGGCTGCTGTCAATTCACTCCATTTCTGCCGTTGCTACATGTGCAGAGGGAGCCTTGTTGAAAGATATAACCGTTTGCCAGAAATCATTTAGAGTGACTGAGAAAATGTAGTTTGTCTAACCTGTCTTCATTTCAGCATGAACTGTTTCAGTGTAGCTCTTTCATTTTGGTTCTGAATAGCTGACTTGGACCAATCAGGATGATAGGGAGACCCTAAAATGGAGCCTGTGGACGAATTGGAACTTGGACTCTCAGTTGTGAGCCAGCCACAAGGGGATTGTATGGGCAGTGACTCTGGGAAATGTAGTTTTAACCTTGGCACCTTTTTCCACCAACAGAGGGAGTCTTATTGTGAGTGACAGCCGAACCAGCCAACAGAATGGTGTGGAGCTAAAGGAAATGCCCTGCTCTGTGACTGAAAAGATTAGATTAGTTGTGACTGTGAAGAGAGAAGGAGCTCTGTGCTTCTGCGGTGTATAGTTTCACGCGGGAAGCACGTATGAGGCCCTGAGTTTCGGTCTGCAGCCTTTGTGAGTGCCAGTTTGGACTGAATCCAAGTTGTGAGGAGAAAGAAGCACTAGAAGTGTGGAAACCAGGCTCACCCTGTAGAAGACTGGAGAAATTGCTGAATCACGCTTGGTCTGTCAGGAACTGAAGCTGCTGTGTGTGCTCCCGGGTATTTTGCAGTAGTTGCGATCAGGATCAAGGAGCAGCCTGCCTGGTATAGTACTTTTCTTTTACATATGAATGTGTGTAGTGCTTGTGGGGAATCGCTATTTCCAATCCCCAGTGCTGTGTGCTGTGTGTTGAAGCTGGAAGCAAACCCCAGCTTGTCTCGGACTAAATCCGTTTGCTATCAACTGCAGTGGGGTCCAGTCACAAGGACTTTGTCTCCATGTCTTGTTATTCTGGCAATCCAGAAGAACATCCACCATCCGGTTTTCAGCTTGGGTATTGTGAGTACAAGTCAGGGTATTCCCCTGCACCTGTTTTCAATCACAAGTGTGTCATCTAGTTGTTTCACTGCTTCATAGACTGAGCCATTCGGCTCCGGATTACAATTGGGTGTTGTGCATATATTTTCTTCTACAGGGCCCCACCCATCTGCACCCGCTGGCCAACCCCGGGCAACGGACCTGACTAGCCCCCCCAAACCTGGGTACCCAGAGTGTGACTTTTCAGACCCTGTATGTGTGCACAATACTGTGATTTAATGCCACCAGTTAACCTGATTCCTCCCTCCCGTGTTACTGTCCCCTAAATAAATCAGATTTGTTGTTGTTATACTACATACTGTCTGTGGTGTTGGTGCTTATGGAAACAGTATTGTATTTTGCTGTGCATGTTGTTTAACCTTATTTTACAGGGGGTCCTCAGAGACGTGCTGCAGAATCAGTCTCGAGGGTAAGTGGTACTTTATGAGTGAACAGTGTGTATATGTGGGGTCTTGGAGCTGTAACTCCTGTGTACTGAGTGAGCCACTAGAGGGAACCAAAGAGGGTCCCGGTGTCCCGGAGGGCTATGATCAAGCTAGTCTAACCACTACAAACCCTGACCTCTGGGTGGAGGCACCCGCCATAGAACTCAGGCCCCTCAACCTGTCAGTAGTCAAGCAGGCAGGGGTAGTAGCCCTTGGGATAGTGCCACCTGGGGTTACATACATATGGTGTTAACATTGAACATACATAACATTGTCAGATCATGCTCCTCTCTCCTTGTAGCTCAACTTGATGCAGTTGGCCAAGCAATCTTTGTGGAGATTTAATGTCTCTTTATTGAATGACAAAAATTTCCAGGACAAAATTACTTAAAGTATAAAAGATTTAAGCAAAGGTAACACCCCACAGGGATTTTCACCCCTGTTACAATGGGATATCCTCAAAGCTGTGGTCCATGCTGAAATTATTAGTTACACCACTGCTAAGAAAATGTTTACTCAACTCACAACAGGTTAGTAGAGCAGGTGAGCGATTTGGAATAACACCAAAAAACGAACCCAGGCGCGGAATCCCTTTTACAGGAATTATCACAAGCTTGGCTAGCCCCCCAAAAATTTGAAGACAAGTGAGCTGAGGGGTTGCTCCGATTTCTAAATCATAAATATCGTGAGGTGGGGGGGGGGCAGGGCGGCAAAGTTATTAGCATTCGAATTCCGGAAAGAAATGGCCACCCGACATATTCCTTATATAATAGATAACCAAATTCCCAGTAACCGTTGGACATTACCCAAGGATATGGCTGACCAGTTTAAACTTTTTTGTATTGATTTATATAAAGAGACACTGGATGAAGCAGAGGTGATTCGTAAAACTCAGGGCTTTTTAGCAGAGTTACAGCTTCCTAAATTGCCTATGGAGATTTCGGAAGAACTCGTAGAATAATAGAAGCTTGACAGCAGAAAAGAACCATACTGGCCCATCTAGTCTGCCCTCCCCCCCACACCTCCTCCTCTGCCAGCCCCCGCCCTCCCCAATACTCAGCCCCATATGCTTGTCCCATGCCCTCTTGAATTCTGCCACCGCTTTAGCCCCCACCACTCTGTCTGGTAGTCTGTTCCAGGGCTCCACCACCCTTTCTGTGAAGAAACACCCTCTCACATTGCCCCTGTATCTTTTTCCTTGCAGTCTGAGGCTGTGCCCTCTAGTTTTGACCCTCTGCTTCCTCTTAAGTAAACCCTCTTCTCCCGCTGTATTGAGCCCCTTTACATATTTAAAAGTTCCAATCATGTCTTCCCTTTCCCTCCTTGTCTCCAGTGTGTACAGATCCAGCTCCTTACACCTCTGCTCGTATGACTTTCCCTGCATACCATGCACCATCTTGGTTGCCCTTCTCTGAACCCTCTCCAACTTATCTATATCCTTGCAGAGATGTGGCCTCCAGACCTGAACCTCATATTCCAGGTGTGGCTTTACCATGACTTTGTAAAGGGGCATTATTACCTCCCTCTTTCTGCTAGTAATGCCCCTGTCTATGCATGCCAACATTCCATTGGTCTTTCCTGCCACCCTGCTGCACTGGATTTCTACCTTAAGGTTCGAGGAGACTATGATCCCCAGATCCCTCTCCTGTTCTGTTACTTTAATTTCCTCCCCACCTAGAGTGTACCCTGCTCTTCTGTTCCTACTCCCCAAGTGCATCACAGTGCACTTCTTGGCATTAAATTTCAGCTGCCATGTCTCAGACCATTTTTCAATCATCTTTAAGTCCTCCCTCATGATCTACACCCCCCCCGGAGTGTCTACCCCATTGCATATTTTTGTATCATCAGCAAATAGGCACACCCTCCCCTTCAATCCCTCAGCAATATTACTGACATAGATATTGAAGAGAAGCGGACCCAAAACTGCCCCCTGTGGCACTCCACTCTTCACCCTCGTTGTCCCGGAGTGCACCCTGTTTAGCACCACCCTCTGAGTTCTTTCTGACAGCCAGGCCTCCACACAGCTTGTTATTTTCCCACCCAGCCCTAGGCTTTCCATCTTGCTCACCGGCCTCCTATGAGGAACGGTGTCAAAGGCCTTACTGAAGTCCAGATAGGCCATGTCCACTGCCCCTCCCCCCCCCGGGTCAATCACCTGAGTCACCCAATCAAAGAAATGAATTAGGTTTGTCTGGCAAGACTTCCCCTTCGTGACATCATGCTGTCTGCTGTTCTGTAAGCCACTCTCCTCCAGCTAATCCACCACCCTCTCCTTGATTAATGCCTCCATTACCTTCCCTACCACTGACGTGAGGCTGACAGGTCGATAGTTCTCCTTCACCTCCTCACTACCTCCCTTGTGTAAAGGCACTAAGCCTGCCCTCTTCCAGTCCTCTGGCACTCTCCCCGTATCCAGGGACAAGTTGAAGAGCCTTGTCCAGGGTGCGACCTACTCCTCCTCCTCCTCCAATTCCCTGATCACCCTGGGATGTAACCCATCAGGCCTGATTGCCTTGTCCACCCTCAATCTATCTAGCTCTGCCCTAACCCTAGACACAGAGAACGGGCTCAGATCCACCCATTTGCTCTCCTTCCCCTTCGACTTTAGCTCAGGTCCCCTACCGTCCTCCTTCTCCTCCGTGAATACTGAGCTAAAGTACTTATTTAATAACTCTGCTTTTTCACAGTTCCTTTTCAATTTTATTTCTCCCCCCCTCCAAGCCTAGTAATCCCCTGCCTTGCCCTTTTCTTCTCCCTCACATATCTGAAAAAGGTTTTATCCCCCCTTTTGGCCTTTTTTGCTACTTTCTCCTCAGTATCTGCTTTTGCCCTTCTGATCTTCTTCCCCGCCATACTCCTCTTTTCCCTATACTCTTCCTTATGTAACCCCTAGGTGGCGCTATCCCAAGGGCTACTACCCCTGCCTGCGTGGCTAGTAGCAGGTTAAGAGGCCTGAGTTCTGAAACGGGTGCCTCCATCCGGAGGTCAGGGTTGGTAGTGGTCAAACTAACCTGGGCACAGCCCTCCGGGACACTGTAACCCCCCTCTTTCCCTTCTAGTGGCCTGAGCAATATACGATAATCACTTTCACAGTATCCCTTGTACACCATACCAGTACCCACACTGTTTGCACTTACCACCAGGGCTGGTTCCTCTGGCTTCACCCTGGGGACCCCCTGTAAAACAAGGTTATGCACAGTAAATAGCAACAGTACAGTACTCTTGGCACAAACTGGAACCACAGTCAGGTTAAATGCAGCAAAAAGTCAGATCTGATTTATTCGGGGACTTGAACAAGGAAGGGGCATAATCAGGTTGATTGGCTTAAAGGCTATATTAATCAAACAGTTATGCATGCGCTTTAAGTCCCACACAGTCACACACTCTGGGTCCCGGGTAGGAAAAGGTGGGCTAGCCAGAAACGTTGCAGCTGGTTGGGGCCCTATGATGGAAGAAAGCAACATGCACAGCACACACTACTTGCAATCCGGAGCCGGAGGGCTCAGTTCGTGAAAGAAAAAGCAATAAGACAATCAGATGACAACACTTTAGATTTAGCTGTTGTTGCAGGGAGCTACCTTGATGTTTACTCATGAAACCCAATACAAGACAACAGGCAGGATGAAATCGAGACTGCAGGTTGTTGAGCTGGAGTGCCAGGAGAAGCAGGGCCCATACGAATCACCGAGGTGTCGTTCCTGTTCAAGCATTGAGCAGGGGGCTGAACCCCAGGCAGGTCTCTCATCGATGGCTTTCTCCGTGCAATGAGTAGTCTGGCTGGGCCAGTGTGGCAAGGCCCAGGCGAAATGACAATGAATTCGGATTCAGTCCATTGGAGCTGAATGCAGCCTTCAGCGAGCAGAACACAGTTCAGCACACAGTGGGGAACTAAATCACGACCCATTAACAGCACACAGCACATTTACATGTAAGAAATTCCACTATACCAGGCAGATTGCTATCTATCACGCCAGCAGCGAGCAGAACACAATTCAAAACACAGTGGGGAACCAAATCACGACCCATTAACAGCACACAGCACACAGCACATTTACACGTAAGAAATTCCACTATACCAGGCAGATTGCTATCCAGTCGCAATTACAGAGTCTCTGCACAAACTGGGAGTTCAGAGGTGGCTAGAAATCCTGACAGGCCTATCGCATTCAGCAAATCTTCGGTCTTCTTCAGGTTAAAGCCTGGTCACAGTCCAGTGGTTTAAATAGTCCTCACAACTCAGATTCAGTCTGAATAAACTCTATTTTCCCTCTCAGGGACAGCAGGCAGATAGACAGGCCAAAACTCAGCCCTTTCACAGTTCTCCCACGCAAAACTACACAGAACTGCTGCTCAAATCATTTGAGCTATTACTCATTTCATTTCCCAACTCAGAACTAACTGAAAACTACAAGCAATCTGGGAATTTCCCCAAGATCCAAAAGGTTCGGTTGGCTGATCTGTCTGTCAGTCACAACAAGGGCTCCCCCTTCAGGTTCATTTAGGCACCAAAATGCAAAAACTACAATTCCTACAAGTTTTGACCCCACCAAGCCCCTGTAGGCAGGCTCCATTTTACAGTCCCAACAGTACTGATTGGCCCATTCTGACAGTCCCAGGCCAAGCTGGTGGAGATAAACAGAACAGTCCTTGCTGCAAAGAAAGCAGGTTAGAACAAACTGTAATATTATTATCACTCTAATAGATATTCAGCAAATAAGCACATCTTATAACAGAGCTCCCTCTGCGCAAATAGTGATGGCAGAACGGAGCAATTATCTGGCAGCCCGGGCGGGGCTCGAACATAGAAACACTCAGCCCCCTCCAAGATTAATTATAACTGCGATTCAGGCAGCTCTTAAAGAGACAGTACACAGAGGCTATACAGGCACTCTCTGGCAATACATTTAAACTGCTAAAACACAGAACACCAGCCTGGCAGTGAGCATTTAGGCAAACTCAAGGAAGACTTTTCGGGAACCCCCATTTGTAGAGGGATTAGACCTTTTCCTGCCTGGAGAAAACTTGGCATCCGCGTCAAGTCTGTACCATCACAATATAAAAAATGCAATATAAATGAGACATATATATCATTAGCTTGTTACATTACTGTACATTTCAATATACTTCACATTAGTACATCCATATTGACAATACTTATGCAGGTTTCATACAAGTAATACTGATTCATTTAATAACTTCTTATACATTAAACAATGTAAGAGGGGGCCCTTCCCTATCAGTTAACTTGGGGCTGGATGGGGCAGGGGCACCATGGTGAGAGGGAAGAACAAGTAACCTGGAGTTTGGCCGTCAAGCTCAGTTTGGGCAATGAGCTTGGCGAAACATAAATTCCTTTGTGAACCACATTGAGAGGCAAATCCACTGGCCTCCCAGAGGAATCATAGCTAAAGCGTAGCACTGACTTAACAGCTCGGCAAGTCTTTCTCGGGGGAGCGGCCACAGTCTCTGTACTTTCAGCACTAACTTTGGAGCTCTCGTCACTTGTGAGGGGTGCCTCTGCATGGATGGGAATGTCCAAACTTGGAACACTGTCAGCTGTTTGCTCTGTAGGCTCTGTTCCACAACACTTTGCTCATTATTATCTTCTGACGGAGGCCCAGGTTGCTCATTTTGAGGAGGCTCTGGCACAATTAGGCTTTGCGGCACTGAAAGGGGCCTGTCAACACTCTCACATTGTTCTTCAAGTTCTGGTGTGTCACCAGAGAAACTCAGACCATTAGCCCCTTCTTCGGGCAATTCACACAGTTCCACAAAACACAGAGAGTCCGCAACCTCAGACATAATACTTTGCACTTCACTTTCAGGGAGCTTTAGCTCCAAGGACAAAGCTGGGGGGTTAGGCAGTCCAGAAGGCCCAGCTTCATCCCCACAGTTAGTCATAGGGTTACCTTGAAACAGCTGACTCAATTCATAGGAGAGGTAATAGGTATTGTCACATTCATTTTCATCAGAGGTGGACTGACAGTCACTATCATTCTGGGCCTGCTGCGAGGGAAACCTTAAATCTGTAACTACTGGGGTAGGTTGACTCTGTCTCTTTTTTGCAGCAGCACGAGTCACCGGCCCAGGGGAATCAATCTCTGATGGTTCAGCCTCAATTATGACTTGGCTGATAGGTAGCAAGTGGTTACGGTGCATGGTCTTGACAGCTTTGGAGTTATTCTCTGGGCGCACCTTGTACTCTGGTAAATCATTCAACTTTCCAACTACTACATGGGGAAGATGGTGCCACCTATCAGCAATTTTGTGTTTACCATGCAGTCCCAAATTGTGTAACAACGCATGGTCTCCAGGCCGAAGCTCTTGAGCCTTTACTTTTTTGTCATGCCTCTCTTTGTTGGCGAGATTTCTTTTGGCGACCATTGTCTGGGCCAGTTGATATGCATGGTTCAACTGAGCTTTCAGTTTCTGTACATACTGTAGGTAATGTTCAGCTCGGACCCCATCTGGAGAGACCCCAAAGCAGACATCAACGGGCAGTCAGGCCTCCCTCCCGAACACGAGGCGGTAGGGGGAGAACCCAGTAGCATCATTTTTTGTGCAATTGTATGTGTGGACCAAGGTGCTAATCTGCTGGCTCCACTTAGGCTTGTCTTTGTGATGGAGGGTGCCCAGCATGTCTAGAAGGGTGCGGTTAAAACGTTCTGGTTGAGGGTCCCCCTGTGGGTGATAAGGGGTGGTTCTTGACTTCCGCACCCCCTCCCAGAGAGAGAGAGAGCATTTCTTTGATTAGCCGACTTTCAAAATCTCTGCCTTGATCAGAGTGGATCCACTGAGGGGCTCCATAGTGGACGAAGAAACTTTCCACTAGCACCTTGGCTACGGTAGAGGCCTTTTGATCTTTAGTTGGAAAAGCTTGCACATACCATGTGAAATTATCTGTAACCACTAACACATTGCCAATATTCCGCTGATCAGGTTCTAAACACAAAAAGTCTATGCAGACCAGTTCCATGGGGGTGCTGGTAGTAATATGAACAAGGGGGGCAGCTCTCTGAGGCAGGGCTTTCCTTTGCAGGCAGCGACCGGGGTCTTTACATGGTGTCAACATCGGCCCATTATTGGGCCAGTAGGCGAGATCATACCAGGTCAAGGGTTCTGTCAATACCAAGGTGCCCCATGTGATTGTGGAGAAACCTCAGTACCAAATCTTTAAAGGCTGTGGGCAGGACCAATTGCTGCCTGTCCACTTGACCATTACATAGAAACATAGAATTTGACGGCAGATAAGGACCGCTTGGCCCACCCAGTCTGCCCATTTCCCTACCTACTGGATAAGCTGCAGATCCTAGTTAAAGACACTATGAATGTGCCTCACTAAGTGAGGGACAAAGGAGCACCAGGAATTATTGAGGTGCTTTAGAAAACAACATAAGCAATGAGAAAGTAAAATCCAGCACCCGCAAAGCAACCATATGGAGATACAATATACGTTTATTAAAGACCAACACTAGGCACATAAAAACTGACGTTTCACTTGGCCGACTGCCAAGCTTCTTCAGAGTAAAAGACATATAGTGAAAACATATGTTTAAATATCTTTTCAACCCCAACATGTGGTTTATCATGCACCAATAGCTATGAAATACATTTCAATATTTAATTAGACCACCAAGATCCTTAAAGCTATATACACTTAAAAATCATTCTATGTCCAATATATGTTATTTATTTATAAGTCTAAAAACTCTCCACTAAATAAACATGGATCTTTATTCTGGTCTTACTCATTTATATTTTTAAGGAAGGCTGCTAGCTCTATACTATCATCATTAAGGCCATTATTTCCACATCTCCTAAAGTATAAATCCAATAACTCTCCCTCTGGCCTATTTTTTACTTAAATCACCTCTCTAGGCCTAATTTACTTGTTCCAATCCTAAAAACTGAAAGCATGGTTCTTTCGGCCACATTTCTGTATATGCTTAACTATTGCATAGGAGTCATCATTTTTATCAATAGCTCTAATATGCTCTCCTATTCTAACTTTGAATTTCCGTACAGTACGTCCCACGTAATACTCCTCACATTCACAAGTTAACAAATATGTAATGTTGGTACTATTGCATGTAATAAAATCTCGTAATTCCATGATTTTTCCAGATACCGGGTGTACAAAGTTCTTACAATTGTTAACATATTTACAATAAATGCAGTTTCCACATTTAAATGTTCCTACTGGTTGTGAAGCAAACATCATCTGTTTGCTTCTAGAGTCCAAATTTCTGTGTTTGATACCACATAATCTCTTATGCATTTGCTCTTTCTATATACTACACTAGGCCCTTTTTCAGTAACCTTATTTAATCTAGGCTCAAGTTTTAAAATGGACCAATTTGATCAGATAATGTGCTCAATATCTTTAGCTTGACTGGAAAAGTTTGTAACAAAAGGACAATCAATTTTAACTTTTGGACTTTATTGTAATGTATCACTTGATGTCTATCTAATTTATCCACCTTTTTCATTGCTGTTGCTATGCTATTGTGACTATATCCCTTTCTTTAAAACGTATGATCTGTTCAGCTTGCTTAATCTTGTATTCAGATTCTTCAGAACAGTTCCTCATCGTTCTGATAAGTTGACCTTAGGTATATTAAACTTAACATGGTGTGGATGACAACTATCATATCTCAATAGAGTATTCCGATCTGTGGGTTTTTGAAACAGAGTAGTATGTACTCCGTCTCTCCCATCTTTATACAATTTTAAGTCCAAAAAGTTAATTTCCATCTGGTTTATTTCATATTTATATGTTAAACAACTACTTGTGGATTCCATCCATTTAATGAATTCACCAAATTCATTTTCCGTTCCCTTCCATATTATGATTATGTCGTCAATAAAACGATGCCATAAATCAATTTTATACCTAAATGGGTTGGTGTCCAACTCATAAAGGTAGTCCAATTCCCATTTACCAACAAACAAATTCACATAGCTGGGGGCCATAGTTGTCCCCATAGCAGTGCCTCTAATCTGATGGTACAAAGTTCCTTCAAATAAAAATATGTTCATAGTTAGTACAATTTCTGCTAACTGTAACAGAAACTCTGTAGGCACTTTACTTGATCTTCCTCACTTCTAGTATTCAGAAAATATTCTAGTGCTTTAAGCCTTCCTTGTGTGGTATAACCGTATAAAGAATTAACATCCACAACAGAAAAATACCATTGTTTATCAATGTACAAATCCTCCGCTATTTGTATTATTTGTGTTGAATCTTTAAGGTATGATCTTAAACTCTGGACTAGCGGTTGTAAAAAACTGTCTACATACATTGAAATTGGCTCAGTTAGCCAACCATTTCCTGATACAATCGGTCTTCCTGGTGGATTTTTAGAATCTTTGTGTACTTTCGAAGTGCATAAATTACTGGGATAACAGGGTGGCAACCACTAAGGTTTTATACTCTACTTCAGTGATATATCCTTGATGAATCCTTTACTCAAACAAGCATCTATTTTATTTTTAAACTCACAATGATATTATATGTGTTTTATTATAAAATGTCTCATCCCCTATTAACCTCTTAACTTCCTGATGTAATCAGCAGTATTTTGCATTACAATAGCCCCCTTTGTCTGCAGGTTTGATGGTAATTAATTTGTTAGATTTCAATTTACTTAAAGCTTCCATTTCTTTTTGTACAATTGTGTTTAAATTTCCTTTCTGTTCTTTCAGGATTTTAAATCTAATTCACACTTTTTAACAAAAAATGATACTGTTGAATTCAAAAGTGGACAATATTCAGATCTGGGTTGTAATCTGGAAGTGTTAAAGTACTCGTTACATTCATCTTGGTCATACAGGCATTTAAACATCAAATTTCTTCCAAATTTATACAGATCTACATAGGTGTTAAAGAAATCAATGCCTTTTTCAGGGCAAAATGATAAACCCTTGTTCAGAATGCTCAACTCAGATTGAGATAACACATATTCAGACAGATTAATCACTGAAACTAAGCCATCATTATTACTTCTAGTAACATTCAAGTGATTTAAGTCTGAGTGTGTATGTGAAACAAGTGTGTCTTCATTAACACTTTCCCCCACAGTTCTATGTCCATCTGTAATGACCATTTTATTTAAAGAATCAGCACCGACTTGTTCTATAGAAACCTCATGTCCTGTATTAAATATATCACTTAAATAATGATTAATTAAAATTTTGTTCTGTTTCTTCTTCCACACTGCCCCCACCCCTCGTCCTCTTGGCTGAAAATGTACTGTTTGATTTCGTCCATTCAACCTTCTTTGACTTCGCCTCATTTCTTGTGATTGGGGGGGAGAATGTCCAGAAGAGGATTCCCCAACAGCCCCTCTGAATGTGTGTCTGATTCATCGGTATCAAATGGACCTGTGGTATAATCCAAGACAGTTTTATTGTCCGACCCAGTTCTTTTTAAAATAGATTTTAATTCAGGTCCTTTTTTGTTACTCCAGTCATACACCCTGTTGTTAATATAATCATTTTCATCTCTTGTAAATTTTCTTTGTTTTTGCTTTTTAATTGTTGCGTCATAGCGTGTGACTTTATTAAGTAAAATTTGATTGAGTCTTTCCCATTCTAAGGAATCTACTGACTCCTTAAGTTGATTTTCAATTTCAGAAATTTCCTTAGACAAACTTTCTCTGACTGGAGTCACAAATTGCAAAATTAATTTGATATTCTTAATCGCTACCTCGTGCATGTTTTTATGCCATTCAGCCATAAATTCTGAATTATCTGTCCCATATGCTGGTTTTGTGTAATCCTCAAACCTCTTGGTATGCGATTAACTTGTACGTAGGCCTCTAATGTGGTTTTATGCCAGAACATGTACCGGCCCTTTAATATTAGTTTTTCTAATTTACGAAACAGTGCTTTCGGATTGGACTCACCCGCTACATTGATAGGGCTTTCTCCGGAGACGAAAAATGTGCTATCCCCCTCCTGTGCATGGAAAACCAATTGAGCAAAATTCATATCTGTGCCACCACTCATTGCGCCTTCAGAGGTCCGTTGCACCCACCGGTTCATTTCCTGGTTATGAAACGTCACGACGTCTGGTATAACACCTAAATATGGCTCACTCGTGCATTTACTTTCTCATCCGACGGCGCCGTGAACGGAAAATGAATTTGGTGAATTCATTAAATGGATGGAATCCACAAGTAGTTGTTTAACATATAAATATGAAATAAACCAGACGGAAATTAACTTTTTGGACTTAAAATTGTATAAAGATGGGAGAGACGGAGTACATACTACTCTGTTTCAAAAACCCACAGATCGGAATACTCTATTGAGATATGATAGTTGTCATCCACACCATGTTAAGTTTAATATACCTAAGGGTCAACTTATCAGAACGATGAGGAACTGTTCTGAAGAATCTGAATACAAGATTAAGCAAGCTGAACAGATCATACGTTTTAAAGAAAGGGGATATAGTCACAATAGCATAGCAACAGCAATGAAAAAGGTGGATAAATTAGATAGACATCAAGTGATACATTACAATAAAGTCCAAAAAGTTAAAATTGATTGTCCTTTTGTTACAAACTTTTCCAGTCAAGCTAAAGATATTGAGCACATTATACGATCAAATTGGTCCATTTTAAAACTTGAGCCTAGATTAAATAAGGTTACTGAAAAAGGGCCTAGTGTAGTATATAGAAAGAGCAAATGCATAAGAGATTATGTGGTATCAAACACAGGAAATTTGGAATCTAGAAGCAAACAGATGATGTTTGCTTCACAACCAGTAGGAACATTTAAATGTGGAAACTTTATTTATTATAAATATGTTAACAATTGTAAGAACTTTGTACACCCGGTATCTGGAAAAATCATGGAATTACGAGATTTTATTACATGCAATAGTACCAACATTATATATTTGTTAACTTGTGAATATGGGGCGTATTACGTGGGACGTGTTGTACGGAAATTCAAAGTTAGAATAGGAGAGCATATTAGAGCTATTGATAAAAATGATGACTCCTATGCAATAGTTAAGCATATACAGAAATGTGGCCGAAAGAACCATGCTTTCAGTTTTTTAGGATTGGAACAAGTAAAATTAGGGCCTAGAGGAGGTGATTTAAGTTAAAAAAATAGGCCAGAGGGAGAGTTATTGGATTTATACTTTAGGAGCGTGTGGAAATAATGGCCTTAATGATAGTATAGAGCTAGCAGCCTTCCTTAAAAAATATAAATGAGTAAGACCAGAATAAAGATCCATGTTTATTTAGTGGAGAGTTTTTAGACTTATAAATAAATAACATATATTGGACATAGAATGATTTTTAAGTGTATATAGCTTTAAGGATCTTGGTGGTCTAATTAAATATTGAAATGTATTTCATAGCTATTGGTGCATGAGAAACCACATGTTGGGGTTGAAAAGATATTTAAACATATGTTTTCACTATATGTCTTTTACTCTGAAGATCCTAGTTAACCAGCAGCCTACTTCTTCTTACCCCCAACCCCCAGAATTGCCTTATGACTGTCCCATGCATGCTTGAATTCCACCAATGATTTTGACTCCACAACCTCCTCCGGAAGGCGCTCCATGCATCCACAACCCTCTCTGTGAAAAAATACTTCTTAAAGTACCTCTGAGCCGCCTCATCTTCAAATTGTGCCCTCTTGTTCTTGCACACCTCTTTTTGAAAGATGCTACCCTCTTGGACTTTGTTGATTCCCTTGAGGTACTTGAAAGTTTCTATCATGTCCCCCCTCTCCCTCCTTTCCTCGAGGCTATACATATTAAGCTCCTTAAGTCTCTCTTCATATGTCTTTCGGTGCAGACCCTGCACCATTTTAGTTGCCCTCCTCTGGACAGCTTCCATCCTGTCTATGTCTTTAGGAGATTGGGTCTCCAGAACTGCACACAGTACTCCAGATGGGGTCTCACCAGCTGTCTGTACAGAGGGATAATAACTTCCTGTTTTCTACTGGTGATGCCTTTCCCTATGCATCCCAGTATCCCCCCAGCCCTCCTTGCTGCCCTCTCACATTGCTTGCCCACCTGTAGGTCATCTGATATGACTACCCCCATGTCCCTTTCCATTTTTGTTGTTGTTAGTATCTCACCCCCCATTACGATCCACTGTGTCTCTGTACAACAACTGATTGAGTAACTTCAACCTTGGGCCTTCTTTAAACAATAGAGCAGTTCGCAAGTCAGGGGAACGCAACTTGGACACATCTTTCCCCGCACGCAGGGAATGAAGTGCGGGCTGAATCACAGGATCTTGGGATTGAGCCCACTGAATGCTGTCATTGTCAAATTGAGGTAGTGCACTAATATCTAGAGCAGAAAAGTGGGAATAGACAGTTGGTATGCAGGTATCAGGAGGGCCCAAGCAATCTACTAAACAGTCCACTGTGTCCACAGACATCGGTTCATCTCAGTCAAATTTTTGGCACAAGGCTTGGATGTCAGGTTCAGACAGCCTGACTCAATCACTCTTGGAAACTGGCCTTCATGACAAGGCGTCAGCATCAATATGGTTCAGTCCTGGCCTGTATTCAACAGCATAATCATAGGTTGATAAGGCGGAAAGCCACCAGTGCCCAGCGGCATCTAACTTAGCTGAAGTCTGTACATAGGTTAACGGGTTATTGTCAGTCTTCATCAATATCTTTGCCCCATAGAGGTATTCATGAAACTGGTTGATGATGGCCCATTTTAGAGCAAGGAACTCCAGCTTGTACACAGGGTAGTTTCGCTCTGAGGGGGTCAAGCTCCTACTGGCGAAGGCTACTGGTCTCAAACCATCCTCATGGGCTTGATACAGCACAGCTCCTAGACCCTGCAGACTGGTGTCTGTGTGCAGCACATAGGGCTTGGTGGGATCAGCATAGGTGAGGATTGGGGCATGGGTGAGCTGGTATATGACTTTGTGAAAAGCTGCTTCACATTCGGGTGTCCAGCAGGGCCCAAAAAGTTCACCTGTGCAGAAGTACACTTTCTCTGGTTCTTTGATGGACCTTTTTTTATATTTATGGTTGGTAGGAGGGTAACCCTGGGTAAGATTCAAGAGCGGGTGAATCACCTTTGAATAGTCTTTTATGAACCTGTGGTAGTAGCCACAGAACCCCAGGAAACATTGTAGTTCTTTCAAATTATGGGGCTGGGGCCAAGTAGTCAGTGATTCAACCTTACTGGGATCAGTCTGTATCCCTTCTGCAGATACTATGTGCCCTACATACTTCATGGAGGTTTGAAAAAACTGACACTTGTCAATGGACAGCTTAAGGCCGAAGTCTTCCAATCGGTCTAGGACTTTAAACAGTTGGATCTCATGCTCCTCTAATGTGCGCCCAAACACAATGACATCGTCTAGGTACACTAGACATTCCAGCAAGTTCATATCTCCCACCGCACGTTCCATCAGTCGCTGAAAGGTGGCCGGGGTGCCTGAAGTCCCCTGTGGCATTCTCAGGAATTTGTAGAACCCCAAAGGACAGATGAAGAATGTTTTCTCATGGTCCTCCGGGGCCATAGGGATCTTATAGTACCCGCTGCGAAGATCTAATACCGAAAACCATTTGCTCCCATTCAAATAATCCAGGGCATCTTGTATACAGGGCATGGTGTATTGATCGGGGATGGTCCGCCAGTTCAGGGTGCGATAATCAACACACATCCTTACCGACCCATTCTTCTTATGCACAACCACAATGGGAGAGGCATATGGGCTCCTTGATTCTTGTATCACACCAGCAGCGAGCATTTCCTGCAGGTGTCTCCTCACATCATCTATGTCTGCTGGAGTGAGACATCGGGATATCTCTCTAAATGGCCGGTCATCATGCAGGCGTATGTGATGCTGTGCACCCTCGACACACCCCACATCCCATTCTTTTAATGAAAACACTTGGTCCCTTTTAGCGAGTTTCTTGCTAATTCTAGCCTTCCATTCGGCTGGCAATGGGGAGTCACCAAAGTCAAATAAGTCCAGGGTCACTCTCTCCTTCTCACCAGAGCACTTGTTGCTGGGCAATACGGCAGTGTCGGTGCAGTGTACTGTATCTATGGTGCACCCTCTGTTCTCCCGAATCTCCTGATCTGACACATTCTGAATCTGGACCATAACTCGTCGTGCATAGGCACGAGCAGGCAAGATGCTGGGTTTGACCAATAATCCCTCTGGCAATTTTTCATCTCCTGGTGCATCCAACATTAATATTTTGTTCAGAATCAAAAAGGCGGCACTGGTAAATACAGACCGCTCCAGATGAGGTTCGAATCAGACACAGGGAAGCTCCCTGTGTCTGATTTGAACCTCATCTCATGCGTCTGTATTTCACTGCTGCCGGCTTTTTGATTCTGGTATACTTTTTATTTGTTCAGCCGTAGTACGGTTCCTAGGTGCAGACTTGTGGTTTTTGCCTTAAAAATTTATATTCTGTTCTTTACGTTTCTCTTTAGGCAGACTTCTCCATGGATTGTGCACTGGGCATTGGGGCCAATACCAAGGAGTCAGGTTCCTTTTTCCACACTATCCCCACTGGCTCATCTGGGTCCACTTCATCGGGTCTCTGTTGCCAGTCATAACAAGCCCTTTTTACTAAGGCTGGAATTCTTAGGGCCCGTCCAGTCAGCTGCCCTTGTTTCTCATGGCAGAGTTGTGCTAGTCTCCCAAACATGTGGGCATTTGTTCCAATTAACAGGGGAACCCCATCATACAGTCCAGTGGGGGACACACTAGGGCCAGTGTCTCTACTTGCTCCTCTATGTCAGTGACAGTTGCAGGAAAAGACAACTAAAGATGGCACATTCTAGATATGGATAAGACTTGTTGCTCAGCCCCAACACATGTAGGCCTTCCAGGGGTTGTAAGGGCACATCCGATAAGTGTTTGTCATACCAGTCCTGAAACACATTGGTCATTTGCAACCCACTGTCAAGCACAGCTCGAGTAGGAATACCATTCACAGCCACATTAGTCCCCATTGAAGGGCCCACTATCTTGGAACAGTCTGGAAGGATAGTAGCAGGGGCCGGTACAGACGATTTCGCCACAAAGAAGTTGGAGTTGGGATTTCCTGAGCTTTCACTACGGTCGTTTCCAGCACCCCTCGGCCATGGTTTTGCTTTCCAGAGCTCCCCTTGAAGTCTGTATACTACCTTATCTAAGTCTTTTGGGGACCAGCATTCTTTCTTCATATGCCCCTCCTTCCCACAATTATGACAGAGTATGCTTTCTAGAGTCTGGCGTGGCCGAGGCATCACACTGGGGCTGAGGCGGGAGTACCACCAACAGAAAATCATGATTCTGGTGTGTGGTGAGCATGGAGAGACACCACAGTAATTCCCTCACTTCCACAGTCAATTCATCAATCTTTGAGCTGCTGTCAACAGGGGATGCCTGGGAGTGCACCTGCACCCCCGTAGCAGACACGCTCTGAGAGGGGTTTGGGCCCATTGTATCTCTAGAATGGGCTTGTAGGGAAACGGTAGCTCTCATTTCTTGGACCTCTCACAGTATCTCACCCCAGGGTGGAGCATCCTTGCTAGCCTCCCAATGTTCAACGTGCACTGTATTTTGCCCCTGAGCATCACTCACATGTGCATCCTCGGTCATCTGGGCAGCAGCAGCTGCAGATACAGGAGGCCCCCACCCCCACATGGCTGCCTCCTCTCAATCCTCCAAATGTCCTTCATCAGTCCGTCATAGGTAGGAGGCGCATCCAACTAAGCAGCAAGGCGTAGTTGGAGCAGCAATAATTCAGAGAACAGGGCTGACTTAAGGAGTTGGTCCAACCTATTCCAATCTTAGTTGGGGCCATGCCACCTTTCTTTAGGCATTCCTGTAGCACCACTTCGAGTCGAGGCACATACACGGATAAGGGCTCCCCTGGGTACTGCTGAGTGTTTTTGACCCTACCCCACAGGTCCTCATCCAAATCAGGACTCCCATACACATTTTCCAATGCATTCAAAAAATCTTGAGCAGTTGCTTCTGGATTACTAGCCTGTGTAGCTTGGATAGTAAGTTGGGCTGGGCCTCTGAGGCTTTCAACCACCCTTCTCCTCTTCTCTGGTTCGGGACATTGCCATTCTCAGATTTGTGGGGCAACATAGTCTATCCAAGTCTCCCAATTGTCCTCCCCCTTGGGTGTGGGGAGGGTGCCTGAAAACATCCTCAGCCGGCGATACGAGTCGTGACTAATGGCGGATACAGATATAGAGGCCAACATTGGCATGGGCACAGAAGGCAGGGCAGTAACAGGTGCTGGAGTGGGAGGGGGTGTTGGGGAAGAAACACCCCGAGGTGGCAGGAATAGTTTCTTAAAGTCCTCTATGGTTTTCCCTTTCTCCAGTAACAACTTAGCAAATTTCTCCTCAAAAGTCTCAGATAATGGTGGGAGCTCATCCTCCCCTGGGTCTTTATTGTCTTTTGTTATCACTCTCCAGGCGGTTATGACCCCTTCTGAGGCAATAGTCTGTGGCACTTTAGAGCTGTCCATGAGGTCACTACACTCTACCAAGGCTATGAAAGTTTGGGTGATCAAATCAGCTTGTCGACCCACCACCACAGGGTTTTTTAAACATTCAACTTTGGAAAGTGCTCCCTCTACAGTGTCCTTACTGGTACCCAGGGGAATATCCAGTATAAGCAGAGCATTTTGGGGGGTCGATCTCCTGCCCAGTACACCACCCCATCAACTGGTGTACAGCCATTTCTACTGGGGTAGCCATTAATCTTTAACAATAATTCATAATTTTTGGCCACTAGAAGGCACAAAATCCCAGCAGTGAGCCTCCAAGATGTAACCCCTAGGTGGCGCTACCCCAAGAGCTACTACCCCTGACTGCGCAGCTATTAGCAGGTTAAGGGGCCTGAGTTCTGAAACGGGTGCCTCCACCCGGATGTCAGGGTTGGTAGTGGTCAAACTAACCTGGGCACAGCCCTCCAGGACACTGTAACCCCCCTCTTTCCCTTCTAGTGGCCTGAGCAATATACGATAATCACTTTCACAGTACCCCTTGTACACCATACCAGTACCCACAATGTTTGCACTTACCACCAGGGCTGGTTCCTCTGGCTTGACCCTGGGGACCACCTGTAAAACAAGATTATGCACAGTAAATTGCAACAGTATTCTGGGCACAAACTGGAACCACAGTCAGGTTAAATGCAGCAAAAAAGTCAGATCTGATTTATTCAGGGGACTTGAACAAGGAAGGGGCGTAATCAGGTTGATTGGCTTAAAGGAACTTGATTGAGTCCTCAGTGAGCAGCGGCTGTAGAATGCTCGATTAGGTTTTCAACATAAAATACTTGGCTTGAGTTCTGGAATTTATTGAAGATTGCTTCATCACGGCAACAGATTTGCAGGCAGCACTGCACTACCGCCGCACGGCGTTAGAGATGAGGCCACCAACAAATGACAGATGTTGGTAGCCCTTATTAGCATAACCTTCGTAGCGGAAGTCACCCGAGGTGCGCGAGATGTCTGCCTGCAGGTCTGTTGCCATGATGGAGCGAGCGGATCTTTTCTATTAAAATTCCAGGGCACCAGGTACTAAAAAAAAAATTATTTTATGTTGAAAGCCCTAATCGGGCGTTTCTGCAGCCTTGCTGCACTGAGGGACTCAATCGGAGTTTCCCTTTAAAGGCTATATTAATCAAACAGTTACAGTATGCATGCGCTTTAAGTCCCCACACAGTCACACACTCTGGGTAGCCAGGTAGGAAAATGGTGGGCTAGCCAGGAATGTTGCAGCTAGTTGGGGCCCTGTGATGGAAGAAAGCAACATGCACAACACACACTATTTGTAATCCGGAGTCAGAGGGCTCAGCTTGTGAAAGAAAAAGCAACAAGACAACCAGATGACTAAACTTTAGATTTAGCTGTTGTTGCAGGGAGCTACCCTGATGCTTACTCACAATACCAAATACTGGACACAGGCAGGACGAAATCAAGACTGCAGGTTGTTGAGCTGGAGTGCCAGGAGAAGCAAGGCCCACACAAATCACCGAGGCGTCGTTCCTGTTCAAGGCGTTGAGCAGAGAGCTGATCCCCAGATAGGTCTCTCGTCGGCGGCTTTCTCTGTATAGCGGGTAATCTGGCTGGGCCAGTGTGGCAAGGCCCAGGCCAAGTGAAGATGAATGCGGATTCAGTCCGGTAGGGCTGGATGCAGCCTCCAGCAAGCAGAACACAGTTCAACACACAGTGGGGAACCAAATCACGACCCACTAACAGCACACAGCACATTTATATGTAAGAAATTCCACTATACCAGGCAGATTGCTATCTATCACGCCAGCAGCGAGCAGAACACAGTTCAACACACAGTGGGGAACCAAATCACAACCCACTAACAGCACACAGCATATTTACATGTAAGAAATTCCAGTATACCAGGCAGATTGCTATCCAGCCGCGATTACAGAATCTCTGCACAAACCGGGAGTTCGGAGGTGGCTAGAAATCCTGACAGGCCAATCGCATTCAGCAAATCTTCAGTCTTCTTCAGGTTAAAGCCTGGTCACAGTCCAGTGGCTTAAATAGTCCTCACAACTCAGATTCAGTCCGAATAAACTCAATTTTCCCTCTTAGGGACTGCAGGCAGACAGGCAGGCCAAAACTCAGCCCTTTCACAGTTCTCCCACGCAAAACTACACAGAACTGCTGCACAAATCACTTGAGCTGTTACTCATTTCATTTCCCAACTCAGAACTAACTGAAAACTACAAGCAGTCTTGGAATTTCTCCAAGATCCAAAAGGTTCAATTGGCTGATCTGTCTGTCAGTCACAACAAGGGCTCCCCCGTCAGGTTCATTTAGGCGCCAAAATGCAAAAACTATAATTCCTACAAGTTTTGACCCCACCAAGCCCATGTAGACAGGCTCCATTTTAGAGTCCCAACAGTACTGATTGGCCCATTCTGACAGTCATGGGCCAAGTTGGTGGAGAAAAATAGAACAGTCCTTGCTACAAAGAAAACAGGTTACAACAAACTGCAATATTATTATCACTCTACTAGATATTCAGCAAATAAGCACATCTTATAACAGAGCTCCCTCTGCTCAAATAGCGATGGCAGAACGGAGCAATTATCTGGCAGCCCGGGCGGGGCTCGAGCATAGAAACACTCAGCCCCCTCCCAGATTAATTATAACTGCAATCCAGGCAGCTCTTAAAGAGACAGTACATAGAGGCTATACAGGTACTCTCTGGCAATACATTTAAACTGTTAAAACACAGAACACCAGCCTGGCAGTGAGCATTTAGGCAAGCTCAAGGAAGACTTTTCGGGAACCCCCATTTGTAGGGGGGGTTACACCTATCTTCCTCGCTGAGTGTCCTCTTAAATTTTCTGAAAGCCCTCCTCCTTTCCCTCACTGCCCCCACAACCACCTTTGTAAACCAAAGTGGTCTTCTCCCCCTTTTGCTCTTCCTAACCTTTTTTATGCACATTTCCGCAGCTTTCAGTACCCCTCCCTTGATAGCCTGCCATAACTCCTCCACTGCCCTTATATTCTCTGTACCCTCCATTGTCTCCCTTACTATCCTTCTGATCTTGTCAAAGTCTGTACGTCTGAAGTCCATGACTGTAATACCAGTTTTACTAGTCTCCCTCCCTGCCCCTGAACGTTACCGTGCTGTGGTCACTGTTGCCCAAGGCTTCTCCCACCTGCACCTCCTCCACACTCTCCCCGTTTGTCAGGTCCACATGCAGCAAGTTGTTGTCCCGTGTCGGCTCCCTGACTGGCTATTGAAGGAATACCCCCTGAAGCGCAGCTAGTATCTCCCTGCTCCTTAACGTTGCTGCATCCTGGATTTCCCAGTCTACATCTGGGCGGTTTAGGTCCCCTACCAGGAGTAGCTCTCCTTTTAGGGCCAGCCTTGTGACTGCCTAAATTAACTGTTGATCACCCTCCTCCTCTTGCATAGGTGGCCTGTATACCACCCTCAGTTGTAAGGATTCTCCCGTCCTCCTGCCTAGCGTTTCCCACAGTAGTGCAGTCTCCCTGTCCTCCTCCCCTTGCGTAGGTGGCCAGTATACCGCCCCAGTCGCAAGGATTCTCCTGCGTCCTGCCTACCTAACTGGGTGCTCCAATCTCTAAAGAGGAAGTCTTACAAGTGATTAAGGAATTAAAGACAGGTAAACCCCAGGCCCTGAAGGTTACAGTGCCGGATTCTTTAAACAATTTAAAGGGGTGTTGGCACCCATGCTGGCAAAGGAGTAGAATTCCTGCATGCAGGAGAGGAAAATTCCACAATCTTGGATGGAAACAATAATTATGGTCATCCCTAAACTGGGGAAAAAGAACTACATTTGTGGGGCCTTTAGACCCATCTCACTTCTTAATCAAGATCTTAACAAAAATTCTTGCCAAGAGACTACAACATTACATCACCTATTCAGTTCATCCAGACCAAGCTGGCTTCATGCTGTACAGGCATTTATCAGATAACATTCGCAAACTATTAAACATTTTCATTCATAAACCCTCTACCACAAAGCCCTGGTTGGCAATATTTTTTAGATGCGGAAAAGGCGCTTGACCGCCTTAATTGGTCCTGCTAGATCATGTGGGCCTGGGAGGTAATTTTTTTAAAATAGGTCTCACTGTTTTATGAACACCCTAAAGCCAGATGCTGTCAGAGTTCTTTGCCATAGAGCGAGGCATCCAACAGGGGTGTCCCCTGCAACCCCTGCTCTTTGCCTTGAGCATAGAGCCTTTGGCTGCTGCTATTAGGGGAGCCCAGGAAATTCAGGGAATCACGATACAGCAAACTACTAATAAAGTTTCACTTTATGCTGACGATACTTTGATGTACCCGGAGGTCCTCTTTCCCACCACTCGTGCAATTGCTTAATTTTTACGGGGAAATCTCGGGCTTTAAAATCAATAATGACAAATCAGAAGTGTTACTGATCAATGGTTCAGTTTCCTCACAGAGGAAAACAAATGTGCCTTTTAAATGGGTTAAAGACAAGGTATTTGGGGATACAGATCCCTGTCCATGTATCAACACTATCACTAAAATTATGATACCATAAAGCAACAGATGTATGCAGATTTGCATAGACGGAACACTCTCCCACTTACTTTTTCTATTAGACTGGAAACAATTAAAATGAATATTCTACCAAGGTTTCTGTTTTTGTTTTCGACACTGCTGCCGCCTGTTCCCTTCCAGGATTGGAAGGACTTGAGGAAACAACTGTCAGATTTCATCTGGGCGGGGAAGAAACCAAGAATTCCCTGGACACTTCTCACAGAGCCTAAAGATAATGGGGGTTAGGGACTTCCTAATTTGCCTAAATATTATAAAGCTGCACAGTTGCTTTCCTTAGTCAAAATGTTGCCATTTAAGGGTGGGGGTTGCCCTGCTTTGGAGGGGTCTGCTCACTTATCTCTCCCTATTCATGTTCTCCCCTGGGTGGTCCTACCAAATGACTTACACTTAATAACAAATCCATGGATTAAGCATATCCCGTCTGTCTGGCTAGATGCCAGACAATGGTGGAAAATATCCACGCCAGTATAGAGCCTACATACCATTGCAATACTTGCCCCCTTTTCCGTCCGCTCGCTGGGACAATTGTTTCAAGCAGTGGGCTCAGAAGGGGCTGGTATACTTACCACAAATGCTTTTGGGTGAGACGACCATCAAAACCTTTGCCACACTACAGCAGGAGTTCCAGCTGCCACAGTCTGACTTTTGTAAATATTACCATTGCCGGCACTACATCCTTACCAACCCAGGCCCACTGGTGATTTCACAGTCCCCACCACCTGGCGTAACACTCCTGAGGAGGATGAGTCAGGCACTAGGTAGCAAAGACTTTATTTCGTGTAGCTACAATTTAACATCCAAGGGGAATGGCTTAGTAGCCATACAGAGAATTCAAGGCAAATGGGAGGAAGAGCTGAGGTGCAAACTACCGAAAGAGTGGTGGTAGAGATGGGGAGGGGAAGACATAAAACAACAAGCTCACCTTCGTGGAGAGAATTTTGGTGGAAAACCTATTTGTGCTGTTTTTTTACCCCACTCATTTCAAAGCATTACTCCACCCATTTTTCAGATCTTTGCTGGAGGAAGTGTGGAGAAGTTGGAACACACTACCATATTTTCTGGGGTTGTTCAGAGCTGGCTAATTTCTGAGGTGAGATCGGGCAAGCAATAAGGGATATCTTTTCTTTACCAGTCTGGGGGTTTCCTCAGCAACATCAAAATACTTATATTTTAGTAGCTGCGGCTCATAAAGTAATTACCTAAAACTGACTGACAGCTGAGAAACTTTCTAACATAGATGGTTTCAAATTATACATCATATTAAAGATATGGAAGTCATAACTGCCCAGTTATGATTACAAATAGACACATTTAATGCAAGATGTCTCCCTAAGATAGCCCTACTATACAGAAATCGTGATGCCCTCCCACTCTTAGATGCATATTATTGGCAAAAATGATCACTCCCATCTTCGACTACGCTTGATGTAACCCCTAGGTGGCGCTATCCCAAGGGCTACTACCCCTGCCTGATTTGCCACTAACAGGTTGCGGGGCCTGGATCCAATGGCGGGTGCCTCCACCCAGAGGTCGGGGGTTAAGACAGTCCGATATGACTTGGTCACAGCCCGCTGGGTCACTGCAACCCCCCCTTTCTTCCCACTAGTGGCCCACACAAATCAATCACAGTACCCTTGCAATATACACTTACCCCCAGGACTAGTTCAATCAGCTTGACTCTGGGGACCCCCTGTAAAGTAAGCTGCAGTTATACAATAACCACTGTACAGTAATTCAACATAGACACACAGTTCAAACAGTGTAACTTTGCTAAACAACCAAATCTGATTTATTTAGGGGATAATAACAAGGACAGGGGGGAAATCAGGTTAATTGATTCAGTCACATTAATAATCACAGTACTGTGCACATATTTCAGAGTCCCAAATGTCACTCTTACTGGGTACCCAGGCAGTAAGAGGCTAGCCTATTTGGTGCAGCTGGTTGGGGCCCTGAGGATGGAAAATGCATGCACAATACCCACTTTGTAATCCGGAGCCGGTAGGCTCAGTTCGTGAAGAAAGAAAGGAAAAGTAATCAGATGGAACACTTGCAGTTAGATGATGGCAGGGAGCTACCCTGCTTTGTACTTACAAACTCAATGCTGGGAACTGGATGGAAGGCAGATTGTCCTGGGATTGCCAGGAGGAGCAGACCATGTGGACAAGGTCCTTGTGACTGGACCCCACTGCAGTTTAGAGCAAATGGATGTACCTGTAGTTTGGATTAAGCTGGGGTTTACTTCCAGCTTCATGCACTCTATTCACTGTACAGGGGGATTTGGAAACACGATTCCCCACAAGCACTACACACATTTATATGTAAAAGGAAAGTACTATACCAGGCAGGCTGCTTCTCTATCCCGATCACAATTACTGCACAATACCCGGGAGAACACACAGCAGATTCAGTTCCTGACAGACCGAGCGCGATTCAGCAATTTCTCCAGTCTTCTACAGGGTAGCCTGGTTTCCTCACTTCTGGTGCTTCTTTCTCCTTACAACTTTGATTCAGTCCACACTGGCACTCACAAACAGCTGTAGGCCGAACTTCAGGTCCCCACACGAGCTTCCCGTGAGAAAACTCTACAGCTCAGGAGCCCGGAGCTCCTTCCCTCTTCACAGTCACAACTCATCTGATCTTTCCAGTAGACAGAGCTGGGCATTTCCTTTGAGTTCCTCCCAGTCAGTTGGCTGGTTTTGCTGTCACTCACAGTAAACTCCTTCTGTTGGTGGAAAAAAGGCGCCAAAATCCAAACTACAATTCCCAGAAGCATTGGCCATACAGTACGTAGGTGGCTGGCTCCACAATGAGAGTCCAAGTTCTGATTTGCCAGCAGCAGGCTCCATTTCAAAGGTCCCCCCACACTGATTGGTCCAATTCAGCAGTTCAAAACTAGAATATAGGACTAGGCAAAGACAGTTCTGATTGCAAAGAAAAGCAGGTTAGACCAACTGTATTTTTGTTATTACTCCAAATGATGTCTGGCAAACAGTTATGTCTTTGAAAAGTGCTCACTTTGCCCACTTAGTGATGGCAGAAACAGAGCGATTTGGCAGCAGCTCGAGTGGGACTCAAGCAGGGAAACACACAGACCCCCATCCAAATTAATTATGTCTGCAGGCAGACAGCTGTTAAAGAGACAGTACCAGAGGCTCTAAAAGCACTCACAGATAAACAGCTTAGACATGAACACCATACAGGCTTGGAGCATTCAAGCAAGCTCCTGGAAGACTTTTGGGAACCCCCATTTGCAGGGAGGTTACACTGATATAGTGTATGGCACTGCCCCCCCTCCTCGTTATCCAGGCTCGACTCCCTCTTCTATGCTTTTTGCTGCTTTGCCCAAATTCCCCTCTCAGAACCCACCACTGCACTCTCCTTTCTTCCCTCGGAATGCCATCCATACCCCATCGTTGCTTCAGCCATTCCATCTCCTTTATATCTAAATTCTGGTTCGCCCTGCACCCCCCTTACCTGGCAGAGAGGTTAACACCAGCTGCCATTTTCCCATGCTCACTGTGCTGAAGGGACTCCTGTTCTTTCTTCCTCCCCAACCCTTCCTCATCCACTGGCAAACCGCCTTCACCTACACACTCCCCTCTTTATGAAACCAACTTCCACCTCTCCTAAGAAACCCACCCTCTCACAACTGCTTTAAATACCAAATCCGACAGCTTCCACACCCCACCTGCACCTGCTCCTAGCCACTCACAGGCCCAGCCTCATGCCAAATGTTTTTTGTGGATAGTAATCTAATCCTCGGAACTGTATGATACTAGTTGTATACAGTCCATCTGAATGTACAATACTTCGCTGTATAACTTATGCCACTGTATATTTATCTCAGGTATCAATTCTGTATTTTCTGCTTTATATCCCTTTCCCCCTTCCCTGGGTCGCACCTTGAAACGAGCCTCGGCTCAGTGTGCCTTTCCCGGTAATCAAATGTTTAAATAAATAAATAAAATATTACTATTATAGGGAGGACAGGGAAGGAACATTGGAGCAATTCTTACTAACTTGATTTAGCTTGTTCAATAAACTTCTGACACTTGTTCACTCCTGGGAACACCTTATTCACTTGTCCCCAGGATTTTCTCTTTATTTTGACAAACCACAAGAGATAACAGGCCAAGTAGTTTTTATTGAGGTTTACCGTTTCACTGTTTGATTTTATTCAGTAACATTAGTTGATTGGGAAGCAGTGACATAGGATTCTGAAGGCACATTTTGGTAATTAAATGTTAAAATATTGTGATGCTTCAAGAACAGAATTCCAAACCAAACAGTTGGACAGTAACTGTTTTTTTTTTCCCTTTTTTAACTTTATACTGACAAGGTGGTTCTTCTTTGCATTGGCTATGCCTTCAGATCGTGGATGGAAGAACACCATATGTACCCCAGAGTTATAAAGAACTTGCTTCTGTACACAGGATAAAGTTTTAGTTTATTGTTCTAGGAATTATTACCTTTGAGCCAATGGCTCTTTTACAAAGGTTCCACGTCATCAATGTACAAACAAACAAGACATGTTACATAGAATGGTCAGCAAATTATAAAGGTTTCAATAAGCCAGTATAATACAGTACATCACAGGAAAAAAACAAAACATTGGAGGAATGGTCAAGGTAGGAAAGGTAGGAGGAGATATAGGGAGGGGAGCAGACTTAGAGTAGTTAGAGGTACTCAGATGCCTTTGTCAAGAAAGGAGCAGAGGAGGAGGAGGATGAAAAACAGTAAAAACAGCCATGAGGGAAGAATCATTAGTCAAGGCAGTCACAGGAGCTAGAGGCTGAGAGGTGAGAGTAAAGCATAGATTTGAAAGCTCCTAGCGACGTGGAGGATGTAATGAGCGAGCTCAGGGCATTGTACCAGCTGGGGGCACGATAGGCAAAAGATCTGTGGCCCTGTGTAGTCCGGCATCTGGGGACCTGGAGAGGCTGGTGTTCCAATCTTCTAGTGGGACGGATGCTGGTATTTGGGCAAAGTAGGTCTTGTATACATGGCGGAGTGCGGCCCAGGATGGATTTTTTTGCCATCAAGCATGTGAGGTACCTTATGCGATTTGAGAGTTGCAACCATCCTGTTTCAGTGTAGAGCTCACATGTATGAGTACGTCTTTGCGATCCAGTGAGCAGCCGACAGGCCTTGTTTAGGGTGGTTGTGATGCGTCTTAGTGCGGTGGTAGTGGCAGAGCCATAGATAATTAAGCCACAGTCTATGATTGAGATGACAGAGCTTTGGATAGCAATCCTCAGCGCAGATTGGGTAAGGAATTGCCGGTTTCAGAACAGGATACCAATGCGCTGGTTCACCGTTTTCGCTGTGTTATCAATGTGGGTCGCTAAGGTAAGACCTTGATCAAAGGTGATTCCAAGGTATTTAAATGTTGACACTTGTTCAAGGGTATTTCCTGGGTATGTTTTGATAGTAAGTGGAATTTGTCTTTTTCTGTTTTGTGGACTGGAGAAAAGCATGGATTTAGTTTTTTTGTGATTTAGGACCAGCTTGTGATCTAGGAACCACTTTTCAACATTGGAGAAAGCAAGTTGCAGGCTCTCGAGTAAGGGTTTCGGGTCCTTATGAGAGGAGTTAAGACAGTCCGATATGACTTTGTCACAGCATCGTCAGCATAAAGGATTATTTGTTCTGGGCAGGATTTGGGGAGAGAGTTTAGGAAAAGGCTGAAAAGGAGGGGGCCTAGGATTGACCCCTGTGGAACACCTGAGAGGACCGGTTTTGAGTCTGAGAGAACTTCTGAGATTTTTACTGATTGAGAGCGTTGTGCCAGGTAACTTTTAACCCAGGCACCTGGTCCTTCTGAGAGCCCAAGACTGTGTAGTTGTGTGATAAGTAAGCCATGGTGAACAGTATCAAACGCCTTTGTTAGGTCAATGAAAACAGCTCCGGTTTGATATCCTTTGTCCAAGGCAGTGTGAATTTCTCCTGAGAATTCCAGTAGGGCGGTCGATGTACTGTGTCATTTCCTAAATCCATGTTTCTGCAAGCAGAGTATGTTATACTTATGCAGGTAGTCTGAGAGTTGGTCAGCCACAATGCGTTCGAGTGCCTTGGAGAGGGGTGGAAGTATAGATATAGGCCGATAGTTTCCTGGTAGGGACTTGTCACCACTTTTGAACACTGGTGTGACTATAGCAGACTTCCATTTGCTGGGAAATTGACTAAGGCAGAGGGAGAGATTGAAAATTTTGGTGAGTGGGTGCACCACTTCTTCCAGGGTAAGGGACAGAATTTTAAAATCAAAAGTATCACTGCTTGCTCTGGATTTAGAGATAGCCTTTTTTATATATTTGTGGACTTCATGTGCCTTAACTATTTTGAAGTGGAAAAGCGGTTGGTCAGGTGAGGCAGTAGGAGATGTTGGTTTTGGCGAGTCCGTGTTAAAGAAGACATAAAGACAGGTTTGAGTTTGGAACAGATCTTTTATATATGAACTTGGGTTATGCATGTTACCTATGTGTTGGAATGATGTTTCTCTGATAAATGAGTTATCTTAGCTCTATTTGTAAGGGATGGTGGTGTAAATGTATGCCCATCTGCTGCTACCAATAAACTTGACAAGTTCAAAAAAAATAAACAGAGTGCCCGTGATAGTTCCCTGTCAGGTGGGCAGCGTTAGGGGCATGGTATTGGGGTCCCCTCCATAATGTGCCTCCCCCCGACTGCAAAGACAGTCAGATATTTTTAAAAAAAAAGGACAGTTTCCTGTTGTTTCTTGGCTGTCTGCTCCTTGTCAGACCTCCTCACCCACCCTACCCAAGCAGGTAGCACGAGCCCAGGTTATCCACATGCTGAGACTGCTGTCTCTGCCCAACATATGTTTGTTTTTTTTTTAAATAGAGTCAGCGTGACAAAGACTGGGGGTTCAAGAACTAGAACCCCGAGTGTTGCATTTTAAAAAAGTTTATTTTTTGTTGGGCAGTTGGTTGCAAGACTGGGATGAGTGAGGACACCAGAAAGTTATTTATTTATTTTTTTTTTACTTAGTATATGCATTTTATCTTCTGGTGGCTTTTTACCATTAAGTTTTCAGCCACCCTGCCACTGCCACCGGACCAGGGATTCTCCCCCGAACGTAGTGCCCCCTGGATTACCCTCCAGGGTGGAGCCACTGGAGCGCCCCCCGGGACCACCAGATCCAGAACGGGAGGGAGGCTTTATGTTCATGTTTATCACTTTAATTTGCCTGACGTACACTGGAGCATTATGGCTGCAGCTACCATAAGAAGAAGGGCCATCCTTGACTCCCTACTCTCAGGCAGCTGGCTATAGAACCCACTGGGAACTGGGCAGTGCTGGATCTTGTTGTTACAAACAGAGACAGCATTGCAGAAGTCACAGTGGGTAGCTTCCTGAGTACAAGTGATCACTGTACAGTGTGGTTTAGCATACCTATTGGGCAGAAGAAACCCCACACTAAACCAAGGGTCCTGGACTTCAGGAGGGCAGAGTTTAAAGAAATTGGAGAAACATAGAAACATAGAAGTTGACAGCAGATAAGGACCACAGGGCCCATCCAGTCTGCCCATTTCTTTTTCTACCTTATGAATGTGCCATCTGCCTTTGCTCTGTCAATGGCCTATCTATTCATACTCATCTGTATTGCTCCCTTATTTTTATTTATTTCAATCTAGGATTAGAAAATACCTTTGAGCACAGTGGAGCTCATTTACAAAGGTTCCACGTCAATAATGGGGAAGGGGTTACAAAACAGACAGAGTATAAAGTACAATAACATGTACAGATAATATCAAATACAGCAAACAGTAGAACAGGACAATACATAACAAACATAGGTGATTGCAATTAGATACATAGTTGGCATTCTAGGACTTTATAGGCGAAAACATGGGCGGGTAATCCCATTTGGAAATTGGGAAGGGTGAGTCAGGGAATGAAGAGTAGCAACAGGACAGAGAACAAGGGGGGGATGCTGCTGGGCAGCATTGTCAAGCATGTTGAGGCGAGGCAGGAAGGGGTAGAATGGGTGGGAATGGGGCAGGCACAGAGGAGAAGGGTGACAGGAGGGAGGGATGGTGAGATGGGGAGGGAGGTGTGAGGGAGGGAGGGGAGGAAGAAAGGTGTGGAAAAGAGCCAGTCAGAGGTCATAGTGGGCGAGTTAGTGGGACAGAGTAGGAGGGTCAGGATGTGACAGGTAGGGGGGAGGGGAAGGGGGAGGGGGAGAGAGGCGATTGAGCAGGGGAGGAACGTTGCAGCCAGGGGCCTTGTCGAGGAGGCTGGGGAATGCAGGTTGCCAGATGAGGTGCAAGTCGCATGACTAATTAAAGCAGGTACACTCACTCTCCTTCAAGATGTGCAGATGCAGGAGACGCTTGAACTGGGTAAGTTGAGGTATGCTAGTCAGTCCACAGCTCAGGCCATTCATCCAGTTAGGAGCTCTGTAAGGGAAGGATCACTGGCATTGGGTGGTCCGAACCCTAGGAACATGAAAAAGTTCAGAGACAGAGGACAGGGTGTGACACGACTTTTGCGGCTTTGATAGAAGACTGGCAATGCCCATTGGCAGGGCTCCAAGCAACACTTGCTTGGCAAGTATACATGAGTGGTACTTGATGCAGTCTTGTAGTTTGAGCCACCCGGTTAGGGCGAATAGATCACAAGTATGGGTGATGTAGGCTGCACCAATGATGAGTCTATCGGCTTTGTTTAGGGCAGTATATTTGAGCGATGTAGCTGTGGCAGCTCCATATATAACCAAGCCGTAGTTAGTAACAGATAGTACTGAGCTGCGGATTGCAAGTTTAAGTGCTTCTGGGGTCAGACTTCATCTGTGTCTGTACAGCAGTCCTAGTTTAGCATTTATGTTCTTAGCAACAATATCAATGTGTGGCTCATGGGTAAGGTGGTAGTCCAGGGTTACTCCAAGGTATTTGAAGTGCTGGATTTGTTCAATGGGGGCTCCTTGGTTATTTTTAACTGTGAGGGCATGTGACTTGTGTTTATGATGGGAGCATGAGAACAGCATAAGTTTTGTTTTTTTGTAGTTTAGAACTAGCTTGTGGGATTGGAGCCATTTTTCAACTTCAAGAACCCATGTTGTAGGTTGTCTTCAACGAATTGGGATCCAGGTGACTTGCAAAGATGACAGCATCATTTGCATAAAGGAGGGTCCTTAAATGACAGGCCTTTGGTAGGTTGTTTAGGAATATATTAAACAGAAGGGGTTCAAGGATGGACCCCTGGGGTACACCTGATCTGATAGAGCGCAGTTCTGAGATGGAATTTGAAATCTTCACCCTCTGTGACCTGTTGGCAAGGTAGCTGCCGAACCATTTTAGTGCACTAGGTGAGAGACCAGTCTTTGCGAGTTGGTCAAGGAGTAGCTTGTGATTCAGGGTGTCAAAGGCCTTAGTAAGGTCAATGAACACTGCTCCTACCAGACTGCTATTGTCGATGGATTGTTGGATGAAGCAAGTGAATTCTAGCAGAGCTGTAGTCGTGCAATGCTTTTTCCTAAAGCCGTGTTGCTGTGTGCATTGCAGGGAGTACTTATCAAGATAGTCCACAAGCTGGTTGGGTACTATGCATTCCAGAACCTTTGACAGGGGAGGGAGGATGGTTATTGGTCTGTAGTTGCTAGGTTCCATGCCATCACCTGATTTGTGCACTGGTGTGATCAGCACGGATTTCCAGACTTCTGGGAACTGGGACAGAGTGAGGGATAGGTTGAGTATTTTAGTTATAGGCAGGAGAACCTCTTCTAGGGTAAGTGCAATAAGTTTGAGGTCCAGCGAGTCCCCACTCTTGTCTGGTTTTCCCCAATACTTTGGATAGCAGTTTCCTAACCTGGGTGGCAGAGACCTGTTTGAAGTAGAACGGAGGGTGATCAGACTTCTCTGCATCTGAGCACGGGGCAGCCGATGGGGGAGAATCTTCAAAGAAGTCTTTAGGAAGGACCTCTGATAGATTAGTGAAGGCAGTATTAAAAGTATTTGCAATTGAGAGAGGGTCGGTAATGGGATTGCCTTCAACATTTAACATAGTAGTCGTGTGACCTTCTGAACTTTGCCTGTGACGTCTTTTATGTTCGCCCAGAATTTCCTGCTGTCAGCCCAGGAATTTGACAGAAGCTCTTTATGGTGGTTTTGTTTTGCATGACGAATCGCCCTTGTACAGGCATTTCTGGCTGCTTTGTTTGCTTTTTTTTTTTTTTTTTTTACTATTTTTCTGGCCCTTCCATCTCAGAACTCTCTCGGGCCACTGTACTCGCCTACTCGCTCTACCGCCCGCCGTGTTCCCCTACATCTTCAATTTCATCATGGTTCCCTGGGACGGGAGGCAGCAGCCTGGGGAAACCACAGGGGCAGTGACAAGGAACCAGTGTTGGGCGTATGGCGGTGGCACTGACAGGGCTGTTGCCTATCCAAGGCGGAGGGTATTTTTCTGGATTTACGCCCTCAGCGTTGGACATGCAATGCTGCCCAGCCTGCAGCATGAGTGCTCCCACCCACGTCTGGAAAGGCGGGCTGCCAGCGTCTACCCCGCGCTGGGCCCTGACGTGCGCAGCACAGCTGGTCTCCACGGGGCCGCTGCTGTGCTGGCATCCCTGACCCTCCTGAGAGAGAAAGCAGTCCCTGGATGCTCGATCCTCTCTCCCCCCTGCTGACCCACAGCAGCCCGGGCTTGATATTCTGTGAAAATATTTTGACAGGTTGAATCGACATACCATCACCAGAGAAAGAGCATCCATCTACATTCAATCCAGACCACTCCCCCTAGGGTAGCAAATACGGAAGAGGAGACTCCCAGTGGAGGCCCATCCCCGTCCCAGACATCCTGCAGAACCCAATGCAGAGGACCAGGACCAGAAGATGAAACCACAAGATCCCAAACTTTTGTGCACTATCCAACTCCAGCCTGGCAAGCAAGAAAACGTGGAAATATTTATGAAACCAAATTGTGTGCCTCATTTTTTCAAACCATGAACAAAAAAACTGGGAAATAAACCCTATCCCCCCAACGCCCAACATCAAAAACTTTGTTCACTGCCCCAATCATGGGCCAAAGCCCATGTATTCTTTACCCCCCCTTCCACCTTGAAACCCACCCTCCCTCTTCCCTTTTGCCCCCAGAGAGTAGTCAAACTTACTCTCTTCCTAAACAAAACTATATACAAATACGCTTCCAAGAGGGAGGTTGGACATCACCTCAACTTCCAGATACCAGGGATGGGGAGCCCAATGGTGGGTTCCCATCTCCAGCTGTGGGTATGGTCCACTGAAAAGGTGGTGTGTGTCACAACCCCATTCAGCAGGTCAGGCCCTCTGCTCACACAGTGCCAACCTCTGAACGCAGTATTGTGAACAGGAACAGAAACATGGTAACCCTCCTGTCTGTTTTGTGGGTTTGAATCAACCTTTGGTCTCAAGTTCTGGAGGGATTCAAACTGTGAACCTCTTGCTAGCATACCCAATGTACAGGCTCAGATAATTCTGCTCTTCGGGGAAATGCCAGATATCTTTTGCCTACAGGCACCTAACCAGGTGTACAAAATGAACCCTTAAAAACTCTATTAAAGACCTCAGATAAACTCTTACCTTTTCCTAGTTTGGTAAACCAGTAGGCTTTTGCACAGTGTCAGCTTCAACCATATATGCTTCACTTGTCAAATAAAGAATTTCAAAGGCACACCAAGTAGTCCCTTAAAATAGAGGTTTACTTTAAAAAAGGAAAAAATATGTAAACTGTTAATACAGAACAAGATATCACAAAATCATACAATCACTTAAAAGAACAAGGTTTAAAAGTGCAAATTCCTGCCAACCATACACTTAGACTGGTCTATCTAATGTATATCTTCTAATAGTGCTGATAGATGTTTCTTGTTCAGAGTCCAAACATGTATATCTCTCTAAAGGTCAGTCACAGCATGATTAAAACACTGTCTTGAACATGCCTTCTCCATGATATCACCCAGCTCCTCCTCTGTTTATTAAAAAATATATAACCAGGATGTTTTCACTCAGGAGGTATTTTTAAATAGGTGACATAGGCAAAAACTAATTTCCCCATATGACTGTCCAATCAAGTCTGTGATTTTCCAGTATCTTCTTTAATCCATGAGCAGTTTCCTGCTTCACAGACATCAAAGAAACATTTATGACTTAGCACCTAAGTAACATAACCTGTATTCTTCCTCTAAACATCATAAAAGCTTATGATTTCCATCCTAGCAGCTGACAGCTACAATTAAGCCAGATAAACAGGAGATCCTTAATTTTTGTCTCTTCTAGCTTGTAATTATCTCCTGGCTTTTAGGTTAACACCTTGTAGTTGAAACCTGGGGGGGGGGGTCATCCCAGGAACACAGCATGTCTCAAGAGAGACATTCAATAACACATTGTTATACTACAAAAAGCATAGATTAATCAGAACCAGCTGTCCAAGTGTCACAGTGTGGACCCACAGAAGGGCCAATAAGACCCCCCCAAAGGATCACCACTGCAGAACCACGGAGGTGATCCTGGGGTGGTATCAACATGGTAGGCAATTCCTCTCGAGTGAGGAGCCCCTCCACCACTCTTGATGTCAGAATTAATTACCTTTATTGTTAAGGACGTCAACCTTTGGATAGGTCCAGATTCCTTGGGGTTCTAACCAGTCCAAAAGACCGGGCTGCATGCAGGCCACCTAGAGACACTGTTTATAGAGGGTTAATCCTGAACCCCCTAAGTATCTCGGGAGAGGGACCCCAGATGTAGAGCCCCCCATCTCATGTGGTCCCTGCATCCCAGAAGCATACATTTCTCTGTATCTGATTGAGTGAGACAACCAGAGAGAAGAACAGAACATACAGTACAAAATAGCTCCCCAACTATCCCAGCCCAACCTTAAGGGGTACCCCAAAGGAGTACCCTCCCCAAGAGCAAGAGGTGCACTCTTTGTATTTATCTTTATCTAGCCTTCCTCATCAACCCCCTTCCCTCAATGGGAGGATCACAGTGGATATCCTCCCTAAATTGGGACTCAAAGCCGCTGCCCTGCACCAAGCCCCCCCCAACCCCAGACCTCCAACCAATTGTGATTCGAGAGAAGAGGGGGTGGCCCAGGCCAAGCCACGGCCATCCCATCGAAATTGCCCCCTTGTTCCAAATGCAGATTACCTCGATCCCCCACCATGAATACTCCACAGGAAGCCTGCTGGGGTACCCAGCCCCAAGAAATAACCATGCAAACCCAAATGCGGCTCCCTGTCTCACCAATCATCTCACAGAGATACTGTAAAATTGAGGTGGGGGCCAGGAGTTTGGTAAAAAAAGTTTTGGTCCCAGGGCCCAGTACAGGGCAATAGAGTTCCCTGTGCAGAAGATACAGCTAAAGTCAAGGTGGGGGGGTCCCAATGGTGTCAGAAGCTGACCATTCGATAAGTCTACCACTCTGGGGGCATGGCCAATGGATTAGTGGCACTGTGGCCAAGGCCCCACCGATAGTCAACTGGGAGGCCCGTGGCATCCATGAACTGGGAAAAGTCAAGAGGCATCTGTTCTGAGGGGCCAGTAAAGGCCAGCTCAGGACCAGATCCAGAACAAAGAAACACATTCCCTCTGATCCGGCAATCAGTCATAGAGAGATGTATAAGAAAACCAAGACTTCCATGCTGTGTATCCGGACATCAAAGGCAGCCAAAGGAGGTAGGATCTTGGGCCTCAAGAAGGGGAGAGAATCCATAGCAGAGCAGAGCAGGCATGGCAGGAAACCCAGATGAAAATCTCCAGTCCGCAAGCCAGGATAAGCCCGCCATTGAAGGACCGGAGTGACCATTACACAATTATTTCTGTGGTAATTTTTATGTTTTAAATCAATAGGTGCTAGCCGGCCCGGTGGCACTGAGGGTTGAGGTGCTGGACGCCACACCTCGCGCTACGCCAGTGACCCGGGTTTGGGTGCGAACTTGGGTTACCGGGGGTCGGCCGGGGATCGGAGGATTGAGCATCCCTTGGACTGCTCTCCTCCTCTGGTGAGGGACTCCCATGAAGGTGCTCGCTCCTGGGGGAGGCTAGGAGGTGGTGCGACTCACGGGTAGTAGAGGAGTCGGCACGAGCAGACATCCGATGTGTGGTGCACAGGAGCATGTGCCACAGTGTCTTGGGCGTCCTTGCATGCCTGCACCGTGGGAGGAGAAAAACGGGGACAAAACACAGCTCAATCCTCTGGCGCTCTTGATGGCCTACTGCGGCGCCGCACTGGACACTCCAGGAAGCTCCCTCTGTCCTTGACCCCTTGGCCTTCTGTATTAGGGCCCGTGATGTAGCCTTAAAGAGGGAGAAGGGAGGGGGTTGTAGCTCGGGCATGGCGCCCAGTGCAGCAGTCGCCTATGGACCAGAATGGGGAACCATCGTGATCACCCCAGACCAAGGAGGTAGGCAAGACAAAGAAAGTATATAAAAAAAAATCAATAGGTGCTCACACTCGGTCACTACTGGAGTGCATCCTCTGTGACTGTGGTATGTTGAAGTAGGCGGAGAGCTTGCTGGCAGCACACATCCATCTGTGGTGAACAAAGTCAAGAAGGTACCACTGCTCTGCGTGCTGCCAACTGACTTCAAGAGACATTTTTAGTGTTTGTTTTACTGGGAATATTTGGCTGCTGCATATGACACTGAGTGCTTTCTCAGTGAGTGGGTATAGCAAGGGAAACACAGAAACATAGAATTTGATAGCAGATAAGGACCACTTGGCTCATCCCATCTGCCCACTTCTGCCTATCTACACTATCACCGCAGACCATGCCCGATCTACAGCTCCCCCCCCTTCTATTTTACTATGATTCCCTTGGGCTTATCCCAAGCATTCTTGAACCTCGCCATTGTTTTCAACCCCACCACCTCCACTGGAAGGCTGTTCCAGGAATCCACCACTCTTTGTGTAAAGAAGTACTTCCTCACATCTCTCTAGAATCTAACCCCTCCAGCTTTAAAGCATGTCCCCTTGTCCCTGAGCACCTTTTCTTCTGAAAAATACTTCCCTCCTAGGTGCTACGATGCTGGTTGGACAGAAAATCTGTTGACTGCCATTACAGCGATGCCACTATGTTTTTTTTTTTTTTTTGAATTATAATCTTTATTTCATTTTACTTACTTTTAACATTCGATTATGTCCAAGCAGTGCATATAAAGAAAACAGGAAAAGGTACTCACTGGGAATCCCACAGCAACCGCACATTAAATATTCAATATCGAACTTGTGAAAGGTTCATACCAATCTGATTAAAAACATTTGACAATGTAAGTCAGGGAATTCAAGGAGACCCAGTTCGTAGGGGATCAGCATCACTGTAGCTGATAAATCAGATATTATATTCCGGAGAGCATTGTAAGAAATTAAATGCATATCTTGTACAACAATATACAACTACTATAGTCTCTCCTATATAACCAAAATTAGGCGTGGGAAGGGGTGGGAAGGGTGGGTGGGAAGGAGGTGCCCCACTGGCTCCAGGCAGGCAGTTCTCACAGAACCGCTGGGACAGACTGGGGGAGGGAGGGAGGGGGAGGGCTATGCACAACGTCAAGTCCTTAAGCATGTAATATATAAGCCACCTGTTCCATCTATCCCTGAATTTCCCTTGTCTGTTATTTAAACTATATGTTACTTTTTCGAGCTGATAAATTTGTTTAGTGATTGTCCACCAGTCCTTCACAGTTGGGATTCTAGAGGTCAACCAGTTTTTTGTGATGGCCTTTTTCCCCACCGCCAAAAGTATGGCCAGAAGGTAGAGGGATCCTGGATCCCTGAAGGCTGCAGGGAGAATAGACAGAATAAATACTTGCAGGGTCAGTTGAATTGGCCTATCAAATATTTCCTGAAGCTGCATTTGAAGGTGAGTGAATATATGATTCCAGCTTGGGGCAGGAGTAGATTACATGTGTGAGGTGGGCCTTTCCCTCACCACACAGTCGCCTGCATGCGGAGGAATATCTGGGGGAGTAATGACTTGTAACCTCCAGTGAATTGAAATAACGGGCCAGAAATTTCCAAGAAAACTTCCGCCATTCGTGAGAGACAGACGTGCGAGCTACTTGTCTGCAGTCCTTTTCCCAGTGTTCAGTTTCTATAGGACAATCCAGCTCTTGCTGCCATTTTTGACTAAGGTCAGTTAGAGATGCTGGGTGTGATACCATCAGGGCACGGTAGAGGGCCGAGATCAGGTGTCCCTGACCTGGGGCATTAAGTAAGTGGTGCATCTTAGTGAACAGAGGAGGCCAGTGTTCAGGGTTACGCACCCCGGCCGGGAGTGACTCATAATAATGTCTTAGTTGTAAGTACCTATAATGGTGGGTGATAGGCAAGTTAAATTTTGCCTGAATTTCCTGAAAAGACCAGAGTGTTCCCGAGTTTGTAATTTGAAAGAGGTAATTCAGGCCGTATCTTGTCCACAGTCGAAAGACGTGGTCCATTCTTCTGGGGTAAAAGTCTGGGAGTACAGCAATTGGGCAGATTAGCGGCAGAAAGGCGGAGATAGAAAATTGTCTCTTAATCTGATTCCAGATTGTCAGCCTATGTTGCAGCTCTGGGGGTAGATCCACAGACTCAGCTGGGCATCCTGCCCCACGATAGAGCTTGGAAAAATACTCCAAGTCTGGGACTGCTGCCTGCTCAATGTCCGCCCAGTGTGATTCGACATTTGACAGCTGCCTTGCCATTACATGAGTAAGGTGCGCTGCTTGATAGTAGCGATATAGATTAGGAAGGGATAACCCTCCACGGTCTTTTGGGCTAGTGAGCAACTTCAGTCTGACTCTCGGCCTACGGCCGGCCCAGATGAAATTAGAGATTGCCCTCTCCCAGTCCCAAAACACAGTTCGAGGCAGGGTGATGGGGATATTATTAAAGAGATATAGTGCCCTTGGTAGAATGACCATTCTGATAAGTTCTATCTTCCTAGAGAGACTCAGCGGGAGAACTGCCCAGCTGGCTAGGTCTTCTTTAAGGCGAGTAGAAAAGGGAACATAGTTAAATTTATAGGCGTCCCTCAGGTCTCTGGCTAGATTAATCCCCAAATATTTTATCTTCCCTAAGTCCCATTTGCAAGGGAACTGCTCTCGTACAGCTGGGTTTGGGGAAAATTGAAAGGTCAGGATCTCTGTTTTTGAGATATTAACTTTGTAGCCTGAGAAATGTCCGAAGATTTCTAATATTTTGCTGATTTTAGGTAGAGATTTTGCTGGGTTCTGAATGTACAAGAGTACATCGTTTAAGTAAGCATCAGGAGCTCTTCCCCAGCCACCTCAATCCCTGAATGTCTTCGATTGTCTGACCAGCTGTGCTAGGGGCTCCATAAATAAGCTGAACAAAAGGGGGGACAGAGGGCATCCCTGTCTAGTACCCCTGTAAAGAGGGAAAGGATTTGAATGATGTCCTGTGATTCGGACGAAGGCCCTTGGGGCAGAATATATATTTGCAATTACCTGGATCAATGAATTGGGCAATCCCACAATCTCTAAGACTGAGTATAGAAATGGCCAATGCACTCTGTCGAAGGCCTTTTCTGCATCAAGGCTCACCAAGGCCGCAGGGTGATCCAAGGAATTCATCTTACGGATTATGTGGTAGGTTCTCTTTATATTATCTGTAGTTGTATGGCCACCTACAAATCCAGTCTGATCCCTGTGTACTATCTGCGGAAGCACTGTTTCCAATCTGCGGGCTATTATACCCATAAATATCTTGCTGGTATGATTCACAGAGTTGGGGGTTTTTACCAGGTTTGGGGGTAACGGAGATTGTAGCATAGGCCCAGGTGGGGGGTGGGGAATCTCCATCCAGAACCGTGTTACAGGTGCCCAGAAGTGTCGGCAAGAGCAATTCTTTGGTGGTTTTATAGAATTCTGCTCCATAGCCATCAGGTCCTGGAGCTTTCATTGTTTTAGCTTGGGCAATAGCATCAACTAGTTCCTGTCTTGTAATTGGGCTGAGTAACTGTTCCCCTTGCTCCGAAGTGAGCTTCGGAAGAGTCAGGGGCTGTAGAAATTCTTTTATTTTTTCTGGGGCTGCTTGGTATTCTGGGGTGTATAGTGTGGAATAGTACGCCGTGAAAGCTTCTGTTATATCAGAGACCTTATTCAGAGGTCTACTCCCAGCTGGGTGTCGGATCGTGGTTATGACCGTAGCTTTCTTTTGTTTCCTCATTTGATAAGCTAATAGCCTAGAGGCCCTTGGACCCACCTCATGGTATTTCTGCCGAAGGAAAGTCAAGGCAATTTCTGTCTGTTGCAATGCCAGCCTATCAAGATCCTGTTTAACCTGATTAAGCTGTGGAAGGACAGAGTTGTCCCCCTGTTTATGCGCTGTCTGTAGGAAGTGCAAGGTTTCCTCTAAGGTAGTTTTATGTTGTCTACGGGCTTTAGCCTGTAATGATGTGTATTTAATGACGTGTCCCCGAAGTACAGTTTTTATAGTGTCCCAAAGAATACCTGGGGGGTTCCAGGAACTGCATTATCCTCCAGGGTCTCTGAGATCTTGTCAGTTAAAAATTCCTTAAAGTGTTTAGACTTGTAATGGAAGGGATTTAAATGCCACATTGTGGTCTTTCTCTGTAGGCCCAATTTCCAGGAACTGGTTATGTGTGCATGATCCGACAGGGAGATATCTCCCAGCTGGACATCTAGCAATAAGTTTAGGTGTTCAATTTGGGTTAAACATAAATCAATTCTGGAGTAGGTGCGATGGACGGCTGAATAGTGCGTATAATCATTGGAATGAGGGTGCAAATATCGCCAAGTATCCATCCATCCCACTTCGGATAGAAACACAATGCCACTATGTTGACCGCAATTGCGGTCAGCATTGTGCCATCTGAAAAGTAATGTTTTTTGCATGGGGAGGCTGTGCCCCTGCACCCCCCCACTCTTTATTATTATCAAATCCAGGTTGCAGTTGACTCAGGGAGGAGGGCAACACCTGGGGAAGCCATGCTGGGGTCCTGAGCAGACTTTACAGCGATATGTCGTTGTTGTCGCTGTCAATGACATTGCTGTAATGTTTTCACTCCAGCAACAGCATACCCCCTCCTGTACCTTATTTACCCCCGTGAGGTATTTAAAAGTCTCTGTCATATCCCCCCTCTCTGTTCCAGGGTGTACATATTGAGGTCCTTTAGTCTCTCCTCACATGGCATTTGATGCAGATTCTGCACTGTTTTAACTTTCCTCCTCTGGACCGCCTCCTCTCTGTCTATGTCTTTCTAGAAATGTGGTCTCCAGAACTTGACACGGTACTCTAGGTGGGGTCTTACCAGTAATCTATACAGAGGAACACTACTGTAAGGATATGAATATTAATGACACACGGCATGACGTAATTCCTTGAGAATGTTCTATATAAATAGAAGTTGTTGTGCTATAAACCTGCTAGAATCACACTGAGAGCCAAGACTAATGCTGTACTGTGCAGTGCTGGCAAGCCCAGTAAAATGTAAGTGTAACTCTACTCACTCTTTCTCCGCGTATCATTACATGGTGTCAGTTATCACCACCAATTTTACTTGATCTGCATGGAAATCTGGCTGAAAACTGGTGTTGCTTTAAACAACAGAATGAAATTTTCTTCATAGCCAGTGGTGTTGCTGAGGAATCCCAAAGGATACAGGCCATGAATTTTCTTCATATGGCTGGTTCTATGGCCCTGGAGGTGTACAATACTTTTGAATAGGCAAAAGAGGAGGACAAGGAGAATTTATCTAAAGTAAAGCTGGCCTACTGGCATAGTGGCAGGGCATCTGCTTGCGGTGCCAACATCCCGGGTTCGTGACGGACTCAGGAGTCTGAGAGCAGGCCAGAGGGAAAAGAATCGAATGTTCTAGGCACTGCTCTCTTTCTCCCAGGGGCAGGGGGGAAGCGTGCCCTGCACTTTACGGACCTGTAGCGGAGGCTGGGTGTATCGCTGTGGCCAGTGCCATTATCTAGTGGGGGTGGGGCAGATGCTGGACATCATTGAACATCCCTGCGCCCCCTCCCGGGATCCACCTTTCACAAAACACCAGCCCCGGGCATGATGCCCTGCTCTGTCACCATCTCCACTGCCTCCGAGGTCCGCTCGGGGGGGGCCCACTCCCGTGGCCCCAACCCTTGGGGTAAGCTGGGTCTTGCCTATAGGGTTACCACCTTTTAAGAAGCCCAAAGTAGGACATTTCTTACTGAAACATGATTTTTCACAGGACAATATGTAAGCTCAACCAACACAACAGATTTTTTCTCTAAATAATCAGAATTAAGACTAAGTGTTGCAGTTTTTTAGATGTTCCCTAGTGTTTCTAATCATTTTAAGGTGTTTTAGTTAAGGTACTATAGTTTTTGCCACATTTAGAGGAAAGTCTGAAAATATTCTTTTGTACTATAATGTCAGGACATTTAGTATTGTTCATGTTTTTTCGCATGACACAGCTGCCCAAATCAGGACTATCCTGCAAAAGTAGGGACAGGTGGTAACCCTACTTGCCTACAGTATCCAAGGGGGGGCCTGCCCAGTGGCCCTGCCCAGGAGGGTCAGCCTGGGCATGGGGGGATGGCAGGTAGGCAGGTAGGGCAGGGCTGACCTCCGAATGGAGGATCGGGGGGGTAGGCTAGGCAAAAAAAAGAAGAATTTGTCTAAAGTGATGGAACAATTTCAAAGGTGCTACAACCCACACAAGAATGTGACATATAAGAGCCATTTATTCAACATTAGGAATCAAGCCCCAGGTGAATCTGTTGATGCACATGTTACTGATTTACGTTTGCGAGCAAAATCCTGTGAATTTGGCAGCCTGTGTGATACTCTCACTAGATACAGAATAGCGTGTAGTATTCATAGTGAGTAAGGGAGATGCAGACTGCTTCATGAGGTCGATCTCGATGCCTTACAGGTGGCATGCCTCAGACAACTAGTGTTGGAACCCACTCGGGAGAGAGCAATCTTAGACCTGGTACTCTCAAATGGGGACAGAGAGAGGATCTCAGATCTAGAAGTGGGTAGCCATCTGGGAACAAGTGACCACCAAAAAGTGTGGTTCATGATAAACTCAGTTGTAGAGTCAAGCCATACAAAAATGAAGGTACTGGACTTCAGGAGGGCTGATTTTGTCAAAATGGGAGAATGCCTCAGAAAAGCACTAGCAAACAGGCAAGAAGGAGGAGTGGGGCAACAATGGGTAAACATCAAAACTGCCATCACAGAGGCAGCAAGCCTTTATGTGAAGCAAATAAATCAAAACGAAAGAAAAACAAGCATTTGTCAATGCCGAATGTTGGTTGCTTTGGTCCGTTGAGCTCGCTAACTGGCCTTCTGTCAGTCACTCGTTCTGTTTGTCCCAGTGCTGCAGGCTGCTCTTTTGTACTGGGCTCCTGCCTGCGTTGGCAGCTTTTTCTACCTACAAAGAAATCTACAGCTGTCCCGACAGAGCTCCATTGAGGTGGTTCACTCCCCCTCTCTGACTCACTCATTCTGTTTCTCCTGGCGCTGCAGGCTGCTCTTTTGTACTGGGCTCCTGCCTCTGTTGATTCCTTTTTTTGCCCACACAGAAATCTGCAGCAGTCACAATAGAGCTCTGTTGAGCTCGCTCACTCCCCCTCGCTCGTTCTGTTTCTCCCACCGCTGCAGGCTGCCCTTTTGTTGTTTAAGTTGTTTAACTAAGAGTAGCACACTAAGCTGAAAACTTTTTTACAGGTGCGACCTGGGAGCACAGGGAAGTTAAGTGACTTGCTCAGGGTCACACAGTATGCAAGTGGAAGCTGTGGGATTCAAACCAGGTCTGGTCTCCAGGATGTCACCAGATTTGCAGCTCAGAGCCTTAAACCACTGCACTATACTGCCTCCCTTTTGTACTGGGCTTCTGCCTCTGTTGGCACCTTCTTTTGGCCATAAAGAAATCTGCAGCAGTTCCGACAGAGCTCTGTTGAGCTCGCTCACTCCCACTCTCTCACTCACTCATTCCGTTTCTGCTGGCGCTGCAGGCTGCCCTTTTGTACTGGGCTCCTGCCTCTGTTGGCACCTTTTTTTGGCCATAAAGAAATCTGCAGCAGTCCCGACAGAGCTCTGTTGAGCTCGCTCACTCCCACTCTCTCACTCACTCATTCCGTTTCTGCTGGCGCTGCAGGCTGCCCTTTTGTACTGGGCTCCTGCCTGCATTGCCACCTTTTTCTGCCCACAAAGAAATCCACAGCAGTCATGACAGAGCTCCATTGAGCTTGCTCACTCCCCCTCTCTCACTCGCTCATTCTGTTTCTCCAGCCGCTGCAGGCTGCCCTTTTGTACTGGGCCCCTGCGTGCATTGCTGACTTTTTCTGCCCACAAAGAAATCCACAGCAGTCCCAACAAAGATCCATTGAGCTCACTCACTCCCCCTCCCTCACTCGCTCATTCTGTGTCTCCCTGCTCTCCATTGAGCTTGCTCACTCCCTCTCTCTCACTCACTCGTTGTGTTTCTCCTGGCACTGCAGGCTGCCCTTTTGTACTGGACTCCTACCTGCATTGGCACCTTTTTCTGCCCACAAAGAAATCTGCAGCAGTCCTGACACAGCTCCATTGAGCTTGCTCACTCCTCCTCTCTCACTCACTCATTCCATTTCTGTTGGCACTGCAGGCTGGCCTTTTGTATTGGGCTGCTGCCTGCATTGCCGCCTTTTTCTGTCCACAAGGAAATCTGCAGGAGTCACGATAGAGCTCCGCTGAGCTCGCTCACTCCCCCCTCTCATTCGCTCATTGTGTTTCTCCCAGCGCTGCAGGCTGCCCTTTTATACTGGGCTCCTGCCTGTGTTGGCACCCTTTTCTGCCCACAAAGAAATCCGCAGCTGTCCCGACAGAGCTCCGTTGAGGTCGCTCACTCCCCCTCCCTCACTCGCTCATTCTGTTTCTCCTGGCGCTGCAGGCTGCCCTTTTGTACTGGGCTCCTGCCTCTGTTGGCGCCTTTATCTGCCCACAAAGAAATCTGCAGCAGTCCCCACAGAGCTTCATTGAGCTTGCTCACTCCACCTCTCTCACTCACTCATTCTGTTTCTCCCGCCCTGCAGGCTGCCCTTTTGTACTCAGCCCCTGCATGCATTGCTGACTTTTTCTGCCCACAAAGAAATCCACAGTAGTCCCAACAGAGCTCCATTGAGCTCACTCACTCCCCCTCCATCACTTGCTCGTTCTGTGTCTCCCCGCGCTGCAGGCTGCCCTTTTGTACTGGGCTCCTGCCTGCATTGGCACCTTTTCCTACCCACAAAGAAATCTGCAGCAGTACCAACAGAGCTCAGTTGAGCTCAGTCACTCCTCTCTTTCACTTGCTCGATCCTAATCTGTCCCAAACACTGATTTCCGACAGCAACTGCGGTATTCTGTGCAGGAAGCGTAAAAACACAGTTCGGGCAGGATGTGAAAAATAACAGCTGTACTGTTCATAAGATGGTGAGAAAAAATGCCAGTGTTGAAAATCTGGCGTGAAAATATTACTAATTTGCGAAGTTACAAGGGTGCATGGAAACTGCACGACGCACGCTCATAACACAGTCATTTTATGGAGTTTCATCACAAAATTTTCAACATAGGCATTTTGGGACCTCTGCTCATGAACAGTGTCACTGTGATTTTCTTTTCTTTTTTTTTTTTTAACTTCAATCTTTATTTATTAAAAGATATACAATAAATTAAGCTTTTCAAGGTAACAAACTTCATTTCAGTTGTAGATACAGTTGATATTTTGAGACTTAACATATAGCATAGATTAAGCTGTTATTAAATCTAATAAAAGTCTCTTTAGGCCCAATGAATTTCCATAAGTCCACCTTTCCTGCCTTATTTCCTTGTTTCCCAGGTGAGAATGTCTAGAGTTGTCTTATCTCCTTCTGGGATTTATCCAAATCTTTTTCCAGACAACACCACATGATTCACTAATCATTTATACCCAGGCCTTTTAGTAAAATTAGTCTAAACCTTCACTGATAGTACATCGTATAAATGTATTCTTGAATAAACAGATTGTAACCTATCGACTGGTATTACTGTATATGTTTTATCTTTCTCTGTTCAGTTACATATAAGTAACAGGTAATTAAGAACCAAAAACGTATTAACTTTATCAGCTAAAAAACTTAAAAACTTTTGACAAACTAAAAAAGACAGCCAGAAGGAAACCTTTTTTTTTTTTTATCTTAAATATATGAATCTTTTTCTTCTATCCCCGAATAGGTCTAACTGGGCACCCCCCTTAGTCCACCTCCCCTCAGTGATATTTTTATCCATTGTGCCCATGTCTATTCCTGGAGTATCTGTTCCAGGACTGGTATGCCTTCCTTCTCTTCCCAATGATGAAAGAAGGGAAGCCATCTAGTGTTATATTTATCTGTAGACAATCTTAACCTGGCTGTAAGAGCCTCCATCTCTCTAATTTGTGTGAGGTTTATATACCAGTTGCTTGTCAGTGGGGCATCTTTCTTCATCCATTTTTGTGTAAGTGCTTTCAGGGCAGCCATTAGTAGAATGTTAAACGGATGTCTTCCTGTGTATGATTTCAGTTCCTGTGGGGGCCCTTAGCACCAGATTCTCAGATTGTAAAGGGGTATTTAATGATAGGATCCTTGCTATTAAAAAAGAGATTTTTGTCCAGAATACAGTTATTTTGGAGCATTCCCAGAGGATATGATAGTGTGTACCCAAAACCCACAGGCCCTCCAGCATTTGTTTATTGTGGAGGTGGCATAATACTATGATATAGTAGGTGTTTTAAAGAACCTAATATTGATTTTCTATCTAAATTCCCTCCATGAGGGGGAGTTAGTTGTTTTTTGAATGCCTGACCACGTTTTCTGCCATGTGTGATCTTGAATCCTAAGGTTAGCCTCCATATTCCATCTATCCACCACCCTTTGTATTGCTAGTGTTCCCGTTTTCCATCAAAGTTTTATAAATCGAGGAAATATAAGATCGTGTGTCCCTTAATTTGCTTTTCTGGTGAGTGAGTTGGATAGGGTTAGCTGGATCATGAGCCAGATCCAGCCCTCCAATCATATTTGAAATATAATGTATACATTGATAACATCTATATGAGTCACTATTTGGAATGTAATATTCCAACTGGACCCGGGCAAAGGTTTCTATTGTATCTCCATCTATGAGTTGGTGAGGGTATTTAAGACCTCTAAGAGCCCATCTGAAGAAAACTGGATCTTTACTCTGACTTGGAAAACCTGGCAGATGCACCAAAGGAAGATATTTCCAAACTGGTTGGGTTATCTCCCATGATTGTCTTGCTTGAAGCCAGAGCGTTAATGTGTGTCTAGTAAGGTCATTTGGAATATTCTTTAAATCCTTCTGAAGAATTTTCCAGGGCACTAAATTAAGCGAAGCCCAACGGCACTCTCTTTCCTCTATTTCCAACCACCCATGTCCCTTTCCAGGGGTCAACATTTTCAGAACTGGTAGGAGCTGGGCTGCCAAATAGTACTTCGGATAGTCAGGGAGTCCCATACCCCTCCCCCCCCTTTTCCTCTGTCAGAATGTCCCATCTAATCCGTGGTCTCTTTCCAGCCCATATGAAATCTGACAATTTTTTTTTTTAGATCTTTCCAATCCTTCGAAGGGATAGGAAGGGGGAGGGTTGAAAAAAGAAAAAGGAATCTAGGCAAGATATTCATTTTAATTGCTTCTATTTTATTGCTAAAGGAGAGTGGGAGTAAATTCCATCTATGTAAATCTGCAAAAACCTGTTGTCTAAGAGTCCCGTAATTATGTTGATACAGTGTTTTCAGGTTTCTTGGGACCTGTATCCCCCAGGTACCTTACCTTGGTGTCTACCCATTTAAAGGGAACCAGGTTTATTAGCTTTTGATCTTTTGTACCTCCTATCAACAATGCTTCTGAGTTAGTCATGTTTATTTTAAAACCTGAGGTCTCTCCAAATTCTTTAAGCACATCTAATAATTTAGGGATCAAGACTTCAGGATTACTCAAATATATCAGGGTATCATCGACATATAGGGATACCTTATGGGTGGTCTGCTGAATGGTTATCCCCCTCAATATTTTCCCTTTGTCTGATAGCTTGTGCCAGTGGCTCCATGCTAATTGCAAAGAGCAGTGGGGACAGTGGACATCCCTGCCTTGTGCCCCTAAATAGTTTGAGAGGTTGAGATAGGGTTCCATTAACCCTAACTCTGGCCTGAGGTTACTGATATCCAAGTTTTATCCATTTTAAAAAATTGCCTCGAAAACCCATTTTCTCCAGGACCTGGAAGAGGTACTCCCAATTCCGCCTATCAAAGGCTTTTTCCGCATCTAGGAAAACTGCCATTGCAGGATGTTGAATATTCTGTTTCCCCTGCATGATGTTTAGCGGTCTTCTGATATTGTCAGCTAGGTGGCGATATGGGATAAACCCAGTTTGGTCTGGGTGAATTAATAATTCTATGTACTTTTGGAGCCGAATTGAAAGTATTTTGGTGAATATTTTTTGGACCTGATTTAGTAGAGCTATGGGCCTATATGATTTGCTCTTCGTCTTTTCTTTTCCTGGTTTGGGTAACACTGTAATTAGTGATTGTGATCAACTCTCTGGAAATCTGTCCTCCTCCAGTGCCCAATTGAAAACTTCTGTCAGAATGGGTACTAGTATCGGGCTGAGGGCTTTATAGAACTCTCCACTAAACCTATCTGGTCCTGGTGTCTTCCCTGAAGGCAAGTTTTTAATCACATTCCTTACTTCTTCCTCCATTATAAGACGGTTTAGGTCCATATTTGCTGCTTCAGGGAGTGTGGACAGAGTAATTGTCTCCAAAAAGTTCTGGATTTTATTTCGAGTATACTGCATTTCCCAATTCTCTAAATATAAAGTTTGGTAGTATTTTTGGAACTGGGAGGCTATTTCCCTAGGAGAGTCCCATCTTTTATTTGAGTCCCCGTTTCCTATAATAGAAGGAACATATCTTTCTGCTCGGGCCTTAAGAAGACGAAATGCCAATAGTTTTGAGGCTTTGCCCCCCCACCTCGTGGTATTTTTGGTTCATGAAACGCAAGTATCCCTCTACTTTCTTATTCTCAAATATTTGTAGACTTTTTCTTGCTTGTCCCAGCTCCTTTAGGAGTTTTTGGTCCCTAGGCTTAGCTTTGTGTCTCTGTTTTAAGGAATTTATTTCTTGAAGTAGCCTATTATGGGTTAGTAATGAGAGCCTCTGGGCAGAAGCAAAACTAATTATTTCCCCTCTAGTGACCGCTTTAAGTGTGTCCCACTTTAGGGAGGTTGATGAGCTGGAAGATCGATGTATTTCCCCGAAATCCTTGATCTTTTGGTTTAACCGATTCACAAAGGACTTGTTATCACTGTGATTTTCTTAATGAGTCCCGAACACTGATTTCCCACTGTGACTGCGCTATTCTGCGCCGGAAGAGTGAAAACACATTTTGGCCATGATGTGAAAAATGACAGCTGTACTGTTCATAAGGAGGTGTGTAAAAATGGCAGTGTTGAAAATTTGGAGTGAAAACATTGAAAATTGGCGAAGTTATTGAAAAATGGCAATGTTGAAAATATGGAGTGAAAATATTGCAAAGTTGTGAAGTTACGAGCGTGCATGGAACCTGTGCAATGCACGGTCATAACACACTCATTTTATGGACTAGTGTCACAAAATTTTCAACATAGGCATTTTAGGACCTCTGCTCATGAACAGTGCCACTGTGTTTTTCTTAATGTGTCCTGAACACTGATTTGCCACAGCGACCACGCTATTCTGCGCCAGAACTGTGAAAACACATTTTGGACAGGATGTGAAAAATGACAGCTGTACTGTCCATAAGGAGGTGTGTAAAAATGACAATGCTGAAAATTTGGAGTGAAAATATTGCAACTTGGCGAAGTTACAAGCGTGCGTAACAACAGTGCAACACACGCTCATAAAACAGTCATTTTGGGATTTTTCCCACCAAATTTGCAACATACACTTTTTGAGACCCTACCTCATGAATACTGACACTGTCATTTCGTTAATCAGTCTCGAAAGGGGATTCTGCGCAGTGACTGCAAAATCACCTTTTGGGGCCAAATAATGCCATGACAGTGGCAGAATTCATGCGGAGGCATCCCAAAAACCCCATGTTGAAAATTTGGTGCCAAAATTCCAAAAAATGCCTGAGATATGCATAAAAGTTGAAAAAACCTATTTATTCCATTATACAGCTTACCGGCATTTCCTCAGTTCGTGGCCGGCCTTGAAGAGTGCAGACATGTTCGCTCCACTGAAGATTGTCACGCCCGGACTCCGGAGGTAAGTATGGGATAGGGGGTGTGGGGGCAGGGTATGCAGCGGGTGGGTGCGGGTTGTGGGAGGGCAGGGAGACTGCGAGGGACTGTTTCTTTTTCAAGGTAAAAAAAAAAATTGCGGGACTTTTTTTTTTTTTTAACAGACATATAGCACACTAGGGGTGGGCTTCAGCATGCCAATGGAGTGTGCCCAGGGGCAGTTGTGCCCGGCGATTAGGAACCCCGTTGGCCTGAAGTGCGACGGCCGAAGGGATTGGGCACCCCTCAGCACTAATGTACTGGGTGTTTGGGGGCATTATGTGAACAGGGTGTGGGCTCCCCATCGGCAAATCAAAGTAGAAGGGGGACATAATGCTGATGAGGAGTGGGCTCCCCATCGGCAACTGTAACTAAGAGGAGACTGAAGCCGGCGGGGATTGGGGCCCCTGTTGGCAAAAACACTGTTGTTGGGCACATACTGCCGAGGGGATTGGGCACCCCTCGCACTGGTGGATTATTGTTTCAGGAACAGGTGGCAGGCCGCCCGCCATGTTCACAAACAATATTACAGTCGGCAAGTTCCGCCCAGCAATGACGGGTCACTCCTTCATTGCAGCGGTTCTGCTAATGCTGCAATGATGAGGCAGCCCCTGATTGCTTTGACTGAAACGTTTCAAGGTGGTGGCACGCTGGCTGAACTAGTGTCAGCAGCAGCATGCCATGGCATTGGGGAAAGCAGGCCAAGCCTTTAAAGGCTGTGGGGGAATTGGCCACAACAGTGCCATGCCTGCACAACCTGTTTCTGGCAAGCTGCCGCAATATGTTTCTTTATGGCGTAAGCAATCAACATAAAAACACTATAGTTCTCAAAGAGGTGGCGCGGAAGGTTACGGAGAAAAAGATAGCATTCAGGAAGTATAAGGAAACACAGAAGGAGCAGGACAGAGAACTGTACCAGTTAAAGCAGAAGAAAGCAGGGAAGGCAGTCAGAATAGCAAAGGCCCAAACCGAGGAAAAGATAGCCAACTCAGTTAAGAAGGAGGAATAAAACCTTTTATAGGTACATTAGGGAGCGAAGAAAGACAAAGGGAGGGATACTGAGGCTGAATAACGAGGAGGGTGGGTGGGCAGAGTGGGACAGTGAAAAAGCAGGGATACTGAACAAATACTTCTGCTCAGTATTCACAAAGGAAGAGGAGGGGGGAGGTACCTAATCCAGAACAGAAGCACTCTGGATGGGGGGGGGTGTCAAAATCAGTTCTTTCACAGAAGAAGGGGTTCTGAAAGAACTCCTAAAATTGAAGGTGGACAAAGCAATGGAGCCTGATGGGATTCACCCCCGAATTCTAAAAGAACGAAGGGGAGAACTAGTAACACCCTAGTAACATCATTGACTACCCTTTTTTAACAAATCATGGGAGGATGGTGTGGTACCTGAGGACTGGAGGAGGGTAGATGTGATTCTCTTTCACAAAAGTGGGAGCAAGACAGAGGCAGGAAACTACAGACCTATCAGTTTGACCTCAGTGGTAGGGAAAATGATGGAATCACTTCTGAGTACCTAGAGGCCAGTGGGGGCACAGGACCCAAGGTAATATGGATTCACAGTGGGAAGGTCATGTCAGACAAATCTAATAGATTTCTTTGACTGGGTGACCAAAGTAGTAGACTAGGGAGGGTCTGTGGACATGGCCTACCTAGACTTTAGCAAGGCATTTGACACAGTTCTGCACAAAAGATTAATAAACAAATCTGCCAGCCTGGGAGTGGGTCCCAGGGTGGTAGCCTGGGTAAAAAATTGGCTGGACAACAGGACACAGAAGGTAATAGTAAACGGAGTCCACAGTGAAGAAAGGGGGGTTACTAGTGGGGTACCGCAGGGTTCAGTACTGGGTCCGGTCCTTTTTAATGTCTTTATAAGTGACATTGCAGATGTAACCCCTAGGTGCCGCTATCCCAAGGGCTACTACCCCTGCCTGTTTGACTATGGACAGGTTGAGGGGTCTAGGTCCTATGGCGGGTGCCTCCACCCAGAGGTCAGGGTTTGTAGTGGTTAGACTAGCTTGGTCACAGCCCTCTGGGACACTGAGACCCCCCCTTTATTCCCTTTAGTGGCTCACACAATACACCAGAGTTACAGCCCCAATACCCCACGTATACACACTGTTCACTCATATAGATACCACTTACCCTCGAGACTGATTCTGCAGCACGTCTTTGAGAACCCCCTGTAAAGTAAGGTTAAACAACATACACAGCAAAACACAATACTGTTTCCATAAGTACCAACACCACAGACAGTATATAGTATAACAACAACAAATCTGATTTATTTAGGGGACAGTAACAAGGGGGGGGCAATCCGGTTGATCTGGTGTGGAAATATTCAAATCACAGTACTGTGCACACATACAGGGTCTGAAAAGTCACACTCTGGGTACCCAGGTTGGGGGGGAGGCTAGCCAGGTCCATTGCCCAGGGTTGGCCAGCAGGTGCAGATGGATAGGGCCCTGTAGAAGAAAATATATGCACAACACCCAATTGTAATCCGGAGCCAGAGGGCTCAGTCCATGAAACAGTGAAACAACAAGAATTAGGTGACACACTTGTGATTGAAAACAAGCTGCAGGGGAATACCCTGATTTGTACTCACAACACCCAAGCTGAGGATCGGATGGAGAATGTCCCTCTGGATTGCCAGAAGAGCAGGGCATGAGGAAAAGATCCTTGTGACTGGACCCCACTGCAGTTGATAGCAAACAGATGTAGTCCGAATTAAGCTGGGGGTTTACTTTCAGCTTCAGCACACAATTCACTGTACAGGGGATTTGAAATAGCAATTCCCCACAAGCACTATGCACATTTATATGTAAAAGGAAAGTACTATACCAGGCAGGCTGCTCCTCGATCCTGACTGCAATTACTGCAAAATACCCGGGAGCACACACAGCAGCTTCAGTTCCTGACAGGCCGAGAGCGATTCAACAATTTTTCCAGTCTTCTACAGGGTGAGCCTGGTTTCCACACTTCTAGTGCTTCTTTCTCCTCACAACTCAGATTCAGTCCAAACTGGCACTCACAAAGGCTGCAGACCGAAACTCAGGGACTCAGACGCGCTTCCCACTTGAAACTATACACCGCAGAAGCACACAGCTCCTTCTCTCTTCACTGCCACAACTGATCTGATCTTTCCAGTCACACAGCAGGGCATTTCCTTTAGCTTCACACTATTCTGTTGGCTGATTTAGCTGTCACTCACAATAAGACTCTCTCTGTTGGTAGAAAAAGGCGCCAAGGTCAAAACTACATTTCCCAGAGTCACTGCCCATACACTCCCCTTGTGGCTGGCTCAAAATTAAGAGTCCAAGTTCTGATTCGTCCACAGGCTCCATTTTAGGGAACCCTTAAACCAATTGGCCCAGCACAGCAGTTTAGGTCCAAAATGGAGTGGTAACACACACAGAGTCCCAGCTGCAAGAAAGGCAGGTTAGACAAACTGCACTTTACTTAACACTCTAACTGGTTTCAGGCAAACAGTTACATCTTTCATTTAGGCTCCCTCTGCGCTCTTAGCGACTGCAGAAACGGAGCGATTTCTCCGCAGCTCGGGCGGGATTCGAACATTAAATACACAGTCCCCCCATACAAACTAATGAAGTCTGCAAGCAGACAGCTCTTAAAGAGACAGTACGCAGAGGCTCAAATAGCACTAACTTGGAACCACATTTAAACAGCTCAGACACCGACCACCGCCCAGGCTTGGATCATTCAGGCAAGCTCCTGGAAGACTTTTGGGAACCCCCATTTGCAGGGGGGTTACACCCTTCCTGGCCTGGAAAACTTGGCGTCCGCGTCAAGTAAGTACCCCCATAAGTTTCAATACAACCATATACATTTACTTCAGTATCACATTAGGCTTATACATGTAATCATAAGTCAACATATCACCTTACCAGAAACACATTTCTGAAACTTTTCAGTACATCACTTTGTACACAGTATTATACACACATTGTACCATAACTCAGGTTATTACCTCCTGTACATGAAACCTGAAGAGAGGGGGCCCTTCCCTATCAGCTACATTGGGGCTGGATGGGGCAGGGGCACCATACCTAGAGGGCAACACATGTAATTTGGAGTTAGCACTGATATTCAGTTTGGTCAATGAGCTTGGGGACACATACACTCCTTTATGGACAACATTGAGAGGCAAGTCCACAGGCCTCCCAAGGGAATCATAACTGAGGTGCACCACAGGCTTTACAGCTCGACCAGTCTTTCTAGGGGGAACTGTTACAGTCTCTACACTCTGAGCCTCATTTTCAGCATTGTCTTCACTTGTCAGGGGAGTCTCCATTGGGGTAGAGAGGCTAGAACTTGGGGCACTTTCAGCTCCAAGAGTTATAATCTCTGAGTCCACAACACTTGTCTCACATGGAGAGCTTTCGGACACTGGCAGTGGACCAACAGGGCACTCAAAATACTCTTCTTGTTCTGGTATATCACTAGTCTGTTCCAGTCCATCATTTTCCTCCTCTGAAAGCTCAAACAGTTCAACCATACACAATGATTCCATATCATCTGACTTGATGCTTTGCACTTCACTTTCTGGGAGCTTTGGCTCCAGGGACAAAGCTGGGGGCTTAGACAGTCCAGAAGGCCCAGCTTCATCTCCAGGATTGACTAGGGGATTGACCCGAAACAATTGACTTAGTTCGTAAGAAGGGTAGTATTCAAAGCCACACTCACTTTCCTCTGACATGGACTGACAGTCATGTTCAACTGGGACTTGTGGGGGGAACTCTTTAACTCAGCTTCTGTAGGGGCAGACTTTCTTGATTTTTTTCTTAGCAGCAGCTCTAGTCACTGGTCCAGAGGGGGCATTTTCTGGGGGGCTCAGACTCAATCAAGATTTGTCCAATGGGCAGTAAATGATTTCTATGCATTGTTTTAACATCTTTTGAATTATTCTCAGGCCTTACTTTGTACACAGGCAGAACATCTAGTTTGCCCACTACAATGTGAGGGAGATGGTGCCATCTGTCAGCAATCTTATGTTTGCCATGCAGTCCCAGATTTCTTAGCAATACCTGATCTCCCTCCTGGAGTTCCTGTGCTTTCACCTTTTTATCATACCTTTCTTTGTTGGCCAGATTTCTTTTGGCAGCCATGGTTTGAGCCAGTTGGTACGCATGATTTAGCTGGGCCTTTAACTTTTGCACATGCTGTAAATAATTGTTAGCTTGAACCCCATCAGGAGAGACTCCAAAACACACATCTACCGGCAGTCGAGCTTCTCTTCCAAACATCAGGCGGTAGGGGGAGAACCCAGTTGCATCACTTTTGGTACAGTTGTAGGCATGTAACAGGGTGCTAATTTGTTGGCTCCATCTAGGCTTGTCCTTTGGGTGGAGGGTGCCTAGCATATCTAGCAAAGTGCGGTTGAAACGTTCAGGCTGTGGGTACCCTGGGGGTGGTAAGGGGTGGTTCTGGACTTTCGCACTCCCCACAGAGAAAGCATCTCTTTGATCAGACGACTCTCAAAGTCTCTCCCTTGATCAGAATGGATTCTTTGTGGAGCCCCATAGTGAACAAAATAGTTTTCTACAAGCACTTTTGCCACAGTGGATGCCTTCTGGTCCTTGGTGGGGAAAGCTTGGACATATTTCGTAAAATGGTCAGTGACCACCAGCACATTACTAATATTTCTTTGATCTGACTCCAGACTCAGAAGATCAATACAGACCAGCTCCATGGGTGCACTAGTGATGATGTTAACAAGGGGGGCAGCCCTCTAGGGCAAAGCTTTCCTCTGTAAGCAGCGACTACAAGTTCAAATTTGTTGCTCCACATCAGCCCCCATCTTAGGCTAATAGAATCTGGATCTCACCAAGTCAAGTGTTCTGTCTATACCAATGTGCCCCATGTGGTTGTGCAAGGACCTCAGTACTGAGTCTTGAAAGGCACTGGGCAGCAATAGTTGTTGTTTGTCTATTTGTCCCCCCTCTGTCTACTGTTTCTCTGTATAACAGTCTATTGATCAGTTTCAACTTAGGACCTTCCTTGTATAACAATGCAGTTCTCAAATCAGTGGAAGCGTAATTTGGGCACATCTTTCCCTGCATAGAGGGCTTCTAAAGCTGATCTGATCATGGGATCTTGGGATTGAGCCCACTGAATACTGTCATTGTCCAGCTGAAGCAGTGCACCAATGTCTATTGCAGAAAAGTGGCAATAAGCAGCAGGTATGCAATTCTCAGAGGGTCCCAAACAATCCACCATACAGTCCACTGCATCCGTGGACATTTGTTCCTCCCTGTCAAACTTCTGGCAGAGTGCTCGAATATCAGGTTCTGATAGTCTGACCCAGTCATTCCAGGAAATAGACCTCCAGGAGAGAGCATCAGCATCTATGTGGTTCAGGCCTGCTCTGTATTCAACAGCATAGTCGTATGTAGATAATGCAGAAAGCCACCTATGGCCAGTGGCATCCAACTTAGCTGAAGTCTGCACATAGGTCAAAGGATTATTGTCAGTTTTTACTAGTATCTTAGCCCCATACAAGTACTCGTGGAACTGGTCAACAATAGCCCACTTCAAAGCTAGGAACTCTAACTTATGTACAGGATAGTTCTTTTCGGATGGGGTCAGGCTTCTACTGGCAAAGGCCACTGGTCTCAGGCCATTGTCGTGCTCTTGGTACAATACAGCCCTCAAACCTTTCAGGCTAGCATCAGTGTGCAAGACATAGGGCTTCGCTGGATCTGCATAGGCAAGGACAGGAGCGTGGGTAAGTTGATATATAATCTCATGAAAAGCAGCTTCACACTCAGGTGTTCATCTGGCTCCAAATACTTCATTGGGATGGAAATACACTCTCTCAGTCTCAGGGGGAGTTGACCTCTGGTATTTTTTGTGGGTAGGAGGGTAACCTTGTGTAAGATTAAGTAAAGGACGGATCACTCTTGAATAGTCCTTGATGAAATGGCGATAGTAGCCACAGAATCCCAGGAATCTTTGCAGTTCTTTTAGATTGTGGGGCTGTGGCCAGGTGGTCAAGGCCTCAACTTTACTTGGGTAGGTCTCTATTCCCTCGGTGGATACTATGTGTCCCACATACTTTACAGAGGTTTGGAAGAACTGACATTTATTGATGGATAGTTTAAGGCCAAAGTCTTCCAGTCGGTCCAACACTTTGAATAATCTGCTCTCATGTTCCTCCAATGAGCTGCCAAACACAATAACATCATCTAGGTATACCAGGCACTCTAATAAGTTCATGTCCCCCACTGCACGCTCCATCAATCATTGAAAAGTGGCCAGGGCTCCTGAAATCCCTTGAGGCATCCTCATGAATTCATAGAAGCCAAGCGGACAGATAAAGGCTGTCTTCTCACGGTCTTCTGGGGCCATTGGGATCTGGTAGTATCCACTGTGAAGATCCAGCACAGAGAACCACTTGCTACCATTCAGGCAGTCCAAAGCATCCTGAATGCAGGGCATTGTATACTGATCAGGGATAGTCCACCGGTTTAAAGTGCGGTAATCCACGGACATCCTTACTGTCCCATTCTTTTTTCTCACTACCGCGAAGGGGGAAGCATAGCGGCTTCTGGATTCTTGTATTACACCAGCAGCTAACATCTCCTGCAGATGCCATCGCACATCATCTATGTCAGCAGGGGCCAGGTGTCGAGACCTCTCATGAAATGGCCTTTCATCATGCAGCCGTATGTGGTGTTCAGCTCCTTGCACACATCCTATGTCCCATTCCTTTAAAGAAAACACCTGGTCTCTCTGAGCAAGCTTTCTACTAATTTTCGTCTTCCATTCAGCTGGCAACGAGGAGTCCCCAAAATCAAACAAGTCGGGCATCACTCTGTCATTCTCCCCCGAACACTTGTTACTGGGTAGCACTGCAGTATCTGCACAATGCACATTAGCCAGGGTACAGCCTCTATTTACTCTAATCTCTCTAGCGGACACATTATGAACTTGAACCATTACCCTTCTGGCATAAGCATGGGCTCTGGCAGGCAAAATACTTGGCTTGACCAGCAGTCCTTCCGGCAATTTCCCATTGCCTGATGCATCCAGCATGAGGATTTTATTCTTGACATCCTTTCTGATACGGACTTCCCCCTGTAGGGTACACTGGGCATTTGGCACCAGAATCAGAGACTCAAGATCCTTCTTCCAGACAATTCCAACCGGTTCCTCTGGGACCATTTTTTCAGCATCTCTCTGTGCCTCATAGGCCTTCTTGATCAAGGCCGGGATTCTCAAAGCTCTACCAGTCCTTGACCCTTGTTTCTCATAGCACAACTGCACCAACTGTCCAAACATATGCGCATTCATCCCAATTAGTAGAGGAATCCCACCATACAGTCCAGTAGGGGGACACACTAAGTCCAGGATCTCTACTTGCTCTGCTACTCCAGCCACAGAGGTAGGGAAAGATAGCCAAACTCGAATATACCCGGAGTAGGGGTAGGCCTTCTCACTTAACCCCCATACATGCAGTCCTTCCAATGTTTGTAAGGGTACGTCTGACAAATGCTTCTGATACCAATCCTGGAACATAATTGTCACTTGGGAGCCACTGTTCAACACAGCTCTGGTGGGCACACCATTCACTTTTACTGTAGCTTCCATTGAAGGGCCCACTATTCTGGACAAGTCTGAAGAGGCAGTAGCAAGGGCCTGGGTAGATGATCTAGCCACAGAATGACGTGAGTTACTATTTTTGGGACCTTCACTGTGGTCATTTCATGCACCTCTTAACCACTGTTTTGTGCTCCAAAGCTCTCCTTGTAGCCGGCTCACCACTCTCTCTCTAAGTCTTTCCGAGACCGGCATTCCCTCTTTATGTGCCCATCCTTCCCACAGTTATGGCAAAATATGTCTGCTGAAGTTTGGAGTGACCAAGGCATCACATTGGGGGCTGCGGCATTGGTACTATCAATAGAAAACCTTGGTGCCACCTCAGCCGGTGGTGGGTTGGACATTTGGAGACATCTCTGCAGTTCCCTCACTTCCATAGTCAAGGCATCAAGTTTCAAACTGTTGTCCACATGAGGTGCCTGGTTAGGCACCCCCACCCCCATAGCAGAAACAGTCGGGCAAGTGTCATTGCCCATACTGGTAGGAGCAGCCTTCATGATGAGACTGTCTCTTACTTTCCTAATCTCCCTCAGCAGTTCACCCCATGGTGGCACACCCTTTTCCTTCTCAGAACACTCATTAACTTTCAACCTCTGCCCCTGAACTTCACTTGACGGGTCACCCTCAGTCACTTGGGTCATAGTAGCAGCAGCTATTGGTGCAAGTCCCTCTGGGGTTGCCTTTTCTCAACTCCTCGAATTTCTCTCATTAGCTCATCATAGGAGGGTGGGGATTCCAGTCGATTGGCCAGGCGTAACTGAAGCAACAGCAGTTCTGAGAAGGGGACAGACTTAAGGATCCTGTCCAGCCTGGTTCAGTCCAATTCAATTGCTGACAAACTACCCTTTCTGAGGCATTCTTGCAACAATTTTTCCAGACGAGATACATACTCAGACAACAACTCCCCTTGGTACTGTTGTGCATGTCTTACTCTCCACCACAGGTCCTCATCGGAATCTGGGCTCCCATACACATTCTCCAAGGCCTCAAGATAGTCCTGTGCAGTCGCTTCAGGGTTACTGTCCCATTTGGCACAGATGGTAGCCAGGGTGGGACCTCAGAGGCTCTCACTTACCCTCTTTCGCTTTTCTGCTTCCGAGCGTTGCCATTCTAGCACTTGAGGGGCAACACAGTCTATCCAGGTCTTCCAGTCATCCTCCCCTTGTGGGGTGGGGAGGGTGCCGGAGAAAATTTTCAACCTCCGGTAAGAGTCGTGACTATTGGCAGGTACAGACATAGGTACAAGCACTGGCACAGGAGGAGGGGCAATAACGGGTGCTGGAGGGGGAGATGGTGTTGGGGGAGGAACGTTCTCAGGTGGCAATAATAGTTTCTTTACATCCTCCACAGTTTTCCCTTTCTCCAGCAACAACTTAGCAAATTTCTCCTCAAAAGTTTCAGATAGTGGGGGAGGCTCATTCTCCCTGGGGTCTTTACTGTCTTTGGTTATCACTCTCCAGACAGTGAGGGTTTTCCCTGGGGTAATAGTCTGTGGCACTTTAGAACTCTCTACATGGTTCTTACACTCTATTAGGGCCATGAAAGTTTGGGTGAGCAGATCAGCCTGTCGCCTCGCCACCACAGGGTCTCGTAAACATTCGACCTTGGAAAGTACTCCCTCTACAGTGTCCGTACTGGTACCCAGTGGGATATCCAAGATAAGTATAACATTTTGGGGGTCGATCTCCTGCCCAGTACACCACTTCATCAACTGGTGTACAGCCACTTCTGTTGGGGTATCCATATATTTTTAACAGTAATTTGTAAATGTGGCCACTAGAGGACGCTAATCCCAGTGGTGCCTCCAAGATGTAACCCCTAGGTGGTGCTATCCCAAGGGCTACTACCCCTTCCTGTTTGACTATGGACGGGTTGAGGGGCCTAGGTCCTATGGCGGGTGCCTCCACCCAGAGGTCAGGGTTTGTAGTGGTTAGACTAGCTTTGGTCACAACCCTCTGGGACACTGAGACCCCCTTTTATTCCCTCTAGTGGCTCACACAATACACCAGAGTTACAGCCCCAATACCCCACGTATACACACTGTTCACTCATATAGATACTACTTACCCTCGAGACTGATTCTGCAGCACGTCTCTGAGAACCCCGACAAGTAAGGTTAAACAACATACACAGCAAAATACAATTCTGTTTCCATAAAAGTACCAACACCACAGACAGTATATAGTTTAACAACAACAAATCTGATTTATTTAGGGGACAGTAACAAGGAGGGGGGCAATCAGGTTGATTTGGTTTGGAAATATTCAAATCACAGTACTGTGCACACATACAGGGTCTGAAAAGTCACACTCTGGGTACCCAGGTTGGGGGGGCTAGTCAGGTCCGTTGCCCGGGGTTGGCCGGCAGGTGCAGATGGTTAGAGCCCTGTAGAAGAAAATATATGCACAACACCCAATTGTAATCCGGAGCCAGAGGGCTCAGTCCATGAAACAGTGAAACAACAAGAATTAGGTGACACACTTGTGATTGAAAACAAGCTGCAGGGGAATACCCTGATTTGTACTCAAACACCCAAGCTGAGGATCGGATGGAGAATGTCCCTCTGGATTGCCAGAAGAGCAGGGCATGAGGACAAGGTCCTTGTGACTGGACCCCACTGCAGTTGATAGCAAACGGATGTAGTCCGAATTAAGCTGGGGGTTTACTTCCAGCTTCAGCACACAATTCACTGTATAGGGGATTTGAAATAGCGATTCCCCACAAGCACTACGCACATTTATATATAAAAGGAAAGTGCTATACCAGGCAGGCTGCTCCTCGATCCCAATTGCTATTACTGCAAAATACCCAGGAGCACACACAGCAGCTTCAGTTCCTGACAGACCGAGCGCGATTCAGCAATTTCTCCAGTCTTCTACAGGGTGAGCCTGGTTTCCACACTTCTAGTGCTTCTTTCTCCTCACAACTCGGATTCAGTCCAAACTGGCACTCACAAAGGCTGCACACCGAAACTCAGGGCCTCACACGTGCTTCCCATGCGAAACTATACACCGCAGACGCACACAGCTGATCTTTCCAGTCACACAGCAGGGCATTTCCTTTAGCTCCACACTGTTATGTTGGCTGGTTCGGCTGTCACTCACAATAAGACTCCCTCTGTTGGTAGAAAAAGGCGCCAAGGTCAAAACTACATTTCCCAGAGTCACTGCCCATACAATCCCCTTGTGGCTGGCTCAGAATTAAGAGTCCAAGTTCTGATTCGTCCACAGGCCCCATTTTAGGGAATCCTTAAACCAATTGGCCCAGCACAGCAGTTTAGGTCCAAAATGGAGGGGTAACACACATAGAGTCCCAGCTGCAAGAAAGACAGGTTAGACAAACTGCATTTTACTTAACGCTCTAACCGGTTTCAGGCAAACAGTTACATCTTTCATTTAGGCTCCCTCTGCGCTCTTAGCAACTGCAGAAACAGAGCAATTTCTCCGCGAGCTCAAGTGGATTCGAGCATTAAATACACAGTCCCCCCATACAAACTAATTAAGTCTGCAAGCAGACAGCTTTTAAAGAGACAGTACGCAGAGGCTCAAATAGCACTCACTTGGAACCACATTTAAACAGCTCAGACGCCGAACACCGCCCAGACTTGGAGCATTCAGGCAAGCTCCTGGAAGACTTTTGGGAACCCCCATTTGCAGGGGGGTTACACAGACATTCTGAAAGGAAACGTATGTCTCTTTGCAGATGACACAAAGATCTGCAACAGGGTTGATACTCGAGGTGGGGTGGAAAGGACAAGAAGGGACTTGGCAAGGTTGGAGGAATGGTCAAATGCATGGCAGTTAAGATTCAACACAAAGAAGTGCAGGGTACACAATGGGGGGGTACTAACGACAACAAAAATGGAAAGGGTCCTGGGGGTAGTCATATCAGATGACCTAAAGGTGGGCAAGCAATGTGAGAAGGCAGTAAGGAGGGCTGGGGGATAGGAAGTTGTTATCCCTCTGCACAGACAGTTGGTGAGACCCCATGTGGAGTACTATGTGCAGTTCTGGAGACCCTATCTCCACAAAGACAAAGACAGAGTGGATGCAGTCCAGAGGAGTGCAACCAAAATGGTGCAGGGTCTGCACCAGAAGACATACGAAGGGAGACTAAAGGAGCTTAATATGTATACCCTAGAGGAAAGAAAGGAGAAGGGGGACATGATAGAAACTTTCAAGTACCTCAAGGGAATCAACAAAGTCCAAGAGGGTAACATCTTTCAGAAAAAGAGATGTACAAGAATAAGGGGGCACAATTTGAAGATAGAGGGGGATGGCTCAGAGGTAATGTGAGGAAGTATTGTTTCACAGAGAGGGTTGTGGATGCATGGAAAAGCTTTCCTGAGGAGGTTTTGGAGTCAAAAACAGTGGAGGAATACAAGAATGCAAGGGACAGACATAAGACAATTCTAGTTGGGGGTAGTAGGATGTAGGCTGTTGGTTAACTAGGATCTGCAGCTTATCCATTAGGTAGGGAAATGGGCAGACTAGGTGGGCCAAGCAGTCCTTATTTGCCATCAAATTCTATGTTTCAGTCTGACCTTGCTTAAAGCTATTTATGCATGTTGGGTGGCAGAGCTTAGTGAGAGACAGATCAGGAGTTCAAATGAGACCCCAGTGGAAGAAACCTCTATCTTTGCAGCTGTTTTCAGAAAAAGGGGAGAATGAGAAAGTGTGCACAAAACTAGAGAAAGTTTCCCAGCATTTTTTATTTTTTTTATTTATTTCAGTCTTTGGTAACCAGGTAAGGCCCACTAAGCACAAGTGCCTGTTTTCAGGGGCGACCTGGAAGTACTGGGCGGTTCAGTGACTTGCTCAGAGTCACACAGTATGCAAGTGGAGGTTGTGAGAATCAAACTCAGGTCTGGTCTGCTGGATGTATCAAGCTCATTCACACCTCGTTCCTCTAACCTCTAGGCTATACTGCCAGCATGAGCGCCAATACTGTGTAGCTGTAGGAAGTGTGGCAGAGAGCATGAGCCAACTAGGTGCCCTGCATTTGGACCAAAGTGCAGACTATGCAATAGGAGAAATCATTTTGCTAAAATGTGCCATATTGAAGAAGGAGCAAATGTCTATGTAATAAAAGCAGAGGCTAGTAGTGAGGGTGAGAACACATTCAGCATTGAGACCTTAACTGATAATGCTGTGGACACTGCTTGGAAAGTGGCTTTGAACATAAATGGTAAAAATGTGATTTTCAGATTGGACGCATGAGCACAGTGTAGCGTGATGCCCTTTAAAATGTATAGGGCTGTATCGAGAGATACTGCAGAACTCGAGAGCAAGGTTAATTTCTTATTCTGAGAACCAACTGAATGTGTGTGGGAAAGTCACTTTAGCCGCAAGTTTGAAAAACCAGTACCACTTCATTACTGTATGTTTCAAGTGGTGCATGCCAGTGTCACTCCAGTACTAGGACTGCCTATTTGTTTGGAAATTAGACTTGTAAAGAAAATGTTCTTAGCAGCGGCTGATCACAAAAAACAAAAGGGACACTACAGAAGAGATATTATTAAGTTTTGCTGAAGTATTTCAAGAGTTGGGCTGCCTAGAAGGAGAACAACATATTAAAATAGACACTTCAGTGAATCCTGTAATTCATCTGCCTAGGAAAATTCAAGTTTGCCTTAAAAGACAAAGTTACAGCTGAACTTGATAAAATGGAAAAGCTGGGAATTATTGAAAAGGTAGAAAGGCCCACTAACTGGGTTAATTTGATGGTTGTGATAGAGAAACCCAACAAAGTCAGAATCTGTATTGATCCAAGAGATCTGAACAAAGCAGTTAAAGGAGAACATTACCCCATGAAGACAGTGGAAGAAGTGGCTGCCAGGCTCACTGGCACCCAAGTCTTTTCTGTGTTAGATGCTGGTCATGCCTTCTGGCAAATCAAGCTTGACGAGACCAGTTCTGAATTAATGACTTTAATACACCCTTTGAGCACTACAGGTTTAAGCGAATGCCCTTTGGGATCTGATCTGCCCCTGAAGTTTTGCAAAGAAAGATATCTCAAATCTTTGAAGGTCTAGAGGGAGTTCAGACTTTTTTTTTCCAATTATTTTAACAGGTGAGACACACTAAGCTGAAAGCTCATTTACAGGTGCAACCTGGGAGCACAAGGAAGTTAAGTGACTTGCTCAGGGTCACACAGTATGCAAGTGGGGGCTGTGGGATTCAAACCCAGGTCTCCAGATTTGCAGCTCAGAGCCTTAAACCACTGCACCATACTGCCTCCTTATATGATGATATACTAATCTGGGGCTCTGACCTGCAAGAGCACAATGAGAGAGTGAGCCACCTACCGTTGAACCTGAAAAAAGTCCAAAACAGGACTTCGAGAAGTCCCCTATATTGGGCATAAACTAAGTACAGAGGAACGAGTAGCAGATCTTTAAAAAAATCAAGGCTATTGTAGACATACCATACCTACACCGCAGTGTCTAACAGAATTACAGCGGTTCATGTGGATGATTAATTACCTAGCCAAATTCATTCTGACCTTTCCGCTATTAATAGACCACTGAGAGAACTGCTAGAGAAAGAAAGGGCCTGGCATTTGGCAAAGCAAGCATGAGAAAGTGTTTCTGGAACGTAAGAGAGTTATCGCACCACTGGCCCGGTGGTGCCGAGGGTTGAGGTGCTGGAGGCCACACCTCGTGCCACGCGGGCGACCCAGGTTCGGAAACGAGCCCGGGTTGTCTTTGGCTGGGATGGTGAAGGATTGAGAGTCCCATGGACAGCTCTCCTTCCCTGGGGAGGCGGGTTTCCACCAACCGATGCACTGGCGACCTCTAGTGGTGGCTGGAGGTGCCACAGTGCATGGCCGCAAGTCTGCAGGGGAACAAAGCTGCGGTGGATGTCTTTCCGGGGTGTATGGAAGCATGCAGCAGCTGAGCTGGGCATCATTGCATGTCCCAAGCTTCGGGGGGAAACAATCAAAGTAAAATCCCCCTGTTGATGGGTGAGGTGGCCAGCGGGCATCAGGAGCCCAAGACCACACGTCCAACGTCGGCCATACCTTCACCTCTCACTGGGGATCCTGGGGCCTCTCAGTGGGGATGGGAGAGTCCGGAATCCTGAATCACAGCGGACGGTTCAGACGGGCAGTGGAGCTGCAGAGCTGAGCATTGGAACCCAAGAGATGCCCCGAAGGTAGGGAGCATAAATAGAATTGACAAAAAAAAAAAAGAGAGCTATCGCACAACCTCTGGTGTTAGCCTATTATGACCTGCACAAGTCAGTTGTTCCGTCCATTGATGCCTCGTCTGAAGGGTTGGGGGCATGCCTGCTACAAGCTGATAGACCTGCAGCATTTGTCTCTTGATCCTTTAATAAAGCTGAACGAAACTAGAGAAAATAGAGAGAGAACTAGAGAAGGAGATGTTGGCTGTATTTTTCAGCTGCACCAAGTTTCATCAATATATTTATGGGAGACAAAGGGTGGTGATGGAAACTGATCACAAGCCATTAGCGAGCCTGTTTAAGTAACCACTGTATAATGCTCCACACTGAATTCAGCGAATGATGCTCAGACTACAAAAGTATGATTTGCAAGTGACATACAAAGTTGGAAAGGAACTTCATATTGCTGACACACTCAATAGGGCAGTACATACTGACATACAGGTAACCCCTAGGTTCAGGGAGAAAATCTATTTGCTCAGCATTATGCTAGGTTTGTACCTCTGGCAGTGGTGCCCAAGTAACTCCAGACACAGGAAGTAAAAACTGAAATGTCCAAACCAGGAATAGGATTCTAGAGTGTGGCTTTTATTCACATCAACACAGGAATAACAGAGCAAAGATGGCCCCCCACAGGGCTACACTCGCTGGTAATGCAGATTACAGAGGTCAGAGCACATCTTCTTCACTACACGAAAACCCTCAGGTTCTGAACTACTCTGGGCTCACACGGCCCGAACTGGTACTCTTCTACTTTGATTCCTTGACATGTCACCCTAGCCAGTACCTGGACACCTTTCCATATAGCATGGAGTTTGATGGTGGCTCCCTAAACCACCCATGAGCACTTTGTAGCTCTAAAGGGAGAAACTATCCTTAATCCCACATCTAGGTACTTTCTGCAGACACTGGCCAAGTGCCTGGGAGAAAGCTATAGGTGTCCAAACTGAACCCATAGAGGTAAACCTGGTTACTCCAGATGGGGGTCTCCCACCTCTTGCTCCCAAATCTATACCCGGCCATTTATTTGGAACAACACCTTTCTTCAAAGTACTGGTTGTAGATGCTATCTCAAAATGTTTGTCACATTTAACATTCTACACCATAGTCAGGTGGTGTCCTGACTTAAAAAAGTTCTGTAAGTGGCTATGTCCATTCCTTAGACCCCCCACTGTTTCGGATGCTTCCAAACCATACACAAATTAAAAGCACTGTACTTGGCAAGTCTTCTCCTGACCCCACAGTAGGCAGATACTCTTACACAACTCTCTGTCTTGATGAACATAGGCTCTATATCGGAGCAGACTCACCATGGTATGTAGGTGCCCCAGGGCTTCTTTCAAAGGAAACAACAAATTGTCTGGTACTCTCAGTACAACTTCACTTTCAGGCAGCTTTTCCCTTTCCAGGCAGGGCTAGGGGATTGCCCCTGAAATGCTGGAATTCCCCCCATCCCTCCTGGGATGGGGCACTGGAACAACACTTGGAATTGTCTTTACCACTTCCTTCTGGTCTCTTCTGTGTTCCTCTCTAGGGTGAGAACACAGAACCCACTTTCTGATGTAGCTCTAAAGCAGAGCTAGGCTCTGAGGGGCTGCCAACTGCAGCACACCTCTTCCTCTGACTGCTCCCTCAAGAAAACTGACTTGAATTCCTCAACGTTCCACAGCTAACCCCTGCTGCTGCATTCCAATGTGGCTTATGCTGCTGCGAGAATTCTATGGTGATGTCATCCCTCCAGCTCAGCTGAGACTGAGGACAGAGTGAGACAGTGTGAAACCCATTTAACTGGTGTCTCACAAGCTGCCTTTCCCTGCCTGCCACTGGTTCTAGGTGGAATTCTAGTAACCCCGGGGAACAAGGGGGTTACATACATAACATACTAGATGCCAACAGAGTAGGCCTATTTGTCTATCAAGTCTGCTCATGCTTCAGCAACCTGATTGGGTACTGTAGCCCTCTATCTGTCTCCTTCCACTGTTACTCCATCCCCCAGTCCTGGCCCCCCCCCGGTAAAACCAGCCTCTGCTTGACCCCTTGCCTATACCTGTCCCATCCTTTCTTGAATCCCTCCACCATAGCTGCCTGTACCAGCTCCCCGGGCAGCGCATTCCACAGTTCCTCCACTTTCTCTCAGTGAAGTACGTCCTCCTCCTCCTTTCCCCCCCAATCCTACCACCCTCAATCTTCCAACTGTGTCCTCTGGTGATTCCACTCTTCTTCAGTCGAAAAATCCTATCTTGGCTTACCTTATTTATTCCCCTGAGGTACTTGAAGACCTCAACCATGTCCTCCCAGTCCCTCCTCTCCTCCAGCGAGAACAGGTTGAGCTTCCCTAGTCATTCCTCATATGTCATATCCCCCAGGCCCCGGATCATTCTGGTTGCTCTCCTCTGAACCCTCTCCAGGAGTTGGATGTCCCTCCTTAGGTGTAGCCTCCAGAACTGCACGCAGTATTCAAGATGTGGTCTAACCAGGCTGTTGTACAGTGGCAAAATCACCTCCCTGTTCCTTGAGGTAATCCTCCTAGCAATGCATCCCAACATCCTATTTGCCCAGACCACAGCCCTCCTGCACTGCTCTGAATTATTCATGTTAACATCCACCAAGACACTTAGGTCTCTTTCCCCTGCCGTGGCCTGCAACTCATCCACCCCCAGGGTGTACACATAGTTGGGGTTAGCACCTTGCACTTGGAGGAGTTAAATTTCAATTTCCAGGTGCAGGACCACTTATCCAGAGTATCCAGGTCCTCTTGCAGGGCCAATCTCCCCTCTTCCTCCTCCACCACCGCCCCCAGCGTGGTCTGCACAAGGCCGCACACTATTGGAAGATATTGACGATGACGGCAATGAGACTTTACAAACTCTCAGGCATAAAATCAGTTGCCTAATCGTTTCAGTGAGTGGCCTAGCTCAAAAATTTGACTCACTGACAAATCAAGTCACAAATGTGGAGACAGATGTTAATCTCCTAAAAACTGAATCAGCTGAGATATGGAAATGCTCTGAGGTGGAAATGGGAACTACAGCAGCAACTGTGAGGGAAAACACCCACCTACGATCAGGGTTGTAAATGCTAGAAAATCAAGCCAGAGCTGCCAGCCTGAGAGTAGTAGGTATGCTGGAGAAAGCTGAAGGGGATCATCTGTCCAGGGACAAGGCATGGAAACTGTACATAGCCTCCCGTGCCTCACGGGACCTACAATCTTACAAACATCTCAGGAACAAATGCATAAAGGCCATTCGGCACTCCAAAGCTTCCTACTTTAACGCACAATTCACGTGGTCCTAGAACCCACATGCATCCTTCTGGAAGCTGATCAACTCCCTACTTGACCCCCCTACTAAACAGGCATGCCAACCCTAAACAGTGACAGTAGCACCGTCTCAGATCCAGCCTCCATGGCTGAGCTCTTCAATAAGTTCTTTGTCTTCTGTGCTCGTCCTGACTCCCCCCCCCACCTCCAAGTCAGTCGAACCATCCTCCCCTACCCCCGGCTTCCTCCTTCCTCCCATCACACCCCAGGAAGTATGCAATGCACTCGCCTCCCTTAACATGTCCAAATCCAGACCCGACGGTATTCACCCCAAACTTCTCTGTATCTCTGCCTCTGCTATTGTGGCCCCCTTAACCCACATACTAAACCTTTCTCTGTCCACTGCCACTGTCCCCAAAGCCTGGAAAATGGCTCAAATCATCCCTCTGCACAAAGGCTGAAATCCCACCCTACTGGGAAATTACAGGCCTATTTCGCTCCTCCCCTTCCTTGCCAAAATCCAGGAATCCCTTATATTGTCCAAACTGTCTGACTTTCTCTCCACCAACAACTCCCTCTCACCCGTACAGTCAGGATTCAGAAAACACCATTCCACCATCACCTCCCTTCTATGCGTAACTGACTCCATCCTCTCTGCCATGGACCATGGACTCACCACAGCCGCCATTTTTATAGACCTGGCTAAAGCCTTCCACTCTGTCTCTCACCCGCTGCTACTCCACAAACTTAATTCTTTTGGTTTAGCCCAACCTACCATCGCCTGGTTCCACTCGTACTTCCATGACAGACAACAATCCGTTCAAATAGGCAACACTCTCTCTACCCCTCTCCCTATCCTATCTGGAGTCCCCCAAGGTTCTATACTCGGCCCCATCCTCTTCTCCCTCTTCATAAATGACCTTCCATCCACCTGCCTCTCCTCCAATGTTCATCTATGTGCAGATGACACTATAATCTTTGCCTCAGGCCCCTCCTATGACAGTATTCTCCCCAACCTCCAAAACAACTTCAACAGAGTCCAGTCCTGGCTCCTTGAGAACCTGCTTACCCTCAGTGATAAAAAAAACTGTCACCATGGTCTTTGGTTCCCGGCAGAAGCTTGCTACCCTCCCAGCCCCCCCCCCAGCGATCACCACCCTGGCTGGCTCATCCCTGGAGCTAGTCCCTGCTTTCAAGTACCTAGGAGTATGGCTGGACAGCCACCTCAACTACTCCTTGCAAGTCGAGGCCATCTGCACTAAACTCCGGCCCAAACTCACCATCCTCTATCGACACAAGGCCAGCTTACCCATCCCCACCCGTTGCGAGCTCATACGCAAAACTATCTTGCTCTTTATTAACTATGCCGACATAATCTACGGTACCGCCCCAACCTTCTCTCTCTCTCCAGACTAGACACCCTTCTCAACTCTTTCTGCCACTTCGCCACTGCCTCCCCACAACTTACTCACCACTGCCCACTCTACGCTACTCTCTCCATTGCCCCGCTCTCCCACAGAAGAACCATCCACAGCTCCTCCTTCATAGCAAAATATTGGCTTGACTCACTACCCCTATACCTCACCTCCCACCTTTCCCCTGCCACCTCCCTAAATTATCCTCTTCACCACAGGGACCCATGCACCTTCCACCTGTCCCACCCTCACACTCTTACCGGCCAAGCTGCCTTCTCGTACCATCTCCCCCTTCTCTGGAACAGTCTTCCCTCCAACCTTTACCTGTCCCCTTCTCGTTCCACCTTGATGCAACTCCTCAGGCTCCTCCACACCCCAGACTGCCCTAAATGCTCCAATGGTCACGGCACACAGCCGAAACCCCTCACATTCTCTACCAACATACCCTAGTCTGGGACTGCACTCCAGCCTCATTTATTTACTATGCACGTTAACTCATATTTTATTGTAAAGTATTAAATTCTTTGTATAAATGTCTGTATATACTGTATGTACTCCCCACCTTTTGTACTCTGCTTTCACCGTACACTCTGTACCCGGGTCGCACCTGGAAATGAGCCTCGGCTCAGTATGCCTTTCCTAGTCATCAAATTTTAAATAAAATAAATAAATCTGTTTCTGGTGGAATAGCTAGAACAGCAGTTGGGACAGCCGTTAATTGATAGGCAATTGCCCCACAAAAAGTATACAGATGCCCCTTGGACCATAGTGATGGTCTTAGATGGAGTTGGGACAAGGGATTTCGTTCTGTCCCTTGTCTGACAAAAACAGACACTACTTCATGACGGGCAGAAGATTTACTTGTATCCCAACTTAAGTTATGCCACTAGACATAAGAATAAATTATTTCATGGCGTTCGTGCCCTGTTAAGAGAGGCAGGAATCACACATGGAGTACTGTTCCCAGCGCACCTTCATATTGTACACAAAGGAAAGGTATTGGTTTTCTCTGACTCAGCAGAGGCCCTGAAATGGGCCCAAACGCCATGTATCAACAACATGGCGCAGGGCAGAAAATGCCCAGTCTGATCAGGAAGGACCTGATGAGGAAGACACCTAAGAGAGATCTTGGTGTTCAGGTTTGCTTATTTCCAGGACTTCACTGTCTTTTTTTGCATTATATGTTTATCTCCCCTGCAACCCCCACCTACCTCTCCTTCAGGCCAGTTGCCACAAGGACTCTCACCTCTTCTTGTCTCCACCGCCGATCCTGACCCCACATCACGGCCACCTCGGGGTAACCCGACGTAACCCTTCATCGGGTGGGTCCTCCTCCTCTTCAGGAGAAACAGCTGATGGCCCTAGGCTTTAGCCCTGGGTGCAGCTGCAGCCAGGTCGGCTGTATGGATCTCAAGGAGGCACTCAGTCTCTGGGCGTCCGTCTCATCAGTAGGAGGAGACATATTTTCTAGGTTTTTTCCTCCAGTTCTCCTACTCACTCCACAACTGAGCTTCCTGGTCTCCACGGGGGTTGCTACAGAGCGATGCAATTCCCCAACCCACCCCAGGAGAGGAGAGCAGTCCTCTGGACGCTCAATCCTACTCCCTCCCCTGCCGACCCGAGTCGGTTCCCGAACCCGGGTCACCAGTGTGGTGTGAGGTAAGGCACCAGCGCCTCGGCCCTCTGCGCCACCGGGCCGGCTTGACTTCACTGTCTTTAATAACTTTTTGGTTATTATCTTTAAGCTATATAACTTACTATGTGGGCTCAATTGGCAGAATTCTTTAATAACAAGTTAAGCAGTTCTCGGTTGATGAAACTAAAGTTAACATGATCCAGGGAAGTTTTAAAAGTTGCAATCCATCAACTGATGGAAATAGTAAATATGCAAAGCCTGGTGTGGATAGTTTATTATGGAGCAATAATCTTTATCTGTAAGATACCGAAGTTGGTATCATAATTTAGGTTAAGCATGATTCACTCACACTCTTTAGAGAGCACAGAGTTAGGTTATTGAATTTAACTGCGAGTAGACATTTTATCATGCGGTTCTTGGGCTCTAGGTCCGCAGCAGTTTTTGAATATATTGCATATAATTTTAAGTGATTACCCCCAATGATGTGTCCAATTGATGAAGTATGACATATTTCTTTACACTGCTTGTATTAAGAGGGGTGGTGCCCTCAGCGATAAGTTGATTATCCTCATGCACTTCATCAGAAGTTTTGAATGTAGGTTCATTCTTAAACCAATAAAATAAAAAGTTAAAAAATTACAGTGTCAATCAGAGACAAATAGATACCCTGTATTGCAGAAATTAAAAGAGAGTGTTGCAAGGGTGGCACTCACAGAGATCCAGAGTAGATCCTGATATCAGACAATACTGGCTATTCAGGAAAGAGATTACCACTGAGGATGGTCTGCTGTTAAAAAGTGAAAGACTTATTGTTCCTACCTCTCTGAGAAAGGAAATACTTAGAAAAATACATACTTGCCACTTAGGAATAGAAAAGTGCAAAAGGAGAGCCAGAGAAATTCTTTTTTTGGCCTGATATGAACAGTCAGATCAGTGAGCTGGTAGTCAAGTGTGGCATTTGTATTAGTTACAGGAAAGTCTAACTGAAACAACCAATGACACCTCACAAAATTTCTTTTTTTGTTTTACTTTGTATGTTTGCTCCTTCCCTGCCTTCCACGCTCCGCCCCATCAAGAGATGCCCGACCTCTGTCCTTGCTTTTTTCTGCCTGGAGCTCCTGGTGAACTCCCCCATGTAGCCTTGGCTTCCCCCTCAGGAGGGGATGAGGTGGGGGCCCATACACCCCGACATATGCATTTTGTCGGAAGTCACCAGCGAGACAGGCAGGGGGCATCTAGGGTCTGTACTGGTGCTCCATCTTCCCAGAGCGTGGTGGCCAATTTCTTTTTTTTCTGTCAGCATGACCTGCACCCTGATGTCAGTCACACCCTCCCTGCCAAAGCTGGCACTTGCTGCACTTTGGGCCTCCACCTGAGGGCAGTCAAGCACCCAGCCACATCCCCCTCCCTCCCTGGAGAAGGCGAGCGGTCCTCGGACACTCAAGCCCTCTCCCTCCGGCTAGCCCTCTGACTCCCAGGCTCATTCCCGAACTTCGGATGTTAGCATCATGGTAGCACTACCACTACGCCAGCAGGCTCGTTGAAAATTTCTTTTTTTTGAAATATAGTTTTTATTGATTTTATATTTGACAAGACACACATTATTTGTTCTACACAGATTGTTCCTAATTAATGGTTACCAAACTTTTTTATAAATAGTTGAGTCCATTCCATAATAAGCTTGTGCTACATTCAATAGATATTTTCACAGTTATGTATCAAAAAGGTGGGCTGTGTTATAAATCCTTGTGAGCTTGGCTCACTCCTCTTCCTCCTCGGTGAGAGAAATGCCCCCCTCCCCTTCAGGTGTCAAGTTTAAGGGACAAATGAGTCATCTATCTGTATAACGTGCATCACCCACTGCTGCCATTGAACTGTAAACCTGGATCATTTGTCTTGCATAGGTGCTGTTAATTGTTCCATTCAGTATATAGACCTAACTATACTTCTCCATTCTTCTACTGATAGGATTATTTTAGTCATCCACCTTCGTGTGAAGGCTTTTTTTGCTGCCAATAGGAAGATAGGGAGTAAGGTGCATCTCCAGGGCGAGCTATGGGGAGGCATAATTGAAAGAAGGACCATTTCTGCTGTCAACTCAAGTTCAACCCCTAGGCAGTCCTGAATGGTAATTTGTGAAGCACACCAAAAGGGGGTAAGCAGAGGGCACTCCCAAAAATACGGGCCAGGTCTGCTAACTTGCAATTGCATTCCACCAACAATGCCCATAGCTGGGAGACAGATATTTAGGTAAAATCTTTAGTGCTCTGAAAAGCCTGTATTGGCACTTCCACACAAATTCGTACCAGGTGTGTGAAAGAGTAATTCTGACCACTGGTACTGTGTAGGCCTGCCATTCATTGGTAGAGAACGAAAGCTGTAGGTCTGTGTTCCATTTTTTTTTTTATACTTGCCCAGCTCCTTTGGCTGTCAGAGAGGGCCTCGTACCTCCTCCTACTCCATCCTCCAGGTCCATTCATGGCTTTCCCCTCCCGGTCTCATGTTGCTCAATGGGCCGGGGATGTATGTATTTTTCCCCCATTTTTTGCCCTGGTACCCCCCGAGGACGCAGGCACAGAGCACTAGGTCCAGATGAGCGACATGCTGATGCACGCCTTTGTCAAATACCTGACAGCGTCCTTCCCACCCTTGACTATGGAGAGTCATGTGCCCTGTACTGCCCGTGCTTCCACCGGCAGGGGAGCTACAGGTGCTACATGCACCCCGGTAACCCACCCCAGGAGGAGGAGGAAGAGGAGGAGAGCATCCATTGGGACGCTCAATCCTTCTCCCACCGTCCAACCCCCAGCAGCCCGAGTCCGTTCCTGAACCCGGGTCGCTGGCATAGCGCGAAGTGTGGCGTCCAGTGCCTCAACCCTCAGAGCCACCGGGCTGGCTGTGTTCCATTTCTGTAGTATAGATTTGGTATTATCCCTTAAGGTCTCCCTCAAGATTTTGTATGTTTGGCCTATTATCTGACCTCCCAGTGCACCTTCAAGAGCATCAATTAGGCAGCTCATTAGAGGTGGCCTGGGGTAGGGAAATGTAGTCCTGTTAACCGTTTAATTTTGTATGTAAGCTCTTAGGTGTAAATAATAAATATAATCATCCTGTGGCAACTCGAATGTTGTCTGTAGTTCCAAGAAAGAGAGGATCCCTGTTTTATTTAATACTTGAAAAATGTAATGAATTCCTATCTGTCTCCATCTGTTAAAGGTAGGGTCTAGAGAGGACAGGGAAAATCTTTCGTCTTTTTTTTTTTATATCTCCTCTATGTTTATCCTCCTGCAGCCACGGTCCCAGCTTACCTCCAGCCACCGCTTCTCCTCGCCGCCGACCCCGGAGTTGTACATGCCCAGCTGGCATACGCATCTGTACCGTCGAAAGGGGCCCCTCCGATGCCCCCACGCCTGGCCAGGATCCAACCGGCACACGCCTCTGTCCAGGCATTCGCTGGCCATTGAGGCTGCAGCTATCAAGCTGCCACAGGCTTTGTGCTACCATTTTCTCTCTAGTTTTGGTCCCCTGGAGTGCGAGCATGCAATGACGTCGCAAGCGCGCCAACGTCTGCTGCACTCCACCCCTTACTGCACCACTCTAGTAGTGCCCCCGGTCATCACCAGGGGCCGCTACAGAGTGGTGGTTCCCTTGATCCCTCCCCTGGATGGGAGAGCAGTCCTTCTGGACGCTCAGTCCCATCCCTCCCCTGCTGATGCCTCGGGCTCACGTCCGAATCTGGGTCGCCAGTGTGGCACGAGGTGTGGCATCCAGCGCCTCAATCCTCAGCGCCACCGGGCCAAATCTTTCGTCTTTTGATATAAGTTGCATATAAGAAAAAGTCCCTGCAAACTCTGAATGGTTTTTAATGATATGCCAGATGTGGAGGGGTTCACCCATCAGCTTTGAGACGTTTGAGAAATGATGATCACGTCCGAATCTGGGTCGCCAGTGTGGCACGAGGTGTGGCATCCAGCGCCTCAATCCTCAGCGCCACCGGGCCAAATCTTTCGTCTTTTGATATAAGTTGCATATAAGAAAAAGTCCCTGCAAACTCTGAATGGTTTTTAATGATATGCCAGATGTGGAGGGGTTCACCCATCAGCTTTGAGACGTTTTGAAGGGAAACAGTTTTACCCCTGGAAGCAAATAATATAGGCGCTAAATCATACAGATCATTAAGACCGTATTCTATTTCTTTCCATGGCATTGAGTAAGTGGGGCAATCCACTGGAGTATAATTTTAAGAAAGCTAGCTTTAGAATACCATTCTAGGTTAGGTAAATTTACACCCCCCTGTGCCAGTGATAGCTGTAGCAGCGAATATCTAATTCTCGGGCGCTGCCCACTCCATATAAAGTTAGAAATAAATTTCTTCCATGAATTAAAGTAAAAGCGGGGTGGCCGGATTAATACATTTAGGAATATGTAAAGCAAGCGTTTAAACCAGTATGGGGGGGGGCCTCATTGAATAGCAAAAACTGAAACTCAGTAAATACTCAGTCATTTCATATAACCCATCAGGATGTAATATCTTAACAACTAATGCCAGAAGCTTAAATAAACATAAAAAACTTAAATTAGAGGTGATATTACTATTAAATAACATACATATAGCTGCTATTACAGAGACCTGGTCGGATAATACACCCGACTGGAGGACAGAAGTTCCGGGATATAAACTGTACAAATGCGACAAGGCTGACAAACCTGGAGGTGGGGTATGTTTATACATTCACAATAGTATTACATCATACTTAGTACAGCCAACTGAAGTTAATATGAAACTAGAAGCAATCTGGGTAAAAATAGTAATCCAAGGGCATTCGATGGTCTTATCAGGAAATTGTTACAGACCACCCTCTACATCTAAAGAATACAATACAGGGCTCAATGGCCCAATAGCAGCAATGCCAGACTTGGGCGATACTGTCATTCTGGGTGACGTTAATCACCCAGGCATAGACTGGGCCTATCTTACGGGTAAAACTGAGTCTGAAAAGTCCTTCTTGGAAACTTGTGTAACAAATGGACTGGATCAACTGATAGAGGAACCAACTAGACACGACAATATTTTAGATTTGATTCTCACAAATATAGAGGGTGAAATCTCTAACATAGCAGTCAAGGGCACATTGGGTAATAGTGACCAGTACATTATTCATTGTAAACTGATATGTGGGCGGTTTAAACAGCCAAAAAATATCAAAATTATGAATTATAGTAAGGTGGATTTTGATAGCATTAAACATTGTCTTAATAATATTGATTGGGATACCCTCTTTGCAAATAAAACAATAGACAGTGCTTGGACACTTTTAAAAATAATATGTATGCAATAGTTACTTAAAGTCTGTTTTTGAGTGTGGATAGGAAGGATAGGAATATAAAAAGCAGTTGCTCAATATATCTAAACTTGTGCAACAAAGGAGGTAAGGGAAATAAAGAAAATGTTTTGCACTGATAGAGGAGGGAGAGGGGAGACTTGGGGGAGTGTTTGGTATCCTGCATCTGGAAGGGTGGGGGGTCGCTGGTGGGCAACGACAGCAATGGGTAGGTGGTAGGTGCAACAACTGCGGTGCACCAATCTTTCTAAACATTGCCTGGAGTGTGGGGGATGTTTAGTGTGCAACCACATAGAAAACTTAGAAAGGAGATTGAGGGTCTGCAGGAGGAACTAAGACATGCAAGGCAGATTGGGGTGGGTTTAGCCCAATACTGGAGGAGGAAGAAGGGAGATGAGGGAGGCGATTTAAGCTAACAGTGGTGAGGAGAGGGTCAGAAGAAGGAAGCAGAGACAAAGGGCCCAGGCCAGGAAGACAAATTGCCGGGAAACCAGGTCAGGAGACAAAAGACAAATGGAAGGAGGAGATAGAGACTTGTGAGGGAGGCGAAGAAGTGGCAAAAGTCATGGAGGGAAAGGAGAGACAGGTTACTATGAAGAGAGAGAGAAGCGCATTTGTGAAGGGCCTTCAGAAAATAGTTTTGCACTGCTAGAGGAAGAAGAAGGTGGAGGAGGGAAATGATGAAATTAGAGGGTAATTGATAAATGCCTGGACCAAACTGGAGCAAGGGAAGTTCTGCTGGGAGAATTGCAACAGGGGTAAAGGGAAATAATGTGCAGGAGGAAGAAGAGGAGCTGGAAATGAGAGAGGGAGATGAATGGAAGCAAGCAGGGAGTAAGAGGGGTGGAATCTTAGTGCTGGGGGACTCAGTACTAACAGGAGTTAGGTGGGGTAGCAAGGGGGAGAGGCATAGTCGCATTTGGATGGAGGCCATGCCAGGAATGACAGTGGAAAGGGTGGGACAGTCTGTTCTGAAATATGCTAGAAGGGGTAGGGACAAGCCTCATTTAATTATACATCTTGGGACAAACGACCTGGCTGACAAGACAGTAGATATAGTCCAGAGGAGGTTTGAGGAACTAACACAATTATGTGAGGGGCAGGAAGATCAGTAACTTTTTCAGAGATACTTCCGATTGCCAAGGCAAGCACAACAAAGCTGAGAATAGAGGAATTTAACGGATGGCTAAGAACCTGGTGTTGTGCTAAAGGGTATAGGCTGTTGGGGGGTGGGGAGGGACCTGGGAGGACAGTAGTCTCTATGCCAGGACAGACTACACTTGAGTGAGGAGGAAGAAAGTATTGAAACAGAGGATGGAGGAGTACATAGAGGAAGTTGGGAATTTAAACTAGGAGTGGGGGGGGTTGGCAGTTGGGGAAGAGATATGCGGAGACCACAGGTTGGGAAACCATATGAGCTTACCCCCCCATAACAGTGACAAAGGACAAATGGCAAGTACTGTTGGTGATGCTAGGAAAGGAGGGCAGCAAGGGAGGGGGGGAAAGGGTGGAAGGCGGTTACCCTTAATGCTAGGAGCCTTGGGAGGAAAACTGCAGAGTTACAGGTTCTCATGGCAGAGGGAGAGGTGGACATTGCAGCCATCACGGAAACATGGGCCACCCAATACAATGACTGGGACCTGTCTGTACCAGGGTACAGGTTATTTCGTAGGGACAGGGTGATTGGGAAAGGGGGGTGGCACTATATGTGAAGGAAGGACTGAAGTGTGTAAGGGAGGAAGGGAAGAGGGTAGTACGGAGTCACTTTGATGCAAATCCAGGATTCCAAGAATAGATTCTTAGAATGGGAGTGGTGTACAGACCACCATCTCAGACGGAGAAGTTAGACAGGGAACTAGTGGGACAGATCAGGAGGACCTGCGAGAAGGGTAGTGTGGTGATTGTGGGGGACTTCAACATGCCAGGAGTGGACTGGAGCACCCCAACAACCAGGAACAGAAGGGAGCAGGTACTGCTGGATGCCTTCCAGGACAGCTTCCTGCTGCAAATGGTCAGTGAACCAATCAGGTTAGGGAATACCCTTGACCTTGTGCTGGCAAATGGGGACTTTGTGAGAGAACTTACAGTGGAGGAACCGCTGTCAGGGAGTGACCACCACTCAGTATGGCTCACATTGGATATGGGCAAGGAAGGAGTGGAATCTGGCACAATAGTGCTGGACTTCAGGAGGGCCGACTTTGGGAGGATGGGGAAGTGGTAAAAGGTACCTGGCCAGAATTCAATCTAGTATGGACACTAACCAGAGGTGGGAGCTCATAAAGCTGGGGATAGTGGAAGCAACCAAAACCTGCTGCAAAGCCCAGAGCAAGAAGGCTAGGGCTAAGAAACCAAGCTGGTTGAGCAAGGAGGTCATGGAAAAGATAAAGAGGAAAAGAGCTGCCTTTAGGAAGTACAAGAAAACAGGGAGGGGGGAGGACAGGGAGGAGTACTTGACAGAATCGAAGGATGTGACAAGGGCAGTAAGGGGAGCCAAAGCATCTACGGAACTCAGGCTGGCACAAGGCATTAAGAAGGGAGAGAAGGACTTCTTTAAGTACATCAGGGAGAAAAGGAGCTGTAAGACCACATAGTAAGGATTAGGAAGGAGGGGTTGGGTGGAAGCATGGTAAAGGCGGAAGCACTAAATGAGTACTTCTGCTCAGTATTTACTAAAGAGAAGAGGGGGTGACACCCAAGGTGGGAGAAATGGTAGAAGCAGGGTGGGAAGTGGTGACAAATGGGGAAATCATGGAGAGCAGAGTTCGAGAGGGTTTGAAGGCACTGAGGGTGGACAAGGCGCCAGGCCCAGATGGCATCCACCCCAGGGTACTGAAGGAGCTGGCAGAGGTCCTTGCAGGACCTTTGGCAGACCTATTTAATGCCTCACTACATTCAGGGTGTGTACCTCAGGACTGGAGGATGGCTCGTGGTGTGCCCCTCCACAAGAGTGGCCCCAAGGATGAACCGAGAAAACTACAGACCAGTGAGCCTCACATCCATCTGGGTAAGCTAATGGAGACTATCCTGAAGGAGAGGCTGGTGGCCCTCCTAGAGGCCAAAGGACTACAGGACAGCAGACAGCATGGCTTCATACGTGGCAGATCCTGCCAAACCAACCTGGTTGAGTTCTATGACTGGGTAACTAGGCAACTGGACAGGGGCCATGCAGTGGATGTCCTGTGTCTGGACTTCAGTAAGGCATTCGACTCAGTGCCACATGGAAGGCTGGGAAGGAAGTTAGTAGGCACAGGGGCGGGTGCAAAGCTGGTGAGATGGGTAGGAAACTGGCTGCAGGGAAGGCAACAGAGGGTGGTGGTGGGTGGGAGCTCTCACACCCAAGGGCAGTGACGAGCGGTGTTCCACAGGGCTCGGTGTTGGGACCAGTGTTGTTTGGGATATTCATTGCAGACATAACATTGGGACATCAAGAGCAAAGATCAGTCTGTTTGCTGATGATACCAAGGTAGGCGCGGTTGTGTGGATGACCTAGGGGGATGGCAGGGGTTGCAGGATGATCTGGCAAAGCTCGGAACCTGGTCAGACACCTGCAACTGGGCTTTAATGCCAAAAGTGCAAAGTTCTGCATTTTGGGATGAAGAACCCAAGGAGGAGTTACCAGCTAGGGGGAGTGCAGCTAGCCCAGACAGAGGAGGAGAAGGATCTGGGTGTGCTCATTACAGGGTCAATGAACAACTCGGCACAATGTAGGAAGGCAGCTGCAAAGGCCAACAAAATGCTGGGTTGTATTGCAAGGGGTATATCCTCGAGGAGGGAGGAGGTGATTCTGCCACTGTATAGGTCATTAGTTAGACCACTCCTGGAGTACTGCGTGCAGTACTGGCATCCGTATCTGAAGAGGGACATTAAGTTACTGGAGGGGGTGCAGCGCAGAGCGACAAAGATGATCAAGGGGCTGGGGGACTTATCATACGAGAGGAGGTTGAAGGAGTTGAACATGTACTCACTGGAGGAGAGGAGAGACAGGGGTGACATGATTGAAACCTTTAAATACATGAAAGGAATAAACAAGACAGGTACAGAGGGGCTGTTCAAAGTAAGGGAAGGGAGGGCCACCAGGGGCCATGATATGAGACTGGAGCGAGGAAGGTTCAGGAGGAGATGAGGAGACACTTTTTACAGAGAGGTGGTGGCTGGGTGGAATCGCTACCTGCTGAAGTGGTATGCAGTAGAACAATGGACTGCTTCAAACGAGGATGGGACAGGACAAGGAGAGGGTTAATGAAGGGGAAGGGTGGAAGGGAAGGGCAGCTGCAGAATAAGGGGTGCTAGCTGCACATTCGAGCAGACTTGATAGACCTCTAGGCCTTTATCTGCTGGCAAATTTCGTATGTTCGTATGTATGACGTTGAGAAACATTATGTTCCAGTTAAAAAGAAGTACAACAACAAAAGGCAGAGTACCACTTTGGCTTAATCAAAGAGTCAAAAAGAAGATTAAAGTAAAACATAGGGCCTATGCAAAATTTAAGAAAGATAAGACCACATTAAACAAACACAATTACCTAAAGGCACAAAAAGACTTAAAATATTCTATTAAAACAGCCAGATCCCAGTTAGAATTTAAAATTGCACATTGCAAAAATAGTAAATTATTATTCTTATGTATAAATTCGAACTGCAGAACTTCAACTAAAACAGTGGGACCTATATTAGAAGATAGTAAGGTGGTCGACAATGATAAGATAGTAGCGGACAAATTCAACAACTATTTTTGTTCAGTTTATGTATCCAGAGAGTCAAATGAATGTGTAGAGCATGGGTTCAATGAGTCAATGGAACCCTCAATCTCATGTGAAGAAGTTGCTTCTGTTCTCTCCCGAATAAACCCTCCTTCTAGTCCAGGTCCTGACAATTTAAATGTGGTCTTTCTGAAGAAATTGGGCGGTCGAACTAGCCTATCTGCTCTCTATTTTATTTAATATTTCATTGAAATGTCGGCCCGGTGGCGCCGAAGGTTGAGGCGCTGGACACCACACCTCATGCCACGATGGTGACCCGGGTTCGGGAGCAAGCTTGGGTCTCCGGGGGCTGGGCAGGGAGGAGAGGATCGAGCGTCCGACGACAGCTCTCCTCTCCTGGGGTATGGGAGGGATGTGTCTCCCTGCGCTAGTGACACTTTGCTGAGGCAGGAGTCACTGCACTCAGGGAGCGCTTGCGTAGGCAGGGGAAGTGCTGTAGGCAGATGTCCTTGCCAACGTGCGCAGGAGCGTGCACCAGCGCTGGACATCACTGCACGTCTACAGAGCTGGGAGGGGGGTAACGCACCAGAAAATGGAAAACACCAGCTCTGCGGGGTAGGTGACGGCACCTGACCCCATGTCCATCGCCGGATCCCACCCTCCCGGCCTTCCAGTTCCTTCACCCGGGCCCTCACCTGCAGCATGTCCAGAGTCTAAGTGCTCCCAAAGAGGAGGGGCGGTCCCACCCCAGAGGGGTTAAGCTGGGGGTACAAGGCTACAGGGCGGGGGGAGGCCTGGGTTGGAAGGAAGAGTACAATATGTACAAATAAATAATACTCTTTCGAGTGTAGTAGGAATGGTGAATAGTGGTGTCCCTCAGGGGTCCATTCTGGGACCAGTCCTTTTTAATATTTATATTTATGACATTGATACAAATATAAATAACTTGATCACAACATTTGCAGATGGCATCAAGCTGGGAGGTGAGGTTGATACCTTTTCCAAACATCTATTTCTAATTAGTGACCTACGTAAGCTGGAAAATTGGGCAAGAAAGAACAGCATGGTTCTAAATACTGATAAATGTACAGTATTACATATGGGGAAAAGTAATCCAAACTATTCTTACATAATCAAACAATGTTTCACAGTTCTGATAATGTAAAATATCTAGGGATCACAATTAATACTTCGTCATCTGTAGATCACTGTATGATAGTTACTAGATCTGCTAGACATATGGTCACCAGAATTAAACGCTCATTTATGAATAGATCTGAGCAACTCATCATCCCCTTGTTTAATAGTTATGTCCGTCCATTATTGGACTATGGATCGCAAGTTTGGTTACCTTATCTGACTAAGGATATTACAGGGTTTTAAATAATTGATTAGCAGTTTTTTTCTTGGGACTATACTAACTGTACAGAAAGTATTTATATAGATTTTGTAGAAGTGCTATGTTTGCTAAACATAGTGAGGCAAGAACTATGCATTTTCACAAAGATTTAACACTTTTATGAGCAAAACGCTAATCAATTTTTAGAGTTAAATAAATCCCTGTATTAAACTTATAGAGAGAGTACAAAGAACTATGACCAAATATGTACCCAGACTTAAGGAATATACTTATGAAAACAGATTGTTAGAAACAGGGCTCTTCTCATTAAAGGCAAGAAGACAGAGGAGAGACTTATTACTTTTGTTCAAAATCATACACAATCAGGAATTTATGGATGAGTGTAACATCAAATACAGTATGTCAGGAATAGTCTGAGATCACATAATAAAAATTAATTTTATGAACATACGAATATGCCAGCAGAAACAGACCACCCGGTCTATCTAAGGCTGCTCGAGTGTGCAACTAGCACCCCTAGTTTGCAGCTGCCCCAGCCCCCCTCCCATTTATCATCCCACTGCCACCCCCCACCTCCCCCTAAAGTACTACAGATGATGAAGAAGTATTAATTGTGATCCCTAGATCTTTTACATTATCAGAACTGTCAAGCATTGTTTGATTATATAAGAGTAGTTTGGATTACTTTTCTCCATATGTAATACTGTACATTTACCTAAAGTATCTACAAAAAAGAAACAGTTTTTGTACAGTAAGAGCAGTAAGGGCATGGAACAAGCTACCACAATCAGTCACAGACAATAATAGTTTAGAGTCATTTAAGAAATCTTTGAATAGCATATACCACTCGGAAGCAATTATTGGTTTAGTTACCCACTTGTGTGGAAGACATTCCAGATGGACCAAGTGTCCTCTTACGTCTAAATTATCCTAGTAATCCTAGTAAGCATACTAGGATACCTCACAAAATTTCTGAGAGGCCTTGGCAGAATGTGGGAGCTGACTTATTTGAATTTGACAGAGAAAACTATCTTGCCATGGTTGACTATTCTTCAAAATGTATTGAGCTCTTCAGATTGCAGAATACAATAGTTTTACTATATCAATATGCACACCCACTCCCCAAGTGAGGCTGTCATCAACCATATGAATTGACAGTACACAAGGCATGACATATCTGAAGTACTTATCTCTGACAATGGCCCTCAATTTCCTAACGTTGAATTTGAAGGTTTTGCAAAAACTTATGAGTGCAAACATATCACCTCATCACCTTGATAGCCCCAGAGCAATGGTATGGTGGAGAGAGAGCCATTCAGACAATAAAGAATTTGTTGAAAAAAGCTAAGGATGACTATAAAGATCCCTATTTGGTATTGCTGGACTTAGGAAACACCACTATTGAAGGGTTGGGGTCAGCCACGCAACTTCTGATGGGATGCCAAACAAGAACTTTAATTCCTATAAGAGCTGAACTTTTAAAGCCAAAATGAATAGAGACTGACATTCGAGCTGCATTAGAGAAAACCCAAAAAAAACAATAGTTTTACTATATCAATATGCACACCCACTCCCCAATCTGACTCCAGGACAACCAGTGCATCTACGCACCACTGAAAATGAATGGACCCCTATAGTAGTCCTCACACCTGCCCAGGCCCCTCGCTCATATGTGGGCGAAGCTAGTGGGAAGCAGTGCCATCGGGACCGAAGAGATATCCTGGGAGCACCAGAGCCACAGACCAGATCACCACAGAGATTGCAGGACATTTGCTCACCTATGGGAGGAGAGACAGAGGACAAGAGAGAAAATGAGCCAGCAGCGATGGAGAATGAGATGCTTTCAGAGGGAGACACAGGTATGGCAATGCAGAACCCTCCATACCCATCACAGGACCCAACACTGATGATATCAGATGAGACTTTGGCTGCTCCTCGGAGCATGTTTGCCCAGCCTAGAAGCCTGGTCAGAGTGAGACGAGTAAGCAAGTGCCGGATTCTGAAGCCTGTGAGATACAGGCAGGACTGGACCTCATAACTGGGACTTCATCTGCATAGTAGGACTACTATTTACCTTTAAAATAAATATTTTGTTTATTATGGGAACATTTATTTATTTATTGAAGTCTTGGAATTACAAAATCTTCGAGCCAGAGGCTCATTTACAAAGGCTCCACATCAATAATTTGAAATAACAGTTGGACAGACAAAATGGCATCAATTGTGCAATGACTTAATGAGAAGAAAGAGAACTCAGAATACAACAGTACAATACAAGTGCTACAAAAGTCTCATGGTTTACAGGTACAGACATTTTACAGTTTGAGTAGTAGCAGTCAGAATAAGAAACCTTATCAAGTAATCATAAGCTGAAGTGTTGAGGGAAGGGAAGGTAGTGAGGATCCAACAGGAAGGACAGTAGACGGTTGAAGCTCAAAGGGGAGGTGAAACAGAGGGTGGGAGGGAGGAAAAGGGAGTAGGATATGAGATGTATATCAGGGGGCGACTATGCAGAGGTTGTGGGGTAAGGTGGTGTAAAGCGGAGTAGAGAATAGGGGGGAATTAAAAGGGAGGGATGGGAATTAGGTAGCCAGCTGAAGGGGGTGTTGAAGAAGGAGAAAAGGAGGGCAGTGGGAGAAAGGATGGAGCTAGGTGGGGCAGTCACATCTGCTGTGCTTCAATACATGTCACAATTTGGGTTTGAAGGACCCAATCCTAGTCCAGGCTAGGAGGTTGGGTGGGAGAATAGTAAGACCGCTGGGTGCTCTGTACATAAAAGTCCACTGGGCTTGTGCAGTACAGTACAGAAGAAAGGGAACTGGAAGGTGGGGCTGGATGTGCTTCTGGTGCGGCGGTGGTTATGCGTTCTGTTGATGAGCTGTAAGAGTGAGGAAGGGGCCATTCTGAGGCTAATCTTCATAACAAACAGATCAGTTTGATAGGCGATTCTGTCCTGGAGGGTTAGCCAGTTAGCTGTGGTGTAGAGGTCGCAAGTGTGAGTGTAGAGGGGGCACCAGTAACTAAGTGGAGAATGAGATTCTTTCAGAGGAGGACACAGGTATGGTGACGCAGAAGCCTCAGGACCCATAAGAGGACCCAACACTGATGATGTCTTCTAACTAAAGAGGGGAGATGTAAGGATATGAACATTAATGATGCACAACGTGATGTCTTTCCTTTTAAATGTTGTATATAAATAAAAGTTGGCGAGCTATAATCCCAGGAGAATCATACTGAGAGCTAAGACTAATGCTGTACTGTGCAGTGCTGGCTAGCCTTGTAAAATTTAAGTTTAACTCTACTCACTCTGTCTCCGCATATTATTACAATTACCTGACACTTTCTGCTGGTGATACCCCTCCCTACTCATCCCACCATCCCACTAGCACTCCCTACTGCCTTGCTGCACTGCCTGGCCACCTATAGATCATCTGATATGACTACCCCAGGTCTCTTTCCTGCTTGGTGGTCATCAATACCACTCCACCCATTTTGTACTCTGCCGCTGGGTTTCTGTGTCCTAAATGCATTATTTTGCACTTTTTGACATTGAAACCCAGCTACTATACCTTTGACCACTCTTCTAGTTTTCTCAGGTCTCTGCTCATCCTTTTCATACACACACACCCCCTGGAGTGTCCACACTATTGCAGAGTTTGGTGCCATCCGCAAAGAGTCAGACCTTTCCTTCCAGTTCCTTTGCAATGTCACTGATTCCTGATGCAACCCACTGGTCACTCTCCCTTCCTCAGAGTGCACTTTGTTTACCACCCTCTGTTGCCTATCCCCTAACCAATTTCTTATCCAGTTTACCATCTTCAGAGCCACTCCTAAGCTACTCAGCTTGCTTACTAGTCTTCTATGTGGGCAAGTGTCAAAAGCCTTACTGAAATCTAGGTAGGCCACATCCACTGCTCTACCCTGAGCTAGTTCCTTGGTTACCAAAAGAAATCCATCAGATTCATTTGACATGACCGCCCTCTGTGAACCTATACTGTTTTGGGTCTTGTAACCTACTGGATTCAAGACATTCCACAATCCTTTCCTTTAGCAGTGATTCCATTAATGTTCCCACCACCAATGGCCTATAATTGCCAGCCTTCTCCCTGCTACCACTTTTGTGTAGTGGGACTACATCTGCCCTTCTCCAGTACTCCAGAACAACTCTCGTTTCCAGTGAGCTGTTAAACAGAACTGTCAGGGGTGCAGCTAGTATTTCTCTGCACTCTCCCTCAGTACCCTTGGATATACCCTATCTGTCCCCACTGCTTTGTCCACCTTCAGATTAGCAAGTCCCTCAGGACTCTTGTCTCCAAAAAAGGACTAGTGCAGAGTGCGGAAAGTCCATGGGCAGCCTGCTTCACTAGTGCAGTGCATTCTCAGTGACAGCGGGTGAGTGTGGAGATTCCGCCGGCAGCACACATCCCTCTGCGGTGTACAGTCAAGAAAGGACAGCTGCGTGCTGCCGGTGGGCTTGAAGGGCAAATGTAGGTTTTGTTTAACAATCAAACACATTTGTGGTACAAATGCAGTTTTCTCTGTTTGTGATAATGCACTATTGGTGATTGACAGGTAGTGATAATCCACGCTTAGAAATGGATTATCACCACCTGTCAATCACAAACTGTGGATTTTAGCAGTTTTATAATATGGCAGGGGTAAAATCAAATAATCTGATTGGCTCTTATTTATGTGTGAAATATGGTTTACACATGGTTAAAATAAAGGACTGCTCAGCACTGAAGAGTCTGGATCCCAGATCAATGGGCATTTGGAACACAGGTATTTCAGTTGCCCCCCTACAGCCAAAACTGATCTTCCACCACAAACATGGCTGCTAAAAAACTTCAGCTGGGCCCTAAAAATAAAACTGTCTTAAATAAAAAAGGAAAATTAATTAAATGTTGTTTGCCTGATTATCACACTCTCCTTACATACATAAACAATTAGAAACATTTATTGTTGGGGGGCGCTGTTGAGCCCGAGTCAGGAAGCAGCAGAAATTTGCAGCTCTGTTAAATTTATTTAAATTGCCTATAATCCAGACTTTTAAGTTTCTCATTTCGTCTTCTGAGGCATATCAGTTGAAAGAGCAACATTGAATTAGTACAAATGGGCAATCCGAAGAAGGATCGTGCAATCGGTGGAGCTGAAAAAAGTAAAAATACAGCTGGAGCTTCCAGGCCTGAAATTGTCATGCAGGTTGAGTCTGATCCCAGCTCCACAGAGACCATGGCGTCTCTAGGGACAAAGTTACAGTGTTTGATCCTATCGATCTCCACCTTAAACCAGAAGGTGGATAACTTCAATAGCTATGTTGTGGTTCTGGAAATGACAGTTGATGCTGTTAAAGGCAAGTTATTGGAGGTCCAAAAGCAAACTGATGCCTCCATGAGTGCTACAGCCCTCATGGCAAAAGAATCTCGACATTTTCGAACAAGACTAAAATAGTTGGAGAACCAAGTCAGATCGGCTAATCGGTCTCCCGGAAGGTATTGAGGGAGATCATCCCCTGATGTTTATACAAGACTGCTTTACAGCTAAATTAAGCCCGGAGGACACAGAGATTAAATGGGAGGTGTAGTAAGTATACTGGAGAACACCCAGAGGATGATCGCAATTTTCTGAAGAACCCAGGACACTGATGGTGGTGACTTCAGGGAGTGGGAGCCCGAGATCGGATCCTCCAATATGCCCGCAGAGCCAGCCCCTTACACCAGGACGATCGCCAAGTTTTCATCTTTCTGGACATTAGTTATGCGACCAGGCAGAGATGCGAAAGATTTGATGGGGTTCGGAGAGCACTGAGATGCAGGAATGTCTCACACGATCATTTACCCCACGCGGCTGCGCATCACACATCAGGGTAAAGTCTGCATTTTTTCTGATCCTGCGGAGGTGGGTAAGTGGGCTGACAGATGAAGGGCTGAGGCCAGAAATAAGCTTGCCGAGGGTGGAAGCTGGATAACGAGGAGCAAGGGGACACTTGAATGGCAGGCCGTAGGCCTTGATCTAAGACTGCTCTTTTTGTTGAAGCCACTATGCCGGGTTACACAGCATACGTCTGGACTAAGAGACATTTAAAGTTGAACATTTCATTTGTGAGATCGTTCCAGTTTGCAGTATTGACTAGGACACTCAGAGATCTCTATATTTGATGGGGCTAGAGTACTCTGGGATTATTTTTGGATGTTGTTACTGAGTTTGGTACTGTCTGTATGTAACCCCCCTGCAAATGGGGGTTCCCAAAAGACTTCCAGGAGCTTGCTTGAATGCTCCAAGCCTGAATGGTGTTTGGCGTTTAAGCCATTTATCAGTGAGTGTTTTTAGAACCTCTGGTACTGTCTCTTTAAGAGCTGTCTGCTTGCAGACATAATTAGTTTATATGGGGGGACTGTCTGTTTCTCTGTTTGAGTACCACTCAAGCTGCTGCAATTCACTCCATTTTGCAGTCACTAAGTGCAAAGGAACCTATCTGAAAGATGTAGCTGTTTGCCAGAAATCATTTACAGTAATAATGAAATTACAGTTTGTCTAACCTGCTTTCTTTGCAGTCAGAACTGTGTCTGTCTAGTTCCCCATTCTGGTTTTGAACTGCTGAACTGGATCAATCAGTGTGGGGTAAGCTAGCTCTAAAATGGTGCCTTGGACGAATCAGAACTTGACTCATAATCTGAGCCAGCCACAAGAGGATTGTATGGGCAGTGACTCTGGGAGATGTAGTTTAGACTTCAGTGCCTTTTGGGCCAACAGCAGCAGTCTATTGTGAGTGACAGCCAATCCAGTCAAGAACTGGGAGGAACTCAAAGGAAGTGCCGGTTTTGTCGGTTGGAGTTTCAGTTGAGCTTTGGCAGTGAAGAAGGAAGGAGCCCTGTGCTTTTCAGTGTGCAGTTTTAGTCAAAAACGTGTGTAAGGCCCAGAGTTCCGGTCTGCAGCTTGTTAGGACTGAATCAGGTCCTGTGAAAAGAATCAAAGGATCTCTGAAGAGTAGAAACCAGGCTCACCCTGTAAAAGACTGGAGGAATTGCTGAAAATTGCACTCGGTCTGTCAGGAACTGAATCTGCTGTGTGTTCTCCCGGTATTGTGCAGTAATTGCGATCGGATACAGATGCAGCCTGCCTGGTATAGTGCTTCTTTTATATGGATGTGTGAAGAGGTTTGTGTACCTCAAGTGAGCCCTGCTGACATTGAAGGACCCTATCTTATTTGGAGGTCATGAGTACTAATTCAGGGTCGCTCCCTGTTGAATTGCCACATTAAATCCAAATGGAATTACTGTACTGCTGACTGTTTAATTCTCCTTTTCTCTGTGTGGAAGGGCCCCTACCAGCTGCCACGGTTTGGACTAGCCACTAGGGGCTTGGGTACCCAGGGACAGTAACTGATAGGGATAGGCCTGTGCACAGAGCCATAGGTAGATTATTAGAGTGATAAGCTAATTAACCTGATTTCCCCTGTCCTTGTTATATCCTCCTAAATAAATCAGAGCTGCTTGTTTCAGCAAAGTTATACTGCCTGAGGTATTTGTCTATGTTAAAGTACTGTACTGTGATTGTTGCACTGTATCTCATTTCACAGGGAGGTCCCAGTGCTGGAACCAGACCTGGGGTAAGTGTATACTGTGAAGGTAATTCTGATATATTGTGTACAACTAGTGGGAAGAAAGGGGCTGCAGTGTCTCAGAGGGCTGTGACCAAGTTAGTTTAACTATTGCAAACCCTGACCTCTGGGTGGAGGCACCCGCCATTGGATCCAGGCCCCTCAACCTGTTAGTGGCAAATCAGGCAGGGGTAGTAGCCCTGGGATAGCGCCATCTAGGGGTTACATCTTGAGGCTCACCGCTGGGATTGTGTGTCCTCTAGTGGCCATATTTACGAACCACTGTTAAGAAAAAATGGGTACCGACAGAAGTGGCTGTGCACCGGCTGGTGGAGTGGTGTACTGGGAGGAGATCGACCCCAAATGCTATGCTTATCCTGGACATCCCCTGGGTATCAATCTGGACACTGTGCAGGAGTACTTTCCAAGGTGGGAGGTTTACAAAACCCTGTGGTGGTGGTGGGTCGGCATGCTAATCTGCTCACCCACACTTTCCTGGCCCTAGTAGAGTTTAAGGATCCCATAGATAGCTCCAAAGTGCCACAGACCATTACCCCAGAGGGAGCCCTCACTGCTTGGAGAGTGATAACTAAGGACAGTAAAGACCCGGGGGGGAATCAGCCCCCACCACTATCTGAAACTTTTGAGGAGAAATTTGCTGAATGGTTGCTGGGAGAGGGGAAAACTGTGGAGGACTTGAAGAAACTATTCTTGCCACCTGGGGGTGTTCCTCCCCCAACACCCTCTCCTGCTCCAGTGCCCGTAATGGTGGCTGAACCAATGCAGACTCCATTTCTGCACCTGCCATTAGTCACGACTCTTACCGAAGGTTGAGGATCTTTCTGGCACCTCCCACCCCCAAAGGGAGGATGACTGGGAGACCTGGATAGACTATGTTGCCCCCAAGTGCTAGAATGGCAGTGCTGGAAGGCTGGCGAAGAGGGTTAGTGAGGCTCCGAGGTCCTGCCCTGGCTACTATCCGTCTAACACAAGCGGGCCAGTAACCCTGAAGCAACTGCACAGGCCTATCTTGAGGCCTTGGAGATGTGTATGGGAGCCCAGATTCTGATGAGGACCTATGGTGGAGAGTAAGAAATGCACAACAGTACCAAGGGAGTTGTTGTCTGTGTATGTCTCTCGGCTGGAAAAATTGTTGCAAGAATGCCTCAGAAAGGGTAGTTTGCCAGCGATTGAACTGGACCGAACCAGACTGGACAGAATCCTTAAGTCTGCCCCCTTCTCAGAACTGCTGTTGCTTCAGTTCGCCTGGCAAATCGACTGGAATCCACCCTCCTATGATGAGTTAATGAGAGAAATTAGGAGTTGAGAAAAGGCGACCTCGGGAGGTACCTGCACCAACAGCTGTGGCTACGACCAGTGACTGAGGGTGACCCATCAAGTGAAGTTCAGGGGCAGAGGTTGACAGTCAATGAGTGCTCTGACAAGGAAAAAGATATGCCACAATGGGGCGAACTGTTGAGAGAGATCCGGGAATTCAAAAACAGTCCCTTTATGAAGGCCACGCCTGCAAGTACGGGCCCTGACCTATGTCCGACTGCATCTGCTATGGGGGTGGGGGTACCCACCCATGTATCTCCTGCTGATAACAGCTCCAAACTCAATTCCTTGACCATGGAAGTGGAGAAACTGACGAGATGTCTCCAAATGCTTATCACGCCCGCAGACAGAGATGGCACCCAGGTTTCCAGTTAGTAATACCCGGCCCTGGCTCCCAGTGTGGCGCTCAGCCAGCTCAAACTCAGAAAGTATGTTTTGCTATAATTGTGGAAAGATGGGCACATGAAAGGAATGCCAGTCCCAAAGACACTGACAAAGTTGCATATAGGCTACAAGGAGAGCTTGGAGAACAAATCAGTGGTTAAGAGGTGCAGACATGATCCCAGTGAGGGCACCAAAATGCTAATTCACGTCCTTCTGTGGCAAGGTCAGTTGCCCAGGCCCCCACTACCGCCTCTCCAGACTGGTCCAGAATAGTGGGTCCCTCCATGGAGACCACTGTAAAGGTGAATGGAGTGTCTACAAAGCTGTATTAGACAGTGGCTCCCAAGTGACAATTATGTTCAGGATTGGTATCAGAAGCATTTGTCAGACGTACCCTTACAACCATTAGAAGGACTGCATGTATGGGGGTTAAGTGAGAAGGCCTACCCCTATTCCGGGTATATCCGAATTTGGCTGTCTTTTCCCCACCTCCGTGGCTGGAGTGGCCGAACAAGTAGAGACCCTAGCCTTAGTGTGTCCCCCCACTGGACTGTATGATGGTGTCCCTTTGTTGATTGGAACAAATGCTCATATGTTCGGAAGGCTGGCACAGTTGTGTTATGAAAAACAGGGGTCAAAGACTAGTAGAGCTTTAAGAGTTCGCTTTAATTAAGAAGGCCTATGAGGCACAGAGAGATGCTGAAAAAACAGAACCAGAGGAACCGGTCGGAATTGTATGGAAGAAGGATCCTGAGTCTCTGATCCTGGCCAAATGCCCAGTGTACCTTACAAAGAGGTCCGTATCAGAAAGGATGTTAAGAATAAAATATTAATGTTGGATGCACCAGGCGATGGAAAATTGCCAGAGGGACTGCTGTCAAGCCTAGTATTTTGCCGCTACAGCCCATGCTTATGCCAGAAGGGTAATGGTCCAAGTTCATAATGTGTCTGAAAGAGACATTCGAGTAAACAGAGGTTGCATCCTGGCTAATGTGCATTGTGCAGACACTGCAGTGCTACCCAGCAGCAAGAGTTCAAGGAAGAATGACAGAGTAGCATGCCTGACTTGTTTGATTTGGCGACTCCCGCTGCCAGCTGAATGGAAAGTGAGGATCAGTGAGAAGCTTGCCCAGAGAGACCAGGTGTTTTCTTTAAAGGAATGGGATGTAGGATGCGTGCAAGGGCTGAGCACAATATCCGGCTGCATGACGAAAGACCATTTCGTGAGAGAGTCTCGGCACCTGGCACCTGCTGACATAGATGATGTGAGACGGCATCTGCAAGAGATGTTAGCTGCTGGTGTAATACAAGAATCCAGAAGCCCTTATGCTTCCCCATTGTGGTAGTGAGGAAAAGAATGGAACAGTAAGGATGTGTGTGGATTATCGCACTTTAAACCGCGGACTATCCTGATCAGTACACAATGCCCGCATTCAGGATGCTTTGGACTGCCTAAACGGGAGCAAGTGGTTCTCTGTGCTGGATCTCCAGATGGGTACTACCAGATCCCGATGGCCCCAGAGGACCGTGAGAAGACGGCCTTTATCTGTCCGGCTTGGCTTCTATGAATTCATGAGGATGCCTCAAGGAGTTTCAGGTGCCCCAGCCACTTTTCAACGATTGATGGAGCGTGCAGTGGGGGACATGAACTTACTAGAGTGCCTGGTATACCTAGATGATGTTATTGTGTTTGGCAGCTCACTGGAGGAACATGAGAGCAGATTATTTAAGGTATTGGACGACTGGAGGACTTTGGCCTTAAACTGTCCATTGATAAGTGTCAATTCTTTCAAACATCAGTAAAGTATGTGGGACACATAGTATCCACCGAGGAATAGAGACCACCAAGTAAAGTTGAGGCCTTGACCACCTGGCCACAGCCCAAAAATCTAAAGAACTACAAAGATTCCTGGGATTCTGTGGTTATTATCGGCCTTCATCAAGGACTATTCAAGAGTGATCGCCCTTTACTTAACCTTACTCAAGGGTATCCCCAACCCACAAAAATACCAAAAGTCAGCGTCCCTCAAGACTGAAAGAGTGTATTTTCATCCAGGAAGTATTTGGGGCCCGCTGGACTCCTGATTGTGAGACTGCTTTTCATGAGATCATATATCAACTTACCCATGCTCCAGTGCTGGCCTATGCCGATCCAAGAAAACCTTACGCCTGCACACTGATGCTAGCTTGCAAGGGTTGGGGGCTGTGTTGTACCAAGAGCACAGAATGGCCTGAGACCAGTGGCCTTGCAGTAGAAGCCTGACCCCATCCGAAAAGAACTATCCTGTACATAAGTTAGAGTTCCTAGCTTTGAAGTGGGCTATTGTTGACCAATTCCATGAGTACTTGTATGGGGCTAAAATACTAGTAAAAACTGACAATAATCCTTTGACCTATGTGCAGACCTCAGCTAAGTTGGATGTCACTGGCCATAGGTGGCTTTCTGCATTATCTACATATGACTATGCTCTCGAATACCGAGCAGGTCTGAACCACATAGATGCTGATGCTCTCTCCCGGAGGCCTGTTCCCCAGAATGATTGGGTCCGATTGGCAGAACCTGACATTCGGGCACTCTGCGAAGTTTGACAGGGAGGAACAAATGTCCAGGACACAGTGGACTGCATGGTGGATTGCTGGGAGCCTCTGAGTGGGCTACCTGCTATTGCCACTTTTCTGCACAGACATTGGTGCACTGCCTCAGCTGGACAATGACAGTATTCGGCGGGCTCAATCCCGCGATCCCATGATCAAAGCAGCTTTAGAAGCCCTCTATGAAGGAAAAGATGTGTCCAAATTACGCTCCACTGATTTGAGAACTGCACTGTTATACAAAGAAGGTCCTAAGTTGAAACTGATCAATAAACTGTTATACAGAGAAACAGTAGACAGAGGGGGACAAGTAGACAAACAACAACTAGTGCTGCCCACTGCCTTTCGAGACTCAGTACTGAGGTCCTTGCACAACCACATGGGGCACCTTGGTATAGACAGAACACTTGACTTGGTGAGATCCAGATTCTATTGGACTAAGATGGGGGCTGATGTGGAGCAACACATTCGAACTTGTAGTCGCTGCTTACAGAGGAAAGCTTTGCCCCAGAGGGCTGCCTCCCTTGTTAACATCACCACCAGTGCACCCATGGAGCTGGTCTGTATTGATTTTCTGAGTTTGGAGTCAGATCAAAGAAATATCAGTAATGTGCTGGTGGTCACTGACCATTTCACGAGATATGCCCAAGCTTTCCCCACCAAAGACCAGAAAGCATCCACTGTGGCCAACGTACTTGTAGAAAACTTTTTTGTTCACTATGGGGCTCCACAAAGAATCCATTCTGATCAAGGGAGAGACTTTGAGAGTCGTCTGATCAAAGAGATGCTTTCTCTGTGGGGAGTGCGAAAGTCCAGAACCACTCCTTACCACCCCAGGGGGACCCACAGCCTGAACGTTTCAACCGCACTTTGCTAGATATGCTAGGCACCCTGCACCCAAAGGACAAGCCTAGATGGAGCCAACAAATTAGCACCCTGGTACATGCTTATAACTGCACCAAAAGTGATGCCACTGGATTCTCCCCCTACCGCCTGATGTTTGGAAGAGAAGCTCGACTACCAGTAGATGTGTGTTTTGGGGTCTCTCCTGATGGGGTTCAAGCTGACAACTATTTACAGTATGTGCAAAAGTTAAAGGCCCAGCTAACTCATGCGTACCAACTGGCTCAAACCATGGCTGCCAAAAGAAATCTGGCCAACAAAGAAAGGTATGATAAAAAGGTGAAAGCACAGGAACTCCAGGAGGGAGATCAGTATTGCTAAGAAATCTGGGACTGCATGGCAAGCACAAGATTGCTGACAGATGGCACCATCTCCCTCACATTGTAGTGGGCAAACTAGATGATCTGCCAGTGTACAAAGTAAGGCCTGAGAATAATTCAAAAGATGTAAAAACAATGCATAGAAATCATTTACTGCCCATTGGACAAATCTTAATTGAGTCTGAGCCCCTAGAAGATGCCCCCTCTGGACCAGTGACTAGAGCTGCTGCTAAGAAAAGATCAAGAAAGTCTGCACCTACAGAAGCAAAGTTAAAGTGTTCCCTCCACAAGTCCCAGTTGAGCATGACTACCAGTCCATATCGGAAGAAAGTGAGAGTGACTTTGAATACTATCCTTCTTACGAACTGAGTCAATTGTTTGGGCAATCCCTAGTCAATACTGGAGATGAAGCTGGGCCTTCTGGACTGTCTAAGCCCCAGCTTCATCCCTGGAGCCAATGCTCCCAGAAAGTGAAGTGCAAAGCATCAGATCAGATGAAATGGAATCATTGTGCATGGTTGAACTGTTTGAGCTTTCAGGGAGAAAATGATAGATTAGGGCAGACTGGTGATACACCGAACAAGAAGAGTATTTTGAGTGCCCTGACAGTCCACTGCCAGTGTCCAAAAGCTCTCCATGCGAGCCAAATGTTGTGGACTCAGAAACTGTAACTCCTGGAGCTGAAAGTGCCCCAAGTTCTAGCCTCTCTACCCCCATGGAGACTCCCCTGACAAGTGAGGACAATGCTGAAAATGAGGCTCAGAGTGCAGAGACTGTAACAGTTCCCCCTAGAAAGACTGGTCGAGCTGTAAAGCCTGTGGTGCACCTCAGTTATGATTCCCTTGGGAGGCCTGTGGACTTGCCTCTCAATGTTGTCCATAAAGGAGTGTATGTGTCCCCGAGCTCATTGCCCAAACTGAGCGTCAGTGCTAACTCAAAGTTACTTGTGTTGCCCTCTAAGTATGGTGCCCTTGCCCGTCCAGCCCCAAGGTAACTGATAGGGAAGGCCCCCTCTTCAGGTTTCATGTACAAGAGTAATAACTGGTTATGGTACAATGTGTGTGTAATACTGTGTAAAGAGTGACGTACTGCAATGTTTCAGAAATGTGTTCTTGGTAAAATGATATATTGACTGATGATTACATATGCGAGCCTAATGCAAATGTATATGGTTGCGAGTTGAAACTTATAAGGTACCTTGTGGGGCGATCAAGCTTTCCCAAACCAGGAAGGAATTAACCCCCTGCAAATGGGGGTTCCCAAAAGACTTCCAGGAGCTTGCTTGAATGCTCCAAGCCTGAATGGTGTTTTGGCGTTTAAGCCATTTATCAGTGAGTGTTTTTAGAACCTCTGGTACTGTCTCTTTAAGAGCTGTCTGCTTGCAGACATAATTAGTTTATATGGGGGGACTGTGTGTTTCTCTGTTTGAGTACCACTCAAGCTGCTGCCAATTCACTCCATTTTTGCAGTCACTAGGAGTGCAAAGGGAACCTATCTGAAAGATGTAGCTGTTTGCCAGAAATCATTTACAGTAATAATGAAATTACAGTTTGTCTAACCTGCTTTCTTTGCAGTCAGAACTGTGTCTGTCTAGTTCCCCATTCTGGTTTTGAACTGCTGAACTGGACCAATCAGTGTGGGGTAAGCTAGCTCTAAAATGGTGCCTTGGACGAATCAGAACTTGGACTCATAATCTGAGCCAGCCACAAGAGGATTGTATGGGCAGTGACTCTGGGAGATGTAGTTTAGACTTCAGTGCCTTTTTGGACCAACAGCAGCAGTCTATTGTGAGTGACAGCCAATCCAGTCAAGAACTGGGAGGAACTCAAAGGAAGTGCCAGTTTGTCGGTTGGAGTTTCAGTTGAGCTTTGGCAGTGAAGAAGGAAGGAGCCCTGTGCTTTTTCAGTGTGCAGTTTTAGTCAAAAACGTGTGTAAGGCCCAGAGTTCTGGTCTGCAGCTTGTTGGACTGAATCCGTCCTGTGAAAAGAATCAAAGGATCTCTGAAGAGTAGAAACCAGGCTCACCCTGTAAAAGACTGGAGGAATTGCTGAAAATTGCACTCGGTCTGTCAGGAACTGAATCTACTGTGTGTTCTCCGGGTATTGTGCAGTAATTGCGATCGGGATACAGATGCAGCCTGCCTGGTATAGTGCTTTCTTTTATATGGATGTGTGAAGAGGTTTGTGTACCTCAAGTGAGCCCTGCTGACATTGAAGGACCGTATCTTATTTGGAGGTCGTGAGTACTAATTCAGGGTTGCTCCCTGTTGAATTGCCACATTAAATCCAAATGGAATTACTGTACTGCTGACTGTTTAATTCTCCTTTTCTCTGTGTGGAAGGGCCCCTACCAGCTGCCACGGTTTGGACTAGCCACTAGGGCTTGGGTACCCAGGGACAGTAACTGATAGGGATAGGCCTGCACAGAGCCATGAGTAGATTATTAGAGTGATAAGCTAATTAACCTGATTTCCCTTGTCCTTGTTATATCCTCCTAAATAAACCAGAGCTGCTTGTTTCAGCAAAGTTATACTGCCTGAGGTTTTGTCTATGTTAAAGTACTGTACTGTGATTGTTGCACTGTATCTCATTTCACAGGAGGTCCCAGTGCCGGAACCAGACCTGGGGGTAAGTGTATACTGTGAAGGTAATTCTGATATATTGTGTGGGCCACTAGTGGGAAGAAAGGGGGGTTGCAGTGTCCCAGAGGGCTGTGACCAAGTTAGTTTAACTATTGCAAACCCTGACCTCTGGGTGGAGGCACCCGCCATTGGATCCAGGCCCCTCAACCTGTTAGTGGCAAATCAGGCAGGGGTAGTAGCCCCTGGGATAGCACCATCTAGGGGTTACATGTACTTACTGTTTCATATTTTTTTTCTTTCTGGTTTATGGGATTTGAGCTCATTGTTCAGAATTTAGTTATAGTTCTATATTTCAGCTGCATAACTCTTTTGACATGTTATATCTAACTAAGATTCATGCATGGCACCAAATAATCCCATAGAAATGGGATGCTGCTCTTTAGATTAAAATTGCTGGACAATTACTACATGAAGGAAAATAGTCATGCTACTCCTGGGCTTAGATAACAGCAAATCTTGCATATATTTTGATATTTCTGTAAGCTAATCCCCCCAGTGATGTACCTCAATATGGTGAATGCTTGTGATGTTCCTTTGTATACGGGTCCATGGTCCCAGAAGTATAACATTGACTGGCCTGTTTACCATATGCGATGTTTATGGTCGTAAGACTGATGAAAATAATAAAAATAAAGTTTAAAAAAAAAAGGAAACATTTATTGTTTATAGTTTTCACAACAATCATTTATTTACCGACAGTGAAAAATCCCCCTTCTATCTTTACCTACTTATCAGGGAACTCTCTTCTTCTTGCCCTGACAGTGAGATAATTGAGTCTCTGGCTGTAACAAAGGCATTTGCTGTCTGTATGTGTGTAGTCATGTATTCTGTGATAAACATTCCATATCATGAATGTGGAGAAAAACAGAAAAAAAAAGCAGAAAGAAGAAAGTAGGCAATAATATAATGACATCATCAATGACATCACTTGCAGTGGGCAGAAGGACTATTATAAGGCACTCAGGGATGTGTGTAAAACATATTTTACAGCACATCCAGTGGCTGAAGTCACTCACCCTTTGGCCTCGTGCCTTACCATGCCCCTGGCCATGCTGTAAAATATGTTTTACAAACACCCCTTTGTGCCTTATTGCTTACGGAAAAGTGTTCCTGTCCGTGGATTACTGACTTTATCCATATAATATTGAAGAATACTCCATATATTTCTTGTAGTAAATCATGGATTACTCATGAAAATGTAGATTCTCCAGGATTATAAAAAGGCAGTAGAAAATGAAGTTTAAAGATGTCTGTCTTTAAAGCGGGGGATAAAACCCAAACATCCAACTACAGACCTATATCCATCCTTCCTCCCCTTTCGAAAGTACTCGAAAGAATGGTCTCAGAGCAGCTTACTGAATACCTTGATAACCATAACCTACTCTGCCCGCAACAGCACGGCTTCAGTAAAAATCACTCCACACTCACAGCTGTAGTTGATTATTCATCCCAACTATACAACGCCTTGGATAGTGGACAGGCAGTTGGATCAGTCTTCGTTGAACTTACAAAGGCTTTTGACTCTGTTAATCACAACCTCCTTCTAAGTTGCCTTCTGTCTACAGGTCTATCCTGAGATACGGTACTATGGTTTGGCAGCTACCTCTCTAACAGATCACGAGTGAATTTGGTGATACCTATCCGCAGCTAAGGAGGTGCACCTCAGGGTTCCGCAGGGGTCAATCCTCAGTCCTCTACTCTTTAGCCTCTTCATCAACTCCGCCCCAATGGCTTGCTCAGCAAACACAGTTCTCTATGCTGGTGATGCAGTGATCTCAGTCGCTGACAAAGACCAACAATCTATCACAACTGAACTCCAAAGCAGGTTCCATAAACTTGAATCTTGGATTATGGAAAACAAGCTACTACTAAACGTCAAAAAAACAAAGAGTATGCCCTTCACCACCTCCCAGAACAAAAAGAAATACCTGCCCCTGTGTATTCATAACCAAAGGGGCGAGATCCTAGACCCGGTATATAACTTCAAATATCTCAGCATTACCTTTGATGACATGCTCACCTTCTCAAACCACATTGACTCTGTTATCAAGACTGCAAATATAAAACTTGGTGTACTTTATCATCACAGACATTCAATGACACCGGATGCACTCAAACTAGCCATCAGTAGCTCAATACTGTCTACCATTGACTATGGGTTGCCTATGTATGAAGTGAGGGCACAAAACTGCTCTCAACAGGATCAAACACACTCCTCAATAAGGCCTGTCATCTTACTTTGAGGGCTACTCTGACACCACACCTGATCACTGTACACTGAAAAGGGTGGCTCCCACTCCATCTTAGAGGGTAATACCAAACCTGCCTACTTCTAAAAAAGCACTACTTGGGCTGACATCCCCCACACTGGGCAGACACTTTAAGGTGGCCGTTCCAACGAAATCTACCCGTAGTACGGTCCCTGACAAGATGGTGATTCCCTTCAAAAGGATTAAACTTGCCCAGAACTCCATCCTGTATCAAGGACCGAAATGGTGCAATGAACTACCTGCTGACCTCACTGATACTACCAAGATTAGTGCCTTCAAAGCAGGGCTCAAATCTCTGCTCGGATCTAAAATGAATTGTACCTGCCTGCGCTAATTTGATAGTACCTTGCCCCCAGTTTTCCATTTATCTACCCCCCCTCTACATCTTTCTGCTATATACCACTTTTTTCTTAACCCACTCCCATACCCACAATTACCACAACAATGGCCTCACTTGGTTGAAAGTTCCACCTCTCTGCCACCTCAGACGTGGCACCTCCACTGACTCCCCAACCCCTCTTATCTAATCAATCCATCTGTTAATATGTACTAATTTGATGTGTATAAGTTCAAATTTTACTATTACTGCCTGTGTATATGCTTCAATGTTCTTTTTTTCTCTGTAAACCTTGTATTTTTGTAATCTTTGTTCAACACTGGCGTGGAACCTCTGAAAATGAGTCCTTGACTCAAAGGTATTAATCCCAAACTAAAAATAAATAAATACGTCTTTTTTCACAGTTTCCTGTGCTTGTAATACCTCCCTCTTTTTATGTTTGCTTGCACGCATGTGCAAGAAACATAGTGCCACCATAGGAATTTTCGTAGGGGTGCCACCCCACTTCCAATGCCCTGCTCCTTCTTACAGGCACGGCCTCACCCCACCAATAAATGTCCGAGCTGTCTATGACAGCAGTTCATATGCAGTGGCGTACAGTTCAAAGCAAAAGACTGCCACAATGAGCAGTGGTAACATGTACGCAATTTGCATGCTGCGTCGGCAGGCAATTTGCATACTGCCAAGTGCCTACACGTCAGCACTGCATCTGAACAGCTGTCATAGACAGCTCAGTTTTTTCTTGGACCCCCCCCAACAAACACTCAAGTAGCACGCTGGGAGCCCACCCCAGTGTGCTCATGCGCTCCCCCAACCCCCGCACACTGTATGGCCGACGGGGTGCCTAATCCCCATCAGCTCCACTGCCCCCCCAAACAGACTTCCAGGTGCCATGCTGGGAGCCCACCCCAGTGTGGCATAAGTCCCGCGTCGTCTCAAAAGACAAACAAACAAAAAAAAACCTATAAGATGGAACGGTTCCTCATTGATTCTCTCGCCCCCCTCCCCCAATCCACGTCCACCCTCTGTGTACCCCACCTCCCCACACACCCACCTTACCCCATACTTACCTCCGGATGGCGGCACGACGATCTTCGGTGGACCGGGAAAACCTCTGCACTCTTCAAAGCCAACTGCGAACTGAAGAAATGCCGGTAAGCTGTATAATGGCATACATTTTTTTTTAACTTTGGTGCATATCTCGGCCATTTTTGGGAATTTTTTCACCAAATTTTCAACATGGGGGTTCTTGGGATCCCTCCTCATGAACTCAGTCACTGTCATTTTGTTATTTGGTCGAAAGGTGATTTACGCTGATCACTGTGCAGAACCACCTTTGGGACCCGGTCTTGAAATGACAGTCAGTCGGATGTAATTACTCAAAACCCTATGTTGAAAATCATTGAAATAATAATAATTAGTTTGCTAATGTGCATTGCGCAGTTCCTACGCACGCTCATAATTTTGAGAATATTTAATATTTTACTATAGATTTTCAATATTGCCATTTTACCACACCTCCTTATGAACAGTACAGCTGTCATTTTTCACATCTCACCCAAAATATGTTTTCACACATGTAAGCGCACATTGGCATGGTTGGTGTGCGAAATCAATGTTCGGGACACATTAAGAAAATCACAGTGACACGTTCATGAGCAGAGGTGTTAAAATGGTTATATTGAAAAATTGGTGACAAAAGTCCATAAAATGACTGTGTTACGAGCGTGCATTGCGCAGTTTCCATGCACTGTCGTAAGTTCATGAATTTGTAATATTTTCAGTCCAGATTTTCAACATTGACATTTTTCCACACCTCCTCATGAACAGTATGGCTGTCATTTTTTACACCCTGGCCAAAATGTGTTTTCGCACTTCCGGTGCAGAATAGGTTGAGTCGCTGTGGGATATTAATGTTCGGGACAGATTAAGAAAATCACAGTGACACTGTTCATGAGCTGAGGTCCCAAAATGCCTATGTTGAAAATCTGCTGTAAAAAATCCCAAACTAATTACATTACGGGTGTACATTGCGCAGTTTCTACGCACGCTTGTGACTTCACCAATTTTTTATATTTTCGCTCCAGATTTTCAGCAATGCCATTTTTTACACCTCCTCATGAACAGTACACCTGTCACTTTTCACATCCTGTTTGAAATGTGTTTTTGCACCTGTGGCGCCAAATGGCACAGTCACTGTGCAAAATCGCCTTTCGCCTAACAAACTGATAGTATCACTGTTTATGTGGTGGGGTCACAAAAAGCCCATGTGGAAAACTTGGAGTAAAAATACCAAGAAATGCCCAGGGCGTTAGGGTTTTCGACCATAGCGCCCTACCCTGTAGGGACTGACAGGCGTCAGAAGTGTGACTTGGGATTGTCAACAGTAATGCTCATGCCATTCCACCCCCACCCCGCAGCCAGTGACAGGCATCGAGGTGTGCCTTGGACCCTTTGGCCCCAGAGTTCACCCCATTCTCCTATACTGCGCCCATTTCAGCATATTTCCTTATGGAATGAGGTGAACGTAAAGGCCAAACACCCCAAGGCACACTTCGACACTTGTCAGTGTCTGCAGGGTAGGGTGATGTAAAATGCCTGGACCATCATGAGCGATGACACAAAGGCACACCCCAACGCCTGTCCATTTCTGCAGGGTGAGGGTGGATTTGCCATCAGTTCAATACTTCTATTCCATTCCTAGGCTGCATCTAACTCCTGCCATTCCACTGCTAATGCCAGCAAGCAAACATTCGGCATTGACACATGCTTGTTTGGTAGGCTTGTCTGCCACTGAAAGAAAGTCATTTTAAAATACAGGGAATCCCAAATGTGGGAAACTTGAATGAGTGGAAGTGCACCGTGGAAGACTTCACTTGGCAGGCCACCACCCAGACAGAACACTGCAAGAAACGCTTGTAGCGAATCTGCGAATGCTAGCATACACTCTGCAAGTAACTTTCACAGCTGATCGGTGACGTCACGTGCATGCGCCCCACAGTTCGGCCCACACGTGGACTTTCGGGTGATCGCCCTGAAACTGACCAGGTGTACTATAACCCAGAAGTGAGAGCCCATTAGCCCGTCGAGCTTCGCATCGGGACCTCACAGCCCCGGCCAACATGCCCAAAGCAAAGAACATTAAGGTGGGAGCCAAGGGCGGCGGCAGAAATCTGTCCCTAGCTGATCAGATCTTGCTGGCGGATTCCGTGAAGCCCACCAGCCGGGTGAAGAGCAGGGGCAAGGCGGAGGAAGAGGACGAGTATGTGGACCAGAAGTTGTCCCGAAGGATCCTGGAGCAGGCCAGAATCCAGCAGGACGAGCTGGAGGCGGAATACGGGATCGGGAACAAGCCCGAGGGCAAAAAATTCAAGACTACCGTTCTGGGTGAGAAAGAGCTGCGTTAGTTTGCTGGGACTCCCTTGTAAATGATATATATATATATATATATATATATAGCCAAAGAAACGTGAGCTGAAAGGGCTGGGTATCCCAGTGTTTGCAGATCTCATGGATATGGGTGAAAACTGGACTGCTAGGACTGGACCACTTCGTATATTGCAGGAATAACTCCATTGAGCAGGCTCATTCACAAGGAGGTCCTGAGAGCATATAACAGAAGCATACACATGTTCATGTACAAGGCATAAAGATTACGTAACGAGGTTACAAATACATGTAAGGAGGTAGCGACGAGGTACTGTACATACAGTCATGAGGCATAGATAGCAATACACTGCAGTAGAAAGGTTTACACATTGTTAAATATTACAACAAAAGATAAAACTTGTAGTTACCAGATGAAAGCCAGTCCAGAGGGACCAGCTGGATCGGATGCATGTTGTGCACATTTTGCCAGTCTGGCTGGACAAATTTGGTCAGCTCAGTTCTGTCATCCTGGTTTCACAAAGTCTCGAGCATGGGTGAGAACTGGACCACTGGTACTGGATTGGACCAGATGGTACAAGCTGGACTGCACTGGCTAGACCAGCAAAATTTGCGCAACTTGTGCTCCAGCTTGTCTAGCTATTACTGATCTGGGCTGGCCTGGTTCTGGTGGTCTGACTCTTACCAAGTTCTCAGAAAAAAGGTCCCATTCTCCCTCAGTGGCAGTCTGTGATTCTGAGTGGTAACAGCAGTAGACACATGTATCACAGTGTGGAAAAGCGGGGCGGGGTTGCCATGTTAATATCTCATAGGGTTGTTCACGGAGGCATGGTGGCCTTTGTTATCCTGGTTGTAGCCTTCTGGGGCTCCCCAGGGCTACCAGTTGTTGAAAGGGGTGCAGTGCTGGCCAGGCATGCAAGGACATGACTGGGATGGACAAGTCCACCGGATAGGCCAGAGGTATGACGTTGTGGTACCATGCAGCCAGTGACAACTATAGGAATCCAAAAACGTGGGTCGAATTGGACCAGCCAGTGTTACAAATGTGGATCAGCAGTCAGTTTTTCGGGCCCAAAATGTAAAACGCCTCTAAAATACTATTACAAGAAATAAATGTTCTCTTTAAGTTTATTATTGTTTTGTTATGAGCAGCGCTGGAGCCACCGAGCAGTACTTACTCATAGAAAACATAGAAACATGGAATTTGACGGCAGATAAGGACCGCTTGGCCCACCTAGTCTGCCCATTTCCCTGCCTGATGGGTAAGCTGCAGATCCTAGTTAACCTACAGCCTGCTACTCCGCCATTATCCAGCCCCAAGTCAGCATTCCATGCAGCCTTATTCATTTGATGTTGGGACTTCGTTACTGAGACTTGTTTTTATTTATTTATTTAAGTGTTTTACCTGGAAGGCATACTGAGCAGAGCACTGCTCGATTACAGATGCGTCCTGGGGGAGAGGAGAACATAGGAAGACAGTTTTACACAGTACAGACAAGAAAATACATAGTGGGAGAAATACTAAAATTTGGATCTGATTACAAGTCAGTAGTAGCTTGAGAGACAAAATTGGTAACCACAGTACGTACGGTGTGAGATAACACTTGAAGTCAGGATAGACAAGTGAATACATTGTGGAAGATCACTAACATTTGGTTCTGAAACCACGTTCATACAGGATTGAGTGTGTCAGTTGGTAACACAGTTACATACAGCAAATGTACAACAAAATTAGGTTTTGAGCCATATGAGAGACAGTATAAGGCAAGAGGACAATAGTTAGACACTGATGAATTACAAATTTGCTAAGTGCCGACATTCCCAGAGAGTTGCCTAGTAATTTTTAACACATCTGTAACAGTCATCATGCCCACACACACCAGACCAGCCACAGAGTACATGGTTGGTGCACTTGTTTGGTTCAGCTACGCTGCAAGCTGGACAGATCATTAAACATATTTTTTTTAAATCACTGCTGCTGATGTGATACATAGATTTAACATTACTGCATTTATTTACTGTCTAATGTGAACTGAAAAAACCTTAGCAATAGCAGCATGCAGTAAGAACCCCTAAGGTGTGGTGGTGTGTTTTTTTTTTTTTAAATCAAAATGGGCAAAAACGCATCATAACAGACTGGTACTGACTGGTGGCAGCTGCCTCGGGGCCCCAGCCCTGTGTCTCTGATTTGTGCCTGTGCAGCCTGTGGCAGGGATGAAATTGGCACTGGCTGACTAGCAAATGAGGTAGAGTTTGTATTGGGCTAGTAAGATTTTCCTTTAACTAGCCCTGTGGGCTTGTTCTGGAGAAGGTAGCATTTCAGTAAGTACACTAGCTGGACCACTGTAAAAGACTGTGAGGCTAGTGGATTTTCTCAGTCACTAGCCCTGCTGGCGAGTGGCTGCAAAACCTAATTTTGACCCCTACTGTGCTTCCCTGCCCTGTAGCTCACACTGCATACATCACTACCATTCCAACACTTCTGTTCCAGGCACTTGAAGGGAACACTGTCACAGTAACACTGTCTGATTGAGGTTCAAAGTGCTGAATTAGTGGGAATGATCTTGTCCCTCTTGTCTGATTTTGGACCACATTTCTTCACTCCCTTTCTCCACAATTTTATATTTTTAGTTTTTCTTCCTTTTTCACTGATGATGAGGGTGTGAGAGGGAGTCCCATCACTCGCATACATGGTGCATAATTAACAATTTATAACTGGGTACTGATGAGGAATGGAGAAGCAACATAGCACATTTTGAAAGTCAATTCGTTAAAATACTTCTCTGCTGAGTGCTGACATTTTTTTTAGTTTTGATTAACACACAATGACAGGACAGGTGGTGCAAACGAATCCCTTACTGGCCTCTCTAGTAATGTGCTAAGTCCTACTACAGCTGAGCTGGAAGGGTTACATCCTCTTTTCAGTCCCGCAAGTGCAGTACAGAATCACTTGTGGGAGTGGGATTGGGACTCTACTGCTCGGAGTAGGACAGGGCTGGCCAGACAGTATGTGTTAGGTGCTGGGCAGACAGGCAGTGCGATAGAATGACTGTATCACAAAAATCTGCAGTCACACCAGTCATGTCAGACAGTCCTACTGTATTTTTCTCGGATATCACTCAGTTGCCTCCCAGCTGTATTGGATGGAGGCAGTGCTGATCCTGCTTTGTTTGCTGTGGCTGGCTGTTGTCCTCCTCCGTGCTAGTTACAGAATAGATAGTGCCGCTTTCCTCATGTCCAAACTGCCACTGGAGGCTGCTGCATGAGGGAGGGGGAATAGTGCTGAGGGCAGCGTTTGGGACAGAAAGACAGACGTGACAGGCATGGTGTGATCAGAACATACTAACATACTAAAATGCCAGCAGAATAGGCCTAATGGTCTTTCGTGTCTGCTCACCCTGGGTGCTGACCTTGCTATCCCCCTCGCCTTCTCTGGCTTCTCCCTTCCCAGTTCCGGATATTCTTGCTGCATTGGATTTTGCTTCCTGAACCCTTCCCCTGTACCTGCCCACCCCTCTTGAACCCCTCCACTGTCTCTGCCTCCACCAGCCCCTAGGTAGTGCATTCCATGGCTCTACCACCCTCTCAGTGAGTAGCACCTCCTCCTTTCTCCCTGAATCTTCCCCCTCTAGCTTCCACCCATGCCCTCTAGTGGCCCCTCCTCCTTCCTTCAGCGCCCTCACTGTTCCTCCCCTATTTACCCTCTTCATGTACCTGAAGACCTCTATCATGTCCCCCCGGTCCCTTCTCTCCTCCAAAGTGTACATATTTAGCTCTTCGAGCCTCTCTTCACAGGTCCTGTCCCCCAAGCCCCAAATCATTTTGGTTGCCCTCCTCTGGACCCTCTCCAGGAGCTTAATGTCCCTCTTTAAGTGCGGCCTCCAAAACTGCACGCAGTACTCCAGGTGTGGCCTCACCAAGCAGTTATACAGAGGGAGTATCACTTCCCTCCTTCTGGAGGTGATCCCCCTAGCGATGCATCCCAGCATCCTGTTGGCCTTGGCTGCTGCCCTCCTACAAGTCTCAGAGTTGTTCATCTTGACATCCACCACCACCCAGGTCCCTCTCAGCCATTGAGACTTGTAGTATTCCCCCAGGGTGTACCTTGGCGGGTTTCTGGCCCCAGGTGGAGTACCTTGCATTTCCCTGCATTAAACCTCAGCTTCCACTTTCTAGACCATCTTTCCAGAGCCTCCAGGTCCCCCTGCAGGGCCACCCTCCCCTCTTCCCCATCCACCACACTTCCAGTTTGAGTCATCTGCAAAGAGACTCATCTCACTCCTGATTCCTGTCCTTATGTCAGATCGTGGGGTGTGAACAGAGGGGCCCAGGACTGATCCTGTGGGACCCACTAATGACCCTCCTTGGGAAGAGACTATCCCACCAACTACGACCCTCTGGGTCCGGTCCTGGAGCCAATTGCCTATCCATCGGATCATCTGGTTTCCACCCCATTTCTCCTAGTTTATCCAACAGGCCCACGTGAGGAACAGAGTCAAATGCCTTGCTGAAGTCTAGAAAGAGGACATCCACTGGTCTACCCAGGTCCAAGGCACTTGTCACCCAGTCATAGAACTCCACCAGGTTTGTCTGACCACGATTTCCCAGGATGAATCCATGCTGTCTATCGTCCAGGCACCCTGGCTTATCAGGTCCCCTAGCCTCTCCTTGACAATGCCCTCCATCACCTTGCCCACCACTGATGTCAGGCTGATAGGCCTGTAGTTCCTGCCACCTCCCTTGATCCCCCTTGTGGATAGGCATTACATCGCCACCTTCTAGTCTTGGGGCACCACCCTGTCCTCAGAGAGATGGTGAAAAGCTCTGCCAGAGGTTTCGCCAGGACATCTGCAAGTTCCTTCAGCACTCTAGGATGTAATTTATCCGGCCCAGTGCTTTCTCCGTCTTAGGGAGCTGAGGGCTTCCCTCACTCTCTCTGCTGTGATTTCCACTTCCAGTACCTCTTTTCCCTGCTTAGCCCTCCCCCCACCTGCCAGTGATGCCCCCCCTCCCCAGACCTGCCCGATTGGTAAGGGGCCCCCCCTCCTCATTATCTCTGTCTCCTCCCTGTATGATGCAGCATCCCCATTTTCCCTGGTGAAAATTGAGGTGAAGTACTCATTTAGTACCTCAGCCTGCTCCTCTGGGTCTTGTGCCCATCTCTTCCCTGATTTAATCCTGCTAATCTGCCCCTTCACCCTTCGTCTTTCCCCAAAGTATCTAAAGAACCCCTTTTTCCCTCTCCTAATTTCCCTGGCCAGGTTCTGCTCCTTCCTTGCCTTAGCCACCCTCACCACTCTAGTGGCCCTTCTAGCCATCAGCTCATACTCCCTCGATCCCTTTCACTCCTTGAGCACTTGAATTTCTTATAGGTGCTTTCTTCCACGCACCACCTCCTGGACCCCCTGGTCCACCAACAGGGTTTTGGGCCCTACCGCATTTCGTCTTACTCTTGTGCAGGTGCTGGTAGCATCCTGCACCCCTCTCCTGATGATTTCCCACCTACTATCAGCGTCCATGTCTGACCCAATCCCATCCAAATGCTCCTTAAGGATCCTTCCCATTTCCTTAAAATCCACCCCCCTGAAGTCGGTTACTGCCGTCTTTGTGCAGCCTTCTACCCCTCCTAGGTCCAGGCAGAACCAGACCGTGGCATGGTCACTCCCCGGCAATGGGTCCCTTACCTCCAGGCCCCCAATCTGGTCACTGTCTGCCAGGACCACATCCAATACCCGTGCCTCCCTGGTACATAAGTTCTGTTCTTGGCTGAGTCGACGCTCCCCTTCTTCCTTATCCCCCCATGTGTGGCTCAGCATTCTGCTCCGAAGGAAAAGAAGCTGGAAAATAAAATGAAAAAAAAAAACAGACATAAGTTCACGTAGGGGGCAGGCATACATAGCGTGCATATGGTTTACAAAAACGCAAACAGGCTGTTCTGAATACATGTCTGTTTGGACATGTGTTCTCGGGAGCAGCATGTCTAAAAGCATAGTAATGCTTTTTTCCCCTTTTGGTGCATGTTACCATAGTCACCGCATGCAGCTGAATGGCCCTGAGGTACCGGAATATGCCACTGTGGGCAGCCTGGCTTTGTGTCATAGACACGTGTCCCCGCTTTCCAGCATCTGAGGCTGCAGTGTTGACTGTGGCAGACTTTGATCCCTGGAGTTGGGGGACATGTTTGCCTGCTACTCCAGTGACCATCCTGCAGCCGGGCCAAGAGATGCTTGACATATTATGTGTGGTCACCTAGGGCCTGGAGATGCACATTGAGGAAGGGGGGAAGGCAGCAGTGCAGGCATGGGTCATCAGTGTCATGAGGAGCCAGAGAGAAGGGAACCCTTAAAACAGGAAAATGGTTCCTTCTGATCATAGCCAGTGCTGCCCTTCCTCGAGCCTTGAACTCTGCCTGGTCTGCCTCCATGAAGTCTGCTACCTGACATTGGTGGCCCTGCTGTGGGGCAGTACGCTACAAAGTGCTTTTGGCCAGGACAGGCTTGGGATAGAGGTCGGGGATGGCATGGCATGGCAGGGCTGGTTGTGTCTGGCCTGCAAAGAGGGCAAAATGGAAAGTTAAACAAGAAAAGGAGGCAGGATACTGAAGGGGACCCTGTACAAGAGTGGCTGTGGCAGAGAAGGAGAACAGGATACCACTATATATGCCAGTGGTTTGATTTTTTTTTTTCTTCTGTTTTTCAGGGGCAGGAGTAAGGTGTCCACTGGACTGCCATGAAACAGTGGAACCACTGGCCCATTGGAGCCAAAAATTGGGGGTGGAGTAGGGTGACTTCAGGCCTTGTTCATAGACAAGGGTGCCCATCTTGTAGCTTGGTCTGGAACCTGGTCACAGTCACTGACCAGCTTGTTAGCCCAGTGCAAACTCCCCTTGCTCCCCCTAACATCTGTAACAGTGATTTTTAACATATTTTTATAATTTATTTACTCAGAATATTCCCACTGAGATGCAACATCTTGTTCTCAGTTGTTTTGTCCATTTTGTAGCTAAGTGGACTGGAGCATTGATAGTTAATTATTAGGCTGTAGTGCAGTTTAGCGTGTGATCTTGTCAAGGCTCAATAGGTTGCCCACTCGCCCTTGGGGCTGGAAGATCAGATGGTCAAGGGTTCTAGTCTCACACCAGGTGCTTAGGGTAATACCCATAACTGAGCGAACATACAAAATTGCCAGCAGAAAAGACCTTCATGGTCTGTCTAGGCTGCTTGTGAATGCAGCACTGTAGTACAATGCAGGCGGTGCTGCACTGTTGAGGTATCATGGTCTGTCTAGGCTGCTTGTGAATACAGCACTGTAGTACAGTACGAGGGGTGGTGCTGCACTGTTGAGGTATGGTCTGTCTAGGCTGCTTGTGAATGCAGCACTGTAGTACAGTATGAGGGGCGGTGCTGCACTGTTGTGGTATCATGGTCTGTCTAGGCTGCTCGTGAATGCAGCACTGTAGTACAGTACGAGGGGCGGTGCTGCACTGTTGTGGTATCATGGTCTGTCTAGGCTGCTCGTGAATGCAGCACTGTAGTACAGTACGAGGGGCGGTGCTGCACTGTTGTGGTATCATGGTCTGTCTAGGCTGTTCGTGAATGCAGCACTGTAGTACAATCTGAGGCGGTGCTGCACTGTTGAGGTATCATGGTCTGTCTAGGCTGCTCGTAGATGCAACACTGTAGTACAATGCAAGGCGGTGCTGCACTGTTGAGGTATCATGGTGTGTCTAGGCTGCTCGTGAACGCAGCACTGTAGTACAGTACGAGGGGCAGTGCTGCACTGTTGAGGTATGGTCTGTCTAGGCTGCTTGTGAACGCAGCACTGTAGTACAGTACAGGCGGTGCTGCACTGTTGTGGTATGGTCTGTCTAGGCTGCTCGTGAATGCAGCACTGTAGTACAGTACGAGGGGCGGTGCTGCACTGCTGTGGTATCATGGTCTGTCTATGCTGCTCGTGAATGCAGCACTGTAGTACAGTACGAGGGGCGGTGCTGCACTGTTGTGGTATCATGGTCTGTCTAGGCTGCTCGTGAATGCAGCATTGTAATACAGTACGAGGGGCAGTGCTGCACTGTTGAGGCTGCTTGTGAATGCAGCACTGTAGTACAGTACGAGGGACGGTGCTGCACTGTTGAGGTATATCCTTCTGATGAGGTGTTAAAACGAGGTCCCAGACCGGCCCGCTATGGTAGCGCTATTGTCTGTGATGCTGATGACCTAGGTTTGTGAACAAGCCTGGAGTGTCGGAGGGCTGGCCGGGGGGAGGTAGGATGAACGTCAGTTGAACTATTCTCCTTTTCTTGGGGGGGGTCGGCCGCTGGATGTGTTGTCTGGCACAAGACCCTAGCTGAGGCAGGACCTTAGCAGCCAGGCGTGGAGATGTGGGTGGGAGGCAGTGGCTGACATTGGCGTGCTGTGCATGGGTGCCGCACTGCAACCTAGCCTTCATTGTGCGGTACACACTACAGGGGCAACTAAAAGTCCTCAGGCCTGCCACAGTGTGTCAGCCCTGTCACTCCATCCTTGGCCCGTCCAAATGGCACTGGCCTAAGTCTCGGCCGGGCCTCCAGGTGGGACCTTAGTCTTTTCCTTCAGGGAGCTCCGCCCTGAGGGGAAAGTTGCGGGCCTCCCCGTCTGGGCATTTGAAGAATGCCAGGTTGGTGGTGTGGAGGGAGTGTGGAGCACCAAGGGCAAAGATATGGGGTACACCCCTGCCAATCCTGATAGAAAAGGAACTGAAGGGGGTCCCTTCTGGTTCTCTCCCTCTCTGGTCACTGTCCAGGTGGAATTAAAAAGATCCCATTGCACTTATTGATGATGAGTAGAGGAGTTTCCCCGGTGTCATAGCTAACATTCCTGTGTCAGTAAAACAGGGACATGTAACTTACCACGCAGGGTGCATCACAGCTTAGTGTACCTTTTCTGGTTAAAAATAGTAAATAAATAAAATTAATCTTTTGACTTCTAGGCAGATGCTTTAATCACCAGACCCTTTTCTTGTCGCCTCCCCTTGTGACTGAGAATGGGACTCCAGAGCTCAGAGCCTAGCAGTATTGGTATTTGGGGCACTTTGATAAATTCTAATTTGTATTTTTTGTAGTTTGTATGATGATTATTATAAATTTTTTTTTTTTTTTTTTTTTAATAGGGACATTTTTTCTTTGACTGCCGGTGAGGCTCGGTGGTGGCGTACTGACCATCCACTCCACCCCCCCCTCCATGGGGATCACTGGGCATGGGAAGGGGTGTAGGTTTTTCATGGTTACAGTAGTAGCTATGAGAAGCCCTAATCCACCCCCCAACCCCACGGCACCGGCATGAAGGACCAAGGTCCAGGCAGGAAGCTGTGCAGAGACACTTCTTCCGTCAAGTGCCTAACTGCTCCCTCCTCTCCCAACACTGTCCGGTGATCAGATCAGTGCTGAGTCCTCCCCCAGAGAGGAGAGCTGCATAATGGTAGATCAGTCCCGCTCCTCTCACCCCCGATGACCTAGGCTTGTTCTCGATCCCGGATCGCCACTGCAGCGTGAGGTGTGGTGTCCAGTGTCTCAGCCCTCGGCACCACTGGGCCAGTGTTGTAGTTTGTATTTTATTCTTCGCTCCATTCTTTTATTATCAGTTTTGTTTACATGAAAATTGGGAGCCTTGATTGTCATCTCAGCGTGTTCCTCACTTTTAAGTCAAAATACCCAGCATGTGACACCGTGGCTTGTGTCTGTGGAAGTGAGTCTGAGCACTCAAGCATAGGAGTTTGATTGAGGGTGTAGGTGAAAACAAGACCCTCAGACCAAACCAGATCAGAAGAAGCCAGACTGGCCATACCAGCAGTATTTGCGCAGCTTCGCTAACAAATTTACGCTGTGGTCCAGTCCGTGTCTTGGCGATCTGGTTTTCCGCGGAGTCCCTGACTATAACTTAAGGTGGAGACAAGCAGCAGGAGCAGATTAACTCTACGGAACAAAGATGATATAGTAATTGTGGTTAGGGTATTCATTCTTTTTCTAAATTTTTGCTCCTTCCCGCTGCTTGGTTGGGCACTCCTCCAGGCACTTAAGGGCCCTACTAGCCGGTCCCCCCACTGCCATCTGCTGCCAACTCCAGTGCCATGCCCCCAATGTGCCTGGCGTATCCCTTTGCCTGAGAGGCCTCCCCGCCCTGGGTACGGCCAGAGAGGGGAGACTGCGTTTAGCCTAGATCTGGGGCACGGGGCTATGGGCGCAGCCTTGAGAGGGCATTTCACTGGGGCTGTGTGGTGGAGAGGGACCAGCGGCCATCATCTGGCAACCGAGTGGCTGCTTTTCCATTTTCGTCCTCATCCATCCCACCCCAATGCTGCACGCCTCACGGCATCCTGGCCCGATGCACTGTGGCGTGTAGTCACCCACGCTGCATAGTGCTGCCACTCGCGGGCTGCCAGGAGCGCGATGCAGGGTCACCCCGAGAGTAGAGCGTCCAACAGACACCCTGACCCTCCCAACCTGTCTCTGCTCCTGCTGTCCCGCACTGGTGCAAACCTGGGTCGCCAACTTGTCCTTCATTGCTTGGTGCAGCTGGGCCAGCTGATTGTCTCTGTACTGCTGTTCGAAGTTATTGTACTACAGTTCAAAGGTTAAAAAAGTTTTTGCACTATGGTTCAAAAGAACTATGTACAAAGAACTGTATCTTTAGCTGGTTTCTCTAAATCACTTGTGAATGTAAAACTACGTTTAAGTAAAAGTGTATTCAGATTTTGTAACTAGCATCCTTTATGGCCAACATCTTACACTGTAAATAGCTGTTTTCTGGGGACAGATGAGGGAATCCGCCAAACATTCTTTAGTAATGCTAAAAGTCGTGCATGGGCACCTTATCTGGGGAAGGGATTTGAACCAGATTCTTCACCCAGAACAGGATGCTTCCAACCCAAAGTCATGTTGCTTGTCCCTGGTGCAGAAATACACACACAAGATTGTGCAACATCTGGGCTTCCCAGACACTTGGTGTCACCAGAACACCTGTAAAAAGGAGTATATATCCATTATTCATCCTGTCATGGCAGCTCTGCGAAACTGGACTATATGCTGATCACCACGGAACATGTTGACACTTTCCACAAGGCTCAACGTGGCCTTTTTCACCTGTCTGACCATGCTCTGGTTATCACACTCTTTTTCTCTGGGGAAGCCCCAGAAATAGACCCATTGGCATTTCCATCCTGGCTTACTTCGTGGTGAAGTGCTTGTTGAAAAGTTAGAAGAACGTATCTCACAGTATGTACAGGATAATGATAACATTGAAATTACCCCAGTATCCTTAGGGAGCACGACAGTTCGGTCCTGACATTTCGCTCCGCGACAACTGGCTCCTGATAACTCACTCCAGTGATAATTGGCTCCTAAGACAACCTGCCCCCCAACAATTTACTTCCTCAAATGTCATGGAGTGAAATGAATCCAAGTAATCTGCCAAATGGGCAGCTGAAGTGCAGCAAGAGACGGGGCAACAAACAAGTCTGCTGAAACTCCGCTCAAGCTGTGAGTGCTTGTTTCACTCTGCCCCCACTCCCCACCGATGGCTGCCTCCAGTGCTTGAACTGGTACCTAGTTCCGACAATCGGAGAGAAAAGAGACATGGCTACAAACAAGCCCGCTGAAACTCTGCTCAAGTGGTGAGTGAGGATAAGAAGGTGGTTTCCATGGGAGTCTGAGCTTTCTGCGACAGGGCTGTATCAGACATTACTGGCTCTCCACATAAGTTTATGAACAAGTGATGTTATGTTAAAAATGTTTTCTAGTCAGATTGATGGAGATAAATGTTAAAGATGGCATCTCTCTTGGGGAATAACATTTGTTATAAATGCAAGTGATCATACAAATGAGGGCTGTAAGTGTGCACCTTTTCCTGCCTCTGTAAGTCATTCTGCTGCTGCATTAGCTTTTTCCTCCCACCGTGTGGCCACAACTATGCTGGGTGGTGCCTCTCAACATACAGGAAAAAGAAAGTAAGCTCCGGGATTCATTTCACCCTTGACAACTGCCTTAATTTTAGTAACTCTGCCAGGGAGTGAATTGTTGGGGGCAGGTTGTCATAGCCAATTATCACGGAGCAGTGTCAGGAGCCAGTTGTCATGATCTGGAAATGTTGGGAGCGAATTGACGGGTACCCATATCCTTAGGGAGCTCTAAAGGTGGCGCCAGCCGTGAAATAATAGCCCATGGCCAACGTACATAAAGCTGGGGAACATAAACTGTAGGAATTACAACACAGGCCATGAACCCTGCACTTGCCAACTACCCACAAATCAGATAAGGCTCAGACCAGGTAAGTAAGCAAAAAGCTTTGTTACTTACAAATTCTGAAAATGCAAGAAGCAGACTCTCCACAGTGGTAACAGATAACTACCAGTGGTGTTTTGTGCCCAAATGCACTTTTTCAGGAGTAACCAAATTATCAGGTGTTGCTTAAATACATCTCTCAGGATGGCATTATTACTAACCCCCCGTACTTCATGTTAAAGTGACGCCACATATAAATTAATACTATAGTGCAGATAGAAAAAATAGCAACATCTGAGTTTACAAGTCCAAGGCTGTACGAGTCTCTTTTGTGATTTAAAAAGTCCTGCCAGAAATGAGCTCAAAGTTGGCCATCTACAGTGGTGGGATTCAAACTTGTGCTCTGTAGCAGTTAAGCTTCTCTTCTTTAAGATTTTCATTGACGTGATAGTTCGTAACAACCAAGGACAGGTTTGCACACAGGTAGATTTGCAATATTCTAGATAAATGGATAGATAAAACAGGTAAAGATTAAAAATGGAAAAAGTTAACTGCACAGTGTTCCCCAGTTATACAATTTATAGAGGTACTGAGATCTGTTATGTACCAGCTGTCTGCTTATCTGTCTACGTAGAGTATACCCACTAAAATAGAAGCATTTAAACACAAGCACTAATAAGAAATATTAGGAGTTTGAGGTGGTGGTGGTGGTGGTGGGGGGAAGGAAAACGGATAGTAAACCCAACCGAGCCGCCAGCCAAACTTGAAACATATATATTGCTGTACTAAAAAATAGTGAAATGTTTCATGGAGACTAATGATGGTTATTGCACAGAGAAAAAAATTAAAAAAAGGCTGACATTTGAAATATTAAGCTGTGGTGTAACCAGGCTTCCCAAAAGTACATCCAAATGCCTCTCTTTTAAGTAATGCTGCATCCGAATTTCCTCCTGTGGACGGACTAAGTGAAATGTTTTCAGTGCCAAAAGAGATCAGCCATGCATTCCTTTCCCTGGCCTTGTATACATTTACTATGGGCTGCTCTTCTATTTAGTGTGCCCTCTTGTTCTGTGTCTCTAATATGTTTGCCTGCTCTGCTTTAATGGATGTCTAGATCTTCTTCGAGGTAATATCCTGCAGCAGGTCATAACACATGGGATTACAGCGACAGGCATCATTTCCTCCAGATGACTTCTCAGCAGTCGACCTGGGCCGACCTCCTAACACTACCACGTGGTGTCTACATGGCAGGTATAAAAGGGGGAGGTCTCAGCTAGTCCTTAGTTCTTTTCAACCGTGACCTGCATGCAACAAGTCCTCCTTCCGAGCTCTGCTTACCTGTTGTTGACTAAGAGTTCTACTGACCAAAATTTACTACAAACAAGTTTATATACCGATGTCTTCGGAATAAGGAATCCAAAGGTGTTCCTGTGGCCACAGAATCGCTACAGAAGACCTCCACGAAGTCTGTGTTTGTTGCCTTGGTCCTGAACACGACTCCGGGGAGTGTTTCTTCTGTACCAGATTCTGCAAGGCCACAAAACGTCAAAGGCTTCAGCAGCTCCATGAATTCCTCATAGACAGGGTGGGACAAATCAGTCTGTGAGATGGTCAGTTTGGCCACTAGCTTTCAAAATTTGGTAGCCAATCCAATATTTGTAGTGGACATCCTTTTTAAAGGCTCAAAAATCACTTTATAGACAGGTAGCCAAGTTGGCCAGTAACTTTCCAAATCTGGTAACCAAATCAATTTTTTAGGTAGCCATTGGCCATCTGGCTACTTGATTTGTCCCACCCTGCTCGTGGAGCAAAAGGCCCTTCTGGAGCAGCAGCAACGCTGCAAGACCACAGTCCTTGACATCCTCCTCAGGGGGTCTCACCACTGTGCAGGTGACTCCTCCACGTCAATGGCACAGGGTCCTGGTAAGAAACAAGCAAGCATGTTTCTTCGCTCCCTTGTCATCGCCGGAAGGCTACTTCACAAAAAGTAAGTATGGAGAAGGTTGTCCCTTTAACATTGTCCTCTACACTGTCGATTGTGGGCACCTCTTTTCTCTTGTCGATGGCTCCTCCATTGACTGTGGGTTCTGGGATCATGCTACAGCTTCCAAAGCTGCCTCCCCCTTCAGTGCTTTCTAGCCATTGTCCGTTGACAATGACTGCAGGCCCATCGATAATCCTGTTGTTATCGACGATGGCTGGCAGCCCGTTGACGGCAGGAGCTTCAGGTCCGTCGACAGTACTATTGTCGACGACTGGCATTGCCTCACAGGGCGTAATGTTGGCACCCTCGTTGACAATCCTGGGGTCACACACACACACACCCTCATCGATGGCTCCACGTTTGGTTCAGCTGCCTGCCTCTGTTCAGTCAGTGGTCCCAGTTCACTCTGTCCAGTCTGCCCTGGCTACTTCCACTGGTCAGATGGCTATGACTGATGTCCAGGCTCTAGTGAATACTATCCTGGACCTGACTGACCCCGCGCCCTCTTAGGGAGGGGTAGGCTTCTCTCTGCTCCGTCTCTGCCTGCTTTGACCCAGCGGGCGGTCAGCCCTTCCCCCGTCTCCCCAGGTGTTTACACTCAGGACATAGACATAGAGGACCCTTTCCTACAGGACTGGGATCTGGCTGATCTGGAGGATGAGGATGGCATGGACCACAAAGGAATCCCCACAGTCCTTCTCAGCCGCCGCCTCTATTCAGGGGGAACCTACCCCCCAGCTCCCTTGTTCTTCGCCAGGTGACCCAACGTTTTCGAACATTATGATCCACCTCCAGAAAACGTTGGAATTCCAGGGCACTTAGCAGGATACTTCCAGAAAGAAATTGGCTCAGTACTTAGGTGTGCTGGAATGCTCCATTTATGGTCGCCCCTCAAAATCAATCAATCAATCAAAATCTTTATTTATTCAGGCGAACATCATTGAGCAAAGCTCATTTACAAGATGGACCTGAGTGGTCATACAAATGAGGATACAAGTATTATTACATAGACAAGAATAGCATAAACAGCAATACAATGACATGAAATGGTTATATACAACAATTTACATATATACAAGGAACAGTAGAACCATTTAGCCTGTAAGAAAAAAGGGGACAAAGGAATGTGGGCATAAAATATAAATTATAGGGTCTAACTAGTTTTATGAGAATATAATAGGTGATTTGGAAGATAGAAATTGAATTAATATAATGGCGGAAAAAGGAAGGTGGGTCAGGTAGGTAGGGGGATTAGGCTGTATAAAAGCAATTGCAGAGCTCTGGAAAAGGCGGAGAACAATCTTTTGAAAGATGCCAGAGGTAGTAGGCTATCTAGCTTCATGGATTTTGGAGAGGGTTCCATGCAACTGCTAAGGTATAGCTGAAAGCAGCCCTCCCAAACCGGGTGCAGGCATTGGGGACCTTTAATATGATCGTTTACTGATCCTTAAGGTGTAGGCCTAGTTGTAATTTGGGTAAAGCAATCAGTGATATAGGTAGGTAGTTTGCCTGTTAACGCTTTGAATATCCAGATAGCAGCATTCCTATTTCTTCTGTGTTGTAATGATGTCCAGTTGACTGCCATATAAAGGGAGCAATGATGGGTGCTGGAGGGAAGGTCAGTAATAAATCTTATGGACCTGTGATACAGGTGTCCAGTTTATGTAAGAGATGCGTGAACAATGGCAGTAGAGAAAATCAGCATAGTCAATGAGGGATAGGAATGAGGCCTGAATTAACCTTTTTGGAATTACTGTTTAGGTAATGTTTTATTCTAAAAATAGTCCAAGCCTCTGTCTTAGCTTTTAAGTAGCTCTTCAATATGGACAGAATAGTCAAGCCTGTTATCTATCCAGACTCCAAGGTATTTGAAGTTATCAACAAATTCCAGTTTCTCTCCAAGTAAGGTGGATAATTGTAGTGTGGTGGATGTTGGGGTAGTGGTAGAGCAACTCTTTGTGGCAAAGAACATAGCTTTTGTTTTTGGCATTTAGAAGTAGTTTTTGTCAAGTAGATTGTGCTGCAGAATGGAGAATTCGGATTGTAACAGTTCACAGGCTTTAGAAGGTGAGGATTGCTGACATATAATACAGTATCATCAGCAAACAGATGAATGTTAGATTGAGTGAGGTTGGCATCAATATTGTTTATATAAATGGCAAAGAGGATAGGGCCAAGAATAGAGCCTTGTGGTACACCCCTTAGCAGTGGTTTTGAGGTGGATAGGTAATTTCCATTTTTAACCAGTTGTGACCTATCTGAAAGATAATCCTTAAACCAGTTGATTGATAGGAATCCAGGCCTAGTGAGTTAAGGAGGTGATTAATAAGTCATGATCCACTGTGTCAAAGGCTTTACTCAAATCCAGGAACACAGCACAGGTACAATTTTCTTATCCAAGGCAGTCTGCCAATCGTTAGTTACCTTGGCTAAGGCAGTAATGGTGCTATGCTTTGATCTGAATCCAGATTGTGCAGAATTTAGAAGGTTGTTGTTATCCAGATAGTCCCTTAATTGAGAGTTTACTAGTTTTTCGAGCATCTTGGATAGTACTGGTAGGAATGAGATAGGCCTGTAATTGTTGAGATCCCTAGTATCACCAGATTTGAGTAATGGAACTACTTGAGCTGTTTTCCAAGTAGAGGGAATGGATCCAGTAGTTAGGGAGAGATTGAAGAGATGAGTGAGGGGGGCAGATAAGACATGTGAAGCAATTTTCAGGAAATAGGGATCCAGGAGTCTGCACCTGCACTCTTAGTAGTGTCTAAATTAGAGGAGATCTTCCACTTCTTTCACGGATATTGGGATGAAGGAAAAGTTGAAGTGGCCATTTGTCCACAGTAGTTTGCAGGTTCAAGGAAGATCTCAGGATATTTGCAGGTGATGAGTCAAATGCTAGGCCAGCTGTGGTGAAGTGAACATTGAAGGTATTTAAGATTTCTTGTTTACCTGTAATTTCTGTATCATTTAGTAGCAGTTTGAGGTTAAGGCAGGAGTAGAATTTTGGCCCAGAAGTCCTTTTATTGTACCCCAGAGTCTGGATGGGTTATTGTAGGAGGCATCCAATTCAGCTGTATAATAGGCAGTTTTGGCAGTTCTTATTTTTTGTACATGAATTCCTTGCTTTTCTGAAATTTAGCCAATCTCTGGTGTCCTTTGTTTTCTTAGTTTTCCACAGTTTGTCTCTGGTTCTCAAGGCTGCTTTAAGCTCAGAGGTGAACCAAGGGCAGGATTTTACCTTAGTTCTGATACTGGTGATAGGTGCATGAATATTGAAAGCATTAGTGATAATATCCTTTAAAGTCTGGAGAGCTATTTCAACAGAGGTTGTAAGATAGAAATCTTGCCAATATATTGTATTACTCAGGTCATGGAGGTAACCTGAGATATTGAAATTCTTTTGACCTTTTGAGGACAAATTCTGCAGGATTTGGTGGTTTGAGTGTGGATCTTATGCCAGCTATAGGGTAATGGTCACTCACATCACTCGGCAGTACTCCTGCATGTGAATATAAGTGAGGCTTGTTTACCAACATAATATCCAAGAGTGAGCTGTTGCTGGAATTTCTTAGGTTGATCCTAGTTGGGTCTTTAATTAGCTGAGTGAATCCAAAGGTGTCACAAAAGGTTATCAAAGGTGCAGATACATTAGACAGCCAGTTTAAATTCAAATCACCAAGGATGATGGTATCTTCAGGGCCTAGGTTGAGAATTGACCCTAGGTGAGAAAGCAATTTAAGGCCTGCAGAGGGCCTATAGCATCCAATCAGTTTAAAATGAAGACTAATTAGGAAGGGATATTTTGATTGATAAACATTCAAATTCATTTGGCTCGGATGTGTTGATGAGGCAGGTTGCAGAGATGGTGTCCTTAATGTATATGGCCACCCCACCACCCCTGGAAGGGCGATCTGCTCTGAAGAGCTGATAATTGGGAAGATTTACAACACTGTCTTTGTTGTAGGCCTGAGCCAAGATTCAGAGATGACCAGGAAATCAGGAAGAGTATGTGCCACCCAAGCCTGTATTAAGATGAACTTTTAGGAGGCTGCAAGCATTGAAGTGTATGAAGCTTAGGCCTTTATGGAAGTCAGATCAGCAGGGAAGATAAACTTACAATGGGGCCAGGATTAATCTCAATAGTGCCAATGCAGAAAAGGAGGTAGAAGATTAATTTGAGTAGGGCACCAAGGGATAGGGATAGAGAGTGATCAGAGCGTTTCCTCTTAGTCCTAAAGTGCCCACTGTGTAGTGGGAGATGGTCTTGTTATATAGGTGTGACTTTTATCATAACATAGGAGTCTGACTGACAGGCATAGTGGGTTATTATAAAGCCAGGATACATGTAAGGGCTAGGGGAGTGCTGGATTGTTAGAGGCTTTATGTGGGATACCCCAGGGGATGCAGTGGAAAGCAGAACGATACTCATTGTCTTATTAATCTATGATAGTAGAACTTTGTACTTGGACCTTTAATTTAGGATATAAACAAACTAGCAAACAAAAAAAAAAGTGTAGTTTGTCTGAATTAACTGATTAATGGTTTCCTAACATTTATCTGGGTGTAAATCTCAGGTGATTAAGACTTGATAGCTGTGGGGGTTTAAATGACTTGTGAAAACGTATTAAGTAAGTGAATGGTTTATATGAAGGGACCTACATTTAGGACTGCCTTAGAGATTCTATAGTAGCTTGGCAGAGACACCGGGAGAAAGGACTCTGTGTGACTGGTCTTTCTGCTGGGACTAAAGAAGTATACCTCGTACTTGGATCTTTAATTTGGGCAAAAATACTAACAAACAAAACAAAAAGGTGTGTGTTTGTCTGAGTTAACTGATTGAATGGTTATCTGAACAGTTACTAGGTAAATCAGGGATTGAAGGGCGGATAGCTGTGAGGTTTAAATTACTTTAGAGATCTAGTAAGTAGGGAGGGGCTTAGCTATATGAAGCTACATTTAAGGACTGCCTTACAAAGATTCTCTAGTATTACAGAATACACAGGAGAAAGGACACTGTATGACTGGACTTTTCTGCTGGGACTAAAAGTAGAACTTTGCTTGACTTTTAATTTAGATTAAAAAGCAACAAACAAAAAAAAATGTGTTTGAGATAATTGTGAATGGTTGTCTGAACAGTTATCTAGGTGTAACTTGGTGATTGGAGGACTTGATGGTTGTGAGTTTAAATTACTAGAAAGATTAGTAAGTAGGGGAGGCTTGGCTAGATGAGCTACAGTTATTTAGAAAGATTCTGCTAGTGGCAGAGACACCAGAGAAAAGACAGTTCGTGACTGCTCTTCTTTGTTACTATAGAAGTAGAACTTTGTGTGGGACTTAATTTAGGGTAAAAAATTAATAAACAAAACACAAAAGTGTGTGTTTATCTGAGTTAACTGAACTAAATGTATCTGATCAGTTATCTAGGTGTAATCTCAGGATTGAGGACTGATATCTTGATGTTCAAATTACTTGTGAACATCTAGTATGTGGGTGGCTTGGCTGAGGAGTTACTTTCAAGACTGGCTCAGAAAGATTCTCCTCAGCTTGCAGAGACACCAGGAGAAAGGACTCTGGTGACTGGACTTCTTTGTTGGGACTAAAGAAGAAGAACTTGTGCTTTACCTTTAATTTAGGGTAAACAACTTCTTCGACTAAACAAAAAGTGTGCATTTGTTCTGTGTTAATCTAAATGGTTATCTGAACAGTTATCTAGCTGTAAATCTCAGGTGATTGAAAGGAATTGGTAGCTGTGAGGTTTAAATTACATGTAGAAAGACCAAAAAAGTAGGCGGAGTGGCTTTGCTAGAAGGAAGCTAAATTTAAAGATGGCATTAGAAAGAGTCTGCCAGTAGCTTGACAGAAGACACTAGCAGAAAGGACTGCATTACTGGGCTTCTTGCTGGGATTAAAGTAGAAACTCTTACTTTGACCTTAATTTGAGGTTAAAAATAACAAACAAACAAAACAAAAAAAGTGTGTGTTTGTCTAACTGAACTGAATGGTTATCTGAACAGTTATCTAGGTATAAATCTCTGGTGAGTCAAAGAACTTGATAGCTGTGAGGTTTAAATTACTTGCAGAAGCATGTAGTAAGTAGGGGGAGTGGTTTAGCTGAGAAGAAACCTACATTTAAAGACTGCGTTAGAAAGATTCTGCTGGTAGCTTGGCAAAAGACACCAGGAGAAAGGACTGCTGTGTTCCTGGACTTCTCTGATGGGACCAAAGAAGTAGAACTCTTGTATTTGGACCTTTAATTTAGGGTAACAAACTTAACAAAGAAAACAAAAAAAAAGTGTGTTTGTCTGATTTAACTGAACTGAATGGTTATCTGAACAGTTATCTAGGTGTAACTCTCAGGTGCTTGACAGGACATGATAGCTGTGAGGTTTAAATTACATGTAGAAAGACCTAGTAAGTAGGAAGAGTGGGTTAGCTTGAAGGAAGCTTCATTTAAAGACTGCCTTAGAAAGATTCTGCTAGTAGCTTGGCAGAACACACCAGGACAAAATATTGCTGTGTTACTGGACTTCTCTGCTGGGACTAAAGAAGTAGAACTCTTGTACTTGGACCTTTCATTTAGGGTAAAAAAAACTGACAAAGAAAAAAAGTGTGTGTTTCTCTGAGATAACTGAACTGAATTGTTATCTGAACACTTACCTATGTGTAAATCTCAGGTGGCTGAATGGACTTGATAGCTCTGAGGTTTAAATTACTTGTTGAAAGATCTAGTAAGTAGGGGGAGTGGCTTAGATAGAGGGAAGCTACATTTAGCGTCTGCCTTCGAATAATTTTGCTAGTAGAATGGCAGAAGACACCAGGAGAAAAGTCTGCTGTGTGACTGGACTTCTCTGCTGGGACTAGAGAAGTAGAACTCTTGTACTTGGTCCTTTAATTTAGGGTAAAAAAAACTAACAAAGAAAACAAAAGGTGTGTGCTTGTCTGAGTTAACTGAACTGAATGGTTATCTGAACAGTTATCTAGGTATACATTTCAGGTGATTGAAGGACTTCATAGCTGTGAGGTTTATATTACATGTAGAAAGACCTAGTAAGTAGGGGGAGTGGCTTAGCTGGAAGGAAGCTACATTTAAAGATGGCATTAGAAAGATTCTGCCGGTAGCTTGGCAGAAGACACCAGGAGAAAGGACTACTGTGTGACTGGACTTCTGTGCTGGGACTAAAGAAGTAGTACCCTTGAACTTTTACCTTTAATTTAGGGTAAAAAAACTAACAAACAAAACAAAAAAGTGAGTATTTCTCTGAGTTAACTGAAGTGAATAGTTATATAAACAGTTATCTAGGTTCAAATCTCAGGTGATTGAAAGGACATGATATCTGTGAGGTTTAAATTACTTCCAGAAAGATCTAGTAAGTAAAGGGAGTGGCTTAGCTAGAAGGGAGCCACATTTAATGACTGCCTTAGAAAGATTCTGCTAGTAGCATGGCAGAAGACACCAGGAGAAAGGACTGCTGTATGACTGGACTTCTTTGCTGGGACTATAGAAGCAGAACTCTTGTACTTGGACCTTTAATTTAGGGTAAAAAAACCTAACAAACAAAACAAAAAAGTGTTTGTTTGTCTGAGTTAACAGAATTAAATGGTTATCTGAACAGTTATCTAGGTGTAAATTTCAGGTGATTGAAATGACTTGATAGCTGTAAGGTTCAAATTTGTTGTAGAAAAATCTAGTATGTGGGAGTATTTACCTAGAAGGAAGCTACATTTAAAGACTGCTTTGAGATTTATTTTGTAGCTTGGCAGAAGACACCAGAGAATGGACTGCTGTGACTGGAGCCTGTTGGGACCTAAAAGCTAAGCAGTAGCTTGTACTTGGACTTTAATTTAGGGTAAAACAACTAATAACATATAAAATAAAAAAGTGTGGTTTTGTCTGTGTTAACTGAATGTTATCTGAACAGTTATCTAGTGTAAATCTCAGGTGACTGAAAGACTTGATAGCTGTGAGATTTTAAATTGCTTGTGCAAAGACTTAAAGTGAGGGTGAATGGCTATGAAGGAAGCTACATTTAGACTGCCTTAGAAAGATTCTGCGTAGTAGCTTGGAAGAAGGCACCAGGAGAAAGGATTGGTATGTGAGCTCAGCTTTCTGCTGGGACTAAAGAACTAGAACTCAGCTCACTTGGACCTTAGTTTAGGTAAAACCTAACAAACAAAATAAAAAAGTGTGTGTTTGTCTGAGTTAACTGAACTGAATGGTTATCTGAACAGTTATCTAGGTGTAAATTCAGGTGATTGAGTGGTGTGATGGCTGTGAGGTTTATATTACTTGTAAAAACATCTAGTAAGTAGGGGGAGTGGCTTAGGTAACTGGAAGCTACATTTAAAGACTGGCTTACAAAGATTCTACTAGTAGCTTGGCTGAATACACCAGGAGACAGGACTCCTGTGTGACTGGACTTTTCTGCTGGCACTAAAGAAGCACAACTCTTGTACTTGGACCTTTAATATAGGGTAAAAAAACTAACAAATAAAAACAAAAAAAGTGTGCATTTGTCTAGTTATCTGAACAGTTATCTGAACAGTTATCTAAGTGTAAATCTCAGGTGATTGAAAGGACTTGATAGCTGTGAGGTTTAAATGACTTCTAAAAAGACCTAGTAAATAGGGGACTGGCTTAGCTAGAATTAAGCTGCATTTAATGACTGCTGTACAAAGTTTCTGCTAGTAGCTTCATAGAACACAGCAGCAGAAAGGACTGCTGTGTGACTGGACTTCTCTGCTAGGACTAAAGAAGTAGAACTCCTGTACTTGGACCTTTAATGCAGGGTAAAAAAAAGCTAACAAACAAAACAAAAAAATGTGTGTTTGTCTGAGTTAATCAAATTGAGTTGTGTCTAAACAGTTATCTAGGTGTAAATCTCTAGGTGATTGAAAGATCGTTATAGTTGTGAGGTTTTAATTTTTGCAGAAAGATCTAGTAAGTAGCGGGGTGTTAAGCTAGAAAGAAGCTACAATTCAAAGACTGCCTTACAAAGATTCTGCTAGCGTCTTGAAGAATACACCAGAAGGAAGGATGCTGTGTGACTGAACTTTTTGTTGACTAAAGAAGTAGAATTCCTGTACTTGGACCTTTAATGTAGGGTAATGCTAACATAAACAAAACAAAAATGTGTGTTTTGTCTGATTAACGAACTGAGTTGTTGTCTAAACAGTTATCTAGGTGTAAATCTCAGGTCATTGAAAGGAATTGATAGCTGTGAGGTTTAAATTACTTGTAGAAAGATCTTGTAAGTAGGGGAGTGGCCTAGCTAGAAGGCTATATTTAAAGACTGCCTTTGAAAGATCTCTGCTAGTAGCTTGGCCAGAAGACCTCCGAGAAAGACTTCTGTGTGACTGGACTTTTTTTTTGCTATAGAAGTTGAACTCTTGTACTTGACCTTTAATTTTAGGTAAAAATCTAATAAACAAAACAAAAAGTGTATGTTTGAGTAACCCGAACTGAGGTGGTTATCTGAGCAGTTATCTAGGTGTAAATCTCAGGTGGCTGAATGGACTCTTGGAGCTGTGAGGTTTAAATTACTTGTGAAAGATCTAGTAAGTAGAGTAGGCAGGAGCTAGAAGGAAGCTACATTTTAAAGACTGCCTTGGAAACATTCTGCTAGTAGCTTGGCTGAATACACTGGGAGAATGGACTGCAGAGTGACTGGACTTTCTGTGGGACTAAATAAAGCAGAACCCTTGGTATTTGACATTGATATTTGGGGTAAAGCAACAATAAAACAAAAAGTGTGTGTTTTGTCTGGTTAACTGAACTGAATGGTTATCTCAACAGTTATCTAGTTGTAAATCAGGTGATTGAAAGGACTTGATAGCTGTGAGGTTTAAATTACTTGCAAGAACATCTAGTTAGTAGGGGGAGTGGCTTAGCTATAAGGAAGCTACATTTAAAGACTGCCTTAGAAAGATTCTGCTAGTAGCTTGGCAGAACACATCAGGAGAAAAGATTGCTGTGTTACTGGTCTTCTCTGCTGGGGCTAAAGATGTAGAACCCTTGTACTTAGACCTCTAATTTAGGGGAAAAACAAACTAACAAACAAAACAAAAAATGTGTGAGTTTGTCTGAATTAACTTAACTGAATGGTTATCCGAACAGTTATCTAGCTGTCAATCTCAGGTGATTAAAAGGACTTGATAGCTGTGAGGTTTAAATGACTTGTAGAAAAACCTAATAAGTAAGGGGAGTGGCTTATCTAGAAGGAACCAACATTTAAGGACTGCCTTAGAAAGATTCTACTAGTAGCTTGGCAGAAGGCACCAGGAGAAAGGATTGCTGTGTGACTAGGCTTCTCTGCTGGGACCAAAGAATTAGAACTTTATACTTGGACTTTTTTAGTTATGTAAAACCTAACAAACAAAACAAAAAGTGTGTGTTTGTCTGAGTTAACTGATCTGGATAGCTTATCTGAACAGTTATCTAGGTGTAAATCTCAGGTGATTGAAAGGGTGTGATAGCTGCAAGGTTTAAATTACTTGTAAAAACATCTAGTAAGTATGGGGAGTGCCTTAGCTAACGGGAAGCTACATTTAAAGACTGCCTTACAAAGATTCTACTAGTAGCTTGGCTGAATACACCAGGAGACAGGATTCCTGTGTGACTGGACTTTTCTGCTGGGACTAAAGAAGTAGAACTCTTGTACTTGGATCTTTAATTTAGGGCAAAAAAACTAACAAACAAAACAAAAAAAGTGTGTGTTTGTCTGAGATAACTGAACTGAATGGTTATGTGAACAGTTACCTAGGTGTAAACTTGGTGTAATTGAAAGGGTTTGATAGCTGTGAGTTTTAAATTACTTGCAGAAGGATCTAGTAAGTAGGGGGGAGGGCTTGGCTAGAAGGAGCTTTACATTTAAAGACTGCCTTACAAAGATTCTGCTACTTGCTTGGCAGAATACACCAGGAGAAAGGACTGCTGTATGACTGGATTTTTCTACTGGTACTAAAGAAGTAGAACTCTTGTACTTTGACTTTTAATTTAGAGTAAAAAAACTAACAAACAAAACAAAATAGTGTGTGTTTGAGATAACTGAATGGATATCTGAACAGTTATCTAGGTGTAAATCTCAGGTGATTGAAAGGACTTGATAGCTGTGACATTTAAATTACTTGTAGAATGATCTAGTAAGTAGAGGGAATGGCATAGCTAGAAGGAAGATACATTGAAGGACTGCCTTAGAAAGATTCTGCTAGTAGCTTGCAGAATTCAACAGCAGAAAGGACTCCTGTGTGACTGGACTTTTCTGCTGGGACTAAAGAAGTAGAACTCTTGTACTTGTACCTTTAATTTAGGGTAGAAAAACTAACAAACAAAACAAAAAAAGTGTGTGTTTGTCTGAGTTAACTGAACTGAATGGTTATCTGAACAGTTATCTAGGTATACATTTCAGGTGATTGCAAGGACTTCATAGCTGTGAGTTTCAAATTACTTGTAGAACGATCTAGCATGTGGGGGAGTGGCTTAGCTAGAAGGGAGCTACATTTAAAGACTGTCTTAGAAAGATTCTCCTTGTAGTTTTGCAGAAGACACCAGGATAAAGGATTGCTGAGTGACTGGACTTGTCTGCTGGGACTAAAGAAGCAGAACTCTTGTACTTGGACCTTTAATTTAGGGTAAAAACAAGTAACAAACTAAACAAAAAAAAGTGTGCATTTGTCTGTGTTAACTAAATAGTTATCTGAACAGTTATCTAGGTGTAAATCGCAGGTGATTGAAAGGACTTGATAGCTGGAGGTTTAAATACTGCAGAAAACCTAAAAGTAGAGAAGGAGGGTTTAGCTAGAAGGAAGCCACATTTAAAGACTGCCTTAGAAAGATTCTGCTAGTAGCTTGGAAGAAGGCGGCAGGAGAAAGACTGATGTGTGTCTGGACTTCTCTGCTGGGACTAAAGAAGTAGAACTCTTGTACTTGGACCTTTAATTTAGGGAAAAAACTAACAAACAAAACAAAAAAAGTGTGTGATTGTCTAACTGAACTGAATGGTTATCTGAACAGTTATCCGGGTGTAAATCTCTGGTGAGTCAAAGGACTTGATAGCTGTGAGGTTTAAATTACTTGTAGAAACATCTAGTAAGTAGGCTGAGTGGTTTAGCTAGAAGAAAGCAACATTTAAAGACTGCGTTAGAAAGATTCTGCTGGTAGCTTGGAAAAAGGCACTGGGAGAAGGGACGGCTGTGTTACTGGACTTCTCTGATTGGACTAAAGAAGTAGAACACTTGTGCTTGGACCTTTAATTTAAGGTCAAAAAATTAACAAAGAAAACAAAAAAGTGTGTGTTTGTCTCAGTTAACTGAACTTAATGGTTATCTTAACAGCTGTCTAGGTGTATATCTCAGGTGCTTGAAAGGACTTGATAGCTGTGAGATGTAAATTACATGTAGAAAGACCTAGTAAGTAGGGGGAGTAGCTTAGCTGGAAGGAAGCTACATTAAACAACTGCCTTTGAAAGATTCTGCCAGTAGTTTGGCAGTAGACACCAGGAGAAAGGGTTGTGTGTGACTGGACTTCTCTGCTGGGACTAAAGAAGTAGAACTCTTGTACTTGGACCATTCATTTAGGGTAAAAAAAATAACAACCAAAACAAAAAAGTGTGCATTTGTCTGAGTTAACTGAACGGTTATCTGAACAGTTATCTAGGTGTAAATCTCAGGTGATTGAAAGGACTTGATAGTTGTGAGTTTAAATTATTTCTAGAAATACCTAGTAAGTAGGTGGAGTGGCTTAGCTAGAAGGAAGCTACATTTAAAGACTGCCTTAAGAAAGATTCCGCTAGTAGCTTAGCAGAACACACCAGGAGAAAAGATTGCCGTGTTACTGGACTTCTCTGCTGGGACTAAAGAAGTAGAACTCTTGTACTTGGACCTTTAATTTAGGATAAAAAAAACTAACAAACAAAACAAAAAAGGTGTGAGTTTGAGTTAACTGAACTGAATGGTTATCTGAACAGTTATCTAAGTGTAACTCTCAGGTGATTGAAAGGACTTGATACCTGTGAGGTTTAAATTACTGGTAGAAAGACCTAGTATGTAGGGGAAGTGGCTTAGCTCGAAGGAAGCTACATTTATGGACTGCCTTAGAAAGATTCTGCTAGTAGCTTGGAAGAAGGCGCCAGGAGAAAGGACTGCTGTGTGACTGGACTTCTCTGCTGGGACTAAAGAAGTAGAACTCTTCTACGTGGACCTTTTATTTAGGGTAGAAAAACTAACGAACAAAACAAAAAAGTGTGTGTTTGTCTGATTTAACTAAACTGAATGGTTATCTTGATAGTTATCTAGGTGTAAATCACAGGTCATTGAAAGGCCTTGATAGCTGTGAGGTTTAAATTACTTGTAGAAGGATCAAGTAAGTAGGGGGGTGGCTTAGCTAGAAGGAAGCTACATTTAAAGACTGCCTTAGAAAGATTCTGCTAGTAGTTTGGCAGAAGACACTGGGAGAAATGACTGCTGTGTGACTGGACTTCTTTGCCAGGACTATATAAGTAGAACTCTTGTCCTTGGATCTTTAATTTAGGGTAAAAAAATCTAACAAACAATACAAAAAAAGTGTGTGTTTGTCTGAGTTAACTGAACTGAGGTGTTATCCGAATTGTTATCTAGGTATAAATCTCAGGTGACTGAAAGGACTTGATAGTTGTGAGGTTTAAATTACTTGTAGAAAGGTCTAGTAAGTAGGAGCGTGGCTTAACTAGAAGGAAGCTACATTTAAAGACTGCCTTAGAAAGATTCTGTTAGTAGCTTGGCAGAAGACACCTGGAGAAAGGACTGCTGTGTGACTGGACTTCTCTGCTGGGACAAAAGAAGGACAACTGTTGTACTTGGACCTTTAATTTAGGGTAAAAAAACTAACAAATAAAAACAAAAAAGTGTGCATTTGTCTAGTTATCTGAACGGTTATCTGAACAGTTATCTAAGTGTAAATCTCAGGTGATTGAAAGGACTTGAGAGCTCTGAGGTTTAAATGACTTCTAAAAAGACCTAGTAAGTAGGGGAGTGGCTTAGCTAGAATTAAGCTGCATTTAATGACTGCTGTACAAAGTTTCTGCTAGTAACTTGGTAGAACACACCAGCAGAAAGGACTGCTGTGTGACTGGACTTCTCTGCTGAGACTAAAGAAGTAGAACTCCTGTACTTGGACCTTTAATTCAGGGTAAAAAAAAGCTAACAAACAAAAAAAAAAAAACTGTGTGTTTGTCTGAGTTAACCGAACTGAGTTGTTGTCTAAACAGTTATCTAAGTGTAAATCTCAGGTGACTGAAAGGGCGTTATAGCTGTGAGGTTTAAATTTTTTGCAGAAAGATCTAGTAAGTAGCGGGAGTGGCTTAGCTAGAAGGAAGCTACAGTTAAAGACTGCCTTACAAAGATTATGCTAGCAGCATGGCAGAATACACCAGAAGGAAGGACTGTTGTGTGACTGGACTTTTCTGCTGGGACTAAAGAAGTAGAACTCATGTACTTGGACCTTTTATTTTGGGTAAAAAAAACTAACAAACAAACAAAAAGTGTGTGTTTGTCTGAGTTACCTGAACTGAATGGTTATCCGAATAGTTATCTAGGTGTAAATCTCAGGTCATTGAAAGGAATTGATAGCTGTGAGGTTTAAATTACTTGTAGAAAGATCTAGTAAGTAGGGGGAGTGGCTTAGCTAGAAGGAAGCTATATTTAAAGACTGCCTATGAAAGATTCTGCTAGTAGCTTGGCAGAAGACACCAGGAGAAAGGACTTCTGTGTGACTGGACTTCTTTGCTAGGACTATAGAAGTAGAACTCTTGTACTTGGATCTTTACTTTAAGGTAAAAAATCTAATAAACAAAACAAAAAAAGTGTATGTTTGAGTAACCCGAACTGAGGTGTTATCTGAGCAGTTATCTAGGTGTAAATCTCAGGAGGCTGAAAGGACTTGATAGCTGTGAGGTTTAAATTACTTGTAGAAAGATCTAGTAAGTAGGAGGAGTGGCTAAGCTAGAAGGAAGCTACATTTAAAGACTGCCTTGGAAACATTCTGCTTGTAGCTTGGCTGAATACACTGGGAGAATGGACTGCAGAGTGACTGGACATTTCTGCTGGGACTAAACAAGCAGAACCCTTGTACTTGGACATTGAATTTGGGGTAAAAAAAACTAACAAATTAAACAAAAAAGTGTGTGTTTGTCTGAGTTAACTGAACTGAATGGTTATCTGAACAGTTATCTAGTTGTAAATCTCAGGTGATTGAAAGGACTTGATAGCTGTGAGGTTTAAATTACTTGTAGAAAGATCTAGTAAGTAGGAGGAGTGGCTTAGCTTGAAAGAAGCTACATTTAAAGACTGCGTTGTAAAGATTCTGCTTGCGGCCTGGCAGAAGACACGAGGAGAAAGGACTGCTGCATGACTGGACTTCTCTGCTGGGACTAAAGATGTAGAACTCTTGTACTTGGACTTTTAATTTATGGAAAAAGAAAACTAACAAAAAAAATAAAAACAAAGTGTTAGTCTGAGTTAACTGAACTGAATCATTATCTGAACAGTTCTCTAAGTGTAAATCTCAGGTGACTGAATGGGCGTGATAGCTCTGAGGTTTAAATTATTTGTAGCACGATCTAGTAAGTAGGGGGAGTGGCTTAGCTAGAAGGAAGCTACATTTAAAGACTGCCTTAGAAAGATTCCTATAGCAGCTTTGCAGAAGACACCAGGAGAAAGGACTGCTGCGTGACTGGACTTCTCTGCTGGGACTATAGAAGTAGAACTCTTGTACTTGGACCTTTAATTTAGGGTAAAAAAAACTAACAAACAAAACAAAAAAGTGTGTGTTTGTCTGAGTGAACTGAACTGAATGGTTATCTGAACAGTTATCTACGTGTAAATCTCGGGTGATTCAAAGGACTTGATAGCTGTGAGGTTCAAATTACTTGTAGTATGATCTAGTAAGTAGGGGGAGTGGCTTAGCTAGAAGGAAGCTACATTTAAAGACTGCCTTAGAAAGATTCTGCTAGTAGCTTGACAGAAGACACCAGGAGAAAAGACTGCTGTGTGACTGGACTTCTCTGCTGGGACTAAAGAAATAGAATTTTTGTAGTTGGACCTTTAATTTAGGGTAAACAAACTAGCAAATAAAACAAAAAAAGTGTGTGTTTGAGTTAACTGAACTAAATGGTTATCTGAAGAGTTATCTAGGTGTAAATCTCAGGTGATTGAAAGGACTTGATAGCTATGAGGTTTCAATTACTTGTAGAAAGATCTAGTAAGTAGGGGGAGTGGCTTAGCTAGAAGGAAGTTACATTTAAAGACTGCCTTACAAAGATTCTGCTAGTAGCTTTGCAGAAGACACCAGGAGAAAGAACTGCTGTATGACTGAACCTATCTGCTGGGCCTAAAGCAGTAGAACTCTTGCACATGGACCTTTAATTTAGGGTAAAAAAACTAACAAACAAAAGAAAAAAATTGTGTGTTTGAGTTATCTGAACTGATTGGTTATCTGAACAGTTATCTAGGTGTAAATCTCAGGTGATTGAAAAGACTTGATAGCTGTGAGGTTTAAATTACTTGTAGAAATATCTAGTAAGTAGGGGGAGTGGCTTAGTTAGAAGGAAGCAACATTTAAAGACTACCTTAGAAGGATTCTGCTAGTAGCTTGGCGGAAGACACGAGGGGAAATGTCTGTTCTGTGACTGCACTTCTCTGCTGGGACTAAGGAAGTCAAACTCTTGTTCTTAGCCTTTTAATTTAGAATAAAAAAACTAACAAACAAAACAAAAAAAGTGTGAGTTTGAGTTAGTGGAACTGAATGGTTATCTGAACAGTTATCTACGTGTAAATCTCAGGTGATTCAAAGGACTTGATAGCTGTGAGGTTCAAATTACTTGTAGCATGATCTAGTAAGTAGGGGGAGTGGCTTAGCTAGAAGGAAGCTACTTTTAAAGACTGCCTTAGAAAGATTCCTCTAGTAGCTTTCCAGAAGACACCAGGAGAAAGGACTGCTGCGTGACTGAACTTCTCTGCTGGGACTAAAGAAGTAGAACTCTTGTACTTGGACCTTTAATTTAGGGTAAAAAAAACTAACAAAACAAAAAAAGTGTGTGTTTGTCTGAGTTAACTGAACTGAATAGTTTTCTGAACAGTTATCTAATTTTACATCTCAAGTAATTGAAAGGACTTGAGAGCTGTGAGATTTAAATTTCTTGTAGAAAATCTAGTAAGTAGGGGGAGTGGCTTAGCTAGAAGGAAGCTACGTTTAAGGACTGCCTTAAAAAAGATTCTGCTAGTAGCTTGGCAGAAGACACCAGGAGAAAGGACTGCTGTGTTACTGGACTTCTCTGCTGGGACTAAAGAAGTAACACTCTTGTACTTGTACCTTTAATTTGGGGTAAAAAAAAACTAACAAACAAATCAAAAAAGTGTGTGTTTGTCTGAGATACCTGAACTGAATGGTTATCTGAACAGTTTTCTAGCTGTTAATCTCACGTGATTCAAAGGACTTGATAGCTATGAAATTTAAAATATTTGTAGAAAGATCTAGTAAGTAGGGGAAGTGGCTTAGCTAGAGGTAAGCTATATTGAAGGACTGCCTGTGAAATATTCTGCTAGTTGCTTGACAGAAGACACTAGGAGAATGGACTGCTCTGTCACTGGACTTCTCTGCTGGGACTAAAGAAGTAGAACACTTGTACTTTGACCTTTACTTTTGGGTCAATAGAACTAACAAACAAAACAAAAAAAAAGTGTGTGTTTGAGTTAACTGAACTGAATGGTTATCTGAACAGTTATCTAGGTGTAAATCTCAGGTGATTGAAAGGACTTGATAGCTGTGAGGTTCAAGTTACTTTTAGCATGATCTAGTAAGTAGGGGGAGTGGCTTAGCTAGGAGAAAGCTACATTTAAAACTGCCTTAGAATGATTCTGGTACTAGCTTGTCAGAAGACACCAGGAAAAAGGATTGCTTTGTGACTGGGCTTCTTTGCCAGTTCTAAAGAAGCAGAACTCTTGTACTTGGACATTTAAATTAGGGTAAAAAAACTAACAAACAAAACAAAAAAAAGTGTGTGTTTGTCTGAGTTAACCCAACTGAATGGTTATCTGAACACTTATCTAGGTGTAAATCTCAGGTTATTGAAAGGGCGTAATAGCTGTGTGGTTTAAACTACTTGTAGAAAGATCTAGTAAGTAGGGGGAGTGGCTTAGCTAGAAGGATGCTTCATTTAAAGACTACTTTACAAAGATTGTGCTAGTAGCATGGCTGAATATACCAGGAAAAAGGATTGCTCTGTGACTGGACTTTTCTGCTGGTACTAAAGAAGTAGAACTCTTGTACATGGACCTTTAATTTAGGGTAAAAAAACTAACAAACAAAACAAAAAAAAGTTTGTGTCTGTCTGAGTTAACTGAACTGAATGGTTATCTGAACACTTATCTAGGTGTACATCTCAGGTGATTGAAAGGACTTGATAGCTGTGAGGTTTAAATTACTTGTAGAAAGATCTAGTAAGTATGGGGAGGGGCTTAGCTAGAAGTAAGCTACATTGAAGGACTGCGTTAGAAATATTCTGCTAGTAGCTTGGCAGAAGTCACTAGGAGAAAGGACTGCTCTGTCACTGGACTTCTCTGCTGGGACTAAAGAAGTAGAACACTTGTACTTTGACCTTTCAGTTTTGGTCAATAAAACTAACAAACAAAACAAAAAAAAGTGTGTGTTTGAGTTAACTGAACTGAACGGTTATCTGAACAGTTATCTAGGTGTGAATCTCAGGTGATTGAAAGGACTTGATAGCTGTGAGGTTTAAATTACTTGTAGAAAGATCTAGTAAGAAGGGGTAGTGGCTTAGCTAGAAGGAAACTACATTTAAAGACGGCCTTAGAAAGATTCTGCTGGTAGCTTGAAAGAAGACACCAGGAGAAAGGACTGCTGCGTAACTGGACTTCTCTGCTGGGACTAAAGAAGTAGAACTCCTGTACTTGGACCTTTAATTTAGGGTAAGAAAAACTAACAAACAGAACAAAAAAACTGTGTGTTTGTCTGAGTTAACCGAACTGAGTTCTTATGTGAACAGTTATCTAGGTATAAATCTCAGGTTACTGAAAGGACTTGATAGCTGTGGAGTTCAAACTACTTGTAGAAAGATCTAGTAAGTAGGGGGAGTGGCTTACATAGAAACATAGATTTTGACAGCAGATAAGGATCGCTTAGCCCACCCAGTCTGCCCATTTCCCTACCTATTGGATAAGCTGCAGATCCTAGTTAACCAGCAGCCTACTTCTTCCTACCCCCACCCCCTAGAATTGTCTTATGACTGTCCCATGCATGCTTGAATTCCACCACTGTTTTTGACTCCACAACCTCCTCCAGAAGGCCATTCCATGCATCCACAACCCTCTCTGTGAAAAAATACTTCCTTAAATTACCTCTGAGCCACCCCCTTCTATCTTCAAATTGTGCCCCCTTGTTCTTGCACACCTCTTTTTTTGAAAGATGCTACCCTCTTGGACTTTGTTGATTCCCTTGAGATACTTGAAAGTTTCTATCATGTCCCCCCTCTCTCTCCTTTCCTCGAGGCTATATATATTCAGCTCTTTAAGTCTCTCTTCATATGTCTTCCGGTGCAGACCCTGCACCATTTTAGTTGCCCTCCTCTGGACAGCCTCCATCCTGTCTATGTCCTTACTTGAGAACTGGGTCTCCAGAACTGCAAAGTACTCCAAATGAGGTCTCCACCAACTGTCTGTACAGAGGATAATAACTTCATGTTTTCTGCTGGTGATGCTTCTCCGTATGCATCCCAGTATCCCCCCAGCCCTCCTTGCTGCCCTCTCACATTGCTTACCCACCTTTAGGTCATCTGATATGACTACCCCCAGGTCCCTTTCCATTTTTGTTGTTGTTAGTATCTCACCCACCATTGTGTACTCTTCCCCTGGGTTTTTGTTTCCCAGGTGCATTACCTTGCACTTCTTAGCATTGAATCTAAGCTGCCATACATTTGACCATTCCTCTAACCTTGCCAAGTCCCTTCTCATCCTTTCCACCCACCTTGTGCATCAACTCTGTTGCAGATCTTTGTGTCATCTGCAAAGAGACATACTTTCCTTCCAGTCCCTCTGCAATATCGCTTATAAAGACATTGAAGAGGACTGGTCCTAATACTGAACCCTGCGGTATCCCACTAGTAACCCCCCTTTCTTCAGAGTGGACTCCATTTACTATTACTCTCTGTGTCCTATTCTCCAGCCAATTCTTTATCCAGGCTGTCATCTTGGGACCCACTCCCAGGCTGGCTAACTTGTATATTAATCTTTTGTGTGGGACTGTGTCAAATGCCTTGCTAAAGTCTAGGTAGGCCATGCCCCTCCCTGATCTACTAGCTAGAAGGAAGCTAAATTTAAAGACTGCCTTAGAAAGAATCTGCTACTCTCTTGGCAGAAGACACCAGAAGAAAGGACTGTTGTGTGACAGGACTTCTCTGCTGGGACTAAAAAAGTAGAACTGTTTTACTTGGACCTTAAATTTAGGATAAAAAAAACTAAACAACAAACAAAAAAAGTGTGTGTTTGTCTGAGTTAACTGAACTAACTGTTTATCTGAACAGTTATCTAGGTGTAAATCTCTGGTTATTGAAATGACTTGATAGCTGTGAGGTTTAAAATACTTGTAGAAAAATCTAGTAAGTAGGGGGAGTGGCTTAGCTAGAAGGAAGCTACATTTAAAGACTGCCTTAGAACGGTTCTCCTAGTAGCTTGGCAGAAGACACCAGGAGAAAGGACTGCTGTGTGACTGGACTTCTCTGCTGGGACTAAAGAAGTAGAACTCTTGAATCTGGACCTTTAATTTAGGGTAAAACAAACCTAATAAATAAAACAAAACAAAAGTGTTTGTCTGAGTTAACTGAACTGAATGGTTATCTGAGCAGTTATCTAGGTGCAAATCTCAGGTGATTGAAAGGACTTGATAGCTATGTGGTTTAAATTACTTGTAGAAAGATCTAGTAAGTAGGGGGAGTGGCTTAACTAGAAGGAAGTTACATTTAAAGACTGCCTTATAAAGATTCTGCTAGTAGCTTTGCAGAAGACACCAGGAGAAAGAACTGCTGTATGACTGAACCTCTCTGCTGGGCCTAAAGCAGTAGAACTCTTGCACTTGTACCTTTAATTTAGGGTAAAAAAACTAACAAACAAAAGAAAAAAATTGTGTGTTTGAGTTATCTGAACTGAATGGTTATCTGAACAGTTATCTAGGTGTAAATCTCAGGTGATTGAAAGGACTTGATAGCTGTGAGGTTTAAATTACTTGTAGAAATATCTAGTAAGTAGGGGGGAGTGGCTTAGTTAGAAGGAAGCAACATTTAAAAACTACCTTAGAAAGATTCTGCTAGTAGCTGACGGAAGACACCAGGAGAAATGTCTGTTCTGTGACTGCACTTCTCTGCTGGGACTAAAGAAGTAGAACTCTTGTTCTTAGACTTTTAATTTAGAGTAAAAAAACTAACAAACAAAACAAAAAAAGTGTGTGTTTGAGTTAACCGAACTGAATGGTTATCTGAACAGTTATCTACGTGTAAATCTCAGGTGATTCAAAGGACTTGATAGCTGTGAGGTTCAAATTACTTGTAGCGTGATCTAGTAAGTAGGGGGGAGTGGCTTAGCTAGAAGGAAGCTACTTTTAAAGACTGCCTTAGAAAGATTCCTCAAGTAGCTTTGTAGAAGACAGCAGGAGAAAGGACTGCTGCATGACTTGACTTCTTTGCTGGGACTAAAGAAGTAGAACTCTTGTACTTGGACCTTTAATTTAGGGAAAAAGAAAACTAACAAACAAAGAAAAAACAAAGTGTTTGTCTGAGCTAACTGAACTGAATCATTATCTGAACAGTTATCTAAGTGTAAATCTCAGGTAATTGAAAGGACTTGATAGCTGTGAGGTTCATATTACTTGTAGCATGATCTAGTAAGTAGGGGGAGTGGCTTAGCTAGAAGGAAGCTACATTTAAAGACTGCCTTAGAAAGATTCTCCTTGTAGCTTGGCAGAAGACACTAGGAGAGAGGACTGCTGTGTGACTGCACATCTCTGCTGGGACTAAAGAAGCAGAACTCTTGTACTTGAACCTTTACTTTAGGGTAAAAAAAACTAACAAACAAAACAAAAAAGTGTGTGTTTGAGTTAACTGAAATGAATGGTTATCTGAACAGTTATCTAGGTGTGAATCTCAGGTGACTGAAACGACTTGATAGCTGTGAAGTATAAATTACTTGTAGAAAGATCTAGTAAGTAGGGGGAGTGGCTTAGCTAGAAGGAAGCTAATTTTAAGCACTGCCTTAGAAAGAGTCTGCTGGTAGCTTAGCAGGAGACACCAGGAGAAAGGACTGCTGCATGACTTGACTTCTCTGCTGGGACTAAAGAATTAGAACTCTTGTACTTGGACCTTTAATTTAGGGTAAAAAAACTAACAAACAAGATGAAAAAAGTGTGTTTTTGTCTGAGTTAACTGAAATGAATGGTTATCTGAACAGTTATCTAGGTGTGAATCTCAGGCGATTGAAAGGACTTGATAGCTGTGAGGTTTAAATTACTTGTAGAAATATCTAGTAAGTAGGGGGAGTGGCTTAGCTAGAAGGAAGCTACATTTAAAGACTGCCTTAGAAAGATTCTGCTAGTAGCTTGGGAGAAGACACCAGGAGAAAGGACTGCTGTGTGACTGGACTTCTCTGCTGTGACTAAAGAAGTATAACTCTTGTACTTGGACCTTTAATTTAGGGTAAAAAAAACTAACAGACAAAACAAAAAAAGTATGTGTTTGCCTGAGTTCACTGAACTGAATGGTTATCTGAACAGTTATCTTGGTGTTAATCTCAGGTGACTGAAAGGCCTTGATAGCTGTGAGCAGGGTTTTATTTAACTCTAAAAATTGATTAGCGTTTTGCTCATAAAAGTGCTAAAACTTAATAGCTCTTGCCTCACTGTGTTTAACTAACACAGCACTTCTAGAAAATCTATATAAATACTTTCTGCACAGTTAGTATCGTCCCTAGAAAAGAAACTGCTAATCAATTATTTAAAATCCTGGTGAGGTTTAAATTACTTGTAGAAAGATCTAGTAAGTAGGGGGAGTGGCTTAGCTAGAAGGAAGCTACATTTTAAGACTGCCTTAAAAATATTCTGCTGGTAGCTTGGCAGAAGACACCAGGAGAATGGACTGCTGCCTGACTGGACTTCTCTCCTGGGACTAAAGAAGTAGAACTCTTGTACTTGGACCTTTAATTTCGGGAAAAAAACCTAACAAAAGAAAAACAAAGTGTCTGTCTGAGTTAACTGAACTGAATCATTATCTGAACAGTTATCTAGGTGTAAATCTCAGGTGATTGAAGGGGCTTGATAGCTGTGAGGTTAAATTACCTGTAGAATTATCTAGTAACTGGGGGAGTGGCTTAGCTAGAAGGAAGCTACATTGAAAGACTGCATTAGAAAGATTCTGCTAGTAGCTTGGCAGAAGACACCAGGAGAAAGGACTGCTGTGTGACTGGACTTCTCTGCTGGGACTAAGGAAGTAGAACTCTTGTACTTGGACCTTTAATTTAGGGTAAAAAAAACTAACAAACAAAATAAAAAAGTATGTGTTTGAGTTAACTGAACTGAATGGTTATCTGAACAGTTATCTGGTTTTAATCTCAGGTGATTGAAAGGACTTGATAGCTGTGAGGTTTAAATTACTTGTAGAAAGATCTAGTAAGTAGGGGGAGTGGCTTAGCTAGAAGGAAGGTACATTTAAAGACTGCCTTAGAATATTCTGCTGGTAGCTTGGCAGAAGTCACCAGGAGAAAGGACTGCTGTGACTGGACTTCTCTGCTGGGATTATATTACCCTCCTTCCTCCCCTCCACCCTCCCACCAAAGCTTGTTCTACAGTTATAGGCACAGGATTTGACTCACAACAGGAACTTCCTGTTTGGGAGCAGGAAGTGAGCGATCACAGAGCCACCAAAGACCCACCACCCTAGAAGGGCAAGAGTAGCTCTCTGGCCCCCTCTAGCTGCCGGAGGTCTGCCTCTGAGCAAGTAAGGGGTCTACTGCGAAATGTATGATATTCTTGTCTCAGAACAGGACAACCATGGGCTCAAAGGGCACACAGGCAGAAAGTAAGGAAAGAGAGAAAGAAAAACAGAGGAAAGAGTAAGGATTGCAAACAGTTAAGGGGCCAGAAATAAGACATGATGGGAGTGGTGCAGTGCAGTGGCTGTGGAGCAGCAGTCTTCCGGGAGACGTTCTGGAGGATGCGGTGTAGTCCCATCTGCAGGCACCTCTCTGGGCTGAGGGAGTAGGTTGCTCATGTACAGACTGAGTTGGCCATGATTTGTGGGACCTCCTCTTCCATCCAGGGACCACCAGTGCCACTGCCATTGCCTCAGAGGTTGCCAAGAAAGAGGAGCGGTTTGACCACAGTGGGCTCAGGGAGGGTGAGGGTGGTGGAACAGAGGTGCATCCCTCCAACTGTACCTCTCCACAATTCCTATGCCATTCTGGCAAAGTGTGGTCCCTCTATGGAGGCACCCACAGTGGAGACCAAGGAGGATGCTGGGAACCTCCACAAAAGAGACCCACAGGAGGGTGGCAGGGGACCCTGCAGGGGAAGAAAACAACTCCTGTTGGGGGACTCCATTGTTAGGAAGGTAGAACTGGGGGAGGAATGGGAGAGGGAGGTAAGGTGCCTGCCTAGCACCATGGCTTGGAGGGACAGGGAGCGAATCCTCAGGATTGCTGAGCAGCTGCACAGGGGAAGGAGCTGGATGTTATTGTCCACCTAGGGACAAATGACCTGGCAAAGAAAGGGATTAGAGAAGTGCAGGAAGAGTTTGTGGAATTGGGGAGGGGCCTTAGACATGTAGCATGCACGGTAAGCTTCTCCGAAGTGCTGCCCATCTATGGCATAGGAGAGGCTAGGGTGTTCTGCACCATGGGATTCAATCAGTGGTTGAAAAACTGGTGCGGAGCTCAGGGATTTGGCTTCACTGGGGGTCCAGCCACAGTGATGCAAGCCCATACTGGCATGATGGTTTGCATCTGTCCAGGAGGGGAACCAGAATCCTAGGTGATAGGTTTAAATGCTTCATTGACAAGCATTTAAACTAGCCAAGATGGGAGGCACTGGAAAGGAGCAGGGAAATCCTAGCCCCCCCCCAAAAAAAATCATGGTAGTAAGTGCAGTAAACACCAAATATAGAGGTGTCGAGAGGGAGAAGGGCAGGGAAATGGAGAAAGTGACAAAGGGGCAAGAAGGACAGGGATGGGGAAAAGGAGTAAGGCCATCAGGAAATGGAGGGTAATGGAGTACCAATGCCCGTAGTCTGGGCAACAAGCTCCCTAAGCTGGTGGCCTTGATGGAAGAGGATGCCTGGATATAGTGTAGTCACAGAAACATGGTACACAGAGAACCATGACTGGGATGTTAACATACCAGGGTACATACCCTACAGGAGAGACAGGCAGGGGAGAAGAGGGGAAGGAGTAGCTCTCTATGTAAAGGAAGGGATAAAAGCAACTGAACAAAAGAGTAAACATGGGGGAGAGGAGGCACTGTGGGTCACCTTGGAGACTGGAAAGGGCACCACAATCTGCACAAAGGTTGTGTATAGACCCCCATGTCAGGGGGAGGAAATGGACAAGGATATGATAGAAGGCATTCTTAGACTGGCAGAGAAAGAGGAGATACTGTTGATGGGAGACCTGAACATGCCAGATGTTAACTGGAGCACATTTGCTGCAGCCACATCCAAGAGCAGGGCCATTCTTGATGCCCTACAGGTGGCAGGCCTCAGACAGCTAGTTTCGGAACCCACTCATGAAGGAGCAATCTTAGACCTCATACTCTCAAATGGGGGCAGTGAGAGGATCTCAGATCTAGAAATGGGTTGCCATCTGGGAACTAGTGACTATCAAACAGTGTGGTTCACGTTAAACTCAGCTACAGAGTGAAGCCATACAAAAGTGAGGGTACTGGACTTCAGGAGTGCTGACTTTGGCAAGATGGGAGAGTGCCTCAGAAAAGCACTAGCAAACAGACTAGAAGGAGGTGTGGAGCAGCAATGGGGTATCATCAAAACTGTCATCACAGAGGCAACAAGCCTTTGTGTGAAGCAAATAAACAAATCAAAATGAAAGAAAAAGCCACTATGGTTCTCAAAAGAGGTGGCTGTGAAAGTCAGAAAGAAAAATATAGCATTCCAGAAGTATAAGGAAACACAGAAGGAGCTGGACAGACAGCTGTACTAGTTAAGGCAGAAGGAAGCAGGGGAGGGAAGTCAGAATAGCAAAGGCCCAGACTGAGGAAAAGATAGCCAACTTGGTTAAGAAGGGGGATAAAACCTTTTATAGGTATATCAGCGAGCGTAGAAAGACAAAGGGAGGGATAGTGAGGCTGAATTGAATGAACGGTGGGTGGGCAGAGGGGGACAGTGAAAAAGCAAGGATACCGAACAGATATTTCTGCTCAGTATTCACAAAAGGGAAGGGGGAAGTGCCTAATCCAATTAACAGAAGCACTCTTTATATGGGGTTGATCCCAGTCCTTTCACAGAAGAAAGGGTTCTGCAAGAACTCCTAAAACTGAAGGTGGACAAAGCAATGGGGCCTGATGAAATTCACCCCAGAATTCTAAAACAATTAAGGGGGAACTAGTGAAACCACTGGCTACTCTTTTTAATAAATCCTGGGAGGATGGTGTGGTACCTGAGGACTGGAGGAAGGTGGATGTGATTCCCCTTCACAAAAGTGGGAACAAGACAGAGGCAGGAAACTACAGACCTGTCAGTTTGACCTCTGTGGTAGGGAAAGTGATGGAGTCACTGCTGAAGAAAAGAATAGTTGAGTACCTAGAGGCCAGTGGGGCACAGGACCGAAGGCAGCATGGGTTCACAGCGGGAAGGTCATGTCAGATGAATCTAGTAGATTTCTTTGACTGGGTGACCAAAGTAGTAGACCAGGGAGGGGCTGTGAACATGGCCTACCTAGACTTTAGCAAGGCATTTGACACAGTCCCACATAAAAGATTAATAGTCAAATTAACCAGCCTGGAGTGGGTCCCAGGGTGGTAGCTTGGCAAAACATTGGCTGGACAACAGGACACAGAAGGTAATTGTAAATGGAGTCCACTCTGAAGAAAGAGGGGTTACTAGTGGGGTACTGCAGGGTTCAGTATTGGGTCCAGTCCTTTTTAATGTCTTCATAAGTGACATTGCAGAGGGACTGGAAGAAAAAGTATACCTCTTTGCAGATGACACAAAGATCTGCAACAGGGTTGATACACAAGAAGGCATAGAAAGGATGAGAAGGGACTTGGCAAGGCTGGAAGAATGGTCAGAAGTATGGCAGCTAGGATTCAATGCAAAGAAGTGCAAAATAATGCACCTGGGAAACAAGAACCCAGGGGAAGGATACACAATGGGGGGGAGGTAGTAACAACAACAGAAAAGGAAAGGGACCTGGGGGTAATCATATCAGATGACCTTAATGTTAGCAAGCAATGTGAGAAGGCAGTAGGGAGGGCTAGGGGTATATTGGGATGCGTAGGGAGAGGCATCAGCAGCAGAAAACAGGAAGTTGTTATCCCTCTGTACAGACAGTTGGTGAGACCCCATCTGGAGTACTGCGTCCAGTTCTGGAGACCCCATCTCCACAAGGATATAGACAGGATAGAGGCAGTGCAGAGGAGGGCAACTAAAATGGTGCAGGGTCTGCAAGAGAAGCCATATGAGGAGAGACTAAAGGAGCTTAATATGTTTACCCTTGAGGAACGAAGGGAGAGGGGGGACATGACAGAAACTTTTAAGTACCTCAGTGGAATTAACAAAGTCCAAGAGGGTAGCATCTTACAGAAAAAGAGACGTGCAAGAACAAGGGGACACGATTTAAAGATGGGGGGTGGTTCGGGGCAATATGAGGAAGTATTATTTCACAGAGAGGGTAGTGGATGCATGGAACAGCCTTCCTGAGGAGGTTGTGGGGTCTAAAACTGTGGGAGAATTCAAGAATGCATGGGACAGACATAAGGCAATTCTTGTGGGGTGTGGGGGCTAGGAAGAAATAGGCTGTTGGTTAACTAGGATCTGTGGCCTATCCTGTAGGTAGGGAAATGGGCAGACTAGGTGGGTCAAGCGGTCCTTATCTGCCATCAAAGTCTATGTTTCTAAATGACATTATGAAAAGGTATTAGTGAAATGTTAAGAAAGTGTCACCTGAACGTTCATTAAGTCAACGGTATACCAACAGTTGGCATGCTGATTGTAAAATCCTTTTGATTGTTTGCTTTTTACAGTTAGCTAGCCCCTTTTATATAAGCAATAACCTTTAACAGGGTGTGCAGTTATTGGTGATTAATCAACAACCCGGGTGCGCCGAGATGCACGAGGTTTTAGGTCAGGTGTCCTCACAGCACACTGTGTGTTGATTAATACACAATAACCGCACACCCTGTCATGGGTTACTGTGCTCATAACGTGGTCAATATGTGTACTTCCTGGGAAGTAATGAGATTGGCGACCATAGCATTGCGTGTGGAACTCTATGCCTCTCTTAGCGAGACATTTAAGTGGCTGCCAACCATGAATGCAATCGCTCAGCAATGAGGAATGTGTCTCTCCGCCCTCTGAAATGTGGACACTGTACTGAGAAGTTCATGCTCACATTTCTGAAACCAAGAAGTTACAGAACAAGCACAAAACACAGCTGACAGCTTTAGCTTCTATTCAGGTACAGTTAAGTATGGATCGTGTAGAGGAACAAGTATAATTTATGAAAATAGTGACATTGAAACAGCTGCACAAAAGTAATCATTTCCTGTCCCCTTTACTGTACGGTCACCTGATGACTGTTTGCTAATTGTGTGACTGCATTTGTCTTGCCCATGTTATAAACTGTTGGTAATTGTAATATGTAAGTATGGAACAGATGTTATGCATGGAGAGCTTTGGCTCTGATTGGCTTGTTTAACCCACCCATTTTATAAACAGTGATAGAGACACCATCACACTGCTACTTTGGAGTACCAAATACCTGCTGCACAGTGATGCCCAAGCTGTCAGTGCTCTGTTTACCATACTCTGCACATTTTTATCTGATGTCCTATGAACACAAAACAACATTGCAACCTGTCACAAACATGGAGTCTCTTACAAATGTTGTGAAATCAGTCTGCAACAGTACTGTACATTATGGCACATATAGCTGACTATAGACCCATAGGTATACTATGCATTCAGGACAGAAAATTATGCATTTCTATGCATGATGGAGTTTAATGTCTGCCAGCAAAATAGTTATCATGGTGGGCCACAGGCAACGAAGAAGGATGTCAGATAACTGGAATAGTTGTTTTAAAAAGGGAGCATTACACTCTGCGCCCAGAACTGAACATTGATGCTGTTTGTCCGGATGCATGCAAATAACACATACACAGTGGGTGCAGAGATAATGGGTTAAACATGGCAGGATCAGGATCAGGTACTTACATTTACTGGTTACCTTACGGTGGGGACCCACTACATCAAGTCATTGTGCCAATGTAACAGGATGATGGCATACATACGGAGAGGGATAAACAGCAGAAGGAAGGAGGGTTAGTTGCCACAGAACAGTTCCATTGTTTTGCAAAATATGCAGTACGGTGTGCAGCAGTGGCGGACACATCGACCAAATGACATAGATGGCATGTAAAGGGTGCATAAAAGGACCACTAAAATTGTTCATGTGCTACTTAGGAAGACATATGAGTAGAGGTTGAAGATGCTGTATACCATCAGGAGACAAGAATAGAGAGAGGGTACATGATCTAATGATTCAATTATGAGAAGTGGAAAAATAGCGAGGTGGGAACTGTGGAAAGGTACACACAAATTAGTGCCAGTGGACTAATAATGGTTTTGGGAAGGGTAAAGTATAACGTAACCAAGTATTACTTCATGGACAGAGTGGTTTAGCCTGAGAATGGAGTGCAGCATGAGGTGGAGAGGCACATAACAGGAGATTTGCAAGAACTCCAGTTGATAAGGACAAGGGACAGTTAAGTGTTGTAGTTGTGGAATCTTGGATGGAGTGTGGTACAATTAGAGCTAGGGAATAGATCTATTTTGACATGTGATATTGGACAACTCACCTTGACAACCTGACGATGTTGCAAGTGCTGGGATTGTGCAGATCCAGACTTCTTGCAACTTTCTTGTGCACAGATAAGGTGGGAACAGTATCACATTTTAGACGATGAAGTGGTTATGAGTTCATTAACTCATGACATAAGTCACGCTCAAAGCAGTCTAGCTCAAAGTGTGCTGAGCAGACCACTTTGTGTCTACCAAAAATACAATTTTTCACCATGAAACCAGTTGCAATGTTATGAAGCCATTTGGCTGCACGGTCTAATTCTCCATTCTTCTTGTATGGGTTTGGAATAGTGTGGTCCCAAGAAAAAAGCACCAAAATAAACTTCAAACAACCTTATGTGTGCATCTGAAAGCTTGACACTCAGGCATGGTGTGCTGTGCATTGATAGATGTAGACATACAAGTTAAGGAATAAAAGTCTTGTTCACGTAAACTGATAGGCATTGCGTGTAATGTAGCACTTTGAAACATGGTAATGGACCAATGTTCTCTATTATCCACCATCCTGTGATAAAAATTTACATGGTCAAAAGTTTCTATATCAAAAGTAATATACATAGCAATAATGGGTCAGATTTTGCGATGCGCAGAGACAAAACATTGGTATATTCAGATGATGCGCCGTAAGATGCTCCATGCGCATGCCATATGAATATACCAATGTCGCACCCAACCACACATGCGCAGGTGCATCTACCAGTATGTGCTGGGATAGTCTTAGAATGGCACATTCCCCAATGTGCTTTGCACAAGCTAGGGATATGCTGACAGACACATGCAATGGTGACATTAGGCATGCCAAGGCCCATCTGCATGTCTTTATGTCCACATTTGCCCGACACTTGCATGGATGAGGCAGGCAGATTGCAAGTGTCACCTGCAAGTGATGTGTGAATAACCAGTGAAACACACTATCCATTTGCAGTCTAGTGGTCATCCCTTCCTGCCAGTATCCACGAGCTGTAGAAGGATATTCCCAGAAGTATTCTGGTAGGCTAGTGTTCCACACACCATGCCCATCTCCCAGATTGGTATCTAAATATTCCACAAAGTTTTCACTGGTACTCTAGTGGACCAAACAATCCCACCACTCACTGAGGGACACCTAACGCAACTCCAATCACCCGTCACAGCACTGGCTAACAGCCCATGCAGAACAAACCATCCACACATCGCCATGGCTGCCAGCCAACTGAGCTGTCAGTGAATGGCGGCATACAGTACACCTGTAAACCCATTGGTAGACACTGTCAACCAATGATCTTGTAGTGTGTGCTGTAAGCTTTCATTTACAACTGTTTGAATGACTTTTATTCACAAATCTGCGAATCCAAGCTTGCAGTACACACTGCCAGCCCATTGATCGACAGAGTCAAGCAATGTGATTACAGGCATGCTGTACGTCAGCATTATCCTGACAGCTCAGTCAGTGGTTCGCCCATGGCAGTATGCCAGTGGGTTGTGCTGCCTGCATGGTTTACACCCATGCTGGTACCTGGTGAGCATGGTGTGGTGGGTGTCCCTCAGTGGGTGGTGGGGTTGTTTGTTGCACTACACTACCAAGGAATACTTCAGGGAATATTTTGATACCGACTGGGGATAGTGGCAGGGAGAGGTGGTGAACACCGGACTGCCAGGGTTTATCAACGCTGCTACTTCTGCTGTAGATCCTGGGTGGGGGGGGGAGTATATTGAAATGGTAACTGCTGCCGTGATGCTGTCTGCAGTACTGTAGCCTGCCTGTGGGCTGCAATCACACTTAGGTGTACTATTTTTAGTCTTAACTTTGGAAGGTGCGTCTTTGGAGATGATCCAAAGATGCACCGCCAAGTTGGACTGAAAATAGTTATGCACCTAATAGTCATGGTCACGCTACCTTCTAATGTGCTGAATACCATTACACGTGGTATTTGGCCCATCTCAGATGTGCATGAGCATCTCAGATGCACAGGCCTATCTCTTTTATTTGCGTATTGCGCTTGGGAGCATATACGAGATGCATCAGTGCAACTCAGTTGCACTGTACACATCTGTTTTGAAAATCTAACACCATATGTATAACAATGTGAAATACAAGTAACTTACCTCACATCCAGCAGTTCCTTTTTGAAGCCTCCAGACATGTTGTACCATGCCATATGACCTCTTACTGTAAAATACGTTAGGTTTTGGTGTACTACTGTGTGTTGCTGTTTAGGACTAGTGGGTGACTGTGTGTGCGGGTGTCATGATTGATGGACATGTGTTGCTATTGCATGTTTGCTAAAAATGATTTGATTGAGTACAACAATAGGGTCATCAATCACATGGTGGGTGGATTAAAGTATCCGGCATCAACAGGCACTGCAATCTGATGATTTGGTGTGCCACTATGAAATACCAAAGTACAACATTATATGTCAGAGAGAGAGAGTGGTTTTACTGGCTGTGACTACACATTCATCCACAGCCCATGTTCAACAGTCACATTACCTCCTTACGTGCAAACATTAAAAAGGTACGAGTCCAACATCTACACTGTCACAAATCAACGTCCTTCCGTCAACTGTCCATTGTCATTACTCACTGTGTCTCCATTGAAAGACTTAGCTGAACAGTGACATTCCCTCACACAATGCCAAGGCCATCAAAGTAACCACACACCCCCCCCAAGCTCACCAGTCACCGTAATTCAGTCACCTGCCGTCCAACTACTGAATCTGCTGTAAAATTACCAGACATGACTGATCAGAATTTATCCCACGCTGAAAGAACAACTCATGAATAAAGAGCAAGACATTTAAAATACTTACAGAGAATGATGTTCACTCAACGTAGTTGTATTAGTACACTGGTACTGGAGCGAGGCACCACCACAGAGGATCACCTTAGAAAAGAAAGTGGTCAGTGGTAGACCCTGGAGTCAGTTGAAAAACCAATTATGACTGACTTACCACACATTATGACTGATTTTTTTTCAACTAGTTTTAAATTTCAGACTTCAACTAACTGAAGAAAATCCAACCAATATTTTCAACTTTCACCATCGCTGAATTTTATTATGAAGTAGTTTGTCATACTTTTTTAACTTCATATCTTTTTTAATTCAAATTTTGACTATAAAAGTTAATAAAATGTATGAAAAAGTCCCCCTCGCCTTGAAATCAATGGGGCACATGCACACACAGCCTTCATCTTCTGACATAGAAACATAGACTCCGATGGCAGATAAGGACCGCTTGGCCCATCTAGTCTGGCCATTTCCCTACCTAACGGATAAGCTGCAGATCCTAGTTAACCAACAGCTTACTTCCTCCTACCCCCCCCACTAGAATTGCTTTATGTCTGTCCCATGCATTCTTGAATTCCCCCACTGTTTTTGACTCTATGACCTCCTCAGGAAGGCTGTTCCATGCATCTACAATCCTCTCTGTAAAGAAATACTTCCTCACATTACCTCTGAGCCGTCCCTCTCTATCTTCAAAGTGTGCCCAGTTGTTCCTGCACATCTCTTTTTCTGAAAGATGCTACTATCTTGGACTCTGTTGATTCCCTTGAGGTATTTGAAAGTTTCTATCATGCCCCCCCCCTCCCTCCTTTCCTCGATACTATACATCTTAAGCTCCTTTAGTCTTTCTTCCTATGTCTTCTGGTGCAGACCCGGCACCATTTTGGTAGTCCTCCTCTGGACAGCCTCCACCCTGTCTATGTCTTTGCAGAGATGGAGATAACATTACAAAACGGGGCTGCATGTGCCTACGTGGGGGCATGTTGATGGATTCAGGTCAGGAAGCAGTTCCATTTGTAACATTTGGGATTTAGTAGCATTATAACTTCATAAATGGGTAGAAACAAAAGGAATTATTTATGCCCCTCAACTCTGGGGCAGGTGAGGTAGTGCATATGTTGGAGGGAGAAGCAACTAGTCAGAAGCAACTAAGAAGCTGGCTGCTCTTTAAAATGCAAATACAAAGTGCAGTGAAACAAATCGACACACAGAAGGGACCCACTAAAGCACAATAACCAGTCAAAACAACAACAAAATATACTAAGCCACTGGAAGTAACAAGTTGAAGCAGAGCAGTAAAATAGTATACAGTATAGAAAAATAAGCAACAGTAATACTAGTTACTTAGAGAAAGAACTGTGAGTCTAAAATACAGTATAGGTAGGGCCTCTTAAACATCCCACAGAAGCTAGAAGGTACCCTTTTGCAAACAGAGCTAACCATCAATTTATGTTAGTTTACTAGCAGAATCTGTGAGTCTGAAAACAGTTTAAGGGAGGACCCCTAGAAATACCTCCTGTGTGGTATACCAGAACTGAGATGTAGCCATAGTTTAAATTTAAAGCTAAAAAAACTCATGCAGATTAAAAAAAACATTATTTGACAGTTTCTGAATTTGTTTTGGCTTTCAGCATGTACACTAATGTGTTTTTTAAAGTTTTATTCATCTTGCCGTGAGGATTTTAATATTTAGTCTATCCAATTCCAACAGTGGCAAACAACAAACATTTTGTCCATTGGACCCGACCGATCATGCTCCGAGCTCCGGCCTCCTATGGGTCCGGGAACTTACCAGCCGACCACCTGTGCCTGGCCTGCTCCATGACCTCATGGGGAGTCTGACTTACGCACAATGCCACCACAGTCAGAGAGAGCCAAGCTGGGCCACCAGCAGTAGATCAATGATGGTCAATCGCCTTGGCTTTTCAAGTTCGGCCCCCTGGGCCCCACAGCTTCCAAGCTCTCAACCAGCCAGCCCAGCACACAGCAGACACACAGACAGACTAAGTAGTCTGTGAGAGACCATCCTCTTCCTCCTTCCTACTGCCCACTGCCCAGCCCTGGCAGGCCTTACATACATATCCCATACAGTACATTGCTCACTGTAGTAGCTTGTTGCCAGTTTGGTCAGGTGTCGTGTGATGATTCAGTCATTGTCTGGTCACTCCATGGCTCATGCTGCCTCTGCTGCTCTACTCGGTGGTGGTGACGGTGTTTTTTTTGAGCTGTGTGCTCCCTCCTTCCAACCCACACAGTTGGTCCCCAACCCAGACCCATATCCCCACACCAGTACTCCACACAGTGGAACTAGTGCACCTAGCACTCCTCCTCCTCATTGAATCTGAAGCCCTTAGCGAGACTGAGTGAGAGTCATCCGATGGGCCAAGCCAACTGGGTCATGGGCTGATCCCAACCACGACCAGACCTCTGACATGCTGCCTTCACATGACTGCTGCCTGGCTTTGCTGGAGGACTGACTGGGACCTGCACAGCCACTCACTTATCTCTCTCCAGTCACCAGACACATCAGAAGAGTGGACACAGTTAACTTATTTTTAAATTAAAGGCCGAGCAGACAAACTTTATCCCTGCAGAAAAATGCGGCTTGCTCCATTGCCCACACACCAACACAGATGCCTCTTCTCCTGACAGTCTCCTCTCCTACCTCGGCACGCTCTCCCTGCCACCCCATGCAGTCAGTCACAGACACTCTCAAGCTCCTGGCACCTCCTTCAGTCTCTCCTAATTGGTGGGTGCTTTGTGTCCAGGAGCCAGGGGTGCATTTTTTTGGTTGTAAGGCTCGGTGCTAGTGGTTGAGGACCATTAAATATTCGCGGCCCCCCTCCTCTCCCCCAGGAAAGAAAAAAAGAGAAAACACACCACAATGCACCACAAAAACAAACCTAGATGGGTCATGGAATCGTCAGCTGCAGTGAATTTCAACTCCACTATTTTATGACTGCAATCCAATGCAATTGCAATTGACTGCAACTACATTGAATTGCAACTGACTATTTCAACTGCTGATGACTGCTCCAGGGTCTAGTCAGTGGTCACGTGTGACCAGTAAATGGCACTACCTACCTGTCAAAGGAATAACAGTCAAAATACATCTGTAAAAACGAATGTGATAAGATGAAATCACAACTCAGTACCCGGCAGTGGATCTACAGCAATGTGCAGTTCCAGGCGTAACAACACTGAACAAACGATCACCTTGCAATGCCTCACATCACCTTGCAGTGCCTCACATCATCTTGCAATGCCTCACAGCACATTGCTGAACACTCACCTGAGCACCCTCCATCCACAGCAACACTCGTCAGACAGCATTTTACTGCATGGTGTGAACTATAAGGAAAGGCGGTTATTTCCTGAGCCTGGATAGGGGCTAAGGTTGTTTGATGTTAATTTTTGCGATTTTCCAAGTACTGTGGGATGGTGAGTGTTTCTACTGTGCAATGTAGGGAGTGTGTTAAGGTGACAGTTCATACCGTCCAGTGAACTGCTGTCAGGTGAATGTTGCTGTGGATGGAGGGTGTTTAGGTGAGTGTTTAGGGTGCAAGATGTGCGGTGATGGTTTGTTCTGTGTGGTTACATGACTGTAGATCCATTGCTGCGTATTGAGTTTGTAGTGCATCTTACCACGTGTGTCTTGGCACACTCCGTACATTACACGGTAGAAACATTCACATTCACGCACTGTGACCCGGGTTGTGTGAGTGGGGTAAATGAGTGACACAAGACCTTGATTTATGGTTAACACACCTTTTCTCAGTGTGATGTTTATTAGTCCAATGGACATATTGTTTTGTAAAAGATATATACAAAAAATAAATAACAACCATAAATGAAAGTGAGTCAAACTTCAGACAATAAATTATAAGAAGAAAATAAATAACAAAAGAAAATAGCTCTTCCTTGAGCTCTAGAACTACCCTACCTTGGTAGTCCTGCCACAGAGTAGTAATTTTTTTTTTTTGCACCTCCCTTCCCCAAGACCTGCCACTCCTTCAGGGCACCAGTGCCTTGTCCACCACCCTCCAACCCCTCACCACCTACTTCCATCTCCTATAGCAGACTACCTGAGACTGACCCCGGTATATCCCTGGTACTGGGAGGGTCCCTCTCCTCCGAGAGAAAATTGTCTTTACGGCCCGACACAGCTTCTCAGGTGCCACGGGGATGGGTCCAGGCTAGATCCGAGGCTTTGGGTGATGGGGGCCTAGGGTGCTCATCATCTAGGCCTGGTCGGGAGGTATTTTTCCTTGTTCTGTGTGCCTCTCGCCCACCACAGTTCTTGGCCTTGCTTAGAGCATGGAGGGTCCTGGGATGGGAGCATGCAGGGGGCTTGTCGAGGCAGCACATCTCCACGCACACTCCAATCCACCCACAGGTCTCCAGGCTGAACCCATCCCCCTGGGAGGAAGATGTTCAATGGACGCCTGTGGAACCCCTCCCTGCTGGACTCCGCTCCTGACACCCAGGCTCAGGGCATGAACCCGGGTCACCAGCATGCCGTGTGAACCCCTTTGCTCGGCGCCATGGAGCCAGCAGTTAAATTTTTTTAAACACAATTTATTACGATCTTCTGTGCTATGAGACAACCTCTCCCTTCTCACTCCAAGGTTGATCTGCCATTTCTGAGCACTAGGGCAGCTTTTATACTCTTCCCTAGAGTGTCATCAGGTCAGCTGATCCACCCCTAATCTGAATTACCATCATTCCTGCCCTAATACACACATGTTGGAGGATCAGCTGGACCGTATGCTCAGATTATCATACTGGTGTCATTAGAAACACTCTTTGTCCTCCTTTTGGCAGTATAGGACAAGATATACACAAATACCTACTAATTGCCTGTAATTTGTGTAGCTCCTCCCCCAACTCAAATGGAGTGACAGCTGTCATTTCTTATATAACAGCCTCATCATGGGGCTGCTGGCTCCTAGGGGCTCATTTTTCAGACTCCCAGCACTCAGGTAGGAACTCGCTTTATTTCTTCAAACAGAAAGCAAACATGTATTTAGTTCATATGGCCAATGATTCCTCTGTGCACACATACAATAATAATACTTGTAACACCTTACAGCAGCTTCTAAACCCAGTGGCTGAAAAGGTAATCCGTCGGTAAAACATTTCAGTTCTGCCATTTTCTCTGTGTCAGTTTCACAAGGGGTTCCTTTTATTTAGCAAGAATAAATTGTTTCTTTAAGGCGCGCATCAAGGAAAGTGACAGCCTTGCACTTTCAGGGCGCTGAGGCGCCGTGAGCAATCTCCCAAACTGTTTAAACACAGTCTCTCACAGTTTTACAATGGGGAAGCCTTCCTATGCTACAGGCATCTCTCTCATGACAGATCTCACTTCTCTGAGATCCTATTCGGCTCCTTTACCCTCCGTAACCAGCTGCAGCCATTTCTCTCTCTCACAACTAAGCTAAACATGGCTCCTTTCAAGGAACAGATGTTCCTGTCTTTACCAGATCCCCACAGGGGCTGGACTATAGAGCAAACACTCTTCGGGGAATAATACATAAAGAAATACCTCCCTCTGTTTCCTAACTGGAAATTATGCTTTCAACAGAACAAATACAATAACCAGCTCTTTCTTACTGGTTTCTAAGGTTTTAATTTGCGAGCCTAAGGCAGGGATAAACAAGAATATATAGAGGAAACAGCCAAGTGAGTTTAAGATACTATAATGTGTGGCCTACCCACAATAGTAGAAAAAGATATATTCAGAAAAATAGAATGGAAAGAAGTGCTACTGCTTTAGACTTTAGGGGGAAAAGAAATGCAAAAGCCTGCGCCTTGGACGGGGGTTCAAACTACCACTTGCACTACTATGAAAAGCACCAAAATAAACTTCAAACAACCTCCACCCCTATCTAGGCTCAGCAATAAACATCCTTACCTACCCATCACCATGTAAGTACTCCATTACAATCCCTAGATGCAAGTGGAGCGTGACTGAACTACAAATGTCTGAATGCATAGTAACAAAGTGTAAACACTTACAGTTACTGATGTTAAATACACGTAATTGCAGGACTACTACTGTACTATAAATAAGTACAGCCATAGACGATGACCTGAGAAAAGATAACAAATGTGATCAGTGGTCACGTGTCAATGGTCAGCTTCTCTGCAGGCCATGAAATGCCTTCAAATTTGCACGATAAACATTCACTTGCACAAGTAACCAGATAGTGATCCTTCTGTTCATGCTCAGATGCACAGCTTCTCCATTCACTGGCCACTACGCCTTCTCATACAGCTGTATAAATACTGTCATGCCCTACCTCAGGAGCACAAGCTGCCATTATTACATACATTGGAGAAGATCAATAGTTACCATTAACATGCAGTGCCTCACTCCATCAACGGCACAGGCCCATCAGTCGCCTGCCATCCGTATCCTGGAGAAGCTCACCATTTAACCCCCCTCCATCCATCCATAACAGTCACTGGATAAACATTCACTTAGTGTGACTCTCTTCACGGCACAGGATCACCATTCACCTGACATTACTCAGTACCTGTCACCTGCACAACAGTAAACTCCAATACTTCACCTTCAATGTGTCATTATTGTGATGCCGTCCCATCACAGCACAAGCTGAATTTATTCCCGAAACATTACATGCTCACCAGTCACCTGCATGCCCAACACCTGTACAGGATAAGCAGTCATCATCCATCACTGCATGGCACATGTTTAGTATGAATGTGCATCAACCAAATGAAAATACTTACAATGAATCATGTTCAGTACACAAACTTTCACTGGTACTCTTGTACTGTTAGAAGAAACACAGGACAATCACCTGAGAAAAAATAAAGATATGATCAGTGATCACTTGTCAGTAGTAACATGTCCTCCATCCATATACCCACATAAACAGCCAGCCAACACTCACCTTAACATTGACTGTAGTAAAGTACTGGGCCTCACTTGGGACAGATTAACCAGCCACAGGACATAACACCACAACCAATGCTACATAGTCACCTGTCCTCCATGAACTTCACAATCTCACCTGTGACCTTTGCGCTCTTTCTGGCCAACACTCAACAGTCAGCTTATGTGTCTCCCCTGACATGTGTCAATAGTCCACTATCCTCCATCCCACCTAAGTGGTGACAAGTAAGTTTGTCTTCGTGTCATTCACAGTCTGAGCAGTCAACAGTCAAACCTCCACATGCACGTTGAAGTACTAATTACCTGTCATGGGACAATATTGATGTCAATTGCGTGTTGGTACTGGGACTTTAGGGAAATTAGATGCTTAAACATATATCTTGACAAACAATGTGAGAGTGGTGAGCATATAGAGTGTTGGATTGCATGCTACAGTACTTAGGTGTAAGGAACGAACAACAAAACAGGTGGTGTGGTCCCTGTACAGAGCAGTGGTGATGCCGCATGTGGAAGACTGTGTGTAGTTCTTGTGGTCGCATCTCCGTGCACACATATACAGAGTTGAGAAAGTTGGAAGAAGGGCAACAACAAAGGTGCATTGCCTGCAGCAAAGAGTAAGATTAGTAGAAAACAGTCAATGCAAAGCTGATTATACTGTAGTACAGGAGAGAGCCAGCGCAAACATCAGACGTACAGTAACGTATAAAAACAGAATTGGTCAGGTAGAATCGGTCAGAATGAACATTCTCCCAAGACTGCTTATCTTGTTCAATTTGGTTCCTCTTTGCCCCACGGGGAGGTTTTGGATGGATATTCACAAACTATTAAAGAAATTTATTTGGGCAGGGAAAAGACAGAAATTAAGATGGTCCCTGCAGTAAGATGGCCAAAGGGAAGGGTGGGTTGGGAGTTCCAGACGTAAAGATCTATTACAGAGTGGCTCAGTTACAGTACTTGGCTGCACACAATGCCACAGAGGAGGTACAAAGTTGGGTCAGAATGGAACTCGACTTTATGAGACCAGGTACTCTAAGATCCATACTGTTTAATAAAAGAGACCCTAGGTTACTGCAAGCACTGCCCACTTCCTGGCTCAAGAACATGATGAAGCCCTGGGTACAGGTAATAAGGGAGAGGAAGTTACAACACATAGTTGCGTTATATGGTAAGATTACGGATAGGGTAGACTTCCTGCCTGGGAAGGAAAGTCATCTGTCCTCCTGCTGGGAGGGCCTGGGATGGAGTCACTTCTCACAGTTATTCACAGGGGAAACATTAAAAAGTTTAATCCAAATCCAACAGGAGTTCAGTATCCCACCAAAAGATTTTTATGGCTACCTAAAAATTAGGCACTACCTTCAGGCAGAGAACTGGAAGGGCTGTGAGAAACCCCATGAAACACATTCCCTGATAGCTCTCCTCCTGGAGTTATCAACTGGTACAACTCAAAAAAACCCACTTAATTTCCAAACTCTATGTGGCAAGTGAGGAAGACCTCAATAGTAGCAGATCCAGAATCCAGAAGCTCTGGGAAAAGGAAATGAATGAGGAAGAGGTATGCTTAAAATGGGATATAATTTGGAAGCTGGCACATAGGACTATAGTCTCACTCTCCTGGAGGGAATTTCACTGGCACATTACTTCAGAACCTCTGTAGTGACCAAATATTATGGAAAAAGACCCTCAGATAAATGTTGGAGGGGATGTGGGCTTGTGGGGACTCCTGAATATATCTTTTGGAGTTGTCCTTACCTCAGAGGCTTCTGGAATAAAATCAGAGAGCATATGAGATATGAGTACAATCCTTCAGCTGCAGCTCCCCGGAAAACTCTGACATCTACTGCTGGCGGTGCCCCCTCCAGGGTTAGGGGGATTTAAAGCTAGATATTTATTCACAATGTTAATAGCCACAGCCCAGAAAGCGATCACGAGGCTGTGGCTATTAGAGAATCCCCTCGGTGAGGACTTGTTGCCACCAAATTAAAACCATGAAGAGGCTGACTGCTAATCTACGTTTAACACCTGAGTTACGTAAGGCCCACTGGCTGCCATTTTATGAGTTTCTTGGTAGCAGAGAGGGAGTCCCGACTGTGGAGATATTGGCCAGAGAGGCCTTTGATTAATGGTTAAGTCAGGCTCGCTCCCTCCTGTCTCTTAGAATGTTGGAGTATCCTGATTTGGCATTGGGTCCAGTAGGCCATTCAGGAGCAGAAAGGCCCGATCCTTGGATACTTGCCCACGTCAGAGGTAGGCACTCTTGCTGTTGCACATTTTCTTAGTTTATAACTACGACCTCATCCACACCCATCTCCTGCATGCTGCATGGGGGACAGTGGGATCTTAATTTTATGTTAAAAGTTAACCTTTTGTTTAATGTCATTCTTCAGTTATAGCCTTTAACTTTCATTTTATTATTGTCCTTGAGCAGTCTACCACCATAGTGGCTAAGAAATTTGTGTCTGGTCAAGTTGACCAGGTAATTATAAACCTTTTGCTAATTCTGCTGCAATAGTCTCTCGGACTCAGTTGATCTGTAATGAGGAAACATGCGCTGTACTAGAATGCTTGCTCTTTATTACATTCTGTAGAATATGTATGTTTTAATGGCGTTTTCTTGTCCTTGTTGATGAAAGATATAATAAAAATTGCAATTTCAAAAAAAACAAATAAAAAAAACAGAGAATAGAAGGTAGTATAGTTTTGCCTAGTTCAGAAAAGGGAAACAATTATGTAGTATATAGTGCACCCTTGTTAAAAATCAAAATAAATAACAGTGCAAAGGTTAAGGCACCACGATTCAAAGTTCATGGAACTCGCTACTAATATAATGTGGCACAAAAACATGTTGGATGTTTTTAAAAGCGCACAACTAAAATTTCTAAGTAAAGCAATCAATGGGGCATGCACATCTCTGGACAAAAACAATTATCAGTAAAAATATAACACCAATTTATGGCTTTGAGTGATTACATTGAGTGGTCAGTAAACAATATTACCAATTGTTGCTGGCCAATGTGTTCAAAACAAGCATGAACAACAACCACTGCATTATGAATTTGTGTGGCCGGCAGATGTGTTCCAGAATCCAAAAACCTTGCTGATAGCCCAGTTGACCATTGAATATATTAGGTGTGTTGTCCATTAACTGCATTGAAACAATGGATGTGCCATACCTTAAGTTAGGGAAGGCCTTCAACATGGTTCAACACAAAATAGTGGTATATAAGTAGGGTAGTGTCACGGTAGGATAGAATATAACAAGACGGGAGTGGTGCAATGCAGTGGCTGTGGGGCAGCCATATTCAGGCAGACCTTCTGGACACTGAGGTGCTGCCCTATCTGCATGCATCTCTCTGGACTGCAGGATGAGGTAGCCAGACTCAGAGCGGAAGTAAACTGGGTCAGGAGTACCATCACCCCTATCCAGGGACCACCCAGTCCAATGCAGCTGCCTCAAAGGATGCCAGAGCGAGGAGCACTTGGATGACAGTGGGCTCAGGGAGGTTAGAGCAGTCAGGCAGAGGCACATCCCAGATCCTATTCCTCTCAAGAACTCATATGCCACACTGGCAAATGAGGACAACCAAATAGAGGTACCCAGGAAGTGGAAGGAAAGGATGTGGAGGTTAGGCAAGGATGTGACCTCAGTGGGAAGCAGTGGACCCCAGAGGAGGAGAAGCGAATCCTGGTGGGGACTCCATCGTAAGAGGGATCCAGCTAGGAACACAGGAGGGGAGGACAGGAGGTGAGGTGCCTACCAGGTGCCACGGCATGGAGGGATGGAAGGAAGATACTGGGGATCACTGGGAAGGCAAGGCGGGAGGGTGAGCTGGATGTCATTATCCACCTAGGTACTAATGACTTGGCAAATGGGAGCCAAAGGAAGTTCAGGAAGAGTTTAGGAAACTGGGAGGGTCTCAAGCAAGTAGCTACTTCTGTCACTTTCTCCGAAGTACTACCTGTGAGAGCATAGGAGTGCATGCACCAGGAACTTTAACTCATGGTTGAAGAACTGGTGCTGTGAGGAAAGGGTTTGGATTCATTGGTGACTGGGGACCCACCTGGAGGGATGGAGGTTTGTTCAAGCCTGACGGCCTGCATCCATCCTGGAGGGAATCAAGCACTCAATGATAAGTTTAAATGCTACATTGACAAGCATTTAAACTAGCAAAGAGGGTGGCAGGCCAGCAAGGCGGTACCTACTTGCTCACCCCACAGCTAGTAGTGGAACCAGTGAACCAGAGGAGTGGCTATCTCTGCAAAGCAGTGTGCAAAAGATGGAGATTAGTGTCCAAAAGGTGGATAAGCAGAAAAGGGCAAAATTCAGCAGAAGGGCAAACAGCAAGGAGAACCAGGGATAAATGACAACCAAGGAAGGGGCTGGAGTAGAACAGTGAAGCAGTCTAGGAGGTCAAATCATGGAAAACCATGTGTGCAAATGCCAGGAGCCTTAGCAACAAGATGGAAGATCTGGAGGCTGTCATGGTACAGTCAGACCTGGACATTGTGGCCATCACTGAAACCTGGTGTAATGATAACCGTGACTGGGAGATGGCCATACCTGGCTACAAAATATTCAGAAGAGACAGAGCAGGCAGGAAGGGAGGAGGAGTGGCACTGTATGTGAAAAATGACATAAGGACCACACAGATCCAGGAGGAACAAAATGGGGGAGAGATACTGTAGGTTAAGCTAGAAAGGAAAACCGGGCCAGCCATCCGCACAGGTGTGGTCTATAGACCACCAGTCCAGGAGGAAGAAACAGATAGGGAGCTGATGCTAGCCATCCAAAGGATGGCAGACAAGAGTGAGGTAGTACTGGTTGGAGACTTCAATATACCAGACGTGGACTGGAGCATCCCAGCAGCAGCATCAACTAGGAGCAGATTTATCCTGGACTCCTTCAGGGTGCCTTCCTCAAGCAACTGGTCATGGAACCAACTCGGCAGAAGGCAATACTGGACCTTGTGCTCACAAACAGGGACAGTGTGATGGGGGTAACAGTGGGGAGCACCTGGATAACAGTGACCACCAGTCATTGTAGGTTTGAAATCACAGAAAGGGCAGAACCAAACCACACAAAAACACGTATCCTGGATTTTAGGGGCAGACTTTGGGAAAATGGGAGATACTTGAAAGAGGCATTAAGGGAATGGGACAGGAATCAGGGGTTGAGGAACAGTGGGCAGTATTTAAAATGGGATTATAAGAACAACAGAATTATGCATTAAGCAGGTTAGCAAGAGGAAAAGGAAGAGGAGACCATTATGGTTTCCAAAGAGGTAGCAAAGAAAGTGAAAGCCAAAGATTGCATTCAGGCAATACAAAAGACACAGGCAGGGGGATAGGGAGAAGTACCAGGAGAAACAAAGGGAGGCAGGGAAGTCAGTAAGGAAGCCAAAGCTCAGACAGAAGAACACATTGCAAAATCAGTGGGTAAAGGGACAAAACCTTTACAGGTACATAAGTGAAAAAAGAAAGACAAAGGGAGGGATAGTGAGACTGAAGGGGGAGGATGGGAGCCGCGTGGAGGATGACAACAATAAAGCTGACATATTGAACAGGTATTTCTGCTCAGTCTTTACTAAGGAAGAGGGGGGTAATGGGTCTGAAGGGAGTACAAGGGGTGAGAATGGTGCAGAAATGGACACAAGTCCCTTTACATGAGAAAGGGTCCTGAAGGAACTGGAAGTAATAAGAGCTGATAAAGCAATGGGGCCAGATGGGGTGCACCCCAGGGTCCTAAAGAACTAAGAGAGGTGGTGGCTGAACCTCTGGCTATCCTGTTCAGCCAATCACTGAAACAGGAAGGTACCCAAAGACTGGAGGACAGCAGATGTAGTCCCTTATACAAAAGTGGGAACAAAGAGGAAGCAGGGAACTACAGACCAGTCAGCCTCACCTCGGTAGTGGAAAGATCATAGAAGCACTACTGAAGGAGAGATTGGTGGAACATCTGGTTGTCAATGGACTACAGGACCCAAGGCAGCATGGTTTCACCAGGGGAGGTCATGTCAGACCAACCTCATTGAATTTTTGACTGGATGACTAGGGAGGGTGGATCAGGGAGGGCAGTGGACATGGCCTATCTGGACTTCAGCAAGGCCTTGACACTGTGCCACATAGAAGACTATTACACAAACTGGGAATATGGGTGTGGGCAGGACAGTAGTGTGGTGGAAAAGTAACTGGCTGGGTGGCAGGACACAGAGGGTGGTGGTAAATGGCTGTCACTCCACAGAGGGAAGAGTAACCAGTGGGGTACCACAGGATCAGTGCTGGGACCGGTTCTATTCAACATCTTCATCAGTGACATTGCACAGGATCTAGAAGGCAGAATTTCACTGTTCGCTGATGACACAAAGCTCTGTAACAGAGTAGACACACCAGAAGGTGTAGACAGAATGAGAAGGGACCTGCAGAAACTTGAAGAATGGTCAAGGGTTTGGCAGTTGAAATTCAATGCAAAGAAGTGCAAGATAATGCATATGGGGCACAAAACCCTGGTACAATATATCAGTTGGGGGTGAGGATATAGCATGCACCAAGCAGGAAAGGATCTTGGGGTTGTCATCTCTGATGACCTCAAGGTAGGGAAACAGTGTGACAAGGCATCAGGTAAAGCAAATAGGATGCTGGGATGTATAGGCAGGGCATCACCAGCAGGAAAGGGAGGTCATAATTCCGCTATACAAGACACTAGCGAGGCCCCACCTGGAGTACAGTGTACAGTTCTGGAGACCATACCTACATAAGGACATAGACAGGGTAGAGAAGGTTCAGAGGAGGGCAACAAAGATGGTGCATGGGTTGCATCACAAGTCCTATGAAGACAGGTTGAAGGAACTGAACATGTACTCCCTGGAGGAGAGGAGGGAGAGGATATGATAGAGACATACAAATATCTTACAGGAGGAACAGGGTGCAGGAAAACACTATTTTTAAGCGAAAAAGATGTTTCAGGACTAGAGGGCATGGGATGAAGTTGGAGGGAGGACGATTCAGAGGAAACATGAGAAGAATTTCTTCACAGAGCGAAGTGGTGGACAAGTGGACACCCTGCCAGAGGAAGTGGTGGGGGCTGAAACAATCACGGGATTTAAGAATGCATGGGATAGACATAAAGGAATTCTAGAGGGCAGGGGTAAGGGGAAACAGACTTCTAGGAAAACAAACTGAACTTACAAGCTCAAATGGGCAGACTGGGTGGGCCATAGGCCCTTATCTGCCGACACTGTCTATGTATCTATGTATGTATCTATGTGTACAGCTGGCAGACGGGTAGAAGCAAAAGGGTGGTGGTCAGTGGTGTGCAGTATGATGAGACAGGGGTGACGAGTGTGGTCACACAAGTCATCCATGTACGTGAGCACACCACATTGTGTGATGCATGTGCAAAGTACCACTGAACATCCCAGACATCTTGGTGTTGTCCAAATCCAGATGTCTGTCATCCCAGTTTTGGGCACACAACGCTGTGATATTGAACGTTCAGCCTGTGACTTTTGGACTTTCATAGGTAATCATAACACTCGGGTTGGTGCTGGGGAACATTCGTGTAACATCTACATCAGCAACCCAGTAGACGTCCTGTGGAGGAATCTAAGCCTTTTGCGTGACAAACAAAGATTACCGGGGATACAAGAACAACAGGGGGATCATTGTTTACTGCAATAGTGGTTTGAAACATGGCACCTGAAAAGAAATGCAATGGCAGGAACTGTACAGGGGTAGTCAGAATACAACATAAACAATAGGGGGGGCCATAAGTGCAACTACAGGCATGGAGAATTATCTAGCAATTACAATGGCTGATGACATAGGCTGGGAAACGAGTGCAGCAAGGCAGCGGGCAAAGATAAAAGAAGGCTTGTGTGCATTGGGAGTGGAATAACATACATAATGACTGAGATCCAGCTCCAGCTGTACAGTTCCATGGAAAAGCAACAGAAAATGTATGTCATACTGCTCTGGAGGGCACATGCACTGAAACACAGACATAGCATGGAAAAGCTACAAAGAAGACACACAAAAATGGTGCGTCCACAATTGCCTTATGTCTCTCCCATGCATTCCTTAATCCACCGTTTTTGACCACACAGCCTTCTCATGAAGTCCATTTCCATGACCACACAACACACTCAGAAGAAATATTTCATCACATTGCCACTGCGCCGTTCACCATCTATCTTCAAATTAGGCCACCTTGTTATCGCAGTTATGTTTTTCAGAAAAATGCTACATTCTTCGACATTGTTGTTCACCTGTAGCTACTTGAAAGTCTATATCATGTCCACACACTCCCTCCTTTGCTAAGGGTATACATATTACCTTTCTGTAGTCTGATATGACTTCCCACAGTTCCCTTTCCATGTTTGTTGTTGTTAGTCCCCCACATTCTGTACTCTTGCACTAGATTTTTATTTGGCGCTTACATCACTTTGCACTCATTTGCATTGAATGTAAACTGCCATCCTTTTGACCATCCCAACAACCTTGCAAACTCTATTCTTATCGTTTAAACCCACTCACCCCCGCATTTGTGTATTAACCCTGATTCTGATTTTTCTTTTTTTCTGCAAAAAGGCATAATTTTTCTTCCAGTCACTCAGCAATGTCACTTATACAGTCATTGAAAAGAACCAGTCCCAGCACTGAACGCTACGATACTGTACTAGTAATACCACTTTCTTTAGAGTACACTCCGTTAACTATTACCATCTGTGTCCTGTTCTGCAGCCCACTTTTTACACACGCTAACAACCTGTGACATAGTCACAGCCCAGTTAAATTGCTTATGAATATTTTGTGTGGGACTGTGTCAGATGCCTCGCTAAAGTGTAGGTAGGCCATCTCCACAGCCACTCCCTGGTATACTGCTTTGGTCAGCCAGTCAAAGAAACATATTACATTTGTCTCACATGACTTTCACGATGTAAATCAATGCTGCTTTGGGTCCTGTGACACAATGGCCTAGAGGTAGTCAACAGTTACTTCTTTCAGAAGTGATTCCATCTCTGTCTAAAAGACTGAGATCCAAGTAGCAGGTCTGTAGTTTACTACCTCTGTTTTGATCGTAGTTTTGTGAATGGGAATCACATCAGCACTCATACAGTCCTCACATACCACACCATCCACCCATGGTTTGCTAAAAGGGGGTAGTAAATGGTGTCACTAGATATGACTACCCACATGTCACTAAGGTCCCTGGAAGGTGGATGGTTTATGGGAAAACATAAGAAGTACTGCTTCATGGAGAGAGTGGCGGAGCACTGCCAAGGGGAGGAAGGGGGGAACCTCTGAGTGGGGAAAAGTTTGGGTTGGGAGAATGGGAATAGCCAATTGCCCAGGAAAGCACTTCTCTGACGTCACATGTCTTTAAATCTGTGTCATCAAAATAAGTCACATAAAAGTTAAAAAGTGCATTGAAGGTTGAAATGTGCAAATAGGCAGAATGGAAAGATAACATCACAATGAATCATTGTGATATTGCACACCATAAAGGATAATGGATAGGTTACAGGAGGCAGATGTTATGTTTTTTTTTTTCCAAGTTGTTTAACCAGGAGTATCACATTAAGCTGAAAGCTTGTTTACAGGTGCGACCTGGGAGCACAGGAAGTTAAGTGACTTGCTCAGGGTCACACAGTATGCATGTGGGGGCTGTCGGATTCAAACCTAGATCTCCAGATTTGCAGCTCAGAGCCTTATGTTGCTTTCACTAGCTGACGAACAAAACATTGGATAGCCCACAAGGTAGTCAGGCTATGAGAATGATAGGGGTATTCCGACACTAACTTTTGCCAGGTTGCCACAGTAATCAAAGAAAAGCAATAACGCTAATGTCCACACCAGAAGCTATAATAGAGGTACTATGATACAGGCATGCAGCAGTAATTAATGTTGTCTGATTCATAATATTATAAAACAATAAGAAGCTGACACGGTCCCCTCCACAAGCAACCCAACTGCCTAGGACAGGCAGAGAAGGTGCCTGCTGCCCACACTCCTCCTTGGCCCATAAGGCTGATCGGAGCCCACTGGGCTGGTACTGCTGATGCGGTCCGCTCCACAAGCAACCCACCTGCCTAGGACAGGCCGAGAAGGCACCTGCTGCCCACACTCCTCCTTGGCCCATAAAGTAACACCTGGTCCTGGACCCAGAACAAGGGAAAGAGGATTTTTGAGCCTTCCTGCCAGTGAGAACTGAAAGGTTCCAGACAGCTCGGAGCACTGACATTGGTTTCCTGCCGAACGCTGCAGCCAGTGCTGAAATCATTGGACTGGGGCATAAGACTGCAGAGAAACACTGACCTTTGACGTTTCTTCATTTAGCAGCTGTGTAGTGAAGTTCTGATCTTTTTGCTTGACAGTTCACTCAGTTGCACACTTCTGTGAGCAGTTCAGTGCAGAGCAGCATTTGTGTAACCTGCACTGGCCTGTCAGTGATTTCTTGCCTTTTTTTTTCTTTTTTTTTGTGTCTACTTTTCCATTTGCAAATTATACTGTAAAGCCACTGAAGGGCAACAACACATGTAGGTTTCAATCCTCTACCCACTGCTCTCCCCTAACACTTCTAGTCCTGGGTCATTCATACCTAAAGCAAATTATCAACGTCCTAACATTCAGTGGTGTGCAGTGGCGGAGGAACAGAAAGATGGGCCCCTGTGCAGATTTTTATTGTGGGCCCCCTTGCCCTCGCTCACATTTTCTACTGCCATGAGCAAAATGAGCAGAGCGACAAGACACCAGCAACAATACTTCAATATTTGCCCTCCTCCCAGTTGGGAGCATAAATATGTTAGCTAAAAGAAAAACAGATGTAGTTTTAAAAATTACAGACATAAAAAGAGCCTCAGCAAGGTTTGGGTGCTCAGTGACAAGTTAACAGACTAGTAAATCAGTCACGGTACTCTCCACTCAGTAAAAGGACAAAAGGAGTCTCAGGTATTTTTAACCAAACTTTTCAAAGTTTATTATCTCACCATAAGAGTTAGAGCCAAGATTCAATGAAACTTTAGGAGCTACCTGTTGCTGATTTATGTGCCTGTACCGGGAAAGGCTGTATACTCTTGTGGTGAGATCATAAACTTTGGAAAGTTGTTTGTTTAAAAATACCTGAGACTTCCTTTGTCCTTTTACTGTGTGGGAAGTGTTGCGACTGATTTGCTGGACATTTAAAAAGAGCTCCATGACAAAGGATGTGAGGAGTTAAGGGGTGGCAGGGACAGTAGCTCAAGCTGTGGACCCTGCAATACGAGCAGATCAGAATTAGATCAAATTGACTTCTTCTGCTGGCTTCTTGGTATGTTCATATGTACTGTATGTTCGTAATACAAGTCCTGTGTGGTCACAGTAGATGCGAGTCCAAGCAATCTCTCTCAGCAAGTGAAACTAGAGTATGCAAATTAATAACTTTTCTCTTGTGCAGTGCTTCTCATGTCAGGCAGTGACTGTATGTGTTGTTGCCTTCAAGTGTCAATAAACTGCCACAGAACAAATAACTAGCACCAGCCTTTACTTTCTGAAATCTACTGTACTGTACAGCCAGCTGTTACTGTAGTGATGCCTGTTGAGGGATGTAAACCAAACTACAGTACACCCAATTGTCCTTCCTGGTTACTGCTGCCTCCCAGGCAAAGCTCTACAAAGTGTACTACAGCTCAGCTTCTCCCCTCATTCTCCACCACAAAGCTTTTCCAACAACAGAAATTTTACAATATTAAAAAGGGGGAACCAGCAGGCAGTTGATGGGAATGAAACAGGAATAGCAGGCATGGCCAAGGAAAAGTAGGTTCATGACTGGGTGGGGGTGGGGGGAACGCTTGGACTACCCTCCTGTAGGCAAAGCCCCCTTGTAAAGGAGCCTAAATGGACAGGGGGGAGTCACACCCAGGATCAAAAATGCAGCCTTACCCAAAAAGATTAAACAGAAACACAAAGGAACTATGACTCGTCTCGACTATCAGGACACCTAACAGGAATTAAGAACTAACCATAACATAGGATATATGATGTGTAGAGAGAGAGATTCAGTTTATTAAATGGTAAGATGAGAAGAATTAATGTAACCATATGATGATTAATAATATGTAAAGCTGTACTGAACTGTCTCAATAAAAAGAAAAAAGAAAAAAAAATTGCAATATTAGGCTGCAATATGCTTCAGTTGTCTTCAAGCTCTCCTCCTCCTCCTCTTCCTTCCCACTGCTAACCGATAACCACCCACAAGCCAAGGAACCCAGTCATTGAAAATTGTTACTACTTTCACCAGATATTAGCAGAGACTGATTCATATATAACACCTTACAGAAATCTCATTCTGAAAAAGGGGATGTATTGTACTAACGGTGGTAGATTTTAATCTTCTGACCTGGAAATAGATTGGGCAAAACATGAAGCTGTGGGAGTATTAGTAATGGGTTATATTTTTCTAGATATCATTAAAAGATGAAGCCTAAAACACACCTAATTAAAAAGCAAGTGAAAGGTAGACATTTAAATATACTTGATTTGGTACTAACTGGTGATGTTATCCATCCTCCTCCAAACCTCTAGTCCCACTCATCAGAGCTGGCTGCCTGCAATCTCAGTGGGCCACCGTTGACAGTCGTTCCATGAAGCATTGAATTTCTTTGCCTGTCACTGCCCATCTGTTGCTGTAGTGCTCTCTGCCAGCCTGACCAGATGCTTGTACACATGATGGAATTTGTAATATTTTTTAAAACATTGTAGGACCAGTTGGTCTCCTTGCCGATGGTCGACGCTGCTCTGGAACTTTCCTTGCCAACTCTTGACTTGGGTCTCGCTACCGACAAAAATGCCAACTGTTTTTACCACTCTTACACAATACGCAGCAGCATACGCTGTTACTCTGCACTCTGATTGGATTGGACTCATTAACAGAATGAAATCTGTGAGGTGCTTGCTGCTTGGGAGTGTGGAGGGGGTACACAGTTTGTGTTTTCCGTGTGGCGCCACCTACTATCAATGGGAGACACTCATCTATTGCAGGGTTTGCACTCCACCACTGAGAAAAAGTGGAGGGCCCTGCAAATTAACACATTAATTTAATGAGTGACCATATGATGCGGGTGCTGTCTCTCTGGCTCTGCTCTGCACGCAGGCGCAGCACAATCCATCACATTGCAGGGCCAGGCAGCAGCTTTAGTCCCTCTCGGTGATCGGTCTTCCATGTCACAAGACTCTCTGCTGTCATCTGCAGTACGTCGTTGGGCAGCACAGGTCAGGCGCAGCACACTGACATTTCAGTCAGCTGTCTGGGACTGAGTTGACTATCACAGACTCATCTCAGTTAAAAAATGAGGAATCTTTCACCAAAAAGTAGTGAAACACTGAGTAACTTATTGGGCCCCTGAGTATGTCCGGGCCCCTGTGCCACCGCACCGACTGCATCGGCTGTTCCTCCACCACTGGTGGTGTGATCTGAATCTGTAAGCCTGTACAAAGCCTCGACTACCCTACCCGGAATGGTTTCCATCTCCCTCCTATTCACACCCTTCCTGGTTCTTACCCTTATCCCAGTCTCCCCCTTCTACACCTATTGCCACTTCTCTCTCACCTTCCCTTCTAGATACCTCCTTCATTCTGTCAATCACCCCTACAGCTCCCCTTGTAAGCAGACCCCGCTTTTCCTACTACCTTCCAGCATCTCTGTTTTCCCTTCCTAATCACTTTGCCTTTCTTCGTTTCCTTATCTCCTTCTTTTCACCCCTCCCTTCCTCTTCCTCTCCCTCACATATTTCCTACTCCAATTACAAAAGTCCTAAACTTCACTATTTCATCCTTGCCCTCCTCCTTCTTTCATCAGGGAACATCCACCCCAACCCTGGCCCTATCTCTTCTCCTACCCTGGCTCCTTACCCAAATAACATGTCTCCAAACCCCACTTCCACTACAACCCTCCCTAATGGATTGATGCTCCTCCACCTGAACATCTGCAGGCTGCTACCTAAAATCGACCTCCTACAAACTCTTATGATTTCACACACCCCTGACATCCTAATTATTACCGAGACATGGCTCAAAAAAGCACCCCTGACAATGCCATTGCTGTCTCTCGGTATTCCATCTCCAGACAAGATCGATCGGGTCGTGGAGGGAGAGTGGCCATGTATATCCTGTCCGCACTGCAGTTAACTACCACCCTATCTACCTCCATCCCAGCTACCTATGAAGCCCTTGTCACCCACAATACCCTTCCTTTCTCAATCCCAATCTTTGTGGCTGGCATCTATTTCTGCCCAAGCATTCAACCCTCGGTCACGACTGAACTCTTAGCCAATATCACCTCCCTCTCGCAATCTGGTGAACTTTTCATAATGGGTGATATGAATCTAAATTGGTTGTCTCCCAAGTTAAGCAAGCTACGCAATGACGTCGCTGCTGTAAACCTCACTCAACTTATACTTGAGCCCACACGCCCTAATCCCAAAACATAAAATGACACCCTGCTTGACTGGGCACTCACAACCCACCTGCACTGCATCATTAAATCTGGTCTCCTTCCCGATGCCCTTCGTGACCACAACCCTTTTTTCACTGTGCGTAAGGTTCATCGCTCCAAACCTCCCCCTCAAATCATACAGCTCTGGTCCTTTAAATCCTTAGACTTTACCCCAGTCAGCTCTACACTTACTTCCACCGACTGGGCCCCCCTCTCCACTGCCATTTCTATTGACCAAGCACTTGACTATTTTAAGGATAAATTCATTGCCACCTTGAATTCCTTTTCTACCTTTCTGCTCCTGCAATTGCTTATCCTATCTCCCTAATCCTTAACCTGTCCTTTATTTCTGCCCAAGTACCATCATCCTGGAAACTTGCTGTAGTCCTTCCTCTCCCCAAGGGCGGTGACACATCCACTCCTGGCAACTATTGCCCCATTTCCCTCCTTCCTACCCTTGCCAAACTTCAAGAACATTTAGTTCTCTCTCAACTAGCACCCTTCCTCTCTGATTCCTCCTTCTTCTCCCCCTTCCAATCTGATTTTTGGAAGAACTACTCAACAACCACCTCCCTCCTCAGGCTTACTGACTCCATCTTTTCAGGGATGGATGATGGCCTGATCACCTTGGCCATCTTTGTTGACCTAGCCAAAGATTTCGACACTGTTTCCCATCCCCTGCTTCTTGATTCACTCTTCTCAGAAGGCCTTGCTCCATCAGCCACCAACTGGTTTAAATCCTACCTCACTGGCAGGACCCAGTTGGTGATTCCTTGATTCCATCTTCCCTTCACTCCCCATCAACACTGGTGTCCCTCAGGGCTCAGTGCTTGGCCCCCTTCTCTTCTCCATTTTCCTTAATGATCTTTCCACAGCCTGCTCATCCTCTTCTAGCCACATGTATGCTGACGATACTGTTTTGCACAGTTCTAGCAAAAACCCTGCTGCTGTGCAAACCAGATTACAGCATGACTTCAACCAAGTACAGCTGTGGTTTGCTTCTCACCAGCTTTTTCTAAACACCAAGAAGACAGTCTCAATGACCTCTGGCACCAGTCTCCTGGCCCTACCCACCTTCCACACCCTTGATGGGACCATCTTGGAGGACAACTCCTCATTTAGATATCTGGGAGTTTGGCTGGACCAGCACCTCAACTTCTCTGTGCATATCGATGCTATCCTGAAGAAACTGCACCCCAAGCTTGGTGCTCTGCACCGAAATCATAGTTGCATCCCACTGACTGCGAGGTGCAGAATGGTCCAGAAGATAATACTCCCCATCTTTGACTACTGTGACGTAGTCTATGGTGCTGCTCCCAAATCTTCCCTGACCAAGTTGGACACTCTCTTTAACTCCTTCTGCCACTTTGCTAACGACTCCCCTTCCCACCACTATGAACTCTATCACTCTCTAACCTTCCTTCCACTATCTCACAGAAGCATCTCTCACTGTGCCAAACTAACCTCCAAATTCTGGTTCGGGGGCTCCCCTCCTATCTCTCATCCTCTCTCTCTCCATTCCACCTCCCCTCACCCACTCTCTCAGATCAAATGTTGCCCCCACCTTGACAGTCCCTCACCACTCCACCCTCATCAATCAGACTGGTTTCACCCATCGTTTCCCTAAAATCTGGAATTCCCTCCCCTTAAAATACGACACTCATCCTCCAACTACTCCCTTACCTCTGCCCTACACAATTACCTTTCCCTCAGCTGTTCCTGCTTTAACCCACCTTAATACCTAGCCCTAGTTTCTGCCTTCCTACCATGCCCCCCATCCCACCCGGCAGGTGCTCAACATCCTGAAGGGGAAATCAGGAAATGGCTACCCTTCTCCTCATATTCAGTTCTTGCCTCTCCCCCACTCTTCTCCACCTGCCCTTTTGGGTCACCGGTGTGCACAACCTAACCCCATCCTTTTTACTCCAACAGCACTTGCGTACTACCTCGAGCCTGCTCCTGGTACACTCATGCACTATAAATGCTTCTATCACATTATTACTGTTTTGTACATTTATATGTTCTTTTGTATGATTTTGGACATGTATTGTAATTTACCCAATGTTCCACTGCTGTTTTTGTACAATACCTTGTGTTCCAACTGTTGCACAATCTTACAATGTTGTATTGTTTGTACTACCCACATACTATTGTAACTGATCATCCTTCACAACCCTATGTAACCCCTCCCCCCAGGTCACACCGTGAGACGAGCAACTTGTTGTTCGTGTGCCCTCCTGTTGAAACATTTCAGTAAATAAATAAATTATAGCGAGGAATATACAATAAACAAAATAAACATCTCGAACAGCTGCCACACAGTTCATGCTTCAGAGCTGTGCACAGTGCTTTGATGTACAATATAGAACTTAGTGCCGTGGGTTGGCAGCGTTAGCACTGTCTGATTCATAATAATTTGAAACAGTTGGAATCCACGTTACAGGGAGTACAATAAAAAAATACATCTTGCTGTCACACAGTTCATGTTTCTTAGTCATGCAAAATGCTTTTATGTACAATATAGAGCTGTGATCAATGTTTGCTGCTGCTTCCATAAAGCACTGTGATGTCCAAAACAAAATGGGCAATACAGTGAGTGCCATGGGTTGGCAGCGTTAGACATTGCTAATGATATTCAATGCTGGTGACTACTGCAATTGATTTATGGTTATTGTGATGTCCACCTGATGTGTTGCTACTTTTTTTATTTCTGCCGTTCATGCAAATTGTGACCCTCTCATGGCTCACATTCATACTGCCTGCTCGCTCTTTTTGTATGAAGACCTGCCCAATAAAAGTATTTTTCAGTGTTGCTGCAAGTTATGGTGCCATTTTAAGCATGTTATTACACATTACACAATGGCAAGAAAAAATCCTGGACTCTGACTGGTCAGTCTTGGGCTGGACCCATGCTGTTATCCCAGTACAACATCACGGGTCTAGTCTCAGCCTCACTGTGAACCTGGAGATGATTGTTTGCTTGATTTGTTTCTACTTGATTGTTTCATTTTCTCTTAAAAAACAAAAATATTTTTCCACACAAAAACATCTTTAAAATTATTTTTTTATTCTGTATAACAACGAGCCATTGTATAATAGCAATAATGCCCTCCAGGGTGTATGTCGTTTGGGATAACGTCATGCCTCAGTCGTTGGACGTGCTGGCCTGCGGCCTCATGCCCAACCACCTGAGGTGTGGCGTTATCTCAGCCGCGACACACACCTGTCGGAGTATTAGCTAATTTAATCCTTACGTTGTTGTTGTAATGCTGTCATCATGCTTATAAAGCACTTACTAGAAGTGCTTCGTAGTTCGATGGCAGCTTCTAGCATACAGATGCATGAATTTTGGAGGAATAAACAGCTGAAAAATATGTTAGCTTGGGCCACAAGAATAGTGGCAGCTAAACTGAAATATACTGTTATTAGGTAGGGCGACATACACAAATAGTGAACAGACACTATGAATGGAAGCCACAAGAGAGTAAGAATTGGCGCAAAATGCAGAAATAAAAAACGAGATTCAATACATCAAGTGGACAATCATTGCAATAACCATAATTATATTAATTTCTATTATACATATTTAAACACAATTAGGATTCACCAGCCTTACACAGCATTATCTTGTAGCAAGCATGGCCAGATAGCAGTGTGATTCACACAGGCATAAGCTGTATGTCGGATCTATGGAGCCTGAATCAAAAGACAAGATCATCGCAGGACAATTGCAGGTTAACTTATGATGCATAACAGGAAAACACACGGAACACAATATGATTTTTAATAGAAACTTTATTTAGGGAGAATTCAAGAATGCATGGGACAGACATAAGGCTATTTTTGTGGGGGGTAGGAAGAAATAGGCTGTTGGTTAAATAGGATCTGCAGCTTATCCTCTAGGTAGGGAAATGGGCAGACTAGGTGGGCCAAGCGGTCCTTATCTGCCATCAAAGTCTATGTTTCTATGTAAATACACACCCTTTCCAACAACAGGAATGACAGATACAATATAATATCCAGGGCACCCAGACATACGGCTGACACGGAAGTCAATTCCTTGGTGAGGCACACATGTCTCGACCAGCATCAGCACTGCACGGACACACCCACTCATTCAGAGAACATGGAGACCACGGCCGGTTTGCAATAAAATCTTTATTTTCACTATTTGGCAAACACAAATATCATGCAACCAGCGATCAGAAGGCAGCAAAACAGGTAGCACTTTTAAATTGTTAAAAAGGGAAACAAAAATACAGATTTCCTTTAGCTTTACTCCAAATTGAAAAGTCCTTGCCATTTTTGTAAGTCTGCCTCAAATTCTTTTATTACAGGATATAAATTTAGTTTCCTCAGGGAACGAGGGTCTTTAGAAATTTTTATAACAAGTTATGTTATATATATTCAGAATATTTCAGACTAGATTGCATTACCCCCAAGCAATCTCCCGGGCTCATATTGGAATCCAGAGATAGAACCTGAGTTTTTTCCCAGTTTAGCTTGAGGCCTGAAAAGGAGGAAAAAGCATCAAATATTTTACCTAAATACACCACTGAGTTCTTGGGGTTTGAGATAGTTACAAGCAGGTCATCTGCATATGAGAAAACCTTGCTGTTAATGTTACCTGTCCTAACTCCTTTGACCACTTTACATTCAGATTTTCCTTATGAGAGGTTCAACGGCTAAAATAAAAAGATAAAGAGAAGGGGGCAGCCTTGTCTACATCCTTTACTAAGGGTAATGAAGTTTGAAATGAAGCCATTGGAAATTATTGTGGCGGATGGTTCTTTATAAAGAATTTGTAACCATTTAGTAAGCATATCTCCCAGATTGAATGTATTAAGTGCTTGAAAAAGATAGTTCCATTCCAGGGAGTCAGAAGCCTTCAAATCAAAGGTCAGTACAGCAGCTGGGATTTTCATGTTATTTGCCTTCCAGATTACATTTAAGAGCCTACGCACATTATTGGCTGCACTTCTATCAGTTATAAACCCGACTTGTTCCTCGTCCAGTAGCTGAGTTAGATAAATCTTAAGCCTAGATACTTAAAGTTGAGTCAGAATCTTGTAATCTACATTAAGCAGGGAGATGGGTCTATAGCGTTCACAAAGGAGCGGATCCTTGCCCTCTTTTGGAATTAGGGTGATATAAGCCTGACACATACAGTCAGATAGAGACTGTGAGGTAAATGAACTAGAGAGGGCATTAAAAAGATAGTCTTTGGTTTTAACACTTAGAACTTTATAAAGTTCCCCTGGGAGACCATCTGGGCCAGGTGTTTTATTTGGGGGGAGTGCCTGAATAATGATATCAAACTCTACCCTAGAAAGGGGAACATTTAAGGCCAATCTATCCACTTCATTAAGTTCTGGTAATAAAATTGAATCTATAAAGGTATGCAGGTTCACAGAGGGACTTGCATTTGTACTTGAATATAACTTTTTACAAAAACTCTCAAAAGTTGCACTTATTTTTTTATTTGAGACTTCAGTGGTACCTAAATCACTTAAAATCCCAGGAATTAAATTCTGCCCTGACTTCTTTCTAAGTCTGTAAGCTAAGAGTTTTCTGGCTTTCTCCCCAGCTTCCCAGAAGGTTTGTTTTGTTCTAAATAGTGAATACTCTGGCTCAGGACTCCAGATAAGATTTTTTGCGATGTGTACTGTACTCTTCATTATACAATGGCAAGAAACAATCCTGGACTCTGATTGGTCAGTCTTGGGCTGGACCTGTGATGTTATCCCAGTATAACATCACTGGTCTAGTCTCAGCCTCACTGTGAACCTGCAGATGAGCATTTTGTGGAGCTTTTGATTGATTGTTTCATCTTCTCTTAAAAAACAAAATATTTTCCACACAAAACATCTTTAACATTATTTTTTTATTCTGTATAACAATGAGCCATTGTATAATAGCTATAATGCCCTCCAGGGTGTGTGTCGTTTGGGATAACGTCCGCCTCAGTCATTGGGCGCACTTGGCCTGCTGACCTGCGTGCCCAACCACCTGGAGCATGGCGTTATCTGACCCACACCCTGTCGCGTATTGCTTAATTCTGAAAGTGAGGTGAGTAGAAACCAAATTAAGATGCATTAATGTCTGGACAGAGCGGAGTGAGGGAGTACATTTTTAAAAACAATGTAGTTTTTTAGGTAAGAACTGATCAAGTGCCAACAATGCTCCAGATAATGTTGGCAGGTAGGATATTTACTCACCAGTTTTAAAATATAGTGAGTAAAACAAAATGGGGTTGTATACAAGTGCTATAAATCTGGACAACAAAATGTTCCTTTTGAATCACCAGTTATGTTATGAAGCACTATTCTTTGGAGTGTGGAGTATTTACAAATGTTGGGTGAGTATCAGTACTCATTTAAAAAAAAATTCTGAAGCGTATTTCCAAAAATGAGATGAGTAAAACAGGCGATACTCCCCTTTTCTGGAGCCTTGCTCTGCCTTATCAGAATATACTGTATGTTATTAATTTCATACTTAAGATTTATAATGCTGTTTAGTAAAGTCCCTTTCTTATTACCTCTCTTTTTATCATTATTCTCCAGATTCAGAAGTTCTAATTCTTTTTGTGTTAAGATTTTGTCCCTTTCTTTTTTCTTAAAGGCAGAAAAACTAATGATTCTGCCCCTTAGGAAGGCCTTAAAAGTATCCCTTAAGCAGTTCAGTGAAACTTCCCCATTATCATTTATTTAAAAAAATCTTCAGCTGCTTGGTTAATCCAAGTTACAAAATTAGGGTCTTGCAACAGAGAAACATTCAGGCCCAGATATTCAAACTGCACCAGGCTGTGGCACAAGCCTGGGCGCAGCGCAACTTGGCTGCGCAGGGGCGTTGACTGGGCGATATTCAACGGAGCTGCGCCATGGCTCAGCAATGTTGAATATCGCACCCTGGCCACCCGCAGTGCGCATGGTGCAGTGGCACTGTGCCAGCGCCAGTGGCCAGAGTGGAGCATGTGGATGCGCTAGTGCAAGTTCCATTGCGCAAGACGCAGCACCCGCGATATTCAAAAATTGACATGCACAGCACATGGGGCCATAATGTATGCAAGGCACACGTGGGGCCATTTGCATGTCATTATGGCCCAATTTGCATGCAGGTGCGCCAATCCCAGACGACTTGCACCTGGCGCCCTGCCAGGTAGCAGCTGCCGGGGACCAACACCCCCTGCAGCGTGACAATGTGCCCCACAGCCCAATCGTGGGCATTTGTAAAATAAAAAAGATCCCAATATCCCTGGTGGTCCAGTGGACCGCTGCCCGCCCGATTGCGGGCTTAAGTGAAATGAAGAAACCTATTTCCCTGGTGATCCAGTGGACCGCTGACAGCTCGACAGCGGGCTTAATTAAAAATATGAAGAACCTATTTCCCTGGTGGTCCAGCGGACCACTGACAGCCTGATTGCGGGCTTAATTAAAAAATGAAGAAACCTATATCCCTGGTGGTCCAGTGGACCCCCCCACCCACCCACTGATCCCACTGCCCCCCGTCAGCGGCGGGCAGCAGCACCACCCGCCTGCCTAAGCCTGCGATCGGGCTGTCAGCGTCCACTGGACCACCAGGGAAGTAGATTCTTCATTTTTTACTTAAGCCCACAATCAGGCTGTCAGCAGTCCACTGGACCACCAGGGAAATAGGTTTCTTCATTTCACTTAAGCCCATGATCGGGCTGTCAGCGGCCACTGGACCACCAGGGATATAGGATTCAGATCATTTACTTTTACTACAGCCCGCGATCGGGCAGACAGCAGTCCACTGGACCACCAGGGATGTGGGAGGTTTTATTACTTTTACTAATGCCCACGATCAGGCATGGGGGGGTGCCACCACAGAGGTGCAGCCGGAGCTCGGGTGGCCACCCACAGGTGGCAGCTGCCGTGTTGTGCCCTGCAATGTGGCAGCTCACCTGTGGGTGGCCATCCATTCCTTTTTTTTTTGGATCAACTCTGTGCTGGCGCAAGTAGGGGTTGCGCATGCATGGCTCCGCACATCCCAGGCTGAATATCAGGCTGTGCAGAGTATGCATGGGCACGCCTCACCCGCGCCTGCATTCATTACTGATGCACTTGCAATCGGGATTTGTGCCAGGCACAATTCTATTTGAATATCGCGCCAAGACAGTGCACATGGCGCAAGACTCTTGCGCCATGTGCAACCCTTTTGAATATCTGGGCCTCAGTCTCCAAAGGGTACAATTACTCTTCAAGCCCTCAAGATGAAAAGAGGTCTGTAACAGAACATGATCAGACAGAGATATTTCCTTAATATTAGCAGAAAAAAGATTTGTCGCTAGGTGTTTAGAAATGAAGAGCAAATCAATTCTACTAAAGGTGGAATGTCTGGTTGAGTAAAAGGAATAATCTCTGGCTGTTGGATTCAGAAGTCACCAGGTGTCAGTTAAATTTAGATCAGATATAAGCTTTTGCATACTATGCTGAGCTGTCGAAATCCTGAATGGAGAGGAAGAAAAACTCCTATCCATCAGATTATCTAGGACTTCATTAAAATCTCCTCCTAAAATCAGTGTTTGGGGGTTATGTGTGCTCAATCTTAAGTTAAGGTCCTTAAAAAAAATTAGTTTGATCTGAGTTGGGAGCATAAATGTTGCAAATCGTGATTTCCCTACCATCAACAGCACCTTCCAAGATCTGGAACCTACCTTCTGGGTCAGCATAATAGAAGCTCTACACAACTTAGCAGTACCTCTTTTTTTTTTTTTGAATTAAAGGAGCAAAATTCTACTTGGGCTACCCAAGCCCTAGCTAGCTTTTTAGCTTTATTTTCTTCCAAGTGAGTTTTTTGAAGTAAAGCAATGTCTACTTTATTCCTGTTTAAATATGTGAGAATCTTTTTCCTCTTAATTGGTGACCCTAAACCCTTGACATTCCAAGTACCTGTTGAAATATTAGACATTAGTAGAGACTTTAACAAAATATTAAAATAATTACATAGTCATATAAAATATCTAAAACGTATCTAGCTTACTAAACAATTGTTTAGAAACTATAATGAAAATCAATTAACTATAAACAATTAACTATAAACAATCCTTTAAAAAAGAAAATATTAATGTAGCACTTAAATGTAATAGTGGCAAAGAGAACCCAGATAAAACTGGGATGTAATAATTAACAGTGAGTAGCATTAAGAAAACAACTTGTAAAAAATAGCCTAAAGGCTAAAACACAGATGCACCGGGGTTAACAAATGAAACAGTAAGCCCTAATGTGCCTATAGCGGGTTGGTAACTGGTCAAAACAGCACCAGTTAAACCAAAAGGAGGAAACTCAATGCCAAATCACTCAAACAGCATAGACTGTAAATACATTCAGCTTATCTAAAACATACTCCCATTGTTTCTTAATTAAAGTTAACTTCAGAATTGTCTTGTAGCGAACAGAGATTGAGAGAAAACCCATAGGTTAAGATGGGACACCTGTGAAAAACTGCACACAGAGTAAGAGTATTGTCTCCTTTAAAAATCATGGAAGACCCAGTTTTACTGACCTCAGCCTCTACTCATAATTGTACCCCGCATCCAGGATAAAAGTAACTAGTGCTCTCCAGGTCCCAGTTCAAGATATGTGTAAAAGATTCCAAAATTACCTCACAGCCATAGAGATTTTATCTAAGGAGCAGATATTTAGAACTTTGAGTTTCCCCACAACGAACAGCCAATAGTTATTTAAAATTAAAGTTCCTTTCCCAGTCCTTAGATCACCACTGGTTAAACTTATTTGAACCTAATGGGATAGACATAAAGGAATTCTGGAGGTCAGGAGTAAGGGGCAACAGACTTCTAGGAAAACATAAACTGAACTTACAAGCTCAAATGGGCAGACTGGGTGGGCCATAGGCCCTTATCTGCCAACACTGTCTATGTATCTATGTAATAGAAGTCCCAAAGAGATAGTGGCACACAAGTCCAGTCAACCCCCACTAGCTCCAGTGAACCCAGAATGTTATTCCTTGTAACCTATATTATGAGATCAACAACATTCTGCCCCAGTGGATCACTTTAGAAAAGATTACTCCTAACCTCCCAAAAGCGAAGCGTCAGGGGCAGATTCCTGGGCCACCTTTTGCTAGGGGTCTGCAGACTGCAGTAAGAGTTTTCACCAGAGATTTCTAAACCACTGTTAGAACTGCCATCAAGAAATTGGGACTAAAGAAAAGGAGATGTGAGCAATAGCTTAGTTATGAATTTCAAATCAGTGCAGTCTAAGGACTGTAAAGGACTAGAAGGGCAACATAATAAAAACACTCTACCCTTCCCCCGCTTCAGTCGTTGATCCATGAAGGGTAAGCACCAGTAACACATCCCCAGGACTGAGCAGCGTCCATGAAATAGTTACAAAAGCCAGCAAATCAGACCCACCCTGATGAGCATCAGGCTCCAGGAGAATCTCTGAGGCTTCGTGGAGTGGTTCGCCAGCTTGGGGGTACGGGGTGGGGGGTAGGGGTGGGGGTGGGGAGAAGCATATTTCGTTAATTCCTGAATACTTTCATAACTTGAAGCTAAAGAGGTAAGTACGCTCAAACTGTAGCAGGAACATGACCTAAAACATAAAGCACATTGAAGAACATTAGAGAAAGGATATATGACATTTAACCACTAGATGGCGCTGAATAATTATAAATTTTTTTTGTTTTCCCAGTATCTAAAATTTCCCCAGCAGGTCCTCCTCCTTAGTAATAAAATAAGGCTTAAGGGATAAGAGTAGAAAACATCCTTAACCAATTTATAGAGTTATTAAACGTTTAAAGCTCTGACCGAGTATAAAAGCAAGCCTTCTTCTTTTAATAAAAGCGGGAGAAGCAGTAAACGGGAAGCGAACCCCTTTCAGACCACTGACACGAGTGGTTGGGGCCAAAAGGGGGAGGGTTCTAACAACAGGATGTATGACCCCACATAATCATAATGTGTTTAATCTCTGTAGGGAGTTACTGCAGCATTCACTCTGAGGGTGAGAGAGAACATGAGATCCCATTTGAAAAAGAACAGAGAAGGCCATTCAGTAGTTGTAATGCTCATGGCTCTTGCAGGTAGGAGTCATCAATAAACTCAGCAAATTCCTCTGCATTCTGGTGAGTTTGGGCGAAAGAAAGTGAAAAATAAGCACTGCATGAGTCTCCTGGTATAAGTTCTACCTCTTCAGGAGGCTGCACCGAATTGTTACAATTTTTGTTTGCCGCTTCCAAGGAATGATATCTATTTTTGGCGATGGGTATGGTTTCCATGTATGATTTAGTGGTCCAGGCCAAGGTTTTAGGTAGAAGTTTTGGTTTGGCTGGTAAAGAGGCAGACTGTTCAGCGTGCTATTCGTGGAGCTGCTGTACCCTTGCTGAGCCTGATTATGTGCTGAGCTGGGTGGTGATTTATTTATTTATTGAAATTGTTTTACCAGGAAAGGCACACTGAGCAAGAAGATGCTCATCTCCTGGTGCAACCTGGGGGGTGGGGGGAAACAGAGGATACAGGATACATAATTATACAGTGACAATTGGAACATAGTATACATACTGAGGGTTCACAATTTTTGCAGTACAGGCAAGAACTATCAAACAACCGTAACACAGTACAGAACAGTCAAAAACAAAAACAATTTGAGGACAAATAAGTGCCTAGAGGGCAAGTGCATGTGCTTAGCTGGGAGTATACAGCTTGGTGTAGTTTCAAGGCCATTGGTCAGCAGGGAGGGGAGATGAGCAGAATCAGGGCTTAGAGCAGGTGCAGTTTACCATGAAGTGGTTTGTGAGGGCGGAGGAGAGGGAGTTAGCAGAGGAGGAATGATGGATTTGAGGGGTAGTTCATTCCAGATTTTGAGGAAATGATGAAAAGCTGTTTGGCAGCTGTGGACTTCACTCAGGGATAGAAAGTAGTCGGGAGTCAGTGGATCTGAGGGCGTGAGGGGGTGGGGGGGAAGGAATGAGTAAGGAGGAGAGCTAGGCAGGGAGGGTGCCTAGCCAGAGCTTAGAGGTGAATTTAGCACAGTGAATGAGGCATCGGTTTTCAAGGAATGGTAAGGCCAAGGCGTGGTATAGCTCGCAGTGATGAGTTGGGGGGCATTGAGAGCAAACCGGCAGAAGGCATTGAACAGGGTGTCAAGCTTGGATAGGGAGGGTTTAGAGGCCGAGCTATATACTATATCGTAATAGTCAAAGGATGGGAGAATCATCTTCTGGATTAGCTCACGACGTACAGTTAGAGGGAGGCCTTGGTGGTTTATGTGCAGAGCACCTAGCATGGGGCACAGTTTTTTAACAGTAGCATCTATGTGAACATTAAAGGACAGATGACAGTCAAGCCAGACCCCAAGGTAACGGAATGAGGGGACATCATCCAGCACTTGCCCATTGAGGGTGTGGAAGGAGGGGAAGGATGGGTGTCTGGACAGGCATTGTCTTGTACCAAAGGTCATGGAGATGGTTTTTTTTGTGTTTAGGGAGAGCTGATGGGAGCAGAACCAGTGTTGAATGTATTCGAAATCAGCTTGGAGGGTGGAAGCTACTGCTTCTGTGGAGGTGCCTGAGGAAAAAAGGACGGTGTCATCTGCGTACATGTGTATGGTAGATGACTGGCAGACTAGGGGTAGATTGTTCAAAAAAATGGAGATTAGTATAGGTCCAAGCACGGAACCCTGGGGGGCACTGGTAGAGATGGGCAGGGGGGCAGAAATGGCGTTGGAGATTCATATGGATTGGGTTCTGCCCATGAGGTAGGAGCAGAACCAGTTGGTGGCAGAGGCAGTGAGACCTGCTTCAGCAAGGCTGGAGAGAAGCAGGGTGTGTGTGAGACAGTGTCAGATGCTTTAGCTAGGTCGATGATGATGGCAGCAGTGATCTGTCCATTGTTCATGCTGGTGAAAATTGTGTCTGCAAGTCTAGTCAGGGAGGAGGCAGTGGAATGTCACCTTCTGAACCCGGACTGGAAGTCCATGCAGAAGTTAGAGTGGGATAGAAAGGTGGTAAGCTGCGAGAGCACATAGTGCTCTTGCAATTTTGCAAGTGTCAGGAGGAGAGATGGGACAGTAGTTTGAGGTTGCAGTGGGGGGCCACCTTTAGGCAGGGGATGACTATGGTATGCTTCCATGCCTGGGGCATAGCAGCCTCGGCGAAGGACAGGTTTAGAATGGTGGCAAGTGCGGTGGCTATGGCAGGGGCTGCGAGGTGGAGGAGCTTAGGGTCCAAATTGTCAGGGGATTTGCCTTTAGTTGGATTGAGCGCAAGCAGGGCTGTTAGGGCATCGGTTGCCAAGATATCTTTGAATGAGAGGGTGCGGGGTACATACTGCTTCTTGTGACCCATGGTGGGTCCGGATGGACCTGGGGTGGGCAGAGATGAGAGGAGGGATGCTGCACATGTGGAGAAGTATGAGTTGAACTCGGCGGCAACAACACGAGGTTTCGAGAGAAGGGAGTATTTATGTTAAGTAGCGAGGTGGGGGTAGCAGTGGGGGGGGAAGAGGGTGGATGACCTTCAGAATTTAGAAGGATTATTTAGGTTTGTTTGGAGAGTGGAGTTAAAATATTCGGCTTTGGCCAGCTGAGTTGCTCTAGTACACTTGTTTCTAAATACCCGGTATTTAGAGAACTCTTGTGGGTGATTAGAGGATTTGTGGACACTCCAAGCTTGGTCACGGGCACTATGGCACACTAGGAATTCAGGGGTGATCCAGGGAAGATGGTTGCCATGCACCCTTGTGCGACACATAGGGGAGTGTTTATCCCAGACACTGAGAAAAGTGTTTTTGAAGTGATGGAGGGCAGCGTCGATTGAGAGGGTGGGAGAAGATTCCATCCAGTTGGCTTGTGCAAGGTCATTTGGAAGGGGAGCACTGTCAAAAGACTTGTAGGAGCGTTGGACCAAGAAATTAGGGGGTGATCTGGGGGAGTGAATTTTCCGGATGAGGTATGTGAGATGGTGGTCACTCAGAGAGTCGGGAAGGAGACCAGATTTGATGACCTGGTGGGGGTGGGAGGTCAGAGCCCAGTCCAGTAGAGAGTGGTTTCCAGTTTTAGGGTTTAGGCAGGTGGGCTCAGTGATAAGTTGGGAGAGATTTAGTCTATTTACAATGGTCCACTCTTTAGTGAGGGCTGGGGATAGCCAATTGAGATTCAGGTCACCCATGATATAAGATTCACATACAGGGTGAGAGAGGAGGTATGCGCTAGGAGGTCTGTTATAGTAGAGGAAGATGTACCTGGATGGCAATATATGCCAGTGACATAGGTGGGGAGTGAGAAAGGGAGGGACAGTTGTAGCATTAATATCTCATAGGCTTTGGGTTCAGCTTTGGCTAGGATGGTCAAAAAGTGGATGTCTGATTTTAGGTTGATGGAGACTCCGCCGCCTCTGGTAGCCCTGTCCTGGTGGGCCATGGCGTAACCTTGGATGGAAACAGCGGTATTGGGGATGTTTTTATTAAGTCACGTTTCAGAGAGGATAGTGACGTCTGGGGCGTAATGGACGGTGAGAACTTGGAGTGAGTCCAGTTTGCAGGGAAGGCTTCTAATATTTAGATGTAGTAGGCACAGTCCGTGGGGGAGGAGGCTCCCTATGAGCAGCGAGGTGGGGGACAGGTTGTGGAGAGGTCCCATGGGAAGGGGGCCAGGGGTGGTGTGTATATCGCCTACAGCGAAGAGTAGGAGTGTGATAGTCAGGTAACGGGCTGACAGCTGTTTAAACACAGAGGAGAGTGAGTGTCATTTAGGAGGCAGGCGCGAGTAACTTATAGGGGCAAGGGCAAGGGGTGAGCAGATGAGGCATCATCCAAGAAAAAGAGGGACTGAATAGGGACAGGCAGGGCCATAAGTCAGAATGAGACCAGACATATGGGCGCTCAGAGGTGGATTGCCAGTTGTGGTAGTGATAGTTATCGGAGAGGTGGCAGGGAGGGAGGGGTCTAGGGGGCATGGTTGGGGGTAGAAGAGAGATGAGCAGAGCAGGTAGCCAGGCCTAGGAGGCATTGCTTTGAGCTGGGAGGTGTCCGACTTACAGTGCAGATCTGTGAGAAAAGAGAGAGGAGTAAGGGGGTGGTGGTTGGTTGGGTGATTGGCTCTTGGGAGGTGTTGGAGTCCAATTGTGTACGAATAGGAAAGTAGGAGAAAAAAATTGGGTGGTAAGATAGCATATTTAATCAGTGGAGGGTGGGGTGGGCAGGAGGAAGGGCCGAAATTAACACAGTATACAGAGTCAGAGCTAACAGAGACTAGGATTCCTTATAAAATACTTTTAAAATGCAATTTTTTGTGAAAGAAGGCAAAGAAGAGAGAGAGAGATAGGTCCTGGCCAATCGGAGCAGAGAAGCACCCGTGATCTGATTGGCTGCGCTTCCACCATACCTTGCTTGGGTTTGGAGTCCGGGGTCGTGGTTCCGATCGACAGCACGAGGTACCAGCCGATCGCTGGGAGCTGTAGCAGCCCTATTCAAGAGCAAGCAGCTAAGGAGTAGAGAAAAAAGAAGTGTTTAAGGAATCACAGAAGGAGCAGGACAGAGAACTGTATCAGTTAAAGCAAAAGGAAGCTGGGAAGGCAGTCAGAACAGCAAAGGCCCAAACCGAGGAAAAGATAGCCAACTCAGTTAAGAAGGGGGATAAAACCTTTTATAGGTACATCAGGGAGCGAAGAAAGACCAAGGGAGGGATAGTGAGGCTTAATAAAGGGGGGGGGTGGACAGAGGAGACTGTGAAAAGACAGAGATACTAAACAAATATTTTTGCTCAGTATTTACAAAGGAGGGGGGTACCTAGAACAAACAGTAGAAACACACTGGATACAGAAGTTGATACCAGCCCATTTACAGAAGAAAGGGTCTGAAAGAACTCTTAAAACTGAAGGTGGACAAAGCAATGGGGCCTGATGGATTCATCCCAGAATTCTAAAAGAACTAAGGGTAGAATTAGTGACACCACTGACTACCCTGTTTAACATATCATGGGAGGATGGGGTGGTACCGAGGACTGGAGGAGGGCAGATGTGATTCCCCTTCACAAAAGTGGGAGCAAGGCAGAAGCAGGAAACTACAGACCTGTTAGTTTAACTCAGTGGTAGGGAAAATGATGGAATCACTTGGAGGAAAGAATTGTCAGTATCTAGAGGCCAGAGGGGCACAGGACCCAAGGCAGCATGGATTCACAGCAGGAAGGTATGCTAGACAAATCTGATAGATTTCTTTGACTGGGTGACCAAAGTAGTAGATCAGGGAGGGCTGTGGACATGGCCTACCTAGACTTTAGCAAGGCATTTGACACAGTCCCACACAAAAGATTAATATACAAGTTAGCTAGCCTGGGAGTGGGTCCCAAGATGACAGCCTGGGTAAAATATTGGCTGGAAAATAGGACGAGAGTAATAGTAAATGGAGTCCACTCTGATGAAAGGGTACTAGTGGGGTACCGCTGAGGTTCAGTATTAGGACCAGTCCTCTTCAATGTCTTTATAAGTGACATTGCAGAGGACTGGAAGAAAAGTATGTCTCTTTGCAGATGACACAAAGATCTGCAACAGAGTTGATGCACAAGGTGGGTGGAAAGGATGAGAAGGGACTTGGCAAGGTTAGAGGAATGGTCAAATGTATGGCAGCTTAGATTCAGTGCTAAGAAGTGCAAGGTAATGCACCTGGGAAACAAAAACCCAGGGGAAGAGTACACAATAGGGGGTGAGATACTAACAACAACAAAAATGGAAAGGGACCTGGGGGTAGTCATATCAGATGACCTAAAGGTGGGCAAGCAATGTGAGAGGGCAGCAAGGAGGGCTGGTGGGATATTGGGATGCATAGGGAGAGGCATCACCAGTAGAAAACAGGAAGTTATTATCCCTGTACAGCCAGCTGGTCAGACCCCATCTGGAGTACTGCGTGCAGTTCTGGAGACCCAGTCTTCGCAAAGACATAGACAGGATGGAAGCTGTCCAGAGGAGGGCAACTAAAATGGTGCAGGGTCTGCACCAGAAGACATATGAAGAGAGAGACTAAAGGAGCTTAATATGTATAGCCTCGAGGAAAGGAGGAGAGGGACATGATAGAAACTTTCAAGTACCTCAAGGGAATCAACAAAGTCCAAGAGGTAGCATCTTTCAAAAAGAGGTGTGCAAGAACAAGGGGCACAATTTGAAGATGAGGAGAGCTCAGAGGTAATTAAGGAAGTATTTTTTCACAGAGAGGGTTGTGGGTGCATGGAACGGCCTTCCAGAGGAGGTCGTGGAGTCAAAAACAGTGGTGGAATTCAAGCATGCATGGGACAGTCATAAGGCAATTCTAGGTGATGGGGGTAGGAAGAAGTAGGCTGCTGGTTAACTAGGATCTGCAGCTTATCCAGTAGGCAGGGAAATGGGCAGACTGGGTGGGCCTAGCGGTCCTTATCTGCCGTCAAATTCTATGTTTCTATGTTTCTACGTCTATAAGTAGGTAGTCAGGCTACAGTGGGTGGGCAATAATTAGTAAGACGAAAGGGGAATTAGGTTTGGGCACCAAACAGAGGGGTTGGCTCCGTGGGGGAGGGAGACAGACAGAAAAGCAGCAGAAAAGAGCTGTATCACTTGTAATCTTACTAAAATGCTCAAAATTAACACAGTATACAGAGTCAGAGCTAGTGTTTTTTTTTGTGGAGCGCCAGGTGGCAAAGAAGAGAGATAGGTCCTGGCCAATCAGAGCGGAGAAGCGAGACACGCCCATGATCCGATTGGCTGCGCTTCCGCTGTACCTTGCTTGGGTTTGGAGTCCGGGATCGTGGTTCCGATCGGCAGCAGGAGGTACCGGCCTATCACTAGGAGCTGTAGCTGCCGTGTTCAAGGGCAAGCAGCTTGCTTGGGTTTGGAGTCCGGGGTCGTGGTTCTGATCGGCGGCAGGAGGTACTGGACGATTGTTGGGAGCTGTAGCAGCCCTGTTCAAGGGCAAGCAGCTTGCTTGGGTTTGGATTCCAGGGTCGTGGTTCCGATCGGCAGCAGGAGGTACCGGCCGATCACTGGGAGCTGTAGCAGCCCTGTTCAAGGGCAAGCATTGCACTGCAGTTGTCTTGAGCTAGTTAAGGGATTTGAAGGCAGTTGGTCAGCTCAAGGTCTAGCCTTAGGAGCTGCACTGTTTGCCTCAGGCCAATGTCTATGTATAAACTTCCAGGCTTCGTTAACTGATTGGAAACTATATAGCTCCCCCCCATGTTGCAGCATTAGTATAGCTGGATATCTGATAGAATATTTTACATTTAGACCTTTAAGTGCAGCCCCGACAGGAGTAAAAAGTTTCTGCTTTTCAACAACATCGGAAGAGAAATCTTGAAATATATAAATTTGTTCCCTATTCCAAATCAATGCTTTCCTTTCCCTTGCAACTTTGAAAATTTCCTCTTTAATGGAGAAGCGTAGGACGTTTGCAGTGATAGGTCTAGGTCTGTGACACACCTAGGTTTTGCTGAGAGAGCTCTATGTGCTCTTTCAATTTCTAAAGGGTAGCTCGGATAATTTAAAAGAACCGGGATGAACTCTTGAAGAAATTGGACCACATCTCCCCTTCCCCAAAACCTACAGGAACACCAACAATCTAAAATTATTTTGCCTCCCCCTATTCTTTAGATCATCCATTTTTTCTGTAACTTGGTTTAATTGCCTTGCCTCTCCCTCTACAAAATCTTCTATCTTAGTTAGCTGTTCTTCCATAAAAGCCAATCTCTCCTCAAAAGCATCTATGCGCTTATTTATCTCAGTAATTTTCTTGTCAGTGGCGGAGTTTTTAAGCTTTAGTCCAGCAATGTCATCTTTTATGGATATTAACATATCTTTTATAAAAGCCATGTCAGTTTTGTCCCCTCTATCTGATCTGTCATTTTAACCTGCCATCGCCTGCTTATCTGAGGAGCATGATGAAGAGAAGGCCGAGGAGGTCCTGTTTTTTTTTTTTTTTTTTTTTTTATACTTTCTTTTTTCTCCCTCCTGGTATTTCCTACCCTCTTGGTCCTACTCCTTCGGGCCTCTCAATGCTCTTTTTCCGTCCCCTAGATCTGCCCCTAGAGTGCCTCCTCTCCTTCCTCCTGCACAGTGGGGTCTTGTCTGGTGTGGTGGTCTGAGCGGAGGGCCGTCATCCAGGACTGCGGGGTGATTTTTCCCTTGCTTCATCCCTAGGGGCGCGGCACTTGGGACTCGTCCAGAGGTAACGTGCTGGCGCACAGACCTCTCATCTGCGCCGTCGGCGTCCCCTCCCGACCCCTACAAAGGTAGCCCGTCCCTTTCAGGAATCGGTGCTTCCACGAATTCCTTTATGGGGAATAACGGACGCTTGCGCGTCCGGGTATCCCACCCCTGAGGGAGGAGAGCATCCGTAGGGACGCTCAATCCTCCCTCCCCCCCTCGCCAGCCCCCGGCTCCCCAGGTCCGTTACCGAACCCGGGTCGCTGGCGTAGCGCGAGGTGTGGCATCCAGCGCCTCAACCCTCAGTGCCACCGGGCCAGCAGGAGGTCCTGTTTTGACAGTTACTGTGCCCTGTGTTAACTTGGCCATTCCTGGGTGCCATCTTGGGTTAGCGCTGCAGTATTTTCTATCACGGGTTTTGTATAAAAAAATAGCCTAAATTCGGTCCAGTTTTCTGGTTTCTGCAACACTGGTGAGTAATTTAAGATCACGATCACGACTGAATTTAAAAATAAAGTCTTAGAATTAAATAATTTCTTCAGGATGGAAGAGTGGCATCGGAGCTCCGGTCTCAAGTTGGTACCATCGTCACTCCCACATGCGCAGTCCCCACAGAGGGGTTCTGATTACATCAGGCCGGATATATATTTTTTTGCATTTTATTGTTTTTACAAATAATAAGATATAGATAACCATATGCCAGACATCACAATTGTTCAGGAGCCATCCAATGGTACAGAGTATTGAAATCTAAGGGTATGGATATGAGGGATAACAAGAATGTATATCAACATCTAACGTGTAAGAACAGATGGCTACACCCTACAAGAAATGGTGGTCAGTCCCAAGTATTTGTAACGAATGTGTATAATTCCGCAACCAGTGCTGATATGACCCCAGTCCAAACATGTTTAAACTAACAAAATGTTTAGTACGCCCTCACTGGCTACTGCATCTCTATAGGAACTGGTCTTAACCAAAAATACACGAACAGATCAATACCATAACCACTAATAAAACAGAAGGTGACTGTGCCATAAAAATGAAAACAAGTTCCAAGCAAAGATATTTAATAATAGAAGTCCATAAACGGAGCTGATGTCATGACTTAGGATGAAACACACCTTCAAGACAGTTCAAATGTATATAGCTCATAAGGACCAGATGTGGGACACTCACTCCCCTTGCATCCAAACAACAGTTTTAGGCAAACAGTCCCCATATAAAGAGCTCACTCAGTAGTGTGTATTATAAGATCAAAGACAGTCACAGACACCGCCCGGGGCTAAGAGTTTTATGAAAAGTCCATCAGGCCCACAGCTTACCACAATCAAACTTCCCCTTTATCAGAGCTCTGATGTGCCATGGTGCCATCGCTGGATGACTCTAACTCCCTCTGAATCTGTTCCACTCTTTTGCCTGCTACCACTGGATCTGTGAACTGTAATATGCCCGCCATAACAGATGCACAAGTGGACCAGCATCAACAAGGAGTGCACCACCCTGAGACTGCGCAGCTTGGCCCAGACTCCATCAGACTTCTTTCCCCAGGACAGAGTTGCATAAGAAAAGGTCAGAGAAAAGATGCAGAGTATGGCCCTTGTAGTTTAACTGAGCTGCATTTCTGGTAATTTGTAATAGATGCTCTTTAGTTGCTGGGCTGTCTGTAATAAGTAGAACCGTGCGGGGGAGATCTTGCTGTGCCTCTGCTGTCTGTGGAGAAATACGATAGGTCCTGAGAAAGTGAGACTCAAACCCAGGGTCAAGATGGAGAGCAGTTGGCAACCATTTTTTCAGGAATGATAAAAGATCAGGCTCTTTTGAACCCTCTGGCTATCCAACCAATCAGACATTGGGGGCTCTATTAGTATTTTCAAGAGCTTCCAGATGGTAACGTAACTGTCCGTTTTCCTGTGTTAGCTTCGCCATTGCAGAGAAGGCTTTAGTGGCTTGAGTTTTTGCAGCGGCAGTCTCTGTGGCTAATTCAATTTTGATGTCCTGTTCACTAAGCTGTTGCGAAATTGTCCCCACTTTTTAATCTATAGCTTTCATGGAGAGTTGTAAGGCCTTCCAGGGTCGGTCCACGCTGTTCTCAGTAGGTGCCAAACTAGAGGCCTGCTGCTCAGACGCCGGCTGTGATTTTTTCCCCACTTGTGCCACCTTTATTCAAGTGCACCATGGTTAAAATTGACACAGATCTGCTGCTTCAAATAAAGAGTCTGATCATGCTACAAGTTTAGCTCCAAAACACACATAACTCTTTTAAAACAAATAAAATATTCCATAAGAAGCAGAGCTGTAAACAGGCATGCCTACTCAGTAGGTGTGCTCAACAGCACCCCTGACCACATATTTTTCGATATACTAAAACTTGGTTCCCTGAGTTTCAGTAACCTGATGCCAGCAGCTCAAAACATGGTTGCCCAACAGGCAAAGTTGTCCCACAGTGGAGTTTTTTTCCCCCTGCCTTCTTACTTTATATAACCAACTGTGCTACAGACAAACTTTGCAGGTCAGGCAACCATGTTTCGGGCAAATGGTGTCGGGTTAATGAAACTCGGGGAACTGATACTACCCATCAGACCTTGAGAGCCTAACTCAGGAGGTCCGACATAATCGGAACCCCTCTGTGGCAGCACAGGCTAGCATGTGGTGGTTGCCCAAACAGTATTTTTATATAGTGTATAGTTTTATGTTGAGTTTTTATTTATAAAACAAAGGAAGTGTTTTCCACAGTGCTTCTGCGGCAGCAGTGAGTGTGCTGGCGGTTCAGTTCAGAACTTGAACTGATTGCTGTGTGTGCAGCAGTGCTCTGAATAACACCAGCTGCCTCAAGGATTTCTGATCAGCTGGAACCTTGTTATACCACAGAAGGGTACAACCGCATTCCGTAACTTTTGTACTATGGCACAACAAAGCTTCAGCTGGCAAGGAAATCCATGTAGAGCAAACCTTCACTGTGCACTACAACATAATTGGGCTTAGTTTTGTTTTGTGCTGCAGCAGCGGACGGTCGTCTGTGGGACAGGGGAGAAGTTCTGATGTCTGGTCGAGGCACTCCTCCTGTGATTTGTGGTTTCCGATGCACTGAAGGGCTTTTAGTTTGATTAGAGTGGAGGGGAGTCAACAAAGTCAAGAGGGGGGAAAAGTGTTCCTGTTTTTTTGGACAGCCTAGGACTCTGATAAGGAACTACTACTACTTATCAAGTTTACAGTTGACTCATAGTTTGTGTTTTTTTGAGTCACAAATTGCGATGCGAAACCACTTATTTTAGGCCTTGTGCCTACAAATGTGCTTAGAGAATCATCCAACAAGTTTCCTTTTTTTTTTTTAAAGCTTTATTGCTTTAGAAAAAAACAGGTACATAAAGCTGATATCAAATATAAGACATACATGAAAGGTACAGCCACTGAGGGTGCCACTCCTTTTAACGTGCAGGAAAATGTCTAGTCTTATAAAGATACGACACGAGGGGGTATAACAGAAATAATTCAAGAGCGTTAATTAAATACCCTCAATAATTCACTGCTTACAAGTCCATGAGCTGCATGGAAAAAGTCCAAACAAGTCCATAAAATGTGTGTCAAAGTATGCCTCCCCCCAAAGGTAAGGGGCAAAAGAAAATCCATGCTTCTACATTTCTGGACATGCTAAAATAGTACAAAACATACACAAGATCGGGTGGCCGGGCAGGAGAGGATCGCGCATCCAGAGGACTTCACTCCTCTCCTGGGGAGGGAAGGTAGTACATCCCACAGTTCTAGTGGCTCCCAGTGGAGACTGGGAGCATCGCAGCTAGCAGGGGCACGTACATGGGGTAGAAGGGTGTCGGCAGACGTCCTGCACACAGGTGGGAGAGCATGCCTGTCGCGCGCTGGATGTCATTGCATGGCCACGCTCCTGGGGCACAGAAAAAGCAGAAAGACCCTGACACCTGGGTAGGTGAAGGCGGGACCCATTGGGTGGCACCCACGCTCATCGCCAGATCCTTCTGGCAGACCTCCAACTCTCACCCTCACTCCCACCATCTAGATTCTAGATAGGGTGCCGGAGGAGTTGGTGGTCCCACCTCGGGGGACTCGGAGCTGGGGGGTTGTTTAGGTCAGGGTGAGGTATGAGAGCACCCCAGGACAGAAGTTTGGGCAGAGTGGGAGAATGCTGGGTCCAGTGGTCCACACTGGAGAGAATCCTAAGGGGCCAGTGAGAATGGGGCATAAATAGAGTTGAGAAAAAAAAAGATACACAAGGGGTGAGCACTGGAGTAAATTTAACTTACTAGGGCACACATAAGAACAACTGCAGTTAAACAGAATAACATAGAAACATAGAATTTGACAGCAGATAAGGACTGCTTGGCCCACCTAGTCTGCCCATTTTCCTACCTAACAGATAAGCTGCAGATCCTAGTTAACCAACAGCTTACTTCCTCCTACCCCCCCACTAGGACTGCCTTATGTCTGTCCCATGCATTCTTGAATTCCCCCACTGTTCTTGACTCCACGACCTCCTCAGGGAGGCTGTTCCATGCATCCACAATCCTCTCTGTGAAAAAATACTTCCTCACATTACCTCTAAGCCATTCTCCCCTCTATCTTCAAATTGTGCCCCCTTGTTCTTGCACATCTCTTTTTCTGAAAGATGCCACCCTCTTGGACTTGGTTGATACCCTTGAGGTACTTAAAAGTTTCTATCATGTTCCCTCACTCCCTCCTTTCCTCAAGGGTATACATATTAAGCTCCTTTAGTCTTTCTTCGTATGTCTTCTGGTGCAGACCCTGCACCATTTTGGATGCCCTCCTCTGGACAGCCTCCACTCTGTCTATGTCTTTGTGGAGATGCGGTCTCCAGAACTGCACACAGTACTCCAGATGGGGTCTCACCAACTGTCTGTACAGAGGGATAACAACTTCCTGTTTTCTACTATTGATGCCTCTCCCTATACATCTCAATATCTCCCAGCCTTCCTTACTGCCTTCTTACATTGCTTGCCCACCTTAAGGTCATCTGATATAATTATCCCCAGGTCCCTTTCCATTTTTACTGTTGTCAGTATCTCATCCCCCCATTGTGTACTCTTCCCCCCTGGGTTTTTGTTTCCCAGGTGCATTACCTTGCACTTCGTTGCATTGAATCTGAGCTGCCATACATTTGACCATTCCTCCAACCTCTCAAGTCCTTCTCATCCTTTCCACTCATCTGGTGTATCAACCCTGTTGCAGATCTTTGTGTCGTCTGCAAAGAGACATACTTTTCCTTCCAGTTCCTTTGCAATGTCACTTATAAAGACATTAAAAAGGACTGGTCCCAGTACTGAACCCTGTGGTACCCCGCTAGTAACCCTCATTTCTTCACTATGGACTCCATTTACTACTACCCTCTGCATCCTGTTGTCTAGCCAATTTTTTGTCTAGGCTACCACCTTGGGACCCACTCCAAAGCTGGCTAACTTGTGTATTAATCTTTTGTGTGGGATTGTATCAAATGCCTTGCTAAAATCTAGGTAGGCCATGTCCACAGCCCCTCCCTGGTTTACTACTTTGGTCACCCAGTCAAAGAAATCTATTAGATTCGTCTGACATGACCTTCCCATCATGAATTCATGCTGCCTTGGGTCCTCTGCCCCACTGGCCTCTAGGTACTCAACAGTTATTTCCTTCAGAAGTGATTCCATCATTGACCACTGAGGTCAAACTAACTGGTCTGTAGTTTCCTGCCTCTGTCCTGCTCCCACTTTTGACTTTTGTGGAGAGGAATCACATCCACCCTCCTCCAGTCCTCAGGTACCACCACATCCTCCCATGATTTATTAAAGACAGTAGTCAGCGGTGTCACTAGTTCTACCCTTAGTTCTTTTAGAATTCTTGGGTGAATCCCATCAGGCCCCATTGCTTTGTCCACTTGCAATTTTATTAGTTCTTTCAGAACCCCTTTCTTCTGTAAATGGACTGGTATCGACCCCCGTCTTCAGAGTGTTTCTCTTGTTTGGTTTAGGTGCCTCCCCTCCTCTTCCTTTGTGAATACTGAGCAGAAATATTCATTCAGTATCCTGCTTTTCCTGTCACCATCTACCCACATTCCTCCCTTATTAAGCCTCAGTATCCCTCCTTTGGTCTTTCTTCACTCCCTAATACCTATAAATGGTCTTATCCCCTTCTTAACAGAGTTGGCTATCCTTTCCTTGGTTTGGGCCTTTGCTATTCTGACACTCCCAGCCTCTTTCTGCTTTAACCGATAAAGTTCTCTGTCCTGCTCCTTCTGTGTTTCCTTATATTTCCTGAATGCTATCCTTTTCTCCTTAACTTTCCATGCCACCTTTTTGAGAACCATAGCGTTTTTCCTTCGTTGTGTTTTGTTGATTTGCTTTACACAAAGGCTTGTTGCCTCTGTGATGGCTGTTTTGATTACTCCCCATTGTTCCTCCACCCCTCCTTCTTGCCTGTTTGCTAGTACTTTTCTGAGGCACTCTCTCATTTTCCCAAAGTCAGCCCTCCTAAAGTCCAATACTCTTGCTTTTGTATGGATTGATTGTATGGCTGTGTTTATCGTGAACCACACTGTTTGGTGGTCGCTTGTTCCCAGATGGCTACCCACTTCTAAATCTGAGATTCTTTCTCCGTCCCCATTTGAGAGTACCAGATCTAAGATTACTCCCTCCCGAGTGGGTTCCAATACTAGCTGTCTGAGGCATGCCCCCTGTAGGGCATCAAGAATGACCCCACTCTTGGATGTGCCTGCAGAAAAGGTGCTCCAGTCAACATCTGGCATATTCAGGTCCCCCATCAACAATATCTCCCCTTTTTCTGCCATTCTAAGGAAGCCTTCTATCATTTCCTTGTCCAGTCCCTCCCCCTGAGATGGGAGTCTGTATACAACCCCCATGCAGATTGTGGTGCCATTTCCTGTCTCCAGGGTGACCCAGGGAGTCTCATCTGCTCCCTGTTTACTCTTTAGTTCTGTTGCTTTGATCCCTTCTTTTACATAGAGAGCTACTCCTCCTCCTCCTCTTTTACCCTCCCTGTCCCTCCTGTAGATTGTGTACCCTGGTATGTTGACATCCCAGTCATAGTTCTCTGTGTACCATGTTTCTGTGACTGCCACAATATCCAGGCAAGCTTCTTCCATCAAGGCCACTAGTTCAGGGAGCTTGTTACACAGACTATGGGCACTGGTACTCATCATCCTCCACTTTTTAATGGCCTTACCCCTTTTAGCCCCATTCCTGTCCTTACTGCCTTTGCCTTTTTTTACATTTACCTTTGTCCTGCTCCCTAATGACTTCTCTACCTTGGTGTTTAGCTCACTAATTACCGTGTTTTGTGGGGGGAGGCTGGGATTTCCATGCTCCTTTTCAGTGCCTTCCCCCTTGGCTAGTTTAAATGCTTGCCAATGAAGCATTTAAACCTCTCACCTAGGATCCTGGTTCCCCCCTGGACAGATGCAGACCATTGCACCAGTATAGGTCTGCATCAATCCAGGTGGCTCCCCAGTCCCCAATGAAGCCAAAACCCTGAGCTCCACACCAGTTTTTCAACCATTCATTGAATTCCCTGGTGAGGAGAGCCCTAGCATCGCCCTTGCCATAGACAGGCAGCACCTCCAAGAAGGTTACTGTATGCGCTACTTGTCTAAGACCCCCTCCCCAACTCTACAAACTCCTCTTGCACTGCTCTGATCCCATTCCTAGCCAGGTCATTTGTCCCTAATTAGTAAGGAAAAAGGCTAGCAACAGGAAGTTGTAATTTGAGTCACCTGCTTTTATAGTGTCTAAGCCACACCCCCAATTAAGCTCTCTCTCCTCCTACTGGTTTAGCAAAGTAAATTGATACAGTACCCTTTCCAGCACAGAACACACACTGACTTTCTTTCTTTTCTTTTTTTAACCCTAAATAAGACCCCTTCTACTTCTAATAAAGTATCTGTCTGCTTAATCTCACAGACACTGACTCCTGCTGAGATATAAATTTTAAATTAATAAGAAAATGTAGCTTATTTTAGTTAGCTGATTTCTGCCCTACAAGCAAGGCTAGCAACAGGAAGTTGTAATTTGAGTCACCTGCTTTTATAGTGTCTAAGTCACACCCCTAATTAAGCTCTCTCTCCTCCTACTGGTTTAGCAAAGTAAGTTGATACAGTACCCTTTCCAGCACAGAACACACACTGACTTTCTTTATTTTCTTTCTTTTTTTTAACCCTAAATAAGACCCCTTCTACTTCTAATAAAGTATCTGTCTATTTAATCTCACAGACACCGACTCCTGCTGAGATACAAGTGTTAAATTAATAAGAAAATGTAGCTTATTTTAGTTGGCTGCTTTCTGCTCTACAAGCAAGGCTAGCAACAAGAAGTTGTAATTTGAGTCACCTGCTTTTATAGTGTCTAAGCCACACCCCCAATTAAGCTCTCTCTCTCCTCCTACTGGTTTAGCAAAGTAAGTTGATACAGTACCCTTTCCAACACAGAACACACACTGACTTTCTTTCTTTTTTTAACCCTAAATAAGACCCCTTCTACTTCTAATAAAGTATCTGTCTGCTTAATCTCACAGACACTGACTCCTGCTGAGATATAAGTGTTAAATTAATAAGAAAATGTAGCTTCTTTTAGTTGGCTGCTTTCTGCTCTACAAGCAAGGCTAGCAACAGGAAGTTGTAATTTGAGTCACCTGCTTTTATAGTGTCTAAGCCACACCCCCAGTTAAGCGCTCTCTCCTCCTACTGGTTTAGCAAAGTAAGTTGATACAGTACCCTTTCCAGCACAGAACACACACTGACTTTCTTTTCTTTCTTTCTTTTTTAACCCTAAATAAGAACCCTTCTACTTCTAATAAAGTATCTGTCTGCTTAATCTCACATACACTGACTCCTGCTGAGATATAAGTGTTAAATTAATAAGAAAATGTAGCTTCTTTTAGGTGGCTGCTTTCTGTTCTACAAGCAAGGCTAGCAACATGAAACAAATAGAGTAAAGAACCAGGTTTTAATATTTAAATGTACACCCTTTGATCTCCCTAATAAACCCAAGAGGCAGCATATGCGAGTACAACATAACCAAGTCTCTCAAAGTAACGTAACTGAGTCTTTAAATGGTACGGTGGCAGGCTACCCCCAGTTTGGTAATTCGTAGTTCAAGCTTGAAAAATAAACCAATACAAAGAAGCTTACCGGGGAGATACCATTTACCCACCACACCAACGGGTGATAAAGAACGCCCAAAATATCCAACTCGGGTTTCCTCATCTGCTGAGTGGGAGTCGTCGGGACCTGTTGGCTACGTTTTCTGTGGGGGATGTTTCTGAGACCATTTAAGGGTTTCCGCTGGATTGGAGAAAATAAATGTCTTCCCTGATAAACTATCCAAAGCCAAGCTAGAAATAAAATCCCATTAGTAACCTCTGCCCCTCGAAGCATAGCCCTTACTCCATCAAATTGTTTTTTTTTGTTTGTTTTTTTTACCTTTTATTTACTGTTTTTTCAAATAAGATAGATACACCATATATGTTCCAGCCTGGAAACAGCAATAGAATCATGAACCACACAGGGAAATACATTTTCCATAGTTATACAGCATTGTATCATCTCCAGGCTTTTGCTACACTAGGGAGGGATCCACCAAAAACATTCAAAGTCCAAATAATTATGCGTAACTGTAGTGTCCATGAGCAGGTGGAAGGTATATGAAACGGGTCCTAAAGGTTTACAACAATAGCCTTGCTCAAAGGGCATTGGTACCACCTATGGTATGTATCTGAAGTACAACCTACTGGGGGAAAAATAACCCCCATAAACTACGTAGGAACATAGGAAATAGCAGTATACAACTACACTGGCTGACAGCAGTCCGGAAAAGTATTGGGAGAACACAATTACCTTCCCACTCTAAACATTAACAAAGGACCCAATTATTAAATGCTGTCAGCTGCAACAGAATAATAAATTAATGCTGGCCTGTCTGTGCAGTGGTTGGATTTCTGCTTACAATGCCAGTGACCTGGGTTCGGGAATGAGCCCGGGAAGATGGAGGGCCGGTGTGGGGGAAGGAGGCTTGAGTGTCCCAGGGACAGCTTGTCTTCTTTGGGGGGGGGGAACCAGGGCTCGGTGCTTGTCTCACCTTGGGTGGAGATCTGAGGTACAACAAGCCCAGCCACTAACAAAGGGGTGGTGTGATGGATGTCTGTGCTCAGCGCCTTGATGTCAGGGCACACATCATGCCTGGAACACCAGAAAATCACTCTCAGCACTCCCGGGTAGATGGAGCACCAGGCCCCGATCCCCAATGCCCCACCTGTCCCGGTGAAATGGCATCCTGACAAAACAAGAAGAATTTGGGGTATAAGGGCCCCCACCTCATCCCCACTTGGGGGGCAAGCCACAGCTACATGGGGGATGGACTGCTCCAGGCTCCAGGTAACAGGGCGGGGACTAGAAGGCCGTGGGTGTCTCCCGAAGAGAGTGGAGTGCTGCGGGCAGGGTGAGCATAAATAGTTAAAAAAAAGTATAAAATAATTAACAGAGTGAGATTGATCTGGGTCTGCTAAAAATAGAGTCCAAAGGAAAGAAAAGAAAGAACTCCTCACAACAGACAGTCCCACTTAATGTAAAGGCAAAGTGATTACCTACAGGGAAAAAAATGGAACATGTCAGTAATCACAAGGATTCAAAACAGGAGAAAACCTGAAGCAGTCAGAACTGCCTAGAAGAAAGTCCTCAGCACCGTTGTCCACCGTAATTGTAATCTTATGAAGTGTACTGTATTGTATTAATGCCCAGGACCACTTTGAAAATGAGCTAGCTCAGTGGTGTTTATGCCTTGCTAAATAAAGTGATTGATTGATTGAAAAGCTTTCAAGTTTCATCGATTGAGTCTTCTTGCAGTGACTGCACCCAGCTGCTGGACTGCTGAGCCTCCAAGTGAGTTACCCATTTCCAGCATCAAGCAGATCCATGAAGATATAAACTTTATCTTGATAAACAAGTCTAAATTTCACTGAGAATAAGATAGTACGAGGCACACTGAGCTCCTGAAGTTTCACACTCACCCCGACAAACTTCTTTCGCTGTTGGTGGGTGGCGTAGGAAATATCAGGAAACAAGTGCACAGTATGCCCCTGCATGCTAAATTGTTTCTTTTTCTGTCTCGTGGCATAGCATGTTTCCTTTTTCTAATGGCATGCTCAACCTATCTCCAGCCCTAGCTGGTGGGGGCACATGTTCCAGCCCATAAAGTGCAGTGTGGCTGGGTTTGAGTCATATACCAGTCTGTAATGGTGTCCAAGGGCTTATTTACTGTTGCCCTCACATGCTCCTGTAGTCGGATCTTTAAGGGTCTCATGCTGCTGCCAATATATTGTGGAAGACAGGAATTTGAATGCTCTGATGCAAAATGAAATGAGAGACCACCTTAAGTAGAAAATGAGGACTGGTTCTTTGAGGAACCCTATACTGGTGAAAAATCAGTTATGGAGGCTTAGAAACCAGAGCCTATAGCTCAGAAAGTCTTTGAGCAGAAGTAATAACACAAAAAAAGGTTTTTCAGGTAAGGAAACTCATGTGGCAAGACACAGTGGGCTCAAAAAGAGCCCCTGTCACCTTCTCCAAAACAAAATTAAGATCCCATGGCAGAACCAGTTACGTATTGGGGGCGCATATTCAGGATCCCAGGACACTTCCAGTTGTGCCACCTTTTTGCCATCAATGAGTGCATGAAAAGCTAAACTGGCCATCAAATGCACCTTTATTGAGGAATACGTGGTAGTGGGGTACCGCAGGACTCGGTCCAGGGTCCGATCCTGTTTAATGCATACATATCGGACATCAGGGAGGGTATAGGGTGTGAAATGAGTCTCTTCACTGATGACTTCAACATGGGAGCAGTAGTTGAGGGGGAAGAGGGGAGGTTGGCACTGCAAGGGGACCTGGACACCCTGGCAAGCTGGGCTCACACATGGAAATTAAATTTCAATATCACAAAGTGCAAGGTGTTACATCTTGGGTGGAGAAACCCTAAACACAGGTACACCCTGGGAGGGGAGGCACTGGAGGCCTCAACAGGGGAAAAAAACCTAGGGGTCATGGTGGATGCATGTATGAATAACTCTGAGCAGTGCAGGAGAGTGGCTAGCAAGGCAGACAGGATGTTGGGATGCATCGTAAAGGGGATCACCTCTAGGAGCAGGGAAGTGATTCTGCCACTGTACAATGGACTGGTTAGATCACACCTTGAATACTGTGTACAGTACTGGAGACCACACTTGAAGAGGGACATACAGCTCCTGGAGAGGGTACATAGGAGGGCAACTAAGATGATACGAGGACTAGGGGATTTGACATATGAGGACAGACTTGAGGAGCTCTGCCTATTTTCATCGGAGGAGAGGAGAGACAGGGCAGACATGATTGAGGTCTTCAAGTACCTCAAGGGAATAAATAGGGTAAACATGGAGGGGATCTTTAGACCAAAGCAGGGAGGTATCATCAGAGGGCACAGTTTGAAGGTGGAAGGGTGAGGGGGGGGAAGAAGAGGTTTTTCACTGAGAGGGTGGTGGACCCTTGGAATGCGCTACCTGGCGAGCTGGTTCAGAGATCCACAGTGGAGGGCTTCAAGAGAGGGTGGGACAGACACAGAAAGCAGATGTACCAGATGATGGCCTGGCCCAAGGGGGTGGGGATGGATGATAGGGGCTTCTGGAACACAAGGGGGGGCCTCGGCACCTGACTAGGGATCTGAGGTTTGAGCAGACTCGATAGACCGTAAGGCCTAATCTGCTGGCAATTAGTATGCTAGTATGTAATACTGGAGTACAGTAAGAGCAGCAAGTACTGTAATCAGAACGGAATTCACCAGAAAAGTATAGAGGTTCAGGGAATGTGAGACACTCTGTTCATTGTTATACGTTAGTCTAATGGAAAACTTATGGGCTACAAGCAGGATGAAGGAGATACTCCAACTCTGTATGGCCTCATCTGTCTAAGAGGTCATTTGCCACTGAGGTTGAGTTCCCATTTGTGAGTCAGAGACTGAGAACTGCTTAAGCTATCTGCTAAAATGTTTTGGATGTCTGGGAGAAACACGGCTTACAAGATGTGGTGTCTGAGAGTCCAGTATCACACTCTCATCACTTCTCTCCACAGTGGATAAGAGTATGCACCCACCTGCTTGTTTTTATAGTGCATTACACTGACACTGTCCGTGTGAGTCAGAAGGGGACAATTGTGATGTGAGCTGTAAAGGCTTGAAGACCAAGAAGAAAAGCCCTCATCTCCAGTATATTGATGTAATTAGAGCAGCCTGGTTGGGACCGAAGACTTTGCACACTGAGAGGACCTAGATGTGCACCCCAACCTGATCCCGACACGTTTATAGTTAGCATCTGCAGGGGCATCAGCCTGATGTAGGAAGCACCCACCATTAGAGTGTAGCGGTCTGTCCACCACAAGAGGACACAACGCAGAGGAGATGTGACCAAAACTACTTGGTCTATGTTGTCTGAGAGATGGTCCCACTGCACATGAAGTATCCATTGCAGTATATGCATGTGGAGACAGGTGTGGGGGACAGTAATGATGTCCATTGCCATCAGGCCCTGGAGTCTCAACATAGACTTCGCTGAGACATATTTGTTGTTGTACACAAGAAGAACCAGAATAGTCAGAGCATCTACCCTATCCTCAGGCAGGAAGGCTTTGCCCATACGTGTCCAGAACTGCCCCTATATATATTAGAGGCACTGGCTTGGAGTTAAAACGGATTTTGGTTTATTCACTGTGACACCCAACTGCTCGAACAGTTGATGGGTCCTCGCCAGAATGTGAACAGTGGCCTCCCTGGAAGAGGCTTTCAGGAGCTAATTGTCCAGAAAAGAAAAGACAAAAAAAGCCTTCAGTCTGGAAGATCACTGCCATCACTGCCAAACATTTGGTGAAGACCCACAATGCCAATGACAAGCCAAAGGCAAGATAAGGAAATTGAAAATGCTGGGCCTCCAGCATGAAACGGAGATACTGCCTGTGGCAGCAGTGGATTTTAATTTAAAAGTATACATCCTTTATGTCCAGAGCACACGTCCAGTCCCCCCTTCTTGCAATAGAGGAATGGGGGACTTAAGAGACACTGTTCAAAACATTTTGCATTCATTGTACTTCTTCAGACACCTTAGGTTTAATACAGGACGTAAGTCTCCTGTCCACTTTGGGACCAGGAAGTATCAGGAGTAAAAATCTTTTTTTCTTTTATCTCCCCACTGACTGGCCTCTTTCCACTGGCCCCATCCCTAGTGTCCACTGATGTTGACCTCTTGGCTTAGAGGTGCCAGCTGGCTGGGTGCAGCGCCTGCGGGGGGGCAAGCATCACCCCGCCAGTCGGTGGCATTTTTGGCCTCCATGTTGCTCCCTTCTCCGAGTGCGGAGGTACAGTGTGCAATGAAGACAATGGCTGAACCACACACACTTCCACACATGGCAAGTGGGACGTCTGGTCTACCTCCACCCCTTTACTCTGGAGCCAGTGTGCCAGCCTCCAGCCACCACTGGGAGCCAGGCAAGCACAGATCTCTGGTCCCACCCCTCCCCGGGAGAGGAAAGCTGTCCTCCGGATGCTCGATCCTCTCCCTTCCCAGCCGACTCCTGGTGACCCTCTCGCACTGCAGACACGGGTCACCGGTGTGGCAGGAGGTAAGGCAGTGATGCCTCAACCCTCCATGCCACTGCGCCAGCTCAGAGTAGAAATCTTGGTGTAATTCCTGAACAGGAACAGACTCTACTGCCTTTTTCTTTTGTCACTTTTTTGTTTTTTTGTCCCCATTTTCTCCCCAACCCGGGACTCTGGCAGACATGTATGTGTGTGTGTGCATGGAGGCGCATGTCGGGTACCAGCTCGGCCCCTTCCGTCCCACCCCTGGCTATCGCGGCTACCCCCTCCTGCCTACACTTCCCACTAGACCTCCACCCAGTGACAGCAGAACTACGAAGAGTGTGGGCAACCACCCCAGGAGGGGAGAGCTGCCTTGTGGCTCCTCAGTCCCTCTCCCTCCCTCCCCCCACACCGGCTCTCTGATGACCCGAGGTCGTTCCTGAATCTGGGTCATCGACATAGCACGAGGTAGGGTGTCCAGTGCCCCAGCCCTCAGCGCCACCAGGCCAGAATACTACTGCCGTTTTCTGAATAAGAGTTTGTACTTCTGTCAACAGAAGGGACAAATGGCCTGGTGGGCTAATTAGAGGGCCAAGGAGGATGTTCTGATGGGGGTGATAGCAACTGCAGAGCATAACCCCATTTGATAATCTCAAGAACCTACTTGTCCATAGTGATCTCCCTCCATTTTGGCAAAAAGAGGGAGATCCTGCTCACCATCATTATACCTTGAGGAGGAGGGTGAGGCAGAGGAGAGTCAGAAGGTGATGGAGGCTTGAGCACTGCCCACCAATGCCTTTGAAGGCTTTGGAATGAGCACCATGGGGCAAGGGGGCAGGGAGGTCTACACGGACAGTGGCACAGGCCTATTGATGGGTACCACAGGCAGCTCAGGCAGCTGGCCTACGAAAGGTAGTCCTACCACAACCACTGGACAGCTAAGGGTTATGGGTCTTAGAGACTTCAGATTCATTTTGGACAACTGAAGCTCACAAAGCATCATATCCGGGGACACTGGTTTACTGTGATTGATTTTTTTTTTTTTTTAAGTTTCTTTCTTTTTGCTCCCTTCCCTCCTCGGCTGGGGGTGGTCTTATGGTTCCCCTTTTTCAGGTCTATCCTTGGTGGCTCCCGCACTGGGCACCATGCCTGAGCTTCTGCCCTCTCGCTTTCACTCCCTCCGAGGTCACGTCGTGCACCCCCACAATGCGGAAGGCTGAGGGAGCTCCTGGGAGTATCCAGTGTAGCATCGCAGGGGCAGACCTTTCATGCATGCATGCATGCTGGAGGATTGGGGCTATTTTTACTCTGGATCCCCACACCCACACAGCACGGGTGTGCAAGGATATCAGTGATGCTGCAACATGTGTGCCCTGCACATCAGTTGTCTTCCCACACCAACCCTTCATTTGCACATGAGTTGGTACCAACCTCCAGCGCTGCCGAGGCCAGCACATTCGCGGGTGTCCTCCCACCCTCCCGGAGGCAGTCCCTGGAATGCTCAGTCCTGCTGCCCCTGCCCAACCCTCTGACACCTGAGGTCGCTTCCAACCCCAGCTTGTCAGTGTGGCACGTGCGAGGTGTGGTGTCCAGCACCTCAACCATCAGTGCCACCGGACCACATTTACTGTGATTGATGAAAGGAAAATTCCATTTTGCGGATGGAAAAAAACAATATTGTCACCGGTGTCTACAACGCCACAATCAGTTTTTACCATTGTTCTATCCTTGTACGCTTTTGCCTTAATAATAATAAATAATAATTTTATTTATATAGCGCCTTTCAATATATCAAGGCGCTGAACAAGTTAGTCATAAATTCAAATTTCAATACAAAACCATCAAACACTAAAAAGACATTATAAAAATACATCATAAAAACATAATAAATTACAATAAAATTCCAAACATATTACAATTCACTTAACTATCTAAGAAGGTCATTCTCCATAAATATGTTTTCAATTCTTTCTTAAATATCTCCACGGAGGTGCAATCTCATAACCGGCATGGTAGAGAATTCCAAAGAGTGGGTGCAGCATGAGAAAATGCTCTGCTGCTGGAAGATTTTAAACTCACTCTTGGAATCTCCAACAACCCCATGTCGGCCGAACGGAGTGATCAGCTAGGGCAGTAAGGAACCAGTAGGTCTTTCAGATAGGATAGACCCTGATCGTGAAGGGCTTTGAAAGTCAATAAAATGACTTTAAAGGTGATCATACCGTATGGAAGCCAGTGCAATTAAGCGCCTTGCAGGGGTAATATGACAGGACCTACTTGTCCCAGTCCAAAACCTGGGCTGCGCGTTCTGCGCAGCTGTAGGCGGTGGATTTCAACCCCAGAAAGCCCAAAGTAAAGGGTGTTGCAGTAGTCTAGGCGCAAGGACACAAAGGCATGGACCAACGCTGGCAAGGAGTCAGATGGAACAAGGTGCTTAACCCTGGCAATATTCCTAAGATGGTAAAAGGAGGTCCTGACGATGGCCGACACCTGAGATTGAAAAGTCAGCCTATCGTCAAGGATCACCCCAAGGTTGCGCACCCATTCAGAGGCCGGTAGTGACATGCCGCCAAGAAAAATTCCAGAAGGCACGCCAGTATACGACCTCTCAATCTGACCACCCAGGTCCACCACCAAAACCTCAGTTTTCTCTGAGTTCAACTTTAACCAACTAGAATCCATCCAGTCTTGGATTTCCCCCAGACAGTTATTAAACACCGAGAGAGCTCCATCCTGGTCGGGTGCGAAAGACAGGTATAGCTGGGTATCATCTGCATAGCAGTGAAACCTCAGCCCATACCATCTTATAATGTTTCCGAGGGGCAGCATGTACACTGCAAATAACATGGGTGACAGCACAGAACCCTGAGGCACTCCGCACAACAAAGAGACTGGGCCGGAGGAAAAAATTCCCGACACAACTCTTTGTGATCTCCCAATAAGGAATGAGGTGAACCATTTAAGAACGGTTCCAGACATTCCACAGATTTGCCTCAGGTGTGCTAGAAACACCATGTGATCCACAGTGTCAAAAGCTGAAGAGAGATCAAGGAGAACCAAGATGGAACGTCTCTTTTGATCCCTCGCCCTCAGAAGATCATTAAGCACCCAAACCAGCGCAGTCTCAGTGCTGTGTCTTTTATGGAAACCAGACTGGAAGGATTCGTAGATACTATGGATGGTTAAATGGTCATCCAGTTGGGCAGCTACAACCTTCTCAATAACCTTCCCAATAAAGGGAGGTTAGAGATGGTGTGACAGAAATGGGAAGGAAAGAGTTAATGGTTTGGATTTTGTAGATGCCTTATTTTTTAGCAGTGTGGAAAAAATACACTGAGGCTAAAATCCTCCAGCAGCAACCAGCTTGTGGAATTCCTAGCTGCTAGATAAGAGCTGGGTCATAAATCTCGAGTGGACATCTCCAGACACACACAGACCTTGCAGACACGGACACAGGGCAGTTTGAATGGATTGGATCATTCAAATATAAACTTAAGGTGAAAAGGGAATATAATTGGTCACCAATAGGTGTTCACTCTAATTGGGACAATTAAATAGATACATGTTAGTTGGTTGGTGCATTTAAGGGGAGAATAGGAATGACCTAGTCTCCATAGACTATATAAGCTTCTGTAAGACAGAGAACTGTCTCGCTTGCCTTTGGAAGCTGTGAGGGGACATATAAGCTTGGAGCCTACCTGGTATGTCCGTGTGGAGCTGGCAGTTAGAACAGGGCCCAGTGTCTCTTGTAAGGACAGGGAAGGGTAAGTTTAGTGATAGTATATTTCAGTAATAGCCTTCTTCTTTTGCCATCTGTTGTTTAAAAGCATTTGTTTACTTTTCCTGTATGAGTGTTATTTTCTTGTGTTGTAAATACATTTCCTGTAAATGCTCATTGCACTTTCTGTTAAGTAAAAGCTATTTATTTGCTCAACAGTTGTGACTCTGATGTCATTTTTGTAAGGTAAAATTTGGTTTTCCACTGGCTAAGGTAAACTCTGTGTAGCATCCGCCACCTGAAAGAGACACACTACCAGACTTTAACTTGTGCAATTGCACGTGTAATTATTCAAGTTTGTACACTTGAAAGAGGTGCCAAATAAAAAGTCCGGCTGGTGGCAGCAAATACCCGAGGACACACACCTCTCTAAAAGCTGTTTCAGCCCAGAGGGAGAGGTGGGTTGTCACAGATGGGTCTGTAGTTTGAAAAACAGTCTGGGTCCAAGGAAGCTTTCTTCAAGAGAGGTGTCACCACCACCTCTTTCAGGGAGCTAGGAAACTCACCTGACTCCAAGGAGCACCAGACTATTTGCACCAAAACTGGACCAATGATATCAGCACAACCCAAAATTAGGGCAGTCGGTCCAGGATCCAAGCCACAGCTTGTAGGGTGCACACTATGGATGATCCTCATAATATCCACGAACTCAGGTCGACAAAAGGAACTCCAAGAGAATCGAGGCGCTGTGTTCTCATACGCTCCTACCACATCATCCTTAGAGGCTGTCGGACACAAGTCCGCCCTGATGTCAGCCACCTTAGTTGCAAAGTATCGAGTGAGCTCATCGCACTCTATTTGCGAAAAAGCTTTCCGAACTTGCAGACCGGCTGAGTTGCACAGTCTATTTACAGTTCGGAACAGCTGAGCTGGTCGATTCTGAGCAACTGCAATCTCCCTTGACAGGAATTCTGCCTTCTTATGGGTGATTGCAGATTGATAGATAGTATAATGTTTAATCAATCTAAGGCCTTCTGGTATGTGTATAAATATTCAGAATAAAAGAAGGCTAAGTGTACATCAAATTGAATAAAGCAAAATGAAAATAGGACAGGAAAAAATTTATAGAAAAATACAATTTCTTAAGATTCACCTATATGGTAAAAAAAGGAACATTTTCTGTGAAATGCTTTGTTTTTACTGGTGTGTAGAAAGACCAAATTCCGGAATTTTACTGGATTTTCCAATAGAAACTGAAAATCAGTGTCCCATGTCTATATCATGACCAGATCATTTCCATTATCTACAAGGTGCATTGAGGATAGACTGCTGTAGATCAGTTGCGAATGCAGCCACCCTGAGCCAGAAATAACGTAGCAAGCAAATCCTGCAAGCTGCAGTCCAGGCAGAGGCATTACATGCTGATCTCCACAAATGTTTGTCAGACTCCAGGGCTGCAGTAGCAGTCCTGGAAATCTGGGAGGGACTCAGTGGCAGAGCTAAGTGACTCAAGATTGTTCCAGTTACTTGGTTGGATCACTACACTATTAGGTTCCGTCTCAGGGCTGCTGCCACCCCCCTCCCCCACCATAGTTCATCCCCTGTGGAAGTTGTTCAATTCCACCCACTGAGAGGGCTTTGGCCAGAGGAATTTTTGGCAGTGCTGGACACTTCAGAAGTGTTGAAAGCATGTGCTGGGGGGGGGGTCAAAGGCAGCTGTGGTGGCCTATAATAAGCCATTACAGAGGCCTTTGACCTCATAGCACCAGTCTGTGTACACCTGCTGGTGTCACACCTTGGCTCGCCATGGTTTGATGGTGAGCTGAGGCAATGAAGACCAGGGGCAAAGGTTGGAGCGTTGTTGGAGGTGGTCCAGGGCCCAGAAGGAAAAACTGGTTCTGATGTCTCAATATGATGAGTTATTAGAAAGCAATCACCTGAAAAAAGGCGGCTTTTTCTGTCAAGGGAGCTTGCTGCTGGGAGGAACCGACCGGCTCAGCTGTTTTAGACAGTAGATAGGCTTTCACCTCTGGCCTGTCTCGAGCCTGTGAGAGTCTTTTCACTTGCAAAATGCAAAGGAGTTTACTCTGTTCTTCTTACACAAGGTGTCTTCCGTTAATGCCAGGATCACCCCAAGTGGGCTGTTACAGCCCAGAAAAGTGGAGTCTTGGAGTCAGGGTCATGTTCAGTGATCCTGGGGGGAGCCTTTGAGTCAGGATCATGTTCAGTGGTCCTGGGGGAGCCTTGGAGTCAGGGTCATGTTCAGTGGTCCTGGTGGAAGTTTTGACCAGTGACAGTGGAAGAGGTGTGTAGGATGATCCTCTGAGCTGTGGCCACCATTTTGTAATCTGGATCCAGGCCCAACATGACTACTGTTGAGCTGTATGTTGTGCATCTGGGCCCGGTGTTCACTGAGATTGTCTGGTGCTCCCAGTCAGAGGGGGTTTCCCAGTGTCACTGAAAAGTGCATTGGTGAAACCTCTTCTGAAAAAGCCATCACTGGACATGGACATTTTGACGAATTACTGACCTGTCTCTAACCTTCCGTTCCTGGGAAAGGTTATTGACAAGGTGGTTGTGCTACAGCTCAAGGCACAACTCACCACCTTTAACATCTATGAACCCCTCCAGTCTGGGTTTAGATCAATCCACAGCACAGAGATTGTGCTAGATAGGGTGCACAGTGACCTGCTCAGGGCGAGACATAGAGGAGAACAGGCAGTTCTTGTTCTCCTTGATCTCTCATCAGCGTTTGACATTGAGGACCATGGGCTGCTGTTGGACTGGCTCAGGGAGTATGTAGGACTCACCAGCAGTTGTCGGTTAGTTTGAGTCTTATCTCAAGGACAGGAGCGTAGTGTTGGGAGAGTATTCCTCACACCTGAGGGTTCTGTCATGTGGAGAACCCCACGGCTTGGTCCAGTTGCCATATTGTTCACAGTGTATATAAAATCTCACATACCCCCATAATGCAAAGCACCATGGGCTGTATATGCAAATCACCACAGAAAATTATACTGGTTCAACTTTACACAGAAATGCGTGGTGCCAAAGGGCCTCTCACACAGTCTGCAAAGGGTGCCAACAAGAAGACACAGACACGTGTTTCATCAGTGTATATGCTGCCCATGGGCGGGATCATTAGGTAGCATGGGCTTGGGTTTCATTGTTATGCCAGTGATACCCAGCTCTACTTGTCCTTTGCACCAGCAACACTGGGTGCAGTTGATGTGCTAGATAAGTGCTTGTCCAAGATCCAGAACTGGATGTCATTGAACTGTTTAAGACTAAACCCAGAGAAAACTGAAGTGCTTCTAGTTGAGCTGGGTTGAAGGGTCCACCAGGAGGGAGACTGGACTTTGGCTTGGCCCCTCTAGGTTACTGGCTTCCACCAAGGTGAAAATCTAGGAATCATTCTGGATGACAGGCTGATACTAGAAGCTCAGGTGTCAGCAGTGGTCTGGAATGGCTTTTACCATTTACAGAATATCAGCCAGGTTAAATCCCTTGTCCTGCCTGACAACCTGGCCACGACACTGGTACATGCATTCATGACCTTAAGGCTCAACTACTGCAACACTCTATACTTTGGGGTCAGTGGAAGTGTGCACTGCGATGCCTGCAACTGCTGCAGAACGTGGCTACCCAGTTGCTGAAGGCTTTGCCAGGTCCTGTCAGGTGTCACTGGTGCTGTGCGATTTGCACTGGCTGCTGGTGAAGAGGTGCATCTCCTTTAAAGTTGGTCTGCTGACCTTTAAGGCCCTAGACAGGCTGGGCCCAAGCTACCTGTTAGAGCTCCTGCATCCTCACATACTTGTGCATCCCCTCCGCTGAGGAGGGCCTCCTGGTAGTCCTTGGGGTGAGATTAAAATCTTCTGGGGACCGAGTGTTTGAAGTAACAGCCCCGGTCCTCTGAAATTCTCTGCTCAGGACTTTGAGGGAGGCCCCTTCAGTGAAGGTGTTCAAACAGGGTCTGAAAACTTTATTTATGCAGGAATTTGGTGTTTAACTTGCTTCCACCATCCGTACATGTGCATTTTACTACTGTTTTCTTCTACTTTTTGTTCTGTTTTAGTGAGTATTGTTTAATTTATTGATGCATTTTAATGTTTCCTGTATTTTATTTTTTATTATTGTAATGGCACCCTGAGCCTCCGGGGAAGGGCGCCAGTTATAAATAAATACTACTGCTACTACTTCCACAGTCTGTTTGCCCAATGAAGCAAAGGCTTACGTTCTTTTTCAAGATGTCCAACCTCCTAGATTTTTTTTATCTGGAGGAAGAGAGCTCGTATGATGTGGAGCTGTAGACCTGTTGTGAGCAGTCATAATGGCAGCAGTCTGTCTCTGGCTGGGAAACATAATAACCGTTAGAAGTAGGAGCAGAATATTTTTTACCTGCCTCCTAGACACAGTAGATGAAGTGCTAGACCTGTGCCAAGAAGCCACTGTCGTTTTCTCCTGGACAAGAAGTATGGAGGGATAACAACTGAAGAGGTAGCTGGGACCTCCAAGAAATCATACAAGTTGTGTTTAGTGGAATGTCCCTCCTCAGTGGCAAAACTCATGGTGTCTGGCATTTGTCTGAGTAAAGCCTGGAATGAGGCGTCATCAGGAGGAGACCTGGGGGGATACACTACAGTGTCCTCAGTACAACAGAACAAAGAGGAACTTGATCAAATGCCTTCCTGGAGACCCTATCTCCTTTGTCTTCTTCTAAATACTCCTGTCTATATTAAGGAGGTCAGGGTTGTAATCTTCTTCACCATCAGGGATAATAATAGAAGGCTCCACAGCCTGTGGTGCTGGTGTCTGAAAAGGAGCAACAACACTGGTACCTTGAGTAATACTTGTCGATGTCGACTGTTGTTGATGATGCATAATCATCACCGGCTAACCCGGTAATAAGTGCCAAAACAATTCATACACTATAGCTAGTGCTATGTGCGAGTTGGTGCTTGGTGAAGGGGTTGGAGCAATTGTCATCGACAGGTGACTGCCCGTTATTGGAGGTTGCATGTTGCTGGTAGTGAGAGAGCCAGACCCTGTCCTTGGTGTCACACTGATGGCTAGGGGGCTACAGATGTCAAGGATGCAGTCATGCCCTTAGACTGGGACTTATCATCCAATGACCCTGCCCAGAGCAAGGATCGGGAATGCATGACTGTCATGCAGACTTATTGGCATTTACAGTCGATCTAGAAGGACAAGCCAGAGTACAGTTTAGGGTCTTACATGAGGCATCCATCTTAGCAAAGAAAGTTTATAGGACTTTCCATTTGCATCTCTGCATGGCCTAGTTCAATCCCTGGCAGATGTAATGGTCCTTAATATTGTGGGCTAGGCCCAAACAGTAGACAGAGATGAGATGATCATTGTTTTTGTAGATTCTGGGGCCGCAGTGACAGAGCCAGAAAAAAGGTTCAACAGCAGCAGCACACAGTGTTGAAAAACTAACTAGAAATAAAATAATGACAGCATTTTCGAAAGAGCTGAGGGTCTGTCCATATTATATAGATGGTGTAGATGTATGTCAGTGTGGGCAGCCTCTGGCTAGCAAACATTTCTGAGTGGTCCTGATGCTGACCGCTTATAGTTCCAAATGTGTGGCCTAGTGGAGGAGATAGCCTCACTAAAGATCTATGGTTACTTACAAGTAACCTTTTCTAACTGCCTGGATTCAGTTCACTTATCCACATTTTTGTATTTATTTGAATTTTGGTAACCGGGTTAGCCCACTGAGACCGTGCAGTCTCTTTTTCAGGGGTGACCCCCAGGGGAGGGTACAGAAGGCGAGGAATACAAAAATATAAACACAGCCATGAACAAATACAATACATAAGCACTGGTATAAAGAAATACAGATCAAAGAGGCATCCATCAATATAAATAAAGCCCTGTACATACAATAACAGCACTAATATCAATAAAGATACAGAAATAAGACCACAGAGCCCAATACAATGTGCAACAATACTATACATTATTTTATTTATTTTTTTCCATCTTTGAATAAACCTTTGAGTCATAGACTCATTTACAGAGGCTCCACATCATGACAAGTGAGAGAACAGTGAGATAATTATACATACAGTTAGTCTTTTCTTTCACTGCTATTTTAAGACAGTCATGTGAGCTAATTAAGATAAGAAGCAGGCTAGTACAAACTTGTAGCAAAAAGTATTAAAGTAGCAAGACCTGTTCAAATAAGAGCAGGTCTATTGTCAAAGTGCAAACACAAGTTAGGCCACTAGGAGTGTAGCCAGGATACATGAAGTGCTACTTTTGGCACAACTTTTTATTTTTCTATTTTTGGTCCGGCCCCCTATATTAAGGGATCATACTAAGGACGAAAGAGGAGCAAGGTGACCATGTGGTCCATAGGAGCTCCTATACTAATCCGATGTTATAATAAGAGAGATTGTACCCTTTGGAAATTAGTCTGTCCAAGCGTTGTTTAAATACATGTTTTGTTTCACTTATAACCACTTCATGAGGCAAGTTATTCCAAGGGTTGCTTGTTCTTAAAGTAAAGAAAAATGTATATTTTTGTAATTAAATGATTTGCCAGATAGTTGCAATGGATGGCCTCTAGTGTTGTGTCAGTTGTTCTTAATGTAAGACCAAGTTCAGAGAGTAAATGGGGTCCAGCAAGAGATCATAGAGAAAAAGTAAGTCCCCTCTGATACGCCTAGTGGATAAGGACATTAGATTGAGAGTAGATAGTCTAGAGTCATATGTTTCATTATGTAGGTCCATAATGTTTCTAGTGAACTTTCTTTGCACCTTCTCTAATTTATCACATTCACTCTTTTTAAAAGGGCACCAGAACTGGGACACATAGTCCAGATGTGGTCTGGCAAAGGCTCGAAACAAGGGCATCAAAACATGCTTTTCTGAAACTAATATTTCTTTTAATGGACCATATGATTCTATTAGTTTTATTAATGGTTTCATGAATATGTTTGGAGAAAGTGAAATCACTAGAAATAATAACTCCAAGGTCTTTCTCATCTATTGTTGAAGTTAATTCGAAGCCGCCTAAACTATAAAGAAAGTTAACATTATGTTGGCCCAAATGCATGACTTTGCACTTAGAAATATTGAATTTTGATCCCCATAAATTCACCCATTAGAAATACTATCCAGATCTTGTGAATGCGAGAAACCAGGTCAGTGTTTGCACAGGGACCACCAATTTTGATATCATCTGCATATTTAACAGATGGGGTGAAACATGTTGTTGTTCTGTCAGAGATGAAGAACTGAAATAAGCATGGACCCTAAACTGAGCCCTGTGGAACACCACTTTTGATAAAGCTAGCGTTTGATAATATGCCATTAATTAAGACTCGTTGAGATCTTTTCTGAATCCAATTGCAAATCCAATCAGTAAATAGTGTGTTAATACCTGATTTATGTAGTTTAAAAGTAAGGGCTTCATGCGGGAGGACATCAAATGCTTTGCTAAAGTCTATAAAACTAATGTCACAGGCAGTCCAGTTATCAAGATGATAGCTGATGTTTTCGTAAAAACACATTAGGTTTGTTAAACAACTTCGGGCCTTCTTAAACCCATGATGTTCAGGGTCCTGCTGGTCTAAAAATGGAGTGATAATATCTTTTAATAAACTCTCTAAAATTTTGCAGATATATGAAGTAAGACTAATTGGTCTATAATTCTCCTAAATATTTTTAGGTCCTTTTTTATGTAGTGGGATAACATTAGCCATTTTCCAATCTTCTGGTACAAAATGATTATTAATGCATCCATCAAAAAGTAGTTTGAGTGGGCCAACAAGACAATCAGATAAAAGAAATAACAAATGTCCTGCACTATTGTCAGGTCCTGGACTGCATCTGCCCTTTTGAAGGTGTAATTTTTGGAGAATAAGTGCTTTGGAGAAGCTGATATCACTACCGGTGGGGCTAGAGGTAAAATGTTGGAAATATTTAGTACTATTGTAATCTGGATCACAGATAAATAAGTTACAGGAATTTTGATTAAAAATTTCTGACATTTCCTTAGGGTCATGAATTAGTTGTTTATTGATGAGCAAGAGACCTACTTGAGAAATAGGCTTTTTAAGTGAATTAATGTAAGAATAAAAAAGTTTATTATTGCCTTTGTTTATTGATGTAGCCAATGTTAGAAACATAAAAACATAGACTTTGACAGCAGATAAGGACCACTTGGCCCACCCAGTCTGCCCATTTCCCTACCTACTGGATAAGCTGCAGATTCTAGTTAACCAACAGCCTACTTCCTATCTTTGTTTAAACTTTTTAATTTTATTTTTGCATTTTTTTAATTGTGATTTATGATTCCCAGTTGGTCTTTGATTTATTTTCCAAAAAGATATTGTATTTTAAATTTTGCCTGATGATTTTTTATGGAATAATTATATCATTTGGGAGTGTGTCTACAGTATGGATTTTTTTTGCCTAGATAGGACATATTGGTCCCTAAGAGTAGTAATGGTATTTTTGAGATCAAGCAATCACTTTATTTAACCAGGCATAAACACCATTGAGCAAGCTCATTTTCAAGGTGGTCCTGGGAATTAATACAACACAGTACACTTCATAAGATTACAATTACGGTGGACAGCGGCGCAAAAAAAAAAAAAAAACATTGCGAAGGAGCTGGTCAATATGGGCCTATACATACCAGTCAACATAATTAACATGCAAAGGTACATAATGATACGCTTTACTGGACTGAGAAGAGACAACAATCCCATACAGTCTCCGCTAAGTAAGAGCTCATACCTAAATGATAAAAAATAAGGAGGTATTAAGGAATAGGGTAGAAACTGGGGTGAAAGAGTAGGCAGCCAAGAGGGAGGCCAGAATAGGTAAAAGGTAGAGAATAGGCAGGGCCATCTCAGATTAAGGGAATTAGGCTTGTAGGTCCTAGGTTTCTGTTGTTAGGAATGTGGGGTGGATGAGATACTTAGGTGTAGGATTTGAGAATGGCACCCAAGGCTTAGGGGTCACAGGCGTCTGAAACAGTTGCATGATTCCTTCAGATAATCCATTAAAAGACCTTTGAATGTGAAAATGCTTGGAAGTGAGAATAATTTTTTTTATTTTTTTTATTCTTTTTATTTCCTCCTATACCCCAATGCCCGCCACTCCTTCGGGCCTCCTAGCACTCCGTTCCCCCAGCAGTCCTCTTCTGGAGCACCTCTCCACAGATAGCAGCCAATCCCGAGTTGTTCTGGCGTATCCCATTGTCGGGCGGGTCCCCCTCCTCCAAGAGGGAAGGCACCGGGTGGCAGGGAACCCCAGCACACTATTTTTACTTACGGTCCAGGATGCCGCTGTGGCAGAGGGTGTTCCTGGAGGCTCCGGGGAACAGGGAGAGTGGGGTCCGTCATCCGGTGGCACCGAAGCCGATTTTTCCAGCTTTCTCTATTTAGTCCCTCCTGCTTCTGCTACTTGTGTTACCCCCGGTCTCCACCGGGGGCCACTACAGAGCGGAGCTATCCCCCCCACCCCTCCCCAGGAGAGGAGAGCAGTCCTCCAGATGCTCAATCCTCTCCTTCCCCCGCCAGCCCACGGCACCCGAGTCCGTTCCCGAACCCGGGTCGCTGGCGTGGGTGAGGATAATTTTAATGAGTCTTGCATAGTGTCCCAAAGTGATGGAAGTGAGAAGTTGATTGCTGCCGAGCCAAGGGTAGTTTTCACTCTAGGAATCTGGAAGCAGATTATGGAGAAGCATCTCAGGCCATAGGAACCTTTAGCCTGTTTGAAGAGGTTCGAGGTGTATGCAGGGAGGTTATCAGACAGTGCTCTAAAAAAACAGAGGAGAGCATTCCTTTTTCTCTTAGTTGAGAGTGAGGTCCATCCTGAAACCTGCTATAGACAACAGTGATGTGTACCACGGGGTAGATGTAGGATAAATCTTAAAGCCCAGTGGTAAAGGGTGTCCAGATTGTTTAGCATCATTGATGGGCAATGACTGTAAAGGAAGTCAGCATAGTCCAGTGTAGGTACGAATGTAGTTTGTATTAGTCTCATTCTGGCTTCTAACGTAAGTAAGTGTTTAATGCGATAGAATAAACCTAATCACTGTCTTAGTTTCTTCGAGGTTTCATTTAAGTGGCACAGAAAGTTGAGCTTGTTATCCATCCAGAACCCTAGGTATATAAAGGTATCAACTACTTCAAGGGGTTCATCTAAGAGTGTTCAGATCTGTGTGATATCTGGACATCCAGAAGTAGACTTTGGTGAGAGAATCATTGCTTTAGTCTTTTTGGTGTTGAGGAGGAGCTTATGAGTGATAAGGTTGTATTGGAGGGTGATGAAGTCTTTCTGTAAGTACTCATGGGCCAAATCCAAGGATGAATTTGTGGTATAGAGTACAGTATCATCTGCGAATAAGTGTACATTGGCTGTGCCCAGCTGCGAGTCCAGATTATTGATGTATATTGCAAAGAGGATAGGGCCCAGGATACTCCCAACTGTCCACAATAGTAGTATTGTTAAATATGGATTTCCAATCCATCTCATTTATAGCATTACTGAGTGTGGAAAGATTGGCTTTATCATAAAAATAAGTGGTCGTAATACTGGGCTTGAAAGAATATAGTTTTAGTAATCACAATTGAATAGAATTATGTTCATTGTTGCCTACTAGAGATTGAATGTTAATGTTATTAAGAAAAAATTCATCATTGCTTAGAATCAAATCTAATATCTTATCGCCGCTTGTGGGCGTAGTAATGTGTTGTTTTAAAATAAGTTCAGAACAGAGTGGTAGAAGTCTCTTTCACTTTTTTTTTTTTTTTTTATTTTTATTAAATGGATGTGATCACTGGTCAGCTATGGTCACATTCAGAAATATTCAAGAAAAGCAAAAGTTCAGTTGATACAAAACAATCAGTTTCTCATTTGGCAAAATCAGTGGTGTTACAAGTTGTTGAAACATCGTTTTTCTATTTGACTGTATCCTGATGTTTCATCTCTTTAAATGTTTTCACCCTCTACTTTATAGTGGTCGATATGGTTTTTCATTCCCAGTGTTATTAGATTCTTTTTTGTTTGTTTGTTTTTGGTTGCCCCCTGTATTTTTTTTTCCAGGGTTACTTCCCTTCTTTCTCCATCTATGTGTCCCTCAATCTCCATCTCAAGGTATAAATTCAGGATCGTGCCCCGAAATATACATTACCCATTGCCTCCAGTATATTTCGCGTCTAGGCTTTTGGTTATGTAGGGAGGTTGTAAGGGACTCCAATTGATATATATTGGATACCACCCCTCTCCAGTCCCACATGGTAAGGACATCCAACGTTTTGTTATGGCCTTTTTGGCCGGCAAAATGTAAACCGGTAACAACGTTCGGTACCAGGATGGTTGATGGGGGGGGGGGGATTGTTAATAAGACCATCTCTGCAGTTAACTCAATTTGTTCCCCTAAACACTCTGATAACTCTTGTTGTATGGTACACCAAAATGGGGTCAACAGAGGGCACATCCAAAAAATATGACCGAGATCAGCACTGGGGCAAGTGCAATTTATCCAACATTTCCCATATGGGGAGATATTTCATAAGAATTGCTGGGGCTCGAAAGAATCAAGCTCGATACTTCCAGGTGAATTCATGCCATATGGTAGAGAGGGTCACCCTATAGGCCAGAGCTGAAGCCTGTACCCAATCGTGGTCTGAAAATTCCATATCCAGGTCCCTTTCCCAGCCTCGCAAAATGGAAAGAGATAAGTCTCCCGTCCCTTCTCTAAGAAAATGGTATAGGTGTCCCACTTGGTGACTCCACATATGCCCTGTCAGGGCATCCTCTAAATACTTCCAAAATTTCGGAGTAGGGTCTGGCAGGTTGATGCTTCTATCTCGCTGTCGCTAGAGATAATTTTTAACCTGTGTATACCTGTATATGTCATTGTCTAACAGACTATGAGTTGCCTTAAGCTCTTCAAATGAAACTATTCCCTCCCGAGAGAGAAACTGTTTAAAATATTGGAGTCCCAACCTTCTCCACCTTGCAAATGTGTGATCCATTGCAGCAGGAAAGAACCTGTCATCCTCTGAGATTAATGTGTAGAAAAAGAAAAGGCCACTAAACCCCTGGTGTTTTTTCAGCCAATACCATTGTTTTAGGGCATGAGCAGAAAAAGTTGTAAAGTCCCGAAGGTGGGGAGCCCTAACCAATGAGGCCAAGGTGATTTTTATTATGTCGTATAAATCATTCAATGAAAATTCTAAGTCCTTCCAAGGGGCCTCATAGGTCGGATCCAACCACAAGGTTACTATTTTTAAAAAAGCAGCCAAGGCATACAACCTTAGATTAGGCAGGTTAGCTCCCCCCTGGAACTGGGGAAGTTGCAATAATGAGAGCCTGATTTGGGGGTCTTTGATTCTGCTATATAAAGTTTGAGATAATTCTGTCCCATGATTTAAAATAAAATAGGGAAGGGAAAGTGGGAGTATTCTGGAACAGGTATAATAATTTTGGTAATACCATCATTCAGATGGACTCTGTTCTCTGGAAAAAACTAATGAGGAGCCCAGACCAACGAGAAAGATCGGACTGTATTTGAATCGAAAGGGGCTCATAATTTAGTAGTTCCAGGTTGTCCAAATTACATGGAATAATAATGCCCAAATATTAAACTGTGTTCGATGCCATTATATAGGGTATTTATTTTTGAGGGCTGATGGCGGAGTAAAATACAATAAAAGGAGGTCTGTTTTGGCTATATTTAATTGAAATCCTGAAATCCCTGTGAAAGTCTCCAGGGTTTACCACAAGACCGGTAGGGATGTCTCTGGAGAAAGAGCTGTCACCAAGACATCATCTGCAAAAAGGGCCACCTTGTATTCCCTCTGGCCTGCCGGGATTCCCTCTATCCATTTATTTCTTTGAATGGCCTCCACCAGGGGTTCTATATATAGAGCAGACAGTATTGGGGTTAAGGGACATCCCTGTCTTGTGCCTCTCTGTATGGGTATGGCCTGGGACAAGGAACCATTTATTCAAATATATGCTTTACTGGAACTATATAAATTTCTTAAAATAGTGAGAAAGGAGTCTGGAAAAGAAAATTTAGAAAGTGTTGCCTATAAAAATTCCTATACCACCTTGTCGAACGCTTTGTCAGCATCCAAACTTATTATTATAGAGGGGATCTTTCGAGTATGAACTTGTTCCATAAGTATTAGGGTATGCCACAGGTTATCCAATGTACTTCTCTGTTTGATGAAGCCTGATTGATCAGGATGTATCAACTGGGGAAGCACTGGTTCCAGCCTTTTGGCCCATATGGCCATATATATTTTATAATCCACATTTAAAATTGAAATTGGACGATATGAGGTCGGTTGTGTGGGATCTTTATCAGATTTTAATATAGGTGAAAGTATAGCATAATTTCAAGAGGGCGGGAGGGTTTCTCCATCTGTCACCACCCTGCATCCTGGGAGAAAGCTGGGAAGCAACTGGGGGATGAAAGTGTTGTACTATTCAGGGCCAAAACCATCTGGCCCCGGGCATTTTTGAATTTTAATTTGTTTGACCTGCTGAAAAATTTCTTCAGGTCTGATGTTACTTGTCAACCATTCAATTTGGGATTCTGTTAATCTGGGTAATGAAAGGGCATTAAAAAATTCGACATCTGGGCTGTTTGATCTTGAGAGTGTGGAGGGGGTGTATATAAAGTCTCATAGAATTGTTTGAAAATTTGTTTAATTTGTTCCTCCTTATATGTTAAATTGCCTGTCATGGTGGACTTTATTTTTAAAATTGTTGATGCCTTTTTATCGGCCCTTAACTTTCTCACCAAAAGTCTTGCCCCTCTAGCTCCCCCCCTCACAATAGGATTGTCTTAAGTATTCCAAGTTCTGGAGGGTATTATAATCTAATATTTTTTTGTATTTCTTGTTTTAAGCCCCTGATCTGTCTTTGGAGAGCTGAATCTCCTTCTCTACAGAGAAGTTGATAAGAAGCCAATTGGTCTTCCAGAAGTTTAAGATATGCTTGTTGTTTTCTTTTTTTCCGGGATGCGTATTCTAGAATTTCTCCTCTCAGGACTGCCTTTAAGGCATCCCATTGGATCGGATGGGAAACCTCTGGAGTGAGATTATCCTGATTTGTCTGTGGGATACGCTCCCTTATGAGACTGACAAACTCTGGGTCTCTAAGCAGAGACTGATTAAATCTCCAGAACTTGAATCTTTTTTGTTTACCCAAATCTATTTTTAGAAGCAAGGGATTATGATCCAATAAGATCCTAGGTTCAGTTTGAATATCCTGGACTAATATAAGGTGTTCCCCTGTTATAAAAAAAATAGTCCAGCCAAGAGTATGATCTGTAACAGCCAGAAAAAAATGTGAAACCTGGAGCTGCGGGAAAAAGTCTACACCACACATCCTCCATGCCTAGAAAGGATAACTCTCCCTTTAAGTATTTACCAGCTTTGGATAACCTATTAGGTTTTGGGCTGGAAGTATCTATATGAGCATTAAAGGGAATATTTAAATCCCTCCCCTATGATTAGTATACCTTTAAGTCTCTCCAGTATCTTATTTAAAAAGGTCTGTATCAGCGAGAGAGGTGTTTGTGGGGGAAGGTAGGCGTTCACCAGGGTTATCGTGTGGGCGTATAATTTTCCTGTTATGAAGTATCTACCCTGTGGATCTTGATAACTATCCATCACCGCCAGTGGAGTAGTGAAGGGAATTAAAACTGCCGTACCCCGCTTAAGACCCCTTGGATGTGAGGAAGCTATTACTTTATATCTCCCCCCCCCCCCAGTGAAGTTTGGAATGCTCTAGTGTTGAAAGGTGGGACTCCTGTAAAAATATAGATTGGCTTTCTGTTTTCCCAAGTTTTGCATTATCTTGTATCGTTTCACAGGTGAGTGCAAACCATTCACATTTTGAGAGTAAATTTTTAACGGAACATTAACCATCGGTCCCATAAAAAAACATAAGTTTTGATTTGGCTGATTGTCTGCTTCGGCCGGTGGGAGCCCCGGCTCATCATTTCCATATTGTTTTTTCTGGTTTGTTTGTTTAAACTTGTTGTGTTTGGTTAAACACATTTCTTGAGCTCCCCCCCCAACCGCTGACCCCCCCAGCCAGTGTTTGGGTGTCAAGATTTTCCCTAAAAGTTGTGTCACCATCCTTTTTAAATATAATTTGAATCAACGAAGCAGTTGCCAAAACTTTTGGAATAAAACCTGGCTCCTGTCGAAGCAACTATTATACAATTGGTCTTCCAATTGTGGGGAGGAAAACATCTCTCTCTCTCCCCAAAGCCCCAGGTCTAGAAATTCTGAGCCCTAGGAAGGAAGGGCACAACCCACCTATTGGGGGTCTAGTCCCCCCTGAGAGGAAATCCCTCTCTAGAAGCAGTGTTGCTGTCTATTAACACTGCTCCCAAATTTGTTAGAACAGACAGGTTTAAGTATTGAAAATTCCCTATAAGGTGAAGGGCCCCCGTCCCATCCATTCTGTTGTTTAATAATAATAATAAAAAAAAAAGGAGGGGGGTTCTACCTCTAGACCCATGGGGAGTACCCTTTTATATATCCTCCTCTCGCCCCTATTTTGAGGGTCGTTGCCCTTCTGTGGAGTTTGGAGGACTAATCATCTCTCCTTTCCCCTACCTACTGTTGTCAGTTAGCCCAAATTCTCCCATTATTCTGAAGTGTCTCCCCTGCCTCTATCCCTTGTAAGTTGATATCAAACATTTTATAAAGAACAGTTTATGTCCCTGCAGGTCACACATCTAGTGGTCTTTGTTCCCCACATGTTTTCATATTCTTTCTCTGTTTCCCACTCGTCGTACATAGTGGTCTGTTCGGGGCACAGCCCAGAAAGTACCTTCATCTAGGCCTTCGTTACAGTCAAGGCCACGAAATCCCCAGGCTAAGGCTCCAAAGTACAGCTGTCGCCCTGCACTAAAAGTGGGCTTAGCTACCTTGCAGATGGGGGGGGTAACATCAATGGGGGACATCCATCGAGGAGGGAGGGGGAAAGGAGAAGGCACCTCAGAGGCTCCCTGCCCTCAGCCAGATTAGAGGTTTCAAGGGCAAATATCTATTAGTTATAAGGAGCCTGTTCGAGGCAATAACCTTCCCTAACCCCCAGGTGTCCTCCATGATTGGGAGAAGGGAGAGAGAGACATATTTAAGTTTAAATTTACTTATGTAGTCTTAGGGTTAAATCAATGTCCTCTCTCAACCTCACTCTCCTGTCGCAAGAGGTCTCCTGTTCACTCCGTGGTGGGGGGGGAGAGAAAGGCATCCCACTCATCCCCAGACAGCCATCAAACAAAGGTTATTTGAGATTGTTTTGCTTGTTTCCACCTTTATATAGGCTGCTGAATCAAGACCAGTGAGAACACCCTCCCTCAAACCTCCTCTCCACTTAGCAAAGTCCAGCACCCCAACCCAGTTTCTCCATATCTTAGGAGAAACCCGCCCCCACTCCCCGACAATACCTGATATTGCGTTCTTAGTTCTCTCGACTTACAGTGTCAGATTTCATAAGGAGCGGACAGTGTCCAGGAGTTCTGCAGATGTGGATCTCCAATTGCTCCCCAAAGTTTGTCTTGAGATTTATTTCTAGTAAGTGTAGTCAGATCTCTTATTGTTAATTTTGGGTCATCTTTTTGCAGAATCCCTTGCTGAAGTAAGTCTGTTTTAGCTTCGAGTGCCGTAGAATATGTAACTGAGTCAGTGGGGAATTGGATCATCAATTTTGCAGGATAGAGTGTACAGTATTTAAAATTTTTAACCCTGAGGTATGGGAACAAGGGGGAATACTCCCTCCACATACATTGGGTAGCTGGTGCATAATCATTATCAAAAATTATTTGCTGACCTTCCCATAGCACCTTTTGCTTGCGCCAGGCTTTGATTAATAGTTGATCTTTCTGATTGTAGCTCATAAACTGCATTACAAACGATCTTGGTTGAGCATCAGGCCTGGTAGGGCGAGGGTCTAGTGCTCTGTGAGCCCTCTCAATATGTATCTGAAAAGCAGGGTCTAAGTCCAGAGACTGGCGTAACAGGTGATCCACGAAAGCAACTGGGTTATTTCCCTCTACCCCTTCAGGAATACCAAACACTTGAATATTCTTTCTTCTTCCCCAATTTTCCATGTCCTCAAGTCTCCTTGAATTGTGTAGCTGTTCCTCTTCTAGTTCGTGTATTGTTTCTTCCAAAGTTGAGATTCTGTTAGAGTTCTCTGTGATCTGTATGTCTGCCATTTCAGCCCTTGTCTGCAGTTTTGTAAGATCTGAGTGGATGTCTTTGAGGGCATCTCACATTTCATCTCGGAACTCGGAGATCACTGCAAAAATTGCTTCTGAACTGGACATCTCCGGTGGCTGTTTTTGTTTGCCCTTGTCTCTTTCCTTATCCCTTCTTCCCCTTTTAGTTTCCGAGAGTGAGGGATCTGGTAGTTCTGGATCCGAGTTCCGTAGGCCGTTCTCCTCCTCGTGCTTTGGTAGATCTCGCAGGGGGTGGTATCGATTTCGATCGTGGTGGGCCATTCTCTGGCGTTTCATCGGGTATGATCCCTCCCTCTTCTGGCTTTTATTCGATATTCCGGTTCCCCTCTGAGTCTGCAGACGTTTGTTAAAATTTTTCTTTTTAGGTTACTATTGTTTTTCTGGTAAAACTCCCCTTCTTTTCTCTGTTGGGGTGGGAGCTCTCTCTGCCTGCGTCTTTATGCCACCATGTTCCAACCCGAAGTCCCCCTCTTTCACTTGTTTGAGGGGGCGGTTAGGTTGTTCCAGCAAATATCACCACAACTAAAGTCTCCAGTAATTGTATATCCACCAAATTTGCAGGCTTGTTCAATTTCCACTAAAATTGCATCAAACATTTCGATGGTAGGATTGGGGGGGAGAGTAGCAAGACCCCACAATCAATGCGTCTGATTTGGATAGGGAGCTCTTTACCCAGATTGTTTCAGTGGGCAAATTATGAGTTTTGATTTTGTTTGTGATGTTAGTAGATTTAATATTATTTTTTATTGTCAAAGCTACTCCTCCACCTATTCTATTTTCCCTGTTCAGTTTATAAACATTGTAACCTGGTAGGATGCTTTCCCAGGAAGATTTGCTATCCCCCCATGTTTCAGAGACTGAAATTATGTCAAGATTGTTGTTATATGCCCTGAGTTTTAGTTCACCGAATTTTTTTTTTTTGCGCCTCCCCTTCTCCCTGGCTGCCCACTCCTTTGGGTCTCTAATGCCCCTCCCGACTGCCTGCCCCGACTCCCATACCGGCTATCACCTCATATGGCAGTCCCCCGAGGTAACCCGGCATAACCCTTCGCCGGGCGGGTCCTCCTCCTCCGAGGGGGAAGGCACCGGTGGGGTGGCCAGCACACTTTTCCATTGGCCTGGGGTACTGCTGAGGTGTGTCGGTCATGGGATTGGCAGCAGCGGAGGACAGAGAGACCATCATCCAGCCAGCCAGGAAGCATTTTCCTGTTTTTTCTGTGGGGAGTGATGTCCTGACATCAAGGCATACACCGACGTCTGTCACTCCCCTTGAGTTTCGGACCAGGCATCACTGCTGTGCTCCCAGCCTCTGCCAGGAGTCAGCATACACCGGTGCACATCCCCACCCTCCCCCCAGAGAAGGAGAGCTGTCCCCGGATGCTCCATCCTTCTCCCCCCGGCTGGCCCTCCGGTGAACCAAGTCCGTTCCCGAACCCGGGTCACTGGTGTCGCAGACGGAAATCCAACCACTGCGCTGATGGTCCAGTTCACCGAGTTTGTTATTAAGGCATCTAGCATTAAATGAGAAAACATTCAAGTGATTGCTAGTATGAAGGGAGGAATTATTATAGGTGAGCTTGAAGAAGCCAGCTTCTCCCCCTTGTTTCTTAGTTTAAATGTTGGTTAATAAAATATGTCAAGCTTTTTCCAAGAAAAGAACTGCCCTGTCTGCTAAGGTGCAGTCCATCTTTACAGTATAGGTCATGCCTTTCATGAAAAAGTTCCAGTTATACACGACTGGCCTTGTTTCAGGCACCAATGCCATAACCAGTTTATTGCTTTTATTTTATAATTCAGATGTGTGGAAAATCTGGGAATTGGAAATATTTCAGAGAAACAAATTTCACATCCTATATCCATCCATTTATTGGAAAGGGCAACCAAATCCTCTTGGATTTTATGTATTGAATTATTCTGTATGTTGTTGGCTACCATTATAACCTCTTCCATCAGGTCCCATCCATACCCAGGCTTACCCCCCCCGGGCAGGGCCATTGAGGGGGCTTCCCACTCCCTAATGGACATTGTGGGCAAGCCCTGGATTAATCCCCAGGTCAGGGCCATGAGAGCGGGAACCCCCTGGCAGGGGTTGGAGGTAGTGGGTGGCAGAGCAGAACAGGCCGTCATGCTGGGGGCCAGCATTTTTTGTTGCCCTGGGGATGGGGACATGCAATGATGTTCAGCATCCACCCTGCCCCTAACATGCTGGCGCCGGTCGCTGCAGTACCCCTGGCCTCCGCCAGACTCTCTCCCCCCCAGAGAAAGAGAGCAGTTCTCAGGATGTTCCATCTTTCTCCCCCTGGCTGGCCCTCCAACCCCACGGTCCATTTCCAAATCTGGGTCACCGGCGTCGAAAGCGAGAATCCAACCACTGCACCAATGGGGCTGCACTTTTGGTACAACTTGTTACAGGATATGGATTGCAGGTGGAACATAGGGTCCTACAGGTTGAAGTTTGAGGAAGGTAAGGCAGGGGGTGGTTAGGGAGAAGGGTAGAGATAGAGGAAAAAGAATAGAGAGGAGTGTGATGGGAGAGAGGGGGAGGAAACCATAATGGGAAAGTGGAAAATATTGAAGAATGGAGTAACTACTGAAACTAAGAGCAGCAGAGCCAGTTTACTCACCGGTTCAAAAGAGGCCAGACAGGTAAAGGCAATGGGGAGTGTCATGATTAGAGGGAGAGTGGAGATGAACTTAAAGGAAGAATGGGATGAGGAAGGAGGAGGGAAAGGGGATAAGGAGAGATAGACAGAAAGTCACGGCAGTAGAGAAAGGGAGGGAGCCATGAATCACATTATATACAAAAAAGCATAAATTTCCAGATTAGAGGGGAGTGGGTGGTGGAGAACAAGACAGATTCAGGCAAACAGGATCACATTATATACAGTAGTTATGCACAACAGTGTAGGAACATATGTGCATCAGATTAGACAATCTACTGCAATGCAAAAGTGTAACTCAAATCTAAGAGACAGGCAGTACCATGAGCTGAGGTGGCAGGCTCACCAGGATGGACTGACATAAGTGTGAAAAAGAACAGGATGAATTAGGTAAAGCAGAAGCAACTACCTAGGCCACTGCTCCAGCCTCAAGGCCAAATTCTGGTATAAGTCCCTACCTCCATACCTCGCCTCTTCCCTTACTCCAGCCCCAAGCCCAGTGCACTCACTCAGAAACCATGACTCACAATCCCCGTCTGTTCCACTAGTGTCCATGGCAGCAGGTCAGGAAGCATTAAAATATCACATGCCAAACCTGTGGAACTCTCTCCCCTCTTACATTCGGCGATCCTCCACCACCCACCACCTCAACCCCCTCCTCAAAGCATACTTCCGCATCCCGAACCCCTCATCCCCTCCTTTCCTCCCCCCGCACTTGTCCACACTTAGATTAGCATAGCTGGTATTGCCGACAAGTTTCTTATTTAGGCTCTCTACTGTACAACTCCTGACATGCTCAGAGTTGCTCATTTATTCTGTAGTATTGTTTCAGGTCACTCTAAGCCTTCCCACCGTTCTGGTTTATTCTATGTGTATTACTGTTGATTGCACCGTTTTGTTTCATGTATCATCCTGCGTTCCCTTCCCCCAGGAGGCATCTGGAATCGAGTGGTAGTCCACTCAGTATGTTTTCCTGGTAAAACTTTTAAATAAATAAATAGAGGTGGTTGTGCAGGGCACTTTTGAAACTGGGGAGGGAGGTGCAAGAGAGGATAGATGGAGGGAGGGAGTTCCAGGCGCAGGGTGCAGTATAGGCAAAAGATCTCCTGCTTGCAGCTATGCATGTTGAGGGCACAGTTAATAGAGGGAGGGAAGAAGAGCGCAGGGTCTGGTAGGCTGATTTTCTCACCACAATATTAGACTTGGGGGAGTGTATAGGTGAGCGAGCTTATAGGTAAGGCAGAGGGAGATATACTGGAATTTATGTTTTTTTTTTTTATACTTAATTTTTTTTATTTTGTCATGATCATAACAAACATTTCTCATATAGAGACAGTCCATCAAATCACAATATTACCACTGGGAATAACATTAGTTCCCTTAATCAAAGGAGCTCTTTGCATCTACTATATATTAATACAGCATTAGGGAGATTCCTATAGAAAATTTAAACCAGTATGATAAAATTACTCAGTTTGTGCTGAATAAAGAACCCATGAGCTACATGGCTTTTATTAAATGTTAGTAAACGTCCGATCCGCCGGTGCAGTGGTTGGATTTCCGCATGCGACGACGGCGACCCGGGTTCGGGAACGGACTCGGGTCGCTGGAGGGCCGGCTGGGGGGAGAAGGATGGAGCATCCTAGGGACTGCCTCCCTTCCGGGAGGGAGGGAGGTGTCCGAGCTCGGATGACCCCTGGTGGAGGCCAGGAGTCATGCAGCTGCCGGCACAGGCACACTGGAGGCAGGGCAGGATGCTCCGCGTCATTGCACGACCCCGCCTCCCCCGAAGAAAAAGGAAAATGGATAAAGCTGCTGGCAGCCCTAAATGAAGCTCGCCATGGCTTCAATTAGCCCCCCAGGCCAGCCCTCTGACCTAGTCCGATGACTGCAACATGCAGCCAGAGTGCCGCAGCCCCACCGTGGGGGGTAAGCCACGGGTATCGGAGGGCCCGAGGCTGATATGGGGGGTGGAAGTCAGTGGTTCATGACCGGGCTGACAGTAACGGGCTGCCGGCAGCTAGGGCAGGTGGAGAAAAAAGATTAAAATGGAAAATAAATAAATAAATAAATGTTAGTAAACTGCCCAGCAATTCTAGTCCAAGAATTAGCCATGCACCTTTTAAAAAGGGCTAATGGTGCCATGTATCTACCTAAATGCAAGAGAGGAACATCTCTGGAACATAATACATTTTTGCAGCCTGATAATACCCCACATAAACTTGGAGAAGGGAATAAAACAAACTGCCTTTCTTACTCCTGGCCCAAAATGAGATTAAGTAGTAAAACAAAACCTGCATCCCCCATTAAAAACTGAAACAGCATAGGTAGCTCAAATCCAATTTAAATATGAGAACAACTTTCAATGAGAGGACCACAAAAGAGTCCAGTCTTTCTATTTATTCGATTGAGCTAAAGTTCAGTGAAAGAAAGTCAAAACAGTGCTGGGGCAATGCAAAATAGAGTTACCATACGGTAATAAGCAATGCCCTTCAGAGTGCCTTCAGGGTATTGCCTCGTCGTCCTCATTGTCTGTATCGTCGGTTCTTCTAAAGAATTCAGCTGCCCTCTGGTCCACCCAATTGCCAGCCTCTATAGGATCCAAAAATAGGTATACTTTGCTATCGTGTATCACCCGAAGCTTGGCGGGGAAAATTATGGTATGTGGCACTCCCAACCCTCTCAGGATGCGTCGGACTCCCTCAAATTTTTTCCGACGCTGCCTGATGGCATAACTGATATTTGGGAAGATATGTACCTGGTGATCATCTTGTAGTAAGGGAACTGCTCTACGGGCACATTTAAGAATTTTATTTCAGGGTGCTACACCCGAGGTCACCAGCATTAGGGTTCGCGGTTCATCCGTATTCTGTGATCGGCCCCGCAAATTCACCTGATAAGCTTTCTTCACCTCCCAAGCTTCTTCTGAACTTTCCAGTGCTAATTTTTCAGTTAACCAGTCCTGGATGTTAAATATTGGGTAGTCACTTTCAACACCTTCCTGTAGTCCTATGATACGGACATTTGCCACTCGTGCTTGGTTTTCGAGGGCCTCCAGCCTTACCTTAAGGTGTTGGTTTTCCTTAAGCATGAGCGTAATCGCGCCAGTAGAAGCATCAGCCTGCCTGCGTAGATCACGGAGGTCCCCTTTAATGCCTTCTACCACCGATTCCCAAATTATGACTCGGACATTAAAGTCGTCCACCTTTTGATTTAAAGTGGACATGGATGATACAAGGGTCTGAAGTTTATGACCCAATGTAGCGATAGTCTCTCCTGATTCAGGCCTCTTCTCTAAGAAGGTGGTATCTTCAAGCCTCCCTGAAGCTCCAGATCCCTTGCTTTTTCCAGCTTCACCTAGGAGTTTATCCTTCTTAGGATTACCCATCTTAATGTTTTCAAGGGCAATCTTTACAATGGTGAGGTCAAGAAAGCTAAATAAAGCTTCCCAATGGAGAACTTAGACAGTTTCCCTGCAAGTTGTTAGGAGCTATAAAAATTTGCTGCTCATTGCTCGGGCTCAACAGCGCCCCCTGGAATTTATGTTCTAGTTATAGCCAACCCAGAGATGCTAGTAGAGTGCAATGATGTTGCCGTGGGGAAGTACCTGAGGCAAAGTGTCCTATCCTATCATTTAATTGCTTTAGTTGATTCATAAGGGAGGACTTAAGTGATAGGAATAGGGGGAGCGATAAAAAAGAAGGGGTAGGAGGGATGCTGTAGCAATTTTTAGGCAAGATGCTCCTGACAGAAGGGGGCAGAGCCGGTAGAGCAGGCCTAGCTTCTGGTGGAGAGTTGAGATGGTTCTGTTCACATGTGCCTCGAAGGAAAGGCTGGGGTCAAGCAGGATGCCAAGATATTTAAAAGAGTGTACCAGTTCAATGGGTTCTCCATTGCAAGTGGAGAGCCATCAGTTCTGAGGGTATGTGAGAGGAAAAGCATAGATTTCATTTTTGTGGTATTCAAGAGCAGTTTATTTGCCAGGAACCACACCTCCAGTTTATGGAAGTTGGAGTTTAAGTGTTGACTAAGCCATGAAACGTCAGCAGAGGACCTGTAAATGATGGCATTGTCTACATAAAGCTGAACCAATGCTCCTTCACAGGCATTTGGCAACTCATTGATGAATAGTGAGAAAAGCAGTGGTCCCACGATAGAACCCTGGAGAACACCAAGGGAGATGGATCTTGAAGGACGAGTGGCAATTGGACTACCTAACACTTTGCAAGCAGCCTGTGAGATAGCCTTGAATCCAGGTTGTGGAATGAAGATCTAGCCCCAGAGAAATTAGTTTCTGTATTAGCAGTTCGTGGTTCACCAAATCAAAGACCTTAGTGAGGTGCCCAAAGATGGACCCAGTTGCTTAGCCCCGGTCAAAGGCAAGTTGAATGTTCGAGGAGACCTTGACGAGGGCAGAGAGAGTGCTGTCATTTTTGTGGAATCCATGTTGGCAAGAGGACAGAAGTTGGTATTGTTCAAGGTAATCCTGTAACTGGTTATAAAGAATTTGTTCTTGTACTTTAGCTAGGTGACAAAGTATAGAGGTGAGTCTGTAATTTTCAACTGGTGAGGTCGATCCTCTCCTTGTGAATTGGGATGACTAAGATTGATTTACACTTGACTTTTCCCTCAAGAAAGGATCGGTTGATCAGATCTCTGACCGAGATGCCAGTGCAGGGGCTCCATATTTCAAAATCGGGGCTCTAGGGAGTCATGACCAGTTGAACCATGTTCCTTAAGGTTGCACATTCATTTGAGAACCTCTTTGTATGAAGTTAGTCTTATATGGAAAATTCCAGTAGGGGGTTTAGGAGGGGCTTGGTGGCAGGTGATGGGTGGCGATGTTGCACTGTGGTAAATTGAGAAGTGTAGGTGCTGAGGTCGGTAAAAAATTATTAACACATTTTGCTATAGAGGAAGGACAGGAGAATGTTTTATCCTTGGCATAAAGTGAGTTGGAAATGGAGGAGCTGTTTTCCTTTTAGGAGCGAATTTATCTCAGACCAAAATTCTTTGGGATTACTGAGTTTATCAGTTTGTAAAGTGTGATAATACCTCCTCTTAGCATTAGTTATAGTAGACTTGCAGGTGTTTCAAAGGTGCCTGGAGTACCAGTTGGAGGGGGAGGTCAGTTGTCTTGAAAGTTTTCCAGGCCACATCACATTCAGCCATGAGTTTCCTGATGTGTTCAGTCAACCACGGGACTAGTTTGCTTTTGGACCTACGCCTGGTCTGAGGGCCATAATGTTTTATAATTGTGGTAAGAGAGTCTATTAGGTAGTCCAAGACATGGTCAATGTTAGATAGGGAGTAAATTGGGCTCCAGTTGACATTAAATAGAGAACTGAGAAAGGAGGTGCAACCAAAGGTGGGTAGATTACAGAATTCAACAATTTTAGGAGGTGGGTTGAGGATTTTATTTCTCCAGACACAGTAACATTATGGCAGACTTCCAGCAGGCCTTTCGGAACTATCTTCTCCAGGGCCAGCTGTTGACCCAGATGGACAACCACAGTGTTGTCAGTTACACCAGCTGGCATTGAGGGACCCACTCGTATTCTCTATGCAGGAGGGTCATGAGAATATGGTACTGGGCCATAGACCACAGTCTCATCCTCCTGGCAGACCATGTCCCTGTCAGGCAACATGTTCTGGCTGTTGGCCACTGCAGGACTAAGTCCAGCATGCAGGAGTGAGAATTCCTCTCAACTGTCATCGACATCTCTTTGCCAGATAGGGTAGTCCAGATTTGGACCCCTTTTTTGTTTTGCATCCCCACTCACTACAAAACTGCCCAGTCTTGGATTGCTAGATCCAGGGCCTGATGTTTTCTGGTGAGGCATGTTATCCCTCTTCTAGAATGGGAAGTCTCTTCATGCCTTTCCTCCATTTCAGAGGGTGATAACCAAGCTCCTCTTGGAGGGGGCCAGCATAGTCCTGGTGCCCCTATTCTGGCCACAGCAGATAATGGTTTCCACTGCTGCAACAGTTGGTGTGGGATTCCCTGATTCCTCCACTTCTCTGCAGGGACCTATTGACACAGAATCTGGGGACCTCAGCCTATCCCACTCTCAAATCCTGCATCTGCATGCTTGACTGCTGAGGACATGGCCATCGCTTGGCTGGGTGTGTCACAGGGGGCAGCGGGCATCCTCGTTGCAGCTCAAAAGCCCTCCACTAGGATCACTTATATGATGAAGTGGTAAAGTGGTAAAGATTTGCTCTTGGGGGGGCCAAGCATCCGCTGGACACCTTTTTCTGGACTACCTCAGGTTCAGGTTCCGGTTCCAGTCTCCAATATTCTCCCATCAAGGTGTACCTCTTGGCCATATCAGCCCCATACACTCCTAATAGGGACATCTTGCATTTAAAGCCCCAATCCGTTCTCCTGTTTCGGCTTGGGATCTGAATTTTGTTTTGGGCAAAACTGACTCTGTCTCTGTCCAAGCCAACTGCGACCTGCCATCTATGTTTTCTCTCTTGGAAAGCCACCTCTAAACCAAACAGGTGGCTGCAAGCAAAAATTGAGCCAAAAAATGCAAAAGTGTACTCACTCTTGAGCAGAAGGCAGCACAGCTACGCCATCACTTTTAGTCACAAAGGCACATCGCACACAGGATAAAATGCATTAAGAACTTTTATTGCAAAAAATGCCAGTACACAGCAAAATGTGCCCCTCCCCTGACTCAGCCAAACGTTTTTGTGCTAAACCTCACGTTTTCTCAAGGCTGAGGCAGTATCTGGCATTACCCCTTTTAAACTGTGATATTTAAAGTGACAGTGCATCATTCTCATAAATATAACACATATATGCATACAGATAAAAAGGTGTATAATCTTTATACAAAAATACCAGAACCACCTAATCTTAAAAAGCAGGCATCCAAAAAACTCATAGCACAAATGCATAAATAACCTTTGAACAATATATATTATATATTGACTGTATCAAATAATGAAGTGCTACATGATTTATCCTGTGCATCACCCTCTGTTGATAATAATGGTTTAAAAACACTTTTCAATCAGGAGTTAATGCCCATGAATACTTGTCCTAGTAAGTTTCAAGCTACCAAATCAATACCTATTAAGTTAATCACTCCAGAGTGTGTTAAACAATCACCTGTTTCTGATTCTTGTACCCTACTGTCTCAAAACAAGTGTTAGTCCTGGGAGAGTCAATCATTAGGCACATTGACAGGGCGGTATGTAATAGTGACAAGAGCAACCGCACTTGTTCTAGCTTCCGTGGGGCCAGGGTATCTGACATTACCTCCATGATGACTAAAATTTTACAAAATGGAGGGGAAAATCCACTGGCTATCATACATGCCGGTGTTAATGATATAAACAACACCCCATTTAATCAGTTACAACAGGACTATGTGGCGTTATGTAACCTGTTACTTGATAGGGGATGCTGTGTATGTATATCTGAAATTCTACCTGTCCCGAGAGCAACATCTACCATGACGCAGAAAATCAAAGCCCTAAATGAATGGCTGAGAAAGTGGTGTTTTAAGCAGGATATGCCCTGTATTACCCACTGGGAATCATTTTCAGATTGTTTTTCCTTGTTTTGCTGGGACGGTTTACATCTCAATGGTAGGGGTAGTACACTTATGGGGAAAAGCATCACTAAAATCATAAATCATTGTTTAAACTAAAAACAATGGGGGAGAATGGGTCTATTCCCAAGTCTCTGAATACTTACCAAAATATTATTACAACTAAATGTAAATTCCTAGCTTTGAATGCAAGATCTTTAAACCAACTCAAATTAGCAGAATTCAAAGCCAAATGTAAAACTTTAAATATAGGTGTGGTGGGAGTAACTGAAATTTGGTGGGACACGTCCTCTATTTGGTTCAGAGAAATTCCAGGTTATAAATTGTATCATAAAAACAGATTAGATAAGCAAGGCGGTGGAGTTTGTATGTACATACTGTACGAAATGATATTCCTTCTTTTGAAGTGTGTTCTCCCTTTCCTTTGGAAAGTATATGGGTTAAAATCTTATTGAAGGAGCAGTCCTATATAACTATTGGTAACATCTATCGACCTCCATTTGCAAATTCAGATTACACAACTGATATGTTTAAAGAAATTACACATTTTTCAGAATCTCAAGATACTGTAATAGTTGGTGACTTTAACCTCCCTCATATTAACTGGGACTCATTCTCAGGACAGTCCTATGCCGAGAAAGGACTAATAGATGTGGTAGTTAGTACTGGATTACAACAACTTGTTACTGAACCGACTCGCGGTCCTAATATTTTGGATCTATTATTTACTAACATAGAGCAACAGATTAGCAATTTACAAATTTGGGATCCACTTGGGACCAGTGATCATTCATCTATTCTTTTTAAAATTCAACAGTTTAAAACTACACAAAGGAAGTTATACTATACAAAAAATTATAACAAAGCAAATTTTTCTAAAATCAATGAATACTTACAAAACATAAACTGGGAATCTACATAGATACATAGACAGTGTTGGCAGATAAGGGCCTATGGCCCACCCAGTCTGCCCATTTGAGCTTGTAAGTTCAGTTTATGTTTTCCTAGAAGTCTGTTGCCCCTTACCCCTGACCTCCAGAATTCCTTTATGTCTATCCCATGCATTCTTAAATCCGTGATTGTTTCAGCCCCCACCACTTCCTCTGGCAGGGTGTTCCACTTGTCCACTACCCGTTCTGTGAAGAAATTCTTCCTCACGTTTCCTCTGAATCGTCCTCCCTCCAACTTCATCCTATGCCCTCTAGTCCTGGAACATCTTTTTCACTTAAAACTAGTGTATTCCTGAACCCTGTTCCTCCCTGTAAGATACTTGTACATCTCTATCATATCCCCTCTCTCCCTCCTCTCCTCCAGGGAGTACATGTTCAGTTCCTTCAATCTAATCTTCTTAATTGTATAACACAACAAGCTTGGGACTTTTTTAAAAACATTGTACATTATTTGGAAAATACCTTTATTCCATCTAAGAGGAAATTTAATAATAAAGGAAAAATTCCCTATTGGTTCAACAAGACAATTAAAAATCAGATTCAAATAAAAATTAAACTTTTTAGGAAACTTAAGAATAGTTCTGTTCCATTTAAAACTACTCTATCACATAAATACAGACTATCTGTGAAAAACTTAAAAAGATTCTATTAAATTGGCAAAAAATGAGCCAGAATTTAAACTAGCTCACACAAAAGACTGTCACAAATCTCTTTTCTCCTATATACTGTAAATAGTAAAAAAGGTGTATCAAAGGACCATTGGTCCCATTATAACCAATGGCTCTTCTCTATCTGATATAGAAACCTCGAATCTCTTTAACAAGTACTTTTGTTCTGTCTTCTCTCAAAAATCACCTATTAGTACATTCAAAGTTCACCACATAGATTATCGTAGGTTCTATCCAACTGACATTATACAGGCTATCAAAAAACTAAAAAAAAATACTAGTCCGGGCCCAGTCGGTATTCATCCATAGTTTCTGATTGAAACCTCTATAACTATTTCTATACATTTGTCAATTATCTTCAACAAATCCTTACAAGAAAGCACTGTACCAAATGATTGGCGTTCAGCAATAGTTACTCCCATATTTAAAAAAGGCAATAGAGGTTCTGTGCAAAATTATCATCCAATTAGCCTGACCTCAGTGGCTGGTAAATTAATGGAACGAGTAATGAAGCCTGTAATAGATCAAGATTGTAAAAAATTAGGAATTTATTATTCAAATCAGCATGGGTTTACTTCCAAGTATTCCTGCACCACCAATCTGATATCTTTTTACAATAATATAAGTACTCTACTAGATGTGGGTATCCCTACTGATGTAATTCTTTTTGACTTTAGTAGAGTTTTCGATAAAGTCTCACAAGAAAAACTCATTACTAAAATGCACAATCTAGGTTTGTCGCCTGATATTGTCAACTGGACTTTAAACTGGTTGACAAATTGTTCTCAGAGAGTCAGAATTAATGTTATCTTGTCTGATTCGGGTAGTGTGACAAGTGGTGTACCACAGGGGTCAGTCTTGGGACCAACATTGTTTAACCTCTTTATCACTGATTTACAAACAGGGCCAAATAACTTCATGGTTAAATTTGCAGACGATACTAAATTGGGGGCACGGTTAATAATCAAGAAAATATTTCTGCAATAAAGAAGGATTTGGAAAAATTAACACTTCGGGCAGATGAAAATCATATGCAGTTTAATCAAGACAAATGTTTAGTAGTGCATTTCGATGTAAATAATCCAAAAACGATATATCATATAAATGGACTACCACTTCACTCATCAAACTGTGAAAAAGATTTAGGGATATACTGTATGTTAATAATAAACTTACATCAAATGGTCACTGTGTTAGAACTGCTTGCATGACCAACAGACTTTTGAAGCAAATAAAACGCACTTTTGTTAATCGCACTGAACAATGCCTTATTCCATTGTATAGGGCATACATTAGACCGTATCTAGACTATGGCTCCCCGTTCTGGAATCCAAACAAAAAAAAAGACATAGCAATTCTTGAACAGGTTTAAAGGAGAGTAACTAGAATGATTCCAAGATTAACAAACTTGGATTATCAGAACAGATTAAAAGCTACTGGTCTCTCTCTTCAAACTAGAAGATTAAGAGGGGTATGCTTATGGTTTTTAATTTAATAAATTCACCAGATTTAATGGAAAATGTGGTCTAACACTCTCCAAAAGGAGACATGTTCCAAGACTGCATAATAAACAGCTTGAAGTAAAAACTTATAAAACCAGCAAAAGGGGAAACTTTTTTCCAATAAGAGCATCCATTGTATGGAACACCTTGACACAAGAATTGGTAGAGGCAACTAGTGCCACTGTCTTTAAAAATAAATTAGATGTTTGGTTGAGGGATAATAGATAAATAATGTCCCACATAGTGTGGGGAACAGTCTCGATGGGCTCTGGCCTTCTTCTGTTCTTTCATACCAAGTAATACCAAGTACTCTTAAATAATATCCCATCAGTACAATAAGGTGCTTAGTGAAACATACATAAAATCAATATCAGCCAAGGACCTACTATACAAGGTCATCTGCAGTACATGAGATAATTCACCAAATTCCATTGTTGGTGTTAAGCATTCGTTTTAGTGGCTATTACCTCTGCTCGGAGGTTTTCTGAGCTTCAGGTTCTTTGGTGCGAAGAACCTTATTGGTTCTCTACAAAGACAGGGTGTGTCTTTGCACACCAACCCTAAGTTTTTTCATAAGGTTGTGTCTGGACCTTCTCTGAACCAATCCATCTGCCTTATAGTCTGTTTCCCCGAGCATGTCAATCCCAGGGAAGCACTGCTCAATATGTTAGGTGTGCACAGAAATTTTGAAGTGTTATCTGCTTTGGACTACAGAGCAGAGGAAGTCGAAGCAGCTTTTCGCTCCTTTCACCCCAGGTAGAGAGGGTGCTAAGGTTTCGAAGCAATGTTTGTCCAAATGGTCGGCACATTGTATTGTGCCTTGCTCCTACAAGCATGGCAAAATGTTGCCCGGGGCAGTGAAAGCCCATTCCACAAGGGGCATGACTACTTCTATGGCCTGTTTCAAATGGGGTCTCAGCCATTGGCTTTCGCACTGCTGTCCCCTGGAGTTCCGTCCATACTTTCCCAAGCATAACAATCTGGTCATTGACTCTTGGGCTCGTGCAGGTTTTAGCAGGGCTGTGTTGCGAGGCCTCCTGAAGAAGGGGAGTTTGTGCCTCGAAGCATCGAGGCTGGATGTGGGTGGAGGTTTTTTCAAGCTCACTATTAAGTGCTGTATATGCTACATTTACATTTTGTAAGTATTTGTTATTTTCATTTTTTACTAGTAAAAATACTTTCTCTGAATTTTTGGGCCGAATCTGGAGTGCTGGATTTATCTTTTTTACCTTGTGAAACCCCTTAGCCTGAATTTCACCGGGCCTTCCTCCCAGACTGTTTCCTTTCACTAGTAACTGCTTGGGATTCATCCCTACAGTGTGTCCGGATGACTGAGACTCCCCCTAAGAAGATAGAACAGTTATGTAAGAACTCAGTAGATCTTCAAGGGGATCTCAGTCATCAGGTCTGCTTCCACCCCCCCTCCACCATCCACTTTTAAGGGGTTCTTTTCTCAAAAACTGGTTTTCTGGTCTACCCAGCCTTTTATTTTGGCACGGGCACCTCTCTCTCTCTCCTCTGTCCCTTTTGACTCGAGTGTGCTCCATTAGTCTCCGGGGGAAAGAACTGAGTAGGGAAGGGAGCCGCTCATGCCTCTATAGGGTTGTGACATCGAGTGACATCGGCGTGGGCAGTTCCAGTTGTACTGCTGAAAATCTTCCGTGTGGATCCTGCTTCACCGGCTGTGACGTTCCTACAGTGTAACCTGCTGATTGAGATCCCCTTGAACATCTATGGTTATGGTAAATTCTCACGTAATTGTTCTTTCCTGCACTCGCTGCTCCTCCTGGGGAACACAAAGAAAATTCACCTGGTCTGTGCCTATAATCCTCCTGCTGGAGGCATCAATGGGTTAAACTATCTGCTTGATAAAGTTAGTTGGCAGATTGGCTCTAATGAGATGTTGATTATGGGTAACCTTAACTGGTTGGGGACTTGGAATGTGAACCCCTGCTCGCTGGCTTTGGCCTTAAACAGCTCATCACTGCTCCCAACCAGACTGTCAACCTCCGGGGGGGGATATACTCTTCTTGATTGGATCCTGACAAATACAGCGGAAAGGATTTTAATATCTGGCAGCTTTCCTTACTCTATATCCAACCATACCCCCATCTATTGTGTCTGGAAAGTCTCTACACCTAAAATTCCATCCCAAGGTTATTCTGTTTTTTTAAACTCAGCTTTATTGTGAGATTCTGCAGTGTTACGTTATACATCCATGAACACAATAGAGTTCAACAGCTGATACAACCACATAACCATTTGAGACCAGACTATAAGCTGACTAGCTGAAACTCTGTCCATACTTGTAACCTGTAACACTTCTGTGTAATGTAGTCTTCATTCTCCCAAGGTTATTCTACTTAGAGACATTTCCAAGCTTGTCCCAAGCTCCCTCCTTGAAGATCTAGGGTGCACTGACTGGTCTTCAATATTGCATGCTACTGATGCCTTGGACACTCACTTTATAGCTATTTTTTCCATACTACAGGATAAACATGCTCCTTTTATTGAAAGGAGAGTCAAAGCTACTGTTTCCAAATGGCTTCACAGTGATTTGCTCACTCTCATGAAATCCAGGGAAAAGTGCTAGGCCAAATACAAGACCTACCAAGCTCTGCCTGACCTTACTGAATACAGATGGCATAAAAATGTATGTAAGAAAGCTATCCACTGTGCTAAGAGAGAATTTTGTAGGTCCTTTCATCTGGCTACTGCTAAAGACCCAATGGGTTTCTGGCATAATTTTAAAAATGTTATTGTGGACTCTCTAAATTTCCAAACCAGCGATATGCTCATTGATGGGGTTAACTTTAACAACCCTGCTACTATAGCTAACACCTTTAATAAACAATTTTCAGACCTTTCTGCCTTCACCTCCCTGTTCTCTGGTACTGAATCCCAGGAGGAGACTCTGCCCTCCCCTACTTCATTGGTGCCCCATCCCTCCTTCTACCCTACTATTGTGACTACCAGTGAGGCTTGTAGATTATTGGCCTCTCCCCCTCCCCTACTCTAGTGCAGGTCATGACAACCTGGAACCTAAGTTATTTCGCCTTGGTGCTCCATCTCTGGCACTACCCATCACACACATATATTCAATATGTCCTTGCTTACTGGCACTGTACCTGATGTCTGGAAGATTGCTTGAGTGGTTCCAGTCTTTAAACAAGGTGACCCAAAATGTATTGCTGACTACTGCCCTATAGCTTTCCTACCTGCTCTTAGTAAGCTTCTAGAGAAAATTGTTGCTTTCCAACTCACTAAGTATCTTTATACCCCTGACTTAATATCTCCCACACAACATGGCTTCTGGCAGGGGCATGCTACCTCCACTGCTCTTATCCAGGTCACTTCAGGCATTAGGGTGGCTATGGAACAGAGAAAGCTGACTGGAGTAATCTTTGTTGATCTATCCAAAGCTTCTGACTTGGTGGATTGCAGGCTTCTCTGTACAAAGCTGCATTCTTTTGGACTGTCTGACCATTTGTCTGCCTGGTTTGTCAAGTACTTACACAACAGACAGCAGTTGGTCAAATTTAACAGAACCTTCTCCAAACTAGCACCTGTTGCAGTTGGAGTACCCCAAGGCTCAATCCTTGGTCCCATTCTCTTCTCTTCTCTTTGTTAGTAAATGACCTCCCAAGCATACCAATAGACTGCAGCTCCACCATATATGCAGATGATCTGGTGCTCTTGTTGAGCTCCCATAATATTAGGATCAGGTCCTACCCTGGCAGTGTCCAGTTCTGACGGCTTACCCTTGACTGCTGCCTCTTCCTTTTACGTACCTTGATGTCACCCTTGACCCCCAACTGGACCTCATCTTGCATATTACTAATATATGCAGGGCTATAAATGGGAAGCTTGCTACAGCTTACATAGCCAAACACTTCTTTACCCCCGCTGCTCATCTAGTCCTTGCTAGGGGATGGCTTCCTCCCTCCCTTAACCATGGACTAATTACCTGCACCAGTGCTGCCAAGTCCTTCTTCTTCTCTAAATGGGATGTCATATAAAATAACATTTGTTGTTTCGCCCTCTCAGTTGCCCACCTCACTCATCCATGTGAGCTTTACAGCAAACATGGTTGGCTATCCCCCAAAGCCCATGACTTTGTGTGAGGGTGTTTTGTAAATAAGTTACCCCCAGACTGCCACCTCTCCTGCCCTTGCTGAGAACTTAAAGGTTGCTAACCTTGCCTACTCCCTAAGATCTACTACCCAGTCCCTGCCTGCTGGTCCTAAAACTTGGACTACCATGGATGATCAGGCTTTTATAGCTTGTGCCCCTAGGATTTGTAACTTCCTCCCTATATCTGTCCAGGGCACATCCTCTCACCACTTGTTTAAAAAATACATTTGGAACTACTTGAAGGACTCCTCTGCCTGCACTTGCCAGGGGTGGCTGGCCTCTCCATCAATCAAAGGATTTGTGGTGTTTTGTATTTATCCCCATGGATACATTTGATTCTAGCTGTACTGGTTTTTTTTTAATTCATGTACACTGATTTATGCTCTTTTCCTCAGTTCCTCAGTCAGCGGCCGGCCGTGGTGGTGAGAGGATGGCTGAGCCTGTTGCCGGCTCCATTCTGGGAAGCGATTTGGATGGTCAGGGTGTTACTGCCGGGTGGGGGGGCCACTAGACTACCAGGGAAATGGATCTATTTTGATTTCGAACGGGGGTCAGGATACGTGCTGTGGGGTGGGGGAACCACTAGACTACCAGGGAAATGGATCTGTTTCGATTCTGAATGGGGTCAGAATACATGCTGGGGTGGGGGACCACTAGACTACCAGGAAATTGATCTATTTGTTTTGTTAAACAGGGTCGGGATACATGCTGAGGGGTGGGGGACCACTAGACTACCAGGGAAATGGATTAATCTTTATTTGAAGGGGGGTCAGGATACATGATAGGGGTGGGGGGACCACTAGACTACCAGGGAAATTATTTCTTTTTTATTTGAAACAGGGATTGGGATACATGCTGGGGGGTGGAGGGACCACTAGACTACCAGGGAGTGGAACCCACACACGTGGGAACAGGGACCATGATGGCTGAGAAGGGCTGTCTGGCCCAGTCTGTCTGCCCAAGTCCCTATATACTTAATGGCTGCACTGCACAGCCCAGTGACCCTATAGCTGACATTCCCCCAGCTCCAGCAGGTTTGCATTATGTCTACCCCATACATTGTGTACCCCTACTGTGTTTCACCCACTACTGCAGTGGGGTACCTGTGTTGTTGGGGGAGGCATCCTCCAGGGCATGTATGGCCATGGGCAGTGTGTCTGTTTAGCTATTGATCTATAAATATATATATACAGTATATATATATATATATATTATGGTAGCACAGTAGTGCTACCATAGTTAGGGTTGAGAAGCCATTTCTATGTTAAACCCAAAATTTTGCACCTTAATAACTTTGCAACTGTTTGACGGATTTGCCTGAAATTTGGAATACATGATCAAGAACCATAGGCCTTGGGATCTGTCAAGTTTCATACCAGTCAGATATACGGCTGTGGGTTATTAAGCGTGATCTGGGCAGCATTACACTTTCTGGAATTCTACGGTGGCGCCCACCACAGATTACGCGGATTTTGTGACACGGCCCAAAATCTTCAGGGACCATGTGGTCAGGATCCCCAATGTGTCTTTTGAAGATTTGGTGAAAAAATATTAAACAGTTCAAAAGTTATTCAAAACAATTTCCATTATAAGTCAATGGGAAAAGTTAACAAAAGTTCAACACTTTCGTAAATGCATTTTACTTTCGAAATGGCCTGTTACTTTCACAAATCTGCCATTTTGTTTTCAGTTAGTGATCAGAAAAATGCTTGGCATTTAAATTTGGGACCCTCTAGCAACCTAATTCTTTTTGTATTCACCTAGTCGGACCCTGAGGATGCTAGCCATGTCTTTATTTTGGGGTAAAACACCCCAGAAATATGTTTTTCAAATTTCCTGAAAAAGTACTTTCGCAAAGTACTTTCGTGCTCATGAAAGTGTCGCAAATTTTTGTGAAAGCTTTTGCAAATTGCAACAGTAGTTTTCTAGTCTGTGGGAAAATGACAGCAATTCTTTGGCACTGCGCTGCAAAAGAATGGTTGTGAGTTTTGGGCTGAAATTTGGAGGAAACGCAGCCGACATCTCACAGATGTGCCTTTCAGTGTTGTGTTGAAAAAATATTACACAGCGGCAAAGTTACGGCACTCCAAAGTTGACAATTTTTCCCATAGGATAACATTACGGCTCCCGACGCATTACAGGAATCCTTTGGCACCCTGCTGCAAAATAACGGTTTGGTCTTTTTTCCTGAAGTTTGGAGGGAAGACAGCCAACAGCCCACAGATGTGCCTTTCAGTCGTTTGGTGAAAAAATATTACAGGGAGGCAAAGTTCTGGTGCTCCGAACTGCTCTTTTTTTTCCATAGGATAACATTACGGCGTTCGCCGCGCCTTTCAGGGCCCGTATCTCGGAAACGGTGCGAGATACGGACTTTTTGTCAGAAAATGCTTAGCCCCCTACTGGGGGCTAAGTTTAAAACTAGCCAGGACAGTCATAAATCATATGACTTTTAAATTTTTTTCTACGTCGTACGGTTCCTGAGATATAACCTATTTAGTATTCCAAGTCCTCATTTTGTGCTCCAATACCTATTATTATGCATACATTCTTTATACTCACTGTCTTTCTCTATGCAGGTTTTGGGGAAAACCAGCCTGTGTGCTTACATTACTGTTACCTTTGCCCTTTCCGCTTGCGGTTCCGTACCAGTTTCACTTACCGTTGACGTCTACGCTACCATGTGCGTTATCCTTTGCATTTTCATTTCTGTTATTTTTTGCCATTTGTGTCTACAGTACTGTTTCTCTTTCTGTTTCACTTTGTGTCACCATGCCCACTGACATTTCCGTTTGCAGGCACCATGTTACTATGTGACAACACATCACGTGGCAGATCGTTCCCGTCTATGCCACCATGTGCGTTACCCTTTCTGTTCTCATTCGCACTTGCATTACCATGTGCGCCACTGTTAGTGCTTCTGTTTACATTGCTGTTCCTGTTATTATGCCACAAGACATCACGTGGCGGGAGCGCGGGGCCCTGGCATTGGGGTGTGCATTGGGGTCATCGGTCCTAACTCTCACCCCATGCTCCTATACTTCGCTGTTTTACACATGTGATGGGTGAGTTAGCTGATGACCTCAACGCACACCCCAATGCCGGGTTGGGGTGGGTGGGTGGGTCCAAGGGGGTTTTCAACCCTAACACCGAATTTCCTCACTTTTGTCACTGTGGAACAACCCTAACTAATGCATTAAACTGAGTTTTTGCCTCTAATATATATATATATATACACACACACACACACACGTATACAGGTCCTGCTTGCACAGCTGAATGGGTGTGTTGTACTACTGACTGTGCCTGCCAGCACACAGTTCCTGCTGCTTCCAGCTTGTACTTCCATTCTGACCAACAGGGGGTGCTGTGGGCATGCCTTGGCCTGCAACATCCAGCCTGTACTTCCATTCTGACCAAAAGGGGGAGCTTTTTGCTCCATGTAGTACCACCGGACAAACTGTATGGTAATGTATGCTAAACAGCACTTAATGAGATGCAAATGTACTTGTTTGCCCACGGATTACCTAAGTAGGCTCATTTGCATGGGAGCTTTGAATATAGCTCCCGTTTGCCCCCGGGCTAATCAGTTTGCACCAGGCTAATGTGTTAGCACTGTGCAATCTGGTTAGCCCCGGGCAAACCTCACTTCAGCATAGCACACTAAGCACAGTTCTGCAGTGTGTGGCTTACATTGTTGTTTGCAGTCATACCTCTCAACTGTCCCTGATTTTCAGGGACGTCCCTGGATTTACCTCAAACTTTTACTCTGACCCTCCTACAAATTGTTTCCATGTTTTAATTTCTCAGAAGAAGCCAGAAGGGGAAGGAAGGAAACATATTCAATTCAGTGCTTTAGAGTAACTGGTAATTGCTATTTTTCTTTTAAACTTAGATTGTAGGCTTTTAGTGACACTATACTTTCTTTGTTGTCTTTACTTATAATTGTTCTTGGGCTGTTGAAAATTTAAAACATAGTGGTGGTGTAATTCTGTGCTGTCTTTAATTGTTGCCCCCTCCCTCCCCTTCCCCCAACTCTTAATTATATGCCCTGTTAAATCTGATTGACAGGAGCTAAACACAGGGTATAGTAAGGGGTGTGAAGTAGGAGGGGCATAAGGGGGAAGAAGCCCACCCTCAGCACCACAAGTGTTTTGACTCATTTGTTTATTTATTGGTTTCTTTTTCTTTAAAAAAAAAATTATCTGAGGATCAGTGGCAGGATTTTTAGTACAGTAAATTAATAAAAAGGGAACTAGGAGAGCTTCAGTAGCAGACAAGTAGTGGAATTGCAGTATAATGTGGGGAGTGGTGCAATGCAGTGGCTGTGGGGCAGCCATATTCAGGCAGACCTTCTGGACACTGAGGTGCTGCCCTATCTGCATGCATTTCTCTGGACTGCGGGATGAGGTAGCCAGACTCAGAGCAGAAGTAAACTGGGTCAGGAGTACCATCATCCCTATCCAGGGACCACCCAGTCCAATGCCACTGCCTCAAAGGATGCCGAGAACGAGGAGCACTTGGATGACAGTGGGCTCAGGGAGGGTTAGAGCAGTTAGGCAGAGGCACATCCCAGATCCTATTCCACTCAAGAACTCATATGCCACACTGGCAAATGAGGACAACCAAATAGAGGTACCCAGAGAAGTGGAAGGAAAGGATGTGGAGGTTAGCCAAGGAGGTGACCTCAGCGGGGAAAGCAGTGGACCCCAGAGGAGGAGGAAGCAAATCCTGGTGGGGGACTCCATCATAAGAGGGATCCAGCTAGGAACACAGGATGGGAGGACAGGGAGGTGAGGTGCCTACCAGGTGCCACGGCATGGAGGGATGGAAGGAAGATCCTGGGGATCACTGGGAAGGCAAGATGGGAGGGTGAGCTGGATGTCATTATCCACCTAGGCACTAATGATCTGGCAAATGGGGAGCCAAAGGAGTTCAGGAAGAGTTTAGGAAACTGGGGAAGGGTCTCAAGCAAGTAGCTACTTCTGTCACTTTCTCAGAAGTACTACCTGTGAGAGGCAAGGGAGTGCATAGGAGTGCATGCACCAGGAACTTTAACTCATGGTTGAAGAACTGGTGCTGTGAGGAAGGGTTTGGATTCATTAGCGACTGGGGACCCACCTGGAGGGATGGAGGTTTGTTCAAGCCTGACGGCCTGCATCCATCCTGGAAGGGAATCCAAGCACTCAATGATAAGTTTAAATGCTACATTGACAAGCATTTAAACTAGCAAAGGGGGGTGACAGGCCACTAAGGAGGGTACCTACTTGCTCACCCCCCACAGCTAGCAGTGGAACCAGTGAACCAGAGGAGTGGCTATCTCTGCAAAGCAGTGTGCAAAAGATGGAGATTAGTGCCCAAGAGGTGGATAAGCAGAAAAGGGGCAAAATTCAGCAGATGGGCAGACAGCAAGGAGAACCAGGGATAAATGACAACCAAGGAAGGGGCTGGAGTAGAACAGTGATACAGTCTAGGGAGGTCAAATCATGGAAAGCCATGTGTGAAAATGCCAGGAGCCTTAGCAACAAGATGGAAGATCTGGAGGCTGTCATGGTACAGTCAGACCTGGACATTGTGGCCATCACTGAAACCTGGTGTAATGATAACCACGACTGGGAGATGACCATACCTGGCTACAACATATTCAGAAGAGACAGAGCAGGCAGGAAGGGAGGAGGAGTGGCACTGTATGTGAAAAATGACATAAGGGCCACAGAGATCCAGGAGGAACAAAATGGGGGAGAGATACTGTGGGTTAAGCTGGAAAGGAAAATGGGGACAGCCATCCGCACAGGTGTGGTCTATAGACCACCAGCCCAGGAGGAAGAAACAGATAGGGAGCTGATGCTAGCCATCCAAAGGATGGCAGACAAGGGTGAGGTAGTACTGGTTGGAGACTTCAATATTCCTGGCGTGGACTGGAGCATCCCAGCAGCAGCATCAACTAGGAGCAGATTTATCCTGACTCCTTCAGGGTGCCTTCCTCAAGCAACTAGTCATGGAACCAACTCGGCAGAAGGCAATACTGGACCTTGTGCTCACAAACAGGGACAGTGTGATGGGGGTAACAGTGGGGAGCACCTGGGAAACAGTGACCACCAGTCATTGTGGTTTGAAATCACAGAAAGAGCAGAACCAAACCACACAAAAACACGTATCCTGGATTTTAGGGGGGCAGACTTTGGGAAAATGGGGAGATACTTGAAAGAGGCATTAAGGGGAATGGGACAGGAATCAGGGGTTGAGGAACAGTGGGCAGTATTTAAAATGGGGATTACAAGAACAACAGAATTATGCATTAAGCAGGTTAGCAAGAGGAGACCATTATGGTTTTCCAAAGAGGTAGCAAAGAAAGTGAAAGCCAAAAAAATTGCATTCAGACAATACAAAAAGACACAGGCAGAAGGGGATAGGGAGAAGTACCAGGAGAAGCAAAGAGAGGCAGGGAGGTCAGTAAGGGAAGCCAAAGCTCAGACAGAAGAACACATTGCAAAATCAGTGGGTAGAGGGGACAAAACCTTTTACAGGTACATAAGTGAAAAAGAAAGACAAAGGAGGGATAGTGAGACTGAAGGGGAGGATGGGGCGCGTGGAGGATGACAACAGTAAAGCTGACATATTGAACAGGTATTTCTGCTCAGTCTTTACTGAGGAAGAGGAGGGTAATGGGTCTGAAGGGAGTACAAGGGTGAGAATGGTGCAGAAATGGACACAAGTCCCTTTACACGAGAAAGGGTCCTGAAGGAACTGGAAGTAATAAGAGTTGATAAAGCAATGGGGACAGATGGGTGCACCCCAGGGTCCTTAAAGAACTAAGAGAGGTGGTGGCTGAACCTCTGGCTATCCTGTTTAGCTGATCACTGGAAACAGGAGGTACCCAAAGACTGGAGGACAGCAGATGTAGTCCCTTATACAAAAGTGGGAACAAAGAGGAAGCAGAGAACTACAGACCAGTCAGCCTCACCTCGGTGTGGGGAAGATCATGGAAGCATTACTGAAGGAGAGATTGGTGGAACATCTGGTTGTCAATGGACTACAGGACCCAAGGCAGCATGGTTTCACCAGGGGGAGGTCATGTCAGACCAACCTCGTTGAATTTTTTGACTGGGTGACTAGGGAGGTGGATCAGGGAGGGCAGTGGACATGGCCTATCTGGACTTCAGCAAGGCCTTTGACACTGTGCCACATAGAAGACTATTACACAAACTGAGGAATATGGGTGTGGGCAGGACAGTAGTGTGGTGGGTAGGTAACTGGCTGGGTGGCAGGACACAGAGGGTGGTGGTAAATGGCTGTCACTCCACAGAGGGAAGAGTGACCAGTGGGGTACCACAGGGATCAGTGCTGGGACGGTCCTATTCAACATCTTCATCAGTGACATTCTGAGGACCTAGAAGGCAGAATTTCACTGTTCGCTGATGACACAAAGCTCTGTAACAGAGTAGACACACCAGAGGGTGTAGACAGAATGAGAAGGACCTGCAGAAACTTGAAGAATGGTCAGGGTTTGGCAGTTGAAATTCAATGCAAAGAAGTGCAAGATAATGCATAAGGGGCACAAAACCCTGGCACAATATATCAGTTGGGGGTGAGGATATAGCGTGCACAAGCAGGAAAGGGATCTTGGGGTTGTCATCTCTGATGACCTCAAAGGTAGGAAACAGTGTGACAAGGCAGCAGGTAAAGCAAATAGGATGCTGGGATGTATAGGCAGGGCATCACCAGCAGGAAAAGGAGAGTCATAATTCCGCTATACAAGACACTAGTGAGGCCCCACCTGGAGTACAGTGTACAGTTCTGGAGACCATACCCACGTAAGGACATAGACAGGGTAGAGAAGGTTCAGAGAGGGCAACAAAGATGGTGCATGGATTGCATCACAAGTCCTATGAAGACAGGTTGAAGGAACTGAACATGTACTCCCTGGAGGAGAGGAGGGAGAGGGGATATGATAGAGACATACAAGTATCTTACAGGAGGAACAGGGTGCAGGAAAACACTATTTTAAGCGAAAAAGATGTTCCAGGACTAGGGGCATGGGATGAAGTTGGAGGAGGACGATTCAGAGGAAACATGAGAAAGAATTTCTTCACAGAACGGGTGGTGGACAAGTGGAACACCCTGCCAGAGGAAGTGGTGGGGGCTGAAACAATCACGGGATTTAAGAATGCATGAGATAGACATAAAGGAATTCTGGAGGTCAGGGGCAAGGGGCAACAGACTTCTAGGAAAACAAACTGAATTTACAAGCTCAAATGGGCAGACTGGGTGGGCCATAGGCCCTTATCTGCCGACACTGTCTATGTATCTATGTATCTATGACCAAACAGTGGGGGTTGTAGGCATAACATAATGTCAGACATTAATGTTACAGATGTGTTCTTCCTTAAACAATGCATTTTACACTACACCACTTATTCTACTAGCTTCCTGAGTGGATATCACCAATTTTTAAGGTGTGTCCCTGATTTTAAACCTTTGTCCCTGATTGTTTTAAGCCTTGTCCCTGATTTATGAGGCAGGAGGTTGAGAGGTGTGCTTGCAGTAAATAAGGTAAATTAAATTGAATTATCACCCCATATTCTTTTACCAAGGTTTATTTCAAGATACAACCATGGGAGTTGAAATTGTGAAGGTTGTTTAATATATTTAAATATAGAAACGAACTAGTCTGACAGAAATTTAATTTTACCTTTAAATATTTCTGGATCTAACCATAAATCTTTTAGTTGATCTGATTATCTGCTGAAAAAATTAGTTCTTGTATCAATGCTTCATTATCATCTGGAAAATGTAACCACTGGTAAAGATAGTGATAAAACATGGGCAGGCACATAATTTTAAGGGTCTGGACACTCTAATCCCCCAAGTTTCCTGGGCACTACCAGAGTTTTCCAGGCTATTTGGGGTTTTCCCCCTCTCCATAGAAACTTAATGAATATTCCTTTTAAATCTTTAAATCAATTCTCTGATGGAGCACCCCAAATGTTTTGTATTAAAGTGTAGCATAGCCATCATCTTAAGAGTGTCTGTTCTTCCCTAGAGAGATAGGGATATATTTCTCTAGTTTTCTAGAATATAAAATATTTTGCCTTTGGCTTTATTGTAATTCACTTTTATATTTATTGATTGCTCTGTGGTTAATTGAAGGCCAAAATACTGTATATGGTTTTGAATTTTGAAATCTTTGCCAAACTTATCTGGGAGAGTGTGGTTCTTATTATCTACTTTCATAATAATGGATTTGCTTTTGTTTATACTGTACCCTGAAAGTTCAGAGTATAATTTTATGATTTCTAAAAAGACAGTTAATGAAGTGTCAATATTTTTATTAACAAAAGCATGTCATCCACGAACACACTTCGTTTCAGGTGTTCATTAGGTAAGTCAATACATTGCATTTGAGTGCCCTTAGTGGCTCAAGAGTTAAAATAAAAAGTGTTGGGGAAAGGGGACAACCTTGTCTTACCCCATTATGCATTTCAAGTGTTTCAGTTACCATATAATTAATCTGGAATTTTATTTTCACATTTTTATAGAGGAGTTTGATTACTGATATTAATTCAGATGGAATTCCCCATAATTCTAATACTGTTACTATAAAATTCCTATTTATAAAATTGAATGCTTTGGTTGCATCAAAAGCAATTGCATAGTAAACATCATATTTGTAATTTTTATTAGTATTTATTAAATTTACAGTGGCCTGAAGTTTGGTATTAGCGTGTGCTATTGTTCTTCCCTTCATAAATCTGAATTGGTTAGGATGAATATATTTGTGGAGATGATTTTGGATCTTATTATTTATTAATTCATCTGTAAGTTTATAGTCAGAGTTGAAAATGGCAATTGGTCTATAGGTATCCGATTGATTGACTGGTTTATCTGGTTTGGGGATTAATATTATTTTGGCTAGTTGCATAGATTCTGGAATTTTTTTTTCTATTGTATGTTTACACTCCCAGAGCCTGGCAGGTGGCTATGGTCCCCCTCAGAGGGACTCATCCTCTGGCCCATGCGTATCCGCTCACACCAACCCCTGTATATTCCCCATGGTGGGGCCAGGGAGGAGAGCCGGCTATCTCCCCATAGAGCATAATCCAGAAGCTGGAGGTGGTCTTGAGATGTGATGGGCCATCATGGAGCCTGCCAGCGCCCTTTCCACGTTTTCTCCCATCCTTCATCCCCACCAATGTAAGGACATCGGTACACGCCTCCTGACCCATACAGCCTTTCGGCCACTGCCTGAGGGCAGTCAATGAGCAGGATGACAAAGCCTCCCTCCCCTGAGAGAGGAAAGCAGTCCTCCGATGCTCAACCCTCTCTTGCCCCTGCCGACCCCTGGTGGTCCGGACTTCTGAAACCCAGGTTGCCAGTGTGGCGTGAGGTGTAGCGACCAGCGCCTCAACCTCCAGCGCTACCAGGCCAGCAAGATTCTGGAATTTCTTGAGTATTTGTTGTGACCAGTTCTGTTATGATTTGTTCTATCCAGGGGGTAAATTCAGTTGAAAATGTTTGAAAGAATTCATTTGTCAGCCATTTGGTTTCTGGGAAGTGATTTTATAGCTTCTTTAATTTCTGTTTGTGATATGGGATCAAATTTAAAGGAAAATTTAGCCAATTAAGCATTTTCAATAAATTCATTTGATTTTACCGGATTCAGCATAAACTTGTTGTTATAAATTTTTTTCTAGTGATCAGTTATTTGATCATCAGAACTGACTGTGTTATTCTGGGAAGTCATTATTCCTGTTATTTTTTTCTTGGCACAGTAGAGTAGCAACAACTTTCCCAGACTTATCTTAATGGAAATATTTAGTTTTTTTAATAGCCTGGGACAGTTTCAGAAGATCCTAGTATATAAGATCTTGTTTTTTTTTTTTCATTTGTATATATCCCATCCTTCTTTCCATTATAATCCTCCAGAACTAGTTTATCTAGTTGTCTTAATCTTGTATCTGTTTGTAATGCATTGTCTTTTTAAAATGTGTTTATCTGATAGATAATTATTACACCTCTTATAGTCACTTTGAAAGTATCCCAAAGTTTGATTACAGGCATTTGTCCATTATAATTATAGAACCAAAATTCCTGAATAACATTCTGTACTGTTTTACAAAAGTGTGAGTCTATTAGTAAATCATTATTACATTTCCATTGGTTTGTATATTTCCTATCCCTATCTTGGAGAATGATTTCTAGGGAGATCAAAGCATGGTCTGACAGACATATCGAATTGATTTCTGTATCGACTATTTTATTTATAAGGTTTTTAGTAGTTAGAATATAATAAATTCTTGTAAAAATGTTTGTTTTTAAATCATGGTGGATATAGGTTTTGTCTTTAGGATTTTGTATTCTCCAGGGATCATCTAATGTGTCTGCTTACATAAAGTTTATTCATTTTTTAGCTTTTCACATATTACTGTTATTAGGTTGAAATAATTTATCCAGAAAGGGGTATGTCATGGCATTAAAGTCTCCTGCCAATATTATGTTATCTGCTTGCAATTTTTGGAAGCCTTCTGCAATTTTAGCCAGGAAGGGTGTATAATGCGTAAATGCCGCATATACTGATCTAAATACTGTAGTATAGCTTTTAATTTTTACTCTAACCATTAGTATTCTACCATCTGAATCTTTGAATTGGTAAATCATTTTTTATATCTATTCCTTTTTTTAAAAGATTAATACAACTCCCCTACCTTTTTTTGTGTGCCTGTACTAAAAAAAAGGTGATGAATCCATTTTGTCTTTAATTTTACTACTTTTTTTTCTTCCAAACAAGTCTCTTGGAGACAGATACAGTAATATTGGCTTTTTTTTTTTTTACCTTGTCTGGCACCTCCGGTCTACATTTCATGTTCTAGCATCCGTACTTTCTCTGGCCACCATCTGGTTCTACCTCAGTCCCCAATGAAGCCCCCAATGCCCAATTACCCCCATGGCTTGCCCCCATGGCGGGGTGGCAGAGAGCCCCCCCTCACTCCCCACTGAACCAAGATCCAGTACTCAGCAGTGGTGCCCCCCAAGGCCAGGCATCCCCAAGACGGCCATCAAGCCACCGTGACCGAGCACCATGTTTTCCCTGTTTTTATTGGCCAGCATGACAGGGGCATGCAAGGATACCAAGGGGGAGAGCGCATGCATCCGCACGTGCTCTCTCTGACATCATACCCCAATGTCACCCCTTGCAGTGCAATGCCAGTTCACTGCCCCCAGCCTCTGCCAGAGGTCGCAAGCGAGTTGACAACTGGTGTCCCCTCTCCCTGGAGAGGGAGAGGGAGAGCAGTCCCATGGATGCTCAATCCCTTTCCGCCCCTGCTGACCCCGGGGACCTGAGCCCATTCCTGAACCCAGGTTACCAGTGTGGAGCGAGGTGTGGCATCCAGTGCCTCAACCTTCAGTGCCACTGGGCCGGCGGCTTTTGTTTTTTTAGATGTGCTAAATGCTAAAATCATAGTCCTTTTTATTGGGGTGTTAATTCCATTAACATTTAATGATATGATTTTTATTTTATTATACTTGACCATTTTTATCATTTAAGTTACCTATATAAGAAGCCCAGTGCCTAGGAGATTTGTGTTTCACCTGCAAAGAGAACACACATTTAAAGTACATAGCAATTAACTGAGATACATGTACCATTGTATTATCAAACAGTGTGTAAACCTGTAAGAAAAAAAATCATTGTGGAATGTCCAAAAACAACATTTATAGTATAACTCTTATGTACGTTTTTTTCTAATCAGGATGACCTGCCTTAACTTATACCTTTCCCTTACAATTTACATTCATCTTGATGTTACCAAAATGTTTTTTTGCTCCCCTCATCCCTTCCCCATCTTAAAACTGAATTTAATGTTCTGAGATACCAGAAACACATTTAGTCTTCTACTGGTCTTGTGACATGAATCCCTCACACAAACATAGGTATAAGTACAAGACATTTTTACACGTAGCAGAGCAGCCCTCATTTTTTTGTAGGCCATTGCTGAGTGCCCCCCCCCCCAAACAGAATTTAGTAAACTACATTATTTATATAAATCTATGGAAATACATTAGGAACTTTGTTTTTTAAATCTTTCACTGCCTCTTGTAGTGTATCATAGATAAATCATACATCATTTATTTTACCTCTTAAGTTTGGCAGGAAAAGTCATGGTTGCTTTAATGCTTAATGCCTTGTGCCCACAGCTTGGTTTTCAGTCAGTCATATTTTTTCCTTAGTTGAACAATTTCGGGGGGGGGGGGTAATCATTAAAAACAGATATTGAGACACCCATGACATTGATTTTCTTACATACCACAGCCATTAAAGTGTCATGGCCTTGTGATTTTAGAAATCTCATTACTATTGGCCTTGGTGGCTCCGAGTCATTGGGTTTGCTTCTCAGTGATCTATGAATTCTATCAATTTCAAAGTCATTTTTTATGGGTTCAATGTCTAAATAAGCTGCTGCAACTTGCTTGAAGAACTGAGTGAGGCTTTTGAGATTGTTCCATGATTCCAGAACCCCTAATATTCTAATATTTTTCCTTCATGTGCACATTTCAAAGTCTGTTAACTTTGTTTTAAAATCCATGTTGGAAAGTTCCAAGACAGCCAGTTTTTTTTATGGACTGGAGTAGTTTCCTCTTGTAGTGAATGGAGAGTGGATTTAACTTGGCTTATGTAGCTTCTTAAATCAATATTTTCTTTATTAAATTCTGAGTTAGAGTGAAATAGGTGTCTAGCTTCTCTTGCACATTTAACATTTTTTCCATTTTTTCTGAGATGGTGGACATTTGTGAGAAGAGGATTTTGGTCCATGCTGGGGGTTCGACACTATCAGATTCATCTGAATCCTCGTTATCAATTTCCTCACCTGATGAACTTTCTGCTACATCTGGATTTTGTACAGTAGAACTTCCAGTCACAGAAAAATGTGATAAACCATTTTGAGATCCTAGGCCTTCATTTTCTGTGTTTAGCACCGTCTGTCTTGTTGGGTTCCTTGAAACATTAACCTTTGCTTTATCACACTCATCTATGTTTTGAGTTGGGGTTTTAGTACCATCTTTTTCAGCATCAGTAGGGTAAGCTTTATCAGTTTGGTTACTGACATTATTTTGACTGTCCACATTTAGATTAGATTTGTTTGTAATCGAACTTCAGTTTACCCTTCTAGAACAAGCATTCTTATCGGCTTTGTTTGCTGCTGTGTGTATGGGCCTCCTGTCTTCATTGCCAGTATGACTTTCACTTCCAGCAGTTATGAAGAATGTTGTGGTCCATTGAGTCTTCAACGCTGTTGGATACTGCATAGCCAGCAGTCTGGCAGTTCCTTGCATTAGTGCATGGGTCAGTCATCTGGGGCATTCCAGTGCCCTGTATTGGATTGATGCTGACCCCCTGCAGAGGCAGCGTTGGACTGACTTGGCTTAGTAAGTCTATTGGCTTCTTTGATTTATCCATACTCTGGAACATCAGGAACAGAGTGGAAACCCTCCCCCTGCTTTAAAATGTGCATTTCCCCTTAAGTGGACAATCAATCAACAATCGATGTGATACCTTAGGGTCTACCTTACTGAAAATCAGATACATGCAGATATTGCAAATTTTGAACCCCTAACCCAAAACATAACTGAGGACCTCACATGATGGTCACAGATACCTTTGAGTTTCCTAGCTCGAATAGAAACTATTAAAACATATTCCCCCGGATTTTGTTCTATCTGCAGACACTCCCATTATTTCCAACACAGGCTTATTTTCAAGCTTGGAATAGGTTGATCTCTTGCTTTATATGGCAGGGGTAACCTCCCAGGATTCAGTACTCTCTATTACAGTTATCAAAAGACAGAGGTGGGTTAAATTTGCCAAATCTCATGAATTATGCCCGGGCTTCTAAATTAAAGATCTTACTCTCCTGGATGAACCCCAATTATATTATGCCCTGGAAGCAGTTTGAGATGACTTGGAATGGCATAGCTATCTCTTTGGACATCCTCCTGGTTGCATACCTCTCTCTAGATTCCCACAATATACTGCAGAGGTGTTTAAGCAGTGGCTGACTATACTCAATAAAAGATTATTGCCCATGGAGGCACTTTTTCTGAGATTCCTTGTGGTGAACAGTGCCTTTCCGCCCAATTCTTTGGATAGATCCTTAACCCGGTGCTATAACTATAATATCAAACATATTTTTCCATTTTTATGCCCATAGGGCCTTTATACATTTGTCCAGGTCCAGGCTCAGTATAAAATAGCCCAGGGCTTCTTTAATAAGTATTTGCAGCTAACATCTTATTTGCGGCCAATGAAGGAAGCACTGGCAGCAGTGACTGAAAACCCCCCACTAATAATAAAATTACTTCTATCACAGAGACAAGGTACCACTGTAGACCACGTTATCAGTCTGGCCTACCTTGCTTTGGGAGAGAAACCAGAAGACTCTACTGAGTCGATTAGAGCCCGTTGTTCCTTGAAATTGGGGACTGAACTACTGGTTACTAACTGGAAGATGGCCTTCCTACTTATGCTTAAGGCCTCGGGATCCCCATATTGGAAATAGTTTGCATGGAAATTACGATATAGATTTTTCCACACTCCTGCTGTGGTAGCTAGTTTTACAGGCAATCCGGAAGGAAAGTGCTGGAAGGGATGTGGAGCAGTACATGCAGACCAGACTCATATTTTGGAATTGCAGCATGCTGGGTCCTTATTGGGAGGAGGGAGTGCAGGAGCTGGTGGCAATATATGAAAACTCAGGTCTTTTTACCTCTGGGTATATACTGACAGCTACTACCCCATTTGGTCTAAAAGTAGAGAAGAATGTATACCTGCAAACTACATTGCTAATATTGGCAGCAAAAAAGGTACTAACCAGACTATGGGTCATGAATAGGCTGCCAACTAAGGGAGAGTGGCTAAACTTGACAAGAGAGATATATAGGATGGAGAGGATGGCAGCCAGAGTATGGGATAGAGTGGAGGTATTTGATACATAATCCATTATTTCCATTTTGTATCAGTTAAGCACTTATTCAGACTTTGTTCCCTGAAGCTAATCAAATCATTACTGGAGAAATGTTAAAACAAGACTTGTCTAGTTCATACGATTTATTAATCCTGATGCTAGGTGAGAGTTTTTCTTTTTTTTTTTAAAGTCCAATATATAATTATATAAACTGAATGAATATATCTATGTAAAATGTCTTGTATAATGTATAAATGTCCTCATGCCTAATTAAAATGCTATTATAAAAAAAAGGAACAGAGTGGAAACAGATATTTGTTTTGAATCCGGAGAGGTCGGGTCAGTCACAGAATTGCTTTTATTTTTTTGCGGGTTTACTCAATTTTTCCTGGTAGCTATAGAGTGCACTTTAATTGTTTTCGATCTGCCATCTTTCATCACTTGTTTGGCATCCAGATTCATTGCTAAAAGTCCAAACATCCATAGAGACTTCAGTTTTTTTCTTTTTGATATCAGCAGCCATTTCAATTCCAAGTTTGTTCATATCTTAAAACATATTAAATGGTTAAGAATTGAAAGAATTTGAGGGGCTCTGTTCAGCAGCATTTTGCTTGCATGGATGCCATGAACTGACTCCGTGATGCTTCCTCTCCTCCCCTTGTGGGCGGAGCTCTCCAACATCAGTCTGTAATCTTGTTCCTGCAGTTTTATCTTGTGATTCTTCTGTCTGTATTACCCTATTGTAACCTCCCAGGTCATACCTGAAAATAAGCATTTAATTGTCCAGTGTGCTACCCTAGTCAATAAAAATGAAATAAATAAGCGTTCGAGGCCCGAACGACCCTAGGGTTTGATTCCCCACCCCATCACTCCACAGGAGACCCTGCTTGCCCTTTCCTTACTCAATCCTTCTAAATCTAATCTAGATGACTTGGATCCTAAACTTCTCCATCTGTCAGCTCCTGCCATTGCCTCACCCCCTTACTCACCTCCTAAATCTCTCCTTCACCCTTTGCACTATCCCTCAGTCTTAGAAGACTGCCAAGGTTCTCCCCTTCCACAGAGCGGGTGATCCATCCATTCCTGGCAATGTCTGTCCTATCTTCCGCCTACCTTTCTCTTAAAAAAACTACAGGAGAAACTAGTCTATTCACAGCTTGCAGACTTCACCATTCTTCCAACTTCCTCTGTCAATCTGGCTTTAGGAAAAATAATTTCACCATTTCCTCCCTACTTAGGGTCATTTAGGTGCACATCACAATGGCCATTTTTGATTCGGTGTCCCACTCACTCCTTCTGGATGAGCTGAGTTCAGCTGGATTCTTATCACCCACTGTCTGCTGGTTCTGTTCCTACCTCTTGCACTGTCAACAGTCAGTACAGGTAGAGGGTACCATCTCCCCACCTCCCGCTATCCAGACTGGGGTCCCACTGGGCTCCATTCTGAGTCAGTCCTTTTCTCCATCTTCCTTAACTATTTACCCTCTGCTTGTGACAACTTATATATTCACAGGTATATATATGCCGCAGTTCTCTACACCTCTTGTCCCTCAAATGCATCTCTGAAAGCCTTGCTCCAGCAAGACTTTCACAGTGTTTGCACTGGTTTCAGTCCGACCAACTTCAGATCAGCACACACAAAAAAATAATTGTGTCTGTGACCTTTGATACCAGCCTGAAGCTGGCCTGGCTCATGATCTTCCCCCCAACACTGGATGGCACACCCCTTAAAGCAGTCCCAATTTTCTAGTACCTTGGTATGTGGTTAGATGGCAGGCTTGATTTCTCTGCCAACACTGATGCCATCCATTCTTACCCCAGATGTCCTTTAGCATCAGTAACTATAGTAGTTAGCTGGCTAGGTGCAACTGCCCCGGAGGTATGCCTTTAAGATAATTAGCATAACAAGCTTGGGCATCAGCCAATCAGAAAAAAGTAGGGGAGTGTGCTGAGAGGGAGCAGCCTGAAGGGCTTCAGAATTGTTTCTCCACTGACTGAGCAACATTGCCCCAGAGGGGGGTGTCAACTTTCCTTGTTGACAGCTTCTTGTCCACTTATCTTGGTAAAGTTTTCCTCACAAACTTAAATTTTTAGTGTGCCAAGTGTAATTTTACTATTTTTTTTGGCGATTGTTTCTTTTTTGCACATCTGCATTTTTACTGCAGCTGTGTTTATTTATAGATATTTTTAACCTGCTTATTTTACATATATTTTTATCACAAATGCTTATTTTCGATAGTTCTTCACTTTTTTGTTGCAATTCGTGAAGGAACCATCAAATTTTTGCATTTTCCCTTATTTTTTACCTCAGAACTCGTGGGTCCCTACCGCGAGGTAATGGTTTGATTTTCAGACTTTGACAGTTATTGCTGGGTTCTCTGTGGATTGGCTTGTCAGAGATTCCCAGAACTAAAAAGAAATCTGGACCTACAGGATTATTAAAAAAAAAAAAAAAAAGAGAGAGTATCAACTGTCACAGGACTGCCTTAACAGTTCAGCAACCTGTGCCTCAGTTGTTTTTGGTCCCGATCTACTGGTTTTCTTTGCACAAATTTAGTGAGAAACAGAGCAAAGAGACCTAAAATATGTATATGGTTGAGGAAAAATCAAAGGCTACCAATGAGGGGCCATATAAATTTAATAATACAAATTCAAACAGGAGTGCTGATGAAGCCTCCAAGTCCCAGCCAAATAAATAAAGCTTCCAAAGGAGCTGATGAAGTTCCTCACAAATTAAAAAATATATATATATATATATATATATATATATATACACACACACACACACACACACACATATATACTGTACATATAATAAGGGCGCTGATGAAGTGGCTGAAAAGGTTGCCTGTAAAGACAAAAAATGCTCCTGTTCCTCCTGGGAAAGCCAATTGTGAGACAACAGGTAGCTTAAAACATAAAGAAAAACAAAGCATATACAGCCACTGTCTGTGCACGTCCCTACTGTGCAAGACTTTGCAAAAGCATGGCATGCCCTTCAGACCTTACAAAAGATGGAGTCTATGTTTACTGGGGCTAGGATGCACTCTTAAACAGTTCTCTCTTCCAGAGACTGTGAGGGTGATATAGATGATTATGAACAATTTTATGATGCCCCTGACATGAATTTGGAGGGCCTAGAACCTTACGTGTTCACTGACCCTCTTTTTGGAGCTTCCTCTGCTAACCAGGAGGATCCCCCCCCTCCATGCTTATGTTTATCCAAAACATGCTAGACATCCTGGACCTCCCAACTCAGGAGTCCATCCAGGATGAGGATAAAGATTATAGGGAGATAAAAGGTCTCCCACCTCCTAAAAGACTGGTCATGCCCATCTATAATGAAAATACACAAATAAAAATACAATGAAACTGCTTCAAACCCCCACTTCTGTGGCAGGGGTTGACAAGCGAGCTGGAAACAAAAATATATATATATCAGTGGTCTAAAAACAATGTTGAGTGCCTGTCTGTACATCCCATATAGTGCAGCAGGCAGCTTGCGAATAAGCTTGGGTCTTCTTGTCCTCCTTACCCCTGGCCAAGGACTCAAGAAAAACAGATTTCATAGCAAAGAAAATGTACACCACAGCTGCTTGTCAAACTTTTTTCCTCCATGGCTTTCATGGCCAAATATCAGAAAGCACTATGGAATTCTGTCCTGGCCATTACTCGTAAGGGACTGGATACAATGGTACAGGAGCTGGTAGATATGGCAAAAACTAATCTGGAACCTATGTAGTACCAATTCCACATGGCAGAAACAAAGATGCTGCCTCCAGAGCTATGGCCCATGCCATCTCTCTGAAGCACTTTGCCTGGCTTAGAACTACCAGTCTAATCCCAGACACCCAGTCTAAGACTTTTCCCTGTGATCAAATCATATTGTTCAATTCCATAACAACTGACTGCAACAAGGCCTCTTGGCTAAACCTAAGCCTCCTGCCCTGCGGAAATTTCACCCAAGGGTAGTAGGGGCAGAAGTTATTTTCCCAGGCCTTACATTCCCTACCTCAGTACAGGGGTGCTTTCAGAGGGAGGGGCCAAAGAAGGACCACCTCTACCCAGCCAGAAGCTTCACAGTCTAAGCCCTGATGTGAGTGTATACAGACCTCAAGTGTTCCAAGGTGTCAAAGCCTCTAACCCCAACACAGGTGTTACTGTTGGAGTAAAAAACCTTCTAACTCTCTGAGTGGTGGAGAGGGTCTTGGCCTACGAAAAGGGGTACTTTCTGACACAAAAGAAAACTAGGGAGTGGTGACCTACCTTGCTGTTAAAACTCAAATTCAAAATAGTCACTCTGTTACTAGTCATACAGTCCTTACAGCAGAGAGACTGGCTAGCCTCCCTGGACCTAAAGGACTCCTTTTTTCCATATACCCATAAGGAGGTCTCACAGGAAGTTTCTCAGGTTTAAACTCCCTTTGGACCACTACCAGTTCGCTGCTGCCTTTTGGCCTATCCTCGGCCCCAGGAGTCTTTACAAAGTGCCTGGCAGTGGTAGCAGCACACCTCAGGAAACCGGGTGTCTCTATCTACCCCTTTTTTGACGATTGTCTCATAGTGCCAAAGTCTCCTTGTCAGGTCAAGAAGCCTTTTCCCTTACAGGGATCACTCTTGAGTCCCTGGTAAATCTAAATAAAGTCTCACCCAGAACCCACCCAGCTACTCACCTTCACTGGAGCTCAGCTGGACACCCAGAAAGGTTATGCCTTCCTTCAACAGGTGAGAATTCAAACTTTCCCTCACTCAGTGGCAGATTCTTTTATTTAGGGACAGCCAAGACCAGCCAGACATTTCCTCAGGCTACTGGGACTCATGGCTTCAATGCCTGTAGTGGTCCCAGGAGTCAGGTACAGGATGCGAAACCTGCAAGCCTATTTTAGAGCTTGCTGGTCTCAAGGAAACGGCAATTTTTTTAAAGCTGATACTGGTGACAGAGCAGTTCCTTCAGTCTGCTTTGGTGGAATAACCCTGCAAATTTGGCAGTAGGGATCCCCTTCCAAGCTCAGCTTCCCACAGAGGCGTTCACTACAGATGCCTCCCTCCTAGGCGGGGGAGCTCATCTGGACTCTCCAAGAGTCACAGTTACATATAAACCTTTTGGAGCTCAGAGCAATCTTTCTAGCTCTCAAAGCATATGCTCCTGTCATAAAAGAGCAGACTACAAATTCAAACAGACACACCACTGCAATGTTTTACATAACCAAGCAGGGTGGTACCAGATCAGGGAATACTCTGTTCTGGGGCTCTGAAAATCTGGTCTCTCACCTTCTCCCTGGGAGTCAACCTTTCAGCTATTCACCTCCCAGGCAAGCACAATGTCCTGGCAGATGCTCTAAGTTGCATCAGTCAAGGTCAGAGCGAATGGACTCTGAACAAGCAAGTACTAGCCACAGTGTTCAGGTGGTGGGGCACTCCAAAAGTGGATCTGTTCACCTCTCCCCTCAATTTTCTGCTACATCAGTACTGTTGTAGGGCCCCAGTCCCAGGAAAATTTCCCTGGATGCTCTGATCCTGGACTGGTCAGGGAGGTACCTATATGCAATCCCTCCCTTCCCCCTGATAGTCAGGGTATTGCTGAAGCTCAGACAACAGCCTGCATCAATGATTCTGGTGGCTCTGGACTGGCCCAGGCAAGCCTGGTACCCTCTCCTTCTCTCACTGTCCTGCAGCAGGCCTGTTCGCCTGCCACCAATGCATTCTCTGCTGACCATTACCTAGACAGGAGTGCATTATCCAGACATACAATCTCTTCACCTCCTTATGACCTGGAACATGGCCAAATGGGAAGGGGTTTTCCCTCTGGTGCAAGAGCAAAAAGGTCAGTCCTCTTACAGGTTCAGACTCCCAACTGTTGGATTACCTGGTACATCTGCAGGCGCCAAGCTTGAAACTCTCTCCTCTCAAGCTACACCTGGCTGCAATTTCGACCTATCTTTCGGTGGGGAAGAAAAAGTCATTTTTTCCCCACACCATATTCAAACAGTTTTTCAAAGGCCTCTTGCACCTCCAGCCTCCAGTCAGGCAGCCAGTCCTCATCGGAGCCTGAATCTTTGCATTACAAGGCTCATGGAACCAACCTTTGAGCCTATGGCCACTGCCCATCTCAAGTTCATAACCAGGAAATCTGTCTTCCTGGTGACCATTACCTCTTCCAGGAGGATTGCAGAGCTACAGGCCCTGTGCACTGAGCCTAATTACATCATCCCTCACAGAGACAAAATTGAGCTTGGGACAAATAGGAAGTTCCTGCCTAAGGTGGTCCCTGAATTTCACCTTAACCAGTCTATTACTCTCTCTTCTTTACCAAGAAATCCACTCCAGGTGAGCAGAAGTTCCTCACTCTGGATGTCAAAAGAGCTCTCTTTTACTATCTAGAGCATACTAAGACAGGTCAATGGCTGTTCCACTCAGTTGTTCCTCACTTATGGGGATGTAGGCAGAGGAAAACCAGCTACCAAGAGGACTATTTCCCACTGATTAGTCTCTTGTATTGGAGTTTGCTACAAAAATGCTAGTCATCAACCTCCCGTGGAGCTCAGGGCCCACTCCAGCAGGGGCACTGCAGTCTCTGTGGCAACAGCCAGAGACATACCCCTCTGGGATGTCTGCAAAGCAGCTACCTGGAAATCTGTACAGAGTCATTAAGCACCACAGCTTAGACATGCAGTCCAGATCTGATGCCAAAAATTGGAAGGGCGGGTCTGCAGATCCTCTTTCCTAAGTAGGTTCTCTGTCCCATAGGTGCCGGAGTCTGTCCACCTCCCACTTGGTACTGCTCAGTAGTCTGTTATAGTTACTGACGCTAAAGGACTCCTGGGGTAAGAAGAAAAAATTACTCACCGTAGTAATCTTCTTTATTCCTAGGGGTTCTTTAGCATCAGTAAGCTCCCACTCTTCCTCCCCAGTTCACCAGTTAGGAGAAGGGCTCTGTTCTGTGTTTTATCATCAAAAATTGGTCTTTTATTAAAGAGTTTTCGAGCTCAAGTTGTTAATATCTGTTCTAGTTTTGGACATTTGCATGTCTTTTGAATCCTGTTGATTCACTTTTGGGGGCATATGCCCATTATCTTCAAAAAAAAAAATTCTGAAGCCCTTCAGGCTGCTCCCTCTCAGTACACTCCCCTCCTTTTTTGTGACTGGCTGATGCCCAAGCTCATTGTGTTAATTATCTTAAAGGCATACCCCCAGGGCAGTTGCACATAGCCAGCTAACTGCTGTAGTTACTGATGCTAAAGGATCCCTTGGAAGAAAGAAGATTACTACAGCGAGTAATTGTTTTCTTCCAAACTCAGTGCCCTGTACTGCAGTGAGCACTGCCTTTCTCCCCAGGTCTGCCAGGAGCTGATCACTAAACTGGTTCTCCTGGTTTTCAGCTATGTGGATGTGGTTTATGGTATTGCCCCCTCAACCTCCTTTGCCAGACTAGACACCCTCTACAATGTCTTCTGATACTTTGCTACCAACTCACCCTATCGTATTCACCATAGAAACTGTCAGCAGATGAGGACTGCTAGGCCCATCCAGTCTGCCCCTAAGCCCCGTATTTGATTACGGCTACTGACCCTCCCTCTGCTTTACCTCTGTGGTTCCCCTATGCCTGTTCCATGCATGTTTAAAGCCAACCACAGTGCTTGCTCCAACCACCTCTTGTGGCAGACCATTCCATGTGTCCACCACCCTCACTGTGAAGAAAAACTTCTTCACGTTCCCTCTTAACCTGACACCTTCCAATTTCATGTCATACCCTCTTGTTCTTGTACTCCTCCTGTATTGGAAGATGTCTCCCCCTGCACCTTGTTTATACCCTTGAGGTACTTGAATGTTTCTATCATGTCCTTTCTCTCTCTCTCTCTCCTGCCTCTCCTCCAGTGAGCACATATTGAGGTTCCTTAATCTCTTCTTGTTAGTTTTGTGGTGCAAGCCCTGTAACATCTTAGTCACTCTTCTCTGGACCATCTCCAGCCTGTTAATGTCCTTTTGAAGGTGCAGCCTCCAGAACAAGACACAGTACTCCATGAGGGACCTGACCAGGGTTTTATATAACGGCATCACTACCTCCCGTCTTATGCTGGTGATACCCCTGCCTATGTATGCCACTGGCCTTCCCTGCTGCCATTGTACTCTGCTTTGACATTTTCAGGTCATCTGAAATAATAACCCCAGGTCCCTAGCTCTCTCCAGGGTTTTTATGTCCCAGGTGCTTAAGAGTGCACTTCTTTGAATTCACCATCTGCTCCTTTTACTGCTCCCTCTCCATACACATCAGCAGTCCCACGTTGCTTTCCTGATCTCTAAATAATGATTTGGGTCACTCCCCTGATGCCTATCCTATCTCCTCTAGCCCAACCCCCTCCTCCTCCCTGTGCTAAAGGGACCCATGCACCTCTCCCAACCCCACCTCAGCCGGGAAATCTGCCTGTTTATTTTTATATTTATTTTATTGAAAAGTTTCACCAGGAAATGCACACTGAGCAATAAGCTGCTCGTTTCCAGGTGCACCCTTGGAGGGAATGGGAGTAGCAACAAACATTACATTCGTCAATTACATACATACTTGGATAAATAACAATACATAAACATACTTATGAAGATTCACATTTGAAGTGCTAACAAATTAACAAAGCAAAGGATTACCATACAGCTTTAGGGAAAGGGAGTGGGAGAGCACACATTCTTGACACTGCTGCTAGGTAAACAAGTTAGATATAACGTTACATAAACAATATCTTTGATGCCTTTCCATGCTGCCTCCCCTCCCTCTGGAACCAGCTGCCCTCCTCCATCTGTCTCCCCCTTCCTTCCCTCCATTAGACACCAGCTAAAGGTCCTCCACCTGCTCCTGCCAACCCTCTTCCTGAATCCGTTCTTACCCTTGCCTGGCTTTTGACCACCCTTTACCTCTCCCTATCCTCATAGTTTTTGACTCCTCCTTTCAGCACCAGCTCAGTCTCCTTTTACTCTGGCAGTATGAGCTTTTTGAGTTTGCACAGCTGATTTGTATGCAAATTTATTTTTCAGTATGCAAGGTTTTGCCATTCTGTTTGTACTCATCCTCTTTATTTCATCGTTACTGTAACCACATCTCCTGACTGGCTGTATTTTGTTTGTAATTGTGCTTCTTCCCTTCTTCTTCTCTTCTGGCTTACACCTGGAAATGAGCCTCAGCTCAGTGTGCCTCTCCCCGGGTATCAATATATATTTTTTATTGATGCTTTTTGGATGTCCCCTTCCACTCCACTCTTCACCTGGGCTTTCCGGCATCCTGGATGGAGCTACCCCCATCCTGCCACAGTTTAACCCCCCTGAGTGGGGAAGGGGGAGGCTCATTCCTCCCCATCAATCAACCCTGGTGTCGGGCCGTTCCCAATCCGAGCACCAATGCCAGTGAGGATGCAGGGCCATTTTTCTTTTAGTTTCTCCCCTTCCCGGGGACAGCAGCATGCAGTAGGGTCCGTGGAGAGGGTGCACTCTGGACCCCTGCAGATGTCCACCCCTCTCAAGTAGCACTCCCCTGCTGTACCTCCACCTGTGAGCACCCATGTGGTGGTGTTGCAGCAGGAGTAGCTACTCTCCCTCCGCAGAGGAGGGTGTCCCTCAGATGCTCAACCCTCCTCCTCCCCTCGGCCAACCCTTTAACAACCCAGGTTCACTCCAGAACCCGGGTCACTGGAGCCTCAAGCGGTAGCGCTACCACTGCACCGGTGGGCCGGTCTGGTTATTGATTTTTTTTTTTTTTTGCAAATATAATCTTTATTGAAGATTTCATCATTTTTACAGTCACATTGCACATCATTATGAATCATTAATGCAGGGTTACAGTTCATATAAGTTTATTATATCATACATTAATTGCGTGACATAGTCTTACCTGAGGTGTTCAACTCTCTTTCCAGGTCTAGTCTGCCCCTTCCCAATTAACATCCTTTGTCTCTCTCCAGGATCCCTCCTCCTCCTCAAGCCCTTCCCTCCCATCCCTTTCTGACTCCATCTCCCCTGGTGTTTGGTTTCAGCAACACTTTCCCTGCCCTCTAATTGTGAATTGTGTACCATATTATGGTAATATCCTCATATCTTGAGAATTGGACACCATGCCAGGTATGGTGGGTCTGTCCCTACTAGTAGGTGGTAAGGGCTACTAGGGTATAAAGTGTGGGTCTTTGGTCATAATATGCATTATCCATCTTCTCCACTTTAGAGAACAAAGGTCTGCTTTATCATTTAAGTTATATGTAATTGTCTCAGATCTATATATAAGGTTAACTATCTCCCTCCAGTCTGAGAGTGTGGGTATTGATGTTGTTAGCCAGCGCTTGGTGATGGCCTTCTTCACTGATAGGAGGCAAATTCCCAGTAGATACTGGCAGTGGGGGTCTCATAACTCATGAGGAAAGACATGCAGGATGAAGAATTCCCCGGTGAGGGGACACCTAAGCCCAAAGAGTGCCTCGAATTCCTCAAGTAAGCCCAGTAAGAAGGGCCGTAGCTTTGAGCATGACCATAGGATATGGGAATGATGGGCATTAGCCTCTTCACATTGGTGCCAGCAGGCTGTGGAGCCTGTATCGCAGTAGTATGAGGCTATTGCTGGAGTGTGGAAAAATCTTACTAGCAGTTGCCACGAGAACAGTCTCCACGTGTGTGAGTAGGTGATTCTCGATGTTGTGTGGCATGTTGTGCCCCACTGCTGTGTTATTTGGGTACCCAGTTCATCACTCCATTTTTCCCCTTAGTGCCACTGTATTTCCGCCTGTTGTTTCCATCAAGGATTTATACAGGGTTGAGATGGGATGTGGTAACTTCTAGGATTTTAATGTTTGTTGTAGCAGATGAACCATATGCGAGTGTTCCCCCGGGGTGCGGACAGTCAGGGAGAGAGCCCCAAAAATAGTGTCGTAATTGTAGGTAGTGGAAAAAATCTGATTGGCGGAGATGAAATTCTCACCTGATCTCCCCAAATTCCTTAAAAAAGGGTCCCATCTGGAGCTGTGAGAGTTTTGTAAGGTGACTATGTCACCAGTTATGAAATGTGTGGTCAGTTACAGCTGGGGGGAAATTTTCCAATAAATCTGTCGGGCAAAACAATACTAGAAAAGGGGTAATCCCTAGGGATTTACGCACTGGGTACCAGGCCCAGATTTGGTGTATGATCCAGGGATTTTGAGTCAGTTGGCTTAGTAAGGATGAGTTTTTGAAAATAATAAGCCTTTGATATTCCCGCTGTGGTAGTACACTCTCCTCAATCTCTCTCCATCGGGCCAGGGAAGCTCCAACCAGGCGCTGGATTATGAAGGACAGATGTGAGGCCCAGTAGTACAGTTTAAGATTTGGGAGTGCTAGTCCTCCTTGCATTTTGGGGAGAAAGAGGGTTTTCAATTGAATTCTGGGACATCTTCCTGCCCAGACAAACTCAGAAATGGCCTTATTCCAGACACAGAATAGGTTATTCGGTAGATTAAGTGGGACGTTCTGAAAAAGGTAGAGGGCCCTTGGGAGACTCACCATCCTCACCACATCGACTCGCTGAATCATATTTAGTGGGAGGACGTTCCGAGATCTTGTTTCATCTGTGACGTGAAGGGAAGATAATTGTTACTCAGAGCATCTTCTGCTCTGTGGGAAAGGTATATTCCTAAGTATTTAATCTTGGAGACCTCCCAATGAAATGGGTAATTCTCCTTTAGATGGTTATTGATTTTTAAATAAATAAAAATAATAAATGTCAGGTAGATTCAGAGGTGCTTAGACCTCGAAACCTTGTATCTTTAACTTTTTGTTAGCCTGATAAAGGTATTTTCTTCACCCAGCAAAAGGATTTTCATTTTGTTTCTCTTCTGCTTTTGTGTGGGTTAACAAGGCACAACCTTATCCTGACACCATAAAATAAAATGCCAGATTTTGAGACCCTGTATATTTGAAACATTTCATCCAAATGTTATGATGTTTGGCACATCTTCAGGGTACCTGTCAGCAAGTAATCATGCCAAATGTCAGGTCTCTAGCTCAGACTGCCAGGTTATGACCAGATAAAGAAATTTCAAACACTCAATGAAATTCTGTGAAATTTTGCAAATGCAGAATGTTCTTATTTCACACAGCTCTAGGAAACACCTTCCACCTCCTGCAACAAAGACACACCATCTCTGCAGAAAGGCACTTGGTGAATACTCTTGGCGTAGAGGACTGGTGGCAGGGCACTGCATGGAATTGATACATACTGCCGTCCACCCAGAAAAAAGGGAAACCACCTGTGAGACGACTGAATTGGTATATAAAATACACATCCTGAAAACCCGGGGAGCAGACCCACACCTCTTATCACAGGTATGGAATAATCTGAGTCAGTGTGAACATACTGAATTTTCACTTGTGACTGAAACAGCTAAAAACCCACAGGTCCAGGCTGGGGTGCCGCCACCTCCTTCCTCTTGGGTACCAGCATATTCCATGACACAAACCCTTGCTGAGCTTTGAGTTCTTGAACATGCTCTACCGTATGCAGGAGACAGCAGTTTCAAAACCTTCTCATGCAATGCCAGCTGATGTGTCTGGAAGAGCATGTTCTGTAGAGGTGCATGGTACTGGCATGAAGGAACCTCAAATTCCAGACATACTCTCTGCCCATGTCCTGAAGCCACCTGTCCAATTAGATTGAAGACCAATGAAGCAGGAAGAGAAGTAGCCAACCCCCAGATCAGAAGAGGGGATTGGGCCCTCTTGTCCATTACTTTGGATATTCTTTGGCGTTGCTCTGCCACAGACCCCTTAACCCTAGTAAGTTTTGGGAGAATGATACTGCCACCTTTGTTGCTGGGAATGAAAGGAACCATGAAAGGAGAAGAATCCCAGATGTTTTTGCTTATGTTGGCCTTTCTTGTTGACTTACAAGGTCCTGCACAGTTCAGGTCCTGACTACCTGAAAGACCTCCTGACTCCATATGCTCCTGGCCGCTCCCTTCGATCAGGCAATGCAGGACTGCTTTCTGTTCCTAGATCTCATTTAAAATCCTCAGGGGATAGGGCCTTCATAAGCTCAAGACCTACTTGTTCAATATGTGTTTTGGGGAATGATACTGTTATCTGTTTCATTACTCTGCTATGTTTTATTGCTTGACTTATTTATCATTTTAATTGGTATTACTTTATATGTTTAGTGCTGTGAGGCACAGGATTGGGCACAATCTAAATAAAATTGCCTTGCCTTTTTTTTGTTCCGGAGCCCCTCAATCCTTTGTTCGGCAGTCAAACCCACCCTACCAGTCATTCCCCCATGCCCAGTCTTACCCCCAGAGGGCCACCTGGAGGGCTCCTCCTCCCAACAGACACTGTAGATGAGCCCCGGCCTACCACCTGGGTCAGGGCCATGGGAGCAGGACCCCCCCGGTGGATGTCGGAAGGCAGGGAAGATGGCCCAAACTGAAGAAAAAATAGCCAACTCAGTTAAGAAGGGGGATAAAACCTTTTATAAGTACATTAGGGAGCATAGAAAGGTTAAGGGAGGGATAGTGAAGATTAATAAAGGAGAGGGGAGGTGGGCAGAGGGAGACAGTGAAAAGGCAGAGATACTGAATGAATACTTTTGCTCAGTATTCATAAAAGAAGATGAGGAGGAGTTACCTAAACCAGACAATAGAAGCACTCTGGGTAGGGGGGTTGACAACAGTCCATTTACAGAAGAAAGAGTCCTGAAAGAACTCCTAAAACTCATGGTGGATAAAGCAATGGGGCCTGATGGGATTCACCCCAGAATCCTAAAAGAACTAAGGGAGGACCTAGTGACACCACTGACCACGCTTTTTAACAGATCATGGCAGGATGGGGCAGTACCTGAGGACTGCAGGAGGGCAGATGTGATTCCTTCACAAAAGTGGGAGCAAGGCAGAAGCGAAACTACAGACCTGTAAGTTTGACCTCAGTGATAGGGAAATGATGGAATCACTTCTGAAAGAAAGAATTGTTGAGTACCTAGAGGAAGCGAAGGGCACAGGACCCAAAGCAGCATGGATTTACAGCAGGAAGGTCATGTCAGATGAATCTAATTGATTTCTTCGACTGGGTGACCAAAGTAATAGACCAGGAGGGCTGTGGATATGGCCTACCTAGACTTTAGCAAGGCATTTGGCACAGTCCCGCACAAAAGATTAATAATCAAGTTAGCCAGCCTGGGAGTGGGTCCCAGGGTGGTAGCCTGGGTAGCAAACTGGCTGCACAACAGGACACAGAAGGTAATAGTGAATGGAACACATTCCGAAGAAAGGGGGGTTACTAGTGGAGTACCTCAGGGCTCAGTACTGGGTCCAGTTCACTTTAACATCTTTATAGGTGACATTGCAGAGGGTCTGGAAGGAAAGGTATGCCTCTTTGCAGATGACACAAAGATCTGCAACAGAGTTGATACACAAGGGGGGGTAGAAAAGATGAGAAGGGACTTGGCAAGGTTGGAGGAATGGTCAGACATGTGGCAACTTAGATTCAATACAAAGAAGTGCAAAGTAATGCACCTGGGAAACAAAAACCCAGGAGAAAAGTACACAATAGCAGGGGAGGTACTAACGACAACAAAAATGGAAAGGGACCTGGGGGTAGTCATATCAGATGACCTAAAGGTGGGTAAGCAATGTGAAAAGTCGGTAAGGAGAGCCAGGGGGATACTGGGATGCATAGGAAGGGGCATCACAAGTAGAAAAAGGGAAGTGGTTATCCCTCTGTACAGACAGTTGGTGAGACCCCATCTGGAGTACTGTGTGCAGTTTTGGAGACCCCATCTACACAAGGACATAGACAGAATGGAAGCAGTCCAGAGGAGGGCAACTAAAATGGTGCAGGGTCTGCAGCAGAAGCCATATGAAGAGACTGAGAGCTTAATATGTATACCTTGATGAAAGGAGGACGGGGACATGACAGAAACGCTCAAGTACCCTCAAGGAATCAACAAAGTCCAGGAGGGTAGCATCTTCAGAAAAGAGATGTAAGAACAAGGGGCACAATTTAAAGAATGAGGGGGACGGCTCAGGGGTAATGTGAGGAAATTTTTTTCACAGAGAGAGTGGTGGATACATGGAACAGCCTTCCTGAGGAGGTCGTTGGTTCTAAAACAGTGGGGGAATTCAAACATGCATGGGACAGACACAAGGCAATTATAGTGGGGGGTTGCAGGAAGTAGGCTGTTGGTTAACTAGAATCTGCAGCTTATCCAGTAGGTAGGGAAATGGGTAGACTGAGTGGGCCAAGTGGTCCTTATCTGCTGTCAAAGTCTATGTTCTATGTTTCTATGGTGGCAGGGTAGGTTGTCATGCTGGGGGGGCTGGCATTTTTCAATGCTTGTTGGATCCTGGGGGTGGGGATGTGCAATGATGTCCAGCGGCTGCCCCGCCCCCCCCAAGGTGACAGCATTGGATGCTAATGGTACCCTAGCTTCTGCCAGGGGTCCAGAAAGCCCTGGGCACTCTCCCCACCCCCGGAGGAGAGCAGTCCACAGGATGCTCGATCCTTCTCCCTTTGGCTGGCTCTAGGACTCCTGGGTCCATTCCCGAACCCGGATCATCAGCGTGCAAGTGGAAATCCAACTGCTGCACCAGCCTTGCATTCTCATGGGTCAGTGGTGCAATGTATTTTGTAAGGTGATGTTAGACAACTTGATCTTAGACAAGAAGTGCTCTACCTAGGGACCGAAAAGCTCCTTCCTTTGGCAGGGCTAGTCCAGCATGTTGTGCTGAATTTTGGGTGAAAAGAGGGTTGCACAAATCTGTACCTTCTGTGAAGAAGCAGTGCAGCAACTCCTACCTTGAAAATGAAGCCACCAGGTCCAGAGCTACCTGAAGCTGGTGCTTGGATCACCTGGCATCCTGTGTTCTGTAGGATCTTCTTTGACTCATCTTTTGTAGGCTTAACTAGTGGTGTTGCTCTGATAGAAACTGGGCCCACAGTATGCGCAGCTTTGGGCATGTGGAATGGTACCATCATGGTTCTAGCAGACTAAATACACTCAGGAAATCTGGAAGGTTCTTGAGAGGCTGGTAGAGGCAAAATAGGATGGCTCTCAAGCTGGGCATACTACTGGGGCATATGTCCATTTGGAAGGAGCTAAAGAACTTTGACCACATTTATAGTCTTAATGTAGGCAATATCACTGGCATTCTTGGAGATAATCCCAGTGCCAAGAGCTAGCACAGTAAGGAAAATTAGGATAAAGGAATTCAATGTCTGGCAGATGGATTGGTGCAAGGAGGAGGGGTATGACTGCACAGAAGACTGGGGGGAGACTTGGTTGAATAAATCTCTATGCATAGGACAGACCACACCTCAACAAGGAGGGCTTGAGGGTCCTTAGGGACAAGCTGGGGGATACATTACTCATAACTTTAATTTAAACTACGGGGAAGGGGTAGGTGGGTCTAGGTGGTGGTATTGAATGGAACCCTCCCAATAACAGTGCAGTGGGACAGGAGGGTGAAGGGGGAGTAGGGCAGTTTGATAACGGGGGAGGAGGGAAGCATATTGGGACAAAGAGGAAGCTGAAAGTGGAGGAAATGATGGGGGCTCAGACAAGTGGAAGGTAGTGTTCCTGAATGCATGCTGTCTCAGAAACAAGATGGATGACCTGCAAGTGCTACTTGCAGAAGGGGGCGTGGATATTGCAGGGCCACACCTAACCACAACTGGGACCTCTCAATTTCAGGATATAAACTTTGTAGGAAAGACAGAGTGGCAGGCAACGGAGGAGGGGTGGCAGTATTCATTAGGGAGGGTATAACAAGTACAAGGGAGGAGGCAGAAGAAGGGAAGGGGAAACAATGTGGGTCCAATTACAGACCAGTAAAGCAAGGAAGGCGAGGTTGTGGGTGATGTACAGACTGCCCAGTCAGGATGAAGAACTGGACAAGAACCTGAGTTCATGAATTCTGAAGGCTGTGGAAAAGGGTGAAGTGGTAATAGTGGGGGACTTCAAGCTGCCCAGGGTGGACCGGATTTTTACCAATTACAACATGTGCTGGGAGTCAGAAAATTTAAGAAGTGATTCAGAATTTGTTCCTGACTTAAGGTGTCACTGGACCCACCCAGAAAAACACAATTCTTGACCTGGTGCTCATGAATGGAGAGCATGTACAGGATACAACAGTTAGGGAGCCACTGGGTGGACGTGATCATCGCTTGGTGTGGTTGCGGCTGGACATGAGCAGGGAAAATTGTCCCCACTAGGATCAAAATCATGGACTTTAGCAGGGTGGATTTAAGGAGAATGGGAGAAGTATTAAAAAGGTACCTAGCAAAAATTACAGCTACTATGGAGGTGGACCAAAAATGGACTATTAGGGAAGGCTTAAGGGCTGCAATGGAGGAGTGTGCTAAGAGGAGGAACTAAAAGGTCAAAACACCCAGCTGGTACAGCTCTGAGGTAGCCCAGGCAATGAGGAATAGGAGGCTGGCCATAGGAAATTCAGGAAGACCAAGAGAGAGAGGAGGACAAGGAAAAATACCTAGGGCTGGCGAGGTAGGCAGGAAGGGTGGTTTGGAGAGCCAAGACTGCAATTAGCAGAGGGTATTAAGAAGGGGGAGAAGCCTTTCTTATGTTACATAAGAGAAAAAAAGAGACCAGAAAGATGGGATAGATAGACTAAGACAAGGAGACAGGTGGGTGGAGGAAAATAGTGAGAAGGCGGAGCTAATGAATGAATAATTCTGCTCCATCTTCATCAAGAAGAAAATACAGACTGTTGCTGACGGGGGGGACAAAAGAGGTGAGGAAGACAGATGGGGCAATAGAAGGGGAAAGAGTGAAGAAAGGGTCGCTAGCACTGAGGATAGACAAATCAAGCCCAGATGGAGTGCACCCTAGGGTGCTGAGGAAACTGGTGGGGAAGCTTGTGGAGCCATTGGTGGACTTGTTCAGTTGTTCACTGGAGTCAGGCATGGTACTGTTACACTGGAGAACAGCACATGTGGTGCCCCTCCGCAAGAGCGGCCCCAGGGATGACCCTGGGAACTATAGTCTGGTCAGTCTTACTTTGATAGTGTGCAAATGTATAAAGACCATACTGAAGGAACGACTGATAAGATGCAAGGCAGCATGGCTTTATAGGAGGGAGGTCCTGTCAAACGAAAGTACAGTTACGTAAGAACTTACCACAACAGTAGATCTCCGAGAGAAGCTCTTGCAGCAGGTTACACATGTTGGACTGACACCACCTGGTGGCAGATCTTGGCAATTCTTTTCTCTAGCAGTACCGATGTGTACCGCCTACCCGGTGTCAGCTCCGCCCCTGACGTCACCCAGTATAAAGGTAGTAGGTGGTCCCCACCTGCTCCAGTTCTCGTACGCCAATGACAGGCCAAAACCAACATCTGTGGAAAAAATAAGTCCAAACAGAACTCTGGGCAAAACAAGACCTACAACAGAAGGCTAAACGTTTGGCTCAGAGCAAAGAGGCTTACTCCTGGAGGAAGGAGGGAGGGAAAAATCATACTTGCTGCAAGAGCTTCTCTCGAAGTTCTACTGTTACGGTAAGTTCTGACGTAACTGTACTACCTTACTTCGAGAGGAAGCTCTTGCAGCAGGTAACACATGTAGGACTGGTTCCCAAACAGTATAAAACTAAAGACAATCCTTGGAAAGGGGTGGGGGCAAACATACAGAAATGCACCCAAGTGGTATGACGCTTAAGACAACCCTTGGGAAGGGGAAGTCAACACATAGACACGCTCTCAAATGGTATAAAACTTAAAGGAAAACATCATGTTAAAATCAGATAAAGATATGTAGTATTCTTTTTTTCTGTGTTCTAACCAGTTCCCAGCATTTTCTTTTCCTCTGGCTGTGAGAGATATTTTTTCTAACTTTCCCTAACTGTTTTATTGCCCTTGGAGGTTGCCATTCTGGTTTCTTTTATGGCCTCTAGTCTTCCCAGAGTGCCCTTTGGTGTGATGTCTAATTGCCCCTGCAGGAAGCCAGTGTCTTATTACAGGGTCTGTCACAGATCAGCCACAGAGAAAATACTTCTTCCAGAGAAGACAAACTGCTAGATTTTGGGTGAGTGTAATCATTGTTATTTTTTGATATCAGTACTTTGTCCTGCTATGCTCTGCTGTTGTGTGTGTGTGTGTGTGTGTGTGTGTGTGTGTGTGAGAATCATGTCACTGTTTACTTTATTCCTTTCAGTCACTTTCAGTTTTTGCACCAGTACTAAGTAGCAAAAATTGAACATCACCTTATAGCAGGACAAGGTACTAATATCAAAAAATAATAATGATTACACTCACCCAAAGTGTGGCAATGTGACTTCTTCTCTGAAAGAAGTAGTATCTTTGTGGCTGAGCTGTGACAGACCCTGCTAAATCTAGGGGCATAGCTAAATCACTGTCACATGAACCAGGGTGCATCGTAGGAGAAAGAAAGCCAATAAACCTATTTGTGATGGAGATCCCATGGGGTCGTAAAACTACCATACAGCTAGCAGGCTAATTTAGGAAAAACTCCTAAAAGCAGACAGAGGGAAGGACACACTAGGACTTAACATACATATCAAAACACTCTACATAACATATGTTTTTGCACATTCTGGGTGGACTTCTCCTTTAAGACAACTGATGGGAGAAAGAAGGAGAGGCAGACACACAAGGGGAGGGAGACTTCTCAAGAAATAATGCCCTGGAGAACTGCCAGGCCGAAACCTGCTTGGCACCCGGAAATAACATCCAGACTGTAGTGTCTGATGAAAGTGTGAACAGAATGCCAAGTGGCTGCAGCACAAATGTCAGCTGCTGACATTCTCGAGCGCCACAAAGGAAGTAGCAATCGCTCTGGTGGAGTGTACCCTGATCGCACCCTGAAGGGGTTTTCCCACCCTTTTCATAACAAAAGGAAATGCAATGAACCAACCAATGTGACCGTGTTTATTTGGTAACAGGGCGCCCCAAGAACCTATCCAAAAAGGACACAAAAAGCTGATCCAATTTCCTGACCTCCTTGGTTCTGGACAAGTAACATCGCAAAGCACGATGTACATCTAAAGTATGTAACAGCATCTCACCCCTATTGGAATGTTCTGGGTAATAAACCGGAAGTTGAACCGCCTGATTCAGAGTAAGCTCCGAAACAACCCTGGGAAGGAATTTAGGATTGGTGCATAGATCCATCCTATCCTTATGAAAAATAAGATAAGACTCTCTACACATCAAGGCATGGAGCTTGGAAATGCATCTAGCAGAGGTTACTGCCACCAAGAGCAACGTCTTCCAGGAGAGGTAGCGTAGTTCACAACTCATGGCTGGTTCAAAGGGGGGGAAGTGCAAGTCTTTCCAGAATGAACAATAAGTCCTAAGGAGGAACAGGGTCCCGTACAGGTGGACGGAGACGCACGATCCCCTTAAGAAAGGTTTTAACTACCTCCAGTTGAGCCACTGTCCTGTCCTGTCCTGGATGCCGTGATAGGTGGAAACAGAGGCCAGGTGTACTTTAATGGAGGAGTAGCTGAGACCTGACTCTGACAGGGATAGCAGGTATTGAAGGATAGAATTGGCTGGACAGACAGGAGGGTCCAATCCCCTGGCTGTGGCCCAAAGACAAAAGCGCTTCCATTTCATGGCGTAAGTGGCCCTGGTAGCGGGCTTCCGTGCCTCAACCAAAATTTGGGCTACATTGTCAGATACTCCAAATTGAAGCTTAGCTAGGTATGCAGGAGCCAAGCAAGCAGATGAAGGGAGCATAGATTGGGATGGACCAGAGCTCCGTGTTGCTGAGAGAGTAATTGACCTGAAAGAGGAAGGGGCCATGGAAGTGCCACTGTCAGACACCTGAGCAGTGGAAACCAAATCTGTCTGGGCCATAGAGGGGCTATCAGGATCATGAACACCCTCTCTGATTGGGCTTTGAGGAATATCTGCTGCAAGAGGGGGAAGGGAGGAAATGCATAAAGGAACCTCCTAGGAAAAATGCATCTTGTCAGGCGGCTGGGTACTTAGGTGCTTCGGCCTCTGTGAATGATCATGCACAGCCAAAATAACCACCAAATCAACTGTGGGGGGTTCGGCTAGGTAAGAATGGTCCTTGGGGGCCCGGTACAAGCGATTGACCTTTTTGGGCACCACAGAGGAAGTATGTGGGTGCCTCCAGGTTGCCAAAGTGATGTCCTAGAAGGTATCCATTAATGGGGGGATAACTACCGGCTTGGGGTCCTTCTGGCGTAGGTACTTTGCCGGACACAAGCGTTCGGAGTCCAGGGCCTCTGTATCCCATCCCATATTCTCCTGTATATGATGCATGACCTCCATAAAGCTGGGGTCATCGGGAGATTTAGGCTGTTCCTCTGTGTCACCAGGAAGTGAGACAGGGTCTGAGTCGGGAAGGGAAGGGAAGGGAAGGGTCTGATTCCCCATAGGCATCGGAGCCAGAAGAATGTTGTCTCCTCTTTTTGTGCCTAGGCCTCCTGGGCGAAGGAGGGCAGGAGGATGAAGGAGTTCTTGTCCTCTTATGCTTATCCTTGTGTTTCCTGGGGCTAGCAGGAGTCTTATCCCCCTCATTCCCAGATGGGACAGGAGAAACCTGGGCATCTGGTTCAGGGACTGGAGGAGGCTGAGGAGTAGGAGGGAAAACCAGGTCTTGTTTAACAGTTTCCCACTAATAAGTAAAGAGCTCCTTTACCTGAGACATATCCAACTTGGGAGACTCAGGTTTAGAAGGTGACGTTGTACGGCCAGGACCTGCATCAGCGTCGGTGGAATAGGCGGCATCAGTAACGCCACCATAGCACCTTCATCGAGTTCTGACGTCGGGTGGACCGGCGAACGGTCTCGAGGAGAGACATCAGGGGTGCTGACAGGTGACATCGGAGGGACCGATGACGGCTGAGGTATGGTTGTCTTAGCCGGCGCTGGAGGAGGAGCCGAAGGCTTGTCCGGCGTCGGAGTCGAAGCATCATCCGATTGGCACCCTTTGGCTGGAGATGGGTGGGGACTGTCGGAACAAGAAGAGGCCTTAGACGGCCTGTCTGATGACTTATGGGGCTTATCAGAGTGACGTCTGTCCAAGTCAGCAGACTGACGCCTGTTGAGCTTAGACTTGGGTGGCAAGGAAGAAGCCCTGGAAGCAGAGTGCCCCGAAGCCTGTTTGGCCTTCTGGGGATTGATCGAGGTTGACTGGAAGGAAGATTTACTCCTAGCCACTGTGGAACCGGTGTCGGATGGCCTCTTGTGGGCCAAAGAGCCAGGGTTCAAGGGCTTTTTAGCAATAGCACCGGAGTCTGAGGGCCTATGAGCCATTGCGGCGATGGAGTCTGGTGCCCGGATCTTGATGGGTTGAAAGGTAGGCCCATTGGAAAGAGTGGCTGAGGTGGGAGGCTTGAGGGAAGCAAGCTGGGCCTCATATCCAGAGGAGCCGGAGCAACCAGCGGGCTGGGAGCTGGATGCCCTCGGCCTGGAGGGCGAGTGGTTCTGGTGAAGGTGCTTCTCCTTCCGATGATTTTTGGGTGGAGAAGGGGAACAAGATTCCCACCCAGAGGATGTCTCCTGCTGCATCTGGGCCAAACGTTTTTCCACCAAAAAGGGTTGAAGAGACTTTTGCCTACGGATCCTGGTGCAGCTGTTGAAGGCCTGGCAATGGGTACAGGCACCGGTGTCATGGCCTAGGCCCAGGCAAAAGAGGCAGGCCAAATGTCTGTCCTTGGCAGGGATCCGTTTTCCACAAGAGCACTTATTACGGTGCCCGGTCAAAGTAGAGGACATGCGTTGCAGTTTCACTGAGAAAAAAAAGGAAGAAATAACTGTTCTTAGCTGAGGAACTGATAGAGAGCCGAGAGCTGATCTAACATGTTGCTGCAGCGGGAAAGAACTGGAGCACATAGGGGCCACCTACCTTTATACTGGGTGATGTTGGGGGTGGAGCCGATGCCAGGTGGGCGTTCCCACGTCGGTACTGCTAGAGAAAAGAATTGCCGAGATCTGCTGCCAGGTGGCGTCAGTCCAACGTGTGTTACCTGCTGCAAGAGCGTCCTCTCGAAATAAGATTCTGATTTACTTCTTTGACTGGGTAAGTGAAACAGTGAGCATGGGCCAAACAGTGGACATCCTCTACCTGGATTTCAGCTAGGCCTTTGAGTCTGTACCCCACAGGAGGCTGATCAGGAAATTGGTGGACCTCGGAGTAAGAGAAAAGATGGTTAGAAGGGTGGAAAACCGGCTAGGGAACAAGACCCAAAAGGTGATGGTGGGGGGGGGGGGGCAGTAGTTGTCTATCACCAAGGTGGTCACAAGGGTTTGGTGCTAGGGCTGGGGCTATTCAACATTTTCATTAATGATATTGGGGATGGCATCAAGGGCACAATGTGTCTGTTCATGGACGACACCAAGCTCTGCGGGAAGGTGGACTCAGATGAGGGGATACAGGACCTCAAAGAGGACCTAAGAAGACTCGAAAAGTGGTCTGGGATCTGGCAATTGAGCTTCAATGCCAAGAACTGTAAGGTTATGCACATTGAAGCCTATCTACCCAGGAAGCATTACCTGGGAGGGGTCCAGTTATCTCCCACTGATGAGGAGAAGGATCTGGGAGTGATAACTAGTGATCTGAAGCAGCCTATGCAGTGCAAGAAGACAGTGGCAAGGGCAAACAGGATGTTGGGATGCATAGCCAGGGGGATCAGCAGCAGATGACAAGAGGTGGTATTTCCCTTGTACAGGTCACTGGTGAGATTGCATCTGGAGTATCCGGTGCAGTTGTGAAACCCTAACCTTAAAAAGGACATCAACCTGATGAAGACGGTCCACAGAAGGGCTATGAAAATGACTGCAGGGCAGCAGGGGAAATTGTATGAGGAGAAAGTGAGACCCCAAACATGTATTCCCTGGAGGACAGGAGGGAGAGGGTAGACATGACTGAAACCTTCACGTACCTGAAAGGAATTAATAAGGTGAACAGGGAGGGTCTTTTCAGGCTAAGCTGTAGCAAAACCATGAGGGGGCACAGCCTAAAGTTGGAGTGGGGGGGTGAAAAAAGAGAGGTTAGAACACAATTCTTCACAGAAAGGGTGCTGAGTAACTGGAACGCACTGCCAGAAGAGGTGATCTCATCGAGGACAGTGGGCAGCTTCAAGAGAGGCTGGAATAGATACGGGGAAGATAAAGGTCATGGGGGAGGAAAGGGATGGTAGCAGAGGGGGAAGCAGGTACACCAGCCTAAGCTGAGAACCCTGCACAATGAGCAGACTAAATAGACCAAAAGCCTCAATTTTTCTGGCTTCCTCGTATGTTCATATGCATGTAGAGAATCAGATGAAGAAAATGAGGAAGTCAATTGCCTCAACCTCATATGCTTCTAAGAATGTCCACGTTGTGTTCTAGAATGCAACTGCGATGGAGACAGATGATGCTTCTTAGAGAAAGCTGGTTCATCAAGATTCAGATTAACTAGGGTTGATGCATTCCCAGTGGTAATTCAACCACTGACTGACAGTGCCCAGTTCCATTGTGAACTACACCTGTCCCACTGGGATGTATTCATGGATTAGATGAGTCATTCCCTGAAGTGGCATGCAGCGATGCCAACTTTCTGGGCAATGACTTAGTGTGATGGGGAGAATGAGAGTGACCTCAAGATCCGTACTGAGAGTGGCTCCATGATTGATAGTGCTTTAGCTCCTTAGAACACTTGGCACAACACTAAGGACTCAATGAGTTCTGACCACAGACTACTTACAATAAGACTGGTATCGTTTTAAATGATTGGGTCAGAGCACTGTTATCGAAGGCTAACTACAACAAATCACCAACTGCTTCAAGCTCTTCTCTCTTCTGTTGGCTGTGATTCCAGTTTTCAGCTCAGGCTGATCATGACGTTGTTCTTGTCCTGTGGACAGTCAGCCCAGGCTGCCAACTAGGTCCTGTAGTTGGCCACTGCGGGAGTGCTTAAGTTGTCAGCCTGCCTTTTTGCACTTTCAGTAAGTAGTCCTGCAGCAATTCTGGATATAGCAGTTTACAGATAAGAGTATGACGAAAATTACAGTTCACCCACAGCTAACACAGAAATCATGTCCATCTTTGATGGACATAGTAAATCCACATACTACCCACCTCTTAAACCTTCGCTTGAGTTACAGATCTGTGTTCCAAACTTGAAGTTTGAAGCAGGAGACACAAAGTGTCAATATAGCTGAGGAGGTGGTATCCTTGAAGATGGTGGGCGGTTTCAAGAGGGGATGGGACAAAGTCAGGGGGAAGGTCACCAATGAGGCTCTGGGAGGAAGGGTAACAGCTAGTATGGGCATGAAATTGGATATGCGGGTAGGAGAGGGGGAAGCAGCTGCAGTGTAACAGACTGCTAGCTACACACTCGAGCAGACTAGATAGACTATCAGGCCTGTATCTGCTGGCATTCTTCATATGTTCATATACATCAAAGGATGGCCAGTCCAGTGACGCTTGCATCTCACCTGCTGCCACGCTGGTAACCCAGGTTCGCGAACAGACTCAGGTCACTGGGGATCATCTGGGAAATAAGAGGATTGAGCATCCCAGGGACTGCCCACCTCTCCCAAATTAGTGGTGACCAGCCATCTTGGCCTTGACTGCCAATGGGTGGAAGCCCGGGGGGGGGGTAGTGCAGGCTACAAGTGAGTTTCAAGGAGAAGCCGCGGCTCTGTAGTGCATGCATGCCTCTACACACACACGCAACTACATCCAGCAGCGGCCAGGGAGAAGATGGAGAATGGAGCTGGGCAGGCTTACTGAAGTCCTGCCCATTCTCATCCCACTGTGGGGGTGGGGGAATCCACAGGGGACTTAAGTCATGGGACCGAGTGAGGAAGCCACTTGTTGTGGTGGATGGGGCTGAGAGCCTCACCGCCTAACCCTTGGAGAAAAATCTCTAAAGAATAAAAATATCACAGGAGGAGCAGAAAAGAAAACCTGCAAAAATCCACTAGAAAAGAAACCCTATCAATACAGCAGACATGGAGCAGTCAACCTGTTCTTTCAAGAGAACAAAATCTTGGGAAAGTTAGGGAGTGGAGACCCGAGGATATGTGATTGGTGGTGGTAAGAGTCAGTTTAGAATCCTTTCCAAGGCAATCGTCATGCTTATTGAAATGCCACATTATGGATGAGTAAACTTAAAGGAGTAGTCCACCTAGAATTTGCAAAAAACATGTTATGCAGAGTGTTTTTTATATGTATGTTAAGTCCTAGTGTGTCCTTCCCTATGTCTGCTATTAGGAGTTTTTTTCATTAGCCTGCTAGCTGTATGGTAGTTTTATGACCCCTTGGGATCTCCATCACATATAGTTGTATTGGCTTTCTTTCTCCTATGATGCACCTTGTCTCATGTGACACGGATGTAGCCATGCCCTTAGATTTAGCACAGTTTACAATCAGTTCGCAACAGCAGGTAACTGTTCTTATCCTGGGAGCACAAATGGCAACAGTTAATTTAGCAGATACCTGAGAACAAGCTTATTGGGGTTTCTGTAAGACAACAGCTACTAAATAGCTCTAATTCACTATTTTTATTTTCTATGTGCATCAGGTCTAGCTAGCAGGAGTGTTTTAATTTTAAAACGTTAAATTTTATCAAACTATACACAACCATAAAAGCACAGAAACTGCCCAGATCATCAATGCTACCTATGATTAATAAAGACTCTAGCTGTTTTCTTACAGAAACCCCACTCAGATGTCAATTATTTGCTAAACTGTAAATGTAGGTATCAGCATTCCATTAGCAGTTAGTGCTGATTTTGCTCTGTGACAAGATTTTCATATTTATTTATTTATTTTTACAAATGAAGTGTATGGTATGAAGCTGGAGCCTAGAAACTGCAAAATACTTTGAAGTCAGTTTTTCTCTTGCCTGTGGTATGGCATGAAAGCAATTGGATGACAGTGACTATTCCAGCTACACAATTGATTCCATTTTACAGTGGTTCACTGCACTACACATTTAGTGTATCACACTTTTTCAAGTAATAAAAATACAGGTTACCCACCTGTAACAGGAGTTCTAGGAATGGTATATGTTGTTGGCCACCGTGGCCACAACCGATCTGGCACAGGAGTCTCCTATTCCCAGAGCCGTTCGGAGCTGTTGCTTAGCCACTGCCCTACCCTGGTCCCACACCTGCCGGACCGTGGTTGGCTGGGAGATGAGGGATCACCTCATCCAGGGAGCCCATGAGGGCGTAGGAGAAGTGTGCCATCAGCACGGCTGAGCTGGCCTGACGGAGGCCAAGGGAGGACGCAGCATACACCTTGCGCCCGGCGTAGTCTAGCTTTTTGGACTCCTTGTCGGGGAGCTTGTCCACGTCCCTAGCATTCCCGGAATGCTGGAAAACGCAGTCAGTGACCAATACCTCGGAAGAGGGGTGTTCCGAAAACCAGGCAAAGAGCCGGTAGGGACTGCATACTTCCTGGCCATTCTGGCTGAAGGCGCAGGACAGGAAGCAGGCCGCTGCCAGAGCTCCAAGGCTGGAGCTGGGCCAACAATGGCTTCAGCCACCGGAAAGGCCTCCGTGGGTGAATCCCCTCGGTTCAGTATCTCCGTCAGGGGATACTTGGTCCACTTGGATATGGGCTTGAGCTGCATCCCAGTGGACTCCAAGATGAGCTGAAGCAAACCCATGAAGGACGATGGTCTTTCGTCCATCGACTGGCCCCCGGAGGACTCCAGGTCAATGGGTCTGGAGAACAGGGAGGAGTTGTTGGACTCGGAGGAGTCTCGCGAAGAGCTGCCTGAAGCCTGAGCCACCCTCCACTTGCCAAGGACGGTCGGGAGTGAGAGTGACCGACAACCTGTGGGGCAGGCCCTGACCTGACTGCGAGTCCTTGGTCGGCGCCCCCGATTTCGGTAGTGGAGGCGGAAGTTCCACACAATCAGTGGGGCAGCTGGTTTCGGCGAACAACCGCCCAGCTTGGGCACCCCGACCACAGCGAGGGGGTTGCTCTGCCACCGGGTGACAGCCACTTGATGGCCGGGAAGGTGACGTATATCACTCTTACCAGACAGAAGTAACTGCTGCCACATCAGGTCCTCGTAGCGTCAACGCAATTTGCGCCGAAGCCTATCCTCTTCCGAGGAAGAAGACGAGGACAAGCGGCAGCGCCGCTCACCTCGGTGCCGAGACCGAGACCACTGATGTCGGCGGGATCGGCTAGATCGAGACTATGTCCGAGACCGAGATGGAGATCCTCGGTGTTTCCGAGGACGGGTCTGTGAAGGAGCGGGGGACACCCGCGCTTCCCTCGGCTCGGAAGCTTTAGTCGGGGACTGCGGCACTGGGGGCGCAGGCAGGTCCTCGGTCTCTACCTGGGGAACCAGTGAAGAAGGGTTGTCGACCTCACCAGTCGACAGCCCGACCGACGGGTCGAGAAAAATCTTGACCGTGTCGACGGGTGTCTCAGCCGGCTGGCTTGACAGGGACGCCATAAAGCCAGTGGCCTTAGCCACAACCTCGACTGAAGTCGACAGTCGGCTGTCCGGGGAAGGAGACCTCTCCCGCTCCCACAAACGCCGACGATGGGACTTACCCTTTGAGTCCTTCTTTTTGGACAGACAGGAATGTCCCGATGGCCCCTCTCCCTTCGTGGAAAGAGATTGGCAAAGCTCCTTGAATGAAGCTGAATATGAGGTACCCAGTGAGAGCAGGATAAATGCCGCAACCGAGGAAGAGGATGATGCTCCTCCTCAAGGGCGATCATCTGCTCGAGTTGCTTATCCGAGCCTGCCGCTGCGGAAACCGCCCAATGGGCCTCCTTCAACTTGACCGCGGTAGCTCTTGGGCACCTGCTGTAACCAGGCAGTGCGGTCCTCCAGACGCTATTTAAAATGAACGGCATGACTCGCAGGCCTGCGTGGTCGTGTCTAGGCCGAGGCAGTAGACACACGTGGAGTGTGGGTCCGTCCTGGAATCTTCTGCCTACAAGGGCACCGCCGAAATCCAGGAGTCAATTTGTTCATCGCAGCCGCAAGGGAGAAAGATGACCGAAGTCTTGAACATTTTAAAATGAGTTTCGGGCGAACCAAAGAATTAGGACCCAGTCTATCACGCAGAGCGTTAAGGAGGGAACCTGAGCTTCCAGCGGTAAGGAAGATCTGGCATCATGGGGCGGAGCCGAGAGTTTTACCACTCGGATGGGTGGGAGGAGCCAGCTTGAAGACCTTCCGGCAAGGAACCTGCCAGACAGTGTGGATGAACAACATATCCATATCCCTAGAACAAATATTCTCCAAACTAAATAACTCACACAAACATATTTTTATACTTTATGAAAAAGACACTGCACATTTCTAACAAAAAAATAAATAAATGAAAGTGGTGTCACAGAGCAAAATCAGCCCTAACTCCCAGTTCCTTCTAGTAGAGTGATGGTACCTACATTTATGGTTTAGCAAATACTTGAGAGCTGAGTAGGTGTTCTGTAAGAAACAGCTACAGTCTTTACTAATTATAGCATTGATGATCCGGGGCAATTTCTGTGCTTTTTTTTGTTGTGTGTAGTTTGATGAAATAACATTTTAAAAAGAAAACACTATTACTAACTAGACCTGACACACACCGAAAATACAAATAATAAATTAGAGCTATTTAGCAGCTGTTTTCTTACAGAAACCCCAGTTAACTTGCTCTCAGGTATCTGCTAAACTTTATTTGTTGCCATTTGTGTTCCCTGGATAAGAACAGTTACCTGCTGCTGTGAACTGATTTTAAAGCAGTGCACATGCTAAATCTAAGGGCATGGCTACATCAGTGTCACAAAGGACAGGGTGCATCATAGGAGAAAGAAAGCCAATAAAACTATTTGTGATGGAGATCCCCAGCAGTCATGAAACTACCATACAGCTAGCAGGCTAATTTAGGAAAACTCCTAATAGCAGACAGAGGGAAGGGCATGCTACAACTTAACATACATATCAAAACACTCTGCATAACATATGTTTTTTTGCAAATTCTGGGTGGACTACTGCTTTAAGAGCTAGCTAGTGCCAACTGTAGTAACATTTTCTGACTGGATTGTCTACTTAGGTTGCTTTTCATCTCCTGCATGAAATGCAGGATCACTGTCGCTCCCTACCCCATCAGAGTGTACACTACATGCTCATGCTAAGTTAGGAGTGGCAGTAGATCTAGTGGTTAGAGCACTTAACTATGAAACATGAGACACAGGTTCACATCCCACCACAGTGACAGGCATTGTGTGATCATGAGCAAATCATCAGAGCATTCAGATTTCTCAGCAGCAACCTCAGACAGAAGCAGGACTCCAATGAATACAAAATGCTGCATCACTGATTAGATCTCTTAGAATAACAGATGGTAAAAAAAGGCTGGGGACTGTTTCTAATCCCAGATACTGCAGCTTGAGGGACTTTTTTTTTTTATTTCTTTTTGTGCCCCCCGGATTTCCAGTACTGTACCTGACTGCCCGTCTGCCACTGCTTCCCCACGAGGACCCCCCTTACCCTTTGTACCTTCATTTGTCTCATCGGGGTCCTCTCCAAGGGTCACAGTGGGTGAGGGTCAATCTCAAACCCTTACGTCAGTGTTGCACTGGGGCTGAGCTTTTTTTCCTGGTACTCCCCCACCCCCCCAAGGCGTGACTGCACTAGGAGGCCAAGGCATGTGCCGATGTCAGTCACGCCTCCCGCCTAGAGACTATAGGCTTGCTGAACCTCCGGCCACTGCCAGAGGTCAGGCATGCACCAAGTCAGTGCCCCCCCCCCACTCCCTGGAGGAGATGAGTAGTCCATCGGATGCTCAAGCCTCCTTTCCCTGGCTGGCCCTCCAACAATCTGAGGTCATTCCCGAACCCAGGTCACTGGCGTCGCGAGCGGTAGTGCTACCGCTGTGTTGGCAGCATGAGGGGCTTTTAATGTACATTTTAATGTACATTCATGTAAACGACAGCAGAATTAACCAGAATTAACAAGAATTAAGAGTTCACAGAAGCCTCACAGAGTTGCGGGGAGTTATAAGAATGTCTTTGGAAACAATCCAAGACAGACACCTGTTAAAGCTCTGGAATTTATTCTTTAATAGGAAATTCAGCTTACAAAACAAGGTGTAAAAAGAGTAAAGATTTACAAAAAATCATAAAAACATGATTCATAATTAACACCAAAAGAAGACTAAAGGAGGAGGCCCAGATGAATGTGCTGTAGAAAGGACCTTGTCCCATTTTGGTAATAGTTTTTTGCAGGGGGAGGGAAGGGGACTGTTCATCAAGAGGGGACACAGCAACTTTGAGAAGGACCTGCCCTACAATATTCTCAAAATATCCCCAGCTTCTTCCTCCTCCTTCGCCCAATCCCACACCCCCAGAAAAACTCATACCCAGTTAGTATAGCTTGGCAAGCCTCCACTTTGGAGCCAATTCAGACTTCAAGTCATCTTTTCTATTAATAACTTGCTGAAATTAGTTTATAGAAGGACCTCAGATAACGAGTATTTCACATATGGTTACACAGTCTGCTTTTAGGTGTGCATAATCCCCATATGAAATTTTGGTCTGTCCCCACCCCCACGTGTGAACTATCTGTCCTTCAACTTCAAATTATGTAAGGTCTTACTGGAATATGAGCCTCCTGACAACCTAAAAGATATGATCTTCCCAAACACCTAGGAAACAATTTAGTAGGTAACGCTAGCAGCCCTATGTAATACTCCGATACTATGGATACAGGCATAGCATTTCATATTTCTGATATAGTGTATGGGTGAGAATTACTGCCAATGGAATCAGCTTATTGTGCTGCAGTAGTGACGTCAAATCATAGTTGTGCTGTACTGGCTATGTCACTACTGCAGCACAACTTTGAACATCTTCGTGCATGCACATATTGGGAATCTCCAATTTTTGAAATGGGCAAGCGCAGAACTACCCAGAAGAGAGTGGCGCTGAAAAACCCTCAAAAGTAAGGACTTGTCAGGACTTTTTGGTTGCCCACACTATAAAAGATCATGAGAGCAATTATACACAACAAAGTTGCTTTTGCAATCTCGAGGTTTCCATAGTACGCGAATTCCTCGAGCTGCACTCTTCACATTAAAAGCCCCACGGAAACCTCTCGATTGTAAAACAGCCTTGTTGTGTATGACTGCTCATACACAATCCTCTATATGATTACTAGCACCATTAATGTGGGAGATGAGCCGAACGTGGAAAATGAAATTGTGACTAATTCAACTTGAAGGAAAAAAACATTAGGACCAGATCAAACCTTCAGGGAAAGGAGAATTCAGATGGAAATGATTTGAGAATCAATTGAATTGCTCATTAAAGTTTACATCACTGCTGTCAAGATGAATTTGGCCCTTTTTAGGTAGAACTGTGTTCGACTGTCCCCCTAATACAGAATTCAACTGTCTTTTTAATAACATATTTACGCAGAAAACAAAGCATCAGTTAACTCAGCAGCAAGAATAGTGAACTGATTCATAGCAAGCTTTGAAAATGTCAAGTTGCTGGGCCTCATTAACTGTATGGATTCTCGTACTGGCTTGGCACCACACTGTTCAGCTGAGGAGGCAGTCCTGAAAAATTGTGGTAGGGCCCTTTCAGACCATGCATCTACAAGGCTGAAGGGGCCCTCAGTACAACTGTGTGCTGTTACAATATGGAAACACAAAAGCACCTCGACAAATTGCTTTTAAAGACAATTGATTTCCATAATAGGGTTACACGATTTTTCCTTTTAACAGCCAAAATCACCAGCCCAGTGGAGGAGTGGTTGCACTTGCCCCCCCCCCCCCAACGCCAGCAACCCGGGTTCAGGAATGGATAAGGTTGTTTGGTGGGAGGGCAGGGTGAAAGAGATGACTGAGTATCCAGTGGCAGCCCTCCTTCTTCGGAGAAGGAGGACACCAGTTCCCACTGCAGGGACTACCACGTGGCAGTGCAGCAGGGTAGAGCTGAAGTGGGTTGTGCTGGCACATACATCCTTACACTCCAGCTCAGAGGGGAAAATGAAGGAAAATGCTGGGCTGCTACATGCTGGCCCCCTCTGCAGGCACTCGCACAATCAACACGGCCGGCCACTCACCAAATAGGCTCTTTTGTAGGTGGATAACCATCAAGTCCGTGAGAAGGTTGGTGGTAGGACTGGAGGGGGTGCTGCTGGGCAGAGCAGGGGGACAGGAGGATAAAATACTGATTAAAATAACAAAACAAAAGCCAGCCAAAATCTTTGTGGGATGTTCTGGCATTTACCCTTTCTAACATTCCATGAAATCTCACCTGTTGTCATATATGCATTTTCTGAGCAGTACTTTATGATCTGCACTTAGTTAATGGATAAACAGATAACAGTTCCTCTTATCTGAAGAAGCTCATAAATATATAATGAATGACAGGGAAACGTGGTTGACTGAACCTCTATGTAGGGCCTTCTTCAATTTTAGATAGCTTATATCTGCAGTACTTGCCAGCTAAGGTTTAGATGTTTTTGATGCACAATCCATCTTTAGCCCCACAAAAGGAATATTTCTGTGAAAATACAGAAAACCCTCTTTATTTATTTTTAAAGATATTTTACTTGCTAAATATACTGGCCATAATGAACTTTTTCGCAACCCCCCCCCGTCAAAGAAAATACACTTTCTTTCCTCCCAACATTACATCCAAAGTTGGCAATGACCACCCTAGCAAGTAGACTATTCTCAATTTTCTGTTTTTAAAAAAATATAGACAATAGCTAAAGGAAATCCTCCTAAACATTTAAAACCCGCAAATTATAACCAAAGAGATCAGAATACATTTGATAATGGCCGGTTCCAGCTGTGCTCACTGCTACGGACATGCCCTGGTACAGACTTTTATGACTCTAGCTACAAAACGTTGTCATTCATGCACGTTTTACAATACTCTTTTAAAGTGGTCCTGACCTTGAGCTCATTTAGCGTGTTCGACATTTTTCCCCAAGCAGGGATGCGAAGTTCGCAAACACTGTAAAAATGACAGTATCCCTTTATTAAAGTTACATTGATGTTCCTTGCAAATCAGTTTAATATGGCCTCGGTATACACACACACACACTCAAATTTACAGTAACTGTAGTTGTGTAGGAATTCCAACTCCCCCAACCTCTTTCATCGAGCAAGTACAAGAATGGCAAACCAGGGAAGGGTGGTACTACTGCTTACCACTGAAGCAGAAGGCTGTAGATGACAAAGTTGCAATAATGGTCTGCACCATTCCTGAAACTGCAGGTCAGTCACAAGCAGCAGCAGGAGAACTGCTTGGGTGTGGGATAGCATTCTGCAGTTCAGAAACTTGGCCACTGCTAATGAATTTTCTCACTCTCTTTTTACAGAGTGACTGACTAGCTCAACTGGATCATCTGTGAGTATCTGATGTAACGTGTCTCTATGTGATGATACAGTTTGGAACTGAATTCAGTACATTAAGATTTTCCCTTAACAGAAACTGTGGCTCAATGGGATTACAGCGAAGAACCGACAATAATGCTTAAACCAGATCAGAGCATTTTGTTGCAGCCCAGTCTGTGTGTGTGTGTGTTTATAGAGGGTACTGCTGACTTCTTCAGAGCCTTGACAATAGAAAAACAGTATCAGAAATGCTGCAGCAGGTCACACGTGAAATGACAGTGCAATGATCTTTCATTACTGCTGGAAAGTACAGTGACCATAGCCCTGGGCCTTGGTTTAAGAATTGTAGTTGAAGTTTTGATTCTAGTGCTGTTCCTGCTGCACCCTGGGGCATGGCAGCACTGTCACCTTTTGGATATATATGTATTTTTTTCATTTAAAATGTTGGGGGGGCTGGCAGGCGCTCCGGCCCCTCCCTTGGAGGGGCTCGCCTCTCCGGTGTCCCACACCTGATCCTCTGGAGAATCCTCCATGGGGTACCCCCTGTGACAGGGCCAGGGAGAGGAACGTTGACTTTCTCCCCTCCCTCCATGTGTTACCCCCATGACAGGGCCAGGGAGAGGAACGTTGACTTTCTCCCCTCCCTGGGAGCCAACATCCAGATCGCAGAAGTCTGCATGGGCACAGCCAGCATGAAGCCTGCCAGCTCCATTTTTCTACTTGTTTTTTCTCCCTGGCCCACGAACAGTGCAACGGGCGGGGCTGCTGGCCCCCACCTGTATGGAAGCAGCCATATGCCCCAGACGCAGAACCATCCCCTTCCAGGCGGCGCGCCTGTGTTTGCACCCAGCCACCACCGGATGTCAGGCTACAGCGTGCAACACAGTACCCCCGAAAGACAGCAGTCTACGGATGCTCAATCCTTCCTCATCCCAGCCGACCTCCAAGCAACCAGAGTCCGTTTCCGAACCTGGGCTGCTGGCATGGCGCGAGGTATGGTGTCCAGCGCCTCAACCCTCCGTTTGGATATTTCTGGTACTCCTGTCTGTGGTGCAAGTCCGCTCTTGGAATGGAGCTTGTTGCTACATTGCCAGTAAGAGATCAGTTCATGCAGATAACTAAAATATATGAAGGGATACTGTATCTTTACAACAATGAAAACTGTTACAGTTTATAACATGAAAACTGGGAGTTGTAGGACTTTTCAGACAACTTCAACAATTTGTCTTTCACACTACAACCCATGCTACGTCCAAATTTGGGAGACACTGTCAGTTATTATGCCCTCCCCGGGGTGTGACACATCTTTAAAAGGCCTTTAGAGTTGGGATTTGAATTTCACGTAATACAGAATTAATGCTAAGTGGAAGAATACAACTAAAGAGAAGGGGCATTGTGCAGCAGATTAGGGCAGCTGTGATGGCCTAAAACTGTGTTTCTGTTTCTAGCTACAGGCCCAATCCTCCAGACTGATATGGAGAATGGCAAAGAATTTTTTTATGTCAGCAACCCCATCCTGTTGCTCTTTCCACATAAAGCCATCCAACTGTTTCTGGATAAGACTGTCCCTGGAGGCAAAGGCAATGTTACTCCTGCACTGGCCAGCAGGAGGTCATTACACCACTGCCCAGTACACGAGGGAGAGACACAGTGTAATCCTCCACAGGTTCCTCTATTTGAAGTTATATTTTGCCAACTGGAATACAGGATTGTATTCTTTCAAGAATTACTCATGCCCCTGTATTTGCAATGCTGTTTAAAGCCTTGCTCCCACATTTAGAATAAGCCTGTGTTTATGGAAATAACATCTTTACAGTTGCTTACTAATATTATACTTTCAAAGAGAAATGCAGGAATTACTCCTATATTTCACACACAGAATTATCATCTATACTTGGGTAGAAAAGACTGTTAAAGATCTCAAGAGATGGGAAATGCCACGCACGTGATGATGCCAATCAAAGGGGGACTGCCAAGAACCTGTAGGCTTGGAGACAGTTTACAATGGCCCCACAACATTATGATAAAAAACAGGTCTTTTCATGTGAAGATACTTATGTTTAAAAAGTAACCATTTACATGCCAGTATTGAGTATGCTGACTTTCTGTGGAGCCTGCAAAAAGGAAATAACCATTAGTCCTGTCCCTTTTGTGAGTTCTGATGAACCCTATAGATTAGGAGTCTGATACTGGGTACTGCACCATCCCTGGAAGGACAGATAGGAAATGGAATCTTTGAAATGCATCCTCTAGCATGAAGCACAAAATACTCAGTTCAGTGCATTTTCAAGTCATTAAATTCTCTCCTGCATTCACATCCTACTGAAGGAGTAACAGACAATAACTATCATTTGTCAACGTGAAAACGTAGCACTAGTTACACATCAGAGCAAGGATCTTTTTAATAAATTATGAGCATTGAAAAATGCCCAAACACATTAAAGCTGCCTACTGACTTGTGTTCTAAAATATGCATAATATATTTGCATGTCCAAATGACGCCCAGGAACCTACAGGTATGTAACAGATCTCAAAGGAAATTTAGGAGTATGAATGTAATCCCTGTAGATTTTAGTATAGTGGGATGTAATAAGCAGTACTACCACAATATAAATTGGGAGGGGGCAACTATTTTACCTCCCGTCACTGGAACATGCCCCCACTAGCAACCACCCCAGTTCCATTACCCCTACCTGGAGCTGTTTTCCAATGTAGCCTTGGCTTGGCTATTTCCCAAGGGTGTAGATACAGTGTGAAGGGCCAACCCTTGGAACTTCTGCATGTCGTCAGGTGTACAACAGAAGGCTGTACGGAACCCGAGTGTACTGCAAGCTGTCATCCTGTGTAAGTGCTGTTCCCCCTTGCATTACACAACCCCGTGACATTGCTGATAATATTCAACAATACTCTGACACATGGGTGGTTCCAACTGAACTGCCACCTGTACCCACCCAGGTGGCAGTATTGCAGCGGGACATGCAGCCCTCCCACCCTGGAGGAAAGCTTCCGCTGGGACGATCAATTCTTCTCTCCCCCTAGTTGGCCCTCGATTCCTTGAACAGGAATCCTACTGCTGTGCCTACGGAATGGCTATTTGAGGGCGGGAATATTCTTACGGTGGTCATGACAAATTTACTAACTTCAGCTCTCGAGGTTTGGAGTGTGCTGAAAGATCTGGAGATGTTCCGCCCATGATATTTAGTAGAAGTGTGACTGGATGGCTATGCTGTTGCCTAGCACAGATCTGCTGGTTCTCTTTTGCACCCAGGAAATGGCAAGGGCTTTTGTTGAGTGGGCTTTAATGTAGCCAGGAATAGGTGAGAATGTGGCCTTATCTGCCTCTACATACATTTTTAGTTCTCAGACATTTGTATCCTTGGAGGTTGTTTGACCATATGTGTTTGGTATACATAATATAAACAGTTTTATCTGATATTAAACAATGGCAAGAAAGAATCCTGGGCTCTGATTGGACAGTCTGGGGCTGTACCCGTGATGTTATCCCTGTACAACATCATGGATCTAGTTCCAGCACCTGCATAACAGTAAAAAAAATAAAATAAATAATAATCACTGCACATGCCATGTCCAAGCTGCCCAAATTGGGCATGGCCACTGTGCAATTTGCCAGTACTTCAGTTTGTTTTGTTTTTTTAAACATAAATCCCTCTCTCTGACTGCCAAAACAGCTTGAAAAACTACAATAAATTGTTAAGTGTCCCACACGATAGGCACATTAACTTTGCTGCTTGCACATATTTTAATTAAAACAAGACAAAGGTAAATGAAGTCAACATTGAGATCAGTTTCAGATGCCCCTGCTCGCCCAGCTTCATATTCCATGCTCAGCAATCAACTTGACTAACCCAGCTCGGCAGTCCATAACCTCCTTAATGGTTACCTAAAATTTATTAACTTAACCCCCTCCCAAAAAAAAAGAAAACTGAAAGGAAACCATCCCGGTGATCGGCTTCAGTATCAGTGCACAATCCCAATCACATGCGCATGTGCTTTCAGCACTATACTCATAACGGAGACGGTGCCAACTGCTCCAGACGGCGGCTTCACGTCTCTGTTAAGATCTTCTTCTGGTCATGCCATGTGTATAGGGCAAACCACACAAAAAAACGCAGTGCGTAGTGGTGTGGTTGTCGGTGTGTTATCTCCACTCCTACATTTCGGGGGCCGGGAGGTTATCTCCACTCCTACATTTCTCTCCCGACACAGTGCATGTTAAAAAAAAAAAAAGAGCAATATGTGTGTGTGTGTGTGTGTGTGTGTGTGCATGCGCAGAAAACCAGCTTACAAAAGGGGCATGACACAAAAAAACATTCAACAGAATTAAAGAGATGGAACTTTGGGGATGCTGGAGGTGTCACAGACTCATTTAAACCACAGCAGCACCACCTACTGGCCAATATAAATCAACATGTTTCTTTATGCAAGTATATCTACCCATTCAAAAAATTATTAAAATCTAGTTTTACATTTTACTTTTTAATCTTTCTTTTTTAAACAAATGAGCGATTGTATAATTGCAACAGTGCACTCCAGGGTATGTGTTTTGCTGAGATGTCACGCCTTGGTGTTGGACACACTCGGCCTGCAGCCTCGTGCCCAACTACGCAAGGTGTGACGTTATCCCAGCATCAAAACACACACTCTGTCATGCATTATTGCTCAATTCTAAACTTTCTGTATGTTCAGATATAAGGTCTTCTCTGCACTTCTCATTCATGGAGTGCAACTTCTCCTTCAATGGGTGGATTAGGAGCCAAGAAAGCAGGAGTACATCTCAGTTCAAGTAAAACAGAGGACACTGTTAAGGTAAATGAAGAGCATGATACTTCTCTATCCTCATCATAAAAGCACCTGACCTGGCAGGCCTGGTGGCGCGGAGGGCTGAGGCACTGATCGCCACACATTGTGCCACTCCAGCGACCCGTGTTTGGCAATGAGCACAGGTTGCCAGCAGTCGGCAGGGAAGGAGTTGGAGCGAGCATCTGATGGACTGCTCTCCATCTCCTGGGGGGGGGGGGTGCTCTGCGATCAGTGCGCGTCTGACCTCTGGCAGAGGCAAGGGTTCAGTGCAGCATTGCTGACACTACATGGGGGCGGGAGTATGGCAGATGCCTGGCGGGGACATGTATGGATATGTGACCATCACTGGTGTCATTGCACAATAGCTCCTGCAGGGGAGAAAAACGGAAAAAGACCCTGGTGGCTTGATGGCTGTCCCCTGGTGCTCCATTCCCGTAGGTAACACCCTGAGCTGTATCCTGGATGGGCAGGTAAGTAGGGGGCTCCCTGTTGCCCCAGCACGGGGGTAAGCTGTGGGGGCTACAAGGATGAGGGCCTGAAGGGAACGGAGGCTAGGGACAGTGGCTGGATGAGAGGCCGACCAGGGCTGGGGGGGAAGAAAGTAGCAAAAAAATAAAAATAAAAGCACCTGACCTGTAAGACATGCGAGAAGTAAAACACAAATAGAACATACAAACCCAGATTCAAGTGTTCTTTTTGAGCCTCTGGTTGAGTAAAATGTTAGACCGCAATGTTTATTGTGCTAAGAAACCCATATACAATCTTGACCACCAGAAGTACGCACTCTTATAAGATGTCATACTTCCCGGTATGACAAACTGGAGTAACTATTACAATACATTGTGTTCCCGCAGCATCCTGCAAGATACTGCTGACAGAAACTGTGATCAGAACCATTCTTCACAGCCAGCAGCACTGTACACGTACTATAAGTAAGACCCTAAGAAAAATCTGATATTTTCCCCCAAAACCATTCTAGTGGCAAACACCTGTATCCTTATGTTGACCCTGAAACTTCCGAGTACTTTGATTTTGGGGGTGGGGAGGGTATGAAAAGGATAATGGTCACAGAAGAAGAAAATGGCTGGATTTCATAATTTTAAGTCTACCATTTAAAGACTGATCAACCCCTAACATACAATGCAATAGCTGTACATTTCAGGTCTGAAGCAGAGTATCCAGTACTGTGGTTACCTAAATTGGGTTTAATCGATTTCTTCAACAAATAAAGATTTCCCTTAAAAGGACACTGTCAACCCATTTTTATATTATTTCAAGTTGATAAACCACATTTTTGAATAGATACTGAGGAGCCAGACTATAAGAAGCCGTGATTTAAATTGGGATGTCAGACAGACCCTTGTTGGAAGTAAATTTACCATATTGAGGCTGTCCAGTCATAAGATGGACTCAAAAATTACTCACCATAGTAATGTTTCTTTCAAGGGATCCCTCATTGTGTTTAACAACTGCAATCATTCACCTGGAATGAGCTGCCTCAGAGCTTTGAATTTTCTGCTAATTAGAGAATTTTAGAATGAAATTCAAAACTCTGCTGTGTGGTCATATTCACGCCTGCATTCTAATGGACATTTCTAAAGGTAGGGTGAGCAGTGACCACTAAACTAGCTAGCTAGTTAGAATGCTATCAAAAAATATATACTAATTTAAAGTTTCCCAAAGCTTTTCAACATGGCATAATAAATCTTTAAACTTTAATAAAAAATTGTTAAATATTAGATCACTGAGTATCTACTGTACTGTAAACAAGTAATGCTCAAGCAAAACAGAAAAAAACTGATTCTTGTGTGAACCTTTTCCAGGTTCTGGAAGTGGAGGTAGGGATAGTATTTTTAAGCACAGTGAGAGAACCCTTGGAAGAAACACTACTACAAGTTATTTTTGCTTCAAACCCTAGGAATCCCTCACTTATGCTTAACAACTGCAGACTCCATAACAGTACCTTGGGAAGCTGGGTACAGAACCTACTTGGGGAAAAGGTACTGCAAGACAGCAGTGCCAAAGTCAGACTCCCTTCTAGACTGCGAATCTAGACAGTAGTGTTTTATGAAAGTGCGTACTGTGTTCCAGGTAGCTGTTTTACAGATTTCCTGCAGGAAGACACCCCTGGAAGCTGCCACAGAAGTAGATGTGCCCCCCCCCCTTGTAGAGTGCACCCAGAGGCCTTCAGGTGGCAGCTTGCCAGCTTTGACAGAACAGAACTGTATGCAGGAAACTATCCAGTGAGAAATGGTTCTCTTGGATGCTGGTTAGCATTGCCCTACTTTACTGTAGATGACAACAACTGAGTATATGTGGACCTGACATCATTTGTGTGGTCCAAGTAGTACTGCAGAGCTCTCTCAACATCCAGACTGTGGAGCTTTTGCTCCCCTGGGCTGGATTGTGTTGTAAAGAACACTGGAAGTGTGACTGTTTCAGATGAAATTCTGACACCACTTTGGGAATGAATTTTCTGCTCTCAAGACTACTTTATCCCTATGGAATATGATATAGTTAGGATCTGCATGGAGGGCTTGAAGCTCGCGTACCCTTCTGGTAGATGTGCGTGCTATCCGGAAAACTGTTTTCCAGATACAGTAACATACTTAAGGGTAGCAGTTGCCATAGGTTCGAAAGGAGCCTCCATCAGCTGAGTGATGCAGAGGTTCAAGTTCTATGGGGGAGAAAAGGTCCCTTATTGGAGGGTACAGGTGAGCAAGGCCTTTAAAGAACCTTTTGAAAATGGGCTGTGAGGCCACCAACCTATCCTTGCCAGCTGAGGTGTATGCTGACAATGCTACCAGATGCACCTTCAGGGTTGACGGCCTAAGACTGTAGGTGAATCAGGTAGTCCAGGACTGAAGGAAGGCTCACCCGTAGTAGGCTGAGCTGCCTAGAGCAGCACCAAAGGGAAAATCTTTTCCACTTTGAGGCATAGGTTTTCCTAGTTGCTGGTTTCCAGGAAAGTAATTAAGTACTTTCAAAACCTTCTCAGAGAGGTTTAGTCCAGAGAACTCTAGCTCTTCAAGTACCGGGCTCCGAGGGGCAGAGTTCTCAGATCTGGGAATGTTATCCTGCCCTGATACAAAGCTAGCAGACTGTACCTCAGGGGAAGATTGATGGGATGCTTGATGGAGGGACACAGGAGAAGTGAGTACCAAATCTGCCTGGCCCAATCTGCAGCAATGAGGATCATTGCTGCTGACTCCCTTCTGTTTTAGCAGCACTGTCAGTAAAAATGGGAATGCACAGAGAAACACAGCAGGAGCTGTTTGTTTTCTCAGGACGCACATAGATCCATCTCTAGTGTACCTCACCTTCTGAACTGTAGCCAGCACCTGCTTGCTTAGCGTCCAGTCACAGTTTCCCTGGCTGATTCTGCTTAGGGAATCTGCCAGGATGTTGTCTTTCCCTGGCTGGTGCACTTCTGATAGTCACACAAGTAGTATGCTAGATTACTCACTTTCATTGCTTCTGTACAGTTCTGCAGATTGTGTTCCTCCCTGCTTGTCTATATAATGCATGGTAGTGGTGTCTGTCCTGATCTGGATGGGCTGACACCTGATATGGAAGGAAAAGGCTTGCATTGCCAGGTACACTGCCATGAGCTCCAAGAGGTCTGTGTGCTCCTTAGACTCCTATGGGCTCCACATACAGCTTACAGTGAGGTCCTCTGTGTGGGCACTCCAGCAATTTTTTTGAAATGCAAGGGCAGATCCTGACTCACTATTTCCAGAACCCACTTGTCTGTGGTTATTCTTTCCCATTCCTGTAAATAGTGATCTCACTGTTACCATGTTGAACTTTTCCTTTTTTTAAGTGTCCAAGTATCCTCAGGTCTAAAAGGGGCTACCATTCCCCATTTTTCTTGTGGAGCAGGAAGTATCTTGAGTAAAACCCCTTTCTCCAATGTGAGGAGGGAACTTTCTCTACTGCATTTCAATCAAGTCAGTGTTTACTGGACGGCAAACTGACAGCAAGAACACTCTTTTACAACTGCATCCAGTACACGAAGACATCAGCTGCATACAACACTAAGTAATACATACAGCTTCTGCATTCGATTGTAGCAACCTTTTTACTTCCATCTCCAGGAAGAGTTTTTCTGCTGGCGTATGAGGGTTAAAGGCTTTGCGGCACTGCACTTTTGAAAATTTTTTGAACTGCAAAGGCAGACCCTGGCTCAGTATTTCCAGGATCCACTTGTCTGTGGTTATTTGTTCCCACTCCTGGAAATAGTGAATCAGCCCCCCCCCCCCATGGCAATGGTTGGGTGACCTGCACAGACTTGTGAAGGGTTTTGCTTCACCTGGGCTTTGGGAGCTGGCACTGTATCCAGACACCTGGGACCCCTTCTGCCTCTACCTCTGAAGAAACCTCTCTGAAGGGCAAAATCATAAGTGATGTAAGCATGGGGGTAGTAACCCCTGCCCCTACCTCCCCTTCCAGAAGGCTTGTTGGAAGTGGAGGCCTTTTCCTTTGCAGTATTGCTCTTGTAGGTGGTCTTGTATTTGTCCACCTACTTTGTGTAAGCCAGTCTTGTCAGAAAGGTTTGCAGTTCTAAGCCAAGTAGACCTTCTTAGGAACACTGCATGCACCATGACCACGGAATTAGTGTTACTGGCATCCACTGCCATGTGGCACTGGTATTTAGTGGCATCCATGGCTGTCTTTGCAGTATCAGCCAAATTTTGGGCCAGATCACCATCAGCCTTCTTGCTCACTGCCAAAATGAAACTTCAGAGGGCTTTCTAGTACTGTGCAGGCCAAGTAGGCTGCTTGCTGTAGCAGCAGAGAAGCTGAAGTATAAACTTTCTTACCTATGGTATCCAGCTTCCTGGAGTCTTTCTCAGGAGGCTGGGAAGGAGGGGGTACCTTAGTCTTGTCACAGGCAGCAGTCTGAACCACCCCATGATCGGGGAGAGAAGACAGACAGAAGAAATGTATTCATACTTAACCGTAATTTCCTTTCCTTTTCTGTTCGCTCTTACACTGTCAATATGTATTCATTACAACTGGGTATTGTGCACCCTTACTAGGGGAAATGGCACAGCTCAAAAGGCTTAGAATGTTGGGCACATGAGGATTCTGGACAGCAGCAACTCTCCAGTCGCAACTGTGCCTTCGAAGGGGGAAACATCTATCAAGTTTCTCTGAAGAACTTTTCAGCTTCTAAACCGTGGAGCTGCAATTCTGCATAGCAGGTTGGGGCTACCTGGTAATAGGGAGTGCCCAAAATTAAAATCGTGCCTGTTAAGCTGAAATTATGCCCATTAAGCTGCGGCTTTCAAACAGGCTAACCTGCTTTCCCCACTTCCACTACCTGTGCTTGGATTAGGGGCACGTCTGCCACACTGATTCAAGGGTATTTTCTTTCTGAGACCTCTGTTTAAAAAAAAAGTACCCCAGGTTAAGTACTTGTTTATTCTGGGGTGTGTTTAGTCAGCGGCTCTCCTGGGGCTCCCCTCCATCTCTGGGCATCAGTTCCCTTCCCCTTCAGTGTTTAGGGTCTGTTTTATGTATTTTGTAAGTACTTCTCCATTTTTTAGTTCCTGTCTTCTAGGGACACTGTGCCTTTAATCTTCCTCTTTTGCAGGACAGCGAAGCACAGGCTGCTGTTGTGAGAGTCTTTAATCTCTGGCTGCTCTCACAACCCTCTCAGTGCACCTACAGTTAATTTCTCCACCTTTCAGGCAGTTTTTGCATTTTATAGGGGGCTTCTCCGAGTTGCATGGTTGTCCACCATTCGAAGTCACTGGGCTTGAGCCCCTACTCCTTAACAGCTGTTTTCTGCCTCACAACGCTGTTTGTGTGCCTCTGTGTGTGTGTGTGTGTGTGCACGCCCCCCCTGGCATGCAGAAGTCACACATGACTTCATTACATCGTGTTCTGGGAGTGCGTGACTGCACTTATGGAGTACTAGACGCAGTGGCTTTGTGTACAAAGCTCATTTTTGCTCTTCAGTAAGAGGTAGGAGCCGAGAGACACATTTTATTGCAGGCTCCTCTCCCTTTCCCCACAATCAGAGATAAGGAGTGTGGCAGCAGTGCTCCAATGTTTTCTTCTGAGGTTAAGCTTCAGTGTTATTTGTTTTTTTATCATTGGGTACCTTGCTGGATAGCTTTTCTTGGCACCATTGTTTATCGGAGACCTCTCCTTTTTAAAAGATGTAAGACTTGCAAAAGGGTAATGTGACCCTTCCCCATAGGTTCCTATTCTCCCATTGTATTTCACAAGATAATATGTCACGGTTCTCCCCAGTCAGACCCCTGAGCTGAGGTGGGCAAAGTAGAAGTATGTAAATTCTTCTTGTTAGTCCTGGAAGAGCTTTTGTTCTGCAGGACATCCCATTGGACACACCTGGCCCCAAATTGGGCCTCTCTGGTCGGGGGGGGCTACACAAGCATGTCCAGGTGCACAGCAGCAGAACAGAGCTGCGGATATAGATATGCAGGCAGACCCCAACCCTGACCACCTGGAGAGTCAGAATGAGGATATCGGGGGTCTTGAAGAAAATCCTGACCATTAGGAAGATACTTGATGATGAGGAGGATGAACCCTCTGAGGCGGAGGAGACAGGGGAGTGGACAAACCCAAAGAGGAGGATTCCTATCTCTCCCCCATTTGATACCAAGTCTTTGTCCTATCTGGTAACTGAGGCGTGTACGCCCTTACAGCTCAAGGAGGTGTAGTCCATGGACACAGTGAAGGTCAATCCTATATTTGTCCACTCTGAAGTGTTTTCTGTGCTTTACTCACTGTGACAAGATTACTGAACATGAATGGGCAGGTGTAGACCAAAGAAAACATCTGCCCAAAACCTAAGGCATGGTATTTGCCTTTTATGGAGGAAAATATTTGCAAGTGGGAAACCTCCTCCTCTGGCAGATAAGACAGTTCATAATTCCATCAGGCACACCACTATTCCTACTGAAGGGTCCTTGGCCTTAATGGATTCGCACTAGCAAGTAAGCAGATGCTGCATGCAGATAAGCAGGGGTTACAACCCTGGGCAGCTTCGTTCCCCCGGACTTGGAGGGGGCGAGCATTCTGTGGTTAGTTTTTATGGCCTCCACCCTCTTAGGGATGCCATGGTGGAAAACTTATGCATGTTTGCTTGCTCCGCCTATCACACTGTGTTGGCTATGCGAGGTGTGTGGCTGTCATTGGGTGGCTGTTTAGGCTTCGATGGCCAAGCTGTTCAGTCTACCCTTTGAGGGGGGTTGGTTGTACGGTTCTTACCTGGATATTTTGTAGGATAAAAAAAAGAGCCACCTTTCAGTGCCAAAGCAACAACTGTAATGCGTAATTACCTCTGTTGAATGTAATTAAGAATTACCTAACCCACAGTTACAATTGAAACACTTACTTGGTCTTGTTTACCTTACAATCATCACTTGCAGTACTTATGCTCCAAATCTGCATCAGTGGAACACTGATCGTCTGTAGATTGGTGAGCACATGTAGGGACGACAGTAAGTACCTGCTCTATACAATTCAGCTACTGACGTTTCAGCTGTTTGTGTCAAGGTCAGAGCAACTGCCTTGGTCAACTCTGCCTTAGTCAATGCTGCTAGCTTTAATTTAGACACCACACAACTGTTGCTATGCATGATATGTCTAACCAAGGAAGGTGTGGAAGCTTTCTGGCCTATCTTTGCTGTGTCTACAGAACAAAATGCACTGTGTTCCAACCAGGTGCATTCTGATCACTTTTCAAACATGTAATGCGGCGTGTGTTCTTTCTGGTAACTAGTTTCAGGAAGGATGGAAGACTAACCTCTTGGTTGGCATGAAAACTGTGGAAATCTTCAAGAGAAGAGATACAATGGGCAATGCCCTTGTCCTGGTGGAAGAAACGATAAGGCTGTTTACGGTAAATGTGGCTTAAATTCAGACGCTTCTGGATGAACAGTTTGCTGCTGAAAAAAAAAAAAAAAAACTCTTGATTGAGAGACTCCTGTGACACAAAGGGTACTTGTTTGAAAAAGGCGGTTTGCAGAACATACTGCTAACTATATCAAAGATGCCAGGGTGCTAATGAGGACCTGGAGCAGTGGAAAAAGAGCACTCCTGACCCCTAAAGACACTGCTGTCCACAACTGGAAACACATAGAGCAGAAAAACAGCATGTGCACCTAACTCTCTTGGCAGAATACAGTTATTTTATTTGGTGCATCTTTGTGTCATAAAATAATTGTATTCTGCCTAGGGGTTGATGTGTACACGTTTTTTCTCTAAACGTGCTAACGGGGATCGATAGATCTGTCTGGATCTGCCAACTACTCTAAAAAATATCTATTCATGTCTGAGCGAGTCCCCAAGTAGACTTACATTGGGAAGCATACCAAGAGAGTCTTTTATCTACACTCGCTTGGAGAAGATCATAACTGTGCATTACTAAACCTTTTTTAAACTGGTCCTCAACCAACTGACCCACTTTTTGAAGGTTATCCAACTCTGTCACAGGTAATGAGGGCAGACTGCTTTTTTGGACACTACTTTTAAAAAATAGCCTAACTTGAGGAATCTCCTCCATTCAGGACCCAAGAAACATGATACACTGGATATGGGAAGACTATGGGTCCTAGATACAGAAAATCCTACCCATACCTCTCAATTGTCCCTCATTACGAGGGACATCCCTCATTTTGCCCCTTAAAATTGCTCTGTCCCTCATCCGTCCCTCGTGGAAAAGGTGCTGCCCACACAGCGAATGTGCTGTAAATTAAAACTTTAAAGCAGATACTCTTAATATTCTACAATACTAAATCCAAAATAAACTTTGTACAGGTAAACACTATGGTTTTCACAATGTTCTGAGCTTGTATCTCCATGTTTGAGGATATGTCCCTCATTCTGAGGGTCTGTGTCCCTCATATTGAGTGTTCAAAAATGTCCATGTCCCTCATTTCAGTGACAAAAGGTTGAGAGGTATGATCCTACCATAGTAAAATTTAACCAGATTTGCCAGATCTGAGAACCAGGACTTCTTGGTAAGTCTGGAGCTATTGCTAACAGGAGGAATTTCCTATGGGATACCCAAACCTTTCTTAACCCTAGCAGGGCCGCGGACTGATACATCAGTCCAGAATTCCTACATGTTCTAATTCTGTCAGCAGCTTAAGGGTTAACATTGCCAAGATCAGATGAAATGGCATGGAGAGACAGACTCTTTGGAAGTTCCTTGGTGAGACAGTACATCCAAGGCCTCTGCCTTCAGACACTGGCATCGTCTTAGAAAATATGAACTTGAACATTCTTTCTGGATGCAAGGAGGTTTGTGTTCCAGTTCTTTAACATCTGACATTGATGCTGAAATACCTGCTTGTTCAGTGACCATTCCTCTGGGTGCACATACTGCCAGTTGCCTTGAGAGTTTAGTTTTCTGGTTCTGGGAATTGCCAATAGGGATTCCTGATTCACAACAGCCCAGTGTAGAAACCTGTAAGCCTCGGCACCATTTTTCTTCTTAAACTGCCTTGCTTGTTTATGCAGGCAACTCTGACCATGAACGTCTGATCAATCTGTAACCAGCACAAGTCTGACATGGTCTTGGAAGTGGACCAATGTCAGAAGGATGCCTCTGATGTCCCATCACATTCATTTGGAAATTCAGATGCTCAGATATTCATAATCCCTACTGTATCAATTTGTGCGCAGACACAAATATGTCCAAATGGTCACAATATGAGATTGCACTGGGAGAAAATCCTCTGTAGTTAAGGGAAAGTGCATAAAAATATGATGCAGTTTAAAATTTCACCTTTCACGCATATCAAAGTTATGATGCAAACCAAAATAGCACGTTTATTGTGGACAATGGCAGGAAAAATGGACACACTTGAAAATGTTCCCCTCAAAAAAACAAGATTTTGGGGGGGGCGCAGAGTCAGCAGCAGACTGGAATAGTCGCTCTCTGGCAAGCTCTGCACGGTGCAGCGTTTCAACAATAAATACTTACATTTTGGGGGTTTTAATTTCGGCTCAGACTCTGGAACATTTGATAGATCTCAAATGTGTGCTGTAGAAGAATTTATTCACTTCTAGAATATGGGGTGGCCAAAAAAATCAGCCTGCTCATCAGAGTGGCAAGGAGAAGCAACTGACACGAGCAGGGACATCAATACCAGGCCGGCAACACTTGGATACCTCAGCGAAAGCCGAACCGACCCTCAGGGCCAAGGAAGATTCGGTCTTGGGAGCGGTTAAGGGTCACTGTGTTGGACTCTGCGAGATCCTCAAATGTAGGACTTCTAGGCATCCCAGAGGGTCAGGAAGGACAGCATCCAGTTCAATATATTCTACAGTTATTCCAGTCTTGTTTTGGGGATTTGCAAGGTTTGAGGTGACTCAGGCTTACTGCATTAATCCAAGGAAAAAAACAAACACTGCATTGCCTCATACACTGTTGCTTGTAACAGGGGGTACCTGCCACAGAGACAAATTACTAGGCAAATCTAAGGAATGGAGCCCACTGCTAACTGAAGCGGATAAAGTCATTCACTGTCATCCTGATCTCAGCCACTCCAAGAGGGAGAGGGTGAGGAGAAGGGTGTTCGATGGATTGAGTGGGTCTTCTTGGGACTCAATCATGCCCTCCAAATGCCGGTATGACTGAAGATCTTGTATGCAGGCAAAACATATATTTACAGTAATCCAGCTGAAGCTAGAGAATATCCAAAAAGATTTTGCCACCTTGAGGCAGCCGACTGAATCGGAGGATGATGACTCTGAGACTTGAACACTGAACAATTGCTGAACTGGTTGGTTCCTTATCTCCTCGCTTTGGGAGCTGCTTCATAAGATTTCTAAATAATGTCCACATTTCAGAAGCAGGCATCTCTGAAGGCTAAGAGACATTAAAAATAGTCTGTCTATACTGTTTTTTTCCTTCTAAGAGTTATGTTTAAGGGAGTTTTGATTGTTGCAATCTTTTTGTTTACTAATATCTGGGGAGGTATGAGAGCTGTGTGGGGAAGCGTCTATACTGTCTGAAAGGGACTACTTCTCTACTGATTGAATAATCATGGATTTCGGGGCTAGGTCACTGACAAAAGCCCATCTATAATAGATGGGATTCTCTGGACTTCTCGCTACTAATTAAGGAATGAGAGTCCATAGTCTAGCTGCAATGGCTTATACTTATCTGTTCTTTGATATTTTACAACAGGCCCCCCCCCCCCCAGTGCTGTATCAGAGAATGAAGGGATAAGAATTGTCTACCACGATCTTATGTTTAATGTATCCTATACCTGAAATCAAGGAAAGATACATATTTGATTACTATGAAACTGAATAAATATAAAATAAAAATAAAAAAGAGTGGGTCTTCGAGAAATCATTCTCTTCAACTGCCAGCTCATCTTAAAATAACTTATGCAGATAAACAGTTTCTTTTTTGGGACCAGTGGAGGCCAACAAGAAACTGGAATAAAAACGTCAGGATTTTTAGTCAGCCGAGGTACAGCACCAATACTCCGACACAGAGGACTGAGGGAGCTCAACTACGGAATTAGAATTCAGTAGCTATAACGATGTTCTAAATGATATCTGTGAGTTTATTTTTGAACTAGTTACTTGTGACGGTTCACATTTGATGATCTAATGACTGGAAACATTTAAACTGTATGTAATACTTGAGGTATTACATGTTAATCATTTTATTGCCAGTAGTATATGGTAGTGAGAGTTACAGGCTCCAGCATAGAGTAATAAAGATGGTGACGGCCTCACGGCAAGATCTGCCCTCAGGGTGTATGGGAAGTGGGAAATGCCTTTAGTGGGGAGTCAGGAACTCTGGACGCCCAGCCTTATCTCAGTCCTTGGGCAGAACATGCAGTTTATTACAGCACTATGGTGGTGAATTCAGCTTGTTTTTTCTTACTACACCACCAGAGTAATGGAGAGTTACATAACTGTTTAACATTACATTTCCTGTTAGAGATAAAATAAATGGCTAAATGGTAACGGTTATGTGTGACGTTCCATGAGGGGAGCTAGCTTACTATGACTAACTGCAAACATTTTTGGCATTCAACTCGACTTACAAGCTCTATATAAAGAGCTCACATCAAAGTGACTTATGATGTATTTTTTTTTTTTTTATTTGATTTTTATTAGATTTTCTCTTGCTTTTACATCAGGAGACATTCTACAAACAGCGGATTTTCTATGATGACTTCAGATTTGACTTATGATGTCTTTTGCGCTTTCCTAAACCCTGGCCCAGTGACTTGCTGCATGTACACATCTTTTGAACGTTCATGGATTCGAAAGCAATGTGGCAGCTTACTCCTCTGGACTAAACCCCTCATGTGCTGTGACAGTAGGTTATTTGAAACGGCGTTCTTAAACATTAACATGTGCCTTATATGCATGTCTAAGCATCTCAACCATGAAATTTAGTTTTATTTGTCTGTTCACCCACAAAATAGCATGAAACAGAACACCACCAAAGCACGCAATGCAAAAATAAAAAAAAAGTCCATACTGGAAATGGTTCGATTGTCTTACCTTTTTAATGAAAAAAGTACAGTTCACATCCATGTAGAGCCAGTGATGGAAGAACCACCGACACCCATGTATGATGTCACAGCATGCCCCATGCCAAAGACTCATGTTTCGCTCAGGTGAGCTGAGCTTCCTGTTTCTGAGGAAGCTCATAGCTTACCTGAGCAAAACATCAATCTTTGACGTTGGCCAGGCTGTGATGTCATACATGTGTGTCATTCCGCCACTGGCTCTACGTGGATGTGAACTGCACTTTTTTCATTACAACAGTAAGAAAACTGAACGGTTTCCAGTGTGGACTCTTTTTTGCATTGGGTGCTTTGATGGTGCTCTTTTTCATGCTATTGTTTGTTACTTTAGCACCGCTGCTGTTTTCCTAGTGCTGACTATACCTGCTTTTGTGTCACCCACAAAATGAATAAAATAAAGTTAAACAAAAAAATACAAGATCTCCCCAATGGCAGTCACTGGCACTTTTGGATCCCATTCCATAGTGTCCCCCACCACTAGCAGAAACTGTGGGGGTTGCAGCAGATGGGGCTAGGAGGTTGCCAGGTAAGAAGGAAGAGCTCAGACCCAAAGACTGGGCACACAATGTTGCGGGACACAAAGCAAATGGAAGGAAATCAAGACAGCAGAGTGGATATGATCACCATCTTCCATATTCTCAGGGGTATTGATAAGATTGAACAGACAGAGATGCGGGGATGTGACTAAAGCTCAGAGTTAGTAAATTTAAGGATTACATAGGAGACATTTCCTTTCCCAGAGGGAGGTGAACCTGTGGAACAACCTACCATCAGAATACAGACTCAAGGTAAGCCTAGTCAAATTTTGGCTGACAAAGGGAATCAGGATTTCTTTGGTAACAGAATATGCTGGGATTTTGTATTTCTTTGAAAATTGGCTTTATTGCTAATGGCCTTCCAGGGTAACCCTTGCCTCACTGCTTTTGCACTGAGGGTTGTCTCTTTTAAAATAATTATTGCTTGTGAAGCAAGGGGTGGACCTGATGGGTGTAGACTGCCTTCCAACTTTGTGTGATACTGTAATTATCTGAATGACTAGAGAGGAAAAAAGTACAGTTATGTAGGAACTTACCGTAACAGTAGTTCTTCGAGAGAGGTTCCTACAGTAGGTCACTACATATAGGACTGGTGCCACCTGGCGTCAGGCCGCACAGCAGACTTTTCTAGCAATCCATGATGGGGGACAGCCCACCCGATGTCACGTGACCGACATCAGCGTGGCCGTATATAGTGGGTGGTCCCCACTCCCGCTCTCCAGTTCTCCTGCCGGAGCCACGAAGAGACCTAACAGCAGAAGCGAACAGGATCTGGAGTCCCTGTTAGAAATAAAATGAGGGGAAGGAGGGAGGGAAAAATGCGAGCTACTGAAGGAACCTCTCTCGAAGATCTACTATTACGATAAGTTCCTACGTAACTGTACTATCTTACTTCGAGAGGGTTCCTTCAGTAGGTCATTACACATAGGACAGAGTCCCAAGCAGTCCCTCCAAAGACAGACCAAGAGAAACTGGGGAGGAGGAGAAACAGCTCCAACAGAAACTGGGAACTGGAATGGGCCCAGCCTAGGACAGAAGGCCCTGCAAGATAGCTAAGCCGAAGCCAGCCCTCGGCCTAGAAGCAATGTCCAGACTGTACTGTCTGGTAGAGGTATGGACAGAACTCCAAGTGGCTGAGGCACAGACATCAGCCGAAGAGACATTTTGCAAAAAGGCAGCGGAAGCAGCCATGCCCCAGTAGAATGACCTCTGATGGGACCCGGCAGAGATTTTTCATACTTTTGGTAATAATACTGAATACAGTTGCCTAACCATTTGGAAAGGCACCGCTTGGAAACTGGTTTGCCCTTAGACCTATGGGCAAAAGAAACAAAGAGCCGATCGCAGCTACAGAAATCCTTAGTCCAGTGTGTGTAGCGCCAAAGGATCGATGGATGTCCAAGGTGTGCAGGAGTGCCTCACCTTTATTGGAAGGGGATGGAAAGAAAACAGGAAGCTCTACTGATTGGTTCGGTGTGGCTTCCGACACCACCTTGGGAAGAAACTTAGGATTTGTCCCAAGGACCGCCCAGTCCTTATGGAAAATAAGATGAGGCTCTCTACAAACCAGAGCGTGAAGCTCCGAAATCCTTCGGGCTGACGTAATGGCAACAAAAAATAACATCTTCCATGAAAGGAAGCTCAAATCAAAGCTCATGGACAGCTCAAATGGGGGAAGAGTGAGCTTCTCCCGACTCCAACACAAAGTTCAAACCCCAAGGTGGAGTTGGGCTGTGGATGGGGGTTCAGATGAAGGATCCCTTTCACAAAGGTTTTTGAGACTTCCAGCTGAGCCACAGGTTTACTATCCACCAGTTCGTGGTACGCCGAAATTGCGTAAAGGTGGACCTTCAAGGAAGAATATGACACTCTGACAGGTGAAGGAGGTATTCCATGATGTGAGAGGCAGAACAAGAAAAGGGGTTCCAATTCTTGGAAGTCGCCCAGATGGAATAACGTTTCTACTTCATGGCATAAGTGGAACGAAAAGAAGGTTTTCTAGCCTCTAGAAGGACTTGAGCCACTCGAGAGGAGACCCTGAAGCGAGAAATCACTATGTCTGCAGGAGCCATGCATGAAGATGCAGTGTCCTGAGCTCCGGATGTACAAGATTACCTCGATCCTGGGTCAAGAGGTCGTCGGTCACTGGAAGTTGAACCGGTGGTTCCCTGGATAGCTGTTGTAACAGCGGAAACCAAATTTGTCTCAGCCAGAGAGGAACGATGAGAATCATCCTCGCCTTCTCTGCCTGAAGCTTGAGAAGGACACTCTGGGAGAATGGGAAACGGAGGGAAAGCGTACAAAAATTTCCCTGTCCAGGAGAGAGACAGTGCGTCATGCCAGAAAGCACCATGCCCTGGAACGAGCGAGCAAAAACTGGGAAGTTCTGTGTTGTATTGGGAGGCAAAAAGGTTGATTTCCGGACACCCCCAATTTAGGAAGAGAGATTCTGCCACTTCCTGATTTAATTCCCATTAGTGAGCCAGGGTCTGAGACTGTCCGTCAGGACATTTAGAACGCCTGGAATGTGCACGGCTACAAGAGCCAGATTGTGCTGGATCACCCAGTTCCACACCCGCATCGCCTCCCTGCACAGGGGGTACGATCGAGTTCCTCCTTGTCTGTTGAGGTACCAGACTACCGACTTATTGTCAGTTTGGACCAGCAGTGATCCCTTGGGAAGGAGGGTCTGGAAGGCTTGTAAGGCGTACAAGACCATGCTTATCTCCAGAACGTTGATGTGCAGAGGTGCTTCCAAGCTGGACCACAGTCCTTGAGCTTGGTGCTCCCCAAGATGCGCTCCCCATCCCATGTTCGAAGCGTCCGTAGTTAGGGATGCCAGAGGAGCAGGGCTCCTGAAGAGGAGACCTAAGGAAAAGTTGCAGGGGTCCCTCCACCAAAGCAATTCTTTCTGAAGTGCTGAGAAGATCAGTACCGGATGGTCCACGTCATCCAGGAGTTGGTCCCACTGCACGCGCAAGGACCACTGAGTAACTCTCATATGAAGCCTTGCCAGGGGAACAATAGTGATGGGAGGCTGCCATCAGGCCAAGAAGGCGGAGGATCTCCTCGGCCGGGATGGTTCTGGATGAAGCCACTCGCAATGCCTGATGGATCAGGGTCTCCACCCTGTCTGGAGAAAGGAAGGCTCTGCACTGGACCACATCCAAGACTGCCCCAATGAACTGTAGTCTCTGGGACGGGATCATGGATGACTTGGGAATATTGATAGTAATCCCGTCTGTCAAAGAGGTCCAAGGTGAAAGAAAGAGCCTCCAGTAAAGAGTCCCTGGATGGGGCTGAGATCAGCCAGTCGTCCAGGTAAGGGAAAATCTTAATACCCTGGCGGTGTAAGGAAGCCGCCACCACTGCCAGGCACTTGGTAAAGATCTGGGGTGCTGAAGACAGACCAAAAGGGAGCGCCTAAAATTGAAAGTGTTCCCCTTGGAATTGGAACTGCAGGAAACGGCGGTGGCTGGGGAAGATCAAGATGTACAGGTAAGCATCCTGCCTGTCCAGAGCGCACAACTAATGATCCTCCAGAAGGAGTGGGAGGAGACTCTGAAGCGACAGAATCCGAAACTTTTTGTACTCGACAAACTAACTGAGGTGGCTTAAGCCGAGAATGGGCCTGAAGTCTGTCTTTTTTGGAACCAGGACAAAATGGGAATAAAACCCCCTGCCCCTTTGCCGGAGGGGAATGTGCTCTATTGCTTCCTTGAGCAAGAGGCTTTGAACTTCTTCTTGGACGAGAAGAGCCTGGTCCCTGGAGTAAGAAGACCTTTTTGGTGGAGATTCTGGAGAAGTTTCAGAAACTCTATGGTGTGTCCGATGGACATTGGTTGCAGGTCCCATGCGTTGGAGGTTGTTGCCTTCCATTCCTGCGCATGGCGGGTGAACCTCCCCCCATCTGCTCCTCGTTGTGAGACTGAGGAGGTAGTGGGGATGGTGAGTCAGGATGTGGCAGAACATTCAGTGGGAGGGCCCTCCTGTACGTCTCTGGTTCTTGGAGGCCAGAGGAGTAGAGGAACGCATGGACTTGCATTTGCCCTGGCGCCAAGCCAGGGCCTGCTTCCTTTGCCTCCAGGTCCTTTTTAAGGGCTGTTGAGTGCACGATCAGTACATGGACCTCACTGATCTGAGGGCGAGGCCCCTGTCCTGGAGATCAGTGATGATATCTTTGGTGTCCCCACCAAAAAGTACCGCGCCCCGGAAGGGGGCATCCTGAATCGCTGACTGTACCTTGTTGGCAAGGCCAGAGATGCGAAGCCAGGAATGGCGTCTTAGGGCAACAGTATATGCCGAGGTGCGAGCTACAGAATTGTATGTTGCCCGCAAGGCATGCCTACAAGAAAAGTGAGAGCGGCGAAGGTCCTTGGCAAGCTTCTCTTTGAGGCTCTAGGGTTCCATAGCCTGGACACGAGCCTCTAACCTGGCCAGGGTAGCCTTTTGGTGGGACACCATGTGGGCCACATAGTTCAGGGATGTAAGCGCACATGTGGCCCAGGTGTAAACTTTTCTACTGAACTGGTTCATCTGCCTCGACTCTTTGTCTGGAGGAGAAGTGCTCATGTGCTTGGGTGCAGTGGAGCTGTCATGAGCAGCTGAGAAGACAACAGAGTCTGCCTTAGGATGTGTCTTTAGGAACAGAGAGTTCTTTGGTGCCCAGTAAATCCTGTCCACCCTCTTGGGGACAGTCGGGAGGGAATGAGGCATCTGCCAGATCACAGACCTGAGGTCCTGATGAGGTCCGATCCAGGGAGGAATGGGGACCAGAGACAGACTCCAAGTCCAGGTGTTTGGCCAGTCTCTGTCTCACTGGGTCTTGTTTCTCTGACTCCCAGATGAAGAAATCCTGCTTGGACCTCAGAAGATCTGAGAAGGCTGGGTTCTCTGGGGGGGACTTGGGGGAAACCTTGGCTGTTGGACCCTCGGTTTCCTCCAGGGCGTCCTCCGCAGACTCGTCTGCATCCTCCTCCTCATAGTCATCATCTGCCCCCTCATCAGGAAGGTTACGGATGTCGGGAAGGATAATGTCCTGACGAGCCGCCCCCGAGACATGTATCGTGGATGGAGAAGAGCTTCTTGGGGACGCAGACCTAGGAGATCACGGAAGAGGGAGTCTTGTCTCCAGGTCTGAAACCAACTCCGAGCCCCGCCCCCTGCCACCAAGACTGGATGAGGGTCTTAAAATCCGATGTGGCAGGAGGAGGTGGGAGAGGAGGAGGCATAACCAGTGGGGGTGGGTAATGGTAACCCTGGTATCCCTGGTACTGGTGGTAGGGGTTATAACCAGAGTAATACTGCCGGGAAGTGGTCCCCAGGATACCTGAAAGGGTAATGTGAGACAGTCTGGGGTCTTGTGTAAATTCCCATCGTCAGATCTGACAGAGGGGGTACCCAGGTCGGACCCGCTGCAGTATAGATCGGCAGGGGGTCCAGCACTGGGATAGCCAATGTCAGGGGGACCAACGTCGGGACCAGCATCACCCGATCCGGTGCCGGAAGTGGATCCGGCGTCTGAGGGGCCGGCGCAGGGGTTGGATGAAGGGGGCCCAATGGCGGGACCAGGTCTGTTGCTGAAGCCTGGGGCAGACCACAGGGCCCTGGCTGTGGAACAGTCGTCGGAATATCCGGCATCGGAATGGGATTTGCCGGATCCGATGGTGGGATCGGTGCCGGGATAATCATCGGCACCGAAGGGATCCCACCTGAAGGAGGAGGAGGGGCCTCTGCTGGAAGGCCAAGCGGCTGAGGAGGAGCCTCTTTCTCTGTGACCCCGTCAGGAGAGCGTGGGACAGACCCAGAGGAATTCTCCACAGAGGGGTTCTGCGCTGTCTTCACCTGAAGTACCCACCTGCAAAGGGGAGTGTAAAGGCGAAGGAAGAGAAGGGAGAGGGGCCTTCTCTTCCAGTTCTGCCAGTCGCCAGGTGAAGCACTGCTAGGCCCTGACGGGAGAACCATGCCTGAGTGGCCGTCTGAGACTAGCGTCTTATTAGGTGAGCTGGGCAGGTGGGGGAGGAGCCCCTGGCTGACTTATCGGCTGGTACCGGGCAGGTCCCCGGAGGCTCGGGAGCCGTATTACTGGCAGCAGTACTGGTGTAGTAGTCGTTGGAGCCGACGGTCTAGTGACCCGCTGAAGATTTGCCAGACTTACCATCCGAGGTGTTCATTGGCGTCTGGCTGGGCCTTGCTCATCGAGGGCCGCGAGGTCTCATCCGTGGAGCATTCCCGCTCCCAAGATTTCTCCTTATGGTGCTTCTTTGAAGGAGAAGATTTCTCATAAAAGGACTCTCTAATGCGGTCTATTTGCTTTTCTAAAGAAGCTAAGTGAACCTTTAAAAGGTGAGCCTACAATGCCACCTGTCTCCACTTTCTGGTGGCCTGATTAAAAGTTTGGCACTCGGAGCAGGAGGAGACAGGGTGGTCTGGGCTCAAAAAGATCACGCACTTTAGGTGATCATCCCTGAGTGCCACAGGACGAACACTTCTTCTTGGGTGAAGACATCAAGTAGTAGGAATATCGAAATAAAGCTTGGATGAAGGAAAAAATCCGACGCAAGAACTCCCACGACGATCGTTGTATGGAAGTCTGCAATGCGACTGACACGAGGCAACAGCAGGAAAGAAATGGAGGGTGGGTGTGGGGACTGGCCACTATATATGGCCACACTGACATCAGTCACATAACGTCGGGTGGACAGTCCCCCATCAGGGTTTGCTAGCAAAGTCTGTTGTGCGGCCCGACTCCAGGTGGAGCCAGTCCTATATGTAATGGTCAACTGAAGGAACCCTCTCAAAGTAAGATTAATAAAAATGGTGCAGAAATTCAAAGCTGGCAGTGGCCATGAAGAATTGCAGCTTCTCCCTTGGTTGACACAGAAGTAATTTCTGTCAACGGAACACTTGGTGAGGTAGAGTTTTGGGATGATGTAACAGTTTTGTATGTATGTCAGCCTCCCTAGTTAAATGACACTGTTACCAAACAGTTAACAGTAACACACAGAAAGTCAGAATTTGACAGCAGATAAGGACTGCTTGGCTCACTCAGTCTGCACAATTTTTTTCCCTGTGTACAGTATTACCGCAGACCCTACTTGATCTCTGCCCCTCCAGCTGCCATCTGCCAAGATTCCCTTATGCCAATCCTATGCATTCTTAAACCTTAACGCTGGTTTCCCCCCCCAACACCTACACCAGAAGACTGCTCCAGGCATCCACCACTCTTTCCATGACTAAGTACTTTATCAGATCTCTCCTAAACCCCCCCAGTTTCACAGCATGGCATGTCCCCATGTTACTGTGCATCTTTTTCTAAAAATACTCCCTTCATGTACCCTACTAACCCCCATGAGGTATTTATTGGTCTCTATCACATCCCACCTCTCTCTCTCTCTCCCCTCTCTTCCAGGGTGTTCATACCGAAGTCCTTTAGTCTCTCCCCAGTATGAAATGAAAAAGGAAAACAATAGTTTTCTGTTTTCCTGTGGACATTCAGGGCTCTAAGCTCAAAAATGACAAATTTCATGCTGCAGTATTCTAGGTTATGCTTGGCCAGTCCAGCAGCAGCTTAATAGTTACAAAAGAAATATATTATTAAGAAAGTACAGTGTTACCAGCTTCCAAAAATCATTACTGAATGAATTACTTGATCCTTGGAAGAAAAGGTGACTATGTTCAATGTGTGCTGTGTTATGTGTTGCCCTCCCTCACAACAGGGGCTTGCCCACTAAGGTTTTCTACCGCACATGACCCTATCGTGCACGCCAAACAAATATCACGGCCAACCTCATTGTTGTGAGGTGTACAACCAAGATTGCTACTGAGCAGAAACTGCCAGGAACGTGGATGCAATTACTTTTGAGAAGAGGGACTTCCTCTCATGGTGAAGGGGAGGTTGCTGTATATATGTCTTTGCATGTGTGACATGTTATGTTTGAAAATACAATAAAAATCTAAGTTAAAGAAAAAAAAAAAAGACTAATTTCAGGGGTTGTCCCATGGCCCAGTGGTAGCTTGCTGGGCTCCAAAGCAAGAAGCTTGACTTGTGGAGTGAGCCTAAGCCATCTACAACTGGATGATCAAGGATGAGGCAAGCCAGTGGCAGCAGCACTTCTGCAACTGGAGGAGGGGGTGGCACTGTGACTTAACAACCACTGAAGCCCCTACAGTGGGCCATGAAGGGTCTGCTTCCATGGTCCTGTTTAGTGCCCATGGGCAGACGGGAGGGCCACAGTGAGAAAAGCGATGTGTGGGTGTCCGGGAGGTCACCGGAGCCCTTGAGGAGGGAGACAAGTTAGGATTACAGGGATAAAAACCATATACTGTGTGTGTATGTGTATACATATATATAAAGATTAACTGCATACAAATGTTCAGCAAAATTTATTTGAACTTTTTTTCCAGAATTGGGAACACTGTGTCTATAAAGTCTTCAAGCTGGACAGGGCAAATGCTGGGTAGCAAGCACCCTTCCTCACACAAAGCTGAGGGCCACACTGTACGTTATCCCAGTATGGAATTCTGGGGCTCACGTGCAAATCCTGTTCTTCCAGGTGATGGAGTGATGATCAATCAATGTACTGGCTTTATAAAACGGATTTAAATCAGGGTTTACATATAACAAAGGGTCTCCCCTAAGGCAAAAACAACCATTATTCAATGGTGCTTAAAGGTTAAGAATTCTTTGAAAAAAATTATTATCAATTAAAGTGATTTTGCACCTTTTCTCTCCAAAGGTACCAGTTTCATAATATTGGCGATAGTCCTTCTGTGGCATTTTTAATTTTTATTCTCAGCCTTTATTTAGTGTGATGGGATCGTAGTTTGGCCCTGATGAGGTGGCTAACCAATTCCTTCAACTTCCCAATTCATCTGCACACTCCCACACTCGTGCACATTATGACCGACAGGCAAGGGAGAGCGTGGGGGCACGCCCCACTGAAATTAATGAACTCATTTTCATTTTCAAGGCCCTTGTTAGTTGAGCAGTGGCCTTCATTAATCTCCAACTCACCCTTAAGAAAAAATTACTCACCATAGTAATGTTGTTTCTTCTAATGGAGTCTTGCTGTATTCAGACATAATGCAGTTAGCCCCAGCACTTGAACTTCCCCAGAGAGGAAAGAATTAACTCTATGCAGAAGCATAGAACGTTGAGCTCGAGCTCGGTTTTCAAACCTCTGTCTGTGGTACTTCCCAGTGTAATCATCAGATTCTTACGAGCAAACTAACTAACATACTATAGTATGGAAATTGTTCAAAATATAGCCAAAGGGCAAAAGATTCCTTTTAGGCCCAAAAGACAAGTCGAGAACCCAAGAAGGAAAGGTAGTGACAATATTTAAGTATAAAACACCAGAAAAATAATAACATCTATCCCACCCAAGAGGGAGGGTACAAGGTACACCCCTGAGGTGCAACACTGTACCTGCCAGCCCACTTCCCAAATCCAGGTTCTGAGAGGGGAGGCAGGGAAGGAGGTCTGAATACAGCAAGACTCCATCAGAAGAAACAACATTACTATGGTGAGTAATTTTTTCTTCAAACAACATGAAGTCTTGCTGTATTCAGACATATGCAGAACTACCAAGCAGTTCTCTATGGAGGAGGGAATGCAGAACCTACTTTTGAAGAGGGCTCTGCAGTACTGTTGTACCAAAAACCAGCATCACTCCTAGCCTGGATATCCAGGAGTAATGCTTGGTGAAAGTATGTACTGTTTTCCAGGTGGCTGCTTTACAGATTTCTAACAAAGGCATATCTTTGGCCGCAGCTAGAGAAGCAGCTGTACCCCTAGTTGAGTGAGCCCTCGGGCCTGAAGGGGGTTTCCTACCCAACTTTTCATAACAAAACTGTATACAAGAAACAATCCACCTGGCAATAGTTAGCTAAGGGCCCTCTTAACATCCAGACTGTGTAACATTCTTTCACCTAAAGAAGAATGGTCAGTGAAAAACACAGGGAGAGATATAGACTGGTTCAGATGAAAATCTGATACCACTTTGGGCAAGAACCTCCTTTTGGTTCTTAGGACCACTTTGTCCCTATGGAAGGAGATGAAGTCAGGTTCAACTGACACAGTCTCTAACTCACTAGTCTGCCTGGCAGAAGTAATAGCTACCAGGAGCACAGTTTTCCAGGTCAAGTACTTCAATTCGGCCGAAACCAGAGGTTCAAAGGATGGCTGCATTAGCTGAGCTATGCAGACATTAAGATCCCAAGGTGGAGTGGGCTCCCTAAAGGGAGGGTTAATGTGAACCAGACCTTTGAAAAACTTTCTGAAAACAGGATGAGATGCCAGGGAAGAGCCCTTTCCTGCTGAGAGGAATGCAGAGACAGCTGCTAGATGAACCTTCAGAGTGGCAGGCCTCAGGCCTAGACCACTGAGATGAACTAGATAGTCTAAGGTTGTGGAAATGTCTGCAGAATCAGGCAGGATGCCTTTCTGAGACCACCAAATAGTGAACCGATTCCATTTGGAGTTGCACGTTTTTCTAGTGGAAGGTTTTCTGGAGACCTTCAGAATATCCAGAACTCAATGAGAAAGATGTAGTGCTGCATATTCTAACTCTTCAAGAGCCAGGCCTTGAGATTGATAGACTGGAGACTGGAGTACCAGATCCGCCCCTGGGAGGAGGAGGAGGACAGGTGATTGTATGTCCTGGGCAGAGACAGGGGATGTGACACTGACAAAGACAGCAGTAGAGGATACCAAGGCTGTCTGGCCTAATCTGGAGCCACCAGTATCACTGTGAAGGGCTGAGTCCTGATCTTGATCAGAACTCTGAACAGTAGAGGGAAGGCATAGAGAAACCTGCCCTTCCAGTCCAAAAAGAGAGCTTCCTGGGGAACCGTCCCTAGGACTGGAGGTCTGCAACAAAACAGAGAAAGTTGATGATTGTCTGGTGCTGCAAAGAGAGCTATCTCTGGACTGCCCCACCTGGAGAAGATAATCTTCAGGATGTGAGGATCCAGGGACCATTTGTGGTGTCCCTGTGAAATTCTGCTCTAAGCATCTGCTAGTACGTTATCCTTCCCTGGAAGGTGAACTGCTACCAGAGAAGTCTGAAAAGACTAGGCCAGAGACCACAGCTTCATGGCTTCTGTGCACAAGGCCGAGGACAGAGTGCCTCCCTGTTTATTGATGTACCACATTGTGGTGGTGTTGTCCGTTCTTACTTGGACCACCTTGCCCTTGACTGAATCTGAGAAGCTCTGCAGGGCTAGGAAAACTGCCCTGAGTTCCAGGAGATTTATATGAAGGAGAGACTCCTGTGGAGACCAGAGCCCTTGAGCTGTCAGGGCTCCTAGGTGGGCTCCCCACCCTAGGAGAGAAGCATCCATAGTTAGAACTACTGATGGGACCTGAGGGAGAAATGGAACCCCTTGTCTGAGGTTGTCCTGGTCCAGTCACCACTGGAGGGCTTGAACCAGAGTCTGAGTCACTGGAATCAGTTTGGTAAGTGAATCCTTCTTTTGAGACAAAAAAGACCTCAGATGAAACTGAATGTCCCTCATCTGGAACCTTGCTCCCTGCACCACTGCCGTGGAAGCTGCCATGTAGCCCAGGAGCTGGAGGAACTGTCTTGCTGGGCGGGAGACCTGAGGAAGGAGGAAGCGAGATCCACTAGGGCCTTCACCCATGCCAGGGGAAGGAAGGCTTTTGCTTGTACAGTGTCCAACTCTATGCCTATAAAGGTGAGAAGTTGAACTGGTTCGAGTACAGACTTTGGAAGATTGAGAAGAAACCCCAGGGAGCTGAGTAGGTCCTGGGTAGTTTGAAGAGCTGACTTGACCTGTAAAGATGACTGACCCACTAAGAGCCAGTCGTCCACATACGGAAAGATGGCGATACCCTGTCTTCTGAGGTAAGCCACCACTACTGCAAGGCACTTTGTGAACACCCTTGGAGCTAATGTTAGGCTGAATGGCATGGCTCTGAATTGGTAATGGCCTGAAGGTAACTCGAACCCGAGGTATTTTCTGTGGGAGCACCTGATAGGAATACGGAAGTAGGCATCCTTGCGGTCCAGAGATGCTAGCCAATCTCCCTGGCCTTAGAGAGGAAAGGATTATTCCCAAAGTTAGCATTTTTAATTTGGGCTTTGAAATGTGTTTGTTCAAATACCTTAGGTCTAGGATGGGTCACCACTCCCCCTGTTTTCTTTGGGGTAAGGAAGTACCTGGAGTACAGTCCTTTTCCCTTGTGCCAAGTAGGAACTTTCTGTATAGCGCAGAGAGCTAGAAGAGAGGAAACCTCTTCCTCTAGGGCAAGGGTTTCTGAGACTGATGTGAATGAGCTTGCTCAATGGAGTTCTTCCTGCAATAAACTTGAACTTGATGCAGGTGGAAAAGACTTGGCCCTCTTTTTTTGGAAATTTTTTGAAGCTGAGGGCCAGTCCATGGCTTACTACTTCCAGGACCTACTTGTCTGAGGTCACAGTCTTCCAGGCCTGGAAGTAGTAAGCCAGTCTGTCTCCTACTGGAAATGGGGAGTCGACCCGGGCTGACACATTAGGGTGTCTGCTTGGCAGGAGCCTTAGACTGAGAGGAGGGAGCAGACCTGCTCATCCCCCTCCTACCCATCCCTCTGCAGAACCCCCTCTGTGGGATGGGAGAGGAGGCCTGGGCTTGGTAAAAAGGCATTTGAAAGGGCCTACCCCTAGACTGCTGCTTGTGCAGAGTGGCCTGCCTTTCTTTGGCCTGTGCACTCCTGTATGTGGTCCTGTATTCATCCATTTTCTTCATGCAAGCCTCTGTCTGCTCCCCCAAACAGACAGTTACCTACTACAGGAAAATCCTTGCCCTTAGCCTGGGTATCCTGTGAAAGGCTTGTACATCTGAGCCAAGCATGTCTCCTGAGAGACACAGATGTAGCCATGACTCTAGATGTTACATCATTGGAGTCCACAGCAGCATGAACTTGCATTTTGGATGCCTCAATTCCATCAGCAGCCACCTCCTCCAGCTCCTTGGTTAGCTGGGGAGAGGCCTGTTTAGCCAGTTCCAGAACCGTATCCCATCTGGATTTCTGGTACCTGGCTGTGTAGGCCATGTAAGTAGCCTGCCTGAGTCCCAAAGAGGATGCCAAATGGCCATGGCATCCACTTTCCTGGAGTCCTTATCCGGGGGGTGAAGCCAAAGGAATGTTAACCCTGTCACAGGCTGCAGCCTGCACTACCCCAACATGGCTGCAATGACTATAAAGGAACTCCGCAGCTGAGCCGGATAACGAATACCTCCTGTCCATTCTCTTATCCACAGGAAGTACTGAATTAGGAGTTTGTAAAAATTTGTGTGTCTGTTTCCCCAAGGATTTATGAAGAGGGATAGACAGCTTTTTGGACTCTGGGATGTCCACAATTTCCACAAAATCAGGCTCTTCATCCTCCTCCTCTGCAGCCTCAACCAAGGGAAGATGCAGGGTTTCTGACACCTTTTTGTAGAACAAAAAATATGAAGGGGACTCAGAGAGCCTGGGACGAGAGACACCTGAGGGCCTGTCTGGGTAGATGTCCGGTACAATGGGCACATCCAGACCCCCCCCCCCATCATCATCACCACCATCACCAGGGTAGTCTTCGTCTCCCTCCCACTCCTCATAATAAGCATCTGGATCATAATCCAAAGGAGACGGATCCGACTGAACCGACCGCCGAACCAGCAGTACCGGTTCAGATGGAACTGATCTAAGCGATTGAACAATACTAATCGGTTTGGCTATTTCGTTCATGGCTGGAGAATGCGATACAGGTTCCAAACCGGCAGACTTACGCTTCTTCTTTGACAGAACCGACCCCTCTGGGTCAGCTCTCCTTTTGCCCGAGGAGGTATTGCTTAGGTCAGTAGGCACCTCCTCAGGTTCAACCGCAACTGAATCGGGCTGGCCATCCTGATTTTATGGATTTCTCCGCCTCCCTTGCCTTCAGCCTAGTCAGTCTTTTATCCAGAGTGGATTTAGGGAAGTTTTTATAGATTTGGCATCTGACTTGAGGTGGTCTAACCCTAGACAATAAACACAGATGAGGTGGAGGTCAGCCTTAGCAAAGGCCTCCCCACACTCAGTACAGTGTTGAAACCCAGTGGGACTGGTTTTCTTCTTGGGTTTCTCAGACATGGCCAACCTAACAAATTACCCTATTTCAGCTTTCAAGCCAGGTAATACAATAACCAATCAGTTACAAACCGTGTCACGGGCTTTTGAAAAGAACCAGCCAAAGGTCAGGTTCTTCTGAAACCGATCGGTACCAGAACACCACACTATCCCAGAAAAAATAAAATTAAAATGAACAAGGTCAGTTCCAAACCAGACCGACTGGGAAGAAACCGAAGAAAAAGACAATTTCCACTTTTTTTACTAAAACAAACACAGTCACTACCTATCTACACACTACCTGTACCGTACACAGAGGCTGGAAATCCAAAAATAACAAAAAACAATTATGCGGTTTAAACCGAATGCTTTACTTTTACCAAACTGAGCAGAGGAAATCTCTGGAGCGACTTCACTGTTAGGCAGAGTAAAGAATCTGATGGTTACACTGGGAAGTACCACAAACAGAGGTTTGAAAACCGAGCTCGAGCTCAACATTCTATGCTTCTGCATAGAGTTAACTCTTTTCTCTCCAGGGCAGTACAAGTGCAGAGGCTAACTGCATCATGTCTGAATACAGCAAGACTTCATGTTGTTTGAGTTATGTATTAAATAGTAATGAAAATTGAGTCCATTCATTTTAATGGGGCATGTCCCTATGCTGTCCCTTGTTGCAGGTCATAACGTGACTGATCACGGAGGCATGTGGATGAATCAGGGATTGGCTGGCCACCTTGTCGGGGCTAAACTATGATCCCTTCACATTAAAGGCGGAGCATAAAACATTAAAAATGCCACAAAAGGACTATAGCTGACTTTAGGTACCATATCCCAAAAGTAGTACCTTAGGATCACAAAATCACTTTAAGAAGAATAACAGTTATACAGCTGCCCTGCATAGCTCCCCCCCCCCACACACACGCTTATGTACCTTCTGAGAACTCCATTCCAGATCTTCCCTGCCTCCATTACCTTGGGGACTTGCCCCCTCCATTGCGGCCCTGACAACTGGCCCACATGGTGCTGACTGTGGAGGGGCAGCATAGATCAGCCCAGGGAGGAGGGCACCGGGAGGCGATTCGCACTGAGTGGGCGTGCATATATCGCATCTTCACGTGGCAGCTAATGTTTTTTTTTCTCCCTTTTGTCTTGGTCTGCCCAATTACCCCTGACTGTGCCTACTGTGCTGTGTGTTGGGTGAGTAATGGTTAACATAATGTGGTCGCCCATCATATCCATACTGATACTATGTCCCACCAGAGGAGGTGCTGCTAGAGCAGGACGTATACTGCCCTCTCATAGGGTAGGCGCACAATGCTTCTGCATCATTTCCTAGGCCCCATCAGCCTGGGGTGGGTGAAGTCAGGCACAGGTCTTGAACCCAGATTTCTCATGTAGTGCGTAAAGCACCAACAGTTAGCATAGCTGGGCCGAATGAGGTTACGAACTATTAATTCACTACAAATTTCTCGTTAAGTGTGAAGTAAAAGCCACACTCACTCACACTGCATGAATTCTTCGCAAAATTGCGCAAAGTGAATATCTGCAGCCTCACATATTTCTAATTGTGGGGTGTGGGGGGATGAAAACTGAAGTTGTAAGTGCCCAAATGAAATATACAAAAACTGAACTTACCTGATGAACAAACTTATCTGCCACATACTGCATTTCACAGTTACTGAACAGGGCAGAGTCATTCTCCATGACTGTGTCAGTCAGCAGTTTAGAGTTGGGGTCCAAGACACTGCCAGGCAGTTAACAGGTCCAATTTTTTTACTTTTAACCAAACACTTTTGATGGGAAAAAAATAACCCAAAAAGTGGTTACCAGATTTCAAGACCCTTTAACAGATCTGAACACTTCTAATAAAGTAAAAATAATGAACATTTTAAGTCCTATGAATTAGCAGTCTCCATGTTCCAGAAGAGTACCATTTCCCTGTACAAGCCAGGAAGCTGAACACAGGATTCTGTACTGTGCACTAGGTGATGTTTTAAGCCAAAGGTTCCATTTCCTGTTTCCTAACTTCCATGGATGGGACGGACAATACCCAATAGCAGGACTCCTAATATACAGCAATAAACCATACACAACTAACTGGCATCTGACTTTTTTGTTTTACCTACAAATATCTTTGCATGAATATTTTAAAGAGACACACAAAACACAGCAAACTCAATCAGCACAGTCACAACCTAGGTGCACCGTTCACATAAAAACACAGCCTTTAAGTTCCTTATAAAGCAAGGAACATGGGTATGGCTGAAATAGGGGGAAACTCCTGAAGGATTATACACCTCTGTGATAGACGTCGCTGACCACCAAGTGTCACTGTTGCTCCAGGTAAGGGTTATCTTAAGGTTTCTTTGGTAGCATACAGTATCCTAAAAGGCAGTAACTGTAGTTCTTTATGTGAACGGGCCATCCTAAGTTTTGAACAGCTCTAGATTCAGTGTCGATCTCTTAGTAGAGAAAAGGAAAAAAAAAAAAAACTTTTAAAGGGATTTAGGGTTGTCACAGTCTGACAGTGATCCTTTTTGCTCAGTCCACTTTGATACAAATGAACATGGAGACTTATGAATGGCTGGATAGAAGTGAATGCCTGAGTAACCACTCAATACAAAAACAAAACCAGTTTTAAACAAATGGTCATCAGATATATTACGTACAAAGTTCTCTGACACATACATTAGAGCATACAGAGTTCAGAATCTGCTGGTAAGAAGAATTTGCATCCACACATGAAAATGTGAATGGGAATTGCTACTTAAGTACATGAAAACATACAGAATTCTGTGTCGCTTGAATACCAAGAGGGGGGCTTGTTTTCTCCAAAACCCAGAAAAGCACCATAAAAATGGCCTTTTGTGTTTAGTCTGTCCATCCATATAAAATTAAAGAGAGACAAGGCACCAAATAGAACTAAGCATACAAAACCATTTTTTTGCTCATCAGTGAACCAAAGCACCCCTCTGATGAGTTTTTTTTTTTAGTACAATCATCTATTCTTGCCAACTTCAGTATGAAGCACATTGAAGGTGAGTAACTTGAGTTTTGCACTTGTGACTGGGATAAGCATGGTACCCTCATACAATTTGCAAAGCCTTCACAAAGCTAGAGGCTACACATCAGGATTAGAAGCTTCAACAAGTCCTTTCCACACAACCATATTTCAGGGTTATCACTTACACTTCACTGCACTGCACCAAAGTCTGAAAAAAGGCTTTCTCGTCAACTGATGAGACAACACAGGGGAACCTACGAAGCATTCCTTCCCTACAAAATTATAAATCATGACAGCATTCTTAGCCAATCAGAACTGCTCATTTCTAAGTATTCCAGGTAGTATAATTAGGCCCTGGACACACTGGGAACTTAAAACGGTTTAAGTGCCTTAAAATATTTTAAATCCCCCTAGCACTGTTTGCAGACAGACTACAAGCTCCTTAAAATGTTTTAACAAAAGTGTTTTTAAACCTTGCTAGATACCTAGTCTTAAAACCATTTTTAAAAACATTTTAGAACTAGTATGGTTTTACTCACTGGTCTGTCCAGGAGTAAAAACGTTTTAAGCTGTAATGGTTTAACTAAGACAGTTCTAGCTGCAGTGTGTCCAGGCAAGCACAGTTCTGTGTGTTGGACTTAACACGAAATAGTTACAAGGAGAATAGGTTTAACACTAGCAGTGTGGCCACACTAAACTGTTATCAAAAATGGTTACCGAGTTGTGTGACTCACTGAAATGGTTTAGCTAAAGTGGTTTTAAAAATGTTTTTCAAAAACAGTTCCGTAGTGTGTCCAGGGCCTAGGAGGCTGCCTCCTGCCCACAGTTCTAAAATGCTAAATTCAGTTGGCTTAGTTCAGCTCCCACATGGATCTCCCAAATGTTATGCAAAGTAATAAAAAAGGTTTTTAAATTCAATTGCTATTCTTTAAAACCAAAAAAATCTTCAACATGATTTATGTCTGTATGTGCAGCTACTGTGTCTCGTAAGGTTATAAGAATTTCTTCTCAAGTCTTTTGCGTGTCAGAGCTACTCAGCTTACCTCCAGTTCTCACCCAAATAACTTGAGAATGCACTCGTAATCATAAGGGACACAGTAGGCAAATATATAAAGCTAGTTATATTTATATTATTACAAATTTCGACACTTTGGTGCATTCTTGCTTCAGAAAGGTCACATTAGCAAAAGCCATATTTGGTGGTTATCAACCTCTTTGAAATAGCGCAAGTTGTCGAATAAGTTATGTAAACAGAGCTGTAATTAAGTGTTTTTGCTTCTTTGATATTTGCTCCCACTAGATATGCCCAAACTTTACAATTTCCATTTGCTTACCTTGATTCTACCCCCCCCCCGGAGGTCGTAGGTTCTACGTACTCACAAATACCAATCCAGACCCCCTGTGAAAAACCCTGCTTTAGACTGGCCAGTACTGGTTGCAGCTTTTTGCCACCCTAGGAGACGGCTTTAGGGTTCTATTTTAAGTGACCAATTTTAAACTGATCCCCAAAGACCAAACCTTTGGTATGCTCAATTTATGCAGTAGGTGCATTTCAAATTTTGTAATGCCATTATAAAGAGCAGTAAATGTGTTTCCCTGTAGTATTTAGTTACTATATGAATGCTACCAGCTGATCCCAGCCTACTGAAGCACCCAAATTTACAGACCTTCAAGTGATGCATGTATGCTGGAACGGAAGCGAACGCAGAGAACTATCACATGCACAGTATTAGGAGTGCCATGTGTTACTTGTCAGTGAACCTTCACAGTGCTGAGAGAGTCTGATTCAAATTGCTACTTCCTGTCTTGATCAGAGTAATCAATTCTTGTGGTGCATGGCACTTCACTGCTGCGTTGTCGGACACTGTTACACAGGTACAGCTGTCAAGTTTAAGCTGCTAGTTTTACTGCAGCAGCATATTTCAGCCAATCGTCTGCTGGGGCACAATCCACACTTGGGGCTAGAAGCAGCATGAGCAGGAATGCATGCTTCTACTTCCAAGTTTCCAGATCAACTTGATTCAAGTGACACAACTGCACGTGTAATGGAATTCTGGAGGTAATGCAGCGCACTCAGTCAGAAGATGAGCATCAACAGTGATCAGTCTAGACTCGCTACAAGAGACGACCCTTCATGCTGTGGAAGAAGCTGCAGTGATGGCCTAACAAATAATGTGGAATATCAGAAGGTGCGCTTATCACCTCCCCACCCCCTGAAAACAGACCTCCTGCAGTCACTCCTAGAATCTGTTTTTCAGACAGTTGCTCATTTTCAAAACCAATTTTTTAAACCGTTTCAGAGCACATTAATTAGTTCTATGCATTACATAGTGATTTTCTCATATCTAGCAAACAATTCACAGTTGCCATGAGCAAAACTCAATTACATAAAACTCCCCAACAATCTGAATTTCTGGACATTCTGCTTTTTTATTACAGAGGACATTTTGCATGAAATAGGCTCTTAAGCCGTTACACTTCTGGTCAGCCTGATTTCTTGCCTTGAAGTTACAATCCTCTGCTTGTGACACTGGAATAACTTCCTTGGCAACACGTTGTGATTGTCACAGCAGCTGTGATTGTCACAGCAGCAGGAAAAGTAGTAGGCAAATACAAGGTCTGAGGGGCAAAGAGATTGATTTCCTGCAAATGTCTTCAATAATACAAAACTGTAAGGTCCTAAAATGAAACATTTTTTAATATTATGAGAGCAGAGTCCTGCTGATGACACCTGTCAGTGCAGAAAACTGGAAATCACTTTGAACCAATTAGCAAAGCAGAACATTATCTGCAGAGAAATTTCACATTTTATAGCTGAAACTGTTCAAATTTACCTGCCATTAACTTCTATCACTGTAATCACATTGGCTGGTAGACGAGCATCAAATGATATTTTCATGTGGTGCTCTCCTATGTTATGGAACATCACAAAGTCATTGCTGAATGCTGATGCTCTTTCCGGTCCCTTGTTTGCATTTAACCCTAAAACAACATAACCCTCCCTATCGGTAAAAATTTCTAAAAATGTGCAGTCATATTTTCCATCCAGGGAAAGGTGTTTTTCTTTTCTTCCAAATAAAAAGTACCCTCTTAATTTAAGGTCAAAAGTTTTAAATAATAACACTTGATTCTGTATAAAAATGTCCCACTACGGCATAACTGAAATAGTCAAAGCACCTTGATTAGTTTCCAGATGTAATCCTATATCTCGAAACACAGCAAATCATTCTGGACTACCACAGCGAAGGTCTGCAACCGAGGTTAAGGTTGGAGTGAAAATTACCTCCCCCTCTGGTAACTGTGGAATGTCCATTAGTCTTACTGAATGTACTATGATGTGAATAAGACCTCAGATTTTACTGGTACTTAAATCTTTGCTTCTGTCTGTGATCCCATCTGCTAAACATCTTGTTGCCCTTAATCTTGTTACCTTCTTTCTGCCTCTATAAATATACATGGTAACCTTGGTTGTTTCTGTTGTTCTTAGACCAGTGGGGTCTTTATAAGATAGGGAAAGTAAGTCTTTAGTATGCTTTACCCACAAATTTCATAAAACATGGGCAAAATTATAAAAAAATGTGCATTTTACACAGTACACCACAAATGTGGCTTTTGTAAAACCTCTACAGGCATGAAATACTGTCAGCAGCAGCCCTGAGAACAGAGTATTGGCACTGACCAGACCAAGCGCAAGCTTGCCAAATATCAGCATATGCCATCAACAAAATGTTTTGGGACCACTAGAAGAATTCCAACTCAAATCTGAGCGAAATGGGAGCCACATTGTGGCCCAGTGTTGTTTAGGAATATAGCTTTCCTTTACTATCTGGTTATTATCGATGTAAACTGATGTGCATAAATGGTCTGACATTCCACCCATGGCATTATTGCTCAATGTGCTCTTGCTTTTTCCCTGCCTAAACAAATGTTCAAGTTAATGATCTGCTGCATGCAGCAATATAAACTCTGGCAAATTAAATTACCTCCTAATGTTTGGGGGGTTGCAACTCAGAAGCACGGTCTTTTTAAAATGCAGCAAGGAAACTGAACCCAATGGACTCTGCTGCATGTGCCTCAGAGTAACCAACATGAATACCCGTCCCTGTAGCTAGTCTCCGTGGATCTGTGCATGAAGTGTGAACATAAAACTGTTTTGAAAATGAGCCATTTAAGTGGTCCCTGTTGAGTCAAGTCACGCAGATAATCAGTGTTGCTGAGATATGGATGCTTCCCGTTATGGGAATGTGAGTCTCCTGTTCTCCTCGCTGTTCCCAGACAGCACCTGAGCTTCGGGGGGTGGTTCTGAGATTCCTGTGATGCCCTGCCTTGTTCTTTGAGTGTAGAAAAGGATGTAGGCCTGGGTTTTACACACTTCCTCCACACTGCAGACATTAAGCTTGGAGTCATTGCAATGTACCCAAAAACCTGAAAAAAAAGGAAAAGATGTCATAAAAATGTCAGTATGAAACACAGAAACATAGAATTTGACGGCAGATAAGGACCGCTTGGCCCACCTAGTCTGCCCATTTTCCTACTTGATGGATAAGCTGGAAATCACAGTTAACCAACAGCCTACTTCCTCCTACCCCCCCCCAACTAGAACTGCCTTATGTCTGTCCCATGCATTCTTGAATTCCCCCTACTGTTCTTGACTCCATGACCTCCTTAGGAAGGCTGTTCCAAGCATCCACAACCCTTTCCATGAAAAAATACTTCCTCACATTACCTCTGAGCCATCCCCCCTCTATCTTCAAATTGTGCCCCCTTGTTCTTGCACATCTCTTTTTCTGAAAGGTACTACCATCTTGGACTTTGTTGATTCCCTTGAGATACTTGAAAGTTTCTATCATGTCCCCCCCTCTCCCTTCTTTCCTCAAGGGTATACATATTAAGCTCCTTTAGTTTCTCTTTGTATGTCTTCTGGTGCAGACCCTGCACTATTTTGGTTGCCCTCCTCTGGACAGCCTCCACTCTGTCTATGTCTTTGCTGAGATGGGGTCTCCAGAACTGCACACAGTACTCCAGATGTGGTCTCGCCAACTGTCTGTACAGAGGGATAACAACTTCCTCTTTTCTACTGTTGATGCCACTCCCTATGCATCCCAGTATCCCCCCAGCCCTCCTTACTGCCTTCTCACATTGCTTGCCCACCTTTAGGTCATCTGATGTTATTACCCCCAGGTCCCTTTCCATTTTTGTTGTTGTCAGTATCTCACCCCCCACTGTGTACTCTTCCCCTGGGTTTTTGTTTCCCAGGTGCATTACCTTGCACTTCTTTGCACTGAATCAAAGTTGTCATACATTTGACCATTCCTCCAACCTTGCTAAGTCCCTTCTCATCCTTTCCACTCCATCTTGTGCATGAACCCTGTTGCAGATCTTTGTGTTGTCGGCAAAGAGACATACTTTTTGTTCCAGTTCCTCTGCAATGTCACTTACAAAGACATTAAAAAGGACCGGTCCCAGTACTGAACCCTGCGGTACCCCACTAGTAACCCTCCTTTCTTCACTGTGGACTCCGTTTACTATTACCCTTTGTATCCTGTTGTCCAGCCAATTTTTTATCCAGGCTACCACCCAGGTACCCACTCCAAGGCTGGCTAACTTGTATATTAATCTTTTGTGTGGGATTGTATCAAATTCCTTGCTAAAATCTAGGTAGGCCATCTCCACAGCCCCTCCCTGGTCTACTACTTTGGTCACACAGTCAAAGAAATCTATTAGATACGTCTGACACGACCTTCCTGCTGTGAATCCATGCTGCCTTGGGTCCTGTGTCCCACTGGCCTCTAGGTACTCAACAATTCTTTCCTTCAGAAGTGATTCCATCATTTTCCCTACCACTGAGATCAAACTAACTGGTCTGTAGTTTCCTGCCTCTGCACTGCTCCCACTTTTGTGAAGAGGAATCACATCTGCCCTCCTCCAGTCCTCAAGTACCACCCCATTCTCCTATGATTTGTTAAAGAGAGCAGTCAGTGGTGTCACTAGTTCTACCCTTAGTTCTTTTAGAATTCTTGGGTGAATCCCATCAGGCCTCATTGCTTTGTCCACCTTCAGTTTTACTAGCTCTTTCAGAACCCTTTTTTCTGTGAATGGACTGGTATCAACTCCCCTATCCAGAGTGTTTCTCTTGTTTGGTTTTGGTACCTCCCCCTCCTCTTCCTTTGTGAATACTGAGCATAAATATTTGTTCCATATCCCTACATTTTCACTGTCACCCTCTGCCCACACTCCCTCCCCTTTATTAAGCCTCAGTATCCCTCCCTTGGTCTTTCTTCACTCCCTAATGTACCTATAAAAGGTCTTATCCCCCTTCTTAACAGAGTTGGCTATCCTTTTCTCAGTTTGGGCCTTTGCTATTCTGACTGCCTTCCCTGCCTCTTTCTGGTTTAACTGATAAAGTTCTCTATCCTGCTCCTTCTGTGTTTCCTTATATTTCCTGAATGCTGTCTTTTTTCTTCTTAACCTTCCCTGCCACCTCTTTTGAGAACCATAGCGGTTTTTTCCTTCGTTGTGTTTTGTTGATTTGCTTCACACACAGGCTTGTTGCCTCTGTGCTATAAAATATGTCTTGCTGAATCTTTTTTCCTGATTTGTAAATGATTTATTTTTGTTTTACAGTTTATTTGCCCAGGATATCCCTGCAGATTCAACATCTCATTTTTCCGTAAAGTCTTACTTCCTCCCCTTTCTACAGCTGGGTGGACTGATACTCGAGAGGTCATACAGTCAGTATAGAGCTCTGCCAGGATTCAAACTTGTGATCTCCTGGCTCCCAAGCCTGTCCTCTAATCAATTGACAACACTGCCTGCCTTTTTCGCTATCCTCCTTCAAATGTCATAAGTTAGTCACTTCTGTTGGGGAGTCCCAGCCTCAGTCTTTAAAAACCCTGAAAAAAGCACCTTTGCTGAAGAAAGGTAAGTTACTTACCATAACTTTAGATCGTCAATAATATCTTCTCCATAGAGTCACACTTTTTGTCTAGGAACCAGAGGCAACAGGAACATATGAGAACTAGAACGTTTGGGTCCAGCAGTGCGGGTAACTAGCACCGATGCATGGCATAGCAGTGTGCCTACAATGTATATAGCGACTTGACCCCAACCACTTCGGTACCTTTTTTTAACGAGGAGAGCGAAAACTACTGGTCCAGTGTTACTGGTAAAATAAAAAGTGCATAAGATTGTCTGCCGGTCCCTGGAAGAAGAGACAAGTGTCTTCACAGCCAGTGCCTATGGGGCGGGCAACATAAATAAGACTCCAGTCCAGTAGATGGAGGGTGGGAGAGTGTGGCTCTAACATAGTCGTGAAGATCTAGTTACTGTAAGTAACCTCCCTATCTTCCAAAAATCAGCCCTCTTCATAGAGTCCCACTTCTTTGTCGGGTGACCAGTAGTGTAATATCCCTTAACAAGAGAGACTGGAGGTCAAATGACTCATGAGATAGCAGCCCTTGTGGCATGGTCAAGTCAAAACTTGCATGCCTCCTGGAGTGGACATCCAAGATGCAGAGATTTGTGATGGTATGAACACTACTCCAGGTAGTGACCCTAAATATTTCAAAGAATGCAACTGAATGGAGTGAAGCCACCGAAGCAGCCATTGCTCAAGTGGAATGACTTCTGACAGAGCCCTCCAATTGCAGCCCTGCTAACAAGTAGCAGTGCTGCATACAAATGAGAGTCCCATTCGACAGGCACGGTTTTGAGATGGGAAATCCCTTCCAACTGGGATTCAAAGAGACCAATGGTTTGGAGCTTGCCTGTATTCTTTGTTTCTATCAAGGTACAAGATGAGAATCCTAACTTCAAGAGAATGTAGCAACACCTTGCCCGTGTTATCTGACTGGGGGTAGAGGGCGCTGGAAACATTATTCAGGGTCAAAATAAGGATTTGGCAGCCAAGTGCCATAAACAGCTCCTGGGTATCGGCATTTTTCAGCCACCCAGGAGCTACTTGCACCAGTTTTACCATGCCGCAGCGACAGCTATCACAAAGACATCCTCAACAGCCGCAGTGCCTCCGTGTATCCATCAGGGTAGCTGCGTCTAGTCCCCCGGTTCTCGTGGGATTCCACCTCCAAGTCAGAGTTGGATCGGGGCGGTGAAACACCCAGCGAGCCAGTCTCGGTCACTGCACAGACCATCGGCAGTGACCTGCGGGTTTTGCATGATTCCTATCGCTGTGATGGTCTTCGCACTGTCTGAGTCGCTGCGGTGACGGTATATCACTTGCACCAACCCAGAAGCTAACATTTGAAAATTTGAACCAGCTACATTTTTTAATTAATTTTTTACCAGATTAAATGACTTTGGACACACAGATTGGAATGGAAAAGCAGCTAGCATCAGTTTACTCAGACTACCGCTTAAGATTAGACTTTACAGCCATATTGGATGGGACAGCTAGTAATCTGCCTGTGTGTTAATTTGACACAAAAATTGCCCCTGTACACACCAAAATAATAAGCACACCCATTCTTTTTTTCCTGGCCCCCTGTTTCGTTTTCAGCACAGCCACTCATTATAAGGACTGTGGACAACACAGAAGGTGTACTCCCAAACAGTTGGCACTACATGTTGATATACTGACTTTGTGTATGCCGTTTGTTAACTAATTTTTTTTTACTTTAAAGAAGCCTTCAGATGTCTCTAGTTGGTGTTGTTTTACATTAACTAAATTTGCTGAAAAGCTCCAATATACTGTGAGTTCACACAGCAGCAACCTCCCCCCCCAAAAAAAAGAACTACTCTGATTGTGCCTCCAACAAGCAGCACCTAATAAAGCTGAACCTAGTGGCAGGAAAATACTCAAACAAAATCTGCCTGTTCTGATCCTGTGCAAACAGAAAACCTAGTGCTGTTAATAAGCTAATTAAGCAATAAGGCACTCCAAGGTGTGTGTTATCGTGTAATAACTTCACTCCAGGGGTGGGTTAAAGCACGAGGCAAAGCCAAGTGCTTCCACCACCCCAGGAGTGACATTATTACACAAACACACACACCTTGGAGTGCCTAATTGCAATTATACAATAGCCTGATGTTATACAAAATAAAATAAAAAAATTAAAAAAATGCTTTTAATAGATTTTTTGGGTTTCTGAAGAGACAACAGCGATAGAAAGCTCCAATAAAATAATACACTGATGTTACTGTGTAACACCATCACTGTCTCAGGCACCACTGACCAAACAGAATACAGGACATTTCCTTGCCATTGTATAATCAACAGTAAAAGTTTTGTATAAGCTAGTATAGATACAATCTGCAGCTTGGGGCACACAGTCACCTAAAGTGCTACCTGAACCAGAGTCTAGGAGAAAGTACAGTTACGTAAAAACTTACCATAACAGTAGATCTTCGAAAGGAGCTCTTGCAGCAGGTAACACTGTTAGAACCGAAGCTGACAAGTGCCAGGACCCCACTGAAAATGTCTAGCTAGCAGTATACAGCGGCGGACTTCCCCCTGACATTGGCATGTCCCCAACGTCCGCCTAAGGTATAAAAGGGGTGGTCCCACAGCTCAACCTCAGTTCTCCCGTCAGAGACCCCAGCGTGTACAGAAACTGGAGAACTGTAGAGGTTCATTTACACTGAGGAAAAAGAGGTAACAGAGATGGAGAAACAGTTACCAGGGGGATGGGATGGAGGGAATGCAGCACCTGCTGCAAGAGCTCCTCTTGAAGATCTACTATTATGGTAAATTCTTACCTAAGTGTACTATCTCACTTTGAGGGGGCTCTTGCAGCAGGTAACATCGTTAGGACACAGTCCCAAAGCAGTGAAAGGACTGACCCTGGTCAGCAGGGAGGAGGCAGAAGTCAGCATAAGGCTCTCAAGAGAGCAGGCCTTGAAGGACTGCCAGTCCAAAACCTGCCCTGCGTCTAGATGCACTGTCCAGACTGTGATGCCGGATGAAAGTGTGGACAGAACTCTAAGTGACAGTGCACAAATGTCAGCAATGGACACATTTCTGAAGGAGGAAAATGAGGCAGCTACGCGCCTGGTAGAAAGGCCTTTAATCAGGCATGGTAAAGGCTTATTTTATTTATTTATTTTAGAATATCAGACTTACAGACCTTTGAGTCAAGGACTCGTTTACAAAGGCACCTTGTTATAGAGTACAAAGACAGAGAGTGTTACACAGTTCAATACACAGTAATAGTTACAGGTTTCAAGCAATAGTTACAAGGTTTCAACATGTGTCACAGGAGGACAACGCCTCAGTGATACATGAATAAAATATAGTTACATGACTGAAGGAGGCTAAACAGGAGGACAACACCTCAGTGGTAGATGAACATGTACTCCCTGGAGGAGAGGAGGGAGAGAGGGGATATGATAGAGCAGTGGTTCTCAAATGGTGAGGCCAGCCTCCCTGGGGAGGCCCCAACCTGTTCCAGGGGAGGCTCAAGCAAGTCTGAAAAAGTACTGTATTTACATTTTGAGTTTTATATATTTTGTGTGAAGAGATGAAGCAAACTGAAAGAGGATAATAGTAGGCAAATTCTATGTATTTATTTACTAATAGGTGACAAGGGAAGGTGAATGAGCCAAGGCTCATTTCAGGTGTACCTGGGGAAGGGTAGGGAATGAATACATTTCAAAAGGTAACTGCAAAACAATCAAAAATACACAGTAAACAATAGTGCAAACAAATATAGACAATAAACATATAATGAGTGGTGTAATTGATAAATTTGTAGATTGATGGTAGAACAGCCCAAAATACAAGGCTGGAGCATAGAAGTGCTAAGAGCAATAGCAGGGAAGGAGCAAAGTAATCCCAGAGAAGTTGTTTAGGAGCAGAGAAGGAGGTGGACGGCAAAAGTATGTAGGAAGGTTAATATAGAGAGGAAACAGAGAAGTAGTCTGACGCATGAAGGTACTGCAACAAGGTAACAATGGTTCAAGAATGAAAATAGTGGAGCACGAGGCTGGCCTGTGGGGGAGGGGTTACAATAAACTTAATAATATTTGTTTATTTTATTTATTTGTTATTCAGATAACACCTTTGAGCACAGAAGCTCTTTTTCAAAGGTTCCACGTTAATATAAGACAAATAACTGAATGTGAGCCAAGTACTGAAAGGGGTTTCAATTTATTAATGGTGTACTGCACAAAGTACTGTATGTTATTTTTCTTTGGGGAGGCCCAAGATTATTTCAGTTTTTGGGGGAGGCTCAAAATCTTTTCCATGGATTTGGGGAGGCTCACTGTGACAAAGTCTAAGAACTATTGTGATAGAGACATACAAGTATCTTACAGGGAGGAACAGGGTGCAGGAAAACACTATTTTTAAGCGAAAAAGATGTTCCAGGACTAGAGGGCATGGGATGAAGTTGGAGGGAGGATGATTCAGAGGAAACATGAGAAAGAATTTCTTCACAGAACGGGTGGTGGACAAGTGGAACACCCTGCCAGAGGAAGTGGTGGGGGCTGAAACAATCACGGGATTTAAGAATGCATGGGATAGACATAAAGGAATTCTGGAGGTCAGGGGTAAGGTGCAACAGACTTCTAGGAAAACAAACTGAACTTACAAGCTCAAATGGGCAGACTGGGTGGGCCATAGGCCCTCATCTGCCGACACTGTCTATGTATCTATGTATCTATGAATAGCAAAACAGTTTAGCAGTGTACAATGAAATATAATCCCTGGTGGATAAAGCTGTGAGAATAATGGTGCAACACAACATATCGCCAGGTGACAACAGCAGGAAAGGATGCAGGTATTGGGCGCTGAGGGGGACTGTAGTATTTGTGCAAGGGGGAAGGGGGACTTGTGAAGTGGCATAAGTGCAGAAAAAGCAGTCCGAGGGACCTTATCATGATCCTAAGCAGGATGGTCACTTAGGGTTGGCAGATTAGTCCCCACAGGGGCGGTCCAGGGACGTGCTGGAGACTGGATTTAGGTACACTTACAGCAGCAGGTGGCTCTTGAGGGCTGTCTTGAAGGGACCAATTTTAGTGAGGTTGGTGACGTTGGTTGGGATGATGCTGAACCAGGAGGGCGCTCTGTAGCCAAAGGATCTCTGGGCAAGGGACGTCCTGGCTGTTGGTACTAGAATGGTTGCCTTACAGGCACTACGGGTGGAGACCGCAGGGGTGGACTAGTGAAGGAAGGCAGTTACCCCAGGAGGAGAGAGTCTGAGGAGTGTTTTTTTGGTTAGCAGACAAGTCTGATAGCGGATTCTCTCCTCTAGGTTGAGCAGGTTGGCTGAGGAGTACAGTAGATATGTGCGCGTGTGCCTAGAAGCTCTGGTCAGGAGCCTGCAGGCCTTGTTAATGGAGAGCTGAAAATGCAGTGATGTCAGTGGCTGCATAGATAGGCAGGCCGTAGTCCACTAAAGACAGGATGGGTGAGGTGATGGCCAGCCTGAGAGCCTCGGGGGGAAGGCAGTCCTTATGATAATATGGAAGCCCAATCCTGGAGTTAGTGACGGCAGAGAGGGTGCTGATGTGGGCATGGAAGGTGAGGGCAGAGTTGAAAGTGATATCCAAGTATTTATAGGAGGACACTTACTCTAGGGGGTACGGAGTGCTGGGCAGTATCAGGAGGGGGGCGTTTCTGGCTTTGCTTTGGTGGTGCATGAAGAGCATTGCCTTAGTCATTTTTAAGTTCATGACCAACCTATGATCTGTGAACCACTGTTCAGCTTGGTGGAAGGCATGCTGGAGGGAGGCCTGTAGTAAAGCAGGGTTGGGATGTGAGGAGAATAGCACTGCGTCATCCACATACAGGAGTATTCTGCTGGAACAGATGGTGGGGAGTGTGTTCAGATAGAGACTGAAGATAAGGGGTCCCAGGATGGAGCCCTGTGGTACTCTGGAGCGGACAGGTTGGGTGTCGTACACGGAGCTGCTGATTATTTACACACTGGGCTCTGGATGAGAGATAGCTGGTAAACCATGTGAAAGGACCAGCTGAAAAACCAAGGTGGAGGAGAGAGTCAAGCAGGAGGGGATGGCAGACCGTGTCAAAGGCCTTTGAGAGATCGGTGAACAAGACTCCAGTGAGGTTGCCAGAGTCTAGGGCAGTGTGCAGAAAGTTAGAAAATTCCAGGAAAGCTGTAGTGGTGCTATGACCCGAGTGAAAGCCGTGCTGCTCAGGGCACGATATCATACTTGGTCAGGTACTCCATGAGTTGGTCTGCTACCACTTTTTCAAGGGTCTTTGAAAGTGGGGGGAGGATACAGATCGGCTGGTAGTTGCTAGGGGAGGACCAATCCCCATTCTTGTGTATCAGGGTGATGACAGCCGTTTTTCAGGCACTAGGGGGCTGACCCAGACTTAGTGAGCAGTTTAGAAAGGCAGTAAGGGGGCTAGAATAACATCCAAGACCTGATGTAGGATCCTGGTGTCCAGGGGGTCATTACTGGGGCTGTTACTATTGACAGCTTTTTGTAGATATGGCCTGGCTTCAAGTGGGGATATTGTGCAGAGGTAGAACGGTGGGAGCGGGATGGTGCGGGGGGCTGAGAGACCAGGACAGGGTCAAAGAAACTACTGGGGAGGATGGAGCTAAAGTCGGAGAACGTGGCATTTAGGCAGTCTGCAATGCCAATAGGATCTGTGGTGAAAGTACCGTTAAGGCTGAGTTGGGATTCCCCCCCTCCCCAAAGACTTCCCGTTCAATTCTTTCATATTATTCTAGAAGTTCCTGGTGGACCCCCCAGGAGGAGGCAAGGGTGGTGCAGTAGTGCTCAGCCTTAGCCTGTCGGATGGCCCAGGTATACTTATTCCATTCATCGCTATAAGCTTGCCTGTCCACTGGCTTGCCAGACTCTGTAGCAATGCACCAAAGGTTATCCCTTGCTTTTAAGTTTTTGGATGAGGGATACAGTGACCCATGGTGCATTTTGTTTCTTAGAGCAGGTCCTGGTGAAATGAATAAAGAGGTTGCAGGCCTTGTTAAAGGTGTGCATGAAGAGGTCCAGAGCTACGTCAGTGTTTGGGGTGCAGCTGATGTGGGACCAGTCCATCTGGGCAAGACAAAGTTTAAGTTTTCCGACACCACCAGGGTGGAAGCGCCGGCACAATATTTTCCTTGGTACCGGTTTAGTAGCAGTAGAGGACCATGTGAATAAGACAGGGGAGTGACCACTTAGCGAACTGGAGAGGATGTTGATATCCTGGATTTTTTGAGAGCGGTTGGTTATAATGATGTCTAGGAGAGTGCTGGTTCCTGAAGAGGGGTTGTATCTGGTGGGCTGGGAGACTAACTGGGTCATATCGAGGGCAGCAAAGGTGTCTCTTGTTTGGGATGCAGAACTAGCAAGCCAACTGATGTTGAGGTCCCCAATAACAACTTGCTCCGCTTTGTGTGGCAGGTTTGTAAGGGAGTCGAGAGACAGAATAGCAGGGTTCTGGTTTCTTGGGGGAACGTAAGCAACTGTGAGGTACAGTGGATCTCTAACAAAGTCTGAGGTGATTTTTAGTGTGAGAGTTTGAGCTCCATTATCAAGCTTGGGGCAGGCAGTGCATGGCCAAGGAGGGTGTCACACAAGTAGGCAGCACATCCACCCCCCCCACGCTTACCCGTCCGGTCTTCCCTGAACAGGGTGTACCCTGGGTGGGCAATAAAGGAATTGGGTGGATTTAGAGAGCCATATCGCAACAGGGGCAATAATGTCTGGCTGGTGTTGTATGACCCAGCACTGGAGTGCAGCTGACTTTTTCAGGAGACTGCAAATGTTAAGTGAGGCAATGCGGAGGCCTGAAATAGGAAGAGGGTTGTTTTGGCTGGCAGACATAGGGTCTGAGTTTGGGTGAATGTTTCCAGAGAGTAACAGAGGGAGCGTGATTACTCTGATCAGTGAATGGTAGTAATTGGTGCAGTTCACTGGGTGCCTCAAGAGGGTTTAGTTACTGGTGAGCAGCATGGATAGGTAATGTGTGAGGATGGGGATGCGCTGGGAAGAGTAGCTAGGGGTGAGGGGAGAAGAGGTGATGGGAGTGTAGGCAGGTGGGGGGAGTGTTGGAGGGATGGGTATGTCCAGGGTGGGGTGGTCGGGTACCATGGCATTGATATCAGTATGGTTCTGGGTGTTGAGGGTGCGAGCCCTGGTTATGGAGAGGCTGGTATCAGGAGGATCAGTATTGTCAGGCTTAGCAAGGGTGTGTAGGCACTCATCACTCTTACTGTTGTATGGTACGATTTGTAAAAGAACTATAACTGGCCTTTCGTAAGTGAGACTGCCACAATGGAGTAGTGGCAGGACTGCAGACTTGTATTTGCAGTAACAACAAACAATGCAATTAACTAACCATTTTTGGACATTGTTTTGAAACAGGGGCCTCTTCTTTCCTTGGGGCGACTGAAACAGATAATAGATCAGTTTTTCTGATGGCTTAGGTGCGGTCCAAATAATAACGAAGCACCCGGTGGACACCCAGAGTATGCAAGTAAGGCCTCCTCTTGATGCAAATATTCTGGGTAATACACAGGCAGGTGGATGTCTTGATTCAGGGTAAACTCCGGCACCACCTTAGAAAGAAACTTAGGATTGGTCCTCAAAGACGCCCTGTCCTTGTGAAAAACTAAATAAGGCTCTTTACACATCAGAGCCTAAAGCTCGGAAATCCTTCAAGCAGAAGTAACAACTAAATAGAATGCTTTCCACGACAGAAAGTGTAGCTTGCAACTTGCAGCAGGCTCAAAAGGAGGCAAAGTAATCACAGTATAATAGTAATGTGTCAGAAGAAAGAGACCATCCTGGTCCATTTGGTCTGCCCATTTCCCACTCGCCCCTACTTGTCTCCACTTCCCAGGAGTATTTTCCTCTGCCCACTAGCCAACCTCTTGTGTCTGTCCCACACCTTCTTGAATTTCTCCACTGTGTCTGCACATACCACCTCATTAGGTAATCTGTTCCAGGGTTTCACCACCCTCTCAGTGAAATAACACCTCCTTACACTGCTCTTAAATCTTCCCCCTTCCAATCTTAAATTATGATTCCTCCTTTTAACTCCTACTTTCCTTTTGAATAAGCTACCTTCATTCACTTTATTTATTCCTTTCATATACTTAGTCTCTATCATGTCACCAGTATCTCTTCTAACCTCCAGTGGGTATAGATTTTATTCTCTGCATCTAGTCTCATAAGGCTTCTCTTGCATACCTTGCACCATCTTTGTTGCACTTTTCTGAACCCTCTCCAACCCACCTATATATCCTTTCTTAAATGAAATTTCCAGAACTGTACCCCGTACTCCAGGTGCAGTCTGACCATGGTCTTACATAAAGGCATCAACATCTCCCTCTTACTACTTGTTACACCCCTTCCTATGCATGCCATATTCTTTATTTTTTGTTTTATTATAGAGCAGGTAGGGGCGAAGAAGTGAGTGTTGTAGTGTTATCAACGTCTTTTTTCAGGTATTGTTTGACGTAGTAAATAATTTTGGCTACATTCTGTGAGGACCGTGTGGCCAATCTGCTAGTCCTCCTTCCCCTGTGTTATTTTGTTTCTTTGCTGGGTTTTTTTTTTTTCATTTTACATTAAAATATCCAGTTGTTTTGATTTATATTACCTGGTTACTCCGACTTTGGGCCAGGTTTGAGGCCGAGGAGATTTTGGGAGGAGCTGTCTGTGTTATCTGAGCTTGCAGAGCTTCTGCTGGCACGAGAAAGAGGAGTTGCGGCTGCCTCAGGACGCTTCTGACCGCTGGATTTGAGCTGAGCTGTGACTGCGAGCGGAGCGGAGGTGTTGTTGCCAAGGTTGGGCTGTTTGGATCCTGAACTTCTCTACTGGGACTAAAGAAGTAGAACTCTTGTACTTGGAACTTTAATTTAGGGTGAAAAAAAACTAACAAAACAAAACAAAAAAAAAGTGTGCGTTTGTCTGAGTTAACTGAACTGAATGGTTTTCTGAACAGTTATCTAGGTGTAAATCTCAGGTGATTGAAAGGACTTGAAAGCTGCAAGGTTTAAATTACTTGTAGAAAGATCTAGTAAGTAGGGGGAGTGGCTTAGCTAGAAGGAGGCTACATTTAAAGACTGCCTTAGAAAGATTTTGCTAGTAGCTTGGCAGAAGACACCAGGAGAAAGGACTGCTGTGTGACTGGACTTCTCTACTGGGACTATATTGCCCTCCTTCCCTCCCCGGCACCCTCCCACCCAAAGCTAATTCTACTTTTATAGGGACAGAATCTGACTGACAACAGGAACTTCCTGTTTGGGAGGAGGAAATGAGTGATCACAGAGCCACCAAAGACCCACCATCCTAGAAGGGCAAGAGTAGCTCTCCAGCACCCTCTAGCTGCTGGAGGTCTGCCTCTGAGCAAGTAAGGGTTCTACTGAGAAATATAGAATATTCCTGTCTCAGAACAAGACAATCAGGAGCTTAAAGGGCACACAGGCAGAAAATAAGGTGAGAGAGAAAAAAAAAAACAGAGGAAAGAGTAAGGACTGCAAACAGTTAAGGGGCCAGAAATAAGACATGATGGGAGTGGTGCAGTGTGGTGGCTGTGGAGCAGCAGTCTTCGGGGAGATGTTCTGGAGGATGCAGTGTTGTCCCACCTGCAGGCACCTCTCTGGGCTGAGGGAGGAGGTTGCTCATCTCCAGGCTGAGTTGGCCAGGATTTGTGGGACCTCCCTTCCACATCCAGGGACCACCAGTGCCACTGCCGTTGCCTCAGAGGTTGCCAAGAAAGAAGAGCGCGTTGGACCACAGTGGGCTCAAGGAGGGTGAGGGGTGTGAACAGAGGTGCATCCCCTCCAGCTGCACCTCTCCACAATTCCTATGCCACTCTGGCAAAGTGTGGTTCCTCTATGGAGGCACCTGCAGGGAGACCAAGGAGGATGTTGGGAATCTCCATGAAGGAGACCCACAGGAGGTTGGCAGGGACCCGTGAGGGGACAACAACCCCTGTGGTGGGACCTCATTGTTAGGAAGGCAGAACTGGGGAGGAAGGGAGAGGAGGGCAGAGCCTGCCTGGCACCATGGCTTAGAGGGGCAGGAGCTAACCTGGATTGCCGGAGCAGCTGCACAGGGAGGGAGCTGATGTCACTGTCCACCTAGGGCACAATGACCTGGCTGGCAAAGGGATTAGAGAAGTGCAGGAAGAGTTTGTGGAATTGGGAGGGCCCTTACAAGGTAGCACGACGGTAAGCTTCTTGGAGGTGCTACCCATCTATGGCGTAGAGAGGTTAGGGTGTTCCTCACGGCGGATTCAACTCAGTGGTTGAAAAACTGTGCAGAGCTCAGGATCGGTTCACTTGTACTGAGGTCCACCTGAAGTGATGCAAGCGTAACCTGGCGCGATGGTTTGCATCTGTCCAGGAGGGAACCAGATCCTAGTGTGATAGGTTTAAATGCTCTATTGGCAAGCATTTAAACCAGCTGAGCTGGGAAGGCACTGAAAGGAGCAGGGAATCCTAGCTTCTCAAAAAAACCATCATAGGCAGTACAAACACCAACATAGAGGTGTCTCTAGAGAAGGCAGGGTAAATGGAGAAGAGACAAAAGCAAGAAGGACAGGGATGGGGTGCAAGGAGTAAGGGCCACTCGGAAATGTTGAGGGAATGAGTACCAATGCCCGTAGTCTGGGCAACAAGCTCCTGAGCAGGGTCCTTGATGGAAGAAGGATGCCTGGATATCAGCAGTATGCTGAAACATGGTACACATGAATACCATGACTGGGATGTTAATATACCAGGGCACATAACCCACAGGAGAGACAGGCAGGAGAAGAGGGTGAGGAGTAGCTTTATGTGAAGGAAGGGATAAAAGCAACTGAACAAAAAAGTAAACAGGAGGAGAGGGGTACTGTGTTCACTTGAGACTGAAAGGCACCACAATCCGCACAGGGGTTGTATAGATCTTCCAAGGTCGTGGGGAGGGAAATGACAAGGATATGATAGAAGGCATCTAGAATGGCAGAGAAAGGAGATACTGCTGATGGAGAATCTGAATATGCTGTAGTGTTGGAGCACATTTGCTGCAGCCACATCCAAGAGCAGGGCCATTCTTGATGCTCTACAGGTGGCAGGCCTCAGACAGCTAGTGTTAGAATCCACTCGTGAGGGGAGCAATCTTGAGACCTCGTGCTCTCAAATGGGGGCAGTGGGGAGGATCTCAGATCTAGAAGTGGGTTGCCATCTGGGAACAGTGACCATCAAACAGTGTGGTTCATAAACTCCTCACAGAGTCAAGCCATACAAAAGTGAGGGTACTGGACTTCAGGAGGGCTGACTTTGACAAGATGGGAGAGTGCCTCAGAAAAGCACTTTGCAAACAGGTTAGAAGGAGGTGTGGAGCAACAATGGGAATCATCAAACTGCCATCACAGAGGCAACAAGCCTTTTGTGAGCAAATAAACAAATCAAATGAAAGAAAAAGCCACTATGGTTCTCAAAAGAGGTGGCTGTGAAAGTCAGGAAGAAAAAGATAGCATTCCAGAAGTATAAGGAAACATAGAAAGAGCAGGACAGAGAGCTGTACCAGTTAAGGCAGAAGGAAGCAGGAGGAAGTCAGAATAGCAAAAGGCCCAAACTGAGGAAAAGATAGCCAACTCAGTTAAGAAGGGGGATAAAACCTTTATAGGTACATCAGCGAGTGTAGAAAGACAAAGGGAGGGATAGTGAGGCTAAATAGAATGAACGGTGGGTGGGCAGAGGGGGAAGTGAAAAAGCAGGGATACTGAATGATTATTTCTGCTCAGTATTCACAAAAGAGGAGGGGGGAGTGCCTAATCCAATTAACAGAAGCACTCTTGATAGAGGTGTCAATCCCAGTCCTTTCACAGAAGAAAGGGTTCTGCAAGAACTCCTAAAACTGAAGGTGGACAAAGCAATGGGGCCTGATGGAATTCACCCCAGAATTCTAAAAGAATTAAGGGGGGAACTAGTGAAACCAATGGCAACTCTTTTTAATAAATCATGGGAGGATGGTGTGGTACCAGAGGACTGGAGGAAGGCGGATGTAATTCCCCTTCACAAAAGTGGGACCAAGACAGAGGCAGGAAACTAGACCTGTCAGTCTGACCTCTGTGGTAGGGAAAGTGATGGAGTCACTTCTGAAGGAAAGAATAGTTGAGTACCTAGAGGCCAGTGGGGCACAGGACCCAAGGCAGCATCAGTTCACAGCGGGAAGGTCATGTCATACGAATCTAATAGATTTCTTTGACTGGGTGACCAAAGTAGTAGAACAGGGAGGGGCTGTGGACATGGCCTACCTAGACTTTAGCAAGGCGTTTGACACAGTCCCACACAAAAGAAGAATAATAGTCAAATTAACCAGCCTGGGAGTGGGTCCCAGGGTGGTAGCCTGAGTAAAACATTGGCTGCACAACAGGACACAGAAGGTAATGCTAAATGGAGTCCACAATGAAGAAAGAGGGTTACTAGTGGGTACTGCAGGGTTCAGTATTGGGTCCAGTCCTTTTTAGTGTCTTCATAGTGACATTGCAGAGGACTGGAAGGAAAAGCATGCCTCTTTGCAGATGACACAAAGATCTGCAACAGGGTTGATAAACAAGGAGGCGTGGAAAGGATGAGAAGGACTTGGCAAGGTTGGAGGAATGGTCAGAAGTATGGCAGCTAGGATTCAATGGAAAGAAGTGCAAAATAATGCACCTGGGAAACAAGAACCCAGGGGAAGAATACACAATGAGGGGGAGGTAGTAACAACAACAAAAAAGGAAAGGGACCTGGGGATAATCATATCAGATGACCTTAAAGTTAGCAAGCAATGTGAAAAGGCAGTAGGGAGGCCTGGGAGTATACTGGGATGCATAGAGAGAGGCATCAGCAGCAGAAAACAGGAAGTTGTTATCCCTCTGTACAGACAGTTGGTGAGACCCCATCTGGAGTACTGTGTCCAGTTCTGGAGACCCCATTTCCACAAGGACATAGACAGAATAGAGGCAGTCCAGAGGAGGACAACTAAAATGGTGCAGGGTCTGCAAGAGAAGCCGTATGAGGAGAGACTAAAGGGGCTTAATATGTATACCCTTGAGGAAAGAAGGGAGAGGGGGGACATGATAGAAACTTTTAGGTACTTCAGTGGAATCAACAAAGTCCAAGAGGGTAGCATCTTACAGAAAAAGAGACTTGCAAGAACAAGGGGACACAGTTTAAAGATGGGGGGGGCAGTTCAGGGGCATGTGAGAAGTATTATTTCACAGAGAGGTAGTGGATGCATGGAACAGCCTTCCTGGGGAGGTTGTAGGCGTCTAAAACTGTGTGAGAATTCAAGAATGCATGGGACAGACATAAGGCAATTCTTGTGGGGGGTAGGAAGAAATAGGCTGTTGGTTAACTAGGATCTGTGTCCTATCCTGTAGGTAGGGAAATGGGCAGACTAGATGGGCCAAGCGGTCCTTATCTGCCGTCAAAATCTATGTTTCTATGTTTGGTGGACTTTCCGGTCTTCGGCGAGGCTACTATTGCATTTTGTTTTGCCAATAGAGTCCTGTCATCCGTTCTATGAGGGGACTAAGAGGGGTTTTGTTGTTGTCTATATTGCCCCGATCTGAACCCGGGGAGTGCTGCTGGGGTGACTGGTGGTGCGGAGGACTGGGCCTGTGGCTGTTGGAGGACCAGCGTACTGTGTGCGGTCCTCATTGGTCTTGGGGGAGGGGGGGCTGATGAGCTTGTCCCACGCTGAGATCCACTTGCACTCTGATTTCCTGGTGGTGTTCTTCTCGGGGGATGGTTTGGTGGCTTGGAGTGGAGCAAAATCCCCTGGGGAAATCTAAATGAATTCAAGGAAGTTAACAGCTCAGAATGGATTGAAATCTGTTTGGAAGCCCAGAGGTCTTTTTGGAATCTACAGCCCAGAAGATTGTTGCCGAATACATAGTCAGACTATCCCTCCTTTTGTTCTTTTGCCTGGTGTGCAGTGATAGTGCCCTGTTTTGTTGCAAACAGTTTAAAAACTAACTTGATGTATCCCAACCAAAGTGAGAGATAGGTTTGGGGAGACATTTTCTTTTATTTCTCTGGTGAGGTGAGAGCTCCCAGAGGTTTTAAATCACTTGCTGGAGAGAACTGTGGCGATCTCTCTTTAAAGGGAAACGTCCACGTACAGTCGGGCCCCACCTCCATGTGAAGTGGGGCCCAATTAGTAGATGCAGTAGAAAAAGTTAAAAAATAACTCGTGTCTAAGTTATTTCAAATTGTATCTGGTTGATCCTGCCCCCTCCTTGCCCCCGCATTTGAAGAAGCAGAGCCCTCCCTGTTGCACCCACAAGCACCCGCGACTGTCCCTGTGATGACGTTTCAGGCGGGGAGCAGCCGAGGGCATCTGTATACTTAACATGTGGCTCCTTTGTAAAATAGCTCCGGTTTGGAGCCTGGACATTCATGGGCATGTCTGATACAAATATTGTCTAACAAGTACCCTGCCAGTCGGTACTTGATCTCGGTGTAGCCAGGACATTCATTCATTCTAAACCGGAGCTATTTGAAGATTTGGCAATATAGTAATCTGTTTTGCCAAATCTTCAAACAGCACCGGTTTAGAATCGATGAGTCCCCCACTGTTCCCAGAGGTCTGTAAATGGTGCCGGGCTCTGGGGCTTGTGAGAAGGAGGAGGGCGGGGGCAGGGCCTGGTGGGGGAATGGAAGGGAGTGGGCGGATTGAGACAGTGGGGACAAGAAGACGCCCTGGGGTGAAATGGGTTCAGAAGAGGGGTCCTCCTTGCCTGATTCCCATACCCAAGAGTTCTGCTTGCAGCAGGCAGGCAGCTCTGTCATCACCATTGACTCGTTCTACTCGGATGGTGTTATGTAACGTCAGGTCCATTAAAAACAAGACTGCTATAATAGCTGATCTTGTTGGATCATCAGACCTGGCGTGCATCACCGAGGCCTGGCTGGATGAAAATGCTGGCCCTGTTTTGGCTTCAGCTATACCAGCTGTGTACTTGGTGATACACCATCCGAGGTTGGATTGTAGGGGCGGGGGAGTGGCCATCTGTTTCAGACTTGAACTGAACCTGGTAGAGGTACCAGTAGGGACCATCAACTCCTTTGAATGTAACATGGGTGAGGGTGTGGGGTGCAGGATTATTCTCATCTACCATCCACCAGGTGATGGGAATGTTTTCCTGTGGGAAATTGTGGACTTCTTTGTCGACCTGACATTGGGATCCTCCAGATGGCTGATCCTGGGGGATTTCAATGCTTGAGTCGACGATGAACTCTAGCAGTTTGGTCAGGACTTCCTCCAGTTAATGAATTCACTGGGCTTCACACAGGTCATTTCCTCCTCCTCCTCCTCCTCGACCCATATAGGTGGTCATTCATTGGACTTGGTGTTTCTCATGGAGATGGAGATATCCAACTTGGTGGTGGAACCAGTCGGGTGGTCTGACCATCTTACCATTGGGTTCAGTTTCCTGGCCCACCCCTAGTAGGCCGGCCCCTACGGAGATGGTCCGGTACTGCCCTTTGAGGGGTGTTTCTCTGGAGGGTCTGATAGCGGTGCAGGACCTGTCGGGTCTACCGACTGAATGCATGGATCCCAGGGACCTGGGACTTGCGTATAACAAGGCAGTGGTAGAGGCCCTGGATTCCACTGCTCCTGTTCGTGTTCGCCCCCCCCTCACTCTTCACCCCAGGTCTCTCTGGTTTGATGAGACCTTGAAGAATTGAGGAGAGTGGGATGAAAGCTTAAGAGATGTGGGCGGAAGTCAGGCCTGGAGTGTGACAGGCTTAGTTTGATGGACCATTATCGGATCTATCAATCAGCAGTTACCCGTAAGAAGGCAGAATTCCTGTCCAGGGAAATTGCTGCTGTGCAGAATTGACCAGCTCAGCTCTTCCAGACCGTGGACTGATTGTGCAATCCAATCTGTCTTCAGCTCGGAAGTGTTTTTTCACAAGAATGGTGTGAGGAATTTACTCGATTCTTCGTGGATAAGGTTGCCACAATCAGATTCGATCTCCTAACTCTCTCAAATGGGAGTTGTGGTGGTCAGCAGGAGATGTCGGACACCAAGTTTGTGTGATTTGACTTTGACCTGCCCATAATCAGTGACATTGTGATGGTCATCTAGTCACTGCGACTGACCAACTGTAGTCTGGAACCGGGCCCCACACGGCTTTTAGTAGGATGTGTGGATAAAATTGGCCCAGTCCTTGCCAAGATAGTCTGGCTGTCTTTGGAGAGAGGTATCTTCCCATATCCCCTGAAGGAAGCCGTGGTCTGGCCCCTTCTTAAGAAGTCCTCCATGGACCTGGACTGTCTGGCCCACTACAGGCCTGTCTCTAACCAACCCTTCGTAGGTAAGGTTATTGAGAAGGTGGTTGCGTCACAGCTGGACGATCATTTGACCAGCCACCATGTCTACGATTGTCTCCAGTCTGGATTTAGGAAGAGACATAGTCCCGAGACGGCCCTTGTCTGGGTACTAAATGACCTCCTAATAGCGAAAGATCGAAAGACCCGTTCCATCTTGGTCCTTCTAGATCTCTCTGCAGTATCTGATACCATGGACCATGGTGTGCTGTTGGAGCGCCTGCAGCTTATCTGTGGACTGTCTGGTACAGTCCTCAGTTGGTTTCGATCTTTCCTCGAGGGTAGGACTCAGAGGGTGGTGTCTGGGATTTTTACCTTGGCACCACTCTCCCATCCTGTGGGGTGCCGCAGGGCTCCATCTTGGCACCCATGTTGTTTGCGGTGTATATGCTGCCATTGGGAGCGATTATTAGGCGGTATGGCTTGAGTTTTCACTGCTATGCAGATGATACTCAGCTGTACATGTCCTTTGTGCCTGGCCAGGGTGATGCTGTCTCGGTTTTTAACAACTGTCTTATCGAGATCCAGGACTGGATGAGTGTGAGTTGGCTGCGGTTAAACCTGGAAAAAACTGAAGTGTTGGTTGTGGACCCAGGTTGTTAGGAGGCGGGTTTGTTGGCAGGATCACCTTCGGGTCTTTGGCTTGGGGGTGCCCAGCTAATTACCTCAGACCGGGTGCGGAACCTGGGCGTTCTGTTTGATGACTGCCTGACCCTTAAATCACAGGTGTCGGCAGTTGTCAAAACCTCTTTTTACCATCTGAGGAATATCGCCCAGGTGAAGTACCTGGTTCCTTCTGACGATCTTCCAACTTTGGTCCATGCCTTCATTGACTACTGCAACACCCTTTGCCTAGGGTTACTGGGGGTTGATATCTGCTGCTTGCAGCTAGTGCAGAATGTGGTGGCCAGGCTTTTGACTGGTATCTCTAGGACCAGACATATAACGCCTGTCCTCCGCGGACTGCACTGGCTGCCAGTACAGTGATGGATCACCTTCAAGGTCGGTTTGTTGACCTATAAGGCCCTACATGACCAGGGACCTAGTTACCTGCAAGATCTTCTTCACCCCTAGTGTCCCCCCGCCCTCTCTGATCCACCGACGAGGGGTTGCTAGAGATTCCCAGGGTCCATTTGAAGACATCGGAGGCCAGGTCATTTAGTTTCAAGGCCCCAACCCTGTGGAATTCTCTACCTTATCGGGTGCGAGATAACCTGACTGTCCAAAGTTTCAAAGCAACCTTGAAATCTTATTTAGCCTAGCTTACCTTGATTTTTAATGCTGCTATGTTGACTGGTTTTAATATATTGTTTTGTTTTTTGGTGTATTTTAGCTATTTATTGTACAAGCGCCTTGGTTTTGGAAAGGTGCTTTTTATAAATAAAGAATGAGCTGAGTGGAGTTGAGTAGTAGCTTTACCTACTGCCTCACTACATTGGTGGTCTACCTTAAGGTTGTTTGATATTATAATTCCCAGGTCCCTCTCCTGTTCTGTTTGCTTTATCAGTTCTCCCCCCAGTGAGTACTCAGTCGATTTTTACACCCCACATGCATCACTGTACACTTCTCAGCATTGAACTTCAGCTGCCAAATGTCCATCACTTCTCTAGGGTGCTCAGATCTCTCCTCATGGCCTCAACCCCTCCTGCTGTGTCCACCCTATTATATAACCTTGCAACATCCGAAAAAAGACACATTTTCCCTTCAAGGGGCTATATGCCAGGGATAGGTTGCACCTCAACCTGGAGGGGAGGGAGATCCTTAAACTAAAACTTTCTGGATTCATTGGTGACAGATGGGGTTTAAACTTGTAAAGGGGGGGAAGGATAGAAACACTGAAAGCCCCAGTGAGGAAGCTTGATGGTTCAGGACTAGTTCATGCAAAGCGGGCTGTGGGCAGCATTAAAAGACCAGGGGGAACTGAGGGGGGAGAAGAGAGATGGGGGATTGCGCTGGGCTGAGAAGACTGGAGAGGAGGAGGGTGGAGGATGGTTCTGATCAATGCCAGGAGCATGGGCAATAAGATGCCAGAGCTCCAGGCAATGCTAGTTGAGGGTGCAGCAGACTTGGCGGCAATTACTGAGACATGGGCCACCCAGAGTCATAACTGGGACCTAAATTTAGAGGGATACACAATGTTTAGGAAGGATAGGGGGTGGGGAGAGGGGTGTGTGTGGCACTGATAGTCAAAAACGACATAGTAGTTGGTGGAATTGAGGAGGCAGAAGGCGATGTGGAGGCAAGTTGGGTAACCCTACAAATGAGGGAGGTAAAAGAATAAAAATAGGGGTGGTGTACAGACCCCCCTGCAATGGAAGCGGAACTAGAGGATGATCTGGCTGAGAACATCAGGGGACACAGTGGCCTCGGAAAGGGCAGAGTGGTGATCTGGGGCAACCTGAACATGCTGGGGGCAGACTGGGGCATTATGACATCCTCGGTGGTCAGGGAGCAGAGGTTGATGGATGTCTTCCAGGATGCCTTCCTAGTCCAGCATGTGGGGAAGCCCACTAGGCAGGATCAGATCCTGGACATTTTCCTAGCAGGTAGTGACCAGATAAGGGGCCTGGAGGTGAGCAGCCCATTGGCAGGCAGTGACCATGCCACGGTCTAGTTTCTTATGTTCCTAAGGGGAGAGGAAATTTGCACTAATACAGAAGTAATAGATTTCAGGAGGGCGGACTTTGAGGGCATGGGAAGGATTCTTAAAGGGTGCTTGGATGAGATAAGGCCAGACATGCATGCAGGTAGCTTGTGGGAGACCATTAGGAAGGGGGTGCAGGAGGCTTTGAGGGCCTGCACTAAGGTAAGGTGCAAGCAATGTAGGGCCAGTAAGCAGTGTTGGTGAACCTGGGAGGTGCAGGAGGTGGTGAGGGAGAAAAAGGCTGCCTATGTGCGCTTAAAGCACTCAAGGGGGGCTAGGGAGAGGGGAGAGTATGATTTTATGGCTAAGAAGGTCACCAGGGTGGTAAGGCGAAAAAGGAGCCCCAACCTGGCCAGGATGTCCGTTGGGGGAGGTTCTACAGATATAGGGAGAAAATAAAAGAAGGGCATAGATCAGCAGATTAGAACTGGGGTGGGGATGGGCCGGAAGCTGGGGACTGCCAAAGGTGCTAAATAAGCACTTTGCCTGTCTTTACCAGGGGAGGTGGGGGATCTTTCCAACCTGATGGAAGGGTAGAGAGGCCCACTGAACCAGGAGGTCAGTCGGACACTGAAGGACTGGATGAGACTAGGGCAGGGGATGGGTCGTATCTAGAAGGGGAGGAGAGGATGCATGAGGAGGGCAAAATCACAGTGGATAGAGTGAGAGAGGCCATCCGGTTGCTAAAGACTGAGAAGGTCTGGGGTCAGATGGGCTGCATCCAAGGGTGCTGAAGGAACTGGCGGATGTGCTGGCAGCTCCACTGGCCTCATTCTTCAATATCTCCCTGAAGACAGGGTGGGTGCCTCAAGATTGGAAGGTGGCTCATGTAGTGCCTATCCACAAGGGGGGTCCAGAGAGGAGATGGGGAATTATAGGCCCGTTAGCCTAATGTCTGTGGTAGACAAGGTTATGGAGGGCATTATCCAGGAGAGGCTGGAGGGACAGCTGAAAAGGATGGGGCACCTGGATGACAGGCAGTATGGTTTTATTCCAGGGAGGGTGTGCCAGACTAACCTGGTGGAGTTTTTTGACTGGGTAACGGGTGCCCTGGATTGACATAGGCTGGTGGATGTCCTCCATCTGGATTTCAGTAAGGCGTTCAATTCAATGCCCTAGCGGCCTACTAACAAAGCTGGGGGATGGGGGTGGGGGACAGTGGTTGGGTGGGGGGACAGTGGCTCTGGTGGGTGGAAACTGGCTTAAGGGAGAATACAGCAGTGGTGGTTGGAGGGATAGTCTCCTCCCCCAGGAGGGTCATCAGTGAGGTCCCCCAGGGTTCAGTCCTGGGGCCACTCCTGTTCAATTCCTATGTCTCTGACATTGGGTGGGGTGTTAGGAGTAGGTGGAGTCTCTTTGTGGATGACTCAAAACTGGGAGCACTGGCAGACAGGCAGGAGGGGAGAGAGAGAGAGGCCCTGCAGGGGGATCTGGATACCCTGGGGGCGGGGTGGGCAAGGAAGTGGGGGTTCAAGTTCAATGCAGGGAAATGTAGGGTGCTGCATCAATATGGACCCCTGAGGAACACCGCTCGTCTGATCTAGGAATCAGCAGCAGTTGAGATTCAGATCCCCTGGTATGGCGGAGGTTTCGACTAGGGCTGAGGAGGGCTTGGATACCAGGGGCAGCAACTCCCAGGTTATCTTCTTTGCCATAATGCAGGTTTGGTATTTAATCCAGTTTGATAGATTCTGTCAGCCAGTTTGGGCGTAGAGGTCACAGGTGTGTGTAAGGTGATGGGCACCAGTTATGAGCCAACATGCTTTGTTTAGAGTGGTTGAGATGCGTTTGAGGGCTGTTGAGGTGGCAGAGCCATGGATTAAGAGGCCACAGTCAATGACGGAGACTACCGAGCTCTGGATAGCAATCCTGAAGACTACAGGGGTTAGGTGTGCCCTATGCCTGTAGAGGAAACCAAGTTGCATGTTAGCCTCCTTGGCTAAGCTGTCTACATGGGTTCCATAGGACAGGTTATTGTCAAGAGAGATTCAGAGATATTTAAATGAGGGTACCTCTTCAATAGGCACTCAAGATGATTTGTAATGGTCAGTGAGATTGCTGCCTGCTCTTATTATCACGAGTTACTGAAGAGCATGGCTTTTGTTTTTTTATAGTTAAGGATCTTGTTGGATACCCTGGGGGGGGGGGCTGGGCAAGGAAGTGGGGGTTCAAGTTCAATGCAGGGAAATGTAGGGTGCTGCATCTGTGGGTCAGAAACCCAGGACATGCATACACCCTTGGGGGGCCACGCTGCAAGTCACATCGGGCGAGAGAGACTTAGGGATAGTGGTGGACAGAAAAATGAATAACACAGAGAATTGCTGAAGAGCTGCAGCAAAAGCAAACAGGATACTGGGCTGCATAATCAGGGGGATTACCTCCAGGTGGAGGGAGGTGAGCCTCCCTCTGTATAATTCCCTGGTTAGGCCGCATCTTGAGTACTGTGTGCAGTTCTGGAGACCCCATCTTAACAGGAACATAGCGCTGCTGTAGAGGATCCAGAGGAGGGCGACCAGGATGATTCAGTGTATGGAGGGTAGGACCTATGAGGAGAGACTGGATGAACTCAATCTGTACGCACTGGAGGAGAGGAGGGACAGAGGGGACATGATAGAGACTTTCAAGTATGTAAAGGGGATAAATAAGGGTGGAGCCCAGGAGTGTTCAGGGCTTAAGATGGGGGAATTACCAGGGGTCATGGTGGAAGTTGGAAGGGGGGGGGGAGTACAGGAGACACTTCTTCACAGAGAGGGTAGTGAAACTATGGAACGCACTGCCTAGGAGTCTGATGGAAGAGACCACAGTGGAAGGATTCAAGAATGGTTGGGACAGGTACAGGGGGAAGCGGAGGCCAGGGAGGGCCACCTCTGGGGCTGGGGGGTGGAGGAGCGAGCTCCCAGTAGGGGGCTAGCTTCCGAGCAGAGACAATAGACCATGGGAACTATTCTGCTGACTTTTACTATGATACTATGAAGTCCCACTGATATACATGCTAAAAAGGATTGGTCCCAATATGGACCCCTGAGGAACACCGCTCGTCACCATCATTATCCTGGAATGTAAAAAAGTAAGCTTTTGTAAAATGAACAAAAGATTCCAGAGGGGAACAGGGTCCCTGATGGGAGGTTTCAGATGCAGTATGCCCCGCATGAAAGTACAGGAGAGGTCAAGCTGGGCAAGAGTCTTGCCTGCTATAGGTGCATGGTATGCAGAGATGGCAAATAAGTGCACCTTAATCAACGAGTAACTCAGGCCTGAGTCTGACAGGGAAAGGAAGTACTCGAGAATGAGTTTCTCCAGACAGGTAACGGGATCTAGGTGATGAGCAATGGCCCATATGCAGAACCGCTCCCACTTCATGGCATAAGTCAGAAAGTATTACGGAGTATAAAAAAACAAGTCACAAACCCAGCAAAGCAGTTCCAAACAGAACTATATGAACTAGTGGACAGAGGGTGGGAAGGAGGTTTTATAACATTTTATTCATTTGTTATTTATTTAAATCTAGGATTACAAGTACCTTTGAGTCATGGCTCTTTTACAAAGGTTCCACGTCAGATTGAGCACAGCACAACAATGTTACAACAGTAAATGGTACAACAGAAATGTAAGCAGTACAGCAGAAAGTTTGGCAGAAATAACAGCTTATTCAGGTTTGCAAGCAGTTTCTAGTGGTGGATGTCAACAGTTATGGCAAGAACATGTACAGTAATTACTTGCAGGTTTAACAGCTTCACAATCAGACACAAGACAGGATGCAGACATTTTTAGTAGAGCATCAGCATTCATGAGCACTGGTGTGCAACAGTATTACAAGACATGGTTAGGACACGGAGGGGTATACGCTGCAGAAGGCACTGTCAGTACATAGAGAAGTGCAGGTAAAGGTTTAGGGGGAGAAAGGGTGGAGGAGGGGAGAGGTGGAAAGTGCTTGTTGTGTTACTGGGGTAAGACAGAGGTGGCAGGGCGTGGTAGTCACAGGTACTGGAGGCAGAGAGAGAGAGAGAGAGAGATGGAGCCTAGTTTTGAAGGGACCAAGCTTGGGGGTGGAGATTTCACTGTTGAGATTGTTTAACCAGTTTGGTGCCCTGTAGGCAAATGATCATTGGCCCATCGAGGTACAGCATCTAGGAATCAGCAGCAGTTGAGATTCAGATCCCCTGGTGTGGCGGAGGTTTCGACTAGGGCTGAGGAGGGCTTGGATACCAGGGGCAGCAAGTCCCAGGTTATCTTCTTTGCCATAATGCAGGTTTGGTATTTAATCCAGTTTGATAGATTCTGTCAGCCAGTTTGGGCATAGAGGTCACAGGTGTGTGTAAGGTGATGGGCACCAGTTATGAGCCAACATGCTTTGTTTAGAGTGGTTGAGAGCTGCTTAAGGCTGTTGAGGTGGAGAGCCATGGATTAAGAGGCCACAGTCAATGACGGAGACTACCGAGCTCTGGATAGCAATCCTGAAGACTACAGGGGTTAGGTGTGCCCTATGCCTGTAGAGGAAACCAAGTTGCATGTTAGCCTCCTTGGCTAAGCTGTCTACATGGGTTCCATAGGACAGGTTATTGTCAAGAGAGATTCAGAGATATTTAAATGAGGGTACCTCTTCAATAGGCACTCCAAGATGATTTGTAATGGTCAGTGGGTGCTGCCTGCTCTTGTTATGGCAGTTACTGAAGAGCATGGCTTTTGTTTTTTTATAGTTAAGGATGAGTTTTTGTTTGCTGAACCAGGTCTCTATGGATGCGAACCCAAGTTGGAGCTTGTACTGTAGGGATAGTGGGTCCTTATGGGTGGTGTGGATAATGGCATCATCAGCGTACAGGATGAGTTGTTCCGGGCACAACTGGGGGAGGTTATTTCAAAATAGGATGAAGAGAAGGGGCCCCAGTATGGAACCCTGGGGAACTCCAGAGCGGACTGGTCATGCGTCAGAGAGGACATCTCCAACTTTCACTCTTTGCGATCTGTTCTCCAGGTAGCTTTTGAACCAGGCTGTGGAGTCTGGGGAGAGCCCAGCAATTTGTAGCTGTTACAGAAGCAGGCAGTGGTGAATGGTATCAAAGGCCTTAGTTAGGTCTATGAAGACCGAACCAGCTAGGTAGCCATTATCCAGTGAGATGTGGATGGCTCCAGTGAATTCTAGGAGGGCTGTTATAGTGCTGTACCCTTTCCTGAAACCATGTTGCTGGGGGCATAGGATATTGTGATTGTCCAGATAATCAGTGAGCTGGTCAGCAACTATGTGTTCTACGGCCTTGGATAATGGGGGCTGTATGGAGATTGGTCGGTAGTTTCCAGAGTTGGTCCAATCTCCCATTTTACATATTGGTGTAACTGTAGCGGATTTCCATCTGTCAGGGAACTGGCTGAGGAAAAGGTTGAAAATTTTGATTAGCAGGCTAATCACCTCATCGAGAGTGAGGGACAGCAGTTTCAGGTCTAGGGTGTCCCCACTATGTTGTATTTTTGTGATAGCGTTTGGGATGTACTTCTGGGCCTCTTGCATCTTGACAGTTTTGAAGTAGAAGGGATGATGTGTGTGTGTGGGGGGTGTAGTAGTAGCAAGTTGAGCAGAGGAGCGGGTTTCATTGAAGAAGTTGGGGGGGAGTACACTGGTGAGGTTCGTGAAGACCGAGTTGAAGGTACTGGCTATAGGAGTTGGGTCGAGGGTAATTTTCCCATCTGTGACTAGCATAGTTGGGGAGGTTTTTGGTTGTTTTCTGGTTACTTCTTTGATATTACTCCAGTAGGCTTTACCATTACCCCAGGTGTTGGTGAGCGCTTCCTTGTAGTAGGTGCTTTTTTGATAGACCGTGTACAGGCATTTTGGCATGTTTGTAGTTCTGGAAGTTAGCTTGGGTGCCGGATTCCTGGCCAGGAGCTAGAGGTGGTCCCTTGCTTTTAGCTGTGCAGTTAGGTCAGCAGTGAGCCACGGACTGAACCGGGCTTTGACTTTACACTTTTTTGAAGGGGCGTAGGTGTTGGAGACAGCGTTAAAGGTGGAGATGAAGAAATCCAGGGCTGAGTTAACATCAGATGCACTGAAAATAGGAGACCAATCTTGTTGCCTGAGAAGTCATTTGTGTAGATTCAGCTTGCCACGGGGTAGGATTCTGCTGGTAGTGACTGCTGGGGGGGTTTGCAGAATTTGTCCATTCACAGGTGACGGGGGAATGGTCACTAAGAGAATCTGGCAGGATGGAATACTGGTTATCCAGGCGGGGTGGCTGGTAAGTACCCAGTCCAGGAGGGAGCTAGTTCCTGTTCTGTAATTGTGTCGGGTTGGGGAGGTGACCAGCTGTGTGAGGTTTACAGAGGCAAGGGCATCCTTGAGGCTCCCAGTGTCAGAAGAGAGCCAGTTAATGTTAAAGTCACTCGGCATGATTAACTCAGATCCGAGGGTTGTGTATGTGCGAAGTCCAGTAAGGCACAGAGTCCTTTTTGCTTGCTCTTTTGGTGGGATGTATACCACAGCTACTGTGAGGACTTTCCCGTGAGCTCCTAGGAAGATACAAATAGGAAGGATCTGTGCAGATGTGTCCAGGAGGGGGGTGTCTAGGGGTTGGCCCATGAGGGCCTCCTTAAGGTAGATGGCAAATCCCCTTCCTTTTTTTGTCTTACCATCTAGCCTGAAGACATTGTAGTCAGGTAGAGCGATTGCCTGGTCTGGGATTTTTGGTGATAACCAGTTTTCCACAATAGCAATGCCATCTGGTTTGTACTGGCAGGTGAAGATTTGTAGGGCATCAAGCTTCGGAAGAAGGCTGCAGATATTTATGGAAACTAGGGAGAGTGACCCAGACTGTTTAACTTGGTTGTTTGGGCCGTGAGTAGTTGGGAAAAGGGTTAGGATGGATGTTGCCTGACAGGAGTAGCTAGAGGAGCAGTAGTTTCAGGGTGCACCAATGCAAGTCCCTGGTACTGAATTTCCATGTGCGCTTCGTATCGATGGGTGAAGGAAGCTGATGGAGCTGGTCCCAGAGAGATTTCCCGTGTAACAAGAGAGGGATGGGGGCTGACATAGTAAGTGGCCAACTGTTATGGGTATCAGGAATTAGCCATTCAGGGTTTGGGGGGTGGAGAGGGGGTGTATGGTATGGCATGTAGGATGCATGCGTGGTAGTGGACCAAGTCAAATTGGTAACTGAGCGGAGGGGTGGGGTAACAAGCTCGGGAGGTAGCAACAAGGAACAGATGCCAGGAGGGTAAGCAGAGTTAAAGTGGGGTGGGACATGGTTGGGGGAAAAAGAAGGAGGCACAGGAGGCAAGGGGGCCAACAGAGGAGGTGGTAGAGGGACATGTAGAGGAGGAGTTACGGAGTTAAGTAGAGATGCAGAGAGAGAGAGAGAGACAGACAGACAGAGGGTGGGAGAGAAAGAGGCAGAGCTGAGAGATGAGCTAGGGCCAAGAAGTGGGAAGTACTAGCAAGCAGCCCAACTGGCGATGGAACAGGGAGGTGCTACAGACCAGGGAGGGGTTTACAGCTATATAATATACCCCAGAGAACGGGGTGGCCTGGGCGGGCGAAAAACTGCGGCTTTTCTTAATGCATTTCTATGGGCACAGAGGCCCCGGAACGCATGGAAAACTGTGAGGAAGGCTGGACCAATCAGATGCAGAAGCGTACATCCCCAGTCCAATCAGTGGCTACAGCAGAGAGTGCTGGCCAATCGCAGCTTCTGCCGGATTCACCGGTCAGGTCTGTGGGCTTAGCCAGCTTGTGGAGCTCCTGGGCGGTTGCTGGGTTGGTGTGAGCGCGCGGTTGGCTTCTCATGCCACGGTTGCTCCGGCGGCACTGACAAGCCCAAGACTGGGGCTGGAGATCTGAGGGAGAAGAGAGAGAGAGAGAGAGAGAGAAGTAGCTTAGAGGGCAATGATTTAGGAGCATGACGCAGGTGTCAAGTTGGGGTGGGGAGACAGAGGGATAGCAGACACCGAGGATTAATTAGCACAGTAAAGGAGAGAGCTGAGAGAATGGGGGTGGGGTGGGCGGCCAGAATAATCATCCCTGGCACCACTGGAAATTAGTTGTTAGAGGGTGTTAGCTAGGAGAAGAGCAGAGAGGGAACACAGGTATCACTATTTTATATATATATATATATATATATATATATATATATATATATTTCCCAAGTTGGAGTTACAAGAGGAGGCTGGCAGCAGGTGAAAATAGCAGAGGGATACGGGTGAGAGAGATTAAGACACAGAGCAGGCAAAAATACAGGCAGTACAATCAGTAAATTAGCAGTAAAGCAGCAAATTTCAGACTAAGGCTAGGCAGTAGTACGAGCAAAAAAAACTACGGCTTTTCTTAATGCATTTCTATGGGCGCAGAGGCCCCGGAACGCACAGAAAACTGTGAGAAAGGCTGGACCAATCAGAGGCAGAAGTGTACGTCCCCAGTCCAATCAGTGGCTGCAGCAGACAGCACTGGCCAATCGCAGCTTCTGACGGATTCACTGGTCGGGTCTGTGGGCTTACCCGGCTTGCGGAGCTCCTGGGAGGCTGCTGGGTAGCAGCAGAAGCAGCTTTTTGAAAAAATAATTTCCTATAACCCTGACTTTCTATTTTCTACCCAAAGTTCACAAGGACTCCACCAACCCCCGGGATGACCAACTGTGTCTGGTGTGGGGTCCTCAACTCAGAACCTATACCAATTTCTGGATCACTGCCTACAACTTTGTGTGTTTGGGCTGAGGTCCTACATCCGTGATACTATGGATTTGTTGAATAAATGACAATCAGAACAATGAGGCGACTCCTACAACTGGGCGATTATAGATGTAATCAGCTCATACACCAGCATACCCCATGATAAAGGGACTGAAACTGTTAGAAATGCCCTCATGACCCAGGGGGATATACCTGAACCATTCATTATCAAGGGTTTGGAATTTGCCCTGACTTGAAATTTCTTTGTGTGTGATGGGGACTTTTACTTGCAACAATGTGACACAGCAATGTTTGCCAACATCCATGGGCCAGTGGGAGGACCAGCACATATATGATGTCAGCAGGAGCCAATTCAGAGAGAGAACAGTGCTATAGTTTTGTTTTATTAATGACATACTGTGCATATGGGATGGCAGTGAGGAAGATTTTAAAGAATTTATGACATACATAAATCATAATCAGTTTAATCTCCGTTTCACATCCACATTTGCCAAACAGGAAATTAATTTCCTTGCTGTCATTCTCTCAGTCAATGATTTAACAATCTCGAGCCACTGAGGCCCAGTGCTGCTAACAACATATTACATTTCAATAGTCCATTCACATCCATGGAAACTCATCAGATCCAGCCCATAGTCACAGTATCTAAGAATCAAAAGAAACTGTACAGGTGAAGGTGATTTTGAAAAACAAGCTGAAGATCTGGTCTCCTTGACTTGTTTCCTTCCTCCTGCTATTAAAATTAATGACTTTACTCTCAATAACTGCTCTATTTTTCATCTCAACCCTGCTATTTCCCTTCCTCTGCGAATACCCTATCTGGTCACTGTCATCTGGGTATTGTCATCAGCATCGCACTGATTAAGTTGTGTATTGCTGAAGATAAGCACTTAACCTTGTCCTTTGAGTATTTTGTATAAATTGTACATATGCTACACTTATCATGCTATTTGCTATATAACTATCTGTAAATTACATCACTGTTACTGCTCATTGTATTATGTAGGCTGTATGTATATATCTCCAATACTCTTTCTCCCAGGACGCACAGTGAGATGAGCAACTTGTTCAGTGTTCCCTTCCTGGTGAAGCATTTCACTAAATAAATAATCTGACAAATAGTCTGTTGACGAGAGGCTATGAAATGTCAGTTTTACACAGTGTCTTAGAAAAAGCTAGGGAACAGACGAGAGAAACTCTTCTGACACCTAAAAAAAAAAAAAAAAAAAAAAAAGAGGATGCAGAGACACCTTGCACATTCAATATAGGTTGTAGTCCAATAACCGGAGAGGTGGGGAGCCTTATATATACAGTAGATACTGGCCAATCTTGAAAAGTGATGGATCGCTAAAAACAGTTTTAGGCAACAAATTAAGGGTGACTTTCAGGAAAGGAAGGAATTTGGGGGGCATCCTTACAAGAAAATACAAAATCACACATGCCCACACAATGCAAAGCATCGTGGGCTGCATATGCAAATCACCACAGAATGTTATGCTGGTTCAACTTTAAGCAGAATTGCATGGTGCCGAAAGGCCTCTCACACAGTTTGCAAAGGGTGCATTCTGTGGTGATTTGCATATGCAGCCCATGATGCTTTGCACTGTGTGGGCATGTGTGATTTTGTATTTTCTTGAAACTTGGCTTCCCAGCCAAATGCCCTTTGGGGTAACCCTTGCCTCAGTGTTTGCGCACAGAGGTTCTTTATCCTTACAAGAAGCCACTTTCAGAGGACTAGTATGAACAATACCTGACTGCTCTGTAGACCAGAGGGGTTTCACAGGTGCGGGAATTGTAATATCTGCTGCTATGCTTCAATGGGGAACATTTATGTACATCCCTTAGAACATGGCAAAACGGACAAAATAGGACAGTTTATAACATGTTGCAGTAACTATGTAGTGTACATTGTCTGGTGCACCTGTGGCCTTCAGTATGTGGGCATGATTACCCGCATGCTAAAGATTAGAATACAAGAACACGCGAGGGCAATAGTCAATAGAAATTCTGAAAACACCATTGGAGCACATTTTGGAGTGGTACGCAGATCAAGTTCAGCAGGTTTTAAGTTCTTGGGACTGGAACAGGCAGTGTGCTTACCTAGAAGTGGAGCTAGATTAAACATGCTTCAGAAAAAAGAAAGCAGGTGGATCTCCAACCTAGGTGCTTGAAATCCAAAAGTAATGAACGAAGAAACAGATTATAGGCCTTTTTTTGAAAGATAAGTAGAAAGAAGAGTGTAGAGAACTGGAAAGAGAGAGATAGAAAAGATAGAAAGGGAAATAACTTTCTGTTGCTTTCACTCCCTTCCAGGTTACACCACCTCCAAGACTGGTGAAGCCATGATAAGCCTGGATCTGGATGTTACCGCTACTATTATATTTACATTGCTAGGAAAGCTATTGTGAAGTGTCCCTTTGGCTTCTTTGACTCGCAAAGACACCTCCAATTGCCTTTACATTTTTCTCCTTTTTCCTTCCTTAAAAATCTCCTGCTTAAAAACCTATTTTTATACTTGAAACATCTTGAATCCCTCCACTTCTGTAATTCTTCACATCTTTTGTTTCTTTTTTGTAGCCTACTATATTTTATGAATTCACTATATAATGCAATTTTTTGAGGTTTAGTCAATACCTTTGATATTAATGGCTAGTATGAATATATATATATATATATATATATATATTTTTTACTTTCTTTTATTTATATCAGAAGTAACATATTTATCTCAAAATACATTTAAGTTTTTGTACATCACATATTTGACAATACTTCATATTGTCTTATCCAAAAATCCCCATTTTCTTTTGAACTTTTTGAAAATATAGTAAATAAGTTCTAAAAAATGTGTTTCGATTCTCATTATTTACGATGTCATTGAGCTTGACCCTCTTATAAGATATGAATCGTTGAAATAGAAAACATTTTTCTTTTTGGATCCACCTAAACCTAATTTCTATCTTCATTTTTATAGTAATTGCACTATGATATACCTCATGAATAAAATTCATTTAGGGTCACCGCTTTGAGATAATTTGGTAATATTTGCATTCTTGAAACTTTCACTCTTGCACTGTTCAAACCCATATAGATTTAAAATATGTTATGTATATATGCACCCGGACTTTATTATTTATTGTTCACTGTTTATGTTCATGTATATATTTTGAAAGTAATGAATGTTATTTTGTGTATTTGAAATGGGTTTGTGTGAAAATTAACATGTGATCTATGATGCTTATACATTGGGTGTACTTTGAATGCACGACACACCCCCTGAGGAAGACCTTTATTGGTCGAAGCACCGGGGTAGCTATGAACGTACTTCCATGCTGGATTAAATATCTCAACTTAATTCGTTTTCCTGGTCATTTATTCCCACGAGTGCAGCTCACCTATCTCTCTATGGAGAAGCAGTCACCAGGAGGATGCAATATGGAGGGAAAGCAGCACCTGCTGCAGGATCTCCTCTCGAAGATCTACTGTTATGGCAAGTTCTTACGTAACTGTGCTATCTCACTTCGAGAGGGCTCTTGCAGCAGGTAACATCATTAGGACAGAGTCCCAAAGCAGTGAAAGGACTGACCCTGGTCAGCTGGGAGGAGGCAGAAGTCAGCATAAGGCTCTCAAGAGAGCAGGCCCTGAAGGACTGCCAGTCCAAAACCTGCCCTGCGTCTAGATGCACTGTCCAGACTGTGATGCCGGATGAAAGTGTGGACAGAACTCCAAGTGGCTGCTGCACAAATGCCAGCAATGAACAAATTTCTGAAGAAGGAAATGAAGCAGCTACGCCCCGCAGAATGGCCTTTAACCGGGCTTGTCGTATTTGAGGTAACAATAAACAATGCAATTAACTAATCATTTGGACAAACAATGTTTTGAAACAGGAGCCCCTTCTTTCCTTGGGGTGAATGAAACAAGTAACTGATAAGTTTTTCTGATGGCTCGGGTGCTGTCCAAATAATTTTTTTTATTCTGTTTCTGTGCCCCCCCAACCACAGGGAACTCTTTCCAGTATCCTCTAACCTCTGGTCTCTATCTCCCACCTGAGATGCTTTCCTTCTCATTGCTCCATCCGGACAGATCCCAGATCTGAAAACCCCGGGGAGGGGCTGCCCTATCTGCCCAGGGTGCTTCATCTATAGTATTGAGTGCCAGGCCCAAGCGGGAGGGCAGAGAGAGGACAGCGCTTGGTGTTGGGAATGTGGTCTGGGGCAGAGGTGCCTTCACCTGTCCCCAAGGGAGGGGATTTTCTACTTGTTTCCTCCCGAGGAGTGCGGAGTGCAATGACACATGCGCATGGCTACCCTGCTGGCATCTGCCGCACTCCAACCCTTGCATCGACTAGTGAACTTGCAGTATCCTCAATCTCCATCGGAGGCCGCCAGGACATCGGCCATCCCAGGATCCCACTCCAGTGAGAGGAGAGCTGTCTTCCAGATGCTCCATACTCTCCCTCCCCTGCCGACCCCCAGCTTCCCAAGTCTGTCTCCGAACCCGGGTTGCTGGTGTGGTGCGAGGTGTAGCATCCAGAGCCTCAACCCTGAGCGCCACTGGGCTGGCTTGTTGTCCAAATAATAATGAAGCACCCGGTGGACATCCAAAGTATGCAGTAAAGCCTCCTCTTGATTCGAATACTCTGGGTAATACACAGGCAGGTGGATGTCTTGATTCAGGGTAAACTCCAACACCACCTTAGGAAGAAACTTAGGACTGGTCCGCAAAGACACCATGCCCTTGTGGAAAACTAAAAGCTCTTTACACATCAGAACCTAAAGTTTGGAAATCCTTTGAGTAGAAGTAATTACAACTGACCATAACGCTTTCTACGACAGAAAGTGTAACCGTAGCTTGCGGCAGGCTCAAAGAGAGGCAAAGTAATCATAGTATAACAGTAATGTGTCAGCAGAAAAGGACCATCCTGGTTCATCTAGTCTGCCCATTTCCCACTCGCCCCTACTTGTCTCCACTTCCCAGGGATATTTTCTTCTGCCCACTAGCCAACCCCTTGTGTCTGTCCCATGCCCTCTTGAATTTCTCCACTGTTTCTGCACATACACCTCCTCATTAGATAATCTGTTCCAGGGTTCCACCACCCTCTCGTGAAATAACATCTCCTTACATTGCTCTTAAATCTTCCCCCTTCCAATCTTAAATTACGATCCCTCGTTTTAACTCCTACTTTCCTTTTGAATAAGCTACCTTCATATATTTAAAAGTCTCTATCATGTCATCTCTATCTCTTCCAACCTCCAGCGGGTATAGATTTAATTTTCTGCATCTAGTCTCATATGGCTTCTCTTGCATACCTTGCACCATCTTTTTTGCTCTTCTCTGAACCCTCTCCAACCCATCTATATCCTTTCTTAAATGAGGCATCCAGAACTGTACCTCGTATTCCAGGTGCATTCTGATCATGGTGTTATATAAAGGCATCAACACCCCCCTCTTCCTACTTGTTATACCCCTTCCTATTCACGCCATCATTCTATTAGCTTTACCTACTGCCTCACTACATTGGTCTCCTACCTTAAGGTTGTTTGAGATTATAATCCCCAGGCCCCTTTCCTGTTCTGTTTGCTTTATCAGTTCTTCCTCCCCCCAGTGAGTACTCAGACAGTGGATTTTTACACCCCACATGCATCACTACACATTTCTTTATTTTTTTGCCCCTTTTCACTTTGTAAGCCGCTCTCTTCTGGGGGGTCTTATGCTCACTCTGCCCGCCCCCGGTACCTCTCAGAGAGCCGAAAGATTCACCTCCATGCTGCCTCGGCCTACCACCCCCCCTGGCGGGGAGGAGGGGGACCCCACATTCCCCCTCCAGTCCATTAGAGTGTATGTCAGGCTATCTCGGTCTGTCCCCCACGACAGCAGGGTTATGGTGTCTGGGAACTAGATCCTCCATCTATGCCGGCATCCAAGGGTCCATTTTCCACTTTTTCTGTCCCCTCCCACAGGACGTTGGCATGCTAAGGAAGCCTGGGGGTGGCGCACGTCGTGATGTGCGAGCGCTCCGGACCATGTCCCCCCTTCCTTCTTTCTGCAGTCCTGCTGCACCTCCACCCATGGTCTCCTAGGTCATGCTAGAGCAGTGGGACATGCATCCCACCCCACCCGGAGGATGAGAGCTGCCTCTGGGCACTCAATCCTCCCCCCCCTGGCCAGCCCTCCAGCAGCCAGAGTCCATTTCTGAACCCGAGTTGCTGGCGCCACAAGCGGTAACCCTAGTGCTGCACCAGTGGGCTGGCCACTGCACACTTCTAAGTATTGAACTTCAGCTGCCAGAGTTCCAGTGACGTTACCCTACTACATGGCAGCATAACGAGTTGGCTCCTAGACCGTCCCAGCAAACAGCCTCAATTAAAGCATTTTGTAGGGAAAGACTAAGCGAGGAACATGCGGAGGCAAGCAAGAATGCTGAAGAGAGGAGAAAGTGCTAACTTAAAACCTGTCGAGGGGCAAGATGAAACAGGACTGTCAGAGGGGGATTTGGGCAGCGAGGGTTCCCAGGCTTCAGTTCCCTCCCGACGCAGTAGAGAGAGATTGACGCAGCCATCACTCTCAACAATTCAAAGGCAAATGGCTATCATGCTCTCTCAGTTGAAAGACTTTCGTAAGGAAATGAGAGGGACAGTAACAGCCCTCCGCACAGATATTACAAAGCTAGGTAAGTGGCAAGAAGAACTGGAGGAGCAGGCCACTGCAACAGATCGTAGAGTAGATAGCACAGAGCACACCATCGCGCAACTGCATCACGATGTACAAACCCTGCGGGCATGAGTGGAGGATGCAGAAAGTTGCAATCGACAGAATAACATTCGTATTTCTGGAATACCGGAGGGGGCAGAGGGCTCCGATATGTTAGCGTTTATCAAGCAACTTATCAGGTAAACAATAAAGCTCCCAGAAAATCTAACTTTGGAGTGTAGAAAACATACTGTACCTTAGGCCCAAAGCCTGCTCCCGGTGCCCGACCGCGGTCTGTTCTGGTTAGGTTCCTCCTTTTTCAATAAAAGGAAGTGGTGCTGCACTCAGCCTGGAAACAAGGAGAGGTGCTCCTCCAGTCCCAAAGATTTTATTTGGAGAATGATTATGCCCCCGAGGTGATGAGTAGGCGAAGGCAATATATTCCAATAATGCTAACCTTAAAATCAGCAGGCCTCCGTTTCCGCACCCCCTACCCTGCAAAGCTGGTAGTTATGTTCCCCAATGGCACCCAGACTTTCGAATCAGTGGCGGATGCGACCACTGAGCTGAAGAAGAGAGGCATCAAAACTCCGCATGGCCCTCCGAGCCAGAGACCCTCACTGGCGGCCAAGCTATCACAGCAAGTCTTGAATATGAGGAACAGGAAGGCCCACAGGTGGCAAGGCAGAGAAGCCATCCAGCAAATTACTAACTCCCTCGTTAATCAGTTGCAGGGTAGCCCTACAGACAAGTCCACCGAGAGGAAAACGAGCAACGGATCCCCGTGCTGAAACCCCTCAGAATGTTGCCCTGAAAGTAGCCAGTGTTCTCCCCGTACTCCTTATCGGGACATTATTTGTTTCTCGGCACCCAATCCTCAGAAAATGGACAGCACATGAAGAAAGACTTGGTGTCTTTTAGAAGATGCCTTCACCTACCTGGCCAGCAAGAGGTGACTAATAAGAAGCTGCATAACACATGATGGCAGGTGCAGATAAGTCCCAGTCTAAGTTTCTTTTCACTTCTTTATTAATGATTTTTTAACTATAGTGTAACTAACTTAAGGAGGTTATTTGAACACGCATCACCTAAGGTTCATTCACCCCCCCCCTTTTTTTGACTAACATACAGGTATAGATCACCCTCTTGTAAACCTGTACCTCTATGTACTCCCCCCTCTATATCCTAATCCCTCTAGCTTCTGCCTCACAACCCCTCGGAGCTGGATATATGAGGGTAAAAGAGGGGGCCTATACTTTTTCTTCTTGACCGGGACAGAAGGTTACTAACCTTATACTAACCCCATGTTAAATCACTAATACCTCAGGAGGATAAAGGAATGGCGATAGTATGAACTACTGCGGGCCTTCTCCCAAAGGGAAGGGGGGAAAAAAAAGAAAAAAAGCCTACTATTCCCAAAACCGGAGTATCCTGTTAGAACTGCAGTGGGGGTCTGTGGAGCCCCAGGGAACTACATCCATGCAGCAGAACTTTGTACTGATGGCATTCCCCTTCCCCCCTCACTGAAACAAAGAATAGTGGGATTTAAGTCTCACCCCTTACATCGAGTTGGCTTTTAGCCCCTTACCAGAATACAAGTAATCCTCTCAAATTACAAAGAAGGATGACTGGGGTGGTGTGGGAGAGCAGGGGGACGTCCCCCACTCTTATTGCTCATCCCATCCCACTTGGCTACAGCCTTACCTTTATTTGGCTCTGCCTACCCCCATTGATACTGTTAGTGTCTTGAGCTCCTAAAAACAACAGGAGCTCAGGTGTGTATTACGACTGCACACCATAGCCACAATCAGTGCCCGCTGTGATGGAAGACCCACCAATCGATGGACTACCAAACTAGTTATGTTGGCCCTGTTGACCCACTTATTTTCCAGGTTCCATCGAGTCAGGGAGACTAGCTCCTTCCAAAGTATGTTTTTATCTTTAATGGTTGGATACCAATTACCAATCAGTTTCAAGTTATAGTTTGTATTCACAAAATACAGTACCCAAGGAGGTTTATTAACAACATGTTTGGGCCCTGGAGCCCACAGAGGCTTATTAACATGCAGTTTTCAAAAGGTGTAATAGAGGTCTCAATAGGAGGTGCTTTCATTTCTGATCGTGACTGCTTAGTCCAGATGTATAATAAGAATGAATAACCGATATTTAACATTGTACTCTTTAAATGTTAATGGTCTGGGGAGCCCTATTAAAAGGTCTAGGATTATTTTGCACTTCTAAAAAAATCTAAGTCAGATGCGGCAATTTTACAAGAAACGCACATGACACAAAATGAACATGGGAAGCTAAAAAGGAGAGGGTTCTCTCAGGTGTTTGCTTCAGCAATGGGGAATGGAGGCAGAAGGTGAGGTGTGGCCATACTGATCCCCTCACACACCCCATTTTGATTATTAAAAGAGTGGCCGGACCCTGAGGGAAGACTAGTTATCGTACAGGGTTGGCTATGGGATCGGAAAGTGACGCTGGCGAATATATACCTCCCTCCGGGGGCAAACATGCCAACAGTCAGGTCCCTACTAGACAGGGTGGTTTCCCTGACCAGGGGGGTGTTATTATTAGGGGGAGACTTTAACATTACCCCAAATCCCTCACTAGACTGCACTAAATCTGTGAAGGGCAAGCAACCCACCCCACATAAATTTTTTAGGCACTTCACTCGAGAGATGGGCTTGCTGGACGTTTGGCAGTCACTGCACCCTGGAGCTAGGGGTTACTCATTCTACTCAGCAGTACATGGCACCTACACTAGAATAGACCACTGCTTCACACAAAAAGAAAATTTAGATAAATTAACTGATGAAAAAATGGGTGTCATAGCTCATACAGACCATGCCCCAGTAGTAACCATTTGGTCCCTGGGTGCAGGGAGGCAATGCACTAGATGATGGCTTAACCCAGCACACCTTAGGAGCAAGGCATCCCGGGAATTCCTAAAAGAAAAAATTGAGGAAATCATAGGGGATAACTTAGACCCAGACATTTCAGCATTTATCCGGTGGGACACCCTGAAAGCTGTCCTCAGGGGCCACCTAATAAAACATGCGGCCATGCTTGCTAAAGCAAGGGAGCAAAAGCAGAATCTGCTTGAGCAGACCCTGCAATTCCTACAGCAGGTACATCAGCAGGGTGACTCCTTGGTTCTGCCCCAAATTAAAAGGGCAAAAAAAGAATTGGAGGTCATGTGTATTCAGCAAACAGAAATAGCATTAGCCTTCCTAAAGCAGAAGTACGGAGAGATAGGCCCAAGGGCCTCCCGCCTGCTAGCATACAGGCTGCGTAAACAACATAAGATGTCCACAATTGCGATTATTAAGGACCCAAACACGGGTATGCAACTAACTAAACTCGAGGAGATCACCCAGGTTTTCCTCCAATACTACCAAGAGTTATATACCCTCCCGAACAACAGATCCCCCCAACCAGATTGATGCTTTTTTGGCTGCTCTGGACCTGCCCAAGCTCATGGCGGACCAACAGGCCACGCTAGTTGCCCCCATAACCCTACTGGAACTGAGTGCAGCAATCGCCAGATAAAAAACTCAAACATCCCCAGGCCCAGATGGGGTTGGGATGGTATTTTATAAAAGTATGTCCCACTCATTAAGCCCTCTCTTGTTAAATGCTATGAATGAAGTCATGCAGGGTGACACCCCCCCCCCCACCAAGCTGGTCTTACGCAACAATTCACTTATTCTTAAACCCGAAAAGGACCCCCTCCAATGTAGCTCTTATAGACCAATATCGGTCCTTAATGTAGATTACAAATATTACACATCCATCCTAGCCCGAAGGTTAGATACAGTTCTTCTGCATCTGATTAACTTGGACCAAACGGGTTTCATCTGGGGTAGATCTACCACTGACAACACCCGTACAGCGTTACAATTAGTTCAGAAAATGCACTCCAGTGAGATGCCGAGCGTCCCTCTCAGCCTAGATGCTGAGAAGGCATTCGACCGAGTATCCTGGCCTTTCCTTTTTTCCACTATGCGCAAGATGGGCTCCCCCCTTTTCATAGCAATCATCATAGACTTGTATTCCTCGCCATAAGCTTGCATTAAAGTATCAGGACATCATTCTAAATACCCTTACGTAGAGGCACAAGGCAGGGTTGCCCCCTGTCTCCGGGCCTCTTTGCTGTATTTATTGAGCTGTTAGCCCAGGTAATAAGGCAGTTTCCGGGGGTGGAGGGAGTCAAAATAGTTGACTCGGAACATCGTATAGCGCTATACGCAGATGATGTCCTTCTCTTCCTTTTGGACCCAACCAAGTCAGTCCCCATAGTTTTTAGTGTTCTTGAGGAGTTTGGGACTTACTCAGGATACTGGCTAAACACCAGTAAAATGGATGCCCTTGTCTTCCACTTTGACCCACCAGGATGGCTCAGGGACAGATACCCTTTTCGATGGAAATTAGACAAACTCAAATACTTGGGTATATTGTTATAACTCAGAAGACGCTCTATGCTATAACTATGACCCCTTCCTGATTCAGATGAAAAATGACTTGGAGAGATGGGACTTCCTCCCATTGAACCTGGTGCAAAGGGTAGAGGCGGTAAAGATGGTAATTCTTCCAAGAGCACTCATCTATTTCAAAACACCCCCCTTAACTTATCAACGAAACTATTTCAGGAATGGAACAAGGTAATTTCTAGGTTCCTTTGGGAGGGCAAATGGCCTAGAGTAAGCTTTAGCACCCTAACATTATCAAAATCTAAGGGAGGACTGGCCCTCCCTAACCTCAAGTTATACAACTAGGTGCCTCGCATATAACATTCCTGATTCGGAGGTTCTTACCCGATACCACCGCCCGATGGAAAGAAATAGAGGAGGCGATGGCACCTAACCCAGAGTGGGAACAAGCTCTATTCTATCATACCCCCCTCCCCCCATGGGACAGACCCTGATGAATCCCTGGATCATCCACCAAATACGAGCTTGGTACACGATCCGTAAATCCTTACAGATCCCATATCTGACTTTGCTGCTCCCCTTAGGGCTGCTGGAAAACTCCCAGATGTACTGATCACAGCTTTCATAACTGGAGACACCTACACCTCACTAGCCTGACACAATTTGTGACAGGCTGACAGGTTAAGGCTTTCACCACACTCCAACAAGAGTTTAACTTAAGATCCGCGGATTTCTTCCGATACCTACAAATTCGACACTACTACAATAACCTTCCAACAATGGTACGAAACCAAGAGGAATACCCACCCCTGGTAAAAATGCTGCTCCAGACCCTTCGCACTAGGGATTTACCACACGCTATCTCAGCCTTATATAGATCGCTGATGGAAACATCAGGGGAAAACTCCTATCGGACTTTGGAGAGATGGAAAGGTGAGTTGGACCTTCACCTCTCCAGAGAAACATGGGACGCTATTTGCAGTTCCTCTTCCAGACTCACTAGCTCGCATGCATGGCATTTGTTCTCTTGGCAGTTCCTCACAAGGTACTTTTGCACCCTAGTTATAACCTCACACTATGATAGGAATAGGTCCGCTGTATGCTGGCGGGAATGCGGCAAAACGACAGCTCACCACACACGTGTTCTGGGCATGCCCGAAATTGCAACCTTTTTTGAGGACTCTCCTAGGGGAATTGGAAGTGATTTGGGGTACAGGGCTCCCGTGGACGGGGGAGTTTTTTCTATTACATATCTTCCCCAGACATTTAAGAGGCCCTTACAGTGGCCCCCTCCTGAGAGTTTTGTTACTGGCAGCCAAGAAAGCAATAACTAAATGTTGACTTACTAATAAGACTCCCACTGTAGAGACCTGGAGAGCTATAGTAAATTGTATATACAAGGCAGAAAGGATCACTTACTCTCTGAATGATAAAACAGCACTATGTACTACAAAATGGAGTAAGTGGATAATGTACATCATGCTCAGGGAACCAGACTTTGTCCCGGGTGGGGGAGGGATCAGCCTGACTGAGGCATGTGCATTTTGATCGAATCACCTAAGAGATACCTCATGGGGCTGGATCGACTTACCGCCCCTGATATGATAAATTTAGGGCATCCCATATAATAATAGTAATAATACAATATAAGTTCGAGGAGGAAGGACAGTAAGACCACCTCATAAAAGATCAGAAGTGGAACATGAAAAACTCTGGTTTAGTTTCTCTCCATGAAGTAATGACATACAATTTAGCTTGGAAATACAACTATGTTGATAATATCGTTAAAGATACTCTGTCTAATAAAATGTACCTCTATAAGTCATAATATAAGCCTACTGATTTACCTTGCATATTGATGAACGGAACTGTATTGATGTGAAACTTGAAAATATTTAATAAAAATGATATTTAAAAAAAAAAAAAAAAGAACTTCAGCTGCCAAATGTCCAACAACTTCTCTAGGGTACTCAGATCTCTCCTCATGGCCTCAACCCCTCCTGATATGTCAACCCTATTATATAACTTTGCATCATCTGCAAAAAGACACACTTTCCCTTCAAGTCCCACTGATACATCAATGATATATATGATAAAAAGGATTGGTCCCAGTACTGACCCCTGAGGAACACCACTCATCACCCTCATTATCCCAGAATGCAAAAAGGTGAGTTTTTCTAAAATGAACAAAAGAACCGGGGGGTCTCTGATGGGAGGTTTCAGATGCAGTATGCCCCGCAAGAAAGTGCGGGAGAGATGAAGCTGGGCAGGAGTCTTGCCTGTTATCGGTGCGTGGTATGCAGAGCTGGCAGATACGTGCACCTTGATCAATAAGTAACTCAAGCCTGAGTCTGGCAGGGAAAGGAGGTACTCGAGAATGAGATTCTCTGGACAGGTAACGGGATCTAGGTGATGAGCTGTGGCCCATGTGCAGAACCGCTTCCACTTCATGGCATAAGTGGCACTAGTTTAATGTTTCCTGGCTGCTACTAGAACATCGGCCACTCAGGGAGACCCAAATTGGGTGACTGCTAAGTCTGCAGGAGCCATGCATGAAGGTGCAGTGACTTGAGGTCCAGGTGGACCAGAGAGCCCTGCTCCTTGAAGAGCAGATCAGAGCACAGAGGCAGGGGAATTGGAAGTTCCACTGCTAGTTGCTGAAGGAGTGGAAACCATATTTGGCGTGGCCAGCAAGGGGCTATTAGGATCATCTCTGCCCCCTCTGACTGCAACTTGAGAAGTACCCTGTGCAGTAATGGAAAGGGAGGGGAAGCGTACAGAAACGTCCCTGTCCAAGAGAGGGACAACATGTCTCGCCAGAAAACACCAGGCCCTGGATCTAGTGAGCAGAAACTGGGCAGTTTTGCATTGGATGGGGACACAAATAAGTCCAGGTCTGGGTGGCCCCACCTGTTAAAGAGATTTTGAGAAGTTCAGTTCACTTATACCATGCTTACTAACTGCAACCTTATCCCGATGTTTAAAGGAGTGGGACAATTAACCCCTCTGATAGGGTGCACAATATTTTTAGGACCTTTCCACAGTCCCTGCTTGAGGCTGCATTGACCATTACTGGTCAATTATACCCTTTATATACTATATTGGGAAATGGTGACTTAATCTAGCCATGTGTTCTGTAGCTGTAATTGTTGTCTGGATCGGACCCCCAAGTGTTGTGGGGTGCTTATGGTTTGTTACTGTAAAGACTGTTACTCTAAAGATTGCATGCCACGTACTTGCAGTCCCCCTAACACACCTCTTTAACCTATCCCTAAACTCTGGCTCTTTTCCCACACTGTGGAAGACAGCCCAAGTGATTCCCCTTCTAAAATCAGGGGACCCTATGGATCTTAATAATTACAGGCCCATTTCCATTCTACCAGTGCTATCCAAGATGCTGGAGAAATTAGTGAGTAACCAGTTAAGGGAGTATCTTGACAATGCTAACCTCCTAAACCCAGCTCAATCTGGATTCAGGGCCAAGCATAGCACTATCACTGCACTAGCCAAGGTCACAAATGACTGGCAATCCGAGTTAGATAAAAAGAATGTCTGTGCAGTATTCCTGGATCTGAGCAAAGCATTCAATACTGTGGACCACGAGCTACTACTTTCATCCCTGCACTCCATTGGCCTAGATCCACTCTCCCTTAAGTGGTTCAGATGCTATCTCACCAGTAGGTCACAGCAGGTAAAAGCTGAAGGTGACCTACCCCCATTAAAAACACTGTCAAGAGGAGTCCCCCAAGGTTCTATTCTGGGTCCTATCCTTTTTGCCATTTATATAAATAACACTGATTCAACCCTTACCAATTCCTCTGTACACCTCTTTGCTGATGACACTGTTCTGTATGTCAGCAACCCTTTGCCTGCAGCTGCTCGTGAAATCCTACAAACAGAATTCTCCTTGCTACAATATCAGCTACTCGAAAAAAAGCTTCTATTAAATGCAAAGAAAACTAAAGCAATGATGTTCACAAATCAAAGCTCCACCAGCACATCCTCTTCAATCATTCTCCCCCCAGCTATGCACTATGCTTGGAGAAAATCTGGCGTATGTAGAAAACTTCAAATACCTAGGTGTGTGGATTGACAACAGACTTGACTTCACTAATCATTTAGAAGAACTGTTAAAAAAAACTTCGCCAAAGGCTTGGCCTTCTCTATAGATTAAAACCCTTCCTAAACAGAGACTCAAAGATGAGTTTAGTCCAGGCCATTTTTCTATCAGTTGTTGACTATGCAGACTTCCTTTATAGTCACTGCCCCATCTCCTACCTTCACAAGTTGGATACCTTATATCATAGAGCAATAAAGTTCATTACAGATCTGCCATCTAATACCCGTCATTGCTCTCTTTATGCTGCAGTTGGGTGGGTTTCCCTTCACCTCAGAAGGAACAGAAATGCAGCACTATGGATTTACAGAGCGTTGTCAAAAAAACTTCCAAACTATATCCTGGACTGCTTCACCCAGACCTCTCCTAGCTCCTATGCCCTAAGAAGCAACAACATCATCCTGCTCAAATTGCCCAAATTCAACACCAGGCTAGGGAGGGCAGCAATCAGCTATTCTCTAGCTATAGCATGGAACACCCTACAAAAATCCCTAAAACTGTCCAATATCATTCCATTTGCATCCTTTAAACAGCATTGTACAGTCTTCTTCAAAGAGAAATGCAGTTGCTACTGCTAGAGCTAGCATTGTCATCTCACAAATCTCCCTTCCAAACCATATATGGCATATTCCTTCCAGACAGACACCCCATCTTATGGCACCCAGTAATACCGTCACCATCCTAGTATTACATTATGTTGAGTGTCTGCCATGGCCCCCCCACTGGGAAATGTGTATACTGTACATACTGTAAATATTAGCTTAACTTTCCTGTAACCGATTTTTATCATGTGAATTTATTGTACATCACTGTGTTTATAAACATTATTTTCCCCTATATGTATAACTGTCTTATATAAGTGTATGATGTATCTGTTGTGTATCAACTATTGAACCTTGACCTTATCAGGTCCATCTTGTAAATGAGCCTTGCTCAATGATGTTCGCCTGAATAAATAAAGAATTTGATGATGATGATGATGATGATGAAAAATGTTGCGTTTGCCTACAGCAAGCTTGTCATTATCTAAAACCTGCCTGTTGGTATTTACATGTAATGTGTTTACATAAAATTAATAACAATAAAGTAACAAAAAAAAAAGTATGTGAAGTTTTATATTAAACTGGGATCCCTTGGATTGCCAATGTATATAGTTATATTGTTAGAATGACTGCAAAAAGCTATCTGGAATGGAGGTTACCCTTGAGATGTAGTGTGACCTCCACAAGCTCATTTGCAGAGTTGCCAACAGGAGATCAGGAGACTGAGGAGGCAGTATAGCACAGTGGTTTAAGGCTCTGAGTTGCAAACCTGGAGACCTGAGTTTGAATCCCATATCCCCCACTTGCATACTGTGTGACACCGAGCACGTCATTTAACTTTCTTGTGCTCCCAGGTTGTACCTGTAAACAAGCTTTCAACTTAGTGCGTCTCTCCTAGTTAAAAAAAAAAAAAAAAAAAAAAGGCAGTTCTGGGACACAATATTTTATTTTCTGATACATTTCGTGAGAAACAAGAGATTTATCTTAACGAGCTCAGGATGCAGAAGTTAAGTACAGTGGTAATTGCACAAAAGTTCACCGGTAGCATGGTATGCAAGTGTAGTACCCACTGAATAGCATGTATAACGCTACCGCACAGTGCGTGGTACCAGTATACTTTTGTGTGACTCCCACTGTATATATAAAGAGAGTAATATGTTGTTGGAGGTAGACAAATTGAGATTTAGAGATCCGCTCAGAGGAAGGACTTATGTTTTTTATTTTATTGATAATAATCATAAAATGCTACTTGTAAATGTTACAACTTCTCCTGGTTTGCCTATGCTTCCTGACCTGTGTCTCGATGACAAGCCCTTCACTCTGTTCCAGCCATGTTTGCAACCATATAGTTTTGGCATCCACTACATCAGCTGGCAGACTGTTCCATGACTCCACCACCCTTTCTGTAAAATAAAACTTTCTCACTTCCCTCTTGAATTCCCCTCCATCAGTTTCCACTCATGCCCCCGTGCTCATGATCCACTATTTATGCTAAATAGTTCCCTGCAGTTTACCTTGTTCGTTCCTTTCAGGAACTTGATGGTCTCTGTCACATCTACGCTCGCTCGTCTTATCTCCAACGTGTAAATGTTCAGTGCCTTGAGCTAGTCCTTGTAAGATCTGCCCTGCTGGCCCTGAATCATTTTGATTACTCTGCAGTGCACCATACTACCTCCGACCTTTCCTTAGGGGAGGACTCCAGAACTGGGCACATTACTTCAGGTGAGGCCTCACCAGTCATTCTGGGGAAGGGTCCAGGGACCGGACCATGACGTCACGTGTGCGAGGCTGACCTCTGAAAGTTGGGGGAGGGGGTCCATCCCCAACTTTGCTGCGCAGATGATGAGAGTGCGGTAATCCATAGAAAAACAGGCATTGCCACGTCCATACTGTGGTGCAGTCCCAGGCAGGTAAAACACCCATCATGGGGGGTGCATAACGGTCATGGGATTGCCACAGGGGCACCAATGCATTGGGATAACCCCTGCCTTAGTAGACTTATTAGGCCCCGAATGGGACATGATCGACTACACTAAAAGAAAATAAAGTGATAAAGCACTTGATGCCGCTCAGTGAAAGAGGAAAAAACAAAACAAAAAAAAAACAAAACAGGACCATAGGGACGGTGACAGACATAGTGATGGCGTCGAGTAAATGGGCGAACAGAACCGAGAGAACTTCACAGAATCTTCTCAATGCTTCTAGGGACAGGGACGGCAAAAGAGGAGGTGGAGTAGCTCTCTACATAAGGGAAGGAATCAAAGCTGCAGAACTAAAAAGTAAAGGGGAGGACAAGAGGAACTCTGGGTCACCTTGGAGACAGAGAATGGCATCACAATCCGCAGAGGGGTTGTATACAGACCCCCATCTCAAGGGGAGGAAATGGACAAGAAAATGATAGAGGGCATTCTCAAAATGGCTGAAAAAGGGGAGATACTGTTAATGGGGGACCTGAATATGCCAGATGTTAACTGGGCAACATGGACTGCAGCCACATCCAGGAGCAGTGTCATTCTCGATGCCCTACAGGGGGCATGCCTTAGACAGCTAGTGGTGGAACCCACTCAGGAGGGAGCAATATTAGACCTGGTACTCTCAAATGGAGAGAGGATCACAAATTTAGACGTCAGTAGACATCTGGGCACAAGTGACCACTGCACAGTGTGCTTCACAATAAACACAACCATGGAGACAAGCCATACAAAGACAAGCATACTGGACTTTAGAAGGGCTGACTTTGGCATAATGGGTGAATACCTGAGGAATGCATTAGCAAATGGCCAGAAAGGAGGGGTGGAAGAACAATGGAGAAAAATCAAAACTGCCATCATGGAGGCAACAAGTCTCTGTGTGAAACAAATAAAGAAAACAAAGCAGAATAAAAAAACACTATGGTTCTCAAAAGAGGTGTCGGGGAAGGTTAAGGAGAAAAAGGCTGCATTCAAAGGGTATAAGGAGTCACAGACGGAGCACGACAGGGAACAGTATCAATTAAAGCAGAATGAAGTGGTGAAGGCAGTCAGAAAAGCAAAGGCCCAACCCGAGGAAAAGATGGCCAACTCATTTAAGAAGGGGGATAAAACCTTTTATAGGTACATTAGGGAGCATAGAAAGGTTAAGGGAGGGATAGTGAAGATTAATAAAGGAGAGGAGAGGTGGGTAGAGGGAGACAGTGAAAAGGCAGAGATACTGAATGAATATTTTTGCTCAGTATTCATGAAAGAAGAAGAGGAGGAGTTACCTAAACCAAACAGTAGGAGCACTCTGGATAGTGGGGTTGACGCCAGTCCATTTACAGAAGAAAGAGTACTGAAATAACTCCTAAAACTCAAGGTGGACGAAGCAATGGGGCCTGATGGGATTCACCCTAGAATCCTAAAAGAGCTAAGGGAGGACCTAGTGACACCAGTAACCACACTTTTTAACAAATCATGGGAAGATGGGGTGGTACCTGAGGACTGGAGGAGGGCAGATGTGATTCCCCTTCACAAAAGTGGGAGCAAGGCAGAAGCAGGAAACTACAGACCTGTTAGTTTGACCTCAGTGGTGGGGAAAATGATGGAATCACTTCTGAAAGAAAGAATTGTTGAGTACCTAGAGGCCAGCGGGGCACAGGACCCAAAGCAGCATGGATCCACAGCAGGAAGGTCATGTCAGATGAATCTAATCAATTTCTTTGACTGGGTGACCAAAGTAATAGACCAGGGAGGGGCTGTGGATATGGCCTACTTAGACTTTAGCAAGGCATTTGACACAGTCCTGCACAAAAGATTAATAATCAAGTTAGCCAACCTGGGAGCGGGTCCTAGGGTGGTAGCCTGGGTAGCAAACTGGCTGCACAACAGGACACAGAAGGTAATAGTGAATGGAACTCATTCTGAAGAAAGGGGGGTTACTAGTGGAGTACCTCAGGGCTCAGTACTGGGTCCAGTCCTCCTTAACGTCTTTACAGGTGACATTGCAGAGGGTCTGGAAGGAAAGGTATGCCTCTTTGCAGATGACACAAAGATCTGTAACAGAGTTGATACACAAGGTGGGTAGAAAGGATAAGAAGGGACTTGGCAAGGTTGGAAGAATGGTCAGACATATGGCAACTTAGATTCAATGCAAAGAAGTGCAAAGTAATGCACCTGGGAAATAAAAATCCAGAAGAAGAGTACACAATAGCAGGGGTGGTACTGTACTAACAACAACAATAATGGAAAGGGATCTGGGTGTAGTCATATCAGATGACCTAAAGGTGGGTAAGCAATGTGAGAAATCAGTAAGGAGAGCCAGCGGGATACTGGGATGCATAGGGAGGGGCATCACAAGTAGAAAAAGGGAAGTGGTTATCCCTCTATACAGACAGTTGGTGAGACCCCATCTGGAGTACTGCGTGCAGTTTTGGAGACCTCATCTACGCAAGGACAGGGACATCCAGAGACAGGATGGAAGTAGTCCAGAGGAGGGCAACTAAAATGGTGCAGGATCTACATCAGAAACCATATGAAGACAGACAGAGAGCTTAATATGTATAGAGAGAGCTTAATATACCCTTGATGAAAGGAGGGCTGGGGGAGACAAGATAGAAACTTTTAAGTACCTCAAGGGAATCAACAAAAGTCCAGGAGGGTAGCATCCTTCAGAAAAAGAGATGTGTAAGAACAAGGGGGCACGGCTCAGGGGTAATGTGAGGAAATTCTTTTTCACGGAGAGAGTAGTGGACGCATGGAACCGCCTTCCTGGAGAGGTTATGGGGTCTAAAACAGTGGGGGAATTCAAACATGCATGGGACAGACATAAGGCAATTATAGTGGGGGTTGCAGGAAGTAGGCTGTTGGTTAACTAGAATCTGCAGCTTATCCAATAGGTAGGGTAATGGGCAGACTGGGTGGGCCAAGTGGTCCTTATCTGCCGTCAAAGTCAAAGTTTATGTTGATGCTCCCATGAAGTCAGCCTTCCTTGACAGCAGGAAAGAAAAAATTACTTACCATAGTAATGTTGTTTCTTCCAATGGAGTCTTGCTGTACCTGACTATATGCAGTTAGCCCCAGCACTTGAACTGCTCTAGAGAGGAAAGGGTTAACTCTATGCCAGAGCGTAGAACATTGAGCTGGAGCTTGGTTTTCAAACCTCTGTCTTTGGTACATCTCAAGTAACCATCAGATTCTTACCAGCACTAAGTTAACTAATAGTTGCAATAAATACTTGAGTCCGTAAGACTCAAGTCAAGAACCCAAGAAGAACTCTAAGTAGACAGTGATAATACTAATAATAACAATACAATAATACATATGAAGAAGCCAGCAGAAGAAGGCCATTTAATCCATCAAGTCTGCTCGTACTGCAGGGTCCACAGCTTGAGCTACTGTCCCCAGCCTCCCTCCCCACTCCTCCCATCCTCCCTACCCATGATTCTTACCTTCCCCCTATGCCTATCCCAGCCTCTCTTAAAGCTGCCCACTGTCTTCAATGAGATGACCTCTTCCGGCAGTGCATTCCAAGTGTCCATCACCCTCTCTGTGAAGAAGTGCTTCCTGACCTCCCTCCTAAACCTCCCACCCTCCAGCTTAAGACTGTGCCCCCTTGTGATATGGTTGCCACTCAGCTTAAAGACACTCTCCTTATCAACCTTATTTATCCCTTTCAAGTACTTGAAGGTCCCAATCATGTCCCCTCTCTCTCTCTCCTGTCTTCCAGAGAGTACATGTTCAGTGCCCTCAACCTCTCCTCGTATGCCTTGCCCTGCTGACCGGCTATCATCTTTGTAGCCCTCCTCTGTACCTAGCTATGCATCCCAGCATCTTGTTTGCCTTTGCTGCTGCTTTCCTGCACTGCGAGGAGTACTTCAAGTCACCAGTGATCATCACTCCTAGGTCCTTCTCCTCTTCTGATGCAGATACTCTAACTCCACCCAGGTAATACTCTGTCCTGTGATTCTTAGCTCCAGTATGCATAACTTTGCATTTCTTGGCATTGAAGTCAAGCCGCCAGATCCTGGACCACCTACCCAGCTTTTCCAGATCTTCCTGTAGGTCCCTTATCCCTTCAGCTGTGTCCACTCTTCCACAGAGCTTGGTGTCATCTGCGAATAGGCACATTGTATCTTAAATGCCACCCCCAATGTCATTGATGAAGACACTGAACAACACCGGCCCAGCACAGAGCCCTGTGGGACCCCACTGGTTACCTCTCTGGTGCCACATAACTCTCCCCCACCACTACCCTCTGGGTTCTGTCCCTCAGCCAGTTTTCCACCCTTCTAACCATCTTTTCCCCAACTCCCTGATTAACCTTTTGTGGTTTTAATAATAATCGGAAAAATACCCACTTAGCCAGGCAGGGTATGGAAGGTACACCTCTGGGGTGCAACACTGTACCTGTCCACCCGCATCCCAAAAACTAGGTTCTGAGAGGGGAGGCAGGGATGGAAGTCAGAATACAGCAAGACTCCATTAGAAGAAACAACATTACTATGGTAAGTAATTTTTTCTTCAAACAACATGAAGTCTTGCTGTATTCTGACTACATGCACACTACCAAGCAGCTCCCCGGAGGAGGGAATCACAGAACCTTACTTTGGAAAGAGGCTCTGCAGTACTGCTTTGCCAAACATAGCATCACTTCTGGTCTGAATGTCCGGGGAGTAATGCTTGGTAAATGTGTACACTGTTTTCCAGGTGGCTGCTTTACAAATTTCCACTAAAGGAATATCCCTAGCAGCTGCGAGGGAGGCAGCTGTACCCCTGATCGAGTGAGCCCTCAGGCCTGAGGGAGGCTCTTTCCCTAGCTTTGAATAGCAGAACTGAATACAGGAAACAATCCACCTGGCAACAGTTCTTTTATTAGCAGGTCTACCTTTTCCCACTTCTCCATAAGTGAGAAATAACTGAAGACGATCATTCCTATGGGCCTTAGTATGCTCTATATAATAACTAAGAGCCCTTTTTACATCCAGACTATGCAATCTCCTTTCCCCAGAAGAAGAATGGTCAGTGAAAAACACAGGCAGGGACATAGATTGGTTCAGATGAAAATCCGAAACCATTTTAGGAAGAAATTTTCTATTTGTCCTAAGGACCACCTTATTCCTATGGAAGGAAATGAAGGCAGGTTCCGCTGAGAAGGCCTGCAATTGACTGATTCTCCTGGGAAAAGTGATAGCTACCAGGAACACAGTCTTCCAAGTCAAATACTTAAGCTCAGTTGAGGACAAGGGCTCGAAGGGGGCTGCATAAATTGTACAATACAAATATTCAAGTCCCAAGTGGGAGTAGGCTCCCTGAAGGGAGGGTTAATATGAGCTAGTCCTTTAAAAAACTTAATAAAAACAGGATAAGATGCAAGGGAAGATCCCTTCCCTGTGGAAAGGAAGGCAGAGACAGCTGCCAGATGAATTTTAAGGGTAGCAGGCCTAAGGCCTAACCCATTAAGATGAACCAGATAATCCAGAGCTGTGGAAATACCTGCAGAATCTGGCTCTATATCTCTCTGAGAACACCAGATACTGAACCTTTTACATTTAGAATTGTAAGTTTTTCTGGTGAAAGGTTTCCTAGAAAACTTAAGGATATCATCACCCCTTGAGAGAGGTGCAGACCTGCATATTCTAACTCTTCAAGAGCCAAACCTTGAATCTGAGAGAATGAAGATTGGGGTACCAAATCCTCCCCTGGGATGAGGTCAGGAGGTCATGCATCCTGGGTAAGACAAGGGGAATTGACACTGCTAGAGACAGTAACAGGGGATACCATGGTTGCCTGGCCCAGTCCGGAGCCACCAGAATCACTGTGCAGGGTTGAGACCTGATCTTGATCAGAACTCTGAAGATCAGTGGAAAATTAGGAGAGGCATAAAGAAACCTATTTGTCCCATCTAACAGGAGAGCATCTAGAGGAACAGTCCCCAGGAGTGGGGGTCTGCAGCAGAACAGAGGAAGATAATGATTGTCTGGGGCTGCAAAGAGATCCATCTCTGGAGTGCCCCATCTCTTGAAAATTGCATGGAGTATACGAGAGTTCAGGGACCACTTGTGGTGACCTTGGGCTATCCTGTTTAAGGCATCTGCCAGAAAAACAGGTTACTCACCTGTAACAGTAGTTCTAGGAGTGGTATATGTTGTTCATCCACACTCTGGCATGTCCCTTTCCCCTTTAAATCTGGCTGGAAGTTTTTAAACTTGCTCCTCCCACCCACCCGGGTGGTAAATACCTCGGCTCCACCCCATGATGCCAGATCTTAGCCTGTTGGAAGCAAGGTGATGCGCCTAAAGTCGGGGAGGTCGGGTGGGTGAGTGTGGATGAACAATATATACCACTCCTAGAACTACTGTTACAGGTGAATAACCTGTTTTTCTAGGAGCGTGGATATGTTGTTCATCCACACTCTTTGGCAGACTCCTAGCAGTTCTCTGGGAGGAGGGAGGCAAGGTACACACACCCTACTTAGGGAACAGAGATCGGAGAACCAAGGCCCCAAAACCAGCATCCCAACGTGACCCAAGGTCGATGTGGTAATGGATAATGAAGGTGTTTGCTGACTTCCAGGTAGCAACCCGACAGATTTCCTGGATAGGGATGTCCCTGGAAGCAGCCACCGATGCAGCAGTATGGCAGGCAGAATGAGCTCTTATCCCTCTGGGAGGCTCCTTGCCCAACTCATAGCACAGACTTATGCATGATGTAATCCATCTTGCTATAGTCCGTTTGGCTGCAGGTCTGCCAGAAACGGCTTCAGGCCGGCCCAGTGGCGCAGAAGGTTGAGGCACTTGATGCCACACCTCGAACTATGCTGGCGACCCAGGTTCGGGAACGGACTCGGGCGCTGGAGCGTCGGCAGGGGAAGGGGTAGGATTGAGCGTCCATAGGCTGCGCTCCTCCTCTGGGGTGGGTTAGGGAGACATGGTCGCTCTGCAGTGGCCCCCGGTGGATACCGGGAGCACAGCAGAAGGATCGCATTAAGGGGAACACCAGGAAAAAAACGTAAATACCGCTCTGGGGACTGGCCGGATGAAAGCCTCAGCAGCGCCCGGGACCAAGGAAAAATAGTGTGCCAGTCTCCTCCCCACCATTGCCTTCCCCCTTGGAAAAGAGGGACCCACCTGGTACAGGGTTACACAGGGCTATCCTGAGGATGGCTGCAGATCTGCGATAAGGTGGCTTGGGGGAGATAGTAGGGGCATGTTTGAGGGTCATGGCAGCCCTAAGGAGAGGCAGCTCCAGAGCACGAAGGGGGTATAAACGGAATATATATATAAAAAAAAAGCGGCTTCAGTGTAGGTGACAAACAGCTGGCGAATCTCTCCCCGAATTTCCACCGTCCTGTCCTTGTAGTAGGAGAGAGCATGTCTAAGGTCCAGGGTATGGAACCTGTACTCGGCGTCCGAGGTGTAGTTAGGGTAATATGCCGGCAGAGTCAACTCCTGGTTAAGGTGAAACTCTGGCACCACCTTCGGAAGGAATTTCGGGTGGGGGCGCAGGACAACTTTGTCCCTGTGAAAGACCAGATAAGGGGAGTCCACCGAAAGCGCCTGGAGCTCCCCAGTCCTTCTGGCTGACGTGGTAGCCACCAGGAAGGCAGTCTTCCACGACAAGTGTGAGAGCTCACACTTGTGCACTGGTTCAAATGGCTTGCCCATGAGCTTTGCCAAAACCAGCAAAACATCCCATGGAGGTGGAGGTTCATGCACTGGAGGGGATATGTGATCCAGGCTTTTGGAAAAGCACCCGACCACTGTCTTCTGTGCTAATGTCAATTGACCGGACCACGCTCAGTAAGCAGAAATGGCTGCTAGGTGCACCCTAAGGGTCAATAACCATAGACCCCCTTTAGAGAGAGACCAAAGGTAGTCTAAAATGTTAGCCACAGAGCAGGATAAGGGGTCCAGACTCTTACCCGGACACCAAATGGAAAACCTTTTCCATTTGAAGGCATGACATTTCCTGGTCAATTCCTTATGAGATGCCCGCACAACTGTGTAGACATAGACATCCTCAGAAAGACCCAGAGCCTGGAACTCTAGCCACTCAGGTACCAGGCTGTGAGGTGCAGGGATTGAAGGTCCGGATGGAATACCTTCCCCCTGGTTCAATGATATCAGGTCCAGACATGTACAAAGCCGCTCCGGGCCCCTACAGCTGAGGCTGAGGAGATCTGGATACCAGAACTGGCGGGGCCAATCTGGAGCAACCAGGATCACCTTTGCCTTGTCCCTCATCACCTTGAGTAACAGCTTGTGGATCAAGGGAAATGGAGGGAAGGCGTAGAGGAGGCCTGGGGTCCATGGCCTCGAGAAGGCATCCCCCTGCAGCGAGCCCTGCTGAGGGGGGCAGGCATGGTACAGCCTCAGCCTGGTGTTCTCCCTGGAGGCAAACAGGTCCACCAACGGTTTGCCCTAATGGGAGAACAGATTGTAAGCTACCTCTGGATGGAGAGACCACTCGTGGGATGTCTTGCCTATGCGGCTGAGAGCATCTGCCAATTGGTTCGAGACTCCTGCCACATGAATAGCAAGGAGATCCGCCTCCAACCGGCTGACGAGGGTCCAGATCTGGAGCGCCTCCTTGCATAGCAAACGGGGAGTGTGTGTCGCCCTGTTTGTTGAGGTAGTACATGGTCGTGGTACTGTCTGTCTGGACTTGAACCACTTGACCCCAGAGCTGAGGAGCGAAAGCTGACAGTGCCAAGTCTGACTGCTCTGAGCTCCAGCAGGTTGATGTGGCATCGGGACTCCTCAGGGGTCCAGAACCCGTGGGCTCTGTTGTCCCCCATGTGGGCTCCTCAGCCCATGAGAGAGGCATCGGTCATGAGAACGACCGTCGGCTTGGGGCGGATAAATGGGATCCCTTCCTGCAGATGACCTGGGATGGTCCACCATTGGACAGTGTCCCACATCTTCTGGGTGACTGACCAGCTGGTTGAAAATACCCTGATGCTGATTCCACCGAGTGGCCAGCTCCCACTGGAGGGGGCGCATGTGCAATCTGGCCCAACGGACCACTGAGGTGCACGCCGCCACATAACCCACAAGACGCAGGAAGTCCCAGGCAGGGCGAAAGTGCCCAACCAGAAATGACTGGGCAAAGGAGGAAAGAACATCCACCCTGTCCGCTGAGAGCCAAGCTCTGGCTTGACAAAAGTCTAGCTCTGCCCCGATAAAGCCCATCACCTGAGAGGGCACGAGTTCCGACTTGGCCTCATTGATCAGGAGGCCTAATTGGGAACCAGTTCAGAGGGCCAGGTCCCTGGACCTCTCCACCTCCTGCAGGGAGGAACCCGCCAGGAGCTAATCATCGAGGTACGGGTATATCCGAAACCCTTGACACCGTAGATGGGCCACCACCACTGCGATGCACTTGGTGAAGACTCGAGGGGCCGAGATGACAGGCCGAACGGCATGGCTTGGAACTCGTACAGGGTCCCTTCCACCCTGAAGCGGAAGAACCGCTGGTGGGACGGACGGATTGGGATGTGGAAAAATGCATCCTGTAGATCCAGTGAACAGAACCAAGTTTCACTTCAGAGATTGTATGATCTGATTCAGAATTACCATCCGGAAGGTGTGAGACCTGAGATACTGAGTCAGGTTGTGGAGATCTAGGATGGGGCGCCAACCCCCCCCCAACCCGTCCGCTTGGGCACCAGGAAGTACCTGGACATGAAGCCTGGGTCTGTAGGAGGATCTAGCACTGGAGCTACCGCCTCCTTGCGGAGGAGCTGAGCAACGTTGTCCCGAAGGGCCGACTGAGTGCAAACTGAGATCCTTTCCTCCTGAGGGGCACGGGCTCGGCAGGGAGGGTACTGCTTGAATTCTAGAGACAGTCCCCGACCGATCACGTCCAGGACCCACCTGTCCAAAGTGATACCGGACCAGGTGGAAAGAAAGTGGCAGAGTCGGCCACCCACGGGAGGACCCAGAAAGTACAGTTACGTAAGAACTACTGTACATTAGATCTCGAGAGGCCTTGCAGTGTAATTACATATAGGACTGACGCCAGCAGGCGGCAGGACCCCACGGAAAATTTCTAGCTAGCAGTCCCTGGTGAGGGACCACCCTCATGTCAGGTGACCGGGCCAGGAGGCACTAGTATGGGCAGGAAGTCCCGACACCCGCCTTCCAGTTCTTTCTCACCACGTACGAAGAGGCCGGACGAGAGAGAAGTGGATATTTCCCCAATGGAAAAGGAGCTGAAAAACCTAGAGGAATGGAGGGCGGAGAGTATACTTTACTGCAATAGCCTCTCTCGAAGATCTACTGTTACGGTAAGTTCTTACGTAACTGTACTATCTTACTTCGAGAGGGCTCTTGCAGTAGGTAATTACATATAGGACTGAATCCCAAGCAGTCTGGAATAAAGAAAAAACACCAGGTGGAGGAAACTACTCCAAGAAAAAAAACTCTAGCCATGCAAGCCTCAAGACAGGAGGCCTTGCAAAACAGCTAGCCTGAAGCCTGCTCTACGGTGAGAGGCGACGTCCAAACTGTAGTGTTTCGAAAAGGTATGGATGGAAGTCCAGCTGGCGGCAGCACATATGTCTGCCGTAGACACATTCTTGAAACAAGCTGCAGAAGCGGCAACTCCTCTTGTGGAGTGGCCTCTTACTTGACCCAGAAGGGTCTTGTGGTACTTGTCATAACAGAAAGTGTTGCAATGAGCCAACCATTTGGATAGGCATTGCTTGGAAACCGCATTGCCTTCCCTTTTGGAAGAAAAGGAAATGAACAACTGATCAGTCTTTCTGAGATCTTTAGTGTAGTATCTCAGAATCCGATGAACATCCATAGTATGGAGTAAATATTCCCCTTGGTTAGAGTACTGTGTAAAAAAGGCAGGTAACTCTATGGACTGATTTAAGACAGACTCTGCTACTACCTTAGGTAGAAATTTAGGATTCCTGCGAAGAGCGACTCGATCCTTGTGAAAAATCAGGTAGGGAATTTTACACATCAGGGCCTGGAGCTCGGAGATGCATCGAGCCAAAGTAATGGCCACCAAGAAGAGTGTCTTCCACGAAAAAAACTTCAAATCTGCAGAGGCTGCAGGTTCGAAGGGAGGAAGTGTAAGTTTCTTGAGAACAAAATTCAAGTCCCAAGGGGGGCAGGAGTACAGATGGGGGGCCTCAGATGGAGGACCCCTCTGAGAAAGGTCTTAGAGACCTCCAGTTGAGCGAAAGCTTTGTCTGCGTAGGGAACATGATAGGCTGAGATAGCCGCCACGTGAACCTTCAGAGAGGAATGGCTGAGACCCAGGTCGAAGACATGATGTAAGTACTCCAGCAGAAGCCCCGCTGAACAGGAGAAAGGCTCCACGTTCTTGGAGGCAACCCAAATAGTGAATTTTTTCCACTTCATGGCATAAGTAGACCTGGTGGAGGGTTTTCTGGCCTCCACTAAAATCTCCGCCACTTTTGGAGACACACCAAAATGAGATTGGGCTAGGTCTGCAGGAGCCATGCATGCAGTTGAAGGGATTTGAGTCCTGGATGAACCAGGGTCCCCTGATCCTGGGTCAACAAACCTCGAGATAGAGGAAGAGGAAGAGGAGGATCCTCTGAAAACTGCTGTGCCAGAAAGGAGTGATCAGAATCATTCTCGCTCCTTCTGAGGCTAGTTTCTGCAAGACTTGTGGGGTCAGAGGAATTGGGGGGGGAAAGCATAGACGAATCTGTCCTTCCAGTCTAGAGACAGAGCGTCGCTCCAGAAAGCACCTCGCTCTGGAACGAGCGAGCAAAAGGTGGGAAGTTTTGGGGGGAAGCGAACAGGTCGACCTGCGGAGTTCCCCAAAGTTGAAAGATATCGTCTAGTACCCCTTGGTCCAGTTCCCACTCATGAGCCAGAGCAGAAGAGCAGCTTAGCTTGTCTGCCAGGGTGTTGTCGATTCCTGGAACGTGGATCACCGTAAGGTGAAGGTCGTGGTGTGTTGCCCAATCCCAAACCCTCATTGCCTCCCTGCATAGAGAGGTAGACCAAGTTCCTCCCTCGTTTGTTGATGTACCACATTACGCACATATTGTCCGTCTGGACGGCTAGGTGGCCAGGAAGGATGTACTGATGAAGGGCTTGGAGAGCGTACAACACTGCCCGAAGCTCGAGCACATTGATGTGGAGAGCTTGCTCTAGCCTGGACCAGGAGCCCTGGGTCCGATGAGGGCCTAGATGGGCTCCCCAACCTTTGCCTGAGGCGTCTGTGGTTAAAGTCTGGGAGGGGGAAGGATGAAAGAAAGGGACCCCCCGAAACAGGTTCTCTCGAACCATCCACCAATGCAAGTCTCGAATCATAGGCGAGGAGATCAGAACTGATTGATCTAGGTCGTCCACTAATTGGTCCCACTGAAAGCGAAAAGTCCACTGAGATATACTCATGTGGAGTCGAGCCCGGGGGACCGTCAGGTATAGCGGCCGCCATGAGCCTGATAAGGCAAAGGACCGACCTTACCGAGACCTTCCTGCGGTCGGATAACAGACAAATCTGGGCCTGAACAGAGGCCGCCCTGTCCGGAGGCAGGAAGGCCTTGCTTGCGATTGTATCGAGGATCGACCCAATGAACTGTAGCCTCTGGGAGGGGTCCAGATGAGACTTGGAATGGTTGATGGTAATACCCAGGCAAGCAAAGACCTGCTGGGTGAGGGAGAGGAAACGCAGGAGTTCCTCCCTGGACGAGGCCACCAGGAGCTAGTCGTCCAGGTAAGGGAACACCTGTACTCCCATTGTACACAGGTGGGCCGCCACCACTGCCAAGCATCTGGTAAATACTCGAGGGGCCGAGGATAGACCAAATTGGAGCACCTTGAATTGGTAGTGGTCCCCCTGAAGTGCAAAACGAAGGTATTTGAGATGGGAGGGGCAAATGGGAATGTGCAGATAGGCATCCTGCATATCCAGGGCACAAAGCCATTGACCCGGCCGTATGAGGGGCAGAAGGCTCTGCAGAGACAGCATCCTGAACCTTTCGTACTCTACATAAAGATTCAGGGAACTGAGATCTAAAATCGGTCTGAGATCTACCGTCTTCTTTGGGACCAGGAAGAAATTGGAATAGTAACCCATTCTCTGAAGATGAAGAGGGACGGGCTCTATCGCTTGCTTCATGAGAAGAGCAGAGATTTCTTCCTGGACCAAAGGAAGATGTTCCTTGAGTACTAATGACTCGGGAGAGGTTTCTGAAGAAACTCTACGGTGTGTCCTTCTGCTATAAGCTGGAGCACCCAAGAATCCGTGGTTATCCTCTCCCGTCCCATAAGGTGGAGGGAAAACCTCCCTCCTACCGGTTTCTCCGGGGAGTCCGGAGGCGGTGGGAGAGGAAAGGAGTCAGGTGGTGTGGGACAGCGCCGCAGCTGAAGCATCCGCTGCTTTTTTGGGCGGAGGGGGCTTGGCAGCTGCGGGGGCCCAACATTTGGTGGCCCGCCTTCCCTGTGGTTTCACCTTTGCCGATTCCGTCTGCGAAAGGGACGGTACATGGAATCCACTGATTTCAGAGCCGTGCTCTTCTCTTGCAAGTCGGTGATGATGTCTTTAACATCACCCCTGAAAAGCACCGACCCCCTGAAAGGTGCCTCCTGAATGTCAGATTGCACCTCTGGGTCCAAACCTGACACACGGAGCCAGGCATGACGCCGTAGACCCACAGCGAAAGCGGAGCTCCACCCGGCAGTGTCCACTGCATTGTATGCTGCACGCAGGATGTGGTGACTGGCCGAATGAGCAGAGTGGACGAGATCAGCCAACTCCTGTTTGACTTGGGAGTCAGGCAAGGAGTCCAGTTTGGCTTCCACCTGAGTAAGGATGGCCTTCTGATAGTCCCCCCATGTGGCCGATGTAGTTCAGGGCCCAAATCCCCAGCGTGGAAGAAGCATAAATTTTCCTTCGGTACTGGTCCAGAAGGCGGGATTCCTTATCAGGAGGTGACGAGCTGAGATGTTTTGGGTTCGCCGACCGGCCATGAGCGGCGCGAATCACGACCGAGTTGGTGCGAGGGTGAGAATCAAAGAAATCAACACCCTCAGGAGCCTGGTACAGCCTGTTCGACTTCCTTGGAAGTGTGGCTAAGGCCGACGGCTGTTTCCATATTGTGGTGACAAGGTCGGCATGAGGCTCTATCCAGGGTAGCACTAGTGTAGGAGCTGTCACGGGGCAGATCCAGATGTTCAGTGAGTTTCAGATGCTGAGGATCTGGTTGACTTGACATTATGCTGGTAAACAAACCCCACCTATTCTCACACGCTGGAGTGCTATTCAGTGACATAAGTGACCACTATCTCATAGCAGGAATAAGATCATCTGGCAAACCAGCTAACCCAGTAAAATTCCTTCTGAGAAGATCTAAGAAAAACCTTAATATTGAGGGATATCTCCATGACCCTGCCACTATACATGCTGGCAGGAGTTCTACCTCACGATTCTGTGGAAAAAGCACATCAGGTGTTAAATAGCATAATCATAGGTGCCCTAACACTCATGCACCAATCACTAGTGTCAGAACAAAAGCAAATTTTGCCGCTGGTTCACAGCCGACCTTAAATCTGCAATTGTTGGACAGAGATAAACTATGGAAACTGGCAAGGAAGACTAAGGAACCAAATGACTGGATGCTGTTCAGAAAAGCCAGAAATAGCTGCACCAAGAAAGTAACGGATGCTAAGGCTGCTTTATATGGCTGAACTTGCGCCTTACCACAATCCTGCTAGATTCTGGGGCACCATCAAGGGGATCTTAGGACAGGACTCTAGCACCTCTCTGCCATCTCAAGTGCACCTTAATAAGGTTGCTATCTCTGATAAACAGGAAGTACTGGATGCATTCAATAATCATTTCACTATGGCTGGCCTTGCTTTTGACACCTCTCCAGCTAATCTATTGCGGGCACAACTAAACTCCCAGTCTACTGAGATTCAGAGGGCTGTTTCTTCCTTCTCCTTCAAACCGGTTTTATTGAAGCAAGTAGAGGACCTAATGCTGCATTTGGACACTAAAAAAAGCGCAGGTGCAGACTCTCTTGACCCCTATTTTCTAAAATTGCAATTCATGTGCTTGCAGTTCCATTAACACATCTTTTAATCTATCATTAACCTCTGGCTCTATTCCTTCGATATGGAAAACAGCCCAAGTGTTTCCTCCCAAAATCAGGGGACCCCATGAACCTCAACAACTACAGGCCCATATCCATTCTTCCTGTGCTTTCCAAGATACTAGAGAAATTAGTGAGCATCCAATTAAGAGACTACCTTGAGTTAACAACCTCTTAAATCCTGCTCAATCTGGATTTAGGCCAGGCACAGCACCATCTCTGCACTGGCCAAAGTCACAAATGACTGGCAAACTGAGCTTGACAAAAGAGCAGTGTCTGTGCTGTATTCCTTGATCTAAGCAAAGCATTTGACACCGTGGATCATGAGCTGCTACTCTCTTCACTACACTCCTAGGCTTAGACCCACTCTCTCTTAAGTGGTTCAGATGTTACCTCACTGATAGAACACAGCAGGTGAAAACTGAAGGTGACTTATCCTCATTAGAAATCGCTTCAAGAGGAGTTCCTCAAGGATCTATCCTGGGCCCCATCCTTTGCCATTTACATTAACAACATTGACACTAATCTCACCAAAGCCAATGTTCACCTCTTTGCAGATGACACTGTTTTATATGTGTAACCCATCGCCTGCAGTGGCTCATGTAAATTTTACAATCAGAATTCTCCTCTTGCAACAACCAATTACTTGAGAAAAACTCCTCCTAAATACAAAGAAGACAAAAGCTATGTTCTTCTCCACTAATAACCATACTAACACCTCCTCACCAAGCAATCTTCCCCATTTATCCACCATCCTTGGAGAAAGCCTGGACTATGTAGATAAATTCAAATACTTAGGGGTGTGGATTGATAGCAGGCTTGACTACACTCATCATATTGAAGAACTTCTGAAAAAACTTCGCCAGAGGCTCGGCCTATTCTTCAGAATTAAACATTTTCTAACCAGAGACTCAAGGCTGAGACTAATCCAGGCCTCATTTATCTCACTTATCGACTATGCAGACTTCCTTTATGGTCACTGTCCTATTTCCTACTTAAGCAAATTGGATACCTTGTCACAGAGCACTCGGTTTATTACAGATCTTCCATTCAACACTCATCATTGCTCTCTATGCTGCAGTTGGTTGGACATCCCTACACCTCAGAAGGAACAGAAATGCTGCACTATGGATATGCAAAGCCTTGTCTAATAAACTTCCATCCTATATGTTAGACTGCTTTACACTGGCCACAGCTAGGTCCTATGCCCTCAAGAAGCAACAACTTCATCACGCTTAAGTTACCCAAAGCCTACACCGGCATGGGAGGTCTGCAATCAGCTACTCTCTAGCATTGGCTTGGAATTCTCTACAGAAGACCCTAAAGTTGACCAACTTTATACCTCTAGCATCCTTTAAAAAGCTCTACGTAAGTCTCTTCCCAGAGAAATGCAATTGCTATCACAAGGCCTAGTTCAGTCACATTCACAACCCTCCCCTTTCAGTCAGCAATTATTATTGACAGCTCTTCCATAAATCTTCCCTTAGTTTTTCCCTCCTCGCAGCCCCTTTTTGCATCTCAGCCCCTTTCATACCTTTACAGCTTAGCTTCACCTGACTAAGACCTCCACACCACCTCCTGGCACTTACTTCTACCCCAACCACTCCTCCATACCTACCTACTACTAGTAGCCTTAGCCCTCTCTGAATCTCCCACCAGCACCTCCATGTCATTCGTCAGAGGCTGCTTATCATCATTTTTGCAGTCATAAATCATTACATCTGTTTGTCTCATGTTATTTGCCCTGGAGCCTGTAACCACCTGTTACCATGTAGTGCTGGTTTGCTTTGGCTCTCTATTGGATCTTGGACATTCTGGTTTCTTCTAGGGTACTTCAATTGTGTCTTACCTTGTCCTGTTAGGTTGAATCATCCTTATCCTTCATTTGTATATATGTTTATATTACTATATCTGTTTAAATATAAGTGTTCTGTATATGTCTGCTATTGTACCTTCAATTTGATCCTTGACCTATCAGGTCCATCTTGTAAATGAGCTTTGCTCAATGATGTCCGCCTGAATAAATAAAGATTTTACTGATTGATTGGTTCCAAAGAGTGCCACTGATGGACCTCCTGGATCTTTCTAAGCAACTCCGTAAAGGAAGGATCTTCCGGAGGAGTCCTTAGCCGGGGCTTCGACGGATAGCAGGGCTCATCGTCTTTCTCGGAGCGGCCATCGTAAGAATCCGAGAGTGAAGAGGATGAAGAAAAAGAATAAGACTCTCTTTCCCGACCCGGGGGAGGAACAGGTCCCTTGGGTAGCACCCGGGAACGCGTGTCCTGACCTTCCCTGGATCCAGAGGGAAGCACCCTGGAGTCCAGAGGTGGGGAGGGAGTGTGCCGCCTGGGGCGTACAGGAGCCTGAGATGGCACTGTCACCAGAAGGTGGATCTCGACCTCCTTGGTGAGCTGAGCCTTGGCCTCAGTCCACCAGGAGGCCAGAGTCTCCTGCAGGTCCACGGGCGGCCGCGAGGGCGGTGGAGGAGGAGGAGGTGGGGGATAAGAATATGGGGGATACCCATATGGTGTGTATCCGAAACCCGGCGTCGGGTATTGAGACGTCGAGTATTGCGGCGTCGGAAAGCCCAGCATCAGGCACTGCGATGTCGGATACAGCATTCCCGGGTAAAACGGTGTTGGATAAGACGGCGGGTACCTGGGAGCCGGGGGGGCTGTCTGCGCAGACGGCCCGGCCAGAAACCTCGCAGGCGGGTCCGAGACGGAGAGCCTGAGGGGGGGGCCCGATGGGGAGAGAAAATCTCCCTGCATCGGTAAGGCCGACGTTAGGGCCGAGGCCAGAGGCCCTGACACCGGGGGAACCAACATCGGAGGGGCCAGCGTCGAAGCCGGCGTCCGGGTAGCCGATGTCAGGTCCGTCACATCCGGAGACGGGACTGATGGAGGCTGCAAATCCCCCACTGCTCCAGGGGACGGAGAGGAGAAGTCCCCGGGATCAGGGTGGGGGAACTCTGGATCCCCAGACTGCAGCAAACGTGAAAGCTGCGGGGAACCGGGAACCACGGATGTTGGGGGGTCCGATGTCAGTTCCCTGGCCAGCCGGACGTCGGACGAGCCGACGTGAGGCATAGGTGCGAGCTCTCAGCAGATGCCGGAGGAGCCAACATCCGACTTAGGAGGGCCTTCACTGGAGGCAGGTCGAGAAGAAGGGTCGGCCTGGTCGGTGGGGAAGCCGTCGTCACCCTGAAGGGTCAGATGTCTTACCGCCCTCTCGGTCGGACATCAGAGGAGCAGACGCTCGGCTTACCAGAGTCACCATTAAGGTAGGCTGCATCCCATGGGTTGTGGCCCGGGCAGAGGCCCATTATTCGGAGGCGCCTGCAAGGCCCGAGCGCAAGCCAGATGGATGGGTTGATGCCACCTCAGAAACCTCTGAGGCGGCCGTCGAAGAGTGATCCCCAGGAGGGGATGTTACCCGAGTGCCCGCGACTCCCGAGGGAGACACAGTGGAGGAGCCTCTGTCCAAGTGCCTGTCCTTGTCCTTTTTCTTTCGATGGCCTTCGGGGGAAGTAGACGCCTGCCTTAGCTTTTTAAGCTCCTTCTCCATAGAGCTCATCTTCTTTTTGAGGATGTGGGCCTCCAGGGCTTGCTGCCATCTTTTCCGGGTGGCCATGTTAAAGTTAAGGCAATGCTGGCACTTCTCAACTGGATGATCCGGGCCTAAGCAGAACAGGTACAGGGAGTGGCCGTCCTTGTGTGGTAGTTGGGAGCCGCATGAGTCGCACTTGTTCTTGTGCTCCGAGGGTGTAGGGGACGACATACACCGATGTTAACACTGACGATTGTAGAAAAAAAGGGTTTTTCGGTGAAAAAAAAAAAATGACGAAGGTAGGGCTGACGAAGCACGAACTTTTCCACAAGGCGCTGCATGAGCTAACGGTGGGAAAGAACTGGAAAGCGGGTGTCCGGGACCGCCTTTATACCGACATCTCCTGACACCGGTCACCTGAGGTGGGGGCGGTCCCTCATCAGGGACTGATAGCTAGAAATTTTTCCGTGGGGTCCTGCCGCCTGCCGGCATCAGTCCTATATGTAATTACCTACTGCAAGAGCCCTCTCGAAATAAGATCTGGCATGACGGGTGTAGGGGTGGCCACCCCTGACCAGTCACTGAGCAGGCTTAGAGGAGGAGGAGGCTCCTGGACTGGCACCTCGACCTCCTCTGTGGGGCTGTTGGGGACCCTGCTTGGGCCTAGGGCACCAAGCTTGAGCCTGCTGTTGCTGCTGGTGCTGCTGACCTCCCTGGAAGAAGGGCTGTCTAACCGCAGGAGAAGAGTGCCGAAAAGACGACTTCTTGCGCTTTTGCTGGTTCTTGCCCTAAGAACCCTTTGCAGAAGTGGCATGCAAGGTGGCATTGGACTGCTCTATGTGCTGGAGGTGACCTGCCACTCCCGGACCAAAGAGATCAGTGCTAAGGAAGGGGGCATCAGCTAACTTGTGCTGAGTATCTGCTGGGAAAGAGGATAACCTCAGCCAGGCCCTGTGGCAAGTGGCCACTGCGGCTGCTAGTGAGCGGGCACAGGAATCTCCAATATCCAAGGCTGTCTCTGGAGCTGCTGTTTTGCAACAGCATGGCCCTGGTCATGGACCTGCTTAACCAGTGGTCTGCATGTCCACTGGGAGATGAGGGAGGACTTCATCTAGCGACCCCAAGAGGTCGTGAGAGAAGTGTGCCATGGTCACTACTGAGCTGGCCTGACGAAGGCCCAAGGATGAGGCCGCATACACCTTCTGGGCAGAATGGTCCATATTCTTGGACTCCTTGTCCGGAGGGCAGTCAGTATCCGCTGAGCTACCCCTGTGTCTAAACACAGAGGCAGTCACAAGGCTCTCAGTCGACGGATGTTCTGTGAAACCCGACAAGGACACCATGGGTACAGTGAACTTGCGAGCCATGTGGGTAGATGGAGCCGGGCAAAAGGCAGGGCACTGCCATAGCGCAAGGGCCAGGCCAACAATGGCTTCGGACACTGGGAAGGCCTCCGTTGGGGTATCCCCCCTCTTAAGGACATCTGTGAGAGGATATTTTGCCTTCTTTTGGATAGGCTCCAAGGGCATACCGGTTGACTCTGAAATAAGGCGGAGGATGCCCTGGAAAAAGGAAAGACCTTCCTCCAAGCCTGTCACTGACAACTCATCATCGGGGTGCGAGTGTAGACCAGTGGTATCCAAGTCCGAAGAGTCGGGATAGAAGGGTCACCTGCCTATGTCCCCTTCAATACACCGAGGGTGATCAGGGACAACAGTGATGGACAGACGACGGGGCAGGCCCGTATCTATCCAGTCCTCTTTCGAGGGAGCCCCTCTCTGATGCTGCTTAGGCGGTGGCTCCACCAGAATTGGTGGAGAGACTGGAACAGGCTGAACAGGAATGCGTGCCGGTCCTACCAGAGGAAGAACTGGAGTCTTTGGTTTCGGAGGGGTCAGCGTCGGCCTAAGAGGCTGGGGTCAAGTAATGGCAGGTGTAGCCGGCGGAGCCAGCTTATGACTGGTCAGAAGTAGCTTTCGTCACATAAGGTCCTCATAACGCAGACGGAGCCTCTATCGAAGTCTCTCCTCGTCCGAGGAGGATGAGGATCAGTGGTGACGCCTCTTCCGAGAGTGTTTGTGACCTTTTTTTGTTTTTTTGACCGTTGGGATCCTGGTCCTCGATTGAGACTGACGGGGTTGGTAAAAACCGAGGTTCCGGCTCCTGTCCCTCGATCGGGGTACCCGAGGGCTGGGTCTCCTCCTCATCGGGGGGGAAAGAAAGGATAGGTGTCCTCTCCAATGAGTCGTCGACCGGGGTCAGCGACAACGGCTTGATTGGGTCAAGAGATATCTTGGCCAGTTTGGCTATTTCCTCGGCGCCTTGGCCTGATGGAAGGTCAGAGAAGCCGGCGGCCGAGGAAGCAATCTCAACCGAGGCTGAGACCACAAGGTCCTGGGACCCAGACTACTCTCAGTCCCAGGAATGTCTTCTCTGAGAAGAAGACTTAGGGTCCTTGCCCGTTTTCTAGGGCGGAGGAGTGCATGCCCAAGGGCGCCTCACCCCTGGTGGGGAGAGACTGGCACAGCTCTCAAAAGGATCCTGTGAAGGCAGAGCCAAGGTTTAGCAGCATGAAAAAACCTCAGCTGGCCGAGGCTTGGGCAGCTTCTTCTTCAAATGCCAGCATCTGGTCAAGCTGCTTGGCGGATCCCACGGCTGTGGAAACTGCCCACCTTGCCTCCTTCAATTTCACTGGTGGATTGCGAAGCTCTGGTCTCCCCAGCTTAAGGCGTGCCTTGCAGTCGTCCACAACGTTGGGGTGGAAGACCAAGCAGATGGTGCATGAAGAGGTGTCATGCACAACACCCAAACAATAAACACACGAGAGGTGGGGATCAGTGCGCAACATCTTCTGTCTGCAGGGACACCGGCGAAACCCGGGGGATGACTTGTCCTCCATGTCCATTGCGCTTGGATCGGAATCATAAACTCGTACCAGTTTCAAAGAAAGCGAATGCTGTGAAAACCGTTGAATAGTATCCAGGGCCTATGATACTGCAGGAGTAGCATGAGGGAACCTGAATCTTCCAGCGGAAAGGAAGATCTGGCGTCATGGGGTGGAGCCGAGGTATTTACCACCCAGGTGGGTGGGAGGAGCCAGCCTGAAGACTTCCGACCAGATTTAAAGGGGAAAGGGACATGCCAAAGAGTGTGGATGAACAACATATCCATGCTGTTAGAACACTGTCCTTCCCTGGAAGATGTACTGCTGTCAGTGAAGTCTGAAGAGAGTAAGCCAGTGACTATACCTTCATGGCTTCCATGCACAAGGACCGAGTGCCCCTTCCTTATGTACCGCATAGTGGTGGTGGTGTTGTCTGTCCTGATCTGCACCACCTTCCCTCTGACTGATTCTGAAAAAGCCTGAAGGGCCAGATATACAGCTCTGAGTTCCAGAAGACTGATATAAAAGAGAGACTCCTGCTGTGACCAAGTGCCCTGTGCAGTGAGATCCCCCAGGTGGGCTCCCCATCTTAGGAGAGGAGCATCTGTGGTAAGGACCATTGAGGGTGCTTGACTGAGGAATGGGACACCCTGTCTGAGATTGTCCTCATCCAACCACCATTGGACGGCTTGGACAAGAGTCTGAGTCACTGGAATCAGCTTGGTGAGAGAGTCCTTCCTCCAATTCCAAAAGGACATTAAATTGAATTGAATGTCCCTCATCTGGAACCTGTCTCCCTGAACCACTGTTGTATAGGCTGCCATGTGACCTAAAGAGAAAATGTCTGGCTGGACGAGACACTACTAGTCGAAAAGAGGAATCCAGATCTGTAAGTGCCTTTACCCTTGAGTAAGGGAGGAAGGCCTTTGCCTGAACAGTATCCAGCTCGACTCCTATAAAAGTAAGGAGTTGCACTGGTTCTTGAAATGACTTGGGTAAGTTCAGAAGGAATCCTACAGAACCCAGAAGCACCTGGGTAACCTCTAGAGCTGACTTGACTTGGTCTGAGGACTGACCTACAATGAGCGAGTTGTCTAGGTAAGGAAACACTGAGATTCCCTGCCTTCTGAGGAAGGCCACTACTACTGCTAGACATTTTGTGAATACCCTTGGAGCAGACATCAGGCCAAAGGGCATTGCTCTGAACTGATAATGATCGGAGGGCAACTCAAACCTGAGGTACTTTCTGTGGGAGCATCTGATAGGAATGTGGAAATAGGCATCCTTGAGGTCCAGGGAAGCTAACCAGTCTCCTGGTCTTTGAGAGGGAAGTATTATTCCTAGTGTCACCATTTTGAATTTTGGCTTTGTGATGTGTTTGTTCAGATATCTCAGGTCTAGAATGGGTCGCCAGTCCCCTGGCTTTTTTGGGGTAAGGAAATACCTTGAGTGTACACCTTTCCCTCTGTGCTGTAGAGGAACCTTCTCCATAGCTTTTAGAGACAGTAGGGAAGAAACCTGTGCCTCTAAGGCAACTTTTTGCAGGGGTGTTGCAGGTGTAAAAGACTTGGCTCTCATTCTGGGGAATCTTTTGAAGCTGAGAGCAAGTCCCTGGTTTACTACTTCCAGGACCTATTTGTCTGAAGTGACAGACTTCCAAGCCTGGAAGAAGTAAGCCAGCCTGCCCTATACTGGAATTGGGGAGGCAACCCGGACTGACATATCTGGGTGTCTGTTTGGCAGGAGCCCTAGGCTGAGAAGAGGATGCAGCCCTGCTCATCCCCCTTCTGCTCTCCCTCTAAAGAACCCCCTCTGCTGGAAAGAAGAGAAAGCTTGGGCTTGGTGAAAATGCCTGCCCTTGCCAGCCCTAGACTGCTGCTTTTGTGGAGTGGCTTGCATTTGCTTGGCCACTGCACTCCTGTAGGTGGTCCTATATTCATCCATCTTGTTCATGTATGTCTCTGTTGGCTCCCCAAACAGAGAACTGTCAGTGACAGGAAAATCCATAGCCTTAGCCTGGGTATCCTGTGACAGGCTAGTACATCTGAGCCAAACACACCTCTGTAAGGAGACAGATGTAGCCATGACTCTTGATGCCACATCACTGGAGTCAACAGCAGCATGGAATTGAACTTTGGATGCCTCTATACCATCCGCAGCCACCTGCTCCAGCTCCTTGGCCAGCTGGGGAGGGACATTCTTAGCTAGCTCCAGAACCATATCCCACATGGACTTCTGGTACCTAGCATCATAAGCCATATAAGAAGACTGCCTAAGTCCCAAGGAAGATGGCAAGTACTGCTTCTTTGCCATGGCATCCAACTTCCTGGAATCCTTATCTGGGGGGTGTGAAGCCAAGGGAATTTTAGCCTTGTCACAGGCTGCAGCCTGCATTACCCCAACACGGCTGCAATGAGAATCGAGAATATGTGTTTAAATTCAGGTTCTGACAAAGTATACCTCTTATCCATGGTCTTATCCACAGGAGGTATGGAAGATGGTATCTGTAAATTTTTTTGAGTTTGTTTCCCCAAAGACTTTTGTAGAGGAACAGACAATATCTTAGACTCTGGGACATCCATCATCTCCACAAAGTCAGGTTCTTCTGCCTCATCCACAGCTTCCACTGCTGGTAGCTGGAGGGTTTCTGACACCTTTTTAAAAAATAAAAAGTGTGAAGGGACTCAGAAAGTCTGGGAGGGGAGACACTGGAGGGCTTGCCTCAGGATCATCCTCCCAGTCCAACTTATAATACTCTTCTGGTTCATATTCTGAAGGGGTTGGAACCAACCGAACCAATCGCCTGCCAGGCAGTGTTGGTTTGGTCGGAACCGGATGGAGTGATTGGACTATATTAATGGCCTTAGCAATCTCTTCAGCAGTTGGGATCTGAGGGGCTGGATCTGAACCGGCCAATTTCTTTTTTCATTTTGAAGGAACTGATCCTTTGGAATCCGATTTCCTTTTGCCCGGGGAGGTATCGCCCATGTCAGCAAGCACCTCCTAAGTTCAGTCGGAATGAACTGGGCTGGCCATCTGGATTTGTGGACTTCTTGGCCTCTCTTTCCCTAAGCTGAGCTAATCTTTTTTCTATAGTGACCTTAGGGAAATCTGCACAAATTTGGCAGTCTGAGTTGAGGTGGTCAAACCCCAGACAATAAACAAATGTGAGGTGGGGGAGGGGGAGAGAGATCAGCTTTAGCAAAAGCCTCCTGACACTCAGAACAGTGTTGAAACCCAGTGGGACCGGTTTTCCTTTTGGGTTTCTCAGACACTGCCTTATAAATAAATTACCCTTAACAGCTGTTACGCCAGGTAATACAACATTTTCATTCACCACCCAGTTCAAGGGCTGTGTAAAAAAACGGAATAAATCCTTGTTTCTTTGAGACCGTAAAAGTACCGGACCACTCTAAAGTAGGATAAACAGCAAGAATTTAAACAATCATTTCGGTTCACAACTGGACTGACTGGAAAGAAACAGAACAAAACAATTTTTTATCACTATCTACCACATTATACTACCTGTACTGCAGACAGAGATTTGAGTACGGAAAAATTAAGAAACTGTTGTGAAAACACAGACGAATCACTATACCGAACTGAAGCAGCGAAGGAGAAATCTCCAGAGTGTCTGCACAGTTAGGCAGAGTAAAGAATCTGATGGTTACTTGCGATATACCAGAGACAAAGGTTTGAAAACCGAGGTTGAGCTCAACGTTCTATGCGCTGGCACAGAGTTAACCCTTTCCTCTCCGGAGCAGTTCAAGTGCTGGGTCTATCTGCATATAGTCAGAATACAGCAAGACTTCATGTTGTTTGAAAGCAGAACTGAGGAGGTTGGGGAGTCGGTGTCGGTTATTGGCCAACCCGCGAGTGCCACATTCTACATTGTGCTTGAGGACGGCACCACCCTGACGTTGGCTCCCCTGTTCAAGACTTTTAAAGCTATACGCTCCCATAGGGTCCTGCGCCTCCATCTTGACCCCAACAGTAATGAATGGTGAAGACTGATCTCTGGAAGATCAGCGACCACCGAGTAAACATGCAAAGGGTGCAAACTTCCCAACCAGTTTTGCACATACTGTAGTTTACTTGGTGTTGCGGTTTTAGCCAAGTTTTTTGTGAAGCAAATAAACTATGTATCTTTCTGCAGACCCAAGATGTCTGGAGCCAGTTTCTGTTTGTGCTTCCTGTACATTTTCATGGACTAACCAGACTGTGTGACATTCTGTCCCCATGCTGTTCTGGCATTGCAGAGATTGGCCTGTCTGACTGCTAGAACTGTGATCTGAGTGCATCCGTACCTTGTCTGAAAAGTCCCCCCAGTGGCCGGCTGGCTGACAGTGGGGTTCACAGCAGTGCACAAAAGGCTTCGAAGTGACCACCCTGAAAAAAATAGCTTTTTATACATACTAAGACTGACCTAGACAACTGAATCAAATCTGAAGAGTCTTCTATTTGGGACCACACTACCAGAAGCCACATTGAGAGCACTCCGTCCAGCGTGTCCTAGGTGAACTCTAGTCCCTGTCAGCAGTCCCAAGCTGCTGACACGTGTGAAGTGTACCAACCGACAGGCACCTCTGCCACTGAGATCTCCAGACACATGCCGAAGTGACATCCTAAGGCTGAAGGACATGTGCATAAAGCCCCATGGGGAAACTCAGAGGAAGTACCTAATTCACAGATGCTGCGATCCAAGTGCAGGACAGGATGCATGCCCTGTTTCCCTTGTCCTGAGTATCTAACAGGTAGCATGACACTACAAGGTAAGATGGGAGCCCTCCACAGCTCTGTACAAACCTCAAGTGGCCCTAGAGTACGCAGAGTATGTTACAGATAATAGGAATCAAGGGCCAAGCACAAATGCCTATTAGTTAAGAGGGTCCGTGACGCTGGGCAGCCCCACTGAAAAAGTCTGCATCCTCTCTCAGCTGCTAACAGAAACGAATTCGCCATGGGCAGTGAGGAAGACCTGCTGAATCAGCCCCCCCACACACACACTCTTCACAAAGTGACTGAACCTCGGGGTTGAGGCGCTGGACAGCTGATCCTGCCGGGCAGACCTCCCCTGAAGCCGAAACTGCTGCATACTCCTAGAAGTTGAAATTTTCCGCCCGCCCACCCCATTCCCTCCTCCCATTAAATGCGCAGTTGCCCCGCCCACTGCTCCTAAGTAGCCAGTAGTGTGGGCTGGGGCCATTATTCCAGGCGGAGTTTTCACCTGACTCATTCGCCTAAACCTGCTCCTCCTTACTGACATTTCACCACCAAACAAGTGCCATACAAGTCGGCACATTTCGGCTCGCTAGTGCGTAAATCTTATTCCTTGCTTTGAACTCGCCTGCTAGGCTCACAAACAGACAGTAATCCGACTTATTCATAATTTTGTTGCACTAATCTAATGCTAGCCTGATTAATTAAATGCATGTATCAGTATATCCATATTGTGATCTAATGACAAGTGTTAACACAGGCACAGTGTGGGCTGCTTTTGCTGGCCGTTATTGTTAGAAAAATAATGGGTAGGAAGATAATTCTGTGTAATCCTATTATTACTCGAGTGCTGAACCAATATTGTACTGAATTGCGCTCTGCCCCCCCCTCCACTGCTCTTTGCCTGTTGGCTGTCCCGAAACCGCATACGACCTGTTATATTGCCAGTCAGAGGCATGAAAACTCAGTGTCTGCACCCTGATGCAAGGATGCCCAGCCAGCGGTCAACATGGACTGGCAAGCTGAGTTCCTGCAAACCAAACAGAGGTCTCCTCCTTGCTACCACCTATATTCTTTTCTGTACTCTGGATGGACTGGCTCACTTGCCAACATGACCCTAACATCCAAGGCCCTCAGGGACCTGCTGCACACCCCACCAGCCACTACTACTCCCCATCCCCAGCGTGCACTATCTCCCTCCTAATTGTCTACGAATTTACAAGAAATGGGATTTGCTACAGGTCACGTCTCCACACCAGGGGAATACCCAGCAAAGTGAGGCTCCCATCTCTTACCCTAACCCTCCGTCTCCTGCTCACAGCTTTTCTGCTACTTGTGGGCGATATCCAATGGAACCCGGGCCCTGGAACTACTAACATCTCAATATCCTCCCCACAAGACCAGACCTGGCTGTCATCAAAGGGGATGCGTCTCGCTCATATGAATATATGTAGCCTTCGGCCAAAGATACACGAAATTCAAGCGTGGCTTGCCCTATATAAACCAGACGTGCTAGCAGTTTTGTAGACCTGGCTAAAACCCCATGTCCTCGATCACGAAGTAGCTGCCTCAGGATATGTCCACTACAGGAAAGACAGAATACCGAAAGGTGGGGTGGGGTCCTCATCTATGTGAAGGACACCCTTATCTTCTCCCATATCAGCATGCTGCATAGCGCATCCCCTGAGATTGAATTGATCTTTATACAGTTCACCCTAGGTGGTGTCAAGCACCTTACCATTGGGTGTGTATATAGCCCCCCTTAAAATGCTCTTCAATCCCTGGAGACACTCATGAAAGCCCTAGCCACAAAGGTCGTGTCTGAACTTCTCCTACTGGGAGATTTTAAACTTAACTGGGCCCAAGAGGCTAAGTCATCTATGAATAGCCTGCTGCATGAGGCAAATCTTGCTCAGATTATCACTGAACCCACCAGAATGAATCATAGAACAGGAAGACACTCAATTATCGACTGGGCCCTGGTATCAAACCCAAAGAATATTCAATTGGCAGGCACTAAGGCCGATGCCCTGAGCGACCACTCGCCCATCTTCTGTGTCTGGAAGAACAGGGCGGACAGGGTTCAACCTAGAATCCTCACAACGAGGGACTACTCTAAATTCTCACCGGAGCAATATAATAACTTTCTCAGTGACACTGACTGGAGTCCACTACGATGCCTCCCTACCCTGGAAGGGGCAGTCACCTTCTTCCTGAAGTCCCTCATGAGGGCCGCAGATCTCTTTGCCCCGATGAAGACCCATCATGTTAAAGGCAGTTGCTACAAGTGGAGCATGCCCCCTTTAAAGGCCCTGATGATCTGCCGTGACAAAGTCTGGAAAAAGTTTGAGAGCGCTACACTCCTAGCTGACCTTGAAACCTACAGAGCTCTTAGAAACCAAAGTAAGCATGCAGTTGAGCTAGCAAAAAGGGCATACGTCAATCACCTCCAGAAAACTAACCTAGGCAACCCAAGGTTATTCTGGTCCCACATCAATGAGCTGATAAAGGGAAACAGAAAGGCAGCCCCAGGCCCTATAGTGGCTAATGGGAAGTTACTGAATGATGGGACCCTCATTACTGAGGCCCTCAATAGCCATTTCACAAACCTTGATGATTACAAGGCTGGGCTCCCAGTGACCAAAAATGAGTCCCACATACTGGAACCTCCTAACCTAGACCGCCCATCGTTTCACCTGAGGTTAGCTAAGGTGAAAGAAGCCTTCACCATTCTAAAGTCCTTGAAAACAACAGGTGGGCCTGATGGCATCCAAGCTAGACTACTCGAGAACGGTGCCCCAGCACTTGCAAGGCTCCTTACCTGGCTCATAAACAGGTCCCTTCTAGAAGGGACTGTCCCAGAGCTGTGGAAGCAGGCTCATGTTGTCCCTATTCACAAGGGTGGGCCTGCGGAACTGACTAGCAACTATAGGCCGATCTCCCTGCTTTGTACCCTTGCAAAAATTCAGGAGAAACTGGTGTACACCCAACTCTGTGAATACTTAAGAGGAACACCTGCTTCTTTCCCCGGCTCAACATGGTTTCAGAGCCAAGCACGGGACTGCCACCGCCCTAACTAAGTTCTCAGCAGAAGTGCTTAGGGAACTTGACTCAGGGTCCAACACAGGTGCAGTTTTCATTGACCTTTCCAAGGCCTTTGACTTGGTCGACCACCGACTCCTACTTCAAAAATTGTGCTACATAGGCCTGGACATTCATGCCCTCAGATGGTTTGAAAGCTACCTTACTGGGCGCTCTCAGAGGGTCAAGTGGTAGGACAAAATCTCTGAACCACTGCCCCTTAAGGAGAGGGTACAACAAGGGTCCATACTCAGTTCTCTCCTGTTCTCCTTGTTTATAAATGATCTGCACAACCACTGTGGGAGCAGTAATGTCATCCAGTACGCTGATGATGCCTTGATTTACAGATCCTCTGACAACCTGGATAACCTTGGTCCATCCCTCCAAGAGGACATTCTCACTATGGAGGACTGGCTTACTAAGAATAAAATGGTCCTTAATACTATTAAAGCCAAGGCCATGTTGTTTGGACCAAGATCCCTTGGCCTAAACAGAACTACTTCAACTCACTTCCACTTGAAGTGGCTGCCTCCACAAAATACCTTGGCCTTACTCTGGACCAAGGTTTCACCCTAAAGCAACATGTTGATCAAGTCACAAAAGTCATCCACGGTAAACTTGGTACACTCTATCGGCTTAAGGATCAGCTGATCACTGACGCCAGGACCGCCACTGCCTCGTGTGTCTTACTCCTAACACTCATCTATGCTGCCCCAGTACTTCAGGGAGTGGCCAAGCTGGAGTTCAGTGAGTTACAGATTTTGTACAATAAGGTGGTCCGCTTCACCACTCAGTCCCACTCTAGGAGCCACCATTGTGATTCATTGGCACTGCTCAGCTGGCCGTCTTTTGAAGCCCGCCTCAGGTACCCAGTGCTCTGCCTAGCACATAAGCTAATTAGTTCCACACCTCCCCAAACCCTGGCAGGGCTCAAAACTGCTAAGCAAAATCCTTGCAACCTGCAGACCTCAGGCCAAACTCTCCTCGAAGTCCCTAGGGTAAGGACCAAGGCAGGGGACAAGTCCTTTTCCCACGCTGCCCCTTCCCTCTGGAACAACCTTCCTCCAGAAGTTCGGGAAACTACATCACTAGTGTGCTTCCAAACAAGACTCAAGGCACATATGCTTGCCATGAGTCAATGCCAACGCTACGTTACTTGACACTTCCACACTACCCACCGGCCTGAGCACTTACATCACTACCACCTGAGCAGGCAGCACCAACCCTTCTCAATTGTCTTGCCTCCCAAGATATTCTAATTGGGTAATTGTGACTCAGTTAAGGCTCTGGCTCTCCTATATTGTACACCTCAATAATCAATGTAACCTGCTATGTAATATAACACTGCTATATATACATGTTAGAATGTTGCATGCCAAAAGCTGCATCTGTACAAACGGTTTACCATACTAGTCCTGTAACTCCTGGGTCACCCCTGAAAAAGGAACCTCCGGGGCCCAGTGGGCCTACCCGGTCACCAAAATTAAATAAATAAATACAACAGCACAGGTCAGTTGTGGGTTGGTCACCCTGGCCCATTTTGGCTCTATCCTATACACAGAGATTGTACACAGTAAATAAAACCTGCTAGAGGCTTTGAGTGACATGTACCAGACCGCACAGAAGCTTCACAGCCAATACATTTGGGCACAGGCCACTCTAACAAGGGAGTACCTTCTGGTCACCCCCTTCCTCTTATGAGATGTAACTGGCTTGAGATGGCTCTGTTCAGTCAGGATTATAGTTTATACCACCTTATATCCTCCTCTTGACATGCCGTCGAGGTGGTGGCTGTGGGGGGTCACCTGCAAGTTAGGTAAGTTGAATCGCTTGGCTATGGCGCACCTGGACGTGCCTGTAGGGAGCCCTCCCTGACCCAAGGGATACATACAGACTCAAGTGTTTCGCTGGATGGCCCTGCGGATCACTGTTAAACAACCAGCATCTTTAACACAAGACTAAACATATCATATACTGTGTAACTCAGCTTTACCACTGCCAACAGTACCACAGGTGCACCCCATTTCAGTTTGATGGTCCAGTGGGGTGCCTGAAAGCGGACATATTAAACTGGATTACCCAATGTGGACAACAGGTCCTTTGAACGAAGGTCCTCCTAGTTCTACTGCAGGTTTTATATCTATTGTAATATGCCTGCAATAAGCCATGGTGCCACGACGAATACAGTGACCACCACTTATAGCATCTGTGATTTAAAGGGCAGTACTTTTTTGTGGGCAGATTACATTTTCCACTTCCCAATGCCATAGGCTATAATGTTAAAAAAAATGCTGTATATAGCGTTCTATGCACGCCTTCTATTTCAGGCAGACTAGCCAGATGCTGCTAGTCAGTGCACCACAAGGGGTTAACTGCGGTGTCATTTCACCGGCAAAATACAAGACTAATGGTTCCAGAGTCCACTGTCTCCAAGCTTATCTACAGCAGCTAACATATCTCAAGGCGTTAACAGCAGCGTCAGTTCGACAAATGACAGGTAGCATTTACTGGTTCCAGAGTCCACTGTCCGTCTAGACAAAAAGTAAAATGTTGGTTTTCTCTGTGTTTTATGAGATACTTTATGGGACTTGCCTGCTGCAGGGGAGACAGTACTGTTTGTGCTAGTGACTATTTGTTTTTGTGGTCGAAACCAAAATAGAGTCCAACTCATATAGCAGACAAAACAATATAACAGATTAGCCGCTATAAGCGGTGGGGACTGTATCTGAAAAAGGAAGACATTTTTTGTTACTTATGATAAAGTCTCCACAGTATGCCTTCTCAATCCAGTACTTGGAAAAGGGGAATGGTGAAAAAACATCATTGACTGTAATATGCAGTCTTACACACCAGGGAGGACCTGAACCTCCCTCTGGATGATCCATACAACACAGATGCACACAGTTGCAACACAGGGGAGACTCTGTCCTCCTTAATGAGTCTACACAGTGTTATTAAAACTCCTCATGTTTTACAAGGACACTGACCACTGAATGGCTTGCACGTTAATTACCAAACTCCACTACACAATGCCTCAATGAATCGACATGCAATTACACACAAACTGTGTAAAATCTATATTCAACCACACGCATGAGCTCCATCAGCAGTGCTAATCTCAGTGAGGCCACTTGCAAACTATACAGACATGGAGCTAATTGTCATAGTACAGACTACAAGAGTCAGGAAGACAAGGAAGGGTGCATGAGGGGGTTTGGCCCCCCTTGCAAGGGGTCCCACAGCTCACACATCACTGCAACTGACTGACTTAGGAAGGGGAGTGGGCTCCGTGATAGGTGAGACCCCATGGAACCCCTTCGCTCTCAAGCTCAAAGTGAGGAACACCAACACTGTGTACCTCCCTTCAATTTTCAGAAGCTGTGACTCTGTTGAAGTGGCATACCACCCCCCGCTGGAGGTGCCAAGCAAGACTAATGAAACAGAAAAAAACTTGTACCCTGTGGCTACCTGTAAGTAGCACTCCTCTGCTAGATTTCTCTTCTCATGAGCAAAATCAGTAGTGTTCCTCTGCCTGGCTGTGCACTCTGGGCAAACAAGTGCTCCTCTGTCAAACTGTTTTTCCCCAGAGGCCCCCACCCCCTCATTAAAAAAAGAAACACTGAGCTGCCTTACTCCAAAGACAGAGTTAGCCTGCAACTTATGTTGCCGTTTTTTGCTGAGCCCTCCTGCTCTCTCTAGCAAAAGTGACATGCTACAAGTAGTTCTACTGCACTCCTCTGCCACCTGCTCTCTCACAGCAATGTGACCCCCCCTGCAAATGTCTCTACTCCAACTGCTGCTGTCTCCAGCTGCCACAACTTCTCTCTTTGCTCTACTTTAGACAAACATGTAGCCCAGTTACCAAGCATAAGGCCGTGCCTTATTTAGCGCAGAATTAAGAGATCGAAGTGTGTCACGAGCTAAAGTGAGCATCTGCGTGATGCTGAGCATATGACATCATCACGCCCTGCTCAAGGTCGACAGATAACTGTCCTCTACAATGGATGAACAGCACGTGAACCCCCCCCCCCCCAACAAAACATGCGAATCCTGAGGAAAGAATTTGCTGGCAAGAGGCCAATGAAACTGCCTAGTAAATAGCAGTCAGACAAACCGCTAACATCTGCATATCAAAACAGCCTTTGTCAGGGCTAAGAAAGCAAAAAAACGCTAATGGCTCTTCAGGGGTGAGGAGAAACTCTGCACTGCATGAAGCAACAGCTGCACTTAGGGGTGGGGCAGAAACTCTACATGACATGAAAAACACATTTATTTACTTATGCAAAATTTGAGTAACCGGGAGAGGCACACTGAGCCAAAGCTCTATTTTTAGGTGCAACCTGGGGGAAAGGGGAAGTGCAAATATAAAGACAGATTACAATTTAAATAAAACAAGTAATCGAACATAAGGTGCTTGATAGCACAATGAAGAGAGTAGTAAGGATTTAAATAATGCACGGGTCTTTACGAGACAAACTGGTATAGGTGAAAACTATAAGAAGTAGCGAGGATAAGCAGGAGAAAATAATGCAAGAAGGGAGCAAGGGAAAGTACAGTTATGTAAGAACTTACCATAAGAGTAGCTCTTCAAGAAGAGCTCTTGCAGCAGGCAATATAGAAACGTAGAATTTGACGGCAGATAAGGACTGCTTGGCCCACCCAGTCTGCCCATTTCCCTCCTAATGGATAAGCTGCAGATCAATAACCATTAGAACTATGCCGTCAGGCACTAGGACCCCATGGAAAACTTCTAGCTAGCAGTACTAAGCAGGGACCACCCCCAACATCGGCTAGTGGTATAAAAGGGGGCGTCCCCAGACACACCTCAGTTCTCCAGCTGGAGACCTGGCAGATCACAACTGGAGAACTGAGGAGATTCCTAAGTTCCTGAATAAGGAAGGTAAGACCAGGGGGAAGGAGGGACGCAAAGCAGCGCCTGCTGCAAGAGCTCTTCTGGAAGATCTACTGTTACGGTAAGTTCTTACATAACTGTACTATCTTTCTTCGAGTTGGAGCTCCTCCAGCAGACAATGACCATTAGGACCAAGTCCCAAGCAGTGAAAGGTAAAGTAAATGTACCACAGGGAGGCAGAAGAGAGAGGAAAGACCGGGAAGCTTAAGAAAGAAGGCCTTAGAGAGCTGCCAGGTGGAATCCTGCTCTCCCCTCCTTGAGGCAATGTCCAGGCTGTAGTGTTTCACGAAAGCATGCACTGAGCTCCAAGTGGCTGCATCACAAATATTTGCTACAGAGACGTTATGTAGAGCTGCGAAAGAAGCAGCAACCCCTCTGATGGAATGACCCTTGACAGAGACCAGCAAGGGTTTGTTGTACTTTTTGTAGCAGAACATAATATAGTTAATGAACCATCAATACAGCACCTGCTTGGTAACTGGGGCCCTTAAGGATCTGGGGGCAAACGAACCAAATAACTGGTACGCTTAGCGAAAGGAACGAGTACGGTCCACTTAGTATCCTATGAACATCTAAAGAGTGAAGCAATACCCCCCTTTTTTTTCCGATTAGAATACTTGGGGTAATGCACATGCAAGTGGATGTCCTTACTGAGTGTAAACTCAAGACACCACTTTCGGAAGAAGCTTAGGGTTGGTTCGTAAAAACACCCTGTCTATGGAAAACCAAATAAGGCTCCTTACATGAGGATCTGAAGCTCAGAAATCCTCCAAGCAGTAGTAACAGTAACTAAAAATAATGCTTTCCATGACAGAAAACATAGCTCACAATTCACAGCTGGCTCAAAGGGAGACAGAGTAAGCTTCTAACAGGAATAAAAAAGGTCCTATGGGGGAACAGTGTCCCTGATGGGAGGTTTCAAATGGAGGATGTTTCACAAAAAGGTGTGAGGTAGGTCCAGTTGGGCCAGGCACTTCCCCTCCACAGGTGCGTGATAAACTGAAATCGCAAAAAAGATGCACCTTAATGGAAGAATATTGGAGCCCAGAGTCTGAAAGGGAAAGGAGATACCAACATACTAAGAAGCCAGCAGATTAGGCCCTATGGTCTATCAAGTCTGCTCGATGATCAGTGCCTTCCAGGAGATAGTCCAGGATGGTGTTCACTGGGCAGGTAAAAGAAACTTTTCCACTTCATGGCACATGTGGCCCTCATGGAAGATTTCCAGGCAGCAACCAGGACCTCCGTCACTCTTTGGGAGATACCAAAGTGGGAAGTGGCTAGGTCTGCAGGAGCCATGCATGAAGATGCAGCAACCTGAGGTCCGGATGCACCACAGTGCCCTGTTCCTGGGAGAGCAGGCACGAGGACCGGGGCAGAGGAAGTGGCAGTTCCACTGCCAGTTGCTGGAGCAGAGGGAGCCAAATCTGACAGTGCCAAAAGAGGGTGATCAGAATAATTTCCGCTCCCTCCACCTGCAGCTTGAGGAGGACCCATTGCAGCAGGGGAAAGGGAGAGAAGGCATATAGGAACCTCCCTGCCCAGCAAAGAGACAATGCATCTTGCCAGAAAACACCAGGCCCTGGATCTAGCGAGCAGAAATTGGGTAGTTTGGCGTTGCACAAGGATGCAAAGAGGTCCAATTCTGGACGTCCCCACCTTTTGAACAGGTCATCTGCCACTTCCTGCAGAAGTTCCCACTTGTGGGCCCTGGACTGAGATCTGCTGAGACCATTGGTCAAGGCATTTTGGACCCCTGGAACATGGACCACAGTAAGGGTGAGGCAGGCAGGCATGATGCAGGGGTCTCCGCCTGCGGGGTAGGAGCATGTGCTGAATCCAGAGGAGACATCAAAGAAGTCGCTCTGGAGGAAGTTGGGGTCGGTTATCTGGTGTCCGAGTGGACTCCAGATGGAGAGCGTTCCATATGCTTCTGCCAGTCGGCAGGTCTGGAAGACTTGCAGGGCAAAGAAGGCATCCCAGCAGGAAGGACGACGGGTGAACCCTGGTTGTCATCGGAACTGGCTGCAGCCCCGGTCTTAGGTCTGGAGGTATGCTTAAAAGGCCTAAGACTCCGGGGTACGCTTTCAGGCCCTTGCCCCAAAGAACTCCCGCCAGACGTCTGGATGAGGGCAGGAGGCTTCATCAACGGCAGCCCGAAGAGGCTGCCGGGGGGGGGGCAGAGTCTGTTCTCCTGTGGGTCCGCCGTGTGAGGACTTGAGGAACCCACCTTCGGATGCAGGGACCTGGAACAGGACTCCGATCAGTGTTTCTCCCTGTCCTTGCGATGATGCTTTCCGCTGATCTTTTTGTCCTAATGGGAAGAAGGACACCTGGGTTAGAGGAAGAAGATGAACCCAAGGGGGTCTTATGCAAGGCGGCGAGTTGTTGCTTGGTCAGATGGCTTTGCAAGGCCTTTGGATGTCGGAGGCAGGTGCGGTGGTTGAAGTGTTGGCAGTAAGGCAAGATTCAGCGTCGTGGTCCAGGCCTAGAAAGACAATGCAGGCCAAGTGGGAGTCTTTTGATGGAATTTGTTTCCCACAAGCACACTTCAATTTCTGTTGTTCAGGAGTAGAAGATGGAGAAGACATGCACTAAACGGTAAGAAAATAAAGTTTCCAAAAAGGTAAGTAAAAGCGTGATTAAATGGCGGTCAGCTGGTAGCAGGAGGCATCCATGGAGCTGATGTGTATGGGTCAATGGTGGGAAAAGAACTGAGGTGTGGCTTGGGACCACCCCCCTTTTATACCACTAGCCAACGCTGGAAGCAGTCCAACATCAGGGAGGTAGTCCCCGCTGGGTACTTCTAGCTAGAAGTTTTCCGTGGGGTCCTAGTGCCTGATGGCATAGTCCTAATGGTTACTGCCTGCTGCAAGAGCTCTTCTTGAAGATCTGCTTTTATGGTAAGTTCTTACGTAACTGTACTTTCCCTTAGTCCCTTCTTGCATGATTCTTTCCTTCTTTCCTGCTTATCCTTGTTACTTTTTATAGTTTTTGCCTAGAAGTAGTGAGGATAAGCAGGAAGAAAAAAATTACTCTCCTTAGTAATTGTGTTTCTTCTAATGGAGTCTTGCTGTATTCTGACATATACAGTTAGCCCCATCACTTTAACTGCTCTGGAGAGGAAAGAGTTAACTCTATGCCAGAGCATAGAATGTTGGGCTCAAGCTCGGTTCAAACCTCTGTCTGCTGCACTTCCAAGTGTAACTGTCAGATTCTTACAAGCTAATACTAACTACTTACGTCTCCTAGGTGGAAACTGCAAATAAACTAGCCAACAGGCAACCTATTTTTGTGGGTCCCGAAAGACTCAAGTCGAGAACCCCAAAACAATAACCGGGTAGTGAACAAACATAAAGTACAGTTACGTAGGAACTTACTGTAACAGTAGATCTTCGAGAGAGGTTCCTTCAGTAGGTCATCACATATAGGACTGGCGCCACCTGGCGTTGGGCAACACCGCAGACTTTTCTAGCAATACCTGAAGGGGGACTGTCCACCCGATGTCACGTGACCGACATCAGCGTGACTGTATATAGTGGGCTGTCTCCACGCTCGCCCTTCAGTTCTCCCGCCACAGCCAAGAAGAGGCCTTGCAGCAGGAGCGAACAGGATTTGGAGACCCTGTAACATAAAATGAGGGGAAAGAGGGAGGGAAAAATATGACCTACTGAAGGAACCTCTCTCGAAGATCTACTGTTACGGTAAGTTGCTACGTAACTGTACTATCTTACTTCGAGAGGGTTCCTTCAGTAGGTCATCACATATAGGACATCGTCCCAAGCAGTCCCTCGAAGGAGAGAACGAGAGAAACTAGGGAGGAGGAAAAACTAACTCCAACGGAAAGGACTAAAATCCAGAAAGGACCCAGTCTAGGACAGAAGGCCCTGCAGGACAGCTAGGCCAAAGCCAGCCCTCCACCTAGAAGCAATGTCCAGACTATAATGTTTGGTAAAAGTATGGAAAGAACTCCAAGTAGCGACAGCACAAATGTCAGCCGTAGACACGTCCCGTAGGAAGGCCGCAGAGGCAGCCATGCCCGTAGTAGAATGACCTCTGATGGTACCCGGCAGAGGTTTATCATACTTTTGGTAAAAGTACCGAATGCAGTTGCCTAACCATTTGGAAAGGCCCTGCTTAGAAACCAGTTTGCCCTTCGATCTCGGGCAAAGGATACAAACAACTGGTCGCAAAAGCGAAACTCTTTAGTCCAGTGGCTATAACACCAGAGAATCCGATGGACATCCATTGTGTGAAGGAGTGCCTCACCTCTGTTACAGGGGGACAGGTAATACACCGGAAGCTCTACTGATTGGTTCAGCATGGCTTCCGACACCACCTTTGGGAGAAACCTCAGATGAGTTCTAAGGACCACCCGGTCCCGATGGAAAATCAAGTAAGGCTCCTTGCAGACTACAGCATGAGGCTCTGAAATCCTTTGGGCTAATGTGATGGCCACCAGAAAAAGTGCCTTCCAAGACAGGAAGCGCAAATCACAGCTCATAGCCGGCTCGAAAGGAGGAAGGGTGAGCTTTTCCAGGACCGAGTTCAAGTCCCAAGGCGGAGTTGGGCTGTGGATGGGGGGTTTCAGATGGAGAATCCCTTTCACAAAGGTTTTAGAGACATCCAACTGAGCCACAGGTTTACCATCCACTAGTTCATGGTACGCTGAGATATGGACCATTAAGGAAGACTAGGACAGACCGGAGTCTGACAAGTGAAGGAGGTATACCATGACCTGCGGGAACGAACAAGAGAAGGGGTTCCAGCCCTTAGTGGTCGCCCAAATGGAAAACCGCTTTTACTTCATAGCATAAGTGGAACGGGTAGAAGGTTTTCTGGCCTCAATGAGGACTTGAGCAACCCGAGAGGAAACCCCGAAACGGGATATCGCTATGTCTGCAGGAGCCATGCATGAAGATGCAGGGTCCTGAGCCCCGGATAAACCAGATGGCCTTGATCCTGAGTAAGGAGGTCGTGAGTCAGTGGAAGTGGAAATGGTGGTTCCCTTGAAAGCTGCTGTAGCAGCGGGAACCAGACTTGTCTCGGCCAGAGAGGAGTGATGAGGATCAGCTTTGCCCTCTCCGCCTGAAGCTTGAGAAGAACCCTCTGCAGAATGGGAAATGGAGAGAAAGCGTACAAAAATTTCCCTGTCCAGGATAGAGACAATGGGTCGCTCCAAAAAGCACCTTGCTCTGGAATGAGCGAGCAAAACTTGGGAAGTTTTGCATCGGATTGGGAGGCGAAGAGGTCGATTTCCAGACACCCCTAACTTCGGAAGATGGATTCCGCCACTTTCTGATGCAGTTCCCACTCGTGAGCTAGGGTCTGAGATCTGCTGAGACTGTCCACCAGGATGTTTAGAATGCCCAGAATGTGCATAGCCACCAGGGCCAGATGGTGCTCGACAGCCCAGTTCCACACCCGGGTCACCTCCCTGCATAGAGGGTACAACCGGGTTCCTCCTTGTTTGTTGACATACCAAACTACCGACATATTGTCCGTTTGGATCAGCAGTGTTCCCTTTGGAATGAGGGTCTGAAAGGCCTGTAACGCGTACAGGACCGCCCTGAGCTCCAGAAAATTGATGTGGAGAGAAATCTCTAAGCCGGACCAAAGTCCTTGGGCTTAATGTTCCCCCAGGTGAGCACCCCACCCCATATTTGAGGCATCCGTGATGAGGGGAGCTGCTGGTGCAGGGTTCCGAAAAGGAAGCCCCAAGGAAAGATTGCGAGAATCCATCCACCACTGCAAATCCTTCTGAACTGCAAGGAGACCAGGACCGGATGGTCCAGGTCGTCCAGAAGCTGATCCCACTGCACCCGTAAGGACCACTGAGTAATCCTCATGTGGAGCCTTGCTAGAGGAATGGTAGTGATGGAGGCCACCATCAGGCCCAAAAGGCGAAGGACTTCCCGGGCCGGGATGGTCCTGAGGGAGGCTACTTTGGAGGCCTAACGGATAAGGGTCTCTCACCCTGTCTGGAGGGAGGAAAGCTCTGCACTGGACCGTACCCAGGACTGCCCCAATAAACTGGAGGTTCTGGGCAGGGATAAGGGATGACTTGGGAACACTGACCGTGATCCCTAATTGACTGAACTGGTCCAGAGTAAAGGAAAGAGCCTCCAGCAAGGAATCCCTGGATGTGGCTGAAATCAACCAGTCATCCAAGTAAGGGAAGACCGCAATACCCCGGCGGCGCAGGAATGCCACGACCACCGGCAGGCACTTGGTAAAAATCCGTGGTGCCGAAGACAGACCAAAGGGGAGCGGCCGGAACTGGAAGTGTTCCCTTTGGAAGCGAAAATGCAGGAATCGGCGGTGGCCTGGGAAAATAGGAATGTGCAAGCAGGCATCCTGCATATCCAGGGTGCAGAGCCAGTGGTTCTCCATGAGGAGAGGGAGAAGGCCCTGGAGTGTCAGCATTCAACATTTTTTGTATTCAACAAACTGACTGAGCTGACTTAGGTCGAGTATGGGTCTGAAGTCCCTGGTCTTTTTGGAAGCAAGAAAAAGTGGGAATAAAATTCCTTTCCCCTTTGCCCTGAGGGGACACGCTTGATCGCTTCTTTGAACAAAAGCAAATTTACCTCCTCGTGAACGAGAAGGGCTTGGCCCCGAGAGTACAAGGACTTCTGTGGAGGATTTTCCGGGGGAATCTCCAGAAGCTCAATGGTGTGTCCGACGGACATTAGTTGCAGCACCCATTCGTCGGAGGTAATCGCCCTCCACTCCTGCGTATGGCGGGCGAACCTCCCCCCCACCTGCTCCCTGTCGCAAGACTGAGGAGGTAGTGAGGCCAGGGAGTCAAGAAGTGGTGGGACGTTCAGGAGGAGGACCTCCTGAACATCTCTGATTTTTGGAGGCAGGAGGGGTGACTGTACCCGTGGCCTTACGTTTCCCTTTGAGGTGAAAGGACTGCTGCTGCTGCTGCTGACAGTACAGCGGTACATCTACCTAACAGACCTAAGAACAACTCCCTTGTCCTGTAGGTCTGTTATGATATCCTTGGTGTCCTCAGCAAAAAGGGCCGAGCCCCTAAAAGGGGCATCCTGAATCGCCGACTGGACCTCGTTGGCAAGTCCAGAGAGGCGAAGCCAGGAGTGCCGTCTACGGGCAATGGCTGTTGCCGAGATACGGGCCATGGAATTGACAATCATAAGTGGCCCGTAAAGCATGCCTGCAGGAAAGGTGGAGATCCTTGGCAAGTTCCTTCTTTAAAGGTGAAGGATCCATGGACTGGACCTTCGCCTCCAACCTGGCCATAGTCACCTTTTGATGGGACACCATATGGGTCACGTAACTGAGGGACCGAAGGGCACACGTGGCCAACGAGTAGATCTTCTTCCCGAACTGGTCCATTTGCCTCAACTTTGTCCGGAGGTGTAGTGCTCATGTGCTTGGGTGCAGAGGAGCGATCATGAGCCACCAAGATGACCAGAGAGTCAGCCTTGGGATGAGACTTTAAGAAAGAGGCATCCTTCGGTGCCCGGTAGAGTCTGTCTACCCACTTGGGGACAGCCGGGATAGAATGAGGCATCTGCCAGATGGTCTTGATGAGGGGCCATCCATGGGGGAACAGGGATAGGAGACAGAGACTCCAAGTACAGGTGTTCCGCAACTCTATCTCATGGGGTCCTGTTCCTCCGACTCCCAATCGAGGTAGTCTCTCAAGGCCCTCAAGAGGTCCGAGAAGGAAGAGTCCTCTTACCTTTCAGTTCCTCAGGGTCCTCCAGGACCTCCTCGAGGAATCTTCTCTCCCGTCTGAGCTGTCATCGTCCACCTCCTCGACAGGACAGTATCTGTAATCTGGAAAGGAAACGTCCTGCCGAATCTTCCCCGAGATGTGGATAGTGGTAAGCGAGCTGCTCGGGGAAGGGGACCTAGGAAGCCGCGGTTGTGGGAGTCTAGTTTCCAGGTCCGAGACCAGCTCTGACCGGAACTCTTGCCACCAAGACTGTATTAGGGTCTTGAAATCTGGAACAACTGGAGGAGGGGGGGAGGTGGAGCCGGTTGAGGGACAACCGGTGAAGGATAATAACCCTGGGGTCCCATGTAGTGGGAATAAGGGTTACATCCAGGGAAGAACTGCCCCAGATGACTCCAATCCAGAGTGGAACCCCCCCCCCCAGGGTAGGGATCTCCAGGATACTCAAATGGGTAATGCAGGAGAGTTCGGGGTCGGGTATAAATCCCCGTTGTCAGCTCTGGCATCGGGGGAACCCACGTCGGACCCGCCGTTGTATAAATCGGAGGGTCCAGCATCGGGACAGCCCACGTCAGATGGACCGACGTCGGCACTGGCGCTACCCGATCTGGCGTCAGAAGAGGATCCGGCATCTGAGGGGCCGGCGTCGGAACCGGACGAAGAGGCTCTGGCGTCGGGGCTGGATCTGACGTCAGGGCCAAAGGTAAAGGCCAGTTCCGGCTGAGGGACTGTCATTGGGACTGCCATCGTCAGAGGAGGTGCCGGAAGGGCCTCCACTGTAAGGCCAGTAGGCTGAGGATGAGCCTCCTTCTCCTGGACCCCAGCAGGAGAGTGTGGAGAGGAGCCCACAACATCGACAAGGTCAATGGGCTCTCCGTTGCCATCGCCGGACGTGTCCGCCGGGGAATGGGAGGACATGGGCGAGGAAGGAGGAGGAGGAGGAAGAGGGACTTTCTCCCTCTGGTCCTGCCAGACGTCGGGTGAGGTGCCGTTAGGCCCCGATGGGGGAACCAAGCCCGTGCGGTCATCAGGGACGGCTGGCTTAGCGGGCGGTCAGGGGTAGAACCCCCGGCCGACTTAGCGACCGGAGCCGGGTGACTGCCCCCAGTCAGGGAAGCAGACTTAACGGCTGCTGCACAGTCCCCGGAGGAGTCGGGGGCCGACTTATCGGCTGAGGCGGCGCGGTCGCCGAAGCTGCCAATGGCCGACTTACCCATCAAAGTTTTGTCCAACATACCATCTGGTTTCCTGGGCGGCAGCTGGGCCTTACTCGTCGAGGGCCTGGCGTTGTCCGCAGAGCGAGCCCGCTCCCTAGACGTCTCCTTATGCTTTTTAGAAGGGGAAGATTTTTTCAGACAAATCCTGGAGACTATCCATTTTCGTCTCTAAAGAAGCCAGGCGGGCTTTTAGTAAGTGGCCAAAGCCTGCTGTCTCCTCTTCTTCATGGCCTGGTTGAAGGATTGGCACTCAGGGCAGGAGGAGACTGGATGGTCTGGGCCTAGACAGAGAACACACTTTGGGTGACCATCTTTGTGCGGATTCTGCATGCCACAGGACGAGCACTTCTTCTTAGGTGAAGACATTAATGAAAGACACAAATTCTGAGAGAGAAAAAAGCAGCGAGGGATAAACCGACGTGAAGTTTCACGACGATCACTAATGGAAATCTGCAATGTGACTGACATAAGGCAACGGCGGGAAAGAACTGGAGGGCGGGTGTGGGGACTGCCCACTATATACAGTCAGGCTGCCATCGGTCACGTGACATCGGGTGGGTGGTCCCCCGGCAGGTATTGATAGAAAAGTCTGCCGTGTGGCCCGATGCCAGGTGGTGCCAGTCCTATATGTGATGACCTACTGAAGGAACATACAAAAACATAAACAACACCCACTCCCCCTTTCTAAAAGGGAGGAGTGCAAAGTACACCCATGAGGTGCAACACTGTACCTGCCAGCCCACTTCCCAAAAAACAGGGTCTGAGAGAGGAGGCAGGGAAGAAGGTCAGAATACAGCAAGACTCCATTGGAAGAAACACAATTACCAAGGGGAGTCATTTTTTCTTCAAATAACATGAAGTCTTGCTGTATTCTGACATGCAGACTACCAAGCAGTACTCCAAGGAGGAGGGTACCGAATCTATTTTGGGAATATGCTCTGCAGTACTGCTGTGCCAAACCTAGCATCACTCCTAGCATGGCTATCCAGAGAGTAATGCTTGGTGAATGTATGGACTGTTTTCCAGGTGGCTGCTTTGCATATTTCTAGTAAGGGTATATCTCTGGCAGCAACCAGAAAAGCAGCTGTACCTCTAGTCGAATGAGCCCTCAGGCTTGAGGGGGTATTTTGCCTAGCTTTTCATAGCAGAATTGTATACAAGAGACAATCCACCTGGCAATAGTTCTCTTAGTAGCAGGTTTACCCTTTCCCACTTCACCATAAGTGAGAAACAACTGAGGACAGTCAAACCTAAGTGCCTTAGCGCGCTCAGTGTAGTAGCTAAGTGCCCTCTTAACATAGAAACATAGAAGTTGATGGCAGATAAGGACCGCAAGGTCCATCCAGTCTGCCCATTTCTTTTTCTACCTTATGAATATGCCATTGGCCTTTGCTCTGTCAATGGCCTATCTATTCATACTCATCTGTATTGCTCCTTTATGCCTATCCCATGCCTGTCTGAAGCCCTGCACTGTATTCATATTCACCACTTCCTGAGGTAGGCCGTTCCATGCATCCACCACCCTTTTGGTGAAAAAGAACTTCCTCACATTACCCCTTAATCGGCCTCCCTCTAATCTCATGCTGTGTCCTCTTGTCCTGCTATTTCTTCTATATTGAAACATGTTAGACTCTTTTCTCCTTTTCCTCTGTTGTTCAAGGTTCTGGTCAAGATAAGGTCACAGTCATGCAAAGTGATCCTGATTGCACCAGACTGGGCAAGGCAGCCGTGGTATCCTCTACTGAAGTCCCTAGGAGTCCATCTTCCCATATCTCTTCCCAAGAAACACAATCTGTTAACCTCCTCTCAGGGGAGGATATGGTACTCCAATCTTCGGTCTCTCAGCCTCAAGGCGTGAAGAAGACAGGAAGAGACATGGACTGGTTCAGATGAAAATCTGAAACCACCTTGGGTAAGAACCTCCTGTTGGTTCTAAGGACCACCTTATCTCTATGGAATGAGATAAAGTCAGTCTCCACTGACAGAGCTTATAAGTCACTGATATGCCTGGCAGAAGTGATAGCTACCATGAACACAGTTTTCCAAGTCAAGTACTTAAGTTCTACTGAAGCCAAAGGCTCAAAAGGGGGTTGCATAAGCTGAGCAATGCAAACATTAAGATCCCAAGCAGGGGTAGGGTCCTTAAAGGGAGGGTTGGTGTGGAGCAAACCTTTACAGAACTTACAGAAAACAGGGTGAGATGCCAGGAAGGAAGCCTTCCCCACTGACAGGAATGCAGAAACAGCTACTAAGTGTACTTTCAGAGTGGCTGGCCTGAGGCCTAAGCCATATAATCCAGAACTGTAGCCAAATCAGCAGTATCTGGTAAGACATCCCTATTGGAACACCAAATGCTGAATCATTTCCATTTGTAATTACGCATTTTTCTGGTGGCAGGTTTTTGAGAGGCTTTAAGAATATCCAGAACCCCCTGAGACAGATGCAGACTTGCATATTCTAACTCTTCAAGGGCCATGCCCTAAGGTTGAGAGACCGAAAGTTGGGGTACCATATCCTCCCCTGAGAGGAGGTTAACAGATTGTGTTTCATGGGAAGAGATACGGGGAGATAGACTGCTAGGAACTGCAATAGAGGATACTAAAGCTGCCTGGTACAGTTTGGTGCAATCAGGATCACTTTGCATAACTGTGACCTTATCTTGACCAGAACCTTTAACAACAGAGGAAAAGGAAGAAAGGCATACAGGAATTTCCCCTCCTAATCCAGAACCAGAGCATCCAGGGGGACTGAGCTCATGACTGGGGGGTCTGCAACAGAAGAAAGGGAGTTGATTGTCTGGGGATGCACAGAGATCCATCTCTGGAGTGCCCCATCTTGAGAAAATGACATTCAACACCAAGGGATCCAGGGACCATTCATGATGGCCCTGAGATATCCTGCTCAGAGCATCTGCTAGCACACTGTCCTCCCCTGGAAGGTGGACTGCTACCAAAGATGTCTGCAGGGAATAAACCAGAGACCATAATTCCATGGCTTCCATGCACAAGGCCGTACACTGAGTGACCCCCTGCTTGTTGATGTACCACATGGTTGTGGTGTTGTCTGTCTTGACCTGAACCACCTTGTTCTGTACTGAGTCCGAGAAAGTTTGAAGAGCCAGGTATACTGCCCTGAGCTCAAGAAGACTGATATGGAGTAGAGACTCCTGAGGGGACCACATTCCTTGTGCTGTGAGGGATCCCAAGTGAGCTCCCCATCCCAGGAGAGAAGCATCTGTGTTTAACACCACAGAATGTGTCTGGGTGATAAATGGGACTCCTTGTCTGAGACTGTCCTGATCCAACCACCACTGGAGAGCCTGGATCAGAGTCTGAGTCACTGGAATCAGTTTGGTTAGAGGATCTTTTTTATGAGACCAAAAGGACCTCAGATGGAACTGAATTTGATGAAAACCTCATCTGAAATCTGGCTCCCTGCACCACTGCAGTGGAAGCTGCCATGTGACCCAGGAGCTGAAGAAAATGTCTTGCTGGTCGAGACATCAGAAGGCAGAAAGAAGAAGCCAGGTCTGTAAGGGGCCTTAAAACCATTGCCAGAGGAAGAAAAGATTTTGCTTGGACAGTGTCCAACTCTATCCCTATGAAGGTCAGGAGTTGCACTGGCTCAAGAACTGACTTTGGAAGACTGAAGAGGAATCCCAGAGAAGTGAGCAATTGTTGTGTCATTTGCAGGTTTGAATTGACTTGGTCTGGAGACTGTCCCACAATGAGCCAGTCATCCAGGAATGGAAAAATGGAAATGTTTTGTCTCCTTAGGAAGGCCACTACTACTGCGAGGCATTTTGTGAACACCCTTGGAGATGATGTTAGTCCGAAGGGCATTGCTCTGAACTGATAATGGCCTGAAGGCAATTCGAACCTGAGGTACTTTCTGTGGGAGCACCTGATGGGAATGTGAAAGTAGGCATCCTTAAGGTCCAGGGAGACTAACCAATCCCCTGGCCTGAGAGAGGGAAGAATTACTCCCAGAGTCACCATTTTGAATCTTGGCTTGACTAGGTGCTTGTTTAAGTATCTTAGGTCTAGGATTGGCTGCCACTCCCCTGTCTTTTTTTGGGGTAAGGAAGTTTCTGGAGTACAGACCCTTGCCCCTGTGTGGAGTAGGAACTCTCTCGAAGAGACACAGACAGAAGGAAAGTCATTAATCCTTATCTGCTGTACGTGAACTTCAGGCCAGATAACACTGAACTTGTAAAACCCTGCTGTACAGGGGAAAAACACTGCACTTGCCAAACTCTGCTGCACCTTGGTACAGATGCTGTGGGCGGGGGGAGATGTAACTATAAGGGAACCCTGAGGAAACAAAACACAACAGAGGCCCTCTCTTCTCCACCTGCCCTTCTGGGTCACCAGTGTGCACAACCTAACCCCATCCTTTTTACTCCAACAGCACTTGCGTACTACGTTGAGCCTGCTCCTGGTACACTCATGCACTACAAATGGTACAATCGCATTATTACTGTTTCGTACGTTTATATGTTCTTTTGTATGATTTTGGACATGTATTGTAATTTACCCAATGTTCCACTACTGTTTATTGTACAATACCTTGTGTTCCAACTGTTGCACAATGTTACAACGTTGCATTGTTTGTACTACCCACACACTATGTAACTGATCATCCTTCACAACCCTATGTAACCCGCCCCCCCCAGTTGCACCGTGAGACAAGCAACTTGTTGTTCAGTGTGCTCTCCTGGTGAAACATTTCAATAAATAAATAAATAAAAGAGCAGTCCAAGAACCCAAACAATAAAACCTTGTACTTTCTGCTAGGAAAACAAAAACACCATATTTTCTGCATGAAAAGCAACAAAACATCAAACAAAAAAAGAAGTAGAAAACACAGAGGCAGATGCTGGGAGGTGGAGCAGATCAAATAGCAATAAAGAACAGTTACATAAGAACTTCCTGCAACAGCAGATCTTGGAGAAGAGCAGGGGTTGACCTTAAATTTTTTTTGCACTAGCCAGCAGGACAAGTCTGTCCAAAAGTGCACTAGTCCGCGGTGGTTTGCACTAGTCTGCATTCATGACACCACGCACTTTTAACACACAATGAAAATTGACAAAAATCAGTGCAGTTTAAACATTTATTTATATTTCTATAAAGAAAGCCAGAATGTGCTGCAGCAAAATAGATAAACAACAGGGCAGATCACAACAGCACACTTTTGATCCCCCCATGCCCCCAAACAACCTCAGAAGAACAGCAACTACTGGCACCTGACTTCCCTGAGTACACTGGTGTGTTCAAGCAGCAATCCAGTCCAAAAAGGAAAAAAGCTACAGATATGCCTGCCCATCCCAATAACAAGCTACAAGAGGCAACAGAACACGATATGAGCAGATCAATGGCAGACATGACCAGTCAAGTCGAGCTCAGCCCCATAGCCCAGCCCACAACAAATCACCACTGGCAGTCAAACCAAGCAGGATAAGAATCCCTAATTGTCTTTCTCCAGAAGAATTGCCAGAGTGCACCGTAAGCGCTCTACTCTCTCAGCATTAACAATCCCATGACATGACACTGTGACTTACCAAGGCTGCGTGACTGTAAATCTCAGCCTCGGTTCCTGACAGTGAAGGCTCGTCTGACTGCTCACTTCAAAATCAAAATGCAGAGTTTTTCACAAGGGCAGACTGTTTCAATACTGCTCCTAGCAGTGGCCCCATTAAAATCCCTGTAGAACCAGCATTCACACACTCACATACTGCAGTGCACACAACAAAAAGGAAACCAAACTGCATTGTGGAGCAGTGTCAGGCTCAGGCACTAACCTGTAGATTTTTGTCACTATTCAACGAGAGCTGCTAATGGAGCAAACAGCCCTAAATCACTAGCTCACTTACAGAGCTAATTTATGATAGAATACTACAGGTCAGAGCAGCAAAGCAAAGACGTGCCTAAACAGATGAGGCAAAATTAACTCACTCTGCTAGCAAGACACTCAGAAGACCCTCCCCCCCGCCTCAGACAACTGGTGACCATAAACGGCATTTTTGTGAATAATGCCATGAGGCACTGCCTCACCTGAGCTGGCGTTTTTGGTGTCTGGAATTCAGGCGATCCAGCTCTGAGTGCCTTGCTGTAGATGTTGCAGTCTGCTCAACAAACACAAAGACGTCCGACAGTCCTCCAGCTTTGATCCTTGCCAAGACCGCCACAGTGCCGCTAAACTGAAACCATCCAAACTGCTGAAACCGCCAAACTTCACCAGACTCTCAAGCTCCCGGTCTTCACACGCCCAACAGTTCCTCCAGCCTTTCAGTAACACACAGCTTCTACCAAATTTCAAAACGTCCACACTTTTTTGAGTGAAGAACAGCTCCTTAATGAAAGGTCAGGCACCCGAAGCCACACCCCCACAGCACTAACCACCAGTGGCTTCTGCCGGTCTGCCTCCTTCTTACATGCCCAGGCTATTCTTTACGCAATCAGTGCTATGGTGATGTCAGTGCTGTTCCCACCTCTTGCTGCCCCCCCCCCCGACGACTTGCTTATTGGGCTGGCCAATAGGAAAAACAAGCAGTGCATGACAGCCCGCATACCTGCCCTCTAGTAGGAATTCCCAACAACAAGGAAGCCGGACGCGCTAGTTCGGTTCTTGAAGAGTACCCACTGGCTGCCTCTCCAGAGTTCCAGGGGCTTGGTAGGATTTTGCTCGGATGACCGCTACCACCACCGGAAGTGCTGCCGACTCTGGCGACCGCACTAGCCCATGTGGACAGGTAGGGATGTATCTGCACTATGCCCCGGGCTAATAAATGTATGTTAAGGTCGAACACGGGAGAAGAGCTTGAGGCAGGCTATCACGGGGTTCTAGCACTCAGTGGCTTAGTCCTAATGGTGTAGCCTGCTGCAAGAGCTCCCACTCGCAGTAAGATCCCCACTAACTGTCTGACTGGACCCCACGAAGATAAAATATTACTTACCCGAGGCACCAGGCTAGATATTTTGATCCACTGGTGTTTACCTTAAGTTGGTTAGCCTCACCACTGCCTTCTCGATACCTCTCTCCCTTTCACCATTACCACACAAGAGACTGGTCCATGGTGCTGTCCTCATTTTAAAGTAATGATTTGGGACCCTTCCTCTGTACCTCTCTTCCCGCCTACCTCCTGTACAACTCTCAGTTTACTCCTTATGTCACACGGACCAGCGTACCTTCTCTCTTCCACACCTCCACTCAGCGGCAAGTCAGGCTGCCTTCTCCTATTGCCTCTCTCTACTCTGGAATCAGCTCTCCACTGCCCTGAGTCGTCAGATTTCTCCTCCCTACCCAGTGTTCGCACCTCTCCTCTGCCCCAGTGACAGTCTCACCCTCTACACCCCTGCCAAAAAAGGTACCCTCACACACATGAAATTTATTTTTTGTTGCTGCAGTGAATCCATTCACCACTTCTGACATCTCCTTGCTCAAGTGTTTTAGTTATTAACCGAAATCTATTCATTTTATTTGTTCATTATTTTGTCTATCTCAGTATTTCTCTGTTAGATGTCCAGTATTTTCAACTGTTTTTTTTATACTTTATATTTTTATTTTGAGTTAATTAAACAATGAAGTTTGTTTAGCAAGCACAGATATTACAATTATTCATATTTTCCATTACAATGACGCCACTCCTCTTATTACATACAAGAATATCATCTAGTGCTTAATGATACATCATTAAGGGGTAATCTTGAAATGCAACAGCATACCCCCAAGAAAAAACTATCATTAGCTGTATAGAGCCCATAAGCTGCATGGATATAAACAGAATGTCCAAAGAAAGAAATGTCCAGAGTCCTTCACCATATTAAAATGGTATTGGGTTCCATGCTTTAACTAATAAAGGCACCTAATAACTGCAATTTGTAATAAAGCTTGATCATGTTTACATGTGTAAGCTACACTGTAGTTGGCACTGTTACTATCAAATTCAAAATAAAACTAAGTAGAGCCACAAAGAGGTTGAATAACTTTACAACTTATAAAGTTACATCCTTTGTAATTAAATGAAATGAACCGTGAACCGAAAGTTCGAGATATAAATATCAAGATCTGGATTACCTCTCCAAGTTTAAACAGCTCGGTTTAGAAAATTTTTAAATTTTAAATTCTAAAGTCCCCACATGTCTTTGGAAGCAATTCCACCCTCTTTACTAGAAGGATTTAACAATATTTTAAGAGTCCTCTTCATCCGATGAACGATGGTCCGATGCTGAGGAATGGTTCAGGGGAATCGCGCATCTCTGACTCCATTTTAGAGCATCTGCTGGGTCTGAAAATAGGTAAACTTTTCCTCTATGAGCCACTCTTAACCTTGCAGGGAAAATCAGACCATGAGGTATTGAGGACTCTCTCGGCATCGCTCTCACACCGAATTGTTTACACTTCTGCCTTGTTGCGAAACTGATATCTGGGTATAAGCTGATTCTTTGCCCTTCATATAATAAAGCATCCTTACGTCTAGCAAGAGCCAGAATAGAATCTCTTGACCCAGCTCCGTCGGTGACAATTAGAATAGCCCTTAGAACCTCCGATTCCTCAGACTGTCCTCTCGGAGTGATGCGGTAAGCTCGTTGAAATCGCTGTGTCTTCTGTTGCACTTCCTTGCCCAGCTGCTGCCCGAACCATTCTTTCAAAAATAACAGGAGGTGGTCCCCTTCACTGCCTTCGGGCATTCCCAGTACTCAAATATTCGCAGCCCTGATTTGGTTCTCCAGACTCTCCAATCTAGCCTTCCAGTGCCCGCTTTCTTTAATTATTGTAAACACTGCTCCCATGGCGGCATCAGCACGTTTAGAGGCATCTACAGCCGTAGTATGAACCCCCTCCATAGATGTTTCCAAGGTAACGACTCGGTGGCTTAGATCATCTAGTTTGTCTGAAATTGCTGTCACCGATTTAATTAAAGCAGAAAGTTTGGTGCCAATGGTTTGTACGATCTCTTCAGCTGCCTCCTTGAGAGTTTCATCCGGCCTGCCATGTGGTGTACTGGTTGTTGGAGCGTTTTAGGGTTTTGCTCCCGATCCATGGTGGTGTTCTTTTCGGGGATTCCTCATTTTATAGCAGGGATATTCCGATACAATTTAAACCCAAATCTGCCTCTTTTGACCCAAACAAGAGCGGTCTTTGAGTCTAAATTTGCAGTTCACAGCATGCTATTCGATCAAGCAGCTACCATCTTGCTTGGGCTCCACAGCGCCCCTCCCCCATTTTCAACTGTTTTATCTACTTGCTTTATGTACAACTGCAATACATGTATAACTGTACTGTCTTGTATCCCTTGCTCCTGGGTCGCACCTGGAAAAAAGCTTATACTCACTGTGCCTTTGCTGGTTACCACATTTTAAATAAATTAAAAAATAAATAATTACATTTATAATATGGGTTAGGAAAAAAAAGAACTGCAGTTGGTGAATGACCATCAGGTGATCATGGATTAAATGCCTGTATAAGCACAGTTGCTCTGATGCTCCCTGAATGACTATCCCAGGGCACTGCTGCACTCATTATGTACTGGGAAAATGAGTAATGAAAGGCAGACATTTAAAACAGTACTTAAGCGAGAGAGTGCTCCACCACGGCCATCGGCGATAATCAGGAGTGCAAAATGACTGTTGGCATGTAATCCATGATCAACTGATGATGGTTCAGCAATTGCATTTATTTTTTTCCTAACCTATGGTATTGCCGAAACCGAGTGCCAGTACAGAGCGGGCTGTAGATCAAGAGGCTCACAGCGTTACATTTCCGGTGCTCCAGTTGTCTTCCCAAGCCTGCAGTTGCTGTAAGTGAAAATGAGCTGAATATGTCCCCTCCTTCGTCCTGACACTGGCACAAAGTGACAGACAGAACTATCCCCCAATGTCCAGACACTCACAGTGTGCCCCGGATGGACAGAGTGAGAGAGACAGCGCAATTCACCCACCATGGCCACTGACAACCACTTGAAATGGGTGAAGCAGGACAGAGCGAGGTAAACTATGACCCCCACCCGTTCCACTAAGTAGGGCTGGCCATAGTTAAGGTAGCTGGGGATAGGGAATGATTAAAACAACACTGCTGCCGATACAGAAAGCGAGGGCAGGTGAGTTTGTGGGAGAAGACACTGCTTGCCTGCTACTGTGTGTAATAATCAGTCCCCTGGCTTGTACTACTGTGGCACAGAGCTTCCACCCCATTCCCTACAATGAGACATTCCCCCCCCGTTATATCAGTCAGGGAGAGGGAGAGACAGCATGATCACGGAGCACAGCCAAAGACAATACACAGTTCATTGTTTTTGCAGCCCATCCTGTAGCTATCCATAGGAGCTCTGAAAGCGAACTGTGCACCTCGATTGAGAGGGACACACTGCAAGACCAGGACATGCAAATATGTCTCTCTCTCTTTGTCTGTCTGTGTCACAGGACAGGAACAGAGACAGAGATGACCCTCGCTGCCCTCCCCACCTCCCAACCACAGTCAGTATTACATACATCATTGCTGGACATGACTGCTGGAGGGAAAAACGACACACAAAGACAGTCTTTCACGTGTGACTTTCCAGTGGGCAGTATTTTGGTTTGATGTATTTGCTTTGTGGCTGTGTGTCACAGAGGTCCAGCATAGAACAATGTATTTTTCATTCTGCCACCTTAGTTCCTTGCCGCTCTGTTCCAGAGGATGAGGTCCCCCTAGAGAGAGAGAGAGAGTGTAACAGCACCCGAGAAATCCACATCAGAATTACTTTTTTCTCTCTCCGTGTTCGGGAGCTATATTTTGAGTGTATGTGATCGGGGGCTGTATTTTGAGTGTATGCGATCGGGGGCTGTATTTTGAGTGTATGTGACTGGAGGCTGTACTTTGAGTGTATGTGATCAGGGGCTGTACTTTGAGTGTATGTGACTGGGAGCTGTATTTTGAGTGTATGTGATCGGGGGCTGTATTTTGAGTGTATGCGATCGGGGGCTGTATTTTGAGTGTATGCGATCGGGGGCTGTATTTTGAGTGTATGTGACTGGAGGCTGTACTTTGAGTGTATGTGATCAGGAGCTGTACTTTGAGTGTATGTGACTGGGAGCTGTACTTTGATTGTATGTGATCGGGAGCTGTACTTTGAGTGTATGTGATCGGGAGCTGTGTTTTGAGTGTATGTGATCGGGAGCTGTGTTTTGAGTGTATATGATCGGGGGCTGTGTTTTGAGTGTATGTGATCGGGAGCTGTGTTTTGAGTGTATGTGATCGGGGGCTGTGTTTTGAGTGTATGTGATCGGGGGCTGTGTTTTGAGTGTATGTGATCAGGGGCTGTACCTTGAGTGTATGTGATCAGGGGCTGTACCTTGAGTGTATGTGATCGGGGGCTGTATTTTGGGTGTATGTGATCGGGGGCTGTATTTTGAGTGCATGTGATTGGGGGCTGTATTTTGAGTGTATGTGATCTGGAGCTGTATTTTGAGTGTATGTGATCGGGAGCTGTACTTTGTATGTGATCGGGAGCTGTACTTTGAATGTATGTGATCGGAAGCTGTACTTTGAATGTATGTGATCGGGAGCTGTACTTTGAGTGTATGTGATCTGGAGCTGTATTTTGAGTGTATGTGATCAGGAGCTGTACTTTGAGTGAATGTGACTGGGAGCTGTACTTTGAGTGAATGTAACTGGGAGCTGTACTTTGAGTGAATGTGATTGGGAGCTGTATTTTGAGTGTATGTGATTGGGAGCTGTATTTTGAGTGCATGTGATCGGGCGCTCAGATATCTCTCTGTCTGTCTGTGTCATGGGGACATCAGATCAAGACAGTCCCTTTTGGGCTGCAAAGTGGATGCGTCCCTCGGGTGTGAGAGGGAACAGTACAGTAAACTCCATAGGAAGTATAATAAACTATATTATGCACAAGAAATGTCAGAAATCCTCTCAGTACTATATTTCTGACATTTGTATGTGCATAAAACCAATGCCAGATGCATTATTTGTAGAGGACTACTAATTTTTTTTTATATTTAGTATGCTTTTGTGCTCACTGCTGACCACCTGATACTCCGCCCTACCCTCCACAGACCCCCCCTCCTCACCCCATGGACTTACCTCCTGAACAATATGCCCTGGCTTACCCCCAAGGGCGGGGCCACCCACAATGAACTGAATGATCGCAGTGACGGGAGAAGGTTGCTGGTAGGGGCACTGACCAACATTGCTTTCCTGGCTCCCCCTTCCCCAGGGAGGGCGTGAGGTCAGGTCAGTGCCAATAGAAGATGGAATAGGCTTGCTGGGGGAGTGCCGTGGCTGGCGTTCGGGACGGGGAGTGGGCATCACTGAGGTGGCGACAATGTGTGTCCCCCCCGGTTGCTATGAAGGTGTGACGTGCAATTATGTTAGCGTCTGCACACCTCCCGAGAAGTCCAGGCACCGGCTGCGGTGAAGCCCTCAGCCTCCGTTAGGGGCCCAATATTTGCGCTGGACACACAACTCTCCCATACCCCTGGAGAAGGAGAGCCATCCATAGGATGCTCAATCCTTCTCCCCCTGGCCAGCCCTCCGACATCCCAGGTCCTTTCCCGAACTCGGCACATTGACGTCGCAGACAGACTTCATGCCGCTGCACCAGCATGTTGGGGACTATTTTACAAGATGGCAGGATACAGTTTCTTTCTTGCTATTTAAAGGGGGGGGAACCTTTCTGTGGATTTTTCATTCTCTTCAGCATAACCCATGTTATAAGCGCAATAACCCACTGCAGGGTATGGGGTTACATGCATTTAATCCACGCCTCGGGTGTTGTGAGGACACACAGACTGCAGCCTTGTGCCTCACAATGCACCTGAGGCTTGGATTAAATGCCTATAATCCCATACCCTGTTGTGGGTTATTGCTGATTTATGGCTGACTTACCAGAGGAACAAACATCCTACAAAGGAGGTGGTCTCCATCCAGGCACTGTAGGCACTGGAAATGAAGTTTAGGTAGCAGGTTATTCAATATGAAAGCCTCAGCTTAACAGGGATGATTTCTAAATTTAGGGGTACTCCCTTGTCACAAGGAAGCACCAAGCTGCCCAAGAGTTATACAATCCTACAAATAACAAATAATACTCAAACTGAAGATCTTGTAGAGGGTTTTCTCCATGCTTCTACCCCCTGTGTACAGCTGAAACTGAGGTGGAATACAGTTGGAATGTACTGTGTCCCTGGGGGTCTGTGCTGAGGTCATAGCTTTGGAACTATACCACAACACCAGTGGGGGAGCACAATACCGATACTGTATTAACTAATTTACCCACTGACAACGTGAAGCAATACAGAATAAAATCTATTTAGAAATTACTCAATGTTAAGTATCAAACAAGTTTAAGGCTGTAACTGGACTTTTAATAGACACTTGGCTAGTGGTAGCCAGTTTTGGCAAATGCGCACAAATCAACTGTAAAACACCATAGTAGTGCTTTTTGCCAGGTTTTAATGTCAAAATGTTATCTTTGAATTGTTTTGTTACACTATATGCACTTGTGGTGCAAACATTTTGGCGTGTTTCTAATGTTGTTTCTGTCCCTTTAAATATCACAGCAATCTGATAGCTTCCTGACAAAGCGCATGTGCGCGAAACCTTGAAGCATCAGTGTATCCTGTTTCTATGCCTGGTTGCAGGTTGCCGTGTTGCCCACTACAATAAAGTGGATGCGCTTGGTGCTCTGTGAGCATCTGATGAGTACTGCCACGTAACCTTTCTTCTGAGCTGTACAGAAACATGGTGTAAACTGGGCTGGATCACAGTGTAATTTTTTGCTCTGAGCAAACACATGATTCACCATATATGAGTTCTGCAGAAATGCTTCATATCAAACTGAAAAGGAAAAACATTTCCTTCATAGGGAAATTTTACCCATTACTAATACTTAACAGACAAGGAAGGTTGTGTGGCTCAAAGTCCAGAGGTCAGAGCACTGGTGCTAGCAGACTAAAAAAGGACCCCAATGAACAAGGAGATAATGTATATAATGGGGACAAAAGGGGCACATCCAACGGGATTAAAATATGCAATGAAATATGGCCCAGTGGCGCAGAGGGATGAGGTGCTGGATGCCTTATCTCCTGTCATGCTGGCAACCCGTGTTCAGGAACGAGCATGGGACACTGGGGGGTGGGCGAGGATTGAGCAGCCAGTAGCAGCTCTCCTCTCCTGGACAGGGGAGGTTGTCTCTCCTGGCCTTTGACCGCCACTACATAGAGGTGCCAGGGTGGTGCAGTTAGGGCTCAGAGACGGTCACTAGGCCTGGGGTGGGCGGAGCAGAGTCAGCCCAGGCCAAGGCACAGGTGCCTCCACACGCACGCCGACCTTGACAGGGGGCTCCGGGGAAAATGTGGATAATCAGGGGCTGCAGCTTGACGAGGCCCCCCGCATTGGCTCTGGTGGTTCTGCTGGGCAGCGGAGGAGGTACCCAAATGACTGCAGAAGTCCGATGTCAGATGGCCGACACAAGCTGCTGTGCACCGCAGATGAGAAATACCTGACGGAAACAAAATATGCAATGAACAGCATCTGAATGAAGGATATTCTGGAAGCACAGGCAGACATCTTAAAAAGACTAATCTTGTCAGAAATTACTCACCTCCCTCAGTGTTGTAGCAGTATGCTGTGTAGTGTCCTGAGCCAAACCCTTTCCCATGATGCATTACCACAGCGGAGAGGTCATAGATGAAGCTCTCTTTATCAAGAGAGGAGAGAGTGTCCCTGCAGCAGTAAGGTTCCATGTTTAATACCTGGTCGAAAATAACATGAACCCCAATCTTCTCACGGTGATTACGTCCAGACCACCTAAGTACAAAACAGGAAATATTTTTGTGCCTTTTTTATCTTTATTTTTGTAAACTTTATTTATTCATCCTACACTCCAGGCATCCTTCAGGAGTGCCCTCATGAATCTCCACCCTACTCGCAACCTGATCCCCCAGCATTTTCCCCTGACTGACCACAGGCAGATCTGATCCCGGTACCATCTCCGGGGCTGATTCCGCCTCTTCCCTCTGCAGCTACTCCTAAGTGTGAGGGGCCTACCTGTAAGTCATCGGGTCCTCTAGAAGGAGAATTTGGGCACGTCTGGGCCGGTATTTGGGATGTGGGAGGGTCCACCGGGGCCACCATCATCTCACCGGCGTATAGGAGGCATTTCTCTTGTTTTTTCCCCACCCCCGCGGAGCTCAGCTGGCACGGCCACATAGAGCTGTAGCTCTGCCCTCCCCCTGGCATGCGCCATGCTGCTCAGTCGGCGATTCCCCCAGCCACTGCCAGAGACCGCTCCATGAGCGAGCATTTCTCAACCCCTTCCCTGGGAAGAGACAGCAGTCCTCCGGACGCTCAATCTCTTCCCCCACCGACCCCCCGGCTCATTCCTGAACCCAGGTCGCCGGTGTTGCGCAAGGTATGGTGTCCAACGCCTCAATCCTCAGCGCCACCGGGCTGGTTCTTATTTTTGTGCTTGATGGGACTCTTTTTGATTACTGTCACCTTTTAAGGTTCATACAAAGTTGAATTCCTGGCATTTCGCTAGGTGATCCAATCCATGTACAATCACATGAATGCACCTTCCTGAAACTTTGATAAGACGTTAGTTAAAACTGCCGTTTCCAGAAGTTGCAGCTTTATAAGAAGCTAATGCACAGCAGCCACAAACCGGGGAAGATCAAAACTGTATTTATATGGCAAGAGCATGCCTCAAACATCAACTACGGGCATGGAGAAAGGGGTCAAATAAAGTTACTGAACAAGGCCAGAATGAAAAAGTCTTCAAAAAGCAGTTAAGGGGTTCCTGCTGAGCTACTCGTAGCTGGCATTAGTATCAATTACACGCCACTCCCCAGAAAAGGAATTTCAGGTCATTCGATTCTTTGTTACGAAGGATATTTGCAAAAAAACAGGATTTTTATCTCTTAAGAGTTCATCTGTTCCTTATGTTCATTCTGTAGCAAGGGTTAAATCCCCTGCTTGTGATTTCTGCAGAGTATGACATCACAAGCAAGAGACTAAGATCTCAGCTAGGAATAAGTGTCAAGAGAAGATGAACTTTTTGTAACTTTCTTACTTTGTGAATATTTTTATTAATTATACAAAACAGTACGTGAGGTAATGACCCGAAGGAAAGGTACCTAGAAGCTGTTGTCATTATGGATGATCTGAAAGCAGCTGCCCCGTTGTCAAGGGCGGTGGAGAGGGCAAATACAATGATGAGCTGCATAGGAAGATGGATAGCAAGCAGGAGGATATAGGTTATACTCCCCCTGTACAAGTCACTGGCTCACTCCCACCTACAGTACCATATGCAGTTCTGGAGCCCTCACCTTAGAAATGACATTGACAGGTTGGTGGCTAAGCAGAGAACGGCAACCAAGGTCACAGAGGGGAAACCCTGTGAGGAAAGGCTGAAGGGGTTCAAAATGCACTCTTTAGAAAGCAGGAGAGGCAGAGAAGACATGACTCAGACCTTCAAATATCTCCGGGGGACAGACAGACAGGGGCCCAGATAGTTTGTAAGACAGTGAAGAATTTACTGTTAACTTTTTCAACACTGGTGAAATAATGCCACAGACCAGTTTGCACCCCCCAAGTCTCAAACACACCTGCGCCTGCAGCCAGCTATACTGGCTCACTTTTTGCTGGATACTTCTGCGGAGTCTGCAATACGAAACCACTGCTTCCTAGTATCTGACAGGTTACTGCTGCATCACAACCACCCTTCTGGCTAGCCAGTGAGCAACTACTGACACTGCCTTCTGTACTAGATACATATAATATAAGGAATAACTGATAGGTGACCATACCCAATGAGCCTGTGTTTCCATCGATGGACTGAGGTAACAAGGTATGGATCTCAAAAGCGAAGCTCAGGAGGTCCACGCTGGTATCTCGACCCCAAGGTGGAAGTACAAGGCAAGTTGTGTATCGATGCCCATATTATACTCTGTATAGTATATGGTTTTAGCAAAAATATTACTGTACCAGTTTTTTGCCTCTATGTGGCACAGTGGTAAAGCAGGTCATATTCTTTTTTTTAATAATAATAATCAGTTGGGCATAAATATTACCTTATTTTATTTCTGCCTGTGTTTTGCTGTATTGTTAGTGTTGTTAGTTACAGTGCAGAGAAGAGTGAGAGAGAGAGCGAGCAAGTGCTTGCAAGTAGAAGGGCTGTGTGTCATTATGGTTACGTTAAATGATGCCAGAGGCTAGTTCAGGTGCTTCTTCCGGGTTCATGAAAGAATAAATTAAAAAACTTTGGGACCTTATTTTAATGTAAAAAGGTTGCTACTCACCTAGTAGGACCAGGAACGTGCGAGTGAGTGAGGTAAGAGAGAAAATTTTACAAATCGTTGTGACCACTGTAAACTGAGTGTCAAAAAGAAAATGAAAGCAGGCATGCGGCAGTCAGCAGGAGCAGGGCGCAGGTGGTATGATCACAGAATGTGCATAACTTTAGAACATGCACAACAAGGTTTCTGAGCTGCTTGAATTCCACACACATTAAGCCCTAACCATATACTTTATTGATACTTAAGCTCTTTTCTGTCCCCGCACCACTGTTTCCACTCTGTGTGGTACTGTGCCTGCTTATATCATACGGTGCTTCCAGTTCTCAGCACATGTACCAAATATGCTCAAGGCGGGAGACAAATTCTTAAAATAAGAAAGTGGGGGTAAATCATGGAAACATGGGAAGTAAAATACTCTTGTCACTCATATCTGTTCTCCTATAAACAGGATGGAGTGTGGGGAGCTTTTTAGGTTGAGCACAAATGTGGTTACAAAAGGAAACACAATGAAGTTAGTAGGAAGGATAGCAGCAAGGAAGAATTTCTCCACAGAAAGGGTGGTGGACAGGTTGCCTAGGGAGGTGGTGGAGGCAGACAGTAATGGAATTTATTTATGCATGGGCCAGGCACATGGTTATCAGGAAAAGGAAGATTAGGGTTGCACTATGCCTCTTGCCTCCACATAGGGTAGGGTAGGTCAAGGGCAAACTGTGCAGGTCTTGTGACCCTTTCCTGCCAAGAAAAATCTGTGTATCAGCTGGGGATTACTATTTCAGATGATCTGAAAATGTCAAAGCAGAGCACAAAGGCAGCAGGGAGGGCCAGTGGCATGCTGGGGTGCATAGCAAGGAGTATCACCAGCAGAAGGCATGAGGTAGTGATGCCGTTATACAAAACCCTGGTCAGACCTCACATGGAGTACTGTGTGCAGTTCTGGAGGCCGCACCTCCAAAAGGACATTAACAGGCTGGAGGCAGTCCAGAGAAGGGTGACTAAGATGGCACAGGGCTTGCACCACAAGACTTACGAGGTGAGATTAAGGGACCTCAATATGTACTTGCTGGAGGAGAGGAGGGAAAGAGGGGACATGACAGAAACATTCAAGTACCTCAGGGGCATAAACAGGGTGTGGGGGGAATTTTCCAATACAGGAGGACTACAAGAACTTGAGGGCATGAAATGAAATTGGAAAGTGGTAGGTTAAGAGGGAATGTGAGGAAGTTGTTCTTCATGTAGAGGGTGGTGGATGCATGGAATGGTCTGCCACAGGAGGTGGCGGGAACGAGCACTGTGGTTGGATTTAAACATGCATGGGACAGGCATAGGGGAACCATAGAGGTTAAGCAGGAGGAGGGTCAAAAGCTGTAGTGAAGTACAGGACTTACGGGCATACTGGATGGGCCTAGCGGTCCTTATCTGCCGACAATTTCAATGTTTCTATAGGTATCCCCCATAAGGAACAGAAAAAGCCTACTTGCTTCATACCACACCAACCTGGTTGATGTGTGCCACCAAGGTCACTTGAGTCACTAAGGTTAAAATCCATGTCCTCTGGGAGGAAGGTTTGTGCAAGGGCGGAGTCCAGGACTGCCCTTGTGTACTGGAGCCTCCGAGAAGCATAGGGCCACAGCTACCACAGCAAAACAGCTGGTAAAAGATATGCAACACCAATGACAACCCAGAGGCCAAGACCCAGAATTAGTAGTGCTGCCCCACCAGGCAAAATCTGAGGAACTGCCTTTGGCAATAGGTGATTTTTATGCACTGGTATAAATCACATATGTAGAGTGCCCAACCAGTCTTCCTTTGACAGCAGAGGAAGGAGAGACACCAGAGACAGCATGTGGACTTTTTTGTATGGTATATGCCTGCTGAGCCCCAGTTCCAAGGCAGTCTGTAAACTGCTGGTTTTCTTGGGGACTATGAAATACCTGGAGTAGAACCCAAAGTTGAGTTCTGCCAGGAGAACTGGATGAATTGCTTACTTAGGCAGCAATTTATGTACTTCTTCCCTTAGGACGGTAAGGTGCCTTTGGTAAAATAATGGCAGGGCCATGGAGGTGTCACTGGATGCAATGATACTAATTCTAAATCACTCTGATGCTGGACAATGTCCAGGACCCACTTGTCAGGAATCACAACCTGCCGGTTTGGCAGAAACAGGGAGATCCTGACCCCTACCTGCAGTCCCTAGGAGGGATCTGGTGGAGAGGGTAGGGAGCCAGAAGGAGGGGTGGCTAAGGACCACCTTTCCCACATTCCTTTGGGGGTTTGCAGTGGGCCCCCCCATGAGCTGGAGCTGCCACTGCTGGGTAGCAAAACACTGTCCCTAACCACAGGAAGGGTTAATGTGAGGGATCATATAAAAGGTGTCTTTTCTTCAGCCACTGTGGGAAGCATTTGATGTCAAGAACAGAACAGTTCTAAAAGACTTCTTAGAGATCTCTAGGTCATTGAGAATCACTTCAACATCTGGTCCGAAGAGCCTGGTACCCTTAAAGGCAGCATTCAGGAATGAATGCTGCACATCCTGGGAAAAAATCTGAACACAGAGCCAGGAAAAAAATCTTAAGCAAATGCCAGAGGTGGCAGCCCTGGCAGTAACATCAAAAACTGATCTCAGAAGGTGACTGCCAGCATCAGAGCTCTAGGACACACAGGTGAGGGCTTCTGATTTTAAGGGCCTGTCAGGCATGCTGCTGACATGGACCTGGGTCGTTGGACAGCCGGCCGGGGGAGAAGGATTGAGCGTCCCATGGACTGCTCTCCTCTGGGGGAGGGTGCGGGGTATGTCTGGCGCTGGAGGGACCCCTGACGGAGGCTAGGGGTGCCACAGCAGCTGGCGTCTGTAAGTTCCTGAGGGGCAGGATGGACACAGGCATCACTGCATGTTCCTGACCCACCTTATAGGAGGAAAAAAACTTGCCGATCTAGTGCCTTGATGGTGCCTGCCTCGCCGTGCCCACAACTGCTGCCAGGTCGACTTCCCCTGACCTATCCTGCAGTCTGCGTGCTTCAGGGCCGCACCCAGCTCCGCCCTGGGAGGAAAGCCAGGGGGTATCGAGGGGAGCAGCGGCTCATGTGGGTAGCGAGGGTCGGCGAGGGCCGTGACCCAGGCAGAGGTACCGGCACTGGATGGGGCCCAAAAAGTCATAAATAAGATAAAAAAGGCATGCTGCTGACAATACTGCTGAGAGCCCCTCACATACATTTCTGGTACCTGGCCAGATTCTCTTGTTAACTGGTGATGCACAGTCCATGGGAGGCCAAGCCGAATGTACGCTTGCCCATAAAATCTAATTTTCTGGAATCTTTATCAGGCAGTCTGGTGCTCATCCTTGGGGAGGGGGGGTAAAGATCTCTCATGTGTAGCCATGAATACTACTGTGTCAGTATCGGGCTATGTAAAGTACTATTACTTATCCCTAGAAGTCAGACACTGCCTGTCTGCCTTACTAGGGATAGCTGTTAGGGAACTGAGCCTGAGCCAGGTAGTCAGGGTCATTTCCCAAAGCTGTGGGATGGGAGGCATGACCATCCAGAAGGCAGTTTCGACCTCCAGAAAAATCACACAGCTTCTGTTTGCAACAATCTTCCTCCTCCACAGAAAAAATCAAAGTCTTATGGATTTGCTTCACCAAAGTCTGGAAGGTAGGGTGGGGGTGGGGGGATCTGAACATGGCCTGTTTAGGATCGTTTCCTCACTGCTTGAGGTTACAGCAGAGACAGCCGAGTTCTCCAGCTGTAGAGGATGAGGATCATCATCTTCCATCCTCTCCAAGCCTAATTACCATCCAAGTCAGATATAATCTGATGGACTTTTTTTGACAGGGTGACGGAGGAGGATTGGAAGGAGCGGTGGATATTGCCTACCTCGATTTCAGCAAGGCCTTCAACACCATTCCACACAGAAGACTGGTTAACAAGTTGGGTAGCCTGGGGTGGGCCACAAAGTGGAGAACTGGGTTAGAAATTGGTTGGAGAACAGAAAGCAGACAGTGGTGGTTAATGGGATCCAACATGAGGAAGGGGAGGTGGACCAGTGGGGTGCTTCAAGGATCAGTCCTGCAACTAGTCATTGTTAATGTCTACATTAGTAACATTGCTGAAGGGCTGGAGAGGAAGGTTTGCCTATTTGCAGATGACACCAAGATCTGCAACACAGCAGGCACTCCCGGGGCAGAAAACGAGGAGGGACCTAGGAAAGCTTAAATTGGTCAAATGTACGCCAATGAAAATTTAAAGCCAAGAAGTGCAAAATCATCTACCTGGGGTGCAGAAACCCTGCGGAGAGTTACAGGATGAGGGGGCAGTTGCTGACGGTTAGCATGGAAGAAAGGGATTTAAGGGATAATGATCTTAGATGACCTAAAGGTGTCCAAACAGTGTACCAAGGCTGTGGGGAGGGTCAGTAGCATGCTGGGGTGCATAGGATTACCCCAGCTATCTCAAACAGTAGGGAGTAGGTCCTCCTGGAAGCCTTCCAAGTCAGCTTCCTAGTGCAATTGGTAACGGAACCAACCAGGGAAGGCAATATACTGGACCTGGTCCTGATGAATGAGGGGCACATACAGGGGTTGGAGGTGGGGGACCCCCTAGCAGGGAGCGACCACAGCACTGTGTGGTTTACACTTAATATGAAGATGGAGGCAGTCAGCACGAGGACAAATGTAATCTATTTCAGATGGGCTGACTCTGGGATAATGAGGGGCATATAAGCATAATCCAACCACACATGGATGCAAATCAGAAAAGGGGAATTATCAAATCTGGGTTATGTAGGCCACAAGATCATGTTTCAAAATCCAAAGCAAGAAGGCCAGGACAAAAAGGACAAGCTGGTTATGCAGGGAGGTTCTAGCAAGTGTTAAAGGAAAGAGGGCAATCTTCAGGAAATACATAGAATCCAAAAAAACAGGATAGGGAGGAGTATAGGAAGAAATCAAGAAAGGTGAGCAAGTTAGCCAGGGCAGCAAGAGAGCTTAGGCTGGCACAAGGGATAAGTGAGGAGGAGAAATATTCCTTCAGATATATGGCAATGGCATTGGCAATGTCAGTGGCTCAGTAGGTAGCACACTCACCTCTGAGGCCGGGAGATCAGAGGGCTGTGGGTTCAGTTCCCATATCTGGCATTTGGGTTAATATCCCAGTACTGACACTGTAATGCAGCATGAGAGGGGTGCTGCATTTCTGAGGTGCCGTCTTTCCGATGAGACGTTAAACCGAGGTCCCATCTGCCTGGATTGGTGGTAGTTCAGGTGGATGTTAAAGATCCCATGGCACTTATCGAAAAGAGTAGGGGAATTTCCCCAGTGTCCTGGCCAAATTTCCCTCATTCACTAAAAATACCACCAACAGCTTAATCTGGTTCAAGGTCAGTTGCCATTCATCTGTATCCCCCTCCCCCCGGGTTGTGCCTGAAAATAGGCAGGATTTGTTTAGTGCACTTACCCGGTCAACAAAAGCTAAATAAATAAATAATACAAGTGAGAAACGAAGCTGTAAGGAGCACATATGAGCAAGGTGGACAGTGGGTCGGTAGAAAAAGGGGTGGAGCAGGCAGAGGCATTCAACAACTATTTCTGCTCAGTTTTTACCAGACAAAAGCATGGGCCAATGCCACAGGGAAGGGGAGCAGTGAGAATGGAGGGGACTGATCACACAGAGAGGGAGATCACAGAAAGCAGGGTGCTAGAGGGTCTTAGAGCACTGATGGTGGACAGGGCTCCGAGCCTGGATGGCATACAATCCAAGGTGCTGAGAGAAATGGCAGTGGTCCTGGCAGGACAACTGGTGGACTTATTCACAACCTAACTGATGTCTTGTTGTGCACCTCAAGACTGGAGGATGGCACATGTGCCCATCCATAAGAGTGGGCCCAAGGATGAACCAGGGAACTACAGACCGGTCAGCCTCACCTCAATCATGGGGAAGCTCATGGAGACTATCCTCAAAGAGAGGTTGGTAACCTTTCTGGAGGAGAATGGTCTTCAGGACAGCAGGCAGCACGGGTTTGTCGCTGGTAGATCCTGCCAGACAAACTTCGTAGAATTCTATGATTGGGTGACAAGAGCTATGAACAAGGGCCATGCAGTGGATGTCCTGTATCTGGACTTCAGCAAAGCCTTTGATTCAGTGCCACATGGGAGGCTGGTCAGCAAACTGGGTCATATAGGGGTAGGGGGGGGAATTGGTGGAATGGGTCAAAAACTGGCTGAGGGATAGGCAGCAGAGGGTTGTTGTTGGGGGGCGGGGGGGAGCTCTCATCCCCAAGAGCTGTAACAACTGAGGTTCCACAGAACTCTGTGCTGGGACCTGTGCTGTTAGGCATCTTCACTGCTGACACTGCAGATGGAGTGAGCAATAAGATCAACCTGTTCACAGATGACACAAAGATCGGAGCAGTGGTAAACAGCACAAAGGAGTGGCTAGGACTACAGAAGCTACCTGGATAAGCTGGAATGCTGGTCAGTCAGACACATGGCAGCTGGGCTTTAATGTAAAGAAGTGCAAGGTTTTGCACAAGGGAGCTAGAAACCAAGCATTCTGCTACAGGCTGGGAGGGATGCAACTTTCCACTACAGAGGGGGAGAAGGACCTAGGGGTGATAATCACAGGGAAAATGAACCACTCAGCTCAGTGCAGGAAGGCAGCTGCTACGGCCAACAGGATGCTGGGATGTAATGTCATAGGTATCACCTCAAGGAGGAGGAGGGAGGTCATCCTGCCGCTGTACACGTCAGACTGAACCTGAAGTACTGCATGCAGTTCTGGCACCCTACTTAAAGAAAGACATCAGGTTGTTGGAGGGGGTACAGCGCAGAGCCACCAAGATGATCACAGGAATGGAGGGTTTACCCTAAGATGAAAGACTGAGGGAGCTCAACATGTACTCACTGAAGGAGACGAGGAACAGTGGGGATATGATCGAAACCTTCAAATACATGAGGGGCATAAACAAAGTCAGAACAGAGGGGATCTTCAAGTTAAAGAGGGTGAGAAAAACTAGGGGACATAGTCTGAAGCTGGAGGGGGTACAGTCCAGGAGGGAAATGAGACAACACTATTTCACGGAAAGGGTGGTGGATGGGTGGAACTCATTTCTTGAGGATGTGGTGATGCTAAAGACAGTGGCCAGCTTCAAGAAGGGGTGGGACAGGGTCAAGGGAATGATCACTACGGGAGGGGAAAGGGCAGCTGCAGAGTAACACTCTTCTAGCTGCACAATCGAGCAGACTCGATAGACCTAAATGGCCTATATCTGCTGCCATGTTTGTATAGGAAGGGGTATCACTAGCAGAAGAAGGGAGGTGGTGATGCCGCTGTACAAAATGATGCTGGTGAGGCCTCATCTGGAGTACAGTGTATAGTTCTGGAGACTGCATCTTTGTAAGGATATAGAGAGGGTGGAGGCAGTTCAGAGAAGGGCAACAAAGATGGTGCAGGGCTTGCACCAGGAAACATATGAGGAGAGATTAAAAAAAACCCCATATGTATACTGTGGAAGAGAGGTGGAAACCGGGAGATATGACAGGAACCTTCAAGTATTATAGGAGGTGTACAAGGATGTGGGGGCATGATATGAGATTGGAGGGAGGCAGGATAAAGGGGAATGTGAGGAAGTTTTTCTCCACAGAAAGGGAGGTAGATGCATGGAACAGCCTCCCCTAGGAACCAGTGGGAGCTAGCACAGTGGGGGGATTCAAACATGCATGGGATAGGCACAAGGAAACCCTAGAGGTGGGTAGGAAAGGCTAAAGCCAATGATCAAGTAGGGTCAGTGACCACTGATGCAGGCAGGGAATACAGGCAGACTGGGTGGGCCTAGCGGTCCTTACATTGAAACATAGACTTTGACAGTAGATAAGGACAGCTTGGCCCACCTAGTCTGCCCATTTCCCTACCTACTGGATAAGCTGCCTACTCTAGTTAACCAACAGCCTACTTCCTACCCCCCCAATCAGAATTGCCTTATGTCTGTCCCATGCATTCTTGAATTCTCCCACTGTTTTTGACCCCACAACCTCCTCAGAAAGGCTGTTCCATGGGTCCACCACCCTCTCTGTGAAAAAATACTTCCTCACACTGCCCCTGAGCCGTCCCCCCATTATCTTCAAATTGTGTCCCCTTGTTCTTGTACATCTCTTTTTCTGAAAGATTTCTTTATTTAAAAGTTTTACCAGGAAAGGCATACCGCTCGATTCCAGATGCATCCTGGGTGGTGTGGGGGATGGGAAGCTACTTAACACTTCCAAAGTACATACATACATTTCACAATTATGCACAAAAATATCTATATACAATGAGATGTACAAAATAGATACAGAATTCATCACTGCAAGCGACCAGAAAATCTAGGTAGACACGACAGCTAAATTGATATACAGTGCAAATGACAGCTTCACGGGGTCGGAGATAAGTATTAGGAGTGCCCACAGTTGGAGCCAGTTGGCAAGCTGATACCTAGACTACAGTGAGTTTTAGTCAGCATGAGCAGTTGGTGGAGAAGTGCCCTCTGAGGAGTGAGTTGATTTGCCGAGAGGTGGGAGTGTGCCGAATGTCCTCAGGCAGAGAGTTCCATAGTTTGGGCATGCGAACTCTGAAGGCCAACTGACCAGCAGAGGACAACATGTAAGGGACATGCAGGAGTTGGGAGTCGAAATTCCTGAGTGAGTATGCAGGGGGTGTTTGAGCAGTTAGGTAGGAGGGTAATGATTGGGTCCAAAATCTGGCCCAAGTCAAGATGCTACCCTCTTGGACTTTGTTGATTCCTTTGAGGTACTTGAAAATTTTTACCATGTTCCCCCTCTCCCTCCTTTCCTCAAGGGCATACATATATTAAGCTCCTTTATTCTCTCTCTTTGTATGGCTTCTGTTGCAGACCCTGCACCATTTTAGTAGCCCTCCTCTGGACTGCCTCCATTCTATGTCCATGTCCTTGCGGAGATGGGGTCTCCAGAACTGCATGCAGTACTCCAGATGAGGTCTCACCAACTGTCTGTACAGAGGGATAACAACTTCCTGTTTTCTACTGGTGATGCCTCTCTCTTCCCCAGCCATACTGGTATCCCGTCAAATACTATGTCAGAGTTGTATTCCTTGTTCATCTCCCCACGGGAGCTTGGGCAGTAGCAGGAATCTGCAGTTGACGGGGGCACTGCAGGCTGAGCTACTTAACACTGCAGCACACCCTGAGGCAGAGAAGGCATCAATTTCTTATTGTAGAATTCTGCCACACTGCACTGAGGATGGACAGTGACACTGCCACCATCAACTGTAAAAGATGATGCCGTCCCGAGGTGTAAGTGGCAGGCTGCAGTACCTCTGAAATTCGATCAAGCCATTAGCAGGATTCGTTTCTGGCCTAGCAGAGACTGACCCAACCAGTTTTGACACAACACCAGATAATTCAGCAGCATTGTCATTCCAGTTGGAGTGCAAGTATTTGGATCAGAGAGGCCTGGGGGAGTGTCGTCAATTCACCAATGATGAGTGCCTCACTCCTGCCGATGCTAGTGGCTTACTGTCAATAACAGGGAGGCCTCAGAAGGGTGACTGATTTCATCAGCTGCTGTGGCATAATTTTATACAGTGATCAATCTGTTACTGATCACTGACGTTTTCGGTTTAGCTGATGGTGGATTCGGCAGGCAATGCAGTAGCTTTGTCCATTTTTTCCAGAAATGCTCCAAAGTCTTACACTGCATCACTGCGTAAGTTGGTTGAAGTATTGGTAGATGTCGCAGTTTTTTACATTGTAGGCTAGGCCCAACTAACTGATGCACAATTTGTGATTGTCACTACAATAAATCTGCTTCTGCATTAAGATAAGCAAAAAAGCGCTTTACATAGTAACGACATACACCAGAGGCGACTTTCCAGAAGATGAAGGAACCAGATGAAAACAAATACCATGGGTTAACAATCAGCAATGAGTAACACTTCCACTGGTCTGACATCCATGTTCCTGGTGGTGAGAGAAAAAGAAAAAACAGTTACGTAAAAACGTACTGTAACAGTAGCTCTTCCAGAGAATTTCCTTCATTAGGTCACCTTTTGGAACTGTAAGCTGTCAGCATCAGGACCACTTGAACACTTTCTATTAGCCGGGAGATTGTACACAATGATGTGCAGCGTCGACACGTATATAATGTGGGTGGCCCCAACACTCCTCAGTTTCCCACCAGAGATATGCCTCAGAGAGCCTCTTACCATGAGGAAAGAATATTTTTGTACTTACTGTAACAATAGATCTTCGAGAGAATATCATCAGGCCACGCCTATGGAACTATAGCTGCCATGTGCTAGGGCCACACAGAAACTTTTTGCAAGCAGTCCAGTAGGGGTCGCCCATAACGATGTCTTACGTTAATATCCTTTGTATAAGCCGCCGGTGGCACTGGAAGGTTGAGGGGCTGGACGCCCACCGCCACACCAATGGACCCCCGGTTCGGGAACGACCTGACTGCCGAGGGTCGGCAGGGGAGAGAGAGGATTGAGCATCTGAAGGACTGCTCTCTCCCTCTCTCGTGAACCAGGGGTAGCCTGGTGTGGCAGCGGCCCTGGAGACCAGCAGCACTGCTGCGTACAGGGCTTGCCAGCAAGCGGGGTAGTCATGCCGGGTGGCTGCCTGCTGGACGTGGGTGGGAGCACTCAGCCTCAGGCTGGGCAGCATTGCATGTCCCATGTCGGGTGTGAACACTATGAAAAAAATCTCCTCCGGTCTGGATAGGTGACGGCCCTCCCAGAGCCATGCCGCCACACGCCCAACACTGGAGCCCTTCTACCGCCCCTTCAATCTCCTCGGGCCCTATGTCCCCAGGTGGGCTCGGGGAGAAAGTAATGTCCTTGAGGATGGCGGGGCTCACAGTGGGCGGTAGAGCGACATTGGCCAGTGGAGAGGCCTGAGAGTTTTCTGGCTCCGGAGGCGACAAAGAGAGTGGGGGGGAGGGGTGGTGGATGCAGGGAACAGCCTATGTCAGGAAGTGGTGGATATGAATACAGTGCAGGGCTTCAAACAGGCATGGGACAGGCAAAAGGGAGGAATATAGATGAGCATGAATAGATAAGGCCATTGACAGAGTAAAGACCTATGGCACATTCATAAGGTAGAAATGATGGGCAGACTGGATGGGCCTTGCGGTCCTTATCTGCCGTCAACTTCTATGCTTCTATGTCTGGTAGACCCTGTTGTCGTGTTGCCTGGAGGAGGCACAAGGCGGTGTAGGACCTCCACGAAGGAGGAGAACACTGTCTGCATGTTCACGGTGGGCTGCATTGCAGGAGTGCCAGGATATGTCGACGGGGCAGGCTGAAACCCTGACATCAACAGACCGGCCTGCAACATCAGCGAGGGCATCTGAAGCCCGGACATGGATGGGCTGGTGTTGGCCATAAGTGGACAGACGGGAGCAGCTGCCAGCTGATCTTGTGGAAGGGGTGTGAGTGGCAGGACCAGTAGTGCTGAGGGGGAGGTTGAAGCCTTGATGTCGATGAAATGCCTAGTGGCATCGACAGGGCAAATTGGAATCCCAGTATCGATGGAGCTGTTTGCAGCATCGACAGGGTGTCAGCAGCCCCAACGTCAATGGGCCAAGGCCAGCCGTGGAAGGTCTGGTGGGACTTGCTAGGGTTTGGGTGGCAGGAGACGTTGACGCTGAAGCAGACTTTGCAGTGGTCAGCGTCCTGCAGAGCGGTGACCAGGAGTGGACTTTATCCTTGCTCTTTTCCCTCTCTCGGTGTTTGTGCTTTCCTGAAGATCTCTCCTGGGCCTTGGAGGAATGGGAGCCCGAGGATGGGGCCAGCGATGCAGAGAAGCTTCTTCCCTGGAGTTTCCTTTAGATCCTGGCTACCTTCTGCTCCAGAAGGAAGGACTCAAAGGCTTTCTGATGGCATCACTGGGTGGCTTAATTAAAGCTCAGGCAGATCTTGCAGGCCTGAAAGTCATGGGCCTCTCCAGGACAGCAAACGCAAGCACTGTGCTTGTTGTTGCCGAGGAATTTTTTTACTGCACTTGCAGTATCTAAAGAGTTTGGCGGCATCAGTCATTCTAAACATACACGCTGATAAAAATCACTTTAAAAATAAAGTGATCACTACTAGGGTGAGAGAAGAAATAAAAACTGAATAATAGAAGATTTTGGCAGCTGACTGTAGCAACAGTGTGTCTGTGGAGTCCAGAGAGTATGGTCAACAGCAGGAAAAGAACTGAGGTGGGCACAGGGCTGCCCACTTTTATATGTCCTATAGGACATCAACATTGGACATTGTTGTGGGCAGCCCCTGGCGGATTGCTAACAAAAATGTTTCCGTGTGGTCCTGGAGCCTGATGCATGAGATATCCTCGAAGAAGATCTCAGTGTTCTATCTACCTCAAGAGTATGGAGCAATGCTTCATCCAAGTTGGCATGCTCAGGGTAATAAACAGGAAGGTGGACTGCTTGTTTTAGTGTAAATTCAGATACCACCTTCAGCAGAAACCTAGAACTGCTATGCAAAGAGACTCAAATAAGGAGCTCATTTATCAAAGCCGGAAACTTGTAAATTCTTCGAGCAGCAACTAAAATTAACATTTTCCATGAACGGAAACTTGTCCACAAGTCATGGCAGGTTCAAAAGGAGACTGAATCAATTTTTCAAGTATGAAATTCAAGTCCCAAGCAGTGAAAGGGTCATGGATTGGAGGCATCATATGAAAAATGCCTCTCAGTAAGGTACAGGACACTTCTAATTGTACAACTGTATGACCATCAGTAGGGGCATGGAAAGTCAATATGACAACCAAATGCACCTTAATAGTGAAATGCTGCAAGTCTGAATCAGATAGGGATGAGGTGGCCAATATTAACAAGTGAAAGGGTTCTGGACCACGACATCCTCCTGCCCAGAGGGAATTCCATGAGGGTCACTAGTGGTACAGTGGTTTGGTTTAGGTTGTACCTCAAAATACGTAAACAGATGGTGTCCATAAATGGTTTCAAATCCTCCTTCGGCACAACACTATCGTGGGGTACCCCAAGGCTCAATATTAGGGCCAGTTCTATTTAACATCTACATGAACACCCACACTATGTCCAACCCCTTCATCAAACTCCATCTATACGCGGACAATAAAATACTCTATATGTCAAGTATGGACCTCACAGAAGTCGAACCCAGGCTACAATCTGTATTGACAAACTTCAGAACTTCTACTTAACACTCAAATTTAGCCCTGAATGCCAAAACAATCCAAGTGATGTGCTTCAGCAGAACTGCAGTCCAAGACACAGCTAGCTGCACACTACAAATAAAAATGGCAGACCTAGTCACCCTCCAGTAGGTACACAGAAACCGCTACCTGGGTGTATGGTTGGATGAGCAGATCAAATGGAACATATACACAAAAAACCCGGGGAAACGTCTAGGAGCACTATACAAAAATCAAGCACTCGACAGACACCCTAACTAGGAAAAAAAACAGTCAAACTGACAGTCCTCCCGATCCTCAATTACAGCGATCTGTTGTATGCAGGGGCCCCCAGCCTGGTCCTGGCCAAATTGAAAACTATGTATGGCAGATCTGCCCACTTCATAGTGGATGCTCACCACAGAACGTTCATGCTTGTAAGATCCACCTGAGCTTCAACCAAGCCACCCAGCGATGCCGTCTGAAAACACTTGAGTAGCGCTACCGCTCATGATGCCGGCGATCCGAATTTGGGAATGGGCTTGAGTCATCGAAGGGCCGGCCAGGGGAGGAGACTTGAACATCCAGGGGACTGCTCATCTCCTCCAGGGGGTGGGGGGGTGCACTGACTCTGTGCATGCCTGGCCTCTGGCGGTGGCTGGAGGAACAGCTTGCCAGAGTCTAACTTGCAAGAAGAAGCATGACCGGCCTTGGCTTATGCCAGTCAGCACACACACATATGCCCCGGGGAGCGTATACTAAAATATTTGGCCCTGGCACAACACCAACAAGAGGGTTACTAGCCCTTGTCCACCGGTGCTGTAGCCTGAAAAGGATGGACCCCAACATGATTTAAGGTACTGGTACCGGGTGGGGAGTTGGAGGTCTGGGGCCCCCTTCCCACTCTGTCCCACCTGGGGTATAAACCAAGGCTCCGTGGGAGCTCCTCCTGGGGCTTTGTGGTGCCAGAGGGTCAGTCGGGTGACAGTGCCAGAACTGAAGGGGCTTCTTAAATAGAAACTCAGACAATGGCACCTGGAACATTCCAACAGGCTGCGACCCTGCTGCTCAGCCCCACAGGAAGCCCCAATGCCCCCGCCCCAAACATTAAACCCCCCCATTATCATGAACCATGCCTGTAAACAAAGCAGAACCCTGACTTGTCACTTTCGACTTATCTGCATAACCTACTTATCTGCTGTGTCATTTAACCTTCCCAAGAAGCACTGTACGCAACCTGAATGGAAATACTGTAAATGCTGTTAATTCACTGACTATACATGCTGTAAGCATTGCCTATGCATAGGCAAGGCCCTCACTAAAAATGAGCTCTGCTCAACTGAGTATCCCATTCATAGTCTGATGATGAATAAAATATTGATTGATTGAAAGGGCTGGCAGTCCTAAAAATTGATAAAGCCCCAGGACCAGATGGGTTGCATCCAAGGATACTCCAGGAATTGGTAGTGGAACTGGCTGAATCCCTGGAAGGTCTATTTAACAGCTCACTGAGGAGGGGGTTGTTCTGAAGGACTGGAGTGTGGCAGACATAGTTCCGCTCCATAGAAAGGGGGTGGGGGGAGTGGACAAGGAACAAGCAAAGTACTACAGACCTGTCAGTCTAACCTCTACTGTGGGGAAGATGATTGAGTCACTGGTCAAAGAAGACCTCATGGACTACTTGGAGAGTAATGGTCTCCAGGATAGTAAACTGCACAGATTAGTGGCAGAGAGGTATTACTATACTAACCAGACAGTTTTCTTTGTGTGGGTGATGAGGGAGTTAAACAGGGGACACACTGTGGATTTGCTCTACTTTAACTTCAGCAAGGCTTTTGATTCAGTGTCTCACAGTGCTTAGTAAAGAAGACAGAGGATCTGGGTGCGTCTTAACATCACAGTGAACTGCGCAGGTAACTGGCTGAAGGGGAAGCAGCAGAAGGTTGCGGTCAATAGAATTAAGTCAGAACAGAGGGAAGTCATGATTGGGGTACCACAGGAATTTGTCCTGGGTGCAGTCCTCTTCAACATGTTCATCAGCAACATTGGTGAGCGAATCCAGGGTTGGTTATGTCTCTTCGCAGATGACACGAAGCTCTGCGGGAAGGGTGGACAGTAATGAGGGAATCAGGTAAATGCAGTATGACCTGCAAAGGCTAGAAATGTGGTCTGAGATTTGGCAGTTGAAATGTAACATAAAAAAGTGCAAAGTGATGCACCTAGGGAGCAAGAATCCCAGAAAAGAGTATTGGATGGGTGGGGTAAGACTCAGCACTATGGCTGAGGGAGGAGACCTAGGGGTTATCATCAGCAACTCCCTCAAACACCAAGGCTTACAGCAAGACAAACAGGATGCCAGGGTGTATCTGGAGGGGTACTGACAGCAGAAGGAAACAGGTAATTCTATCCCTTTACAGATCCTTTGTGAAGCCTCAGTTGGAGTACTGTGCCCAGTTCTGGAGTCCTCAATTCAGAAAAGATAAGGACAGGCTGGAGCCATTGTACTGAATTGTGACTAAGATGATTCAGGGCTAACAAAGCAGCTCTTATGAGGAGTGCCTTAAGGCACTGAACATGTACTCGCTGGAGACCAGATGAAAGAGATGGGCTATGACAGAGATCCGAAAGTTCACAGGACATATAAAAGAGTCCACATTTCAAGGAGCACACCACAAAGTGAAATGCTTCCATTTTAAGGAATAAATATGTCAGGTAGAAGGCTTCCTAGCCATAAGCAAGACAACAGCAACTTTAGGGGTCACTCCAAAATGTGCGATGGCTATGTTTTCAGGAGCCATGCATGCAGGTGCAGGGACTTAAGGTCCAGATGGATCAGAAATTCCCAGTGCTGTGACAGCAGACCCTGACACAGGGGTGGAGGACCAGGATGTCCCACAGCCAGATGTTGTGGTGGGAACCACATCTGGTGAGGCCATTTAAGAGCAATGAGGATGAGACTGGCACTCTCCACTCTCAGCTTGAGCAGGATCCTCTGTATAAGAATGAGTGAAAAGCCGTTTAAACATTTAGGTGTCCTCATCACCCATTTGCACGGACTGGCCTATCTTAAATTTTGACCCTTTAGTTAAAATGTTTAAGAAATTTATAGCCAGATGGAAACTCCTTCATCTTTCTTTGTATGGTAAAATACAATCACTGCAGATTATAGTTCTTGCAGTTTTGCATCTCATGAGAAACATGCCTTTGCGGTTCCCTAATTCTATCTGGAAACAGTTGTCTGCTTCAGTTAGTGCCTTTGTGGGAAGAGGGTAGGGCCAGACTGTTTGCTCTTCATTTAGTAGCTCCATGATCTAAAGGGGGATTTAGATTGCCCTGATTTAAGGAATATTACTTGGTGGCTGGCCTTCACCACATTTGGCAGTAGTTTCATGCAGAATCTGTTAAGGATGTAGTTCAATGGGTAGGGCTGGGAGAGACATCTGGCAGGAGATCGCCCACCAAAATTAATACTCTTGAATGCAGCCAAGAAAGTCCATACCTCATCCACACAGCTATATGCCTTGCATGTGTGAAAGGAACTTTGCAAGGTACTGGGTAAGACATGGGATGCCCCTCTTCAATTATGGCCTCTCTGGCACCCTCCCTGGCTTTGTGTCTGGGGGGACTTCAGCTGCTTGGACCAACTGGGAAAAATGGGGAGTGTTGCATATAGGGACCCCCCCCCCCAAACTCCCTACCTTCAAACATTTTTGGAACTTGGACAGCAGGCTTCCCTACCATAAACACACCACTGAAAATATCTTCAAATGTGTCACCGTTTGACCTCCACTGTAGGCACTCGGCTCCAACTGCTAGACAGGGGAACTTGAGGTGAATTCATAGGTCTCGCTGGGAAAGGCAAGGTAAAATAAGTGTTGTGTATCGGTGATTGTTAGATGCCTACACACCTCCTACTGATCACCTCCGCAACAGCTGGGAGAAGCTTCTAGGCTACCCTCTCACCGAAGCAGAGTGGCAGTGTTGCTGGGCTAATGCTTGCAGTTTCTGTAGGGATACAAGTGGCAGGGTCATGCACCTTAAAGCACTTTTTTGTGGTATTGTACCTGTTTTTTTTGTACAAGTTGCATGTGACCCCACATCCATACTGCTGGTGTTGTGGCCTGCACAAAGGCACTCTGCCTCACATTTCGTGTCACTGTCCTAAGCGTCACTCCTGGTGGTCCCACATTTTAGCCTTGATGGCATGTACTTTGACCCTCACTATCCCATTGGATACTTCATTAATCGTTCTAAGGAACACTTTTCACTGACCAGCACAGCACCTGTCTCCATGTGCTTGGTTTCTGGCTGCCACCACTGAAGCCAAGAGGCTTCTGCTCCACAGATGGAAGGCACTGGAGTTTCCTATGGTACATGGCACCAGTTTGAGGTAGTTTGGGGCCCTTTCCCTTCCCTCTAATAGTTCAGACAGAGGGAAGGACCATCCGATAACTTTGATAAGTACATATAATTCCTGGATAAGTTGTTGATCCCAGGACGTAGTACTTCTCAGGAGCTCCCTTCCCTGCCATATCTTAAAGAATCTTTAGTCCTCTCTAGCCACAGCCGCTGCTCATTTGGTAGCTTCATTAGTGTGTTTCATTTAACATTAGCATTTCCCTTTCTAAGTTTTCTATTCTTGTTGTTCTGTTAGAACCACATTCTGTGACTTATAATTAATTGTAAAAGGTTGTACATTTTTTATGGTTTTTGCATTGTTGTAATGCTTTTTTCTGTTTGGGCACTGCTGTTATTATTACTGAGGTGGGTGTTTTATTAAGGCACTTTGTTGACATTCTCTGCTGTTTGTTCAGTGGCGTGTATATTTACCTTTTTTTGGAATAGTTGTTTTGCAGTGTGATCCTTCTATGTTGTACATGCACAATCTCTCAATGAGTCCTAGTTTGTTGTTAGAGAGCATTGTGTTAGCTCCTATTATGGTTGGGAGATTGTCTTCATGGTGTTTATTTTCACAGGTCATTCTGGTTCTTGTATATGTTATAAAACCTCAATAAACAATAAATTATATAAAAAAAAAAAATAAGGGAACTGCATACATGAATTTCCCTTTCCAAGAGAGGGACATGTTGTGCCAAAAAACTCCAAGTCCTAGAGCAAGTAAGCAGAAACATGACAGTTTGGCATTGCATGGGGATGCGAAACAGTCTAACTCTGGATGACATCATCTTGCAAAAAAGTCAGTTGCCACAGAGATCAGCAGTTCCCTTTCGTGAACCAGGAAATGAGAGCTGCTTAGCCTGTTTACCAAGATGTTTTGGAGACCTGGAAGAAACACAAGACAGTTGAAGGTTGTAAGACTACACCAGTACCATACTCCCATTGCTTCCCTGCATAGGAGACAGGAGTGAGTGCCCCCTTGTTTGTTTAAGCAGTGCATTTATTTATTTCCGAGTTTAAACAGGAAGGCATACTGAGCAGTGCTGCTCGATTCCAGATGTGACCTAGGGGTCGAGACCCAAGACAATAGTACAAAACACTAGGTACAGAGTTAAACAACACAATGAATGGCCATCCGCCGTACAGACAATCGGCAGATGGATACAGACAATTGGTAGATCGATACAGGAACATTTTAGAGGGATACATCTGAGCACAGAAACACTTACAATACATAATTTGGCATTAGCTATGGCAAGAGCAGCTGGAGGAGAAGTGGGCGCTGAGTAGGAGATTGCGATGGCTGGGGTTGGGTGAGTGTCTTATATCAGTTGGCAGGGCGTTCCATAACTGTGGGATATGGAAATTGAAAGCAGCCTGTCCTTTGGTTGTGCACATAAAGGGGACATGGAGAAGCCTGGGGTCAGTGTTCTGAGGGAGTAAGCGGGGGGATTGTTGGGAGAGGGTAGAGGCCAGGTAGGGGGGTAGGGAATGGGACCAAAATTTGGCTACGAACCTAGCACAGTGGGTTAACCTTCGGTCTTGGAGTGACAGCAGGGCTAGGGAGCTATATAAGGTGCAGTAATGGGTTGTTTGTGGACAGTCGAGGATAAACCGACAAAAAGAGTGGAAAAGGGTGTCAAGGCTGGCCAAGGCGGAGGAGGGAGCGACAGTATAGACTATATCACCATAGTCGAGTACTGGGAGGATCATCTTTTGGACAATAGCATTCCTAGCAGGAGAAGGGAGGCAGCTTTTGTTCCTGTATAGGGCGCCGAGTTTAGGGAGTAGTTTTTTGTGTATGGAGTCAATATGAGTGGCGAAATCGAAGTGCGGGTCGAGCCAGATGCCTAAGAATCTGAAGCTGGTGCATTGTTCCAGTAGGGACCCGTCCAGGGTTTTGAAAGGGGGGCAGGGGGGTTTGGCGGGAGAGTCTTTGCTGTGAGCCGAAGGTTAGTGACATTACACTGACATTATCTGCCTGTATTAAGAGAGGATTGGGACAGAGATGATTCTGAAATGCCTGGAGCCTGTACAGTACTGCTATCATATTCAAGACATTTATGCGTAGGTTGAGCCCTACACTGTTCCAGGACCCTTTTCTCTGGAAAGGGCTGAGATGAGCACCCCAACCAGAGCCCAAGGTATCCGTGGTGAGTATCTGTATAGGAGCTGGTACATGGAATGGAACACCCTTGATCCTTGTAGATTTTGTAGCTGCAGGAACGATAGCGGAACAAAGATTTTTTGTCCTTCGGTGGCATTCACAGACAATGGGAAAAAATATATTTAAAGAAAACAACAAGTAGCAACAGCTATTTTGACATTTTTTCAGCAGGTACAAAGAGGATGATTAACAGCGGATGAAAGAACTGAGGAGTGTTAGGGCCAATCATGTTATATCCACGTTGATGCTGCATGTCCCTGTGGGTGCCACAGGCTAGCAAAAAGTTTCCAAGTGGTACTGAGGTTGATGGCTTAGCATTCCAAAGGTTTGGTCTAATGAAGGAGGTAGCCTCAGTGAAGATCTGAAGTAATTATGGGCCGCCCACGTCGTACCAGGTGATGCCGAGTTCCAACAATGTGTAGGCAGTCACACCAATGTGGGCAGCCCATCTTGCAAAAGCTTCCTGCGAGTCCCAGACTCAAACGGCTTACCATCCAATGTATTATGGATCTATGGAGATACCCTCAAAGAAGATGATCAATACATCTTTAGTTCTTCACCGTTATATTTAGCTGGGAGCACTGTCTGGAGTGACTGTTCTCTTCAGCGGAAACTAAAGATCTACTGCTGGAATGCTGGGAGGTCTGAGACCAACAACGTGAATGAGTGAGTTAGTGAGGGAATGAATATCTTTGATAAAGATTCTAAGTCCCAGAACCCCATATTCCTCGAGGAGATGCCGTAGAAGTTGTACTAGGTTGCTGCAATTCTTGTAGTTAGAATGATCCAAGTTTTGATGCACAAATCCATATCGTTAAAAAAAACAACGACCTGAAATTCATTTGGAATACTGGGTAATTTGGATCCATGCCAGCTGTAATTTTTTTTTTTTTTTTTTTTACTAGTGACAAGAGCCCCTTATGTAAATTTAAACTGGGCTAGTAGTATAGCCTAGAGGTTAAAGTAATGAGCTGCGTACATCCAACAGACCTGCGTTTGATTCCCACAACCTCCACTTGCATACTATGGGACTCTGAGCAAGTCACTTCACCTCCCCAGTGCTCCTAAGCTGTCCCTGAAAACAAGGCACTTGTGCATAATCATTGCACCATGAGATCCACGAATATAGCGTGTAGTTTATATGAGGGTCCTGGTGGTGACAGGTCATGCAATCACAAAGTTTCAGCAATCAAAAATCAACAAAGAACAATTACAGGCCATCATACAGCTTTAATAAAAGTAAAATAATCAATACAATGTATAAACCACTAAGACTGCTGCTCCCACTTTTCTCAAGACATAAATATTGTTCCTCCCTCCCCTGTTTATTTTTTTCTGTCATTCTGCCACCCCCGTTGGTTGATACTAGTGCAGTTCAGGTGTTCTAATGGTCACATACTGCCCCAAATGACCCAGAAATTCTACAATGGGTGAAGATTCAGAAACTGAAAAGCCAACACATAAAGCATATTAAAAATTATCAGTAATTATTCACCCAGTGTCGAAGATCTGCCTCCACATAAGCATCTCTTACAAGTGCATCAAGCGCAGCGTTTGAACATGTGGGAAGCTCCACTTTTTAAATAGCAACACCCATCTTTTTAACATAAAAAGCATTACAAGTCATCAAACATGGTTTTAAGATTGATACAAAGTTTATAGGGACAGTTGGACTGGAAGAGTGCTATCACTTCTGCATTCCTAGGGCGCCAGAATGGCTCACCTTGGGTATATAGAATGCATGCAGAGACACTCTTATAGTTATAAAAGACTGTCCCTATAACCTTATAACATAAGAAGAACTGAGAAAGGTGCATTATACAGGTTGGACGATTTTTTTTTTTTTTTAATCAACTGTTGTAGATGACTGCAACTTTGATTACAGGGGCGTCAAAAAATTAAAACTACATTCATACCATAATTCTTGATCTTCTAAGAATATATCTTCACCACTATTTCACACTAGTGGTTCTTAGGTAGAGGTGCTAGGACCCAGTGGGAGCCAGAACTTCTCAAAGGACTGGTAACGCGGTAGGTACCACATGCGTGCCGTCACATGATGACACACACACCCACTGGCATATAGCAGTATCAGCTCCCAAACACCTCAGTACTTTTTTTTTGTTAAAGAGATGAAGTGAGCAGCATAACCTAACAAGAACCTTTGCACTTTATCGAAGGGTATAAGGTGTCCCATATAAGAATGGCCACCAAATCCAGTACCACAGTGTCTTCACACCCCAAACAAGGAATAAAGTGGTGAAGACCAAGACAACCACACTGGAGCGAATCCAGGGGATGGTGGGTGGGCCTGTGACTCAATGGTGAAGATATTCTTCGAAGACCAAGAATTACGTTAAGCATATAATTTAAATATCTTCCAAGAATCAATCTTCACCATTGATTCCCACTTGTGGGTCAAAGTACCAACCTCACAAAAAATCTCCCGGACTAGGGTGGCTGGAGCGGAGGGCTCACTCAGGATAATAACCCATTCAGGAGTGTCCTGCCACAGGTGGCATGCTGCCTGGCATGGACATTCAGGGGGCACAGTGCTTGGTAATTGTGTACTGTGCTCCAAGTTACAGCTCTGCAACTTTCCCCAACAGGCACAAAGCGTATTTCTGCCAGGGACGTGGCAAATGCTCTGGTGAAGGGGGCATGTACGCTGCCCTCCAGTTTGACCTGTGCCATTGCACAGCCGTGGCGAAGGCAATTCACAATCCAGGCAGAAATGTACATGACTGTAACAGACTATCCTTCTGATTAGGATTGAAGGAGATGAAGAGCTGTGTGGATTGTCTGAATTCCCTGGTTTTGTCCTGATAAAACTTAAGAACCCTCTTAACATCCAGTAAGTGAAGACTCCTTTCTCCCTCATTCTGAACATTGGCAAAGTAGGCAGATAGGACTAAGGCCTGGTTAAGATGAAACTCCAGCACCACTTTCGGTAGAAACCTGGAGTGTGTATGAAGAACTACCTTGTCTTTATGGAAAACAGTATACGAAAGATCTGTGACCAAAGCATGGATTTGAGATGCTCTTGTGTGCAGAGGTGACAGTCACCAGAAATAATGCTTTCTAAATCAAGAACATGAAGTCACACATGGTAATAGGCTGACAGGGCTTGCGAGTGAACATATCCAAAGCTGATGTCCCAGGGAGCTGCTGGCTTCCTGACAGGAAGCCTTGTGTGTAAAATGCCCTTGAGGAACCTCTTGAATGGTGGCAGCTGTACCAGGTAGAGGACACTAACAGATTTCGAGATATGCTGAAATAGCATACAAGTGGACATTTACTGGGGCATACTGCAGGCGCGCACGAGGAAGGTCCAGGAAGTACTCCAGAACCTTGATGGGAAGACACCAAAAAGGGACCGTGTGGGTTTTAGAGCACCAGATGGAAAATGTTTTCATTTGGCTGTGTATGTCTTATGAGTGAAAGGCTTATGAGCAGCCAACAATATTTCAGAGACCCTGTGAGATACCTTGTGCCTGTTCACTTCTGTCTCTTCAGCAGCCAGGCCTAAAGGTGATGGGAGCGCAGGGTGGGATGGACCAGATGACACGGTGTCAGAAAATCTATCCTGAGTGATACAGTCCTCTGTTTGCCTAGTAACTGAAAGTCTGTTCAACAGAGGAAATGGTATCTGCTGAGGCCAGCAGGGGGTCACGAAAACTATCTTGCCCCCGTGTGCCTATAGCTTGAGTTATACTCTCTGGAAGAGAGATTTTGGAGGGAATGCATATTGAAACCAATTTTGCTATAGTAGTCTGAATGCATCCTGACTGAAAAATGCCATGCCCTGGATTTCTGGAGCAGAATCGAGGCAGTTGCAGTTTGTCATTGAGTGGGGACGCAAAAAGGTCCACATCTGGGGCAACCCACTCACTGAACAGTGATTCCATGACATCTGGAGCCAGTGACCACTTGTGACGATCTGTCTCCATTTGAATGAGCACGTCTGCCAGTGCTAAATGGACTCCTGGCAGACAGACTGCTTGGAACAGGATCCCCTGTTCCAGACACCATTCCCACACTCTCACTGCCTCCATGCAGAGAGGGTAAGGTGTGACCCTCCCTGTTTGCTGACTAGTTTGTCTGGAGGAGGACTGTTTTGTGGCTGACTTAGTCCACAAAGGCTTTTGGACTGTATAAAACTGTACGCATCTTCAATACACTGATGTGGAGATGAGTCTCTCCTGGGTCCCAAAAACCTTGCATCTAAAGGCCTTTGCAGTGGACTCCCCACCCTAAAAGTGAGGCATCTGTGGTGAAAACCACTTTTTTTTTTTGATACTGCAGTTTTTATTGCATTTCTGGTTTACAAGGGTACAATTACTGTATCAATATCAGATAACAGACCTGGTGAGATGTATCTAATTTAGAGCTTATCCATCAAGATAGACAAAATCCTGAGGTTTGGTACATAAAGTAGTAAAACATGGTGTTATCTATGTGAGAAGGGGTTAGGTAAGAGTCTTTGTTTTATCAGGGCCTGTGTCCATGACCCGGATGAGTATGAAAAGTGTACATTATAACAGGCCCTTGTTGTTATTCATTGCACTAGATATTAAAAAGGACTGAGTGGGCCAGCTCAGTGGCGCTGAGGGTTGAGGCACTGGACCCACACCTCATGCCACGCTGGCGACCCCGTGTTTGGGAGTGAGCACGGGCCACCAGGGGTCAGCAGGGGAGGAGAAGGATAGAACATCCCAGGGACAGCTCTTCTTCTTCTCCGGGAAGGGGGGGCTTCAGACATCGGTGCATGCCTGGCCCCTAGTGGGGACTGGCACACCGATGCTGCATCTAGAGGGGTAGAGATGGAGCAGACGCCTGACGGGGTGCATGTACAGGAGTGTGTGTATGGCACCGTCACTAGCATCACTGCATGCTCCGCCTCTGTGGGACCACAAGAACATGGAAAAGGGCTCCTGGTCGGGCAGCATGAGCTTCAGACCTCCGCGGCCGACCCCAAATTGCGCTTCCTCCAGTCTGGATCTGTTTTGGGTGAGTTGAGCTTGTGGGGCTCCTCACCACCCTGCCACAGAGGGTAAACCGTTGGGGAAACAGGGGAAGTCAGCCTGATATCATGGTGCGGGTCGGGAGGTCGGTTGGAATGTACAGCTGACTGGGAGCCTAGGGAGAAAAAGCACAGCGCAAAAACAAAAAGGGCTGAGCAAACCACCAATTCCCTCCAACCCCCAGTTCAAGGGATCAAATCCAGTCTAAGGGGGGCCATATATAGAAACCATATCATCCATCTGTTCAATAAGACTGGGTTCTATCCTGTAGAGACGCTGTCAAGCTTCCCATTTTGTGGGAGCACGTCAATTCGCTCCTGACAATACACGCCACGACAACTCGCTCCCGACAATACACTCCTGTCAATTCACTCCCGCTGATTTTTGCTTTGCATTTCTTGTTTGGTGGTTCGACTGGTTTACGAAGGGGAATTGTAATCGCCTCGGCAAATGAGGAAACAACTGAAGTAATTCCCTGAAGAGCTGTACCTGAATCGGCAGTCTGATCATCTGTGGTCTGTAAGTTAACATCTTCTTGTGATGGATGTAGCTCATCCAACAGGCGGGCATACTTATTGCAGAGAGGGATGGAGGGATTAATTTGCACCAGGGTGTTCGAGCCAGAGGGAGTGATAGAAGGCTTGTCAATTGGGCAGCATGAGCAATTTGCAATGCAAGATTTTGAGGAGAGTTTATCCTTAATTCACTTGTTTGCCTTGGTAGAGAAACTTCAGGCACTGCAGAGTTGGGGACAGTTACTTGGGCCATGCTTCATCCACTGTTCTGCACCTCAGCATTGTCAGTCTGAACTCGGTCACTTCTATCAAGCTAATTTCTCTGGCACGCTTTAAAACACCATGAAAAAACACTGTCCGCAGATGCTGAAATATGTCAAGCAAATTTATGTAGCACTGGGAGTGAAAATACGCAGAGCGTAAAGTACGGGAGTTAACTGAGGTGGATATGAATTGTCGGGAGCGAGTTGTCGCGGCGCGTATTGTCGGGAGCGAGTTGACATTGACTCCCATTTTGTATATATCACAGACGATATCGTCCCAGATTTTAAGGGAAGGGGGAGTCAACTGAAGCCACATCCTAGTAATTACTTTCTTTGCCACTGTCAACAGGGTAGCAATTAAGTATACATGGTGTTTTTGTTTCACCTGTTTTGGTAAATGCAGTAAAAGGGCTATCTCCAGGGGTAAGGGCTCTAGGGCTGGGAAAAGTTTTTCCAAGACCACTCCCACCCCACACCAGAAATCCCCCCAGCACCAGACAGAACCACAGGATATGAGCATGTGTAGCGATTTCACAGCTGCTCTGTCTCCAACAGGAGGAGTCTCCCATTCTACAGTATTTAGCTGTGATCTGTGGTGTGCGGAACAAACAGGCTACAATTTTCCACCCATATTCCTGTCACCCATATAAACCAGTAATCCTATGTTGGCATTGCCAGATCTTGTGCTAATCATCCTGCATGAGTTCTATCATCAGCTCTGCTTCCCAGTTAGTCTGGGTTCCCTCCATTAAGGATGTTGGGGTATAGGTTATGGTCTTATGTACTTGAGAAATCAAGTGTTGTGGGGATTGTTCCCTTAGGATTTGAGGGAGTAAAAGGAATTGGGGGGGGGGTCGACGTGGAGGTTATGTCTAAACCTAATGTGGTACTGAAAAAATGGCTAGTTTGCAGGTATTTACAAAAATCCTTCTGGGGTAGGTTAAATTCTGATTGTATTTGTGTAAATGATTTAAGTATACTGTTATCATAAAATTGGTGCGTATAGATTAGCCCCTTTCCATGCCATCTGTGAAATCCCTTATCCAATCGGGCTTGGGTAAAAGAAGGCTCCGGTGCCTATACCCCCCACCCAGCGAGCTCCAACTCTACTTTTGGGCTGTTGGATATATGTTGTCCAAAAGCGAAGCAGCGATCTGATAAAGAAAGGATTTTATGTCCGTAAACTCATGGTCATTGGGTTGAAGGATCATGTAATGGTTCAGTGGAATTGAAGAAAGAGCCTATTCAATCCATACCCACAGCAAAAAGTGGGCATCGGCACTGGGCCAATGTGACATAGGTGAGATTATCGGGGAGAGAGTACAATTATATAAATTAGGTAAGGACTGGTCCCCTCTGTCCTTCGGGAGATGTAATTTGTCCAGGGCGACCTTTGGTCTACCGTCCTGCCATAGATAATTTTACACCTTCTGTTTAATTTCCGCTTTGTTGGGGGCTGTGGGATATGTTGTAATAAGTATAGTATTCTTGAGAGGATATTCATTTGTATGGATTGCACCCGGTTGAGAATAGAAATGGGAAGCAGTTTCCATCTCTGAAGGTCCGCTTGACTTGAGAAAATAACTCAAAATTTTGGGCAAATATTTTAGTGAGGTCAGCTACCAGATCAATGCCCACATACGTAACGTGTGACTTATTCCATTTATACGGATACCTCTGCATCTCCTGCAGAGTGAGAGGGTCTTGTATTATTAGGAACTCCATTTTATTTTGATTAATTTTATACCCCGAAACCTGTTCTATCTTCTGTAATCTCTGCTCCAACTCAATCAATGATGTGGGGTTTGTAATACATAATAGCAAATCATCAGCCTAGTAAGTCACCTTATGCTGGGCACCGTTTGTTAAGTCTCCCTGTATTTGTTCCGTCTGCTGCAGATATTTATTTATTTTTTTATTTTAGTCTGGTAACTGGGCAAGATCCACTAGGCACAAGTGCCTGTTTTCAAGGGTGACCTGGGAGCACTGGGTGCTAAAGTGACTTGCTCAGAATCACATAGTATGCAAGTAGAGATTGTAGGAATCAAACCAAAGTCTGCTGGATGAAAAAACTCAATCACAGCTCATTACTCTAACCTCTAGGCTATACTGCCAGCTCTTATTGTGCAATCGGTTCCGCATACAGGGCAAAAAGGGGACAGCCCTGCCTGGTTCTGTGCGTTAAGAGAAAAACATGTGGAATGTGACCCATTAATCTTTATCGCAGCCTCTGGGGAAGTGTAAAGTCCCTGTATGTTGTTTAAACATTTGAAGGGGGAGTCAAATTTCTCAAGAGTGGATTGTAAAAATAGCCAGGATACCCTGTCAAAAACTTTTTGGGCATCTAAACTTAAAATCAGTGATTAGTTAAGTGGGCATGATTGTTTATATAAAGTATCTGTTTAATCCTGTCGGTAGTTTGTCTGGTTTTAATAAACCCTGATTGGTCCGAATGTACAAGAAGTGGTAGAATATTGTCAAGGCGATACATTAGTATACTGGTGTAGATTTTGTAGTCTTGATTTAAGACTGAAATTGGTCTGTAAAGAGTTGCATAAATGAGAGGATTTATTGGGCTTTAAAATTGCAGATATGGCTGCTTGTCTCCACTAGGTAGGGCATGTGGTGGTGGAATGGCTTTTCTGTAGTGCTCCTAATAAAGGGCCTCAGATCCATTCATACGCTCCCTTATAAAACTCTGTGTCGTAGCCATCATGGCTCGGGCTCTTCCCATTTTTAAGGTTGTGTACTGTGTGATAAAGTTCCTGAGAAGTGATTGGGCTCGTCAACAAATCTAAATGCTGTTGAGTGAGTGACGGGAGTCTAAGAGCACTCAAAAAGTTGGCAATTTCATTTGGATCTGAGGGAGAGGATTCTGTATATAGCTCGTAGTAGTATCGGTGAAAGACAAAGTACCTGTGAGGTAGTGTGCACCTGCCTTCCTGTATATTTGGGGGAAGGGGGCTTTGATTTTGTGGATTGTAAGCAGCTGGGTGTGTTTACGAAGGCGGTATGCCAGGATCTGAGAGACATGAGCCCCCACCTCATAAGATCTTTAATGAAGCCACACCAATGCTTGTTCAGTTCTCTTGGTCAGTATTTGTTGTATTTCATGTTGTAACTGGAACACCTGATCTTTTAAAGTTAAATCTCCCTGCATGTGAGTCTGCTGGGCAGTTCTCTATTTTTCCTGAAGGTCTTCAAGGCGGCCTCACTCCGATGCTTTTTCTTGAAAGCAAAGGCCAGTATGTGGCCCCGAAGGACAGACTTTAAAGTGTCCCACAATAACTGGAGTAAAGTATGAGGGGATTTTTTCCTTTAACAAATCTTTAAAGGACTGGTCCTTTAAAAGGTATGGGTTGAAACACCAGAGTTTTTATACTCCTTAGAGATGGCCAGTTGCAGAATAAGAGGGGCGTGGTCTGAGTTCTCTACCTGTACAGAAATATTCAATTCAATATTTTATTGTTTGACTTATATTAAGTCATTACAAACAGTACATACAAAATACAAAAATACAAACATCACAGGTTTACTATACGATACGTTAAAACAATTAAAAAAAATGTAGCTTTCTTTATATGCATATCTTCCACATGTTTAGGTATAAACATCTCAATCCTGATGATATGAAGCTTTTTACTTTCAATTACTTTCAATAGGGAGGCCACAGGTATTAAAATGTCTTTAGTACTTGCTTTTAAAAGATAGGTTGTCAAATGTACTGGTTCATATTCCACACCCCCTATAATATTCCCCAATAATTTATTTCTATTTTCATTGTATAAAGGGCATAATATGAGTAAATGTATCAAATTATCCTGTCCATAACCACATTTACATAAACCATCCGCCATATCTTTAGTTTTTACATACCTATTTCTACTACACTGACTAGTAAAACATTCAAATCTGAAGCATGTAAAAATCAGCCTTATCAATACATACAGGTATGTTTCCATTCTATGATTTATTTTATTATGTTTTAACTAATTGCATACCTTATGTTGCCTGCACTTTTCTAGATCCTGTTGCACAAAAACATCTCTTATTCTGTTTTAACTTCCATATTTAAATGACCATTTGGATATCTAAGGGTGTCTGGGATACAGGTTAACCATATGGTCTAATGTATTCTTCTGTTGTCTTCATACTTGGGGAAAACACCTTGGGGAATCAACAAAGTCCAAGAGGGTAGCATCTTTCAGAAAAAGAGACTTGCAAGAACAAGGGGACACAATTTAAAGATAGAAGGAGGGCGGTTCAGGGGCAATGTGAGGAAGTATTATTTCACAGAGAGGGTAGTGGATGCATGGAACAGCCTTCCTGAGGAAGTTGTGGGGTCTAAAACTATGGGAGAATTCAAGAATTCATGGGACAGACATAAGGCAATTCTTGTGGGGGGCAGGAAGATATAGGCTGTTGGTTAACTAGGATCTGCGGCCTATCCTGTAGGTAGGGAAATGGGCAGACTAGATGGGCCTAGCGGTCCTTATCTGCCGTCAAAGTCTATGTTTCTATGAAAAATATTTTCCTACTTGAATACAACAATGCCTAATCTAGGCATAATCTTGGATACCAGTAGGTTTCCATGCCAAATACTTTCAACCAGTAAATTATTAATCTTTGTATAATCTGACTTTCTAACTGTACCTGTCCCAGTTCTGCCCTAACCATTGCTGATGGGGCACTTGATGGTAAACCTTACACATTTTTTTTTTAAAATTTGTTTAAACAAGGTTCAATCATTATTTGGGAATAACTACCCCATATCTCTGCACCATATTATATCTGATTTTTTTATTTTTGCATTTATTACATCAACATTCCCTTTTACTGATTTTCCTCCATACTTATAAGAGAATGTATTTATAATAGGAGTACTTTTTTTTACTTTGTTCTGAATTTCTAAAATGTGTTTTCTCCATGTACCCTCTTGCGAGAAGATTATTCCCAAGTAACAGAATTCCTTTACTACTTCTATTTTATTGTTTATCTTATACTTGTATCTACTATTATTCCCTATAAAGACTAATACTTTAGTCTTTTCATAACTAATTTCTAACTCTGCTCGAGCGCATTTTTGTTGGAATTTATTTAATATTCTTTTCATACCTAAATAACTGGTTGAAATTAGAGCAATGTTGTCTGCGTATGCCAAATATGGGCATCTTTTGTCTCCTATCATGGGCATGTGAAATTCTGGTTCATATAGTGTATTGAGGACGGCATCGGAAAAAACATTAAACAAGGTAGGTGATCGTGTACAGTCCTATTTTACTCCTATGTTGGTCTCAAACCAACTACTAATTTCTCCCTTTGTGTTGTATCTGATACTGGATAAATTATTCTGATACAATATTGTGATTATATTTAATATTGATCTTTCCATCCCTTTTTGTTCTAGTTGTTCCCATAATAAACCCCTATTAACCCGGTCGAAGGCTGATTTTAAATCAATGAAAGTGCAACATAACGTTTGTTTCTTAACTGTCTTGTATTTATGTACTAAATGTGCAAGTGTGAAACACTGATCAATTGTTCCATAATCCATCCTAAACCCTGCTTGGGCTTCATCCAATATCTCTGCTTTCTTCACCCACACTCCAATTCTATTGTTCAGGAGTTTTGTAAATATTTTAGCAGTTCTGTCAAGTAAGCTTATTTTTCTGTAGCACTCCGGATTATCTTTTTCTCCTTTTTTAAAGATTGGCATTATAATACTTAGACACCAGCTATTAGATATTTTCCCACTATCCCATATCTAATTAAATAATTTACATAATAATGGGATCCATATTGTCTTGGTCTTCCAAATTACCTCTATAGGTACACTATCCGGCCCTGATGTTTTGTGTTTGTTAAAGGCATTTACTGATTGTTCTACTTCCTCCCCTGTTATTCTTGCTTTAGGTCCTATCCAATTATCTATTAAACTTCTAGAATGTTTTTGTAAATAAGGGTAATTTCTTCTATAAAATAATCTACTAAAACGTTTCATCCATATGTCTTGTTCTATATAATTTTCCAGTTCATATTCATTGCTGTTTGTTCCTTTGTTTACTAATCTCCAAAAGGTCTTACTGTCTTTTGTCTTAACTGCCATTTCCAGATCTGACCACAATTTCTGGATATATTTTAGTCTATTATTTTGTTAGAATTTCTCTATATTCTTTCCTTAGTTTATTCAATACTCTATTGTTATTTAGGGTAGAGTTATTTTTCAAACTCCTGAGCTGTTTATTAAATACTTGCTTTGCCTTTTTACATTCCCCATTATACCATATATAGCCTTGTTTTTTGTAAATATTAATCTTTTTATTTATTAGTATGAGATTGACCCTAATATTGCACCAAAATGACTAAGTAAAGCATCACCCTCTATTTTGTCTTCTAATTCTTGTAATTCTGCAATAATCCCCTGACTGTCTAATAAATGTATGAAACGGTCACTCCGGATTATACCCCATCCTATGCAGTTTTTGTTTTCAATTGGGGCCATGCACATCTTTCTGTTTTTTTGCAATCATATAGTTTATTTTAAGTTCTAAAGCAAGACGTTGACTTTCTGGCCTTAGCTGTATATCCATCTTTAAACAAAAATGTAACATTTGAAAATGTACCCAAATATAATCTATTACTGAAGAACCATTCCCCATCATAAAAGCAAATTTGCTTTATGTGTCTCCTACTATCCTACCATTTAATAATACTAAATTATCATTTATAAATTTGCTATGTACTTCTATTCCTTTAATGCCCATTTTCTGATCTTCTGACTTTCTCTTTCCCTTCAACTGTATCAAATCTCCCTGATCAACATATGTCTTAATATCTTTAGCCACTCCTGGCAGTCTGCCTATCCTTATATTCATATCACCTGTGATCACAGTTTTCATTGCTGGGCAATCTTGTTGAATTTCTCTTATTATAGAATCTGTGTGAATTAAGTAGTCAGTGTCGACGAAATTACTTGATTCTGGTTGTGCATAAATGTTAGTTATAAATAAATCCTCTACATTCTCCCCAGTAACTTTGATTATCAGAATGCTATCACTATCCGTTCTTATTTCTTCCGTTTATATTTTATCTAATTTACATAAGATTGCCAGCCCCACTATATTTCTCCCATATTTTTTCTTTTTTTATTGCACTTTTCCAATAAGCTTTAAAACCATTTAAATAAATAGCCTCAACAATCCATGTCTCCTGGATACCTATTAAATCAAATTTATTTAGATAACCTTCTACTTCTGAGTCTCCCAATTTGCCTCCTAGTCCAGAGATATTCCATGATATTAACAACCCAGACTTATCTAGGAAATCCCTTGTTGTCTCTGTTGTTTCTTGCATATTGGTTATATCTGTTGTTTCTTGTATTTTATCAATCTTCCCTACTTCTGTGTCTTTTTTTGATGGTCACAGATCAATATTAGTCAGAATTTCATATTTGTTTGAAGTCTCAACAATGTATTCCCATTCAGCACTTTTCCCTTCTCCCGATATAGATTTTTAATTCCTTATATCATCCTGCTCTTCAGACACATATATACCCATTTCATCCAACAGTCTTTGCTTAGCCAACAATATATCCCTTATTCTTCTATCATTCAACCATATTGTAACTTGTCCATTATTTTCTCATCTAATAGCCCTTATAATTTCATGGCCGCACACACTGTGATTGAGGATTATATTCAAAGTTTCCATTACAATTCCTTGAATATTTTTATTTTCTCTATCTTTTTGTATTAGGCCAACCATGAATACTGTTATTTCTTTCTGACTTGTTCCCTCTCTCTTATTTTTATAATATTCTGGGAACAAGTTATCCAATGTAGTAACTTCCCCTGTTTCTATACCCAATCCCTCTATTTCATTTTTTTTATTAATCAATCAACCCCTTAGTCAAAAAGAACTGGTCCATTACCATCAGCACCGATTCTGAGTTTGCTATTGGTCTACTAACGCTCATAAAATCTAACACGTGTGTGCATCCAGTTATGGACAGGAATAATTTCGTAATCATTGCCAACAGGTTGTCATTTGTTTCATTAGGAATATGTGCAACTTTATATAATGGTAAAACATAGTCTGTACCTTTTGTTTTATACAAAAACAGTACAAATTCTTCTTCTATATTATTTCTCTCGTTGGCCTGTTTCTTTTTCTCATGTTTATTTTGTTCTTTCTCTTTTCCTGTATATTCTTTTACTTCTTTTTGCTCAATCGCCAGAGTAATTTCCTCATCTATATTAGACCCATCTAATCCTCCTTCCATCACCCTCCGAGACTCCTTTTTCCTTTTAGATTTTCTTTTTCCTTTTATTTTCATACCATTCTCTTTCTTTTTACCAGTGCCCCTTCCTCTTATTTTCCTCCGTTTGTTTTCATTTGTTTTGTCCTCTTTCCTTCTTGCCTTATTCTCACCTATATCATATTCCCCACTATTCCTCAATGTCTTTAACTTTGGAAGAATCTTTTTTCCTTTCTATTCCCCCACTGTTTTTATTTTCCTTTTTGTCTTCCAGTTCTTTTTCCCCTTCCTTCCTATTCACACCTGTATTAACCTCTATTTGTCCATCCTTTCCTTTTCTTTCTTTCTGTACTGTTTTTAGTTTGCGTCTCTCTTCTTGTTGTAATCCTTTTTCTGATAACGTTAAATTTCCTGCTCTTATTTCTTTTATTACACTATCTTGTCTCCAACTTACATCTGGGAGCATTATTCATTCTGACTCGGTTTCAAAATCTCTTAACTCTTCTATACTTATCTTAGATTTCAAGTCACACTCTTATCTCCCTCAATTTGTATATAATCCTTTGATGTCCCTTCTGTTAACTTATTTAGTTCATTCTCCTTATAATTTTTTGTTTCTTTATTTATATTTCCTCCCTCTATATGCTCTAAATTAGATTTTCCCTCCCTACAAGTAACCTTGTTTATCAAAAGGGAGTTTTCTTTTTAATATTCTTCTGTTTTTTGATTTGTCCCTTTTTCATATTTCTTTTGGTTAGAAATTCCCATCCCTTGTATCTCAGCAATCTGCTTGATATGAACACAATTTTCCAAGCAGACTCCTTTAACAAAGGAGAGATCTTTTCTAATTGACACTAAATGTTCATACATCATTATATTGGCAGTGAAATGATCTCTCAACGCTGTACATTTGACTTCTGTTACATTTTCTGTAAGTAATGCCTCTTTATCAGTTAAACTTATTGGGCTCATAAACAAGGTCTCCTCTCTTGTTGACATATCTTCTCCCATTTTCTCATTACCTATCATCTTATTTGTTAATTTCTGTGTTTGCCTGTAAATTTCCTCTATATCCTCAATTAGTGAGTTATTCTCCTCCACATTTGTCCTTTTAATATCAATCGCATGTTCTTTCCTATATTGCTCTTCAGTTGAAAAAAATACTGGCCCCATCATACCCAATTTAATATCCCTAATCTTTTTCTCTATTAGTTTGTTGGTCTCTATTGTTTCCCTTATTTCTTCAATTGTAGTATTTACTTCTTTATTCACAGTATTGACCATGTCTAGATTATAATCATCTATTTTCTCAGACTAATTAACTCTTCAGCCTCTATATTATTCTTTATGTTGTCTATTGTCTTGCTTATTACTTTTCGTTCTAGGGTCTTACTCAGTTTTTTCTTATTTCTATCAAAAATGTCATAAATCATTGTCTGACTTATTAACTGGCTCTTCATTTTATCTCTTCCATTATTACCAATTGGGACAGATGTTATGCTCTTATTCCCTTTAATATGTATTTTTCCCTCTTTATGTTCTCTTTCCTATCCTCTTTTACCCCTTTAATTTCTTCATTTAGTCCTGCCATTTCTGATTGCCTTGATTCCTTTTACTTCTTACCTCATCCAACCCCCAACCCTTACCCCCTTTATTTCCTCCGTTCTTCATTTGTTCTTTCCCACTTCTTGTTACATTTGGCATTATGACCTAATACTTCAATACTTAATAGTTGTTGTGCCAAATATCAGGATTTACAATATATCCACAATGTACTTGGTTAGGTATATCAGCCAATCAATCTATCAGTCTACCAATTAGTCGACAGATCAACCCACATTCTCTTAGTGGCTTCAATATCTTTACAGATTTTAACATAGGGACATAGCCGCCATGTTAGGGAGCTACCACGGCGCTAACTTTAAGCAGGAGCCGGGGATTTATTTACATTTAACCTCAACATTTATGCCTTAGCGACTACGGATTAAATAAGTTTCCAGGACAAGGGAACCCAGCATTATGTAGCTAAGCCCCTCAGCTACGATGCTGTCTTTTTCCAGGGCATATATCAAAGACATGTTTATAAGTCCTTTAATATGTTCAGCCTGTTCCGACGACTTCTGCTCCAGACCAGTAACTTTTTGTTGGAGCTCCATTAGGTCCGACCTAAATGTTTCCTGTGATTCCCCAAAAGAGTGGAACTCAGCTTTAAATTCTTGTAGTTCCAACAGAATTTTGTCAAGTTTTGAGACTAAGTCTGGCAGATCTTTGGCTCTGTTCTTTACTGCTTTTTTTGAGGAAGAACGGGCGGGCTGCTGAGACTTTCCTGAGGTCTAGAAGTCAGAGCACTCTCAGTTGGAGCAGTCAGCGTCTTGTTGTAAGGCACCGAATCTGTTAGATCCTCTACTATTGTTATCTGTGGCCATCTTGTCTTTTTTTCCTCATCTACATTATGGCGCTTTTTTTCGGCAAAATGATGGCCGTTTATCAAGTGTAAGGAGTGCAGGATTGAGGAGCTTGTCACTCAAGCACCCATTAGTGGAGAGAGCAGCACCGGAAGTCTTCGGTGAAAACCACATCTGACTCCAGTGTGGAGAAGAGGAAGCCTTGGAGATTTTCCTCATTTGTCCGTCATGTAAGCTACCTTACCAGGGGTTTGGTCACCTGGATGGTATAGTTCTAAGGGTGTGATGTTTATGACCACTGGGTACTGAGCATCCACTGGGCTGTCCTCATGCATAGATGTTCTGGTGGCACTGTGAACACTGAGGAAGCTATTAGACCCAGCATGCATTGCATGGAGTGGGCTTGCACAGTCTTGTGTTCCATGAGATAGCAATACATCTGAAGGAATGCTCATAGTCTGCTTTCGGGAAGAAAAGCCCAGGCCTGGGTCATATCCAGAACAGCTCTTATGAACAACACTTGCTGGGAGGGTTTCAACCAAGACTTGTCAAGGTTCAGCAATACCCCTGTGGATATTAGGAACTGAGAGATACTGGCTACCGCCTATTCCATCTTCAGTTTGACCAGCTTGATATCAGCCAGTCCAAGTACGGGAAGACCTGGAGTCTCAATCTGCTGTGGTGTGCTGTGAATACTGCAAAGCACTTTCTAAAGACTTGTGGAGCCAAGTAAAGCTACTGCAATGAAACAGCTCCACGGAAGCACCAAGTTTGGTCAACAGTAAATCTGTCAACCACCTGCACATCGACGGTTGTGCCGCCAAGCACCCAGTGTTTTCTGTGGGGAGCTGTGACCCCCACACCCCCCCCATGTGGGGGCCTGTGCCCCCCGGACTTTAGGATTCTCAACTTCAGGTGAGAGTTGGTCCAGGGAGGGGCAGGACACTGGGGGGAAGCAAAACACAGAAGCAGACCATTACAGCGACTGTTGCTGTAGTGGTAATTTTCCGTGTTTCACCGTCGGGGTGTCAGGCAAAAAGGGACCACCCCAGCTCCACTACGTGAGTGTGCCAGGTATAATTCTGAGTCCAACACAGCAAAACAAATACCAGCACCACTCGTCTGCATGCAAAAAGCTTTATTCACAAAAAGTATCAGAATGTATACCGCCCACAGAATTCAACAACCCATTCTATAGGCAGTATGTATTTGAATTCTTTTTTGTGAATAAAGCTTTTTGTATGCAGATGAGTGGTGCCGGTATTTGTTTTGCTGTGTTGGAATCAAGAAAAGCCCAAAGGGCAGGACTTTGAACTGGTAATGCTGTCCCAGCACAGCGAAAGAAGAAATTTCTTCATATTTACAGTAATTTCCTTTTCTGTTACTTTCTACAGTGTCAGTGGGTAATCATTACAACTGGGTATTGTGCACCCATACTAGGGGAAAAGGCACAGCCCAAAGGCTGAATCAGCTTAGAATATTGGTCACATGAGCATTCCGGACAGTAGCAACTGTCCAGTCACTGTTGGTGCCTCTAAATATGGAAAAAAATAGCATACTGGTTGACGTGACATGAAAACACACAACATCGGCTCTCTACACGGATAGGACTTTAGCCAGAATAAAATACAGTAAACAGTAGCCTACCTCATCAGATGACAAAAAGTGAGTGATCGAGGCTCGTCTTCAAAATGTCTATGTCTTGGAAGGTCCTACAGAACTTAATCAACTGAAACAGACTTATTAAAGGGAAAAAAAACGGCCCACAGAGTAAGCGCTCACCTGCAACAAAGGAGGTACCCTTGGTTAACATCAAATTCAAACCTGATGAGCGGCCCGTCGGGCGCAGCGTGAATTTCGCTTGCGACGCCCGGCGACCAGGTTGAGAGCGGACTTGGGTCGCTGGAGGGAACCCGACGAGGGGAGAAGGATCAGCACCCCACGGGCTGTCTCCTTCTCCGGGGAGGGCGGACAGTGTCGAACCTCAACGACCCTGGCGGAGGCCGGGGTATCCTTGAGAACCATTGGCGCTCGCTGACTTGGAGGCGGGGCAGGCGTTCGATGTCTTGCACGTCCCGCCTCCCGAAAGCCAGGGAAAATGGGCGGCTGCCGACCGCCCTCCATGAAGCCGCCGCGACCCGATTAGCCCCAGGCCAGCTTCCCGACCAATTCCGGTCTCTGCAGGGTGTTTGGGTCCGCACCCTGCAGCTCCGCCGTGGGGGGTAATCCACGGGGTATCGGGGGAGCCGTGGCCGATCTGGGGGGTGGAAGCCGGTGGCCCGTGACCAGGCAGAATTACTGGGAGGTCAGCAGCTAGGAAGGGGATAAAGAAGAAAAAAAAAAAAAAATTCAAACCTGATATGCCCCCTGGTGCAGCAGTGGAGTTACCACTTGCAACGTCACTGACCCGGGTTCGGGAATGGACTCGGGTTGTTGGAGGGCCGGCCGGGGGGGGCAGAAGGATCGAGCGCCCACTGACTGCTCTCCTCCGGGGAGGGTGAGTTGTCTGTCCCACTGCTGTACCGACACCTGGGTGACCACGAGTGGAGGTGCAGTGAGACAGCATGTAGTGGGTGGGAGGACACTGGCTGGGAGCTGGAGCGACAGCACATTGTGATATGCTACACCCCCAGGCTTCCCTAGCATCCTGTGGGGTGACACCAGACAAAAGCAGAACCCCCCCCCCCGCACCGAATGCCTAGTGACAGGACCCGGCAGGCCCTAGAAAATCCATAACCAGGCTTCATGAAGGGCCTGAACACACCGCCCAATGTACACCCATGGACGGGAGGGGGATGGGGGGGGGAGTGTCCCTCTCCTCCCCACCTACATGACAGGATGGGGGCTAATCTACCGGAGCCTGGACGGAGTTACCTGGGGAGGAACTACGGAAACATGCACAGCCTAGGGCTCACCAAGGATAGGGGTCCAGTGCGGTAAGGGGGCATAGAGAGTAAATATAAAAAAAAAAATTTAAAAAAAATTCGAACCTGATAAATCTGCAAGCTAGCAACCAACATTCTAATGTAGAACTGCTCTTTTTTTTGTTTTGTTTGCATTTCTATATAAAACAAGTGCAGCCAGTAAACTATAAAGGGATGTCCACACAGACTTACAATCCGAGTTTACAACGGAATGATGGACATCGCCACACTGGCATACCAGACAATATTGTTCCGCAGGAGTGAGGCTCCTGGGTGGGTCCCATTGACAATGTAGGAGCTAACAGAAAAGGAAATTATAGTAAGTATGAATACATTTCTTTCTGTAGTGCTCCACATTGTCTGTGGGTAGTCATTACAACTGTGTTCTAAGAAGCAGTACCCACAAAAAAAAAAAAAAACAGGTGGAGAGAATATTGTTCCATATGTCAACCAGGTACAGGAAAATAATTTATCTGCTAACTGCTGCCTGTAAACTCTATGACCAAAGGCCGCATCAGCAGAGCTTTGAACATCCAATCTGTAGTGCTTGGTAAATGTGTGGACGAAGGACCATGCAGCTGCCTTGCACAACTCTAAAATAGACACCTCACCCCTCTCTGCCCAGGAGGTGGCCAAAGCCCTGGTGGAGCGAGCCTTGATTTTTTTTTTTTTTTTTTATAGTACTTTTTGTCGTCAATCCTGCCACCGTTACGTCTGCCAGGTCATGGGCCCCACTGCTTCCACTCCCAATGTAGCCACGGCATTCCCTGATACCCCATGGCTTGCCCCCCCCCGGGGTGGGGTTGCGGCACTGCCCCCATGCCGCAATTGACGGGATAGGTCGGGAGCCAGCCCTGGGAGCGAACTGAAGTGGAGGAGCTGGCTTCATCTAGGTGGTGGATTATTTCTCTTGTACGAAACTTGTTGGTGTTGGTGCATACAGTGCACCTAACCTCCGCTAGGTGTTTGTAGTGTACCGATCACTCGCCCCGCCTTCTCTGTAACCGGGTGGGTTCAAGTGACAGACCAATAGACATAAATCAAGTGCATAAAAAAACGCAAACTTTGCATTTATCATTTTATTTTGAAATATAGTCCAAACCAAAAAATTAAAAAATAATTACAGAAAGGAAATTTAGTCTTAGTCCATCACACCAATGAAAGCTTCAGAATATCATTCTTTTCCCAAAAAAATCAGCAATAAAAGAACTCCTGTAATTTCCTCTCTGTCTAGTGTGTAACCTTGCACACTCCTCCTTACTGCATGATCAGAAGGCTACTGACCACCTATCTATCTTAGCCCTCTAGTGGACCACTTTTATGGCTGCCTGAGGTGACATCAGAGGTCAGGTGATCACCTAATTTAGCAAGAAAATGATCTTTATAGCCATTAAACTTATTAAAAGCATGTTCTAGCACCTCTAGCACAATGCTATACTATTGCCTCTTATATAGGATATTTATTAGCTAGTCAAACTGATTGTAATGGGAGCAAAAACTCTTAATTATGTAGGGATGACATCATGGCAGTAGAGTAGCTCCTCCCACTGTGTGGTATCACTCCCCATAGTACCATATAATCAGCTATTTCAGAGGCTACCTGCCCTATAGCAGGACCTCCTAACTACACAATGCATTGCCTGGTATTTACTCTTATTTTATTTTGCGTTACTCTATCTTACTATGTTATTTGAAACCATAACTAAAATACTCTAAGAATTACCACTAATCTTGGAAGTCTTAAACAGATAAGTGCATGCCCCTTATCCATTTATTCTTGCAAGACCTAGGAATAACCATGTTCTGAGTTTAATTTAACTTGATAGCCTCCTACAAACATTGCTTCCAGCTTCATAATTTTATTTCCACACAACCCTTTCTATAAAATTTACAAATAAAGTCCCATACACATCTGCCTACTGAAACCCTTTAGCCATCAGCTAAAACCTTTCATTTCGGACCTTCTTTGGAAGAACAGCCCAAGTAAACCCTCTTAGCTGTCCCAGACACAGTCCACCTCCTTATACGGGCAACACAGGGACAATACTCTTTTACTCCCTTTTCCATCGTATTTCCTTTACTTCCCTGTTGTTTTCTGACTGAAAGTAACCTGACAACACAAGCTCCTACACTCGGAGTGGTGCACAGAGCACTAAAGCACTCGAGTTTGAGGTCGCTAGTTTGTCACTTAGTTGGCTCAATTTCCAGTCCTAGAGCCACTAAGCTTACAGGGGAAACTACTTTGAGCATACTGTATTTAAAATCTTTGGATGCACTAGCATTGCGCTAGTTTCCTGCATGATCGTGCGAACGTGCGCACATTGCTCCGGTGCTTATCTCAAACAGCAGTCCTTGAATATCTTCCCTATGGATTTTCTTTAAAAGGAACACCAAGGTATCTATTTGTGGACTTCATACAGCAAGGTAACTTTGTCAAAGGTTACCTTGTGATTTTGGGGGGTTTACAGGCTTTTTACAAGAAAAAGGATAGATGAGATAAAGAACTAAGAATATCAGGTTGGCCACCCTGATATGAAAAAGAGAAGGAAAGTCAGAAAAAAGAAAGAAGATAGTACAGAATGAAAGGAAAATCCCACAATGCCTGAAAGTATTTTATTATTCTACCACATTCCTCCCCACACAAGAAGGAAACCAACACGGGTTGCCTCAAGACCCTTCACCCATTGGAAGTGTTGGAACTTGCGCCCACCCTCTTCAGAAGTTCCCCTCAGGGACCCTTTTTACATAAACAGTATAAGAAACTTAGCCTACACAGACAGTAAAATACTGTTATCGATACATTCAGTTCCCTGAGGTGTGTGCAATAATGGCACCATGTTCAACACTCATAATCATGCTACTCATTACTGGTTCAGCAGCAGAATTCACCTGGTCTGCACCAAAATGTGACAGAAAGTCAGCATTCTGATGTTTTGTCCCAGCCTTATGTTTAACAATAAATTTTTAAGGCTGGAGTGACAAGTACCACCTCAGAATACGCAAATTCTTATCTTTCATTAAATGCAACCAACATAATGGGTTGTGATCCATTATAACAGTAAACTCATTCCCCCACAGATAATACCTAAGGGCCTCTACCGCCCATTTTATGGCTAAGCATTCCTTTTCCACAGTAGAGTACTTTCTTTCTCTTTCGTGCAGTTTCCTACTGAGAAAAAGGGTGGGATGCTCTCCTTTCTAGGTATGCTAAGTCAAAACTGCCTCTATGCCTGTATCAGAGGCATCTCTCTGTAGTTCAAAAGGAAAATCAGGGCTACTCAAAACCGGGGCAGAACACAAGATAGCTGTTATCTTTTTAAAGGCCTCATCACATGCTGGGCTCCATTTCACTCCGTTAGGGAACTCTTTTTTTTTGTCAGATCTGTGAGGGGAGTGGCAATAGTGGAAAACTCAGCAATAAAATGTTGTTAATAATTTGCTAGGCCAAGGAAGGACCTAACATGACGTTTTGCAGTGGGTACAGGACTATTTGCCACCGCCTCTACTCTACTCACTTCTGGTTTTATCATTCCATCCCCAATCATAAAGCTTAAATAGCAGGTCTCAGTTTTGACTATTGCACATTTGGATGGGTTGATGGTCAAGCTGGCATCTTTAATACTTTGAATCACAGCACTAAGGTGTACCAGGTGAGTATCCCAATCTGGACTGTATATTACAACATCATCTAAATAAGCTGCACTGTATTGTTTATGGGATCTTAAAACATGGTCCATATACCGTTGGAAAGCAGCCGGAGCTCCGTGTAGGCCAAACGGCATGGTGGTAAAATGATACAGTCCAGCGGGGGTACAAAAAGCAGTTAAATCCTGGGACAAGGGTGCTAAAGGTGTCTGCCAATACCCTTTTGTCAAATCAAGGGTACTAATGTATCTGGCAGAACCGATTTGATCCAACAAATCATCAATGCAGGGCATTGGGTATCCATCAAAATCTGAAACCTTATTTATTTTCCGAAAATCTAGACATAGTCTAATTCCCCCTTCCTTCTGAACCACCACCAAAAGTGAAGACCAGGGACTACGGGAAGGAACTATTACCCCTGCCTGCTCCATCCTCCTAACCTCTGCAACAACCTCTGGCCTAATTTTTTCTGGGAGTCTATACGGTTTCTGATGAATTGGCTTTGACTGAGTGACCCGTCTCTCATGTACCACCCCCCTTGCTCTCCCAGGGGTTTTAGTAAAGTATCCGAAAAATATGCCAAGAGGTGATCAACCTCTTCTCTTTGTGTTTGGTCTAACTTGGGGTTTATCTGAATACCACCATCACCTTCAGTGCGGTCTAATCTGTCAAAGGCAATGTCAAGTTCTGCACTCTCTAGATCTGTGTTAATAAACAATGGGGGGCCGGTGACTTTTCTATCCATTTTTGTAACAGATTGGCATGATAGATTTGTTTCAAGGATCTGTGTCCAGGCATTTCAATTTCATAATTTACTACTTCTGTTTGACAGAATACCACATATGGCCCTTGCCAACACATCAGTAATTTATTCTCAGTGGAAGGTAACAACAATAAAACCTTCTCACCGGGCTCAAATATCTTATTCCTTAACCCCACATCATATAACTTTTTTTGTTTCTGTTGTCTGTGGTTCACATTCTGATGTGCTATTGTCACATATCTCACCAGGCGCTCCCTTAAAGTCATATATTCCAAAATGTTTTTACACCCAATACTGGTACCCATTTCCCAATGTTCTTTGACAACATCAAGCAGATCTTGGGGGTTACGACTGTACAGTAGGGTAAATGGAGAAAACCCAGTGGTAGATTGGGGCACCTCCCTGTAAGCAAATAGTAGATAGGAGAGACATCTGTCCCAATCTCTGCCTTCCTCATGCACATACATTTGTAACATGCTTTTCAATGTTTTGTTAAACCGCTGAACTAAACCATCCATTTGCAGATGATAAGGAGAGTTTCTCACAGCTGATACACCCAACAATTTATACAGCTCTTGCAGCATGATGGACGTAAAATTGCTACCTCGATCTGTCAAGATGACTTTTGGCATCCCCATGCGACTGAAAACCTTAGCTGATTCATCAGCAATGCGAGGAGCGGTTACAGTTCTCATAGGTATTGCCTTGGGGTACCTTGTGGCATAATCACATAAAACCAAAATATACTGATTACCTTTGGAACTTTTCATCAAGGGAACTACCACATCTGTTGCCACCCTATCAAAAGGGGTAGTCACACAGGGAATGGGCTGCAAGGGTACCATATCCCTTTTTCCCCCTTTGGCTACCAATTGGCATTGCGGGCAGGACCTGCAATAAGTCACAACATCTTGATAGACCCCTGGCCAACGAAATCTAGATATAATGCGCTGCACAATCCTATCCCGGCCTTCATGTCCATACATAGAGATATTATGAGCTAAACGCATAACCTGTTCCCTATATTCTGCTGGTACTATCAACTGTTCAATATCATCATTACTAGCTGGATCAACAATCACTCTATACAAAATCCTATTTTTAAGTATGAAACGAGAATGTCCTGGTGGTTCTTCCTTGTCTACCTGTAAAAACAAAGGTTGCAAAGTAATGTCATGTTTGTGCTCCTGAGAAATGTCATTTAATGGCACCCCTGATATTTCCAGTGAATTAACATCTTCATATTGTTCCTTCCAGGTCTTCTCCCTTTTCTTGGCTTTCCTAGACTTCCTGGGTTTTCCTTTGCTTTGTTCAAAATACTTCTCTTCAAAAGGAAATACCTCCCTCAACTGTTGGGCCTTTGCCTGGGATTGGCTTACTAGACTCACTGGTGCTAACGATGATTGATGGGCTTTCAAGAGAACATCAAAATGGGGAAATCCTGTCTAACAATTACCAGCACAGGTAGACGTGGCACTAACCCCACCAACATGTTGTGACATTCTTGGTTAACAGTTATTTCTAAACATGCAGTTGGGTATTGATGTATGTCCCCATGTACACAGCAAACAGTTGTATCACATTCAGTTCGGGGTATATTTGTAGCCAGATCTGAACTTATCAAAGTTTGTTGGCTGCCTGAGTCCAACAGGCCCAAAGTCTGTTGTTCCCTAATTCCGACTGCAGCAACATACCCAATGTTTGCTAATGCAAGATGAGTCAATTCAGGTCTTTTGTTAGGGCAATTTCAGACAACATGTCCCTTCCCAAGGCAACCATGACAGATGATTTCTGAATATGGGATTTTACCCTCTCTCTCTTCTATTGCATTATCTCTGATTATTTGTAGTATTAAAAAAAGGTCTTACCAGATTACTGGATGGTCCTGGGTTACTCTAAGGTCCTCTAGGTCTGATTATCCATGCTGCCAAATAATCCTCCGCCAACTTGATGGTATCCTCTGCTGTTTCTGGCTTGTGCTCTTTTACCCACACTTGGACATTCCATGGTAACACCTGAATAAATTGCTCAATGACAGTAAATTCCATAATCTGGTCTGTTGTCTTGGTAGCAGGTTGAAGCCATTTCCCATAATAGTCCCTAAAGCGAGCATAGGTTTCTCTGGGGGTATGCAGGCTAGCCATCTTCTGTGAACGGAATCATTGTCTATAAGTCTCTGTGCTGATGTCATACTGCTGTAGCACTTCTTCCTTCACTCTGTCAGTCATTGGCCTCTGCCCCCGTCAGCTGGCTGTATACAAGCTAGGCTCTTCCTGACAAATATGGCACCAACCGTATTACCCATTGATCCCGGGGCCAACTGCATGTTTGGGCTACCTTCTCAAATGTCATGAGGTATGCATCAATGTCATCATTTTCAGTTATTTTCGTGAGCTTAATGTCTCTCGGAATAACTGTCTGGCTGACCTGGTGTCATATCTTGAATGGCGTTCAAGGTTGCAGTCCACCTTTCATCCAGTCGTCGTCTCTCTGCCTCTTGTAGTCGCTGGTCCTCATCCCTCTGCTGTCGGTCCTCCTCTCGGTGTTGCTCCATCTTTATTTGATGCATACAGAGCCATTTTATGAGTTCGCTGGGGTCATCTGGTGCTGAAATTCTTTGCCCTTCCTCCCTCTACTCATCTCCCTTCGTGATTCCAACTGCTGCTGTGGCTCCCTCCTCGTAGTCGTCATCCCCTGCTTGCTTCATCTTTGGTTATGTCACTGGATTTAAACCAGGTAACAGTTGTATTCCAGTTTTCCGACTGACCGAGTCAAGTATAATGCACTTAAGTCTGTTTGCATCTGCCAGGGTGTTTAAGGTGCAATACCCCCTGGTAACGCCTCCTGGGCAGTCTCGACGTACCAGAGTCTGAAATCCCACTTCTCACACCAGTGTAACCGGGCGAATTCAAATGACAGACCAATAGACATAAATCAAGTGCATAAAAAATGCAAACTTTGCATTCATCATTTTATTTTGAAATATAGTCCAAACCAAAAAAAATAAAAATAAAATAATTACAGAAAGGAAATTTAGTGTTAGTCCATCACACCAATGAAAGCTTCAGGATATCATTCTTCTCCCAAAAAATCAGTAATAAAAGAACTCCTGTAATTTCCTCTCTGTCTAGTGTATAACCTTGCACACTCCTCCTTACTGCGTGATCTGAAGGCTACTGACCACCTATCTAGCTTAGCCCTCTAGTGGACCACTTTTATGGCTGCCTGAGGTGACATCAGAGGTCAGGTGATCACCTAATTTAGCAAGAAAAGGTTCTTTATAGTCATTAAACTTATTAAAACCAAGTTCTAGCACCTCTAGCACAATGCTATACTATTGCCTCTTATATAGGATATTTATTAGCTAGTCAAACTGATTTTAATAGGGGTCAAAAACTCTTAATTATGTAGGGATGACATCACGGCAGTAACATAGCTCCTCCCACTGTGTGACATCACTCCCCATAGTACTATATAATCAGGCATTGCAGAGGCTGCCAGCCCTATAGCAGGACCTTCTAACTACACACTGCATTGCCTGGTATTTACTTTTATTTTATTTTGCGTTACTCTATCTTACTACGTTATTTGAAATCATAACTAAAATACTCTTAAGAATTATCACTAATCTTGGAAGTCTTAAACAGATAAGTGCATGCCCCTTATCCATTTATTCTTGCAAGACCTAGGAATAACGATGTTCTGAGTTTAATTTAACTTGATAGTCTCTTACAAGGCGTCAGCATGGCTCAGTTGATAGCACATCTGCCTCTGGACCAGAATGTTGAGGGTTCTCGTCCCACACCAGGATTGAACTTGCACCTAAAAACTGCTGGCATCTGAATGCAGTATTGGGGGGTGCTGTACTACTGGGGTGTGCCATCCTTCGGATGAGACGTTAAACCGAGGTCCCTTCTGCCCATCCTGGTGTTGTCCTGGTGGGTGTCCAGGTGGAAGTACAGGACCCAGCGCATTCTTCGTAAAAGAGCAGGGAGCATTCCCGGTGTCCTGGCCAACATTCCCCTTCCCATAAACCGGTTCATGCAATTATCCAGGCTGTGTGTGGGTGATGATGTGTGATATGGCTGCCACCACACATTCAGTCACCTCACTACCAGTCTAGCATTGCTTGTAAAGCGCTTTGGGATACTGTGTATGAAAAGCGCTATATAAATCTTGATTCTTCTTCTTCTACAAACATTGCTTCCAGCTTCACAATTTTATTTCCACACAACCCTTTCTATAAAACTTACAAATCAAGTCCCATACACATCTGCCTACTGAAACCCTTTAGCCGTCAGCTAAAACCTTTCATTTCGGCCCTTCTCTGGAAGAACAGCCCAAGTAAACCCTCTTAGCTGTCCCAGACACAGTCCACCTCCTTATACGGGCAACACAGGGACAATAGTCTTTTACTCCGTTTTCCATCATATTTCCTTTACTTCCCTGTTGTTTTCTGACTGAAAGTAACCTGACAACACAAGCTCCTACACTCGGAGCGGTGCACAGAGCACTAAAGCACTCGAGTTTGAGGTCGCTTGTTTGTCACTTAGTTGGCTCAATTTCCAGTCCTAGAGCCACTAAGCTTACAGGGGAAACTACTTTGAGCATATTTGAAGTCTTTGGATGCACTAGCATTGCACTAGTTTCCTGCACAATCGTGCACATTACGACTAGCACAACCATGCGAATGTGCAACCGTCCGCACATTGCTCCGGGGCTTATCTCAAACAGCAGCCCTTGCATATCTTCCCTATGGATTTTCTTTAAAAGGAACACCAAGGTATCTATTTGTAGACTTCATACAGCAAGGTAACTTTGTCAAAGGTTACCTTGTGAATTGGTGGGGGGGGGGGGCGGTTACAGGCTTTTTACAAGAAAAGGGATAGATGATATAAAGAACTAAGAATATCAGGTTGGCCACCCTGATATGAAAAAGAGAAGGATAGTCAGAAAAAAGAAAGAAGAAAGTACAGAGTGAAAGGAAAATCCCACAATGCCTGAAAGTATTTTATTATTCTACCACATTCCCCTCCCCCCGGAGAAGGAGGGCAGTCGCTGGACACTCAAATCCTTCTCCCCCTGGCCGGCCCTCCAATGACCTGAATCCATTCCCAAACCTGGGTCGCCGGCACCACAGGTCGGCGCCCTGCCCCTGCATCAGCTAGCTGGCCGGAGTGAGCCTTGATGAGGGCCAGAGGCCTCTTTTCTGAAACATAAGCCTTGGCAATGTAGGCCCTCACCCACCTAGCTAGGGTGGCCTTGGAGGCTTTTTTCCCCTGCTTGGCTGCTCCAAAAAGAACAAATAACCTATCCAATTTTCAGAAGTCAGCAGTGTGTCTAAGGTATGTCCTAATGACCTATCACAAACTAACTTGTGCAACTCCTTCTCCTTCGGGTGAGTAGGCTGTGGACAGAAAGATGGGAGACAGATTTCCTGGTTCACATGGAAGGCCGTGGGAACCTTTGGAATGAAAAACGGAACTGTTCTGAGCACCACCTTGTCCTCTTGCATGACAAGGTATAATTCTTTGTGGGACAAAGTCCGGAGCTCACCAATCCTCTGGGCTGAGCACACAGCAACTAAGAAACACACCTTGTAAGACAGCATGTCCAATGATACCGGTGGAAGCGATTAGAAAGGCTCCTTAAAAACAGCATTCAGAACCAGATTCAGATCTCATGCGGGACCAGGGAATTGGAACAGAGGTGAACTCCTGCTGACAGCCCACAGAAAATGAATAACCTCCCAGTTAGTCTCTTCAGATGAACCCAAGGAGGCTACAAGGGTTGACACCTGACCTCTCAAGGTACTCAAGGCCAAAGCTTTCTTCACCACTCCTTGCAGGAAATCCAAAATTTGTGGAACAGTAGCTTTAGAAGATCGGATATTATTTTCTTGGCTAAAATCAAAAAGGTAGTCCATATGTGAGCATAACCTGGCAATATGGAATTCTTCCTGGCAGTCATCAGGGCGTCCACCACCTTCTTAGAGAAGCCTTGTTTCAGGAGTCTCCTCCTTTCAGGAGCCAGGCTGCGAGCGGCATTGCTCCCGGACTGGGATAAAGAATGGGGCCTTATGAGAGACCCCTCCCCCCGCACTGGAAGGCGAAACGGAGCACGTTGAGCTAGGTTCACCAAGTCCCAGAACCATGGTCTTCTGGGCCACCCCTGAACTATTAAAAGAAAGCTTTCTTGAGTGCCATATTTTGCATATGACCTTGAGGAGGAGTGGAAGAGGAGGGAAGGCATAAGTGCTGTCAAAATTCCATGCTTGTGCCAGGGCATCCACTGCTTTCGCCTGTGGACACCAGTAAGCAGATGGAGAACCATTAAACTTGAGCATTGAGGATGGAGGCGGAGAGAGAGAGAGAGAGAGAGAGAGAGAGAGAGAGAGAGAGAGAGAAAATTCTCCTCTGCTACAGCAGGAGAGTGGTGGCTTCTTTCAGCATCTCCCTGCCCTGTGTGTCCCCTTGATTGTTTATCTATGCCACCCTAGCAGCATTATCTGACCTTATTTTCACGGCTTTTGACTGCATCTGACTTTGAAAATGAAGGAGACTGAATGTTCTATGTTAACTCAATAAACAGAGTTAAAAAAAAAAAAAAAGGAAAATGAAGGAGAGTGAAATGCAACGCTCTCATTTCCAGAACATTTATGTGTAGGTGCTGTTCCTGCGCTGACCAAGTTCCCTGAATGGGAATGCCGCCCAGGACTGCTCAACCCGACAGGCTGGCATCAGATGTCAGAATCAACTCGGGGCAGGGGGGGGGGTGCTTCCAAGAAGGACACTTTGCTCAGATTCTCCAAACTCATCCATCAACTCAGAGACTGACACAGCTGTGGTAAGCGAGGGATCCCGGCCTGAAAATCCTCAGAGGCTAGATCTCAGGCTGACAGCAATGTGATCTGTAGGGGCAACATGTGAAGATGAGCCCATGTGACTAGTTCTATCACCGCCATCATGAGGCCCAGAATTTGTAGCAGGCAGTGAGAAGAAGCTGAAGACTGGCTCCTCAGCAACTGAACCTCTCACAACACTGTCTCCTTCCTGGCTGGCAACAGGAAGACCTTCATCTGGTCCCTCTTGAACACCGTTCCCATGTGTTCCAGGGTCTTTGATGGCTCGAGAGAGCTCTTTTCCGGACTCTCCACCCAGCTGTGGGACTCCAACACCTCCAGAGTCCTGGTCACTGACTCCTTTGCCACTGGTGCAGACGGTGCTTGAATGACCAGATCATCCAGGTAGGGTTAGACATTATGTCCCTCCTGTCGGAGTTGAGCTACCAGGACTATGAGCACCTTCAAGAAAACCCTTGGGGCTGTTGCCGACCAAAAGGAAGCACCTTGTACTGGAAGTGCTGACCCAGGACCATGAACCTGAGGAACCTCTAATGAGACTGTCAGATGGAGATTTGGAGATGCGCAATCCCCAGATCTATGAAACCTAGATAATCCCCAACTGGACAGCCCAAATTATTGAATGTAGGGACTCCATCTTGAAGGTCATGTGGCGAACGTACCTGTTTAGGTGTTTCAGATCCAGAATAGGCCTGAAACACCCTGAAGTCTTGGGAACTACAAAACAGATTGAGTATAATCCCTGGCCTTGCTCGCTGAGAGGCACCGGAACAATTGCCCCAATCTGAGTGAGGTGGTCCAGGGTCTGTGACAACCACTGTCTCTTCACGGGGTCCTCTGGAACCGGGGACAGAATGAACACCCCTTTGAAGGGAACTGCTGAAAATTCTATTGCATAACATAAAGCCAGAATTTCCAAAACCCAAGCATCTGATGTTATCTTGGTCCATCTTGTGTGAAAATAGCGCAATCTTCTGCCAAGGGAAGGGAACCAGAGATGGGCTTACATACGCTCATTGTGAGGTGCCTTCCATTGCATCTTCGGGCAAGGAGTCCTCTGCTACTATTGCTCTCAAAACCAGAATAGGCTCCTTTATCCTCTGGTTCCCTAAGTTCTGAAAGGAACAACACTTTGAATCCTACTCTCTCCTTAACCCTGCACAATCTGGTTTCCGGTCCAAACACAGCACAGTCACTGCATTGGCTAAGGTCACTAATGACTGGATTTCCACCGTGGACTCTAAGATGGCTACCGGCGCAGTCTTCCTGGACCTTAGTAAAGCCTTTGATACTGTTGACCACACCCTCCTAATCAACTGCCTTTCTACCCTAGGTGCCACTCCCCCTACCGTACTGTGGTTCACCAGTTATCTTTCTGATAGGTTGCAGAAAGTCAAAGCAGATGGCTTTCTCTCAGCCCCCCTTCCGATTGCCAGGGGAGTCCCCCAAGGCTCCATACTAGGCCCAATCCTATTCTCCCTATACATCAATGATCTTGACTCCCACATAACGAAGTCCAGAATTCACTTTTTTGCAGATGACACTGTATTATATACCTCTGGCACAACTCTAACGGAAGTCAGGGACATTCTGCAAGCTGACTTTGCTCAGCTCGAAAGTAACCTGATTAAAGCAAAGCTCCTTCTGAACGCAAAGAAAACTAAGGCAATGTTCATCTCGCGTAATCCCGCCGTTGGTTCCCCCCCTCTGCAGCCAACGAACCTCATTGTCACCTCACTGGGGGAAACCCTGGAAGTAGTTCCTAAATTTAAATACCTTGGTTTCTGGATAGACAACAAGCTCACCTTCCTTGACCACATTGAGGACCTAGCCAAGAGGCTCAAAGCACGGCTGGGCTTCTTCTTTCGAAACAGATCTCTCTTCCCTGTTGCGACCCGAACCAAGCTTGTATTGGCCACATTTCTTCCACTTCTTGACTATGGAGATTTCATCTATGCCACCTCTGCAATCTCAGGCCTAAGTAAACTGGACATTCTCTACCACCGTGCTATATGGTTCATCACCAGTGCTCCCCACAGAACCCACCACTGAGACCTATACACAGCTGTTGGCTGGACCTCACTTGCCACCAGATGCCTGCTCCATGCAGGGATATGAACCCTCAAGATACTCCTACTCAAACTTCCAAGCTGCATCACATACCTCATCTGTATCTCCCGCAGTGCTTACTCACTTAGGAAATCGAACTACATCCTGCTTGACGTCCCAAGAACTCATACCGCCTTTGGACAACACGCCATTTCAGTCGCACTTCCCACATTCTGGAACCAACTGCAATCCACACTAAAACTAACCAGCATTGTCCCAATAAATCTATACAAAGCCTTATCCTCATCTAAAATAAAATATACCTGTCACTGCCACTAAACCCATTATACCACCCTTATGTTACTTACTCACACTCCAAATGACACTGCTAGGACCTTAGCAGGTCTGCAATCACACAGGAAGTAGGAGACTAAATACAGCAGCTTTAGATTTAATCCCCATGACCAGCTTTCAATACCCGTCACCTTCAGATCTCCTTATCACACCTTTTTTTCCCCACTCTATTCTGCTAGTCACAGGACTCATCTTTTGCCTTCTTACCCTGCCATTCCTTCATAAACTCCCCCTGCTGTCTTCATGCCTTTCACCTCTAGATCTCCTTGTGACACCTCTTTACACCTTACTCTGCTAGTCCCTAGCCTCATCTTCTACCTTCTTTCCCTACCATTCCTTCTTATACTCCCACTGCTGTCTCTGAACATTAACTTTCGCCTATAATGCACTTATCATTTATGTATGCAACTCTACCCAAACACCTGCTGATACAGCATCAGACTTTACCGCCAGAACCATGCCTTACCTGGCAGTATCACGTCAAGAATTGTCAACTATGAACTGTGTGTGTGTATGTATTGTTTGCTCGATTAACAATGATACCTTGTATGATACATAAGACTTGATTAACAATGTTACCTTGTATGTTATGTTCGTATATCTATGTAAAGGACCCAGGACCTCCTTGTGAATGAGCTTGCTCAATGCAGTTTTGCCTGCAATAAACTTGAACTTGAAAAAAACCTCAATACTGCCTCTGTCAGCTTCCTCCTTGACCTTTTGCTGTTGGTTTGACACTGGAAGGTGGCCCTTTATATCCTGGGTATCTTTCAAAATATTATCCAGGCAAGAATCAAACAATAAGCCTCCCTCAAAGGCTAAGTTAAACAGTTTGGTCTTTGAAGCCTGATCAGCGACCCAATGTCAAAGTCACACTCCTCGCACAGCGGAAACAATGTGGTAAGCACAGCGGGATGACATATGCAAATTCTCCACCGTGGCATCCCCTTAAAAGGTGGAGGCCATGGATACCAACAGCATAATGCTCACCTCCTCTGAATCCGGGGGAATGAAGCTGACCAGGGTCATAACCCACAAGTTTAAGGCTCTGGCAACAATATAGAAGGCAAAGGAAGTGCAGAGATTTGTGCCACTGGAGAAGGCTCTTCTACATGAAGCATCCACTTACCTGTTGTGCGAATCTGTTAAGATTAAGGAACCTTTAATAGGAATAGTGGTGTGTCTGACAGAATTATGAACTGCCTTGTCCGACAGAGAAGGGGTTTCCCACTTGCGGGTATTTTCTTCCAAAAAAGGGAAACACTGTACTTTAACTTTCGGCAGACTTTTTTTTGCTCTGCAACTGCCCATTCCTGTTCAATAATTTGGTCACAGTGAATAAAGTCTGGAAAACACTTTGGAGCAGAGGAGAAGCAGACAGGATAGGGTTGACCATCCAATGCTTTCATGGAGTGCAGCTCCTTGAGCTGTAATATCCTACAAGCCTCAGTTATCAGACAGGACAAAGACTTGGTATCAAACAAGGGAGGGATAAGAATTCTCCTCTTTGGCTCCGTCCAACCCCCTTCCTCCTCCTCAGAGGGTTCATCGTCCTCCTCCTCCTCGTCAAGTAACTTCTTTGGGTCAGGATTTTCCCTAAGATCCCCAAAATTCTCATCTTGACACTCTGTATGGTTAGGGGCAGGGTCTGCCTGTAGATCCATCTTAGCCGTCCTGTCCTGCTCAGGCACACGTGGAAGTGCCTGTGTGCAACCCCCACCGAGGGGCCCAATTTGGGGTTGGGTGTGTCTGAAGGGATGTCCTGCAGAACATCAGGGCCCAAAAGCTTTTCTAAGAGCAACTAGAAAGATAAATGCAATTCTGCTTTGCCACTGCCAACTAGTACACCAGGTGCACCCCTCCAACATGGAAGTGCAACTGAGGGGGGATGGGATGGGACCGCAAGAGACATATTAGCCTGAGTAACACAATGGGGACAATAGGAACCCAGAGGAGAGGGTCCCATTACCCTTTTGCAGTTCTTACATTTTTTTTAAATGAGACGTCTCTGATAAGCCATGGTGCCAAAAGTAAAATGGCCCTGCAGGTGCCAAATGTTAAAACAGCCACAGTGTTTTCCAACAGCAAATATAGAGGATTACTACTGTTATCCCCACCTCTGACTGTGGGGGAAAAAACAGAAAAAGTCAGAATAAATCAGCCAGAAAAGAAGAAATCCCTCTAAAAGACAGAGCCACCGTGGCTACCACTAGTGAAGTGCAGGTGCGCATGTGCTCTCACAGATGGTGCACATGCATGATGTCAGCACTGGGGTGCATGCACAACACAGGTGCACAAATGGCGTGCTGAGGCTAAGGGAGCCTCTGAAGAAAGAATGCACACTCTGATCTTACCCAGGATCTAAATGCCCTTGGTCCAGCACGTTGTTTTCTCTCTCTCTTTTTTTAAATACACTGCTGAGGAAAATTTAAAGGGGAAATGTTCCTCTAAACAAGTGAGCCAGATTAAAGGGAAAATGTGCTCTCAGAGTACACCAACAAGCACCTGCCAGGCAAAACACAACCTAAAAGGCCCTACAGAACTGGGGAAGTATGAGGGAGAGGGTCACCGATGCCTAGAGACGTAGCCGCCCACTCCCCTCAAATGCCCTAGACTAAAAATGCTAGAGAATGAACAGGCACTTACTTGAGGCACCTTATCCCTTTTTTTTGTTAAGAAAGCAGAGACCTGATTAAAAAACACAAACACACCCCTGAATTATGTGACAGACATGGCCCCTAATCCAAGCACAGGCAGTGGAAACAGGAACAGCAGGTTAGCCAGTCTGAAAGCTTCGTAGAATCACAGATATCTGGTGGCAGAAAAGGACCACTCTGGCCCATCTAGTCTGCCCTTTACCCCTCCCATTTGTCACCTTTGTCAGGTGATATCCCCCTCCACCCACTGCTCAATCCTTTATGTCTGTCCCATGCCCTCTTGAATCCCTCCACCGTTTCAGCCTCCACTACCTGCAGGGGTCAAAACTGGCACCGGCTCATTAGCCAAATGTTGGCAGATTTTGTACTGGGCTAATAAGAATTTCTTCTAACTAGCTCTGCAGGCTTGTACTGAAGAAGGTAACATTTCAACAAGTAAAACAGCTGGGCCAGTGGAAAAGTTTGTGGGGCTAACAGATTTTCCCAGTCACTGGCCTTGCCGGCTAGCAGCTGCAAAACTTAATTTTGACCCCTGCTACCTCCTCAGGTAGTTTGTTCCAGGGTTCCACCACCCTCTCTGTGAAATAACACCCCTCGACATTGCCCTTGTATCTTCCTCCCTCCAGTCTTAGACTAAGACCTCTTGTTTTGGCCACCCACCATCTTCTTAAATAAGCTCCCTTTCTTTACCTTATTTATCCCCTTCATGTACTTAACAGGCATGGTTTTAATTTAGGGGTGCTCCCTGTCACCAGGTAGCCTCAACCTGCTACACAGAATTGCAGCCCCAAAGAACTTGCAGCAGAGTGTTTTTCAGAAGCTTGTTAGCCGTTTCCCCCTCGATGGTACAGCAAAGACTGGAGAGTTGCTGCTCTCCGGAATGCTCATGTGCTCAGCATTCTAGTCAGACTCAGCCTTTGGTCTGTGCCATTTCCCCTAGTAGGGTTGCACAGTACCCAGTTGTAATGACCAAGTCCTATGAGGAGAGACTGAAGGACCTCAATATGTACTGTACACCTTGGAAGAAAGGAGGGACAGGGGAGATATGGCAGAAATATTAAAATACCTCATGCGTATAAATAAAGTTCAAGAAGGAAGCAGTTTTCAGAAGAAAAGATGCTATGAAGCTGGAGGAAGGGGAGACTCAGGGGGGATGCGAGGAAATACTTCACAGAAAAAGAGTAGTGGATGCCTGGAACAGCCTACCAGCAAAGGTGGTGGGGGCAAAAATGGTAACAGGCTTCAATAATGCATGAGATAGGCACAAGGGAACCTTAGAGGTAGGGAGGGAGAGGTGGGTAAAGCCTGAGATCAAGTAGGGTCTACGGTGTTATAGAAAGTAGGGAAAATGGGCAGACTAGGTGGCCAAGTGGTCCTCATCTGCCGTCAATATCCATGTTTCTGTGTTACCATTTGACAATGTGGAACACTACAAAAACAAAGGTATCTGTGGTGGCTGGGGTGCACCAGTATGTGCTGGCATGCATCTTTCATATTCAGGGATGCTAGCCAGTCCTGAGGTTGCAGGCAAGGTAGCAGAGAGCCCAGAGAAATCATCTTGAATTGTTCTTGATCCATGAATTTGATTCAATTTCTGTGGTAGAGAATGGGGTGCATGCCCGTTTTCTTTGGAACTAGGAAGTAGTGAGAGTAGAACCCTGTGTTCTGTTCAGACTCTGGCACTCTTTCCACTGCTCTGTTACTCAGAAGACCACAATCTCCTGCCAGAAGCTCTGACATGTGAGCTGACAATGGGGATTGCTTTATGGTGGATAATGCCGGGGGCTTTAAAATCCAGGAAATACCCCTCTCGGATAATCCTGAGGACCCACTTGTCCATCATGATGGATTCCCACTGATGGTTATAGAAGGTCAGGCGGGCCCCCTACTGGGAAGTACTGAGGCTGGAGCTTCAGATAGTGCTACTAAGTGATTTCCGCAACTGTGTCTTTGGCTGCGCTTTCTTTTGAGGCTAGGGAGGCTGTTTTTTTATTATTTTGGACTCCCCTGCCTCTACCACGAAAGGACAGCTTGCTGTGAAAAGACCCACCTTCTTGGTCTCTCTTGGATTTTTAAGGAAATGGTCTGGAGGTCTTGAGAGTAGCTCTTGTTTCATTAGTTGCCTTGAGAGACTGCTCCACCTGCTGTTCGAACTGGTAAGTGCCACCGAAGGGACATTTATTACCTGCTGCTGGACATCCTGGGTGCAGCCAGCAGTCCACAGCCAGGAATGCCGCCTGATGCAGATGCTGCACAGCGAGATGCTGCAGCAAAGGCATCCATAGAGGCTTTGAGGTGGTGACTGTTGGATTCAGTACCTTGTTCAACAGTCAGCAGAATGTCTCGTTTAGCCTCTGAATCTGGCAGAGACTTTAGCTTGCTCCAGAGGGTATATTCATACTTGGAAAAATGCCCCTGGTAGCCAGCTATCCTCATGCCCATGGTAGCTGAAGCATAAGCCCATTTTCCATGGTATCAAGCTTGTGCGACTCCTTATTAGCAGAGTGCTCAGTGACCTCCTTGGGCACAATGACCTTGACATTCTCCGTGAGAATAATAATAGCATCAGCTATGGGCTGAGTGACATACACTGGTTTATTTTTAGGAGCAGCGTATTTCTTGTCTGCCTGCCTGCTTGGGGACAGCTGCCACAGCAGCAGGCCTATGCCAAAGCGCGTCAGACGAGGTCTCTAGTGTGGGATTAACAGGAGGATTTATACTGACCGAATATTAGGCACGTGCAGAAACTTCAGCTGGAGCTGCTTAGCTTGGTCAAGGGCTGCTAGCTTGAAATCCAATGCTGAATGCATATTTCTGAGCACAACATGAAAAGAAAGGTCTTCCTGAGGTACAGGAACTGGGTCTGAGACCTCCTGACCATAACAGGAGTCATCATCACTACCCTTGGAAATAGGCCATAATTTGACTCATCACTCTCCTCACAAGGAGGACAGAAGAGCAGAAGAGAGTAGGTTCAAAGGGCTGACAACGCAGTGCATGACTGCCGCAACACTAGTGACACCAATCCCGGCCTCAGGGGCTAGGGTGGCATCAGAACTGACACTGCGGACTGCATGGGGGGGGTTCTGACACCATCAGTCAATGCAACGCTGGACCCAAAACTGGGTTGGGCACTGAGGGGCCTGAAAACAGTGCCTTACACAGTACTGGGCATGGCATCAACAATCCAGCCAGCACTGGAGTGACTGGAGGGGGCACCATGGTTGTCCCCCTTCCTCACAGGATGGAGGCGACAGCACACGCAGGGCAGATGTTGATGGTGCTGCTTGCGGCAAGGACCTGCAGGCTGTTGCTGCACGTGGACATACTACCAGGCCCGACAGCATCACTGGTGGCACCAACCCAACTGATCCTGAGGGGACAGGGGCCTGCATGAGCCAGACGCTGCACCCACTGTTTCATAAGAGTTGCCAAATGGTGGAACTGCCAACCAGAGCCCCTCACTAAAAGGTGGGGGGCCCTCTGGGCCAGAGACACTAACCTCATAGATCTAGAAGTCCCCAGTGTCATTGGTGACGACGATGGGCACAGCTGAAATGTGTTGTGGCAAACTTCAGAGAGGGTGACCTTGACGTCTGCTGTTTCTTCCCCTTCTTACGAGAAGAGGAAGTGGTTGAGGTACAGCAGTGCCTGGAACTCGACGCTGTGCAGGATCAGTACCACTTCTTTTTGCACTTCTGGGAAGACTCTCTTTGCTTCCTCCTGAATACTGAACTGCTCCTCATCACAGCCCCTCTCCAGAGGAGACAGTGGATCAAACATAACCCCGCTGGGCTGGCCCGCCAGCATAGTGGTAGGGTTACCGCTTGCGGCGCCAGCGACCCGGGTTCGGGAACAGACGTGGGCAGCTAGAGGGCCAGCTTGGGGAGGGAGGAGGATCGAGCGTCCAGAGGCTGCTCTCCTCCTCCGGGTGGGGTGGGATGCGGGTCCCGCTGTGATACTGCCACCTGAGTGACCACGGATGGAAATGGAGTGAGGAACGCATGTAGCAGTGAGGGAGGACATCTGCCGGGAGCCGGAGCATTAGCACATTGTCGCGTGCATCATTCCTAAGTTCTCCTTGCATGCAGACATCCTATGGGGATGGGCAAAAAGGAAAATACCCTCCGGTGCTCCAGACCCTGATCCTAGGGCCCCTGCTGGCATGGACGACGGATCCCTGACTAAATCAGACGCTCGGGGCGGTGGAAGGAGGAGCCCCACCTCGTACCTGCCTGGGGGTCAAACCAAGGCAGCGTGGGGGGATGACTGCAACCCATGCCGACAGATGCAGCAGGGACGCAACGCCGCTGGAGACTGCTGAAGGTGAGAGGAAGTACTGGGGTGAGAAGGGGGTGTAAAAAATAGAGAAAAAAAAAAAAAAAAATGACCCCGCTGCCGCAGCAGCCTTTCCCTTCAGGCTCTCTAACATCCTTCCTGGTCTCAGACCATTCAAATGCAGTAGGCAGAGAGAAAACTGAAATTTATTTTTTAAAACTAGACTGAACTGACGCACAAATAACAAACTTTAAGTTTAAACACTAAAACTGAAGAACTGAACACTGTCATCATACAGACGATGCAGTTCCGAGTCTCAGCAGGTGTCATTGTCACAGATGCGCACTCGATGGCGGGAAAAATGGAACTGAGGTAGGTGGTGCTGATGCTGCTGTATACCAGTGAGCGCATGTCTCGTCATGCGATGGCACGCACGCAGTGCCTACTGTGTCACCAGCCCACTGACAAGTTATGGCTCCCGCTCGGTACCACAGCCTCCTACTAAGACCCACTAGTGGGAATCAATGGTGAAGACAGATTCTTGAAGATCTTTTTTATTACCCACCAAGACAAATTACCAGGAGGCAACAGTTGCCCTATAACTTACCAGGTGTCCTCATGAAATAGTGTTTTTGAGGGCCAAGGTACTCATCGGAGGTTTACTAGTCCAGAGCCTGTTGTTTAAAGGCCCCATTAACAAAATATTTTGAGCCGTTCACGAATGCGAAGGGCTGATAAAAGCTGCTGACTGCCCCCTTCGCACATGTGGAGCATCCTCAGGGCAGCCACAGCGTGGATGCCCTGGCCCTCTGCAGCAGATCACATTCTGCCTGCACATCTACGCAGGGAGCTGACATGGGCATCCATTCAAGTCACACAACATTATCTGCATTGGGGAGGGCAGCAGTGGTACATGGGGGGAACCCTGCAGTAACATCCACCTGGCTTAATGCTCCTCTGCCTAGGTGCTTGTTGCTCCCAGGTATCAGAGCTAGAATGGAAAGACAGGGAAAGGGAGCACCAGAAAAAAAAAAGTTCCTTTAAGACCAGGATTATGGTGGCAGTGTGGTATACTCGTTAGAGAATTAGCTGGGGAGCTGGGAGATCACAGATTCAAACCTAACTACAGCCAAATATTCACTATGCGTCTCTGGGCAAGTCCCTTAACCTCCCAGGGCTCCATTCCTTCTAGTTGAGTAAATGGGTAAAAGCAGGACCTCAATGGATACGAGAGAACGCATTTAGAAAACACAAATAAATAAATTAGGTCTGTATCCTGAAATAAATCTGTATCCTGCAATTCCCTGCTTCACAAGGAGTAGGGAATCCACTCACGCACTGAACTGAGCCACCCCAGCGGGAGACAAGGGGTTGTTTTATACTGCCACATGAGCATCTATCCACAGCCATGCAACCTTGTAGCCCAAATGTACACCTTTGGCATGTATTTGAGCACCAAGCCTACTGGGAGCTGCTATTTTCTGTGCTTCTTGCAAATGCTACAATACAAAGACTAGAGATGGTCCTGATTTTGTTCTATTCTAAAAGTGGCCTCATCAGGATTTATACTGTCCACAATAACCACAGGGTAACATTTAAAGAAGCAGAGAGTAACTGGCCCAGTGGCACAGAGGGCTGAGGCCATGCTGAACGCCTTGCCTTGCGCCAAGCCGGCGACCCGTGTTCGAGCATGAGCTGCTGGGGGTTGGCAGAGGAGGAGAGGGACAGAGCGTCCGACCAGTGCTTGACTCACCCCTAGTGGAGGCGGGGGGAAGTACGCCAACGCTGCAGAAGAGGAGCTGAGATGGGGCAGACACCTGGAGGAGCATGTGCGGATGCATGCGTGCTCCCTCCACTGGCGTCACTGCACGCCCCACTCACGCAAGGGGAGAAAACAGGAAAAATAGTCCCTGGTCGCGCAGGATGGAAGCAGGCACCTGCCGCAGGCCCAGACTCCTAATGGCACTCCCCGAACTGGATCCTAGTCGAGGTGAGTTGAGCTTGGGGAGGGGGGTCCTCATCGCCTTGCCATGGAGGGTGAACCATAGGGGAAGAGGGGGCACGCTGCTTGATGTCGGGGTGTGGAGCTGGATGGGTGGCTTAAGGATGGATCCTGACTGGGACCCAAGAAGAAACAGATAAAAAAAATAAAGAAGTAGAGACTATCTTTCCCAGTTCCACAGAACTGTTGGCTGGCCTTCTAAATTTCATTCAGGTCCTGCTGAACTGATGGTCACTGGTACTGTATAATATTTGTCTTCTGTCACCAAGGAATAAGCAACCTTCATTACACAGCAAAAAGGACTACAAAGCACCGACCAGTGGAAAGGCTTCCGATTTCCCCTTTTCTTTTGTTTAAACCTACCGGAATTGTTTAAACCTACCTGAATCGCTTAAGGTGCAGCCGGAGAACCTGAGGTAGTCTGTAGATCATTAACTGCTTTTGAGCTTCACTCAGAACTAGAGGTTTTGAAGAAGACTTTCGCCGTTTGTCTAAAAAGAAAGAAAGAAAAAAAAAAACTTCTGTTTATTTCAAAATAACAAAGTCATACTTCAGCAGATTTTACAACATGTTGGGAAGCCACATGTACTGGTACTATGGTTTCTAATTTATATTATGGAAATAACCCAGGGTTGTTCAAATGAGGGTTACTCACTCTTGCAGCTTTCTTTCCCCTTTATATCTCACCAGACGTCTTCAAGCTAAACTCCTCCTATCCTCTTGGGTGGTATACTCCTCAGCTCCGCCCCATGATGTCAGATATTGCACACTGGAAGCAGGGGAGGTTGGGTGGGCTGTGTGGATGTGAACTATATACCACTCCTAGAAAAAATAGTTATGTAAAAATTTACAGTAACAGTACATCTTTCCAGGGGGATCTCAGTCATCGGGTCACACATATGGAACTTCACTGTCAGTAAAACAGGATCCACACATAGGATTTTCAGCAGTGCCACTGGGGCTGCCCATGCCAACATTGTCTGCCGACATCACCAACCCTATAAAGGCATGAGTGGCCCTGCTCCCTCCTCAGCTCTTTTCTCTGGAGATTAAGGAAGCACACCTGTGCCATGGGGAACTGGGGAGAGAGAGAGAGAGGTGCCCAGGCAAAAATTAAAGGCTGGATACACTAGTAAGCCAGTTCTGAGAAGAGAACCCCGAAAGAGGGGGATGGTGGGAGGAAAGGCAGACCTGATTACTAGGATCCCCTCGAAGATCTACTGTTATGCAAAGTTCTTACCTAACTGTTCTATCTTCATCGGGGGTATCTCAGTCATCAGGTCACACATATGGAATCCCAAGCAGTTACAGATGCAACAGAACAGTCTGCAAAGAAGATCAGCAAAAACTTAGGACAGCAGGCCATGCAGGATAGCCCTGCCAAAACCTGCAGGCGCTCTAAAAGTAACGTCCAGACTGTAGTGCTTGGCGAAAGTGTGGATGGTACTAAAGAACACAACACAATGTGCCAACCATTTGGACAAGCATTGTTCAGAAACCTGAACACCCTCCCTACCTGGGGAGAAGAAACAAAAAGCTGCTTTGACTTTCTGCATTCCTTAGTTCGGCACAGATAATACATCAAAATTCTGCACACGTCTAATGTATGGAGCAGTTCCTCCCCGGATTGGGATGCTCGGTGTGAAAGAATGTCCAAATCTCTCAGAGGTTCATTCCTTTCTCTAGTAAAAGACTACTGCAGTAGCGCTAAGATCCTAATTCTTTCTCTGTTACCTTCTTTCCTGTTTCTCATTTTCCCCGTTTTCCAGGCTGGCCACCTGGAAATACAGGTTTCTCACAAATGCTTGTCTTTTATCTTCTTTCTCTGCACTTCTGGAGCCTTGATATTCTCAACCCCACCCCACCCCCCGGTAACTAATGTAGCTAATATATCTTCGCTTGTGTCCCATTACTGCAACATTATGGCACTTTGACAGTGCTAGAATTTCACTACGCAGTGCATTCTGCAGAGAGTGACTGCCGTATGTTAGTTTCATTTAGAAACCTACACGCAGTATACTCAATAAAGCAGCAGTTTAAAGCTGTCGAGAAGTGAACCCCTCCCCCTTCTCGCACTTCTGAAGTGAAACCCCTTTTCCCTTGCGAGATATCCAAAGAGACCTCCATGTGGAGGTATTTGTTAAACTGCTGAGTTTTACCTCGATAGAAGCTGTATTTTAAAACCTAAACCGAAACAAACACAGTTTTGTTATTATTCTTCAGGCCTAGGCATCCAAGCATAACTCTGAATGATATGAAGTTTTCTCTGTTGTTAGTAACCCTGTGAAATCAATTCTAGAAAACATGGTTTTAATGTTTATGTTTTCTGCAGAATCTCCATAAGAATTATAGTTGAATAAACATAAAGTAAGAATGATAATGACCATACAAAAGCAACACAATGCTTCTAAGGGCTCTGTGTTTCCCTGTGCTGCAGCATGTTTGTAAATATTAAAAAGAAACTTCTGTTTTTAAATGTGCAGAATTCTAGATACCTTTCAGCTTTTGGTTAAAAGAATGTATAAAATTCCAATGTTAGTTTATTTGTTACTTAAGAATGGAAGGTCTTACCGAGGTATAAGCAGTGGGAATCTTCTAGAAGGGGTTGTCTCCTTGCAGGGATCATTCTGAATGGATCCTTAGGAGTCCGCCGGCCCTCTCTTCTCCATACTTATACCTTGAGTCATTCATGGGAGTAGCCATAGAGTGCACAACATTTTCTTTTTGTTAAGGACTGATTTCTTTTTGTGTATAATAGCATATACTGACTACAGACATATCCAGATAATGTGTAAAAGGTTGATAAAAGACATTTATGTTGAATAAAGAAAGTTTAAGTTTAGAAGTGTTGTGGGTGGAGTCTGATATGGTCACATGATGTTCTCCTGGGTTAAAAGGAGCTCCTAGCCTGGACCATGTCAGATTCGTTTTGGGATCAGCTCTGGACTGAGCTACTGGGGAGTCTGCGCCTTTTTTCAGACTATGTACCCTTGATGTTCCCAGGTGCCTGATGCTGTTATTACCTGTGTGAACAAAAGTTTATTTTTGTGCCTTTTGATTTAATTTCTTACTCATGTATGAAGTGCAAGTTAATTTTGTTCTGTTTGTATCTCAATACATATTTTTAGGCTTGGCTGCTTCTTTTAAGCCTTGCCCCTCTATAATTTGATGTCAGCGTCCATCTTTACATCCACACCCTTTTACACTCAGGAAAATAAGAACATAAGAATTTGCCAGCAGAAGGAGACAGTGTGGGCCATCTAGTCTGCCCAAGATATCTAAACTGGTAGATGGATAGATTGGTTCAGGGTAAACTCAGGGAGAAACTTAGTATCTGAGCGTAAAGACCCCATCATAGTAACAAAATCAAATAAGGCTCCTCACACCAGAGAGCCTGAAGCTCTGAAACCCTTCGAGCAGAGGTAATAGCAACCAAAAATAACGCTTTCCAAGTCAGAAATCATAGTTTGCAAGTTGCAACTGGCTCAGAGATGGGGTCAACTTCTCCAAAACAAAATTTCAATCCCAAGCCAGGACAGGAGAATGGACTGCAGGTTTCAGATGCAGGATGCCCCAGACAAAAGTGCGGGATACATCCAATTGAACCATGGTGCAGCTGCCCACAGGCTCATAAAAGGCAAAGATAGATAAAAGGTGCACCTTGAGGGAGGAGTACTGGAGACCTGTGTCCGACACAAATATCAGGTAGTCCAGAATGTGGCTCAATGGACAAGTGAAAGGGTCCAGATGATGTTTAGCAGCCCAGATGGCAAACCACTTCTACTTCATGGCATATGTGGCTCTAGTGGAAGGCTTCCGAGCTGCCATGAGGACATCCACCATTCTCTGGGACACCCCAAACCAGGCGATGGCTATGTCCTCAGAGCCAGGCTTGCAGACAAAGGGACTTGAGATTGGGATAAACCAGGGTGCCTTGAGCCTGCGTCAGCAGATCTCTGCAGGGGGGCAGAGAGACTGGAGGTTCCTCCACTAACTGTTGCAGTAATGGAAACCATATCTGCCGTGGCCAGAATGGTGCTATCAGGATCATGCTGGCCCCCTTAATTTGCAGTTTGACGAATACCTTGTGAATCAGAAAAATCAGAGGGAAGGCATAAAGGAATCTCCTGCGCCAGGAGAGGGACAACGCGTCTTGCCAGAAAACTTCAGGCTCTGGATCTAGCGAGCAGAAACTGGGCAGTTTTGTGTTGAGTGGGGATGCAAAAAGGTCCAACTCTGGATGGTCCCTTCTGGTGAACAGATCTTCCGCGACAGATGAGAGACAGTCCCACTCATGCATACTAGACTGTGTCCTGCTGAGGCTGTCAGCCAGGGTGTTTAGCATGCCAAGGACGTGGACTGCTGAGAAGACCAGACTGTGGTCTAGTGCCCACTACCATACTCTCAAGGTCTCCCTGCACAGGGGGTACGAAAGCATCCCACTTGCTTTTTGATATAGTAGACAACACTGAGACTGTCCAACTGGATCAACAGCTGACCCAGGTGGAGATGGTTCTGAAAGGCCTGCATGGTATAAAGGACTGCCTGTATCTCCATGACGTTGATATGCAGGGAGGTTTTGATCTGTGACCAAGATCCCCCGAGTCTGAAAGGGACCCAGATGCGCCTCCAGCACAAACCAGAGGCATCTATGGTGAGGATCTGCTGGGGAGGGAAATCTGGAATGGGACCCCTTTGAGAGGTTCTGTGGGTCCATCCACCATTGCAGCACCTTGTAGACTGGGAAGGAGACCAGCACTAAAGTACAGTTATGCAAGAACTTACCATAACAGTAGATCTTCGAGACAGGCTCTTGCAGAAGGTAATAACTTTGAGGACTAAGCCACCAGGACCACACGGAAAATTTTTTAGCTAGCAATGTCTGGCAGGGGACTGCCCCCAATCACGTGACTGGCATCAGCGTGACGCTATTTAAGGAGCGGTCCCCATGCCCTCCTTCCAGTTCTCCCACCGAAGACTGAAAAGGGTGCAACCGAAGAAAAGGAGTGGGCTCTTGGAGCCAAAAATAGGCTACAAAGAGGCAACATAAGCAGGAGGAAGGTGAGAGGGAAATAGGTTACCTACTGCAAGAGCCTCTCTTGAAGATCTACTGTTACGGTAAGTTCTTACGTAACTGTACTATCTTACTTAGAGAGAGTTCTTGCAGTAGGTAATAACCTTGAGGACTGAATCCCAAGCAATGGAAGGGAACAGACAAGGTCTGAAACATGTGAGGCACGAAAGGTCTGCAGTAAGCAGGGATCTAAGAAAGAAGGCCCTGAAAGACAGCTAACCCAAAACCGGCCCTGCGTCTAGAGGTAATGTCCAGATTATAGTGTTTGGTGAAAGTGTGGGCAGAGCTACAAGTAGCCGTGGCAGAAACAATTCTAAAACAAGCAGTAGATGCAGCCACGCCCCTTGCCGAGTGTCCCTAGACTTCCCCCCAGAATGGGTTTGCTATATTTCTGAAAAACAAAATGCAGTTTGTCAACCATATGGACAAACACTTTTGAAACTACGATGCCCTCTCATTTGGACGCAAGGGAAACAAACAAATGATCCGTCTGTTGGACTGACTTCATCCGATTTGCATAGTAACACAAAAATTCTCTGTACATTAGAAGTGGGCAGAATTGCCTCACCTTGATTGGAATGCTCAGGGTACTACACTGGCAAGTGTATGGTCTGATTCAAATGTAACCCCTAGATGGCGCTATCCCAGGGGCTACTACCCCTGCCTGATTTGCCACTAACAGGTTGAGGGGCCTGGATCCAATGGCGGGTGCCTCCACCCAGAGGTCAGGGTTTGCAATAGTTAAACTAACTTGGTCACAGCCCTCTGGGACACTGCAACCCCCCTTTCTTCCCACTAGTGGCCCACACAATATATCAGAATTACCTTCACAGTATACACTTGCCCCCAGGTCTGGTTCCGGCACTGGGACCTCCTGTGAAATGAGATACAGTGCAACAATCACAGTACAGTACTTTAACATGAACAAATACCTCAGGCAGTATAACTTTGCTGAAACAAGCAGCTCTGATTTATTTAGGGGATATAACAAGGACAGGGGAAATCAGGTTAATTAGCTTATCACTCTAATAATCTATCTATGGCTCTGTGCACAGGCCTATCCCTATCAGTTACTGTCCCTGGGTACCCAAGCCTAGTGGCTAGTCCAAACCGTGGGCTGGTAGGGGCCCTTTCACACAGAGAAAAGGAGAATTAAACAGTCAGCAGTACAGTAATTCCATTTGGATTTAATGTGGCAATTCAACAGGAGCAACCCTGAATTAGTACTCCAAGACCTCCAAATAAGATAGGGTCCTTCAATGTCAGCAGGGCTCACTTGAGGTACACAAACCTCTTCACACATCCATATAAAGAAAGTACTATATCAGGCAGGCTGCATCTGTATCCCGATCGCAATTACTGCACAATACCCGGGAGAACACACAGCAGATTCAGTTCCTGACAGACCGAGTCAATTTTCAGCAATTCTTCCAGTCTTCTACAGGGTGAGCCTGGTTTCTACTCTTCAGAGATCCTTTGATTTTTTTCAGGACGGATTCAGTCCTAACAAGCTGTTACACAAGCTGCAGACCGGAACTCTGGGCCTCATACACGCTTTTTGACTAAAACTGCACACTGAAAAAGCACAGGGCTCCTTCCTTCTTCACTGCCAAAGCTCAACTGAAGCTCCAACCGACAAAACTGGGCACTTCCTTTGAGTTCCTCCCAGTTCTTGACTGGATTGGCTGTCACTCACAATAGACTGCTGCTGTTGGTCCAAAAGGCACTGAAGTCTAAACTACATCTCCCAGAGTCACTGCCCATACAATCCTCTTGTGCTGGCTCAGATTATGAGTCCAAGTTCTGATTTCGCCCAAGGCACCATTTTAGAGCTAGCTTACCCTACACTGATTGGTCCAGTTCAGCAGTTCAAAACTAGAATGGGGAACTAGTAGACACAGTTCTGACTGCAAAGAAAGCAGGTTAGACAAACTGTAATTTCATTATTACTCTAAATAATTTCTGGCAAACAGTTACATCTTTCAGATAGGTTCCCTTTGCACTCTAGTGACTGCAAAAATGAAGTGAATTAGCAGCAGCTCAAGTGGTACTCAGAGAAGCACACAGTCCCCATACAAACTAATTATGTCTGCAAGCAGACAGCTCTTAAAGAGACAGTACCAGAGGCTCTAAAACACTCACTGATAAATGGCTTAAATGCCAAACACCATTCAGGCTTGGAGCATTCAAGCAAGCTCCTGGAAGTCTTTTGGGAACCCCCATTTGCAGGGGTTACACCCTTCCTGGCCTTGGAAAGCTTGACGTCCAAGTCAAGCAAGTACCCCCATAAGTTTCAACTGCAACCATATACATTGCATTAGGCTGCACATGTAATCATCAGTCAATATATCATTTTACCAAGAACACATTTCTGAAACATTGCAGTCGTCACTCTTTACACAGTATTACATACACATTGTACCATAACTCAAGTTATTACCTCTTGTACATGAAACCTGAAGAGAGGGGCCCTTCCTATCAGTTACCTTGGGGCTGGACGGGCAAGGGCACCATACTTAGAGGGCAACACAAGTAACTTGGAGTTAGCACTGACGCTCAGTTTGGGCAATGAGCTCGGGGACACATACACCCCTATTGGACAACATTGAGAGGCAAATCCACAGGCCTCCCAAGGAATCATAACTGAGGTGCACCACAGGCTTTACAGCTCGACCAGTCTTTCTAGGGGAACTGTTACAGTCTCTGCACTCTGAGCCTCATTTTCAGCATTGTCCACACTTGTCAGGGGAGTCTCCATGGGGGTAGAGAGGCTAGAACTTAGGGCACTTTAGCTCCAGGAGTTACAGTTTCTGAGTCCACAACACTTGGCTCGCATGGAGAGCTTTCGGACACTGGCAGTGGACTGTCAGGGCACTCAAAATACTCTTCTTGTTCGGTGTATCACCAGTCTGCCCCAATCTATCATTTTCTCCCTGAAGCTCAAACAGTTCAACCATGCACAATGATTCCATTTCATCTGATCTGATGCTTTGCACTTCACTTTCTGGGAGCATTGGCTCCAGGGATGAAGCTGGGGCTTAAACAGTCCAGAAGGCCCAGCTTTGTCTCCAGTATTGACTAGGGGATTGCAAACAATTGACTCAGTTCGTAAGAAGGATAGTATTCAAAGTCACTCTCACTTTCTTCCGATATGGACTGACAGTCATGCTCAACTGGGACTTGTGGAGGGGAACACTTTAACTTTGCTTCTGTAGGGTGCAGACTTTCTTGATCTTTTCTTAGCAGCAGCCTAGTCACTGGTCCAGAGGGGCATCTTCTAGGGCTCAGACTCAATTAAGATTTGTCCAATGGGCAGTAAATGATTTCTATGCATTGTTTTTACATCTTTTGAATTATTCTCAGGCCTTACTTTGTACACTGGCAGATCATCTAGTTTGCCCACTACAATGTAGAGGAGATGCGTTGTCATCTGTCAGCAATCTTGTGCTTGCCATGCAATCCCAGATTTCTAGCAATACTTGATCTCCTCCTGGAGTTCCTGTGCTTTCACCTTTTATCATACCTTTCTTTGTTGGCCAGATTTCTTTTGGCAGCCATGGTTTGAGCCAGTTGGTACGCATGAGTTAGTTGGGCCTTTAACTTTGCACATACTGTAAATAGTTGTCAGCCTGAACCCCATCAGGAGAGACCCCAAACACACATCTACTGGTAGTGAGCTTCTCTTCCAAACATCAGGCGTAGGGGAGAATCCAGTGGCATCACTTTTGGTGCAGTTATAAGCATGTACCAGGGTGCTAATTTGTTAGCTCCATCTGAGGCTTGTCCTTTGGGTGCAGGGTGCCTAGCATATCTAGCAAAGTGCGGTTGAAGCGTTCAGGCTGTGGGTCCCCCTGGGGTGGTGAAGAGTGGTTCTGGACTTTCGTCTCCCACAGAGAAAGCATCTCTTTGATCAGACGACTCTCAAAGTCTCTCCCTTGATCAGAATGGATTCTTTGTGGAGCCCCATAGTGAACAAAAAGTTTTTACAAGTACTTTGGCCACAGTGGATGCTTTCTGGTCTTTGGTGGGGAAAGCTTGGGCATATCTCGTGAAATGGTCAGTGACCACCAGCACATTACTGATATTTCTTTGATCTGACTCCAAACTTAGAAAATCAATACAGACCAGCTCCATGGGTGCACTGGTGGTGATGTTAACAAGGGGGCAGCCCTCTGGGGCAAAACTTTCCTCTGTAAGCAGCGACTACAAGTTCGAATGTGTTGCTCCACATCAGCCCCCATCTTAGGCCAATAGAATCTGGATCTCACCAAGTCAAGTGTTCTGTCTATACCAAGGTGCCCCATGTGGTTGTGCAAGGACCTCAGTACTGAGTCTCGAAAGGCAGTGGGCAGCACTGGTTGTTGTTTGTCTACTTGTCCCCCTCTGTCTACTGTTTCTCTGTATAACAGTTTATTGATCAGTTTCAACTTAGGACCTTCTTTGTATAACAGTGCAGTTCTCAAATCAGTGGGCGTAATTTGGACACATCTTTCCTGCATAGAGGGCTTCAAAGCTGCTTTGATCATGGGATCGCTAGGATTGAGCCCTCGAATACTGTCATTGTCCAGCTGAGGCAGTGCACCAATGTCTATTGCAGAAAAGTGGCAATAAGCAGCAGGTATGCAATTCTCAGAGGCTCCCAAGCAATCCACCATGACAGTCCACTGCGTCCTTGCGGGACATTTGTTCCTCCTGTCAAACTTCGGCAGAGTGCCCGAATGTCAGGTTCTGCCAATCGGACCCAATCATTCTGGGGAACAGGCCTCCGGGAGAGCATCAGCATCTATGTGGTTCAGACCTGCTCGGTATTCGAGAGCATAGTCATATGTAATAATGCAGAAAGCCACCTATGGCCAGTGGCATCCAACTTAGCTGGGGTCTGCACATAGGTCAAAGGATTATTGTCAGTTTTACTAGTATTTTAGCCCCATACAAGTACTCATGGAATTGGTCAACAATAGCCCACTTCAAAGCTAGGAACTCTAACTTATGTACAGGATAGTTCTTTTCGGATGGGGTCAGGCTTCTACTGGCAAAGGCCACTGGTCTCAGGCCATTCTGGGTGCTCTTGGTACAACACAGCCCCAACCCTTGCAAGCTAGCATCAGTGTGCAGGACGTAAGGTTTCTTGGATCGGCATAGGCCAGCACTGGAGCATGGGTAGCTGATATATGATCTCATGAAAAGCAGTCTCACAATCAGGAGTCCAGCGGGCCCCAAATACTTCTCGGATGAAAATACACTCTTTCAGTCTTGAGGGATGCTGACTTTTGGTATTTTTGTGGGTTGGGGATACCCTTGGTAAGGTTAAGTAAAGAGGCGGATCACCTTGAATAGTCCTTGATGAAGCGCCGATAATAACCACAGAATCCCAGGAATCTTTGCAGTTCTTTAGATTTTTGGGCTGTGGCCAGGTGGTCAAGGCCTCAACTTTACTTGGGTGGTCTCTATTCCTCGGTGGATACTATGTGTCCCACATACTTTACTGATGTTTGAAAAAATTGACACTTATCAATGGACAGTTTAAGGCCAAAGTCCTCCAGTCGGTCCAATACCTTAAATAATCTGCTCTCATGTTCCTCCAGTGAGCTGCCAAACACAATAACATCATCTAGGTATACCAGGCACTCTAGTAAGTTCATGTCCCCACTGCACGCTCCATCAATCGTTGAAAAGTGGCTGGGGCACCTGAAATCCCTTGAGGCATCCTCATGAATTCATAGAAGTAAGCGGACAGATAAAGGCTGTCTTTTCACACGGTCCTCTGGGCCATCGGATCTGATAGTGCCCACTGCGAGGAATCCAGCACAGAGAACCACTTGCTCCTGCTTTAGGCAGTCCAAAGTATCCTGAATGCGGGCATTGTGTACTGACCAGGGATAGTCCACGGTTTACAGATGCGATAATCCACACATCCTTACTGTTCCATTCTTTTTCCTCACTACCACAATGGGGAAGCATAAGGGCTTCTGGATTCTTGTATTACACCAGCAGCTAACATCTCTCGCAGATGCCTGTCTCACATCATCTATGTCAGCAGGTGCCAGCGTCGAGACCTCTCACGAAATGGTCTTTTCGTCATGCAGCCGGATATTGTGCTCAGCCCTTGCACGCATCCTACATCCCATTCCTTTAAAGAAAACACCTGGTCTCTGGGCAAGCTTCTCACTGATCTTCACTTCTCCATTCAGCTGGCAGCGGGAGTCGTCAAATCAAACAAGTCAGGCGCTACTCTGTCATTCTTCCTTGAACTCTTGCTGGGTAGCACTGCAGTGTCTGCACAATGCACATTAGCAGGATGCAACCTCTGTTTACTCGAATGTCTCTTTCAGACACTATGAACTTGACCATTACCCTTCTGGCATAAGCATGGGCTCTAGCGGGCAAAACTGAGGCTTGACCAGCAGTCCTCTGGCATTTTCCATCGCTTGGTGCATCCAACATAATATTTTATTCTTAACATCCTTTCTGATACGGACCTCTCCCTGTAAGGTACACTGGGCATTTGCTCTGGGATCAGAGACTCAGGATCCTTCTTCCATTACAATTCCACCGGTTCCTCTGGTTCTGTTTTTCAGCATCTCTCTGCCTCATGGCCTTCTTAATTAAAGCGGAACTCTTAAAGCTCTACTAGTCTTTGACCCCTGTTTTTCATAACACAACTGTGCCAGCCTTCCGAACATATGAGCATTTGTTCCAATCAACAAGGACACCCATCCTTACAGTCCAGTGGGGACACACTAAGCTAGGGTCTCTGCTTTGTTCGGCCACCCAGCCACGGAGGTGGGAAAAGACAGCCAAATTCGGATATACCCGGAATAGGGTAGGCCTTCACTTAACCCCATACATGCAGTCCTTCTAATGGTTGTAAGTGGCACGCCTGACAAATGTTTCTGATACCAATCTTGGAACATAATTGTCACTTGGGAGCCACTGTCTAATATAGCTCTTGTAGACAATCTGTTCACCTTACAGTGGTCTCCATGGAGGACCCACTATTCTGGACCAGTCTGGAGAGGCGTAGTGGGGGCCTGGGCAACTGACCTTGCCACAAAAGGATGGAATTAGCATTTTTGGTGCCCTCACTGGGATCATGTCGCGGCACCTCTTAACCACTGATTTTTCTCCAAGCTCTCCTTGTAGCCTATATGCAACTTTGTCAGTGTCTTTTGGGACTGGCATTCCCTTTCATGTGCATCTTTCCCACAATTATGGCAAAACATACTTTCTGGAGTTTGAGCTGGCCGAGGCGCCACACTGGGAGCCAGGGCGGGGGTATTACTAACTGGAAACCTTGGTGCCATCTCTCTGTCTGCGGCGTGATAAGCATTTGGAGACATCTCAGTTTCTCCACTTCCATGGTCAAGGAATCGAGTTCGGAGCTGTTATCAGCAGGAGATACATGGGTGGCACTCACCCTCATAGCAGATGCAGTCGGATATAGGTCAGGGGCCCGTACTTGGTATGCGGCCTTCATAAAGGGACTGTTTTTGAATTCTGGATCTCTCTCAACAGTTCGCACCTATTGTGACATATCTTTTTCTTGTCAGAGCACCTACTGACTGCCAACCTCTGCCCCTGAACTTCACTTCTGATGGTCACTCCTCAGTCACTCGGCCCAGCCGCAGCTATTGGTGCAGGTCCCTCCCAGGTCGTCTTTTCTCAACTCCTCGAATTTCTCTCATTAACTCATCATAGGAGGGTGGGATTCCAGTCGATCTGCCAGGTGTAACTGAAGCAACAGCAGTTCTGGAGAGGGGGCAGACTTAAGGATCCTGTCCAGCCTGGTTCGGTCCAGTTCAATTGCTGGCAAACTACCTTTTCTGAGGCTTACTCTGCAACAATTTTTCCAGCGAGATATACACAGACAACAACTCCCTTGGTACTGTTGTGCATCTCTTACTCACCATAGGTCCTCATCAGAATCTGGGCTCCCTACATTCTCCAAGGCCTCAAGATAGGCCTGTGCAGTCGCTCAGGGTTACTGGCCCGTTTAGCACGGATGGTAGCCAGGGCAGGACCTCGAGGCTCTCTAACCCTCTTTCGCTTTTCACCTTCCGAGCATTGCCATTCTAGCACTTGGGGGCAACATAGTTCATCCAGGTCTCCCAGTCATCCTCCCCTTGGGGGTGGGAAGGGTGCCAGGAGAAGATCCTCAACCGTAAGAGTCGTGATCAATGGCAGGTGCAGAAATAGGGAGTCTGCATTGGTTCAGACACCACACGGCACTGGAGCAGGAGAGGGTGTTGGGGAGGAACACCTTCAGGTGGCAAGAATAGTTTCTTCAAGTCCTCCACAGTTTCCCTCTCCCAGCAACCATTCATGCAAATTTCTCCTCAAAAGTTTCAGATAGTGGTGGGGGCTGATTCCCCCCCGGGTCTTTACTGTCCTTAGTTATCACTCTCCAAGCAGTGAGGGCTCCCTCTGGGGTAATGGTCTGTGGCACTTTGGAGCTATCTATGGGATCCTTAAACTCTACTAGGGCCAGGAAAGTGTGGGTGAGCAGATTAGCATGCCGACCCACAACCACAGGGTTTTGTAAACCTTCCACCTTGGAAAGTACTCCCTGCACAGTGTCCGTATTGATACCAGGGGATGTCCAGGATAAGCATAGCATTTTGGGGTCGATCTCCTCCCAGTACACCACTCCACCAGCCGGTGCACAGCCACTTCTGTCGGGTACCCATTTTTTCTTAACAGTGGTTCAGTAAATATGGCCACTAGAGGACACACAATCCCAGCGGTGAGCCTCCAAGATGTAACCCCTAGATGGCGCTATCCCAGGGGCTACTACCCTGCCTGATTTGCCACTAACAGGTTGAGGGCCTGGATCCAATGGCGGGTGCCTCCACCCAGAGGTCAGGGGTCAATAGTTAAACTAACTTGGTCATTGCCCTGGGACACTGCAACCCCTTTCTTCCCACTAGTGGCCCACACAATATATCAGAATTACCTTCACAGTATACACTTACCCCCAGGTCTGGTTCCGGCACTGGGACCTCCTGTGAAATGAGATACAGTAACAATCACAGTACAGTACTTTAACATAGACAAATACCTCAGGCAGTATAACTTTGCTGAAACAAGCAGCTCTGATTTATTTAGGGGGATATAACAAGGACAGGGGAAATCAGGTTAATTAGCTTATCGCTCTAATAATCTACCTATGACTCTGTGCACAGGCCTATCCTTATCAGTTACTGTCCCTGGGGTACCAAGCCCTAGTGGCTAGTCCAAACCTGCGGGCAGCTGGTAGGGCCCTTTCACACAGAGAAAAGGAGAATTAAACAGTCAGCAGTACAGTAATTCCATTTGGATTTAATGTGGCAATTCACAGGGAGCAACCCTGAATTAGTACTCACGACCTCCAAATAAGATAGGGTCCTTCAATGTCAGCAGGGCTCACTTGAGGTACACAAACCTCTTCACACATCCATATAAAAGAAAGTACTATACCAGGCAGGCTGCATCTGTATCCCGATCGCAATTACTGCACAATACCGGAGAACACACAGCAGATTCAGTTCCTGACAGACCGAGTGCAATTTTCAGCAATTCTTCCAGTCTTCTACAGGGTGAGCCTGGTTTCTACTCTTCAGAGATCCTTTGATTCTTTTCACAGGACGGATTCAGTCCTAACAAGCTGTTACACAAGCTGCAGACCGGAACTCTGGGCCTTACACACGTTTTGACTAAAACTGCACACTGAAAAGCACAGGGCTCCTTCCTTCTTCACTGCCAAAGCTCAACTGAAGCTCCAACCGACAAAACTGGGCACTTCCTTTGAGTTCCTCCCAGTTCTTGACTGGATTGGCTGTCACCACAATAGACTGCTGCTGTTGGTCCAAAAGGCACTGAAGTCTAAACTACATCTCCCAGAGTCACTGCCCTTACAATCCTCTTGTGGCTGGCTCAGATTATGAGTCCAGTTCTGATTAGGTCCAAGGCACCATTTTAGAGCTAGCTTACCCCACACTGATTGGTCCAGTTCAGCAGTTCAAAACTAGAATGGGGAACTAGCAGACACAGTTCTGACTGCAAAAAGCAGGTTAGACAAACTGTAATTTCATTATTACTCTAAATAATTTCTGGCAAACAGTTACATCTTTCAGATAGGTTCCCTTTGCACTCCTAGTGACTGCAAAAATGAAGTGAATTGGCAGCAGCTCAGTGGTACTCAGAGAAGCACACAGTCCCCCATACAACTAATTATGTCTGCAAGCAGACAGCTCTTAAAGAGACAGTACCAGAGGCTCTAAAACACTCACTGATAAATGGCTTAAATGCCAAACACCATTCAGGCTTGGAGCATTCAAGCAAGCTCCTGGAAGTCTTTTGGGAACCCCCATTTGCGGGGTTACACAAAGTAAACTCAGAAACTACCTTTGGTAGAAACCTAGGATTTGTACACAGAGCCACCAGGTCTCTGTGTAAAATCAAGTATGGTTCCTTACCCCATCAGGGCTTGATGGTTAGAAAGCCTGAGAGCAGAAGAAATGGGAACAAAAAAAAGCTCTTTCCAGGAAAGATCGCGCAGGTCACAACTCATGGCTGGTTGAAAGGGAGGCAAAGTGAGTTTCTCAAGAATGAAGCTTAGATCCCATGGTAGAAAAGGGTTCCAAACCAGGGGTTTCAAGTGGAGAACTCCTTTCAGAAAAGGTATGGGAACCTCCAGTCATGCCAGGGTTGTACCGTCCACTGGAACGTGGTAGGCAGAAAGGCCAACAAATGGACCTTCTGCTAGGAACAGCTTAGCCCAAGGTCTGAGAGGTGAAGCAGGTATCCCAAGACCTGAGGAATCGGGCAGGAAAAAAGGATCCCAACCTTCAGAGGGTGCTCATATGGAAAACCTTTGCCACTTCATTGCATATGTAGTTTGTGTGGAAGGCTTTCTGGTCTCCACAAGAGCCTATGCAACTCAGGCAGAAAACCCCTAGCGTGATGCAGCTATGAGTGAAAGTGTCACATGTGAAGGTAAAGGGTTTTTTGGCCCGGCTGGACCAGCCTGCCCTGCCCTGCTCCGGAGTCAGAAGGTCCTGACAGAGAGGGAGGGGAACCGTAGGCTCTGTGGCCAATTACTGGAGTAGAGGGAACCAAGTTTGACGAGGCCAGTAAGGGGCTACCAGAATCATGTGGGCTCCTTCAGCCTGTAGTTTCAGAAGAACCCTCTGTAATAGCAGGCAGGGAGGCAAGGTGTAAAGGAACCTCCCTGTCCAACAAAGAAACAGAGTGTCTTGCCAGAAAACACCATGTCTGGGAATGAACAGAAACAGAGTATTTTTGCGTTGTATAGGGAGGCGAACAGATCTAAGTCTGGGTGACCACACAGATCGAAAAAGTCTTCAACCACTGACTACAGCTGTACCCACACATGTGCTCTTGCCTGACTGTGGCAGAGACTGTCCACTATGGCGCTGTGTACTCCTGGGACATGCACTGCCGTCAGCTGGAGATCGTGCTGGACTGCCCAGTACCCAACGTGCAGCGATTTCCTGCACAGGTGATAAGACTGCATACCTCCCTGTTTGTTCAGTTACCACCACATGCATATACTGTCGGTCTGGACAAGAAGTGGACCCGGGAGGAGAAAGGGCCGGAAGGCCTGAAGGGTGTAAAGCATGGTTCACATCTTCTGCAAGATGAAGTGCAGGGAGAGCTCCCACAGAGACCAGGATCCCCGGAGTTCTGTGGTCCTCAGAGGAGAGCCCTGGCCGGGAGCATCCGTGGTCAGAGTCTGGACCGGAGGGGTATGCTGAAATGGAACCCCCTGGCAGAGAATTGTTGAGATCCTGCCACCATAAGAGATCCTGGTGCATGGAACTGGACACAAGGACTCTGCGATCCAGGGCGTTCCAACCTCGGTCCCATTGGACCCTTAGTGTCCCTTGCGTGATCCGGATGTGGAGCCTGTCAAGGGGTACAGTGGGGATAGCTGCTGCCATCAGGCCCGGGAGGCATAAAACTGACCGGGCCAAAGTCCAGCGACTGGATGACACTGGTTGGGCCTGTTGTGGCAAGGTTTCCGCTCTGCCCAATGGGAGGAAAGCCTTGCTTTGGAAAGTGTCCAGCACAGCTCCAATAAATTGGAGGCACTGGGAAGGGGTAAGGTGAGACTTGGGGTATGTCACAGTGATACCCGCCTGGAAAAAAAGTGACAGGGTTGTTGGTAGGGAGGCCAACAGACCATCCCTCGTGGGATGGCAGGAATGCTCGACCCAGAAGCATGTCCAGTGCCTCCCCAATGAAATGGAGGTGCTGGGATGGGGTGAGGTGATACTTGGGGTAATACATCATAATGCCCACCAGAGGAAGCCATTCTGAGGTCCTGGACAGGGAGACCAAGAGGCTGTTCCTCGACAAGGCTGAAAAAGCCACTGCCCCCTGATAAACAGGGATGGGCCCTATTGCTGACTTTTCTAGAACAGCCCTGAAACCTGCCCCATGAGAAGAAAGTGATTTCTTGGGGAGAGAGACTGACCTGGAGGGTGTCTTGGCAGACCCCTCCAGGAATTCTCCAGAGCGGTCTTAAGCGACTAGCTCAAGGACCAAACAGTCAGATGTGATAACCTACCAGGTGGTCGACTAACCTGTCCCAGACTTGTTTCCCCCTGAGCTGGCGGTGGAGGTAGGGGCCATAGCTATGAGACAGGGGTCTGCGGGAGGTTCTGGAGTGGAAGAAACAGTAGGCTTCGGCTGGGGGAGTTTCTGTCCTTTGGGTTGGCAGACGAGCGAACTGATGTCTGGTTTGTGACCGCTTGGCCTGATGTCGCTGTGGATGATGAAAGTCCGCTCTAGCCTGTGTCCAGAGCAAAGCATCATGCTCACCGGATGCAAGTCCCAACCTAGAGTCCGCATGCTGGTAGTGATATCCTCCGCATCACCTCCGAAAGAAACCAGGCCCCTGAATGGAGCGTCCTGTATGCCCAGTTTGACCTCCTGTGCCAGACCCATAAAACATAACCCCGACTGTCTGCAGAAGCAGACCGCAACCTCTCTGCTCCTGACAGAAGCCCCAGTTGTAACATATGTGGCCCAGAGGGTGTGACGGCAAGAGATCTCTGCCGTTCAAGCGATGTGTAATCAAGGATTATGTCGCCAAATTTGGTAGGAACCGATTTGGGTTGTGAGCAGGACCAGACTGAATGTTGGTAAAGCACCGAATTGGCCACCTGGTATGGGACTCTGAGTCTGACAAGGAGTTCTGGATCAGAGACAGAGCCCAGCAAAGAATAAGAGGCCCCATCTCCAGACCCAAGCAGAGGAGTCGCCCAAAACCTGGTGTGACTGGTCCCAGACCTCCTGACCCGAGTTGGGCGTCCGAGGAGGAAGCCTGACCGACCAGCATAAAATGAGAAAGGGATCGACTAGGAAGGCCTCTGGCCCAGGCAAAATAATTTGGTGGATCGGAGCCTCGAAACCACTAGACCATACTGCCTGTCGGTCTAGTTCCACCAAAACTGAAACATGGGTGGAAAACCCTCCTACGGTTGGGAGGTGGAGATGCAGGATCTTGTGTTGTGGAGGCTGCCATCAGAAAACCTGGAGAAGGCTGATCTGACATCAGAAACACTGGTAACTGGAAACCAGGGGCTGGGTAAACCAACGAAGGAGAGGGAAAACCCGGTGTCGCGTGAGTTGACGCAGGACACCCCGTCATTGGGAGCTCTGCCAGTGGATAGCTGAGAGGTGGGAAGCCAGGCACGGGAAAACCCTGCACAAGAAAACCTGATGAAGGCTCTGATGACACAGCCTGAAAGTCTGATGGGGCCCCAGTGGTGCTGGGGCCCTGAGGAGTCAGATTTGATGTTGGACTTGGGGATCAGGCATCCACCCGAGAAACCTACAAACATTTGGGGGGAGTCCGACAGAGAGTCAGGAAAGGCCACTTGGCACCAGGGTGTGGTAAAACCGTGGGCAGTCGCCTCCTCCCGTCAGCGCCCACAGCACAGCAGAGTCTGGGGACTCTGCCAAAAACACTGGAAGGGAGGACACCCGGGAGGGATAACCCCGGCAAGGTGGCTGCAGCCAAGGTGTCAGCGAGCGCTGATTTGGAGGACCACTGCCGGGTAAGACATGGGGGCCCGACCCGTGGCTCAGTGCTTGCCCGGGGGAGCTAGTGAGCAACTTACTGAAAAGAGCTGGGTGGCCAGTGAGTGACTTAACAGCTGGGCACTCATCAGAGGAGTAGACAAACAATGCATCAGTGGGAGCAGGGTGGTCGCTGCAGGGGCCGGTGAGCGACTTACCAGCTAGGCTGGGCGCTCACCGTGGGAGCCGGAGAGCGACTTACCAACTAGGGCTGGGCACTCGCTGGAGGAGCCAGCGAGTGACTTACCAGCCAGGGCTGGGCGCTCACCAAAGGGGCCAGCAAGTGACTTATCAGCAGGTGCTGGGCGGTCACCGGAGGAGCCGGCAAGTGACTTTCCAGCAGGGGCTGATCACCCGCTAGCAGGGCCGGCGAGCAACTTATCAGCCTCACCACAAAGACTGGGCCCGAGAGGAAGGAAGGGTCTAAGAGTGGTGAGAGTCCCCGGAGAACCGGAGACGTCAGCCTGAACCAGGTCTGGCTCAGGCAGAGGACCCGAGGACTGCACCTCTAAAAGGGGAGTGGGCTGGACCTGAGGGGCGTTTCCCAGACAGGAGGAAGGCTTCTCCTCGCCCATGGGTGGGGGCGCCATGGGTGCAAAGGAGACTGGTCCTGATTCCGAAGTTTCTCCATGTCCCAATGACCCTTCTACTTGAGCACATCTGAAGAACGTCCCATCAGAGACAACTAGGTCCACCTCTGCTGCTGCTCCCTATCCATGGAGGCCATCCAGGGAGAGAGACAATGAGTCTGTGTGGCCTAGAAAAAAATGGCAGGCCACAGAGTTCCCGGGAGAAGCACGGGTCTAAGGCAGAAGGAGAAAGGCCGCCTATGTGAGGGAGCCGGGCCGTAGAAAAAAATCTCCAGAAGGAAAAGAGGTACAATGGAAACACTTATGAGAAAAATTAATGAAAATGTTGGGGAATACTCTTCCAAAAAAGGCTATCAACTGAAGCAACATTCTCCGCAAGGGCTGACGTGCAGGTTGATGTCAGGAAAGAACTGGAAGGCAGGCGTAGGAACCACCCCTTATATAGCGTCATGCTGGCGCCAGTCACGGGACGTCGGGGGCTGTCCCCCGTCAGACACTGGTAACAAAGTTTCCATGTGATCCTAGCGCCTGGTGGCTTAGTCCTCAAAGTTATTACCTACTGCAAGTGCCCTCTCGGAATAAGATCCAATCTAATTCATTCATATACTGGTCCCACTGGACTCTGAGTGTCCACTGAAGAACTCGCATGTGTAGCCTGGCCAAGGCAACCATGGAATAGCCGTGGCCATAAGACCCAATAGCCTCCAGTATACCCTTGCAGGGATACAACAGCTCTGGGTAACCTCCTGAACCTGGGAAGTAAGGCACTCCACCCTGTTTTGAGGCAAGGCGGCCTTGCCCTGCACAGAGTCCAGAACCGCCCCTATATACTGCAGCCTCTGGGATGGGATCCAGATGGACTTGGGCAGGCTGACGGTGATGCCCAGGGAGAGAAACAGCTGAAGGGTTCTCTCCAGACTCCGAAGGAGCTGCTCTCTGGATGGGGCCTTTAGGAGCCAGTCGTCCAGGTAGGGGAAAACATACAGTCCCTCTCTTCGGACAGCTGCAGCTACCACTGCTAAACACTGTTTATAAAATGGGTAGGCTAAACCAGCCAATGAGAGACCTGGCTCACCATGAATGAATTCTGTTCCATGCATGGTTAAAAAAAAAGGACGGCAGTAAACAGGCTAAAATCATGAGGCGCAGAACACTGGCATTTAAAAATGCCGCCATTGTTATTTCCTCGCTAACATCACTGAGACCAGAGGGATTGCAACAGAATTTCATCCAGGCTGCAAGCTGGAGAATTGCTCGCTATTTATATTTCAACCCCCCCCTAAATTGACAAAAAAAATTCTTGCCTCTCTTTGTTCTCTCCCTCTGTACCGGGTGAACAGTGCAGGGAACACACGCTCCCACCCCAGTTGCTGCTGAACCAAAAAGAGCTGGGTGTTTTAGGTCTACTAATTCTGGGGTAGAAAAAGGAAGTGAAGATGCACCTCAGATACAGCGTGTGTCTCTCCATATGTGTGGACTACCACTTCTAATCCTGCCATACTATCAATGAATTCACCCCCGTGAAACTGACAAAAAATCTTGCCTCTTTTTTTTTTTTTTGCTCTGCCTCAGGATCAGGTGAACAGCGCAAAGGACAAGGAGTTTGTAATTTACTATGTCCATAAGCAATCACGCTCCTGCCCCAGTTGTTGCTGAACCAAAAGGAGCTGGGTGTTTTAGGTCTACTCATTCTGGGGTGGAAAAGGGAAGTAAAGATGCACCTCAGATACAGCATGTGTGTGTCCGTATGTGCTGACTACTCCTCCTACTCCTGCCATGCTATCAACGAACCAATGACATCATACAAGGTTCCAGACGGGAGTGCGTGCCGCCCTGCTTGTTGAGGTAATACATGGTTGTGGTATTGTCCATCTGGACTTGAACCACTTGACCCCGGAGCTGAGAAGCGAAAGCTGACAGTGCCAGTCTGACTGCTCTGAGCTCCAACAGGTTGATGTGGCATCAGGACTCCTCAGGGATCTGCAGCTTATCCATTAGGTAGGGAAATGGGCAGACTGGATGGGCCAAGCGGTCCTTATCTGCCGTCAAATTCTATGTTTCTATATACTGTGATAGGCGGAAGGACGATTTTATCATTAGTCCACATAAGCAAATCTTTTTTTTAATATAAAAAATGATTTTTTTCTAAGTATGAAAATTTTAAAAAGAAAGACCATTTTATAAGCGCAATAAGACACTCCAGGTGTGTGCATGGAACAGATTTTTCCACATGCCAGGGGCTAAAGGCCTTGTGCCTTATATCCCTGGCCATGCGGTAAAATCTGCTCCATGCACACCCTGTCGTGTCTTATTGCTTACGTAAAGACCCGCAGCGCAGAGGATAAGCCAAAGGGCAATATTTTTAATTGGTAGTGCTTGTGCTGAAAAAGAAACTGGAGGAATCTCCTGTATGGTGGAAACACCGAGATATGCAGGTAAGCATTCTGCATGTCCAGAAAGCACAGCCAGTCACCATGCTTGAGTAGGGGCAGCAGGCCTGACAGGGTGACCATGTGGAATTTTTTGTACTGGACATAAAAACTGAGACCCTTGAGATCTAGAACGGGCCTCAGATCTCCAGTTCTTTGGGGGACCGAGAAGCTCCTGGAATAAAATCCCCTGTTTCTTTGGTGCCTGACTACTAGCTTGATGGCTTTTTCTGCAGAAGAGACTCTACCTCCTCCCGAAGGACGGACAGGTGCGTTATTGATAAACAAGATAAAAACTGAAACAAATATAAACATTAAATATATATCTAAATATAGTAAAAAGGAAAAAAATCCAAGATGGTTAAATCAAAAACTCAAAGCACTTATTAAACTTAAAAACTAAATGTTCAAGCAATTGAAACAAAACAAAATTTATCAACATACATATAGGGACCAGCAAAGGAAAGTAAAAAAAAAGCCATGAAGGTGGCTAAGGCTATATTTGAAAAACAACTGGCCATAAACAGTACTGATAACTGTAACAGTTTTTTTCCTTATATTAACAACAAAAAAGGAAACCAACAAAGTATAGGCCTGTTCAGGGATCATAAGGGGGAAATATTAAAGAATACGGCAAATGTGCAAAATAAATACTTTTGTTCAGTGTTTAATCATAAGGATAATTCTACTAAGGATAACAAATATACAAAATCAAATATTAATAGATATAAACAATGTAACAACCAGACTCAAGAAAATAAATAAAAATAAATCTCCAGGACCTGATACCATCCACCCTACAGTAATAGCTGAGATTGCAACTGAAATAGCTCCATCTGTGACATAGCTCTGACTCTCCTATATTGTTTCACTTCATTAATCAGTGTAACCTGCTATGTAATATATCATATATATATATATATATATATATATATATATATATATGTTAACATGTCGCATGCCATAAACTATATCTGTACTATGTATCCTACCAGCCCTGTAACTCCCGGTTCGCTCCTGAAAAAGGGACCTCCGGGGCCCAGTGGGCCTACCCAGTCATCAAAATTCGATAAATAAAATAAATAACGTTTTCCAGAAATCCTTGGATAGTGGGGAAGTGCCTTCAAATTGGAGGGAGGCTCATGTCGTACCAATATATAAAAAGGGAAATAAAGACTCCCCAGAAAATTATAGACCAGTGAGTTTGACTTCAGTTTGGGGAAAACCAAATAACATATTCTCCTAACATTATCTGAAAATAAAAATTTAGATTCCAACCAACATGGTTTTACAAAAGCAAGATCTTGCCAAACAAATCCACAGTTTTATGAAAAAGTAAGTAAGGCTTTGGATGAGGGGAGCTCAGTGGATGTGGTACAATTGGACTTCTCAAAAGCTTTTGACAAGCTTCCACATCCCAAATTAATTGAAACACTTTATGAACAAAATATCCAGAATATTATTATAAACTGGATAAGAGTATGGTAAGAGAACAGAAGGCAGAGGGTCACAGTGCAGAACAGGTTACTTACCTGCAACAGTAGTTCTAGGAGTGGTATATGTTGTACATCCACACTGTTTGGTATCTCCCTTTCCCCTTTAAATCTTGCCGGAAGTCTTCAAGCTGGCTCCTCCCACCCACCCGGTTGGTATATACCTCAGCTCCGCCCCATGATGCCAGATCTTAGCTCGCTGGAAGCAAGGTTGTGCACCTGATGCCGAGGAGGTCGGGTGGGTTGGTGCGTGTGGATGAACAACATATACCACTCCTAGAACTACTGTTAAAGGCGAGTAACCTGTTCTTCTAGGAGTGTGGATATGTTGTTCATCGACACTGTCTGGCGGACTCCAAGCAGTTCTCTGGGAGGAGGGAGGCAAGGCGCACACCCCCTACTTAGGAAATAAAGATTGGAGAGCCGAGGCCCCAAGACCAGCATCCCGGCATGACTCAAGGTCGATGTGGTAGTGGGTAATGAAGGCGTTTGCTGACTTCAAGGTAGCAGCCCGACAGATTTTCTGGTTAGGGATGTCCCTGGAAGCAGCAGTATGGTGAGTAGAATGAGCTCTTATCCCTCTGGGAGGTTCCTTGCCCACCAATTCATAGCACAGACCTATGCATGATGTAATCCATCTTGCTATGGTCCGTTTGGCTGCAGGTCTGCCAGAAGCGGCTTCAGCGTAGGTGACAAACAGCTGGCGAACCTCTCCACGAATTTCCACCATTATCTCCTTATAATAGGAGAGAGCACGTCTCAGGCCCAAGGTATGGAGCCTGTATTCGACGTCTGAGGTGCAGTTAGGGTAGTATACCGGCAGAGTCAACACCTGGTTAAGGTGAAATTCTGACACCACCTTCAGAAGGAATGTCGGGTGGGAGCGCAGGACAAACTTTGTCCCTGTGGAAGACCAGATAAGGGGAGTCCACCGGAAGCACCTGAAGCTTCCCTGTCCTTCTGGCAGATGTGCTAGCCACCAGGAAGGCAGTCTTCCACGACAAGTGCGACAACTCACACTTGTGCATTGGTTCGGATGGCTTGCCCATGAGCTTTGCCAAAACCAGCAGTAGATCCACAGAGGTGGAGGTTCACGCACCGGAGGGATATGTATCCAGGTTTTGAAGAAGCACCACTGTCTCCTGTGTTAATGTCAGCTGACCGGCCCGCGCCCGGTAAGCAGAAATGGCTGCCAGGTGCACCCCAAGGGTCGATGACCGTAGACCCCCTTTGGAGAGAGACCAAAGGTAGTCAAGAATGTTAGCCACAGAACAGGACAAGGGGTCCAGATGGAAGGTCCGTGAAGCCAGCGGCCGAGGAGGCGATCTCAACCAAAGTCGAGACCGCGTGCTCCTGGGACTGGGACCTCTCTGGGTCCCAAGACCATCTTCGCTTGGACGAAGACCCGGGGTCCTTATTCCTCTTCCGAGGGCGGAAGGAGTGCGAGCCTGAGGGCGCCTCACCCCGGTGGGGAGAGACTGGCACAACTCCTTGAAGGAGCCCGTAAAGGTGGAGCCAAGGTTAAGCGGAACGAAGAAGCTTTGATTGGCCGATGCTCGAGCTGCTTCCTCCTCAGATGCCTTCATTTGTTCCAGCTGTTCGGCGGATCCCGCAGCCGTGGAAACCGCCCACCTTGCCTCCTTCGATTTCACCGGTGGGTTCCTTTTCTCCAGACTCCCCAGCTTTAAATGCAACTTGTGGTCATCCAGGACGTTGGGATGGAAGGCCAGGCAAAAACCACACGACAAGGTGTCATGTCCAACACCAAGGCAGTAGACGCACATTAAGTGGAGATCGGTGCACAAAATCTTCTGGCCGCAGGGGCACTGGCGAAATCCAGGGGAAGATTTTTCCTCCACGGCAGATGTGGTAAAATTGCAACCGTTAACTTGAATGAGTTATAAAACAATTTTTCGGTAAAAACCAATGATTAGAATCCAGGGCACAAGGGAACCTGTGTCTTCCAGCAGAAAGGAAGATCTGGCGTCATGGAGTGCAGCCAAAGTATATACCACTTGGGTGGGTGGGAGAAGCCAGCTTGGAGACTTCCGACAAGATTTAAGGGGGAAAGGGACATGCCAAACAACGTGGATGAACAACATATCCACGTTCCTAGAATGGTGTATTTTCAGAGTGGATTTCGGTGTCAAGTGGTGTCCCACAGGGGTCGGAGTTGGGACCCTGTCTGTTCACCTTGTATATATCCACCTTACAGTGCAAAATAGACATTATCTAGATCATGAAATTTGCTGACTATTGCTGAGTGGGAAGTGTTATAAAATCACTACAAGATCAAAAAAAGCTGCAAAATTTTCTTAATTATATCGAGCAACAGACAGGAAAATATCAGCTTAAACTGAATGGGGATAAATGCATAGTTCTTCATATGGGTAAGAGAAATTCAGAGTATGAGTATAGAATAGGCACAGATATACTTAAAGCATCTATGGCAGAGAGAGATCTGGATGTTGTTATAAAAAATGACCTCACATTTGGAGCCCATTGTGATCGGATGGTAAGTAGAGCAAATAGGATATTAAATTGTATTCTAAGACATACTGAGAGCAGAAGCAGAGATGTTTTGATGCCACTCCATGGGTCATTGGTGAGAATACAACTTTAATATTGCTCTCAAGTGTGGTCACTGTATAGGAGGAGGGAAATCGACAAGAGTGTAAAAAGTGCAGAGAAGAACTACTAGAGCAATAAAAGGCTTAGAATCTATAGCATATGAGAAAATTAAATCTTTACTCATTAGCATATAGACGTTGGAGAGGGGATATGATATTTAAGCAATAAGGCACGACAGGGTGTGTGTTATTGTGTAATAATGTCACTCCTGGGGTGGGTTGAAGCACGAGGCGAAGCCGAGTGCTTCCACCACCCCAGGAGTGACGTTATTACACGATAACACACATCCCTGGAGTGCCTTATTGCTATTATACAATGGCTCATTTTTTAGTTAAAAGGAGAACAGAAAAAAAAACATTTATTGGCTTTTTCAGCATTTTTTTTGTAAATGTAGGCATACGTTTTGGAAAAAAAAGTTATTTACACTTTTCTTCCACTAGGTGGAGCAGGTACCTAACTTATGCTGTCTGTGCAGTTAATCATTTAACTGAGTCACCCCCCCCCATATACACACACACAGGCACTCACAAGGCTATTCAACTGCCAAGCCATTGTATTTTAGCTTAATTTCTGTGTTTCTTTCTCCATGTGTGGAAAATACAGCTGTGACATTACCAGGGGACAGGGCCGATAAGGTGATGGGGATTGCGGACCGCGAGTCAAGGGAGGAGTCAGGCTACTGAGGTGATATTGCATAAAAGCCAATTACAAGTACGGCTTTTGTCTGAGCCTCAGGTGATTTTTTTTTTAACAAGGCTTCTTGACGAAAATTAAAAATGAAAGTTTGACGTTTGACCGCGATGTGTACTGGAAACCGAAAACTGCATTCGCTGTCTCTTTCCATAACTGCTCATTTGGTTTGAAAGAGTTACAGTGCTATTTTAAATATTCAAGGAATCGCAGTCTAAGTAAGTTGTCTGGGAAAAGTGAATGAGGAGCGAGGGAAATGGGGTGTGACATCACGGGGGCAGAAATGCTTTCAGCAGCTGCTCCAGCGGTCGAATTTCTGAAGGACGATGCTTTTTTCAGACTGTCATGTGGTCGTGTACTAGATCATTCATCATCCAGTGATGTTATCATGTAATAACATCACTGTCCCAGGTACACAGGGACCAATCAGAGTCGTTGATTTTTTCTTGCCATTGTATAATAGTATATAAAACATTTCAGGATCATAAGCTTACACTAGACCTAGGGCTTCAAGTAAAACAAAAGAAGTACAGTACTAGAACTCATAACCTACAGATAGATCTACAAAGGTGGAGACTACTAAAGCAGAATTATTGGTTTAGTGAAAGGGTAGCACCCCACTGGAATGCACTTCCAAAAGTAGTAGTAGACAGTCCTTCATTAGAAAGTTTCAAAGAAAGACTGGACACCTATAGTCAAAATAAAATCTCTTGAGTATGAATTATATGTTTTATGTAAAATGGGTTATGTAGCAAGCAAATGGGTGAAAGTCCAAATGATGCTTTGTATTTACTATGATACTATGTGAAGGGTACTGGAGGAGTCTCTGGGGGTATCTCTATGAGTTCCAGAGTGTGACCCCTCTCTACAATCTGAAGAATCCAGGCATCTGAAGTGATGGATCTCCATTGATTGAGACAGAGGGAGAACCGACTTCTGACCACCACCTCTTGGCTGGGAATTGGAAGGGGGGGGGGCTAGCAAGGAGTCAAACGGAGGCAGATACAGCTGCTGGGGCTGATCCACTAAGCAAGGTGGAGGAGGCATTTCTCTTGCCCTGAGGACAGGGGGCTGCTCCGGACTTGTGGGACACCTTGCGAAAGGCAGGGCGCTGTCTGCTCCTAGGCTGCGTATAATAGAGCGAGTGGACAGACTTAATAGCCCTGTCAGATGCCTGTAGGTCACTGATGATGTCCTGAACATCTGTCCCAAATAGTTTGAAGCCATTGAAGGGGGGGTTAAGCAATTTTTGCTGGACATCTACCGCAAAGCCTGAGACTCTCAGCGAGGAGTGCCTTCAGAGGCAAATGCCTGTGGCAGCAGCCCTAGCACCAGTATCTGAGATATCGTACAAGGTCCTGAGGAGATGCTTGCTGATATCATCTGCACTCTGCAAGCCTTAATAACCCACTGTTTCTGGCAGCAGTCGGGGAGGACCCGGGCAGCCGCCTTGCCCTTATTCTTGATAGTATTCTGGTATTTGACTATATGTGAGAGGTAATTTGTAATCCTCAGCCCCAAGGTGGAGGACATGTGTACCCTCTTACCCCAAAAGTCAATCCACCAGGATTCCCTGCTAAGGGGGAAGGAGCTGAGGTGCTTAGGCACTTTAGACCCATCATGAGCTGCTTTAATGACCACCGAATCGGTCTTGGGTTGGGCAGCATAGTAAGCTAGGCCCTGGGGGGGCATGATACAACTTGTCTGCTCTGCAGGGCATGGTAGGGACCATGTCAGGTCTGTGCCAGGAGGCAGTAGTGGCATTCCACAGGGGAAGGATAGGAGGAATAACCTTAGAAGGAGATTCTGGGATTTTCAGAAAGTCCACCAACTCCTGTCTGGTGGCATCCTCTTCCTCAGTATGGAAGCCCATGGCTGAGGACAGCTGCTTCATAACATTAAAGAAAGTAGGGACCTATGGAGGAGACCTAACAGTATGCTTGACAGCGTTCTCATTCACAGAAGAGGCTGTGGAACTGTCAGAGGAAAGAGGTTCCTTCTCTTCCTTTGGCAGGATGAGGTCAGGATGGTACTCCTCCTCAACGCTGACCTGCTCCAACTTGAGGTCTGAGGAAAGAGGGACCGACAGCTGCCCACAGGGAATCGCCAGAAGAGGCTGAAGTGGTGTCGACGACAGGGCTGTCAGCAGCTTAGGGGGCCTAGGCCTATAAGCGCCCCACTAGTGGACCAAAAATGCCCACTAGTGGACCAAAAATTTAGTAAAGTTGGCCAGAACATCGACGTAGATGACAGTAGACTGCTGCGTTGACGGAGGAGGGGCCATCGGCACAGGGCATGATGACCCGTCCGTCAGGGCCTGGGAGCCCGAAAAGCCCGACAGCCAAGGACCTGGAGAAGTATTAGGCTGTGATGGAAGGACTGATGTTGACGAACTAGAGGCCAATGACCCAAGGGTCAATGACTGGCTGCCCTGAGAGGCAGGTGGCGACATTGTCATTATGGGTCTGGTAGGAACAGAGACATGGACAGCTACAGATGTCAGTGCAGCCACAGCCAACGGAGTAACCCCCAGAGGAAGAAGAGGAGGCCATCAGGAAGTGGGAATGTCGCCGTGGGGGCATCCTAATCTCGGTGTTTCTTGTGACCCCCCCCCCCCCGAGGACATATCTTGGGCCTTTGCACCCTGGAAGTTCGATGAATCCGACAGCGACTGGGAAGGAGGGACACCTACCCAGAACTGGTTACTCATTGTTCCATCAGGAATTTTTTGAGAGCCTTTTTTGTCAACTGAGGGTGGACTGATTAAATTTATGGCACAGCTCTCAGTCGGAGCAGTTGTGGTCAGGCCCAAGACAGCAGACAGAGAATATGGATGTCTGAAGAGGCAATCTTTCCACAGCTGCAGAAACAGAAGAGAGAAGTGAAAGGACTAACTCTTGACATAAATGAAGTAAAGGGACTCCCTGGAGGAACACCTGCTTATCTAAGCCGCAGTTAGGGAGAAATGTGACTTGCGCTTTTCAGGGCTAGAAGATCTCTATTTTTCTGGACATGGCCGCTCGGACACAAGCGAGGAGAAAAGAACTCCTACAATTACGGCTGCGCTTGGGAGACTATGGCATCTCGGCTAACTTACTTTTTCCTGCCTGCCTCCGCTTTACCTACAAAGGTAAATCCTACATGTTTACTAAGGCTGAAACAGTTGTACGATTTCTAGATAGTCTTCCACCATGTGGAGAGCAGGCTTCAGATGAGGACCAGTCCAGTGCCTCCTGAATGGACTTACTGATTTGGGTCTCGAGTTTGTCATTTTATTAGAACTGTGGTAAATCGTTATTTCTGGGCTGCCCTATGTAAAATGTTTTTTCTTTAACACTGGTCTCTGCCCATATGTTTCTGGCTAGCTTAATTTGTTGTGGCTGTGCAGTATTGAGGGGTTTAACGTCTTAATAATTATTCATTGAGCAGGTCTCTAAATACCCTAGTATATTTTTTACCCTCATTATCACCGGCATTAACCTTCCTGTCAGCGCGAGTTATTAATAGTATTAGTACTAGAGTTCTTTTACACATGTTTGGAACTTGAAAAGAGTGTTGTGTAATTTCCTTACTGGCTACCTCACTAGATTTGGTATATGGGGTACCTGGGGTTAGTTTCTTTTGAATTCATGTGTAAATTTATCAATAAATTATCAATACCATGTTAATGCTTATTTTTGTTTATGGGAGAGTTTCTCAGCCATTCCCCCAACTCCTTCAAGGAGGGCTTACTGTGCGTACCAATTTCTATCACTCTGGTAGTATGTACATCCAGGTTAGAGTTGTGGTAGCGGTCTTCGAGGGACGATGGTAGCAAGGTCTTACAAAAGTCACAGATGATGTCGTGCTCTGCCCAGAGGCAGTAAATGCACAAGGTGCACAGGTCAGCCCTAGACATTTTCTAGTTGCACTGCAAGTAACGTCTAAATCCCAGACAGGTTTTGGAGTCCACTTGTTCCATAGCATCATTGACAGTGAAGTGGAACTGAGAAATATACCCACAATGTAGTAGAAAGCAAGTTTACCAATGGCACACTCAGAATAGCCCTACACTGCACATGGAGCTGTAAAGTAGGAGACCGTTCTCCTCCAGCGGAAAGAAAGATCTGATGTCACAGGGCAGACCCAGGGAGTATACCACCCAGGTGGGTGGGTGAAGCTTAGCTTGAAAGACATCCAGCGAGATTTAAAGGGGAAAGGAAGACTGCCGGAGTGTGGATAGTGCACCATATTCACACCTCTAGAATAAAACTTTTAGGACTTTCCCCATCATGACTGTAGCTGAATATGCACTTGCCCCATATTCTTTTCAATGAAACTGGTTCTCTTTTTCCACCTGTCCTTCAAGGAAATGTACTTGTTCTGGAGAGAGGGCAATAGGATTTGCACATACCTGGATAACAAGAAAGGCTGTGTAGTCTAGTTACAGCACTGGGTCGTTTCCGAGTAGACGGAGGTCTGAATACTAACACAGACACTGGTCTCAACGTGTGACCTTGAGCAAGTCACAAAACCTCTGTGTATATCTGTGTAACCCCTAGACGGCGCTATCCCAGGGGCTACTACCCCTGCCTGATTTGCCACTAACAGGTTGAGGGGCCTGGATCCAATGGCAGGTGCCTCCACCCAGAGGTCAGGGTTTGCAATAGTTAAACTTACTTGGTCACAGCCCTCTGGGACACTGCAACCCCTTTCTTCCCACTAGTGGCCCACACAAAATATCAGAATTACCTTCACAGTATACACTTACCCCAGGACTAGTTCCGCACTGGGACCTCCTGTGAAATAAGATACAGTGCAACAATCATAGTACAGTACTTTAACATAGACAAATACCTCAGGCAGTATAACTTTGCTGGAAACAAGCAGCTCTGATTTATTTAGGGGATATAACAAGGACAGGGGGAAATCAGGTTAATTAGCTTATCACTTTACTATCTACCTATGGCTCTGTGCAAGGCCTATCCCTACCAGTTACTGTCCCTGGGTACCCAAGCACTAGTGGCTAGTCCAAACCGTGGCAGCTGGTAGGGCCCTTTCACACAGTGAAAAGAAAAATTAGTTTAAACAGTCAGCAGTACAGTGATTCCATTTGGATTTAATGTGGCAATTCAACAGGGAGCGACCTGAATTAGTACTCACGACCTCCAAACAAGATAGGGTCCTTCAACGTCAGCAGAGGGCTACTCTTGATCTCCATGAGACTCTTCACACATTTATATGGTAAAAAGAAAGTACTGTACCAGGCAGGCTGCTTCTCTATCCCAATACACAATTACTGCACAATACCGGAGAACACACAGCAGATTCAGTTCCTGACAGACCGAGTGCAATTCAACAATTTCTCCAGTCTTCTACAGGGTGAGCCTGGTTTCTACTCTTCAGAGACCCTTTGATTCTTTTCACAGGACGGATTCAGTCCTAACAAGCAGTTACACAAGCTGCAGACCGAACTCTGGCCTTGCACACATTTTTTGACTAAACTGTGCACTGGAAGGAGCACACAGGGTTTCTTTCCCCTTCACTGCCAGAGCTAAACTGAAACTCCAACAGACAAAACGGGCACTTCCTTTGAGTTCCTCCCAGTTCTTGACTGGATTGGCTGTCACTCACAATAGACTGCTGCTGTTGGTCCAAAAAGGCACCCAAGTCTAAACTACATCTCCCAGAGTCACTGCCCATACAATCCTCTTGTGGCTGGCTCAGATTATGAGTCCAAGTTCTAATTCGTCCAAGGCACCATTTTAGAGCTAGCTTACCCCACACTGATTGGTCCAGTTCAGCAGTTCAAAACCAGAATGGGGAACTAGGCAGACACAGTTCTGACTGCAAAGAAAGCAGGTTAGACAAACTGTAATTTCATTATTACTCTAAATGATTTCTGGCAAACAGTTACATCTTTCAGATAGGTTCCTTTTGCACTCCTAGTGACTGCAAAATGGAGTGAATTGGCAGCAGCTCTCAGTGGTACTCAAACAGAGAAGCACACAGTCCCCCATACAAACCAATTATGTCTGCAAGCAGACAGCTCTTAAAGAGACAGTACCAGAGGCTCTAAAACACTCACTGATAAATGGCTTAGCATAGAAACACCATTCAGGCTTGGAGCAATCAAGCAAGCTCCTGGAAGTCTTTTGGGAACCCCCATTTGCAGGGGGGTTACATCTGTCTTCCCTACCGCAAAATTAGGTAGAAGCAGGACCCCCATGCGAAACAGGATGCTGCATCTCTGCTGGGCTAATCAATGTTGTCTATGTTTCTAATCTTGGTAAACAAACGGTGTATGTATGTGTGTCTGTCTCTTTAAAAAAACAAAAGAAAAAGCAATATGAAAAAATTACTGTAGTACATTTTCATTCTATTCTTTATTTTTAAAAGGCGCTTTTCTCATAACCAAAGCGCCTGTACAATACATAAAACAATAAACAGACCAAATTTAAAACGAACATAAATCACTAAAAGCTATACTAAAAGATCGTCTTCAAAGCTCCTTTAAAAGCTTTTGGACAGTTAGGCAATTACTTTTCCTGGCCAAGCAGAGAATTCCACAGGGTTGGGGCCATAAAGCTAAATGATCTAGCCCTGAAGTTTTTAAGCGAACCCTGGGAATCTCTAATAATCCTGTCAGTGGATGAAGCCGGGGAGGACAGTAGGGGCACAGGAGCTCTTTCAGGTAAGTAGGTCCCTGATCGTGTAGGGCTTTATAGGTCAGCAAACCGACCTTGAAGGTGATTCGCCAGAACACTGGCAGCCAGTGCAGTCCGCGGAGCACAGGCATTATATGGCTGGATCTAGAAGATCCAGTCAACAACCTGGCCGCCGCATTCTGCACTAGCTGCAGACGGCGAAGTTCAACCCCCGGTAGCCCCAGGTAAAGGGTGTTGCAATAGTCAAGGCGGGAGGTAACAAAGGCGTGGATCAACGCTGGAAGATCCTCTGCAGGAACCAGGTGCTTCACCCGGGTGATGTTCCTCAGATGGAAAAAGGAAGTTTTGACCACCGCTGACACCTGAGATTCAAACATCAAACGGTCATCAAATATTATGCCCAAATTCCACACCTGGTCTGAGGTCGTCAGCTGGACGCCCCCAAGCCATAAGCCTGAAGGCAATCCATCCAGCAGACCCGCCTCACAGCGACCCTTGCCCACGACGAACACCTCAGTTTTCTCCGGGTTTAACCGCAGCCAACTCCCATTCATCCAGTCTTGGATCTCAGCAAGGCAGTTATTAAATACCGAAAAGGCAGCATCCTGGCCAGGCACAAAAGACATATACAGCTGGGTATCATCTGCATAACAATGAAAACCCAAACCGTATCGTCTAATTATCACTCCTAACGGCAGCATATACACCACAAACAACATGGGCGCTAGAACAGAACCCTGCGGTACCCCACAGGATAGGGAGACTGATGCTGAGGAAAAAATTCCCGACACCACCCTCTGAGTCCTACCCTCGAGGTAAGATCGAAATCATCTGAGGACCATATCAGACAATCCACAGATGGACTGCAGACACTCTAACAGCATACCATGATCAACAGTGTCAAATGCTGCAGAGAGATCGAGAAGTACCAAGATAGAACAGATCTTACGATCTCTCGCTATTAGGAGGTCATTTTGTACCCGAACAAGTGCTGTCTCGGTACTATGCCTTTTCCTAAATCCAGACTGGAGAGAATCGTAGACATTGTTGTTGGTCAGATGACCATCCAACTGCGCTGCAACCACCTTCTCAATAACTTTACCCACAAAGGGTACATAAAGATTTCTTACTTGTAACCATAGGTCTTCTTCGAGCATATCTCCTCCATTAGTCCGCACAGTTGGAACTATAGGTGCCAGGAACCAGGACCACACAGACAATTTAACTAGCCAGGAGCCGCCACATGTATCAACATCTATATCAGTGCGGGCAGCCCCCATTACACCTCAATTCTTTTTCTGGTCATCTTGTTAGACCTGCTGAATGAAATGTCGTCAGGCAGCTGTTTATTCTTTTTACTTCATAGAACTGTTTCTTTCGTCGTCTCTGCGTGACGCCGAAGTCTAAAGAGTCTTTATTTTGGTATTTTGAGTGTGGAAATAAAATTAACAAGTAAGATACACATGAGGTGTATGTGCCCTCCTTGAGTCTGTCTCACATGGTGACCACTTGTGAGATTTGCAAGAGCTTCAACCAGGATACAGATGACGCTGCAAGAAAGCTCTTAAAAAGTTCCTTCTCATTAAAATGTTACAACCCATGGAGAAGGATCAGGGCCCAAAATCTGCTGCAGCCTCGCCATCAGCCAAGAAATGGCCATAGAAGTTGAAGGACCAGGAGAGGGAACAGTTGGAGACGCAGTCCTCCTCATCATGTGTCCACAAGCATAAACATAAAGAGAAATCTACTTCGCCCGGTCAGGTCCTGGTCCCCAGTGAGACAAGTAAGCATTAAGCCACGACGAAGGTGGCATCTAATGGTGGATTAATGCATGGTTGGGAGGGTTGTGGCACGAGGCCGCAGGCAGAGTGCCTACAACAGCCCAACCATTTTATTTATTTATTTAGTTTTTGTTGACCGGGTAAGTGCACTAGACAAATCCTGCGTATTTTCAGGCACAACCCAGGGGAGGGGGATACAGATGAATGCCAATTGACCTTGAACCAGATTAAGCTGTTGGTGGTATTTTTTTTTAGTGAATGAGGGAAATTTGGCCAGGACACAGGGGAAATTCCCCTACTCTTTTCGATAAGTGCCATGGGATCTTTAACATCCACCTGAACTACCACCAGTCCAGGCAGATGGGACCTCGGTTTAATGTCTCATCTGAAAGACGGCACCTCAGAAATGCTGCACTACAGTGTCAGTACTAGGATATTAACCCAAGTGCCAGATGTGGGAACTGAACCCACAGCCCTCCGATCTCCCGGGCCTCAGAGGCGAATGTGCTACCTACTGAGCCACTGACACTGATGCACCATGCATTTATCCACCATTAGATGCCACCTTCGGAGTGGCTTAATGCACTTGTAACATGACTTCTAGGAGGCTATAGTTCCTCTGACTTTTATTTTCATACTGTGCATGGTACAATAGAAAGACTTTTTGCTGTCCTTACATTTCTTCTATGCACTTTTGGAACATTTGCCACACTCGTTTTTATATAGTGATGTTGTCAAAAACATAATTGACATTAACTCTTAACACAGTATGTCTCAACGTTTTTTTCTGATAATTTAGGAAATCTGAGCGGCTAATATTTCTGTACACGCCATAGGAGGTCCATGAGATGGTAATTGCTGCCTTCCTGTATATAGCACTCATTCTGATTTGCATATTTCCTTACTCTGTCTGTATACTCAGCGCCTCGCTCTGATCTCCCTACCTGTCCTATTTGATGTCTGTCGTTCTGTTGACCGTTTGTTCCTTTTGTCACTGACTTCCAGCTGCGGTAGGTCTCATCCGTCCTTTTCAGGATGATTACTTTATATTGGCCGTCAGAGATACTGAAAATGTTTACAGGTTTACCGAACATCAGAATTAGACTTGCACTCGCTGTGACTGTGCATTGCCCTGCTGGACTGACTCGGTGGTTGCTCCTCTCTCTTATTTCGGCTCCCTGAAGATTCTCTGTCTACATTTCTACGTATTATCCCCCCATCATGCACAGACACACTCATGGGCATTTGCGTGGGAGGGTGGGACAGACAAGTACCTCTCACCTGGGACACAGTGCTGTTATGTTATATGCTGCTTTTCTAGCTCTGTGGCTGACTCTGGTACTTCAGTTTGGGGACGGCATTACTGGTGGATTAATGCCATCTCCAAACTACACCACCTGATACATTGCGTCCAATGCGTGGTGCCGATTTCCTCATTCATAGTTATGCCATGTTACAAGGTAATTCTATTGCGTCATCGACTGCTCTGGTGGCGTTAACTACAGCCCCCTGATCACAGATGAGACACCAAGGTCCAGGTCTGGCTTAGACGCAACTGTACTTACTATGGATATCAGGACGTCATCATCGTTGGGCAAAGGCCCACTGTCAACACAAGCAGTCTCAGCCCCTGTCCAGGGTGTTGTCGACTCTCAAGTTCTGCTGGTACGGTTTTCAGAGATGATCTGATGTATTCTGTCTGGCTTACCTCTGAAGGCAGTTATCCCATTGATGCGGTCCCAGAGTACCGTCAACGACTGCTACCAGCACATCAAAGAATCTTCCTTCTCAGCAGCCACCGGTGTCACCAGTGCACTCTGTGGCTCCCATCATCAACAGGGACATCAACGACGAGGTACAATATAATCCTCGCCTCGTGGTGTTAGGGGAAGACTTAGGAATATGACAGAGAACAATGTATGGCACCTCAATCAAGCTCTGTGAACTCATCTTGCAGTGAGGACTCAGTGGTATATACCCGTGGTCATCTCCTGAGGATCCTACTTTTCAAGCCATGATGCACCAAATACAAACTGACATGGGCTTTGCTGTGGAGGAGGAAGATTCCATAAACAGAAATCTCATGGAATTTTTGGAGGTGCCCTGCTCCCCTCCATTACAATTCCACCTTATATCTTGCATTAGAAAATGCTACCTTTGCTGCATGGTACAGACTAAACTCACTGCCTGCAGTACCCAGAAAAGCTGATAAATAGTATCCAGCCCTATTTGCTAAGCCTCGTTATGCTAACCAGCCAGAAAATGACTCTGTAGTCATGATGACTGCTCATGCCAGGTCTAAAGCACCTACACATATAAGTACTTTGCCTCCTGATAAAGAACATAGGCAAGGCCCTCAGAATTCTGTGATTCTGCATCTGCGGAATTTTCTGCAGTATTTTGCATCATGCCGCAGAATTCATTGTTTCTGGTGAATTTTCATTCAAATATACAGTTTTTCCATAGTCCCAGGCTCCCGTACCCATCTTATTTATCCTGAAGCCCCTCCTCTGTGCTTGGCATGTGATGTCATCAGTGACATCACATCATATTTTAGTCAATGGCAGGACTGCATTCTGCCACAGAAATGAATAAATCATGCCGCAGAAATCAGAAAATGCCGTCGCAGGTGGAGACTGGCGGTTTTAAATGAACTAGATTGGGAAAGGAGGTTTATTAATGGCCTTCTCATTATTATTATCTTTATTTTCATTCCTATAACACTTATGGATGTGAATAATATACCTAGGTCCACCAAAGATAGGCAGATCTCCCTGGAGACTCTGCAGACATGGGAGTTTCTAAAGTACACTATTGTATTTGCCTATTATTCCTTGTACTATCTCTGAACGTATTAATGAATTGCACGTGGTACTGCAATAAGCTCTTAAAACCAATAAAATATAATAAAAAAAAAAAATGCTGCCACAGAAGCCTAGGAGCCCTGAATATAGGAGGCTGGATGTGATGGGAAAGCATATGTATGCCTCTGCCTCACTAGGTCTTAGAATTGCAAACTACCAGGCCCATATGATCAAATATCAAAACAGCCTGTGTAAAGCTGCAGCCCAGGCTTTACCCCGAGGGCTCTACTAAGGATGAGCTACTTAAAACTTTGATATCTGGTGTTGAGGTTGGCAAATATTTGCTCCGCTCATCCTACGATATTATCTGATGCCTCTACCAGGGCTGCTTCTGGCATCTGTATGAGGAGATATTCTTGGCTCAGGGTTGCGGGTTTTGCAAATAATGTTGGGACAAAACTGTTTACGATGCTGAAGAAACCCTAGGAGGCCTTCAGATGTCAAAAATGACTAAGGCTTGTCAATGTATGCCACTCCACCTAAGGGTTGTGGGTGGGGCTCCTTCCACCAGCCTGCTGCCAGAGATGGCCGTGTCTACCGCCAGCAAGGCAGAGATGGGGAGGTGTTCTCCTGCTGGGTCCCCTTGTTTCAGGTGCCTATACTTAACCCTTGCTGTGCCATGGACTGATATAACAGTCCTGAATTCTCTTATACATTCTAATTCTGTTGGCAGCCTAAGGGTTAAGCACCCAAAGCAGTCAGTACAGGTGGCACTGGTTCTGCAAGACTCTCTGCAGGATATACCCCCATTCCCATGGTTACATCCAGAAATGGCTGTGGAGGGCAGACTCTCTCAGCATCTGAAACAATAGTGGGAGGTTACAATGGACGAGTAGATCCTAGAAAACTGCAAGGGGCATGCTCTGGAGCTTTTAGCAACCCCTTTAGATCATGCTCCGCCTCCCTCCTCTTATCATCCATCCCATTTATCCCTTTGAAGGGAAGAGGTACAGTCATTATTCCAAAAATGTGCCACAGAACCAATTCCTCCTTGACAGAGAAATAAAGGGTTCTACTCCATATACTTCCTGGTCTCAAAATGGACAGGGGATTTGCGTCCCCTATGGGATCTACAGGGTTTAAACTTCTACACAGAATACAAGAAGTTTCGAATAGTACCACTGAAGCTCTAATTCTCCGGCTGCAAGCAGGGGACTGGCTTTGTTCCCCGGACATGAAAGATGCAAACCTTCATGTCAAGGCCAGAAACACTCACAGGCAGTACCTCTACTTTGTCCTGAAGGGGGAGCACTGCCAGTTCAGAGTCTTGCCCTTTGGCTTTGCTTTTGTGCCGCAGGTCTTTAACAAATACTTGGCAGAAGTGGCAGCAGCCCTTTGCAGGGAAGGCCTATATGTCTTTCCCTAGCTGGATGACAGGCTACTGAAAGCCAGCTCCAGGCATGCTCTCCTACATCCCTTGACATCTCTTGTCTCAGACATGGCAATTATGCAAGGACTCGAGTCACAGTAAATGTATCAACGTCTGTGATGACTCCCTGCCAACAACCACAGTACGTAGGGTCAGTTTTGGACACAGAGAAAGGTTATGCTTTTCTGCCACAGGACAGGGAAGAAAACCTGATTGCCCAAGCATGGTTGGTATACAGGAGTCACTATGTTTCTGCATGCACAATGTTACGTCTCCTGAATCTCATGGCTGCAATCATTGTGACAGTGCCACTGGCTGGCCTTCATATGGGAATCCCCCAGTGGACAAGAAGGGTCCGGTAGGCAGTGAGAGTATGGTACTGGGTTCTGTCCCACAGCCTACAATGGTTAGCCATGCATATCACAGGTCTCCAAAATGTCTTCGAAGACCAGTTATTGAGGTCACAGTTCAAGATTCACAAATGGGAACTGCTGACCTCCACAGTAAACAACCTCTTTGCAAGATGGAGTCATCCAGAGTTGGACGTTTTTGTGTTACCACACAACGCTGAACTGAGCATTTCTACTTGCTTGTTCCAGGGCCTGGAGTTTTCTGAAAAGATGTGTCTGTCATTTGGAAAGGAAACTTCCTATAGGCATTTCCCCCAATTTCCAGTAATACAAAGGGTGCTGCCCCAGCTGCAGAAAGACAGTGCCACACTCATCCTCACCGCTCTATTATTACCTCGCCACATACGGTTTCCATTTCTGCAACAGATGGCAGTGGAGCTGCCTGTTCCCCTACCACTGTGTTAGGGCCTGCTGTCACAGGACAAGGGATCCCTGGTCCATCCAGACCTGAAGTCCCTACATCTGCATGCATGACTCCTGAAGACATAGCCACTGCATGTTTTGGGGCATCCCCTAAAGTTGCTGACATACTGAGTGCGGCTAAAAAGCCTTCTACCAGCCATACCAATTCCTTGAAATGGAAGTGCTTCACTTTGTGGGCTGCTTCCAGGAATCTGGAGCCATTTACATGTCCTGTAAATGTTGTGCTGGAATATCTGCTGTCATTGACAGACTCTGGTCTACGGTATTCCTCACTTAAAGTGCAGTTAGTACCTATATCTGCTTTCCATACCCCTACTGAAGGTCGTACAGTGTCCCAATTAGAGGTGTCCTGTGCTTTTCTAAGAGGCATTCTTCATATGAAGCCTCCTATCCACAATAAAGTCCCACCCTGGGACTTAAATTATGTGCTTGAGAAACTGACGCTGGCTCCTTTTGAGCTGGCCGCAAGTTGTGGCCTACATTTCCTGTCATGAAAAATATTATTTTTAGTTGCAATCACTTCTGTTCGAAGGATTGCAGAGCTTCAGGTCTAACGTGAGCGCCTCCTTATTGGATTTTCCACAAAGATGGAGTCTATTTGCAAACAAATCTGAACTTTCTGCCGCAGGTGGTACCCGAATTTACACTGAATCAAACGATACACCTTCCTGTTTATTACCCTGGGCATGACTATAAGGGTGAGGCACAGCCCAATACTTTGGATGTACAAAGAATACTCAGATACTGTATTACTCATACCAAGGACTACAAAGAGTCCTCTCAATGTTTTGTTTCATTCGACCATGGGAAAGAAGGCACTCCTGTGCCTTAATAGTGTCTGTCCAAATGACTGGCATATTGTATTACGTTCTGTTACAGGAATTACAGTATGGAACTTCCTGGTGTGGTTTGTGGTCACTCTACCAGGGGAATGGCCACTTCAGTTGCTTATTTCAGAAATGTTTCTGTGGCTGACATTTGTGCTACAGCCACATGGAGCTCTGTCTACACCTTCACTAAACATTAGTCTGAATATAGTCTCTCATAGACATGCTAGCTTCAGGCTTGCTGTAACTGCAAAGTCTGCTATCCTGAATATATATATCAGACTGTAAACACCTGCCAGCTGGTGTTCGGGACTGCTTGGAAATCATTCCAAAGGTGTGGAATAATGGAGGAGATATCCTCAAAGAAGACAGAACAGCTACAGTATGTATTTACCATAACAGCAGATTTTCCAGAGAATCTTCTCCATTAGTCCACACTGTCCCTCCCTTCTGCTTCAGTCACGGTTCCATCAGATATTGTGCCTGAACCCAATATATGCATTATATATCCAGCCCTATGCCTAGTATTGTATGCCTGGGTTGGCCTCATTTTCTGGTTCCACATGGTTGGAGGTCCTCCAAGTCTAATCTCTGGTGGAGAACTGAGAAGTCATGAGGCCACCCACATAAAAGACACTGGCTGATGCATGACATCATCGTGGGTGGTCTTTGGCTAGCAAAGGTTTCTGAGTGATCCTAGTGTCTGTTAGCCATAGTTCCAAAGGTGTGGACTAATGGAGAAAATTCTCTCGAAGATCTGTTAATTTATTTATTCAATTTTCTTGACTGGGTAAGCCCACTGGGCCCCGGGGATCCCTTTTTCAGGGGCGACTCAGAATTAGTTGAGTATAATTATAAAACAGTGCATACAGAAGCAGAGATCATGCAAAGAATACATTCATAGGTAGACAACTTAGGTCAAACAGGACATGGTGCATTAGGACTAGACACTGTAAGGGGGTAAATTAGTACAGGGCATTTATAACAAGCTTTGTAGGATACACATTTTTGAAACGCTTGAGTGGAGTTGAACCCCACATAAGTATTCAGAGCAGTTAGAGGTAACTATTGTTACTGCATCATTCTTGTTCCACCCAGCCCCAATCTCAGTTGCATTGGAGGTGCACTTGCTACTATTTAATAGGTGACCTTGTAGCCCAGTATGGAAAGAGCCCAGTGTGTTGGCTGACTGCAGGGAGCTTATTCCAGAGCAAGGGTGCAGAGTGGGCAAAGGATCTCCTACCAGCAGTTGTCCTTGACCTGGGTACCACCAGTAGATATCTGTTGGAGGTCCAGAGCACCCTGCTAGTCCCCTTGGGTTTAAGGAAGCAGGCAAAACTACTGGATGGGAATTCATGAAGTAGTTTGAAAGCATGGCATAGGAGTTGGCATTGGAGCTGGTGGTCGAGCGAAGGCCATTTTAGAGAGGCTTATACATTGCAGTGATACTTTCTGGGGTGGGACTTGGCCGTGAATTGGGACATCTTATTATACTGTGCCTGCATCCTGTTGAATTCCTGTTTTGGCAGTGAGTGTAGGATAGGAGCGGTATAAGTTGGGTTGGGGAGTAGGATACTGTTAGCTATAGTGATCCTTGTTTCTGGTATCTTCCGCTGAGCATCCTCAGTCACCAGAACAGTCTTAGCTCCACTGCAGAGGTGCGTAAGTTTCATGTAGCATGAAGTGCATACTTATGTAGTTTTTGCCAGGGGAAGACTGTGTAGCGGTACTTTGCCGGCGACGTGTCACTACATGTAGCTTTTTGCTGGGCAATGTGACAATTTACCTATGAAGAGCTGTGAGAAGTTCCTTTTATTTTTTTTTTTAAAATAGCTGATTTTGCCGGCCCAATGGCATGGAGGGCTGAGGCATCCATGCCTTATCTCCTGCCACGCTGGCGACTTGTGTTTGCGATGCAAGTGGGTCGGCTGGGAAGGGAGAGGATTAAGCGTCCATAGGACAGCTCTCCTTTCCCGGGGAAGGAGCGGGGAAGAGTACAGGGTCGGCGTTTCCCTGACACCTAGCGGAGGCTGGGTGCCAGCCCATTATAGAGAGCATGTCGTAAGCAAGGGGGTGGGGCAGCTGGCGGTGCTGTGAGCGGAAGCGACACAGCCCGGCCATTACCTGACATTGCACTTCAGGGGGCATCCAGAAAAGAAAGGGGTCCCAGGTCAAACAGGATGAAACAGTCACCCTGTGAAGTCCCCAAATGGCTCTTCCCTGGAGTCTGGATCAGATTCGAGGTGAGTCAAGTTGGGGGCTCCTCACCGCCCTGCCACAGAGGGGAAACCCATGGGGGAAGATGGGAACAGCTGCCTGATGTTGGGCTGGGTGGGTGGCTGAGAGAAGGTATGCCGACTGGTGGGGACCTGGGGAGAAACAGATAAACTAAAAAAAAATTTAAACAATTGCCGATTTAAAACATTAGTCTTAGCCCCCCACCCACTGTGCTATAAATAACCACCCTCACCACCCAGACCCTTCTAATTGTACTTACCCCTCTGCTACCCTCTGCAATTGGGGGGGGGGGGGCCTTCCACCTCCCAGTGAAGTTCACTGCCAAGCACTGATTAGATTCAGTATACATATATGCTTTCACCCACCTGCATGCCAAAAACAACTCTACCCACCTCCACCAACTGATCACGTTCCCCTCCCCAACAAGCACCCCCCAGAAAATAGATTTGTATTGTACCCGTGACAAAGAAACCATTACCCAGTGCAGAGGCATCCGCTCTGTTCAGTGGTATTGCAATACTTGGTTCAATATGTGGTTGTCAGACAGGAGAACGTGGATGCCCATCTAGCCTGTCTCCCACCTTAGTGGGGTCACATTGCTAGCTTTTAGCCAGTAGGAATCCTTCTAGTTTGTTTAAATGTGTTCAAGGTCTTGTCACAGACTACTTCATTTGGTAAAGTATTCCACATAGTTGCTGCTCTGTAGGTAAAGTAACCTCTTCTACTATTTTTTCTGGATGGTTCAATATAAAGCTGCTTTTTATGACTTTTCAAGTCTACTTCTCTAGCCTTGAATCTCAAACCTAGGCCATCCATTAAATCCTTATCCCCGGTGATTTTGAACGTCATCAACATGTCACCCCTCTCCCTTAAGTCCTAGCTCATCTATTTGCTGTTCATATGGCTTACCTCTTAGGGAATTCATCGTCTTGATTGCTCTATGCTGTACCCATTCTATATTACTTATATCTTTTTTCAGTTATGGGCTCCATACTGGGGAACAATAGTCCTGGTGCGGGATAAAATACGTCTTATATAGGGGCAAAATGCAGGTTTTAATTCTGGACACAAATGCTTTTCTTATACACCCAAGGATCCTATTTGCTGTTCCCACTATTTTATTACAGTGACCACTGAAATTTAGATCTTTTTGGATATATAGTCCCAGGTTTTTCACATTCGTCACCTTTCATAGTTTATGTCCTTTTAGGTAGTGTTCTTGGCACCTGCTGTTACCACCAAAGCTTAAAACTACACATTTTTGTTGGTTAAATTGCATTTCATTTGCTTGTGCCCACTGTTCTATTATGCTGAATCCTGTATTATTTTAGACATTCGTTCCTTGGAATGTACAGAGGCTCCTGACTTAGAGTATTCATCAAACTTAATACTCCAATTTTCAACTCCTTCATTCATGTCTGAAACGAAGAAGCTAAACAACACAGAGTCCCAGACTGAGCCCTGTGGTACACCGCTGGTCACTCTACCAAGGTTAGACAGATGCCCTCTGACTCGTACCCTCTGTGTTCTGACCTTCAGCCACACAGCGATCCAGGTTATTAGTTTTCTGTCTAATCCCCACCAAGCAGTTTTTTTTTTTTTAGAAGAATGGCATGTGGGACTTTATCAAATGCCTTTTGTAGGTCGAGGTATATTACATCTACAGGCTGGTATTTGCTAAAAGCCTGACTGACCTTTTCATAGAAGGTTAGTGTGTTAGTAGTGCACAGTCTATTTGGTCTGAATCCATGCTGGGTACTGTCTGTTGGATTAGCAATGAATGAATGAAGACATCATTGCATATAGTAAAACATGACTGGCTGAGGCAAAGTATTTTTTGACAACAAAAAAAGTGTTTATGACAAAGAGTTGGGGGAGACTGATTCATTTCTGCTACCGAATGAATCCTTTTGGGTTTTCACACTGCATGCTTAGAAGTGGCAGAGGTTAAATGGTCAAACTGGATTGGCTTCATTTCTTAGTTAAATAGGTGCTTTATTTATGGGCTCTTGAAAGTGGCATCACTATTTAATATTGTTTATTATTTTTCTCACAGATCCTCTGAATGAAGTCCGTGGAAAATCCTTTAATGAGTTAAAGAGCCCCTAACACTATTAGAAAACTTGGAAAAAAAAAAGTGAGCTTGAGACACAATTCAATTAATATTTCATATATTTTCTGTAACTCTTTCCCTTTTTTCTTTATTACTGTGGACAGTTGTATGAAAGAACAGTTATGTACTTACCGTAACAGTAGCTCTTCGAGAGAATCTCTCATCAGGCCACACCTATTGAACTACAGACGCCAGGTGCTAGGACCACACAAACTTTTCTGCAAGCAGTCCACTAGGGACCGCCCATGACAACGTCTTACATTGACGTCTGCTTTATATAAGCATGGGTGGACCCTCACCCTCCTCAGTTCCCCGCCGAAGATCATGCTTGGAAGATCTCTCATCAGGGAACCAGGAGAGAAAAAAGTACAGTTACGTAAGAACTTACCGTAACAGTAGATCTTTGAGAGTGGCTCTTGCAGTAGGTAATTACTGTTAGAACTGCGCCCCTGGCGTCAGGACCCCACAGAAACGTTTGCTAGCAGTGTCTGATGGGGGACCGCCCACCCGACGTCACGTGACTGTCAACGTGACACTATATAGTGGGTGGCCCACACATCCGTCCTCCAGTTCTCCCACTGGAGACCACCAAGAGTCATGACAGGAGAAAGGGAAGAGGCTCCTGAATCCAAGAAAAGGCTCATTGAAAAAGAGCTAAAGACTTAAGAGGGGGAAGGGAAGGAAGGAAGGAAGGAAGGAGGGTGGGAAAAGGGTTACCTACTGCAAGAGCCTCTCTTGAAGATCTACTGTTATGGTAAGTTCTTACATAACTGTACTATCTTACTTCGAGAGGGCTCTTACACAAGGTAATTACTTGTAGGACTGAGTCCCAAGCAGTAAGAGTTCAAGAGACAGGAAAATATGGGAGGCTGGAACTGAAAAGCTAGTAGGTAGCCCGATACTTCAGAAAGGAGTCCCTGGAGGATCGCCAGTCCGAAACCAGCCTTGCGCCTACAGGCAATGTCCAAACTGTAGTGTTTTGTGAAAGTGTGGATGGAACTGCAAGTAGTAGTTGTGCAAATTTCTGCAGCAGATACATTTCTGAAACAGAATGTCGAAGCAGCCATACCCCTGGTAGAATGCCCTTTAACCTGCCCCGGAAAGACTTTACCATACTTCTGGTAGCAAACACCAATGCAATTAGCCAACCATTTGGAAAGGCATTGTTTGGAAACTACCACACCTCCTCTCTCTGGTGCGAAAGAAACAAAAAGATGATCCATCTTTCGGACATCTTTTGTCCTGTTGGTGTAATAACGTAAAATTCTGTGAGTGTCTAACGAATACAGAATGGCTTCCCCCTGATTAGAATGCCCGGGGTAATACACTGGCAGCTGAAGAGACTGAATCAAAGTAGTGTCTGAAACAACTTTTGGAAGAAACTTAGGATTAGTGCGCAGACCCACCCGGTCTCTGTGAAAACTCAAATAAGGTTCCTTACACATCAGGGCCTGAAGCTTGGAAATTCTTTGAGCAGAAGTAATGACAACTAAAAAGAGCATTTTCTAGGACAAAAAGCACATGTCACATGTACTTGCTGGTTTCTCTAACAGAAAATCAAGGTTCCACGGTGGAGCAGGATTACGCACCAGAGGTTTCAGATGCAGAATTCCATTTAGGAAGGTTTTTGAAACCTCCAAATGAGCCAGAGTTTTGCCCCGTACTAAAACATGGTAGGCAGAAATGGCCGCTAGATGCACCTTCAGTGACGAATAGCTCAAGCCCAGGTCAGATAAATGAAGAAAATACTCTATGACCTGAGGAACGGGACACAAAAAAGGATCCCAACTCTTCAAGGTGGCCCAGATGGAAAAGTGCAAAGCACTTCATGGCATAAGTACTGTAGTTCTGGTAGTAGGCTTTCTGGCCTCTACCAAAATCTGAGCTACCTTAGGGGAAACCCCAAATCTGGAAGTGACTATGTCTTGAGGAGCCACGCATGAAGTTGAAGGGACTTCAGACCCGGATAGACCAGTGTGCCCCCCTCCTGGGTCTGGAGATGGTAAGAAAGTAGTAGACGAACCTGAGGTTCCGCTGCCAGCTGTTGCAGCAAGAACCAAATTTGTCAAGGCCAAAATGGAGCTATCAGAATCATTTGTGCTCCTTCTGTTTGGAGCTTGATCAGCACTCTCTGTAAAACTGGGAAGGGAGGGAATGCATACAGATATTTCCCTGTCTAAAAAGTGACAGCACGTCTTGCCAAAAAGCACCATGCAAGAGACAGAGCGAGCAAAACTTGGGAAGTTTTGCGTTTGATGGGGCTATGAACAGATCCACTTCTGGATGACCAACAGAGGTCGAAGATGTGGTCTACTACCCTCTTGCTTTAGCTCCCACTCGTGCGCTCTTACCCTGGTGCAGCTGAGACTGTCTGCGAGAACGTTGTGCACACCTGGGATGCGGACTGCCAGGAGGCGAACCTTGTGCAGAACCACTCAATTCCAGACCCACATCACTTCCCTGAAAAGATGATACGGGCATGTGCCCCCGTTTGTTGATCTACTACACTACGCACATGTTGTCAGACTGGATCAACAGTGTATCTTGCTGAAGCATGTGCTGAAAAGCCTGAAGAACATATGGAACTGCTCTCATTTCTAGCATATTTATGTGCAAGTGTAGTTCTACAGGTGACCACAGGCCCTGGGTCCTGTGACTTCCGAGATGGGCACCCCATCCCATTCCCGATGCATCCGTAGTCAGTATTTGGGAGTAAGGAGGGGCCTGGAAGGGAACTCCTCGAGTCAGGTTGTCGAAGTTCTGCCACCACTGCAGATCTTTCTGCATCGGACCGGAAACTAGGACACAGCTGTCCAAGTCGTCCGCCCTCTGATCCCACTGAAACCTGAGAGTCCACTGCGAGATGTGCATGTGGAGTTTGGCCAAATGAACCGTGGGGATGGTTGCTGCCATGAGGCCAAGCAGATGAAGGACCACCCTGGCTGAAATGTGTCAGTTGAAGGATACCAGCTTGTCCTGTCTCTCCAGAGTTTCTACCCTGTCCAGGGGGATAAAGGCCATACCCTGGACTATGTCCATAACCGCCTCCAATAAACTGCAGGCACTGGGACAGAGAGAACTGAGATTTGGGGTAACTGACAGTAATACTCAGTCACTCGAAAAAGTGCAGGATAGCTGACAGAGAGGCCTCTAACCCCTAACTCGACAGTGCTGCAAGGAGCCAATCGTCGAGGTAAGGGAAGATGTAGTGCCCCTGACTCCTCAGGGCTCCTGCCACTACCACGAGGCAGTTGGTAAAAACCTGCAGTGAGGAGGACAGGCCAAAGGGGAGGGCTTTGAATTGGTAATGCTCACCTTGGAAAGAAAAAATTAGGAATCTGTGGTGCGGACGGAATATTGGAATGTGCAGGTACGCATCCTGCATGTCCAGGGCACACAGCCATTGTCCTTTGGAAAGAAGAGGCAGCAGGCTTTGTAGTGTCAGCATCCGAAACCTCTTGTATACAATGAAGCAGTTTATGGTACTAAGGTCTAATATCGGGCAGAGATCCTCTGTCTTTTTTGGAACCAGAAAGAAGTGGGAGTAGAATCCCTTCCCGATTTGGTTTGCCGGCACTGGCTCTGTTGCTTCTTTTCAAAAAAGAGTTGTGATTTCCTTCCTTAATTGGGAATGTGTGCCCTTGGGTAGTGGGAAAAACCCAGAGGATTGTTTGGTTGTTTTTTTTTTTTGCGAAATTAGAGTGTGTGACCAAGCTTTATTAACTGAAGTATCCACGCATCAGTTGTGATGGACTACCAGTCTCCCAGATGCCTTGCGAACCTTCCGCCCACCTGTTCCTCCGGTAGATGGGGAGGAGGGAGGACAGTCAGCGAGTCAGGAATGGAAGGGGGGTTAGGGAGGACCACCCCTGAAGCTCTCTTAGTCTTGGCTGGAGGGGTGGCAGCCGTACTGGGATCCCTACGTTTGAACTGACGCCTAGAGGCCTGTTGTGGTTTTGTCTGGCATCTGTTTTGCTGACGAAAGGGACGTTTTGGCTGAGGTTTTGGGTGATACATAGTGTGTACTGCCAAAGGGCAGTGCCTTTATCTTGCAGGCTCGTAATAATGTCCTGGGTATCCCCGCCAAACAGGACAGAGCCTCTGAAGGGGGCATCCTGGATTGCCAACTAGACATCGGGGCTAGAACTAATACTCTTAGCCAAGAGAATCTACGAAAGCTTACTGCCATGGCTGTGCATCTAGCAGAGGAATCCACTGCATTGCAGGTGGCCCTTAGTGAATGACATCCCACCACCATGGCAGATCTAAGGGTATTCGCCAATGTGGTTTTTGATTCAGAGTCCGGGAGGGCCTCGAATATGGGCTCGAGCTGACGGAACAGAGATTTTTGGTACACTAGCATGTGTGCCACATAATTAAGAATACGATATTTAGTGTAGAAGAGGAATAAAACTTCCTCCTGAACTGGTCCAGTGGTCTGGATTCCTTGTCGGGAGGAAAAGTACTTAGGTGCTTGGGCTTAGTGGACCTGTCATGGGCCACAGTTATGACCATCGAATCAGCCTTTTGATCTACACTGAAGTGGTCTTTGTCTTCTGGAATGCTGTAAACCTGGTCGGCTTTCTTGGCCATAGCCAGGATAGAGAAGGGTCTCTGCCAGATGATTGAGGATAAATCCTCATGAGGTTCCAGTCATGGGGTGTGAGCACTGGACTCATTTCTGGGAAATCTAGATGCTCAGCCAACCTCTGACGTTTAGGGTCTTGAGCATCAGACTTCCAACCTTGTGCCTCCGCCATTTGCCTGAGGAGGTCCACAAAGGAGGGATCTTAGGCGGGGGGTGGGGGACTTGGGAGAGACTTCCAAAGGTCACGGATGTCTGCTGTCCAATTCTGGGACTGAGATTTTGTCTCAGACCACCATGATTTCAAAATGTCTCTGAAATCCACCTATGACTGAGCAGGAGGAGGTGGAATGGGAAGTGGTGGAGGGTGACAGGTATGGAACCCTGACCCGGCGCCATGTGAGAAGCCCGGGGTAGCATGATGGTGAGTATAACCTGGTAACTGAAAAAGAAGTGATTGACAACCAGAATATCCTGGGTAGTAATAACCCGTCGAAAAGGGGGTCCTGCGTTGGGCCTGATGGAGGGTAGCCCAACGGCGGAAAACCTGACGGTGCCCCAAATGGAGGGAAGCCTGACGGCGGCCCTGAAGGCAGCTAGCCTGACGGGGGAACCCCGGTGAAGGGCCCAAAGGCAGAAGTCCCGAAGGTAGCCCCGAAGGTGGGAAACCTGATGGGGGCCCTGACTGAGGATGGCCTGCTGGCGACATTGACGGTGGGAGTAAAGGGCCTGCCACCCCTGCTGGGGGCCGCGGAGCTACTGTTAGTCCTTTAGAGGCTCAGTCGTCAGGTATACCTAACGAAACATTTCCTTTCATTGGGACCTTCGGTTCTGTTGACAGCAGAGGAATCTCCAATAGCAGAGGAGATGAGGGTTCTCCATGAATAGAATCCCATGGCGACCCCTGCACTCCAGCCGGGATGGAGCTGATGTCTGGCTGCACAATGTCAGAGCTTCCTAAATTGTCTGACGGCCAAGAAATGGGCATGCGATCATAGGAGGGTCCGACGATCGACTTAGCGACCTGGTCACGCAGGAGTCGTAGACACTGACTCCTGACTTACCAACCCTGGCCAGGTGCTTGTTGGAAGGTCCGACAAGCAGCTTATCGGCTGTGCCTGCTGACTTAGAGCCTGAGGTTGTGATGGGCCTATGTGCAGCGGTGACCTTGGACAAATTCAAGGTACTTGCAGCCACCGAAACCAGTGGCGGCAGGGTGGCTAAAGCCTGCTCTTTTGGCGGAAGAGCAGGCTTGGCTGTGGCACGGGTCTTCCTGGAGGAAGAGGGCCATTCCTTTGCTGAAGAGCCCATGGGCTTCAGGGAGGGGGAGGGGGAGACTGCTCCCAGTCCCGATGTTTTTTCTTGTCCCTCTTCTTGACGGGGTCAATTGGAGAGGAGGAGGTGCTTTTCAGCTTCTTTAGCTCCTTTTCCATTGAAGCCATTTTTAACGTTAGGAGATGGGCTTCGAGGGACTCTTGGCATCTTTTCCGTGTGGCCTGGTTGAACTGGGCCCAGGCCTCACACTCCTCAACCTTGTGATCCAGTCCCAAGCAGAAAAGGCAGAGAGTATGCTTATCCTTATGTGGTAGCTGGACGCTGCAAGAATTGCACTTGTTTTTATGCGATTCTGTAGATGAAGTGGACAACATACACAAATATTACGAAATTAAGTAAAAGAGAAAAAATGGATACTTATCCGAATTTAGGCATTCAAACTGCTGCAACGAGCTTCAATAGGTCCAACGTGCACAGGTCGACGGCGGGAAAGAACTGGAGGGTGGATGTGGGGACCGGCCACTATATAGTGTCACGCTGATGTTCATCACGTGACATCGGGTGGGCAGTCCCCTGTCAGACACTGCTAGCAAAAGTTTCCATGTGGTCCTGATGCCTGGTGGCACAATCTTACAAGTAATTACCCACTGCAAGAGCCCACTCGAAGTAAGATCATCAGTTTGCCTTCCAGGGGAGGAAGACTGTCTCACAGGATATCAGGTATGCCATCGTGAAATAAAGGAAGCAGCCCACATAGGGCTGTAAAACCATGAATCTCTGTCCAGGAAACAAAAAGATATGGGAGGCCCCTGCCGAACAAAGGAAGCAAGGAAATCCACCCTGAGGAAAACCGTAAGGTCCTGGGACCCTCTACTCAGGAAACCACACTAACAGCATAGGGTTGCCTGACAACGGCTGTAAAGACCCGACATGGAGATCTCCGATGACCTTTCAGAAAGAAAGGAGACAGCATGTATCAAGCTGTAAATCCCCAGGGGGACACAGGGTGGGTCGGCATGGTCTGATGAAAGAGAGTCTCTTGAAGAGCAACTATTATGGTAAGTATGTAACTGTTCTATCTTCTTTAAGGATATCTCTCATTAGGCCACACCTATGGAACGAATACCAAGCAGTTCCCACCACGAACAGTCTGGGTGGTTGGAGGACTACAGGCCTATGAAAGAAGGCCAGGAAGACCTTCTGGGCTTGAGCCTTGGCTGTTGTGGAAGGTAATGTCCAGACTAAGTATCTGGGGAAAGGATGGACAATACTGCGGTGGCTATCTGCCTATGTTCCTGCAGCAGGCATAAGGTGAAACATGCCCTAGAAGTTGCAAAGTGAAAGTGGAACGAACAATGCCCCAATGCCTTGTGCCGTGCCATATGTAACCAAAGTAACTTGGGCAACCAACCTTCTGGGCAGACCCTGCTCATAAACAAAGAGCTGCATCTTCCAAAGAGGGCTGAAACCCAAGAGTCACACAGTGACTTGAATACCCAAGTACAAAAGAAGCACACGGTGAAAGCGCAAACACCCACAGTCTTTGTGCAGCTAGAGAATAGGAAGGCTGGAATGTCTGCCTGAAAGTGGGGCATCCTTGGAATAGAAAGGATGTACAGGCGGCCTCGGGTGCAGGTGGTAGTAAATGGCAGTAGGTCAAAGAGGTTTAATTTGGAGAGAGGTACGAGGCAGGGTTGCCCGCTCACACCCCCACTGTCTCGCACTTCTGTGATAGAACCTTTGACTGCAGCAATTAGAGATTGCAGGAGATACAGGAGGTGGGGCGTAGACCACAACACAAATTGGCATTATTGGTGGATGATATCTTGCTGTTCCTGAAGCACCCAAAGCGATCGGTACCCCCCTTTTGTCGTTGGTAGAGGAGTTTGCGACATTCTCGGGTTACAAGATTAACCTAGGAAAGTCGGACGCAACGTGGTATAAGGGAGCTGGAGAAGAGGTAAGACAATGGGGACTCAAGATGGTGGGGACGAGTCTGACGTATTTAGGGGTCCAGGTAGGTAGATCCTTGGGATCCTTATATAACTTGAACTATGCCAAACTGATAAAAACTATTGAGGCGGATTTAAGAAGTTGGAAGCAGCTACCCGTGTTGTGGCTGGACAGAATTAACATTATAAAAATGAATGTGCTGCCTTGGTTCTTGTATTTACTGCAAATACTGCACTTAGGGCTGACTAGGGAGGACGTACACAGGATGGAGAACGCCTTCACTACCTTTATCTGGAAAGGGAAGCGTCCGAGGGTTAGTTTGGAGAGGCTGAAGGCAGATAGAGAGAAAGGAGGCTTAAATTTTCCAGATTTGGGAAACTATTTTTTTGGCTATACAACAAAGATACGTGACGGACTGGGTACATAGACCCAAGGTAGCCAGCTGGGTCGAATTGGAACAGGGGACTGCCCAGAGTAAGTTAGCCACGTATCTCCATAGTAAAGGGCTAAGGGCGTATAGGATGGGAAAAGAAGTCAACCCTCTGGTAGTGCAAGTACTATTAGCCTGGAAGGCGTTAAGGAGAAAAGGCTGGACACAAGGAAAGGAGATATTACTAATGCCTGTGGCGGGTAACCCCTATTTTTTAACAGGCTTGGAAGATTTAGGTTATGGGAAATGGGAGCGATACGGAATAAGGAGTCTGGGGCACCTATCAGTAGGAGGGTGGATCTGCTCAATGCAGGAATTGCAGGAGATGGTAAGAGTGACAGGTTTAGGTATTTGCAAACAAGGGCATATATGGGAAGTCTGGGAAAGGAGAATGCAGGGATATTTGAGGTTGATCCGGTGGAGGCAATGATATATGCAGCTCAAAATCAAGAGAAAGGAGTTATAGGTTGGGCGCTGAAGAAAGGGAAAGTTATACTTCCTGATAGGACGCTAAGAACAAAAAAAAAATTGTGGGAAAAGGACCTCGGCAGAGGCATAACGGATAAAAATTGGAAATTATTGCTCCCGATGCACTCTGGGATTATGGCATGCAATAAATATAAGCAGGCATATTTTAAATTTATTCACAGGGTGTACCATCCATGGGTGATTGTACATAAGGCGCATCCTGAAGTATCACCATTATGTGGAAGGTGTGGAACGGGAAGGGGGTCATATATGCACTGTTTCTGGGAATGCCCGATACTGCAGAAATACTGGAAGGAGGTGGTGTTTAGAGTGGGAAGGATTGCTGGGAGGGAGCTGCCATTGGATCCTTTGGGATGCTTATTTGGGGTGGAAGATGGAGAAGAGGAGGAATGGACGTTACTACCTAGGTGGATCAGGGTACTATATGTTCTCGCTCGTCATGGGATCCAGAATACCTGGATTTCACAAGTTACACCAACAACCAAGGGTGGTGAAGGATGGTGCTACAGACATTGGGGTTGGAGAGGCTAACTTATGTGATGGGGGACAGGGAGGAAGGATTTACAAGGAACTGGGCCCCATTCTTAGCTTCTCTCTTGGGAGGAAAGCTGGATATTATGGGAAGGTACAGTAAGTTGAGAGAGAGGAGGCAGAAGAGAGATGGTGTATGGATGGGAGAAAGTATGATTTATAAAGGAAATGGAAATGCTGGATGATGGATAAAAGGGAAGAAAATAATAATGAATGAAGCAGATGAAGGATGAAAAATAAGAAAGAGACAAGGAGTGGATGTAAAGAGCATGCGTATACTGGTTGCACTTTCAATCCAATGAGATGTGTTGTCACACAGGAAGGAATCAAGTTTGTGGCATCCCGCCTGGCAGCATGTTTGCCGCTATGGATGTTAAGAGTCCTGCCACACTTATGGGGCCATGACCAGCCTTGCTCGACTCTGGCTAGGCATGAAACATCTGCAGGAATGCCCTGGTATGAAGGGTGCCTAAGGCCTTAAATGCAGTCCATCCCGGCCTGAGTAATAGGACCATGGCCAGTACTATAGGGTCCCATGACCTGTGAGATGGGTCCACTGGGACTGTGTTAGTAAGTGGACAGTCCGTTTAGTGACAAAGAGGCCAGGCCACAAAGAAGGTCCCAGCCTGTCTTCCTCAGATCTCACAAATACCACCAAGGAGTGATCAGGCTGGAGGCATACTGGCTGTCAGGCCAAGGACATGGAATGCAAAATGGATCCATGGGGAAGTGAAAGCTGCACCTTGGAGTGAGTTGGCACCATGGGAACCCACAATGTATGAAAATAATAAAGCCAAGGGAACCCTGGACTACCAGCGTATGGCCTTGTCAACAAGAACTGTGACCCGAGGGCACATTTCGTACCTATTCTGAAGAAGGAAATAAGGCCCTAAATATTGGTATGGCAGCGGGGCTCATAAGGCAACAACACTGGACCCGACATGTTTAAAAAGAAAGGTCCAGACCCCGGGGCTGAGGAAAGCCTCAGATCTGCTAGTAGTGCTCCTGCTAGCACTTGTAGGAGCGAGGCCTTTAGCATCACTACCGTGGCTGATCGAGGACCACCCTTGTGAAGAAGTGAAGAACGGTGCTGGAAGCAGTGAGAGGAAGCAAGCACTGCTACAGCCGTGCCCAGGATTATATGGTAAAAAGCTGAGGAGAAAGCCGGCTGGGGGGTCTGGGGGTAGGCAACAGCCCCACTACTGGCCTAAAGAAGAAAATGCTGCTAGTGGCACAGCCAGGGAATTAGGCCAGACAAACAAAACACCCATTACATATGCCTAAAGTGGGTATGAGAGGGGGGAGAAAAGGGTTCCAGGCTCCACATAAGGCATACCAGCAAGAAGGATGGCATGTAACAGTGCCTCTTCTACTCCATCCCCTTCTGCAAAGGGGTGGGTATGGACATGGAAAGGGCTTTTTGCCCATCAATAGCCAGGTAAGCCACCCGAAAGATGTGAGTTCCTTAAGATAGAAGCCAGGGGCAGGTGCCCAGGCATTTTCTGGGGTGTCATAAGCCTAATGCCAAACTATCCCCGTATCTGGTGGAGTTCCTGCCAAGGCGTAGCTGTCAGGGGGACGGGCCAACAGCATTCAGCAACCTGAGGGTAAAGCAGCCTGTGAGTGATGATGCCCAGGTTTGGATGTACCAGAGGTGGCTACCCTGTTACTGTGAGCATTCTGCACCCTATGCATTGTGATACTATGTCCTGGGGTAATTCTGGTGACCCCCAGGAAGGCTGACAACAATGGGCAATTTGCTCTGTCAAGTGTAGCAGGAGGGATAGAGGGCCTATGGCAAAACGAAAGAATGGCATCCTCCCCTGTGAATGCGAGGGGAAGGAAAATGCTCTATGGGTGGCCCCACCTTGATAATGGCCATGCCCTGTGAGGAAGCCCCCTAGCATCCTGTTGATGACTGCAGTGATAGTATTAAAAGTGCAGTCTTGAATAACTTACTGTAAAATCCTCTTATGGTTGTGTCCCCCCAACTATTACACCAAAGTTACTCCACTTATGAGGTCCTCTTCCCCTGTGAGCAGATTGGTCTGAAGGGCCACTGCCTCAGGCTACCTCCTTGTCATCCTCCTAGGTAGTACTGCTGAACACCACTGACATGGTTGACAGACTGAAACAAATGATTCAACAGGGCCAGTGAATGCTCAGGAAAGAGTCGATGTGGGGGCCCAGAAAACAGCATTGTGAAGTGGAACCCCAAATGCCTTGTCAATGGAGTATGTATTACTGGAGGATGAGGTAAAAAGGCATCCTAGTATGTCCATGCTGGGCTAGGGAATCGCCTTGGTATTTGTATCCATGTCACTGGCCAGAAAGCCTGAGGACATCGATGGGAGAGGGCACAGAGGTGCTCCCATTAACGAGATACCCAGAAGCATCGATGGGGAGGCCCAACAGGCAGTCGGGGGTTGAAGCACACTCATCAATGTCAACAAGGGCGAAGATACAATCGACAGGTGAGGTGAAGGCGTCACTGTTGGGTGGCTCCATAGGACTGAAGGGGCCATCGGCAGGAGAGGCAGAGGCGCACGGGCGACATCGCCATAAGGCCGGAAAAGAGACAGTAGCACTCAGTGGAAGAGGCAAAGGCGTCCATGCAATGCCGCACTATGGCTGAGGCACAGTTGACAGGAGAGGCAGTAGTGTCATCGCTTGATGTGCCATAGTATCGAAGAATACCAGGACAATCGACATCGATGTTGTACAGAAGGAGACAACGGGACCACTGACAGGAGAGGCAGAGGCGTCACCATTGACGTGTCAAAGGGCAGAAGAATACAAGGACAATTGACGTGAGAGGCAGCAGTGTCACTGTCAATGATGTACAGCAGCAGAGCAGGGGGCTGGCGATGGAGAGGCAGAGGCATCACCATTGATGGCACTGTATATACTGGAAGAAAGTTGGAGCCGGCACCTGCTGTGAGACCATCCGTTAAGTCCTGTAGGCTGGTCGGAAGAGAGAGGAGTGAGGGCATCACTGAGGAGGAAACTGGTCTCAGAAGAAGGAGATGTCCTGCAGAGCACCTGGGGAGGTCTCTCATTTGAAGCACAGGGTTGAAGCTCAGAAATCCTGCAGTCTCCAGAAGCTGGCAGGTGGGCGAAGATGGAAGAGGCTGCCATAGGCTCCGTGTACCAGTTCTTCGCCTTTGCAGCGTGGGTGCACATCGCTGGCTTTGTTGACCACATGCAGAGAAGTCTTGTAAAATTGAGCATGTTTTAAATAGAAAAAAGGATAGCAAATGATGCAGTGACGCTGCCAATGCAGTCCGACGAGCGTTGATCGATGGCTGAAAAGAACTGAGGGGATGCCCATGTTTATATGGTGGTGGACCTGGGTCGTTGGGCAGAGGGGCAGTTGGCTGGGCAACCCTCTGGACTTTGGTTGGGAGGAAACCAGCTACTAACCTCTGACTGGGTGCGGAATCTGGGCATTGTTCTTGAAGATGAGCCGACTCTGAAGGCTCAGGTGCCTGCTGTCATCATTTTACCGTCGGAGGAACATCGCCCAGATAAAACACCTGGTCCCATCTGATGATCTTCCGATGTTGGCTCATGTCTTTGTGACCTCGCATCTTGATTACTGTAATGCCTTATACTTAGCGCTGCCGGGGGTGTAACTTCGCTGTCTACAGCTAGTGCAGAATGCGGCTGCAAGGTTGTTGATTGGTTTATCGAGATCTTGCCATGTCACACCTGTGCTCCGTGACCTGCACTGGCTGCTGGTGTGGTGGTGAGTCACCTTCAAGGTCAGTTTTCTGACCTATAAAGCCCTACACAGACAGGGACTGCGGTATTTGCAAAACTTCCACTGTCCCTACCGTCCTCTTCATTCGGCCGACAAGGGATTGCTAGAGATTCCCAGGGTCGATCTGACTATCTGGAGCAAGATTGTTTGCTTTTGCGGCCCTGACCCTGTGGAATCCTCTACCTCTCCAGGTTAAAGAATGCCCGTCTGTGGAGGCCTTTAAAACCACCTTGAAGTCATATCTGTTTAATTATGCATTTCCTGCTACTTAAATCCAGCTGATTCTTTTAGAATTTTAAATTATATATATTTAGTAGTTTTTATTGTGTTTTTATTTACGTCTGTACAATGCTATGATCAATTTGGAATGGCATTTTATAAATAAAATTTGCTTTGCTATATAGAGCGGATGTCAACATTAAGACGTCGTCATAAGCAGCCCCTAGTGGACTGCTTGCAAAAACGTTTCATTGTGGTCCTAGCACCTGGCGCTATAGATCCACAGGTGTGGCCTGATGAAAGAGATGTCTTCGAGGAAGATAAGAGAAGAAAAAATTACTCATCTTAGTAATTGTGTTTCTTCTAATGGAGTCTTGCTGTATTCTGACAATATGCAGTATCCCCAGCACTGGAACTGCTCCGGAGAACTAAGGGTTAACTCTATGCCAGGGCATAGAACGTTGAGCTTGTGCTCAGTTCAAACCACTACCTGCTGCACTTAAACCAAACCGTTAAATTCTTACGAGCCAAATGGCTAACTGCTGCTGCTATGTGGAAACTGTAAAAAAAAACAAAAAAACAAAAAAAAACACTACAACCAAAAAGGCAATTAATACCCAGGGTCCCTAAGACTCAAGTCAAGAACCCCAAAAAAGGAAGCTGGTACACTATGCATCCCCTCTGCCAACAAGGGAGAAGGGCAATGCACCCCGAGGTGCAACACTGCACCTGCCAGCCCACATCCCAAAACAGCTAGGTTCTGAGAGGGAAGGCAGAGAGGGAGGTCCGAATACAGCAAGACTCCATTAGAAGAAACACAATTACTAAGGTGAGTAATTTTTTCTTCAAACAACATAAAGTCTTGCTGTATTCTGACAATATGCAGACTACCAAGCAGTACCTCCCTGGAGGAGAGACCAGAACCTACTTAGAAAATAGGCTCTGCGGCACTGCTGTGCAAAACCTAGCATCACTCCTAGCCTGGATATTCAGGGAGTAAAGCTTGGTGAAAGTATGGACTGTTTTCCAGGTAGCTGCTTTACAAATCTCTAAGAGAGGAACATCTCTGGCAGCAGCCAGAGAAGCTGCTGTGCCTCTAGCCGAATAAGCCCTCAGGCCTGAGGGGGGTACCTTGCCCAGCTTTTCACAGCACAATTGTATACAAGAGACAATCCATCTGGCAATAGTTCTCTTAGTAGCAGGTTTACCCTTTCCCACTTCCCCATAAGTGAGAAACAATTGGGAAGATCCAGATCTAAAGGCCTTAGTATGCTCAATGTAATAACTAAGGACCCTCTTAACATCCAGACTGTGCAACCTCCTCTCACCTGAAGAGGAGCTGTCCATGAAAAAGACAGGAAGGGTCATGGACTGGTTCAGATGAAAGTCCGAGACCACTTTTGGCAGAAAAGCACAGTTATGCAAGAACTTACCGTAACAGTAGATCTTCGAGAACAGCTCTTGCAGCAGGTTACACCATTAGGACTGAAGCCGTCAGGCGTCAGGACCCCACGGAAATTTTCTAGCTAGCAGTCTTCAGCAGGGACCGCCTCTGACGTTGGTCCCGGCCCCGACATCAGGCGTAGTGCATAAGGAGGCGGTCCCGCCACAATCCCCAGTTCTCCTGCGGAGACTCCGGCCGCTGGATGGCATCAGAAGGAGACCGAGGATCCGCCTCAGATGGCCAAGACTAAGACACAAATTGTTCCATCCTGGAAGATGGATGTTAGGCTATAACCTACCTCCTCCAAGGGGGAATGGTGGGCGGGAAGGTACCTGCTGCAAGAGCTGTTCTCGAAGATCTACTGTTACGGTAAGTTCTTACGTAACTGTACTATCTTCTTCGAGATACAGCTCTTGCAGCAGGTTACACCATTAGGACTGATTCCCAAGCAATGGCGACATTGAAAAGCCATCGGGAGGAGGAAAGACTGAGATTAAGACCCCTTCTGAGCCTAAGACAGAAGTCCCTGGAGGACGGCTAGGCCGAAACCAGCCCTTTGCCTTGAGGCGATGTCCAGGCTATAATGCCTGATAAAAGCATGCACCGAGCTCCAGGTGGCTGCAGCACAGATAGCTGAAGTGGACACATTCTTCAGCGCTGCGAAAGAGGTAACCACTCCTCTGGTGGAATGGCCCTTGACCGCTCCTGGCAAGGGTTTTCTGCGTTTGTCATAACAGAAAGAGATACACTGAATGAGCCAGCGTGAAAGGGTCTGCTTCAAAACGGGGGCCCCTTTCATCCTCTCAGCGAAGGATACTAACAACTGCTCCACTTTCGGAGCTGTTTGATTCTGGTCAGATGATATCTGAGACACCTGTCAGAACATCCAGGGTGAAGCAGTGCTTCTCCTCGATTGGTGTGCTCAGGAAAGTACACTGGTAAATCGATGTCCTGATTAAGGGTAAGGGCTGAAACCACCTTAGGCAGGAACTTAGGATTTGTCCTCAGGGATAACCTATCCTGGTGGAAAATTAAATAAGGCTCTTTGCACATGAGAGTATGTAATTCTGAGATTCTTCTACTTGGTAACAGCAACTAAAACAATGTTTTCCACGACAGAAAACATAGCTCGCAATCCAGGCTGGTTCAAAGGTGCGCAGTGTAAGCTGCTCCAGGGCCGAAGGCAAGTCCCAAGGAGGGACAGAATCCTTAATGCGGCCTAAGGTGGAGACCCCTTAGAAAGCAACGAGTAGCATCCAACTGAGGCCACCATGGCGATGGCCTATGGGGCATGATAAGCAGAGATTGCACAAAGGTGCACTTTGATCGAGGTAAGCTAGCCCGATTGAAAAGGGAAAGCAGGTACTCCAGAACCAGCTTCTCAGGACAGTCTAAGGGCGAGAAGCCGTGCGTTTGAGTCCACAGGCAAAACCTGCGCCACTTCATGGCATATGTTGCGTGTGTTGTCGGTTTTCTGGCGGCAGAAAGCACGTCTGCCACCTCTTGTGAGACCCCGTGTCGCATCATGGCTATGTCTCTAGGAGCCAGGCATGTAGGTTCAATTAACATAAGTCCGGATGGACTAGTGAACCATCCTCCTGAGACAACAGGTGGGAGCTGATTGGCAAGGGAAGCGGAGGTTCCCGGGACAACTGATTCAGAAGCGGGAACCACATTTGCCTGGTCCAAAAAGGCGCTATCAAAATAAGCGTCGTGTGCTCCCTGCGAAGTTTGAGAAGGACTCTCTGGATCAACGGGAAAGGAGGAAAGGTGTAGAGAAATCTGCCCGCCCAGAAGAGGGACAACGCGTCTCGCCAGAAAACACCAGGCCCTGGATCTAGCGAGCAAAAATTGGGCAGTTTTGCATTGGATGGGGACGTGAATAGATCCAATTCTGGGTGCCCATCTGTGAAACAGATCCTCTGCCACCTCCTGTGAGCGTTCCCTTTCGTGGACTCTGGCCTGGGAGCGACTCAGGCTGTCTGCGACAGTGTTGTCCACCCGGAGACGTGAGACTGCAATGAGGTTTTGCGCGTGTGTATTACCCATTCCACACCCTCATGGCCTCCTGCAAAGGGTAGATGTCGCCTCCTTGTTTGTTGAGGTACTACATCACAGCAGTATTGTCTGTTTGTAACAGGAGAGTACACAGTGGAATCTCTGACTGGAAGGCTTGCAGGGCATAAGGACTGCCCTCATCTCCAATATGTTGATATGGAGATGAAATTCCTGGATAGTCCATGTTCCCTGAGACCTCACCGCACGTTCAAGTGCACTCCCCATCCCAGCCCTGAGTCTGAGTCTGTGGAGTACTATCAGCAGGGCGGCTGTGAGGGAACCCCCAGGAGAGGGTTCCCAGATCTAGCCACCATTGCCAGTCCCGAACCCACGGCCTTAAGTGATTCTGACTGGATGCTGCAGATGGTCTTGCCTTTGGTCCCATTGCACTTAACATCCACTGGGTTACCCACATGTGAGTCTTGCCATCGGGACTGTTGGAATGGCGCGCAGCCATGTGTCTCTGAGCAGGCGAAGGACCAATCTAGCTGGGACGGTCTTCTTGGCTGATGAGGTCCCTTATGAGGGATCGGATCGTTCCGGCTCCGTCTTCGGGAAAAGCTTTCCCTTGACGGTGTCCAGAACTGCCCTATAAACTGCAGTTTCTGGGACCGGTACCAGGAGAGACTTCTCGTAGTTGATTAGGATGCCCAGAGACTGAAAAAGGGTCTGAGTATGCTGAATGGCTATCAGCAATGCCTCCTAGGAGGAGGCCATGAGAAGCCAGCCATCCAGGTACGGGAACACATAGTGGCCCTGTCTCCTCAGAGACGCTGCCACGACTGCCATGCACTTGGTAAATACCCTGGGTGCTGATGACAGCCCGAAAGGAAGGGCTCAGAACTGATAATGGCGGCCGAGAAACTCGAAGCGCAGGAACCTCCTGTGCGCTTGAGCAGTAGGGATGTGCAGATAAGTGTCCTGCATGTCCAAGGACGCCAAGAAAGCATCCTTCTTCAGCATGGGGATTAGTCCGGAAGGTCCTACATGCAGAAGCTGTAAATGACCGACATATTAATCAGCTGAAGGTCCAAGATTGGATGGAGGTCCCCGTTTTCTTTGGAACCAGGAAGAAGTGTGAATAGTATCCTGCTCCTTTCTGGTTCCCTGGAGCATGCTCCAAAGCCTCTTTCTGTGAAGTCTGAGCACTTCCTGCCGTATGAGCAGGCGTGCTGACCAGTAGCAGGGAGGAGAGAGGAGGCCTTGTGGGAGGGTTGCCTACAAATTCTATATAATGGCCTTTTACGACCAACTGCAGCACCCACCTGTCGGTGGTGATCGACCGCCACCCTGGCAGGTGGTCCTTGATGCCACCCCCGACCTTCGTTTCCCATTGATCCTGAGGAGGGGCGGGGGCCGGGAAGGAGTCATGCTGTGGCAGCATTGGATCCTGCAGGTTGAGCCGACTTGGTGGCTCGTTGGCCTCTGCCTGAGGATGTCTTAGCCTGGGCTTTCCGAGAGAAGGGCCCCTCTGATGCTGGCCAGAACCAGGTTGTTGCCTTTGGGGTCGAGACTCGCAAAGCGACTCTGGTTCCCTACGAAAAGAACTAGAGTCTAGATCTGTACATGGCATGGACAGATCTAACCCTCCGACTTCTTGCAATTTAGTGATCACCTTTCCAAGGCTTCACCAAACAGAACTTGCCATAGTAAGGCGTCCATGATATTTTCTGGGCGTCTAGGGTAAACTTCGGAGACACGAGCCATGAGTGTCTCTGGAGGCCTATACCTGGAGGCTACTGCTCTGGCGAAGAATCCCAGAGTGAAGTATGCGGCTCCGAGCACCTGGGTCCCCACGTCTGAACCCGTGCTGGAGGTTGCAGGAGTTCCTCCTTTCGGCCACCGTCTGGCAGTTTCTCCATGAGTCCCTGTCCCTGTTCCCTAGCGTTCTGGAACTGAACCATGTGGGTAAGGTAATCCAATGATCTAATGGCACAAGTCGGCGACCCGCGTCGTCGCGCCTGACCAACAAGTCCAACTGCTTGGACTCGGGTCCGATGGCTGCGTGCTCAAATATTGCGGTTTCTGAGACCGGTCATGAGATGCTGTAATGACCAGGGAATCGGCCAGAGGATGGTTGGCCAGGTACTGGTCCTCCCTTGGGGCCTTATACAGGCAGTCAGCCTTCTTCGGCATTGCCGGGGTCGAGATATGTGGGCGCTTCCAGCATGCCTTGGTGGCGACCACAAAAGTGTCCACCGAGTGGCACTACCACAGGCTTAAGGGTCTTTTGCGAGTAGCGGGCGGGCGTAGTCTTTAGGGTCGAACTCCTCGGCACCAAATCCATACTCTCCTGAATATGCCCTCATTATTTAGGAGAATGAGGGGAGTCATCCGGAAGAGACCTAGGGAGGTCGCAGTGGGTCTAGAGAGGGATGCTTGATTGGTGAAAGGAGACCAGGAGCATTCCAGAGATGTCAGATCTGGAACCCTCCGTGGGTGAGGTACCGGCGTCTTCTAGGTCTCTTAGGCTGGGTGACCTGAAGAGGATCTTGGCCAGAGCCTTCTCTTACTCAAAGATCTACCCTAGGGAGGTGCTGCTGGCTCCTGGGGAAGGTGCTCCTACTGACCCCTGGGTGAAGGGGAGGGGGTGCAGGCGTCAGTGCAGCGGGCGCATGAGGGAGGTTGCGTGGTGACCACATCCTTTTGATGGTGTCCCACCAGAGGTGAAGAGCTCCTTCACTTCTGCCAAGTTCCAGGCCGACAACGGACTGGGCGCCAGTGGCCTCGCCGAGACTGAGGTGGCTCAGAGGTCTCCCGGTTCTGGAGAGGTTCCCGTGGGGTTTAGTAGTCGGGATGCCACTTCAGTCCTCGACTGGTGAACTCCCTCCTCCGACAGCGCCTCCCGACCAGCGTCGGTGAAGCGATGGTATAGTCCTCTGACTGCGGTATCTGGCCCGGTCCCCCTGCTGGAAACGTCCTGGGGCGAATGCCTGACAGGCAGCAGGTGACGAGCGGTCGCTGGTTCCCGGAGTGCTAGTGTGCCTTGGCCTTGGGTGGGCTGTGGTCCGGCGTCCGCTTAAGGAGGTCAGTTCCTTGGTCTTGCTGGGGTGGCGGCCCGGTGAGACTGACTGGGCGTCGGGGCCGAATGGCGGGAGGATGACTTGTGGAACTCCCAGACCTGGTGAGCCTTGGCCGAGGCGAACCTGGAGATGTGGTGGAGGCCCATGAGTGGGGAACCACTGATTTGACCACAACCCGGGGAGGCTGAGGCGGGCCCTCGACGGAAAGCGGTCAGACCTGAAGCCGGAGTCGCGAGGAGGTCCGAGGTCGGGGGATCTAGGTCTCACCTTCTCCCTGTGCTTCCGTGGTGCCCGTGTGACTTCCCTGAAAGATTCCCCTGGAAGAAGGTTCCATGGCCCTGAAGTTTTCTTGAGGAGAAAGCCTGGGAGGGCCTTCTGTCGTAGGAGGATTCTCGTCGGCTGTTAAAAGCCCTAGAAAGAAGGAGCAAAGCCTGGAGTGTGTGTGATACAGGCCAGGCGAGCATGAGGCGAATGGGTCTTTAGAAAGGAGTCTGCTTTCCAAGCATCACTTCGAAGAATGAATCCTCCACTGGCGTGGAGAGAGAACATCAGGCAGAAAAAAAATGACTGAAGAGAGTTGTATTTTGTAAGTTTGGAAGTTTTCCTGAGTCGTCCTTGGCCCAGACTAACGAGGAGGTCGAGACTTGCAAAATCGTGACGAGGAAAAGAACTGGGGATTGTGGGCGGACTGCCTCATATGTACTAACGCACATGATCGGAGGCGGAACTGACCTCGGGCCAGTCCCCGCTGAACTGCTAGCTAGAGAAAATTTCCAGGTAGGGGTCATGACCTGACAGCTTCAGTCTAATGAGTGTAACCTGCTGCAAGAGCTGTATCTAGAAGAAAATCTTTCGATTAGTTCTGAGGACCACCTTGTCCTGTGAAATAAGATTAAGTCGAGGGTCCACTGAGAGGGCCTACAACTCACTGATGTGTTTTGGCAGAGGTAGCTACCAAAACACAGCCTTCCAAGTCAGGTGCTTAAGCTCTGCTGATGCCAAAGAGGCTCAAAGGAGGCTGCATCAGTTGAGCAATACAGATAAAGATCCCAAACAGGGAATGGGCTCTTTAAAGGGAGGGTTAGTATGGGTAAGCCCTTTAAAAATTCAAAGAATAAAGGGTGAGATGCCAGTGAGAAGGCTTCCCTACTGACAGGAACACAGAAACAGCAACCAAATGAACCTTAAGGGTAGTTGGCCTAAGACCTAAACTGTTAGGGTGAACCATATAGTCAAGGACTGCGGACAGGTCAGCAGTGGTTGGAGAAATATGCTTATCTAAGACACCAAATGGAAAATCTCCATTTGAATTGTAGAAAGTCTTCCTAGTAACAGGTTTCCTGGAAGCCCTACAGAATATCCAGAACCACTTGGGACAAATTCATACCAGCATATTCTAGCTCTTCAAAAGAGCCAGGCCCTGAGGTTGAGTCTGAAGGTTGAGGTAAAAATCTCACCCCGAGAAGGAGGTTAACAGATTGTGACTCTGGAGGGAGAACAGAGGAGGAGGAATTGCCAGAGACAGTAAAAGAGATACAAGGTTGTCTGGCCCAATCTGGAGCAATCAGAATCACTTTGCAAGACTGTGACCTTATTTTGACCAGAACTTTGAATAACAGAGGGAAGGGCCAGAAATTTCCCTTACCAATCCAAAAGTAGGGCATCCAAAGGGACTGTGCCCAAAACTGGGGTCTGCAACAAGAGGAGTTGGTGATTGTCTGGGGGCTGCAAGAGGTCTGAGGGGTGCCCATTTTGAGAAAATCTTTTTCAAGACTAGGGATCAGGGACCATTACGTGATGGCCCTGAGAAATCCTATTCAATGCATCTGCTATCAGATTGATACTTCCCGGAAGGTGGACTGCTGCTGAGGTTGTCTCCAGAGAATAAGCCAAGAGACCACAATTTCATGGTTTCTGTGCACAAGGATGTAGACCCAGAGTACTCCAGCTTGTTGATGTACCACATGGTGGTGGTGTTGTCTGTCTGACCCTGAACCACCTTGTTCTGAACTGATCCTGAGAAGGCCCAACAGGCCAGGTGGACAGCCCTGAGCTCCAAGAAGATTGATGGGAAGCAGGGACTCCTGAGGAGCCACAATCCCTGAGCTGTGAGGTCTTCCAGATGAGCACCCCAGCCAAGGAGGAGAGGCATCTGTGGTCAAGAGCGAATGAGTGGGATTGGGAGATGAAAGCCTTGGGTTGCTTCGATCCAACCACCACTGGAGAGCCTGGATCAAAGTCTAGTCACGGAACCAGCTTGGTCAGAGGATCCTTTTCTGAGACAATAAGCCCTTAAATGGAACTGAATGTCTCTGATCTGAAACCTGGCACCTGGTACCAATGTTGTGGAGGCTGCCATGTGACCCAAATGCTGAAGAAAATGCCTTGCTGGCCGAGAAACCCGAAGGCGAAAGAGGAAGAAGCTAGATCTGCAATGGCCTTCACTCTTGTCCGAGGGAGAAAAGCCTTTGCCTGAACAGTGATCTAGTTCTACTCCTATGAAAGTGAGGGAGACAGGTTCAGAACAGTTTGTGAGACTGAGAGAAATCAGGGAGGTGAGCCAGTGCTGAATGACTTGCAGTTTGACCTGACTTAGTCAAGGACTGACCACCATGAGCCAGTGTCCAGATATGGAAATATAGCAGTGTTTCCAGCTGAGGAAGGCTACTACTGGTACTAGCATTTTGTAAACACCCTAGAAACAGGCTTGGGGAAGAGAGGAACATTCTGGCAGCAGCCAGAGAAGCTGCTGTGCCTCTAGTCAATAAGCCCTCAGGCCTGAGGGGGTACCTTGCCCAGCTTTTCACAGCACAATTGTATACAAGAGACAATCCATCTGGCAATAGTTCTCTTAGTAGCAGGTTTACCCTTTCCCACTTCCCCATAAGTGAGAAACAATTGGGAAGATCCAGATCTAAAGGCCTTAGTATGCTCAATGTAATAACTAAGGACCCTCTTAACATCCAGACTGTGCAACCTCCTCTCACCTGAAGAGGAGCTGTCCATGAAAAAGACAGGAAGGGTCATGGACTGGTTCAGATGAAAGTCGAGACCACTTTTGGCAGAAAAGCACAGTTATGCAAGAACTTACCGTAACAGTAGATCTTGAGAACAGCTCTTGCAGCAGGTTACACCATTAGGACTGAAGCCGTCCAGGCGTCCAGGACCCCACGGAAATTTTCTAGCTAGCAGTCTTCAGCAGGGACCGCCTCTGACGTTGGTCCCGGCCCCGACATCAGGCGTAGTGCATAAGGAGGCGGTCCCGCCACAATCCCCAGTTCTCCTGCCGGAGACTCCCGGCCGCTGGATGGCATCAGAAGAGGAGACCGAGGATCCGCCATCAGATGGCCAAGACTAAGACACAAATTGTTCCATCCTGGAAGATGGATGTTAGGCTATAACCTACCTCCTCCAAGGGGGAATGGTGGGCGGGAAGGTACCTGCTGCAAGAGCTGTTCTCGAAGATCTACTGTTCACGGTAGGATTCTTCTGTAACTGTACTATCTTCTTGAGATACAGCTCTTGCAGCAAATTCCACCATTAGGACTGATTCCCAAGCAATGGCGACATTGAAAAGCCATCGGGAGGAGGAAAGACTGAGATTAAGACCGCTTCTGAGCCTAAGACAGAAGTCCCTGGAGGCGGCTGGGCAAACCAGCCTTTGCCTTGAGGCGATGTCCAGGCTATAATGCCTGATAAAGCATGCACCGAGCTCCAGGTGGCTGCAGCACAGATAGCTGAAGTGGACACATTCTTCAGCTCTGCGGCGAAGAGTAGCTCCCCTCCTCTGGTGGAATGGCCCTTGACCGCTCCTGGCAAGGGTTTTCTCGTTGTCATAACAGAAAGAGATACACTGAATGAGCCAGCGTGAAAGGGTCTGCTTCAAAACGGGGGCCCCTTTCATCCTCTCAGCGAAGGATACTAACAACTGCTCCACTTTCCGGAGCTGTTTGATTCTGGTCAGATGATATCTGAGACACCTGTGAACATCCAGGGTGTGAAGCAGTGCTTCTCCTCGATTGGTGTACTTGGGAAAGTACACTGGTAAATCGATGTCCTGATTAAGGGTAAGGGCTGAAACCACCTTAGGCAGGAACTTAGGATTTGTCCTCAGGGATAACCTATCCTGGTGGAAAATTAAATAAGGCTCTTTGCACATGAGAGTATGTAATTCTGAGATTCTTCTCGCCGAAGTAACAGCAACTAAAAACAATGTTTTCCACGACAGAAAACATAGCTCGCAATCCGCGGCTGGTTCAAAGGGTGGCAGTGTAAGCTGCTCCAGGACGAAGGGCAAGTCCCAAGGAGGGACAGAATCCTTAATGGGCGGCCTAAGGTGGAGGACCCCCCCTTAGAAAGGCACGAGTAGCATCCAACTGGGCCACCATGCGAGATGGCCTATGGGGCATGATAAGCAGAGATTGCACAAAGGTGCACTTTGATCGAGGAGTAAGCTAGCCCGGATTGAAAAAGGGAAAGCAGGTACTCCAGAACCAGCTTCTCAGGACAGTCTAAGGGCGAGAAGCCGTGCGTTTGAGTCCACAGGCAAAACCTGCGCCACTTCATGGCATATGTTGCGTGTGTTGTCGGTTTTCTGGCGGCAGAAAGCACGTCTGCCACCTCTTGTGAGACCCCGTGTCGCATCATGGCTATGTCTCTAGGAGCCAGGCATGTAGGTTCAATTAACATAAGTCCGGATGGACTAGTGAACCATCCTCCTGAGACAACAGGTGGAGCTGATTGGCAAGGGAAGGAGGTTCCCGGACAACTGATTCAGAAGCGGAACCACATTTGCCTGGTCAAAAAGGCGCCTATCAAAATAAGCGTGGTGCTCCCTCGAAGTTTGAGAAGGACTCTCTGGATCAACGGGAAAGGAGGAAAGGTGTAGAGAGATCTGCCCGCCCAGAAGAGGACAACGCGTCTCGCCAGAAAACACCAGGCCCTGGATCTAGCGAGCAAAAATTGGGCAGTTTTGCATTGGATGGGGACGTGAATAGATCCAATTCTGGAGTGCCCCATCTGTGAAACAGATCCTCTGCCACCTCCTGTAGACGTTCCCATTCGTGGACTCTGGCCTGGGAGCGACTCAGGCTGTCTGCGAGCAGTGTTGTCCACCCCGAACGTGAACTGCAATGAGGTTTGCGCCGTGTCGTTTTACCCATTCCCACACCCTCATGGCCTCCCTGCAAAGGGGGTAGGAGTGTGCGCCTCCTTGTTTGTTGAGGTACTACATCACCGCAGTATTGTCTGTTTGTAACAGGAGAGTACACAGTGGAATCTCTGACTGGAAGGCTTGCAGGGCATAAAGGACTGCCCTCATCTCCAATATGTTGATATGGAGATGAAATTCCTGGATAGTCCATGTTCCCTGAGACCTCACCCCGTTCAAGTGCACTCCCCATCCCAGCCCTGAGTCTGAGTCTGTGGAGAGTACTATCAGCAGGGACGGCGCTGTGAAGGGAACCCCCACGGAGAGGGTTCCCAGATCTAGCCACCATTGCCAGTCCCGAACCACGGCCTTCGTGATTCTGACTGGATGCTGCAGATGGTCTTGCCTTTGGTCCCATTGCACACTTAACATCCACTGGGTTACCCACATGTGGAGTCTTGCCATCGGGACTGTTGGAATGGCCGCAGCCATGTGTCTGAGCAGGCGAAGGACCAATCTAGCTGGGACGGTCTTCTTCGCTGATAGGTCCCTTATGAGGGATCGGATGCGTTCCGCTCCGTCTTCGGGAAGAAAAGCTTTCCCCTTGACGGTGTCCAGAACTGCCCCTATAAACTGCAGTTTCTGGGACGGTACCAGGAGAGACTTCTCGTAGTTGATTAGGATGCCCAGAGACTGAAAAAGGGTCTGAGTATGCTGAATGGCTATCAGCAATGCCTCCTAGGAGGAGGCCATGAGAAGCCAGCCATCCAGGTACGGGAACACATAGTGGCCCTGTCTCCTCAGAGACGCTGCCACGACTGCCATGCACTTGGTAAATACCCTGGGTGCTGATGACAGCCCGAAAGGAAGGGCTCAGAACTGATAATGGCGGCCGAGAAACTCGAAGCGTAGGAACCTCCTGTGCGCTTGAGCAGTAGGGATGTGCAGATAAGTGTCCTGCATGTCCAAGGACGCCAAGAAAGCATCCTTCTTCAGCATGGGGATTAGTCCCGGAAGGGTCACCATGCAGAAGCGCTTGTAAATGACCGACATATTAAGGTCGCTGAGGTCCAAGATTGGATGGAGGTCCCCCGGTTTCTTTGGAACCAGGAAGAAGTGTGAATAGTATCCTGCTCCTTTCTGGTTCCCTGGAACGTGCTCCAAAGCCTCTTTCTGTAGAAGTGTGAGCACTTCCTGCCGTATGAGCAGGGCGTGCTGACCCGAGTAACGGGAGAGCAGAGGAGGCCTTGTGGGAGGGTTGCCTACAAATTCTATATAATGGCCTTTTTCGACCAACTGTAGCACCCACCTGTCGGTGGTGATCGACCGCCACCCTGGCAGGTGGTCCTTGATGCCACCCCCGACCTTCGTTTCCCATTGATCCTGAGGAGGGGCGGGGGCCGGGAAGGAGTCATGCTGTGGCAGCATTGGATCCTGCAGGTTGAGCCGACTTGGTGGCTCGTTGGCCTCTGCCTGAGGATGTCTTAGCCTGGGCTTTCCGAGAGAAGGAGCCCCTCTGATGCTGGCCAGAACCAGGTTGTTGCCTTTGGGTCGGGCTGCGAAAGCGACTCTGGTTCCTACGAAAGGAACTAAGTCTAGATCTGTACATGGCATGGACAGATCTAACCACCTTCCCGGCTTCTTGCAATTTGGTGATCACCTTTTCCAAGGCTTCACCAAACAGAACTTTGCCATAGTAAGGAGCGTCCATGATATTTTTCTGGACGTCTGGGGTAAACTCGGAGACACGAAGCCATGAGTGTCTCTGGAGACATATGCCTGAGGCTGCTGCTCTGGCCGAAGAATCCGCAGAGTCGTATGCGGCTCCGAGCACCTGGGTCCCCACGTCTGAACCCGTACGGAGGAGTTGCAGGAGTTCCTCCTTTCGGCCACCGTCTGGCAGTTTCTCCACCAGTTCCTGTCCCTGTTCCCACAGCGCTTCTGGAACTGAACCATTGGGTAAGGTCATTCCAATGATCTAATGGCACAAGTCGCGCCACGTGTCGTGCAGCTGACCAGCAAGTCCAACTGCTTGGACTCCGGGTCCGATGGCTGCGTGCTCAAATATTCGCGGTTTCTGAGACCGGTCGTGAGAGGCTGTAATGACCAGGAGTCGACCAGAGGATGGTTGGCCAGGTACTGGTCCTCCTTGAGACCTTGTACAGGTGGTCAGCCTTCTTGGCATTGCGGGTCCGAATGTGGGCGCTTCCACGCCTGCCTTGGTGGCGTCCCACAAATGTGTCCACCAAGTGGCACTACCACAGGCTTGGGGTCTTTTGCGAGGTAGCGGGCAGGGGTCTTCGGGTCGAGCTCCTCGGCACCAAATCCCATGCTCTCCTGAATATGCCTCATTATTTAGGAGAATGAGGGGTCATCCGGAAGAGACCTAGGGAGGTCGCGTGGGTCTGGAGAGGGGATGCTGATTGGTGAAGGAGACCAGGAGCATTCAGAGATGTCAGATCTGGAACCCTCCGTGGACGGTGAGTACCGACGTCTTCTGGGTCTCTTGGGGCTGGGTGACCCTGAAGAGGATCTTGACGGAGGCCTTCTCTTCTCCAAAGATCTACCCCTAGGAGGTGCTGCTGGCTCCTGGGGGGAAGGTGCTCACCCTACTGACCCCCTGGGTGAAGGAGGGGGTGCAGGCGTCGGGGGTGCAGCGGGCGCATGAGGAGGTTGCGTGGTGACCACATCCTTTTTGATGGTGTCCCACCAGAAGGTGAAGAGCTCCTTCACTTCTGCCAAGTTTAGGCCCGACAACGGACTGGGCGCCAGTGGCCTGTCATCGGGGCCAGGAGTCGGCTCCCGGGGGTCTCCGGTTCTGGAGAGGGTTCCCGTGGGAGTTTGACGGGTCCGGGATCGCCCGCCTGGTCCTCGGGCTGGGTAGACTCCTCCTCCGACAGCGCCTCCCGACCAACGTCGGTAGACGGTGGTGTGGTCCTCCTGACTGCGGTATCTGACGCCGGTCCCCCTGCTGGCGTCCTGGGGGGCGAATGCCTGACCGGCAACGGGTGACGAACGGTCGCTGGTTCCCTGGAGTGCTAGTGTGCCTTGGCCAACGGGTGGGCTGACGGGTCCGACGTCCGCTCAAGGGAGGTCAGTTCCTTGGTCTTGCGCTGGGGTGGCGGCGGTAGGGAGACTGACTGGACGTCGGGGGCCGAATGACGGGAGGATGACTTGTGGAACTCCCCAGACCTGGACGAGGCCTTAGCCGAGGAAGCGGGCCTGGAGGTCTTGGTAGGCCGCAGAGTAGAGGAACCACTGACCGATTTGACCACAACCGGGGGAGGCTGAGAGCGGGCCCTCGACGGAGAGCGGTCCGACCTGAAGCCGGAGTTGCGGGAGTCCGAGGTCCGGGGGGGGATCTAGGTCTCACCCTTCCTGTGCTTCCGTGGTGCCCGTGTGACTTCCTGAAGATTCCCCCCTGGAAGAAGGTTCCATGGCCTTAAGTTTTTCTTGAGGAGGAAAGCCTGGAGGGCCTTCTGTCATGATTCTTCGTCCGGCTGTTAAAGCCCTGAAAGAAGGAGCAAGCCTGGGTGTCGTGGTCTGGGCCCAGGCAACGAACGCAGGCCGAATGAGGGTCTTTGAAAGGAATCTGCTTTCCACAAGCACACTTCGAAGAATGGTCCTCCACTGACGTTGGAGAGAACATCAGACGAAAAAATGACTGAAGAGAGTTGTATTTTGTAAAGTTTGGAAGTTTTCCTGGTCGTCGCGCGCTAGACTAACCGAGAGGTCGAGACTTGCAAAGTCGACGGCGGGAAAGAACTGGGGATTGTGGCGGGACTGCCTCCTTATGTACTACGCCTGACGTCGGGGGGGGGCGGAACTGACGTCGGAGGCGGTCCCCGCTGAAGACTGCTAGCTAGAAAATTTCCGTGGGGTCATGACGCCTGACAGCTTCAGTCCTAATGGTGTAACCTGCTGCAAGAGCTGTATCTCGAAGAAAATCTTTCGATTAGTTCTGAGGACCACCTTGTCCCTGTGAAATAAGATTAAGTCAGGGTCCACTGAGAGGGCCTGCAACTCACTGATGTGTTTGGCAGAGGTGATGGCTACCAAAAACACAGCCTTCCAAGTCAGGTGCTTAAGCTCTGCTGATGCCAAGGGCTCAAAGGGAGGCTGCATCAGTTGAGCAATACAGATATTAAGATCCCAAACAGGAATGGGCTCTTTAAAGGGAGGGTTAGTATGGGTAAGCCCTTTAAAGAATTCAAAGAATAAAGGGTGAGATGCCAGTGAGGAAGGCTTCCCTACTGACAGGAACACAGAAACAGCAGCCAAATGAACCTTAAGGGTAGTTGGCCTAAGACCTAAACTGTTAAGGTGAACCATATAGTCAAGGACTGCGGACAGGTCAGCAGTGGTTGGAGAAATATGCTTATCTGAACACCAAATGGAAAATCTCCATTTGGAATTGTAAGTCTTCCTAGTAGCAGGTTTCCTCGAAGCCTTAAGAATATCCAGAACCACTTGGGACAAATTCATACCAGCATATTCTAGCTCTTCAAGAGCCAGGCCCTGAGGTTGAGAGTCTGAAGGTTGGGGTTCCAAACTCTCCCCCGAGAGGAGGTTAACAGATTGTGACTCTGGAGGGAGAACCAGAGGAGGAGGAATTGCCAGAGACAGTAAAAGAGGATACCAAGGTTGTCTGGCCCAATCTGGAGCAATCAGAATCACTTTGCAAGACTGTGACCTTATTTTGACCAGAACTTTGAATAACAGAGGGAAGGGAGCATACAGAAATTTCCCTTGCAATCCAAAAGTAGGGCATCCAAAGGGACTGTGCCCAAAACTGGGGGTCTGCAACAAAAGAGGGGGAGTTGGTGATTGTCTGGGGCTGCAAAGAGGTCTGAGGGGTGCCCCATTTTGAGAAAATCTTTTCCAAGACTAGGGGATCAGGGACCATTCGTGATGGCCCTGAGAAATCCTGTTCAATGCATCTGCTATCAGATTGTTCTTCCCCGGAAGGTGGACTGCTGCTGGGGTTGTCTCCAGAGAATAAGCCAGAGACCACAATTTCATGGTTTCTGTGCACAAGGATGTAGACCGAGTGCCTCCCTGCTTGTTGATGTACCACATGGTGGTGGTGTTGTCTGTCCTGACCTGAACCACCTTGTTCTGAACTGATCCTGAGAAGGCTAACAGAGCCAGGTGGACAGCCCTGAGCTCCAGAAGATTGATGGGAAGCAGGGACTCCTGAGGAGACCACAATCCCTGAGCTGTGAGGTCTTCCAGATGAGCACCCCAGCCAAGGAGAGAGGCATCTGTGGTCAGAACGAATGAGTGGGATTGGGAGATGAAAGGCATACCCCGCCTTAGGTTGCTTCGATCCAACCACCACTGGAGAGCCTGGATCAAAGTCTGAGTCACCGGAACCAGCTTGGTCAGAGGATCCTTTTTCTGAGACCAATAAGCCCTTAAATGGAACTGAATGTCTCTGATCTGAAACCTGGCACCTGGTACCAATGCTGTGGAGGCTGCCATGTGACCCAAATGCTGAAGAAAATGCCTTGCTGGCCGAGAAACCCGAAGGCGAAAGGAAGAAGCTAGATCTGCAATGGCCTTCACTCTTGTCCGAGGGAGAAAAGCCTTTGCCTGAACAGTATCTAGTTCTACTCCTATGAAAGTGAGGAGCCGAACAGGTTCCAGAACTGATTTTGTGAGACTGAGGAGAAATCCTAGGGAGGTGAGCCAAGTGCTGAATGACTTGCAAGTTTGACCTGACTTGGTCTGGAGACTGACCCACCATGAGCCAGTCGTCCAGATATGGAAATATGGCAGTGTTTTGCCTTCTGAGGAAGGCTACTACTGGTGCTAGGCATTTTGTAAACACCCTTGGAGCTGATGTTAGGCCGAAAGGCATTGCCTTGAACTGATAATGGCCTGAGGTACTTTCTGTGGGAGCACCTAATGGGGATGTGGAAGTAGGCATCCTTGAGATCCAGGGAGGCTAGCCAGACTCCTGGTCTCAGACAGGGAAGAATCTTTCCCAGAGTCACCATTTTGAACTTTGGTTTCAGTAAATGCTTGTTTAAGAATCTTAGGTCTAGGATGGGCCGTCACTCCCCTGTCTTCTTTGGGGTAAGAAAGTACCTGGAGTGCAGACCTTTGCCCCTGAGGGATGTAGGAACTCTCTCTATGGCACTGACAGTCAAGAGAGAGGAAATCTCTGCCTCTAAGGCAATGGTTTTGGAGCTGTTTGCAGGTGGAAAAGACCTGATCCTCAGCTTTGGAAACTTCTTGAAGCTGAGGACCAGTCCCTGGCTTACTACCTCCAGGACCCACTTGTCTGAGGTTACAGACTTCCAGGCCTGGAAGTAGTAAGCCAGCCTACCCCCTACAGGGATAGGAGAGTCTACCCGGGCTGACACATCAGGGTGTCTGCTTGGCAGGGGGCTTAGGCTGAGAAGTGGATGCAGCTCTGCTCATCCCCCTCCTACCTCTCCCTCTAAAGAACCCCCTCTGGAAAAAAGGAGAGGAGGCCTGTGCCTGGTAGAAAGGCCTATGAAAAGGCCTGCCCCTAGACTGCTGCCTCTGAGGAGTTGATTGCTTTTCCTTAGCTTGAGCACTCCTATAGGTGGTTCTGTACTCATCCATCTTCTTCAGGTAGTTCTCTGTCTGCTCCTCAAACAGAGAATTACCTATAACAGGAAAATCCATGGCCTTAGCCTGGGTATCCTGCGAGAGGCTAGTACACCTGAGCCAAGCCATCCTCCAAAGAGCCACAGATGTAGCCATGACTCGTGATGAAACATCATTGGAGTCCACAGCAGCATGAAACTGTATCTTTGATGCCTCAATCCCATCAGCAGCCACCTCCTCCAGCTCCTTGGCTAGCTAGGGGGAAGCCTGCTTAGCCAGTTCCAACACTGTATTCCACCTGGATTTCTGGTACCTGGCTGCATAGGCCATGTAATTCGCCTGCCTGAGTCCCAGAGACGATGCCACGTACTGTTTTTTGGCCATGGCATCTATCTTCCAGGAGTCCTTGTCAGGGGGGTGTGAAGCCAAAGGTATGCCAGCCTTGTCACAGGCTGCAGCCTGCACTACCCCAACATGGCTGCATTGCTGGTAAAGGAACTCCAAATCAGAGCCTGACAACAAATACCTCCTGTCCATTTTCTCGCCCACCGGAAGTAAGGAATTAGGAGTCTTCAACAGTTTGTGTGTCTGTTTCCCAGAAGACTTGGAGGGAAATAGACAATCTTTGGGATCCATCATTTCCACAAAGTCAGGCTCCTCTGACTCCTCTATAGTCCCACCCAAAGCGAGCTGGATGGTCTCAGCCACCTTTCTGTAAAACAGAAAATGGGAAGGGGACTCAGAAAGCCTAGGACGGGAAACACAAGAAGGTCTGTCTGGGGAGATGTCCGGTTCAATGGGCTCATCCAGACCTTCTTCACCGACTTCCTCATCTTCGTAGTCAAAATCCTCGTCCCCCTCCAAATCCGGTTCATGGAAATTTTCAGGGGAGTAATCGGGAACCGGTGGAACTGACAGAACCGAGCGCCTAGTTTGTGGTGCCGGATCAGTCGGAACTGAACGGAGCGATTCCACTATGTTAATTGCTCTGGCTATTTCTTCGGCGGTTGGACGTGACGGTTCTGGATCTGAACCACCTGACTTATCTTTTCTCTTTCTCTTCGTTGGAACCGACCCATCGGGATTGGCTCTCCTTTTGCCTGAGGAAGTCTGGCCTTGGTCAGAGGGCACTTCCTCTGGTTCGGTAGAAACCGAACCGGACTGGCCATCTGGGTCAGCGGATTTTCCGACCTCTGTTTCCCATAGCCGAACCAATCTCTTATCCAAGGTGGATTTCGGAAAATTCTTACAGATCTGGCAGTCTGAATCGAGGTGGTCAAACCCCACACAATACACATAAGTGGTGTGGGAATCGGCCTTAGCAAAGGCCTCCCCACATACACCGCAGAGTTGAAACCCAGTGGGCCCGTCTTTTTTTTTCTGGGTTTCTCAGACTGAGCCATAATACCAAGAAAACTTGCCCTTTACACTGCTTCAGGCCAGGCAAGACTAAACTGATGGGTTCCTAACCGTGTTACAGGTATGGGAAAAAAATGAAAATGTTTTTTTTTTTTTGTTTGTTTTTTTTTTTAGAACCGACCAGCACCAGAACCTCAAAACCTAAAAGGAAAAAGAACAGAAAATAAACATAATCGGTTCAGCTGAACCGACTAAACTACCCCCAACTTTCCTCACACACTTTTTTCTTTTTTTACAATTTCCACACAGAAAACAAGACAATTTACTCACAACCACAGCAGGAGTAATCTGAACCGAAATAAAATAAAGTTTATCTGTTTGAACCGATGACTTACTGCATCGAAACCGGGCGATGGAGAATCTCACCGGAGCGACCATTCAGTCAGGCGGAGTAAAGAATCTGACGGTTTGGTTTGAAGTGCAGCAGGTAGTGGTTTGAACAGAGCACGAGCTCAACGTTCTATGCCCTGGCATAGAGTTAACCCTTAGTTCTCCGGAGCAGTTCCAGTGCTGGGGAATACTGCATATTGTCAGAATACAGCAAGACTTCATGTTGTTTGAATTAGTTAGACTATCCGCTCTTTCTGCTTGCACATACAATGACATCATAATCCCCTGTTTATGGCATCATAATTATCTCCACAGCAACAGACTGTGATGTCATAAACAGAACTGTGATGTCAGGTGTAGGCAAACAGCCAAAACAGATAGGGCAGCAATGTTGTTTACATGCAAATTTCCTTAGTAATAAAGAAGCAAGGGTGAAAATTACAGAAAATTATTAAATATAAACTGAGTTCTGCTTAAATATTACATTATTTCACAGCTGACACAACAGTATCAGGGTCTCTTTAAATGACAGTTGAAGACCAATAACAGATTTAAGATAATATGCAATACTGCATTGTCCTGCAGATTTAACACAGCAGTACGCAACACCTTTCTAAGTGGTACTATGTCACTGCTTTGCAGTACCTGTTAAAATGCTGTGTTTTATTGCACTGCACATTGTTGCCCTGTTTGGTTGTGTTGTCCCCGATCTGCACAGACACTGCACAAAGGATGTCAGTAGAGTGATGACATCATTCAGAGTACAAGCAGGACTGAAGGGACAGACAGTACAGACCTTTACTGTATTTGCTGCCTTAGAAAATGTGTTCATTGGCCGAGTGGTGTGGAGGGCTGAGGCATTATGCCTTGCCTCCTGCCATGCCGACGACCCATGTTTGCAGTGCGAGCAGGTTGGCAGGGGTAAGCCGGGGAAGGAGAGGACTGAGTGTACAGAGGACAGCTCTCCTCTCCTTGGGAAGGTGGTTTGGCAGTCCTGCCGAATGACTGTCCCCAGGTGGAGGTCTGATGGTAGGCCGGGACGGGGACGCCAACTAAGGGAGGGTGCTGTGGGACTCTACAACGTGCGCATGCCTCCACGTATGCATGCTGATGTGTTGCGCTCCAGCAATGGGGAAGGAATGACAGAAAACCAGGAAAAACTTCCTAGGCGGTGGGATGATGATGATTGCCCCCCACCCACAGGCTCCGCACCAGTGGCTGGGCACGGCCATGGGCTTGTTGCAGAGGACACAGTCAAAGGTAAGTCCCAGAGGAGCAGGGTGACGTGGCTGGGGGGGTTTGATCAGATAGGGGACACCAGGGCGAACAAAGAGAGAAATTATATATATATAAAAAATACGTTCATGGAATAAAGTTATGACAGCTGTGTAATGTAATTTATTGCGCAGAGCCACAGTTCCGATGTTTCAAATGTGAATTTTAATGGTTGTAGTGCTCGTTTCCAGTTATAGATTGCTTTATGTTCAGCATTTCGCTCTGAATTGGAAAACCACTTCGTCGTACCATGCTCCCAATATGTAAATTAGCCTCTGCACAAGTCTTCAGGCTGCTCTGAGTTGTCGGCTTGAAGCCGGTCTTCAGATCATGAGTGCGAAGGGACAGGCCCAGAGAAGCCAACTGGGGGTGTGTGCGCTTGCTAAAGAATCCTTCGTTTTAGTTAATTTGGGCATTTTACAGGGCATTAATATACAGAATGATTCAGTGAGAGGGTAATTTAAATTACACAGCTGTCATAACTTTATTCCATGAACATATTTTCTAAGGCAGCAAATACAGTACCAGTCTGTGCTGTCAGTCCCTACACAGTCCTGCTTGTACTCCGAATGACATCATCACGCTTGACACCCGTGAACATTCCAGCCCGCGGATAACTTTTTTTCTCTTTTCTTTATGCTCCTGTGCCTGGCCCCGTCACCCCGGTGTCCATTGGACTTACCTCTCTTGCACTAGCAAGGTGTCAGCTAGCTGGGTGCAGAGCCTAAGAGGGGCAGGCTCCATCCTGCTGGCCGATGATTTCTCCTCAGTTTCTTTTTTGTTTCTCCAGTCCCCAAGCGGGTGGCATGCAATGACGTCAATGGCCGAGCTGCATGCTTTCATACGCGTCACACCAGGTGTCTGCCCCACATCCACCCCCTATGCGTGGACCCACTAAGCCAGCCCCCAGCCACCGCTAGGGGTCAAGCAGGCAGCGGACTCTGTCCCCACCCCTCCCCGAAAGAGGAGAGCTGTCCTTGAATGCTCAATCTTCCCTCCTGCTGACCCCATGCCCGTCAAGACTGCAAAGACGGGTTGCCGACATGGCAGGAGGTGGCAACATGATGCCTCAGCCCCTCGATGCCTCAGCCCTCCACGCCACTGGGCCGGCCAGCCCCCAGAGAACTTTAACAGCTAGGACGCTGAGAAGTACATCGTCAAAAATGTCACCAATAAATATATATAAAAAAAAAAAAACAATTAACAACAGCATGGAAATAACTACGCAGTGCCACTACACTTAAGGTAAGGAACCATAATAAAGTACAGTTACGCAAGAACTTACTGTAATAGTAGTTCTTTGAGAGAGGCTCTTGCAGTAGGTAATAACCATTAGGACTAGAGTCGCAAGGCACTAGGACCACATGGAAAACTTCAGCTAGTAGTGTCTGGCGGGGGACCACTCACCCGACGTCATGTGACTAACGTCAGCGTGACGCTATATAGTGGGCAGTCCCCACACCTGCCCTCCAGTTCTCCCACCAGAGACCCAAGAAGGCACAACAGGAGAAAGCAGTGGGCTCCTGGAGACAAAAGAAAGGCGAAAAAGAAGTAGAAACATAGAATTTGATGGCAGATAAGGACCGCTTGGCCCACCTAGTCTGCCCATTTCCCCACCTAATGCATAGGCTGCAGATCCTAGTTAACCAACAGCCTACTTCCTCCTACCCCCCACTACAATTGCCTTATGTCTGTCCCATGCATTCTTGAATTCCTCCACTGAGTCCACTACCTCCTCAGGAAGGCTGTTCCATGTATCCACAACCTCTCCGTGAAAAAAATACTTCCTCACATTACCTTTGAGCCGTCCCCCCTCTATCTTTAAATTGTGCCCCCTTGTTCTTGCACATCTCTTTTTCTGAAAGATGCTATCATCTTGGACTCTGTTGATTCCCTTGATGTACTTGAAAGTTTCTATCATGTCCGACCTCTCCCTCCTCTCCTTAAGTGCATACATGTTAAGCTTCTTTAATCTCTCATCGCATGTCTTCTGGTGCAGACCCTGCACCATTTTAATTGCTCTTCTCTGGACAACCTCCGTCCTGTCTATGTCCTTGTGGAGATGGGGTCTCCAGAACTGGACGCAGAACTCCAGATGTGGTCTCACCAACTGTCTGTACAAAGGGATAAAAACTTCCTGTTTTCTACTGGTGATGCCTCTCCTTATGCATCCCAGTATCCCACCAGCTCTTCTTACTGCATTCTCACATTGCTTGCCCACCTTAAGGTCATCTGATAAGACTACCCCCAGGTCCCTTTCCATTTCTGTAGCTGTTATTATCTCACCCCCCATTGTGTACTCTTCCCCTGGATTTTTGTTTCCCAGGTGCATTACTTTGCATTGAATCTAAGCTGCCATATATTTGACCATTCCTCCAACCTTGCCAAGTCCCTTTGCATCCTCTCCACCCGACCTTCTGTATCAACCCTGTTGCAGATCTTTGTGCCATCTGAAAAGAGACATACTTTTCTTTCCAGTCCCTCTGCAACGTCACTTATAAAGACATTAAAGAGAACCGGTCCCAGTACTGAACCCTGCGGTACCCCACTAGTAACCCCCCTTTCTTCAGAGTAAACGTTTACTATTACCCTCTGTATCCTGTTGTCCAGCCAATTTTTAACCCAGGCTACCACCTTGGAACCCACTCCAAGGCTGGCTAACTTGTATATTAATAATTTCTGTGGGACTGTGTCAAGTAACCACAGAAGTAGGGCAAAGGTGGGAGGGGAAAAGGTACCTACTGTAAGAGCCTCTCTCGAAGATCTACTGTTATGGTAACTTCTTACGTAACTGTACTCTCTTACTTTGAGAGGGCTCTTGGCAGTAGGTAACAACCATTAGGACTGAGTCCCAAGCAGTGTAACTCAGACAAAGGCTGAAGCACGGGAGGCAGGAAAGGTCTGCAGTAGGTACCAGATTATGACAGGAGGCCCTGAAGGACAGCTAGTCCGAAGCCTGCCCTGTGTCTAGAGGCAATGTCCAGACTGCAGTGTTTGATAAAGGTGTGGACAGAGCTCTAAGTGGCTGCTGCACAAATGTCTGTGGCAGAAACATTCCTGAAACGAGCAGTACAGGCAGCCATGACTCTGGTTGAGTGCCCCTTGACTTCCCCCGGAAGGAGCTTGTTATATTTCTGATAAAACAAAATACTGTTGGCTAACCATCTGGACAAACATTGTTTAGAAACGGCACCGCCCTGTCTTTTGAGTGCTATGGAAACAATAAACTGATCTGTCTGAAGGACTGATTTTGTACAGTTTGTATAATAACGCAAAGTTCTGTGCATAGCAAGCGTGTGCAGAATGGTCTCCCCTTCATTAGAATGCTCAGGGTAACACACTGGCAAGTGTGTGGCCTGATTGAATGTAAACTCAGAAACCACCTTTGGTAGAAACTTAGGATTTGTACGAAGAGGCACCTGGTCTCTGTGCAAAATAAAATACGGCTCCTTACACATCAGGGCCTAAAGCTCGGAAATCCGAGCAGAAGTAATGGCAACTAAATGAGTGATTTTCCAGGAAAGGTAGCGCAGGTCGCAACTCATGGCCGGTTCAAAGGGAGGCAAAGTAAGTTTCTCAAGAATGAAGTTCAGATCCCACGGAGGGACTAGGGGTTTCAGATGGAGAATTCCTTTCAGAAAGGTTTTGTAAACCTCCAGCTGGGCCAAAGTTTTGCCATCCACTGGAGTGTAGTAGGCAGAAACAGCAGACAAGCAGATCTTCAGAGAAGAGGAACTAAGGCCAAGGTCAGAGAGATGCAGCAAGTATTCCTTGACCTGTGGGACAGGGTGACAGAAAGGGTCCCAACCCTTGGTAGATGCCCAAATGGAGAATCTCTTCCATTTCATAGCATATGTGGTTCTTGTGGATGGCTTTTGAGCCTCCCCAAGGATTTGTGCTACTCTGGAAGAGACCCCAAAGCGTGCAACAGCTATGTCAGCAGGTGCCACGCATGAAGGTGAAGGTGAAGGGACTTGAGGCCCAGATGGACCGGCTTGCCCTGGTCCCGAGTCAGCAGGTTCTGGTAGCGGAAAAGAGGAACTGGAGGCTCCACCCTCAAATGCTGAAGCAGAGGGAACCACACCTGGCGAGGCCAATAAAGGACTACGAGAATCATGCGAGCCCCTTCCTGCTGTAGTCTCAGAAGCACCCTCTGCAACAGCAGGAAGGGAGAGAAGGCGTACAAGAACCTCCCTGTCAACTGGTCCATGGCACTGAGGGTTGAGACGCTGGATGCCACACCTCATGCCATGCCGGTGACCCAGGTTTCGGGAACGGACTTGGACCGCTGGAGGTTGGCACTGGAGGGAAGGGACTGAGCATCTGGAGGACTGCTTTCCCTTCCTGAGGTGGGTTAGGGGACTCACACCACTCTTCAGTGGTTCCTGATGGAGATCGGGGGCCTTGCAAGGAAGTGGTGCCGTAATGTGGGGGTGAAGCGGCGTTGGCACATCAATGCCAGGACGTCACTGCATGTCCATGCTCCAAGGGGCAACCACAATTGAAATACTCTGGAGGACTGGGGAGGCAACAAGGGCTCTAGGAGCCTAGCTCAAATCCCCAACGCCGGATCATCCCTCCACTGGCTCTACCGAGCCCACCCAACCATGACCGACCCTCTAATCTCAGAAAGGCCGCCAGGTGGGTGGGACGGCCCACCTTCCCTCGGGGGGGGGGGGGTAATCCAGGGGAGCTGGAAGGTCCTTGGGAGGGGGTGCTAAAATCTCATCCCCAGAGAAGGGGGATCTCGGCGGGGAGTAGAGGCAACAGACAGCTGAGTGGGCACCTCTGAGAGATGCCCCGGTCCACCGGAGCCAGTAAAAAGATACTAAAAAAAAAAAGAACTTTCCTGTCCAGCAGAGAGAGAGTGTGTCTTGCCAGAAAATACCACGCCCGTGAACGAGCAAGCAGAAACTGGGTAGTTTTGTGTTGGATGAGGAGACGAACAGACTGAGATCTGGGCAACCCCACAGATGGAAGATGTCTTCGACTACTGACTGCCTCAGTTCCCACTCGTGTGCCCTTGCATGAGTGTGGCTGAGAGTGTCACCCAGGATGTTCTGAATGCCTGGGATGTGCACTGCCGTGAGCTGTAGGCTTTGCTGTATCGTCCATTGCCACACGCACATCACTTCCCTGCACAGAGGATATGACCGCATGCCTACCTGTTTGTTCAGGTACCAGACCACACACATGTTGTCTGTCTGTACCAGGAGAGGCCCAGGAAGGAGAAGAGGGTGAAAAGCCCATAGGGTGTATATTACAGCCAGTATCTCTTGCACACTGATGTGCAGAGATAACTCCTGCTGAGACCAGGATCCCTGTGTCCTGTGGTCACCCAGATGAGTGCCCCAGCCTTGAACGGAAGTGTCCATTGTCAAGGTCTGAGCCAGAGGGGGCACCTGAAAAGGAATCCCTCTGGTGAGATTGAACAGATTCTACCATCAAAGGAGGTCCCAACGCATGGGGCTGGACACCAGGATCCTGTGATCCAGGTTGTCTGTTTTCTGGTCTCATTGGACCCTTAGGGTCCACTGCATAATCCGCATGTGGAGCCTGGACAGGGGGACAGTGGGGATAGCCACTGCCATAAGACCCAGAAGGCGTAACATGGAAAGGGCTGTGGTCCACTGACTGGTTGCCACTTGGATGGCCTGCTGACACAAGGTTTCCGCCCGGTCCAATGGGAGGAAGGCCTGACCCTGAACAGTATCCAGCACTGCCCCAATAAATTGGAGGCACTGGGATGGAACCAGGTGGGATTTGGGGTAATTCATCGTAATTCCCACTTGCCATAAAAGGTCCAGGATAGCAATCAGGGAGGCTGCCAGGCTCTCCCTTGACGGTGCTGACAAGAGCCAGTCATCGAGGTACGGGAACACATATATCCCCTGGTGGTGTAAAGCCACTGTCAAAACCGCTAAGCACTTGGTAAACACTCTGGGTGCCGAGGAAAGGCCAAAGAGGAGCACTTTGAACTGGAAGTGCTCCACGTGGAAAGTAAAGTACAGGAAACGGTGGTGGGAACAGTCAATGTCCCTGGTGAAGCAGTGGCAACAGACCCGACAAGGATCAGTATGCAGAGTCTCTTGTACTCTATGTACAGATTTAGCGTGCTGAGGTCCAGGATCGGACGGAGATCTGTCTTTTTGGGGACCAGGAAGAAGTGGGAATAATATCCCTTTCCCTCCCAGACCTGAGGAAAGTACAGTTACGTAAGAACTTACCATAACAGTAGATCTTCCAGAGAAGTTCTTGCAGTAGGTAACTACATATAGGACTGAAGCCGGCAGGCGTCACAACTCCATGGAAAAATTTCTAGCTAGCAGTCTCTGGTCTCCCGCCTTCCAGTTCTTTCCCGCCAAAGGCCAAAAAAGGAGAGACGAGAGAGAAGCGGATGTTTCCCTCACTGGAAAAGGAGCTGAAAAAGCTTAGGGGGATGGAGGGCGGGAAGGTATTACCTACTGCAAGAGCCTCTCTCAAAGATCTACTGTTACAGTAAGTTCTTAAGTAACTGTACTATCTTACTTTGAGAGGGCTCTTGCATTAGGTAATTACATATAGGACTGAGTCGAAGAGATAATGCATGTAATCTACTAGCCGCCTGACGGGGCAGGAGAAAGGCTCCAAGTCTTTGGACGAAGCCCAAATGGAAAACCGTTTCCATTTCATGGCACAGGTGGAGCGAGTGGACAGCTTCCTGGCCTCCACCAAGATCTCTGCCACTTGAGGAGAAACCCCAAAACGGGCTTGTGCTACGTCTGTAGGAGCCAAGCATGCAGCTGAAGGGACCCGAGGCCTGGATGGACCAGGGATCCCCGATCCTGGGTCAACAGTAATCGTGAAAGAGGAAGAGGAATCAGAGGTTCCTCTGAGTACTGTTGCAGAAGAGAGAACCAAACTTGCCTGGGCCAGAAGGGAGCGATGAGAATCATACGGGCCCCTTCTGAGCTGAGCTTGTGCAGGATCCTCGGAATCAATGGAACTGGGGGAAAAGCATAGACAAATCTGCCCTTTCAGTCGCGAGACAGAGCGTCTCTCCGGAGTTGCCCACGCCCTGGAGCGAGTGAGCAAAAGGTGGGCAGTTTTGCGTTTAGTGGGGACGCGAACAGGTCGACCTGAGGGGTTCCCCAACATAGGAAGATGCCGTCTGCTATTTCCTGGTCGAATTCCCACTCATGAGGCTGTGATGAGGATTGGCTCAAGTGATCTGCCAATGAATTCTCTACCCCCGGGACGTGGACTGCCGTGAGATGAAGGTTGTGTAAGGTTACCCATTCCCAAACCCGCATCGCTTCACGACAAAAAGGGTAGGAACGAGTCCCCCTGTTTGTTGAGGTACCAGACTACACTCATATTGTTGGTCTGGACAGCCAGGTGACCGGGAAGCAGAAAGAGGTGGAACGCTTGAACAGCGTACAACACCGCACTGAGCTCAAGCATGTTGATGTGAAGTGTCTGCTTGAGTATGAACCACAAGCCCTGGGTGCGCTGGGATCCCAGATGAGCTCCCCAACCTTCGCCCGAGGCATCCGTTGTCAGTGTTAGGGAGGGGGGAGGAAGGCAGAAGGGAACTCCCCGACAAAGATTCTCCTGAACCAACCACCAGTGCAAATCCCGAATCATGGGGGTCGAGACTAGCACCTCTTGGTCCAAGTCGTCAACCAATTGATCCCACTGAGACCAGAGAGTCCACTGAGAGATTCTCATGTGGAGTCGAGTGCGCGGAACTGTCAGAATTGCAGCTGCCATGAGCCCCAGGAGGCGAAGGACCGACCTGGCGGGAATCCGCCTGTGAGAGGACAAGAAGCTTGCCTGAGCCTGGAGTGTGGCCACCTTGTCTGGGCGTAGAAAGGCCATACCGTTGGTCGTGTCCAGAATCGCCCTGATGAACTGGAGGCGTTGAGATGAGACCAAATGGGATTTGGCCAGGTTGATGGTAATACCCAGGCTGGTAAAAACCTGCCTGGTAAGGCAAAGGGAACACACAGAAGCTCCTCCCCGGAATGGGCCACCAGGAGCCAATCGTCCAGGTACGGGAAAACCTGCACTCCCTGGGTACGCAGGTGGGCTGCCACCACCGACAGGCATTTGGTGAATACTCGGGGGGCCGAGGAAAGACCAAATGGGAGGACCGTGAACTGATAGTGGTCCCCCTGGAAAGCAAACTGGAGGTATTTGCAGTGGGAAGGGTGGATAAGGATATGCAGGTACGCGTCCTGCATGTTCAGAGTGCACAGCCACAGTCCTGGCAGAAGGAGGTGCAGGAGACTCTGTAGGGAGAGCATCCTGGACCTTTTGTACTCCACGAACAGATTTAGAGAGCTGAAGTCCAGAATGGGCCTCACATCTCCTGTCTTCTTGGGGACCAGGAAGAAATGAGAGTAGAAGCCCATCCCCAAAGGGGGATGGGTTCTATTGCCTCCTTCAACAGAAGGGAGGAGATTTCTTCCTGAACCCTGAGAAGATGTTCGGGGGAGTAAGAGGACTTGGGGGTTCTGGGAGGTTTCTGAAGAAACTCTATGGTGTGGCCCTCTGCTATGAGCTGAAGGACCCAAGAGTCGGTAGTGATCCTCTCCCAACCCGGCAGATGAAGGGAGAATCTCCCACCTACCTACGGTTCCTCTGGATCGACCACAGGCTGTAGGAGAGGGAGGGAGTCAGGAGGTGTGGGGCAGCGCCGTGGCTGGAGCTCCCGCAGCGTGTTTGGGTGGGTGGGTGGGGTCTCATAGCCAGAGGGGCCCGGCATTTGTTGGCCCGCTTTCCTTGTGGTTTCGTCTTAGGCCATGCATGACGGCGAAAGGAACAATGATGTGCTTGAGGGGCTGAAGGAGGGGTCTCTCGCTCCTGGCGACGGGGATCTGGGACCGGGTCCATCGTCGCAAGGTGGCTCTCTACCTCCCTGGCGAGCTGAGCCTTGGCCTCAGCCCACCAAGAAGCCAAAGTCTCCCTCAGATCCACCGGTGGCTGAGGCGGTGGAGGGAGGGGAGGGACGGATACTGGGGGTATCCGAGGGGCAGTATCCGTAGCCCGACGCAGGAAGCCCGGGCTGTCGAGTACTGAGACACCAGGTACTGCGCGTCGGGTACTGCGGAGCCAGATAAGACGGCGTAAGATCTGGCACCAGGGGCTCTACCGGGGTAGAAGGTCCTGGAAGAGGTCCTGCAGGCAGGCCCGGAACAGGTGGCCCGGCGGGCGTCGGGTCCGGCATTGGGGTGACGTCTGGCAAGGGGACGTCGGCCGGCGACGGGGCCAGCGTCTTAGGGTCCGACATCAAGCCATCCGGACCTACGGGAGGAAGGCCTGACGGAGGCGCTGAAGAGTCCCCTGCGGCGTCCGAGGAGGGCCTGAGGGATCCTCCGGGTCCAGCTGGGAGACGAAGGGCTCGGACTGCAGCAGCGGAGGCTGCAGGAGCCAGCGCACTAGATAAGGTTAGAGGATCGGCGTAGGCTCGTTGCGAGCAACCGCCGGATGGGCGGCGGCGTCTGACGGCGGGATCCAGCGAGCCGGAGAAATCGACATCTGACTGATCAGACCCAGCGCCCAAAGAAGGCTGCGCAGGGAAGGCAACCATGACGGGCGGCTTGATGACCGTGCGCTGCCCCGAAGGGTCGAGCAACTTAGCGGTCGGCTCCAAGCGGATGTCGGAGGAGCCGACGCCCGACTTACCGGAGAGGCTCGAACCAGAAGACCGTGCAGGGATGGCCTTACTGGGAATGGATGCCTCCTTTGTCCCGGAGGCTCCCGACTGGCCCGAGCGCAAACCAGCCGGGGAGGGGACCGACACCATCTCAGACACCACCAAGATGGCCGTCAGGGAACGGTCCCCGGAGGGGACGTTACCTGAAGGGCCAGGACCCCAGCCAAAGTCACCGCAGCCACAGATGAAGAATCCCGGTCCCGGTGCTTCTTCTTCTTAAGGCCCTCGGGGAGGTGGAAGCCTGTCAGAGATTTTTCAGCTTCTTTTCCATGGAGGACATCTTGTTCTTTAGTATGTGAGCCTCCAGGGACTGCTGCCTTCTTTTGCGGGTAGCCGCGCTGAACTTCAGGCAGCGCTGACAGGAATCCACGGGGTGGTCGGGGCCTAGGCAGAAGTTGGGCGCCACACGAGCCGCATTTGTTCTTGTGCTTGGAAGTGGTAGGGGACGATATACACGGCAGGTAAGAAAATACTGACAAATATAATCCAAAAATCGAAGAAAAAAACGACGGTATAACTACCGGTGATGATTGACTGACGAGCAGTGGAACTTAACTGCAAGGCGCTGTCAAAAGCAAATGGTGGGAAAGAACTGGAAGGTGGGCATGAGGGACTGCCCCTTTATACCGACGTCACCTGACTCCAGTCAGCTGACGTGGGGGCGGTCCCTCGCCAGAGACTGCTAGCTAGAAATTTTTCCGTGGGGTCCTGATGCCTGCCGGCTTCAGTCCTATATGTAATTACCTATTGCAGAAGCCCTCTCGGAGTAAGATCAGGCTCTATGATTATGAGAGGAATTTTGCCTTTTGGGTAATGAGAGAGACCTGGAGGATTTCTTGGAGGTCTCTCTGTGAATTCGATGGTGTTGCCTTGACCCACGTGCCTGTAGTGATTGCCTCCCACCTGGTAAGATTGTTGGCAAATATGTCCCCTACTGGTTCCTCCAGAGCTGGTGGAGGAGGCTGGGGGCCCTGCCATGAGTCAGGAGGCCGAGGTAGTGATGTTGCAGAGCGTCGCCCCAGCAGCCTGCTGGGACTTGGCTTGAGAGGTGGCCGCTGCCGAAGGGGCCCGACCTTTGTTCTGATGTCTGGCTGGCTGTTGCCTATTCTGACGCCTGGGCTGGCGATAAAAAGGCTGCTTTGGCTTGGTATTGGAGCAATACATAGACTGGACAGAGCACAGTGCCTTGCCACTGTCCTGTTAGCTCAGTAATGATGTCTTTGATATCACCGCCAAAAAAGAACAGGTCCTCTAAATGGAGCGTCCTGGATGGCCGTCTAGACATCTTGGGCCAATCCAGATACCCACAGCCAGGAGTACCTAAGCATGCTGACAGCTGTGGTGCTTCTCCAGGTAGAGGCGTCTATCACATCGTATGCTGCCCTCAAAGACTGACAACAGGAGATTTCTGCTGTCCTGACCATCTGGGCAATCTTCATTTTTGCCTTGGAATTCCGACTTCAGCTGACCCCGGATAGATTTCTGGTACACAACCATGTGTGGCAGGTAATTCAATGCTCCAAGGGCCAGGGTGGAGGACAAATACACTTTGCACCCGAACTGGTCTATTTGCCTTGACTCCTTGTCCAGAAGGGAGGTGCTTATATGTTTAGGCTTAGTCGTACGGCCATGGGCTGCACTGATGACCACTGAGTCCACTTTGGGGTGAGAACTAAGGTGGTCTTTGCCCTCAGGGGCTCGACAAAGTCTGTTGGCCTTCTTGGTGACCATGGCCACTGACGAAGGTTGCTGCCAGAATGTGGAAGCCAGGTCCTCATATGGTCCAATCCATGGAGGAATGAGCAGAGGGAACACCTCTGGCATGGTATCCGTACTAAATCCCGCCGACCGATTTCCCGGCGACCAAAATGCCGTAATTGCTAAATCCCGATTGATTCAAATCCCGAATCATAATTTCCCGCCTCCCGTTACGGCATTCTGTTCCCACCTGTCTACCACTACTTCCACAATGGCTTAGACACCACCTGTCTACCACTACTTCCACAATGGCTTAGACACATTCTCAAACCGGGGTTGTCAGTCGGTGTCGAGCGACGGGATTTAGTACGGATACCCATTTTAAGTATGTAACTCCGCAAAACAGACCTAAACTAAATGACTCCCTTAGACAATATGATTTATAGTTGACCTTGGCTTTAAACTATTCAACTTAGGTTAATCAGCTATTGTAAGGGCTATGTAAACACAGCATATCCATGTAACACATTTCTGCTTTGCAACGTTATCTTACTGTACACTACTGTGGTGGCCCGATAGTCACATGAAGTATGGTCCAGAATGTTTATCTTTTAATCTCTGTACATGATGTTTCCCTAGGAGACAAATACATCTACAGTACAATCTAAAGTAAACTATGGCCATTATGTATTTAAAAATATTTTGGACAAACTCAGAAATCGTTGGTTTCCATTCATTTGAATTCAGATTTTAATAATGAAAATGCACTTTGTTTCCTTATAGCCACAGTATCAGGCTTGTGTGGGCCATATTGGCACCTTTTTAGGTTTCTCACTAAAGAAAAGTACTGTAGAAAGAAGGACAACTCTTACCTCCTAGGAGCTATTCCGATGTGTTTTCTAAGGAAATGTTCTATCATTTTAATTTTCAGCAATCTGCTCTAAAATATTTGGTTTGTGACCAAGTGCAGTGCATTACCCACATTCTGAATCGTGTCGGGAATTTCACTAACGGGAATATCGGTGTTCGGGCAATGCTATTTTCGGGAATTAGAGGGCGGGATTTCAAACGTCGAGATAATAGTCGGCGGGAATTAGTACCTAACTCCTCGGGCATATCTAGGTGTTCCGCCAACCACTTGCATTGGGGGCCCTGATCCTCAGTCTTCCACCCATTCGCCTCCTGAATCTTCCGGAGGATCTCTGTGAATGAGGGATCCTCTGAGGGGGATTTAGGAGAGCCTTTGGGCTTGGGATCCTCCAGGGCAGGGTCTCAAAACCTGAAGGACAGGAGGCGGAGAAGTCAGAGTCTGACGACAGGCTTCTGTCCGGGGACAGAGCCCGTGGGAGCGGGATCTTCTGCAATGAGGCCACGAGACCCCTGCCATCACCAGCTACTGCAGTAGGGTACAAGGCCTGTCCCAAGGTACAGGGGTGAGACTCCACTGGTGAAAGGGATCCTAGGGTAGGGTCCGTGCCCACTGGTGTGGAAGCCGCAGCCGGCTGGAGCCGGTCCAACTGGAAAACCAGCTGTGACTTGGTCTCAGACCACCAAGACTGAAATGCCGCCCTAAAGTCCACCTGAGTTTGAGGCGGAGGCGTGCTGACAGACAGGTGGGAAGGTTTGAAAACGATAACCCGGCGTCAGGTAATGAAGACCTGGCGTACCATAGTTCAAATAGCCTGGCATCAGATATCCTGGCGTGGTGTATCCTGGTGTCTGATACCCTAGTGGCAGATAGCCTGGTGAAGGGTAGTGCCACACAGGGAAGCCTAGCGCCGGGCGGCCTGGCGAAGGCCCCGATGGCAGAGCCAAGGGCCCTGCTTGAGAGCCTGGTGGTGAGTAGCCAGGTGGGGGCCCAGATGGAGAGTGAAAAGGGCCCGGTAACATCCGGTCTGGCACTGGACTTGCTGGAGGAAATTCCGGTGTCGGCCCCAAATTGGCGGAGGGTCCTACTGGAGTCTGGAGCAGGGAACTGGCCCAGACAGAGAAGCCAACTGCGCATGAGACCTTGGCTCCTGAGGGAGGTCTGGCGTTCCGGCCCTGGCATGAGGGTGGTATCAGGTGGACGCTCCTCCAACTCCGGCTCAGAATGAACAGGCAAGCCAGGAGTCTCCACCAGGGGAGGTGGCGAAGGAGGATCCCAAGATGGAGGACTCTCAGGGCTGCGGCAGAAGCGACAGTGTGCACTGATCTGGAGGATCAATGTCAGGCCTGTTATCAGGGCCTGATGAAAGTGCAGTAGCTGGGCGGACACCAAAGGAGCTGGCGTACAGCTCATCAGCCAGTTCGTCAGAGGAGCTGACAATCGACTACTCGGCTACGCCACCAGACTTAGGCCCTAGGATTTTAAGGGTCCTAAGAGCGGCAGAGTGCTCTGGGTGCTCTGGAACATCAGAGATGCCTGTCTGAACTGTAACCAGCTCAGGTGGGGACACCAAGGGCTGCTCCATGGAAGAGGAAGCAGGCTTGGCTGGAGGAGCAGTATCCGTGTCAATGGGAGTCTGCTCAGCACCCGTGGCCCCAAAGGAGGCCATGGGCAAGAAGGAAACCAATCATCCCGGTGCTTCTTTCTTCTTATGGGAGTCAGAAGAACCCCCCCGGGGGGGGGGGGAAGGAGGATGATTCCTGCAGCTTCTGCAGCTCCTTCTCCATGGAAGCCATCTTCAGTTTGAGAATGCGGGCTTCCAGGGCCTGTTGACAGTGTTTCTGTGTGACCCGGTAGAAACTCTGGCAGGCCTGACAGTCCTCGGTCTTGTGCTCAGGTCCCAGACAGAAAAGAAAGAGGGAATGGTTGTCTTTGTGTGGGAGCTGAGTGTTGCAGGAATTGCACTTGTTCTTATGTGACTCGGAAGGCGTCGGAGAAGACATGCAGGAAAAAAATTTACTTTTCTAGAAATATAGAAAAGGAAAGAAAAATGGCGAAATACTCATCTGAAAATGGCGGTCGATTGAAGCAGTGTTCTCAGTGAGGTCTGACGTGTGCAGGTCAACGGCAGGAAAGAACTGGAGGGTGGGCATTGGGATTGCCCACTATATAGTGTCATGCTGACGTCAGTAACATGATGGGTGGGCGGTCCCCCGCCAGACACTACTAGCTAAAGTTTTCCGTGTGATCGTAGTGCCTGGTGGCTCTGGTCATAATGGGTATTACCTACTGCAAGAGCCCTCTCGAAGTAAGATCAAACTTTTCCAGCAAACTCTCATGACTATTGCATATGATCTTTTAGAAAAAGCAACTGTAAAAATGGATTCTGTCATCATTCAGCTAACAGTTTCAAATACTTAAATGCATAAATGGCACCTTACTGAGTACAGATATATATGTATATAATCGTTTTGTTTAATATTTTTTAACTTGCAGGTTTTGAGCTTTTCTGTGATTGGCAGTTTGATAAAGAATTACAGCCCTCTTTTAAAGATCAGTGGCAAATGTTGTTACATGGATTGTAAGACAGTGTTGTATAAATACTGTATGCTGCACTGGTCCACCTGTACACACAGTTGTCTTCTAATGGTTTTGTATAACATGGTAACACTATTTAGACAGTTTATTGTTGTAACATGTTCAAATCGTCATGCTGTTCTGTTTTGACTGCCAGCAAGCACAATGTTGGCTACTGATGCAAAAGAAGGTTTACATCATTAGCTGCAGCTCATGCGCAGACGCAGATTCTATCACAGAGGATCGGTCACTCTGTAATTTGAAGTGATTAATGGCAAATATGTGTAATGTAAAATGAAGAGTTTTGATTCTGCAGTATTAACCTGCTATTTCCACATGGCAACTGTCCTGTATTATTATAATCAGATTTGAAACACATTATTTAATCTCCTATCATTGCATGTTTACCCAAAGCGTTGTGTCTCGTCTCCTTCATTGCGTTTCGGTCTGCACTAGTATCAAGATAACATTGTCTGCTGTGTCCGTAGCACGAGCCTGTACCTCCCAGCTGAAGTGATCAGCCAGGTCACGCTGCAGTTATGTGTTTGTGGATAGTTTGATTTGGCTGTTGACAACAGGAACTGACAGTTTGTCCCTTGGCTCAGTAACAAAATCGTTACTTCCAGTTACAGCTGCACTACTAAAATATATAGTAACTTCACTGGCATACACAATTGCATAGTTTATGCCCCCCCCACACAAAACATGGTACATATTTTGGTACAGAATTCTAAAAGAACTAAGGGTAGAACTAGTGACACCACTGACTACCCTCTTTAACAAATCATGGGAGGATGGGGTGGTACACGAGGACTGGAGGAGGGCAGATGTGATTCCCCTTCACAAAAGTGGGAGCAAGGCAGAAGCAGGAAACTACAGACCTGTTAGTTTAACCTCAGTGATAGGAAAATGATGGAATCACTTCTGAAGGAAATAACTGTCAAGTATCTAGAGGCCAGAGGGCAGGGACCCTAGGCAGCATGGATTCTGGCGGGAAGGTCATGCCAGGCAGATCTGATAGATTTCTTTGACTGGGTGACCAAAGTAGTAGATCAGGGAGGGCTGTGGACATGGCCTACCTAGACTTTGCAAGGCATTTGACACAGTCCCACACAAAAGATTAATATACAAGTTAGCCAGCCTGGGAGTGGGTCCCAAGATGACAGCCTGGGTAAAGAATTGGCTGGAGAATAGGACACAGAGAGTAATAGTAAATGGAGTCCACTCAGAAGAAAGGGGGCTTACTAGTGGGGTACTGCAGGGTTCAGTATTAGGACCGGTCCTCTTCAATCTCTTTATAAGTGACATTGCAGAGGGACTGGAAGGAAAAGGATGTCTCTTTGCAGATGACACAAAGATCTGCAACAGAGTTAATGCACAGGGTGGGGTGGAAAGGATGAGAAGGGACTTGGCAAGGTTAGAGGAAAGGTCAAATGTATGGCAGCTGAGATTCAATGCTAAGAAGTGCAAGGTAATGCACCTGGGAAACAAAAACCCAGGGGAAGCGTACACAATGGGGGGTGAGATACTAACAACAACAACAACGGAAAGGGACCTGGGGGTGGTCATAGCAGATGACCTAAAGGTGGGCAAGCAATGTGAGAGGGCAGCAAGGAGGGCTGGGGGGATACTGGGATGCATAGGGAGAGGCATCACCAGTAGAAAACAGGAAGTTATTATCCCTCTGTACAGACAGCTGGTGAGACCCCATCTGGAGTACTGCGTGCAGTTCTGGAGACCCAATCTCCACAAAGACATAGACAGGATGGAAGCTGTCCAGAGGAGGGCAACTAAAATGGTGCAGGGTCTGCACCGGAAGACATATGAAGAGAGACTAAAGGAGCTTAATATGTATAACCTCGAGGAAAGGAGGGAGAGGGGGACATGATAGAAACGCTCAAGTACCTCAAGGGAATCAACAAAGTCCAAGAGGGTAGCATCTTTCAAAAAAAGGTGTGCAAGAACAAGGGGCACAATTTGAAGATGGGGGTGGCTCAGAGGTAATTTAAGGAAGTATTTTTTCACAGAGAGGGTGGTGGATGCATGGAACGGCCTTCCGGAGGAGGTTGTGGAGTCAAAAACAGTGGTGGAATTCAAGCATGCATGGGACAGTCATAAGGCCATTCTAGGGGGTTGGGGCAGGAAGAAGTAGGCTGCTGGTTAACTAGGATCTACAGCTTATCCAGTAGGTAGGTGTAACCCCTAGATGGCGCTATCCCAGGGGCTACTACCCCTGCCTGATTTGCCACTAACAGGTTGAGGGGCCTGGATCCAATGGCTGGTGCCTCCACCCAGAGGTCAGGGTTTGCAATAGTTAAACTAACTTGGTCACAGCCCTCTGGGACACTGCAACCCCCCTTTCTTCCCACTAGTGGCCCACACAATATATCAGAATTACCTCCACAGTATAAACTTACCCCCAGGACTGGTTCCGGCACTGGGACCTCCTGTGAAATAAGATACAGTGCAACAATCACAGTACAGTACTTTAATATAGACAAATACCTCAGGCAGTATAACTTTGCTGAAACAAGCAGCTCTGATTTATTTGGGGGATATAACAAGGACAGGGAAATCAGGTTAATTAACTTATCACTCTACTCATCTACCTATGGCTCTGTGACAGGCCTATCCCTATCAGTTACTGTCCCTGGGTACCCAAGCCCTAGTGGCTAGTCCAAACCGTGGCAGCTGGTAGGGGCCCTTTCACACAGAGAAAAGAAAAATTAGTTTAAACAGTCAGCAGTACAGTGATTCCATTTGGATTTAATGTGGCAATTCAACAGGAGCGACCCTGAATTAGTACTCACGACCTCCAAACAAGATAGGGTCCTTCAGCGTCAGCAGGGCTACTCTTGAGCTCCACGAGACTCCTCACACAATTATATGGTAAACAGTCACAGGCAAAAGTCCTTTAATGGCAGCAGGATTCACTTGAGCTGCACAAGCCTCCTCACACATTTATATGGTAAAGAAAGTACTATACCAGGCAGGCTGCTTCTCTATCAATAGCAATTACTGCACAATACCGGAGAACACACAGCAGATTCAGTTCTGACGGACAGAGTGCAATTCCACATTCTCCAGTCTTCTACAGGGTGAGCCTGGTTTCTACTCTTCAAATATCCTTTGATTCTCTCACAGGACTGATTCAGTCCTAACAAGCAGATTACACAAGCTGCAGACCGAACTCTAGACCTTACATGTTTTTTGACCAAAACTGTGCACTGAAGGAGCACAGGGTTCCTTTCCCTTCACTGCCAGAGCTAAACTGAAACTCCAACAGACAAAACCGGCACTTCCTTTGAGTTCCTCCCAGTTCTTGACTGGATTGGCTGTCACTCACAATAGACTGCTCCTGTTGGTCCAAAAGGCGCGAAGTCTAAACTATATCTCCAGAGTCACTGCCCATACAATCCTCTTGTGGCTGGCTCAGATTATGAGTCCAAGTTCTGATTCGTCCAAGGCACCATTTTAGAGCTAGCTTACCCCACACTGATTGGTCCAGTTCAGCAGTTCAAAACCAGAATGGGGAACTAGGCAGACACAGTTCTGACTGCAAAGAAAGCAGGTTAGACAAACTGTAATTTCATTATTACTCTAAATGATTTCTGGCAAACAGTTACATCTTTCAGATAGGTTCCTTTGCACTCCTAGTGACTGCAAAATGGAGTGAATTGGCAGTAGCTCGAGTGGTACTCAAACAGAGAAGCACACAGTCCCCCATACAAACTAATTATGTCTGCAAGCAGACAGCTCTTAAGAGACAGTACCAGAGGCTCTAAAAACACTCACTGATAAATGGCTTAGCATAAACACCATTCAGGCTTGGAGCATTCAAAGCAAGCTCCTGGAAGTCTTTTGAGAACTCCATTTGCAGAGGGTTACACCCTTCCTAGCCTGGGAAAGCTTGACGTCCGGCGTCAAGCAAGTACCCCCATAAGTTTTAACTGCAGCCATATACATTTGCATTAGGCTCACACATGTAATCATCAGTCAATATATCATTTTACCAAGAACACATTTCTGAAACATTGCAGTACGTCATTCTTTACATAGTATTACACACACATTGTACCATAACTCAAGTTATTACCTCTTGTACATGAAACCTGAAGAGAGGCCCTTCCTATCAGTTACCTTGGGGCTGGACGGGCAAGGGCACCATATGAAGAGCAACACAAGTAACTGGGAGTTAGCACTGGCGCTCAGTTTGGGCAATGAGCTCGGGGACACATACATCCTTTATGGACAACATTGAGAGGCAAGTCCACAGGCCTCCCAAGTGAATCATAACTGAGGTGCACCACAGGCTTTACAGCTCGACCAGTCTTTCTAGGGGAACTGTTACAGTCTCTGCACTCTGAGCCTCATTTTCTTGCATTGTCCTCACTTGTCAGGGGGTCTCCATGGGGGTAGAGGCTAGTACTTGGGGCACTTTCAGCTTCAGGAGTTACAGTTTCTGAGTCCACAACATTTGGCTCGCATGGAGCTTTGGACACTGGCAGTGGACTGTCAGGGCACTCAAAATACTCTTCTGGTTCTGGTGTATCACCAGTCTGCCCCAATCCATCATTTTCCTCCCTAAAGCTCAAACAGTTCAACCTATGCACATGATTCCATTTCATCTGATCTGATGCTTTGCACTTCACTTTCTGGGAGCATTGGCTCCAGGGACCAAGCTGGGGCTTAGACAGTCCAGAAGGCCCAGCTTCATCTCCAGTATTGACTGAGGGATTGCCCGAAACAATTGACTCAGTTAGTAAGAAGGATAGTATTCAAAGTCACTCTCACTTTCTTCTGATATGGACTGACAGTCAGGCTCAACTGGGACTTGTGGAGGGAACACTTTAACTTTGCTTCTGTAGGTGCAGACTTTCTTGATCTTTTCTTAGCAGCAGCTCTAGTCACTGGTCCAGAGGGCATCTTCTGGGGGCTCAGACTCAATCAAGATTTGTCCAATGGGCAGTAAATGATTTCTATGCATTGTTTTTACATCTTTGAATTATTCTCAGGCCTTACTTTGTACACTGGCAGATCATCTAGTTTGCCCACTACAATGTGAGGGAGATGGTGCCATCTGTCAGCAATCTTGTGTTTGCCATGCAGTCCCAGATTTCTTAGCAATACCGATCTCCCTCATGGAGTTCCTGTGCTTTCACCTTTTATCATACCTTTCTTTGTTGGCCAGATTTCTTTTGGCAGCCATGGTTTGAGCCAGTTGTTGTACGCAGTTAGCTGGGCCTTTAACTTCTGCACATACTGTAAATAGTTGTCAGCTTGAACCCCATCAGGAGAGACCCCAAAACATACATCTACGGTAGTCGAGCTTCTCTTCCAAACATCAGGCGGTAGGGGAGAACCCAGTGGCATCACTTTTGGTGCAGTTATAAGCATGTACCAGGGTGCTAATTTGTTGGCTCCATCTAGTCTTGTCCTTTGGGTGCAGGGTGCCTAGCATATCTAGCAAAGTCTGCGGTTGAAATCGTTCAGGCTGTGGGTCCCCTGGAGTGCTAAGGAGTGGTTCTGGACTTTCTCACTCCCACAGAGAAAGCATCTCTTTGATCAGGCGACTCTCAATCTCTCCCTTGATCAGAATGGATTCTTTGTGGAGCCCCATAGTGAACAAAAGTTTTTCTACAAGTACTTTGGCCACAGTGGATGCTTTCTGGTCTTTGGTGGGGAAAGCTTGGGCATATCTCGTGAAATGGTCAGTGACCACCAGCACATTACTGATATTTCTTTGATCTGACTCCAAACTCAGAAAATCAATACAGACCAGCTCCATGGGTGCACTGGTGGTGATGTTAACAAGGGGGCAGCCCTCTGGGCAAAGCTTTCCTCTGTAATAGCGACTACAAGTTCGAATGTGTTGCTCCACATCAGCCCCATCTTAGGCCAATAGAATCTGGATCTCACCAAGTCAAGTGTTCTGTCTATACCAAGGTGCCCCATGTGGTTGTGCAAGGACCTCAGTACTGAGTCTCGAAGGCAGTGGGCAGCACTAGTTGTTGTTTGTCTACTTGTCCCCCTCTGTCTACTGTTTCTCTGTATAACAGTTTATTGATCAGTTTCAACTTAGGACCTTCTTTGTATAACAGTGCAGTTCTCAAATCAGTGGAGCGTAATTTGGACACATCTTTTCCTGCATAGAAACATAGAAACATAGAGGGCTTCTAAAGCTGATTTGATCATAGGATCGCGGGATTGAGCCCGCCGAATACTGTCATTGTCCAGCTGAGGCAGTGCACCAATGTCTATTGCAGAAAAGTGGCAATAAGCAGCAGGTATGCAATTCTCAGAGGGTCCCAAGCAATCCACCATGCAGTCCACTGCATCCGTGGACATTGTTCCTCCCTGTCAAACTTCCGGCAGAGTGCCGAATGTCAGGTTCTGCCAATCGGACCCAATCATTCTGGGAACAGGCCTCCGGGAGAGAGCATCAGCATCTATGTGGTTCAGACCTGCTCGGTATTAGGAGCATAGTCATATGTAGATAATGCGAAAGCCACCTGTGGCCAGTGGCATCCAACTTAGCTGAGGTCTGCGCATAGGTCAAAGGATTATTGTCAGTTTTTACTAGTATTTTAGCCCCATACAAGTACTCATGGAATTGGTCAACAATAGCCCACTTCAAAGCCAGGAACTCTAACTTATGTACAGGATAGTTCTTTTCGGATGGGGTCAGGCTTCTACTGGCAAAGGCCACTGGTCTCAGGCCATTCTCGTGCTCTTGGTACAACACAGCACCCAACCCTTGCAAGCTAGCATCAGTGTGCAGGACGTAAGGTTTTCTTGGATCGGCATAGGCCAGCACTGGAGCATGGGTAAGTTGATATATGATCTCATGAAAAGCAGTCTCACAATCAGGGTCAAGCGGGCCCCAAATACTTCACTCGGGATGAAAATACACTCTTTCAGTCTTGAGGGAGCTGACTTTTGGTATTTTTTGTGGGTTGGGGATACCCTTGAGTAAGGTTAAGTAAAGGCGGATCACTCTTGAATAGTCCTTGATGAGCGCCGATAATAACCACAGAATCCCAGGAATCTTTGCAGTTCTTTTAGATTTTGGGCTGTGGCCAGGTGGTCAAGCCCCAACTTTACTTGGGTCGGTCTCTATTCCTCGGTGGATACTATGTGTCCCACATACTTTACTGATGTTTGAAAGAATTGACACTTATCAATGGACAGTTTAAGGCCAAAGTCCTCCAGTCGGTCCAATACCTTAAATAATCTGCTCTCATGTTCCTCCAGTGAGCTGCCAAACACAATAACATCATCTAGGTATACCAGGCACTCTAGTAAGTTCATGTCCCCACTGCGCTCCATCAATCGTTGAAAAGTGGCTGGGGCACCTGAAATCCTTGAGCATCCTCATGAATTCATAGAAGCCAAGCGGACAGATAAAGCTGTCTTCTCACGGTCCTCTGGGGCCCCGGGATCTAGTAGTACCCACTGCGGAGATCCAGCACAGAGAACCACTTGCTCCCGTTTAGGCAGTCAAACATCCTGAATGCGGGGCATTGTGTACTGATCAGGGATAGTCCGCCCGGTTTAGAGTGCGATAATCCACACACATCCTTACTGTTCCATTCTTTTCCTCACTACCACAATGGGGAAGCATAAGGGCTCTGGATTCTTGTATTACACCAGCAGCTAACATCTCTTGCAGATGCCGTCTCACATCATCTATGTCAGCAGGTGCCAGGCGTCGAGACCTCTCCAAGAACGGTCTTTCGTCATGCAGCGGATATTGTGCTCAGCTCCTTGCAGCATCCACACATCCCATTCCTTTAAAGAAAATACCTGGTCTCTCTGGGCAAGCTTCTCACTTATCCTCACTTTCCATTCAGCTGGCAGCGGAGTCGAAATCAAACAAGTCAGGCGTTACTCTGTCATTCTTCCTTGAACTCTTGCTGCTGGGTAGCACTGCAGTGTCTGCACAATGCACATTAGCCAGGATGCAACCTCTATTTACTCGAATGTCTCTTTCAGACACATTATGAACTTGGACCATTACCCTTCTGGCATAAGCATGGGCTCTAGCGGGCAAAATACTAAACTTGACCAGCAGTCCCTCTGGCAATTTTCCATCGCCTGCTGCATCCAACATTAATATTTTATTCTTAACATCCTTTCTGATCTGGACCTCTCCCTGTAAGGTACACTGGGCATTGGCGCCAGGATCAGAGATTCAGGATCCTTCTTCCATACAATTCCGACCGGTTCCTCTGGTTCTATTTTTCAGCATCTCTCTGTGCCTCATAGGCCTTCTTAATTAAAGCGGAACTCTTAAAGCTCTACTAGTCTTTGACCCTGTTTTCATAACATAACTGTGCCAGCCTTCCGAACATATGAGCATTTGTTCCAGTCAATAAAGGACACCATCATACAGTCCAGTGGGGGACACACTAAGGCTAGGGTCTCTACTTGTTCAGCCACTCCAGCCACGGAGGTGGGAAGACAGCCAAATTCGGATGTACCGGAATAGGGTAGGCCTTCTCACTTAACCCCCATACATGCAGTCCTTCTAATGGTTGTAAAGGAATCGTCTGACAAATGCTTCTGATACCAATCTTGGAACATAATTGTCACTTGAGAGCCACTGTCTAATACAGTTCTTGTAGACACTCCATTCACCTTTACAGTGGTCTCCATGGAGGACCCACTATTCTGGACCAGTCTGGAGAGGCGGTAGTAGGGGCCTGGGCAACTGACCTTGCCACAAAGGGCGTGAGTTAGCATTTTGGTGCCCTCACTGGGATCATTTGTGCACCTCTTAACCACTGATTTGTTCTCGAAGCTCTCCTTGTAACCTATATGCAACTTTGTCAGTGTCATTTGGGGACGGCATTCCCTCTTCATGTACCCATCTTCCATATTAAGCAAAACACACTTTCTGGCGTTTGAGCTGGCCGAGCGCCACTGGGAACCAGGCGGGGTACTACTAACTGGAAACCTTGGTGCCATCTCTGTCGCGTGATAAGCATTTGGAGACATCTCGTCAGTTTCTCCACTTCCATGGTCAAGAAATTGAGTTTGGAGCTGTTATCAACAGGAGATACATGGGTGATGCCCCACCCCCATAGCAGATGCAGTCGGATATAGGTCAGGGCCCGTGCTTGCAGGCGTGGCCTTCATAAAGGACTGTTTTGAATTCCGGATCTCTCTCAACAGTTGCCCCATTGTGACATATCTTTTTCCTTGTCAGAGCACTCATTGACTGTCAACCTCTGCCCTGAACTTCACTTGATGGGTCACCCTCAGTCACTCAGGTCGTAGCCACAGCTGTTGGTGCAGGTCCTCCCGAGTCGCCTTTTCTCAACTCCTCGAATTTCTCTCATTAACTCATCATAGGAGGGTGGGGATTCCAGTCGATTTGCCAGGCGTAACTGAAGCAACAGCAGTTCTGAGAAGGGGCAGACTTAAGGATTCTGTCCAGTCTGGTTCGGTCCAGTTCAATCGCTGGCAAACTACCCTTTCTGAGGCATTCTTGCAACAATTTTTCCAGCCGAGATACATACACAGACAACAACTCCCCTGGTACTGTTGTGCATTTCTTACTCTCCACCATAGGTCCTCATCAGAATCTGGGCTCCCATACACATTCTCCAAGGCCTCAAGATAAGCCTGTGCAGTCACTTCAGGGTTACTGGCCTGTTTAGCACGGATGGTAGCCAGGGCAGGACCTCGGAGGCTCTCACTAACCCTCTTTCGCTTTTTGGCTTCCGAGCATTGCCATTCTAGCACTTGGGGGGCAACATAGTCTATCCAAGTCTCCCAGTCATCCTCCCCTTGGGGGGTGGGGAGGGTGCCAGAGAAGATCCTCAACCTTCGGTAAGAGTCGTGACTAATGGCAGGTGCAGAAATAGGAGTCTGCTTTGGTTCCAGCCACCATTACGGGTACTGGAGCCGGAGAGGGTGTTGGGAGAACACCCCAGGTGCAAGAATAGTTTCTTCAAGTCCTCCACAGTTTTCCTTCTCCAGCAACCATTTAGCAAATTTCTCCTCAAAGTTTCAGACAGTGGTGGGGCTCATTCCCCGGGTCTTTACTGTACTTAGTTATCACTCTCCAGGCAGTGAGGGCTCCCTCTGGGGTAATGGTCTGTGGCACTTTGGAGCTATCTATGGGATAATTAAACTCTACTAGGGCCAGGAAAGTGTGGGTGAGCAGATTAGCATGCCGACCTATCACCAACCTTCCACCTTGGAAAGTACTCCCTGTACAGTGTCCGTATTGATACCCAGGGGAATGTCCAGGATAAGCATAGCATTTTGGGGGTCAATCTCCTCCCCAGTACACCACTCCACCAGCGGTGACAGCCACTTCTGTCGGGTACCATTTTTTTTCTTAACAGTGGTTTAGTAAATATGGCCACTAGAGGACACACAATCAGCGGTGAGCCTCAAGATGTAACCCCTAGATGGCGCTATCCCAGGGCTACTACCCCTGCCTGATTTGCCACTAACAGGTTGAGGGCCTGGATCCAATGGCTGGTGCCTCCACCCAGAGGTCAGGGTTTGCAATAGTTAAACTAACTTGGTCACAGCCCTCTGGGACACTGCAACCCCTTTCTTCCACTAGTGGCCCACACAATATATCAGAATTACCTCCACAGTATACACTTACCCCAGGACTGGTTCCGGCACTGGGACCTCCTGTGAAATAAGATACAGTGCAACAATCACAGTACAGTACTTTAACATAGACAAATACCTCAGGCAGTATAACTTTGCTGAAACAAGCAGCTCTGATTTATTTAGGGGATATAACAAGGACAGGGAAATCAGGTTAATTAGCTTATCACTCTACTCATCTACCTACGGCTCTGTGACAGGCCTATCCCTATCAGTTACTGTCCCTGGGTACCCAAGCCCTAGTGGCTAGTCCAAACCATGGCAGCTGGTAGGGCCCTTTCACACAGAGAAAGAAAAATTAGTTTAAACAGTCAGCAGTACAGTGATTCCATTTGGATTTAATGTGGCAATTCAACAGGAAGCGACCCTGAATTAGTACTCCGACCTCAAACAAGATAGGGTCCTTCAACGTCAGCAGGGCTACTCTTGAGCTCCACAGACTCCTCACACATTTATATGGTAAACAGTCACAGGCAAAAGTCCTTTAATGGCAGCAGGATTCACTTGAGCTGCACAAGCCTCCTCACACATTTATATGGTAAAAAGAAAGTACTATACCAGGCAGGCTGCTTCTCTATCCTGATCGCAATTACTGCACAATACCGGGAGAACACACAGCAGATTCAGTTCTGACAGACAGAGTGCAATTCAGCAATTTCTCCAGTCTTCTACAGGGTGAGCCTGGTTTCTACTCTTCAAATATCCTTTGATTCTCTTCACAGGGCCAGATTCAGTCCTAACAAGCAGTTACACAAGCTGCAGACCGGAACTCTAGACCTTACACATGTTTTTGACTAAAACTGTGCACTGAAGGAGCACAGGTTCCTTCCCCTTCACTGCCAGAGCTAAACTGAAACTCCAACAGACAAACCGGGCACTTCCTTTGAGTTCCTCCCAGTTCTTGACTGGATTGGCTGTCACTCACAATAGACTGCTCCTGTTGGTCCAAAAAGGCAAGTCTAAACTACATCTCCCAGAGTCACTGCCCATACAATCCTCTTGTGGCTGGCTCAGATTATGAGTCAAGTTCTGATTCGTCCAAGGCACCATTTTAGAGCTAGCTTACCCCACACTGATTGGTCCAGTTCAGCGGTTCAAAACCAGAATGGGGAACTAGGCAGACACAGTTCTGACTGCAAAGAAAGCAGGTTAGACAAACTGTAATTTCATTATTACTCTAAATGATTTCTGGCAAACAGTTACATCTTTCAGATAGGTTCCCTTTGCACTCCTAGTGACTGCAAAAATGGAGTGAATTGGCAGCAGCTCGAGTGGTACTCAAACAGAGAAGCACACAGTCCCCCCATACAAACTAATTATGTCTGCAAGCAGACAGCTCTTAAAGAGACAGTACCAGAGGCTCTAAAAACACTCACTGATAAATGGCTTAAACGCCAAACACCATTCAGGCTTGGAGCATTCAAGCAAGCTCCTGGAAGTCTTTTGGGAACCCCCATTTGCAGGAGGGTTACATAGGGAAATGGGCAGACTGGGTGGGCCAAGCGGTCCTTATCTGCAGTCAAATTCTATGTTTCTATATATGCTCAGTATGTAGAGGGACCAGTCTGAATTATTAGTTACTTATCACTTCGACTAGATTTTCAAATCGGCATGGACAGGGTTTTTTTTCTTTGTATTACAGTCATACTATATTATGATGACCCCAAATACCTTACCTGTTAGGATGCAGTGTGTGCAAGATATTGTGAATAATAATTACAGTATAGTTTCGTTTCTTCTGCCGACCAGACTTTAATCAATTTGAATGACTGCATTATCACTTGGGATGCTAAAGATTTACATATTTCTATCCCCCATGATTTAGGATGTGAATCTTTAAGGCAGGCATTGAAAACAGAGAGACAGGAAACAAAACCAGCTAATTAGTTTTTGATTCATGTAGCGGAATTAGTTTTGTCCCAAAACTATTTCTGATTTGAAAATTATTGTTTTGTACAAGTGAAAGGGACTGCTATGGCGTCAGGTATGGCCCCCTCTTATACTGACTTACATATGGATAACTTGAAAGGCGTTTCACTCATTTTAATAATCCTTTTCCTACACAGAACAGGAACCGGAATGTTTTCATACTTATTTAATTTCTAGAACAGATCATCAGGTTTTTGTAAAATATCACAGTTTGGAACAAATACCCTTTTTGGACTTGTGCATTTTTAAAAAGAGGGAAACTATGTACTAAATTACATATAAAAGAGACGGAAGTGCAATACTTCAAGTGGAAAGTTTTCATCCTAAAAAATCTGGAAGAATCAATACCACACAGTCAGTTTTTAAGAGCTAAAGGAAATTCTAGTGAAGATTCGGACTGTAAATCAGCAGTACAAGATATGGAAAGGCTGTTGCTTGACAGAGGATGCTCTCAGGACACAGTTAAAAAAAAGCCATAGAGAGGGCCGAAAACAGAGGGGAACTACCAAGAATAGGACAGTCTCAGAAAGAGTGAACACCAAACGGGGCAGGGTTCACCACAAAATTTAATGACAGTTTTAACAACATTAAAGGTATCGTGTTTAAACACTGGCATGCTTTAAAATATATATAATCTGGGGAGAAAGCATTTAGTAACCCACCATCAGCTGTTGCTAAAAAAGTAAAATCTAGTGAGGAAAATTTATTATGGAAGTAGCACTGAAGCCCCCCCCCACCCCGAGGGTGCTGGCAGAAAGCAACCAAGGTCTCCAGTTGGGAAGCTGTGTGGAGACACGGTTTCCGCCACACACCTAACAGCGACCTCCCCTCCCCTCCCGATACCATCTGCTGGTCGGATCAGTGCCCAACCCTCCTACATAAAGGAGAGCTGACTGAAGGCAGCTCAATCCAGCTCCTCCCAGGAGCAGGAGGATGGGGGCCACCAGAAATCTTGGAAGGTCTGGCCGGCCCTGGGGGCAGGGATGGAGGGAAGGATTGTGGCGAGAGGGCAGGGAGGTGGGCGAAGGATGGCAGACAATGGGGGCTACTGGTAGACAGGCAAGGGGGTCTCCAAGGACCATGACAAAGGAGCTCACCTCGCAGGAAGGGAGCACTGGTAAGCTACCTACTGGGGAGATCCCAGTCTCAAATAGATATCTGCAACTGGTGGACACCATGTCGGGAGGGGTCTCAGAGGAAGTGAGGGGCACAGTCAACAGAGGATGGAAGGAGAAGGAGGATGAAAGTGTGGGGATGGTTTGGAGCATGGGCAGAGAAGCCAAGGATACCACAGGAAGGAGGGATGGGAGACGGGAAAGGCTGGGGAGGGATGATGGGGGGACAGTGAGAAGGGAGCACGGAACCCTAGGGGAAAATGACCAGCAGGGAGTAAGTGTGGGGGACAGCAGGAAGATGGACAATGTGGGGGTAGAAGCAAGAACCCCTGGAAGTCAGGAGGGGCCACAGGCTAACGAGAGTGCTGCTAGGACTAACCAGCGTGGTGAGGTAGTGAGGTGGGGGGACAGGAGGGTCAAGGCACCAGTTAGTAGTCAAATAAATGGTGCAGTCAGCAAAAACAGAGAGGTTGGGGGAGTGAGGGTGTTCGTGTTCAAGTTTATTGCAGGAAAACTCCATTGAGCAAGCTCATTCACAAGGAGGTCCTGTGACATAAACACTTAAAAGTACAAACATAGATAGGTAATAACAGTATATACATGAAGTGCACGTTACATGATACAGGCTGGATATACATACAAGGGTACCACCTAGGGTGACCGCAGGTGGTAAACATTAATATGAGTCAGGGAAGCGACTTACAGATTGCATACTGATAAATGAAACATGATGACTGGTGTGTGCAATACATATATTTTGGTACCTAGAACAAACAACAGACTACAACTGATATGGGGGGTGATTTCATAGTGGGCGTAAGCATAGATAAAACCAGGAGTAGAAGGGAAGGAAAGCAGTTAATATGACAAAGCAATTATACCTTACCAGTGGATAAATATGGCACACATGGGGAAGGAAGAGACTTAATGACAGTTACAGGTGTCTTTTATTTTGGCTGAACTTAGCAATTTGTAGAAGTTTATTGAAACTGTGCTAGTTAGTTTCAATGCGGTTTGCAATTGGTTCCAAATGGAGGAAGTGCATATGCAATAACACGTTTACCAAAGGAGGTCCGCGTCCTTGGTATGTCAAGCATAATAAAGTCAGATTTTCTTAACAAGTATGCACTATGTGAGATACTAATAAGGGAAGAGATAAAGCATGCAATTTCTGCAGGAGCAGTTTAAGAGTCCATAGCCCAGCATGGAGCAGGCGTCTAGTAGTAGGGATGTCCAACCAACAGCTGCATATAAGTCACAGTGGTGCGAGCAGTGAGGAGTTGGTAATGAACCGTAATGCACGGTGATAAAGGATGTCCAGTTTACTTAGATTTGCAAGAGTGGTGGAGGAATAGATTACATCGCCATAGTCGAGTAGGGGAGAAAGTGGCTGTACAGAAAGCTTGTTTCAAGGGGGAAAAGGGGCTTATTTCTGTAGAAGAAACCTAACCTTGCTTTTAACCTTCTAGAGACATCTTCGACGTGGTAATTGAAAGATAATTTATTGTCGTTCCAGATACCCAGATATTTAAATTTGGTTACAACTTCCAGAGGCTCGTTTAGCGTGGTGACAATGAAGTCTTGGGCAAGGGTATTGGGGGGGCCTGTGACAGCACTGTGGGAGAATATCATCGCTTTAGTCTTCTTAGCATTGAGCAGAAGCTTTGCCTTTATTAGATTATGCTCAAGTTGTGCGAAGTCCGCTTGAAGCACTCCCTTGACTTCAGATAACGATGAGCCAGAAGTATACAACACAGTATCATCTGTAAAAAGTGCAGATTGGACGTAGATATGTTAGCATCTAAGTCATTAATGTACAAAGAAAACAAGATAGGGCCTAAGATGGATCCTTGGGGGACTCCTCCTGCAACTGGCAAGGCAGCAGAAAAAAAGCCTTCCGCCTTTACTTTTTGGAATCTTCCAGTTAGGTAGCTAGAGAACCACTGGGTGGTATGGTATGTGGCACCCAACTTTGCAAGGCAATTGACTAATAGTTTGTGATCAACAGTATCAAAAGCTTTGCTGAGGTCCAAAAGACTGCGCCAGTTACCTTCTTAGCATCTATAGCAGAGATCAATCATTGGTTACTTTTGCTAGTGCAGTGATTGTGCTATGATTAGCCTGGAAGCGGATTGAGCTGGGTTAATGAGAGAGAAGGTTTCAAGTGAGATTTTAACTGAATATGGATCAGTTTTTCGAGAACTTTAGAAAGGATAGGCAATATGGAGAGTTTCTATAGTTGTTTACATCGCATGGGTCACCAGATTTAAATAGAGGGAGGATATGAGCTGATTTCCAGCAGGATGGCACAGTAGAGATGTAATGGAAAGACTAAAGATGTGGAGGATTGGGGCATTGAGATGGGCATAGCCTGACCTTAGAAAAAGGGTTCCAAGACCATCGTTCCTGCTTTTTCTTGTCTAAGTGAAGAGAATCTTCTACTTCTTTATAAGTTATCTCCGCAGCTGGAAGGGGCTGGGTGCAGGACTAGATGTAGGGGGAGGGGTATGCTGGCTCACCGCAACACCAGCATAGGTGTGACGATTCAAAAGCTAATCCAGCTGTGGCAAAGTGGGAGTTAAGTTCCTCCAAGATTAGGGACTTGTTTTCCACAATCTTGCCACTGCAACTATCTTTGTTGGGACAGAGGGGCCATGGGCACGTCCTTCTATAACTTTGATAGTCTTCCATATTTTATGGGGTTACCTTTAGCTTGTTCGAGAGTAGAAATATAATAGTTAGCTTTAGCAGAGCGAAGTTTTTTCACACAGTTATTCCTGGCTGTTCTAAAGGCCTGCCAATCCGAAGATTCTTTGGAATGTCTAGCTTTGCCCAGAGCTTATCTCGAGCTATAAGGGCTGCCTTGAGATCCGAGGTGAACCATTGGTTGGAATTGTTCCGTACCCTTACTTTGATGAAAGGGGCATGCTTATTTATTATTGTAGTGAGTTTGTCATTAAGGATGTAAGCTGCCTTGTTGACATCTTTGGCTAGGTAGAGATCTTGCCATCTGATCATGCTCAGGTCAGATAGGAAGTTTACTGCACTGAATTTCGAAAGGATCTTTTGTTATAAGATGGGTTGCGCCGGGCCTTAATTTGAGATCTTATGCAAGCAACAATTCCATGATCGCTCATGTTGTTGTGAAACACTGCAATTAGATATTTTGTGTGGATGGGTGGTTAGTACCACATCTAGAAAAGAACTGTTGGCAGTATTTAGAGTGTTGTTCCTAGGTGGGTTCACTGACTAATTGCCCAAGACCTAGCCTCGTCACAAAGGGATTTGAGGCCGTGTGATTTAGGTGACAGCCAGTCCATATTTAGATCTCCTAGAAATATTGTTTCAGTTTTGCATCTCACGAACATGGATTTCAAAGATTAAGGACTTCATCACCACCAGGCCGGGGTCTATAGCCACCTAGGATAGTGATACATTCAGAGGAGGAGATGAAGGCTCAGTGAAACTAACAAATTCCTTGGCTAGAGATTTGCAACTAATATTGGTGACCGAGTACTTAGATTTGGCGTAGATAACCACACCCCCGCCTCTAGACTCTCTAACTGCTCTAAATAAATTGTAGCCCTGCAGTGATATTTGTTGATCAGTGTTCGTCTTTTTTAACCACGACTCAGTAATTATGATAAGGTCAGGGTTAACGTGTGCAGCCCAGGCTTGCAGTTGTACAAGTTTTTAGGCAGGCTTAAAATGTTGACCATCATCATTTTGAGACCTGTGGCCTCAGCAAAATCAACAGGCGAGGTAAGTTGGGGGCCAGGGTTGAGCTCCACATTTCCTGAGCAGAGAAGAAGCAGAAGTATAACTTTCTTTAAGGAGCTTATAAGAATGGAGACTGCTTTTTTTTATTCAGGCAACCCATATTGTGCTGCATGAGCGGCACCACTGTAATGACAGTTGATCGTGATCAATGTAAGTGCTTGAATAGACATACGTGAGGACAGTAGCAAGGGGGTGTAGGCTAACCGGGGGGAATAGGCTAAAAGGGGAGAGGAGAATGACATAGTGTCTGCATGGTAGACCGTTATAACATTAGGTATTGATAAGGTACATTGGAGAACTGAATTGCATTGAGGTACTTCGAATTGCACTGTATTGCTGAGAACTCTGCACCTTAGGAGCAATAAAAACACAATAAGGAGAGCCATGGTCCCAGATTGAGTGGTCTTGTGATTTGTATTAGTGCAATATTTTCTAGGCAAGTAATTTTCCCACCTAGGTACTCACTTAAAACCTAGATGAGAAAATACATCAGAAAAGGGAACAAGGAGAGCAGAAGCAGCTTAGTTAGTGGCGGGGCTCAAGAGATATTCACACAGGGCAGTCTTATTGGCCACACTCAGATACCAATCATAGGTTGGCAGCAATCGAAACTAGGCCAATGAAGCAGTAATATGATATAGGAGGCGGATCATGAGTGTATTTAAAGGAGGCCTGAGAGAGGGGAGTGGGAGAAAATTTCAGGTCAGAGCGACAGCTGAGAAGTCACAATTAAGAAGGGAACACTGTAACAGGCTATAGAGAAGGTGCCCCAATCAGAGCAAAGCAGGCAAAGAGGGTGTGAGAGGCAGAGAAGGGAGTTAGGGTCAAGGGGAAGGAGGAGGTTAAAGTGCTCCTGCTAGGGGACTCCATGATCAGGAACATTAAGTGGGAGGGAAGGGCAAGGCTGTGCAGTCAAGATCAAGAGCACATTTGGCTTGACTGTGCACAAGGCCAAGCACTTGGTCTATGCTCTGGTGAAGGAATGTGGGGGATCCCCTAACATATTAGTGCACACCTAGGCACTAATGACATAGAGGGAAATAGTGTGGAGGAGATACAGGCACGGTTTCAGGAGCTAGCCAGGATGCCTCATGCGGTGGGATGCACAATCTCTTTCTCGGAGATCCTCCCGGTGCCTACAGCTAGTGTTGGAAACAAGCAAAAAATCAGGGAGGTTAATGACTGGCTCAGAGCATGGTGTGTGGCTAGGGGGTATGGGCTGGTGGGGGACTGGGGTGCAACTTGGAAGGACAAGGGGGCTGTATGCCAGGGATAGGCGCCACCTAAATTTGGAGGGGGAGGAGGTTTTGAAACTAAAACTGATAGAGTTCATTGAAGCTAGGTGGGGTTTAAACTTGTGTATGGGGGAGGGCTGGGGCTTGGGGCTGCTGCTGGCAGGCACATCAAGAGAAGGACTCAGCCATCACCCCCAGCAGGGAGGAAGGGGTGCTTAACGTGGGGCTCCCGACAGGGAGCAATGGAGCAGGAGCTTACAGTTAAGCTGGGGGAACTCGGGTTGGGGGGGGGGACAGGCCAGGGCAAGGGGCAGGGATGGAGGGCGGTCCTGATTAATGCCAGGAGCATGGGAAATAAGATGTCCTGAGCTCCAGGCAATGCTAACTAAAGGGGAGGTGAATATGGCGGCAGTCACTGAAACTTGGGCCACTCCTCATCACGACTGGGATCTAAACCTGATGGGGTGCACTGTGTTCAGGAAGGACAGAGCTGTGGGCAGGGGAGGTGGGGTGGCACTCATCAGGAACGGCATCAATATATACAGGGTGGAGTGGGCAGAGGGAAACGTAGAGGTGTTATGGGTTACCTTGCAGGATCCTGGGGGTAGGAGGGTCAACTTGGGGGTGGTTTATAGGCCACCCATGCAGGCAGAGAAAAGTATGGTTACGTAAGAACTTATCGTAACAGTAGATCTTCGAGAGGAGCTCTTGCAGCAGGCTATAACAATCAGGACTATGACGCAGGCACTAGGACCCTCCGGAAACCTTTTCAGCCAACAGTATACAGCAGAGACTGCCCCCAATGTTGGCCCCGCCTTGACGTCGGTCCTGGTACAAAAGGGGGCGGACCCAGCTCCACCTCAGTTCTCCCGTCAAGGCCTGTGAACAAGCCCTGACAAGAGAAGGAGATGAAGTACACAATGGAGTTGTAAATGAAGATGGATCTGCACACCTCGAGGGGGAAGGCGGGTGGGAAAGTAATGCCTGCTGCAAGAGCTCCTCTCGAAGATCTACTGTTACGGTAAGTTCTTACGTAACTGTACTATCTTACTTCCAGTGGGAGCTCTTGCAGCAGGCTGTAACAATCAGGACTGAATACCAAGCAGTCCCTTGCCAAAGAGGTAAACAACCCAGGGAGGTGGAATATGCTGACTCCAGAGACCTAGGACAAAAGTCCTTGCAAAACAGCCAGACCGAAACCGGCACGGCGTCTGGAGACGATATCCAAGCTGTAATGCTTGACAAAGGTATGCACCGAATTCCAGGTAGCGGCCGCACATACAGCATGTCCCTGATAGAGACATTTCTCAGGGCGGCAAAAGAAGCAGACACTCCCCTGGTGGAGTGACCCCTGACCGGACCCGGCAGAGGCTTATTGTGTTTTTCATAGCAGAAGGATACACAGTGGACGATCCACTTTGAAATCGTCTGCTTGGTCACCGGTTTGCCCAAGCATTGTGGTGCAAAGGCCACAAAGAGCTGCTCCGATTGACACTGCGTAGCCGTCCATTTGAGGTAATACCTCAAAGTCCTGTGGATATCCAATGTATGGAGGAGAGCTTCCCCTCTATTAGATGGGGAAGAAAAATAAACTGGAAGGTCAACCGACTGGCTGAGGGTCAACTCCGAGACTACTTTCGGAAAAAACTTAGGATTAGTTCTATTTTTTTTTTTTTATTTTTCATCTTTATCCTCCTTCCCTACCCCCGGTGCCCCCTCCTTCCATCCGCTCATGTCCCCCGACACCCACCACCTTAGGGATCTGCCCCTAGAGTGCCCTTCCTCCTCTCCCTGGCACATTGGGGTCTGTCCCTGTAGGTAGATCCCGGGTGAGCAAGAGGCGGACTTCATCTAGGGCAGCCGGAGATGTTTTCAGTTTTCTCCCCTTCGCCCGCCCCTGGGGCGCCCGTGCGCTTGGGGCGTATGTCCCGAGTGGCTATGTGCTGGCAGCACACCAGCCCTCATCGCGCTTGGCGTCCCCCTCCCCAGCTCCGACAAGCGAAGCGCCTCCATCCCTTCCTACTGTCGGTGCTTCCACCGGCTATGGAAGGATGCAAGCATCAAGCGTTCTTGGTCACCACCCTGAGGAGAGCATCCGTTGGGGCGCTCGATCCTCCCTCCCCACTGACCTCCGGCTGCCGAGTCGTTCCGAACCGGGCGCGGCGTATACGAGGTGGCGTCTAGCGCCTCAACCCTCAAGCGCCACGGCCGGCAGGATTAGTTCTAAGGGAAATTCTTTCCCTGTGGAAAATCAAATACGGCTCTTTACACATCAGAGCCTGAAGCTCGGAAACTCTTCGAGCTGAGGTAACAGCAACCAAAAAACACACCTTCCAGGAAAGATAACGCAGCTCACAATCTGCTGCCGGCTCAAAGGGAGGGAGGGGGAGCTTCTCCAACACAAAAAGGAGATCCCAGGGTGAGACATGGTCCCAAATGGGAGGTCTCATATGTAAAATTCCTCTCAAAAAGGTGCGGGCGACATCCAATTGTGCCAACGCCTTATCTCCAATGAGAGCATGATAGGCAGAGAGCCCACATATGCACCTCAATAGAGGAGTAACTCAGGCCATGTTGGTACAAGGAGAGGAGGTACTGTAACACTGAGTTCACTGGACAAGTGGCAGAGGTCCAAATGCTGTGAGGCCCATAAACAACGCTTCCATTTCATAACATAAAGCAGGCCAGTGAGGACTTCCCCGAAACTAGGACTGCCGCCACTTCCGGGGAAACCCCGTATCTATGCTGAGCTACGTCTGAAGGAGCCAAGCATGTAGGTGTAAGGAACGAAGGTCCAGATGGACCAGCGACTCCTGTTCCTGGGACAGCAACTGCGAGCATATGGGCAGCGGAGTTGGAGGCTCTGTGGATAACCGCTGCAGGAGTGGGAACCAAATCTGCCGAGGCCGTCTGGGGGCTACGAGAATCATTCGGGCCCCTTCTGCCTGTAACTTTAGTAGGACTCTCTGAATGAGAGGGAAGGGTGGAAAGGCATAAAGAAACCTCCTTGCCCAGCAAAGGGATAACGCATCTGGCCAAAAAACTCTGTCGCGTGCTCTTGCGAGCAGAACATTGGCAGTTTGGCGTTGCGTGGTCCAGTTCTGGGTGACACCACTTGCTGAACAGCTGATCTGCCACGGACTGTAGCAGCTCCCACTTGAGTGCTCTGGATCGAGACCTGCTTAAGCTGTTGGCCAGATTGTTCAGGACGTCTGGAACATGCACTGTGGACAGTAGAATGCGCCGCTCCAGTGCCCAGTGCCAGACTTTCATCACCTCCCTGCAAAGGGGATACGAATGAGTACCCCCTTGCTTGTTGATGTAGAATACAACTGCCATATTGTCTGTTTGAACTAGAAGACAGCCTGGCATCAGGTCCTCTTGAAAAGCCTGTAAGGCATAGGGAACCGCTCGCAAATCCAGTACATTGATGTGAAGGGATTGCTCCTCGGGCATCCCAAACCCCTTGCGTTTGATGAGCACCCAGGTGCGCTCCCCATCCCAGGTCCGATGCATCTGTCGTAAGAGTCTGACCTGATGGCTCCGGACGGAAGCTGACCCCTTTCTCCAAATTCCAGGGGTCCATCCACCAAAGCAAAGTTCTCCTGACTGGCTCGGTGATCCTGACCATAAAGTCTAGATTGTCGTAGCCCTAGTCTCACTGTACCCTGAGAATCCATTGTGGGACCCGCATGTGGAGGCGGGCCAGGGGAGTGACTGGAATGGCCGCTGCCATGTGCCCCAGTAGCCTGAGGAAGTTCCGTGCTGGAACTTGAGGAATTACTGAGATCCATTCGGCAATCTCTCGTAGGAAATCGCCCCTGTCTGGGGGAAGGAAAGCCATGCCCTGGATAGAATCCAGGACCGCTCCAATGAAGACAAGTTTTTTGACTGGGCTCTGGGGATGATTTCCGAAGGTTCAGGGTGATCCCCAGCTCTCGGAATACAGTATAGGTGTCTCCGAGGGCGTGAAGTAGGCATGACCTTGACGGAGTTGTAAGCAGCCAATCGTCTAGGTATGGGAAAACGTAGTGCCCCATACGCCTTAGAGCTGCAGCCACCATTGCCAAGCATTTTGTAAAGACTTGCGGAGCGGAAGGGAGGCCGAACGGAAGAACTCGGAATTGGTAGTGCTCCCTTTGGAAGTGGAACGTCAGAAACTTCCGGTGGGGAGGGAAGACCCCGATATGCATATATGCATCTTACATGTCTAGAGAGCAGAGCCAGTCTCCTTGGTGCAGCAGAAGAAGCAGACCTGGGAGGGTCACCATCCTGAACCTTTTGTGCTCTATAAAGAGATTGAGAGAGCTGAGGTCCAGAATGGGACGAAGATACTGTGTCTTTTTTGGGACCAGGAAGAAGTGGGAGTAAAGCCCCTTTTTCCGCTGATGCAAGGGGACTACCTCTAGTGCCTTTTTTCTGCAAGAGGGTCTGAATTTCTCCTTCTATTAGTGGGATGTGAGAAGAAGGATATCGGGAGTACTTTGGTGGAGTATTTGGAGGAAACTCCGTGAACTCCAGCGTGTATCCTCTCCTGATGATATCCAGAACCCATTGGTCCGCAGTGATCAACTTCCACCCTTCGAGATGAAGGAAGAAGTGGCCCCCAACCATCTCCCCTGAGTCTTCCTCTGGAAGGGGGGGGGGGCCGAAGGGAGTCACTGGGATGAGCCAGGCAGGCAGAGAGGCCTGGGAGGATTTAGGCCCACGGGTAGGAGCGCCTCCAGGCTGCTGGTTACCAGCTCTCCTAAGAAAGCCGCCTCTCTGACCTTGCTGATTACCACAGGCGTGACCTTGGCCACCTGAGGTCTTACAAAATGGCTTTTTTCATTGCCGTTGCTGGTCGCTGCAGTACACTTGGTGGACCGACCAGATGGACTTCCGTCTCCTGCCCAAATAACACAGTACCTTGGAATGGTAAATCCTTGATAGTGGACTGCAGATCCTGGTGGAAACCCGAAACTCTCAACCAGGCGTGGCGCCGGAGGCACACACCGGAAGTGGCTGCCGTATCGTACGAGGCTCTCAGGACATGGGAGCCTATGTCTGAGCCCGATTTCATGATATCCAGAAGTTCAGTCTTCTGATCGGAATCTGGCATGGCCTTCAGTAGCTCTTGTCCCCTCTCCCACAGAGCATTCTGGTACTGGACCATATGTGTCAGGAAGTTAAGGGACTGGATGGAACAGGTGGAGGCAGAATAAACGTTCTTGCCCACCTGGTCCAAATACCGAGACTCTGGATCAGGAGGCTGCCAGCTAAGGTGCTTCGGCTGCCTGGATTTGTCATGGGCAGCCATGATGACCGAAGAGTCCACCTGAGGGTTCTCTGCTGAAAAGCTTCTGCCCTCGGGGCCTTATACAGCCTATCTAACTTCTTGGGAACAGCCGGGATGGAAGCTGGACGCCTCCAGGTAGTCAGAGTTAGGTCCTGGAAGGTGTCCACTAAAGGAGGGACCACAAGTGGTTTCAGCTCCTTTTACCTCAGGTATTTTGCCAGTCTCTGGCGTTCCGGATCCAGGTCCTCTGTTTCCCACTCATTGGAGGCCTGGATCTGCCTCATGACGTCCATGAAGGTTGGATTGTCAGGAGGCGAGCGAGGCTGGTCCTTCTCTCTCTAAGTTAAGAGAGGAAGATGACGAAGAAGAGGGAGATCGACTGTATGATCTGGAATAGTCTATTCTCTCCTTATGACCAGACTCTCTCTGTCGTCAGTAACTGGGGGGACCAACGTCGGTCTGAAGACCGACTCCGGTCCAGAGACCGGCGATGGAGCAAAGACCGACGTCCATCAGAGGACCAACGTCGGGAGTGCTCTCGTCTAGGAGAACGAGAAGGGCTGCGTGTACGAGATTTGGACCGGTGACGGTCTCCAGAGTCCGTGGAGTGTCAGCGGTGGTCTCCCGACCGGGCGCGGGAATGAGCCCTAGAAGGAGATGAAGACGGTCGCTCTGGGGACTTCCTCGGGGAAGGCTCACCTCCCGGCTGTGGTTTGCCCACTGAGTCCGGTACCGATGTCTGGGCCGGCGACAGGGGGGTCCGCTTCTGGACCTGCACATACCAAAAGGAGAACAACTCCTGCAGCTCGTCCTTTGAAAAAAGCTTGGCCGCTCGGCCCAGAAAGGGTGTATGCAGGACGTCGGCCCGCGAAGGAGAGCCCTCTTGGAGGCCCAGGGGGAGGAGGACTTGGGAGACAGGGACGTCGGCTCTTCCATGGCCGTTCCCTCACCCTTTGCCCCTTTAACCGGCATCGGTGCTGGTACCAACAGGATGCCGCCGGGGGGCGCAGGAGAGTCCTTGGGCTCCGGGGGCGTGCCTTTAGTAGGTGGCGCCGGTGCCTTGGCAGGTGGGGCCGCAGCTTTCACCTCCAAGGGCTTGGTGGTAACCCTTAGTGGGGTTACCTTCGGCTTGTGGTCGGCTTCTCCCTCGAAGGGCTGGCCTTGGCCTGCGACGACTTGGGACTCTCTCCTGAGCCCGGGGAAGGATGGGCCTTCTTTGGAGAGGGCCACGAACGAGATCGGGACCGCGACCAGGACCGACTACGGTCTTTCCCGTGGCGCTTGGATTTTTCCTTATGCTTCCCCTCAGAGGAGTGCACATCCATCTTCTTCTCCAGTAGAAAAGCCTTCAGGGCCTTCAGACGTCAGATCCGGGTCCGGCTGGTAAACGCCTGGCAGGCTGAGCAGGCCACAGTACCGTGGTCCGGCCCGAGGCAGAAGACACAACTTTTGTGCCAGTCTTTGGCAGGGATCTGCCTCCCACAATCGCACTTATTCTGATGGGGTTCTGGAGAGGCTGACGACAGTGAAGACATCTGTCGATCAACTGCAAATACCGTCGGAAAATGGCCCGACGACGATAACTTGGAAAAAAAAAAACATAGAAAAATGGTAGCAAAAGCGGATTTTTGAAAAGAAGTTTAACTGTTCCTGTCAAGCTGGAATGAAGTCTTTCTCTTCATTTGCGGGATGCGGCGAGAAAAGAACTGAGGTGGAGCTGGGTCCGCCCCCTTTTGTACCAGGGCCGACGTCGGGACAGGGCCGACCTTGGGGGCGGTCCCTGCTGTATACTGCTGGCTGAAAAGGTTTCCGGAGTGTCCTAGTGCCTGCAGTATAGTCCTGATTGTTACAGCCTGCTGCAAGAGCTCCCACTCAAAGTAAGATCTTGAGGAGGGCCTGGTGGCAAATCTAAAGGATCACTGTGATCAGGGGGATGATACAACTGTGGTGTTGGGTGACTTAAACATGCCAAGGGTTGACTGACACTATGGCCGCTTCATCGGCTAGGAAGCAGCGCTTGCTGGACGTCTTTCAGGACACATTCCAATCCCAACTGGTGACTGGCCTGACAAGGGATGGTAGCATCCTGGATGTGGTCCTGTTGGATCGAGATCTGGTTAGGAACCTAGTTGTGGGGAACCCACTGGCAGGGAGTGTTCATGCCATGGTTTGGTTTTCCTTGGATCTGGGTGGAAGGGGGAAAATCGCACTAAAACGGTGGTGGTTGACTTCAGGGGAGCGGATTTCAAGGTTATGGAGGAGATCCTCAGGGGACATTTGAAGAGGATCAGACTGGATATGGATACAGAGAGCAGGTGGAAATTATTAAAGGAGGGCTCCTGGAAGCTACCAAAGCTTTTACGAAGGTCCGATGCAAGTTCGGTGGGGCCTGAAAGCCGAGCTGGTGGACTGGGGAGGTCCAGGAGGTGGTGAGGGAGAAAAGAGCTGCTTATAGAAGGTACAAGCGCTCACGAGGGAAAGAGGACAAGGAGGAGGAGTACGATAGGCTAGCCAAAAAGATAACCAGGGTGTTGAGATTGGCCAAGGTGAGATCAGAGCAGAGGCTAGCATAGGGGATCAGAAATGGGGAAAAAGGGTTATTTAGGTAAAGGAGGAAGGTGAAGGGGCAGATTAGCAGACTGAGGTCAGGGAGTGGATGGGCAGAGAAGGCCAGGAAGCAGGCAGAGGTGCTTAAAGAATACTTTGCCTCGGTCTTCACAAGATAACATGGAGGGAGAGCACCATACGGGGGGGAAGGGAAATAGGATTGATGTGGGGGAGGAAGAGCTCCCTGACACTGAAATCCCTGTTAGTAGGGTCACGGAGGCCCTTAAGTCCCTGAGAACAGATAAGGCACCGGGTCCGGATGGCCTTCATCATATGGTGCTGAAGGAAATGGCGGATATCCTTGCTGCACCTCTGACAGGCCTTTTTAACTCCTCCCTACAGATGGGTTGGGTGCCTCAGGATTGGAGGATGGCCCATGTCGTGCCAATCCTTAAAAGCGGCTTACAAGAAGAGCCAGGTAACTAGAGGCCTGTTAGTCTGACATCGGTGGTGGGCAAGATGATGGAGGCCATCTTGAAAGAGAAGCTGGAGGCACAGGGCCACCTGAATGATCACCAACATGGCTTAATTCAGGGCAGATCGTGTCAGACTAACCTCGTGGAGTTCTATGATTGGGTGACAAGGGCGGTGGACATGGGAAGACCAGTCAATGTTCCTCTTTCTAGACTTCAGCAAGGCGTTTGACTCGGTGCCACACCCAGGGTTGCTGGACAAGCTGGGAGGAATGGGGGTGGGGGAAAGGATGGTGAGGTGGATGGGGATCTGGCTAACTGGGCGGTTTCAGAGGGTGGTGGTCGGGGGGGGGTATCATCTCCAAGGAGGGTCATTAGCAGGGTGCCACAAGGGCCGGTGCTGGGCCCACTTCTATTTAATGCTTATATCTTGGACATCAGGGACAGCATAAGGAGTGAGATGAGCCTCTTCGCTGATGATTCGAAGCTGGGGGCGGTGGTAGAGAGGGAGAAGGGTAGAAGAGCCCTTCAGGGGGACCTGAAGACTCTTGAGATGTGGTCATGCACTTGGAAATTAAGGTTCAATGCCAAGAAAATACAGGTTACTCACCTGTAACAGGAGTTCTAGGAATGGTACATGTTGTTCATCCACACTCATTGGCAGGTATCCTTGCCGCTTTAAATCTTGCCGGAAGGTCTTCAAGCTTGCTCCTCCCACCCACCCGGGTGGTATAACTCTCGGCTCCGCCCCATGACGCCAGATCTGGCCCGCTGGAAGCTCAGGTTTGTGCGTCCGAGCCGGGGAGGTCGGGTGGTCGTGATGAACAACATATACCATTCCTGAACTCCTGTTACAGGTGAGTAACCTGTATTTCTAGGGACATGGATATGTTGTTCATCCACACTCATTGGCAGACTCCTAGCAGTTCTCCGGGAGGAGGGAGGCAAGACGCACACCCCCAATACTTACTTGGGAAAGAGGGACTGGAGAACCGAGGCCCCAAAACCAGCATCCGGGCGTGACTCAAGGTCGATGTGGTAATGGGTAATGAAGGTGTTTGCTGACTTCCAGGTAGCAGCCCTGCAGATTTCCTGGATAGGGACGTCCCTGGAAGCAGCCACCGTTGCAGCAGTATGGCGGGTAGAATGAGCTCTTATCCCTCTGGGAGGCTCCATGCCCGCCAACTTATAGCAGAGATCTATGCAGGAGGTTACCCACCTGCTTATCGTCCGCTAGCTGCAGGTCTGCCAGATCTGCGCTTCAGCGTGAGTGACAAACAGCTGGCGAACCTCTCCCAATTTCAGCCGTGCGCTCCTTATAATAAGCGGCGCCTTCTAGGGTCCAGAGTATGGAGCCTATATTCGGCCTCCGAGGTGTGATTGGGGTAGAACACCGGCAGAGTCAACACCTGGTTAAGGTGAAACTCCGACACCACCTTCGGAAGGAATTTCGGGTGGGGGCGCAGGACAACCTTGTCCCTGTGGAAGACCAGGTAAGGAGACTCGATGGAAAGCGCCTGGAGCTCTCCCATCCTTCTGGCTGACGTGATAGCCACCAAGAAGGCGGTCTTCCACGACAGGTGAGAGAGAGCACACCTGTGCATGGGTTGAATGACTTGCCCATGAGCTTTGCCAGTACCAGCAGTAGATCCCACGGAGGTGGGGGTTCCACTGGAGGAAATGTGATCAAGGCCTTTGGAAAGCCCAGACCACCTTCTCCTGCGCCACTGACTGCTTCCGGCCCGCGCCCGGTAAGCAGAGATGGCTGCCAGGTGCACCCTTAGGGTCAGTCGACCTAAGCCCTTGACTAGAAAGGGACCATAAATAGTCCAAGATGCTTGCCAAGGAACAGGAGGAAGGGTCCAAGCCCTTGCCTGACACCAAATGAAACCTTTTCCATTTGAAGGCATAACATTTTCTAGTCGACTCCTACTGAGGCGCCTCCAACTACATTGAGGACCTCGTCGGAAAGACCCAAGGCCTGGAACTCTAGCAGCTCAGGAACCAGGCCGTCAGGTGCAGGGATTGAAGGTCGGATGGAACACCTTCCCTGATTGACTGAGAGCAGGTCGGGCGAGCTGGAAGCTGCTCGAGTCCTGGAGCTGAGACTGAGGAGATCTGGGTACCAGAACTGGCGAGGCCAGTCTGGGGCTATCAAAATCACCTGCCCTTGTCCCTCCTCGCCTTGAGAAGCACCTTGTGGATCAAGGGAAATGGAAAAGGCGTAAAGAGGCCGGGGTCCATTGCCTCGAGAGGCATCCCTGCAGCGAGCCCTGCTGAGGGCGGGCATGGAACAGACTCAGCCGCGTTCTCCTGAGGCAAACAGGTCCACCTGAGGTGTGCCCAAAGGGAGAACAGATGCTGTACTACCTCCGGCAGGAGAGACCACTCGTGGGATGCAGCCCCTATCCGGCTCAGGGCATCGGCCAGGGTGTTGGAGCTCCTGCCACGTGAATGGCTAGAGATCCGCCTCAGGCTGCGTACAGTGACCAAATCGGAGAGCTTCCTTGCATAGAAGCATGGGCGCGTCCCGCCCTGGCGGTTTAGATAATACATAGTCGTGGTATTGTCCGTCTGGACTGGGACCACTTGACCGGAGGAGCGAGCAAAAGGCGGTGAGAGCTAGGCAGACCGCAGAGCTCCAGCAGGTTGATGTGGCATCGGGACTCCCGCGGGGACCAGAGGCCATGAGCCCGGTGTTCCCCCAGATGGGCACCCCAACCCATCAGAGAGGCATCGGTCGACAGAGAGACCATCGGCTCGGGGCGGACGAACGGGATGCCCTCCTGCAAATGATCTGGAGCGGTCCACCACTGGAGAGCATTCCACATCCCCTGTGTCACCGACTAAGCTGGTCAAGGATCGCAGCATTGTGACCACTGGCTGGCCAGTCCCACTAGAAGGGGCGCATGTTCCAGCAGGCCCAGCGACCACGCTGGTGCAGGCCGCCATGAGACCCAGGGGCGCAGGAAGTCCCGGGCAGGCGCAATTGCCCAACCAGAAATGATCGGGCAAAGGAGGAAAGAACCTCGGCCCTGTCACTGGGGCAGCTCTGGCTCGAAGAGAGTCGAGCTCGCCCCAATGAATAGAATCACCTGCTTGGCTCGAGTTCCGACTTGGCCTCGTTGATAAGGAGGCCCAGTTGAGAAGCAGACCTGGAGGCCAGATCTCTGGACCACTCCGCCTCCTTCCTGGAGGGAGCTGCTATCAGCCAGTCGTCCAGGTAAGGGTACACCGGACCCTCGGGCCAGAGAATGCTGTCACCACAGCCATGCATTTGGTGAAGACCCTGGGAGCTGGAGACAAGCCGAAGGGCATGGCTTGGAACTCGAAGAGGATCCTTCCGTCTCGGGGCGAAGGAATCTCTGGTGAGACGGACGGATAGGGGCGTGAAAGCGCGTCCTGCAAGTCAGAGAGCAGAACCTGCCGCGTTCCAAGGATGGGTATTATCTGAGCCAGGTGACCATCCTGAAGGTTTGAGACCTTAGGAACTTGTTTAGAGTCGAGTGTAGGTCGAGAATGGGCGCCAGCCCCGTCAGTTCGGAACCAGGAAGTACCTGGACACAAACCCTGGGTCTGATGGAGGGTCCACCACCTCTCTTACCACCTCCTTCTGGAGGAGGAGGCGGTGTCGGCTCGACGGAGCGCCAGTGAGGCTGGGGATCAGAAGCCCCGAGGCGGCGGCTCTGAAGGGTGGTGCCTGCTCGAATTCCAGAGCAGGCCTCTTCCCACCACCTCAAGACCCACCTGTCCGTGGTAACAGCGGACCAGGCGAGCGGAAGTGCGGAGCCGTCCCCAGGGACCCAGGAATGGTGACGGGGATGGGGCGACACCCTCAGCCCGTCACTGGGCAGGCTTTGAGGAGGGACCGGCCGAGGGACCTCCTGGGCCTCCTCCTTGCCTCCTGTTAGAGGAAGCCGCGGCTTGGAGTTTGGGATACCAAGGCCGAGGCCTGCTGGCCCCTGGCGTTGCTAGGCAGGCTGGCGCCGGGGCACAGAAGGGCCGAAAAGGCTTAGGCTGTGTTTCTTGGCCTTTGTCCTTCTGGCGGAAGAGACCGAGTCCAGGTGGCATTGGACTTCTCGATCCTCTGCAGGTGACCTTCCACCCCAGGGCCGAAGAGGTCAGTCCCAAAAGGAACATCCAGCCAACTTGTGCTGGGTATCCGAAGTAAAGGTGGATATCCTCAGCCAAGCCATGACCAACATAGCCACTACGGCCGCCACCGATCTGGCACATGAGTCCCTATTCAAACAGTCTGGAGCTGCTGTTTGGCCACTGCCCTGCCCTGGTCCCGCACCTGCTAACCGTAGTCTGCAGATCGGGCGGGAAGATGAGGATGACCTCATCCAGGGAGCCCAACAGGGCATGAGAAAAATGTGCCATGAGGGCGGCAGACTGGCCTGTGTGAAGGCGAGGAGAGAGGACAAGCGTGAGCTTTGGCCGACATAGTCAATTTCTTGGACTCCTTGTCAGAGGTTTGTCCACATCCCTGGCGTTGCGTGGCGCGGCGCTGTCGGTAACCAACCCCTCAGCAGAGGGTGTTCAGAAACGGACAAGGAACCGGTGGGACCCGCTTCCTGGCCATCCTGGCCGGCGCAGGGCAGGAAGCAGGCGCTGCCAAAGTCCAGTGCCGGACCCACTATGGCCTCGGCCACGGAAGGAGCCTCCGGTCGGAGAATCCCCTCGGTCCAGAATCTCCGTGAGGATACCTGGCCCGTTTGGAAGCAGGTTCGAGCTCCATCCCGGTAGACTCGAGATGAGCGAAGCAGTCCTAGGAAGACGACGGGCTACTCGTCCATTGACTGACCTCCTGAAGACTCCAAGTCAGTCGCATGGAGAAAGGAGGAATCATCTTCGGACTCGGAAGAATCCTCGAAGAGCTGCCTCTGGCCTGGGCCACCCTTCACCTGCGAGGTCGGTCGGGAGTGAGGGTAACTGACAGCCGATGGGTAGACCCTTAGCCGGCCGAGAATCCTTGGTGAACCCCAGTGGTGGCTGTGGGGCGGAGGTTCCACGAGATGATGGGAGCAGCTGGTTTGGCAGACAACCGGCCTGGGTATAGACTCCTCGGATAAGTCGAGGGGTTGTGTCGAGCCGTTCGGTGACAACCACTTAATGGCGGGAAGGCGGCCAGGTCGGCTTATCCCGGCCAGGAGAAAACTGTTGCAACATAAGGTCTCGTGCCGTCAGCGTAATTCATGAAGCCTCCCTCATCCGAGGAGGAGGGGCGAGACGGCCCGGCTGGCCTTGCCCGCTTACCTGATGCCGAGACCGGGAGCCGCCTGTAGCGGTGGGATCGGCTGGACGTGAAGGAGTCCGGACGAGACCGAGTCCCGAATTTCCGAGGTCGGTGCGAGGAGGTGTCGGCCGGGCAACTCCCACCGGCTCGGATGGTCCATCCGAGGGCTCCGGAACGGGAGGCATAAGCGGACACGGATCCTCAACTCCTCCGGGGAACCGAGAGGAATCTCGGCTGCTAAAAGGCGACAGCCGTCAATGGGTGAGAAAAATCTCGACTTCATCGGTCGGAGTCTCGGTCAACTGACCTGGCCAGAGGACACCGTGAGGCCAGTGGCGGCAGGCGGTCGACCGAAGCCGGCGTCGGCGGCCGAGGAGAGGGACCTTTCCCGCTCCCAGGCGTCGACGGAGGACTTACCTGTCCCTCTTTTTGGACCGAGAATAAGGTCCAGCAGACACAGGACCTTCTCCTTTAGTGGAGGGACAGACAAAGCTCATAAAGCTGTGGAAGAACCCAGAAGGCGGGATAGATGCAGCGGCCGAGGAAAGATACTGACCCAGCACGCCTCCTCTTGAGGCGACCATCGCTCGAGCTGATCCTTGAAACCGCCCGCCCTTGAAGCCGCCAACGGGCCTCCTTGGACTTCACGGAGGAAGCGCTTCGGGGCGGCCCAGTTGCAATCAGACAGCCGCGGTCTTGAGGACGTAGGCCGAGAAAAGATGAGCACAGGTCGCAAGCCTGCGGGTGCGTGCTCAAGGCCCTAAACAGTGAGACACCGTGGAGTGTGGATCCGTCGAGACATCTTCTGCCCCATGGGCATCTCAGAAATCGAGGTCGGTTGTCCATCGCGGCCGCAGGGATGAAGACTGAAGTCTTTTGCAAAATTTATTTTAAATCCATAAGCGGAGAATGAGACCAGTCAAGCGCAGGCGTTAAGGAGGGAACCTGAGCTTCCAAGCGGTAAGGGAAGATCTGGCGTCATGGGGCGGGCAGGGTTATACCACCCGGGTGGGTGGGAGGAGCAAGCTTGAAGACCTTCCGGCAAGATTTAAAGCGGCAAGGATACCTGCCAATGAGTGTGGATGAACAACATATCCATGTCCCTAGAAAGTACAGTTACGTAAGAACTTACCGTAACAGTAGATCTTCGAGAGGAGCTCTTGCAGCAGGCTAATACATTCAGGACTATGCCGCAGGCACTAGGACCTTCCGGTGAAAAACTTCTGCCAGCAATACCAGCGGGAACCACCCCCGATAGCGGACCTGCCCTGACATCGGTCAGGGTACAAGAGGGGGCGGACCCAGCTCCACCTCAGTTTTCCCGCCAGAACCCAGCAGAAGGCCTGACAAGAGAAGGAGGCGAAGCCTACCATGAATATTGTTGGAGAGAAAAGAAAATGGATCTGCATACCTTGAGGGGAAGGCAGGAGGGAAGTAGCATGCTGCAGAGCTCCTCTCAGAAGATCTACTGTTCTGATGAGTTCTTACGTAACTGTACTATCCTCACCACTTCATGGGAGCTCTTGCAGCAAGCTATTGATCAGGACTGAATCCCAAGCAGTCCCACAGCAAGGAGGTATGGCGACCCGGGAGGTGGAATATCTGGACTCCAGAGCCTTAGGACAAAAGCCCTTGTAAAACTGCTGGGCGAAGCCAGCACGGGCGTCTGAGGCGATATCAAGCTGTAATGCTTGATAAAAGTATACACCGAGTTCAGGTTGCCGCACTGAAATGTCTGGATGGTGACATTTCGCCAGGCGTGAAAAAACTGACACTCCTCTGGTGGAGTGACCCCTAACGCGACCCGGCAGGGGTTTATTGTGATGCTCGTAGCAAAACGAGACACAGCGGACTATCCATTTAGAGATAGTTTGCTTGGACAGCGGTTGACCCAAGCAATGTGGTGCAAAAGCCACAAAGAGCTGCTCCGATTTACGGTACTGAACCGTCCTCCTGAGGTAATACCTCAGAGTCCTGTGGACAGCCAATGTGTGGAGGAGAGCCTCCCCTCTATTGTAAGGGGAAGGAAAAGAAACTGGAAGATCAACTGACTGATTGAGGTCAATTCTGAGACCACCTTTGGAAGAAACTTAGGATTTGTTCTGGGAAACCCTTTCCTATGGAAAACCAAATAGGGCTCTTTACACGCCATGACCCTGAGCTCAGAAACCCTTGAGCTGAAGTAACAGCAACAAAAAGCAAACTTTCAAGAAAGGTAACACAGCTCACAATCGCTGCTGGCTCAAAAGGAAGGAGGGTGAGTTTCTCAACACAAAAGGAGGTCCCGGGTGGGACAGGGTCCCAATGGGAGGTCTCATGTGCAGAATTCCCCTAAGAAGGTGCGGGCCACCTCAATTATTCTAATGCTCTCTCTCCCCGAGAGCATGGTGGCGGAGATTGCCCACATGTGCACCTTGATGGAGGAGTAACTCAGGCCTTTCTCGTACAAAGAGAGGAGGTACTGTAAAGTTAAGTTCACAGGGCAGGTGGCCGGATCCAAATGCTGCAGCAGCAGCAAAGAGCAAAGCCTTCCACTTCATAGTATAGGCGGAGGCAGTAGAGGCTTTCTTGCTGACGCTAAGACGCCCGCCAAGTCTGGCGAAACCCGTATCTGTTTTGAGCTATGTCTGAAGAGCCAAGCATGTAGGTGCAGGGATCGGAGATCCGGATGGACCAGAGACCCCTGGTCCTGGGACAGCAACTGCGAGCATATGGGCAGTGGAACTGGAGGTTCCCTGGATAACCGCTGCAGAAGTGGGAACCAAATCTGTCGAGGCCATTTGGGGGCCACTAGGATCATCCGGGCCCCTTCTGCCTGCAACTTGAGCAGTACCCTCTGAATGAGAGGGAAGGGCGGAAAGGCATAAAGAAACCTCCCTGCCCAACAAAGGGATAACGCGTCTGGCCAAAAAACTCCAGGCGCATGCTCTCACGAGCAAAACGTTGGCAGTTTGGCATTGCGTGGTGACGCAAAGAGGTCCTGCTCGGGAAGACCCCACCTGTCGAAGAGCTGGTCCGCTATGGATTGTAGTAGCTCCCACTCATGTGCTCTGGCCCGTGACCTGCTTAGGCTGTCGGCCAGATCGTTTAGGATGCCTGCAACGTGCACTGCGGACAGTATAATGCTCCGCTCCAGTGCCCAGTACCAGACTCTCATCGCCTCCCTGCAAAGAGGATACGAATGAGTGCCTCCTTGCTTGTTGATGTAAAAGACGACTGCCATGTTGTCTGTCTGTCTGAATCAGAAGGAAGCCTGGTACCAGATCCTCTCGAAAAGCTTGAAGAGTGTACAGGACCGCTCGCATTGCCAGCACACTGACGTGGAGGGACTGTTCCTTGGGTGACCAAACCCCTTGCGTTCGATGTACACCCAGGTGTGCCCCCCACCCCAGGTCCGATGTGTCCGTTGTCAGAGTCTGACCTGGTGGCTCCGGACGAAAGCTGACCCCTTTCTCCAGATTGCTGGAGTCCACCCACCAAAGCAATGTTCTCCTGACTGGCTCCGAGATCCTGACCAGAGAGTCTAGGTCATCGTAGCTTTGGTCCCACTGCACCCTGAGCATCCACTGTGGGACTCTCATGTGGAGGCGGGCCAAAGGAGTGACTGGAATGGCCGCCGCCATTTGCCCCAGTAAACTGAGGAAGTTCCGAGCCGGAACTCGAGGTGCTATGGAGATCCGTTCTGCCAGCTCTCGCAAGCGAACCCCCCTGTCTTGTGGGAGAAAAGCCATGCCCTGGACGGAATCCAGGATCGCTCCTATGAAGGTGAGCTTTTGGCTGGACTCCGGGGATGACTTTTGCAAGTTCAGGGTGATCCCCAGCTCTCCGAATAGAGTATAAGTGTCTCCAAAAGCGTGTAAGAGGCTGTCTCTTGACAGGGCCATAAGAAGCCAATCGTCAAGGTAGGGAAACACATAGTGTCCCATCTGCCTCAGAGCCGCAGCCACCACTGCTAGGCACTTTGTGAAGACTCGCGGAGTGGAAGAGAGGCCGAACGGAAGCACCCGAAACTGAAAATGCTCCCCTTGGAAATGTAACCTCAAAAACTTCCTGTGGGGAGGATAGACTCCTATATGCATGTATGCATCCAGCATGTCGAGAGAACAGAGCCAGTCCCCTTGGTGCAGCAAGGGGAGAAGTCCTTGAAGGGTCACCATTCTGAACCTTCTGTATTCGATAAAGAGGTTTAGAGGACTGAGATCTAGAATGGGACAAAGGTCCCCAGTCTTTTTTGGGACCAGAAAAAAATTGGAGTAGAACCCCTGATCCCGCTGTGCCCAGGGGACTCTCTCTATTGCTCTTTCTGCAGGAGAGTCTGTATTTCTCCTTCTATCAGTGGGATGTGAGAAGGAGAATAGCAGCGGGAGGCTTTGGTGGAGTATGCAGAGAAACTCTGTGAACTCTAGTGTGTCCTCTCATTACAATATCCAAGACCCACTGGTCTGCAGTAATGAGACTTCCACCCTTGAGATGAAGGGAGAAGGGCTAACCGGCTCCCCTAGAACTTCTGTCAGAAGGGCGCGGAAGAGAGTCATTAGGCAGAGCAGGAGTTGGGAGAGAGGCCTGGGAGGACTTGGGCCTCGGCGGGAGGTCCACCAGACTGCTGGTTTCCGGATCTCCTCGGAAGCCACCTCTCCCTGCCTTGCTGGTTGCCATGGGCTGAACCTTGGTTGCCTGAGAGGCTTGCTTGCGAAAGGGCCGTCTCGGTGCTGGCGTCGCTGGTCGCCCCGGTACATCTGGCAGACCGACCAGATCAACTGCCCGACTCCTGGAGGCGGAGATCAAAGCCTCCGTCTCCTGCCCAAACAACACGGTACCCTGGAAGAGCAAATCCCGGATACCGGACTGCAGATCCTGGTGAAAGCCCAAGACTCTCAACCAGGCATGGCGCCAAAGGCACACCCCAGAGGCGGCTGCCCTGGCTGCCGTGTCTGCAGTGTCATACGAGGCTCTCAGTACGTGGGAGCCTACGTCTGAGCCAGACTGCAAGAGGGCCAGGAGCTCTGTCTTCTTGTCAGAGTCTGGCGTCCCCTTTCCCATAGCGCATTCTGATACTGTACCTTATGCGTTAGGAAATTCAGGGAGCGGATGGAACAGGTGGAGGCCGCATAAACTTTTCTGCCCACCTGGTCCAGGTATCGGGACTCCGGGTCAGGAGGCTGTGAGCTGAGGTGTTTCAGTTGCCGAGATTTATCATGGGCAGCCGTGATCACTGATGACTCGGCCTGAGGGTGTTCGGCCAGGAAGGGTTCCGCCCTCGGAGCCTTATACAGCCTATCCGACTTCTTAGGAATTACCAGGATCGAGGCCAGATGCATCCAGGTAGTCCTAGTAAGATCCTGGACGGTATCCACCAAAGGAGGAATAACCAGGGGCTTTGGCTCCTTCTGCCTCAGGTACTTAGCCAATCTCCGGCGTTCTGGATCCAGGTCTTCTGTGTCCCACTCGTTGGAAGCCTGGATGTGCCTCATGATGTCCATAAAAGTAGGATCATCCGGAGGTGGGGCTGGTCCTTCTCTCCCGGGGAGCGCTTGAGGCTGAGAGAGGATGAAGAGGTCGATGATGAAGAGGAGGAGGATCGACTATCCGATTTGGAATAGTCTGACCCCAACCTGCGACCATGCCTTTGCTGACGTCAGTAACTAGGGGACTGACGTCGGTCCAAAGACCGACCCCGGTCCCTGGACCGGCGACGGAGCAATGACCGACGTCGGGAGCGTTCCCGCCTAGTGCGAGAAGGGCTCCTGGAATGAGACCTAGACCGACGTCTGTCACTAGAAATCCTGGAGCAACGTCAGTGGCCCTCGGACCTAGAGCAGGAACGAGCCCTGGAGGGAAGTGAAGGCTGGCGCTCCGGTGACTTCCGCAGGGAAGTCTCACCCCCCCGGCTGTGGTTCTCCCGCAGGGTCTGGTACCGGTGTCTGGGCCGGCGACGGCAAGGCCCGCTTGTGTACCTGCCCCCACCAAAAGGAGAAAAGCTCCTTGAGCTCGTCCTTGGAGAAAATTTCAGACGCTCACTTCGGAAATGAAGTCTCCGGAATGTCGGGACGCGAAGGAGAGCTCTCCTGAGGGCCCGGGGGGAGGAGGACTTGGGAGACGGGGACGTCGGTATCTCCACGACCGACCCTGTGTCCTTTGCCCCTTCGACTGGCGTTGGTGTAGGGACCGACGACGGGGTGACGCCAGGGGGCGCCAAAGAGTCCTTAGTCTCCGGAGGCACGCCTTTAGCAGGCGGCGTCAGTGCCTTAGCAGGTGGGGCCGAAGCAGGTACCTCTAAGGACTTGGCGATGATCCTTAGCGGAGTCACCCTTGACAGCCAACTTCTCCTGACGGGCTGGACCTTATGTTGGAGTCTTCAGCGTTCTCCAGACCCTGAAGGACGGGCCTTTTTAGGAGAAGGCCACGCATGCGATCTGGACCGAGACCGGGACCGGTGACGGGACAGACTACGGTCCTTGCTGTGGCGCTTCTTCTCCTTCCTCTTCCTCTCCAAGGAGTGCAGATCCATCTTCTGCTTTAAAAGGTAGGCCTTAAGGGCCTTCAGGTGGCGGATGCGGGTCAGACTGGTGAAGGCCTGGCAGTCAGCACAGTTGGCGGTGTCGCGGTCGGGACCCAGGCAGAAGACGCACCGCCGATGTCCATCTTTGGCAGGGATCTGCCACCCGCAGTCGCACTTGTTTAAGGGTTTGGGTGACGCCAAAGCCCGGGAAGACATCGAACCCAGCTGGGTAAGAAGAGGGCTGACATTGGTAATGGAAGCAGAAAAGGCGAGGGAAAAAGCAGCGCTTCAAGCGGGAACAAAACGATGAGACAACGGCAGTGGACTGACGTCGGTGTCAGTAAGACGGCAAAACCGTCGAAAAAACAGCAGGAATCTTGCTAGAAGTTCTTCTTTTCACTGAAATCGCAGACAGAAGCAGGCTTCACGTGCGGGTACACGGTGGGAAAGAACTGGAGGTGGAGGTGGGTCCGCCCCCTGTTGTACCCTGACCGACGTCGGGGCAGGGCCGGCATCGAGGGCGGTCCCCGCTGGTATTGCTGGCAGAAGTTTTTCACTGAACGGTCCTAGTGCCTGTGGCATAGTCCTGAATGTAATAGCTGCTGCAAGAGCTCCCACTCGAAGTAAGATCGCAGTGTTCTCCACTTGGGATTAAGGAACCCGGGTCATGAGTACTTTTTGGGTGGGGAGAAACTGCAGGTTTCGGGGGGGAAAGGATCTTGGGGTAGTTGTGGATGCCAAATTGAACAACTCTGAGCAGTGTAGGAGGACCGCGGCTAAAGCAAATGTTTGGGTGCATAGACGGGGATAACTTCGAGGAGATGGGAGGTGCTTCTTTCTCTGTATAACTGCCTGGTTAGACTGCACCTGGAGTACTGTGTGCAGTTTTGGCGCCTGTACCTAAAAATGGACATTGCAGTTCTGGAGAAGGTCCAGAGGAGAGTGACCAGGATGATACAGGACCTGGGGGAGAGATCCTATGAGGAGAGGCTTGAGGAGCTTAACTTGTACTCCTTGAAGGAGAAGAGAAGCAGAAGAGATATGATTGAGGTCTTCAAATATCTAAAGGGAGTGAACAGGGTCAGCCCAAATAGGGTCGTCCAGCTGAAGGAGGAGGCGGCCATCAGGGGGCATTCCATGATACTGGTTGGTGGGCAGCTCAGGGAGGGAGACTTGGAGACACTACTTTACCAAGAGGGTGGTGTACCCATGGAATGCACTGCCTGCGGAGCTGGTGGCTGTTGATACAGTAAACGGATTCAAGAGGGGCTGGGACAGATATAGCGGGAGGATGAAACTAAGGAATGCTGGATCGGGAGGTGAAACTCTGTTGTGGGATGGGGTTGGGGGGAGTAATGTGGGAAATGGGGAGGGCAGCAACGGTGTCCTGACAGGGTGTTGATTTTCAAGCAGACTCAATAGACCTTTAGGCCTACTCTGCAGGCATCTTAGTATGTTCAGTTGCAACAATACTTCTAGGTTAAAAAAAGATTAGAAATGTCAGCAGAGGAGAGGATGTAGAACTAAAACAGTTAATAAAATAGGCAAAGGATTTCAAGCAATCTGATTGGTTGTTAGCCATGCATTAGAAGTGTCTAATGCACAGCTAAAACTAGAAACTCCATGTAAAATACACAGATCCATCTTAGAAGTGCAATAAGCCACTCCGGGGATGTACATTATACAGTTCTAATGAACGGCTAGGGGACTGAACAAACTTGGCCTGCGGCCTCATGCCTCACTTTGGCCCCTAGCTGTGTGTTAAAACTAACACACACCCCATAATGTCTTACTGCTTACTTATCACACGTCAGACCAGTGAAGTAAATTTATGCTGTTAAATGCCCTTGTGACAAGATTTATATAAGCAAAACAACTTGACTACTATAGACATGTACAGGGAACATAAAGGAAACATAAGGAGGCAGGGTACCACATTCACTATAGCTTACCTGTATTGATATTTTTTGTTATTGAGAAAGTGGAGAGAAATAGGAGAGGATGGTGATATTGATAAAAAAATGTTGATAAGAGAAGCATATTATACTGATCTAGGTCAGTCCACAAACCCACTTTATGGACGAAACGACTGTATTGATTGTTTTCCCGGTTTATAGATAAAAATAAGTTTGAGCATTCCTCCACGTAGCAGTTAAGTAAAACAGTCGGTGTATTATGAAAGTAAATCTCTCTTCCCATAATTCTAACCTTAAAACAGAATTATTATTGTATTGCCCTTCTTGTTCTCTCCTTTCTTTACACTTCTGATTTAAATAGTATTTTTACAAAAAAATCATTATCTGTATTATCCATTTAGACTTTACAAGTTTTCACCCCACATGGAAATTTTCTTATATAAAATAAAGTTCAGTTTTAGCGGAAGAGATATTAAAGGCTGCCTAGCGTAGCGCAACTCGAGCGCCAGGGCATAAGCAATCCTATGCGCGCGAGATGCAGGGGCGTGCTCGACAAGATATGCGGCACATCCCGATATTCAGCCCAGGATGTGTGGCGCTTATGCTTGTGCAACCCCTACATGCATCGCACACTGATGCTCAAAATTGAGCTATAAAATATAGGCTCAAAAGCTGCCCACCCATAGGCAGGCGGCTGTATTGCAAGGCACAACACAATAGCCATGGGTGGCCACCCGCCCAGCGGCAACACCATCCAAAAGCACCCGGCCCCCCCAGTAGTCTAGTGGACCCCTCCCACCCTGTATGCCCGATCATGGGCATCTGTACTAATTCACTAACCCTGGTGGTCTAGCAGTCCCCGCTGTCCATCGCAGGCATCAGTATTAAAACCATTTCCTGGTGGTCTAGTGGTCCCCCATCTGCGCATCATGGGCTGTTGTAATTGCAGAATGTAGCCTGGTGGTCTAGTGGTATCCCCCTCCCACCCTCCCTCAGAGGTCCACTAGCACCCCCATCAGTGGGCAGCAGCACTTGCCCTCATACTGCCCCGCCGCCTGCTGAATGACAGCGTACAGTATGATCTGTATGCCCTACTAGTCCACAGTGTGGACCAATAGGCTTGCAGACCATACTGTACTCATGAGACCAGATATGTGAATGAGCGTTCATTCACATATCTGGTCTAATAAGTACAATATAGGCTGCAAGCCAAGTCCACACTGTGAACAAAATGTACAGGTCATACTGTACATTGTCATCGTGGACGGGCAGTATGCGTGACGGTGCTGCCGCCTGCCGATGATGGGGGGGAAGGTGCAGGTGGCTGGGGTCCTCTGTGGGAGGGGGGTAACTAATACAGTATTTTTCCTAGCAGTGGACTGGGCAGACTGGGTGGGCCTGGTGATCCTTTTCTGCCATCACATTTCTATGTTTCTATATTTCACAATGGGTGCTTTTCGATATCTGTTAAAAATAAATTGACAGTGACATCACAGGTGACTGTTCCTAAGCAGCAGTGATGTCATAGTCAGTGAGGTCACAATGCTGATAATGTAGTGGGGGAGAACAGAAATAGAAATGTCAGCTGCCAGGCAGAGTGCTGTCCCACACATCATACCTACTAACATCAGGCAAACAATCTTCTAATTAACCAAATGGAAAAGAAAAACTACCTCAGATATAAAAGGCAATGGCTGACTGGTTTTTAAAACTAATATTAGTTTTAGGCAATACACTAGCTCTTTAAGGCTTAAAAGCAAACGTACTTTCAAATATAACAACATATTTTAGGGGGACAAGATTTAAAGTGAATTTCCAACCATTTTGAAATCAGCTTTGCACTAGATAATCTGGTGTCTTATACTGGCAAAATGCCATCTCTTTATATTTTATATAACCTTCTGCTGCTTTTTAGAAGTGGAAGAGATCATATCCTGCCCCCCCCCCAAAGTGGCCAGCCGATCCCTTTCATTTCCTGATCCATCTGTGATCTACCCTGCACTCAAAGTGCGCTCTAATAAAAGTCTATGGGGCAGTTTTTTTGGACTGTATTATCTATTTATCCCAGCGTCTTGATTGGCCTCTCCTTCAGATCACCAAGGCTGGCTCACCTCCCCCGGGAACCCCCATCATCAACTCCCCGCCTCATATTACAGCCATCCCAGGGTAACTTGACGTATCCCTTCGTCGGACTGGTTCTCTCCTTCCAGAGAGAAAGTTCCTTGCGGCTTACCTGTCTTGGCAATGGGTGCTGCTGAGGTCAATCCCTGCTGTCCGGGGGCTCCATGGTGGCGAGGGTCCAGGCGGCTGTCATCCAGTCGATCGAGACACCATTTTCTCTGTTTTTCTTTGGCTCCAATTTCTGCGCTGCACCTGTAGTGCTCCCAGTCTTCACCAGGGGCCACTACACAGTGAGGCAAACTCCCCAACCCACCCCAGGAGAGGAGAGGAGAGCAGTCCTCCAGACGCTCAATCCTCTCCTTCCCCTGCTGATCCCCGGGGTCCCGAGTCAGTTTCCGAACCCAGGTTGCCGGTGTGGCACAAAGAGTGGCGTCCAGCACCTCAACCCTCAGCACCACCATGCCGACTCAGGGGGTAGTTTTAACAACATTTTTATATGTAATAATGATCATTTGGTGATTAATCAAGGGCAGTGGTTGACTAATAAGGACCTTGTTAGTTGTGCAGTGCCCTTGATTAATCTCCAAATGGCCATTATATAAAAAAAACACAGTTAAAATTACCCCTCATAGACTTTAACAGAGCGCGCAGTCACACTCTCCCTGGGTACACGTCATTATATGCATGTGTGTGGGGGTGGATCATGGGAGGGGGTTGAGAGGGTCACCAAGATACAATATCTTCCACTTCTAAAATAACAACAGAAAATAAATTATACAGAGACAGCATTTCACAGATATAAGGCACCAGGTTATGTAACACACATCTGAATCCTGGTACATCACTTTAAGGTGGCACCAGAGAATATTTACTGTAAGTAAAACCTATCTATTTGTGTTTATAGCAGAAAAAGGAGAATCTTACTAAAAAAGCCAAACCATTATTGAGGGTTATAAAATGGGTAAGAGAAATACTGTACTGTGACTGATGGAATCCAATCACATGACCATGCTGTTATCCCAGCACAGGTCAGAAATGCCTAACTTTCTGATCCTCATTACTTGGTCCCAAAATAAAAAAAATCAGGGAAGCCATTTTATAATCGCAATAAGGCATTTCAGGGTGTGCATAATTGAGGGATAACAGCACTTCTCAGCTGGGTAAAGCCCTTGCCTTTGCTTTGGGCTTCATTCTCTGAGGTGTGCTATTCTCCCCAGTGTGCAACATGTATCATTTTATACATATACACACATATATACATATATATATATATATACACACATATATATATATATACACACACACACATATATATATATATATATATAGAGAGAGAGAGAATATGTTGGTGCTTATTTTTATTTAATTTTAAAGGATGTGGATATAAAATTTATACAATTGATGTTTTAGTTTACATGTCTAGGGGCCATTGCTCTGGATGTCTAGTTGAAAGCTACAGAACAGGATAGTCAGTAATGTAAGTGTAACCTGTTCTCTATAACATAATGACATTTAAAATGTATTACCTTGGACAATACTCTTATTTGAATCAGAAAAATAGTTATATTTTTATATTTATTATAGAACTTAACCAGACTCCCTGATGAAGGGGTAATTCCCCGAAAGGTAAGAATTTGTATAAGTCTGGATACTACAGAAAAATAAAATTAATTTTTTGATACATTAAGTTACGGTGTGTGGTCCTGTTATTCAGATCTGTTTCTGCAGTTTTAGGAGCCTAGATTGGTTTTGGGCCTGTCCCTCTTACACAACTTTTTTCTTTTCTTGCCGAGGTTGGTTGAGATGGATTTTGGATTTGGATCCAACAATAAGTCATACAAAACTGCCTCATCTTCATCTTCATCCAGAGGCATCGCCCTGCAGACAGGACTGGCTGCTAACAGAATTCTGTTCAAACTCTGCACTGTGGGCAATCTCCATGTGCTGTTCCAATATCAGATTAGTTTCTGAAAAGAAAGGGGAGCATTGGCCACCAATAAGTATTCCACCAAAAAATACAATTTATTTACTTATTTAAAATTTGGTAACTGGGAAAGGCACACTGAGCAGAAGCTCGTTACCAGGTACGACCCGGGTGTACATATACAATAGTGGGATAACAAAATGCAGATACAGTATAATACAGAATAAACATAAAATATACAGAATAAATTCGTCATTACAATATAATACAATGAGCAGAAAGATTTACATAACAGGATTACATTACAGGGTACTGTACAGGAGATTAGATAAGCAGGGTGCGACAACAAGAACAAAAACATAACATGTGATCACTATACAGGAAATGTAAGAGAGGAAGGAGGCCAGCAGTATGGTTATGGGTTAGGGCAGTGGACAGCTACAAGATGTAGCACGGGATGGTCTGAGGAGTGCTTAAGTGTAGGAGAGGAGGGGGTATGGCGGGACTGAGGGGAGAGGTCATTCCAGAGGGAAGGGAGTTGATAAGAGAATGCTAGTTTCACAGTTGAGGTGCATGCACGTGGGAGGGCGAAGGAGCGGAGCCAAATCGTACATGAATTGTAGGGGGAGGGGGTAGCAGGAGTTAGGAGAGAGGAGAGAGGTAGGAAGGAAGAGTTCCAAATCAATATCTGGAGATCAAAGTGGAGCAGTGGGAAGTGCGTCTCTGCGAGAAGGACTGGACGGACAGTGAGGAGTAGATGTCGCAGTGATGTGTGGGGGATTGAGGCGAAACGACAGAAGGCACTGAAGAGGACATCAAGTTTGGCAAGGGAGGTGGCTGGAGCTGCGCTGAAGACAATATCGGTGTAGTCGAAAACTGGAAGTATCCATTTGACCAGCAGGTCACATCTGACTGGGATGGAAAGACTACCCTTGTGGCGGTATAACAGACCAAGTTTGGAACATAGTTTGGAGTGAAGGGCTTTAAAGTGACAGAAGTCATCTAGCGAGGGATCAAGCCACACTCCTAGGTATTTGTAGGCCGGGACATCGTCAAAACAACAATACACTGAATTAAAAATCAGCAGTCTATTTTTAATAAGGAATAATCCGTCCATTTTGCAAACATTATGAAAGATCCAAGGGCTTAAACAATAAATGCACAAGCACAAAATAACCAGACTGATTCTTGTAAGAACCCTTTTTCAGGGTGCAGAAGGGGAGGTATGGTCAGGTGTTGTATAACTTATTGTTGGATCCCTTAGAAGAAACAGCATTACTATGATGAGTTTTCTTCTAACAACAGGAATCTAATAGTGTTATACAAAACTGCAGACTGACTAGAAGTACCTTGGGAGGCTTGGTTTACATAGAAACAAAGACTTTGACAGCAGATAAGGACCGCTAGGCCCATCTAGTCTGCCCATTTCCCTACCTACAGGATAGGCCGCAGATGCTAGTTAACCAACAGCCTTTATCTTCCTGCCCCCCACAAGAATTGCCTTATGTCTGTCCCATGGTTTAGAGCCAGTTTAAGAAAAAGGTTCTGCAACACAGCAGTTCTAAACCTGGCATCCCTCCTGGATTGGATATCTAGACAATAATGGTTATTGTAACATGGCACTGAAAAAGCCTTACGTACGATTGGCTGAAACACACCAACTGACCATGGATTAATTCAAGTAATCCACGCTTGTGAGACTTCATCCATGGTCACTCTCCAGAGCAAGCGGTGTGTGCTGTAGGCAGGGCTATCGGCAGTGCAGTCCCAGGCGGACCAGGTGCAGAAAATATACAGAAGACTCTATTACAGTTGTGTGTGTCTCCGTCTCTCTCTCGGTGCCCCCCCCCCCCCGTAAGAAAAACTGAAATTGCACCGGGCTTGGTTAGTGTGGCAGGAGCAGGTGGTCTGATTTTTTGAAAGTGCAGTAAAGGTTTTTGTTGTCTCAGATCCTCTTACAAAGTCCATCTTTCAGTGTGAAGTCAGTCGCCAAGAGTGAAACCGACTTAAAAAGTAACTTATGCCCAAGGCCGATTTTTTTACGCACTTTGGAGGCGGTTCTGCGGGAGTTCCTATTGCCACAGAAGATCTGCGGCGCTAGACACCTATTTCTGCAGCAATTCTGAGGCACACTTTTACCCTTAATCTTATATATATATATATATATATATATTTTTCACCATATTTGAAATTTTCTTAGTAGAGATAAGTGCTTATATTGTAATGAATGGGTCATCATGAATGCCGCATAAAATTAACATATATGTTATTCGATAGCTAGATAGATAGAAAGAACTTTATTTGTATAGCTCTCCTTTCTTGAGGATCGGAGCATGTAGCTATATTAAGAATATCTAGGCCCAGTGGGCTTACCGGGTCAACAAAATTCAACAACAACATATACATATTAGGGGGAGGATTACATGATGGGGGAGGGAACTGATGTTCGCCACACAGGAAAGGGATCTGGGGGTAATCATATCTGATGACCTATAAAGGTGGCCAAACAATGTACCAAGGCTGTGGGGACAGCCAGTGGGATGCTGGGGTGTAACAGCATTTTGAAAGGGATGGAATTCTATACAGAACAATGCACTACTATATAAAGAAATAATAATAATACTGCTTTGCCTTGAACCCAGTGCACATGCACGCACACGCACATGCAGGAAACTCACATACAGTACATTTGCATGAAACATCAACATCAATCCTGGTAACACTTTTGTGAATGTAATTATTTGGATAAGCGTGATGACTTCCTGGGCAGAATTATTTTAAATAAATATATAAAGTCCCAATAATTACCTCCGGTAGCTACGTGGGGATTGATCCTGCTGTAAGTGGGAAACTGAAATCATTTGAGGCGGGTGGGACAAAGCAGACCATGCAGTCTTTATGGTAAAACAGCAATTCAGACAACCTAAGGTGTCCACAGGTGTCTAAGCAGAGTACCAAGGCTGCAGGGAGACAAGTGGCATGCTGGGATAAATAGGCAGAAGTATCATGAGAAGAAGGCGGGAGGTCCAGAGAAGGGCAACAGAGACGGTGCAGAGCTTGTACCAGAAAACATATGAGAGGGGAGATTAAACCACCTCAATATGAAGTCAATGGAGGAGAGGAGGGAACTTGGAGACATGACAGAAAGGAGAACAAGAACAAGGGGGATGATATGAAATTGGAGGTTGGCAGATTGGGGGGGGGGATGATATGAAATTGGAGGTTGGCAGGTTGAGGGGAGATGTGAGGAAGTTTTTCTTCATGGAGAGTGTGGTGGACACAAAAATACAGGTTACTCACCTGTAACAGGAGTTCTAGGAATGGTATATGTTGTTCATCCACACTGTCTGGCAGGTTCCTTGCCACTTTAAATCTTGCCGGAAGGTCTTTAAGCTGGCTCTTCCCACCCACCCGGTGGTAAAACCTCGCCCACCCCATGACGCCAGATCTAGCCCGCTGGAAGCCAGGTTGTGCGCCGGCCGGAGGTTGGTCGGTGGATGAACAACATATACCATTCTTAGAACTCCTGTTACAGGTGAGTAACCTGTATTTCTAGGGACATGGATATGTTGTTCATCCACACTGTCTGGCAGACTCTAGCAGTTCTCCGGGAGAAGGGAGGCAGGCGCACCTACTTGGGAAATAAAGACTGGAGAACTGAGGCCCCAAAACCAGCATCTCGGCGTGACTCAAGGTAGATGTGGTAATGAGTGATGAAGGTGTGTGCTGACTTCCAGGTAGCAGCCCTGCAGATTTCCTGGATAGGGACGTCCCCGGAAGCAGCCACCGACGCAGCGGTATGGCGGGTAGAATTAGCTCTTATCCCTCTGGGAGGCTCCATGCCCACCAACTTGTAGCAGAGATCTATGCAGGAGGTGACCCACCTGCCTATTGTCCACTTGGCTGCAGGTCTGCCAGGTGTGGTTTCAGTGTAGGTGACAAACAGCTGGCAAACCTCTCCCAAAACTTCAGCCGTTTGCTCCTTGTAGTAAGCAAGCGCTCTTCTAGGGTCCAAAGTATGGAGCCTATATTCGGCCTCCGAAGTGTGATTGGGGTAGAACACCGGCAGAGTCAACACCTGGTTAAGGTGATGCTCCGACACCACCTTCGGAAGGAATGTTGGGTGGGGGCGCAGGACAACCTTGTCCCTGTGGAAGACCAGATAAGGAGACTCAATGGAAAGTGCCTGGAGCTCTCCCATCCTTCTGGCTGACATGATAGCCACCAAGAAAGTGGTCTTCCACGACAGGTGAGAGATGTCACACCTGTGCAACGGTTCGAATGGCTTGCCCAGTACCAGCAGTAGATCCCACAGAGGTGGAGGTTCTTGCACCGGAGGGGATATGTGATCCAATGCCTTTGAAAAAGTACCCGACCACCTTCTCCTGTGCCACCGAGTGCTTCCCGGCCCGCGCCCGGTAAGCAGAGATGGTGCCAGGTGCACCTTGAGGGTCGTCGACTGAAGCCCATGCTGAGAAAGGGACCACAGGTAGTCCAGAACGCTAGCCAAGGAACAGGAGGAAGGGTCCAGGCCCTTGCCCTGACACCAAATGGAGAATCTCTTCCATTTAAAGGCGTCGCATTTCCTGGTCAACTCCTTACGGGACACCTCAACAACGTTGAGGACCTCATCGGAAAGATCCAAGGCCTGGAACTCTAGCTGCTCAGAAACCAGGCCGTCAGGTGCAGGGATTGAAGGTCCAGATGGAATACCTTCCCCTGATTGACTGAGATCAGGTCTGGGCGGGCTGAAAGCCGTCTCGGGAGCCTAGAGCTGAGACTGAGGAGATCTGGATACCAGAACTGGCGGGGCCAGTCTGGGGCTACCGGAATCACCTGCGCCTTGTCCCTCCTCGCCTTGAGAAGCACCTTGTGGATCAAGGGAAATGGGGGAAAGGCATAGAAAAGGCCCGGGGTCCGTGGCCTCGAGAAGGCACCCCCTGCAGCGAGCCCTGCTGAGGGGGGCGGGCGTGAAACAGTCTCAGCTTCGCATTCTCCCTGGAGGCAAACAGGTCCACCTGAGGCATGCCCCAGTGGGAGAACAGATCCTGTACTACCTCCGGCAGGAGAGACCACTCGTGGGACGCAGCCCTTATCCGGCTTAGGGCATAGGCCAGAATATTGGAGGCTCCTGCCACATGGAAGGCAAGGAGATCCGCCTCCAGGCTGCACACAAGTGACCAAATGCGGAGAACTTCCCTGCACAGAGGCATGGGGCGCATCCCGCCCTGGCGGTTTAGGTAGTACCTGGTCGTGGTATTGTCCGTCTGGACCTGGACCACTTGACCCCACAGAAACGGAGCGAAGGCGGTGAGGGCTAGAAGAATCGCTCGAAGCTCCAGCAGGTTGATATGGCATCGGGACTCCCAAGGGGACCAGAGGCCGTGCGCTCTGTGCTCCCCCAGATGGGCACCCCAACCCACCAGAGAGGCATCAGTCGATAGAGAGACCGTCGGCTCGGGGCGGACGAACGGGATGCCCTCCTGCAGATGTGCTGGAACAGTCCACCACTGGAGGGTGTTCCACATCCCCTGGGTCACTGTCACTAGCTGATCCAATGGATCAGAGTGCTGTGACCATTGACTGGCCAGCCCCCATTGAAGGGGACGCATGTACCAACGGGCCCAACGGACCACGCTGGGGCAGGCCACCATGAGGCCCAGGAGGCGCGAGAAGTCCCAGGCAGGGCGCAATTGCCCAACCTGAAATGACTGGGCAAAGGAGGAAAGAACCTCGGCCCTGTCTGTCGGGAGCCGTGCTCTGGCTCGTAGAAAGTCGTGCTCTGCCCCGATGAATTGGATCACCTGCTTTGGCACGAGTTCCGACTTGGCCTCGTTGATGAGGAGGCCAACCTGAGAGCAAACCTGGAGGGCCAGATCTCTGGACCGCTCCACTTCCATTCTGGAGGAGGCTGCAATCAGCCAGTCGTCCAGGTAGGGGTACACCCGGAACCTTTGGCGCCGCAGGAATGCTGTCACCATTGCCATGCATTTGGTGAAGACCCTGGGAGCTAGGGAAAGGCTGAAGGGCATGGCCCAGAACTCGTAGAGGGATCCCTCTGCCCTGAAGCAGAGGAATCTCTGGAGGGACGGATATATTGGAACGTGAAAGAACGCATCCTGGAGGTCCAGAGAACAGAACCACATGCTTCATTCCAAGGATGGAATGATCTGAGCCAGAGTGACCATCCTGAAGGTTCGAGACCTTAGGAACCTGTTCAGGTCATGCAGGTCTAGAATGGGGTGCCAGCCCCCCCCATCCGTTTCGGGACCAGGAAGTACCTGGACACAAACCCCGGGTCTGGTGAAGGATCTGCCACCTTCCTGATCACCTCTTTTTCGAGGAGCAGGGCACTGCTGGCTCAGCAAGCCGACAGAGAAGCAGCGGACCCCGTAGCCCCCCCAAGGGTCGATGGCTCGAAAGGGCGGGGCCTGCTCGAACTCCAGAGGCAGGCCCTTTCCCACCACCTCCAACACCCAGTGGTCCATGGTGATAGCGGACCAGGCGGAAAGGAAGAGGCGGAGCTGTCCCCCCACGGGGGGAACCCAGGGGGAGTGACGAGGCTGTGGGCGACACCCCTCAACCCGTCACTGGGCAGGCTTGGAGGAGGGGCCGGCTGAGGGACCTCCTGGGCCTTTTTCTCCCTGCTTCCTGTTAGAGGAAGCCGCAGGCTTGGCTTTGGGATGCCAAGCACGAGCCTGCTGGCCCTGATGCTGGTGTTGTTGGGCCGGACGTGCCGCAGGTGCAGAAGGGCGAAAGGACTTATGTTGTTGATGACAGCCCTTGTCCTCCTGGGTGGAGGTGACAGAGTCCAGGGTGGCATTGGACTTTTCGATCCGCTGGAGGTGGCCTTCCACTCCAGGGCCGAACAGGTCAGTCCCCAAGAAGGGGACGTCCGCCAATTTATGATGGGTATCCGCTGTGAAGGTGGGTATCCTCAGCCATGCACTGCGGTGCATGGTCATTGTGGCCGCTACTGATCTGGCATAGGAGTCCCCAATGTCCAGAGCCATTTGGAGCTGCTGTTTTGCCACCACCCTTCCCTGATCCCGCACCTGCTTGACCCTGGTCTGCAGGTCGGCCGGGAGATGAGGGATCACCTCATTCAGGGAGCCCATGAGGGTGTGGGAGAAGTGTGCCATCAGCCCGGCCAAGCTGTCCTGGCGGAGGCCTAGGGAGGACGCAGCGTACACCTTGCACCCGGCAAAGTCCAGCTTTCTGGACTCCTTGTCGGTGGGGCTTATCGATATCCCTAGTGTTCCCAGAACACCGGAAAACGCTATCAGTGACTAACCCCTCCGCAGAGGGGTGCTCTGAAAAACCGGACAAAGAGCCGGTAGGGACCGCATACTTCCTGGCCATCCTGGCCGAAGGCGCAGAGCAGGAAGCAGGCCAATGCCAGAGCTCCAAGGCTAGGCCAACAATGGCTTCAGCCACCAGAAAGGCCTCCGTGGGTGAATCCCCTCGGTCCAGTATCTCCGTCAAGGGATACCTGACCCATTTGGATGTGGGCTCGAGCTGCATCCCGGTGGACTCCGAGATGAGCTGAAGCAGACCCATTATCGATGATGGGCCCTCATCCATCGCCTGCCCCCCGGAGGGCTCCAGGTCAAGGGGCCTGGAAAACAGGGAGGAGTCGTCGTCAGACTCTGAGGAGTCCGCGAAGAGCTGCCTGGGGCCTGAGCCACCCTCCACCTGCTGAGGATGGTCAGGAGTGAGGGTGACCTACAACCTGTGGGGCAGACCCTGACCCGACCGAGAGTCCTTGGTCGGCGCCCCTGATTTCGGTTGTGGAGGCGGAGTTTCCACCACAATCAGTGGGGCAGCTGGTTTTGGCCAAATAACTGGCCCAGGCTTGGGTACCTCGACTACAGTGAGGGGTTGTTTCGGCCTTTCGGGTGACAGCCACTTGATGGCCGGGGAAGGTGGCGGCGTTGGCTTGTTCCTGGACAAAAGTAACTGCTGCCACATTAAGTCCTCGTAGCGTCGACGCAATTTTCGCCGAAGCCTCTCCTCTTTAGAGGAGGAAGATGAGGACGAGCGGCGCCGCCGCTTACCTCGGTGCCGAGACTGCCGATGTCAGTGGGATCGGCTGGACCGAGACGAAGACCGAGACCCTCGGTGTTTCCGAGGGTGGGACACCCGCTCTTCCCTTGGCTCGGGAGCCTTGACCAGGACTCCGGCACAGGAGGTGCAGGCAAGTCTCGGTCTCCTGGGAACCGGTGAAGAAGGGTTGTCGGCTTCACCAGTCGACAGCCTGTCTGGCGGTCGAGAAAATCTCGAACCACGTCGACGGGTGTCTCGGCCGGCTGACCTGACGGGGACACCGTGAAACCAGCGGCCTTAACCGCAACCTCGACCGAAGTCGAGTGTCAACTGTCCAGGGAAGGGGACCCCTCCCGCTCCCACAAATGCTGACGGTGGGACTTACCTTTCAAGTCCTTCTTTTTGGACCGAGAAGAGTGTCCCGATGGCCCCTCTCCCTTCGTGGAAAGGGATTGGCAAAGCTCCTTAAAAGAAGCTGTGTAGGAGGATCCCAGAGAGAGCGGGGAAAAATGCCGCGACCGAGGAAGATGAGGATGTGGCCTGGGCCGCCTCCTCCTTGAGGGCGATCATCTGCTCGAGTTGCTCAGCCAAGCCAGCCGCCACGGACACCGCCCAGCGGGCCTCCTTCGACTTCACCGGCAGATAGTGCTTCTCGGGGTGCCCAAGCTGTAACCGGGCAGCGCGGTTAACTAGGACATTGGCCAAAAACAACTGACATAAATCACAGGCCTGCGGGTCGTGATCTAGGCCGAGGCAGTAGACGCACGTGTAGTGCGGGTCCGTCCTGGATATTTTCTGCCCGCATGTGCACCGCCGAAATCCGGGAGTCGATTTGTCCATCGCAGCCACGAGTGAGTAATCAGACCGAAGTCTTGAAAACTTTAGAATTATTTTCAAGCAAACCGAAGAATTAGGATCCAGTCTATACGCAGAGAGTTAAGGAGGGAACCTGAGCTTCCAAGCGGTAAGAAAGATCTGGCATCATGGGGCGGAGCCGAGAGTTTTATCACCCGAGTGGGTGGGGAGGAGCCAGCTTGAAGACCTTCCGGCAAGATTTAAAGCGGCAAGGAACCTGCCAGACAGTGTGGATGAACAACATATCCATGTCCCTAGAATATTCTATATAACAAGATATGTAGTGTAGATGGACATCAAGTGAGAGATACACAACTAGATACATAGATGGAAAGACAGGCAGGCAGCGAGAGAGAGCAATTTTTTTTTTACTTTAACTATTTGTATGCATATATAATTTATAATTTATGATTTATGATGACCTCTGGGGCATACTGCTTGAAAATATATGAAGTCCTGCTAAGTCCCTCTGGTGGCTTTTGTGGTCTCAGTCCAGCTGTTGGAGGGGAAACTGAAATGATGGGGGAAGGGGCTGAGCAAGGGGGGGCAGAACAGGTCTTACAGCATTCTCAGTAAACCAGCAAAGGTGATTTTACTGTTATTCAGTACTATGTAATCTGTAAACATATGTCTTAAATCAGGGCTGTATTAACTACTTTAATTACTTTTACTTTTAAAAATAATCAGAATGGCCAGCAACAATGACTAACGCATTTTACGCCCCTGTAAAGTGTGCACAGTAATGAAATGTCAGGAGCACTCTGCAGGCCAGCACTGTGTGGGAGATTATTGATTTTTTTTGTATTTTTGTATTCACCCATTAACTGTGTAGCCAGACCAGGGAGGACAAGTCTATATGTATTAATTAATTAATTTGTATTGACTGCTTAGTGCTCTGGATAAAAGTTGCCAGTGCTCTGGATAAAAGTTGCCAGTTAAATGCTGTAAAACCAAGGACTGTGCTCTCTGGGGCTTGGGGTTGTGGACAGCTATTGGTGGGAAGAAATGTTTTTGAATTTGCACAGAAATCCCCGTTGTTCAGTGGGGGGGGGGCTCTGACCTGGGACTTAATGAAAAAAATTAATTGGGGCTCATAAGGAGGAAACAGTATTTTGTATGCATTATTTCTATTTTCACCAATCAGAGCACATTTCTACATTTATTAATGTAACACACAGTATTTGTGCCTAGTACTAGGGACTGGAATGTTGAAGACTTTCTGCCTTGCTGTTCATTTCTGTGATCCCCTTCCTGTGTAGCTCTCTAGCTCTTAGTAGGAAACTTACAACACAGACTGTAAAATATACACCGAATCCTTCTTTGCTTCCACAGGGATGGGGATGGGGGGAGACTGCTCCCCTCCTCATGCTAATGCAGTACACTGGGGTCAGTGGTGCCATCCTGGAAGCTATGAAAGAAATAAAAGTACTGTGCCCTCCATGGTGAGCCCTGCAGGTGTAGAAGGCTAATTCAAGTACCTACTGTGCTCCTGCCCAAACTTTCCAGTCTTGAGGAGACCTTGACCTGGGACTCTGTGACAAAAATGGGGTTAAGTACTAAATCCCGCATTCCATTTTCCCACCTGATATTACACCGTCTGCGATATTCCGATTAAGTTTCGTCCCGACATGTAATAATGCCGCGCTATAGGAATACTGACAGCACTCACATATGATTTATCTTTGTGCAATGCCCCCATTTAATTGCAGCTTGAGTGTGACAGATTGAATTTGGAGTGCTTCGATTAATTTCATCTCATCCCCTTTCAGTGAGACTGCTGGAAATTCAGGGTGCTTCTAATATTGGGTTCTGGTAATCACTAATGAATAGGGGCTTGCCGGCAGCTGTGATCTCTGCTAGGAGAGGTGAGAGACTGGGGAAAAAAATCAGCACAGTGCTGTGTCTTGAAAGAGAAAAGTTTTTGGGAAATTGCACAGAAGCCCCCTTGCCCCCATTGCTCCCAGGGGTCTCCGACCTGGGACTCGGTGAAAAAAAAATGAATAGGGGCTCACCAGGAAGGAACAGTATTTAAATTTTTTTTTTATTTATTATTATTTATCCTTTACTGCCTGATCTGTTAACTGCCTTGCAGAGAACTGGGAGAGGGGTGTCACCGAGAGACAGCCGTGGTCCCCGCAAGGAGAAGTAATTGATTGTAAAAAAAAAAAAAAAACAGCACAATGCTGCTGATGAATTAAATTCAATGTTTACATTTATTTAATTTTCCCATGAGTTCTCTTTCAACACATATTCCCTGAGCAATGCTGGGACTGTGCTCTCTGGGGCTCGGGGCTCAGACCTGCTATTCAGGTAAAATGAATAAAGAAATAAAGAAAGAACTAACTAAATCTTGTCACTGAGTGCTTGCTTCCCTATCCACGAACTGGACTGGGCACTGGAGAGTCATGGAGTAAAACAAAAAAATTAAACTGAAGCCTGCGGGGGCTAGGAACCACAACAGCCAAAAATAAAGAAACTCGGTCCCTTCCTTCCTGGCATCAGCCATGCTGGAGATATTTTTGCCAATTTTCTCAGTCAGGTTGAATTGTTTGTACAGTAAGCTTTCGTGCTCTGGAGAGAAATTACTTATTAAATGCTGTAAAAAAGGACAGTGCTCTCCAGGGCTGAGGACCGCAATTGGTGGGAAAGTAAACAGTTTTAAAATTTGAACTGAAGCCCCTGTTGCTCCTGGTGGGGGGAGGCTTTGAACTGGGACTCAGTGACAAAAAATGAACAGGGGCTCACCGGCAGCTGTGGTCTCTGCTAGGAGAGGTGACAGATTGGGGAAAAAAATTAACACAGTGCTGTGTCTTGAAAAGAAAAGTTTTTTTAAATTTGCACAGAAGCCCCCTTGTCCCTGTTGCTCCCATGGTCTCCGACATGGGACTTGGTGAAGAAAACTGAATAGGGGCTCAACAGAAAGGAACAGTATATTTATTTATTATTATTTATCCTTTGCTGCCTGATCCGTGAACTGCCTTGCAGAGAACTGGGAGAGGGGTGTCACTGAGAGGCAGCCGTGGTCCCCGCAAGTCATGGAGTAAAAAAAAAAAAAAAAATAATAATTAATTAAACTGAAGCCTCCAGGTCCCTGCAGGGGCTAGAAACCACAAAAGCCAAAAATTAAGAAACTCGGTCCCCTCCTTCCTGGCATCAGCCATGCTGAAGAAATTTTTGCCAATATTCTCAGTCAGGTTGAACTGTTTGTACAGTAAGCTTTCATGCTCTGGAGAGAAATTACTTATTAAAATGCTGTAAACCAGGACGGGGCTGTCCAGGGCTGAGGACCACAATTGGTGGAAAGTAAACAGTTTTCAAATTTGAACTGAAGCCTTTGTTGTTCTTTTGGGGGGGCCTTTAACCTGGGACTCGGTAAAAAAATTACTATGGGCTCATAAGGAGGTCACACTATTTATTAATTTAATATTTCCAAGCTGTCCAACCCTGCTAAATGCCTTGGAGTGGGGCGCCAGAGAGAGGTAGCTGTGGTCCCAGCCAGGAGAGGAGGTGCTGGATTTAAAAAAAAAAAAGGGGGGGGGAATGAGAACTGCAGCAATAGGAGCACAGTTCTGTATTTATTAAATTATTAATTCAGTACTTGAGACCCTGTGTTGGTTTTCTTGGTGGATTTAAACAAAAATACCTTTTCAGCATTCGGAACACAGTTCTGTACTTATTAATTAATGTATCAATTTTATTCTGTGTGCTTTTGAGAGAAATAGGCTATTAAATGCTGAAAATCAGAATGGGGATCTCCGGAGCTTGGGGCTGTGGACCGCTACTGGTGGGAAAGCAAACATTTTTTTAATTTGAATTGAAGCGGGGGGCGGGGGACTAACTTGGGACTCCGTAAAAAAAAAAAATGCCAATTTCAACAATCTGAGTATTGTTCAGAATTTATTAATAAAAGTATTTCTTTTATTTTTGGAAAAAATATTTTTTATTTCTTAGATGTCCATGCATGCTAAATGCCTTGGAAAGGGGTGCCACACATTATAAACTGGATTACTATCCACAACACATGCATATAAAATGTTAAGATTATGCGGTCAGCTGGTTTTCCACGGTGATCGGCTGCAAATTCTGTGATCAGCCACCAACTCCGCGGGCAGCCATGAATTCCGCGGGTGGCTACAAATTCTGCGGTTAATTACGCGGTTTGCCGCAGCCGCAGAATCGCTGAAAACTCGGGGCCTTGCTTATGTCAGTTGCAATCCCAAGTATCTGCTTGTCTGTAATCAACAATAAAATAAGCTTAATTAATGCAAACATAAAACTTTTGAAAATGTAACACACATGTCCCGGTACTGTCCCACTTCAGAAGTCTGCATCTGTGAACTCACTCCCTTTCTGTTTTGCTGTCTGCAGCACGCAAGGAATCATGACAGCACTCTCATTCCTGATGTCAGTGTCATTCACTGAGGTGACCGAGCGGTGCTGTAAGTTTTTTTTTTTACACCAGCTACAGTGACAGCGTGCTTCTGTAAGGCTTTTTCAGTGCCATGTTATAAGTAAATTAACCCACTCCAGAACATGGGTTTACGTGGCAATTAATCCATGCCTGGGTGGTTGAAGGAACTCCCCACTCCCCCCCCGGCATGGATTAATTCTAAGTAAACCCACACTCTGTCATGGGTTAATCCTTACGTAAAGATGTGGGCTGTAGCCCAGGTAGCTGCTTTACTTAACTCTTGGGAAGGGGATGCCCCTTGTAGCTAATACAGAGGCAGAAGTGGCTCTGGCAGAGTGCGCCCTTGGGAAGCTTCTCACCAGCCTTATCATAGCAAACCTGGATTCAAGAGACTATTCAGTGAGAAACAGTCTATTTGGCTGCTGGCTTAACCCCCTCTCCATAGGCGACAAAGCACTGCGTGGTGTCAGTTCTGGGGTGTCTGGTTCTGTTAAGATAATATAGCTCAATGCCCTTTTTATATCAGGGCAGTATAGCTTCTAATCACCTGTGTTGGAATGTTTAGTGAAACGCACAGGTAAGGTTACAGATTGGTTCAGATTAAATTGTGACATCACTTCAGGAAATAATTTATTTGTTCTTAGAACTACCTTATCCCTGTGTGAGAAAATGTAGTTTGTATATGTAAAGAGAACTTGCAGCTCACCAACTCTCCTGGCAGGTGTCCACAATGAAGTAGAACTTGTTGTGACATGCTTTAAATGCACTATAGCCACTGGCACAAAAGGAAGGCATGCCACCAGCTGGCAAGGCATGTATTCATATCCCATGGAGGGACACGTTCCCTGACAGGAGGATACAGGCGATTCAACCTTTGAAAAATCTTTGGAAAGTGGGTTATGAAGCCACAGATTTTTCCTTCCCAGCTGACAGGTAAGCCAAGACAGCTGCCAGATGCACTTCCAGGATAAAAGATATGAAACCAAGAGACTGTAAATGTGCTAAATACTGCAGTATAACAGCACATTTGCTTGTAATTGTGCAATTTTCTGACAGGCACAACAGAATGAAAACCTTCCCCATTTAAACCCAGAAAGCCAGACAATGATGGCCAAAAAGGACCACTGGTCCATCTAGTCTGCCCATGAACCCTAGCAAACCTGGGACCTTTCGTCCATACAGGGTTCTAACCCACACTGTCCAACCCCAGGCTCCCCACCCTGGGGCTATCCCTCTGGGCAACCACTAAGCCTTTCACTCTGTCCCAGCCATGTCTGAAACAACTGACAGTTTTGGCGCCCACCACAGCAACTGGCAGATTGCTCCACGGCTCTACCACCCTTTCTGTGAAACAAAACTTTCTCACTTCCCTCCTGAATCTCACCCAGTCAGTTTTCACTCATGCCCCCATGTTCTTCATCCGCTACTTAAGCTAAACAGTTCCTCGCAGTTTACCGTATTCATTCCTTTCAGGACTTGAATGACTCTATCGCATCTCTCCTTTCTCATTTGGCCTCCAAGTAAGTACATGTTCAGTGCCTTGAGCTAATCCTCTAAAGATCTGCTTTGCTGGCCCTGAATCATGCTGGTCACCCTACGTTGCACTGTTTCCAGTGTGTCCTTATCTTTCTTTAGGCAAGAACTCCAGAAGTGGGCACAGTACTCCAAATGGGGCTTCACCAGTGATCTGTAGAGTAGTAATACCTCCTTCCTTCTGCTGTCAGCACCCCTTCCTGTACACCCCACCATGTTGTCTGCCTTACTGTAGGCCTTCTCACACTGTTTTAGGGAGTAAATGATAATGACCCCTAGGGTCTCTTTCCTCAGAGGTTATGCACAGCTCCCAAACCTTTGACCACCTCTCTAGCTTTTCCAAGTCTCTCTGCCTCTCCCTAACCACCTCCTCACTGTCCACCTTGCCACAGAGCCTACTGTTATCTGCAAAATGACACATCTTGCCCTGGATTCATTCTTCCATGTCACTAATGAACATACTGAAAGGGACTGGACCCAGGACCGATCCTTGTGGCACCCCACTAGTGACCTCCCTTCTCTTCTGATTTGACTCTGCTAACCACAACCCTCTGCTATGTCCCTCCCAACCAGTTTCTCACCCATCTGTGTCTTTCGCTGTACCCAGATCCTCCAGCTTCTTCGGCAAATGATTCCTGGAAGCTGGTTTTCTACATACTTCCAGAACCTCTAGCACTCTGTATGAGAGCCAAGCCTTCGGGTACAGTGATAGATCTGGGTAGGTCACCCTACCCTGTAAAAGAGTCGGGAGATTGTGTCTCAGAGGCAGTAAGAGGGGGTCCTTGTATGACAGGGTCATCTGCAGTGAATCCCAGGCCTGTCTGGAACGATCAGTATCACTGTTGCTGTCTCCCTCATCAGCTTTGTCAATTCTCTCTGAATGAAGGAGCAAAGGGAGAGGCACACAGGAACCTCCCCTCCCAGAAAAAGGACAGTGCATCCTCTAGCAACGTCCCACTGAAGCATGGTTTGCACAGGATCTGGGGAGTTTTTTTGTTCTCCCATGAGGTGAACAGCTCTATCTCTCAAATGCCCCATCCCTTGAGAACTGCTGTCAGCACCTGCTGATTCAGTGACCAGTTGTGATTGTCTTGGCTCATCCTGCTCAGTGAATAAGCCAGAACATTGTCTTTGCCAGGTAGGCGAACTGAAGATATTTTGGCATTTAAGGAACATGCTAGGTTCCGTATCCTCATGACTCTGGAGGATCTGGCACCTCCGTTTGGTTATGTAACACATGACGGGTGTACTGTCTGTTCTTAAAAAGCTAGTGTACTGCCTAAAACTAATAATATTAGATTTTTAAAAGTAGTCAACCATTACCTTTTATACCTGAGGTACTTTTTTGTTTTCCCTTTGTTTAATTAGAAGATTTTGCTACCTGATGTCAGAAGGTGTGATGTGTGTAACAGCCCTCTGCCTGGCAGCTGACATATCTAGCTCTATTGCCCCCATTACATCATCAGCACTGTGATCTCACTGACTGTGACATCACTACTACTTAGGGATAGTCACTCAGTAGCTGCCAAGTCAGTCACCTGCGATGTCACTGTCAATGAGATCACAAGGCTGATGATGTTTTTTGGGGGGGTAACTAGAGATAAATATGTCAGCTGCCAGGCCTATTGCTGTTCCACACATCCAGCACAATATTATCACATATAAAACTTTCTAATGAGCCAAGGGAAAAAGAAAAATGCTTCAGAAATAAAAAAAATTACGACTGACTACTTCTTAAAATTTGCATTATTTTCCTGTCTGTTTATTTTGGCTCCACTGTCTCTTTAACTGAACTGTTTGACTTTGCAACAAGAAGCAGGATTGGGCTGAGAGGAGCACTGACCTGAATTCTAGCAAGTTTATGGTCTCCAAGTGCTCCAAACACCAGATCCCACTTACTGGTCTGTCATCCAGATGACCTCCCCATCCTAAGAGGGCAGCATCTGTTGTAAGCACCTGAGTAGCAGACAAGTAAGGAAATCACTTCTCTGAGATTTTCCTAGTCTTTGCACCACTCCAGACCCCCCTTTTTTTTGTCCTGTGACTATTACTGGATGATCGAAAGGGTCCTTTGGTACTAGTACTTCCTTAGACAGTACTGTGCACATCCCTCATTTGCAGGTGAGCCCAGGGCTCTACAGCAGATGCTGGTGTCATGTGACCTAGGAGCTGCAACAATTCCTTAGCAGGCTGTCTTTGGCTTTCCCGGAGCAAATTTGCACATGAAACCAAATTTGCTACAATGTTCGGTTGCAGAAACGCTTTGTCTTGCAGGGTGTCAGTTCTGCACCTGTGAACTCCAGTACCTTGCAGGGTTCTAGCATTCTAGCAAACACATTTGCTAGTTTCAGAGAAATCCAAACCTTCCTAATGTGCTTATTACAAAGGAATTGGAGGTCATGGTTTCCTCCTTTGTTTTCCCTGATATGAGCGTCACCTAGATAAGGGAAAGAACACTACACCATGCCTTCTCAAATGTGCTGTCACCACAGCCAGGTACTTTGTGAACACCTCTGGTGCTGAGGTTAGGCCGAACGGTAAGGGTGAAACTGGTACTGGCAGTTCCCCTGCCAGAATCTTTAGATACTTTTTGTGGCAGGGTCTTATTTGGGCATGAAAGTATGCATCTTTTGGTTCCAGTTAACCTAACCAGTCTCCTGCTTTCCTGCTTGAAGAGATTGATCACTGTGCCCAGTGTCTCCATTCTGAAGTTTTCCTTTTTTTTTTTTTTAAAACATCATTTTTATTAGATGAAGAAGCAGTTACATATTTATGGCACATCAGTATACAACTAGTATTCTATTTGCTTTGTACATTAGGCCTCTTATATTGATATTAGAGAAAGGTCACACATTTTATTTCTAAACATATTCCTATCTTATCCTTTAAAGATCATATGCAAAAGTTTTCTTTCTGCAAGTACTCTGCAGTTTTTCTACTTGTTTTGATTAGCTAGCTATGAATGCCTGCACAATTGTTTCCACAACATTTATTCATTTGATGTTTTTTTTACCTCGTTTTGTGTGGTACGTCCTCTGAAGCACGCTTTTGTTTACAACTGCTTTCAGTTGCCGAGCGGTTCCTGTGCGTGCAGCGTGATGATGTCATTAGGTGTGTATAGGGATGTGGAGAGACTGTCAGTACAGTGGTACTGTCTTTGCCGCTTTATAATAAATGTTTTCATGGACTAAAAATAGTAACAGTTGTGTAGTACACATCACCCTCCCTCTCTCTATCATTGTACATAGCCAAATTCCAGTAAATTAGAAGCTGCACTTACTTAAAATGCCTGATTCTTAAGCACCCCCCCGCTCGTTTCTATAGTGTATCACAGCGCAATCATGATCGGAGGAACGCACCTCCAGCCCACATCCCAGAACAGCCTGTAGAATGGTGCTCCGACTAATTTACATATCAGGAGCATATTATACTGAATACTGTTTTCAACTAAAGGCTTCATCATGAACTAAAGAAAGTAATTTGTTTCTAAAAACGAGCGCTGCAACCATTGCAATTTACTGCTAAATATTCCTGCTGAGCTCTGCACATGCACACTCGCCGTATGCCTCTGCGCATGCGCAAGGCATATTGCAAGTGTGCATGTGCAGTACGTCCTCCGATCGTGATTGCGCTGTGATACACTGTAGAAACGAGCGGAGGGGGGGCGCTGAAGAATCAGGCATTTTAAGTAAGTGCAGCTTCTAATTTACTGGAATTTGGCTATGTACAATGATAGAGAGAGGGAGGGTGATGTGTACTACACAACTGTTACTATTTTTAGTCCATGAAAACATTTATTATAAAGCAACAAAGACAGTACCACTGAACTAACAGTCTCTCCACATCCCTATACAAGCCCTATGACTTCATCACGCTAGGGACGTCTTCTTTGGAGCGTCTGTGCAGATCAGGGGCAGCAAACCCAAATGGGGCATAAAGTTGCACTGGATTTAAACACAGTACTTTACTAGATACTACACAGCAGTGATGGGACACCACTTACAAAGGTGTTCTATACTACTGTGTTTAGTTTGAAGCATACTACAGAATGTTGCATATGATCTTTAAATATCTAATACAGAAAGCATCGCTATTTCATTTTATCCTCGCACAGATCTTACATAATGTCTCAGGATATAGGTTTCATTTGTCCACTTTAAAGGCTTACCTTCACCCCTGAAGACCCTCCAGGTTTTCCCGGGCTTGGTGGGTACCCTGCTTCTCGCCAACATCCCCTCGGGCTACGGTACAAAGTCCCCATCATTCTGTGCCGTGTACCATATCCAACTTTGCCATTTGGCTCAAAGGGGAGTGAGTATGTTATGCTTACCTGCTGTCAAACATTGCAGCCTGTATATATCTAAAACAATCGGTCTCCATTCAGAGACAGTGGGTACTGTAGTGGTCATCCATTTGTGTGTTATCGCTTTTTTGGCTGCTAGAAGGTAAAGGGGCATCAATGTTTTATGCCACGATGGTCAATGCTCTGGGAAAATTTATATCAGCACCATTTCCGCTGTAAGCTCAACCAATTCACCAACACAGATTCTCTCAACTCCTTCTGCAGGGAACACCAAAAGGGCATCAACATGGAAGACTGTCATAGTATATCGGCAAGATCTGCCAATTCACATCTGCAGCCTCTCCAGCACGAACCGTATGAGGCCGGGAGGTATTTTGCAAGAACTGCTGGGGAGCGGAAGAATCTGCTTCGGCACTTCCACGAAAATTCCCTCCATATATTGGAGGATGTAATTTTTATGGCTGCCGACGCAGACTCATCCCATAGTTCACGGGGCACTGATATGCTCAAGTCTCTATTCCAAGCATCCAACACTGACTGTGTGAAGTCTTCCAGGTATTCTCTCAATATTTTATATAACCAGCCTATTAGGTGATCCCAGAGGTAGCCTGCCACTGAATCCTTCATCAGGGTTAGAAGGGTAGGTAGAGGTGTTGGTAATTTTGAGGTATTTGTGCGTTGGCATAGTATATAATTTTTAACTTGCAGGCATCTAAATTGGTCCCGTTCCGTAAGCCCGCAATCCCTTTGCAGGTTATTAAAAGGAATAATGCCATTGGAGGACAGAAACTGATAAATATAGTTAAGTCCTAACCTTCTCCACTGCGAGAAGACTGAACTTTTCCTTTCTGATGTGCCTATTTAGGAACTTCAGGTCCAAAACAGGGCGCCACTCTTAGGGGTGTGCAAATCCTATTGCCCCCTGCAAGTAAATTTCCTTGAAGGGCAAGTACAAAAAGAGAGCAAATTTCATTGCAATGAATAGGAGCAAGTGAAAATTCAGCTACATTTATGGCTGGGCAAGTCCTAAAAGTTTCGATTTGAGCAGCCCTGCACCACTCCCCACTGTCCTTGTGAGTTAGGGAATACCTGGAGAAAAGGCCCTTTCCCCATTGGGATGCAGGGACATTTTTCACTGCTTTTTTTTTGCGAGCACTTTTTGACTTCCAGCTCCAGAAGCAGTTTCTCCTCTGGAATGTGGGCTGGGGAAGTTCCCTGGTTTTTGCAGTTTGGGAAATTTCTGAAACTGGAGGGACAGGCCCTGACACGCTACTTCCACTCCTGAAACTAGTATGTCTGTCAAACCACCACTGGCAATGACTGGCTGGCGACCTGGGCAAAACTATCAGAGGATCTGATTGGGCTGTAGCTTGCGTGCTGGTGCTGCAGCACACCTGGCATCCCTTCTGCCTCTGCTGATACCCTCTGCACTGGGTACTCATAGCTAGCATAGTGTCTCTGGTAGTATCCCCTGCCCCAACCTCCCCTTCCATATGTCTGTTGGAAGTGGAGGCCCTCTCTTTCTCAGCCAAATTTCTATAAGTGGATTTCTGTCCATACACTTTTTTCATATAGGCTTCAGTTTTGTCGCCAATGATATGCACTCAAAAGGGAAATCAATGGCATTGCTCTACATGTCCTGGGCCAGAATAGTTGTTGTTAGCCAGGAAAATCTTTTAGTGCCACTGAGTTTTCCAGCACCCTGGATATCCTATCACTAGCATCCACTGCCACCTGAAACTAGTCTTTTGTGACATGAAGAGCTTCTTTAGGGCCAGCCTGGTGGCGCTGAGGGTTGAGGCACTGGACGCCACACTGGCGACCCGAGTTTGGGAACGAGCTCGGGTGCTGGGAGTCGGCAGGGGAGGGAGAGGATCGAGCATCCGATGGACTTCTCTCCTCTCCCTGGGAGGGATCCAGGGTGCCTCTGGCACAGCAGAGACCCCTGGTGGAGACGGAGGTACAGCCTGCAAAAAGGACCGGTCAAGGGGAGGCGTGAGGCAGATGTCTACGGCTTGCCACCCAAACATCATTGCACGACTGAGCTCCTGGGGAAACACCATCAAGAAAAACCCTCTGTGCCTGGATAGGCGACAGCTCCCCACAGTACCGCATCGCCACATGTCCAACCACGTGCCTCTGTCTCCAGCCCCTCTGTCGTTCCGTGACCTCGTCCAACATTCTAGACTATAGACAGAGCGCCAGAGTGGAGGCGGCCCTGTCCCGGGGGGCTTAGAGCTGGGGGGACTGTTCAGCACGAGACTGGTGGAGAGCAGCTACCCTCTGAGGAGTCAGGACCACGGTGGATGGTAGAAGCAATACAGGTGAGCTGGGGTAGCTTGAGAGAGTTCCAGGGACGGAGCGATAGAGAGAGTCTACACACACACACAAAAAAAAAAAGGGTTTTCTTCAGCTGTTGCTGCAAAAAATCATCACTTTCACTCACAGCCATTACTGTATTTCACAGTGGGTACTAGGCAGTGTAAGACATACAGGCTGCCTGCCTCAGCCATAGGGTTTGTACTGTGTAAATGTCTCGGACCATATTTTCCAGCTTCCTGGAAACTATTTCAAGAGGTTGTGTTGCTAGAAGGAGTTTGGCTTTTTCACAAGCTGCAGCTTTTACCATTCCCTTATGATCTGGGAGGGCATATGGGTACTCCACTCCCCGTCTGTCCAGGTGGTACTGTTTTCAATCTTTTAATCTATGGCAGCAGAGGAGTGTGTGACATGACCCTGGCAGTGGCCCTTCTCTGTGATTTATGTGTTGGCACTGCTAGTCTCTTAGTGGATGTCACACCTATCATACTTATACAATTAGCCTCTTCAATACCCCCCCACCCTTCTGTTTCCTCTGCGGGGATATCATGAGTGATAATGATTTGTCTGACAAATAAGGAATATGATGCAGAGTGCTCATGTACTCTAGGTGAAAACCAAAGTCCCCACCTCAGGCTCAATCGGTTTCTTTTCCTCTTCTTGCACCTCTTCTAGGACAGGATGTGCTTGTGTGAACGGAGCCTGGGGAGGGAGGGCAGCAGGACTGACAAGGTTCTCCATAGCTTGGAATGCCTGGAAGAACTGCTACATTTTGTGAATGTCCTCTGCAGAGGGCATAGCTTTCATTTCAACTGTCTGCTCCTCTCTTGCGGAATAAGTGGCAGAAATGTGTTTTTCTTTTAGTTTTCTCTTGCCGGCCACTGCAGGCATTGGCTGGACAGAAGCTCTTCTGATACTTCAGGGCTCCCCGATTGGACACCCTATGCTCTGTACTGGGCTTCGGAGATGGCTTAGCAGCTTTATCAGTTCCTTTGGGCAGAGATTGGGGGCAGCATTTTTCAGTCAATGATATGGATGTCGAGGGCAACTGCCGAGGTGAGGAACTTTCCAATGTGTGCTTTTCCACTGCCATTGGTAACCGCCTCCATTTCTGATTTTTTTACTGGAGAGCTTTTTAGTGACAGTGAAGCAGTCTGAGGAGCTGAAAAGGATTCTCTTTTGGCAGCCATTTCTTTAGTGTTTGAAGGGCAAACCATTTACATTAATTACAATTTTTATAATCGTGGCCAGGGCCAAAACAGTTGAAATTAAGCATGTGGTAATCTGCTTTTGCCAGAAGCTGGTGACAGGATTTACAATTTTTATATCCTATAGGTTCTGTTTTTTTCCTTTTAATTAGGTTTCTGAGATATGCCAATTAACTGAGAACACCTGCCAAATTGTGTATTTGAGTCCACAAATATAATAAATTAAAACTGCTAACAACGTTCTTGCAAAATTTTCTGTTCTTTGCTAGATGGGCATCACACTGAATTGTGAGGACTCCAGTTCTGGAACCAGAAGGAAACTAAAGAGAGGCACTAACTCTACACAAAAAAATAATAAAACTACTCTAATGCACTGTACTGAGGACAAAAAATAACTTAGTACCTGAAAACAAATAAAAAACAAACAGTAAAACTGTAATAAAATACATAAATTTGATCCGCAGGACTGGAAGACGACTCTGGCCAACTGCTCTCTTCCACGGAGAAACAAATCTGATCTTAGAACAGCATAGGGAAAGTGACCACAGTGCAGAGTTTGAGCAGAATTCTAAATTCTTTTCTTTTCTTTTTTTTTTGGTGGTGGTGGTTGGGCGTCGGACCTTGGTACTCCAGATCCACCCACCCAAATGACCGCTGAACTACCCTGGCCTGCCCCCTCAGGGCAGGGTGGCCGAGATGCCCCCCCCCCAACCTCCACAGACTGCATCCAGATTCATTTCTATTAGCATCCATTTCTATCTCCAGGGCAACAACTCTGGGTGGAGATGATGTGGGTCTTATATGACATGACTGTTCGACTCCTGTTGTTAGAAATACGAAATAAAAAGTAGCTTGTGTTTTCACTTATGCAAAGGTATTTCTAGGCATCATTCACACTCGATTCTGGTGCAACATGGCTGCAATAACTGGTCAAGAAAAATAAATCTAGACCGAGACAGGCATAGTGACTTAAAGGGAAACATCCATGTCGGATCGGGCCCCACCTCCATGAGAAGCAGGGCCTCAGTAGCCATACAGTATCTGTATTTGCTGTACCTTCAAATAGCTCCAGTTTGGTGCCTATGTGTTTCCCTGATATACTGAGACCAGGTACAGACTGACAGACACCCTGGGAGTCGGTACCTACTCCCAGTATGTTACGGAGAAATGTAGGCTCCAAACCGGAGCTATTTAAATACATGCCACTACAGTGTTCCTATGGACGCGCCCTGGCTGCTCCCCGTAGGACACGTCGTACCTGGGACAGCCGCAGGTGACTGTGGGCATGGCGGGGAGGGCTGTTACTTGTAAAATGCCGGGGGGGCACAGGATCAATCAGATAAAAATCTAAACTAAAGATGGCACAGTAAGTTTAATAAAATAAACTTATTTATGTATCTGCTAATCGGGCCCTGCTTCTCATGGAGGTGGGGCCTGATCTGACGTGGATGTTTCCCTTTACGGGAAGTGTTAACCGAGAAAAAAAATGATCAAGAGATACATACTCTGCGCCAAATGTTTATACAGACTTTAGATTAATCTATGGTACTGCTTTGCACTTACTGTTGCACCGGTCACAAGCATATATCCTCCCTTCTAAAGCCTCTGTTTCTGTAAACTTCGCCAGCATTTCAGTCAGCGTGCATTCTGTCTGATGACCAGTTGCGATGCCCTTCTCAAAGCAGTGGTAACGCTCCGGGAATTCCAGGGACAGGTCCCAGAATGGCTCAACGGTGTTTGATTTGTAATTACATGCTACACAGGTCACCTGTAAAAGAGGTAGCAATAATGTACACACTATATACGTTACGTCATACAACTGTATCCTGCTCATGACAATAAAAATGTTGTAACTCATGATTCTGAAATCACAAAGTGATAATTCACTGTTCTGATGTCAGGTTTATGATGTTACAAGATTGAACCTCATGCCTTGTAGTGTTTCATTTTTTTTATTTATTAAGTTTAGTACTAAGTTCCATTTAGAATTATGAATGCATTTTGTTTTTCATTTTTTTTATACGTAGAAACATAGACTTTGACGGCAGATAAGGACCGCTTGGCCCACCTAGTCTGCCCATTTCCCTACCTACAGGATAAGCTGCAGATCCTATTTAACCAACAGCCTATTTCTCGCTACCCTCCCACAAAAACTGCCTTGTGTCTGTACCATGCATTCTTGAATTCTCCCAGTTTTAGACCCCACCACCTCCTTAGGAAGGTTGTTCCATGCGTCCACCACCCTCTCTGTGAAAAATACTTCCTCACATAATGAAGTTTTTACTGATTATACAGTTATACGTGATAAGAATGTGGCAACATATACAATTGATATTCATGGCACATACATGGAAAATATTTTGTGAAATGTAACATTCTGGGTCGACAGAGGTTCAGTATAGAACAATACCCCAACGGTTTGCAAATAAGTCCCAAGCTGTTTGTGTTCCCTCTCCTCTGAGGTTGGAGGCTGTCCAGAAAAAAAAATACTGCGGTGAATTGCACCATTATTTGTTTCATTAGACTATCGATTATAACTTAATACACACCTGGGTGTCTTCCTACTCTTGTGGGCAAAAGTCTAGTACATTGTTTTACCTTTGCTGTCCTGTTATGCGAATTGCACTGTTATCTGATGGGTAACAGAAAATAATGGGGGACAAATTGGAGACTGAAAGGAATTTACACAGAGATTGATTTCTTTCTGATGAAGAGTTAGCCTTAAACATATAAGAGGATTGCGATTTTTAAAGCATTTAGAAAGCAACAGGTAGGCTTTGTGCCCAGCGAGCATCTGCTAAACACAGCTGAGTCACATTGCTGGGTTTGCAAATGTTGTTGAAAACACTCAAAAATGGGAAGGGGGAGCAGCAAATCAAATGGCCTTCGGGGCCGTGTTCAAATCATTACAGCCCTCACAAAGGGGTCAGACACAGAGATGTGACAAATAGGGAAACATTGTTTTGCAAAATACTTTACAGAGTTTCCCCGACTTTCACAAAGTGGCATTTCACATAGTTCTTCTTGCAGAGAAGTGCCTACTTTGCTCAGTGAAAACTAGAGCAGTGGCACTACGCCACCAAGGTAGCTGGGGAAATGCCACTTTGCTTAGTTTTTCACTGAACACTTTTCTACAGAATAATTACGTGAAGTGCCACTTTATTAGTAGAAAAATGTTTTCATTTAGAAGCCCCCTATCCACTGTGCCATTATCACTGCTGTTCTCCAGTCCTTTCCTGTAAATTTACCCCCACCCTGCCACCATCTGCATAGCAGAAGGAAACAAAAACCTTCTCCCCCTCCCAGTGAAGTCTGTCACAAAGTACAGTTACGTAAGAAATTACTGTAACAATAGATCTTCGAAAGAAGCTCTTGCAGCATTGAGGACTGGCGCCACCTGGCAGCGGTTTTGGCAACTTTTTCTCTAGCAGTGCCGACGTGGGAACGCCCTCCACAGACATCAGCTCTATCCCCCGACGTCGCCCTATATAAGGGAGGAGTTCCTCACGTGCTCCAGTTCTTGAATGCCCTCGCCCCGTAAGGCAAGTAAACGCCAGGCAAAATAGGAACCGACTGTCAACGGACAATCCGTCAAAGATGAAAAACAGCAGCCTGAAAAAGGGCCTGATCCTGGGGAAGAAGGTGCTGAATATAGTTTGACAAAAGAGCTTCTCTCGAAGATCTACTGTTACGGTAAGTTCTTACGTAACTGCACTATCGTACTTCGAGGAGAAGCTCTTGCAGCAGGTTACACATTGAGGACTGAGTCCCAAGCAGTATGAACTTAAAACAACTCCTGGGAGGTGGAAGAAACAGGAAAAAGACAGCAAGAGAAGGGGAGATTCCCTCAGGAAACCAGGCCTTGCAGAACCGCGAGGCCAAACCCTGCTCTGCGTCTGGAAATTATGTCGAGGCTATAGTGCCTGACGAAGATATGGACAGAACTCCAGGTAGCGGCAGCACAGATATCTGCCATCGGTACCCTCTTTAACGCTGCAAAGGAAGTAGCGATAGCCCTGGTAGAGTGAGCTTTAATCAGTCTCGTTGTCGACCTATTATGCTTCTCATAACAGCAGGAAATGCAGAGAACCAACCAACGCGAGAGCGTCTATTTGGTGACCGGGCAACCTATGGACCGTTGGGCAAAGGACACAAAGAGCTGATCAGACTTCCTGTCCGCCTTGGTTCTAGCTAGGTAACATCTGAGAGCCCTGCGCACGTCCAAGGAATGAAGCAGGATCTCATCTCTGTTGGAGTGCTCCGGGTAGCAGACCAGGAGCTGAACCGACTGATTCAAAGTGAGCTCCGAAACCACTTTCGGTAAGAACTTCAGTTGGTGCGGAGATCAACCCTGTCCTTGTGGAAAACAAGGTAGGGTTCTTTACACTTAAGTACTTGAAGCTCTGAAATGCACCTCGCCGAAGTAATTACTACCAAAAGCAGAGTTTTCCAGGAGAGGAAACAAAGCTCTGATTTCATAGCTGGCTCGAATGGGGGAAGAGAAAGCATCTCCAGGATGAACAGGAGTTCCCAAGGAGGAACAGGGTCCCTGATGGGAGGTCTGATGTAGAGAATACCACGCAAAAAAGCTTTGGAAACATCCATCTGAGACACCATCTTACCCGACACAGGTAAATGGTAAGCGGAGATGGTGGCCAGGTGTACCTTGATAGTGGAATAGCTGAGGCCTTTCTCATAGAGAGAAAGCAAGTATTCTAGGATGGTATTAACCGGACAGACCAATGGATCTACTTGCTTGGCTGTGGCCCAAATGCAAAAGCATTTCCACTTCATAGCGCAAGTGGCCCTGGTGGCAGGTTTCTGTGCCTCAACCAACACCTGAGCAACCTGCTCAGACACTCCAAAACGGACCTTAGCTAAGTCCTGAGGAGCCGAGCATGCAGGTGAAGAAAACGTAAGTTCGGGTGCAGCAGGGACCCCTTGTCCTGTGAGAGCAGGTGTGAGGAGAGGGGAAGAGGCATTGGCGCCTCTGCCGCTAGACGCTGTAGTAATGGAAACCAGATTTGACTAGGCCAAAGCAGAGCAATCAAGATGATTGTAGAAGGTTCCGACTGAGCCTTGAGGAGGACCTTCTGAAGGAGAGAAAAGGGAGGGAAGGCATACAGGAACCTCTCACTCCAACAGAGGGACAATGCGTCTTGCCAAAAAGCCCCAGGCTCTGGACCTAGTGAGCAAAAATTGGTCAGTTTTGCGTTGGACTGTGACGCAAAAAGATCCACCTCTGGCATCCCCCATAGACAGAAAATGCGATCTGTGACCCCTTGAAGCAACTCCCATTCATGGGCTTGAGATCTTGTCCTGCTGAGCATGTCAGCTAGCATGTTTTGAATCCTGGGAACATGCACTGCTGTCAAAAACAGACGATGTTCCAGGGCCCAATCCCAAACCTGCATGGCTTCCCTGCAAAGGGGATAGGAATGTGTGCCGCCCTGTTTGTTGATGTAGAACGTCAACGAAGTGTTGTCTGTCTGCACCAAGAGATGGCCTGGCGTTAAGACCGAGGCCAGAGCTTGAAGTGTGTAAAGCACAGCTCTCATTTCCAGGACACTGATGTGCAGATTCGCTTCCGAGGGAGACCAGAAACCCTGGGTACAATGGTTCCCCAAGTGTGCGCCCCATCCCTGGGAAGAGGCATCTGTGGTCAGAGACTGGGACGGCGCCTCGGATTGGAAGGGAATGCCCCCAGTAGATTTTCGGAGCAACATCCACCAGCGAAGTTCTCGGAGGACTGGCTCCGATATTCTGATCAAGGCATCCATACTGTCTAAAGTTTGATCCCACTGGACGATCCTCATGCGCAGACATGCCAGAGGGACTGAGACTATGGAGGCGGCCATGTGTCCCAACAGCCTGAGGAGGAGCCAAGTCGGCACCTTTGAGGCTGACGAGATCTGGGACGCGATGATCCGATTGCGATCCGCTCTGTCGGAGGGAAGGAAAATCCTCCTGAGAGTGGTGTCCAGAAGAGCTCCGATGAACTTGACAATCTGAGTAGGGGACAGATGAGACTTGCCCCTGTTCATGGTGATTCCGAGATTCTCGAAAAGTGAGGTGGAATCCCTGGTAGTCTCTGACAGGCGAGACCTGGAAGGGGCCAGGAGGAGCCAGTTGTCCAAGTAAGGAAACACAAAATGGCCCCGTCTTCGAAGTGTCGCGGCCACGACCGCCAGGCATTTGGTGAAGACCCTGGGGGCTGAGGAAAGACCGAAGGGGAGGACTCGGAACTGATAGTCCTCGCCTTTGAACCTGAACCTGAGGAACCTTCGATGGTTTCTGGCGATGGGAATATGCAAGTAAGCATTCTGCATGCCCAGAGATGCCAGCCAATCTTCTGCTGATATGAGAGGAAGGAGAGCAGGAAGAGAAACCATCCTGAATCTCTTGTAGGAGACCCACTGATTTAGATTGCTGAGGTCCAGAATGGGTCTGAGATCTCCCGACTTCTTCGGAATGAGGAAGAAGTGGGAAAAGAACCCTTTCCCTGACTTGGCCGGTGGAATCAGCTCGATGGCCCTTTTTTCCAGAAGGGAGGAGATCTCCCAACGGATCAGGGCTCTGTGCTTTTTTGGGTATCAGGACGGCGGCAGTGGTCTGTCCAAAGAAAATGGATTCAAACTCTATGGAGTGCCCGAACTCCACGAGCTCCAGTACCCATTGGTCGGAGGTCACCTGACCCCAAGCGTCCGCACAGAGTGAAAAGCGGCCTCTGACCGGCTCCCCTGGTTGGGGTACCAGAGAAGAAGTGTCGCCTGAATAGTCAGGCATTGGGTGGGGGAGGAGGCAGGCGGCTGCTCTGGGTGGTCTAGAGGCAGAGGCCGAATTACCTCCGACTCCACCTCTATGACCAAAGCCCCCTCGCTGCGCCTGTTGCTGAAAGCAAGGTTGCTGCGACTGATGTCCCCCACGGCCACGAAAACGAGGCCTTCGTGCACAGCCATGTCTCGGCCAGTACATGGACTGCACGGAATGGACAGCCTTTCCAGAGTCCTGCAGCCTGGTGATGATGCACTCAGTGTCTTCGCCAAAGAACATGGAGCCTTTGAAGGGGGCATCCAGAAGGTTGGTTTGGACATCTGGATCAAACCCTGAAACCCAAAGCCACGCGTGATGTCGGAGGCAAATGCCAGTGGCAGTCACCCTGGAGGAGGTGTCCACAGAGTCACAGGCCAACTGCAAAACGTGGGTGCCCACGTCTGAGCCGGTCGGCAGCAACTTGGCAAGCTCCGTCCACAGGGGACATCGGGCAGGCCTTGCACAATGTCCAAACCCTGTTCCCAGAGGGCGTTCTGGAATTGGACCATATGCGTCAGAAAGTTGAGGCTCCTGATGCTGCAGGTGGCAGCAGAGTACACCTTATGGCTCACAGAATCCAGCTGCTTCAATTCCCTATCAGGCGGCTGGGTGCTCATATATTTGGGCCTCTGCGAATGATCGTGAGCCGCCAAAATCACCACCGAGTCCGCAGCGGGTGGTTCGGCTAAAAAGGGGTGGTCCGCAGGCGCCCGGGAGAGCCGGTGGGCATTCTTCAGCACAGCGGAGGAGAAGGAGTGAGGGTGCTTCCAGGTTGCATGGGTGACATCCTGAAAGGTGTCGACCATGGGAGGGATGACTTCTGGCTTTGAGACTTTTTGGTGGAGGTATTTAGCCAGCCGCAGTTGCTTGGGGTCCAGGGCCTCTGTGTCCCAACCCATGTTGGCCTGGATGTGCCTCATCACCTCCAAGAAGCTGGGGTCATCTGGAGGGGATTTAGGGAAGCCCTCCGTGTCCCATAGGGCTGGCTCCGTGTACACGGAGGAGGAAGGATCTGAGTCTACATAGGAGGTCGTAGAAGAAGAGGGTGAGTGGCTACGCCTCTTCCCTTTGTGCCTCTTGTCCGGAGGAGGAGAGGAAGAGTGAGAGGAACTGCTGAACCGGTCCCTCTTAGACTTTTTCTTGTGCTTCTTTGGGAGAGGCACCTCGCCCCCCCCCCCCCCACCATCCTGTTCAACAGGCTCTGGAACCGGCCCCGGAGTGAGTGGAGGTGCACCCGCTGGTAGGTCTTTTTTAACAGTCTCCCACCAGTAGGTAAAAAGCTCCTTTACCTGTGAAAGGTGCAATTTCAGTGAATCAGGTGTAGGCTGAGGAGCGCCCGAGCCTGTACCGGCGCTGGTCCTGTCGTCTAGGGGGCTGGCGTCGGGTTTGAACCCTTGTCGACCGGTGTCAGCCTAAGGGGGGATGTTGGGGCATGTCAGCACCACTGTCGTCAAAGTTCCAGCATCAGGCATATCAGCGACCATGGAGAAGGGGTGTCCAAACTGACGTCGGGGACAGAACTGGCATCGGGTGGTCTGGCATCGGTTTAACTATGACCGGCAGCGGAATAACCTTTGCCGTGACCGGGCAGTTGCGGGCGGACGAGGGTCCGGTGTCCACTTCTCCTTGTGACCCAATGGATGTTGTTCTTTTCCATGGGATGGACAATGGTCGGATTTGTGACTTGAGGTTTTCTCGGCTGAACGCCGGTCAGTAGCCAGAGGCTGGTGTCGGTCCGAGGCCTTGTTTTTAGGTGGCAAGGAGGAGGCCCTGCCGGCCGAAAACCTTGAGGCCTTGCTCAACTCTCGGGAGTCAGCTTTTGAGGAGGAAGCCGAGTGGGAGAAGCCCTTACCTGAGCCCCTGGATTTCTCAGAGGGCTGAGAGACCTTTAAAGGCTAGAGAGAAGTTAGAGTGGAACCCACAGATGACAGCGTTACAGTCGTGAGGCGGGAATCATGGCCCGACGACCCAGACTTCGATCCCGAAGACCGATGTTTCGAGTGGGATCTCCCTCTGTCCTACTCCCGATGCTTGTGGGCGGGTCGAGGGTCAGATTCCCCCAAGAAAGAGGCCTGTTCCATGGCGGCAAGTTTTGTTTCTGCAAGAAAGGCCGCAAGGGATCTCTGGCGCCGGATTTGCGTCTGCGAGTTAAAGGTCTGGCAATGAGGGCAGGCGTCGGTGCGATGGTCGGGCCCCAGGCAGTAGAGGCACGCCAAATGTTTGTCTTTCGTGGGAATCTGTCACCCACAAGTGTACTTGTTTAAATGCGAGGACATAGATGTCGAAAATCGAATTCTGAGGAGAAAATGTAATATGGTGGAGAAGAGCAATTGGTACTAGCCAAAACGCTGAACTAACCCTGACTGTGCGGCGGGACAAACTGGAGCACATGGGGAACTCCTTCCTTATAGAGGGCGACTTCGTGGGTTGAGCTGATGTCAGCGGGGGGTGTTCCCACGTCTGCACTACTAGAGAAAAAGTTGCCGTAACCTGCTGCAACAGCTTCTCCTTGAAGTAAGATCTGTAATGTATATAATTCTCTTCTTTTGCCACCAGCCCACCAAAAACACTCCCCCTGCCTCCCCCACCTGACCTGATCCTGATAATAAATGAGATTACCCCCACCCAACACCCCTGCCCCCCAATCTGTTTTGGATGGCCTATAAAAAGAAGAAATCGTCCCTTGGTGCAGAGCATTTACTCTGTTCAGTATAAGTATCCGTAATGGCATGAATGAATGGTGCCAAGTTTGCCCATAGAAAAACGCTGATCAACTGTGGCTCAACTAGTCAGGTTTTACTATATATGCAGAGATGACACCATTCATTCATGCCATAATGAAGACTCACAATAAACAGAGTGGATGCTCTGCAAGGGTGGTGGTGGTGGTTTTCTTTTATATACAAGTTATACAGATTGGAAAATAAATAGAAATATTTTAAAAACTTTTTAAAAAATAAAACAAAAATAGGCTGGCAAGTTGGTATGGCAGTCAGGAAATTTATAAAGCTTCACGAAGTTCTCGACTTCGTGCCAACTTCGCTAGCGAACTGAAACTTTGCAACATCTCTCCAGTCATATAGCATAGTAAGCACACGTGCTGCTATCTTTACAAAGGCATGACTTGCATCAGGCAATTTGCAGTGCAACTGTATTTCTTTTTTTTGTATAATATTTTTATTAGCAGCTATACAGTTCATACATAGTTTAATCACATATAGCAACATGGCATACTTGTACTTACTACATCTGATGTTAGCTATAAATCACAAGGCATTAATTCAGTTTAGTTGTCTGAACACAAAAATGTGATTATTTTTCATCACTGGTACCTTGGACAAGATTACTGTAGTACATATCCCTGAACATAACTATCTACTAGTTTGTTGGAAATGGTTTAATATTATTACTACATCAAGAATGCAACCTAACCCCATGAGCCGGCCAGGGTATACCAGGCCGAAGGGAAATGGCTTGAAACTTGCTACAATGAATATCTGCAGCCGAATTCCACAGATGCCTCAAATGCAGGCGTGGGCCGCCCTACATAACCCGGATATACTCTGCCTGACTGAGAACTGGCTATCCACCCGGGTCAGGGATAATGAGATAGTGCTCCAAGGTTAAAATACTTTCAGATGTGATAGGAATGGGAAAAGAGGTGGCGGCTGTCTCATTTATTTACGGAACACCCTACAAGGCGTTGTGCTCCCCATCACAACCTGCAGCATTGACCATGAGCTCCTTGCAGTTAGAATAATTTTTGGTGAACATAAAAAATCTCTGGTCATTGCATGCTACCTCCCACCGAAAATGGCCAAAGATGGTCTAATTAAACTACTAGGGTCCTTGGCTGGCGTTAACAACAACTGTGAGCTCATCGTGACTGGGGACTTCAACATCAATTGGCTCAGTAATGAATCGACCAAACAGAAGGATACCATAGCCAGCTCCCTTCTCACGCAATTAGTCACGGAGCCCACTAGAATGAACCATAAGACTGGTAAGCACACGCTCCTGGACTGGCTCCTTGCAAGCTCACCTGACAGAATTACCGATGTCTTGGTACTACTAGATTCGCTAAGCGACCACTCCCCTATCACCTGTCTGTGGTCCAATAAATTCAAAAAAGCGCCACCTGTCTTTGTGAACAGCAGAATTATCAGGAAAGGGCAGCTCTCAGCTTTCAAGGAGGTGCTTTCTCAGATTGATTGGTCTCTCCTTAAGGTACCGCATGACCTTGACATAACACTCCAGTACTTTACTGATAACTTTAACAGCGTTTGTGACAGATTTGCTCCGTTCAAAAAAAGAAAAACACGACTTCCGGCGACATCACCGCGGGGGATGCAGGACTAACTGAGGAACTCTGTCAGTTCGGGTGTAGAATAGGCTTCTACATAAAGAAATAAAAACAAAAGCTTAAAAAGTACTGCCAGGAGTCCTACAACTGTATGGGGGGGCATCGCAAAACTAACTGGGCCACTAGAAAAACAGATTTAGCTGGATTGCAAACAGCCGCTCAGGCCCCTGCAGAACTCCAAGAAAACATGGCAGACTCACAGCTTGGCCAAGCAACACCGCAATACTAACTGAATGCCACGAATTTCCAAATGAAGTTAGAAGTTTCAGAATGGAGCTATCAATGGAGTTAAATAAGTTAACACAGAGGGTCACAGAAGTTGAGTCGCACGCTACAGATCTGGATACGAGAGCGGACAGACTGGAGAGAGAGTGGTGGTGCATGTTTTGGAAGAGCAGCAGGCCCTAAAAGAAAAATGTGAGGATTTGGAAAATCGCTCGAGGTGTAATAATTTGAAGATACACAGGGTACCGGAGAATGAAGAAGGGAAAGACATGATAGAATTTGTGAATTCCCTTTTGAGAGATACTCTTCAATTGGACCCCTCTATGCGTCGGAATGCAGAGTGTGCTCACCAGGTCCTCCAGCCAAAACCCCAGACGGTAGGCCGCGGGCTATCATTATTAGATTACTCAACTATGCAGTCAAGCAACAGCTCTTGTCAAGGGCGTGGAGGATGAAGGAAACGAAGTACAAAGGACAGAGAATTTACTATGATAATGACTATTCTTCGGTGATAGAGGTGCGGCGGAGAGCATATGCCCCAGTGCTGCGAATTCTGAAACAGCAGCAACTAAGATTTAACACACCCTACCCTGCTCACCTCTCTGTAATGTTCCCTGGAGGCCCACAAACTTTTGAAACCCCAGAAGAGGCTATAAAAGCAATGCAGGAGAAGGGTATTGCGACTCCCCTACCGCCTCGATCTGCCCCAAGAAAAGAACTGCTATCTCTCCATGAGGAAGCTTGGTCTAGGATCCCTGACCAGCAGTTGAAGTGCCAAGGACTCTCTACGCTGCAGGATGTAAAGAAGCTGCCACAAAAATTCCAGAGAGTACCAGACGAATGACTTTGGTGAGCCAAACCCTTGCTGGGGGTGGTTTCGCCCCTTTCTAATGTCCTGCTGTCGGGGATTCAGGGCTAAAATGACTCATGGGACATGGGGAAAGAGAAATCTAATAAAGCTAACTTTGGGGGAGTGGGAAGAAAGCGGGGTAAACATGGCAAAAGCTCAATACCATTACATTACATGATCTATCAAAATTGTTTGTCTAAAGCTAGTCACTGCTCTCCCCTGGCATTTATAAATTATCTCTGCACTGATTCCATCTTTTGCACTCTCTCTCCACAATGGGGGGAAGGGGGAGAGCGGAGGTGGAGGATAGCCAGGGGGATTGGCATGCCTTCCCCACACAAGCTAATTAATAAACCCGGGTGGACTCTGACTAATCTTATTTACACCCCCTGAGACCAGGAGAAAGAATTAGTCCCCCTGAAGTGGCAGACAACACATGAGGTCATCCTGAGACATGGGAGGTTATGAGTCATGCTTGTTGTGGCTCATCTTGGCCCTTGCTCACTGTAGGATGACCCCCGACACCACTGGGATTCAGATGGAATGTGGTGCCGGAGGCCTGTGGCTTTTACATGGAATACCCCCCAGGGGCCTAAACATGATCCCAACATAGAAGGGAATATGTGTCCCTTCCTACCTTGGAAGTCAAGTTCACAACAGAATGAAGGCGAGTTTATGCCTGTGAAAGTTATGTTTCTACAGTTAAATGTTTGTACGCTACTAAGGCAGTTTAAAGTTGAGAAAATATCTTGTTTAGAAGTTAAGAGAGAGGGTTCACGTGACTGCTTCATGGCGTGAGGACATGCCTTAAGTTGAGCTCCGTCCCCCCGTGAATAAAAATAAGAAATCCACCGGAATCTCTCGCTCAAGGAAATATTGAAGAAGAACGAAAGTTAAGCACTGCATCATGGATGATTATGTGGTACCAGCGGGGGGTAAATCACAACGGGCAGGCACAAAAAAAACAGCAAAAAGCCACCAGGTACGGGACAGCCGAATATTGCGGGCCCCATCTCTATCTTGGCCGCCGAAATGGCGGCGATAGGCCGAGAATTTAAGGAACAACTGTTGGACACTTTGTCCCCCCAGTTAGAAAGGTTGGAAAGCAAAATCGACTGCAGGCTGGCCACCATGGATGCCCAACTAGAGCAGCAGCAAGAGCGGTTGGAGGAGGCGGGGTGGGGGGCCGTATTTCGGGCAGCGGAGGACACGCTTCACCCAATGGCAAGACGGATGGAGGACCTGGAGAAATAGGTACAAGACCTAAGGAAGGCCCTGGATTACCAGGAAAATTATCATCGGAGGTCCAATCTACGGCTCCGGGGCCTTCCTGAAGGTGAGGAAGGATCAGACATGCTCGGATTCTGCGGGAAGATATTGCCAGCACTATTGGGTCTAAATCTGAAGGGGGGTCATTATAAATTAGAGCGAGCGAATCGGGCAGTGCAGCCGCGACCCCAGGACAGACACTCGCCGAGGCAAATAATATTTCGCTTCCATAATTTCCAGGATAGACAGAAGATGTGGAAGGCATATAAAAGTATGGCTGAGCTAAAGTTCGAGGGAGTACGCCTGTTCATATCCCAGGATCATTCTGTGAGAGTCGGGAAAAACAGGCGGGAATTTAATGAAGTGATTGCTGACTGTCAGCGCTCTAAGCTTGAATGGTGCATGATTTTCCCGGCCACTATGAAAATTAGACATGAAGGAGCTACGTATAGCTTTTGGGAAGCAGATAAGGCAGCTAAGTTTGTGACGGAGTTAAAGAAAAAGATAGGCTGACTGCCCCAGAAAGAAAGAGGAGAGATTACGCTGGTTGGGAGGAGAAGATGCTCAGTTTTTCCTGTATATAGTTGAGAAAAAATGTCTAAAAATGCGAACGAAACCTGCTGCAGCAGTTAGATGTGATTAATGGAGGATGCCTACCCTGACAGTTACTGCGGATGACCGTGTGATGTAATCGGTGGCAGTTCCCCTCTAAGAGTGACTGACATGTTTGTAAATCCCCTGAGCTACCCATGAGCAACTTTGGACTGCGATTAGAAGGAAAGAAGAGAGGCCTGGAGAACGTCCTGTCCACGCGATGGCTGATTTCGGCCTCAAGGGACGATCGCTAGATGTGGCCCATGCAACAACAGTCCCTGCGTCATTGAACCGGAGGAATGCAGAGACCCGATTCATGAGGGGGGCCTGCGCATTGAAAATGACTTGTGCAGCCTAGCCTCGTGGAATGGAAAAGGTACGCAGTCTTTTTAAGTGAAGGGGAATGGAGTAGTCTGCATGTCTGCATCTGATGGGAAGGAGGGGTAGAAGGGGTTAGGGAGGGGGCTCAATGCTGATATGTAAGCCAAAAAGTTTGACAGCATCTGAAGGGGGTTGGTGAGGAGCGATCACTTTGGTCAAATTATTGAGGGGGCGGTTGAGCAAGACCCTGAGGGAGGATTTTTAGATGTGGCTCAAACCTTAATCCCTTATGCTGTTAAACAAGCAGAGATGAGACCGAACTCAGAGGAGGGCCTGTGCGCTGAGAATGAATCAGGGCCTAGCCTTGTGGGGAGGTAGAAACGAGATATGCAGCTCAACTAGGTGAATGAGGGACAGTTGAATATGTATGCTGATATACAAAGGAGCGACTACAAGAGGGAAAGGAGAGGCAAGTGATATGGCAAGAGGGGATGCTAAGTTGAAAGGGCAGATGATTGAACAAGATAATATCTTCAATGCAGAGAAGGAGGAATTGCTTGGGCTCAAGATTAAGTCTGCACCTAAACAAGCTGGAGGAATGAGAGACAGGTGGAAAAAGAACACAGTAACCGGGGGGGGGGGGATTTTGATCAAAATTGTTTTTTTGTATCAACCCCTTTAGAACAGCAACAGGGGGGAGAACATACTTGTTGTAACAATGTTGTATGTTTCTAAGGAGGGGAAGGGGAGATTGTAGCGTACATAGTTTTGGGGGACATAGTTCAAATGTTACATGTTATGTGTTTAGATTTAGACTTAATTGTTAGGTCCACATTACAATATAAAATAAGAGAAGAAAGGTTATACATTATGATGGCCGCAGATTTGAACTCTTATAAAGATGGGGGAGCTGCACGTACTAATACCAGGATGGCTCAGAAGGAGAGGGTGAATATTGTCTCGTGGAATGCTCAGGGCTTCTCCTCCCCGGTTAAACGTACCAGTCTTCTGATGGCTCTTAAGAGGGCACTTGCTCAGGTTGCCTTACTACAATAAACACATTTGACTCCTACAGAGCACCAAAGGCTGGTGAGGAACTGGGTTGGGTCATGCCATGCTGCCTCCTTCTCCTCACACAAGAGGGGGGTGGTGGTGATATTGATACACAAGCACCTTCCTTTTAAGGTTACAAGAGTGGTGCAAGACAAGAATGAGGGAAGATATGTGTTTGTTGAGGGAATGCTGCATGGGGCTCAAGTCACTTTCGGGAGTATATATGCACCTGCTGTGTTTGAGCCCTCATATTATCGGTCCATTCTAGATCTGCTTATAAGAGAACAATTTCAGGGGCTGATAATGGGTAGAGACTTCAACTGTACTTCGGATCCAAAGATGGATCACTCGGGAGGTAGGGGCAGGGGGGGAAGCTGCATGAAACAGTGGAGGGAAGGCTTAGTGGATTTAGACATATTGGATGCATAGAGAACGGCCAATCCCACACTTAAGGAATATGCCTTTTACTCCAATCCCCATAAGACATGATCCAGGCTGGACCACATCTACACTGAAGGAAGGTGGTACCACAAGATGGCAGAAATTAGGCACGGGCCTATACACATTTCAGACCATTCCATGGTGATTATGGCACTAGAATTCAAGACCAATAGGCTGAAACCTGCCTCATGGAGGTTCCCACTGTACCTGATAGGAAAGGAGGAGTTTAGGACCTTTTTGAAAGAGCAGCTGGGGAGATATGTGGAGCTTAATAAAGAAACAGCACCATCCAAACAGTTGTTTTGGGATGCAGGGAAGGCCTACTTAAGAGGGGCTATCATAGGCTACGTGGTAGGATATAAGAAGGAGCAGCTTAAGTGGCAAGAGGAGTTGCACCTGCAGGTTAGGGAATTGGAGCGTAGAGCAGCTGGGGGGGGGAGGTTCTACAGATGCTGGCAACGGCAAGGGGGACCCTTAATAATATGCTAGCTGAGCAAGCAAGAAATCAGATATGGTTCATGAAACATAAGTTCTACGAGTGGGGCAATAAGAAAAAATTACTCACCTTAGTAATACTGTTTCTTCTAATGGAGTCTTGCTGTATTCTGACATATGCAGTTAGGTCCTGCCTTTCAACTGCTCCAGAGAACGAAGAGTTAAACTTTCCATGGCCAGCATGGAATGTTCACCACGAGCTCGGTTGAAGCCCCTGTCTGCTGATGTTTAAACTGCAACCATCAGATCTTTACGAGCAAAGACTCACTAGATGTTCTGTGTGGAAACTGTAAAATTCTTACTAGCCAACTGGCAAATATATATATATAAAACGGTTTTTTGGTTTCAAAGGAAGACTCAAGTCAGGAAACCCAAAAACAAAGCACATCCAAAACACAACCTCTCACCCAAACCAAAAAGAGGGTGTAAAAAGGACACCCCTAGGGTGCCAACACTGCTCCTGCCCACCCACATCCCAAAATCTAGGTTCTGAGAGGGAGGTCGGGATCAGAATACAGCAGACTCATTAGAAGAAACAACATTACTAAGGTAAGTAATTTTTCTTCAAACAACATGAAGTCTTGCTGTATTCTGACATATGCAGACTACTGCCAGTACACCCATGGAGGAGGGACAGAACCTACTTTGGAAACAAGCTCTGAAGTACTGCTGTGCCTATCCGAGCATCACTCCTAGCCTGGATATCCAGAGAGTAATGCTTGGTGAAAGTATGGACTGTTTTCCAAGTGGCTGCTTGATAAATTTCTAAGAGAGGAATATCTCTGGCAGCTGCCAGAGAAGCAGCTGTACCTCTAGTGGAATAAGCCCTCAGGCCTGAGGGTGGAGTTCTACCCAGTTTTTCATAGCAGAACTGTATACAAGAAACAATCCACCTGGCAATAGATCTCTTAGTGGCAGGTTTGCCCATACCAACTTCTCCATAAGTAAGGAACAACTTGAGGGATTCAAACCTGTGACCCTTGGTACGCTCTATGTAGTAGCTAAGGGCTCTTTTAATGTCCAAGCTGTGTAGCCTCCTCTCTCCCGAGGATGAATGGTCAGTGAAGAAAACAGGGAGAGATATAGACTGGTTGAGGTGGAAATCTGAAACCACTTTAGGTAAGAACTTTCTGTTAGTTCTAAAGACCACTTTATCCCTGTGAAAAGAGATGAAATCAGATTCCACTGAAAGGGCTTGCAATTCACCGATACGTCTGGCAGAAGTAATGGCTACCAAAAACACAGTTTTCCAAGTCAAGTACTTAAGCTGTGCTGAGGACAAAGGCTCAAATGGAGGTTGCATAAGCTGAGCAATGCAAACATTAAGGTCCCAAGCAGGAGCAACGTCCCTAAAGGAGGGATTGGTGTGAAGCAATCCCTTGAAAAACTTACAAAATACAGGATGGGATGATAGAGAGGAAGACTTGCCTACTGACAAGAAAGCAGAAACAGCTGCCAAGTGTACTTTAAGGGTAGCTGGTCTGAGGCCTAGGCCATTAAGATGGACTATATAATCCAGAACCGTAGGCAATTCAGCAGAGTCTGGAGAAATAGTCTTCTTAGAACACCAAATGCTGAATCTCTTCCATTTGGAGTTGTAAGTCTTCCTGGTGGAAGGCTTTCGAGAAGCCTTAAGGATATCCAGAACCCCTTGGGAAAGATGCAGATCTGCAAACTCTAACTCTTCAAGAGCCAAGCCTTGAGATTAAGAGACTGAAGATTTATTTATTTATTTATTTGCTTTGTTAACCGGGTAAGCACACTAGACAGCCAAGTGCCTATTTTCAGGTGCGACCCGGGAGATTACAAGTTACATACATGAACATCAGGCAAATACAAGTGGAGGATTACATTACATAGAATTAGCACAACAGGGACTTTACAAGCATCAGATTTCATCAGGCAAAGAGTAGTGAAGAGTTAATATAAAGTGACCAGAACACAGGGACATTGTAAGACAACAATACCAAAAACAGGTATTACAATACAGTATTAAACATTGCAGTCAGTAGGAAGAAGTGCAGTGCAAATTCATCACCCAGGCAGCAAGTTGTAAGGCTAGCAGTTAGAATAAGGAGGAGTCACAGTTGGGATAGAGTGGGCCCAGTGCGAGAGAAAGGAGTGCACAGTTATAGTGCTCACCCTGTTTTGCCGGTGGGCCTAAATGGTCTATTTTTACAATATATATGCTGTGAGAACAGGAGGAGTATGAGCACAGTTGTGCTCTGCCCAAGTCGTAATGTTTAGGTAGCATCTCAGTTAGTTGGGGCATCTCAGGCTGAGAGGGTTTGTCTAGTGTAGTGACAGGTGGCAGCCGTTTTGAGAAAACCCCAGAGGGAGGCTTTAAAGCTTTGGTGCAAGGGAGAGGAGCAAGTGCTAGTTGGAAGAGAGTTCCAAACCCATGGCGCATACGCAGCGAAGGCTCGGTCACCCATTTGTGTGCAGGTTTTAGGTACCAGGAGGGCATGAGAGCTGCTGGATTGCAGGTTGTAGGAGGGTGTAGCAAGAACAAGGGTCTCAGCAAGGTTTTGAGGGGTGGCAGTTCTGACAATATTGTCAATGAAGCTGCCCACGACATAAGAGCGGTGAGTTTCCGGTGGGAGCCACTCAAGCCGGGTGTAAAGCTCAGAGTGGTGAGTGAGGTGGGGGGCTGAGAGCGTAAAATGGCATATGTTGTTGTATGCCGAGTCCCACTTTACTAGACTAGTTTTTGCAACGTGGGCAAAGGTGATTAATCCGTAGCAAAGCGTGGGTAGGAGGACTCCCCTGGCTACAGCAAGACGGGCAGCTGGAGTTAGACAGCTTTTTGCTCTGTAAGCCTGACCCAGCTTACAGTTTGAGGCCCTGCATGTATTTCGTATGTGCAGGTTCATATCCAGCTGCAGGTCAAGGGTTACCCCCAGGTACTTGACCGAGCCTGTGACAGTCAGCGGTGACCCATCAGCCCCGGAGATCTGTAGTGAATCCGGGGTGGCTTTTAACTCGGCTGCTGAGCCAAATAGCATGGCCTGCGTCTTCTGTAGGTTAATAACAAGTTTATGGTCCTGCAACCAAGTTTGGATGTGGTTGAAGTTTTGGGGTACCAAATCCTTCCCTGAGAGGATGTTAACAGGTTGTAATTCCTGGGAAGAGACAGGGGAAGGTGAACTGTTTGGGACAGCAACAAGGGATACCATGGCTGTCTGGCCCAGTCTGGAGCAATCAGAATCACTTTGCATGGCTGTGACCTTATCTTGACTAACACTTTGAACAGGAGGGGGAAGGTGGGGGAGCATACAGAAATTTCCCTTCCCAGTTCAGAATCAGAGCATCCATGGGGACTGAGCCCAAGACTGGGGGTCTGCAACAAAAGAGAGGAAGTTGGTGATTGTCTGGGGCTGCAAAAAGATTTATCTCTAGTGTGCCCCATCTCGAGAAAATCACTTTCAAAACTAGAGGATCTAGAGTCCATTTGTGATGGCCCTGGGATATTCTGCTCAGTGCATCTGCTAGGACATTGTCCTTCCCTGGGAGGTAAACTGCTATCAGAGAGGTTTGCAGGGAATAGGCCAGGGACCACAACTTCATTGCTTCTGTGCACAAGGCCGTAGACTGAGTGCCTCCTTGCTTGTTGATGTACCACATGGTGGTGGTGTCTGTTCTGTACAGATTTGGAAAAAGCTTGCAGTGCCAGAAACACTGCTCTGAGTTCCAAGAGACTGATGTGAAGCAGAGATTCCTGAGGTGACCACAGTCCTTGGGTGGTAAGATCCCCCAAATGGGTTCTCCAGCCCAGCAGCGAAGCATTTGTGGTGAGTATCACTGAATGAGACTGAGTGACAAATGGAACCCCTTGTCTCAAATTGTCCTGATCCTGCCACCATTGCAAGGCTTGGATCAGGGTTCGAGTCACTGGGATTAGTTTGGCAAGGGATCCTTTCTTTGGGACTAAAAGGCTCTTAACTGGAACTGAATGTCCTTCATTTGGAATCTTGCTCCCTGGACCACTGCTGTGGAAGCTGCCATGTGGCCCAGTAGCTGAAGGAAATGCCTTGCTGGTCGAGACACCTGAAGGGTGAATGAAGAGGCCAGTTCCATAAGGGTTCTTGCCCTTTTCAGGGGAAGGAAGGCTCTTGCCTTTACTGTATCCAGTTCTGCACCTATGAAAGTGAGGAGCTGTACTGGTTCAAGAATTGGCTTTGGAAGGTTGAGAAAGAATCCTAAGGAAGTGAGCACTTGCTGGGTCACTTGCAGATGTGACTTGACTTGGTCTGGAGACTGACCTACTATGAGCCAGTCATCCAAGTATGGGAAGATGGAAATCTTTTTTCTTCTTAGGAAAGCAACTACTACTGCCAGGCACTTTGTGAAAACCCTTGGGGCTGATGTTAGGCCAAAGGGCATTGCTCTGAATTGATAGTGGCCTGAGGGCAACTCGAACCTGAGGTACTTTCTGTGGGAGCACCCGATGGGAATGTGAAAGTAGGCATCTTTGAGGTCCATGGAGGCTAGCCAGTCCCCTGGTCTTAGAGAGGGAAGGATAATTCCCAGAGTTACCATTTTGAACTTTGGCTTCAAAAGATGTTTATTCAGATATCTTAGGTCCAGGATGGGCCACCATTCTCCTGTCTTTTTGGGGGTTAGGAAGTACCTGGAGTACAATGCTTTGCCCCCATGTAGGGTGGGAACCCTCTCTATAGCTCTGAGAGCTAGGAGGGAAGAAACCTCTGCCTCTAGGGCAAGGGTCTCTGAGAGATTTGCAGGTGGAAAAGATCTGGTTCTCATCTTGGGAAATGTTTTGAAGCTGAGAACCAGTCCCTGGCTTACTACTTCCAGGACCCACTTGTCTGATGTAAGAGACTTCCAGTCCTGGACAAAGTAAGCCAGCCTGCCCCCTACTGGTATGGGAGAATCGGCCCGGGCAGACCCATCAGGGCGTCTGCTTGGCAGGGGCTTTAGGCTGAGGGGTGGATGCAGGCCTGCTCATCCCCTTCTGCCTCTCCCTCTAAAGAATCCCCTCTGCGAAAAGAAAGAAGAGGAGGCTTGAGCTTGGTAAAAAGGCCTTTGGAAAGGCCTGCCCCTGGACTGCTGCCTTTAAGGACTTGCTTGCCTTTCTTTGGCCTGAGCACTCCTGTAAGTGGTCCTGTACTCATCCATCTTCTTCATGTAATTCTCTGTCTGCTCCCCAAACAGAGAATTACCAATTACAGGAAAATCCATAGCCTTAGCCTAGGTATCCTGTGAGAGGCTAGTACATCTGAGCCAAGCCATCCTCCGAAAAGCCAAAGATGTAGCCATGACTCTTGATGATACATCATTGGAGTCTACAGCAGCATGAAACTGTATTTTTGATGCCTCAATCCCATCTGCAGCCACCTGCTCCAGCTCCTTGGCAAGCTGGTCAGGGGCCTGTTTAGCCAGAGCCAGCACAGTGTCCCACCTGGACTTCTGGTATCTGGCTGTATAGGCCATATAGTTAGCCTGCCTGAGTCCCAAAGATGCTGCCTTGTATTGTTTCTTTGCCATGGCAGCAATCTTCCTGGAGTCTTTGTCTGGGGGGGGTGTGATGCCAAGGGAATATTTACCTTATCATAGGCAGCAGCCTGCACAACCCCAACATGGCTGCACTGCTGAAAAAGGAACTCCGTGTCTGAGCCTGAGAGAGTGTACCTCTTGTCCATTCGTCTGTCCACAGGAGGTATAGAATTAGGAGACTTAAGAATTTTATGTGTCTGTTTCCCAAAGGATTTGTTGAGGGGAAGAGACAGTCTCCTAGACTCTGGGATATCCATCATCTCAGCATAATCAGGCTCTTCCTGATCCTCTACTGCGTCCTCCACAAGAAGCTGGAGGGTCTCAGCCACTTTTTTGTAAAACATATAGTGTGAAGGGGACTCAGAAAGCCTAGGAGGAGAAACATCTGAAGGTCTGTCTGGGGAGATGTCCGGGTCAATAGGCACATCCAGACCTTCACTATCACCATAATCATCCTCATACTCTCCCTCCTCCTCCTCCGGTTCGTAAAATTCTTCCAAAGTATAATCCAGAACTGGGGGAACTGAGCCCCTGCCAGATGATGCCGGTTTGACTGGAACCGAACTAAGCGATTGCACAATCCTTATCGCCTTGGCCATCTCATCAGTGGTTGGAGTATGAAATTCTGGTTCCGAACCGGTCGATTTGTCTTTTCTTTTTCCTTTTACCGGAACCGATTCCTCGGAATCGGCTCTCCTTTTGCCCGAAGAAGTATCGCCCTGGTCAGAGGGCACTCCTTCTGGTTCGGTCGGAACCGAACCGGGCTGGCCATCCGGGTCAGCGGACTTCTCGGCCTCCCTTTCCCTCAGTCTACCTAATCTCTTTTCCAGGGTAGATTTGGGAAAATTCTTGCAAATTTGGCAGTCTGAATCGAGGTGGTCAAACCCCAGACAATAAACACAGGTGGTGTGGGGATCAGCCTTGGCAAAGACTTCCCCAAACACACTGCTTTCTCAGATATGGCCAATCCTAACCAAAAACGTACCCTTTTTTCCGCAATCCGCCAGGCAAGACTCCCCTATCGGTTCCTGACTGTGTCACGGGTCTTGGAAAAAAAACGTAATTAAATCCGTTTTTAGAACCGATACGGACCGTTACCACACTCTAAAGTAAGCACAAGCTTTTTTACCTCAAACTGATCGGTTCAGCCGAACCGATCCACAATTTACACGTTCCACACAGAAACAGAACAGAAAACCTATCTAGTACTTACGGTACCACAGACAGAGACTTGAACCGACTAAGCGGCAACAGCAATTCGGTAGAAATCGACCGAAAACCGACACTTCAACAGACTTTTTGAACCGAGCAGCAGGAGAAATCTCCGGAGCGACTGTTCAGTGAGGTGGAGTAAAGAATCTGACGGTTGCAGTTTAAACAACAGCAGACAGGGGCTTCAACCGAGCTCGTGGTGAACATTCCATGCTGGTCATGGAAAGTTTAACTCTTTGTTCTCCGGGGCAGTTGAAAGGCCGGAACTAACGGCATATGTCAGAATACAGCAAGACTTCATGTTGTTTGAAACCAGGGCCCATGCTGGTGAACCACACTGGGGGCAGAAGGGGGACTGCGAGAATTCAGGAGATACGAGGGGAAGGAGGAGTCCTGCTCAGGGAACCCCAAGCTATTGGGGATAGATTTAACAAGTTCTTCCAGGCCCTATACAAGGCTGAGTGTGAAGGTGCAACTGATAGAGCAAGGGAATTTCTGGATAAGGTCAAAATCCAGGGAATCACTGAGAAGCAACGAGAAGAGCTAGGCAGGGAAATTTCCAAGGAAGAGATTAGAGTGGCCATACAGTGCATGAAGCCTGGCAAGGCGTCTGGGCCAGACAGCCTCCCAGCTGAGTTTTATAAGGAATTGGGACAGGGAGTGGTGGATTTGCTGTGGGAATTATTTCAGGAGCCTAGGGAGAGAAATCCACTGCTGCCCACTATGGAGGTAGTGACGATGTGCGTTATACCGAAACCCGGAAGAAGCCCCCAGGAATGTGCCGCATATTGGCCTATATCCCTGCTGAATGTAGATGCTAAGATCTATGCCAAGGTTCTAGCCGCCCGTCTAGATGTGTTGCTACCGCAGTTAGTACACCCAAATCAAACAGGTTTCATACAGGGCAGGCACTCCTACCATAATGTGAGGAAGGTCTTGAACGTGGTGCATTGCTCTTCTCGGCGTCCAGGGATGACAGCGATTTTGTCCCTGGACGCCGAGAAGGCTTTTGACTGAATTGAATGGGGATACCTCTTTAAGGTGTTGGGTAGATTCGGACTAGGAGAAAGATTCATTGGTATGATTAGGGCTCTGTATGGTTCTCCACAGGCTGCGGTGCTGGCCAATGGGGTGCTATCGGAGCTGTCCTCCCTGTTCAGGGGTAAGAGACAGGGGATGGTAAGGGGGAAGGAGTTGTGGGGTTTAAGAGAGGTTAGCTCCTCCTTTAGATACTTGGGGTAAATATTGGAAAGACTATCCCAGAACTTTATAGCCTGAATGACACCCCATTGGTTAGTAGCACTGTAGCAGAAATGAGGAGGTGGAGAGCATTACCACTGTCCTGGATAGGGCAAATGAATTTAATCAAAATTAATATTTTACCAAGGATCCTCTATCTGCTACAGATGCACCCAATGGGCCTTAATAAGAGGGATAACAAGAAACTGGAAAGGGGCTTCTCTGAATTTCTATGGCAGGGGAAAAGGGCTAGAATCAGCTTGGGCAGGTTAAAGTCAAGTTCGGGGGAGGGGGAGGTTAAATTTTCCTGACATGAAGAGCTACTATTTGGCTGCGCAAATGAGAATTGTAAAAAACTGGGTTGCCAAACCTGAAGCAGCTAGTTGGATAGACCTGGAAGAAATGGAGGCCCAGGGTAGGCTTTCGGCATACCTAGCTAGAGGAGGGAAGAGGGCATACGTATCCCAGGCTCGGATCAACCCCCTGGTGCTGATGGTACTGGAGAGCTGGACACAGAGCAAGAAAGCTCTGGGAAGTCAGGAGGCAGAGACGATACTCCTACCATTATGTGGGAACCCCTTCTTTCGTCCAGGACTGGAGGACCCAGGATTTGAGCAGTGGAACACTAGAGGGGTGCAATGTATAGGTGACCTCCTCAGGGGGAAGGATATATGCTCTTTTCAGGAGCTTAAGGAGACCAGAGGGGTACCAAATAACCACTTGTTTCGGTTCTTCCAGGCCAGAGATTATTGTAAAAAGATAAGGCAGAAGGGCTGCAGACATCTTCATTGGGACAGGCAGAGGCCTTGTGATTTGCAGGGCTAGGAGGGATCCCAAGGGTATGGTGGGGGCTATGGTCCATATAATTCGGGACAATATTCGAGATATGACACGCAATACTAGGGGTCTGTGGGAAAAGGATTTGGGACTTCCAATCTCTCACTATAATTGGGGAATTATACTAGAAATACATATGGGCCTACTCCTGTCAAATAAATATAAGGAGTCAGCTTATAAATTTATACATAGGCTCTACTGCCCCCCAGTGGTCCTACACAGATACCAGCCGGAAGTATCTGATATTTGTAACAGGTGCAAAGAACAGAGAGGTACATACTTCACTGTTTCTGGGCATGCCCCAGATTACAAACATTTTGGAAAAGGATAGCACAGACCCTGAGTGGTAGTCTGGGGTTAGACATACCTCTCACCCCAATTGACCTACTGTTTGGCATAGAGACGGGAGGGGGAGAGGAGTGGTCCCCACATAGAAAATGGGTCAGAGTGCTGCTTTCACAGGCCAGACAGGCTATTTTGAACACTTGGGTTTCAGCAATGGATCCTTCCATTGAGCAGTGACTATAGGGGCTTTGGTAACGGAAAAGAGGTCCCATAAGCTGAGAGGCAAAATGGAGAACTTGTTGTCCATATGGAGCCCCTTTTTGGCAACACTGACCATGGAGGAAGCATTGTTCTTACAGACTGGGACTTAGGACTTGCACAGAGGGACCAATAGTGAAAGAGAAGAAGGGTATTTGTGGCATATAAATTTAAATTCAAGTTTATGAATTGGTAGAAAGCTGTAGAGTTATAGCAATAGACTAGAGAACATGATTTATGTAGTATATGTGGACCTTTGTAAATAGTTGCTAGAGTTTTATTGTACATAGTATGTGTGGTTTAACAATGTCTGTAACTGTTTTTACATGCACAAAATCTTAAAAGATTCAAGCAAAAAAAAAAAAAAAAAAGAAATTAAGAGAAGCAGTCTAGAACTGCCAGTTCTGAATAATTCTGAAACGGGGGCAGGCACCACCCTAGCCTTACTAAACAGAATTCACTCTGAAACCTTAAGGCAACGAGTGCCTGACCCCCTAGTTAATGTAAAACGAAGATATACTCAAGCGCTTACTCCTGATACTGGTGAGGAGAGTTTGATTGCGTGGCAAAAACAGAAGTCCACCGGAGATTTAAGATTATATTCTGTGTTAATTTATAATAGAATTAGAGAAGCCAGTTTGAAGGGCTGATGAGTTTTATATATGTTGAACGTTGGGATAAAATGAAAGGTATCGAAAGTTATTGTTATACATAATTGTTATGTTTAAATAAAAAAAAGGTGTCAGACAACAAATTACATTTAATTAACCGGTTACGAGATGGCCATTAGATGGTGCTGTAAGGTTTGAATGGGATGGCAGAATGAGAGAGAGAAATGGGTATGGAGGAGTTAGAAGGAGCCCGGTGGGGAGTTACACAACAAAGCATGGGAAACAGAAACAAAAATGAACAGACCTTCTTTAATTCTTTCTTTAAATATCAGTGGGTTGCATAGTCCAGTTAAACGGTCGAGGCTCATACAGTATATAAAACGAGAAATCAGAGGTGATTTTTCTCCAGGAGACCCACCTCTCGGCCCTGGAGCATGAAAAGCTTAAAAGATGAGGATTTTCAACAGTAGTGGCCTCCTCGCATGCTTTGGGAAGGAGAAGAGGGACAGTGATCCTGGTCAGGGAGGGGGTACCATTTGAGCTACAAGACACATTCCAGGACACTGGAAGAAGATATGCAATAGCCACGGGGCTGCTTCATAATAAACAAGTGACCCTGGTTTCAACATATCTCCCCCCAGGATCAACCAAAATTATAGCACAGAAATTCTTTGCACAACTGCTGGGCATGCTCCAGGGGCAATTGCTAATGGGTGGAGATCTTAATATAGCTTTGAACTCGACACTAGATGTGTCGCACTGCCTGCCCCATCGAATTAACCCCTTACAAAAAATACCTGGGAAACACCATAGCTTCCCTGGGATTCATAGATTTATGGCGTCAAAGCTTCCCCACAGGACGGCAATACACATATCTCTCCACAACTACTGGAGTGGCGTCCAGGCTAGACTATATATTTACTAGGGTGGAACATCTGGACACCATACAAGATGTCCGGCATGGGGCAACCTTCTTATCGGACCATGCGCCGGTAAATGCTAAGATTTCCGGGGGGTTCAAAAAGACATTTTGGAGACTTGATTTGACACTGATAAGAGATGCCGAGTTTTGCCAGCTGGTACAGGATGCAATCCCCAGAATAATAAGGGAGAACACTAGCCCAGAGGTAGCTAATACAATAATCTGTGACACAATAAAAACAGTTCTGAGGGGGAAATACTGGTTTATGCCAATAGAAAATGTAAAGCCCGAGACGCACAGCTCCGACAACTGCAGGTAGAGTTCGCCACACTCCAGGCATTTTACGCCCAGGGGGACAGAACTGTGAAATCACAGATCCTAAAAACAAAAAATACAAAAACTAGTAGACATAAAAATAGAACAATTGTTTTATTTGAGAAGTCTCTCACATGAGGTGGGCCCTAGGGAAGCGTGCTTACTGGTCAGAAGACTCAGAGCTCAGAAGGCTAGGGCTTGTGTAATGTGATGAGGGACCCAAATACAGAGATCTTGACCCCGACACCCCGAGCAATTAAGCAATAATGGCTACTTACTACCAGGAGCTTTATAAGGCAGAGGGCAGCCCCCCTGCATCACAAATTGAAGAATACCTTCAGAAACTACACCTCCCTAAGATAACACCGCAGCAGAGTCAGATTCTAACAACCCCGATAACAAGGGGGGAAATGGATATAATAAAAGAAGCAAACATATTAATGGATATCCCTCAGAATTATATAGAAAATGTAAAGATTTATTGCTTCCATCCTTACTAAAGGCCTCTCAGGAAGGTGAGAGACCCCATCGTGGATATTCACAGTTATAGCTGCTATCCCCAAGCCAGATCAAGATCCCAAACTCCCCTCCTCCTCCTACTGGCTGATATCGATGTTGAATTTCGACTATAAACTCCATATGGCGATATTGGCAAGAAGAATGGAGAACATCTTGCTCACTATGATAAATCCAGATCAAGTCGGTTTTATTCGTGACCGCCAGGCTCATGATGCTGTTAGGCGCACTTTTTTAATAAAAGAATATGCAGCCCAGAGATCCATACCCCTTGCCCTGTTGGGGCTAGATGCCGAGAAGGTATCTGATAGGATGACCTGGGTATTCCTTTGGGCCACCCTGTCTCAATTTGCTATCCCAATGGAGATGATAACACAACTCCAGCAGCTATACAACATCCCCCAAGCTTATCTGAAATTAGACGGCTCGCTCACAGAACCCTTCCCCTTACAACAGGGCACACACCAAGGATGCCCCTACCCCCTTTTTGCCCTCTATCTAGAACTTTTGGCACAGGCAATATGACTACATCCGGAAATAGAGGGTATACCAATGGGGGAGAGGCACTATAAGATATCCCTTTTTGAGGATGATATTTGACTCACTTTGTCATCCCCGGAAATTTCCATACCTAAGGTATGGGAACAGATTGCCTTATTTGGAACACTCTCGGGGTACAAAATCAACCAACAAAACACTGAGGTTCTATTAAGTCAACACCCCCCCACAGAGAACATGAAAAGAGGCTTTCCTTTTAGATGGTATAAGCAAACCATGATACACTTGGGGATCAAATGAACTAAAAACCCCATACACAAGGAGGTGGCAAATTTCGAACCACTGACCCAACAGCTGGGGGAGGACACCACAAGGTGGGCACGGATCCCCATGGGCTTTCTGGCGAGAATTGAGGTAGTAAAGCAAAATGTCTTTCCCCGCATTCTGTTCTTCTTTCAGACACTTCCTATGGTCCCCAGTCGAATGTACTTCCAGACTTGGGATAAGCTCATTTCTAGATTTATTTGGCAGGACAAGCCTCCGAGGATAAGATATGCTATATTGCAACTACCCAGGGAACGGGTGGGGGGGGCTCAATTTACCCAATCTACAGAGATATGGGGAAGCCTCGCAGTTGAGAGCCCTTCTATGTTGGCTAAACCCTAATTACACAGCCCTGTGGAAACAGTTTGAAATCAACTGGAGTGGTATGCTGGATCTAACAGACTATCTTTTTTGGGCACCCCCAGCCTGTCGTCACTTGTCTAAATTCTCTGAGTGTATGGCCATACCTCTCAGGAATTGGTTGTCCATTTAAAAAAAGTTTATAACATCAAATGAACAAACTTACTTGGGCTCCCTTAAAACAGAAGGTACCCAACAGTGGGCCAATACTGATAGGCTCCTAATGGATTGGCATAGGAGGGGTCTAAAACAAGTTTTTCAAATGGTAGTGCCGATGGGGTTCCACTTGTTTGTGAGGATACAAACTCTATTTGGGCTTCTGCAGGGAAACATAACTACATACTTACGTTTAAAAACTTCCCTGCAGCCACTAGAAGAGGCCTTGTCTGCTACAGCAGAGAAGCCCCCATGGTTGATGCAAATAATACTCTCGCAGATGAAGGGATACACCATGGCCCACCTAATAAGTAGACTATATACAGCAGTGGGTGAGAGGAACTCTGTCTCTACCGAGAGCATGAGGGAAGCATGGGAGAGGGACCTGGGGTTAGCAATTCCAGAAGAAAACTGGAGATCTTACTCCCTCCCAATGATTAAGACCACAAGTTCCCTTTATTGGGCAGAATACGCATGGAAGCTTCGTAGCAGGTTCTTTAGAACCCCAGTGAAAGTGGCAAAGTACTCGGGGAACACAAAAGGAGAATGTTGGAGGAGCTGCAGTGCAGACAAAGACGACCAAAAACATGTTCTCTGGGACTGCCCGTGCCTAGCCGCTTACTGGGGAGAAATCAGTAGAGAAATAGGGACCATATTTGGTTGTATGGAACTGTTGTCCCCCTTGCACATTTTGACAGCCCTCCTCCCCGGACAAAGGTCAATAGGAAACATATGCTCAAACCACAATATTAATATTAGCAGCCAAGAAGGTGATAACAAGGCATTGAGGCACGACAGTTCCTCTGATCAAAGCAGAGTGGATTAGCCTAACCAGAGAAATGTATGCACTTGAAAGGTTATTAGCCAGAATGAAGGATAAAGGGAACAGGTTTCAAGAGAGATGGAGTAGATGGGTGAGACATCAGTTGGATACATGCTCGAATTTTGTCCCTTAAAGGAGAGAGGAATAAGGGGAGAAAGAAATCTGGACATAAAGTACGGGGAGAGGTAATTGCTGGGCCCTCTCAGTGAATGCTTGAAGTAGTGAAAGAAAAAAAAAAAAACGTGATCTGTAAAGACTATGTAAGATAGGATTCAACACTGGGATGTGCAAGCAAGAAAAGAAGAGGAAAATCCGTGAAGATCACAAGGGAAACCCACCAGAAATTGGAATACCTGAAGGCCTGTATAATTAAGGACTATGGGAAAAGAAAACCAGCACAATTAAAAATATTGGTTACCTATGAACTTACAATGATACAAATATATCTACTCTTACAAGTAAAAATATCTGTGCTGAGGTTTATTATGTCTGAGACACCTAATTAAAAAAAACAAAACGTTGCCATAACAATGGGTGGATTACTAGTGACCTTCTAGATCACATGAGGGCAAGGGACAACCTTTGGTATCAAGCCAGAGCCTCCGGTAAGCCCAGTGACCTTCAAAGATACAGGGCAGCCAGACACAAATGCATACATCTCATCAGGAATGCTAAGGATAATTTCTACAAGGATCAATTGGAAAGAACCTGGGGTGATGGGACACGGTTCTGGGACAATATAAAGGCACTCACAGGGAAGGACGACAAAAGACAGCCATCACTGCTAAAAAATTAATGATACAAATACCATGGACCCCCACACCATTGCCGAAGAGTTCAACTCCACCTTCACGGATCTTAGCTCTGTTCTACCGGCTGAATACCTCAAGCCTATCAAAGCTGATGATAGACGCCCACCAGACATCAACTCGCACCCTCAATTTTATTTCAACAGAGTCACTGTCAAAGAAGCACTGGGTTATGTTAAAAAGGTCCTAGGGAAAACCAGAATGGGGTCTGACAACATTGACATGAAACTGCTGGCACTGGCAATCAACGAAGTCATTGCTCCCGTCACTATGATTTTCAACAAATCCCTCCAGTTCGCCAAATTCCCTTCTCCTTGGAAACAAGCGCTGGTGACCCCAGTGCATAAGGGAGGCAATAGGCCACTGACTGCAAACTACAGGCCCATCTCTATCCTCTCCCCTTCTCTAAAGCACTGGAAAGGATTGTGGCAGACCAATTTACTATATTCACAAATACTAGCTGCAATGTCCCCAGCAGCACGGCTTTATGAAACTCCACAGAACTGGTGGATTTTACTGAGTATGTCCATAAGGCACTAGATGAGGGAAAGCTGGTTGGGTCCATCTTCATTGACCTAACAAAGGCATTTGACACAGTCTGCCATCCACTCCTCTTGTCTCAACTACATGCCCTTGGTGTTTCCCCAAATGCCGCTCTATGGTTCCAGGACTACTTAACCTCCCGGTCTCAAAGGGTCAAGATAGGTCACTCCGTATCTGCAACCAAGTAATTCTCGTTTGGAGTGCCTCAAGGGTCCATCCTGGTTCCACTGCTCTTCAGCATGTTCCTGAACGACCTACCCGATGCCTGCACTAGCAAAGTCATTCAATATGCTGATGATGCTGTCCTACTTAGCTGTCACTCTCACATAGAGCACCTACAGGCCAAGCTACAATCATCCTTCCAGCAACTGGAGACCTGGTTCTATTCCCAAAGGTTGCTACTAAACTACAAAAAAACCAAGACGATGCTCCTCTCTAGCCCCCAAATAAAAAGGAGATGCCCAGAACTAACAATCACAAATCACCTGACTGTCCCACTGGAACAGGTTCACTCCTTCAAGTACCTGGGTGTCATCGTGGATGATACCCTCTCGTATGTTCAGCACACTGACATGGTGGTGAAAGCTGTGAACACTAAATTAGGGAGCCTGTTTAGGCAACAAGAAAAGCCTAACTGCTGAAGCCCTCTGGCTCTCAGTCTCCATCTGTCTCTCCTGATGGGCCTTCTGGGCTGGTGGTTTATGGCGCTGCCACTGATATGGCCCTCAAAAGGGTTGCCACTGCCCTTAACAAGGCTTGCAGGCTATTGCTACATGCTGACCGCTTCATGCACACTTGTACCCTGTATGGTCTGGCTCACATACTGCCGCTTCAATCCAGAATCAGATACCAAACTTGCCTGCTAGGGAGAAAAGCCATGCTCTCCCTAACCCCTACCTGCATTGAGGACCTGGTAGAGGAAGCAAGCTCCAAATACAACACACGAAGAACAGTGACAACACAGCTTTTTTTTTTTTTTTTCTTTATTTCACTCCTATCACAGCCCCGTGGGTCCCCTCTCAGGCATCCTGTCCTTGTCCTGCCTGCCTGAGGATCCTCGAACTGTGCCTCCTCTCTCCCACCTCTCCGCAGCCAGCACCCCCAGTTTAACCCATCCGGGGTGGGTCGCCCCTCCTTTTTGGGCACTCTTAGTAAGGCAGTCTCCGGCTGCGGATGAGGGCCTGCGGGGGAACTGAAAGGCCAGTCGGGAACCTGGCGTAGGGCATGTGCCGTGCCTGATCCATGGCGCCTGGTGTTTTCCTTGTTTTCATGAGACCCCCTTGCGTGGCACCTCCTGAGGCATGACGCACAGCAACCCTGCCTGTGTCATCAGCCACTGGCTGAGCAATGTGTAGCTCAAAACACTGCAGCGCTCCCGATCTCCACCTGGACCCACTGGTGCACCGGGCTATCCCTCACCCCCGGGAGGAGAGCTGTCTGACGGCCGCTCAATCCTTTACCAGCCCCTGCCGACCCCCAGCTCCCGAGCTCGCTCCCGAACTCAGGTCGCCGGTGTGGCGTCCAGCGCCTCAACCCTCAGTGCCACCGGGCCGGTCGACAACACACCCTGATGTCCCATTTTGTAGAACTTCCCTAGGACAAAGATCCTCCATGTACCGAGCTCCACTATGGTTAAACGAGAACCCTGCTGCAGCTCTTAATACAACAAATGTTCGGTCCTTTAAAAGAGAACTGAAGCAATACCTGCAGAACTCAGACGCCTGCAACTGCCTTACCTGAATCCATATCTTCAACCTGGATACCCCCTATTAAACACCTCTGACTCCCTTGCCCGAGTCCACATCCTCTACCCAGATACCCACTTTGTCTGTCTGAGCTTTCCTCATGTTTTACCTACCCTGGACCCCCACCTGCCAAATCTTGCACCCCCCCCTCCAACCCTAGGTTACTTAAATGTATTATTTATCTATTTTCTGTCTTGCATAGCAATCTTATGTTTTGTGTTAACTGTCAAGTTTTTGTTACGCCTCTGCTGTTTTGCATCCTGACGTGAAACCTTTGTAAAAGAGCGCATACTCAAAGATTGTTTCCGAATATACAAATAAATAAAACACTGTAATACATGTGTCATGAATCTATTAATTAGTTCCTAGGCTTAATAGTGTTAATCAAGCTATATCTGGATTCACAACGTTTAGAATTATTATTGAAAATAAGCTGAGTTTATCTGCTATGAACTATAATAAAGTTTAAAATTAAACACATTAAAAAACAAAACCACGTGGTCTGTGTCTTTTATTACAATATTATTCAATCTAGTGATGCTGCTCTGGCTCCAAGCTCATCTGCCCTGTGATTCCTGATTTTTGCTTCTCCTTTCTAAGTCTGAAGTTGTGTTTCATCTGATATCCATCCAGACATGCTTCTTTCAGATCAGCCCTTCCTCACGGAGGAGTGTAGCCTCTCCCTGGGGCAGGAAGTTAAGGAAAGAGCTCGACACTCCTAAAAACTTGTCTTCCCTCCCCTTCAGGGTGTAGGTTAATCTATCTACTGCTAAAGCTCTAATGGCTAGGCTTTTCCACATATTTACATTTGGCACTGTATTCGTGGTCCACAAGTTTTGAATCCCCTGCCTAGCCACCACTAGGAGCACCCTAATCCAGCGTGAGTGCAGGATCCATTCTCCACTCTCCTTTGCCTCAACTCCTAGTAGCAGAGACCTAGGTGAGTTCTCTATTGGCTGTCCCCACATATTAGAGATTTCATTTGCTATCCCCTGCTAGTACTCCTTCAGGTTAGAACATTCCCAGTAATAATGTATGAAGGTACCCCGGATCGTTTTACACTTACCACAGAGTGATGATGCCTGGGCACAACTTGTGAACCATACTGGGATATAAACGGTGCAGGAACTTGTACTGCACCTCCTTGTATTTATTACATGTAAGAAGACCTATATGTGAGTTCAGCATTATTTCCCAATTAGAGTCTGAAATTTGTAAACCTATATCCTGCTCCCACCATTTCCTTGTTTTGCTTGTTTCCCCAAATGAGGCCCGTCTGTCTAAACATGCCGCCCTTCCCATTAGCCCCTTTTCATATTTGGCTGCCCCCAGTAACTTTTTCAACCTCTGAAATAGGAGAGTCATCTGTTTTGGTTCTACCTAGTTGTTTACAATAATTTTCTGAACTGGAAGTACCTGTATAGGTGTGTAGCAGGCACGTCCACCCCTTGTTGTATATCTTAGAATGCACATATCCCTATTTTAGTGAGAAGGTCCCCCAAATATCTTACTCCCTTTCCTTGCCATACTCTAAACCCTTCATCCTTGAGGCCAGGTATAAAGTCTGGATTTATAGCTACTGGGACTAGGATGGTATTCTCCCCCACTGCTCCTTGTCTTCTCTTTATTGCTCCCCAAGTTTCCAGAGTAGCTGTCACCATAGGGTGGGGTCCTTCAGGTGTTTATGAGCCTGTAGGCCTTCATTCCTAAGGTAAGCAGAGATCCTCCCCGGTAATCCTCCCTCCTCCATGTCAAGCCAAATGGCTGCCTGTCCCCTATTAATCCAGCTCTGTAGATATCTGTATTGGGTAGACAGATAATATCCCTTAATATCAGGGAAGTTTAACTCTCCTCGTTCTACAATGGCTTTAAGTCGTTGGATGCGCATTCACGGCTTCTCTCTTTCCAAATAAATTCTGAAAGACCCCTCTCCATTTTTTTTATGTCTCCCACAGTGGGGCAGAAAGGTAACATCTGCATACTATACAATATTATGGGCAGGACATTCATTTTAATAAGGTTTATTCTCCCTATCCACAAGATTGGCAGTGCCCTCTATCTGTTAAGATCATTGGAGAGAGTCTGAAAAAAGGGTTTTGTTGTTAAGGTCATACAGATTGCCCAAATCTTTACCCACCTTTATCCCCAGGTAAGTGAATGCTATGTGTACAATTTTTAATCCCCAGGACTCTCTTCTGCTACCTTCATTTCTACCAAGGAACATTATCTCTGATTTATTTAAATTCAATTTATAATCAGAGAATATGGCAAATTACTCCACTATCTGCAACATGGCTGGGACAGACTTTTCTGGGTTTGTGAGAAACAAAATATTGTCTGCATGCAATGTTATCATTTGTTAGACCCCGTTCCTGATTTTAACCCCCGAGATCGATGGTTCATTCCGTATTTTAACAGCAAGGGGTTCTAATGCTAAGGCAAATAAGAGGGGAGAGAGAACATCAATGTCTGGTACCACTTCCAAGCTTAAACCCATCTGATGTCATTCCATTTACCAGTACCTTGGCTGATGGATTTTTGTAAAAGGCCCCCACCAGCTGCAGGAACTTACCTCCCAGACCGAATCTCTCCCAAGATTGTTAACATATACCTCAATTCTATTCTAGCAAATGCTTTTTCAGCATCCATGGACAGGACACAAGCCCTTCCAGGATGCAGAGAACCCCACCACACCACATTCAGCAGTCTTTTCATGTTGTGGTAGGATTGCCTGTCCCACACAATCCCATCTGGTCTGGATGGACCATCATGGGAAGCACCTGTTCCAACCTCATGGATAACAATTTTGTCATAATTTTGCAATCGTAATTTAGGAGAGATATCGGTCTATAGGATGCGCACTCCACTATCTTCCCCCGGTTTGGGAATCACTGTGGTGATGGCCTCGTAACAGATTCCAGGGAGTCCTCTCTCTCCCCCTCCATTACATCTCTAAGAGGCCCAACAATGGCTCCCCTTAGTTCTTTATAATATTCTGACCCAAACCCATCAGGACCCGCTGCTTTACCGCTCTTTAACCTCCCTATAGCAAGGCCAAGTTCTCTTGTTATTTTTGCACCTAGCTTTTGTCTCTGTGCCTGATTGAGCGTAGGAATAGGCAGTCCCTCCAAAAATTGCTCCATTAACTGCTCTGAGCCCCGACATTCTGCTGTATATAATTTAGCATAAAATTCCTTAAAGCATTCTTTGATGGCATTCTGCTCTTGGTAGGTTGCCCATTTTATCCCTGATGTGTACTATTTTTCTGTTAACTTTCCCTCTTTTCATAAGGCGTACAAGCAGGGGTCCAGGTGTATTGCCCCACTCATATACATGTTGCCTGGCAAAGAAAGTACAGTTACGTAAGAACTTACTGTATCAGTAGATCTTCGAGAGGAGCTCTTGCAGCAGGTAATACCATTAGGACTGAAGCCAGCAGGCGTCGGGACCCTACGGAAAACTTGTAGCTAGCAGTCTGAGGCAGGGGACCGCCCCAGATGTCGGCTATGCCTGACGTGGTATATAGGGGCAGTCCCCTGGCACCATCTCAGTTCTCTTGCTGGAGAGCTGGCTAGAAACCAAACTGGAGAACCGAGCAGGAAATCCCCACCATGTTCTGGTGACATAAAAACCAAACTACAATCCTGGGGGATGGAGGGTTGGAAAGCTACCTGCTGCAAGAGCTCCTCTCAAAGATCTACTGTTACGGTAAGTTCTTACGTAACTATACTTTCTGACTTCAAGGGTGGAGCTCTTGCAGCAGGTAATACCATTATGACCGAGTTCCAAGCAGTACCCAAGGATAGACCCAGGTCTGAGAAGATGGTAGGGAGAGATGCTGAAAACAGCTGAAGCTGATAAAAGGCACTTAAGAGAGCAAGCCCTGCAGGATTGCTAGTCTGAAGCCTGCTCTCCTTCTGGATGCAATGTCCAGGCTGTAATGCCTGATGAAAGTGTGGACTGAACTCCACGTAGCTGCAGCACAAATATCTGCCGAAGAGACATTTTTGAGTGCTGCAAAGGAAGAGGCCACTGCTGTGGTAGAGTGGCCCCTGACTATTCCCGGAAGTGATTTGTTATGATGCTGGTAGCAAAAAGTAATACACTGCACCAGCCAACGGGCTAGTGACTGTTTGGAAACAGGAGCCCCTAGTATTCATTTGGCGAATGAGACAAACAACTGGTCCGACTTTCTGCGGCAGCGGGTCCTGTGGAGGTAAAATCTCAAAATCCTGTGAACGTCCAAGGCGTGCAATAGGGCTTCACCTTGACTGATGAATTTCGGATAATAAACCAGAAGGTTAATGTCCTGATCAAGAGTCAGCACAGACACCACCTTCGGCAAGAACTTAGGGTTCGTGTGCAGGGTCACCCTGTCCCTGTGGAAAACTATGTAAGGTTCCTTACACATCAGGGCCTGGAGCTCGGAAACCCTTCTAGCGGAGGTGATAGCTACCAAAAGGAGGGTCTTCCATGAGAGGAAGCGTAGCCTGCAGGAAGCTGCTGGCTCGCAGGGGGGGAACAGTGAGTTTCTCCAGGATGAAAAGGTAAGTCCCAAGGAGGAACGATGTCTCTCCTGGGAGATCTGATACATAAGACCCCCTCTTAGAAATGTCTTACAGATGCTGAGCTGTGCCAATGTTCTATCTCCGAAGGGATCATGATATGCCAAAACCACACACATGTGCACCTTAATGGATGAATAGCTCAGTCCTAAGTCCGGAAGGTGACAGACATATTCTAGCACGTGCCTAGCCGGACAACCCAGGGGATCTAGGACACGGGTCATAGCCCAAAGACAGAAGCATTTCCATTTCAGAGCATAGCTGGCCCTGATGGAAGGCTTCCTTGCTGCAAGCAAGATCTCAGCCACCCTGCTTGACACTCCTAGCCTCTCTTCCGCTACAACTGCAGGAGCCACGCGTGCAGGTGAAGAGTGAAGAGCAGGATGGACGAGTGTCCCCTGCTCTTGTGAGAGCAAGTGGCAACTGTATTGGAGGTTCCAGAGACAGTTGCTGGAGCAACGGATACCAGATCTGGCGGGGCCATAGAGGGGCCACTAGAATCATTCTGGCCTCCTCTGACTGCAACTTGAGCAGTACTCTCTGAACGAGGGGAAAAGGAGAGAAGCGTACAGGAACTTCCCTGTCCAAGAGAGGGGCAATGCGTCTCGCCAGAAAACACCAGGCCCTGGAGTGAGCAAGCAAAAAGTTTGCAGTTTGGCATTACACGGGGACGCAAAGAGGTCAAACTCTGGATGGCCCCAGCGACTGAACAGGTCGTCTGTGACTTCTTGGAGCAATTCCCACTCGTGATTGAGAGAGGTAGAGCGGATGAGACTATCGGTGAGACGTTCTGGACCCCTGGCAGATGAACTGCAGTGAGATCCAGTTGGTGTTCTACTGCCCAATCCCACACTCTCATGACCTCTCTGCAAAGGTGGTACGAATGAGTCCCCCCTTGCTTGTTGATGCAGAAGACCACAGGTGTGTTGTCTATCTGCACCAGGAGAGGACCCATTGAGAACTGGTCTCTGAAAGTGATAAGCACATTCAGCACGGCTCTCATTTCCAGAACATTTATATGCCAAGAGCTCTCTATGGCAGACCAAGACCTCCGGGTCCTGTGATCCCCTAAATGAGCCCCTCAACGGGACAGAGAGGCATCTGTGGTTAAAGTCTGAAGAGGTGTGGGGCTCCGGAATGGGACCCCACCCACTAGACTGTCGTGACGGAGCCACCATTCAAGAGAGCGGTATACCGCATGAGAAATCCAGATTTGAAGATCCAGATTGTCCACTGATTGATCCCACTGGACCCTGAGATGCCACTGGAGGGTCCGTGTATGCAGTCTGGCTAAGGGTACTGTGGCTATGGCAGCTGCCATATGGCCTAGGAGTTGGAGAACAACCCGGGCCGGGGACAACGAGGCCTTCGGGAGCCTGCTGGCCAGATCCTGAAGGCAGTCTGCTCTGTCTGGGGCAGGAAAGCTCTCCCCTGCTCGGTGTTCAGAATAGCCCCTATGAATTGCAGCCTTTGTGTCAGCCAAGGATGTGATTTTGGACAGTTTACTGTGATCCCCAGGGAGGAAAATAGATCCTGTGTCTCTCGTAAGACGATTAGAAGCTCCTCCTCCGACTGAGTGGAGAGGAGCCAATCGTCCAGGTAAGGGTAGATGAAGTGGCCTCTCCTTCGGAGGGCTGCTGCTACCACCGATAGACACTTGGTGAAGACCCTGGGAGCGGATGAAAGGCTGAAGAGGAGTACCCTGAATTGGTAGTGCTCGTCCTGGAAGCTGAAGCATAGAAACCTTCTGTGAGACTTCAGGACTTTGATATGCATGTAGGCGTCTTGCATATCTAGGAGCACAGCCAGTCCCCTTGACGGAGCAAGGGGAAGAGCCCTGCCAGAGTGACCATCCGGAATCTCTGGTATTTTACAGAGAGATTGAGCTGGCTTAAATCCAGAATGGGACGAAGGTCTCCCGTTTTCTTTGGGACAAGGAAGAGGCAGGAGTAATAACTCTTTCAATTCTGGGCCTGTGGGACCCTTTGGATGGCCCTTTTTTCTAGGAGCTGTTGGATCTCCACTTCTAGAAGGAGTCTGTGTGCCGGTGGACAACAGGCCGGAGTGGTGGGGGGGTGTCCAGCGGGATAGAGATGAATTCTATTGCGTACCCTTTTTAAATGGTGTCCAGCACCCATTGGTCCACCGTGATACTGGATCATTCGAGTGGGTAAAGCACAAACCACCCTCCTACCTTCTTGTTCTGCCTGTCCCTAAAAGGAGGAGGTGGGCAGGCTGACGGGGTGGTGGGGCCCTGGGAGTTTTGGACTACTTGGGGCCCTGGGACCACTGAGGGGCACAGTCACCCAACCTCTTGAACCCCTTACTGTGGGACAGTTTGCTCCCCTGTCCCTGCCCTCGTCTTTTATGAAAAGGGCGTCGGCGGGGTTCCTGAGGCTGGGATTTATACATCCGGTGCACATCGGCCACCGCTTTCCCCGACTCCTGGAGTTGCTTGATCATCTTTTCAACTTCCAGGCTGAACAAAACGGGACCCTGAAAGGGGGAATCCAGGATGGACTCTTGTAAGTCCGTCTGGAAGCCCGTGAGCCTAAGCCATGACTGCCGCCTCATGCATACCCCTGAGGCGGCTGCTCTGGAGGCCATATCTACAGTGTCATAAGAACACCTAAGGGCATGTTTGTTAACGTATAATCCTGACTGGGTACACGCTAATACTTCCTGCTTCGAGTCGGAGTCTGGCATAGAGTTGACATGGTCCATTGTCTTCTGCCACAGCGACTGTTGATAGGTAATCATGTAGGCCATGAAGTTCAAGGACCTGTTGGCTCCAGTGGCTGAGAAGACTTTTTGGCCCCAACCGTCTAACTTTTTAGAGACAGGATCCAGAGGTTGGGAGCTCAAATGCTTTGGCTGGGAACCTCTGCCGTGAGCAGCCGTAAGGACCAAAGAGTTGGCCTTCGGTTGTTCGGCTAGAAAAGGTTCGGACCTTGGAGGCTTATAAAGTCTGTCAGCCTTTCGAGGGACTGCGGAGATAGTGTATGCCAGGTCAGGCGGGTCACGTCTGGAACGGTTCCACGAACAGGGGAATAACCAGAGGTTTGGGCTGCTTCTCTCCGAGGAACTTGGTCAGGCGCTTGCGCTCTGGATCCAAGTCCTCCGTGTCCCACTCAGATATAGCCTGGATGTGCTTCCATGATGTCCAAAAAGAGGGTCATCCAGGGTGGGGGACCGAGGGAATCTTTAGGTCCCGGGAGGGAGGACAAAAATTCCCCATCTGAGTAAAGCTCTGATTCAACGTTGCCCTCATCCGAAGAGGACATGACAGGAGGGAAGAAGGCGATGGAGACGAAGGGCGATTCCTTCTCTTCCCTTTAGGCTCAGGACATGGTGCTCACCTCACCCCCCCAGGCCCTGGGGTGGGAGGGAGACCCATGGGTGGTGGAGTAGGGACAGTGTCTGGGGGTCTATACAGGAGATCCCCTTTTACTGTATTCCAGCAGGTAGTAAAGAGATTCCCGATGTCTGCTACTGGGATGACTGCAGGGCACGGTGCCGGGTTTCAGGGGCCGAGCGTTGGGTCTATAGGCACGGGGTGTCTGAGGCTCAGGTTCCTTGGGGGCAGGCGTTGGGTCCGGGATCCTGGCGTCAGTGGGCCGACAGGTAGCGCCTTCGTCTTGTGGTCTGGCGTGGCCCTGTCAGGCGTCTGGTCCCTCGGAGGAGCGGACAGCTGGTCTTCATCCGGTGACTGCCCTGTGTCAGGCGTTGGGGGGCCGGACAACAGAGCAGGCGACCGGCTAGGTTTGCGCTGATCTGGGGGAGGGTACACCTTAGCCGGAGGAGGGGGAGGCGTCCGAGCCCGGGCAGCCTCTTGCCTACCTGAGGGTTCTTCTGAACGCTTGCGTTTGTCCTGAGCCTTGGACAGGCTTTCCTGGGTTGACCCTGAAGGTTTGAGGGATCGATGGGCTAGGGAAGTGTGGTGTCCTGACATGGCCGACTCCCGATGTTTGCCCTGAGAAGAGGCAGGAGCGGACTCAGACGTACGGGAAGGTTCGGACAACTGGGTCAGAACCAAACCAGACCTCCAGCCGGAGGTCGAGCAAGACGAGGCCTGCTTGGCTGGCAACTTAGGGTGGAATTTAGACCTGGCCCGATCCTTATCCCTGTGGTCATGCTTCCCCCCCAGATGACTTATCTTTCGGTGGGGAATCCCTGATCAGAGAGGATGAGCTGGCTCCTGATCCTCGCTGCATGGCCGCAAGCTTCTTCTCGAGCAGAAAGGTCTTGAGTGAATTGGCCTCTTCTGGCGACGTCTTCTGGTTAAACTTCTGGCAATGTATTGCAGGTGTCCAGGCAGCCGATCTTTGGCGGGATCTGCTTCCCTTTGCTTTTAAGCTGCTGTGGGGAGGGTGACGATCTACACGAGGCAATGGTTGAAAATGTTGAAGAAAGAAAATACTTCTGTCTTTCGTTGGCTGTCGACTGCTAAAGAAGGCGTCCGAGGAGCCGAACTACACGGGTTGACGGCAGGAAAAGAACTGTGATGGCACCAGGAGACCACCCCCTATATACCACGTCTGACGTCAGGCGGTCCCCTGCCTCAGATTGCTAGCTACAAGTTTTCCGTGGGGTCCTGACGCCTGCCAGCTTCAGTCCTAATGGTATTACCTGCTGCAAGAGCTCCACCCTCGAAGTCAGATCAGTCTGTTCTTGACTTCTTCAGTTAGATTTAAATTCAGCGCCTGTCTGGCTATCTGGAGCTCACGGTTTTTCTCTTCCCCACCTTTGTGAAGCACCTCTCTCTCCAAATCTAAGATCTTTTGCTCTAATTCCCGTTGCTTATGTCTTTTCTCCCTTTTTATTCTTATAGTGTAACCAATGATAGCTCCCCTCATGTAGGCCTTGCCTGTCTCCCAGTATATCCCACCCAACTCCACAGTGCCCTTATTAGTCTCTTCATAATGTTTCCATTGATCTTTCTGGTATTCCCGGAATTCTTTCTTTGCCAACAAATAAGTAGGAAACCTCCAGTTTCCCTTTCTCTTGGTATTTTGTCCTAAAGGAAGTTCCGTCTGGACCATAGCGTGATCTGATAGAAAAATGGGGCTATGTTCCACTTTTTGTATTCTCGTGTAAAGGTCTCGCTGGATATATATGTAATCCAATACTGACCAGGAATCATGAGGGTTTGAAAAAAACGTGCATCAATGGGCCCCTGGGTTGGCTGTTCTCCATGCATCTACTAAGTTTATATCTGTTAGGTCCAACTGCCACTGATGTACTGCCCCAGCTCCCCCGTATCTAGTCCCTGAGTAGTCTAATTCGGGGTCTGCCACCCAATTAAAATCCCCTCCCAGTACCAAATTGGGGAACTGTTCCCTTATTATATCAAGAATCTTTTGGTAAAATGTAGGGTCCAACACTGAAGGCGCATACACATTGCCTAGGGTGATTGTACAGCTTTGGATCTCCCCCACAAAAAACACGTAGCGGCCCTCTGTGGGATCTCTTACTGTACACTGAGCCACAGAAGGAAATTTCTTTTTTATTAAAATTGCAATTCCTCATTTGTGAGAGTTAAAGGACGATGTGTGGCAGGCCCACAGGCATCAGGTGGGTTTCTTGGAGCATGGCCATGTCTGCACTTTTCCTGCAGAGTGCAGCCAAGACCTTGGCTCTCTTGGCAGGGGATGTGAATCCTTTCACATTCTAGGAGATAATTTTACTAGTCTTATTTTCATGAGAATCTATATTATGCATATTACCCTATGAGATTCCCCTTGACATCTCTTGTTCAAAGCAACATCATTCACGTGGTCAAAAAACAGAATCACAAACTTTAAAACTGACAACTTGAACTAGAAAACTTGACCCCCCCCCCCCCCATATTCGTAATGCCCACTGTTCTCCCGTTAGTCATTTCTGTATGGTATTTGTCTTTTATGTACCTCCCTCTTCCTTTACTACACCCCCCTTCCCCAGCACTCTACTTTATTTCCTAAAAAACCTTTTCTGCTTATCCTTTGAACTGTGTTTCTCCATATGTGCGTGCTTACGAAAATTTGTTCCCTTAAAGCTATGCTTCAGCTTTGAGTGATCTCCCCCTCCTCCCCAGTGCTCTCTTCGCACAGCAACTCGCATCCTTCTAGTATTATTTCGTGCGAGTCCCCATGATAGATCATGTATAAAGGTGAGGGAGAGCTTCCCTATTATTTAAACATTATTCTCCCCATTTTGTAGCTGGTCCCTTGTAATATGTCCCTTCCCACTTCATATGCCACTAAGGCACATTCAAGGTTAAGGCTTGCTGCAGAGTTCTAATATGGAATGCGTACTCGCCCCTTCACATGTCCTTTGATGTAGGCAGTTTATCTTCTAAAGTGGCCCATTCGGGGAAGTGAGAGACCCACAACAGCATGTCTGCACCCCCCCCCAACTGCAGCCTATACTCTGCCCGAGAGAAGAAAACAATTTACATTTCCATAATTCTCCCCACAACCAATGTAAAGCCATTTTCATGCACCATCAGGTGCTTTTTACCATCGTAAGGGGAACTTATAGCTTAGAATCAGTTCTGCCTCTAGTTCAACTGGGAAACTACGGCAAATATGCCACCATCTTCCCACGAGGGCTCATGCTGAGGCAGTGGATCCAAATACGGGTATTGCGCCATAAATCGGGAGCATGGGCAAAGGGAAAAAAAACAGAGCCAAATTCTCACAAGTTATTGCCAACTTAGTTTTAAACCATTCATGTCTTATTCTTCCTGTCCCACTCATTTAGGAACCTCTGTAGCTTGTCCGGATCCCACAAGGAGTACGTAACTCCCTCTAAGCATACTTCAACTGTCGCTGGGTATACCATGAAAAAGTCCAAGCCTCTTTTTTTGCATTTGATCCATGTGAGAGTTGAACTGCTGATGTTTTCTTTGCACTCTGAGGGAGATATTCTGGTGTATGGTGAGCTTGTGCCCTTCAAATATTAGTTCCTTTTTATTTCTGTACGACGTCATGATTGCCTGTCGGTCCGGGTAGTGGTGCAACCGAAATATAACTTGGTGAGGTGGTTGATCCTTTGGTAGTCATGGCACTAGGGCCCTGTGTGCCCACTCAGCTTTCAATGTTCCTTTTTTGAGCTCAAGCCCCGGGAGCTTCAGGAGAGTTTCAGAGCAGAATTCCATCAAGTTTCCTCTTTCAGCTCCTTCTGGTAAGCCTCGTATGTGTAGATTATTTCGCCTACTGTAGTTTTCTTGATAGTCTAAGGCTTCCTTTAAGTCCTCCACCTCCTTTTCAAGCTTCGCTGGTTTTTCCGGAGTTGTTCTCGTAACGTCCTCCAGGTCCGAAACTCATTGCTCAACTTCACCAATTCTTTTTTTTTTTTAATTTTTTAAATTTGCCTTTTACCGCCTTCCTAGCTGCTGGCCACCCGATGTTTCAGCCCGGTCACGGGCCGACGTCTTCCACCCCCCAAATCGGCCTCGGGTCCTCCAATACCGTGGCTACTCCCAGCGCGGCTACGGATGGAGAGGGCGAGACATCGCAGAGACCGTAGATCGGTCGGAGGACTGCCTGGGGCTAACTGGGGTCGCGGGCGGCTTGATGGAGGGCGGCCGCAACCGTCCATTTTCCTCTTTTCCGGGAAGGTGGGGTCGCACGATCGCCTGATGTCCGCCCCCGCCTTCTACTCTTTGAGCACGGCAAGCGTGGGTATTCTGGCCTCCGCTTCGAGTCCCCATCGCCCCGGATGCTGCCCCAGCCCTCCCTCCGAGAAGGAGAGCAGTCAGACGACTGATCCATCTCCCCGGCCAGCCCTCCGGCTGACCGGATGTTCTGTTCCCGAACCGGAGTGCGCCGGGCGTCATAGCCAATCAGCGACTGGCGATGACTACTTCACCAATTCTTTGTGTATGTTGTTTTACTTCACGGTTATCCCACAAGGTTCTGCTCGAACTGCTCCCATCTAGACTTCAGATTGGCGAGGATTTGGTCAGATATGGCTCTGCTAATAACGGTGATCTCTGCTGCTGATAATTATATTGGGCCTAGGCCTCCCGTGTTCCCGCCGTCTTGAGTAGTCTATTTTTTCGTATTTATATTAGGCGGGCTGATTTCCCAGTAGTTAAGAATCTGTCCATTCTTCTCAGCGCAAGTGGCTTGAAACAGCTAAATACTGTATTTTTAGGCAGAAATTTACTTTTATCAGCTCTGTAGTGCGGAGCTCTGGAGAGGTGCATCTGCTTCCTTCAGCTGCTCATTAGCACCCCCGCAACTGTATTTCTATGTCCTAAACTGTACCTTAGCCACTTGTTAATATTAATGTACCCTGTATTTATTGTGACGTTGTCTGCTCTATACCCTGTACCGTTCTGTACAACTGGTCGTTTGTGAAAAAGGGCTATGTAGCTCAGGTTGCTCTCCAGTACAAAAAATAAAAATGAAATTAAGTAACCTTGAGCACTTGACTGAACCAGAAGTTGCAAGCCAGGCGACCTGTTGAGCAGGGAGCCACTGCACAGTTGTAAATTTTATTTCCAATCCCACCTGCCAAGTATAACATCTGTAGATCTCCCTGTAGGCTCCTAGTGTGCTCCACTACTCTGTTTTTGAAAATAAAACTCAGTTACTGCCCCTGATCAATTTACTCACTCTTTATGCTGCCGGCACGGAAGAGGTACCATCCCCGGATACACGGAAACGAGTTGCACTCAACAAGATACACAGAAAAAGTGAGCAACTCAGGTGCAACGCATGCAGTAAATGCAGGTTTAGATAGCACACAGGAGCCCTAGTGACTTGACAGGTGGTGACTGGCTGGTGAGTGATTAGGAAACTTAATTTCAGATTTTGTGCTTGTTTCGCAAGGGGGGTATTAAGCAACGAGGGCAGTTGGTCTCAGTATTGGGTTTCTTAAATTCAAATTTTTTTCCCCACATTTCACAATTTTTAAGAAACTTGAACACAGTCAATCTGATATCTGACAAATTTACATGCATGAGCAGTACTGTATAACCTCTCAATTCTAGTATTCAGGGTGGGAAGCTGCCAGTTGCAGTGGCAGCACAGCATACTGACATGGGTGACCTAGGTTTAGAAGCAAGACTGGAATGTCTGCGACTGCGGGTCCCGCACGAAGTCGCACCTACTCAATCGGGGGGACAGTGGCACAACATTCTGCAGCTACAGCAACCCCTGCAGCTGGTTAGGGAGGGTTCATTCTCCTACAGCATGAGGAACCTGTGGCTCATGAGGCCATCAGGGCATGATATGGTGACATGAGGGAGGTGGAAGGGACCAGAATAAACAGGAACTAGATGATGTTCGCTGGAATTCCTGGGTCCTCTGCCATGGCTGCACGGGATCTGCAGTGGTCCCCAGGGTACCCTGGTGGGTAGTGTGGAACAGTACGGGGGTCTGTAATAAATCCCTGTCGTCAGGGGGTCTGACGGAGGGGGACCCATGTCGGACCCACCACTGTGTAATTCGGTGGGGGGTCCAACGTCGGGATAGCCAACGTCAGGGGTACCAACACTGGGACCAGCACCACCTGGTCTGGTGCCAGAAGGGGATCCGGGCGTCGGAGGGGCTGGTGTCGGGGCCGGACGGAGACCCAACGGAGGGACCATGTCTATCACTGGAGCCAACAGCTGGGGCAGACCACGGGACCCAAGCTGAGGAAGAGTTGTTGGAGGTTCCGGCATCAGGTTGAGAGTCACCGGATCCAACAGTTGGATCAGGGCCGGAGTAGTCGCTGGCTCTGAAGGATCCCACCAGATGGAGAAGGAGGGGCCTCCATTGTTAGGCTAGATGGCTGAGGAGGAGCCTCCTGCCCTGTGACCTAGTCAGGGGAGCGTGGGACTGACCCCGAGGAAGGGTCTTTGACATCGAGAGGTCCCGCGCTATCCTAGCCAGAGGTAGCCGCCTGGCAAGGAGAGGGTACTGGTGGGGGAGAAGAGGGGCATTCTCCCCCCTGGTTCTGCCGGACGTCGGGTGAGGCACCGTTAGGCCCTGATGGGAGAACCATGCCTGAGCAGCCGTCGGAGACAGGCGTCTTACCAGACAGAGCTGGGCGGGGAGAAGCCCCGGCCGACTTCTTGGCTGTGACCGGGCGGGTCCCACGAAGGCTGGGGAGCCGACTTACCGGTAGCTGGGCAGGCCTGGAGGAGCCGGGGCCGACTTAGCAGCCATGGTGGTGCGGCCGTCTGAGAAGCCGACAGACGACTGACCCGCGGAAGACTTGTCAGACTTGCCGTCCGAAGGCTTCGTAGGTGGCGGCTGAAAGGTGGCAGTGCTCGAGGGACGCAAGGCCTCAGGCTGGGCCTCCGTGGAGTGGTCCCGCTCCCTGGATTTCTCCTTGTGGTGTTTCTTGGAGGAACAAGATTTTTCAGAGGAGGACTCGTGGATCTTGTCCATTTGCTTCTCTAGTGAAGCCAGGCAGACTTTTAAAAGACGGGCCTCCAAAGCCTGCTGTCTCCACTTTTTGGTGGCCTGGTTGAAAGTTTGGCACTCCAAGCAGGATGGTCTGGGCTCAAACAGATCACACCCTTCAGCTGTCCGTCCTCATGAGAAATTTGCGTGCCACAGGACGAGCACTTCTTAGGAGAAGATATAAGCGTAAAGAATCAAAGAGGAATAGTGAAGGAAAAAATGCAACGCGAGGAACTAACAGGACGATCGCTACTGGAAGTCCGCTATGCGACTGACACGAGGCGACGGCGGGAAAGAACTGAAGGGCCGGCGTAGGGGCCGCCCACTGTATATGGTCACGTGGCATCGGGTGGGCAGTCCCCTGTCAGGGATTGCTAGAAAAGTCTGCCGTGCAGCCTGACGCCAGGTGGCGCCAGTCCTATATGTAATGACCTACTGAAGGAACCCTCTCGAAGTAAGATCTAAAGTATACGTTAAACTGTCCTGCCATATCTTTTGTATTTGATATTTCTGTTGCATTCATTACCAGAGGTCCTATTTGATTGGATTTTTTTTGTTATTATTAACACAGGCATATAAATGTTTACCGTTATGTCTATGCGACAGATTAAATTCTAATTTGTTCCTTTCTTCCCTTATTTTTTTCTTTAACATATGTAGTATTTTTTTGTATTCTGTAGCTACTTCTGTTGTTCCTTGAGTTTTCATTTGATCATAAGCCCTTTTTTTTTTTTTTTTTTTACATAGTTTAATAATTTTGTTGGTACACCATATAGGTCTTTTTTGTGTGTATGTGTCATTTCTTTATGCTCCTCCCCGGTGCTACCCCATCCTCCCACTCCTTCAGAGCCCCAAGACACCCACCGCTCTTTTGACCCCTGCCGCCATCCACCAACCCCTATAGTAGCCTCACCTGGGTAGCCCGGCGTATCCCTATGCTGGGTGGGTCACTCTCCTTTGAGGGGGAAGTGCCTCACGGCAGACTGCGCATCCTAGGGCTGGAGGTTGGTCTGGGCTGACTCCAGGGCTTCGTGGCGGCAGGTACCTGGAGCTCATCATCTGGCAGGATGGGGAGCCATTTTCTAAATTTCCGCCCCACCCAACGCTATTTGTCCTGCCTTGCGAGCTAAGGCAATCCTGGGCGGAATGTCGCTGAGGCTCACGCCCCACAAGCATGTCACCAATCCACCCTCAGGTGCCCAGGCGAGTCCCACCCCACCCCCGGGAGGGAAATGTCCAATGGACACTTGTGAAACCCCTCCCTGCCAGTCTCAACTCCTGGTACCCGTGCTCGAGGCACAAACCCGGGTCGCCAGTGTGCTGAGCAAAGGCGGAGCCGGCATGTAGGTCTTTTCCCTTTTCTATTATACATTTTTTAATGGAATGTATTTTCCTTCCAATACTTGTAATTTATACATTAACAGTGCCTACATTTGCTCAACAGTCATAGTTAGAAAGTTTTTCCCCCATTTCAAATCTAGTAATTCTTTCTTTAGTTTATGATAATTTGCTTTGTTGTAGTTCCTAACAATGATAGCCCCTTTAACTATTGCTAATCGTCTTGTGATGTAGAATTCTATGATATTATGATCACTGTTATTTGGACAATCTCTAATGTTAATTTTGGTTATAATATCTTCTCTGTTGGTAATTACCAAATCTAAGGTATTATTCCCTCTAGTGGGCTTATATATTGGTTCAATCCAGTTTCATCCATCATCTCTATAAACCTTCTAGGTGATGGTTTTTTTATAGTTCTTTTTGTGCAATCGATGTCAGGATAATTGAAATCACCCAAGATAAGTACATCTCCCTCCAGTGCCACTTGTTTGATTTCTGTTTCTATATGGCTGTCAATGGTTTTATTACAATTCGGTGGTCGATAATATAGTCTCAGCATAAGTTTTTTTTTTATCCTGTATAGATACCCACATGGATTCTACATCTGTATTTTGATACTTGTTATATAATGAACTCAGAATAGTATTTTTTAATACAGATGGCAATACCCCCACCTTTTTTATGATTCCTTTCTTCAGAATACAGTTTGTAGCCTTCTATATTCCTGTTCCACAATACACCATTGTCCCACTATGTTTCGGTGATGAAGCATGTGTCAACATTTTCTACTTGGAGTCTTACTTCTAATTCTGATTTTTTTTATAATGTTAAGGCTTCTTGCGTTTAGTAAACAAAGTTTAAGTCCCTTATACTGACTTACTGTTTTGATTTTATTGGTCTCCCTGCATCTATGGTTTATGATACATTCAGTTGATGATTAACCCCTCTCCCCCGATTTACTAGTTTAAATTATTTTGTACTTTTTTTAATTTCCAATCCAAGCTTCCTGCTCCCCTTTTTGCTCAAATGGAGACCATCTTTACTGTGATATCCTGGTTTATTCACAATCTTCCCAGTGGGTTATACACTCATTTCCCTCTTGCAATGTCCAGTGTCTTAACCAGTTGTTAAGTTCTTTAATTTTCTTTTGATTGAATTCACTCTCTCTCGGGACTGGTAATATTTCTGAAAAGTACAATTTACATTTGATTTATTTGTCTCTTCCCTTATATTTTTGAATTCGTTCTTAATTTCTGTTTGGTTTTGGCCTTTGATATTCTTAACTCCCAGGTGTAGTATTAAAATATCCTTTCCCTTTTGCCCCTTTATTATACTGGGTAGCATTTTCTGCATATCCCTAATTTTAGCTCATGAAAAATAACTGGTTGCGATTATTCCTTTATTATCCCGTGAGATGTACCTATCGGTGCATTTTAAAATTGAATCTCCCAGTACATATGTATTATTTATACTTGTTGAGATATTATTCCCGTTAACAATGTTTTCGCTCATGTACTGGGGTGTAGTATCCATATCTCCTTCCCCTAAGTCTATAACCCCGTTTGTGCCTATTCCACTATCCTGTGGTGGCTGATGTTTGTTAATTTCATCATTATGCCTTATAGGTAGTTCTCCAGTTTATTTTGTTCCTATATTTTGCATCTGTTTGCATTCTTGATTGATATTATTTGATCTTTTGCGCAACTGCAACCCAGCATTGTGAACTGTGATTGCACTTTCCTCTAGATCCTGCTCACTATTTCTATTAGTTTGTTCCTTTTCTACTGAGTTTAAGTTGTTTTCCCCGGCTCTCCCTTCTAGTTGTATCTCAGTAGTGTTTGCACTATTATTTCCCTGCAAATTATCCTGCTCATGATTAGTGTGAGCTTCTATGTCAAGCAACATCAGTGGTTCAAATCTGTTACGATTCCAGATTGAAACCCATGGCCCATCTTCCATTTTTATATTTCCATGTTTCCACTAATCTTCTTCCTCCTCTCTGTCTCTACTTCTTTTTCTAGTGTCTTTATTTACTCTTTCTGTTTGTGATTCCTGAAAGTGCTGTCTAAGAGTGTGTTGTTCTGTAGTATTCAATTTCATTTCTAAATCTAAAATTCTTTGATTTAGCCCCTTATTGAGTAGGCACTCTTTGCAGGTGTGTATCAATACCTCATTAGCAACTTCAGTGCTTATTTTATTGCATAATATGCATCTCAATCCCAAACCCCCTCCTTCTAATCTGACCATGTTTGCATCCATGCTGTTTGCTAAATTGTTTTGAACAGTTATTAGTTGTGTTTGTTTGGTGGCGGTTGTTCAGTACTATCCAAGGCTATCGGATCACAGTTTGCTTCTTAATAACAATACTTCACCCGTTTAACAAGATTAAGTGATGGGGCTCTTTATTTGTGCTTATGTAACTCAGAAGCTGAGACATTAAATGGGCAGGTGGTGAAACCTACTCATTCCTAGTCCTGTAGTGCATTGTTCATATGAGTAAATGTCCTCCTACAAGTATTGGAAATGTGACAATGGTTAAAAGTTGAGCCTTTACCCCTAAGACCAGTTGTAGGCAAACTCTTTATTAGTGCTAGAACCGAGGTATTTGCCTACCTTGCAAGTATTATTTTTTGCTTGTCCACTTCCCACTCCTTCCTCGCCGGACACATGCTAAGACACACGCGTCTCTGTGCGCCAGCCCTGTTACACTCGTGCTGCAGGGCTTGCATGTATCCCCCTTGTGATCCAGAAGTACTATTGCAGGGTCACAGGACTAGTATCAATTCCCACAACAAGAAAACTTTAAAATATTCAAAGCAAGCTAAAACCACTCATGCTTGGTGTTTGCATGCTCGTAGCCCCTTTCACAACTCCCCACAGTAAGGTTTCATGAAAAATATGATCTAATTCTATTAGACAGGTAGGTCAGGACTAGACACTCTACCCGTCCCTCTTCCTGCTGTACAGGGAGTAGGGCCCCGGTGCGTTCTAAGTGCTTGTCAGTAAAATACAATAAAAACAATCTGTTTCAAGCACCACACAGAGACGCTCTGCAGAGTATCCTATTGTTAGTAACCACCACAGAAATTATGTGCAAGGGCAGTCCAGTAAGGTGGTTGCAACCTTGTCAGTAGCTAGGGGAGACTGCCTAACAAAATATGACGCATCAACCAAAGAGTGTACGCCGATGAGACATAAATGTTCAAAATCTTCTCCAAGAGTCGGACAGTGAAAGCCCAATAATTTGGACTGTGGTGTAAAACCAAAGTTTGCACAGAATATCTGTTTTTTGAGGGAGCAGGAAGAGAGACCTTATCCTGGCCTGACCTATGGCTGGATAGTAGACTTATTTCATAAGCAGACTGACACCCTATGTCATAAACTCTGCACCAGATTAGGTTTTTACCTCAGAAATACATTCAGTTTCTCAGCAGATGCAAGAAAAAGGTTGGTACTGGCAACCTTTCTTCCATCACTTGACTATGGCATTTTATCTATGGAAATGCAGGAGCCACACATCTATTAAAGTAAAAGTGTGTCATTTTCCAACACAGTTTGGGGCTTCATAGCCCACTACTCCGGGAACTGGCAGCCAGCCAATCCCTTTCCACTTCTTGGTCCACCTGCTTCGCCCCCGCACTCCCCCATACTGTGACGTTTAACCAGGGTGAGCATGGGGACACGCCCAATACAAGTCTATGGGGCTAATACTCAGAATGAATTTATAGAACTTTAAACAACCTTTTGAGAAAAATGAAAGCCACCGCTCAACTAGTAGGGATCCCTTCCCTTTCTTGTAGGAGTGCATTAAAAATTAAAATGTTGCCACCCAGGGACTATCACCACCCCAGAACAGCGGGCTATGAAGCCTGGAGGGACAGCTCACACATTTACTTTAAAAGGAATCTGTACGATTCCCTGTATGATTATTTCAGCAGTTACCATAGTTGTGCAGAAATCGATTGAAAAGATGTATTTAGAAAAGAACTGTACGAAAACATTAAAAATAATGTTTAAATAGGGATGTGGGGGCATTCATTTTGTGGACAGGAAGGGTGTTGTGATGATGTCACTGCCTCACCAGTGTTAACAGTGTTCAGTGCAGCAGGTGAGAACAGTTCAGCTGTGCTGTTAGGGATCCGATTATTTTCTAAAGAACATCCTGGATTTTATGTCAAGCAGAGTGTAACAAATGAATCCAGTGCTTTTCTTTATAATTTAACAGGATCCCCAGCTGTAAGAGCAGTTTGTTTTAACCTGCTTCATTGCACACTGTTAGAACTGGTGAGGCAGTGACATCATCACAGCATTCTTCTTATTCACAAAATGGATTCTGCCACATCAAAATTTTATAAGTATTTTTCTGTCTTATTGAAGATATTTTCTAAATATAACTCAGCAGTTTACATACTGGATCATTACAGTAACCTTTACTATAATTATACAGGGAATCGTACGAATTCCCTTTAAAATTGGATGTACTGTACTCTATCACAGGGCACTCAATTTTGTAACAAAAGAAACACCACTTTTTCTGTTTTGTATTATGTTTTATGTCCATGACTTATCCTCAAGATAAGTAAGTAACATTTTATTTATGAAGTGCCTTATTCACGAGGGTCAGGGCACTTTACAATACATACAAAATAACAATGAATAACAGTTTAAAGTTATTACAATGACAATGAGATAAAAAGGTAAAATCACCCTACAGCATAAGACAATTCCCAAAAGCTTCTTTACAGAAATGTGCTTTCAGGCCCTGGTTAAAGCCCTCCAGTGAGGAGGACTACCTGAAGGACCTAGGAAGCGAATTCCACAGGGCTGGCGCAGCACTGCAAATGCACAGTCACCAGATGTTTTTAGCCGAGCCTTGAGAGTTGCTAGAAGGCCTTCTTTGGAAGAGTGGAGTGAGCACTGAGGGTGGTATGGCGTCAGAAGATCAGTCAGGTAGCTTGGGCACAGACTATATAGAGCTTTATAGGTGAGAAGACACACCCTGACGGAGATTCTCCACCTCACCAGCAGCCAGTGCAGGTCACGCAGCACTGAGGTCACATGACACAACCTCGGAAGGCCAGTCAGTAACCTGGCTGCCATGTTCTCCACCAGCTGCAGGCAATGCAGGACTCCTCCACTAACCCCAAGATAAACAGCATTACAGCAGTCAAGTCTAGACATCAGGAATGCATGCACCAGTGAGGGCAAGTCTTCTGATGGGATAAGGGCTTTAATCCTGGGGATATTCCTTAAGTGATAAAAAACACTCTGGACAATGGACGACTTCTAAGGCTCAAATATTACTCCGACAATGAAAATAATGCAGAGATTTATTATTTTTTTTTTTTTACCCTTGTCCAGCATCAAAGTGGGACTAACCCCTATGGCTTTCACCTCCCGCTGGCAACCAGGCTCAATCACTAGTACCTCCGTTTTGTCGAGCTGGAGGACATCCAGTCTTGGATTTCGGCCAGGCACACATTTAGTACCTCTATGGTGCCATCAGTATTGACTGCAAAAGACATATACAGCTGGGTGTTGTCTGCATAGCAGTGGACTACCATGCTGTAACGTTGAATGATCTCACCCGGGGGCAGCATGTACACTGCAAACAACATGGGTGAGAGGATCGAACCATGAGGACTCCACATGGCAAGGGCCTTGGGTGAAAGGAGAACCTCCTCATTACAACCCTATGCATATTGCCAGTGAGAAAGGACTTGAACCAGTTGATGACAGTACTGGTGAGCCCACAGAGCCCCCTAAGGCGACTGAGCAACACACCATGGTCTACAGTGTCAAAACAGGCGATCAAGAAGAACGAGAACAGACCACCCTCCTCTATCTCTAGCCCTGAGGAGGCCATTGTACCCACACTAACATCATTTCCATACTGTGCTCCAACTTAAAACCAGACTGAAGGGGCTCAAAAATGTTGAAAGCAGCAAGGTGGGCCTCGAGCTGCAGGACCACAATTTTCTGAATAACCTTGACCAAAAAGGGCAGGCTGGAGATGGGTCTGTAATTCGCCAAGATGTCAGGGTCGAGAGATTTTTTTTTTTTCTCTTCAGGAGGGGCCTCACCAGCAACTTTTTCAAAGCACTGGGAAAACATTCCTCAGAAAGCAAACACCAGACAATCTTGGCAAACACTGGGCCAATGGACTCCACACATCTCACAAGAAGATGTGTTGGGCTGAGTCCAGTTCACAGAATGTTGGCCACAGCAACAAAATCACCCTGCATACTTCTTCCACCTCCACTGGCCTAAACTCACTCCAGACAGCCAGAATACAACTTGGAACATCTGATTAATCACTGCAGGATAACACAAACCCCACTGGATAAATACTGGACCTGATGGAGGAGACTCTATCAAAGAAGAATAGAGCGAACTCTTCGCACTTAGCCAGAGATGCTGCAACTTTAGGCTGTAACCAGGCTAAATAAAGTAGTCTGTCAACAGTCCTAAAGAGCTGAGTTGGTCTTTTCTTCCCTGCAGCTATCTCCCTGGACAGGAACTCTGCCTTCTTATGGGAGACAGCCCTTTGATACTCACTGCAGTGAGTTTTCAAAGCCAGTCTGTCCTCCTTGGATCCAGACCTCAGCTAGTAACGCTCCTAACTCCGACCTCTAGTCTTCATCTCTTGACAGCCCCATCAAACCATGAATGTCTTAAGTGAGAGGACCTGGACTGTATACAGACCGCTGCGACAAAGTCAAGCACCGAGGTCACAGCCTTAATACAGACTGTGACCGCTTCACCTACTCCTAATGCACAAGCAGCTCTCATCTCAGAGAGGTCCATTATTTCTGATAATCCCTCTGGTACAATCCCCTCAAAGGGCAATAATGGACCATCTCCACAGGGGAGGGATCACAATGGGAAGCACCGAATGAGAACCTCACCATACAATGATCCAACCAGATGACTGCATCAATCCTGAGATGATCAACCCTCGGGGCCCCAGCAAGAATACTAAATCCAAGGCGTGGCCGCGGGAGTGAGTGATGGAAGCAAATGCTTGTGCAAAGCCCAGCGACTTTATTGTCTGGAGGAAGTCTTGTCCAAACAGCAAACCAGGCATTGAAGTCACCCAGAATCAACCATCTGGGCGACTCCAACACCCTCATGGCAACGAAGTCTGTGACCTCCTACAAAAATTCCCTCTTGCGCCCTGGAGGTTGGTATGCAAGAGAGATTCTGTAACCTGCATCCAGACACCTCTCGGCCTCCTCCACCATGCATTCAAACAATGAAGTAGTTCCCACTGAGTGCACAGAGAAGTTCAAGTTAGTTCTAAAACAGATGGCTACACCTCTGCCCCTGAAGTCCCTTCTTGGGCAGTGCAATATGGAGAAACCGGGCAGGACGGCCACCTCCAAAACTGGGCAGGCTTCATGGCTCAGCCAAGTCTCTGTAATACAAGTGAGATCACATGAGGAAATCAAGTCCGCTAGAATCGCAGTCTTGTTCCTGATTGACCTCGCATTGCAAAACACCACCCAAATGGCCAGCAGCTATCTGCCCACATGGCCGTGTGGAAATCCTGGGTATGGGGACTAGGTATAGGCGACCGCTCCCTAGTCTACATTTCATCCCAGGTCATCTCCTGGTCCTAACCACCCTGATGTGACTCTCCCAGTCGGCTACCCTGGTACCCAGCCATCTGTTATTCTGCTTTCTTCCAATACCGGCCTCCCAACAGCATCAAAATGCTGCAGATGGCAAAGGGAGGTCGATGAAGGGGTGGCGGTCCAACAGCTCGGACGCCACATAGCTAAGCCTACGGGGCCCACCACCCAGGCACATCTCTGAAACCTACTGGAAAAACACTTATTCAAATAAATAAACAAAAAATAATAATAAAATACCCACCCAACCACAACATGTAACCCCCCCAAAACTCCAAACAAATACAAACTGATCCCCTTAGCCCACACACTCACCCCAGACAAAACCAGTCCAAACACACATTTAGTCACACACATACCCCTCTCTAGCCCAAAACCCACTCAATCAATATTAAAATACGATTAAACAAATAATATATGTCTAGGTTATAATTTGTGCTAACCGATGAGCTTATTTACAGCAAGTAAAGAAGCAGGCAACATGAAAAAGTCTGACAATTGCAGGCTCCATAGAAGTCCAATACTAAGTGACCAATTAGTCAGAACTCAGTGGTCCCCCCTTTCCAGCAGTGCTCTCACCACCACTGGGGGGAATAACAGAAGCTGTATAATAAAGGGTCAGACTGGGCTACAGCAATTACAAATGTAGTCTCCCCCCCCCACAGTACTCTCACCACTAGTGGGGTCAGAGAAACTTAATAGCCTAAATACAGTTTTATAGTAAATTAAAGTCAGAAAAATCCAGTCCTTATGTCCAACTAGTCAAGGTGTAGTCTCAAATGTAAGTATCCATTGCTAAAGCCCTGGGAACCAAAGGATGCCTCGACAGATTAATCAACAGTGGTAAAACTAGGATGGAAACAGAGTGCACAGAGCATCAGAAGTCCACTGCTACAGATGCTGTAGGGAACCCAGAAGCTACCTCTGAAATAATTTACTTAGGTCATGGAAGGGGTCTCGTGCACAAACTGTAACCGCCATATGGCTTTCATAGGCAAACTAGCAGAACTTCAGAAAACAGGAAGGACGTTTTGGCTGCCTTTGTGAATCAAGTTGAATATTCGGCAACCAAATCAGTAATGGGAGGCAACCCCCAAGACTGCAGTCTAAATTAATGGCAGGAACCACACGGTCAAGGAATCTAAGAAAACAAAACACATACAAAATTCATGCTACAAGCCCGGATGGTGGCACAAACTGCTCTATCTAAAAATAAAAAAGCTTGCTCCTGACGATAACTGTCTGTCCTCGACCTAAGTATGCTCTAACCCTACCCCTCGAAAACTGCCTAACAACAGATGCTAAACTTTCACTAAAGTTTAAAATAGTGCGTCGCGACAACAATAGTGGCATGACCTAGACACACTAGCTCAAAAATATAATAAAAAGTATTATAACTGGATAACAAAAACAACTAAATTTAGTTAAACTGAGCTTCAAAAAACAAAACTAACCAACTATACCCGGAGCTCAAGTAGACGGCAACCCAGCCTGGCAACCATCTTTCCCATGCATAACCATATTGATGCTATTTAAAAGGAGTGTAAATAAAACCATTGCTCAAATGTATGTAACTGTAGATAATTTCAGGCCCACTGTATAATGCTGCTATAACATGTTGCACCCTTCCTTGTACTGTACACAGTATGCCTCTGTAATACACATGTAACTATTTCATCTGCTAGTGCTGTATAGATTGCCTCCTAACTTTTTGCATAATTTGTTATGGTGTGTAACTGTTGTTTCTGTGTATCTGTTGTAGTGCTGTTCAAAAACTCCATTGTTTGTAAAACCTGTCTGTCCTAACCAGGGCCTCCTTGTATATGAGCTTTGCTCACACATGCATATGTAAATACATATATATGAACATCCGAACATGCCAGCAGATAAAGGCCATACTGTCTATCAAGTGCTTGAGTGTGCAGTTCCGGTTTACAGAGGGGAACTGCCCCCCCCCATTTCCACCGTGACCCCCCCTCAAACACCCTGCACCGGCGTGGGTTTAGGATAACACAATTTCAGGCAGACCACAAGTCAGGTGCATAAAAAACTCACAAGTGAGTTTATTTTATTTTTATCAAGTAAAATATACAGAAAGCAAAATGGCAAGTCAGACAACTGTTTAGCTTCCAAGGCTTTTTCTTCAGCCCAACAGTGTGAAAGCACACACACTACCAAGAGGTCTTTCACCTTCCTCAGTCAGTATTCAACTGACCACCCTATCTATCCTCTCAGCACTGAAGTAGGGCTTTTTTTTCCTCCCATATATATTTTGTCTTTTTCTCTTTTTGCCCCCCGCCCCGGGGCCATGGCGTACACATGCACGCACCCACCAGGATCCACTGGCCCCCTCTGCCCCTCCCCGGACTTACATCGCCACTCCTAACCTCCTACACTACCCACCGGGCCTCCACCCGGTGGGAGCGGGACTACGGTGCAGTGGGCATCCACCCCATGGAAGGGACAGCCAAGGCTCGATCCCGTTCTGACCCCCCCCTTGGGCCGGCACCCCAGCAGCCCGATGTCGTTCCCAAACCCGGGTCACCGGCGTGGCGCGAGGTAAGGCGCCAGCGCCTCAGCCCTCTGTGCCACCAGGCCAGCAAGACAGGGCTTTTTATAAGCTCACTAGAAGCTGGAAAAATGTTCCACTGCCTTTTGATGAACAGCAGACATAACATAAAACTAGCCACTAGGGGTCACTGTTGCACTAAAGAGAAAAGTTATTTGGCAGCCACCTGGAGAAAATTACATAACTTGTTTACAACACTGTTAAAGGTCAGAACATTCCGTGCTCTCCTAAACTCTCCTGCAGGGTCATATTACATATGCTGTCTGCTGCAAAATACATCTTAGAAGGGGGCTGCTAACATCTAGTAAAAGCAGACAGTAGTTTTTATTATTCTTATATTAAGACAGTCCTCTCATTTTGTAGCTGTACTCAGTTTTGTTTTTAGGTTAATATGCACAGAAAGCTTTATAAGCACTTCAACACTTAATTTATAACCAGCCAACCAGCATGTTGGACATTGAACAAAATATATAAACTGCCTGGTGAAGGGGTTTCAATTTACCCCAGGAGTGTCCACTATGACAGGGGTCATCCTGTCACACACCCCATCCCACCTACAACTTTCCCTTTTACCCTGTTCCATCCTCTCTTGAAGCCATCTACCATTTCTATGGAATATCACCTCCTCTGGCAACTTATTTTTACTTGGCCACCACCCTCTTGGTGAAAAAATGTCTTCTCAACCTTCCCCTCACCAGCTTTAGGTTGTGCCCCCAGTGGTCTTGTTCACACTACGGCTGAATACGGCCTCAGTGTTCACGTTTACACCTATAAGGTACTTGAAGGTCTCAGTCATGTTACCCTTCTCCCATCTGTCCTCAAGAGAGTACATGTTGAGCCCCTGAGCCTCTCCTTGTAGATATCGTCTTGCTGGCTCTGGTTCATCTTGGTTTCCCTTCTCTGGACTGTCTCCAGCAAGCTGATATTGTTCTTAAGATAAGGGCACCAATACTGCACACTGTACTCTAGATGCGGTCTCACTAGAGACCTGTACATTGGCAGGATGACCTCCGCCTTCCTGCTCGTAATTCCCCTAGCCGTACAGCCTAGCATCTGATTTGCTTTGGCTGCTGCTCTCTTGCAGTGTGCCAAGTGTTTTAGGTAACTTGGTCCTTTTCTTCCTCTGACCAGGTTACTTGAACACCATCCAACCAGTATTCAGTCCCTGGGTTCCTCACCCCCAAGTGCATAACTTTACGCTTTTTAGCACTGAACCCGTTACCAAATTCCAAACCACTTCTCGTCTATCCAATTCTTTTGTGGTTTCTGTCTCCCCTCCTCCATGTCTGCCTTCCCATGGAGCTTTGTGTCATCTGCACACAGGCTGATCTTACCCTTGATCCCATCCGCAATGTCACTTATGAAGATGTTAAACACTGGACCGAGTACCATGCCCTATGGGACCCCCCCCCCCGGTCACAGGCCAAGCTTCTGAGAATTCCTAACCAGCTACCATCTTTCTGTCCTATAGCCAGCTTCCCATCCATCCAAGCTCCCCCCCACCCCCAGGTCTTCCAGCTTCGTGATCAATCTCCTATGAGGCACAGAGTTAAAGGCCTTGCTGAAGTCCAGATACAGAACATCAACTGCTTGGCCCTTGTTCACAGTCCTTGTGACCCAGTCAAACAAGTCAATTAAGCTGATCTGGCAGGATCTCCCTGACACAAATTCATGTTGCCTCACATCCTTAAGTCCATTTTCCTCCAGGAAGCTCACCAAGCTCTTTTTCAGGGTGGTCTCCACCAGCTTGCCCACTACTGAGGTTAGGATGATTCCCCCCTTCCCTTTAATTCCCTGGTTTGTCCCTTGGCCCACTTTTATGGAGAGAAATCACATATGCAGTTCTCCAGTCCTGGGGCACATTCCCTGACTCCAGAGAGGAGTTAAACAGGTCTGCCAGAGGACCTGCCACAATCTCTGCCAGTTCCCTTAGGACCCTGGAGGGCACATCATCAGGCCCTAGTGATTTATCCACCATTATGGCCCTTGGGTCCTTAAGAAACCTGTCAGCATGTATTACGCCATCCATGATTTCCATCCTCCCAGTCCCCACTCCTCTGCTCCCTTGTGGCACTGGTCTGTCCTTCTCCGTAGTGAAGACTGAACAGAAGCACTTGTTAAGTACCTCTGCCCAACCCGCCTCCATTTTTAACCTCACAGTCTCATCCTTTATGTTCCTCTACTCCCCCATGTATCAAAAAAAGGCCTTCTCATCTGTTTTACTGCCTGTGCTAGCTGTACTTATCTTGCAGCCTTTGCCACTCTAACCGCTCTGCTCACCCCCCCTTGACTTAGCAGAGTTACTCCTCCCTTTTCTCCTTCTGAATATGTTTGTACTTCCGGAAGGCTGCCCTCTTGCCCCCCACCGCTTTCGCCACCTCACTGCTGAACCAGCTGGGCTTTCTTGCCTTATATTACTTACTGATGATTTTGGCACACTCACTGTAAGCTTACATCAGTCCCTCATTTATTAAGACCCATTTCTCTTCCACTTTTATCCCCCTTCTGATCCCAACAAGGTGTCCTACTAGAATATCCCCTATCCTATCAAAGTCAGCCCTCCTAAAGTCCAAAACCCCTATCTTGGTCCTGACCATCCCGAACCACACTGTGCTGTGATCACTCCCTGCAAGCAGCACAAACACTTTCACATCCTGAACATGTGCACAGTTGCACAGGACCAGGTTCCGTATAGCTCTCTACCTAGTGGGCTCCATGACACCTTGCGTCAAGAAACCACTCTGGAATACATCCAGCAGTACTTGCTCCCTAGTGCAGGAGGTAGCTGGGATCTTCCTATCTACCCCAGTTAGGCTGAAATCCCCCATTATTACTGCTCCCCCACTGCTGGACATTTTCATGATTTGGGACCGGAGTACCACGTCCAACTTTTATCTTGGAAAGGTGGTCTGTAGGCCCCCCAATCCTTAAGTTTCCTCCCCTTAGTGGACTGTAGCTGTACCCATAATGTTTCAGTCTTACTTTCCACCTCTTCCTCCCTGGTACAAGTTATCCCCTCTTTCATGTACGAAGCCACGCCCCGTCCCCCTATCCTTCTTATACAGTTTGCACTTGGGAACTACGAGGTCCCAGTCATGGTTTTGTGTGGCCCACATCTCTGTGATGGCCACTATGTCCACCTCTCCATCGGCCATCAATGACTGCAATTCCGCTATTTTGTTTCCCAGATTTCTGACCTTCAGAGGAGACACCACCTTTCGCCGTGACCCTGGTCCCACCTTACTCCTGACTTGCCCCCTCCTCCTCAGTTCTACCTTCTTTTCCCACCCCCCATCTAGCGCCTCCCAATGCTGTCTTGATTGGGGGGAGAGGCCTACTGGCCTCCTCCACCTGGTGTCTAAGGGTGCTGTGTAACCTGCTGCCCCCCATGTCAGTTTAAATTGAGGTTTTTCCTCATGAATTCCTCAAGCTTTCCCTTCAGGACCCTCATGCCCTTCTTATTTAGATGTAACCTTGTCTGTTGCATACAGGTCTTTGTTATCCCAGGTCCTTCCCCAACCACCAACGAACCCATACCCCTCCACCTTGCACCACCCTCTACACCAGGGGTGTCCAACCTTTTCAGGGTCGTGAGCTACATTTACATTTCTGAGTAAGATGTAAGCCACAACAATGTGCGGCCCGTAGCATGCCCATATTTAGCCATAGTAAGGAGTTAAGATAATAATCATAGTAAATAGTCAATAATCATATTTTATTAAGTTACAGTATTTAAAAAAAATTGTAATTGTAAAATAATTATTCAGAGCAGCTCTGGAGCTTTAGATTTGCTTGCAGGCTTAGTAAAAGTAGCTTGTTAAGCACTCAGGACACTTTTCAGCTCCTGTACTTTTGACTTTTCTCAAATTTAAAAGACTGTGACGTATACTTGACATGTAATTGACAAATCTCTCAAGAGTCGCATCAAACTGCTCCGAGAGCAACATGTGGCTCGCAAGGAACAGGCTGGCCACCCCTGCACTACACCATATGTTAAATTTCTCAATCCTTACCCTCCTTGTGTACCAGACCTTGGGACCAGAAGCACCTCCAAGAAGACCACCAACTTCCCAGCCTTGCTGCAAATTCTCCCCACCTCCCTGAACCTCTCTTACACCACCCCCACCTCAGATCCTGCAAGGTAATTCGTACCAGGTGCATTATGATGCAAGTTTCCCTCCTCCTGACCCACGTACTGTGCTACTAGAACTCCCTCTCCTGCCTTCTGTCCCCTGCATACATCCTACAGTTTGCCCTTGACTTCCCCCACCATCTTATCCCTTCACAACTGCATCCCCGAGATCACCCCCTCCCGCCTCCATCCTCTCTAACCATAATGTTGCCCACTCCCACCTGCCTCTTCCTTCCACGTCTGTCCCTCTTGTATTCCTCTCCCCAAACCCTACACCCACTATCCTTGTCTTCATCCCCCTACTCCCGAACCCCTCTCCCCCCGCACACAACTTATCTTTACATGTTCCTCACCCTCCAGCATCCTCTACCCTTCCCTTCTGCCACCTGTCCCCTTGTTCTCCCATGCCTACAACCCCCCCGCTCCACCTGCCCTCACTTTCTCCTGTCCTTCCTATCTGCCATGACACCCCCCCACACATCCATCTCTCACTATCTCATTTTTCCACCTCCAACAGGAGTTTTTCTGTTGGGGTATGAGGTGGGAAGGCCCTGTGTGTCTGCAGTTTTGGGAACTTTTTGAAATATACGGAGAGACCCTGGCTACCTATCTCCAGGACCCACTTGTCTGTGGTAATGTTTTTCCATGCCTGGAAATAGTAAACCAACCTTTGGCCCACTGGTAATGGCTGGATGACCAGGACAGACATATCAGGGGTTCTGCTTTATCTGCATTTTGGAGGTTGGAGTGACTTCAGCCTGCTTGACACCCTTTTTGCCTTTTACCCTGAAGAAACCTCTCTGGGGAGGGTAATCATAATAAGTCACATAAGCATGGGGAAAATAACCCTGGCCCCTATCTCCCCTTCCATAAGGCCTATGGGATGTGAAGGCCTTCTCCTTCTCAGTACTATTCTTGTAAGGTAGTCTTATACTTATCCACTTTTTTCACATATGCCTCTGTTTTGTCTCCAAACAATGAGTTTCTTTTCCAGGGGAAATCCATGGGCTTGGTCTGAGTGTCCTGAGAGATGTTTGTAGCCCTGAGCCATGCAAACCTCCTGGAAACAGTGTCATTGGCATCCACTGCCATATGAAACTGGTATTTGGTGACATCCATAGCAGATTTTGCTATATCAGCCAGGTTCTGGACTAAGTCACCGGCTGCTTTCTCGTTCATAGCTATCACAGAACTCCAGAGAACCTTCTGGTACTGAGCTGTGTAGGCCATATAAGCTGCCTGCCTGCCTGAGAAGCAAAGAAGCTGAAGTATACACTTAATTTGCCCATATTATCCAGCTTCCTGTAATCCCTTTCTAGGGGAAGAACAAGGTACTCTGGCCTTGTCACAGGCAGCAGTTTGTACCACCCTTTCATGGTCAGGATGCGCATACAAGTATTCAGCACCCTGCCTATCCAGTTGATATTTCTTTACAGCCTTGTCAATGTCAGCTGCAGAAGTGGGGGCTGCAAGAATCTTGGAGGTGGCCTTCGTAAGAAACTTAAAAACAGGCTGAAACAACCTTTTTGTGGGTGTTAGGCCCATCATATCTAGAAACCCCACCTCATCCTCATCCACTGCTGTCTCTTGTGGAGCGAGGTAAAGGGTGCTTGCCATCTGCCTCACAAAATAGTGTGAAGTATAATCCTCAGAGGACTATGGTAGGGAACCAAATGCCTGAACAGGACAGCAGTTAGGCTCTATGGGTTCACCTTCCTCCTCCTCTTCCTCATAAAAGTTCAGCCTCCTCCATCACAGGCATCGGTATAGGCACAGAAGCCTAGGGAGGGGGAGTTGGCATGGACATAAAGTCTCCCATAGCCTGGAAACCCTGGATAAAAGAACAGATGTGTACTTACTGTAACAACAGATCTTCGAGAGAATCTCTTTCATCGGGCCACACCTTGGGACTATAGCCATCAGGCACTAGGATCACACAGAAGCTTTTCGCAAGCAGTCCACTAGGGCCACCCACAAAGATGTCAAGTCATTTTTTCCTATATAAACGTGGGCTGTCCCTTCCCTCCTCAGTTCCCACCAGAGGTCATGCTCGGGGGACCTCCCTATAGGGAACCAGGAGGGGTGCTATGGTTCTGCAGCCAGGAAAGGCAGAAAACCACTGGCAAAGCCCTCTGGAGAAGGAGCCCCTCAGGATGTAAGGGGATGGAGGGTGGGACAGTATGGCCTGATGAAAGAGATTCTCTCGAAGATCTACTGTTGCGGTAAGTACATAACTGTTCTATCTTCGAGGATATAGTAAGTTTTATTTTTACAGGAAAAATTCACTGAATTATACACCATTGCGGCATTTACATACCCTATTTACAAGGTGATCCTGTTCAGATCTTACATTAAATTGACAAAGTTACTTTGCGAAGTCTAAAAATATATATTAAAAATAAAGACCACATACAATTACAGATCACGCACTATATTACTGAGCTTTGCAGTCATGCTTTCAGGATTACAGTTCATTTGTAACATTCACATCTGTGACTTAATTCATGCTGTACTGCACTACTAAAGACTGGTTGAGAGCCCTGTCGTCTGTAGTTGTGGTACAATCTCATTCTATGAGCTCGCAGCTTTATACTGAAAAGACATTTTCCCATACTGGTTTCTAATTTTTGTAACTACCATATCTCTTTCATCAGGCCACACCTATGGAATGAGTACCAATCAGTACTGACAGAGAAACAGTCCGGATGGCTGGAACCTACATGCCTAAGAAAGTAGGCCTTGAAGTACAGCTAGGCCAAAGCCTGCCCTTTTTCTTGAGGCAATGTCTAGACTGTAATGTTTAGTGAAGGTGTGGACAATACTCCAGGTGGCAGCTGCACATACCTCAGCAGCAGACATGTTCTTGAAACAGGCAACAGAAGCAGCCATGCCTCTAGTTGAATGGCCACGAACAACCCCAGGAAGTTCTTTACCGTACTTCCTATAACAAAAAGTAACACAGACACAGTTGGCCAACCATTTGGACAAGCACTGTGTAGAAACAGGGATGCCCTCTTTCCCAGAGGCAAAGGAAACAAAAAGCTGTGAGGAGTTCCTGCAGTCCTTTGTATGGCATATGTACCTAAGTATTCTATGTACATCTAAAGTATGGAGCAATGCTTCCCCTGCACTGGCATGCTCAGGAAAATAAACTGGCAGGTGGATGGTTTGATTCAGAGTAAACTCAGACACCACCTCTGACAGAAACTTAGGCCTGGTACGTAAAGACACCCTGTCTTAGCTCACTGAGTCCTGGTGGCCATTTTGGGTCAGGTTCTGTAATGGATGGTTCCGACGCCATATGGCGTCTACTGGACCCAATGAGCTTTAGTGAAAAATCAAATAAGGAGGGTCACACATTAGAGCCTGAAGCGCTGAAATTCTTTGAGCTAAAGAAATAGCAACCAAAAAGAATGCCTTCCATGACAGAAAGCATAGGCTGCAAGTCACAGCTGGCTCAAAAGAAGCCAAAGTAAGCTTCTCTAACACAAAATTCAGGTCCCAAGCTGGGACAGGATTGCAGATAGGAGGCTTCAAGTGCAGAATGCCTCCCAAAAAATGTACGGGTCACCTCCAGCAGAGCACCTGTACGACCATCAATAGGCAGGTGAAAGGCTGAAATGGCCACCAAGTACACCTTAATAGAAGAGTACTGCAGACCTGCATCAAATAAGGACAGTAAATACTCTAAAAAGTACAGTTACATAAGAACTTACCGTAACAGTAGATCTTCGAGAACAGCTCTTGCAGCAGGTAACACCATTAGGACTGAAGCCGGCAGGCATCAGGACCCCACAGAAATCTTCTAGCTAGCAATCTTCAGCGGGGACCGCCTCCGACATCGGTCCCGCCCCCGTCAGACGTAGTATATAAGGAGGCGGTCCCGCCAGATTCCCTAGTTCTCCCGCCGGAGACTCCCGGCCGTAGGATGATCATCAGAAGGGGAGACCGAGGATCCGCCATCAGAAGGAAAAGAGCAAAAGCTCCTGCCAAGGCCTGGTAGGCCATACCTCCTCCAAGGGGGAATGGTGGGCGGGAAGGTACCTGCTGCAAGAGCAGTTCTCGAAGATCTACTGTTACAGTAAGTTCTTACGTAACACTACTATCTTACTTCGAGATACAGCTCTTGCAGCAGGTAACACCATTAGGACTGATTCCCAAGCAATAGCGCCTGTAAGCATTCTGGGAGGAGGAAATTAGGAGAGATCTTGAACAAGTCCTGACTCTAGGACAGGAGACCCTGTAGAACGGCCAGGCCGAAATTGGCTCTCCGCCGTGATGTAATATCCAAGCTATAGTGCCTAATAAATGTATGCACAGAGCTCCAAGTAGCTGCAGCACAAATGGCCGAGGTGGAGACGTTACGCAGTGCTGCAAAGGAGGTAGCCACCCCCCTTGTCGAGTGGCCCCGGACTGTACCCGGGAGGGGCTAATGCTTGTTGTTGTAGCAAAAAGAAATACACTGGACAAGCCAGCAAGAAAGGGTCTGCTTCGAGACTAGTTGGCCCAGCATCCTCTCAGCGAAGGAGACAAATAGTTGCTCCGACTTGCGACGCTGTTTAGTTCTATTCAGGTAGAACCTTAAGGAACAGTGAACATCCAGGGTGTGAAGCAGCGCCTCTCCTCTATTAGAGTACTTGGGGAAATACACAGGCAAATCGATGTCCTGGTTGAGAGTGAGGGCAGAGACCACCTTAGGCAGGAATTTAGGATTCGTCCTCAGAGACACTCTGTCCTGGTGAAAAATTAGATAAGGCTCCTTGCACATGAGAGCGTGAAGCTCGGAAACTCTTCTTGCTGACGTGACAGCAACTAAAAATAACGTCTTCCACGACAGAAAACGCAGCTCGCAATCCACGGCAGGTTCAAAGGGGGGAAGCGTGAGTTGTTCCAGGACAAAGAGTAGGTCCCAAGGAGGAATGGGATTCTTGATGGGTGGCCTAAGGTGTAACACCCCTCTCAGGAAGTCTTGAGAGGCATCAAGCTATGCCACTGTGCGCTGTCCCACCGGGACGTGATATGCAGAGATCGCGCAGAGGTGCACTTTAATGGAGGAGTAGGCGAGGCCCGAATGGAATAGGGAAAGAAGGTATTCCAGCACTCCTTTCACCGGGCATTCTAAAGGGGAAAGGCCATGTGCCTGCAACCATAAGCAAAAACGGCGCCATTTCAATGGCGTACGTCGCATGCGTTGACGGCTCTCTGGCCGCGGAAAGGACTTCCACCACCTCTTGTGAGACCCCGTATCGCATAATGGCTATGTCTCTAGGAGCCATGTATGCAGGTTCAGTGAGCGTAAGTGCGGGTGGACTAGTGAACCCTCCTCCTGAGACAACAGGTGGGAGCTGAAAGGCAACGGAACTGTAGGTTCCCGGGACAATTGCGTTAGCATGGGGAACCAGATCTGCCTGGGCCAGAAAGGCGCTACCAGGATCATTGTTGCATGCTCCCTGCGCAGTTTGAGAAGAACTCTCTGGATCAACGGGAAGGGAGGGAAAGCGTAGAGGAATCTGTCCGCCCAGGAGAGGGACAACGCGTCTCGCCAGAAAACACCAAGCCCTGGATCTAGCGAGCAAAAATTGGGCAGTTTTGCGTTGGATGGGGAAGCAAATAAGTCCAACTCTGGAGTGCCCCATCGAAGGAACAGATCCTCTGCTACCTCCTGAAGAAGTTCCCACTCGTGGACTCTGGCCTGGGAACGACTCAGGCCGTCCGCGATTGTGTTGTCCACTCCGGGAACGTGAACTGCAATCAGGCTCGCGCCGTGTCGGGTTACCCAATCCCACACACTCATAGCTTCCCTGCAGAGAGGGTAGAGTGTGCCCTCCTTGTTTGTTGAGGTAATACATCACCGCCGTGTTGTCTGTCTGAAGCAGAAGGGTACTCGACGGTATTTCTGACTGAAAGGCCTGCAGGGAGTAAAGGACCGCCCTCATCTCCAGCACGTTGATGTGGAGGTGAGCTTCCTGAGGGGTCCATGTTTCCTGGGACCTCACCCCGTTCAAGTGCGCTCCCCATCCCAGCCCTGAGGCGTCTGTGGAGAGGACTGCCTTCAGTGACGGCGCGGTAAATGGCACACCCGCAGAAAGTGTCCCTGGGTCTAGCCACTATTGCCGGTCTCTAATCACAGCATTCGTGATTCTGACCGGATGCTGCATATGGTCTTGCCTTTGGTCCCACTGCACCTTGAGCATCCACTGAGTTACCCGCATGTGGAGCCTTGCCAAAGGGATGGTTGGAATGGCCGCAGCCATGTGTCCGAGCAAGCGAAGGACCAACCTGGCGGGGACGGTCTTTTTCGCTGAAAGATCCCTGATGAGGGATCTGATGTGTTCCGCTCTTTTGTCGGGAAGAAAGGCTTTCCCTTGGATGGTGTCCAGAACTGCACCTATGAACTGCAGCTTCTGGGACGGTACTAGGAGAGACTTCTCATAGTTGATAAGAATCCCCAGAGACTGGAACAGATTCTGGGTGCTCTGAATAGCCATCAACAGTGCCTCTTTGGAGGCGGCCATGAGAAGCCAGTCGTCCAGGTACGGGAACACGTAGTGGCCCTGTCTCCTCAGAGACGCTCCCACGACTGCCATACACTTGGTAAAGACCCTGGGGGCCAAAGACAGTCCGAACGGAAAGGCCCGGAACTGAAAGTGGTGGCCGAGAAACTCGAAGAGTAGGAACCTCCTGTGCACTTGAGCTACTGGGATGTGCAGGTAGGCATCCTGCATGTCCAGGGACGCTAAGAAGGCGTCCTTTTTCAGCATGGGAATGAGTCCTTGGAAGGTCACCATGCGAAAATGTTTGTAGGCGACTGACATGTTGAGGTCGCTGAGGACCAGGATTGGACGGAGGTCCCCTGTTTTCTTCGGAACCAGAAAGAAGTGGGAATAGTATCCGGATCCTATCTGGCTCTCTGGGACATACGCCACCGCTCCCTTTTGCAGGAGCGCGAGTACCTCTTGCCTGATGAGTGATCTGTGCTGACCCGAGTAACGGGAGAGCAGAGGAGGCCTTGTGGGTGGCTTGTCCACGAATTCTATAAAGTGGCCTCTTTCGACCAACTGAAGGACCCACCTGTCGGTGGTTATAGACTGCCACCCTGGCAGGTGGTCCGTAAGGCGGCCCCCGACCTTGGTGTCCCATTGATCCTGAGGGGCGGGGGCCGGGAAGGAGTCATGCTGTGGCGGCTGAGGGTCCAGCAGGCTGGGTCGACCTAGCTGGTCGTTGACCTCGGCCCGCTGACGACTTCCCCTGCGCTCTACGGGAGAAGGAGCCCCTCTGTTGAGGACCATCGCGGGACCGCTGTCTCTGCATCCGGCCTCGAAAATGGCTTTGTTTCCTACGAAAGGAACTAAGCTTGGGTCTGTACATGGCCTGGACAGACCATACCGCCTTCCCGGCCTCCTGAAGCTTGGTGAGGACCTTCTCCGAGGACTCACCAAAAAGAACTTCTCCATGAAATGAGGCGTCCAGGATGTTCTTCTGAACGTCCGGGGTGAATCCGGAAACACAGAGCCATGAGTGTCTCTGGAGGCATACGCCTGAAGCTGCCGCTCTGGCCGAGGAGTCCGCGGAATCATACGCGGCTCGCAGCACCTGGGTTCCAACGTCTGAACCCGTACGAAGGAGCTGTAGCAACTCCTCCTTCTGCTCACATTCTGGCATCTTTTCCGCCAGATTCAGTCCCTGCTCCCACAAGGCGTTTTGAAACTGCACCATGTGGGTCAAGTAGTTGAGGGATCTGATGGCGCAGGTAGCGGAGGCATACGTGCGCCTGCCCATAGCGTCCAGCTGCTTGGACTCTGGGTCCGGTGGCAGGGTGCTCAAATGTTGCGGCCTCTGGGACCGGTCATAAGAGGCTGTAATGACCAGAGAATTGGCCAGAGGATGTGATGCCAAGTACTGGTCCTCCCTAGGGGCCTTGTACAGGCGGTCAGCTTTCTTCAGCATCGCCGGAAGCGAGTGTGGATGTTTCCACGCTGCCTTGGTGATGTCCACGACAGTGTCCGCCAAGGGTGGCGCCACCACAGGCTTAGGATCTTTTTGCCGAAGATATCTGGCAAGGCATAATCTCTCGGGGTCTAGTTCCTCTGCGTCCCAGCCCATGTTCTCCTGGATATGTCTCATAATTTCTGAGAATGATGGGTCATCCGGAGGAGATCTTGGGAGCTCACATGGGTCCGGAGAAGGGACGTTGATCGGAGAGGGGGATCTGGATCCGTCCGAGAAGTCCGATCCCGTGTCCTCCGTCGAAGGCCGACGGCGGCGTCTTCTGGGTCTCTTGGGGCTGGGTGACCCTGAAGAAGATCTGGACGGAGGTCTCCTATTTCGTGATCTACCCCAAGGAGGGTCTGTAGGCTCCTGGGGGGAAGGTACTCGGCCCGCATCCCTGGGTGATGTAGGGGGCGTGGGGGCCAGCGGAGGAGGAGGTGGTGTGGGAACCATATCCTTTTTTATGGTGTCCCACCAGGAAGAAAACAACTCCTTGACCTCGGACATGCTGAGGCCGACAACGGACTGGGTGCCGATGGCCGGTCGTCGGGTTCCGGCGTTGGCTCCTCAGGGACCTCAGGTTCTGGCGAGGGTTCCCTTGGGGGTACGACAGGACCGGGTTCGCCCGTCTGGTCCTCGGGCTGGGTCAGTTCCTCCTCCGTGATCGCCTCTTGACCGACGTCGGTGGGAGGCGAGGGGGTCCTCTTCTCGGTAGATGCGGACATCGGTCCCCCGGACGGCGTCCGTGGAGGCGAAGGCCTGACCGGCGACGGGTGTCTGGCGGTCGTCGGTGCTCGGGACCGATGGTGTTTGGCCAGCGTCGGGGCCGACAATCTCTTGAGAGAAGTCAGTTCTTTGGTCGTCCGCTGGGGAGGAGAAGGCAAAGAGACTGACCTGGCGTCGGGTTCTGAATGGCGGGAACCGGACTTGTGATGATGGTGGTGACGGTCCCCTGACCTCGACAGGGCCTTGGTGGCTGAAGACGAAGAAGGTCTGGAGGTCTTGGCCTGCGAAAGAGAAGAGGAACCCAAGGAGGTCTTCACCGCTGCAGGGGGAGGCTGAGAGCAGGCCCAGGAGGGGGAGCGGTCGGACCGGGAGCCGGAGCTACGGGAGTCAGAGGCCCTAGACGGGGACCTGGATCTCACTCTCTCCCTATGGTTCTCTAGTGTCTCCGGGCCTTGTCGGAAGATTCCCCCTTGGAGGCTGTGTCCATGGCTTTAATCTTCTCCTCGAGCAGGAAAGCCTGAAGGGCCTTCTGGCGACGGATCCGGGTCCGGCTGTTGAATCCCTGGCAGAAGGAACAGGCCCGGGTGTCGTGGTCTGGGCCTAGGCACCGGATGCAGGCCGAATGTGGGTCTTTGAACGGGATTTGCTTCCCACAGGCGCACTTCTAAGGATGGCCTTCAACGGAGGTTGGAGAGGACATCAGATAGAAACTGAGCCGAAAAAACAAACTTTTTCCCAAAGGAAGAACTTAACCAGGCGTCGCGCGCTAGAAACGAACAAAAGGATCGAGACATGCAAGTCGACGGCGGGAAAAAACTGGAGAATCTGGCGGGACCGCCTCCTTATGTACTACGTCTGACGTCGGGGGCGGGACCGACGTCGAAGGCGGTCCCCGCTGAAGACTGCTAGCTAGAAGATTTCCGTGGGGTCCTGACGCCTGCCGACTTCAGTCCTAATGGTGTTACCTGCTGCAAGAGCTGTATCTCGAAGTAAGATCCTGATTTACTGGACAGGTAAAGGGGTCCTGTTGGTGAGAAGCAGTCCACAAAGCAACCGCTTCCAACTTCATGGAGTAAGTGGCTCTAGTGGAGGGCTTTCTGGCAGCCACCAAGACGTCAACCACCTTTTGGGACACACCAAACCTGGCAATGGCTGTCTTCAGGGGCTATGCATGAAGGTGGAGGGACTTGAGATCTGGATGGACCAGTGTTCCCTGCTCCAGTGACAGAAGACCCTGGCATAACAGCAGGGGTGCTGGAGGTTCCAGTGCTGACTACTGCAGTAAGGGGAACCAAATCTGATGAGGCCATAGTGGAACAATGAGCATCAGAGTTGCCCCCTCCATTTAAAGCTTGATTAATACTCTCTAGATTATAGGGAAGGGAGGAAAAGCATACAGGATCCTCCCTTTCCAAGAGAGGGACAATACACAGAAACATAGAAACACAGACTTTGATGGCAGATAAGGACCACTTGGCCCACCCAGTCTGCCCATTTCCCTAACCTGATAAGCTGCAGATTCTAGTTAACCAACAGCCTACTTCCTGCCACCCCCCACTACAATTGCCTTATGTCTGTCCCATGCATGTTTGAATTCCCCCACTGTTTTAGACCCAACAACCTCCCCAGGAAGGCGGTTCCATACATCCACCACTCTCTCTGTGAAAAAAAATTTCCTCACATTACCCCTGAGCTGTCCCCCCCCCTCTATCTTTAAATTGTGTCCCGTTGTTATTACACATCTTTTTCTGAAAGATGCCACCCTCCTGGACTCTGTTGATTCCCTTGAGGTACTTCAATGTTTCTATCATGTTCCCCCGTCCCTCCTTTCATCAAGGGTATACATATTAAGCTCTCTCTCAGTCTCTTCATATGGTTTCTGATGCAGACCCTGCACCATTTTAGTTGCCCTCCTCTGGACAGCTTCCATCCTGTCTATGTCCTTGTGTAGATGAGGTCTCCAAAACTGCACACAGTACTCCAGATGGGGTCTAACCAACTGTCTGTACAGAGGAATAACCACTGCCCTTTTTCTACTTGTGATGCCCCTTCCTATGCATCCCAGTGTCCCCTGGCTCTCTTCACTGACTTCTCACATTGCTTATGTAACCCCTTTGTTACCCGGGGTTACTAGAATCCCAGTAAGACCTAGTGGTAGGCAGGGAAAGCAGCTTGTGAAACTCCAGTTAAATGGGTTTCACACTGTCTCACTCTGTCCTCAGTCACAGCTGAGACTTGAGAGATGACATCACTATAGAACTGTCGCAGCTGCATGAGCCACTTTGGAATCTCCAGCTCAGGGAGTGAAGTTTAGAACTTTGGGAAATTCAAAGGGAGTCTTCCGTTTGTCCTTAAGCAAGAAGGAAGCATTAGTCTGCAGTTGGATCTCTCACTAAGAAAAAAGGAAGTGTTCCTGTATTTTACCTTTTTTAAAGTGGTGGAGACCGCTCCCCCGGTCTCAGTGCCCCCTCCCCCCTCTGGGGGAGGGGGGGGGGAGGAAAGTTCTCTGTGGGTTCCAGGGGCAATCTCCTTCTCCCACCCTGGGAAGGAAGCTGCCTGACTTAATTTCAGTCTGTTCTTGTATAACAGCAAAAGTTACAGTACTTCGCCTGTGGGGCACCTGCAACGAATGGGTGAGTGTTTGGCTCCATTTGAAGGGGCAAACATCTTGTTTTCTTCAGTTGGGAAATAAATGTGGACTGCTATTTGGGAGGACTATGTCAACTAGGACAAACAAATAGAGCAGTCAAACAGTTTAAAGTTTTAAATGGATTTAAAGTTCGATGTAGAGGGGGTGCTTCAGGTCATCCACCGTTCAATCTACACTTTAAAGTCTAAAGTTTTCTGTGTGTCCAGAGAAATGGCCGGGTATGGGCTGTGGGAGCTGGAGGTGGGAAAACCCCCCATCTTTAGTAACCAGGTCCACCTCTATGGATTTCTTCTGTGTTTTTGCTACTTGCCTCATGCACTTGGCCAGTGATGGGGTGGGTACCCAGACGTGGGTCGTAACTTGAAAATCTCTCTAGGAGTCGCAGACTCTAAGTGGTGTGGGGAGCCACAGGAAGGGAAAATTACTCCTTGTTGGATGGGAGTCTCCTTGTTTTATGGGATGTCTTTCCAAGTAAAGTTTGGGTTCATTCTTCAAGTGGACCGTCAGTCGAGTGGCCGGCAGGGGAGCCGGGCCAGTCGCGCTATGTATCCAATGTGCATGCAAAGTCCGGGCTGAGTGCCTGGTGGGTCCAAAGCCAGACAACTATAGTAATATGTTCATTCCTCAAATGGACCGCTGTGTTAACCTGTAATCTGCACATACAGTAACGTAGCCCTTTGGGGGACCATGCAGTGCTTTGTTTATGTTCAGTTAGTTAATAAATAAAGCCACACTGGAAAATCCCAATTCTGGTTCTGGACATTACAGTTATTGCTTCCTGTAGTTGGATTTACTTGGGTGCCCCTGTGCAGAGTAGCCAAACCTAGGTCCCCTTGTGCCAGGTAACCTCATCCTTCTCCGAACCCGTAGATATATATATATATGTTACAAAAATGGAGGCACCGCTTTGGATTTGTTCGGGAAGGAAGGTGCTTGGGCAAGTAGGCTAGCATTTTGGCTATCTGGCAGTCGGTAGCCCAAAAAAGTTGAAGCAATTTCCCTAGTGTGTGCTGTGAATCTTGTGCTGCTGTTTAAAAAAATGCCAGCTGTTTACCAAGGAGCTGTAAAGCCAAAGTGTGTCTCCTTGTCCTGCATCAACATAGTTTACAGCATTTGTCAGTTTTAAAATAAAGTTCTGTGAAGGAAAGTGTGGAAAACTAGGGGTAGCAACAGAGAAATTATGCCCTGGATGTTGGAAATGCTTTCTGTGCAATACTAGAGACTGCAGAGTTAATGGCAATGTTACATGGTTGAAATGGGCCCCCACCGTGGAGTCAGTTGGAAAAAAAAAAAGTGCATCTTTTCAGTTTAAATTTGCCTGCTTGACGATCGCCGTGAGGAGAGGAGCCCTCGTGAGGAAGAAGAGGCTCATTTGCATGGCGTCGTGTGGTTGGTCAGTTTGCCATTAGTCCCACCCCTCAGCCAGCTCTTCTGTGATTGCCTCAGCATTCGAGAGGGAAACAGAGAGTAGTGTGTGTACTGGCAGTGGAGGAGCGTTCGCGAAGTGTTCAAAGCGCTGTACACAGGAAAAAAGTGACTTTCCAGTTAAAAATCGGGCTCAACCCTCTTATCGATCGTGGGATCTGTAAATTGTGTGGTTAATACTACGATCACGGAGACTGCCCGCCCGTTTGCAATCTGAGGCCTTCAAAAATCTGGTTGCAGGCCGTTTTACCCCATCGCAGCAATCTGCTACAATAACAGTGAGTAAACGAATTAAAACTGCTCAAATCAGTGATTTTCAGATAATGCCATATAAAATGTGTGTGCAGCTGTATAGTCGCTTTGCAAGTAGCGATTGTGTGATGTCCTGCTGGCAAGTGCAAGTCTGTAAAGCCATTAAATGTGTGCACAGCAATGAAAGCAGCCTCAGTTTAAAGTTTGCAGCCAGAGAGAGACTGTGGGTTGTAAAATAAGTGCAACACTAGTAGAAGCAGGCAATCCTGTGCTGAAACCTGAAGTTTTAAAAGGGACTGTAATTAAATGAATGTTGCCAGCATGTGAAAAGTCCAAGGAAAATCCTGTAAATGTGTGAACAGTCAGAACAGAGCAAGTTGTGCAGTTTGAGTAAAAGTTATTAGTAGCTGATGTAAATCGGATGCGCAGTGGCTTGACCCAGAGTCTGAATGTTGATGCACAGGATTGCTACCGCCGCCATTACAGGGTGGGGTAGTAAAGTAAACACAGCAGCAGAGGAGCCATTTTAAAGTTACAGAGTGTGTTCATTTAAAGTGGGACTTTCAGTTACAGTGAACTTTTGTTTGTTTTTCTGCAGTTATGGCCTCAGGGCCAGCTCGTTACCGGATCATGCCCGGGTTGCAGTAACAGCAGCAGTAAATAGATTGAGAGATATTGAAAATTGGTGTTATAGAGGGCAACTCCCTCCTGATGTGGCAATTCCTAATTATCCAGTGCGTGTATGCCAGATGTGTTTGAGTGCTGGAAGGGATGTCTTCATGATTCCTCACTGTGCTGGATGTCTACAAAAATATGGCTTGTATAAAGCGCCTCAAATTCGTTTGGCTCCCACATGGACACAACTTCAAGAATCTGCAGTTGGCAGCACACAGTATCAGGCGGAGCCTGTGGAGGAAGGTCCCTCGGGGGAGTGTGGCACAAAGTTAGAGAGTGCAGAATTAGAGACTGAATCTGAAATTGAAGCATTGGATGCTGGATCTCAGAAAGCAAGTTCAGATAAAGCATCAATAGTCCCCTGGGTAGGGGGGGCCTAGCCCAAGTCTCAAGGTGAAGATGAGATGCGGAGGCCTTGAGCGGGAGGTGTCGACCTCCGCTCCCAGTGATGAATGGATAGTCTCGGGGTGAGAACTCACTGCTCACTCCTGGGCTCAGATCCTCAGTGAAGAGGAAGATAATGGGGAATCTATGTGGCCTTGTGAGAAAGGAACGGGTACACAGCCTCAAGATCTTGCCTCGGAGGAATGTGTTCAAGAAGGTGGTGATGCCACTGCCCTGGCTTCACCAGAAGAAGAAGAAGTCAGGGATCCATTTTTAAATTCATTGAGGATGCGAAGCTGGCAGAACCAGGACTGGCCACCCCCAAGCCAGGCCAGCGGTCTCAGATTGACTAAAGCAAGTAAAGAGGAGAGACTGGTTCAGTAGAAAGGCCAATGAAATCTTGGTATGACCTTTCCTACCTTTCCACGGAGAGTCTGGGAGGAGATTGAGAACTGCAAGAAATCCTGGATCTGGGATGAAGCAATGAAACATGTGCATCCTGGGGCTAACCAGCATGTAAAGAATAGACTGTTCCACAAAGTATACACAGTGGAAGAGAGGCAGGACACTGTTTATGGACAGAGTGAGAATAGTGGATGGAGAGGGATGCGAAGTCTCCCACTGTGTGAATTATGTGCGTCCAGACGGAGTAATAATTCAAGCCCCTGACCCCCTCTACTATTGGCCTCAGTGCAAGGACCTCCCAGTAATTAAGCCCGTGCCTACAAAATGGAGAGCCGAGCAGTGGTAGTCAATGCTGCCACATTAAGACTGTGAAGTGCCCTTATTGAACTGCCAGTATGAATAAACAAGGAATCAGGTGCCCCATATTCTTCAGTCCACAGTGTACTGTCCTGTTCAGCAACCATCTACTGGTACCACCAGATGACTTCAGATCCAGAGAGGACACCAGCCCAGCTGTTTCCTGTTCATCGCCTGGTAATCGGATGAAGCCGGACCAGCTGTTTCTCTTTTTGTTCCTGTTCTAAGGTTCCTTCTCCAGTTATGACATCAGCCCAACTGTTTCCAGATGTGCACTCCTGTGGGTTCCCGGAAGATGTCCGCCCAGCTGTATCAGAAGAAATGCTGCCAGAGAGAGTCTTCGGAAGGGACCAGATTTGTGAAATCGAATACTTCAAGAGGCTGGTAAGTCCGAAAAACCTTTTATTCTATCTTTATGACATTGCAATACACACCTACACTACAGACTTCAAACAGTGTGTGAACTGTCATAAAGACTCTCCTTCGGGATTATTGCCTTAAAGAACTATGCTTCACGGGGCTCCGGCCCAGGAGAGACTCTTTAATGGACTGGCCTTCAGGCCTTGTAGTCACTAGTTTGGACATTTAGGGTATTCCATCCCCCCCCCAAAGGTGTATTGTTACCAATGTCATTACTGTACTTTAATGTAAATACTGTTTTTCTACCTTTTTCTAAAAAAAAAAAAAAAAATTTTCTTTTGGGGATTGTTCAGTGCTTTTTCTGTGTGGTAAGGGTTGTTGTTGTTTAGATAGACTGTACATGCAGATTAGGATGTGTTTTTTTTTGTTTTTGTCTTTTCTTACAGGTGTTCCTGGAAGACAGAAGAGAAGACAAGAAGAGGAGGAGGGGCTCATCGGAGTCCCTCGTCAGTGCTTATGGTGTAGAATTTAAATGTACTGTGTTATTATTGCTAATGGTTGTAGTTGCAGGCTGCCCAAGGTCAGGGAGGTCCCCGGGTTTTTGTTTGGGATATTATGTTAGAGGCAGATAGGTTTTCTCTAGAGGGTTAGGGGAGATAGACAGGCTGTGGTCCTGAGTGGCCGTAGGGAATGCAGTGCTGATCTATCAGGGCTATGCTCTGGACGGTTCTACCAGAGTCACTAGGTGTCCATAGTAAGTGGATAGAGTAGAGGCTGACTTGTCAGCTATAGGCCTCTAGGCCCTTAGTGTTGCCTACCTGTGCTTGCACATGGTAGGAGGGGGCCTGATCACCCCCCCTCCGCAGGTAGCATATAGGGTGGGATGGCCTAAGGCCAGGTGCATAATGACTGGGGACAGTCATTTTCCTGGTCAAGGGCGAGTGTAACCCTTTTGTTACCCCGGGTTACTAGAATCCCAGTAAGACCTAGTGGTAGGCAGGGAAGGCAGCTTGTGAAACTCCAGTTAAATGGGTTTCACACTGTCTCACTCTGTCCTCAGTCACAGCTGAGACTTGAGAGATGACATCACTATAGAACTGTCGCAGCTGCATGAGCCACTTTGGAATCTCCAGCTCAGGGAGTGAAGTTTAGAACTTTGGGAAATTCAAAGGGAGTCTTCCGTTTGTCCTTAAGCAAGAAGGAAGCATTAGTCTGCAGTTGGATCTCTCACTAAGAAAAAAGGAAGTGTTCCTGTATTTTACCTTTTTTAAAGTGGTGGAGACCGCTCCCCCGGTCTCAGTGCCCCCCTCCCTCTGGGGGGAAAGTTCTCTGTGGGTTCCAGGGGCAATCCCCTTCTCCCACCCTGGGAAGGAAGCTGCCTGATTTAATTTCAGTCTGTTCTTGTATAACAGCAAAGGTTACAGTACTTCGCCTGTGGGGCACCTGCAACGAATGGGTGAGTGTTTGGCTCCATTTGAAGGGGCAAACATCTTGTTTTCTTCAGATGGGAAATAAATGTGGACTGCTATTTGGGAGGACTACGTCAACTAGGACAAACAAATAGAGCAGTCAAACAGTTTAAAGTTTTAAATGGATTTAAAGTTCGCTGTAGAGGGGGTGCTTCAGGTCATCCACCGTTCAATCTACATTTTAAAGTCTAAAGTTTTCTGTGTGTCCAGAGAAATGGCGGGTATGGGCTGTGGGAGGCTGGAGGTGGGAAAACCCCCATCTTTAGTAACCAGGTCCACCTCTACAGATTTCTTCTGTGTTTTTGCTACTTGCCTCATGCACTTGGCCAGTGATGGGTGGGTACCCAGGCGTGGGTCCAACTTGAAAATCTCTCTGGAGTACGCAGACTCTAAGTGGTGTGAGGAGCCACAGGAAGGAAAATTACTCCTGGTTGGATGGAAGTCTCCTTGTTTGATGGGAGTTTGATTGGAGATCTGCAAAACAATCTCTCTAGGAGTCGCAGACTTCAAGTGGTGTGGGGAGCCACAGTTTGGGAGTCTCCTTGTTTTATGGGATGTCTTTCCAAGTAAAGTTTGGGTTCATTCTTCAAGTGGACCGTCAGTCGAGTGGCCGGCTGGGGAGCCTGGCCAGTCGGGCTATGTATCCAATGTGCATGCAAAGTCCGGGCTGAGTGCCTGGTGGGTCCAAAGCCAGACAACTGTAGTAATGTGTTCATTCCTCAAATGGACCGCTGTGTTAACCTGTAATCTGCACATACAGTAATGTAGCCCTTTGGGGGACCATGCAGTGCTTTGTTTATGTTCAGTTAGTTAATAAATAAAGCCACACTGGAAAATCCCAATTCTGGTTCTGGACATTACAGTTATTGCTTCCTGTAGTTGGATTTACTTAGGTGCCCCTGTTGTAGAGTAGCCAAACCTAGGTCCCTTGTGCCAGGTAACCTCATCCTTCCCCGAACCGTAGATATATATATATATATATATATATATGTTACATTAACAACCTTTAGATCATCTGATATGACTACCCCCAGGTCCCTTCCATTTCTGTTGTTGTTAGTACCTTCCCTGCTATTGTGTACTTTCTCTCCTGGGTTTTGTTCCCAGGTGCATTACTTGCACTTATTTGCATTGAATCCAAGTTGCCATATGTCTGACCATTCCTCCAACCTGCCAAGTCCCTTCTCATCCTTTCTACCCCCTTGTGTATCAACTCTGTTACAGATCTTTGTGTCATCTGCAAAGAGGCATACCTTTCCCTCAGACCCTCTGCAATGTCACCTATAAAGATGTTAAAGAGGACTGGACCCAGTACTGAGCCCTGAGGTACTCACTAGTAACCCCCTTTCTTGAATGTGTTCCATTCCACTATCACCTTCTGTGTCCTGTTGTGCAGCCAGTTTGCTACCCAGGCTACCACCCTAGGACCCACTCCCAGGCTAGCTAACTTGATTATTAATCTTTTGTACGGGACTGTGTCAAATGCCTTGTTAAAGTCTAGGTAGGCCATATCCACAGCCCCTCTGGTCTATTACTTTGGTCACCCAGTCAAAGAAATCAATTAGATTCGTCTGACATGACCTTCCTGCTGTAAGTCCATGCTGCTTTGGGTCCTGTGCCCCGCTGGCCTCTAGGTACTCAACAATTCTTTCTTTCAGAAGTGATTCCATCATTTTCCCTACTACTGAGGTCAAACTTACAGGTCTGTAGTTTCCTGCTTCTGCCTTGCTCCCACTTTTGTGAAAGGGAATCACATCTGCCCTCCTCAATCCTCAGATGCCACCCCATCCTCCATGATTTGTTAAAAGTGTGGTCAGTGGTGTCACTAGGTCCTCCTTAGTTCTTTTAGGTTCTGGAGTGAATCCTGTCAGGCCCCATTGCTTTGTCCACCTTGAGGTTTAGGAGTTCTTTCAGGACTCTTTCTTCTGTAAATGGACTGGTGTCAACTCCCCTAGCCAGAGTGCTTCTATTGTCTGGTTTAGGTAACTCCTCCTCATCTTCTTTTGTGAATACTGAGCAAAAGTGTTCATTCAGTATCTCTGCCTTTTCACTGTCTCCCTCTGCCCACCTCCCCTCTCCCTTATTAATCTTCACTATTCCTCCCTTAACCTTTCTATGCTCCCTAATGTACCTATAAAAGGTTTTATCCCCCTTCTTAACTAGTTTGGCTATTTTTTCCTCGGTTTGGGCTTTTGCTATTCTGACTGCCTTCCCCACTTCTTTCTGCTTTAATTGATACAGTTCCCTGTCGTGCTCCTTCTGTGATTCCTTATACTTTTTGAATGCAGCCTTTTTCTCCTTAACCTTCCCTGCCACCTCTTTTCAGAACCACAGTGTTTTTTTACTCTGCTTTGTTTTCTTTATTTGTTTCACACAAAGGCTTGTTGCCTCTATGACGGCAGTTTTGATTTTTCTCCATTGTTCTTCCACCCCTCCTTTTTGGCCACTAGTGTTTTCCTCAGGTATTCACCCATTTTGCCAAAGTCAGCCCTTCTAAAGTCCAGTATCCTTGTTTTTGTATGGCTTGTCTCCATGGCTGTGCTTATTGTGAAGCACGCTGTGCAGTGGTTGCTTGTTCTCAGATGTCTACTGACTTCTAAATTTCTAAATTTGTGATCCTCTCTCCATTTGAGAGTACCAGGTGTAGTACTGCTCCCTCCCGAGTGGGTTCCAGCACTAGCTGTCTAAGGCCTGCCCCATGCAGGACATCGAGAATGACCCTGCTCTTGGATGTGGCTGTAGTACATGTCATCCAGTTAACATCTGGCATATTCAGGTCCCCCATCAACAGTATCTCCCCTTTTTCAGCCATTTTGAAAATGTCCTCTATCATTTTCTCATCCACTTCCTTCCCTTGAGATGGGGGTCTGTATACAACCCCTGTGCGGACTGTGATGCCATTCCCTGTCTCCAAGGTGACCCAGATTGCCTCTTGTCCTCCCCCTTTACTTTTTAGTTCTGTAGCTTTGATCCCTTCCCTTATGTATAGAGCTACTCCACCTCCTCTTTTCCCCTCCCTATCCCTTCTGTAGACTGTGTACCCTGGTATGTTGACATCCCAGTCATGGTTTTCCGTATACCATGTTTCCGTGACTGCCACAAAATCCAATTTTTCATCTTCCATCAAGGCTACTAGCTCAGGAAGCTTGTTTCCCAGACTACGGGCATTGGTGCTCATTGCCCTCCATTTAATGTTGGCTTTATCCTTTTTTCCCCATGCCTGCTCTTATTGCCCTTGTCTATTTTTCCATTTATCCCCGTCCTGCCCTCTGTTGAGCACTGTACCTCAGTGTTTACCTTACTACCTGACATGTTTTGTGGGGGGGGAGGCTTGAAATTCTCTGCCTCTTATCAGCATCTCCCCCCATGGCTAGTTTAAAAGCTTGCCAAGAAAGCATTTAAACCTGTCACTTAGGAGCTTGGTTCCCTTCGTGGACAGATGCAGACCATCGTGCCAGTATAGACCTTCATCTCTCCAGGTGTACCCCCAGTCCCCAATGAAGCCAAAGCCCTGTGCTCTGCACCAGTTTTACAACCATTCATTAAACTGCATGGTGTGCAGTACCCTAGCCTCACCCCTGCCATGGGCTGGCAGCACCTCTGAGAAGGTAACCGTGCTTGCTACCTGTCTGAGGTCCCTCCCCAACTCCACAATATCATCCTGCACTGCACTGATCCCATGCCTAGCTAAGTAATTTGTCCCAAGGTGGACAATGATATCTAGTTCCCTCTCCTGTGATGCTGCTTCTGCAATCCTGCAATCTGCAATACATCTTGCCAAAACATTCCAGGCCCTGCAGCAAGCGAGTAGAAAAGCAGCAGTTTTGCACTGTGTGGTGACACAAAAAAGCCCAACTCTGGACAATCCCATCTGTCGAAAAGGTCTTCTACGACTGAGATCAGCAGCTCCCATTCATGCATCCTGGACTATGACCAGCTTAGTCTGTCTGCCAAGACATGTTGGGCCCCTGGAACATGTACTGCTGATAGTTCTAGACTGTGCTCCAGAGCCCAGTACCAAAGTCTCACTGCTTCTCTGCATAGGGGATAGGAATGAGTCCTTCCTTCCTTTCTTGTTGATGTAATGTGTCACACCTATACTGACCGAATTAACAGAGGACCCGGAAAGAGATGGGACTGGAAGGCCTGTAGGCCATACAGAACAGTTCTCATTTCTAGGATGTTTATGTGCTCTCCACTTTCGTCCATCTTCCCTGTGTCTGGTGAGACCCTAGATGTGCCCCCCGCCCCCCCAAGCCCATCCCTGAGGAATCTGTGGTGAGAATTTGGCGAGGGGAAGGGATCAGGAAGGGGAACCCTTTTCAGCAAGTGGGTGGGGTTCCATCCACCACTGAAGTACTTTTCTGACATGAGAGGTTGCTAGAACTTTTTGCTCTAGGTCATCTGTGCATTGGTCCCACTGGACTCTTAGTGTCCACTGTGGGATCTTTATGTGCAGCCTTGCCAGTGGTACTGTGGTAATGGCCACTGCCATCAGGCCTAGAAGCCTCAGTAATGTCCTGGCTGTGACATACCTGTTGTTGTAGACCATCTGGGCCTGTGCTATCAGACGCTCAGCCCTGTCCTGTGGTAGGAAGGCCAGGCCCTGGGCTGTGTCCAGGACTGCCCCTATGTACTGCAGACATTGGCAAGGGCCCAGGACTGACTTTGGTATGCTGACAGTAATCCCTAGAATGTTGAAAAGGTGTCTGGTATGGTCTAGGGTGTGGGAATGCTACTCCTTGGAGTGAGCATTGAGAAGCCAGTCATTCAGGTATATGAAGACATATTTTTATTTAAGTCTTCAGATATACCTTTGAGCTAGGAGCTCTTTTACAAAGGCTCCACGTCAATTGACAGGACAACATTCAAAACTGGCACAAATTACAGAGACAGGATGGTTATATTACATTGTATACTAGCAGGTCAAGACAGTATACTATGGTAACAAGTTACAAGACGTTGCAAAATTCTATGACGAAGAGGTAATTCCAGCTGCCTTATTACCAGGCATTGTCTCTTGAATTCTTACTGTTATTTTATTAATTATTAGTTGCTAGTAGAGGTGCCAAAGCTGCCCATCGAGGTATCAGAAGCTGCCTCGACACCGGGTTTTGACACAACTTATATTCTTGGTGCTTTAATAAAGTTTTGATAGCTGGGGTAGGAGAGAGGGTTGGGGAATAGGAGATCTGGAGATGGGAGTAGGAGGTTTGGGCAGGTAAGGGAGAAAAGAACATTAGTGAGGGGGAGGGGAGGGAATAGGACAGGGTAGGAGCTGGGGTTGGAGTCCCAACGATAGCACTTAACTGTGGGATCTTAGGGCAATTCCCCCGAAGCTTACTTATGAGGCCATCATGTGCCTACCAGAGTGGAGGAAGTGCCGGTCGTGCGTCTAAAGACACAGATTCTAGAGCTAACTAGAAACTGCTTCAGATCGTGCTTAAAGGCTGTAAAGTTCTCTGCTTTAGTGATTGTGACCGGTAGTTTGTTTAGCCAGAGGGCAGCTCTTTAAGTGAACGAGCGCTGGCCAAGAGATGCCCTCATGAAGGGGACACTGACTGCGCCTCTAGCTGTACCCCAGGTGTTATATTGTGAATGAGAAGGTAGGATGATTTGGTGGATGCTGGGGGGTGATAGGCCAAGCTGGGCTATTTGTATCTAGTAGGCAAATTTGTAATTTGATCCTGTCACTAAAGTTAAGCCAGTTAGTTCGCTCGTACAGTAAGCACGTGAGTGAATTTATCTGCGCCTAGGACTAATCTGCATGATTTGCTGGGTGCCGTACCCACCAGTTGTAGGGCGGTCCTCCAATGCAGCACCATACACTAGGCCATAGTCAATTACAGATAGGAGTGAGCTGGATATGGAGAGGCGGAGGGCTGCAAGTGTAAGGTATTGTCGGTGTCTGAATAGAACATCAAGTCTGATGTTGACAGCTTTTACTACCTGTTCTATGTGCTTCGTGAAGAATAGGGCGTCGTCTATCAGGACTCCAAGATACTTGAAACAGTCAACTTGTTCCAAAGAGACTGCTTTGTTGTTGGCGATTGTGAGATGAGGGTTTCTACTCTTGTGCTGGTGACCTGATATGAGCATGGTTTTCCTCTTTTTGTAGTTGAGGAGTAGCTTTTGTTTGTGAAACCAATGTTCGAGCTTGTGAAAGGTAACGTGGAGATCTTGTTGTAGTTGATCAAGCTGGAAACGGCAATTTATGATGACTGCATCGCCTGTGTACAGTATGATTTTGTTAGGACAGGCTTCAGGAAGTGCATTCAAGAATAAACTAAAAAGTAATGGGCCAAGTATAGGCCCTTGGGGGACTCCCAGAGAGACTTCTCTAGTGGCAGAGACAGCTGCCCCTATTTTAACATTCTGAGATCTATGGGAGAGATAGTCGTAGAACCAGCCCACTGAGGTAGGTCATAGGCCTGGAGACTGCAACTGCTGCAAAAGAAGTGAATGGCTGATGACCGTATTGAATGTTTTGGTGAGGCAGGGGTCGAAATTGGCACCCATCCACCCACCAAATGCAGGTGGATTTCAGGTTGGGCCGGTAACACTACCCTGTTTGAGCGCCCAGTGGGCACATCAGCAAAAAGCCCAAACAAAGCATGGCTCAGCTTCTCTCACTCATTAACTTCTGTCCTTTGTTTGTGTTCGCGTGCTTTCACCTTGTTTCAACTGGGGGGACGGGGGATGCTGCAGCAAGTGATTAACTCAGGAGTGAAGACTGGAGGACTCAATCAAGACCACTAGTTTACTACACCCCCTGATTGGCTGCGGCATCAGTACAGGGTGTGACTAGACCAGGGGCGGCACGTTTAAATGCCGGAACAGCTAGGAGACAGGTATGGAAGAACTAGGTGCAAGAAAGGGGAGAGAGAAGATTTGATCGTATGAACACGGTAACCACGAGAGAGAGAGCGCCAGTTGAAGCATGTGGAGGATCGCCCGGACCTTTGGCGGCAACCGGAGAAGCTCTACTGGGGAGTTGGCTGGGAGATGGCAGTGAAAAGAGCTGGGGGCGGACTGAGGCAGAGTTGGGCAGTGCAGCATTCCTTCAAATCGGGCTTTACCATGGCACCAGTAATATAGGAGGCAGTATAGTGCAATGGTCTAAGGCTCTGAGCTGCAAATCTGGTGCTATCCAGCAGACCAGACCTGGGTTTGAATCCTACAGCTTCCACTTGCATACTGTGTGACCTTGAGCAAGTCACTTAACCTCCTTGTGCGCCCAGGTCACTCCTGTAAAAAAGCATTCAGCTTAGTGTGCTATACCTGGTTAAACAACTAAAAAATAAAATAAAAAGAAATATATTTAAAAAAAAAAAAATAGGGAAGAGAAACCCTGAAGCCACCTATAGGCTGGGAGGGGAGTTGCTAGCAGTCACAAAGGAAGAAAGAGACTTGGGCATCATCATCACTGATGACCTGAAATCATCCAAGCAGACCTCTAAAGCAGTAGGTAAGGCTAGGGGGGTGTTAGGGTGTATTAGTAGGGGCATCACAAGTCGTAAGAGGGAGGTAATAATCCCTCTTTACAAGACACTGGTTAGGGCCCATCTTGAGTACTCATGGCAGTATTGGAGGCCACACCTTCACAAGGACATTAATCAAATTGAGGCAGTCCAGAGAAGGGCAACCAAAATGATGCAGGGACTGCATCAGAAGACATATGAGGACAGATTAACAGAGCTCAATATGTATACCCTTGAGTAAATGAGGGAGAGAGGTGATATGATCGAGGCATTCAAACACCTTAAGGGCATTAACAAGGTGAAAGAGTCTAACATGTTTAAATATAAGAAAAATAGCAGGACAAGAGGACACAGCATGAGATTAGAGGGGGGCCAATTAAGGGGGAATGTGAGGAAATTATTTTTCACAGAAAGCGTGGTGGATGCATGGAATGGCCTACCTCAAGAAGTGGTGGCTATGAATACAGTGCAGGGCTTCAGACAGGCATGGGATAGGCATAAGGGAGCAATACAAATGAGTATGAATAGATAGGCCACTGACAGAGCAAAGGCCGATGGCACATTTATAAGGTAGAAAAAGAAATGGGCAGACTGGATGGGCCTTGCGGTCCTTATCTGCCGTCAACTTCTATGTTTCTATGTTTCTAGTTCTGCATCTTCAACACAAAGGTATGGGAAAAAAATTAAAAAATAAAATGGGTATGCTATATGGGTGTTTGTTGGCACTGTCAGGTGGCTAAATATAATGCTGCTGTTTCCCCTACATGGCTGCTGACTGTCCATGCCAAGGAAACTTGCTGAAATTCCTTGGGAGCATTTCTATTCAAAAACATTCACTAGTGTGTACCACACATGCTTGGTGACAGACTAGCGTGCTGATGATAACTGTCGAAATTCTTTATGAGAGGAAGCATTTTTATTAAAAAAAAAATAATAATGTTCACTGTGTATACATGCTCATTGCTTGCTGACTGTGCTGATAACTGCCAAAATTGCTTGTGTGATGATTAGCTTTGCATAAAAAATGTTCAATGTGTATACGTTTGCTGACTGTGCTGATAACTGCCAAAATTGTTTTGTGAGAGGAGCTCTGTATAAAAAAATGTTCACTACAACTTAAACTAGTACACAGGAACCTCATTCAAACAGTGCTGCTTCAGTAAAATGTAACAGTTTAATTTATGTGCTGATAGCAGGTGCCAGAAGGAACACTGTAACTGGGCAATGTGAGTGGGAGACAGAAAGAGCCTGGAGTGTCAGTCAGTTTGGCATTTTTTTCCACAGTTGCATAAATTGCCTTTCCAGTTTTTGTTGCCCTTGTTCCAGATTGCTAGATGCCTGCTGAATTTGTGGGGGGTTTCTGGTCTGCAGGTGATGTTTCTTTCCCAGAGCTTAATGATGAAGGAGGTTGCAATCTGCCTAAATGGGGGGGGGGGGGCACTGATGAGGCCACACTGCTCATGCTGGTGAGTTATCATGCTGTGACAGCCTGCTGTTTTACACACATTTGCTCAAAATATGTGCACAGACTTTTGTTAAAGATCTGTTTGATGGCAAGTACTGCACAGACTAGGAAAGTACAGTTACGTAAGAACTTACTGTAACAGTAGATCTTCGAGAGAGGCTCTTGCAGTAGGTAATTACATATAGGACTGATGCCGGTCGGCGGCAGGACCTTACCGCAGGCATTTTCTAGCTAGCAGTCCCTGGCGGACCGCCCCCGTCAGGTGACCAATCATCTGACGACGCGGTATAAAGGGACGGTCCTGGACGCCCGCTTCCAGTTCTTTCCGCCACAGGCCCGGACGAGAGAGAAGCCGGCATTTCCCTCAATGGAAAAGGAGCTGAAAAGCCTAGGGGATGGAGGGGAAGGTATACTACCTACTGAAGAGCCTCTCGAAGATCAACTGTTACGGTAAGTTCTACGTGAACTGTACTATCTTAGTTCGAGAGGGCTCTTGCAGGTAATGCATATAGGACAGAATCCCAAGCAGTCTGGAACAAATGAAAGGCACCGGAGGAGGACTACTCCAAAAATAGCCAATAATCTAGCAGGTCTCAAGAAAGGAGGCCTTGCAAGACAGCTAACCGAAGCCTGATCTACGAGAGAGCAATGTCAAACTGTAATGTTTAGTAAAGGTATGGACTGAAGCCAAGTAGCGGCAGCACAGATGTCTGCCGCGAGACAGTTCTTGAAACAAGCCGAGAGGCTGCTACGCCTCATGAGTGGAGTGACCTCTGACTTGACCCGTAGGGTCTTGTTGTAACTGTCATAACAGAAAGTGATGCAATGGGCCAACCATTTTGATAGGCATTGCTTAGAGACAGCATTGCCTTCTCTTTTGTGAGCAAAAGAGACGAACAACTGATCAGTCTTTCTGAGATCCTTCGTCCTATCGTTGTAGTATCTCAGGATCCTGTGAACATCCATGGTATGGAGCAGGTATTCTCCTTGATTGGAGTACTGCGTGAAGAAGGCAGGTAATTCAACAGACTGATTCAAGGTAGATTCCGCTACCACCTTCGGGAGAAACTTAGGATTCGTGCGAAGAGCTACTCGTTCTTTGTGAAAAATCAGATAAGGGATTTTGCACATCAGGGCCTGGAGCCCGGAAATTCTGCGAGCAGAAGTAATGGCCACCAAGAAGAGCGTCTTCCACGATAAAAACTTCAAGTCTGCGGAAGCCGCAGGCTCAAAAGGAGGAAGGGTAAGTTTCTCGAGGACAAAGTTCAAGTCCCATGGGGGAGCTGGAATCCGGATAGGGGGCCTGAGATGAAGGACCCCTCTGAGGAAAGTTTTGGATACCTCCAGCTGGGCAAATGCCGTGTCAGTGAAAGGGACATGGTAGGCTGAAATAGCCGCCATATGGACTTTCAAAGAGGAGTGACTGAGACCCAGGTCAAAAAGATGACGTATGTACTCAAGCAGAATGGTCACAGGGCAGGAAAAGGGTTCCATATTCCTGGCCGCAGCCCAGACAGAAAATCTTTTCCATTTCATGGCGTAGGTGGACCTAGTGGAGGGTTTTCTAGCCTCCACCAGACTCTCGTCCACCTTAGGAGAAACGCCAAAACGAGATTGAGCTAGGTCTGCAGGAGCCATGCATGAAGTTGAAGGGACTTGAGTCCCGGATGGACCAGGGTCCCCTGATCCTGGGTCAGCAATCCTGGAGATAAAGGAAGAGGAAGAGGAGGAACCTCTGAGTATTGTTGTAGAAGAGAGAACCAGATTTGCCTGGGCCAGAAAGGAGCAATCAGAATCATTCTCGCTCCTTCTAAAGCCAGCTTCTGTAACACGAGGGACCAGAGGAATTGGGGGAAAAGCATAGACGAATCTGTCCTTCCAGCTTAGAGATAGAGCGCTCCAGAAGGCCGCCCTCGCTCTGGAACGAGCCAGCAAAAAGATTGAAGCTTTGGCGCTTTTGGGAGGAAGCGAACAGGTCTATCTGAGGAGTCCCCCAAATCTGGAAGATGCTTTTTAGAACTTTTTCGTCCAATTCCCACTCATGTGGTAGAGCCGACGAGCGACAGTCTGTCTGCCAGGACATTGTCGACTCCCGGAACATGGATCGCCATGAGGTGAAGGTTGTGAAGTGTTGCCCAATCCCAAACCCTCATCGCTTCCCTGCACAGCGAGTAGGACCGAGTCCCTCCCTGCTTGTTGATGTACCACACCACGCACATGTTGTCCGTTTGGACAGCTAGGTGGCCAGGAAGAATGAACTGGTGAAGGTCCTGGAGAGCATACAGCACTGCTCGAAGCTCGAGCACACTGATATGGAGAACTATCTCCATCTTTGACCATAGGCCCTGGGTTCGGTGAGGACCCAGATGGGCTCCCCAAACTTCGCCTGAAGCATCCGTGGTCAGAGTCTGATCGGGGGGAGGATGAAAAAAGGGGACCCCCCAGAATAGGTTCTCTCGAACCATCCACCATTGCAAGTCTCTTACCATCGGCGAGGAGATCAGAACTAGATGATCTAGATAATCTACCCTGACTGATCCCACTGAGGTCGGAGAGTCCACTGAGAGATTCTCATGTGGGCGGCGCGCTGGAACCGCCGGGATGGCCACGCCAAAGCCCCAGTAGACGGCACTGACCTCGCTGGGACCCTCCTAGCGTCTCCGATAGGAGGAAATCTGTCACTGGAGGGAGGCCTCCCTGTCCGGAGGCAGAAAGGACTTGCACAGTGATGTGTCGAGAATTGCCCCGATGAACTGGAGCCTCTGTGAAGGCTCCAGGTGAGACATGGAATGGTTGATGGTAATACCCAGGCCAGTGAAAACCTGCTGGGTGAGGGAGAAAATGCAGGAGTTCCTCCTGGGACGAGGCCGCCAGGAGCCAGTCGTCCAGGTGAGGGGCACCTGAAGCTCCCAAAGAGCATGGGTGGGCGCTACCACCGCCAGGCATTTGGTAAAGACTCGGGGCGGGAAAGATAGCGGGAGTGCCGGGTGGTAGTGGACCCCTGGACCAAACCTGAGGTACTTTCGGTGCGAAGAGGCGAATGGGGATGTGCAGGTATGCATCCTGCATATCTAGTGCACAAAGCCATTGGCCCGGCGAAGCAGGGGCAAAGGGTTTGAAGGAAAGCATCCTGAACCTCTTGTATTCCACATACAGGTTCAGAGAGCTGAGATCGAGAATAGGTCTGAGATCTCCGACCTTCTTTGGTACAAGGAAGAAGTGGGAATAGTAACCCGTCCGTGAGGTGAGGGGGACGGGTTCTATAGCCTGTTTGTAAGGAGGCATCGAGATTTCTTCCTGACCAAAGGAAAATGATCCTTGAGTAAGCAGAGTTCAGAGGGGGTGATGCGGAGGTTTCTGTAGAAACTCTATGGAGTGCCCCTCTGCTATGATCTGAAGCACCCATGAATCCGATGTTATCCTCTCCCAACCTGGAAGGTGGAGGGAGAACCTCCCTCCTACTGGTTCCTCCGGGGCTGCCGGAGGCGGTGGGAGAGGGAGGAGTCAGGTGGTGTGAGGCAACACACGCCAGCTGGGGCACCCGTTGCTTTTGGTGCGGCGGCCTGGCAGCTGTGGGGGACTGGCGTTTGAGTGGCCCGCCTTCCCTGAGAGTTGGCATGAGGCCGGCTGCGTCTTGAAAGGGATGGTGCTGTGGGGATGAGGGACGGTACACTGAATCAACAGATTTAGGGGCCATCCCTTCTCCTGCAAATCAGTGATGATGTCCTTGACGCCGCCACCAGCACAGAACCCCTGAAAGGTGCTTCTTGGATGCGTTGACTGCACCTCGGGGACCAGACCTGACACGCGGAGCCATGCATGGCGCGTCGAAGACTGACGGCAAAGGCAGAACTCCGTCCTCGCGGTGTCCACCGTCATGGATAGGTCGCTCCAAATATGACGACTGGCGAACAGGCAGAACGGACCAGGTCGGCCAACTCCTGCTTGACTTGGGAGTCAGGCAAAGAGTCGATCTTAGATTCCGCCTGGGTAAGGACGGCCTTCTGGTAATCCCCATATGTGCTACATAATGTCAGGGCCCTAATCCCAGTGTGGAAGAAGCGGATCTTCCTTCCATATTGATCCAAAAGCGAGATTCCTTATCCGGGAGGCAGAGCTCAAGTGTTTTGGGTGCTGACCGGCTGTTGAGCAGCGCTAATCACAACCGGTACGCACGGGGTGAGAGTCTAAAAAGTCTACACCCTCCGGAGCCTGGTATAGCCTGTTCGACTTCCTGGGAAGTGGTGCTAAAGCCGACGGTTGCTTCCAAATCGTGGAAACAAGGTGGGCGTGAGGCTCAATCCAGGGTGGCACTAGGGTAGGAGGCGTAAGGGGTAAGTCCAGATGTTCGGCGAGTTTAACCCGCTGAGGATCTGGCTCTAAGGAGTGCCACTGATGGACCGCCTGGATCTTCCTGAGCAACTCCGTGAAGGAAGGATCCTCCAGAGGAGACTTCGGAGGAGTCCTCGGCCGGAGCTTGGACGGAGAGCGTGGCTCGTCGTCTCTCTCGGAACATCCATCGGAAGCCTCCGAGGAGTCCGAGAGAGAAGAGGAAGAATCTGAAGCAGAGTAAGACTCCCTAACTCGACTAGGGGAGGAAGGGGTTCCTTGGGGGGAACCCCAGAACGCGTGTCCTGCCCCTCTCTGGAGCCCGAGGGTAAAGCCCGGGAATCCGGAGGAGGAGAGGGAGTGTGCCGTCTGGGGCGTATGGGTTCTGGGGGTGGCACCGTCGCCGTAAGACAGCTCTCAACTTCCTTGGTGAGCTAAGCCTTGGCCTCAGCCCACCAGGAGGCAAGAGTCTCCTGAAGATCCACTGGTGGCCTAGGGGGCGGTGGAGGAGGGGGATAGGTGTATGGAAGAAATCCGTAGGGGGAGTATCCGTAACCCGGCTGCGGGTATACCGGAGCCAGGTACTGCGGCGTCGAAGGGGTCGGCACCGGGTACTGCGGCGCAGGATACTGCGGACCTGGAAAAGCCGGCATCGGATATGACGGATGCCCAGGCACTGGAGGAGCTGCGAGCAGGCGGCCCAGCGGGTACTCCACGGGCGGATCAGTCGGGATAGGCCCGTGGGGTGGAGGGCCCCATGGAAGAAGAATATCCCCTGCCGGCGTCGGAGGGGCCGGTATCGGAACCGGCGTCGGTGGGGCCGGTGTCGGGGCCAGCGTCGGATGAGCCAGCTCCGGGGCCGGCGTCAGGGGAGCCGGCGTCAGATCCGGCTCTTCAGGAAGAGGATCGGACGGTAGCTCAGGGTCCCGAGCCTAGTCTGGGGACGGAGGAGAAAAATCCCCGGGATCGGGCGGGGGGACTGGGGCTCCCCTGACGGCAGCAAAGGCTGCGGGGAACCTGGTACGACAGACGCGGCAGGGTCTGCCGTAGGCTCTGAAACCCGGCGCGCGTCGGAGGAGCCGGCGTGTGGCTTATGGGCCGAATCCCAGCGGGCGTGAAGGAGGCGTCGGCCTGAGGTCCCTCGTCGGAGGCGGGCCGAGTATGGAGAGGCCCGGTCCAAGGGGGACACTGCCGTGCGCCGCCCTGAAGGGTCGAGCGTCTTAGCGGCCTTCTCCTGGCGTACATCAGAGGAGCGGCGTCCGGCATAGGAGGTGCCCGCACCAGTAGGCCGCCCAGGCTCTTGGCCAGTACTGGGGGCTAAGTCTCCTTTTGCCGGAGACACACCGGCGGGCTCGACGCGAACCCGGCCAGGCGGGCGGCGCCCCTCCTCAAAGCCTTGGAGGCTGCCACCGGGCGATCCCCCGGAGGGGATGTTACCTTGCCCGCGACTCCAGCCGGAGTCGTGGAGGAGGGGGCCTTCTCCCGGTTTCTTTCCTTGTCCTGCTTCTTATGCCCTTCAGGGGAGGTCGACGCCTGCCGAAGTTTCTTCAACTCCTTCTCCATCGCGGACATCTTCTTTTTGAGGAGATGGGCTTCGAGGGACTGCTGGCGTCGTCTGCGGTGAGCGCGTTGAATCGAAGGCAGTGCGGATAATTTGTCACCCCGCTGGTCGGGGCCTAAGCAGAAAAGGCAGAGGGAGTGACCATCTTTGTGAGGCAGTTACGCCGTGATGAGTCGGACTTATTCTTTGAAGGGGCGACATAAACCGGCGTTCACCTGACAAAGAAGAATAAAATTCTAAACTGAAAACTTGTTCGGAAAAACCGACAAAGTAACGGGACTGACGATAAGAACTTAACCTGAGGTGCTGCGAGCTAATGACGGGGAAAAAGAACTGGAAGCGGGCGTCGGGACGCCCCTTTATACCGGCGTCGTATGGCGCGGTCGCAGCGAGGCGGAATTCTCGCTAGGGACTGCTAGCTAGAAATTTTTTCGTAGGGTCCGCACGACTGGCGTCAGTCCTATATGTAATTACCTACTGCAAGAGCCCTCTCGAAGTAAGATCAACTGTTTACGGTCTTGAACTGGGCAATGTCAATGCACTTGCTTAGAGCCTCGCGTGGAGTTACTTTACCATTTTTTTTTTTTTTAGTTGGAAGAATTGTAATGTTTCCTCAGACAGCTCTTGGTGCAGCCTTTTCAGTGTCCATGTTGCCCTTGTTCTTGCACTGCTACCAATAATGCCTCCTGAAATGGGGGTTGCATTTTTTCTGCTGGGCTACTGAAAATCATGGCAGGCCAGTGGATTTTTCCTGTCACTAGCCCTGCGGGCCGGTAGCTGAAAAAGTTAGTTTCAACCCCTGTGAGGTCAATAAAAACTGACCCAGAAGCTTGCCTCCATCCAGAGCCTTGTACACAAAATCAGAGAATTCTACCAAAAACCATAGACATGTTGTGGCTCTTCCTAAAATCATGTTGCTGGGGGCATTGCAGGTTGTATTTTTGCAGATAGTCAGCGATTTGGTCAGCCACTATTCTCTCTAGCGCTTTACAGAGTAGAAAGAGGATCAAGAAAGGCCTATAGTTGAATGTGCTGGATCGATCCCGACTTTTGCGAATGGGGGAAAGTTGTGCGAGTTTCCAAATTTAGGGGAATTTAGCCAGTGTGAGGGATTTATTGAATATTACTGTGAGGGGGCAGTCACTTCTTCCAAGGTGAGGGCGAGCATTTTCATGTTTATTTTATCACTGCACTGTCTGGTTTTATGGAGTACCTTTTTTACATATATCCTGGCTTCCTTGACAGAGATGCATATGAAGTACAAATTTGAGTGCTTGTTATTCTCATAGTGAGAGTGCTGAGTGGGTTCGGAGGCATTAAGATAATTCCAGCACCTTCTACATCCAAGAACACTCCTTGTCCAGACAGACAAGATGGCAGTGGTCTGGTACCTCAACAAACGTGGGCACTCGTTCATACCCCCACTGTAGTGATAAGATGCGAGTGTGGTACTGGGCAGTCAAATACAATCTTTCTCTGACAGTGGTCCATGTCCCAGGCGTCAACAACGTCCTAGCCCACAAATAGGAGGTAAAGCAGGAAGTGATCAAAGGCATATTCGACCTGTGGGGTCGTACAGAGATGGATCTGTTCACCTCCCCATCCAACAAAGACCTTCCCGTTTGCTAGCTCGTTCACGGGCATGGTGTTTTTTGGCCAGATGCACTGCCTCTTTGTTGGACCAAGTTATTTATGTATGCTTTCCCTCCCTTTCCAGTGCTTCTGACGGTCCTGCTGAAGAAGCACACATGACTCTAATCGCTCCCTTTTGGACTCCCCAGATCTGGTCCCCTCTGCTGCAACAGCTGTCGTTGGAACCTCCATATTACCCCTGTCCCTTCACCACGATTTTCTGTCCCAGGAGCAGGGCACCCTGGTTCATCCGGGGTTCAAATCCTTCCATCTGCATGCGTGGCACCTGTGGAAGTAGCCATGTTACGTTTTGGAGATGCCAGGTCATGATGCAGGCCAGAACACCATCCATTAGAACTACTTATGCCATGACATGGAAAAGATTCTCCATTTGGGTGGCCTCAAAGGGATTGGACAGCTTTTCTTGTCCTGTACCCAGGTGATTGAATACCTGTTACATCTATCTGATCTCAGTCATCTATTCTTCCCTGAAGGTCCATTTGACTAGGCACTGCAGTTTCTAAACGGTGTCTCTCTAAATGGTTGGCAATTCCGGGGAGAGTATAGGGTCACTTGACTAAAGGCATGGCTGCTTCAACTACTTGTTTTAGGAATGTGTCCGCCCCTGATATCTGTGCCACGGCCACTTGCAGCATTGTCCATACTTTTACCAAGCATTACAGTCTGGACATTGCCTCTAGGTGCAGGGCTGGCTTTGGACTAGCTGTCTTCCAGGGCCTCCTGCCTTAATTTGTTACTAGGGATTGCAGACTTTCCAGCATCCCACGCTTCAGTCACTGATTGAGCCTTTTGTTTTTGACTGCTTGGAATTCAGTCCTACAACTGAAGACCTACTGCATGAACCCTCTCGAGGTAATATAGTATAGTTAGGTAACAACTTACTGAATAGTAGATCTTCGAGAGGTTCCTGCTGTAGGTCATGTTTTCCCTCCCACCTTCCCCCATGTGACAGGGTAGAATAGGACCTGTCCCATTTGTTATGGAGAAGCTGTTTAAATGCAAGGTCTGTATTCTTTCCTTTTCTGTCTCTCTGGTTGCGCAACCAAATTTTCCTGTGAGACTTCGGACTTGATCAACCTGAACAGTTGTGCAATTCTTTGCCTCTCACTGTCTCGGTTTTCTCTTGCTGTCTGTTTTTCCTTCCTTGCATATCTATGTCAGCCAATATAAAATTTATGAGTATCAATGTATGGAGTAAAACTGATATTGGGATCTCTTTTGTTTAGAAAATGTTTAGTGTTGCTGTTGAAATGTATATATATTTATAATTTGAGATAACTGTAAAAAGCAGAGGTTATTTGAGTGCAAATGCCCGAGTCTTTTGCAAAGGCTTGAGGGATCTCAGGAAGCTCTCAATGTTCTAGCAGCTCCTGAAATTTACAAAGAACAGATGCTTGCAAAGGATGGGGGTTGAAAAGCCTTATAAAACAGCTGAGCTACAACTAGAGGGATTACAAGAGATTTTATTTTGCTTCTGTATATAGTTATTTTGAACAGGTTTATTTTATTTTATGTTATGTTACTGTAACTACAAATAAATAGTTCTGTGGAATTTTACAACTGCTCTTGGGTTTTCTCTATGCTTCCTGACCTGTGCCTTGATGACAGAGAGTGTCAGCCTAAGTGGGATTTAAGCCATGCATACCCTAAAACAGGAGATTTGTGCATGGGTACTGGACCTAGTACCAGGGAAGCACAATGGAAGGTACTAGTGTCATCTGCATCCACAGGGACATTCGATACTATCCCACCACCCAAGTGACTCTAATTTGTGCCGCAACGACACCCCAGCTTCTGCATCCTCTTGTTTCAGAGCCTTTCAGCTGTTTCTGGCTACAGGAGCCTGCTCCTTTTTCCCCGTCACCCTTTCTAGGTCTTCCGCCAGGAGAATTGGTGGGCAGGCGTGGGGACTGCCCCTTTATAGTGTCATACTAATGTCCGGTCACGTGACATCGGGGGCAGTAACCCTGTCAGCCATTGTTATCCATGGGATCCCGACGCCAGGGGGCACAGTCCTACAAGTAAAGACCTACTGCCGAAACTGCTCTTGGAAAATCTACTGTTACGAAAGGTCTTGTGTAACTGTACTTTCCAACTGTGCACATATCAAGTTACTATGACAAGAATGATAACATATCAGCCAGTGCACATATGTCATACGACACAACTCATCTGTGGCAGACAAACATAATGCTGGGTTCTGTAAACCAAAAAGTACAGTTACGTAAGAACTTACCGTAACAGTAGATCTTCGAGAGAGGTTCTTGCAGTAGGTGATTACATACAGGACTGAAGCTGGCAGGCGTCGGGACCCCACAGAAAAATTTCTAGCTAGCAGTCTCTGGCTGGGGAATGCACCCACGTCAGGTGACCGATGTCATGCGATGTCAGTATAAAGGGGCAGTCCCGCACTCCCGCCTTCCAGTTCTTTCCCGCCAAAGGCCAAAAGACAAGACGAGAGAGAAGTGGATATTTTCCATCCTGAAAAAGGAGCTGAAAAGCCAAAGGGGATGGAGGGTGGGAAGGTATTACACCTACTGCAAGAGCCTCTCTCGAAGATCTACTGTTACGGTAAGTTCTTACTTAACTGTACTATCTTACTTTGAGAGGGCTCTTGCAGTAGGTATTACATATGGGACTGAGTCCCAAGCAGTCTGGAACAAAGAGAAGCTCACGGGAGGAGGAAACTACTCATAAACAGATCCTCTGGCTGTGAAGGTCTTAGGAAAGAAGACCTTGCAGAACAGCCTACCCGTAGCCAGTTCTGCGGCGAGAGGCAATGTCCAAACTGTAATGTTTCGTAAAGGTATGGACAGAAGTCCAAGATGCGGCTGCACAGATATCAGCTGCTGACACATTCTTGAAACAAGCAGTAGAGGCAGCGACACCCCTAGTGGAGTGACCTCTGACATGATCTGGCAAGGTCTTGTGATACTTGTCATAACAGAAAGTGATACAATGAGCCAACCATTTCGGAAGGCATTGCTTGGAAACAGCACTGCCCTCTCTTTTGCGAGCAAAAGAGACAAACAGCTGATCAGTCTTTCTAAGATCCTTTGTCCTGTTGGTGTAGTATCTCAGAATCCGGTGAACATCTAAAGTATGTAAGAGGTACTCCCCTTGATTGGAATGTTGCGTAAAAAACGCAGGCAGTTCCATGGATTGATTTGGCGTAGATTCCGCTACCACCTTAGGAAGAAACTTAGGGTTGGTGCACAGAGCCACACGTTCCTTGTGGAAAATCAAGTATGGGATTTTGCACATTAAGGCCTGAAGCTCGGAAATTCATCTAGCGGAAGTAATGAGCACCAGGAAGAGGGCCTTCCAGGAAAATAATTTTAGGTCTGCTGATGTTGCCGGCTCAAAAGGAGGCAGGGTAAGCTTCTCTAGAATAAAATTCAAGTCCCAAGGAGGGGCAGGTGCGCGAATAGAGGGTCTCAAGTGAAGAACCCCTCTAAGGAAGGTCTTAGCAACTTCCAGCTGCACAAAGGATCTGTCCCCAAAAGGAACATGGTAAGCGGAAAGAGCCACCATTTGAACCTTCAAAGAGGAATGGCTGAGACCCAGGTCGAAGAGGTGACGCATGTAATCCAGGAGCCTCCCGACAGGGCAGGAGAATGGCTCGAAATCTCTAGAAGAGACCCAAATAGAGAACCTTTTCCATTTCATGGCGTAAGTGGAATGAGTGGAAGGCTTTCTGGCCCCCACTAGAATCTCTGCCACCTGCGGCGAAACCCCAAACCAGGTCTGAACTATGTCTGCAGGAGCCACGAATGCAGCTGAAGGGATCTGAGTCCTGGATGGACCAGGGTCCCCTGATCCTGGGTCAACAAAAGCTGCGATAGAGGAAGAGGAAGTTGAGGTTCCTCTGAATACTGCTGCAGAAGAGAGAACCAAACTTGCCTGGGCCAGAACGGAGCGATGAGGATCATGCGAGCTCCTTCTGAACAGAGTTTCTGTAAGACCCTCGGAATCAACGGGATCGGGTGGAAGGCATAGACGAATCTGCCCTTCCAGTCTAGAGACAGGGCGTCTCTCAAAAACTCTGCGCCCTGGAGCGAGCGAGCAGAAGACGGGAAGATTTGCGTTGAGAGGAGAGGCAAACAGGTCTACCTGAGGGGTTCCCCAGCGTAGAAAGACATCGTCTACTACCCCCTGATCCAGTTCCCATTCGTGAGCTTGGGCGGACGACCAGCTGAGGTGGTCTGCCAACGTGTTCTCGATCCCTGGAACATGAAATGCTGTGAGGTGAAGGTTGTGGAGGACTGCCCAATCCCAAACCTGCATCGCTTCCCTGCAAAGAGGGTAGGAACGAGTTCCTCCCTGTTTGTTGATGTACCACACTACGCACATGTTGTCAGTCTGGACAGCCAGATGACCGGGAAGCAGATACAGATGCAGAGCTTGTAGAGCATACAGCACGGCCCTTAGCTCAAGCATGTTTATGTGGAGAGTCTGCTAGAGTCTGGACCAAGAGCCCTGGGTCCGTTGAGATCCCAAGTGGGCTCCCCAACCCTCGCCCGAGGCATCTGTTGTCAAGAGTTTGGGAGGGGGGAGAAAGACAGAAGGGAGCTCCCTGGCAAAGGTTCTCCTGAACTATCCACCACTGCAAGTCCCGAACCATCGGAGAGGAGACCAGAATCTCCTGATCTAGGACGTCCACCAACTGATCCCACTGAGACTGAAGCGTCCACTGAGAGATTCTCATGTGGAGCCGAGCGCGAAGCACCATTGGAATGGCAGCCGCCATAAGCCCGAGGAGGCGAAGGAGTGACCTGGCAGTGACCCGCCTGCAACTGGACAACAGGCTGGCTACCCTGTCCAAAGGCAGGAAGGCCATACTGGAGGTTGTATCCAGGATCGCCCCGCTAAACTGGAGTCTTTGGGATGAGAACAAATGGGACTTGGCCTGGTTGATGGTAATACCCAAGCTGGTAAAAACCTGCAGGGTAAGGGAAAGGGAGCGCAGGAAGTCCTCCCTGGATGGGGCCGTCAAGAGCCAGTCGTCTACGTACGGGGAAAACCTGAAACCCCAGGGCACGCAGGTGGGCCGCTACCACAGAAAGGCATTTGGTAAATGCTCTGGGAGCTGAGGAGAGACCAAATGGGAGGGCCTTGAACTGGTAGTGGTCTCCCTGAAAAGAAATACAAAGGTATCTGCGGTGGGATGGGTGGATAGGGATATGCAGGTAGGCATCCTGCATGTCCAGAGCACACAGCCACTGTCCCGGCCGAAGGAGGGGCAGAAGGCCCTGCAGAGAGAGCATTCTGAACCTCTTGTACTCCACAAGCAAGTTCAGGGAGCCGAGGTCTAGGATGGGCCTCACATCACCCAATTTCTTCGGAACCAGGAAGAAATAAGAATAGTAACCCGTCCCCTGGAGATGGGGATGGACGGGCTCTATCGCCGCCTTCAGAAGAAGGGAGGAAATTTCTTCCCAAACCAGAAGAAGGTGTTCCGGGAAGTAACATGACCTTGGAGAGGGTTTTCTGGGCGGTTTCTGAAGAAACTCCACTGAGTGTCCTTCTGCTATCAGCTGGAGCACCTAAATGTCAGAAGTGATCCTCTCCCAACCCAGCAGATGCAGGGAGAACCTCCCTCCTACCGGTTTCTCTGTGGAGCACAGAGGCTGTGGGAGAGGAAAGGAGTCAGGAGGTGAGAGATAGAGCCATGGCTGGAGCTCCGCTGCCCCGCTTGTGGGGGGCTTGCAGCGGAGGGGCCTGGGTTTCATTGCGCTGGTGTTCGCATCCTTGCATCCCGCGAAGTAACGGTGCTGAGGGGCTCTATACATGGCGCCAACTTCCTTGAGAGCAGTGCCCCTTTTCCTCATGCAGGCCGGTGGATGTCCTTGACATCACCACTGAACAGCACCGAACCCCTGAAGGTGCATCCTGAATAGAGGACTGCACTTCTGGGACCAAACCTGACACTCATAGCCAGGCATGACACCGCAAGCACGGCAAATGCCGAGCTCCGTCCAGCAGCATCCACTGCATCGTGAGTGGCGCATAGCATGTGCCTACTGGCCGAACGAGCAGAACGAACCAGGTCTGCCACTTCCTGTTTGGTCTGCGACTCAGGAAGGGAGTCCAATTTAGCTTCCACCTTGCTAAGGATGGCCTTCTGGTAATCCCCCATGTGAGCGACGTAGTTTATGGTCCTAATACCCAGAGTGGAAGAAGTGAAAACCTTCTTCCCATACTGGTCCAGAAGGCGGGATTCCTTGTCGGGTGGAGACAAGCTCAAATGCTTTGGGTTGGTTGTACGGCTGTGGGCGGTGCTGATCATGACTGAGTCAGCCTTGGGGTGTGAAGTAAGAAAATCAACACCCTCCACAGCCTGACACAGCCTGTCCGCCTTCCTCGGAAGAGGGGCTCTGGCCGACGGTTGTTTCCAGATGGTGGAAACAAGGTCCGCGTGAGGCTCGATCCAGGGTGGAACCAAGGCAGGAGCGACCTCAGGCAGATCCAGATGTGCAGCAAGCTTCTGCCACTGTGGATCTGGCTCCAAAGATTTCCACTGATGCAATGACTGGATCTTTTGTAGCAACTCCATGAAGGAAGGATCCTCCAGAACGTCCATCGGAGTCGTCCGAGGAGGATGGAGGAGACGAAGACCCCTCCCTACTCAGGGGAGGAACAGACCCCTTGGGAAGCTCCAGGGGCAACGTGCAACCCCCTGTCTTGGGACCAGAGAGGACACCTCTGGTAATGGAGGGGGGGGTCTCTCGCCCTCAACGACAGGGGTCTGGAACAGGTTCCGGCGTCAGAAGGGGGCTCTCTACTTCTTTGGTGAGCTGAGCCTTGGCCTCAGCTCACCAGGAACCCAGAGTCTCCCTCAGGTCCACCGGCGGCTCGGGGGTGGTGGAGGAGGGGGATACGGATACTGAGGATATCCGTATGGCGAGTATTCATACCCCGAGGGCGGGAAGCCCAGCGCCGAGTACTGAGGCACTGGATACTGCAGCGTTGGATACTGCGGACCCCGGTAAGGCGGCGTATACCCAGGTGCCAGGGGCTCTGATGGGGCGGAAGGCCCTGCAAACGGCTCCACAGGCGGGTTGAGAATAGGAGGCCCAGCGGGCATTGGGTCTGGCGTAGGGACGGCATCCGGGAAAGGGATGTCGCCTGGCGTCAGCAAGGCCGGCAGTGGCGTCCGATGGTTCGACGTCAGGTCGTCCGGCCCTGAAGGAGGGAGACCTGACGGAAGCGTGCCTGCATCCTCCAAGATGGCCATCGCGGAATGGTCCCCTGGGGGGACGTTCCCTTGAGCATGGTGACTCCAGCTGAAGTCACGGTGGCCGAGCAATAGGAGTCCCGGTCCTGATGCTTCTCCTTGTCATTCTTTTTATGGTGACCCTCGGGCGAAGTTGAGGCCTGACGAAGCTTCTTCAGCTCCTTCTCCATGGAGGTAATTTTCTTCTTAAGTAAAACTCCAGGGACTGCTGCCTCCGTCTGCGGGTGGTGGCGCTAAATTTCAGGCAATGCTGGCATTTCTCCATGGGGTGATCCCGGCCCAGACAGAAGATGCACTCGAAGTGTCCGTCCCTGTGCGAGAGTTGGGCGCCGCATGAGTCACACTTATTTTTGTGCTCGGAGGGAGTAAGGGACGACATACACTGCACAAATCCTGACAAAAATTCGAGAGAAACTGAAGAAAAAACACGTTAAAACTACCGACAACCAACTGAAGAAGCAGTGGAACTTAACCGTGAGGCGCTTTCGCAAGCTAACGGCAGGAAAGAACTGGAAGGCGGGTGTGGGAGACCGCCCCTTTATAATGATGTCACATGACATCGGTTACCTGACCAGGGGGCGGTCCCCCGCCAGAGACTGCTAGCTAGAAATTTTTATGTGAGGTCCTGCCGACTGCCGACTTCAGTCCTATATGTAATTACCTACTGTAAGAGCCCTCTCAAAGTAAGATCTTATATTACTTGCACATTCATTCCTGCTGATGAATTTTTACTTACCCCTATAAATTATAATAAAATTGGCTCCCTTTGTATAGGGTACTAGGATGAGCATACCCCTGCATTAATTAAGCAGTAAGGCACAACAGGGTGTGGGTTATTGGGGATTTACCCACACCTGGTGTGGTGTGTTACGAGGCATAGCAAAGTGACTTAACGACACAAGATATGGTTAAATTCCCCAATAACCCACACCCTGGATCGTTCTATTGCGATTATATTATACAATGGACATGTGTTAAATAAATTTACAATATGTGTAAAATTATGTTTTTTATAAAAGCCATTCCTAAACCATGGGTTATGTTGTCAATTATCAGTGTTTTGTTTTTAAATGTTTAATGACAACAAGCTGCGGTATGTGTAATGAATGTAATTTTACTGAATTGAAAAGTTTTTTTTACATGACATTTAATTGTGCATAAAATGCAACTTCAATTCACGTGATGTGTTTTTTACATTAAATAAAATATATAGCCATCGGCACTAATGTTTCATAGTTTATTGAACACATAGATAACATGAATAAAAATGTAGTTGATACAGACTAATTCTAACTCTTACATACATAATTAAAACACAGTGCATATGTGGCTTCAAGTAGAGTGGACGGAGCTAATAAAATTATTCACAGTGAAAACCTCCTGAACTCACTCAGCTCCCTGTACCCAAAAACCAACACTTTAGATGTAAAAGGATAAACAGTAAAAAGGTTTGTTTCTGCAAAGCACCAACAGGAGATACAGGTACCCCTCCCCAAACCTTTGGGCTTTGGGAAGGGGTACCTGTATCTGTTCGCGTTCTAAAGTGTGGATAATCTTTACTGCAGCGTGGACGAGGAGCCGAGATCTGGACTTTTTCACTGTACCAACATAAGTGTCAATGCTGTATATTGCTGAAATGCAACCGTGATAATACTAGATGAACTTGTTGAATTTAGTACACTAATCACACAAGTTTATGCTCCAGATTATGTATTCAAGTATGACATGTGAGTGTATCATCTTCTGAAAATAACATCCTAACCACTGAAGGTAAGTCATTGTTTAATAATAGTAATTTTGATTTAAAATTTGATTCCACAAACAATTTCCCAAATATATAGGTGGAGAAACATTAAAATTCACAGTCAAGTTATTGATATGGAACACAGAAAAACATGTATGCAATGTATGTATAGTGTATGGTATAATGTGTATAGTCGAATGCGGTTGTGTATGGAAATCCATTCGCGCAAAAAGTCGCTCTGCTTTGTACTAGTGACATCCTCACTGATACAGAACAACTTTTCATTCTGCATTACTGAGGATGTCACAATGCAACAGCCATGAACAGCGCCATTCATAGGACAGGGACGGCTGGCAACTAGTGTGCGCAAGCTAGCCAGCGGGCAGATGAGTGCTGGTCTCAGGTGGAAGACACTGAGCTTCAAATGTAATTTTGTTTTGGTACAACATATACTGTATAGAAAAGCATATAGCCTCCAAAACAACTCAGCAACTCTTCTCCCTTGTGTTTTCGATAATGCAGAGGGACATCTCTAGATTAGCACTCGGTCATCAAATTTCACAGAAAACACTCAGGTGAAGAAATGCATTGTGTATTGGACTCTTGGGTGGCCATAAACTATCCAAATAATACATTGCCATCACAATACAAACTGTATCCCATAAATACTGTTTGATGTATGTATGGGAAACACGAGCATACACTTTTTATTTTTATTACTCTGCAAAAACACTATTGTGCCAATCAATCTTTATATCATTCAAAGTACTATCTCGATGTCACTGTCTGACACTTATCTTTTGATGAAAAATACTTAATGTTTAGTTGATCGCGATTTTCAGTGACTGACTACCCTACACATCAGACACTAAACATCGCTACATTCTCATTTTCTATACTCTTAATCGGAACTCTCTCTCTCTCTCTCTCTCTCTCTGAGTGGCAGTCTCGCGCAATTTCTGAACTACCAGTCCATGCTGCTTTCTATCTCTCATTGTTTTCTGTCTCATCTCTTTCATTCTGGATGACCTCACTGTCTTGCTGTCTGCCATTTTGACATTGCTGCTCTATCCAATCTCATTTAGGACGCTGATTCCTTGGTCACGGTGTCTGTTTGAATAAATAAAGATGTCAAACATTAAATGGAGTACACACATTAACACAATGTTTCTAACTATACATTTACTTCACATTATCTCCAATTAAACTAGGACAAAAACACCACTATACAAATAATTCATTAAAACAGGTCATGCAATGTACTACGTACCAGCCATACTGATAGATAACATACAAATCCTTAGGTACTCAACCCTACAGTTTTACAGTAATACAAACAATACTGGTACTAGTAACTGATATAGTGTGTTCTTAAGAGTTTGCAAACAACCTTTATTTAAATCAAATAATTTACTTAGCAATAATAAATGTTGGTGTTATGTTTCATTTATTAATATACTCCATGTATTTCTGTGTCTCTCTGGTTTTTGGAGTGACCGCTTGCTGCCCCCACCCATCAGTGAGACAGTGCATTTGCAAACTGTATAGACTGCATGTATCACAAAAGCCAAGTACCCAGCCTCCCACCACGTGGACTACCTACATTCCTCACAGACTACCTACATTTCTCTGCTCAGCCAGAACTTCTCATTCTTGTCAGTATACCTGTCTTTATCTCTCGACCAGGCTGTGGTGAGCAACTGCCAACACCCCATGCATTTAAATTAAGAGAGACACGCAAACCCATTACTCAGGCACACTGACAGTGGTAGTAATCAGGACATCATGCAGCAACATGTACTATTTCGTTATGTTGTGCCATCACTGTGCAGTTTCTACCATCCTGGTGTTGGCATGATGTCACTGGTGATTAACTCTCATACGGGTGCCGTTAGGCAACTGGCCTTCAGCCTCATGTCTCACGATGCACCTGGGTATGCGTTAATCCCCAATAACATCACACCCTGTTGTGGGTTATTGCTTACAATACATTTAAAACTTACTATAGAGACCCACTGAAATAAGGAACTCCAGGGGGTGTGTTCTAGTGAGCTAACGGTAACACACACCCAGGTGATGTGAGGGCACTTGGCCTACGGCTTTGTGTCTCTCAGCGTACATGAGTGTGCATTCACCCCCAATAACATCACACCCTGTCATGGGTTATTGATTACATACAGTTTACTAAAATTACCCATTGCAATACAGAATTCCAGGGGGCGCGTTATGATGGGCTAACACCCCATATCGGATGGTAAAGGAAATACAATCTATGCCTCGTACCCCATTTTCACTCAATAAGACGCCCCTCAGTCAATATTTCCTGCAGGATATAATGGTTAATGTACCAGTAAAAAATGTTTTGCAGAATATGAATGACTTGCACTCCCCCGTGAAGTGGTACAAGATTATGCAACATTTGTGAAAGCAAAGGGCAGATTTGTATTTTTTACAGGAGTCTCACCTCTCTGTGGTTTTGCACTCCAAACTGCATTGGGAAGGCCGATACTGAGTGATAGCATCCTCTCATCCGAGGGGACGCAAGAGGGGAACAACTATTTTGATCCCATCCTCAACCCCCTCGGAAATCCACGATTCCTACCTAGATCCACAAGGTTGATATGTAATTTTGACAGGGTCATTGTACTCTCAGTGACCTTAGTTAATACCTATCTTCTCCCACAGGCATCGCTCCCTGTTATACGGACCTTTTTACAAAGGGTGGTGGAGAGGCTCAAGGGAATTCTGATAATGGGTGGGGATTTCAATATTCCCTTTAATCCTCATTTTGATTCCTCAAATCCCAAACCTAATAGGCTCTCCGGGGCTGCCAAATATTTGAAAGGGAACTTTATGTTTCTGGGTTTTGAGGATGCCTGGCGGAAACTCTTCCCATCAGTTCCAGGATGTACTTATTTTTCAGGCAGGCATAACACATATTCGTGGCTCGATTATTTTTTTATTACGGGGGAACTCTTTACATTAATACACAATATATTAATCGAGCCAAGGGTGCTATCTGATCATAATCCAATAATTCTCAAAATTGACTTGGGCAAACAAAAGATGTTCAGGCTCTGGAGGTTCAATGTTTCCCTCCTTCGGGATCAGGAATTTCTAGATCAATTCAGGAAGTGCATCCCACAGATAATCCAAGACAATACATCTTCTGAAGTTTCTCACCCAATACAATGGGACGCTTTAAAAGACGTTCTTCGAGGTGAATTATTGGAATACGCCTCCCGAAAACAAAAGAAGATAAATGCAAGACTTCATTTTCTAACAGAATATTTAGCCTCATACCAACTCTTATATAGGGAGGGAGATGTAACTTTACAATGTTGGATTAGAAGTTTAAAATAAGAAATACAACAAATTTTGGACTATAGAACTCTCCAGAGCTTGCATTGCCTAAGGCATTACAACTATGAGGGGGTGCCAGGGGAACTAGGGTACTGGCACAGAAACTTAAGAGTAAACAAACAGGCCTCGACTATCTTAAAAATAAGAACTAATGCAACAGGCACAACCACGTACAAGGAAGAACAAATACGTCAAGTTTTTACACAGTTTTATGAATCCCTTTATGCTGCTTCTCACCCATCACAAATTCAAACCAGACTGATATCAGAGTTCCTAGAAAAGCTTCATCTACCTCAGTTGTCGGAGCTACAAACCAGCACTTTGATGCGGCCAATTACACCGGAGGAAATATTCCGACAGATAAAGGATCTGAAACCCTTGAAGTGCCCCAGCCCAGATGGCTTTAGCCCGGAGTGGTACAAGGCTTCTGCGACACAGCTCCTCCCCAGCTTTTTACCAGCCTGTAGAGCAGTGGCCGAGTGGGAAACACCGCCACCCTCTTGGAGCTATGCCATTCTCTCTCCCTTACTCAAACCCGAAAAAGACCCTACTCTTCCTTCATCCTATCGCCCCATCTCGATTTTGAATGTGGACTACAAAATATTCATGGCAGTGTGGGCCAAACGTCTGGAACCCATACTGTTACAGTTAATACCCAAACACCAACTGGGCTTTATTAAACAGAGAAGCACATCTGATAATTTACGCAAAGTTTTACTCCGTTTGGAATATATCCACACCAGAAAAATTCCCTCCACTATAATGAGCTTCGACGCGGATAAAGCGTTCGATAAAGTGGGATGGGAATACCTGTGGGCCACTCTTTCTAAATTTTCTTTCTTGCTTGCAGCAGATTTATACCCATCCTAAGGCCTATATTCGGGTGAATGGCTCTCTGTCTCAACCGATACCTATACAAAGGGGTACGAGACAGGGGTGCCCCCTATCTCCATTACTATTTGAGCTTTATGTTGAACCTCTAGCAGAAGCCATTCACCAGAACATCCAGATAGAGGGAGTCCCAGTGGGTCAGAGAGAACATAAGGTGGCCTTGTTCGCCGATGATATTTTGGTGACAGCTGCATTATGGGACACCCTTGAACATTTTGCTACCGTATCTGGCTTCCAGTTAAACATAGCTAAAACAGTCCTCCTCACACTTTATTTTACTCCCTCGACAACTCTTAAAAAACTATTTCCCATAAAGTGGCATCAAACTAAACTTAAATATTTGGGAATCCATATCCCAAGGGATCTGATCACCTAGAGCTGCTAAATGATGAACCCTTATCAACCCAGATTCAATCTGATTTGGCTGGGTGGTCCAAGTTACTGTTAAATTTCTTCCAAAGAATCAAAACTATTCATACGCTAGTATTGCCGAAACTCTGGTATCTTTTCCCAAATATTCCCTTTTTTCCTTCTAAGTTTTATTTCTATTCATGGGACAAAATTATATCGAACTTTATTTGGAATGGTCAAAGACCAAGAATTAGGATGTCTCTACTGCAACTCCCACTTTCCTTGGGTGGCGCCAACTTACCCAACCTGAAACTTTTTTTTTTTTTTTTTTTTACTCCCCTCCTCCTCGCAGCCCCCATCTCTTCGGGAGTCACCTACGGCCTTTTCAGCAATCGCTCACCTACCTGGTGACCAGTGCAGTCCATCCCCCATGGAGTCATGGTTGTACCCCCCAGGCAGGGTACCGGGTGGGGGCCCATACACCCCGATGCATCTATCTTTAGTCGGAATGCTGTCTCTGGGCAGGTAAGGGCATTGAGGGTGGTCGGGGAGCCTGAGCACTCCGTCTACTGGGGGCCGTGAGTCATTTTTCAGCGTTCTCGCGTGTACGGAAGTCCACTTAGCGTCAAAGGCAGCGCCCCGACGTCTGGACTCGCCCCTTAAGCGTCGGGCTTGTTGCTCGGGTCTCCACCTGGGGCCAGACAAGAGCAGAGCTCTGGTTCCCTCCTCCCCCGGAAAGAACAGGCAGTCCCTGGGGCGCTCAAGCCCTCTCCCCGGCCGACCCTCAGCTCCCGGGCTCGTTCCGAACCCAGGTCGCTGGCATCGCAAGCAGAAATCCAACCGCTGCGCCGACAGGCCGGCCCCTCCTAACCTGAAACTTTATGCAATAGCAGCCTTTTTTAAGATATTATTTATATGGTTATCCCCCACAAATGAGACACCTTGGAAGGATTTGGAGTTTGCAGTAAATGACCTACACAATATAACTACGGTAGCTTTATCCACGAGAGCCAAGGCACCACCTATACGGGATTATATGCCCTTTATAGCCCAAATTTTGAAACTATGGTATAAGTGAAAAACACAAAGGTTTCAGGGCATTCATTTTTTTATTACACTCACATTTCTGGGGACGATGGGTTTCTTCCAGCAGCCACAGATCATACTTTCTCTAAGTGGAGGAGAGTGGGACTTCAATTTTTTAAGCAATTCCTTTCCCCGACAGGGATAATTCCATTCAAAACTCTTAAAATAACTTATGACTTATCCGATACAGATCAATACCGATACATCCAGGTTAGAAATTATATTTCATGACAAAGAGAGGTAATATCTAAGTTACCAGACCATCTCAAATTGGGATGGAGAGAGGATTTCTGATCTTGAAGTGGGCAGCCATCTGGGAACAAGCGACCACCAAACAGTGTGGTTCACGACAAACTTAGCTGTAGAGTCAAGGCACACAAAAGTGAAGGTACTGGACTTCAGGAGGGCTGATTTTGTCAAAATGGGAGAGTGCCTCAGAAAAGCACTAGCAAACAGGCAAGAAGGTGGGGTGGAGCAACAATGGGGAAACATCAAAACCACCATCACAGAGACAACAAGTCTTTGTGTGAAGCAAAGAAACAAATCAAACGAAAAAAAACCACTATGGCTCTCAAAAGAAGTAGCGGGGAAGGTAAGGAAAGATAGCATTCAGGAAGTATAAGGAAACACAGAAGAAGCAGGACAGAGAACTGTACCAGTTAAAGCAGAAGGAAGTGGGTAAGGCAGTCAGAACAGCAAAGGCCCAAACCAAGGAAAAGATAGCCAACGTGGTTTAGAAGGGGGATAAAACCTTTTATAGGTACATTAGGGAGCAAAGAAAGACTAAGGCAGGGATACTGAGGTGAACAAAGAGGAAAGTGGTTGGGCAGAGAGCGACAGTAAAAAAGCAGGGATACTGAACGAATACTTCTGCTCAGTATTCACAATGGAAAAGCAGTGGGAAACACGTAATCCGGTCAAAGCACTCTGGATAGGGGGGTTGATATTAGTCCTTTCACAGAAGTAAGGGTTCTGAAAGAACTCTTAAAACTGAAGGTGGATAAAGCAATGGGGTCTGATGGGATTTACCCCAGAATTTTAAAAGAACTAAGGGAAGAACTAGTAACACCACTGACTACCCTTTTTAATAAATCATGGGAGGATGGGGTGGTACCCGAGGACTGGAGGAGGGCGGATGTGATTCCCCTTCACAACAGTGGGAGCAAGACAGAGGCAGGAAACTACAGACCTGTCAGTTTGACCTCAGTGGTAGGGAAAATGATGGAATCACTTCTGAAGGAAAGAACTGCTGAGCACCTAGAGGCCAGTGGGGCACAGGACCCAAGGCAGCATAGATTCACAGCGGGGAAGGTCGTGTCAGACAAATCTAATTGATTTCTTTGACTGGGTGACCAAAGCAGTAGACAAGGGAGGGGCTGTGGACATGGCCTACCTAGACTTTAGCAAGGCATTTGACACAATCCCACACAAAAGATTAATAAACAAATCAGCCAGCCTGGGAGTGGGTCCTAGGGTGGTAGCCTGGGTAAAACACTGGTTTGGACAACAGGACGCAAAGGGTAGTAGTAAATGGAGTCCACAGTGAAGAAAGGAGGGTTACTAGTGGGGTACCGCAGGGTTCAGTACTGGGGCCGGTCCTTTTTAATGTCTTTATAAGTGACATTGCAGAGGGACGGGAGGGGAGAGTATGTCTCTTTGCAGATGAAACAAAGATCTGCAACAGGGTTGATACACAAGGTGGGGTGGAAAGGATGAAAAGGGACTTGGCAAGGCTGGAGGAATGGTCAAATGTATGGCAGCTTACATTCAATGTAAAAAAGTGCAAAGTAATGCACCTGGGAAACAAAAACCCAGGGGAAGAGTACACAATGGGGGCTGAGATACTGACAACAACAAAAATGGTAAGGGACCTGTGGATAGTCATGTCAGACGACCTAAAGGTGAGCCAGCAATGTGAGAAGGCAGTAAGGAGGGCTGGGGGGATACTGGGATGCACAGGGAGAGGCATCACCAGTAGAAAACAGGAAGTTGTTGGCCCTCTGTACAGACAGTTGGTAAGACCACATCTGGAGTACTGTGTACAGTTCTGGAGACCCCATCTCCGTAAAGACATAGACAGGTTGAAGGCTGTCCAGAGGAGGGCAACCAAAATGATGCAGGGTCTGCATCAGAAGACATATGAAGAAAGACTAAAGATGTATAGCCTCGAGGAAAGGAGGGAGAGGGGGGACATGACAGAAACTTTCAAATACCTCAAGGGAATCAACAAAGTCCAAGAGGGTAGCATCTTTCAGAAAAAGAGATGTGTAAAAACAAGGGGGCACAATTTGAAGATAGAGGGGGGACGGCTCAGAGGTAATGTGAGTAAGTATTTCTTCACAGAGAGGGTTGTGGATACATGGGACAGCCTTCCTGAAGAGGTTGTAGAGTCAAAAACAGTGGAGGAATTCAAGAATGCATGGGACAGACATAAGACAATTCTAGTGGGGGTAGGAGGAAGTAGGCTGTTGATTAACTAGGATCTGCAGCTTATCCGTTAGGTAGGGAAATGGGCAGAGTTCGTGGGCCAAGCAGTCCTTATCTGCCGTCAAATTCTATGTTTCAGACCCCATTCCAATGGCATGGTATTTTCTTGAAGATCACATTAATGCACGAGCTTGGGGTCACCCAACAGGATGTCTCTATAAAATTCTTAGAGAGGGGATGGGCGATTTCTTGCTCTCAATTTTGACCAGCTGGAACAGGGACCTAGAATTAGATATTTCTGAACAGGAATGGCTGCAAGCATCTCCCCTGGCATACAAAGTAACCCACTCAACTAAATGACGTGAGTTTGCCTGGAAATGCCGCAGTCGATTGTTTCGATCTCTGGCAATTCTAACTAAATATCTCCCCTCCCACTATGGTAGATGCTGGAGGAAATGCTCATGCCCACACGCTGACCTCAGCCATGTTTTTTGGACTTGTCCGCAGTTGACACCTTTTTGGTGCATGCTGCAGCAGGAGATAGTGGCTTGTCTGGGAGAGGTGGCAGAGCTTACCCCCAAGATGGTCCTCCTATCTATATCCCCCAAAGACCTTCCTGGTATCGAACTTTACTACCCATTTATATTTTGGCTGCCAAGAAGGCAATAACCAGAAGATGGGGCACCTTGACTATTCCTACTCTGGGAGATTGAAGGAGCTTGATTTTAGATATCTATTACATGGAATCCCTTACGGCCAAACTACATAATAAATATCCTGCATTCGCGGTCCGGTGGAGACCCTGGGTGATGCACCTCTCTAGATATAACCCTGATTTTGTCCCTTGAGCCTCTCCACATAGCTTCAACCTACTGCTACTGGGAGATTTTGAACCATGTGAGGTCCTGCAATGTAGCCGTCATATCTGCTCTAAAAGTTTTTTGTTTCGTGGGGGAATATAATTTAGATAACATATGGGGGTGTTAAGCCCACTGGACAAATGAATCAGTCATGTTCTAGAAAGAATAACCCAGACACAGATATGAAGACATTGTTAATGCTATTGCTTTTATAACCTGAACATCACTGATCAAGCAATTTGTAACAATCTGACATGACGACGACTGTACAAGTTGTTCTTACCTTTATTTAATAAAAAGAAATAATAAAAAAAGACACTCCTCAGTCATGCCTTATTGCTCAATTAATTACAAAAATAAATACATTTACATTTCAACCCCACATTTATTGTACCAATGACTGATGCATCATCAGGCTAGATGCAATATGTTCTTATTGTGCCAGCATATCAAGGGTTAAAAAAAATTGTGAATGATCTTTGGATCATTAAAACACTTCATAAAAATATTCATTTGGAGATCATTTTCAAAACTGAAAGACTTGTGTTCAAATAATAACTTTTTACATATCATGAATAATGTTATGTAAAATGGAAGCTCGTAATGGAGTTTTCCATAGGAAAATTAGGCCTCGCAACCATGTCTGAAGCTTGATATCTCAAACACTGATCAAAATATTATTTCAGAAATAATTGGGTATATTTATTGATGGTTGCCCGAAACAAATTATTACATAACTAAGGTATATCGACTACCATGATCTCTAATATATTACATCAAATATGGTAGTCTATGCAATGCCTGCATTTTCAAAATGGACTTTTTAATGCAAAAAAAATTACCTTTTTACAGCTATGTATCTCATATTTCTTATCTTTAATTAACTATCTATCAATGTACATTAACCTTTGCTGTGCTGCGGACTGATATATCAGTCAAGAATTACTATGCATTCTAATTCTACCAGCAGCTTAAGGGTTAAATCTGTGAATATTACAATATATTAAATAGAGAATAATGGATAGGCAAGTGTGTATTATGGATTTTTTTGCACACCCAAGGTGTGTAATGACCCATAAACTTTGAGAGCGAAGCTCGAGAGGTTTACGTGGTCATCACAAACTGAGGGTGAGCAAAAATAATCCATAATTTCACATTTGCCTATCCTTTATTTTTTATAATTGCTAGTGCCAATTTTTTTTTCCTTGCCTGCACTTTCCCGCTCACTGTAGCGTGACCGAGCAGTGTTCCTATTGTACCCCCCAAACTGTACAAATTTAGAAGAAACAGCACTGTTTACTATAACATAAAATTAAGCATGCTCGAGTCTGTACCTTTACTTTTATTTCTTTTAGAAAGAATCTGCCAAGAGGGCAGCGAGTAGAGCGAGTCAGTCAGTGGCTTCAGAAGATGCAACGCAAAGCGTTAGCGCAATGCTTGTGTGAAGCCGCCCACTGACCCACTCTGCTCGCTCTCCTCTCGGCAGCTTCTTTCTAAAAGATATAAGTAAAGGTACAGTCTCAAGTACACTTAATTAGTGCTGTTTCTTCTAAAGTTACACAGTTTGGGATACAATAGGAACACCGCTCGGTCACGCTACAGTGAGTGGGGAAACTGAAAGTCCGGGCTGAAAGGTCTTTGGAATGCCATAAAAAACAGATTTCGGGTTATTACAGTTTTTGGGAGCATAATAACCCAAAATCTGGTTATTTCAGTGTTTTATCAGACTGGTAATCCGGTTGATAAACAGGGTCACCAGTTATTACAGCTTAATAATTACTGGTATGCACTTCTTTCAATAGGGAAACCCAGTTGTAATTTTCCATTATAACATACACTGGGTTTCCCTCAGACCACGCATGCGCCAGTCTCGGTCCTTCCTTTACTAAGCGATGTTCCTAGAGAGCAACCCTACTTGATCGGCAGTGGGTTGATTTTTTTTTATTATTATTAAAAGAAAAGTAAAGAAGTCTCTCCTCTACTCACTGCCCTATAAAGGAAAACAAAAGGAAAATAAACACAAAGGCCGGTTTCCCCATCCGCACGCAAGAGGCAACGGGCCTCCCCACCTCTTCACACCGGAAGGACACCACAGCTCCGCAACTGCCGTTCACAGGTGAGTTTAACCATAGGACCAAAAAAAAAAAACCGTAAAAAAGCTTTTCGGTTTTCCACTTCTTCCTGCCTCAGATAAGTGGAGCACTGTAACTTGGCAAACTGCGAACTGCACTGAATCCTGACTGGTCCGCGGCTGCCAGAACACCAATTTGTTTCCTTATTCTAGATAATTGCTGAGGCGAAAAAGTGCATATTAGCAATTATAGAAAATAAAATATGGGGTGGTTGTGTAAAACTCGATTTTACACACACCCTCGTTGTGGGATGAATTTCATAAACCCCTCGGGCTTCGCCCTCTGGGTTTATGTAGCACCCTATAACTTGGGTGTACATAAAATCTCGTTACACACACCACCCCATATATTATTCTCTATATAACAGGTTCTCCATCAATGATGTGTGTTTAGTTCCGGTGACATCAGCTGACTAATGGCAGCCTGCCCCTTGGGCTTTGTCTCCCACCCGAGACTAATCTGCTTGAATCACCATCTGAAAAGATGTCTTCGCCACTCAAAGCAAAAAGGAACAAACCAGGAAAGTCTGTATCTACACCAGTGCAAAAATTAAGAGAAATAATGCAAGATGAAGGGACTTGTGGCTCGGAGGAAAGAGAGATGCTGGAGGGCCTACAGCAGTCAGATATGCGCTCTATGGAAATACAACCTGGCCTCGCTGAAATGATCATGCAAACGGCTCGCACGGTATCTAAAACTGATCTTACCCTTAGCGACTTCAGATCCGATTTAAACAGGGTCGATCACAAAATGGAGCAATTAGAGCTATGTGTCACCCAAATGTCTGAACAGACTGACAGACAAGACAGATTGTTACTCTACCTCCTTGCTTGTGACTGGGAACTCACCCACCGACTAGATGATCTTGAAAGTAGAAGCAGGAGGCAGAACATAAGGGTATATGGAGTTCCCGAAGGAGCCGAGGACAAGCACCCGAATATGGCCACACTTCTTCAAGTACTCTTCAGAGATCTACTCACACTCCCTCAAGACCTTGATCTTACTATGGACCATGCCCATAGGTCCTTAGGCCCTAAGCCAAAAAATGAAGAGGCGTGACCACGCTCAATCATTGCCAAACTTACTTCGTACCAGGCTAAGGAAGAGCTGCTTCGTACCGCTTGGCGACAGGGCGCCTTACACTTTCGTGGACACCGAATTAACATAGATAATGATCACACAACTACTGTCCAGGAGGATCGAAGACTCATGTGGCCAGTTTTAAAACAGCTCCATGCCCATAGCGTCATAGCCCAAATCTTATACCCGGCACAGCTCAAAGTCACCATGGATATAGGAACCAAAATATATCAAGATCTGCTGTCTGCCTCTCCCTACCTGGAAACACTGGGAATCACAGTACCACCCTTGACCAAGGAAAGGCTAGAGAAAGATCTACTCACTTCTGCTTGGACTGTAGCTCAAAAGGGAATCCCCAGGGCGGGATCTACGCAGAGGTCTCCACACACGAACCTCCGTGCAGATATTTCAGCCATGCTGCAGCAATATGGCGATTCTACCCAGGTAAACAAGAAAGCTGCACACCTTCAAGGCGAAACCGAGGGACCTTCGTCAAATGCCATCTCTACCCGTAACCTGGAGACATGAAATGAGTGAGAGGGGAAATCTCCCCTATTAGTCACACCTGTGAGTTTCGAGACGTTCCCCCAGATCATCGGGACCTTCTTGCCATCTGGGCCTTCTCCCCAACTCATGTCTGTGTTTCTGACTTTGGGACTGCTATTACAACACTGCAGAAACTGGAGAATGCGCACGATCTGCATACCACCTTCCTGTGAGTACTCATTTAAATGCAGGGTGGCACGAAGGGGGTCGCATACTGAGGAGAGGGCCAAAAAAAAAAAAGCTTGATGTCCACCTATCTACCCGATCGCTCTCAGTACTAGATGATGGAAATATTTATACTGTGCTAGCTGGTATTAAACTGACTGTGAACGGAGGGTATGGAGGGGGCAATCCTAGACTCTAATATCCTGGGCTTATCACTCGTGCTTGATATTAGTCAGTTGACATATCTAAACCGTCTTAACTGTTTTGGATTTGTGAGCGCTAGGGGCCAAAGGGATTGAAGGTCCTAGGGAACTCAAGATGGGAACTATTTGTGATCCTAGTAGGATTTAGAGGGTCTTCTATCTATCAGTATTCCTGAGCACCACACAAAGCCCCAATATAAAACCCTTGAGCACAGCCCACTGAGGGAAAGACGAGGTTTATCTTTGCTGCCTCTTACATGCAGACTAGTGAAACTGTTTTGCTTGTCACAGTTCATTCTCTTACATTCTTCTCTGCAACATGAGTGGATTTACCCAAATTTTGAATGTGGACATAAGAATTAGATGTCTTGTTCCTGAGTTTAATGTTCTATAGGTAGTAGACTTTATTACTTTAATAGGACACAGGGTTTCATATGGGCATCTGACGACCCACTTAATTTAAAATTTACATACAGGTGATACTATATAATTAAAATATGCTGTACTAGTTCTCGAAGCGGTCTTATGGCGACATATGTCTGCTGCTGACAAAAGGGCCCGCCCATCACGGGGTTACATCCGAGGGCTGAAGAGAGAAATCCTACCACTCTGGAGCTCCCTTCTACTTTTTGCATATGCGATCGCCCTGCAGCTGGGGAACAATTCCCCCTTGGAAGTTAAACTACAGTTGCTCAAAAAGGGAGTCGATACGGCTTAAAAACCCTGTCTCCTCCTACCTTCTATATGCTCAGACCCCTAACAGTGACTTGGTCTGAGCACACAGTTCTTGCCCACTGTTGGGCCGTTTTAGTCTTGTTCCTATCATATATAGGTTCTCAGTTGATGTTGTTGCTTTATAAGAAATTTGGGTACTTGAATACTAAGAGAAGTCAGGGTTATCAGACAAGGTCCCATACCCACTACTCATATCAACTGCTAGAAGACATGACTATATTATATCTAAATGGATAACCAATGTGCAAAAGTACTCTCCTATAACATTAATGGGTGCTCTAATCCCATAAAGAGAAAGCAAATTTTGAGATATGTCGTGTTGTAAAACTGCGATGTGAACTTCCTCCAGGAAACGCACCTGTCACCCGGCGAAGTCCTAAAGTTGAAGTCTAAATCCCACCCATATTTATTTCACTCCTTGTTGGATAGGGGTCGGAAGAGGGGAGTAGCTATACTGCTCTCCGTCTCCCTCCCCTTTGAGCAGGAGGTGGTCGTGGCAGATCCGGCGGCTAGATACATTTTAGTAACAGGTCGTATGCAGGACACGTTGGTAACCCTAGTTAACGTCTATGTCCCCCCAGGATCCCCTAAAGCATTCTATGCCTCGTTTTCCCAACTTGTGGCAGAGAAGACGAAGGGAGTTCTTATAATGGGTGGTGACTGGAACTTAATTTGGGATAGAAACCTAGATACTACCTCCCGTATTCAAAACCCAGATTTCCGGAAAGCCCGAGCTATCAAAAAGATTTTTAACCAAATAGGCTTAGTGGATATATGGTGGGAGAAATACCCTAGGGCAAGGGAATACACTTATTACTCCCCCAGGTTTAAATATTTTTCTCGACTGGACACCTGCATCACGATTGCTGAGAATCTCTCCACCTTTTATTCCATGTGGGTTGCTACTTCCCCACTCTCTGATCATAACCCTATTTTTTTAGAAGTTGCTCTCTCCCTACCTAGAAAAAACACCCACTGGAGATTGAATGTGTCCTTGCTCCGGGATAAGGAGGTAGTGGACAAACAAACTTCATATTAAGGATGCCATAGGTGAAAATGCCACCCCAGATTTTGTGGAACACCCTAAAGGCCACCACTAGGGGGGCATTGATATCCATAGCCACCCAGAAAAAGAAAGCCTGTATACTTCAACAGCAAAATCTCTTATCTCAAATTAAAGAGCTGGAGGGCCAGCAGAAAATCAGATGGGAAAGACAAAGGGATTCCAGATTAAAGAGCCTTAGATCCTAACTCCAGAAAGCTCAAAAGGAGGAGATAGAGAGAGATCTCTCTTTTTCCTTAAAAATACTACGAAGGAGGCCCTAGAGGAACTAAACTCCTGGCATTCCGCTTACGGCAGAACGTAGCCAAAGCTACAATTACCAAAATTATCTCCCCATCTACTGGCCTTCCACTTAATAAATCAGAATAAATCGCAGAGGCCTTTGACTCATACTACTCTAGGCTCTATGGTTCTCAAACTGACGCAACCCCTGAAGACAGTCTAAACTACTTCAAGGCCCTGCCCCTTCCTAGTCTCACACAAGAGAAAGGTAGAATATTAACCAGACCAATCACGCAATCAGAAATCCTAAGTACTATTAAAAATCTAAAAAATGGGAAGTGCCCTGGTCCAGACGGCTTTAGCGCCGAGTCTTATAAGGCCTTCAGGGCAGAGAGTTCCCTTGCTATCAGGTGTTTTTTCTGAAATCTGGCAGGAAGGAAACCCGGTCCCCCCATCATGGCAATATACCACAATCACCCTTATACATAAGGAAAATAAAGACCCAGCTAGATGTGAATCTTATCGTCCTATCTCTCTTTTGAACTCAGACTATAAGATATTCACATCGATCATAGCCTCCAGATTAAATATACTGCTCCTGGATCTAATCAGCCTAGACCAATCCGGATTTGTATCCAGCCGACAGGCCCCTGGCAGCGGTCATTCAGCATTAAATGTGATTGATTCCATCCATCGCTCCCACCGTCCTACCAGCCTGATGAATTTAGACGCTGAAAAAAGCATTTGACCGGGCTTCCTGTTTTTTTTTTTTATTTCTTGTATTGGAACGAATGGGCTTCCCACAGATCTTTATTAACAGTGTTAAGACGCTTGTCCACAGGCATATGTTACGGTAAACGGGGTATCTCAAATAGATTTCAGCCAAGTAGGGGTACTCGTCAGGGTTGCCCTCTATCCTCTCTACTGTTTGCCTTGTATATTGAGTCCCTGGCGGAAGCCATCCGCTCATCGAATGCTATACATGGAATTGAGGTGGGGGGGGGAGGGCAACAACACAAAATATCTTTATATGTAGATGATGCTCTGCTGTACTTGACCTGTCCTGAACAGTCGATTCCTCGGGTCTGGTCGGCGTTAGAGGAGTTTGGGCAGCATTCTGGGTACTCCCTTAACAGGAACAAAACCGAGGTACTGAGCTTTTACTACTCTCCCTTCCAAACAATTTCAGACCTCTTACCTCTGAGGTGGAGTGCAGACAGGATGAAATACTTGGGGACTTGGCTAGCTAAGCATAATTCCCAATTATTTAAAGCTAACTATGTCCCGCTTCTAAACCAAGTTAAAAAAAAGACCTAGATAAATGGGCCTTAATAAATTTTCCCCTATACTCAAGAATCCAGACGGTCACCATGAATATCCTCCCCAGGTTTCTATACTTATTCCAGTGCCTCCTGACCTACATTCAAAAATCGCACTTCCAGACCTGGCAGAGATTAATCTTGAAATTTGTCTGGAATAATAAAAGGCATAGGATAGGTGTACATATTCTCCAGACAAACAAAACCAAAGGAGGAAGATCTCTTCCTGACCTAGAGGACTATTACCTAGCCACCTAATTAAACAGGGCCCTACTGTGGTCCATTCCAACCTATTCTGCTAAATGGAAAGAAATGGAGATGGCAGAAGAGGAGAGCCAAGGCCCATTATTGGAGCCCGACTCACACAAGTTACCAATATGCATGTTTCCCACTCACCCCTGTTATCCACGGTTAGAGACACTATAAATGCTGCCCAAATGGTCTGGCAAAAATATAAATTAAAGACCTCACTCTGGCCCCTTCGCCGGCTGACCTGGGACCCTGCTTTTATTCCATCCCTTTTGGACCACACCTTTAGAAACTGGGAGAAACTGGGCTTACTTTACATAAAAGAGTTCCTGCAGGGAGATATAGTACAGGATTTCACAACCCTCAAAAATACATTTGGGCTACGTAGCTCTAATCACTTTAGATATCTACAAGTTAGGGACTATATTGCCAGAGACTAGATCGGGACCCAAACAAGGCTGCCCACTTTATTGAATGTCTCCAAGCAATCCTGTCATCCCAAAAAACAAAAGGCCTAATTTCTACAATCTACAAATCTCTGGCTGGTCTGAAGAAGGACCACCTAGAGAAAATAAAGCTGGGTTGGAGAGGGAGGAGCAAACCTTAGGGAGATTAACTGGAACACACTCTTCCAGGTGGCTTCCAGAACCACTTGCTCTCCATTCTGGCAGGAGTTCAGTTGGAAAATTAGAGTGCGCTTCTTCCTCACACCCTTAACCCTAAATAAAAGGGACCCCATAGAACAGCCAAACTGCTGGAGGCTATGTGGGGAAACACTGGCGGGTTACCTACATGTTTTTTGGCTATGCCGACAAATAAGATTGTTCTGGAGAGATGTGTCACTTGCACTAGCGGACCTCTTTGCCTTGGATACGCCCCTGGATTGGATCAATGTAGTCTTGGGGAGCCTCCAAGGAACCTGCATGATGTGGACTCAATTTACCTGTGGTCCATCCTCCTTGCAGCATCCCACAAAGCCATTACCCGGTTTTGGTTGAAGACTGAATCTCCCACCATGCATACCTGGATACAAGTAGCGCAGGAAATCACTGAGATGGAGGAGTTAACATTTAAGATTAATCAAAAGGTACAAACCTACATAGATAGGTGGACAAAGTGGCAGATATGGTTGGAAGCTGCCCATGCTACACCCAATCGGACTGTCTAGGGCCCTCCTCTGGATCCATCCCATTAATGGCTGGGGAATCTGCTTAGAGCGTGGTCCTGTTGGTTATAGGGATTGTACAAACAGACATGACTTTAATGTTTGCAATTAATTGCTGCCCAGAAAGATATAATAAGATATGAGAAGTATAATGTATATGTGTATAAGCTGTAAAATATACTGGACTAAGTCTGTAACCTCTTGGTGATAAGTGTACCCGATTGTTGTAAATAAACTTGAATTAAAAAAAAAATTAAATAAATGATGTGTGTTTAGTAACACACTGGCAAACTATGCAGATATGGCACATTTGGGAAGTTTTTTGCTAAAACTGCAAATCTGCATTAATAAAAATGCCCGTAACTCAAAAACTATAACAGGTACAGGAAAAAGTAAGGTATCATTTTAAATGCATCATCCTGGTGTATTATTCTGGAAACTCTGGAACAGTTTAGACAACTTCTAAATAAAAATCATTGCTGGTACCTACTATAAGTTTTTTACAGCTATTCTAGCGGAAAGGCTGAAGACACTTATTCCACAGATAGTCCACAAGGACCAGACTGAGTTTGTGGCAGAGAGGCAAGCACCCAATAATGTTAAACTATTAATATCATAAACAACATCAACCGTATATGCACGCCTGCCTGATGAGCTTAGACACGGAGAAAGCATTCGACAAGTTCTCTTGGAATTTCCTTTTTTTGGTGTTAGAACAACTGAGCTTCCCGCAAAAATTCATTACAGGTCTTAAAGCCTTGTATGCAGGCCCGCAGGCATGCGTCAGGGTTAACGGGGGTATATCAGATAGGTTTAATTTGGGTAAAGGCACCAGACAGGGTTGTCCCCTATACTGTTCACCATATATATCGAGCCCTTGGCCAAGGCTATAAGGAGTGATCCACATATAAACGGGGTGAGGATGGGGGACACAGAACACAGACTATCATTATACGCTGATGATGTTCTCCTGTACCTTGCCCAACCAGAAACCTCTATCCCACGGGTCTGGACGCTGTTGGAAGAATTTGTCTGTCATGCTGGATATAGCCTGAATAAGGACAAAACAAAGGTTCTCCAATTCCATTACAACCCCTCCCCTGAAATTATACATATTTAACTCCTAAACTGTGGCACCTTCAAAAGTAAGTACCTAGGGATTTATATCCCCAAGAACTTAAGCACTATCTGATGTTAACTTTGGCCTTCTGCTTACACAGATATGTCAAGATATTGCCAGATGGAAATTTCTAAATTTCCCCATGTACTTACGCATACAGTTTTAGTGACCATGAATGTTTTGCCCAGGTTTCTATATTTATTTTAATGTTTGGCCTTGAGGATCTCACAAACCCAATTTAAGTCCTGGCAGGGGATCATCTCTCAATATATAAGGGCAGGGCCTGAAATAACTGGCTGTCCACCCATCCCAGACAGCTAGGTTTCACGAAGAACAGGCATTTTGTTACCTTTGCCTGTCCCTGGGACAGGCAGGTGAGCAGTAGTGCAGTTTAGGACCTCGGAGCTAAAGAAAGTCAGTCTGGCAGCATCTGTGAGGTTGGGTAGAGAAGGATGCACTGTGTCAGGATATCACATTGTGCACATCATTTGTGCATGTCATTCCTGTATAACCCAATGACCTTACATGATCTCCAGCTCTGCCCTCACTTTGTGTTCTGGTGGGTGTAGATTTCAGAGGACTTGCAACCACGAAACGCAGGCTGATCTTGTCTCGTAAGCACAGTTGTCAGTTTGTGCTTGCTTCTGCTGCGTTAATCACTGTGATGAGGAGAGTAGAAGTGGGAGGTAAGCACCTAGAAAACACTTTTATTTATGTTTTAAAAGCCCTTGTAAGGGCTTGGGGAGAAATTATTAAGAAAATCCTTTTCTGGGCTAAGGAGGGGTGTGTAAGGCAGCAATCCCAATAGACTGCGAATGCCCTGATGCAGGGCCAGTGCAGAAGTTATGGGTGGCTAGCCCAGCTGTGCACACAAAACCCAAGACAGCCTGTGGTTTGGAGTCTGTTCACACATTTCACTTTAATTGAGCATTAAAGCACTTGAACTGAATTCTCAGCGAAGCATGATTTGTTTTATTATCGAGTGCAGGCTCTCTTGGATTTGGTGTGTAAGGCAAGCAGGGGCTGAATTCAAAGTGTTCTGATACACATGGGGGGGGTTTGTGGAAGCAACTTAAGAAAAACTTTAACGGGCTGCCCGAACAGTAGTGGATGACAGACTAGTTATAATTCAGTTCAGAAAAAGGGTACATTTAAAAGCCCTTGTTGGGGCTAAGCAGGAAGGCAAGGCAGACAAGGAGAGGAAGCAATAAAAAGATCATTTCATCAAGCAGTGTTGTGTGTGTGGGGGCTCGTTATCCCCAAATATGGGCAACAAATATTAAACCAATGGGGCTTAAAAAGTGTGTGTGTCGGGAGGGGGCAATTAAAAAAACTCTGTAACTGGGATTGGTGGGATCCACTAAAAAACTTTAAAGGGAAACGTCCATGTCCCATCAGGCCCCACCTCCATATGAAGTGGGGCTCGATTAGCAGTTTCATAAATGCACACATTTTTAGTACTTACTGCTCATGATTTAATTCAAAATTCTATCTAGTTGATCCTGCGCCCTCCTTGCTGGCATTTTAAGTTTGCAAATCCCTCCCGGCACGCCCACAAGCACCTGCGGCTGTCCCCCATATGATGTGTCTGACGGGGATCAGCTGGGGCGCTTCCATAGTATTATTGTACTGGCATTACTTTCAGACAGCTCCGGTTTGGAGCCGACATGTCTCTGTTATAAACGGATACCGGGTGCAGACTGACAGGCACCCTAGCAGTCTGTATCTAGTCTCGGTATAACACGGACACATGCAGGATCCAAACCGGAGCTATTTGAAGCTATGGCAATGCAGACAGCCTTTGCTTCAAATAGCTCTGGTTTGGATCCTGCATTTGTCGGTGTTACACTGAGACAGATACAGAGCTGCTGGGCGCCTGTCAGCTACACCTGGTCTCCGCTTATCCACGGAGATATAAACCCAAACGGTATCTGAAAGCAATGCCGTACAATAATACTATAGGCATGACTGATCCATCAGGCTGCGTCATGCCAGGGACAACTGCAGGTAGCTTGTGGGTGCGCAGAGGGATTTCCAAACAAAATGCCAGTGAGAAGCCTTTCAAATTTAGAATTAAATCATGAGCAATAATACTAAAATGTGTGCCTTATTGAAACTGCTAATTGGTATAGATGTGGGCGTTTCCCTTTAATGCCACTAGTCTGTCCTGTCATAGTTGTCAGTTAATCAGCTCTATATAGGTCTCAAATCTCTCCTGTCAGCAGACACCAGTTACTTAGCCCTATTAAGGGAACAAGTCTGCCATTTCAGGGGCACCAGTTTCCAAGCCCAATTATATTAAGAAACTTTTTTTTTTTTTTTTAATTACTTAAAATTTTACTGGACATGTACATATTCTGTGGGACAGGTAAAATTTGCATCCCACCTGTCCCTTGGACAGCCACTCCCAAAAAATGATTTCTAGCCCTGTATATGTGTTCCGGGGAGGCCTCGAATAAAAGCCTCAATTATGTTTTCAGACAAACCCACAGGAGTCAGAGCACTCCCTAACCTAGAGAACTATCATCTGGCGGCCCAACTACGGTTCGCTCTCCTCTGGTCGACTGAAGGGTATGAAACCCACTGGAAAAGGACGGAAGTGGAAGCGACAGAGGGGGGGCAAGGGTGGCAGATATGTCACTCAAGCAGCATACTGGAGAGCTCTCTCATCTGACGACCGGACACACCTTACGAGCAGTTTATAGAATCTAGGCAAAATATAACCTCTCTACAGCAATCTGGCCCCTGCAGTGAATCATTTCCTCTCTTCAAGTTAGATCACACATTTAGACGTTGGTCAAGGAAGGGGGCTAGTCACTCTCAGACAGAAGCAGTCTGGAGGAATACTACCACCCTTCGCCCAGATAAAGGAGATGTACCACCTGCAAATTAAGATTTTTTCAGATACCTGCAACTTCGAAATTATCTTGCAGAACTCCAGCAAAACACCCGAGCACCCTCCCAATTCCATCTACTGATGGAAGGAATCCAGGCAATTCAGAGTCAGACTCCACTGAAGGGTCACATTTCTGCAATTTATAAAGCCCTTAGAGGTCTCTACCAGACTTGTACCCAGCCCTTACGGCGCAAAAGGGAAGAGGAAGCAGGGTTCCAGATCATAGGAGAAGAGTGGTGTAAGATTTTCAGCCTGGCCACTTAAACAACAGTTACTCACCCTTGTGGCAAGAGTTTGCCTGAAAGGTCAGAACCCAATTTTCCTATACCCCAGCCACACAGAGTAGGTGGGGGTGGGTCAGGTCTAAGACATGTTGGAGACAGTGTGATGAATCCTCTGCTCACCACACCCACATATTCTGGCACTGCCCGTCCCTACAAACCTACTGGGCGCAAATTAAGTGAGCATTCAGTGACATGTTCTCCATCGCTTCAGATATGAACTTTCCACACTTGGTGCTGGGTCTGCTACCACCGGAGGATAAGGGGACGGATGCCCTGTATCTCTGAACATTCTTTTAGCGGCCGCCCATAAAAGAAAATGACTAGTGGTGGACCCCCCCCAGCTTTGAGCAATGGCAGATGATACTGCATGACATTATGGAGATGAAAGAGTTGACTCAAAATTAATCTGTGAACATGGACATTTGTGCGCAGGTGGTCCCAGTGGGTGATCTGGAAGGGGACCCAGGGAGGAGGTTGATCAGGACATAGTGGGATTAAGCGAGTCATGTTAATCTGAATGAGATAAATATCATGTAGGTGACAGTGGAAGATTTAATGAGGTATTGTGTAACTGCCATTGTATAACTGGGTTAATTAATTTGCTGAGAGACCAGAAAACGTGATGTATCCTGTTTTCATTGATTTGCTGAGAGACCAGAAAATGTGATGTATTCTGTTTTTATAGATATGGAGTACCCTTATATGTCAATAAACTTGAATTAAAAAAAAAAAGAACTGTGATAGCGGTTTTAATGGCACTGGAGACAATTTATAGCATGACTAACTCCTCCACCCCATTGCGTCTACATTATGAATATTTACACTTTTAAAGCAGCAGTAAAACGAAAATGGATTAAAAAATGACCCCACCTTTTTTTCTTCCAAATTGATGCCAGATGTCTTCCAGTTTATTTAGGTGGTGAAATTTTCAGTTTCTGTCATCATTCAAGAATTTTATTAAGGTTTTAAACTAATTATTTCTCAAGAAAAAAAAATGTCCACCTCATTTCTGCATAGAAATAATATTGAAGACCTGAGGAGGGTAAGAATCCGTACAAAAATGCAAATGTACAGTTCACAGCAGAGGAAACATAGAATCTGACGGCAGATAAGGACTGCTTGGCCCACCCAGTCTGCCCATCTTCCTACCTAATGGATAAGCTGCAGATCCTAGTTAACCAACAGCCTACTTCTTCCTACCCCCACCCTCTAGAATTGCCTTATGAGTGTCCCATGCATTCTTGAATTCCACCACTGTTTTTGACTCCACAACCTCCTCAGGAAGGCTGTTCCATGCATCCACAACCCTCTCCATGAAAAAATACTTCCTCACATTACCTCTGAGCCGTCCCCCCTCTATCTTCAAATTGTGCTCCCTTGTTCTTGCATACCTCTTTTTATGAAAGATGCTACCCTCTTGGACTTTGTTGATTCCCTTGAGGTACTTGAAAGTTTCTATCATGTCCCCCCGTCCCTCCTTTCCTCGAGGCTATACATATTAAGCTCCTTAAGTTTCTCTTGATATGTCTTCCGGTGCAGACCCTGCACCATTTTAGTTGCCCTCCTCTGGACTGCCTCCATCTTGTCTATGTCTTTGCGGAGATTGGGTCTCCAGAACTGCATGCAGTACTCCAGATGGGGTCTCATCAGCTGTCTGTACAAAGGGATAACAACTTCCTGTTTTCTACTGGTGATGCCTCTCCCTATGCATCTCAGTATTCCCCCAGCCCTCCCTACTGCCCTCTCACATTGCTTGCTCACCTTTAGGTCATTTGATATGACTACCCCCAGGTCCCTTTCCATTTTTTTTTGTTGTTAGTATCTCACCCCCCACTGTGTACTCTTCCCCTGGGTTTTTGTTTCCCAGGTGCATTACTTTGCACTTCTTAGCATTGAATCTAAGCTGCCATACATTTGCCCATTCCTCCAACCTTGCCAAGGCCCTTCTCATCCTTTCCACCCCACTTTGTGTATCAACTCTGTTGCAGATCTTTGTGTCGTCTGCAAAGAGACATACTTTTCCTTCCAGTCCCTCTGCAATGTCACTTATAAAGACATTAAAGAGGACCGGACCTAGTACTGAACCCTGTGATACCCTACTAGTAACCCCCCTTTCTTCAGAGTGGACTCCGTTTACTATTAACCTCTGTGTCCTGTTCTCCAGCCAATTCATTACCCAGGCTACTCTTGGGACCCACTCCCAGGCTGGTCAACTTGTATATTAATCTTTTGTGTGGGACTGTGTCAAATGCCTTGCTAAAGTCTAGGAAGGCCATGTCCACAGCCCCTCCCTGATCTACTACTTTGGTCACCCAAAGAAATCTATTAGATTTGTCTGACATGACTTCCCGCTGAGACTCCATGCTGCCTTGGGTCCTGTGCCCCTCTGGCCTCTAAGTACTCAACAATTCTTTCCTTTACAAGTGATTCCATCTTTTTCCCAATCACAAATGTTAAACTAACAGGTCGGTAGTTTCCTGCTTCTGTCCTGCTCCCACTTTTGTGAAGTGGAATAACATCTGCCCTCCTCCAGTCCTCAGGTACCACCCCATCCTCCCATGATTTGTTAATGAGGGTAGTCAATGGTGTCACTAGTTCTACCCTTAGTTCTTTTAGAATTCTGGGATGAATCCCATCAAGCCCCATTGCTTTGTCCACCTTCAGTTTTAAGAGTTCTTTCACAAACCTTTCTTCTGTGAATGGGCTGGTATCAACCCTCATATCCAGCGTGTTTCTACTGTTTGGTTTAGGTACCTCCCTCTTCATTTGTGAATACTGAGCAAAATATTTGTTTAGTATTTCTGCCTTTCTCACAGTCACCCTCTGCCCACCCCACCCTCCCTTTATTAAGCCTCACTATCCCTCCCTTGGCTCCCTGATGTACCTATAAAAGGTTTTATCCCCCTTCTTAACCGAGTTGGCTATCTTTTCCTCAGTTTGGGCCTTTGCTGTTCTGACGGTCTTTCCTGCTTCCATTTGCTTTAGCTGATACAATTCTCTGTCCTGCTCCTTCTGTGATTCCTTATACTTCCTAAATGCTCTTTTTCTCCCTAACCTTCCCTGCCACCTCCTTTGAGAACCACAGTGGTTTCTTACATCGTTTTGTTTATTTGCTTCACACAAAGGCTTGTTACCTCTGTGATGGCAGTTTTGATTATTCCCCATTGTTCTTCCACCCCTCCTTCCTGCCCATTTGCTAGTGCATTCCTTAGGCACTCACCCATTTTGGCAAAGTCAGTCCTCATGAAGTCCAGTACCTCTGCCTTTGTATGGCTTGACTCTACTGCTGTGTTTATTATGAACCATACTGTTCGATGGTCACTAGTTCCCAGATGGCTATCCAGAAACCCCAAATCAACAGTTCTGCCAATATTTTTCATAGCCATAGCAGAAAATTAGCTTTTTGAAATAACTGTTTTCATTGCACTGTTGCTTTAACACCTTCTCTGAACTATGCATTATTATGCACTTGAATGAATACACTGTTGCAATTATGCAGGCAACTTGTAATTTCCATTCCTTTTTGCATTCCCCCTTCCCCATTGTTTATACTGATAGTTTAAACAGGCCACCTTCTATGGGGACAGTTAAGCATTTTGACACTTTAACTTGATAATCATCTCAGGGGTTGAAAAAATTTTTGGGAGGCCGCAAGTCCAGGACTTGTTATTTTTGGTCCCTAAGTCCGTGGCAGCAGGCATTGGTAAGTCACAGTCCCTCCCCCCCCACTACATTTTTACTAAAGCAAATTTTTCGTCATTTCTTATAGGAAGCAACAGGTAGCCCTCTACAAGCCAAATTATTGACAGCTCGCAGGCTGGATTCAAGACTATATGCTTGGCTCTAAATTAAGTTTCACAATCGAGCATGCACCAGTGAACCCCAACTTTTCTTTTTATATTAAGATCGCTGAAGCAGTGCTGTAAGGCAGACACACATGGTCTCTGGGTCCACTACAATACTTTGTACATCTTTGTTTTTTTTTTTTGTTTGTTTCTTTTTAAACTAAAAAGCCTTGGTCTCCCAATTTTTATAAGCACACTCCCTGAGAAGTTGATTGGAAACTGTGGAATGCTTCAAAAGAGCACGAGATAGACACAAGGGATTGTTGAGGGTGGGGCGGGTGAGGGGGAAGGGCATGTCTTAGCAGAGAACTAGACAAGTGGGCAGACTAGGTGGGCCTGGCGGTCCTTTTCTGCCATCACATTTCTATGTATGTAACACTAATAACATCTCCCTGATAGCTAGTGGTCCCCATCCCCGATCCACTGGTTGTAAGAGACTAAACTGTCCCTGGTGGTGGTCTAGTGGACCCCCCAGCCTGACAGGCAGAGCCACACCACCCCACTTCCCCCATCCACAATCTGAGCCAGAAACCAGCACAACCCACCTCTCATCATCATGGCTAGCCACCTGCTGAGCTATAAATAAGCATACTGTGTATAGTATGTGCTTATTGACACTGATTGACAGCTCAGAGTGAACTGTCATTCGATGACTGCGTACTGTATACAGTGCATGCTCATTAAGAGCTCAGTCGGCAGCCACCCATGGTGGAGAGATGAGGGCTGTGCTGGTCACTGGCTCGGTTCCGGGATGGGGGGAGCGGGGTGGTGGGGCATGACCTGCCAGGGTGGGTGGGGGAACACTAGACCACCAGGCACAGTTCAGTCTCATACAACCGGCAGATCAGAGATGGGGTGGAGAACCACTAAGCCACCAGGGAATTGTTGTTAGTATTCTCATGGGATGGCGATCGGGGAAGACGAAGGACCACTAGACCACAACGGAAATGTTTTTGTGACTATAAAGGGGACCAGGATAGGTGCAGGAGCTAATCTCTGAACCAGGGGACTTTTTTTTATATCTGATGTATAAATCAGGTGGGGGGAGGGACCACTAGCCACCAGGGGAATTTTTTTTATTATACTGGATGAGTAGTGGGACCGCTAGCAACCAGGGACACTTTTTATTATATCAGGTGATGGATCAGGAGGGGGAAGGATTGCTAGTCACCAGAAATACTTTTCTGTTCTTGTTCACCCACTGGTGCCCTGCCTGCGGATATTATGACTTCCTTGAGGTCTGGTCAGCAGAACTACGGAGAGAGCTGAAATGCATTTTATCCCCACTCCTTCTCCTTCACATGAATGCACTCACAGTTCACACACTCCTCAACAACACAACAGGGACTCTTTGGTTATTATTTTTTTTTTTTTTTAACAAGTCAGATTTAATTTTTAAATAATGGGGGGGCTCCAATTATTATTTAATGGTGTTATCTTGGCATCCAGTCTACCCAGCGCCCCGTGTCAAAATCCTTACCTCCAGGCTCCTGTCAGATGACTGACGACAAGATGGATCCTCCTTCTAAATAAACGGCTGTTGCTGCTAACAATTCTTGGAAAGGGGCACCCTTACGCAATGAATCCTGATTTCCTCACTTAGTTCTCCTCGAGTCATCGCACTGTCTCACTGCTCTCCTCTACTAGCTCTAGTCTCTCCTCTCCTCAGGACCGGCACAGAGTCGTGAGGGAGTACCTAGATACTATGGACTTAGGGCTCTGACCGCTCTACCGTTTCTCTAGACCAGCAACTCTGAGCGGTGACCACCAACGGACTCCTGGCTCCTTTTTTCATAGATCCACAGTCTGCAGTCTGCTCGACAAATATAACTGTTCTGCAAGTTAGGCTGCCACTGTCCACACAACTCCAGTATAGACTCCTCTTTCCCTCTCTCTCTCTCTCTGTGGTGCGTGCAGTTGAGCACCAAACCGCCAATTCCACGTCATGCTTCTTAATTGGCTGCTGTGAGAGTGAGGAGGCGTGGAAGAGAAGCACAGGAGCTTCACACTACCAGCAGCCAGCAAGGTGCCATGGACTCACCCCCCCCACCCCTGAGCAGGTTAGAAGCAGGCTGCTGCCACACCAGCCAGCGAGGCAGCAGTCTATGGTACACAGCAGCACCTTGGATCATGCAGAATGCAGAGGGAAGCATTCACTTAAAGGGCCAGTGCGCACTGCGCTTGTCATTTATTTAAAACTTTCGGAGGTCGTTTCGGGGGAAGTAAATACAGTCAAGTCCGTCGGGCTTAAAAGGGCTGTAGTGTGCAAGTCCCAAGCTGCTTTTTGTGCGTCCCGGACCTCGGACTTGGGGATTTTTCAACCCCTGCATCTAGTTGAGTCCAGTGGACCTTAATACCTCATGCTATGTGGAGACATACATTATAGGCTTATAGTCTTCTGTCTGCCTTATCCCTCAAGAGTATAGCACCAAGTATAACAGTACTGACACTACAGAGCTTATTTCAATGAATACACAGATCAGAGAGACATCTGTGATGCCGTGGGCGGTTCACCCACTGATAAAAGACATAGGACTCCTGGTAAAATGATTTGCCTATCAGACATTAAGAAACTCTACAATGTTTTGCCACTTGGTGAGGCACACATGCCTCCTTACAGTGCTCATTCCTGCAATTTGTGTGAAACTGACACATTTGGGGGCCGAAAGCGTGCTCCAGTACAAAGGGGCTTGATCTTGTCCCCGACAGCCCTTTCTGCTGGAATGCACCATACCACTGCCTAGTTAGCAAACACCAGAATGTAGTGATGTCATTATGACATCAGACATCCTTGGATGTTCACTGGAGGATGGCTTTCCTGCCTCCAGCCCATTACTATAGAAGCAACACATCTGGCAGCAATCAGCACAGACAGCTCACACTAGATGCTGACAGGGAGAAAGGCTGATTTATGCATGCATGGTAAGTGCTTCAAGCAAAATGTTTGTTTTATTAACAAAATAGTAAAAGAGTTCACTCTTGGTATTTTTTTTTTTTGTAAACAGGCTACTGAGTAAGAACCAGCAGTGAATACTAATCATAGCAGAACGGCTGACAGATTAACAAAAACAAGGTACAGTGTACAAATGGAAGTGTAGGTTTGTTCAACTGTTCATAACATTTTTCTGGACCCCCCCCCCTTTTTTTAAATTTGAATCAACAAATGAAGTAAATGTCTGGTTTTAAAACTCATTTTACAGATACCTGTAACACTTTTAACTTGATGGAAGCATGAAAACACTCACCATAGTAATCTTCTTTCTTCCAAGGGGTCCTTTAGCATCAGTAACTATAGCAGTTAGCTGGCTAGGTGCAACTGCCCCGGAGGTATGCCTTTAAGAGAATTATAATGAGCTAGGGCATCAGCCAATCAAAACACAGGAGGGGAGTGTGCTGAATGACAGCAGCCTGAAGGGCTTCAGAAGTTTTACGAAGAAAATGGGCACATGCCCCGGAAAGTGAACCAACAAGATTCAAAAGACATGGAAATGTGGGTAAGCGTAGAGGTGGCTCTGCTGTCTATATGCATGACTCCCTCCTTGGACATGAAACATAGACTTTGACGGCAGATAAGGACCGCTAGGCCCATCTAGTCTGCCCATTTCCCTACCTACAGGATAGGCCGCAGATCCTATTTAACCAACAGCCTATATCTTCCTGCCCCCCACAAGAATTGCCTTATGTCTGTCCCATGCATTCTTGAATTCTCCCACAGTTTTAGACTCCACAACTTCCTCAGGAAGGCTGTTCCATGCATCCACTACCCTCTCTGTGAAATAATACTTCCTCACATTGCCCTGAACCGCCCTCCTTCTATCTTTAAATTGTGTCCCTTGTTCTTGCAAGTCTCTTTTTCTGAAAGATGCTACCCTCTTGGACTTTGTTGATTCCCTTGAGGTACTTGAAAGTTTCTATCATGTCCCCCCTCTCCCTTCTTTCCTCAAGGATATACATATTAAGCTCCTTTAGTCTCTCCTCATACGGCTTCTCTTGCAGACCCTGCACCATTTTAGTTGCCCTCCTCTGGACTGCCTCTATCCTGTCTATGTCCTTGCGGAGATGGGGTCTCCAGAACTGGACACAGTATTCCAGATGGGTCTCATCAACTGTCTGTACAGAGGATAACAACTTCCTGTTTTCTGCTGCTGATGCCTCTCCTATACATCCCAGTATACCCCCAGCCCTCCCTACTGCCTTCTCACATTGCTTGCTAACCTTAAGGTCATCTGATATGATTACCCCAGGTCCCTTTCCTGTTTTGTTGTTGTTACTACCTCCCACCCATTGTGTATTCTTCCCCTGGGTTCTTGTTTCCCAGGTGCATTATTTTGCACTTTTGCATTGAATCCTAGCTGCTCATCGTCAGACCATTCCTCCAACCTTGCCAAGTCCCTTTTCATCCTTTCCACGCCTCCTGTGTATCAACCCTGTTGCAGATCTTTGTGTCATCTGCAAAAGGCATGCTTTCCTTCCAGTCCTTCTGCAATGCCACTGATGAAGACATTAAAAGGACTCGACCTAATACTGAACCCCGCGGTACCCCACTAGTAACCGCCTCTTTCTTCAGAGTGGACTCCATTATACTTACCTTCTGTGTCCTGTTGTCCAGCCAATGTTTTACAGGCTACCACCCTGGGACCCACTCCCAGGCTGGTTAATTTGACTAATAATCTTTTGTGTGGGACTGTGTCAAATGCCTTGCTAAAGTCTAGGTAGGCCATGTCCACAGCCCCTCCCTGGTCTACTACTTTGGTCACCCAGTCAAAGAAATCTATTAGATTCGTCTGACATGACCTTCCCGCTGTGAACCCATGCTGCCTTGGATCCTGTGCTCCACTGACCTCTAGGTACTCAACTTACTCTTTCTTCAGAGTGACTCCATCACTTTCCCTACCACAGAGGTCAGACTGACAGGTCTGTAGTTTCCTGCCTCTGTCTTGGTCCCACTTTTGTGAAGGAGATCACATCCGCCTTCCTCCAGTCCTCGGGTACCACACCATCCTCCCATGATTTATTAAAAGAGTAGCCAGTGGTTTCACTAGTTCCTTCCTTAATTCTTTTAGAATTCTGGAGTGAATTCCATCAGGACCCATTGCTTTGTCCACCTACAGTTTTAGGAGTTCTTGCAGAACCCTTTCTTCTGTGAAAGGACTGGGATCGACCCCCTATCAAAGTGCTTCTGTTAATTGGATTAGGCACTTCCCTTCTCTTTTGTGAATACTGAGCAGAAATATTAGATTTCCAGTATTCCTGCTTTTCACTGTCCCCCTGCCCACCCACCGCTTTATTCTATTCAGCCTCACTATCCTCCTTTGTCTTTCACGCCGCTGATGTACCTATAAAAGGTTTTATCCCCTTCTTAACTGAGCTGGCTATCTTTTCCTCAGTTTGGGCCTTTGCTATTCTGACTTCCCTCCTGCTTCTTTCTGCTTCAACTGGTACAGCTCTCTGTCCTGCTCCTTCTGTGTTTCCTTATACTTCTGGAATGCTATCTTTTTCTTCCTGACTTTCACAGCCACCTCTCTTGAGAACCATAGCAGCTTTTTCTTTCGTTTTGATTTGTTTATTTGGTTCACACAAAGGCTTGTTGCCTCTGTGATGGCAGTTTTGATAATTCCCCATTGTTGCTCTACACCTCCTTCTAGCCTGTTTGCTAGTGCTTTTCTGAGGCACTCTCCCATCTTGCCAAAGTCAGCCCTCCTAAAGTCCAGATGCACATGCACTTCCACCACCCAAGCTTGATAACGGGGTGCAAGCCCTTACGCTAAAAATCTCCCCCAACCCTGGTAAGGGCCCATTCTTTCTCACCGTTGCCTATATTCCCCCCAGAAAGCAAGACCTCGCCATTCAGGCACTCGCTGACTACCTCACTGGCCTACCGCCCAAACTGGTCCAGATAACTGTTGGTGACCGGAATATCAACTGGCTTTGCCGCCCTTGACATGTTTCAGCTTGTCACCACCCCAACTAGATTCAACCCCTCTACTGGCTCCAGCACCCTCCTGGATATCACCATTACCAACCGGCCCCAGAGGGTGCTCGATAGCACTGTACTTCCCAACTCACTTAGTGACCACTCCCCGGTCGTATTCTCTTGGTCCGCTGCCAACAGCAAACCTGCACCATAAACCACCCAATGACGTCGCCTACTCCCAGGCGGCCTGCGCCGCCTTAAACTATACCTCTCACAACTGGATTAGTCCCCGATCAGGCTTGCACCGTCCACAGACGAGGCATTGGAATTTTTCACTCACACTTTTAATACTGCCTGTGACCTCTATGCCCCCTTCATTAGAAATCGCACCAAAAAGCAAAACATGCCCTGGGTTACCCCCTTCCTCCTTCACAAACTTAAAATGAGAGACAACCCATGGCACATTGCCATGGAATCTGGCAAGCGTACAATGTTGAGTGCAATCAGTGTACTTCGGCCATTCGACAAGCCAAAGCCCAGTACTACCAATCCACTTTTGTCTCCTCCTGGGGGTTTGCTAGAAACTTTTGGGATAATGTAAAGGAGCTGAATGGGAAATCCCGCCTCTCACCCCCCCTCTCAACTCTCCTTTAATGGAATTGTCGGCTCTGACCCCCTTGGCATTGCAGACTGCCTAAACCACACTTTCTCAGACCTGAGTTCAGTCCTGCCCAGTAACTTCTTTGACCCCATCCCAGTAGCACCCCTGCCCACTCTCCAGAGACCTCCTTTCTACCTACATACCATCTCTCCGTTGGAGGCTAGACCGCTTCTGCAAAAAGCCGTTAGTAGTAACAACCCCAGCACCAACCTACTGGACACTAGGCTACTTCGTATTACGTTGGATGCTATCCTGGTCCCACTTAACGAGCTGCTCAACCGCTCTCTGTGCCTGGGACAGTTCCCCAGCACATGGAAAACCCATCACTCCCATCCTAAACAGCGTCGATCGAGCAACCCCGGGTAACTATCGACCTATCTCCATTCTCCCCCCACTATCTAAGGCCCTTGAAAAAGTAGTTGCCACCCAGCTTGCCGAATACTTGGCCATGCACAATATCCTGTGCCCTGAACAGCACGGCTTTTGTGCAGGTCACAGCACCATAACCGCGCTACTTGAATTCTCCAACTTCCTGCACTCTGCTCTTGATGCCGGAAGTCCTGCAGGTGCCGTGTTCATTGACCTCTCCAAGGCCTTTGACAGGGTTTGCCATCCTCTCCTGCTTAACTCCCTCAGATGCCTTGGTTTCTCCCCTGGCCCCCTTGCATGATTCACCAGCTACCTCTCTGCCAGAACTCAAGTGTGTAAAAAATCAATAGCACCCTATCTGACACACGACCTGTCCACTCTGGGGTTCCCCAGGGCTCCATTTTAGGCCCTCTCCTCTTCAGTCTCTACCTCAACTCTCTCCCCTGGCCTGCCCAAGAAAGATCCTCTGCTACGCTGATGACTCTGTGCTCTTCACCGAAGACCCCAACACCAACACACTCCAGGCCACCCTCCAACAAGCTTTTGATAGAGCTGAGCATTGGTTCACATCACGAAGGCTAGTCCTGAACTTAAAAAAGACCAAAGCTATGCTCTTCTCGCATCGCCAAAGCAAAGCCAGTGGTGCCCCTCTCATGATACTGCCTAGCACGCTAAACCTCATTGAGCAGGTTTCCTCCTACAGATATCTGGGCATTACCTTTGCTTCAGCACTTTCCTTCCATTCCCATATCAATGCCCTTTTTGCTGCCACCAATGTCAGGACTGGACTGTTATACCGCCATAGAGACTACCTACCACAAGAGACCCTTAGATTGGCAATCACCTCCTCTGTCCTGTCGCTAATTGACTACGGGTTGCCCATCTATGCTGCAGCCGACAACACTGCGCTTGCAAGAATCCAGCTCTCTATAAACAAGGCCTGCAGGCTAATGCTGGGAGCCCCTAGGCACACCCATAAGTGCCTGCTGTACTCCACCACCAACTTGCTCAACCTTGAAGAAAGACTCGCTTCAAACCTGCCTCTTGTAAAGATCTTCTAGGCTCCCCCAGCTCCACCTCCCTGCAGCTGCCTCCTCTCAGTCTCCACCCAGCACTGTCAAACCTCCTTATTCTCCCCAGGGTAAGGACCTCTATGGCCCAGAGATCCTTGCTATCAGGCCCTCTCCTGGTTCAATTCCCTCTCAGCCAATATAGCTGATTCCACTAAGCTTGGTCCTTTCAAGGTCTCCCTCAGAAGCCATCTGACAAACAGTTGCTGCTGAAACTGCACATAATCCCCCACCTGCCCCTTACCTTCACCCCTAAGCTGGGTCTGCCCTGTCCACTTTTGTTGTATATATCTGGGGTCTCATGCAACATCTGCTGACTAATGTAATAAAATATCTCTGGTTGCTACCTGACGTGGTACTCGTGTCCCTATATTATGACTACTGTGATCTACCTATTACCAAGCGTGTACCACCAGTGAATGCCTGTAACACTGGTTGCTTTTTTAATCTAAGCGCTATGTACTGTACTGTTTGTTTGCTGTGTTGTATTACTCTCTTGATGAGGTGTCTTTGTAAATGAGTCTATGACTCAAAGGTCTGTAAACCGATGATCTAATAAATAAATAAATAAATAAATAAATAAAATGAAACCTGAAAACAGGTAACAACAACCTGAGCACGAAACTCATTAATAAAAAAAAAAAGAAAAACATTTGATAATAAAACAGAACAGAGCCCTTCTCCTGACAGGTGAACTGGGGAGGAAGGGTGGGAGCTTACTGATGCCAAAGGACCCCTTGGAAGAAAGATTACTATGGCGAGTAATTTTTTCTTCTTACCCCAGGAGTCCTTTAGCATCAGTAATGAAAGCAGACTACTGAGCTGTACCAAGTGGGAGGTGGGCAGAGAGCCTACTTCAAAAAGAGGCTCTGCAGAACAGCCCTGCCAAATCTGGCGTCAGATCTGGACTGCACATCTGAACTGTAGTGCTTCACAAAGGTGTGCACCAATTTCCAGGTAGCTGCTTTTCAGACATCCAGAAGGGGTATGTCCCTTGCTGCTGCCACAGAGGCTGTTGTGCCCCTCGTGGAGTGGGCCCTGAGCCCCACAAGAGGTTGATGGCCAGCCTTTTCATAGCAGAATCTAATACAAGAGACCAACCAGCGGGAAACAGTTTTCTTGGTAGCTGGTCCTCCTCTGCCTACATCCCTGTAGGTGAGAAACAACTTAGTGGAAGAGCCTCTGGACCGCCTAGTATGCTCTAGGTAGTAAAAGACAGCTCTTTAGACGTCCAAGCTGTGGAGCTTTTGCACACCAGGAGTGGATTTCTCAGTAAAGAATACAGGAAGAGTAATGGACTAGTTTAGGTGGAACTCTGAAATCACCTTAGGCAGAAACAAACAGGTTACTCACCTGTAACAGTAGTTCTAGGAGTGGTATATGTTGTTCATCCACACTTGTTGGCATGTCCTTTCCCTTTAAGATTCTTGCCAGAAGGTCTAAAAGCTGGCTCCTCCCACCCACCCGGGTGGTATATGCCTCGGCTCCACCCCTTGATGCCAGATCTTGCCTGCCGGAAGCTTAGGTTGTGCGTCAAAGCCGGGGAGGTCGGGTGAGTCCGTGTGGATGAACAACATATACCACTCCTAGAAGAAAAAATTACTTACCATAATAATATTGTTTTTTCTAATGGAGTCTTGCTGTATTCTGACAAATGCAGTATGACCGACTGGTTCAGCTGCCCCAGAAAACAAAGAGTTAAACTCTATGCAAATGCATAGAATCATACCTCTCAACCTTTTGTCCCCCAAATGTGGAACATTGCCTGTCAAAATGTGGAAAAAATGGGCAAAATGTGGAACACTTAATCAAATCTTTACCTAAGAAGCTTAAAACACTGTTAACATGTTGCATTTATGTTCAGAAAGTCTGTTATGAATTGAATAATATATGTTTTGCAACATTTACTATGGATTTTTGCTATAAAATGTTGACTTTGAATGTGGAACAAGTCCTTACAATGCGGAACAGGGAGCTTTTGAGAAGTAAAATGAGGAGCGTTCCTCATAATGTGGTACAGTTGAGAGGTATGCATAGAATGTTGAGCTTGAGCTCTGTTTTCAAACCACCATCCTCGGTACATTCTAGCAACTGATCAGATTCTTACGAAGCTACTAATAGCAAAAGATAGGAAAAAACTTCTAACCAGACCTAAGCACCACCAGAGACAAACACAACAATTAAACTGGGCATGGAGAAGACTCAAGTCACTGATGCCCAGGAAAAAACACCCTACCCACTGGTGCGTGAAGAAATTTACTAAAAATGCAAAGGACCGCCTTCTTCCCCCAGGGTATGGAGGGGAGGCAGGATGGGAGTTCCAGAAGATTGATGTGCAACAGATACTCCTGAGGAAGCAAAGTACCAAGAGCTGTGTGCTCTCCCAGGTGAGCACCCCAGCAGAGCAGGGAAGCATCCATTGTCAGCACCAGAGAAGGAGCCTGCTGGAGAAAGGGGACTCCCACTCTGAGACTGTCTATATCCTGCCACCACTGGAGAGCTGGCAGAAGGGTGGAAGATACTGGGATCAGTTTGGACAGAGAATCCTTCCTCTGGGACCAAAAGGACCTCAAATGGAACTGAATGTCCCTCATCTGAAACCTGGCTCCTGGGACCACAACTGCGGTAGAGGCCACGTGTCCTAGGAGTTGCAGGAAGTACCTTGCTGGGTGAGGAACTCGAAGGTGGAAGGACCCTACCAGCTGAATGAGGGCCTGTGCCCTTCCTGGAGGCAGAAAGGCCTTTGCCTGAAGGGTGTTCAGCTTTGCCCTATGAAGTCTAGAACCTGGACAGGTGTCACAACTGACTTTTTGAAATTCACTAAGAATCCTAGAGAGTGGAATGATACCTGTGTGAGCTCCAAAGACTCCTTTACTTGTTGGGAGGACTGGCCTACCAGTAGCCAATCGTCCAGGTAAGGATAAACAGAGACCACTTGCTTTCTTAGGAAATTCCACTACCACTGCTAGGCACTTTGTGAACACCCTTGGTGCAGAGGTCAGCCCGAAGGGCTTGGCACTGAACTGGCTGAAGGTAGTCGAAACTGATGCATTTTCTGTGGGACTGCCTGATAGGTATGTGAAAGTAGGCATCCTTGAGGTCTAGGGATGCCAGCCAGTCCCCTTGTTTGAGAGTAGGTAGGATTGTAGCCAAAGTAGTCATTCTGAACTTTAGCTTTGAGAGATGCCTGTTAAGGTATCTGAGATCTAAGATAGGCCACCAATCTCCATTTTTCTTTAAGGCGAAGAAGTATCTGAAGTACAACCCCCTTCCCCTGTACTGAGGTGGCACTGGCTCCACTGCCTTTGAGGAAGGAGGGTGGAAACCTCTGACTCCAGCAAAGTTGTTTCCGAAGGATTGGCAGGCTTGGAGGGCCTTGCTCCCAATTTTGGGAAAAACTTGAAGTTGAGAGCAAGACCCTGACCTACTATCTCCAGGACCCATTTGTCTGATTTGATGGATTGCCAGGCCTGGAGATAGTAGGCAAGCCTGCCTCCTACAGGGGTAGGGGAGGCGGCCCGAGCAGACTCCTCAGGGTGTCTGCTTGGCAGGAGTGGAGAGGACTGTGAGGTAGAAGCAGCTCGTCCAGCACGTCTCCTGCCCCTTCCTCTGAAGAACCCCCTGGGTTGTTGGAAAGAAGGGAAAGCCTGGGCCTGATAGAAGGGCCTGGGGTAAGGTCTACCCCTGCCCCTCCCCGACCCGTTGCCTGAGGAGTGGCAGACTTCTCCTTTGCAGAAGCACTTTTGTATGCCACTCTGTATTCATAGGAACATAGGAAAGTGCTGGCAGAAGGGGACTGCCAGGCCCATCTAGTCTGCCCATTTGTCCAGCAACCTCTAGGTTTGCTGTGGACACCCCCACCCTTCAACAACCCCCTATGCCTGTCCCAAGCCCTCTTGACCCCCCCCCAACCATGTGCTCTCCCACCACCTCTCTTGGCAGCCCATTCCAGGCATCCACTACCCTCTCGGTAAAGAAGTATTTCCTGATGTTTCCCCTAAACTTCCCACCCTTAAGCTGGAGTTCATGGCCCTTCTTCCTGGGGAACCTCTTCAGTTGGAATAGGTCGTCTGTAGGTACCTTGTTGATCCCTTTTAGGTACTTAAAGGTCTCTTATCATGCCTTCCCGCTCCCTCCTCTGTTCCAGGGAGTACATGTCTAAGGCTGCCAGTCTCTCCTCATACTGCAAGTGGTCAAGGCCCAACACCACTGTAGTAGTCCTCCTCTGTACCCTCTCCACATCCTTTTTTAAATAAGGCCTCCAGAACTGGACCCCATACTCCAGGTGCAGCCTGACCAGTTGGGTGTACAAGAGAACCAGGACCTCTTTCCTCCTGCTGGTGATCCCCCTCCCAATACAACCCAGCATTTTGCTGGCTGTTGCCACTGCTTTCTCACACTGCCCAGCCACCTTTAAGTCCTGTGAGATGTTGATGCCTAGGTCTCTCTCTCCTCCTTGGTCACCACAATTGGTTTTGCCCCCCGGCTGTATTCTGCTCTTTCTTTCTTTTTGCCTAGGTGCATGATTTTACATTTAGCCATGTTGAGAGATAAACTTCCACCTCCTGGCCCATTTCTTTCTTTTCCATAGGTCCCTCTGCATCCCCTCAGCCCCATCCTGCACGTCTACCCTACTGCAGATCTTGACATCATCTGCAAATATGCTCACGCTACCCCCCCAGCCCCTCCGCTATGTCCCCATGAAGATGTTGAAAAGCAGGGGTCCCAGTACAGACCGCTGTGGGACACCGCTGGTGACCGCTGATACTCCTGATGGCACCCCGCTGACTAGCACCCTTTGCCTCCTACCCTCCATCCAGTTTTGTACCCACCTTGTGACCCCCTCTGACCCAGGCACTCCATTTTGTACAGTAACCTTCTGTGTGGCAGCGTATCGAACACCTTCCTGAAGTCCAGGTAAGCCACATCCACAGACCCCCCCCCCCCGATCCACTACCCTAGTGACCCAGTTGAAAAACCTTACTAGATCTGTCTGGTAAGACTTGCCCTTGGTAAAACCGTGCTGTCTGGGATCAAGGAGGCCATTTGCCTCAGAGTAGCTGCTGATTCTGTCCTTGAGCAGTCTTTCCATGAGCTTGCTAACTACCAAATTTAAACTTATTGGCCTGTAGTTGCTCATGTCATGCCTCCCCCCTCCCTAGTGCAGGGGCAATACATCAGTGCTCTTCTAGTCCAGCGGGATCCCCGAGTGCAGGGATTCATTGAACAGAGTAGTCAAGGGGGCTGCCAGCTCCTTTCTCAATTCCCTCAACAACACTCTTGGGTGGACCCCATCTGGCCCCATGGCCTTATCCACACCTTTAGGCTCCTGAGTTCCCTTAAGATCTCATCTTCCCGGAAGGGGGGCATCTCGATCCCTCACCCCTTTTTTTCAGCTGGCCTGTAGCTTTCCCCCTCCGATGCCTCCTCCTTCGCAAATACAGTGCTGAAGTGACTGTTGAACATTTCAGCCTTCTCCCGACCCCCCACTCTCCCAGACTCTGCTAAGAGGCTAGGGTATCCTCTTTCCCCTTTTCTGCGCTCACCTATATACCTAAAGAAGGTCTTGTCTCCCTTCTTTACTGCCTTGGCCATCTTCTCTTCCGTCCTTGCCTTTGCCTGTCTTGACCACTCTCCCCCGCCTCCCTCTGTTTTTCCCGGTATTCCACCCAGTCTGGTTCACTCTGTGATGATTTGCATAGCCTGAAAGCTCTCCTCTTTGTCCTGATACTGGCCCTCACTTCCCTGCTGAACCACAGGGGCCTCCTTATCTTTCTGCTTTTGCTTACCCTTTTTGAGCAGTGGCCGGTGGCCCCCACTATGGCTCCCTTTATTGCGGCCCATAGGTTTTCCACCCCACTGCACTCCCCCAACCTGACAATTTCCTGTCGAGCGCAATCCCTCATCTTGTCAAAATTAGCACGCCTGAAGTCCAGAACCTTCACCTTGGTCTGGTGGCGTGAGGTCGAAGTGCACTCAGTGAACCACACTGTGTCATGGTCACTGGAGCCTAGGTGTTCTCCCACCGATACCTCCCCCCACCCTGTCTCCGTTGGTGAACACCAGGTCTAACATCGCGCCTTTCCTGGTTGGTTCCTTGACCAGTTGCCTGAGGTGGGCAAACTAGAGGGAGTCTATGACTGCTGTAAAACAACAAAAGCGGGCACTAGGAAAGTGGTGCTCAACAGTGGATAAAAATCTCAAAACGCACAGAACTGTGGCACACACAATCAAAATAACAGCACCGGAGCAATAAATAAACTTTACTTTATTGCTGGAAAATGCTACATAACCTGACGCATTTCGGACAAATGGTTCTTTAACAAGGGTTAAAAACATGATAATACATCACAACATATACAGTATCCTCAATTAAGACAGATTTAAACTGATTGGCTGTTGCAAATAGTTCATAATTAAATAACACCGATGAATTAACCCTTGATGTAATCGACAACTAAAGACACCATAACTAACTAAAACCAAAGTGCTACACAATACAAAAAAGCGCATACTCATCAATCAGATAGTTACAAAATACATCATGCAGTTGTGTTTACGAATTACATATCTTCTAAATATGGTTTCAATTCCAACCGTGCGTTAATTCCTTGTCTCTTATATGCCCTTAGTCTAATTATCCACTCATTTTTTTTTTTTTTTTCAAAATTTTGTTTATAAAACTTCAACTTCTTGGATTTACAAAAAACTTTCTCCATGCATGTAAACTCAAATTTGTGTTCAACTTTATCCTGAGCATTCATAACATGAGCTGCTGTAGCATACGTTTCATCTCTTCTTTCGATTGCTCTAATATGTTCATTCACCCTTATCTTGAACTGTCTTTCAGTCTTACCGACATAAAATTCTCCACACACACAGTTTGACATATAGATGACTCTTTTAGTATTACAAGTAATACACTGTCTGATCTCAAACTCATAGCCATTCTGATTACTTTTAAATGTTTTACTGTTTTTAATATGTTTACATGCTATGCAGTTCTGACAATGATAGCAGCCTTTATCTGTACCTAGCCAAGTCTCAACAGAACTGCCTTTGAAATGATTTCTAACTAAACTGTCTTTCAGAGTCCATGCTTTTTATATGACATCAAAGGACCCTGTTCTGCTATCTCCTGTAAACCTCTCTCACTTTTTAGAATATGCCAATGTGATTTAATAATATGCTCCACTTGTGTGGCATGTGCAGAATAGGCAGTGACAAAAGGAAAACGTGTATCAATGTTATCTGTTGGTGCATGGTCCCTAAGTAGGGCTTCTCTCCCACTCACTGCAGCTTCATTGTAAGCATTACTTACGGTAACTTGTGCATGCCCTGTAGCTTGTAATCTATTATCTAACTCTTGTGATCTATTCTCACAATTTCTTCTCAATCTAAAAAACTGTCCTTTGGTATATTAGCTACTGTATGGCGAGGGTGACAGCTAGATGCTAGTAGCAATGCATTACTACTCGTTTCTTTACGATATAAATCTGTTTCCACACTCCCTAAATCATTTCTAATAATTTTTAAATCCAAATAGTTAACTTCAGTCTCACTAACTGTATAACTGAATCTCAGATGGTCACTGGTACTATGTAAAAAGGTAACAAAATCTTCTAAAGCATTCCGATCACCTTTCCATACTGGAATCACATAGTCTAGAAAACGCTTCCACAGTACGATGTTTGCTATAAAGGGGTTGGTCTCTTCATTGTACAAAACATCCTGTTTCCAATTTCCAACATATAAGTTGGCAACCGATGGGGCACAAGTGGCCCCCATGGCTGTTCCCTTCACTTGCTGGTAAAGTACACCATCAAACAGAAAAACATTTTTTGTCACTACATGTTCCAGCAATTTCAGAAGCGCTGGTGCTAAAGCCTGTAATTCTTCCCCATTTACATTTCTATTTAAATAGTACGCAGCAGCAGCAGCATCAAGTGCTCCTTCGTGCGGAACATTCGTGTATAATGCTTCTATGGCTAAGGTTACCAAAAGACAGTCAGTTTCCAGTCTTAATGTCTCGGGTTGTTTAAGAACATCTTTTGTGTCCTTAATAAAAGAAGAGAGTTCACAGACTATATTACACAAATGAGAGTCCACAAACTTAGATAATGGTTCAGTCAATGAGCCTATACCGCTCACAATCGGTCATCCTGGTGGTGTTTCACGATTTTTGTGTATCGTGGACAAGATATAAAACGTAGGTTTAACAGGGTTATCAACATTCAGGTAACTCTTAACATTATCATTAATGAGTCCCTCCTCAAATGCTTGTTGAATTGTCTCTTTTATACTGAAAGAAAAGTCCCAAGTAGGATCATCTTTAAGTCTCTTATAAAAGGTGTCATCTTGTAATTGTCTACAGACTTCCTTCTTATAATCCTGAATGTCCATTACCACTGCACATCCTCCTTTGTCTGCCTGCTTTATGACATTATTATTCTTCTGTACAGTTTCCAGTGCCTCTCGTTTGCCCGTGTAATGTTTTGAAACTTTAAAGGGGGTGGGTTATCACAAAGTTTCTCGAGATCCCTTTCAGAGAGGTCTCTAAAAACCTGCATCACCAAGCAAAGTGGTGGGTTAAATACAGAATGATGTTTAAATTGCTCAGGAAAATTATTCTTCTCTCCATTTTGATTGTCTGTCTTTTAGCATAAAAGGCTTTTAGATTCAGCCTGCGGCAGCACAAATGTAGACCAATAATACTCTGTACTTTATCTATTGGTACTGTCGGTGCAAAACCCAGTCCTTTACTTAAAATGGAAATTTCAGCTTTGTTTAATTCATAGGAGGACAAACTGAGAACATGAAATTCTTCAGTTCTTACCTCCGGCAGCCCCTAAAGTTCCATCTGGCATTCTGCGTTCTCTTGTTGCAGCCATTGTATCCTTGTCTTCCTCCTTCCTCTCCTGGTCCTCTTCCGCTTTCGTACATCGCTCCTTCTCGTTGATTGGTGAACCTGGGGCTCTGCCAGGGTTCTGGATTTGTATGTGGTAGCGATTCGGCTGTCATGTCTCTCCGTTAAAAAAAGGCTGCCTTCTATGCTCATCAGTTTCTGATTCACTCCCTTCCGTAGAGAAGTCAAAAGAAACATGTCTGGAACGTTTTAAAATCTCCCTTTGTGTTTCTTTGTTCCAAGTATATACTCTTCCTGACTCATAGTCCCCTTCGTCTCTCTGGAATTTAATTTGTTTGTCATTCTTGAGTTCCTTATCTAACTGTGTGATACAGTCCTGTAATCTTTTGTTAAAATATTCAAACTCTTCACGATTACGAAACTGCATGACGTCACTTTCAAACTTTTTAATATCACTTTTCAATTGCAATTCTCGTTCCTTACAAAATCTGATAATTAATTACATAAGTCTGGTACTAGCTTTGCTTAATATCTGACGCCATTCTTTCATAAAAACTTCGTTATCTGTCCCATATGCTGGGTTTTTAACTATTCACAGTCCCCTGGGAATTCTTTGTACCTGTATTGTAGGCTTCTAGATTCGTGACATTCCAAAATATTTTTCTTAACTGGTGTGTCACCTTTTCCAATTCTCTAAAAGCACTTTTAATAGAGTCTCTTTCATGTGAATCAGCCCCATCCTGACTTTCACCCGTTAAGAATGGATTTGCTGTATTTACTGTTGCAAGAAGTTGCTCTACATATTTTAAAGGATTTTCTCCTGCCCGCTGGCTGGAGAAATTTAAATCCAGTGTGGCTTCCAGCAACATCTTTCAAGGTTTTCTTGTAGGACTGCTCCAATTTGATGCTACTTTTAGATTTTTTATGCGTTGGTACTCGCTCCAGTAAAACGCAACCTGTGCCTCCACTTAAAAATAAATATGTAAAACAACAAAAGTGGGCACTAGGAAAGAGAACAGGAATTAAATCAGGGTTGGAATTGAAACCATACTTAGAAGATATGTAATTCTTAAATACAACTGTGCGTTGTATTTTGTAACTACGTGATTGTTTGATGAGTATGCACTTTTTGTACTGTATAGCACTTTGGTTTTAGTTAGTTATGGTGTCTTTAGCTATTGATTACATCAAGTGTTAATTCATTGGAGTTATTTAATTATGAACTATCTGCAACAGCCAATCAGTTTAAATCTGTCAACTGAGGATACTATATATGTTGTGATGTATTATCATGTTTTTAACCTTTGATAAAGGACCGTTTGTCCAAAACGCGTCAGGTTATGTAGCATTTTCCAGTAATAAAGTAAAGTTCATTTATAGCCCCGGTGCTGTTATTTTGGTTGTGTGTGTCATAGTTCTGTGCGTTTTGAGTCTATGATTGCTCTGTTTCTGGCTGAAGCTGCAGACATATCACCCACTCCACATCCAGCAAGTTGAGATCCCCCATCAACAGCACCTCCCCCTTGGCCGCCACCCGAAGCATCTCTTCTGTCATCTGATTGTCCACCCCTTCTGATTGCCCGGGTGGTCTGTATACCACGCCTGTGTGCACCACCTCTCCCTTTTCTGTGGTCAGTGATACCCACAGTGCCTCTGCTTCCCCCCCCCCACCTACCCTGCGTAACCAATGCTGGAATCCCTTCCCTCACATACAGTGCTACACCTCCTCCTCTCCTGTCCACCCTGTCCTTCTTAAATAGCGTATACCCTGGGATGTTTATGTCTCAGTCCTGACCTTCATGAAACGACGTTCCCATTATTCCCACCGAGTCTAGGTGCTCCTCTGTCATGACCGCTAACAGGTCTGAGACCTTGTTGCCCAGGCTCCTGGCGTTAGTGCACATGGCCTTCCAGTATGTGGTTTCCCTGCCCCTTCCTCCTGCCCTGCTAAACCTAGTTGTCCGAGCTACGTCAAATCCTGTCTCCATTTTCTGGTACGTTTTTCGCTGGTGTGTTTTTTGTGGGGGTACAACTGTCCCCTATGTCCCTAGCGCCATCAGGTGTAGCTAGCAGCCCCCCCCCCGTTCAGTTTAAAATAAGGTGAGTATTAAAGAACTCCTCTAGCTTCCACTTGAGCATTAGGTGAAGCCTATCTGTGGCAAAGAAACTGTTGTCTTGCCAGTTGGTCCCCCACTGGCCCACCACCCATATCCCTTCCGGGCACACCATTTGGAGAGCCAGTTGTTGAACTCCTCTATCCTCTGCTTCCTATGCGTGCTGGCTCTAGGAACATGTAGCACCTCTGAGAACGCCAGTGAGCAGAAGCTCAGGTTGCTGCAAAAGCGTGATAGGGCCTCAAACCTTGCTTGAACTTCCATCAAACTATGGCCAGCAAGGTCATTGGTCCCCAAATGGAATACCAAGTGTGTTTTCGGATCTTGTAGCTTCCCCCAGGAAGGGATATAATAAATGACCTCTACGGCTGTCATTCATGACAGGCAGCTGACCCAAACCTTGCTACCCCCCCGGCCTTGTCTCTCCAATTAATACCCCTAACCATGGAATCCCCACAATCATGCCCTTGTCCTGCACCTTCCTCACCACATGGCCACTCCCTGGCTGCTTTCCTACATCCTCCCCTCCCATGTAGTGTGCTGTTTCAGCCCCTGGAACCTCCATACTAGCTACTCGCACTCTCTTTCTCGTCCTTGCAGCCTGGCCTCCCCGGTGTCAGCCTCCCAGTCCCCCTGCATTGGGTCTTGTGTCTCCAGCAGCCCCCTCTTCTTTTAGTCTCCCCTGCACTCTGTCTGAACCTAGTTTTTTCTCCAGAGCCCTCGTTGACGCTTTCTTTGATGTGGCAGTATGTTTGCTAATATTGTTTGCCGAGGGGCCTGCTCAGCCCCATCCAGCGGCGCCTCCCTCAGATGCCTGCCCAGCCCACCCGAGTAGACCCCCCTTGGCCTCCCCTTCACATTCCAGTCCCAACCCTCATGGCTCCCCCGACTGGACACATCCAGGCTGGAGCGTCCCCTGCTTGCCTCCTCTGTCACCTGGGCCCCCACTGCCCTCTCACTACTTTCCTTTCTCTGATGAGATTGCCCAGGTGCCCGTGTCCTCCTCTTCTGTGCTTTTCAGGCCTTTCTCTCTTCCTGTGCTTTCCAGGCCATCCCCCAAATTCTCTTTACTTTCTCCTTTCCCTCCGATGATGCCCTCAGCCTCCTGGTCAGCTGTCTAATACCCCTCCTTCCTCTGTTTGACAGTTAACTTGCCCCTTCCCCCGCTAGGCTGCGTGCTTGTATTACCTTTCCCAGACCCTATCACCCTGAAATTTCCCACCTCCTCCTGCCTCAATTACATCCCTCGCACTCCTGCTCCATGTTACAAACATACAAATGTGCTAGCAGAAACAGACCATTCGGTCTATCTAAGCTCGCTCGAGTGTGCAGCTTAGCGCCCCTAGTTTGCAGCTGCCCTCCCTTTGTCATCCCACTGCCACTCCCACCTTCCCACCCTCACTCTCCTGTTCCCTGTCCCATGCCCTTTGAAGCTGTTCACAGATTTATGATACCACCCATTCTGGTAGTGCATTCCATTTTGCTACCACCTCTCTGTGAAATAGTGTCTCCTCATTTCCCTCCTAAATCCCCATTCTTAGCCCATGCCTCTGGTGTCCCTCCCCTCCTTAGCTTAAAAGACCCCGTCTGCCCCATCCTTACTGATTCCCCTCAGATACATGAATGTCTCCATCATGTCCCCCCGTCCCTTCTATCCTCCACAGTGTACATATTCAGGTTGCCCAGCCGGCTCTCATAGTCTCTCCCCTCCATTCCACATATCATCTTTGTTGCCCTCCTCTGCACCCCCTCCAGTAGCCTGATATCACGCTTTAGGTATGGCCTCTAAAACTACACACAATACTTTAAGTGTGGCATTACCAGTGACCTGTAGAGGGGCAAGATCACCTCTCTTCGCCTGGACGAAAAACCCCTCACTATGCATCCCAGCATTTTGTTCGCTTTTGCAGCCACTCTCCTGCACTGGGCAGTGTTGTTCATGGTTCCTGTTATCATTACCCCTAGTTCCTTCTCCTCCTCAGTGATTCCCAGCTTAACCCCACCCAGCCAGTATTCTCTCCTTGGGTTCTTTGCCCCAAAGTGCATAACCTTACACTTCTTTGCATTGAACCCCAGCTGCCACCTCTCTGACCACTCCTCTAGCTTGCTTATGTCCCTCTGCAGCTGCTTCCATCCCTCCCATCCATCCACCACTGCTCCGATTTTGGAATCATCAGTGAACAGACTTACCTTGCTCATCACCCCATGTGCAATGTCTGATATGAAGAACCCAAATAATACTGGCCCCAGCACAGAGCCCTGTGGCACCCCACTCGTCACCGGCCTTGGAGCTGAGAGCTCCCCTCTCACCACCACCCGTTGCAGCCTCCCACTCAGCCAGCTTGTAATCCAGTTCATCATTTTTGCCCCTACACGAGTTAACTCCCCCCCAAGCTGCCCATGAGGCACTGAATTGAAGGCCTTGCTGAAGTCCAAGTAAAGAACATCCACTGCATGACCCTTATCCAGCTCACCTGTCACCCAGTCATAATATTGTATCAAGTTGGTTTGACAAGACTTCCCTGAAACTAACCCATGCTGCCTCACATCTTGGAGGCCATTGTCCTCCAGGAACGACACCAGTCTTTCCTTTAGTATCATTTCCATGAGTTTGTACACTATGGAGGTAAGACTTAATGGACGATAATTACCTGGTTCATCCTTTGGCCCACTCTTGTGTAATGGTACCACATGTGCCATCCTCCAGTCCAGTGGAACACATCCCGACTCCAGTGAGGTGCTGTACAGATCCACCAGCAGCTCTGTTAACACCTCTGCCATCTCCCTCAGCACCCTGGGGTGGATACCATTTGGCACTGGTGCCTTACCTACCTTCAGTACCCTCAGTCCCTCTAGGACTCTACTTGCCTCATTTCTTCCATCTGTCACCTCCTCTCCCCCTGTCCCCACCCTCCCAGCCCATGGTGGTAGCAGCCCCCTTTTCTTCCATGAACACTGAGCAAAAGTAGTCATTCAGTGCTTCTGCCTGCTCCTTCCCCATTTTCGTCCACTCTCCACCCCTTTTTTTCCTACTATTGTCTCCTTGCACTTCCTTTTCTCCCTGATGTATCTGAAAAAGTCTTCCTCCCGTTAACTCCCTGTGCTAATCTCAGCTCCCTCTGAGCCTTAGCTTCTCTCACTTTTCTGGTCACCTCCCTGGACCATCTTGCATATTCCTCCCTGACCACTTCCTTCCCCGTCCTCCTATACTTCTGGTGCGCCACTCGTTTTGCCCTCACCACCTCCACAACCTCACTGTTCAACCAGCATGGTTTTCTTGCTCTGTTCCTCTTACTCTGTGTCTTGGCACAGGCTTCTGTTGCCTCTGTAATCCCCCTGATTAATAATATCCCATTTCTGCTCCATGTTCATCTCCTACCTTATGCCCTCCAGTTTGCCTTTCAGTACTTCCTGCATCCTCCCAAAGTCCCTGAAGTTTACCACCCGAGTAACTGATTTCTCTGGCTCCCCACACATTGTGATATTAAACCACACTGTTTGGTGACTGCTGTCGGCTAGTGGGTCCTCCACCTTTAGTTCCCTTACTACCTCCCCAATCGACAATATCAGATCTAAAGTGTTCTTTAGCCTAGCAGGTACACTAACCAACTGTGTCAGGAGACCCTCCTGGATCGCATCCAGGAGCACCTGCTCCCTAACACTGGAGGTGACCGGAATGCTCCAGTCAACCCCTGGCAAGTTGAAATCCCCTACGATGACCACCTTCCCTTTTCTACATACCTTTCTGACTTGTCCTGCTAATTCCCTGTCAAGCTCCTCAGACTGGGACGGTGGCCTGTATACCACCCCAAACCTCAGTTTCTTACCCCTTGAGTCTAGGAACTGCCTAAGGTCTCAAAGCCAGCCACCTGATTTTGACCCAATTTCCCGCTGACTGCTCCTCTAGGCTGCCCCTTGCCAGCCCCTGCTGCTCTGTCATCCACCCTCCTCTTATGATTTGGGCCATCAGCCTTGTTACTTACCTCCCAGGCCTCTTCTTTCCTCAGGAAAGGTCCACACTCCGTCTGTTCTCCCTGCTTGATTGATAGATCATGTCCTTTTCTCTCACCAAACCCTCCCACCTGCCTCTCATAGCCCCTACCTCTTTCCTTCATGGCCCCCCCGGAAGCCTCCAGCTGCATCTTTAGCCAGTGTACCTCACCCTGATCTGCAAAAGCTGCCCGCAGAGTGGGCAGCCTCACTCCCTCCAGGCCCAATTTAGTGTTATCGCTTTCCCACAGCCAGTGCATCCTACAACCCTTCCAAAGATACCTGCCCTGGGACCCCCCCCAAAAAAAAAAATACAGGTTACTCATCTGTAACAGGAGTTCTAGGAATGGTATATGTTGTTCATCCACACTGTCTGGCAGGTATCCTTGCCGCTTTAATTCTTGCCGGAAGGTCTTCAAACTGGCTCCTCCCACCCACCCGGGTGGTAAAACTCTCGGCTCCGCCCCATGACGCCAGATCTGGCCCGCTGGAAGCTCAAGTTGTGCATCGAAGCCGGGGAGGTCGGGTGGGTCGTGTGGATGAACAACATATACCATTCCTAGAACTCCTGTTACAGGTGAGTAACCTGTATTTCTAGGGACATGGATATGTTGTTCATCCACACTGTCTGGCAGACTCCTAGCAGTTCTCCGGGAGGAGGGAGGCAAGGCGCACACCCCCGATACTTACTTGGGAAAGAGAGATTGGAGAACTGAGGCCCCAAAACCAGCATCCCGGCGTGACTCGAGGTCAATGTGGTAGTGGGTAATGAAGGTATGTGCCGACTTCCAGGTAGCAGCCCTGCAGATATCCTGAATAGGGACGTCCCTGGAAGCAGCTACCGATGCAGCGGTATGGCGGGTAGAATGAGCTCTTATCCCTCTGGGAGGCTCCATGCCCACCAACCTGTAGCAGAGATCTATGCAGGAGGTGATCCACCCGCCTATCGTCCGCTTTGCTGCAGGTCTGCCAGGTGCGGCTTCAGCGTAGGTGACAAACAGTTGGCGAACCTCTCCCCGAATTTCGCCGTCGGCCTCCTTATAATAAGCTAGCGCGCTGCCTAGGGTCCAAAGTATGGAGCCTATACCGGCCTCCGAGGTGTGATTGGGTAGAACATCGGCAGAGTCAACACCTGGTTAAGGTGAAACTCCAACACCACCTTCGGGAGGAACTGGCTGGGGGCGCAGGACAACCTTGTCCCTGTGGAAGACCAGGTAGGGAGGCTCAATGGAAAGCGCCTGGAGCTCTCCCATCCTTCTGGCTGGACGTGATAGCCACCAAGAAGGCAGTCTTCCACGACAGGTGTGAAAGATCACACCTGTGCATTGGTTCAAATGGCTTGCCCATGAGCTTGGCCAATACCAGCAGTAGATCCCACGGAGGTGGAGGTTCTCCGACCGAGGGGAAATGTGGTCAAGGCCTTTGAAAAGCGCCCACCACCTTCTCCTCCGGCACCGATCGCTTCGCCGGCCTGCGCCTGTAAGCAGAGATGACTGCCAGGTGCACCTTAAGGGTCGCCGACCCAAGCCCTTGCTGAAAAGGGACCACAGGTAGTCCAGAATGCTTGCCAAGGGGCGGTCGGAAGGGTCCAAGCCCTTCCCCTGACACCAAATGGAAAACCTCTTCCATTTGAAGGCATAGCATTTTCTGGTCGACTCCTTATGTGATGCCTCAATGATGTTGAGGACCTCGTCGGAAAGATCCAAGGCCTGGAACTCTAGCCGCTCAGGAACCAGACCGTCAGGTGCAGGGATTGAAGGTCCGGATGGAATACCTTCCCCTGATTGACTGATATCAGGTCTGGGCGGGCTGGAAGCCGCCTCGGGAGCCTGGAGCTGAGGCTGAGGAGATCTGGATACCAGAACTGGCGGGGCCAGTCTGGGGCTACCAGAATCACCTGCGCCTTGTCCCTCCTCGCCTTGAGAAGCACCTTGTGGATCAAGGGAAATGGGGGAAAGGCGTAGAAGAGGCCCGGGGTCCACGGCCTCGAGAAGGCATCCCCCTGCAGTGAGCCCTGCTGAGGGGGGCGGGCATGGAACAGACTCAGCTTCACCTTCTCCCTGGAGGCAAACAGGTCCACCTGAGGAGCCCCAGTGGGAGAAGAGATCTTGTACTACCTCCGGCAGGAAAGACCACTCGTGAGATGCAGCCCCTATCCGGCTTAGGGCATCGGCCAGGGTGTTGGAGGCTCCTGCCACGTGAATGGCTAGGAGATCCGCCTCCAGGCTGCGCACTAGGGACCAAATGCAGAGAGCTTCCTTGCATAACAGCAGGGAGCGCGTCCCGCCCTGGCGGTTCAGATAGTACATGGTCGTGGTGTTGTCCGTCTGGACCTGAACCACTTGACCCCACAGAAACAGAGCAAAGGCGGTGAGAGCTAGATGGACCGCTCGGAGCTCCAGCAGGTTGATGTGGCATCGGGAGTCCCGAGGGGTCCAGAGGCCGTGCGCTCGGTGTTCCCCCAGATAGGCACCCCAACCCATCAGAGATGCGCCAGAGAGAGAGAGAGAGAGAGACCGACCGTCGGCTCAGGGCAGACGAATGGGATGCCCTCCTGCAGATGAGCTGGAACGATCCACCACTGGAGAGCGTTCCACATCTCCTGGGTCACTGTCACGGGCCGGTCCAACGGATCGCGGCGTTGTGACCACTGGCTGGCCAGTCCCCACTGAAGGGGATGCATGTACCAGCGGGCCCAACGGACCACGCTGGTGCAGGCCGCTATGAGGCCCAGGAGGCGCAGGAAGTCCTGGGCAGGGCGCAATTGCCCAACCAGAAATGACTGGGCAAAGGAGGAAAGAACCTCGCCCTGTCCGCCGGGAGCCGCTCGCAGAGAGTCGAGCCTGCCCCGATGAACAGACTCACCTGCATTGGCATGAAGTCCGACTTGGCCTTGTTGATGAGGAGGCCAACCTGAGAGCAAACCTGGAGGGCCAGATCTCTGGACCACTCCACCTCCTGTCTGGAGGGGGCTGCTATCAGCCAATCGTCCAGGTAAGGGTACACCCGGACCCCTCGGCGCCGCAAGAATGCTGTCATCACTGCCATGCATTTGGTGAAGACCCTGGGAGCTAGGGAGAGGCCGAAGGGCATGGCTCGGAACTCATAAAGGGATCCCTCCGCTGTGAAGCAGAGGAATCTCTGATGGGACGGACAGATTGGGACATGAAAGAACGTGTCCTGGAGATCCAGGGAGCAGAACCACACGCCTCGTTCCAAGGATGGGATAATCTGAGCCAGAGTGACCATCCTGAAGGTTCGAGACCTTAGGAACTTGTTCAGGTCGTGCGGGTCGAGAATGGGCGCCAGCGTCGTTTTGGGACCAGGAAGTACCTGGACACAAACCCGGGTCTGAGGAGGATCCGCCACCTTCTGATTACCTCTTTTGAGGAGCAGGGCAATGTCGTAGCAGACAACAGGCTACGGACCCTGTGGCCACCCGGTGACGGCTCGGCGGAACCTCTTTCGAACTCCAGAGGTAGGCCTTTCCTACCACCTCCAACACCCAGCGGTCCGTGGTGATAGCGGACCAGGCGGAAAGGAAGTGGTGGAGCCGTCCCCCCACGGGGGGAACCCAGGGGGGAGTGACGAGGTTGGGGGCGGCACCCATCAACCCGTCACTGGGCAGGCTTGGAGGAAGGACCGGCCGAGGGACCTCCCGGGCCTTTACCTCCTTGCTTCCTGTTGGAGGAAGCTGTCGGCTTGGGTTTGGGACGCCAAGCGCGAGCCTGCTGGCCCTGTTGCTGGTGCTGCTGGGCCGGTCGAGGAGCAGGGACTGATGGACGAAAGTACTTCTGCTGCTGATGGCGGCCTTTGTCCCTCTGGGTGGAGGTGACCGAGTCCAGAGTGGCATTGGACTTTTCAATCCGCTGGAGGCGTCCCTCCACTCCAGGGCCGAAGAGTTCAGTCCCCAAGAAGGGGACGTCCACCAACTTGTGCTGGGTATCCGCCGTGAAAGTGGATATCCTCAGCCATGTCCTGCGTCGCATGGCCACTGCGGCCGCTACTGACCTGGCACAGGAATCACCTATGTCCAGAGCAGTCTGGAGCTGCTGCTTCGCCACCGCCCTGCCCTGGTCCTGCACCTGGCGGACCGTGGTCTGCAGGTCAGGCGGGAGATGAGGAACAACCTCATCCAGGAAGCCCAAGAGGGCGTGGGAGAAGTGTACCATCAGCACGGCCGAGCTGGCCTGTCGGAGGCCGAGGGAGGACGCAGCGTACACCTTGCGCCCGGCAAAGTCCAACTCTTTGGAATCCTTGTCGGGGGGCTTGTCCACGTCCCGAGCGTCACCGGAACGCCGGAAGACGCTGTCGGTGACTAACCCCTCCGTGGAGGGGTGTTCCGAGAAACCGGGCAAAGAGCCGGTAGGGACCGCATACTTCCTGGCCGAGGGTGCAGGACAGGAAGCAGGCCGCTGCAAAGCTCAAGGCTGGGCCGACAATGGCCTCAGCCACTGGAAAGGCTCTGTAGGAGAATCCCTCGGTCCAGAATCTCCGCTAGGGATACTTGGCCCGCTTGGACACAGGCTCGAGCTGCATCCCGGTGGACTCCGAGATGAGCCAAGCAGACCCAAGAAGGACGATGGGCTATCGTCCACTGACTGGCCCCCGGAGGACTCCAGATCACACTGCCTGGAGAACAGGGAGGAATCATCATCGGATTCCGAAGAGTCTGCGAAGAGCTGCCTCAGCCCTGAGCCACCCTCCACCTGCCGAGGACGGTCGGGAGTGAGGGTGACCGACAACCTGTGGGGCAGGCCATGACCTGACCGAGAACTCTTGGTCGGTGCCCGACTTCGGTTGTGGAGGCGGAGGTTCCACCACAATCGGTGGACCAGCTGGTTTCGGCTTAGCAACCGGCCCTGGGGCGGGCAACTCGACTGGAGCGAATGGTTGCTTCGGCCATTCCGGCGACAGCCACTTGATTGCCAGGGTCTTAGCCAGGGTCGGCTTAGGCCTGGATAGCAGCAACTGCTGCCACATCAAATCCTCGTAGTGCCGGCACAACTTGCGTCGAAGCCTCTCCTCCTCTGAGGACGACGAGGAAGAGTGGCGTCGCCGCTTACTTCGGTAACGAGACCGAGACCGCCGATGTCGGTGGGAACAGCTGGACCGAGGAGAGGTCCGCGACCGAGACCGAGACCCCTGTGGGGACCGAGGGTGGGTCTGGGAAGGGGCGGGGGATACCCGCTCTTCCCTCGGCTCGGGAACTTTAGCCAGGGACTGCGGTCCCGAAGGAGCAGGCAGATCCTCGGTATCCAACGGGGGAACCGGTGAAGTAGGGTTGTCGGCTTCTCCAGTCGACAGCCCGTCTAACGGATCAAGAAAAATCTTGACTTCGTCGACGGGAATCTCGGCAGGCTGGCCTGACGGGGGCACCGTGAAGCCAGCGGCCTCAGCCGCAACCTCGACCGAAGTCGACGGTCGGCTACCTGGGGAGGGGGGCCCTTTCCTGCTCCCAGGAACGCCGACGGTGGGACTTACCTTTCGACTCTCTTTTCTTGGGCCGAGAAGAATGTCCCGAAGGTCCCTCTCCCTTCGTGGAAAGGGACTGACAAAGCTCCTTGAACGAAGCTGTATAAGAGGAACTCAGAGAGAGCAGGATAAATGCCGCGGCCAAGGAAGAAGAAGAAGATGCGGCCTGGGCCGCTTCCTCCTCCAGGGCGATCATCTGCTTAAGCTGCTCAGCCGAGCCAGCCGCCGCTGAAACCGCCCAACGAGCCTCTTTGGATTTCACAGGCGGAAAACGTTTCTCGGGGTGCCCGAGCTTTAAGCGGGCAGCGCAGTCATCCAGAACACTGGCCGAAAAAGAACGGCACAACTCGCAAGCCTGTGGGTCGTGGTCTAGGCCTAAGCAGTAGACACACGTGGAGTGCGGATCCATCCTGGACATTTTCTGCCCGCAGGGGCACCTCCGAAAGCTGGGAACAGATTTGTCATCGCAGCCGTGAGGGAAAAGAAGACCGAAGTTTGAAAAACTTCAAAATCAATTTCGGGTGAACCGAAGAATTAGGATCCAGTCTCAAACGCAGAGCGCTAAGGAGGGAACCTGAGCTTCCAAGCGGTAAGGAAGATCTGGCATCATGGGGTGGAGCCGAAAGTTTTACCACCCGGGTGGGTGGGAGGAGCCAGCTTGAAGACCTTCTGGCAAGAATTAAAACGGCAAGGATACCTGCCAGACTGTGGATGAACAACATATCCATGTCCCTAGAAACTGTCCTTCTTCATACCTATTTGCACGTTTTCCCTTGGGCTGGTTCATTTCTTCATATATGCTTCTGTCTGTTCCCCAAACAGAGAATTCTGTGTGAGGGAAAAGTCCAGAGCATTATTTTGGGTATCCTGGGAGAGGCTGTTATATCTCAGCCAGGAAAACCGTCTACGGGAAATGGCGGATACCACAGCCTGAGAAGCTGCATCATTAGTGTCTGTAGCCATATGAAACTGGGACTTGGATGCCTGAATTCCCTTGATGGTGATCTCCTGGAGGTCAGCTGCTAGTTCAGGGGAGTACTTCTGAGCCAACTGTTGGACTGATTCTCACAGGGACTTTTGATATTTAGAGGCATTGGCCATGTAAGAGGCCTGCCTGATACCCAGGTAGAAGGCCAAGTAAGTTTTCTTGGCAAGAGAGAGTCAATCTTCCTGGAGTCCTTATTAGGAGGATGGGAAGCCAGGGGAATGTCAGCCTTTTCTCAGGCTGCAGTTTGAGCAACCCCCCCACATGGCTGCAATGACTGGACAGAAACTCAGTACCACTGCCAACCAGGACACACCTTCTGTTCATCTTTCTATCCAAAGGAGGAACAGAAAAGGGGGTCTGAAGAACCTTTAGGGTCTGTCTCTTCAGGGATTTATGAATGGGAATGGAAAGTCCCTGGGAAACAGGGAGATCCATCATCTCCCTGTAGTCTTCCTCCTCCTGCCTGGCCTCCTGGACAGACAGCTGCAGGGTCTCTGCCACCTGCCTCATAAAAGAGAAATGGGAGGTAGCCTGTGAAGAGACTTGAGGACAGGATTAGTACTGTGGATTATCAGGGGAGACCTCAGGCTCAATGAGTTCCCCTTCATCATCATCATCATATTCATATTCAGACTCATAGTACTCCTCAGGGTCTAAGGGACCAGAAGGAGTGGAACTGGCAGGCACCTGAACCGGTGGCTGCCCAACCGATCGCTGAGTCAGTTCACCGAAACCAGACTGCAGAGACTGCACAATGCGATTTCTTCAGCGGTTGGAACCGCAACCGTCTGCTTGCGCGGTTCCGAACCGGACTTTTAAAATTTTTTGGACTGCGCAGAATCTGGGGTTGACTCCGATCGTCTCTTACCCGACGAAGGCTCACCTTGGTTGGCAGGGTCAGTAACCGGATCGGCCGGCTCAGCTAAACCAGACCCAACATCCTGAGAGGATTTCTCCAATCTCTCCTTCAATTTACCCAGCCTTCTATCAAGGGTAGATTGGGAAAAGTTGTTGCAAATTTCACAGTCTGCTTGCAAGTGGTCGAAACCCAAGCAGTACAGACAGACCAAGTGCGGGTCAGCTTTGGCAAAAACCCAGTGGGACTGTTTTTTCTCTTGGGTTTCTGTGACATAACCCTTCAAATCTGAAGCTTAACCCAACGGCTTAGTAAGGCTGGTTAAGCAATGCCCAAACTGAAATTTTATCCGCAAATGGCTTAGTCAGGCCCGGATAAAAGATTTACATTTTTAAAAATATTTACCCCTGGTGGCTTAGTTAGGCCGGGTAAGAAGAGAGAAGATGAAGTCCTGACAACCAACGGTTCGGCACTGGAAACAAAAACTCTGTTTTACTCAGAACTTCGCACCGGTACCCAAAACTAAAGAAAACACACTAGATTACCTGACTCTATGGAAGAAATAAAGATTCGGTCTCTTCACAGTCCGTGGAACCGACTGGAAACCAAAAAACTTACCCAAATGAGAAAACTTCGCTATACTGAGGACAGAGGTTTGATATAAACACTAAAAATAATAAACGAATTGTTGAAAACCAACAAATTTAAACTTCAACCGAAGCAGAATAGGAGCAAAAAAATATGTATACCTTTTAGGGGTTAAACTGCACTGAGAGAAGTGGTATTTCTAACATTGGTTCTTAGTTGCATAATTGTGCAACACTAGAGAAAGGAGTGTGTGTGGCTGTAAGGAAATTCCTCAGACGCTTTGACCAGTGAGCCTGCAGCTTAATGGTTAAAGCGCTGGAATGGCATACCAGAGATCTGAGGTTCAAATCCCAGTAGGCCACACTTTTCCTTTCTCATTTCCATCCTTGATTTAAAAATACGTATACATTGCAGGGGTTAAACTGCACTAAGAGAAGTGGCATTTCTAACATTTTTTTTTTTTAAACATTTGTGAGGAACTTCATCAGCTCCTTTGGAAGCTTTATTTATTTGGCTGCATTTTTATTTTATTAAAGTTAGATAGCCCCTCATCGGTAGCCTTTGATTTTTCCTCAGCCATATACATTTTTTATGTCTCTGCTCTGTTTCTAACCAAACTTGTGCAAAGAGAATCAGTAGTTCTGGACCAAAAACAACTGAGGCACAGGTTATTGAAAATGGTGTTAAGCCAGTCCTGTGACAGCTGACTAGAGAGGTGTGCGAAGCCCGCGAAATTCGCTCCGCGAGTTAATTTGTGGATTTCTCAGAGTAATTTCACAAACTTAGCAGATTTTGCCACAAAGCGCCAAAATTTCACCCAAAATTTCGCACTCTGCCATGCGAAATTCACACTTTGTGCTAAAAAGGATTTTGTCAAAATTGTTGCACAAATCGAAGTTTCAGAGTGTTCTGAAAACTCAGCGAAGCACAAATTTTTGGCAATTCACGTGAACTTCGCGGGCGAAGTTTAACTTCGAAACACCTCTACAGCTGACACTTTTTTTTTTTCATGTAGGTCCAGATTTCTATTTAGTTCTGGGAATCTCTGACAAGTCAATCTACAGAGAACTCAGCAATAACTGTCAAAGTTTGAAAATCAAACAGTTACCTCACGGAAGGGACCCATGAGTTCTGAGATAAAAAATAAGGAAAAATGCAAACATTCGATGGTTCCTTCAATAACTGTGTCAAAAAACGTCGAAAATAAGCATCTGCTGTAAAAAAAAATAAATATATAAAATAAGCAAATGTGGTAAAAATATCTACAAATAAACGTAGTTGTGGTAAAAATAACGCAGATGTGTGAAATACGAACAGCCACTAAAAAAATAGTAAAATTACATTCAACACGCTAAAGATTTAAGTGAACAAGAGGCTGTCAACAATGAAAGTTGAGAGACACCTCTGAGGCAATGTTGCTCAGTCAGCGGAGAAAAATTTCTGAATCCCTTCAGGCTGCTCTCACTCGGCACACTCCCCTCCTGTGTTTTGACTGGCTGATGCCCTAGCTCAATATAATACTCTTAAAGGCATACCTCCAGGGCAGTTGCACGTAGCCGGCTAACTGCTATAGTTACTGAAGCTAAAGGACTTCTGGCGTAAGAGCAGAGCATTATTTTTAAGGTATTCTGAACTTTATACTTGTTTATGACATCTAATTAGAGAGAAGAAATATGTGATAAACCCATTCATAACACCTAGCACCTTCTCATTTTTTTTAATTATTTATTTATTGATTTTGCAAGTAAAACTTATAAAGCAAAACTGTACGTAGGAGGATAGCATAAAAGTTTATAGTACAGACAATATATTCTTATAAAGATCTTGTGTATGACACTCCCTTTTGCGGTACAACATGGGGGGGGGGTTCCAAAATTAAAATATATACTGAATAATCTCACCCATCACATGCAGCTAGGAAGACCAACAGGGAATCTTAACAGATTGAAAAAATAGGTTTTCCCTATTACCAAAGCGACTATAAAGTCTTACTGATTCCCCCAATTCAGTCTACTTATATATATATTCCAATCTTATACCCAAAACTCCCAGAGAAATTAAATGTTAATTTCCCCTTTACCAGACAGATCCCGAATCATTATGAAGCACCAGCAGCATTGAACAGGAGTTAAGTAAAATATTTGTTTAAATCAAGTGGCCCCTTTTACTCCCAACATGAAAAGAACAGCAACAGAAGAACTAGATATAACAACTCCTTCATTTTCTTATAACGTATTACAAATGCAAGTGGAACTGAACTTAACCTCTGTAATAACGGCCCCACATATATTTTCCCCAGAGGAGTGAAGACCAGTGGCGTCATGTTAAATAGTAAAAAGAATCAAAATTAGCTTAACAGTTGCATTTATCACAAAGTGGGATCCGGATTACAGTCCAAAATAAACAGTCTATACATGATGCTCTCAGTTCCGAAAACAGGCCATTAACTACCACAGGCCCAGTCCCCACAGCATGAGTCTACTTTACCCGGATACCCCAGATGAACAGTCGCCATCAGACAAGGTTCCTTCTTCTTCAACCCCCTCCAGCTCCAATTAAATTTTCCGGACCATCTTGCCAGCGTCCTGCGGTTCACTGAATAAATACTGCTGCCTATTCCACATTAACCCACATTAATCCCCAGTTGCTGTGCACACTATTAGGAAGGTTCTTGGAGTCAATGAATCTGCTGCAGCTCTTCTAGAGGTAATTCTGTAAGCCTTTTCCAGGGACAGAGTAGGTTCAGCTTCGTCAAGCCCCAGTATGACCGGCAAAAATATTCTGGCAAAGATCAGGCTGTCCTCCCCTTCAGCATTCTCTAAGACAGTCCAATGACTCGAAAATTACGCTCTCTTGCCTGGTTCTCTACTGTCTCCAGCCTTTGACAAAGGTGCGAGTTTTCTTTTATTAATTTAGTAGTGGCATCTGTCGATTTAAGGATGGAAGATTCAGAGAGTTGAACAATAGCTTCACATTGCTCCATTTTGGTTTCCAGAGTAGAGACTCTCTGAGTGAGAGTATCAATCTTTTTATCCAAGTCCTGCACTGTTTTCACGAGCTGATGGAGCGTGGAAGGTACAGGAGCTAGTGAGGCTTCCTCCGGTATCTTATCAGTCGAGTCCTCTGCTTCTCCACGCTGATCAGGCCTCTCCTCCTTGTTCTGCTTTTTAGGAGCAAAAAAGTTGCCATCTGGAGCCCCAGCCCCTTTAGTTTTGCCCATCTTGTCAATTACACGTAATCCAAGCACTCTAGAGCAGTTTCTGGTATTTTAGAAAAGAACAGGTTTGAGTTTTAATAGTTTTTTTTTTTAATTCTTCACTGGAAGCTTCAGGAGTTTGTTGCTTCCTCTCAGCTGCTCAGCAGCACCCCCTCATTTTTAAACAAAAAGTGAGCTACTGTCAGAATCATACAACTGCTGGATAGAACTATATAAAAGCCTTAAGAGTTATAACCATTTTTCAGTAACATAAGATGGGTTTAAAATAATGTTATGAGCCAATACAATGGCTGCATACGAGTACAAAAATTTGCCGCAATCAAATGTTTTAACATTTATCACACATGTGTTACAGCCTTGTGGTACGCAGGTCTGTGCTAAAATCATAATTGTTAAGATGTACATTAGGTCCTACTGACACTGCTGTGCAGAATCATATGTAAGTAGACACTGAATTTTATTTATGCCTGTTTCAGTTACCTGTTAGTGTTTTATGTGTGAACTGGATGATGTGGGGAATATTTGTAATGTAGTCTCTCATGGGAACACACTGGAATTCTAAAGAGTATTAATACAGGACTGTAACTTTTAGGGATATGTACTGATTTAATTTTAAATACTGTCTTAATGCAGATGCTCCACCCTGATGAAGCCCACCGGATGGGTAAAACCTCAAGCAGTCTATGGGAATCTCTATTTGATGCATGAAAATAAACTACATATGAAGAATTCTGTGGACTGAGTGGCTGGCTTCAGTACCTTTTGGTCACACCCACACAACACCCACCTGACTTCCCCTGGCACGTGGCACACACATCCCTGCTTCCAGCAAGCAAGATCTGACATCATGGGGCGGAGCTGAGAAATATACTACCCAAATGGTGGGAGAAGCTCTACTGAAAGAAGTTTTGATGAATCTGCTCTTAAGGAAGAACTGCTAATATCTGATGTAAACCATATACCACTACTAGAACTCCAGTTACATATATGCACCCCCTTCCCCACAGTTGGAGGCTTACCTAAATGCCACCTCCCCTTGTGTGAAGCCCTGTCCCTGATCCAGTGTGGTCCCAGAGTGCTCCTGCCAGCCCTGTTGTTCCTCTATATTTGCTGTGGGGGCCGGCGGAGCAAAGAAAAATAATTTAAAGAAAAAGCCACATGCTGCAGCCAAGTTGCGATAAGCAGCACTTGCAGCTCACATGCGAGCTGCTACCAGTCGGCTCCTCCTCTACGCATACTCTGGAGCGCCTACATGTAAAGCTACTCGGGTGCGGCTCTAAAGAGCCTGGCAGCAGCCTGTTAGTGTGTGTCCCGGCCCCACTTGAAAAAGAAAATGAATAGGGGGTCCAGTGGCATTTGGGGAGAAGTAATTAAATGTTTTTAAAAGCACTCTTAAGCGCCAAGTAATTAATGGGAGCCTGTCACTTTAAGGAGCACCCAAGGCTGCTCATGAATAAAAATGAGCACTGCAGTGCCCTAGGGGGATAAGCGCTATGAAGGTAGCGACAGGCTCATGCAGCCCTTGTTTAAATTTAAACTGTGGTCGCTTAGAAGGGCACAAAGGCAGCTACAGCTGCATGTTACTAAATAAATGTATAGCTTTACTGTTTGCCATTATGTTAATGTTAAAGTTAGGGCACTCTGTAAAATGTTTTACTGGGGGCCATGCTTTGCTAGTCTTGTGACCGCTAGCAGCCAATCAGAATACCAGAATTCCGAGGAGCTGCTGTGAAAGCTCATGGGAAAATGAGGTGGTGCCAGCTTCTGCCACCAAGACTGCCAGCCAATAGGGCATCAAGGAAGCCTATTAACTGCTTTTTCTGTGACTGACAGCTGGCATCAACCACTCAGCAGATACCAGGCTCCCCCCTATAGTTCTGTTCAATCAATCAGAGACTGTTTTTTTCTCTCTGAAGCTCGTGATGAGAGACAATCACTCAGTTCTATTCAGTTGGTTGAGGAGAGAGTTCAAACTCAGTCAGTGTGAGTGCTGACTGAAGCCCCTCCCCTGGAGGGGGGGGGGGCTCCTGCCCTTGCCCTTTGATCCTGAGGGGCATAAACAATAGCAATGCCAGAGGATGTTCAGAGGAATGATGATTCCAGTGTTTATCCAGTTAAAGTAGAAGAAAAAAAAAGTGACTAACTCTTGAGGCAGGGACGTTGCCTGATGGTATAAAGTTACTTGGAGAGAAGGAAAAGGACTGCCGAAGGGTTTGTGCAACCCACGAAAACCAGGAGGTGCCTGCATGTTGCCTCTGAAGTGAACATACAGAATCAAGGTAATTGGCTGGGGGTTCCTGAAGTGAAGAGGGATTTCCCGGATGCCTGTGATGCCCGAGTATGAATGGTCCTGCTTGGGGGCTTGCGGAGCCACAAATGCCAAGAAGAGCCAGTTTGAATTTCCAGTGTGATGGAAGCTGTCTGAATTTTCAGTGATGGAAACTGAATCTGTTACTGCATCTGATTGGTGAGGTATTCTTCTTGTTCATCAGCACCTGCACAGTGAGAAATAAGAGAGGAAAAAAATGTTTTTTGTTACCCAGAGACTGTATGAGCTGAAAGCAAAAGACCACAGCTGCCACGTGGGTAGGTGGCTGAAAATACCTTGTTTTTGTCTTCTGTTATCCAGAGACTGTTGTGAGTTTTGCCAAATTTGGGTCCTCGTAGGAGCCCTAACAATATGTGCCATGTCTCCCTGGGACTGCCTTTCCAGTGAGAGTTCAGAGACTGGGCTGAAAGTAAAGGACCACAGCTGCCATCCGGCAGGTGGTTGATGATTCTTGTCTTGTCACACAAGGTGACTGTGTTTGTTCAAAAATGAAATACAATTGACTGTAAAGCAATGAGAGATTGCACTGTTGAGTGGAACCTTCAGGGTGACTAAAAGCTACCCGTCAACCCTCGCCCCCCAAATCCTGGGTACCATCAAGAGAAGAAGATGATACAGGCCTGTCAAGTGAACACTGTTTACAAAGGCTGTCGTGGTGAAGTTGGAAAGGCTTGACATGTGAAGATCAGCATCCTTCATCTCATGCCTCTGTTTCAAGTAGCCAGATGCCTGCATCACATCTCAAGCTTTTCAAGTCTTCAGGTTTCTGCAAGTTCCATCCACCCCGGAGCTACAAATTCAATGCCACCAGAGTTTGTCTCCAGAACCGTGAGCAACCGCAGGGATTGTCCTGCTCATGGAGGACTGTACATAGTTATTAAATTTAAAGTTACGCCCCATGGCATGGAAAGTTTTTAAAAAAGTTTTAAATGCCATTTAAGCAGCTGCATGGCCTTTGGGGTTATGGGATTGTTATTCTGATTTTAAAGTGTACCAACTGCCGGACAACCAGCTGCATCATACAGGCCTGCAACTAGAACCTGGGTATCCAGACAGGACTCATAGGGGTTATACTGGTATCAGTTTAGGAGTGGGTAATCTGTGTTAACACCTGTGATGATTGAAGATAAATGCTGGTGGGAAGTGGGCACTGAAAATGTGTTACCTGTAAGGTGAATGCTTTCACACATGCAAAAACTGAATCCAAATGTTAACTCCATTCCAATTTCCTTTTCCTAGCCCTCCCCCATGTAAATAAATGCATTTTATTGTTTTAGCACAATATCTGACTCATGAGTATATTATCAGCTAGAGTCTTTAATTGCAAATGTTATGGAAATGGATTTTTGGTTTCAGGTATGCCATGTGTGTGGGATGAATATAAGGGGAGGCGGGTAGGTACAGCATCCCAGAGGGTTGCACTGCTAAATTAACATCTGGCCCACTTTAAATATAACTCTGGGTGAAGACACCGTGTTATGTATCTAACTTTTGGGAAAGAACCCCCTTCTTTTTCCATCAGACTCCGATCCCAGGCCCCTCAACCTTGTTTTGAGCTGTTCCGAGCTGACAAGGCAGGGGTCTGTAGTCCCCGCCTCTTCTCTTTCCAAACCACGGTGCTAGGGAAGGGGTTACATATAGGATAGTGTATGATGCCCTATACACAACAAGGCTATTCTCCAACTGAGTGGTTACTATGCCGACTGGTGACCTCAAGAGCGAAGCTTGAGAGGTCACACAGTCGGCATAGGTAACCACGAGATTGGAGAATAGCCTTGTTTGTTTATAGGGCATCATACACTTTTCTTTATAGCGTATGGACAAAATCGTGAACTTTAAAAAAAGATACACACATCACAAGACGTGACAGTTTCTGCTGCAAGTACTTACTTCTTTTATAGCAGTACTGATCACTCCCAGCCAGCTGAATCTTGGGATCGGTGACAACGGCATGAGGTACGTTTCTGCGCCCCCACCCCACCCCCATGTCCACCCCAGTACCAAAACAGAACCAAAATAAACAACAGATGTCCAAGCTCAGCTTTCCTGTGACCCCTGATGCTTTCTTTAGTACCTCCCACCCACATTCAAACGCATTAACGTTGGCAGTTGGAAAGGGACTTTGAAAAAACTGCGGCGTACATCACTAAGATGAAGTATATCAGTCACTGGAAAGAGTTTCAATCTATGTGTGAGCTTAAACACATTTTTTTTTTTTTAAACACTCGGGTGTTCGTTATGTGGCACAGACTGCCACGAGATGTGCAGTTGAGCTGCCTGATTATTCTGCTGCTCACATCATGACTGTGTGATGTCCATAGTGCAGCAGCACGAAAAGTCATTCTGCTGCACTACAGACGTCACTACTGCAGTAGAACAGCATTTGAGCCTTCATTGAAATCTATCTTTAACAACATCTGTCCATACACTATAGGTCAGTAACCTATTTACTGGCGTCTTTGCTATGGAGCCAGGACTGATTCTGATATGTTAACTGTAATCCCCAAGTCCTTGAACAAATGTAATGTACAGGACAAGGTGTACTGATCACCTCCCTAGACTGGGCCATTAGCAACCAGTCATCTAAATAAAGGAAGACAAAAGGTCCTTCTCTCACTAGGGTACATGCTACCACACCAAAACACATGGTAAATATTTGTGGGGTGGATAAGAGACCAAAAAGTTAAACTTGACACTGGAAATATTCACCCACTAGTGAAAAGCAGAGTTATTGTCTATCACTATGTGTGACTGCTACAACCCCGAGCATCTAGTAGATTATTCATGGTGTTCAGGAGAGCCTGAGGGCATAACTCAACACTGGTAATGTCTACCCGCTAGTGTAAAGCACAGGTATGCAGGTAAGCCACCAAAAGCACAGCTTACTAGCTCCACCAGGGGCTAGGAAAAAAAGCTTGCGTATTTTTCCAGGTATAAAATGCCTCCTCCTGCTAAGTTTAGCATACAGAAGACATCACCATGGGAGGTGGAGGGTCTACCTCCAAAAACTCCAACTGATTCTTGGGACTATTCTTTCCCCCTTGACACTTAGGACCTCTCTGACTTGTCTGAGTCATCTCTGAGAAGGGGGGCAGTTAGAAGAAAACCTGGGGTCCAAGACCACAGTATGAGGAGCCCTACAGCTGGAGAGGGTGGGGCTGGAGGGTAAATCTGTTGCACAGAGATCACCTTCTCCATATGTGTAACCCCCTTGTTACCCGGGGTTACTAGAATCCTAGTAAGACCTAGTGGTAGGCAGGGAAGGCAGCTTGTGAAACTCCAGTTAAATGGGTTTCACACTGTCTCACTCTGTTCTCAGTCTCAGCTGAGACTGAGGGATGACATCACCATAGAACTATCGCAGCTGCATGAGCCACAATGGAATCTGCAGCAGGGAAGTTGGAATAGAATGCTGGGAGGTTTGAACAAGTAGTCTGTAGGTCAGCTGGAGTTGGGTGCTTGCTGTGAAAGCAGCACAGCAGCTCAGTGTAGGCTCTTGGAGCCTCAGCCCTGACAGAGGGCTACATTTAGGTAAAAGGGTGTGTGTCTCCACCAAAAGAGAGACACAGAAAATAATTGTAAGTGGTGGAGACCGCTGTTTCGGGTCTCAGTGCCCCCTTCCTCCAGGGATGGGGGCAGGAAAGGGTTTTCTGCATATTCCTGGGGCAACCCCCTGGTTCTGCTACTAGTGGAGAAGCTGCCTATTTGTTCAAGAGTTTTTTGGAAAACATGAAGAGTTGTGAATCGCCTGTGGGGCACCTGCAAACGGAGGGTGAGTGTCTGCTCTTCCTAAAGGGCCTATGTTTTTCACCCTGGGACTTGTGTGACATGTGGGGATTGGACTACTGAAATAGTGGGAGGACTAGAGTAATAGGCTTAGCCAAAAAGTAAAAGTATGTTCAAGTCCAGAGCTTATTGGGAAGTCAGAAAACATGCAGAGGAGATGTGACATACGTTCACCCAGGAATCTACATTGCCAAGCTTTCAGTAAAAAAAAGTTGTTTAGTTTCCAGAGAAATGGCTGGGTATGGATTGTGGGAGCTGGAGGTGGGAGACCCCCCATCTTTAGTGACCAGTTCCACCTCTACGATCTGCTCTGTAGATTTCTACTATGCCTCATGCACTTGGCCAGTGATGAGGGAAGTACCCAGACGTGGGATTGGAAGGAAAATTCCCTCTAGGAGTCGAAGGCTCTAAGGTGGTTTGGGGAGCCACAACAGTATAACTGGTTCATTTCCCAAAATGGACCGTGGATCAAGTGGGCCGCAGGGGAGCCGCCCGCGGTGAAACCTGCTAGTGTACAAGTCGGCTGTGTACCCAAAGCTGCATGCAAGTCTGGGCTGTGTGCCTGTGGCTTCTGGAGCCTGAGGCTGGAAATAATGAAGAAGTGTTCTGTTGTCTCTAATCTGTATTGATTAGAATGTAGCCCTGGGGTCCGGTTTGTGCTTTGTTTGTTCAGCTTGGATGTGAATAAAAGCCACACTGTAGAATCCCATTCCTGGTTCTGGACATTACAGTTATTGCTTCCTGTGCTCGGATTTACTTGGGTGCCCCTGTGCAGAATAGCCAAACCTAGGTCCCCTGTGCCGAGTAATCTCATCCTCCCCGAACCCAGTCCCCACCAGGGCAGGGGTGAGGGGTAATATATGAATCCCCCAAGACCTTTTTCTTTATCCGGAAAGTCATGTTAAAATTAATGTTGTTGACACTGAGTGATGATCAGACACTGACTAAGCCAGCAACACAGGCGCGACTGCGGTGGAGGACCATGAGGCGCGCTACCATGTCCTGTCAACAAGAGTCAGAAATTAGAAGGTCCAGTAGATGAAACAGTAGTTATTGGCTGCAATGTGACCCATGCTGGCAGTGAAGTGCTCTGTTTGAGAACACCAGCAGTCTTAAGAGTTGACAACGCCTACTAAGGGGTTTGTGACTGTCAGCGTTGACAGGCTACAACCAGTCAATGATGACAGCATACTGTCCATTGTAGGTGTTACAGCACCACAGCCAAGCCCAACCTTGGTGTCCCATGGATGGCCGGGGAAGGGCTATAGTCAATGACAATGACTTACGAGTCTTCTGGTGAGATTTCAATGGTCCTGTCTATTGTATTGGCAATGTCATGGCCGGCCACCTAGAAGAACTCATACTGGGGGAGTGCGGATCAGATCAAGAAGTCAGCTTAGAATCCATGACCTGAGCCGGGAATGCCATCACTTAATCTTTTGTGAAGAAGGAGCTGTTTCCAGAATCTTCTAACATCATCCCTTTGGCCTGCGAATGATACTGGCAGGTCTAGCAGGCTTGGATGCTAAAAAAGGATTATTCTGAAAGAAAATCTGGAAAGTCCGGCTAATCAACAGTGTAAAACACATCAACTAAGCTGTTGTAATAAGTTAAAAAAAAATAAATCATAGAAATGCTGCGGTTGATGGCAGGAGAAAGAACCAAGGAGCAGTGGGGCTGCCTATGATTATAAGAACATAAGAAAAGTGTCAGCAGATGGGGACCGTTCAAGCCATTTAGTCTGCCCTGGAAGCTTCCATGTTGTCTGCTTTTCCCTTGTGTCCACTCTGTTGCAAAGTTTTGTATCATCTGAGAACAGGCAAACCTTCCCTGTTAGTCCATTCACTATGTCTGCTATAAATATGTTAAATAGGATCGGTCCCAGTACCGATCCTTGAGGGAAGCCACTGGTGACCCTGCCCTCCCTTGACGATCCATCGACTAGCACTCTCTGGGTCCTATGATTCAGCCAGTTACTGATCCAGCTGACCATCTTCTGGCCAACTCCCATATATTCCAGATTGTTGGTTAGCCTTCTGTGAAAGACGGTGTCAAAGGCCTTGCTGAAATCCAGGTATACAATGTCCACCGCCCCTCCCTGATCCAATGTTCTGGTGACCCAGCCGAAGAAGTCTATCAAGTTGGTTTGACAAGAACGTCCTGCTGTGAAGCCATGTTGCTTTGGGTCCATTTTTCCAGTATCTGTTAGTTACGCCACTATCCTCCCTTTTAGTAGTGACTCCACTATTTTCCCCACAACCGAGGTCAAACTGACAAGGTGGTAATTTCCTGCCTCTTCCTTGTTTCTGCTCTTGTGTAAGGGCACAGCAGTTGTCTGTTGCTAGTCCTGAGGTATTTTCCTGCTGTGTAGTGACTTATTGAAGAGCTCAGCCAGCGGTGCAGCCAGTTCCTCTCAGAGCTCCTTCAATATCCTAGGGTGTATGCCGTCCAGTCTCATGGCTTTTTCCACTTTCAGTTTATTAAGCCCTTTTAGGACCCTCTCCCTTATGAAGGGGCTAGTAACTGCTCCCTTGGTATCTTCCTTTGTCCTGCTCAGTGTAGGACCTTTGCCACTGTCTTCTATGGTGAAGACAGAGCAAAAGAACTCGTTTTGCACTTCTGCCTTGTCCTCGTCACTCTCTGCCATCTTATCTTCCTTGGTTGCTAGTCGGACTATTCCTTCCTTACTTTTTCTTTTTTTCTCTTGTGCATATATAGAAGATTTTGTCTCTCTCCTTAACACCCTGTGCTATTTTCTCTTCTGTCCATGCTTTTGCCCTTCTAACAGCTTTCCTCGCCTCCTTTAATTTGTTCTTGTATTCTTCCATGTCTGCTTCATATTTTGTTTGCTTGAAATGTGTAAAAGCCTTTTTTTCTCTTTGATTTTGGATGCTACTTCGTGAGAGGACCGGACAGGTCTTTTCCTTCTTTTGGACTTGCTGATCTGCTTATGCATACAGTTGTTACTGTATGCAGAGCAGCCTTCAGAGTATTTCAGCAGTCCTCTACGTCTCCTGTGATTCCTCCTTCTAGCATGGCAGCGATCACAGTTCTCATTTTGGGAAAGTTGGCTTTTCTGAAATCTAGTACCTTAATTTTGGTGCGACTATTTTCCTATTATATAGGCGATGACACCGCATGTCATTGTGGGTGGCCCCTGACTAGCAAAAGTTTCCAAGTGGTCCGACGCCGTTGGCTTACAGTTTCAAAGGTGTGGCCCAAGGGAGGAGATGTCCTCAAAGAAATAGTTGTGTGTGGACTTTGCTTAAATAGCTATCATTAAACTTGTGTTCATATCCAGATGAAGTGTGAGAACTGGATTTATGTGGGCAAACTTCCAGAACAATAGAGTATGTAAGCAGAAAAAAAAAAAAAAAGAGTGCCTGACTCTGAGTAAAAGGAAGAGTGGGAGACAAAGTAGACAAGAAGCGTGGTATGCTGTGCAAGTGAATATTTTTTTCCGTTTACTGCTTTAAAGGTAAGGAGTGCCAGCTAGCCGAGTCACTTAGTGAGCAACTGTTGCATAGTTACAGGTCTGTAACTAATAACTGGTATGTATGCACTGCACACAGAATACACATTAATGCAGACTGCAAACAGTACTCCCTACAGCAGGAGCACATAGGACCATAAAACTGGTATTTCTCTTAGAAAAGACAGCAATAAAGTACTGGACAATGAAAGTGTGATCTGATAACCAAGCTGACCTTCTTCAAATTTCAGTACTAGGCATGCCCCTGATCACAAGAGTGGAAGTTGCTGCACGCTGCATGGAATAAGCTTTTACCTCCTCACACACTGGGTGAAAAGGACATGCACAACAGAGCTTGATCCCTGTCATGACGTGTCTGGGCAGCAGGGCTTTAAATCCTGCTCTGCTCTGTTTTTGTTCAGCATCCATCACAAACAGCCGATTAGCATTCCCTTGGAAGAATTTTGTCTTTACAACTGAAGTTAAGTGCCCACCTCACTTTTAGGTGATGGTGGGACTACTGTATGTAGGCTGAGAAGAAAAAAAATCACATGGCACTCTTGAAAACCAGATGTGATCGAATACCAGATATGATCGTTGAGCACAGAGGTTCTGAAATTCACTCTGTGCTGAGGTTGAGGTCACCAAGAGGAGTGCCTTTCGAAACAAAAATTGCTAGGCACAGAACACTGGCATAAAAGGCTTCCAGCAGCTTCCCCAGAACAAATTCCAGCCCCTCAGCTGACAGCGCTCTGCATGTGTACCTAAGGCTTCAATCAAGGGGAATAACTGAATCCCTGGACACTACAGTGGCATGAGGAGGACACAAAGGAGGCAATGACAGAGTTAACTGCTAAGGTTGAAATCTTCCATTGGCTTCCCGATGCCCAGGAGTAGATGCTTTTACACTGGGAGCAGAATAAGAAACTAAGCAAGACAGCGTAGGTCTGAATGGTACAATGGAATCCTACAACAAAAATGGAGCAAATGTCAGGACAACCGGGTGGAACAAATGTTAGAAGTTGCACAAATGTCACATACAGCTAAAGAATTAAAAGAATTCCAAATCAACAGGAGATTTCTACAGAAACATTAAGGTTCAGAAGAGCTTTCAGCTGGAAAGCCCAAACATTTATATGCAAAAAGATCTGGCAGTTAGAGACACAGAATTTGACAGCAGATAAGGACCGCTTGATCCTCCTGGTCTGCCCATTTTCCCTACCTGTTTCATAAGAAATGTATAAAGGTAACCTGGAGACCCCGGCTTAAATCCCGCACCTACAAGCTCAGGGCTTGCATCAGCACTAGTAAAGTGGGGGTCAGGTTGACCTCTTCTTCATATACGGGGTCAGTAGAGAACTTGGGTAAGTAATTAATATGGTGACTTTGTAAAACATTACTCGATACTTTTTCTTTTAACGAAATCTATGAAAGCCTTTCCACTCACAGGGTCAGTGCTGAAGCACTTTCATTTTTATGCTTCAAAATCCTCAGCATTCCCATTTGGGGACTTCAGTAGGGGGTTAACGGAAGCCCTGCAAGGTACTCGCTGTATGCCTCTGAATAAGTCGCTTCACTTACCTGTGTGTCTCTGTACTCTTTCTACTCTCTATGCTCTCCCTGTGCATTCAAATGGCAGCAACACCCCCCCCCCACCACCACCACCACACACACACACACCAACGAGCTTTTGGTCAGTTAGCATGAAAGACACTATACAAAACCAAATGTATTGCCTTTCCTTTCCTAAAGAAATGTAAATGACCACAGAAGTTTACTGGAGGTGCTTTCAGGAATCCCAGGCATACACATACACAGTACAGTAACTGCTCAAGAATAGTCTGTGGTAAATTTTGCCAAGGGTACATTAGCAATACACGGGGAAGATTAACCCCTAATAAGACACATCATAACGTTCCCTGCAATGTTCTTAGGTCTTCTACCGACAAGAGCTGTCCATGCTGTTTGCTGTGTAGGCAGAAAAAAACCCAAAGGTTTTGGCACACAAGTGAATCTTTATAGCTCTACTGCTCCTATTGTTTTCAGATCTTGCCTCCACTTCCGGTAGTAAAAAAATAATACCCGGTCATAGAAGACTGTGGGATGCCTTGAACTGCTACAGAACTACCAATGTTAAAGAAGAAGGACAAAAATGGAGGCAGAACTCTTTATTTCATTTTAATATGCCAATATAGCTGGTCCTGTTGAGTATTATCAAGAATCTGACAGCCACAGAGCACAATCCTGAGGGTGCGTCTTGTTTAACACCCAACCCATCCCCATAATCGAAACCTTTAAATACTTAAAGGGGATAAATAAGACTAATACAGAAGGGATTTTCCAGATTAGAAGAGGGAGGGATACGAGAGGGCACCAGATGAGATTGGAAGGGGAAGATTCAGGAGGGAAATCAGGAGACATTTTTTCACAAAACAGGTGGCAGACAAGTGGAATACTCTGCCCGAGGAGGCGGTGTCCTGTAGAACGGTAGGTGGTTTTAAGAGGGGATGGGACAGAGTGAAGTGGGGGGGAGTAATGATGAATAGGGGTGGGGCAGTTGCAAGTTGAGAGGCTAGCTGCACAATCGGGCAGACTTGACAGACCATGGGGCCTGTTTCTGCTGGCATTTTTTGTATGTTCGTATAATGAAGCCCCTCTCATTTATTTATTTATTAACTTGTCTAATCAGGAGGTAGGGCTGGGTATCCAAGACCCATTTTCAACTACACTTGAGACAGGTATAACCTTTGCATTTTACTGCAAGAAACTGTAGCGTAGGTAATACACAAATGCATCAGAACGTGACAGTAGACATATAGTTCCCATAGGTACAATCAGTATTAAGGGGACGTGGGGGACAATAAACGGCACACTGATAGTATAATCATCAGGAGAGGTGTAGCAGAATGACATGAGCAGGTGATTATACATGACCCTCTAGAAACCCTGGGCACTGTTTATAGCATTTATGTTAAACACAAGTGTTTAGTAAGCAGCGTTTAAGCTGTCACTAGCTAAAAAGCGTTTTGCTAAGTATTTTTGTATTTATCTACAAATAACGTTAATCAAATAGCCAAACTGCTACTGCAGTTCCCAAGTCTGTATTCAACACTCAATGATGATTTCAAGGTTTGTCTAAGACTTTTTGTCATTCGCCAAAAGGTTCAGGAGACAATTAGCGAAAATGCTATACGGTTTTAGAGTTTAAACACTAGGTGGGGACTGTGTGAGAAGAATAATTTCCCTCCCAGTTTATTTTTACAGGTTTTCTCCCAGAATTTGAGATGATCAATTTGCATGACTGGGTAGTAGGGGAGGCAAGTATCCAGTTAACAGCAATGGAGTTCTGGATTTGTAGATTTCTGAGTAGCAAGGTACCCATATATACTCATGTACTGTACAAGTCGACCTCGCATATCGACCCCTCCTTTTTCGAATAGATTTTAGTTGATTTTTATATACGCCTCGTATATAAGTTGACCCCCCTTTTACTTAATATATAGCTACTGGTACACCTCACCACCACCACCAGGAGTCCTACTTTTTACCACAAACTCTTCCCTCCTTTTTTAACATACTCGCTCCCTCTGAAAAACAGACAATGATAATGTAAAACATGACAGTATACCCTTCCCTAATGCACTCTCACCAGCACAACACACTTTTTCCCCTTCTTCTCCTGTTTCTCGACGTCCTGCCCGGCCCCTATCTTTCCACCCCCCATCACCCTGGCGTCCACTGGTCGCACCTCTGGTACTAACAAGGTGCTGGCTGGCTGGGTACGGGTCTGCAAGAGGTCGGCTGTCATCCTGCCAGGCGGTTATTTCAGCTTCTGCTTTCCCGCCCTCGCGTCATGAAGCATGCACGATGCCAATGGCTGAGCCATGCATGCTCCACGTGGCACGCCAGGCACCTGCCCCGCTCCGCCCCCTTTGTGTGGGTCCATTGTGCTGGGCACCGCTAGGTGTCAGACAAGCAGTGGACTCCGTCCCCATCCCTCCCCGGGATCCTCTCCTTCCCTGGCCAACCCCCGGCGGCCCACTTGCACCATGAACACGGGTCACTGGCATGGTGGGAGGTAAGGCATGACGCCTCAGCCCTCCATGCCACTGGGCCACCAACACAACACGCTAGTGTTAACGGTATCACTTTCCTTAACCCATCCTCACCAGAACAAGTCACTGAAGTTCAGTGTCCATATCTCATATTTATTTTGTCATTTTTTATTTACAGTACTGTTTGACTGAGGGTCTCAAGACACCGATCTGCAAACACCGAAAACATATGGTGCCGATACACTGATCAGCATCCCTAACCCAACCTTACCGACATAAGTCTTGCACAAATTATCATGTACCTCCTGGATAAACTGCTGTATGTGCAAAATCCTACTGCAAAAAATTCTACTGCTGTACCCTTGATGCCAAGTGTTGCTGCATCCCTCGAATGCTGAATGTTGAACAAACATTCCCATCATTGCCTTCACTCTCTCGCGCTCTCATGAGCGCAAACATGAATTTGTGCAAATAAGACAGGGTTCAGTACAAGAAATTAAAGGTGCACAAAATTATTTAGTTTTATAGTATAATAAAAGGCTCTCAAACAGCAGTGAGTTAAGTGCCAGGATGTCATTAGAGTGGCTGGAAAACAGGCAAGAATGAAATCTGTTTCAGCTATTAGTAAAATGTACTGCAATAGTAATGGACTCTCAAATAGTAGCAAAAGTTCCACAGATAAATCAACCTTACATATTAATTGAGTCCCCTTTGTTCAGTGCCTATTTTTGGCACTGAAAACTTGACTTGTACACATGTATATACAGCAGATGCAGAAAGTGTAACTCTTTCAGCCAAGGGACTACGTTGGGTAGCTTGTATAATTTACAGTGATGTGTTCTCATAAATAGATAGTGCAAGGCAGCAAATACTGTTATAGCCTAGCTTGTGGCGTAAATCTTCTAGACACTACTTGAAAGGCACAGAAATTTTAGATTACCACAATCTAAGGAAGGCAGTACTATTTGTTTGGCTTTTGCCACTTTGGGCCTCAGTACAGTGATTCCTTATTGCAATATCAGTTACAGGCACTTGTGTCTAGTGTGCCTTACCCGGCTTTCAAGGAATTAAAAAAAAATAAAAAAATTTGAAACTCAGGTTTTTGATTTATAACAGATTACAGAAGCCACAACAGCTCCATTCTTTTTTTATATATATATATATATATATATATATATATTCTTTTCCTCCGGTCACTGGCTCAAGGGCATCCCTCAGACATCCCACCCAGCTGTTCCAGTCTGGTCAGAGACCCCAACCCTGGGTCCCCCAGAACTTCAACCTATCACCCCCAACCTGCAGAAGACACCCTGGCTTGTGCCCCCCCCGGGCAGGGCCGCCATCCACTTACTCGGTGCTCCTTGAAATATAGCTTCTTGCAGGTAGGGTGAAGGCCTGAAGATACTGGGACCCAGGGAGGGCAGGATCAGACAGTGGGTGTGGAGCTGGTGGCACGTCATCATCTCCACCTGGTCCCGGGATGTTTCCTTTGTTCATGAGCGAGAATCCCCCCTCCCCCCGAGGCACAATTATGTCCAGCGTGTGATGGGCACACTCCTGCCCCCTCTCACAGACGTCCACTGTCGCCTCCTCCCCTGTCCCTCTCGTGGCCCCAGCTGCTGCACACCCAGCCTCCACTGAGACTCGTTGAAGGCCCAGAATCACAACCCACCCTGGGAGAGGAAAGCTGTTGTCGAACACTCAATCCCCCTTCCCCAACCAACCCGACCTCACTCCCGACCCTGGGTCGCCAGCATGGTAAAAGGTAAGGCGCTAGGCACCTCAGCCCTCTACATCACTAGGCCGTCCGCTCAATTCTTTTTCAAACAAAATTTTTACTCCTCCCCAATCAAAGTCGATTTGAAAACATTCACAGACACTAAAGGAAAGTTATGCTATCTCAGAGATGGGAGGATCTATGACAAATTAGAACAGCTGTTGAAATGGTATAGCAGATCTTGGTAAAGTAGGATAATTTATTTAAGTTACTTACCAGTAACTTTTTTTTCTTGGAATGCCAGGCCAAAAACTGTCCCTGCTGAGGCTGCTGCTGGGGAGGCTGTGACTGAAAGGACCAGTATTGAAAAGCCTGCTTCTTAGGCTTTTTCTTCCGATTCTTTTGGAACCAGGACAAAGAGTCACGGGTGGCGCTGGACTTCTCAATCCAGGTGAGATGCTCTTCCACCCCAGGACCAAAGAGGTCAGTGCCCAGGAAAGGAACATCAGCCAGCTTCTGTTGGGTGTGTGCCATGAAGGTAGACAAATGCAGCCAAGCCTTGTGATGCACGGATGACAGCCACTGCCACCGCGCACATGAACTGTCCGTGTCCAAGGCTTTCTGGAGCACGTGTTTAACCCTGGTCTCTGGTGAGCTCCACCACCATCTGCTGCTCTGGATGGAGATGAGGGAGGACTGCAGCAAAAATTCCCATCGGGGAATGACCATAGTTAGACATCATGATGACATGGTTACCTGTCGGAGACCCAGAGTGACCACAGCACATACTTTTCCAGCAGCATGGTCATTTTTATGGAACTCCTTGTCGGGAGACCTGTCCATATCCCCCTGGTGTCCAGATTTATGGAACACTGAAACCGTGACCAACCTTTTGGCCGAAGGGTGGTCCAAGAACCCTGTAAGGGAGCCTGCAGGAACCGCATACTTGTGGACCAAGGGTGCCAGGCAGGATAGTGGATGCTGCCAAAGCTCTAGGGCCAGTCCCAAGAGGGCCCCAGCAACCGGGAAGGCAACCACTGGGGATTCATCCTGGTCCAGAATGTCCATGAGAGGATACTTAGCCTTCTTCTGGAATGGCTCAAGCAGGATCGACATGGACTCTGAGATAAGTTGGAGCAGCCCACTGAAGGAAACTGGGCTAAGCTCGGTGGAAGGCTCCTTGATCAAGCTATGGTTGATGAGCCGAGTCCTTGAGGAGGCCATGGACTTCTAATCCGAATCATTCGATGACTCCTCGAAGATGGTCCTCAGCCGAAGTTTGCCAAGGACCCCCTGGGAATCCTCACCCAGGGTAATCCTAACCAACAAGTGAACTGGCAAGTCTGTGGCCAAACAGCCAGCTCCTTGGTAGGAGCACTGACTGATGGCTGTTGGGGTGGCAGCTCCACCCTAATCAGCGGGAAAGCAGGTATGAGAAGCACCTGTGGAACATGGACCGGCAAGGCAACCACTGGCAGCTACCAGGGGACTTGAGGTCCTTGGGGTAAAAGCCCTTCCCTGCCCCAGGATCTCTCCCTGTCCCACAACTGGCACCAGCGTCTCTTGGATTTTGAACCATGGAGGGCAGGGCTCTCCCCAAGATTTGAAGAGACAGGCACATATCATGGAACTGGCCTGTCAAGACCCTCCGATGCTGGCCCCAGCCGGGAATAGCACCAAAACCAAGGAGATGCCCACCATGGCAGACGCCGTTTCTACATCAAGTGCCACAAGTTGCTTAGCAGACCTGGCCGCAGCTGCGACCTTCTTGCAGCCCTTAAGGCAATCCTTCCGATTCTGTTCCAAAGGCCAACCGAGCCAGGGCGGAGCTTCCTGTCCTCGAGGGACTCACGAAGTATGGCAAGTACAGGCTGCACGCGGCCATGTCATGTTGCTGCCCAGGCAGTACATGCACACATCATGCAGATCTGGCACCAGCATCTTCTGCCGACACCTTACACAAAATCTGAATCCTGATTTCTTGTGTTCCATCACTGGTCCAGAGACGGAGTCAAGGAACCATGAAACTAAAAGCAAGACTTCGAAAACTTTCTGAAGAATAGGTTCACCAATGGCACAGAAAATCCTAAGCGAAAGCACAAAGGAGGTGACCTGTTCTTCCAGCAGAAAGAATGATCTGACGTCACAGGGCAGATTTGGGGGGGTGGGGGTTACACCATCTGGGTGATGGGAGGAGCTTAGTTTACAGACATTCTGGCCAATAACACTGTTCCAGTGGAACTGCCAGAGTGTGGATAAGTGAGCCATATCTACACCCTAGAACCTACCCTTTTCCCCACAGGTTCTGGGCACGGATATTCATGGAGGACTGATAGATCTGTAATATAAAACCGACAGCGAGGCTGAGGCATACGTTTTTCCTAGCACCGCAAGCATTTTGGCTTCCAAAGTGGGCAGGTAGTAATGGGGGGGGGGGGAGAGAGAGAGACTCAGACTACACGGTGCCTGCAGGTACAGAGAATGGCCTGGTTCTCCTACGGTGTAGGGTAACAAGCCCTGGCTTCCTTTGAAACACCAGAAAGTAATGGGGGGGCCTCTTTGGCAGCCCTTGACAAATTCAAATGTGTAGGTGGAATAAGGATAGTATCAGAACAGTGGAGATCCAAGAATGACAGTGCTGTTTAGGGTCACTCACAAAATGCAGGCTGGAAACTTAATACCTCACCCATATCCCTTAAAAAGGAGTAAAGGTCAATGTCTTCCCTCAGAGAAGTAGGAACAAAGAGGAAGAACAGGAGTCTGGTACTATCAGCGGCATAGGCAGGATTCGGTCTGTTGGAAGTTCTAGCGACAGAGTGGATGAACACCCATAACTCCCATCTTGCCCTTCAATTTTCAGAATGAAAGGGGAAGGGGCAGATGCAGAGAGAAGCAGTGAAACTATCTGCTCTCGGCAGTTGAGTTGCAGCCATAAGAACCCTCTGACCCAAGTGGTCCACGAAGGAACCTGGATCAAGTGAAACAATAATAAAAATTCTTCTTTTACTGTGTGAAGAAAAGGTCGAAGATTTGGAACTCTGCAACAAGCAGTTGTCCTCCATTGCTGACAGCAGCACTACTAATGATGCTGCTTCTATGAAAGACGGCAGTGGTGCCTGTCGGGAACTGCTCATATCAAGAATGTGTGCAGAGTGTGGTGGACTTCCGGTTCCGCCTCTTCAGATGATGGCTGCATAGTTCGCTCACTCACCTCAAGCGATAGCTACCTCCATCTGGTCTGACTTTTATTATTTTTCAGCCGAAATCGGCTTTTAATATTGTAGCAAGGAGGTAAATGCGTTACAGAAGGGCAACATCTTGCAGCGGGCAAAGTGGATATCCGAGATGGGGAATGGATACAACTCGGACGCCTCAGACTGCAGTGTCAGCAAAGGCCTAACGGCAGAAACACCACGCTGAACTTTAACCAAATAGTTATCAAAAGGCAACAAGGTAAAGGCTAAAAAAAATCTAATTAGATACCATATACCAGGAGTTGCTCTCCTTTTGGGCCCAAATTAAAGACTTATACAGCGAACTGCGTAAGGATGTGATGCAACTTGAACAGCGGGCCGATGATTTAGAAAGGCAGAGTACAGCAACAGAAAATCGGGTACATGATCTTGAGATGGAGGTCCAAATGCTGAGGGAACAATGTGAACAAATGGAAGCACGGCAAGAGGACTCAGAGAACCGTACAAGAAGAAAAAATATACGGATTTACAGTATTTTGGAAGGATCAGAGGGGGGCAATGTTAAGGAATTTGTGGACGCTTTATTGCACACTGCCCTGGAGCTACCTAAGGACTTAGACCTACAACTTGAAAGGGTCCATAGAGCGTTAGCGCCTAAATCGACCAACCCAAATTCATCTCCAGGTCCTTCATCGCACAATTTAATAATTATGCTACCAAAGAAATTGTTCTCCTCACAGCATGGTGTAAGCAAAAAATATTTTATGGGCAGACACGTTTTTACATTTGACCACGACTACCCTCCTAAGACTATGCGCCTAAGAAAGGCATATTTGCCACTATTACCCGTGCTAAAAGTAGCTGGCCATAAATTTTCTACCCCTTACCCTGCCCGGCTCATGGTACATTTGCCTGAATTTGCCACAGCATCGGAAGCTAAAGTGGAACTCAGTAAAATGGGACTGAAGTTTCCAGAAAAACCACAAGAGAAATGGAAACCTTCCACAAGGCCATCACGGTGGCATTCCACTCAAAATAAACAGAAGAGGCAACAGAATAACATTGGAGAAGTGCAGAAAGCTCTGGCTGTGTACTGCAGGAATGACCTTACTGCAGCGACCTGAAGGGAAGCGCCATCTGTAACATATTGGGACTTCAGCGTTTAATTTCAGGTGGGTACTTCAGGGGGCAGGGGTATTCTCAATAGGGAGTTTTTTTTTCCTCTATTCCTTGGACCTCTTCCTCAGCGGCTTGACTCAAGGCTAATAGCGACCCCTCTAATATGGGCCTGCATTAAGCTACTTGGCTGTTCGGAGAGGAGACCAGGGTCACCTCCCCCCTTCCCCACTTAACTCTTAAATAAGGCCTGCAATGCCTTCAGTGTCAATGCTTAAGACAGAAAAGACTATGCCAGACCTCGGAAAGATTCATTTGTCCTTGCTCTCTATATGAACTAATATCAGAGATTTACTAAATTTCTTTTTTCCTGTGTTCAAAATCTGGGACTACTCAGGCAGTGGAGCAGGAATATTTTCTTGAGGCCTCCCTGTCATCTGTTCACCCACTCTAGCATGGTATTTACTTACTGGCCCTTATGGCAATTATGAAGTAATGGTATGGGGGGGTGAGACATGAGACAGGATGTGGAGTCTACTCTGGGGAGTGCAATCCTTCCCTAAATTTGTTTTTTCTTTTTTTCTTTTCTTATCTTTTTGGATACACTCCTTGGGTATCCTGTATGCCTCAGTCGGTTATGAACTGGGACTATCTCCATCTTCAGAAAGAGCTCAACAAATACATGGGGTTCTCCATGAGGTATAGGGAGGAACTTATATACCTTCCTACATATGGAAGTCACTGATATTTGTAGTGACAGTTATTCTGGCCGTTGTCACCCACAATGTAAATAGTTTTGTTGTGTTTGTAGTCAGGATGTTTACTGACTCTCTTGGTTACAAGATATATGGGATACATGGGAAATGCACAGACATACTATTCAGTATAAGCAGATGAGTGTCAAATATGGTTTAAAGGAGATTGTTAGAAATACAGATTTGGATGGGCAGAGCAAACAGACCTTACTAAAGAGGATACTGGTTAAGGTCAAGATTTTAATAAGATATATACTGTTTAATGCCCAATATGGAGAACTGTTAACATGAGGAGCTAGGGCACAAGACGCAGAACTATATTCTGCCCACCAGAGGGAGCTTTTTTCTTTTCTTAACCAATTAAGATGGACCCCCTCAATACAGCGTCTATCTTTGAATATTAATGGCATTAACAGCCCCGTTAAATGATCAAGATTACAACAGTACTTATGCCAGCAGAAAGTGGATCTTATTTTCTTACAAGAGACATTTGTCTCAACCAGAACATCAGAAGTTTTCTGCTAGTCACCGGTACTCTGTTATAGCCTCCTCTAGCAAGACAGGCAAATGTAGAGGCACAGCTATACTGATGCCTGCTAGAACACCTTTTTTAAATGAAGCAGAGAGAACTGACCCTAATGGCTATTTTACTACTGCTCAGGGACGCCTATATGACTCTGCTGTTACGTTGGCGAGTGTATACTTCCCTCCGGGTCCCTCCGATGCACATGAAAAGGTTCTTTAGTCAGGTTTTAGATATCCAGCAGGGCATAGTAATAATAATAACAGGAGGGATTTCAATATCACCCTGTCCCCCCAATTTAGATGCTTCTCACCCCCACAAGCACAGAGCCAGTCCCTCCCAGAAATTCCTCAAAGCCCAACTACCTGTACAGGGCCTGACAGATGTTTGGTGGCAGTTTTTCCCCCTACAAAAGGAGGTTTTACTTACTTTTCCCCCAGACATCATACCTCCTCTCGCCTTGATTATTTTTTTCTCTCCATAGAGCATATTGGAAAAACCCGAGATATCAGGCTAGGTGCTCGTCTCCTATCTGATCATACCCAGATTATTCTAAAAATAGATATTGCTGCACCTAGGAATGCTACTCTGTGGCAGCTGAACACCTCTATCTTGAAGGACCCTGAATTTAAGACATTGATGGAGGATCAGCTCCCTCAGATTATCCGAGAAATCCAGTCCCCAGAGATTACCCCAGCAGTGTTATGGGGCACACTGAAGGCTGTCATTAGAGGAGAGATAATTTCATATACAGCCCAACAGAAGAGAATCACAGAGACAAGATATAGACAATTGCAAGATAGGCTGGTAGAGCTTCCAAAAGCTGGGGAGGAAGGCCACACAGCCCAAACTGCAGAACTGAGAAAAGTGCAGGCTGAGCTTCAAAAAATTCTGGATCTGAGGGTTCAGGCTGCGCTTTTATACACTAAAAGTATTTTTTTATATATATATATAAAGGAGGACCTCGGGGGGCGGGGGATTTAGCCAGACGAACGAAAATGTTCAAACAGAAAGCTGCCATCACCAAAATTAAGGACCCTTGATCTGGTAACCTCCTCCATCGAGGACCTGAGAGAACAGGCTTTTCTAAGATTCTATACAGAATTATATTCTGAAAGACACCCCCATTCAAACTTTCTTAAGCAAATAGCGTATTCCCAAACTCTCTGTGGCACAACAAGCTTCACTGATATGTCCGATTACCAGACAGGAAATTCAACTGGCCATTAAAAACATTGAAACTATGAAATCCCCAGGCCCTGGTGGCTTTTCAGCTGAGTGGTACAAGGCTTTTTCCCCCCTGCTTTGCCCCCTTCTGCAACAGGTTTTTCAGGATGTTCAAATAGGGAACCCCCTCTGGACTCCTGGCATTGTGCTGTGCTTTTGGCCATACCAAAACCAGGTAGAGATACCCAATCCCCAGAATCATACAGACCTATATCTGTACTTAATTGTGACTACAAGATATTTATGTCAATCTGGGCCCAGCGACTTGATCATATTTTACTGGAAATGATACACATGGATCAGGTAGGTTTTTTACGACAGAGGCAAACCGCAGATAATACCCTTAGAACATTCTATCTGATGGACCATATGACCCACAGCTGTCTCCCCCTCAGTACGAGTGAGTTTAGATGCCTTCAAGACTTTTGACAGGGTCTGTTGGGAATTTCTTTGGAAAGTTCTGGATCCCTTTGGATTCCCAGAGCAGTTTGTCTCATGGCTTAGTCATATATACTCCTTCCCAAAGCCTTTTTAAAAATAAATGGAGCTATATCAACCCCCGATCCCCCTGGAGCATGGCACACGACAGGGTTGCCCTCTCTCCTCAATGCCATTTGCAGTTTAGATTGAGCCCTTAGCCTTGGTGGTCAAGCAATCACAGAATATAAAGGGAGTTAAAGTGGGAAAGGAAACTTTCACAACAGCCCTTTATGCAGATGACGTGTTACTGTCTCTGTCGGACCCAGAACAATCTCTCCGAGCCCTCTGGAATATTATTGCTAATTTTTCACAAATATCAGGGTATAAGATAAATTCTACAAAAACAGAGCTCCTGTCATTCTGTTTTTTCCCTCCTAATCTCTCAGAGCTTATTTACCATTTAAGTGGCGAGGGACAAAAATGAAATATCCAGGTATACAGCTACCCCACAATATTGACCATACTGTCCTGATAAATTACGAACCTCTTACTGAGAAAATAGAGACTGATCTCCATACTTGGTCCCAACTCCATCTTTCCTTCTACTCTAGGATTGACCTAATTCGGATGAATATACTGGCAAGATTATTATATTTGTTTCAAACTATCCCTGTCCCCCCAATATATTTTATTTCCTGGAACAGGACCTTAGCTCGATTTGTTTGGGCTGGCAAGAAACCTTGCATCCGTTGGTCCATTCTGCAGCTTTCAAGTGACAAAGGAGGGCTGGGATTATCTGACCTTTTTAAATATGCACAAGCAACTGTCCTTGCTAGGATACCGGGGTGGATCGATCTGAACTATAGACTACATTGGAAAAGACTAGAGCTTACTCTTAATCGAATTCAAGATATTAAAAATGTTCTCTTTGATCTGGGGGAACCCCTCTCACCACAGAATATCTATCATCGAGGAATGCAGAGTAGCTTAACAGTATGGGATAAACTTAGAATATCCAAGGAACTTGCCCTGGTTTTTTTATTTTCTACAACAACTTAGGACAGAGGCGAGGCATCTTCATGCCCCCTTGAATGAGACCCTTAATGGCTGGCATGACAGAGGCCTAACCTTCATTTTCCAGGTACTGGACACTCGGGGCACTGTGTCTTTTTCAACACTGAGAGACACCTATGGGCTACCACTAGAGGCTAGTGCAGCTTATCAGCAGATACAAGCTTACTTAGCAAATAAGGCCCGTCAGTGGAACCGCCTCCCTTCCCCATCCCCACAATTATTAATATTAATGATATCCTCTATAAAAGGAATAGCCTCACCTCATTTGGTCAGTACACTGTACAAGGGGCTACAGAAGTTTACTACAGATTCAACATTGGGGGTGCTAGCCACCTGGAACCGGGAATTATTGGTGCCAGTCTCAGCAGAACTTTGGTTCAAATATCTTAAGTTATCCCAAGGGATATCTCTAGCACCTTACTGGCGGGAATTCGCCTGGAAAGTCAGGATAAGATTTTTTTAACACACCATCTAAGCTGGCGAAATTCACGGATGGGCCAGTGGGTAGTTGCTGGAGATCCTGTGGGGAAAAGACGGCTGGATATGTACATATATTTTGGTCATGCCCTGTGTCTTGACCATTCTGGGGAGAAGTGGCTGAAACCTTAGGGGAGTTAGTGAGAGAAGAGGCAGTCCTTACTCCTGAATTGGTCTTGCTTTCGATACCCCCTGAAGACCTCCGTATTACAAGGGGATCTCTCCTGGTTACCTATATACTAATAGCTAAAAAAGCAATTACCAAATTGTGGGGCTAGAACTCACCACTGACCAGACATGACTGGTTCATGGTCCTGAAGGAAGTGTATAAACTGGAAAGGTTAGCAGCCAGTTATTTAAATAGAAAAGATAAAATTTGAACTCTCCAAGGCGTTGGAACAAATTGTAGCTGACCAGTTGTCTGAACACCGCAACAAATATAACTTACTCTGCCCACAACACAGCTTTAGAAAAGACCATAGTACTACCACTGCCCTGCTTGACTTCACCAGCCATATTCATAAGGCAATTGACACTGGCCACCTACTGGGTGTGGTGCTCATTGATTTGACCAAGGCATTTGACACTGTGAACCACCAGCTCCTGCTTCACGCACTCTCCTCCCTTGGACTATCGAATGATGTAACCAAATGGTTTGAAAGCTACCTCTCGGCAAGGAGCCAAAAAGTCAAAATCGTTGACTCTCTCTCAAGTGCCCTTTCCTGTCCGCTTTGGTGTACCCCAGGGTTCCATCCTTGGCCCTCTACTTTTCAGGATTTTCATCAATACTCTTCCTGCAGCTTGCAATAACAACTTAATACTCTACGTCGATGATGCAGTCCTCTATTCCTCCCATACTGACCCCGTCTCGCTCTCCAAGGTGCTACAGGCAAACTTCAGCCTAGTTAAAACCTGGCTTCTCCAACATAAGCTGTTGATGAATTACAAAAAAACAAAGTCCATGCTGTTCCATGGCTCTCACAGCAAACACACATCCATAAACTTCACCATACATAATGAACTTGAGCTAGTGCAGGAGTTTAAATATCTTGGTATTACCCTTGATTGCACAATGTCTTTCAGCTCACATGTTCAACACATCTCAAAATCAGTCAGCTCAAGAACTGGGGTCCTCTACCGCCAACATCGCTATCTCACCGAAGAAGCTATGCGCACAGCCATAACTGCCTCAGTCCTACCCGTCATTGATTATGGGCTTGTCTTCTACGGGGCTGCCATTGATACCACCCTAAAACGGGTCAAGACAGCCCTTAACAAATGCTGTAGACTTCTCACTGGTGCAGGGAAGCATACGCATACCTGTGATCTCTACAAGCAATCCAACTGGCTCAATCTAAATAGTAGACTTGTCTACCAGACCTGCCTACTGGCTAAGAAAGTTTGTCTTAACCTCACACCCCCTGCAACTCATGCCTTAATGTTACCCGCAGTCACTGCACATTTTACGCACAGTTCCCTCAAACCAACATTTATAGTTCCATTCTGCCGTACCAACCAGGCTCAACGTGCTTTCCACACCAGGGCCCCCCTGCTGCTAAACAACCTTCCCCCTGAAACTGCAGCTGAAAACAAGCTTGGCCCATTCAAATGTAAACTCTGACAGCACCTCACTGACATCAGCAGTTGTAACTGCTCTGCCTAGGCTTGTGGCTTTATTTCACCTCTCCCTCCTCTTCTCTTCTCCCTTGCTACCCTCCCCACTTCTCTCCACCCCTCCATGCCCTGCTACTCGTCTCTCTCCCACCCTCATCTACCATTCTACCCCCTCTCACCTACCATTCCACCCCTCTCCCGCTCCTCCCCTCCTGTCTCCCCCTTCCTATCACCCTATCTCTTGTTGCTCCACCCCAGACTACCTAGCACTTATCTTTCTGTTCTTGCACTTACGACAATGTCAAATCCTAGACTGCCTACCCCCCTTTTCCCCACCCCTCCCCCTCTTATCCCTCACCCCTTGCTCCACTTATGTCACTCCTAGGATGGTTTTTATTTGTATTTGTGTCTTGATATATATATATATACACACACACATATATATATATACACACACACCCGTATTGTTAATTGAGCATTGATATTTACCACTGACTGTTTGCTACTGTGCTAGTCCATACACATGTGCTGTCTTTTGCTACTAAGTTAACCTCCTGACCCGTATTGTATTTTACCTCTGCTTACTTCTATGTTAACCTCCTGACCCTGTATTGTATCTTACCACTGTTTTGCTCGTACCAACTGCTGACGCAGAGTCTTTGTAAAAGAACCCTTGGTTCAAAGGTATTTGTAATCCTAGTAATTAATAAATAAATAAATAAATAAATAAACTACAATAAAAAGAACTTCAGTGGAGGAAATGGGTCCTCTATATGTCTGTACAAGATCCTCACTTTGTTCCATAATGGCAAATAAGGGACTTGATATGCTTGTGGGGAGGGAGAGACTAAAGAGGAAGCATCATTTTTGTACTGGTATAAAAGGATCTCCATCTAAGTGGACTTATTGCTGGATGTATGTTGTTTTTAGATATGCACTCATAACTGTAACAAATTGTATGAAGCCAGAGCTATGGTCAATTTTATTATGTGATTTACATGATGTACTGTATCCCATTCATTTATTTTATATTCCAAAACAAATAAAAATACAATTTGAAAAAACAGAATATGTGCGGAGTGTGGCGTTGCACCTGGCCTGGGATTCGGCACCATGCTCAGCATCATGGCTAGTACCATCCTTGGCACTGTGCTTAGTTCCAAGGAAGATCTCTGGCCTATGGCGGAAGCAGTTGTCTGCAATATCAATATCAATGCCATGCCCCGCACCAAGACTGTACCAAGTCTAAAAATGTCACCAGGGCCATATTCTGAAATGCTCTTCTGTCATTTGGAGAAATCCAGGGATAGATTTGACCAGGGATAGTGCCATAGGTTTTGAATGCACAGAAGGAATTGAGGCTAACACAAATGGCACAGATTCAACAGACTCCAAGTTAAGTGCTACGTGTAGTGAAGAAGGATACTCAGAGTCCTATAAAATTTCTGTGGGCTCCGTTGGTGACAGGGATGAAGAGGACGATGAGGGAATTAGACAGATCCCTTTTTAGTAGGTTGCGGATGTCTGTGCTTCGGTGAATGTCCTTTGCCCAAGAATTAAGCTCTGTAATGGTCAGTGAAGGTTTGTCAGGAGTCACAGGTGCCTATACTGTACTGTGATCAGGCCAGAGACGACACAACAAGATATTGTGGAAATCAATACTGAAAATGTTGTCACTGGTGCAAAAGCAGAAAAGTGGCAGACGAGACATGGTGCTGAGTAAAAGAAGGAGAAGAGGAGGTCTATATGGAGAAACTCTGAAGTCAAACTCTCAGGGTGAACTGTCAAGTGCAAGAAAAAGGAACTTGAGACAGTAGGGGCTGTTGATGCTGCCTAACATTGTAGATAGGTAGACAGACAGACATATTTGTAGGTAGGTAGGTAGGTAGAGAGACAGATAAATTGATATTTACATAGCGCCCTTCCAGAGCTCAAAGCGCTCTATAATTTTAAAACAGACAGATGATCAGGACTTCTGGTGATGTCACAGACCTGATCAGAGACTGAGAGAGAAGCTCCCGTCTCTTCAACTGTTTAAACACCCCATCACATTACGGGGTATATAGCCAGTAATTTTAAACTTGTACTCAAGAGGTGACGGAACTGTTGTCCCCCCCCCCCCCCAACAAACACAAACCAAAAGACGTGCTGCCCCACCACACAAACACTGCCTCGCCCACATTTCAGTCAACGATATGTAGTAAGCCAATGATCCTGATAGATTCACATTTTATTTTAACACACACACACACACACACACAAACACACTACCAATTAGGCAGAAGTTGGATGGCTTTTAGTTACACTGTTTAGGATTCATTGTGATAAGCCTCTGTACCACATTAAGGTAGCCAGCCTTACAGAAGGCCATTCACACCAGTACTTGTGCATACATACTGTACTTCATCAGATCATTCATACAATCATGGCCTCTAAGTTAGGCACCCACACATCTTCCAAAGATCATTCATAAACTCACACTAAAGCATCCCAGAAGGAGAAAAAAGAGTTCTTCAGGTGCATCAGCCTCTGTCTGTGTTTGTTACCCTGATCTGAGGCTCATGTTACCCCTGGGTTTTCCAGATTTTACTGTACTCGGCATAGTACACAGAGTATGCCTACCGAAAATACAGGTTACTCACCTGTAACAGGAGTTCTAGGAATGGTATATGTTGTTCATCCACACTGTCTGGCAGGTTCCTTGCTGCTTTAAATCTTGCCGGAAGGTCTTCAAGCTGGCTCCTCCCACCCACCCGGGTGGTAAAACTCTCGGCTCTGCCCCATGACGCCAGATCTGGCCCGCTGGAAGCTCAGGTTGTGCGTCATCGGGAGTGTGGGAGGGTCGTGGAAGAACAACATATACCATTCCTATAACTCCTGTTACAGGTGAGTAACCTGTATTTCTAGGACATGATATGTTGTTCATCCACACTGTCTGGCAGACTCCTAGCAGTTCTCCGGGAGGAGGGAGGCAAGGCGCATACCCCTACTTAGGAAATAAAGACTGGAGAACCAAGGCCCCAATACCAGCATCCCGGCGTGACTCAAGGTCGATGTGGTAATGGGTAATAAAGGTGTGTGCTGACTTCCAGGTAGCAGCCCTGCAGATTTCCTGGATAGGGACGTCCCTGGAAGCAGCCACCGATGCAGCAGTATGACGGGTAGAATGAGCTCTTATCCCTCTGGGTGGCTCCAAGCCTGCCAACTTATAGCAGAGATCTATGCAGGAGGTGACCCACCTGCCTATCGTCCGCTTGGCTGCAGGTCTGCCAGGTGTGTCTTCAGCGTAGGTGACAAACAGCTGGCGAACCTCTCCCCGAATTTCAGCCATGCGCTCCTTATAATAAGCAAGCGACCTTCTAGGGTCCAAAGTATGGAGCCTGTATTCGCCTCCAGGTGTGACTGGGGTAGAACACCGCAGAGTCAGCACCTGGTTAAGGTGAAACTCCAACACCACCTTCGGAAGGAATTTCGGTGGGGCGCGGACAACCTTGTCCCTGTGGAAGACCAGGTAAGGAGACTCAATGCAGAGCACCTGGAGTTCTCCCATCCTTCTGGCTGACGTGATAGCCACCAAGAAGGCGGTCTTCCACGACAAGTGAGAGAGATCACACCTGTGCATTGGTTGGAATGGCTTGCCCATGAGCTTTGCCAATACCAGCAGTAAATCCCACGGAGGTGGAGGTTCTCGCACCGGAGGGGAAATGTGATCAAGGCCTTTGAAAAAGCGCCAGACCACCTTTTCCTGCGCCACCGACTGCTCCCCGGCCCACGCCCGGTAAGCAGAGGTGGCTGACAGGTGCACTTTTAGGGTCGTCGACCTAAGCCCTTGACTAGAAAGGGACCATAAATAGTCCAAAATGCTTGCCACAGAACAGGAGGAAGGGTCCAAGCCCTTGCCTTGACACCAAATGGAAAATCTCTTCCATTTGAAGGCATAGCATTTCCTGGTCGACTCTTACGGACGCCTAACAACACTGAGGACCTCGTCGGAAAGACCCAAGGCCTGGAACTCTAGCCGCTCAGGAACCAGGCCGTCAGGTGCAGGGATTGAAGGTCCGATGGAACACCTTCCCTGATTGACTGAGAGCAGGTCCGGCTAGTTGGAAGCTGCCTCGGGAGCCTGGAGCTGAGGCTGAGGAGATCTGGGTACCAGAACTGGCGGGGCCAGTCTGGGGCTATCAGAATAACCTGTGCCTTGTCCCTCCTTGCCTTGAGAAGCACCTTGTGAATCAAGGGAAATGGGGGAAAGGTGTAAAAGAGGCCTGGGATCCACAGCCTCGAGAAGGCATCCCCCTGCAGCGAGCCCTGCTGAGAGGGGCGGGCATGTAACAGCCTCAGCTTCGCGTTCTCCCTGTAGGCAAACAGGTCCACCTGAGGTGTGCCCCAGTGGGAGAACAGATCTTGTACTACCTCCGGCAGGAGACACCACTCGTGAGATGCAGCCCCTATCCGGCTCAGGGCATCGGCCAGGGTGTTGGAGGCTCCTGCCACATGAATGGCTAGGAGATCCGCCTCCAGGCTGCGCACGAGTGACCAAATGCGGAGAGCTTCTTGCATAGAAGCATGGAGCGCTCCCGCCCTGGCAGTTCACGAGTACATGGTCGGGTATGTCCGCCTGGACTCGGACCACTTGACCCCGAGAAACGGAGCAAAGGCGTGAGAGCTAGGCGGACCGCTCTCGGAGCTCCAGCAGGTTGATGTGGCATCGGGACTCCCGCGGGGACCAGAGGCCGTGCACTCGGTGTTCCCCCAGATGGGCACCCCAACCCATCAGAGAGGCATTGGTCGACAGAGAGACCGTCGGCTCGAGGAAGACAAACGAGATGCCCTCCTGCAGATGAGATGGAACAGTCCACCACTGGAGAGCGTTCCACATCTCCTGGGTCACTATCACTAGCTGGTCCAATGGATCGCAGCGTTGTGACCACTGGCTGGCCAGTCCCCACTGAAGGGGGCGCATGTGCCAGCGTGCCCAACTGACCACGCTGGTACAGGCCGCCATGAGACCCAGGAGGCGCAGGAAGTCCCGGGCAGGGCGCGATTGCCCAACCAGAAATGATTGGGCAAAGGAGGTAAGAACCTCGCCCTGTCTGCCGGAGCCGTGTTCTGCTCGAAGAGAGTCGAGCTCTGCCCGATGAACAGGATCACCTGCTTCGCTCGAGTTCGACTTGGCCTCGTTGATGAGAAGGCAGACTTGAGAGCAAACCTGGAGGGCCAGATCTCTGGACTGCTCCACCTCCTGTCTGGAGGGGCTGCTATCAGCCAATCGTCCAGGTAAGAATACCCGACCCCTCGGCGCCCAAGAGAATGCTGTCACCACTGCCATACATTTGGTGAAGACCCTGGGAGCTGGAGATAAGCCAAGGGCATGGTTGGAATCAAGAGGGATCCCTCCGCCGAAAGCTTAAGGAATCTCTCGATGTGACGGACGGATAGGGACGGAAAGAACGCGTCCCTGTAGGTCCAGAGAGCAGAACCACACCGTGTTCCAGAGATGGTATTATTCTGCCTAGAGTGACCATCCTGAAGGTTCGAGACCTTAGGAACTTGTTCAGGTCGTGTAGGTCGAGAATGAAGCCAGCCTCGGTCTGCTTCGAACCAGGAAATACCTGGACAACCCCGGTCTGAGGGGGTTCCTGTACTCTCCTCGATCACCTCCTTTGGAGGAGGAGAGCGATGTCGGGCTTGACGAGCCGCCAGTGAGGCTGCGGACCCCGAGGCCCCCAAGGTGCGACGGCTCTGAAGGGCGGGCCTGCTCGACTCTAGAGGCAGGCTCTTTTCCCACCACTCAGAACCCACCTGTCCGTGGTAACAGCGGACCAGGCGGAAAGGAAGTGAAATGGAGCATTCCCCCATGGGGAACCAGGGGTGAGTGACGGGAGGGAGCGACACCCTCAGCCCGTCACTGGGCAGGCTTGGAAGAGGGACCGCCAAGGGACCTCCTGGGCCTTTACCTCCCTGCTTCCTGTTGGAGGAAGCTGACGCTTGGGTTTGGGATGCCAAGCTCGAGCCTGCTGGCCCTGACGCTAGCTGACCGGAATGCAGCGAGCAGAGAAGGACGAAAGGGCTTAGGTTGTGGCTTTATGTGCCTTGTCCTTCTGAGCGGAAGAGACCAAGTCCAAGGTAGCACTGGACTTCTCGATCCTCTGCAGGTGACCTTCCACCCCAGGGCCAAGAGGTCAGTCCCAAAAGGGAACATCCGCCAACTTGTGCTGGGTATCCGAGGTAAAGGTGGATATCTCAGCAAGCTCGACGACACATGGCCACTGCGGCCGCCACAGACCTGGCACATGAGTCCCTGGCTGTTCAAAGGAGTCTGGAGCTGCTGTTTGGCCACTGCCCTGCTCCTGGTCCCGCACCTGCCTGACCGTAGTCTGCAGATCCTCGGAAGATGAGGGACAACCTCATCCAGGGACCAACAGGGCATGAGAAAATGTGCCATGAGGGACGCGAACTGGCCTGAGCGAAGGCAGAGAGGACGCAGCATAGACTTTCCGCCAGCATAATCCAATTTCTTGGATTCCTTGTCGGGAGGTTTTCCATCACATCCTGGCGTTCCTGGCGCCGAAAACGCTGTCGGTAAATCAACCCCTCAGCAGAGGGGTGTTCAAAACCGGACAGGGAACCGGTAGGGGACCGTATACTTCCTGGCCACAAAGGCGCAGGGCAGGAAGCAGGGCGCTGCCAAAGCCTCCAAGGCCGACCCACTATGGCCTCGGCCACCGGAAAGGCCTCCAGGGAGAATCCCCCCGGTCCAGAATCTCGTGAGGGATACCTGCGCCTGTTAGAACGTGGGTTCAAGCTTCATCCCGGTGGACTCCGAGATGAGCCGAAGCAACCCTAAGAAGGACGAAGGGCTATCGTCCACTGACTGTCCTCCAGAGGACTCCAAGTCCATACGCTTGGAGAAAAAGGAGGAATCATCCTCGGACTCGGAAGAGTCCTCAAAGAGCTGCCTCGGGCCTGAGCCACCCTCCACCTGCCGAGGTTTATCGGGAGTGAGGGTGACAGACAGCCTATGGGGCAAACCCCGAGCCGACCGAGAACTTTTGGTCGGAGCCCCAACTAACGGCTGTGGAGGCGGAGGTTCCACCAGAATCGGTGGGGCAGCTGGAATTGGCCGAACAACCGGCCTGGGAACAGGCTCCTCGGCTACAACGAGGGGTTGTTTCAGCCGCCTGTGGCAGCCACTTAATAGCCAGGGAAGACGACTGGGTCGGCTTATTCCTGATCAAAAGGAAACTGTTGCCACATGAGTTCCTCATACACTCCCGGCGCAACTTGCTGACCTCCTAAATCCGGGAGGCCGAAAGCGCGCCCGCTGCCACCGGTGCGAGACGAGACTGCCTGTGGCGGGATCGGTTGGACCGTTGAGGATGTCGAGACCGAGAGTCTCGGCTAGGCCGAGGGAGTGGCGCTGAGGTGTCGGGATGGCACTCCCCTCGTTGGACGATTCCACAAAGGCTCGGAACCGGAGGCTGAGACGAGCCGACGGGATCCTCAACCTCTCACCGGGGAACGGGAGAGGGGTTCTCAGCTTCTCCAGCCGACAACCGTCTAACGGGTCGAGAAAATTCTCGACCGTGTTGGCGGGAGTCTCGTCAACTGGCTCTACAAGGACACCGTGAAGCCAGTGGCGAAGCTGAGGGTGAGCCAAAGTCGACTATCGACAAGAAGGGAGGATCTTTCCGCTCCAAAAGGCGTCGACGGAGACTTACTTTGCTCTTTTGGACCTGGAAAAGGTCCAGAAGGACGGACCCTCACCTTCGTGAGAGGTCAGACGGAGACTCCTTAAAGGAAGCCGGTCGAGGGCACCGAGAGAGGTGGGATAAATGCGGCCGAGGTAGAAGTGGCCCTCGCCGCCTCCTCTTCGAGGGCGATCATCTGCTCGAGCTGATCCGCCGAGCCCGCCGCCGCGGACACCGCCAACCGGGCCTCTTTAGATTTAACCAGAGGAATTCTTTTCTCGGGGTGCCCCAGTTGTAAACGGGCAGCACGGTCTTCAAGGACGTAGGCCGAAAAGGAAGAGCACAGGTCGCAGGCCTCGCGGGTGCGTGCTCAAGGCCCAGCAGTAAGCAGCATATGGAGTGTGAATCCGCGGTAGGACATCTTCTGCTTCGCTAAGGGCACCTCCGAAACCGAGTCGACGGTCCATCGCAGCCGCGAGGGAAAGAAGACCGCCTTTTAGCAAAAACTTTGATTTCGAAATTTCGAAGAATTAGGAACCAGTCTTATACACAGAGCGTTAAGGAAGGAACCTGAGCTTCCAAGCGGTAAGGAAGATCAGGCGTCATGGGGCGGAGCCGAGAGTTTTACCACCCGGGTGGGTGGGAGGAGCCAGCTTGAAGACCTTCTGGCAAGATTTAAAGCGTCAAGGAACCTGCCAGACAGTGTGGATGAACAACATATCCATGTCCCTAGAACCCATGTTACATTACACAATTAAGTTTACCTTACAATGTCTGGGGGGAGTTAGAGGGAGGCCACTGCAACAGCACCCAACAGCAAAACTGAGGCAGGATGGCAACTGATTGAGCCGCACAGCGAAGACGGCAGCCAGAGTTCTTTGACAGCAAGCTACACTGCCCCAAATACAACACTGATGCAGAAGAGACATTAGGTTTGGTGTATTATTAAAAGAAATCAATGCTTCTAAAGAGGCTAATAAAAAAGAATTTAAGCACCTCCATCAAAAGCTGGCAATGGCACAAAAACATGTGAAGGCCAATGAAGAGCAGTTTGGACTTGCTGAAGATGGCGCCATTCAGCTGGGGAAGGCAAGGGAGTCTTTGCTACAGCATACAGTGGTCCTGCAAGAAAAATGCCTTAATCTAGAAGTGTGCTCCCACAGAGACAATTTATATTTATGCGGCCTGCCTAAAGGTGCCAAAACCAGGCACATGACTAACATTTTGGAACAGTTACTTTGTAAATTCTTGGAGCTGCCTACCGGTATGGCTCTCAGCACCGAAACAGCACACAAGGCCCTTCTTCCCAAGCCCATCACCCCCCAAGCCCACCCTTGTTCAGTCATTATAATTACTATTATTCAGTGCAAGGTAAAGCACCTAGGGAAAAAGAACCCCAAGACAGAGTACTGGATAGAAAGAAAGAGAGAGAGACTGAGCACTACAGCTGAGGAATGGGATCTGGAAGTTATCATTAGCAACACACAAACAATCGAGTCAGCACGACAAGGCCTATATAGCAAGGCTAACAGGATGCTGAGATGCATCAGGAGGGGTAGTGATAGCAGAAGTAAAGAGGTAATACTTCCCCTCCACAGATCCCTGGTGAGGCCTCATCTAGAGTACTATGCCCAGTTCTGGAGTCCTCACGTCAGAAAGGAAAAGGATAGGTTGGAGACAGTGCAGCACAGAGTAACAAAAATTATTCAGGACCAGCAGAGCAGATCCTATGAGGAGTGCCTCAAGCACTAAATATGTACTCACTGGAGACCAGAAAGGAGAGGAGAGATACGATACAGACCTTCAAGTTCCTTGAAGGAATAAACAAATTGAACTGCAGGGAGCTATTTAGCCTGAAATACCAATTCGCGGTCACATGGACACGAATGGAAATTAACAGGAGGTAAGTTGAGGAGAGAGAGAGATGTGAGGAAGTCCTGTTTTACAGAAAGGGTGGTGGAACCTTGAAACAATCTGTCGGCTGAAGTGGTGGATGCGAAAACAGTCAGGGGATTCAAGCAGGGCTGGGGCGTATTGAAGGCAATAGTGGTTACCGGGGGCGACAGGACCAAGGAGGAGATGAGAGAAAGGACGGGGAGGGTTAGTACCCTGGAGGGAAAGTAGGTTCCAAGGATTATAGGGAACTTGGGCAGACTGGATGGACCGCTGGTCTTTTTCTGCTGTCAACTGTCTATCTTTCTATATTAAATTGCTGAGTTTTAAAACTAAAGAATTACTAAGGCTGGCTTGGCAAAAGAAAGAGGTTACCTACAATGCAGCCCAACCCCTCTATGACCATGATTACTCTTCAGAGACCCAAGGAAAATGTTAGATCTATGGAGAGATCCTGAAGCTACTTACAGAAAAATAGGTTTGCTTTCATACCCTGTCCCCAGCCGGGGTCCATGTATTCTGGGAAGAGAGGACTACCCTGTATGGATCCCAAGAGGATGCAAGAGCAGCCTTGCAGGAAAGGGGCTGGCAGGTGCCCATCCACCAAACTGGAGCCAGGCTGAATGAAAACGACGTTCTAGCCGGCCCGTTGGCGCAACGATAGGGCTACTGCTCACGGCACCAGCGACCCGGGTTCAGGAACGGACTCGGGTGGCTGAAGCGCTGGCTGGGGGGAGGAGGATTGAGCGCCCAGAGGCTGCTCGAACTGTGATACCGCCACCTGGGTGACCACGGGTGGAGATGCAGCTAAAAGGACAGCATGTAGTAAGGAGGGAGGACGTGTGCCGGGAGTCGGAGCGTCGGCACGTTGCAACGTGCGTTGCTCCTAGGCTCTCCATGCGTGCGGATGTCCTGTGGGCTGGGCGAAACAGGAAAAAGACCCCGCGGTGCTCCCCGTAGACAGAGCTTCAGGCCCCAATCCCAGGGCCCCCTGTCAGTGCAGGTAACGGATCCCCGACGAAACACAGATGCTCGGGGCAGAGGAAGGGGAGCCCTGCCTTAGGGTTAAACAAAGGCAGCATGGGGGGATGACTGCACCTGAAACTGGCAGACGAGCAAGGACACATAAAGGCCATAGGAGACTCCTGAAGGTAAGAAAGCACCGTGGAGAGAGAAGGGGGTATAAAAATAGAATATAAAAAAAAAAGGAAAACAACGTGCTTCATCAGACTGGTTGGTGGTTACGAAACAGAAAGCCAGATGAACTGGTAAACTGGTGGCCCCAGGGGGACATGCAGAAGATCCATAAGCTGCTCCAGGGATTACAAGCCCAAAGGGGATGTGGAGGAGGATGGGGATGAGGAAGAGCTGTAAAGGAGCTGCAGCGCTTCAGGTCAGCTTATTGGAGCTGGAATTGACTGCGGCCGTTACCACTTGTGAAGGGGGCTGTGTCGGCAGCCCCGGGGTCAAGTAGGGACCAGGAGAAGGAGCTGCACTCGGCTCCAGGGAGGATTCGTCGGCGCGACAATCGTTGGGGCTCCAGGAGGAGCTAATTAGCGGAGAGGTGGCCGATTTAGGTGTGCAACTGGGCCTTAAAAAGCAGAGCCCAGTCGCAGGGCAAACAGAGGAGCTCTAAAGGAACTGCAGCACTTCGGGTTGGCTCACCGGAGCCGGAAGTGACCGCGGCCATTGCTGCTTGTGAAGGAGGCAGTGTTGGCAGCCTCGGAGACCATGTAGGGACCAGAAGGAGGAGGAAGGAGCTGTGCTCGGCTCAGGAGGGGTCCTTGGCGTGCCAATCAGCGGAGCTCTGGAGGCCAATCAGAAGGCGGCGGGTTAGAGTGTGTGACTAAAGCCTTAAAGGCAGAGGCATTGCAGGGCAAACAGAAGAGTTTTCTCCCGTCACCCTCCCTGCACCATCTCCTTTATTAAATAGGGGAGTTATACCACTCCCGGTGTGAAGAGGACCTATCAAAAGGGGCAGGAGGAGGAGGAGCTCATCAGAAGGAGAGTCCCTGCGTGATCTGGAAGGTAAGGAGACATCCAGCTGGAAAGGCACTGCTGCAAGACTAAGATACTGTGACTTGAAGTGTTTTTTTTTTTTTTTATGGCTCTGTTATAAGATTGGGGGGCACTGGAGCTGTGAGGAACAAGGTACTGGGACTGTCCATTTCTGGAGGAGCTGCTTCACAGCAGGGGCACCGTGACTGGACGTGTCACTAGGGGAGTGTGGAAGCTGTTTCAGGTTCATATTCTAGGGGAACTAAAGTGATTGCTGTAGGAAAATTGGTGGGCTCTGTAACTGTTGTTCTAGGGGGTGAGTCAACTGTAGGTGCTGTGGGTTTGAGGGGTCCTGAGGTCTACGATCATTGCAGGAAGCAGGACAGGGGTCTGTTAGGGACACAAGAGATAAGGACTATGTTCTGGGGGGTATTAGGAGAATAAAGGAAGCGCCGAAGTGAGCAGATGGAGACAGGCAGGGAAGGATACACTAGGGGATGGCGAGGCACTAGCGGGGAAGAGTGGGGACAGCAGAGGAGGGAGAGGACAGGGGGCTGAAGGATGCTAGAGGGGTCTACGGGGGCACAATAGTGTGTTGCAATGGTTGTGGGATGGCAGTCTGGATGAATGTTTTGTGGAAACTAGGAGGGTGTCCAATCTGTGACAGGCTGAGGAGACTCGAGGATGAAATGCAGTGGCTTGGTGGAGAGTTGAGGAGGTTAGGGGGAAGGTTGCTGGGGCAGGGAGCAGCAGGGGGATACCACAAGGGTGGTACAATGGTTCGGGAGATGGGATGGGGAGGGTGCAATACTAAAGTGTGGCACAGCATGGGAGGGGTAGGGGCGGGAGGAAGGAACCACGTCCTGACACCACGGAGTGGACAGGTAATAGGTTTGTGGTGCTGGCAACAGTGGAGGAGGAAGGGGAGGTGAGGGATCTCCAGGAGGGGGTAGGCAAGGGGAAACGAGAGAGTGGCACGGGGAACAGGAGGCTGGCAGAGGATGGTGGTAGTGGTAAAGGGGGGGAGGGGCACAGCTGGAAAGATGGAAGGAGAGAGTAGAGACTTTGCAGAGGGGCTGGAGGAGCCCAAGGTGGAAGGGAAGGAGGGAGAGGAGTGTGGGGGAGAAGAGATATGTCTGGGGTGCAGTGGGGAGGGGGGATCCGTAGGAGGGAAGGGAAGGGTTTCAGCTGAAGTGGAATCTAGCAGTAGTCACTAAGGTAAAAGGGTGGAGGAGGGATGAGGACTGGTGAGGGAGGGGTATTAGTGCTGAGGGATTCAATACTGAAGGGGATAAGATGGAGCAGTAAGAGAGAACGACATAGTCGCATCTGGGTGGAGTCCATACCTGGCTCAACTGCAGGCAGGGTAGTCAATTCTTAAGTGTGTTAGAAGGGGTAGGAGGAAACCGCATCTCGTGGTGCACGTGGGTATGAATGACCTGACAGGGGAGATGGTGGAAGTTGTGAGGGAGTGGTTCAAGGATCTGGGCAAGCTATGTGGCGAACTGGGGGAATGGGTAGCCTTCTCAGAGGTGCTCCCAGTACCCTGCGCCAGCACAGCGAGGAAGGTAAGGATTGTGGAGTTCAACACATGGCTGAGGGAAGGGTGTCGCTCCAGGGGGTACAGGTTGGTAGGGGCTGGGACAACAATGAACTTTATGCAGGGAACAGGCTACATTTAAGCAGGGTGGGGAAGGAGGTATTAAAGCAGAGGGTAGGGGAATACATAGCTACGAAGGTAGATTTAAACTAGGTGGGGGGGGTGGTGAGTTGAAAGATGGTAGGCAGGGATCCCAGAGAGAGGAACCAAACGAGCTTACCCCCCCCCAGGCTAACAGGGAGGTACTTGGAACAGGGGCATGGGGGGGGGTTAAGAGAGGAGGGTATCCCAGTGAGGGGAGGGGGCAGGGTTAGGTTGGAGGTTGGTCTCTCTGAATGCAAGAAGCCTTGGTAATAAATCAGCAGAATTACAGGCTCTCTTGGCAATAGGGAGGGTGGACACTGCGGCCATTACGGAAACATGGGCCACCCAATACCAAGATTGAGATTTGATGGCCCCAGGTTATAGGTTATTTAGGAACGTCAGGGCTAGGGGGATGGGGGGTGGCAATATATGTACGGGAGGGGATAAGGTGCAAAGGGAGGAAGGGGAGGGAAGCAGAATGGAGGCCCTATGGTTGCAGCTCCACGACTTAAAAGGGAGGACATGAGGATAGGGGTGGTGTACAGGACACCGGCCCAAGGGGGTGATCTGGATAAGGAGTTAGTTGAGCAAATCAGAAAGGTCTGTAGGAAAGGAAACACTGTGGTGGTGGAGGATTTCAATCTACCAGGGGTGGAATGGAGCACCCAAACCACCACAAGTGCAAAGGAGCAGGTCATTTTAGAGTCCTTCCTGGTGCAGTCAGTCCAGGAGCCAACTATATGGATAGTGCTCTAGACCTAGTACTGTCAAATGGGGAGGCTGTAAGGGATGTGGAAGATGCTCTGGCTGGGAGTGACCACCACACGGTATGGTTCACACTCAATATGGGAAGGGAATCAGGAGGTACAAGGACCAGGATGACTGATTTTAAGGAGTGGACTTTAAAAGGATGGGGGATATTGTGGGCAGGCATCTGGCGGGTATCAAATCATGCATGGATGCTAGCCAAAAATGGGATATTATTAAGAAAGGGCTGGTGGAGGCCATTGGGACATATGTACCAGAACAATGAAGAAAAAAAAAAAAAGCTGGCTGACGCAGGCGGTCATGGAGGGAGTAAGGGCCAAAAACAAAAAGGCATTTCAGAGGCTAAAGAGATCGGGAGGGAAGGACAACAGGGAAATGTACAAGAAGAAGTCCAGGGAGGCTACCAAGCTGGTCAGAGTGGCCAAGGCTTCTAGGGAGATGAGATTGACGCACGGTATTAAGAATGGAGAGAAAGACTTCTTCGGATACATCAGTGAAAGGCGAAAAACAAAGATCAGATAGTGAGAATAAAAAAGGATGGGGGCTGGGTGGAGAAGGGGAGGACCAGGCAGAGGAACTAAATGATTACTTCTGCTGGGTGTTTACAAAAGAGAGAGGGCCTGGCACCACCGGGAGAGGAAGGGGGGTGACTGATACAGGGATCTCAAGAGGATATGGTGCTGAAAGAACTAAGGGCATTAAGGGGGGGATAAGGCACCAGGTCCAGATGGCATTCACCCCAGGGTACTTAAGGCATTAGCTGAGATCTTGGCAGAGCTGTTCAATACCTCCTTGGACACAGGGTGCGTGCCACTGGCTTGGAGGATGGCCCATGTGGTACCCATTCACAAGGGTGGACCCAAGGATGAACCAGGCAACTACCGACCAGTGAGCCTCACATCAATTGTGGGTAAACTGATGGAAATGATTCTAAAGGAGAGACTGTGACCTTATTGGAGAACAATGGTCTCCAGGACAGTCAGCAACACGGGTTTGTCTTGGGAAGATCCTGCCAAACAAACCTAACTGAGTACTACAACTGGGTGACGAGGAAACTGGACAAAGGCCATGCGGTGGATGTCCTGTATTTGGATTTCAGCAAGGCCTTTGATTCCGTGCCTTGTGGGAGGCTGGGGGGGGGGAGCTGGAATATATAAGGGTGGGAACAAAGATGGTAAGCTGGATCATCAATTGGCTGAAGGGTAGGCAGCAAAGGGTGGTGGTGGGAAGGGAACTCTCAACGCAGAGAGGTGCGATGAGCGGGGTGCCGCATGGATCATTGCTGGGACCGGTATTGTTCAGGATTTTCATTGCTGATATCTCCCATGGGGTCTGGAGCAAATCAGTCTCTTTGCGGATGACACAAAGATGGGAGAGGTGGTGAATGACACTGAAGGGTGGAGGGGGCTGCAGGAGGACCTGACCAGGCTACAGAAATGGTCGGAGGCATGGCAGTTGTGGTTTAATGCCAAGAGTGCAAGGTTTGCACTTGGGGCAAAGAACCAGGGAGGAGGCGATCAGCTTGGGGGACAGCTGGAATGCACCGGGAGGAGAAGGATCTAGGAGTGCTCATAATGGGGAGTATGACTCTGCTCAGTGCAGAAAAGTGGCAGCGAAAGCCAAAACAATGCTGGGGTGCATAGCCAGGGGAATCTCCGCTAGAAACAGGGAGGTGATCCTGCCCCTCTACAGGTCGCAGGTCAGGCCACACCTGGAATACTGCATGCAGTTCTGGCGCCCATTCCTGAAGAAGGACATCAGATTGCTGGAGGGTGTACAGCATAGGGCGACAAAGATGATCCAGGGATTAGAGGGATACTCCTATGAGGAAAGGCTGGGTGAGCTGAACATGTATACTCTGGTGGAGAGGAGGGATGGGGGGACATGAGCGCAACCTTTAAATACCTAAAGAGGATAAACAAGACTAGTACAGATGGGATTTTCCAGATCAGAAGGGGGGCGGGTCACAAGGGCACACCAGCTGAGATTGGAGGGAAGATTCAGGAGGGAAGTCAGGAGACAGTATTTCACAGAGAGGCTTGTGGACAGGTGGAATGCTCTGCCTGAGGAGATAGTAGCCTGTAATATGGTAAATGGCTTTAAGAGGATGAGACAGAGTGTGGGGGGGGGGTTAATTACGAAAACAGGAGGGTGGGGTGGGGCAGCTGCAAGGTTAGGGGCTAGCTGTACAATCGAGCAGACTAGATAGACAGGCCTGTATTTGCTGGCGTTTTCATATGTTCGTATGACAGCATAAGGATTTACTTGCAGGTACTACCACTTGATTTTGACTAGGGGACTTTAATGGCTTTCCTTGAGACTCTCAGCAAGGAGGCATTGCATCGCTGGTGCTTTAGCAGTTTACTTAGACACTCAACCTGGTTTTGTATACTACATGCTCCGGATTTTCAACTGGGCTGGCTACAGATTTTAATCTTGATGGTGGGACAACTAAAAGTCCTTTGTTTTCTGAGTGTAGGACTCTGCTGTCTCGAAAATCTTCCTGGCGGGTTGCAAGATGTGTACTATAGACCCACTGGTACCTTATGTAAGTGTCAACAACCCCATGGTCTAACTCCTGCAGGGTCCAAGCAGTCAGGGTCCAAGACCAAAGAGTGGTACTCTATGGAGAAGACTGACCCTGGAAAGTTTCTACATTTCAATAAGACACATGGAAATTTGTCTCCAAGATGCACCCTTCCCAAACTTTCTGAAGGTTCTTAAACATTTTATTTTCAAGGTGATTCAATCAGATATAAGGCTTACATAACCTCTTAACTTTTTCTCACTCATATGTGGGATACTTATTCCGCCTGACAGGAGCGGACTCCATGATGTTGGGATCATGGAGACCAACACTGTGTAGTGCTTCTGGGTGCAGCACAAGTCAGCCCAGGGAGGGAAATGGCCAACTTTCATCCTCCCAGCAGTCCATGGCGTTGGGTCAAGGAGTCTGCTCCTTTGTATTGGTGGCGCTTGAACACAACCGTGCCAACAACCTGAAAAGCCAAATAGTGGCATGGACCTCTGTCAGGGGAAGTGGAAGGGTGAAAATGGGGCATAAAAACCACACCATCATCGTGATGGCAGCCAGCAACAGTTTCAGGTAACACACCATGGATCCCCCAGGTAGAGGAGGGAGGTAGGGACTAGCAAAAGACAGGACTGGACGGCTGCCACAAAGGTAAGCCCACAGGCTCGAGGACTATGTGACAGCTGATGGGAGGACAAATAGTTATGTATAAAAAATGTAGGATACTGCATCGTTTGCAATCTGTACTCTCCGGGGTCGTGCCTAAAAATAGGCTGTTCTTTGCCTAGTGCACTTACCAAAAGCATACAAATAAATAAAATATGGGCAATGAGAATGTGGGACATAATAATACAGGTGGAATCTCAGAAACAGTAAAAATTTGTGTTTCCATATTAACAGAGTTTGCATGCTCATCAAATACCACAGATTACATAGATATTAGTTTGAGTTTGTAGCCCCTGCTGATTGTTTTACTCCTCAATAAATTCAAATAATCCACACTGCAGTGTCCATGCATGTAGCTTTAAGGCTTTTATCATGTCCTCACTCTCTTGTCCTCTAGTAAGTGCATGTATATAGCCTGTCTAATCTTTCCTGATAGGTCTTACTGTGCTGCCCCGGATTATTTTTGTTGCCATCCGCTGAATGGTTTCTATCCTTTCCTTACCAGTTCCAAAACAGCACACAGTACTACAGGTGTGGCCTAAATAATGACCTGCACAGCAGCAATAATTACCCCTTGGTTTCGGCTACTGAAACCCTGCCTGATGCATCCCAACATCCTACTGGCTTTCCCATATGCTGTCCCAAAGTGAGAAAAGAATTTCAAACTGCTGTTACTTATAACCTCTATGTTCCTTTCCTTTTATAAATGGCTCTATGTGACTCCATTAATCCTATATTCTACCTGTGATTTTTGCTGCAAATGTGCATCATTTTGACATTTCTGGCACTGAATTTCCACTTCCATATTCTGGAGTTCTACAGCTGTACTACATCCCTTTTCATGCTGTTGATCCTCTCATCATTAACTACCTTTTTGGTAAGGTTGTCTCTTTTGCAAAATAGATTTATGCTACCTCGTAACACCTCCCTAATGTCACTGACTGATATACATATTGATAAGTAGTGGTCTCAGGACCGACTCCTGGGGCACGCCACCTGTGTCCTTCCCTGACATTAGAGAAGTTACCGTTCAGAACCACTCTCTGGGTTCTGACAACCAGTTGCTAATCCACTCAGTCCTCTCCCTAGTCCTATTCCCCCACCTTCTGAATAAGCCTCCTGTAAGGTGCTAAATCAAAGGCCTTACTGACATTCAGATGCAGAATTCTGACAGCTTCGTCCATATCCACCACCTGTGTTACCAAGCTGAAGAAGTCAATCAAATTCACTTGACATGACCTTCGCTCATGAATCCATGCACATTTCCATCTGTCAAACTATTTTCTTCTGCCAGCCTAGTGGCGTGGAGGGCTGAGGCGCTGGCACCTTACACTCCTGCCACACTGGCGACTCATGTTCAGTGGCAAGCATAGGGTGGGTTGCTTGAGGATCGGCTGGGGAGGGAGAGGATCGAGTGTCTGAAAGACAGCTCTTCTCTCCTGGGGAGGGTGGACTGCTGTTCCAGCCGAATGACTCCCACCAGGTGGAGGCATGAGGGTAGTGCGGGACTGGGATGCCAAAAGACAGAAGAGTGCTGCGGGACTCTGCAGTATGCGCACACCTCCACGTGCATGCCCCAGCAATTGGGAAGGGAAAAAATGGAAAAATGTTTGGCACAGGCTACATGAATTCCTGCTCACCTACCTCCGTCTTGTGCCATCGCCCAGTCTCTGGCCAAATCTAGATGTGGTTCTCTGGGTGGGGAAGGACGGCCCTCGCCTTCTTGACCCAGCCACAGGGGACAACCCGTGGGAGATCCTGGGCCTGAGACAGGGGAGAGACAAGACACCAACAGGGTTGAGAGCCTGCCCCTTCCAACCAGAAAGGAAAAAAGCTATATGGGAAGTCTACCATCTGTTCCTTTATGATTGCTCCCAGCAGCTTGCCCACTATCAATGTCACGCTCACTTGTCTATACGGTATGATTCCTTTGCACCATTCCACGTTAATCCCCTTTATTTTCCATCCCAAATCACTACAGTTTGACAATAACCTAAGGCTGAAGAAGACAAAAAGGCGCAGGTCTGAGGAGGCTAGATTAACGCTGAGAACTCGTTACGTATCAGCAGGCAATCACTCTGAAAAAGTCAGAATTCGAGTCACGGGTGACTGCTGCTGGGAAAATCGCCAGCTCAACTCTTCCACACTGTAAACAGATTGCTAAATCTGATCTATCTGCAGTCAAGAAGTTTTTTTTTCTGTAGAGAAGTACAAGGAGTTCAATCTATATTTTTCCCCTGGATGAAGTATCCTCTATTTGGATGGGATTTTGTCAAGCAGTTTGTCATGGATCAGTAGTGTCCACTCGATAATTGGCAAAGGCAATCCATATCAAAGGATGGAGCAAAAGCCAGTTCTGGTGTTAGATGTCTTCCCATATGGTCTTGGCCTGTGTCCTACTTACTGTGTATTGGATCCAGGATCCACCAGACTTCCTTTGGAGTGCTTGGGGGAATTGCAGCCAGTATTCCTGGAGACTGTCAGGTGTTCCCTGGAGGGAGGTGTCTTTACCATTGCCTTTAAAAAGGCAGTGGTAAAGCCCAGCCTTAAACTATCTTCAGACCCTGATGTTCTTACGTACTACAGGCCTGTTTTGAACCTTCCCTTTCGGGGAAGGTTATCGAAAAGCTGGTAGCAATACTGTTGGAGCATCATCTGGAACAGTATCACATCTGTGAGCCGTTCCAGTCTGGTTTCCAGACTTGTTCATCAAGGTGCACCATGATCAATTACTGGCGAGCAGGGACAGCAGTCAGCATCTCATTTTGGTCCTGCTTGACCTTTCCTCGGCATCTGACATGGTGGACCATGGAATGCTGCTGGTATGACTGAGACACTTTGTAAGACTCTCAGAGACGGTGTTGCGGTGGTTTGAGGTGTACTTTTCTGGCAGAGAGCAGCAGGTGACACTGGGATCTTAATGATGCACCAGTTATACCTGTCTTATGCTCCAGATGGGGACAACAGGGTCATGGGGTTGAGCAAGTGCCTAAAGGAAATTCAAGACTGGATGGCAGGCAGATGACTTAGTCTGAATTACACAACGATGGAGGTGGTACTGGGGCTGTGTGGATTGGCAATGAACGGCGCTGGTGTCAGTTTTGCCATCTCTGAATGGCATCATGCTAGGAGCTGTGGATAGGATAAGAAATCTGGAAGTCACTGTGAATTCAAAGTCAACACTAGAATATCAGATGTCAGTGGTTGTACACAGTAGCTTTTTCCACCTTTGAAACACTGCTCAGATTAAACCCTTTCTTGTGCCAACTGACTTGGTGAACCTGGTGCATGCCTCTGTCACTTCTAGACTGGACTACTGTAACACTCAACCTAGGGCTGTCTGCGAGGCTGGTGCATTGCCTACAGTTAGTGCAGAACACAGCAGCCCGGCTGAATGCTGGGACTTTCCGGTCTGAGCATATCATGCTGGTGCTCTATGAGCTGAATTGGCTGCCAGTACGGTGGTGCATCAGTTTCAAAGTGTGTTTGTTAACCTACAAGGCCCTGCATGGTCTGGGCCCAGGCTACGTGAAAGACTTCCTGGTCCCATACGCTCCCACCAATTATCTCTGGTCCTCTGAGATGGGTTTCCTCTGTATTCAGAAGTCACAGCCTAAATCATCAGGGGATCATGTGTTCGAGATCACAGTACTGTTTTTCTGGAACGCACTTCCCCTGGACGTTAGAGGAGCCCCCTCAGTGGACATATTTAAAAGAAAAAGAAAAATTAAAACCCATCTGTTTACCATCTGTTATGGGTATGGCGGTTGATCTACTATTGTACTGATTTATACTTTGATGTTTTTATTCTGTTTTATGCCTGCAAGGCACCCAGAGCCCCTGGGATTGGGTGCCATAAAAATAAAAAAAAATGGCCTTGCCTACAGTAATCTGGGTTTCCTTACACCCACACTCTTGTGTAGGGAAAACAGATTTGTAACCCTAGAGTCCCTCAGGTACCTCCCCTGTAGTCAGGAATTAATCTGAAGTTATTCTTTAAAATCTCAATATGCAATGTGTGACTACACCCTCCACATGGGGAACAGGGGGATTGTAAATGGACAAACAACTGACATGGCTCCAAATGTGTGACAGCTGAGCGGTATCTAACTAACAGGTCAAGCAAGAAAAAGGAACAAGCATTCCCAGAGAGGTTCCTGAGAAAATATTTAATGAATCACAAAATGAGGATACGCTTTGTGATGCATTAAATATTTTCTCAGAAACCTCTCTGGGAGTGCTTGTTCCTTTTTCTTGCTTGTTGGGTTGGTTAGCTACTTTTAACGAGCACCCTGGCCCTGCTCCAGGACACGCTCGTCCTTTTTGATTTTCGACTGTAAACTAACAGGTCACTGCACGTTTGCTTTAATTCACATCAAATCTATTAAAAATGTCTCCTGTAAAATCAGTGAATCTTTACATACCTGACTGAGCAGCTGACCATGGAAGATGGTGTTTACCACTTTCAAAACCTGCTTGGTGAGCTTCCTCTGAGTGAATGGTATAAGGATCCTCCGTTTGGTTCCTTCAGACTCTAGCTCCTGCTGTACTTTATCAAGCAGCTCACAGAGGAATTCCTGAGCATCCTGCTGGTCATAACCTCGGAATGCTGGGATCAAGCTCCACACAGAGTGTAACATGGCAAAAGGGGACACCAGGGCCCACTTCCCTGACCACATCACTCGAAAAAGCGTGTGCAGTTCATGGCAGAGGGAGATGTGCTTTGAACTAGGTTCCTTAGGCTGCACAAGTTCTAAACTTTTATCAATAATGGACCCACCATTTAATCCAGACGGCATGCTATGCCTACCGGATGATCCCACTTTGTCATCATTCCCAGACCCATTACCAGTAGATCCATTTGCCAGCTTTTCAGGAATTATGGACTTTCCATTTGTTGCTTTAGCCAATAGTTCCTCAGTTTCACAGAGGTCGAGTGTCAAAAAACATTCCCTAAATTTCTGAAGGTGACTCAGCACCTGAAGGATGGAGTTCATGTAACATGTGTTACCCAGATTCCTTAAACCAGTCACACCAGGGGTAACAGTGGGCTTCCTCCGGACTGAATAAAACTGCTTCAATTTGCTGCTTGGAGTTTGCCTTGAGGTAGGGGCACTTGATAGCACCTTCTTTTCTGGCAGCTCTCTAAACTTCCTTGGTATAAAACTTTCTCTGTGAATATGGGTCAATAGCCTGGCACTTTTTCTAGGAGGAGTATTTGCAAGTTCCTCCAACAGACGACGCTTCATTTCCTGCCTTCTCTGCCTAGCTTCTTCCTTCTTCCGCTCCATTTCTTCCCTCTGCCTCTTCTGTTCTTGTTTTAGCTTTCCTATTGCACTCTTTTCAAACCATGTCCTAAATGCTTTTACCAATAAAGACTGACGCCTGTGCCACAGAGCTGTAATCATTTGTGACTGCCCACATGGGTTCCTCCAATGACTGCAAAGCTCCTCTCCTATAGCCATGGATCGCAACGTCCTACTGCTTCGTGCTGATGGATCATGCTTCTGGTTTCTAATTGCAGTTAGGGTGCTTCTAAGCAGTTTCAAATCCCCCTCAGGGTTATCGTTAAAAACATAGTCATCACAGAGATAACAGAATACATAAAGTTCATTGACCTCCATGGCCAGTGGGTGCTTGGTTTCTTGAAAGTGTTTCAGTGCATGTTCCTCAATGTACCGTCCACAGGCCACATGGGAGCACTTGAGACAGGCCCAGACAGACTCGGTAGTGTTGCAGTCCAAGCAATGCCATTTCTGCGGGTTAAGAATAGAATGATCCTGGGCGAGTCGTAGCCGCCCCACATGCTTGCATCTATCCATGTCTTACAGCAATCTCCAGACGGGTTAGGGTCATAGTATCCTTGGTCTGAACTGCTGTAACCTTTCAAGAAGAAAAAAAACAAAACAGATTTAGGTTTTGGATTTTTGCTTGTTTTATTTAATTTAATGCTGCCGTGAGTTTTGTTTTGTGTTTTTTTGATGCTGTTAAAATTGAAATTAAGCTGGCTAATGTCTTTCTTTTTTGTTTTACAATTTTATGCACCCAGAAGAGCTCAACTGAGATGCAGTATCTTCAGTGGGGTCATGCTTCTACTTATTTCTGCAGCAGTGTGTACTAGAGCACAAGGAGGTTAAAGGAACTGCTTAAGTTCTCGCAGGGAGTTATGTGGCTCTGGTTGGGTCTGAACCTGTGATCCCTACCCCCACGCCCATTCCCAAGTCTGTGCTCTAACCATTAGACCACACTCTCTTTAAAAGAGGTTACTGACCTCAGGTGACAGTCCTCCAGGGTTCTCCTCAAATATAATGTGGATTCTGAAAACTGGAATACAAATTAGCAACTATTAAGCCAATTTTAAAGAACAACAGTCATTTTTTTTAATTTGTTTTAAATACACCTCTTTGCTTTCATAGTTTGCTACGAAGATACTATGGGCCACATACTCAAAGGTTAGTGCACTCGCTCCCAGTCAGCTCACATTCAGAAGCCCTGAGAGCGCCCCGCAAACCCAACAGAGTCAAAGTGCTCATAAACCGCTGCGCCTATTCAAGGGGATGCATACCAGCACAGCGGAATATTCAAAGTTTGGCAGTAAACAGCCTCCTCTCCCAAGCGGCACTGTTTACCACTGCTACAAATCACCTCTCAACTGGGCGATAAGCTCGCACACCCCTCCCCCAAGGCAGGGTGGTGGTATTACAGCCACCCAATCCTGATCACCCACTGTAATGGTTATTATCAATCCCCGGTAGTCCAATGGTACCCCCCCAGCACCCATTCCAATGTAAATAGACATTTCCTGATGTCTATTGATAGCCCCCAATCGCCTCTTTACACTTGTACAGGAAGCAGTGCTGGTCCAGTGTCTCCCTACCTAACCCGCCCCTCTCACATCCCACCTCCCCGCATCTTCCCCCCTTTCCAGGGTGATCAGCAATCCTCCAATTGCGATAAGGTAACAGCCACTGCCCTCTTCTCACCTCCTCGGCTAGCCGCCATATGAACCATCAGTGAGCGTATGTACGGCACTTATACTGCAGGTGTGCTCATTGACATCTCAGCACAGCCCTCCTCACATCTTCTTGGCCAGCCATCAGTGAGCGTGTGCACAGTACGTAGGTGGTTGTGCACAGAGTTGCATATCCAGTATTTTTATAGTAGTAGGAAAAGAAAATGTTATTTTTATACAGGTAAAAGTTGTTACACAACACCGTTAGGGTTAAAACTGCACTATTTACATGATGGTCCTGTTAAAACATAAATTTTCGAACACAAAATTATCATTGCAAAAAACATGTTAACAGTACGTGTTGTTGAAACTTTTATAAAAACTCATATCATATAAATGCAGCGTAACAGTTACACGTTATAGTGTATTGTGCTCCCAAAATAATTTAATACAATTTTATCACTTTTTTTTATAGGATGCAGAGGCCGTCTTGAATGATGTCTCCAGTATTAACTGGTCTAGAATTTATTGCTCCAGTGATATTGTGTCTGCACTTGGAATCTTCCTTGATGAATTTCTGGCGGTTCAGTGCAAGCATGCCCCTAAGGTAACCCAGAGGGTCGGGGGCAAACAGATAAGATGGCTGTATAAAGACCTACTGGCTAATCTGCGTGCAAGGGTCAAACTTTGGAAGAAATTAAAATTGTCAGGGCTTCAAGCTGACTATACTGCCTACAGAGCACTTTGGAACACCTCCAAAAAACAGGTTAGAGCAGCAAAGACTGGCTACTGCAAAGATTTACTACTAAGCTCTGCCAGTAACCCTAGGAACTTTTGGGCCCACGTTAAGTCATTTTTGGGGGCTTCTCAATCATCCACCCCAAGTGACATGATATTGAATATGGTGTACACTGTAATGACCCAAACACCACAGCAAACTCAACAGAATGTTCTCTGATGTGTATCAGTATACCTCCTCCTTTCAGTTACCCCACACAGCCTTCTCAGACTCCTCAGTCAGCTACCCTCAACTCTCCTACCTATCAGCAGTCTAACAATCCCCCGTTCCTTTTCAAGGCTATTTAGCGACTTGAGGTTTTAAAGTTTTGGCAGACTATCTCTGACAATACCATTTCTTGCTCAGATACCCTTGAGCCTCGGTTTCTGAAGCTAGCAGCACCTTTTATTGCCTCCCCTCTGGCTAAAATCTTCACGTTGTCTTTCTCTCCTGCAGCCAAGTCCCTGACCTTGGGAAAATAGCACGTGTAACACCTGTCTTTAAGAAAGGTGATCCTAAAGAGATCACAATTTACAGGCCCATAGCAATTCTCTCAGTACTGAGTAAAATTCTAGAAAAACTAGTTGCAACTCAAACCACTGACTACCTCACAAAATACAGCCTGCTCTCGGACACTCAACATGGGTTCCAGAAAGGTCACAGTAACTCCACAACTCTTCTCAAACTTCCCACCGACACACTCACAAACATGGATGCTGGACTACTGACGGGGGCAGTTTTTATAGACCTCACAAAGGCCTTTGATCTTGCTGATCACCCCCTGCTCCTCTCCACTCGTTGTAATCTGGGTTTCTCTCCCCCGTTGTGGACTGGTACAGAAGCTACCTAGTAAACAGGACTCACATTGTAAAATGTTAACTCCTCCTTAGCAAATAGTGATATTATCAATATTGGAATACCCCAGGGCTCCATACTGGGCAGGGTTTTATTTAACTCTAAAAATTGATTAGCGTTTTGCTCATAAAAGTGCTAAAACATTGTGAAAATGCATAGCACTTGCCTTACTGTGTTTAACAAACATACAACTTCAAGAAAACCTATATAAATACTTTCAGTACAGTTAGCCTTGTCCCAAGGGAAAAAAAAAAACCTGCTCATCAATTATTTAAAACCCTGCTGGGATTCCTTTTCTCACTTTTTATTAACGACATAGCAGAGGTTATACATTCATGTTCATCTGTTCTCTATGTGGATGACCTCGTACTCTATACATGCTCAAGCAATGTGGCCAGCTTTAAGTGCATCCCTTACCTCTGTTGTCACTAACATGCAGAACTGGCTGTCAGCCCATAAGCTTGTACCCAATGCTAAGAAAACACAAGCCATGCTATTTGGATCTGCCCACAAGCTCAGGGTATGTCAAACATGACTGGTTGCACTGGACTCAGGTGGTGCACAGAGTGTGTTACCTGGGTGCTCTCCTGGACCAATCCCTGGACTACAGTTTACATATACAGTCCACCTGTAAAGCGTTGAATGCTAAACTGGGGGTCACTTATAAGACTAGCTTTATGCTAACTTCACTGCTAAGTTGGCAATTGCCAGAGGTATCCTTCTCCCTACCCTCACATATGGTGCTCCTACCTATGCTGCTGAATTTAAAACCAGACTACATAAATGGGACATAACAAATAATATTTGTCAGGCCGGCCCGCCAACGCAGTGGTTGGATTTCCGCTTGCGGTGCCGGCAACCTGGGTTCAGGAGCAGACCCGGGTTGCTGGAGGGCCAGCCGGGGGAGAAGGATGAAGCGTCCCAGGCACTACTCTCCTTCTCCGGGGGGAATGGTGAGGACAGTGCCCAGTGCTTGACAGACCCCTGGCAGAGGCCGGGGGTACCTCAGCTACTGGCGCTTGACAATTTCAGGGGGCGGGGCGGACACAGGATGTCATTGCATGTCCCTGCCTCCTCCTGTACACAAAAAAGAAAGGGAAGAAAAAACCCTGCTCCCGCTGTCTTGATGATGCCCGCTCCAGCTGCAACGGCTCTCAGGCTAACTCCCACCTTTCCCGTGTTCGCAGTGCCCCTGGCCCGAGGTGCCATGACCCCCGCCCTGAGGGGCAAGCCAGGGGTTTCAGGGAGTGCAGCTAAATATGAGTAGCCACAGCCAGAGTCCGTGACCGGGCAGATGGTCCTGGCGGAAGGAAACAGGACAAAAATACAGATTTAAAACAAATAAATAATATTTGTCGCTATCCCTCCTCGTCACCTCGGCTTAAGCACCACTGCCAACTTTCTAGAGACCTCGGCTGGCTCTCCTCCTCTGCCTGCCGCAAGAAAAAATTACTCACCTTAGTAATGTTGTTTCTTCTAATGGAGTCTTGCTATATTATGACATATGCAGTGAGTCCCAACCTTCGAACTGCTCCGGAGGTGAAAGAGTTAACTTTCCATGCCAGGCAATGGAACGCTGAGCTCGACTGAAACTCTGTCTGTTGTTCTTCAAACTCAAACCGTCAGATCTTTACGAGCTAAACTCACTGAGGTCCTGTGTGGAAGCTGTAAACCTACACTAGCCAACTGGCTACTAAACATAAGAACACATTTTTTGGTCCCAAAACAAAGACTCAAGTCAGGAGACCCAAAAAATGAAAAACACATCACCAAGTCACCCCAAAAAAGGAGGGGTGAAAACAACACAGTGGGCATCTACTAAGTGCCAACACTGCACTGCCCACATCCCAAAAACAGAGGTTCTGAGAGGGGCAGGCAGGGGGGAGGTCATAATATAGCAAGACTCCATTAGAAGAAACAACATTACTAAGGTGAGTAATTTTTTTCTTCAAACAACATGAAGTCTTGCTATATTATGACATATGTAACTACACAGCAGTACCTCCATGGAGGAGGGACAGAACCTACTTAGGAAATAGGCTCTGAAGCACAGCTGTGTCAAACCGAGCATCACTCCTAGCCTGGATGTCCAGGGAGTAATGCTTGGTAAAAGTGTGAACTGTTTTCCAGGTAGCTGCTTGACATATCTCTAGAATAGGGATGTCCCTGGCAGCAGCCAGGGAAGCAGCTGTACCTCTGGTAGAGTGAGCCCTCAGGCCTGAGGGAGAAACCTTACCCAGCTTTTCATAACAGAATTGGATACAAGAGACAATCCACCTCGCAATGGATCTTTTAGTGGCAGGTTTCCCTTTACCAACCTCACCATAAGTGAGGAACAGTTGGAGGGAGTCAAACCTATGACCATGAGTCGCTCTATGTAGTAACTAAGGGCTCTCGTCACATCTAAGCTGTGCAGCCTCCTCTCGCCAGAGGAGGAATGGTCAGTGAAGTACACTGGAAGACATATAGATTGATTAAGGTGGAAATCTGAAACCACCTTAGGCAAGAACTTCCTGTTAGTCCTGAGGACCACCTTATCTCTATGAAAGGAGATAAAATCAGGCTCCACTGACAAAGCTTGTAATTCACTTATGCGTCTAGCAGAAGTGATGGCTACCAGAAACACAGTCTTCCAAGTCAAGTACTTAAGCTCTGCTGAAGACAAAGGCTCAAAGGGGGGTTGCATAAGCTGAGCAATGCAAACATTAAGATCCCAGGCAGGGGCACGGTCCCTGAATGGAGGGTTGGTGTGAAGCAATCCCTTAAAAAACTTGGAGAATACAGGATGAGCTGAAAGAGAAGAGGGTTTACCTGCTGAAATAAAGGCAGACACAGCTGCCAAATGTACTTTTAGGGTAGCTGGTCTCAGCCCCAAGGTATTTAAATGGACCATATAATCCAGGACTGTGGGCAAATCAGCAGATTCTGGGGAAATATGCTTCCCAGAGCACCATATGGAAAACCTCTTCCATTTGGAATTATAGGTAGCCCTGGTGGAAGGTTTCCTAGAAGCCTTCAGTATATCCATTACACCTTGGGAGAGGTGTAGATCAGCAAACTCTAACTCTTCAAGAGCCAGGCCTTGAGATTGAGAGATTTGAGGTTCGGGTACCAAACCCTTCCCTGAGCACAGGTTAACAGGTTGTGTGATTCCTGGGAAAACACAAGGGAAGATGGACTGCTAAGGACAGTGGGAGTGGATACCAGGGTTGTCTGGCCTAATTTGGAGCAATCAGGATCATCTTGCAGGACTGAGATCTGATTTTGACTAGCACTTTGAACAGGAGAGGGAAAGGGGGGAAGCATAGAGAAACTTCCCTTCCCAATTGAGAACTAAGGCATCCAGAGGGACTGAGCCCAACACTGGGGGCCTGCAGCAAAAAAGGGGAAGTTGGTGATTGTCTGGGGCTGCAAAAAGATCTATCTGCAGGGTGCCCCATCTGGCAAATATTACCTCCAAGACCAGGGGGTCCAGTGACCATTCGTGATGGCCCTGGGAAATCCTGCTGAGAGCATCTGCCAGGACGTTGGCCTTGCTTGGGAGGTGAACTGCCGTAAGGGAGGTGTTCAGGGAGTAAGCCAGAGACCACAACTTCATTGCTTCGGTGCACAAGGCCGTAGACTGAGTGCCCCCTTGCTTGTTGATGTACCACATTGTGGTGGTGTTGTTTGTTCTGACCTGTACAACTTTGTTCTGAACAGATTTGGAAAAAACTTGAAGTGCTAGAAAAACTGCTCTGAGTTCCAACAGATTGATGTGGAGCAGAGATTCCGGAGGGGACCACAATCCCTGGGTAGTGAGCTCGCCCATGTCAGCTCTCCACCCCAAGAGGGATGCATCTGTAGTAAGGATTAAGGAGTGAGACTGAGTGACAAAGGGAACCCCTTATCTCAGATTGCTCTGATCCTGCCACCACTGTAGGGCTTGGATCAGGGTTCGAGTTACTGGGATCAATTTGGTTACAGGGTCTTTCCTTTGAGACCAAAAGGCTCTCAAATGGAACTGGATGTCCCTCATCTGAAATCTTGCTCCCTGCACTACTGCTGTAGAAGCAGCCATGTGCCCCAGGAGCTGTAGAAAATGCCTTGCTGGTCGAGAGACCTGCAGGGTGAATGAGGAGGCCATAGAGACCAGGGTCCTTGCCCTGTCCAAAGGAAGGAAGGCTCTGGCTTTCTCTGTGTTCAGCTCTGCGCCTATGAAGGTGAGGAGCTGGACAGGCTCTAGAACTGACTTTGAAAGATTCAGAAGGAAACCTAGAGAGGTGAGCAGTTGCTGAGTTATCTGTAGATGTAACTTGACTTGGTCTGGAGACTGGCCTACTATGAGCCAGTCGTCCAGGTAAGGGAAGATGGCAATTTTTTGCCTTCTTAGGGAAGCAACTGCTACTGCCAGGCATTTTGTGAATACCCTTGGAACAGAGGTGAGGTCAAAGGGCACTGCTGTGAACTGGTAATGGCCTGAGGGCAGCTCGAACCTGAGGTACTTTCGATGGGAGCTTCTGATGAGAATATGGAAGTCGGCATTCTTGAGGTCCAGGGACGCTAGCCAATCCCCTGGCCTTAGAGAGGGTAGAATAATTCCCAGAGTCACCATTTTGAATTTTGGTTTTAAAAGGTGCTTGTTTAAACATCTGAGATCCAGGATGGGCCGCCATTCTCCTGTCTTTTTTGGGGTAAGTACCTGGAGTACAATCCTTTGCCCTGGTGTAGGGGTGGAACCCTTTCCACAGCTCTGAGAGCCAGGAGAGAAGAGACCTCTGCCTCTAGGGCAAGTGCCCCTGGTGGATTTGCAGGTGGAAAGGATCTGGTTCTCATCTTTGGAAATTTTCTGAAGCTGAGAACCAGTCCCTGGCTTACTACTTCCAGGACCCACTTGTCTGATGTCAGAGACTTCCAGTCCTGGACAAAGTAAGCCAGCCTGCCCCCTACAGGTAGCTGAGAATCGGCCCTGGCAACCCCATCAGGGTGCCTGCTTGGCAGGGGCTTTGGGCTGAGGGGTGGAAGCAGGCCTGCTTGTAGCCCGTCTGCCTCTCCCAATAAAGAACCCCCTCTGGGCGTAAGCAGAAGAGGAGGCCTGGGCTTGGTAAAAAGGCCTATGAAAAGGCCTGCCCCTGCCCCTGGAAAGCTGCCTTTGAGGAGTGGCCTGCCTTTCCTTGGCCTGTGCACTCCTATAGGTGGTCCTATACTCATCCATTTTCTTCATGTAATTCTCTGTCTGCTCCCCAAACAGAGAATTATCCACAACAGGAAAATCCATGGCCTTAGTCTGGGTATCCTGTGACAGACTAGTACATCTGAGCCAAGCCATTCTACGAAGTGCCACAGATGTAGCCATGACTCTTGATGACACATCATTAGAGTCCACTGCAGCATGGAATTGCACCTTGGATGCCTCAATACCATCAGCAGCAACCTGCTCCAGCTCCTTGGCAAGCTGGCCAGGGACCCGTTTTGCTAGAGCCATAACAGTATCCCATCTGGATTTCTGATATCTAGCAACATAAGCCATATAATTTGCCTGTCTGAGTCCCAAGGATGCTGCCATGTACTGTTTCTTTGTCATGGTATCAATCCTCCTGGAGTCCTTGTCAGGGGGGTGTGAAGCCAAGGGAATATTTGCCTTGTCACAGGCTGCAGCCTGCACTACCCCAACATGGCTGCATTGTTGTATAAGGAACTCCGTATCAGAGCCTGACAATGTGTACCTCTTGTCCATTCTCTTATCCACAGGAGGTATAGTGTGAGGAGTTTTTTAGAATTTTTACTGTCTGTTTCCCAAAAGATTTATGCAAAGGAATAGACAGTCTCCTAGACTCTGGGATATCCATCATTTCCACATAGTCAGGCTCCTCTTGATCATCCACAGCTTCCTCCATAGGGAGCTGGAGGGTTTCAGCCACTTTTTTATAAAACATAAAATGAGAAGGGGACTCAGAAAGCCTAGGAGGAGACTCTCCTGAAGGTCTGTCTGGGGAGATGTCCGGGTCAATGGGCACATCCAGACTTTCAAATCCACATTCACTCTCCTCATACTCCTCTTCCTCCTCCAGTTCTTAATATTCCTCTAAATCATACTCCTGAACCAGTGGAACTAGCCGAACCGTACGCTTACCTGATGGTGCCGGTTCGGTCGGAACCGGGGAAAGCGGCTGGACAATTTTAATCGCTTTGGCTATTTCTTCAGCGGTTGGAGAGGAAAGTTTTGGCTCCACACCAGCTGATTTCCTAGTCCTTTTTGCTGGAACCGACTCCTCAGGTGGATCTCCTTTGCCGAGGAAGTCTCGCCCTGGTCAGAGGGCACTCCCTCCGGTCCGGACGGAACAGACTTGGGCTAGCCATCGGTTTAGCGGACTTTTGGCCTCCTTTCCTGAGCCTACCAACTCTCTTTTTCCAGGGTAGCTGCAGGAAAATTTTTACAAATCTGGCAGTCTGCATTGAGGTGGTCAAACCAGACAATAAACACAGGTGGTGTGGGAGTCAGTTCTAGCAAAGACTTACAGACACTGCAGTGTTGAAACCCAGTGGGCCCGTTTTTCTTTTGGGTTTCTCAGACATAGTGCCAGCCTAACTAAACTTACCCGCTTATGGTAATCTCGGCCAGGACCCCTTTATCGTGTTCCTAACCGTTACCGGTCGTGGAAAATATAATAAAATCTGTTTTTTAGAACCGATAAGAACCGTAACCACACTCTAAATGACAGATTAATATATTTTAAACAACCTGATCGGTTCAAACCGAACCGATAAACCGCTTACAAGTTCCCAACAGAATAGAAATTAATGTAAAACCTATCTAGTACTCACAATACCACAGACAGAGTCTGAACCGACGGATGCGGTTTAAATTCGGTCGAAAACCGAGAAAAACAATACTTTAACCGACAAAATGAACCGAGCAGAAGGAGAAATCTCCGGAGCGACTGTTCAGTGAGGCTGAGTAAAGAATCTGACGGTTTGAGTTTGAAGAACAGACAGAGTTTCAAACGAGCTTGAGCTCAGCGTTCCATGCCTGGCATGGAAAGTTAACTCTTTCACCTCCGGTGCAGTTCGAAGGTTGGGACTCACTGCATATGTCATAATATAGCAAGACTTCATGTTGTTTGAAATACTCTCTTGGCTCCCTGACTGACTTGATAATCAGAAATTAGACTCCCTCAGCTCTTGTCATTATGCTTGTACCTCCAACATCCTCCTATGGCCTAAGATCTGTTGACAAGTACCTACTCACAGACAAAGCTGGTGGAGGGCTGCAGTCACCGCAATCTTATCTGTCAGGATTTGGTTTCGTTTTTGCTTACCATCATAAGGGTTGCTGCTTCACAGTGTCCTGTGTTGGACTGCTAGTTTAAATACCTGCTTAGTTTTATTTTGCACAGCACTTATATTAGCAAGAGCATGTTCAGAAGCAGTACTAGAAACTTTTGTACTTGCAAAATAACCAGATTTAAAAAAAAATGTATTTACTCAAGATAAAAAAAGTTCAACTGCAGTCAAGTGAAAGAGAGGTTAAATGTATTTAAAAAGAATATGTCTCTGGGGATGAACTGCCTTGCAGGGTGTATCGGCTGGGATGTGTGTTCTAAAAACTGACTTTAGTATTACATTAATTACGTATAATACATGGTTCCTAGAGCTCTCACTTTGTAACTTTATAGTTGAGGTTTACCCTGTTCCTGCTAAATTTGCAATACCCGAGAAAGGAAGCATGTCCAGGAAGAGTCAGGCCCAATCATGTGAGCCCAGTGATTAGAGCACCAGCACGGTATTACTCAGTTCCCAGTAGGTCACATTATTTCTTTCTCACTACAGTCTGTGGTCTACATTCCTTAGCAGTGGCTAATACTGCAATAAAAACATCTAACTGCCTTCTAAATTTGGCAATTTTAACAAGGCAAGTGACTTAATAGTTTGTGGCATTTCTGCATGGTCATACAGGAATACTAAGGAGATCCATTGAGGCCACCTATGATGGCAGGTTGGCTCAGGGTTGACTTGTTCTCTTTTTAGGATCTGAAAAAAATCATCTTTTTAAATACAGGAATGTATCATGTAACTTTAATTAATGATTTTTTTTCCCTGGAGTAGCCCAGCTGAGATACACCATTTATGGGGTCCTGCTTCTACCCATTTTTAAGTTATTTACCTCACAGTCCAACTAAATGCAAAATCTCATCTTCTGTAGGCTATTGCTTCTATCCATTTTTATACCTGATTTACTACGATAGCCCAGATGAGATTAAACATGTTGTTCTCTGGTGTCCTGCTTTAACTCATGTTCAGTTTATTTAACTGGTAAGTCCAAGTTGAAACTGAATATATCGTTTTTTAAAGGTCCCTGTTTCAGTCCATTTAAAAATGTATTTACTTGGGCAGCCCAGCTGGGAGCATTCGTGAACCACTGACTGGGACCTGCTTAGGCTGTCTGCCAAGACATTTTGGAGACCTGGGAGAAACATGACTGACACTTTAAGGTCGTGAGACTGAGTCCAGCACCACACTCTCACTGCTTCCCTGCACAGGGAACAGAAGTGAGTGCCACTTTGTTGATGTAATGCATCAAACTAACATTGTCCGTCTGGATTAGCAGAGGACCAGGGCAGAGATGATTCTGAAAAGTCTGGAGCTCACATTTCTAAGACATTTATGTGCAGCTCAGTCTCCACTTTGGTCTCTAACCCCTGTTATCAGGTAAGGGATGAGATAAGCACACCAGCCCAAGGCATCCATGGTGAGGATTTGTACAGGAACTGGTGTAAGGAATGGAATGCACTTCAGTAAATTCTCACGATCCATCCACATAATGCCATGCACAGAACAGGTGTGACAAGAACCATTTGTTCCAACTCTTCCATCAACTTATCCCACTGGACCTAGACTGTTCATGTGGCATCCTCATATGACGCTGGGCTACTAGCACAGTTACTATGGCTGCAGCCATGAGGCCCAGGAGACATAACATTGTTTATGCAAAGTCATAGTGGCTCCTGTGCACCAAGTGTGCCTGAGCAATCAAAAGTGCCCGCCCTGTCCTGGGGCAGGAAGGCATATCCCTTTTCTGTGTTCAAGACCGCACCTGTGTACCACAGTCTTTGACATGGCGTCAACATGGACTTTGGCACATTCACCATGACCCCAAATCGAACAACTGACGTATTCAGGACAGGGTATTAAGCAGAGTTTCCTTGGAGCTGGCTTCAGAAGCCAGTCGTCCAGATAAGGGGAAACATACAGACCGTTCCCTGTGAAGGGTTGCTGCAATTACTGACAAACATTTTATAAAAACCTGTGGCGCAGAGGACAAGCCAAAGGGCAATACTTTGAACTAATAGTGCTTACCCTCCAGCATAAAGCAGAGGTACAGTCTGTGGGACTTCATGATTTTTATGTGATGGTATGCATCTTTCATGTCCTGTAAAAAAAGTCAGTCCCCTGTTTGTAATAGGGAATCAGGGCTTGCAAATACACCATTCAAAACTTTTTGTATTCGATATACAGGCTTAAGTTTCTGAGATCTAGTACAGGCTGGAGATTTCCTGCTCCATTTTGGGACTGAGAAGTATATGGAATAGAACCCTTTGTTCCGTTCTTGGGGAAGGACTGGTTCATAGAAACACGGAAGTTGATGGCAGGTAAGAACCACAAGGCCCATCTAGTCTGCCCATTTCTTTTTCTACCTTATACATGTGCCATCGGCCTTTGCTCTGTCAATGGCCTATCTATTCATACTCATCTGTATTGCTCCCTTATGCCTATCCCATGCCTGTTTGAAGCTCTGCACTGTATTCATATCCACCACTTCCTGAGGCAGGCCGTTCCATGCATCCACCACCCCTTTTTGTGAAAAAGAACTTCCTCACATTACCCCTTAATCAGCCTCCTTCTAATCTCATGCTGTGTCCTCTTGTCCTGCTATTTTTCTTATATTGAAACATGTCAGACTCTTTCACCTTGTTAATGCCCTTAAGGTGTTTGAATGTTTCGATCACATTACCTCTCTCCCTCCTTTGCTCTAGGGTATACATATTGAGCTATGTTAATCTGTCCTCATATGTTTTCTGATGCAGTCCCTGCACCATTTTGGTTGCCCTTCTCTGACTGCCTCAATTTGGTTAATGTCCTTGTGAAGGTGTGGCCTCCATTACTGCACGCAGTACTCCAGATGGGGCCTAACCAGTGTCTTGTAAAGAGGAATTATTACCTCCCTCTTCCAACTTGTGATACCTCTACTAATACACCCCAACATCCCCCTAGCCTTTCTTACTGCTTTAGAGGTCTGCTTGGATGATTTCAGGTCATCGGTGATGATGATGCACAAGTCTCTTTCTTCCTTTGTGACTGCCAGCAACTCCCCTCCCAGCCTATAGGTGGCTTCAGGGTATCTCTTCCTTATGTGCATGATCTTGCACTTCTTTGCATTAAACCCCAGTTGCCACTCTTCCGACCATTTTGCTAGTTTATCCAGACCTCTTCTCATTCTGCCCACCCCATCTGAATCATCTGCTCTGTTGCAGATCTTGGTGTCATCTGCAAACAGACAAACCTTACCCTCCAGTCCATCTGCAATGTTACTGATGAAGATACTGAAGAGGAATGGCCCCAGGACTGATCCCTGAGGTACCCCACTTGTGACTTGCATCTCTTCTGACTGAATACCATTTACCACCACTCTCTGTTTTCTGCCCGTCAACCAGTTTGCCATCCAGTTGACCAATTTCTGACCCACCCAGAGCCTACCCAGCTTAGTAATCAATCTTCTGTGTGGAACGGTATCAAAAGCTTTGCTGAAGTCAAGGTAGGCGACATCAACTGCTCCCCCTTGGTCCACCACTCTGGTTACCCAGTCAAAGAAATCTATGAGATTAGTTTGACAGGGCCTTCCTTTTGTAAACCCATGCTGTCTTGGATCCTGTGCTCCTATGGATTCCAGGTGTTGCACAATCCTTTCCTTAAGGAGTACCTCCATAATCTTGCCCACTACTGAGGTAAGACTGGCTGGTGTGTAGTACCCTCCCTGCTACCACTCTTGTGGAGTGGGATCACATTAGCCCTACTCCAGTCTTCTGGAACCTCTCCTGTGCTCAGAAACTCACTAAACAGTTCTGATAATGGCTCTGCTAGTTCCAACCTTAGCTCCTTTAGTACCCTAGGATGTATGCCATCAGGTCCCATTGCCTTGTCCACCCTGAGCTTATTGAGCTCTTGTAGGACCCTTTCTTTTGTGAAGGGACTAGTGCACACCTCCCCCTCCGTGTCCATGGTGCTGAGCTGTCGGCCCTGCCCTACCTTCTCTTCATTAAATACTGAGCAGAAGTATCTATTTAGGATAGATGCTTTTACGTGGTCCTCCTCCTCACACACCCTCTGATCTCCTTTGATTTTAGCAATACCTCCTCTGGACTTTCTCCTTTCACTAATGTAGCTATAGAAAGTCTTGTCACTTTCTTTTACTGTTTGTGCTGGTGTTTCCTCGGTTTGGGCTTTGCCTGCCTTACTGCCTTCCCCTGCTTCCCTTAGGGAAGTTTGGTATGCCTCCTTATCTTCATCCCACTGCGTTCCCTTATATTTCCTGAAGGCCAGCCTTTTGGCTCTGACCTTTTCTGCTACTGTTTTTAAGAACCAAAGAGGTTTCCTTCTTTTTTTGCACTTCCTTTTCTCTATAACACAATGGGATGTTGCTTCAAGTATTGCATCCTTAATGCTTGCCCACTTTGCCTGTACCCCCTCACCTGTATTCCTTTTTGCCAGGGCTAGTTTAACTCTGTTGGCCATCTTATCAAAGTCAGCTCCTCTGAAGTCCCATATGTTTGCCTTGGAATGGGATGACTTAGTTCTAGTGGCCAAAATGAACTATACCATGTGATGGTTACTGGCTCCCAGGTGACCTACCTAGAGATCTGTGATCCTGTCCCTGTTACTCAGTACTAGATCTATGATAGCCCTGTCTCTTGTGGGTTGTTGTACCAGTTGTTTGAGGCCCTCCCCTTGCAGGGAATCCACCATGTGTCTAGTTCCGGCAGATGTTCCTGCTGGTACTGATCAATCTGTATCTGGCTTGCTGAAGGCTCACATTATCAGAACCTCCCCTTTAGCCGCCATGTTTTGTATATCTTCTAACAGTAATGTGTCTATGTCCTCCTCCTGGTCTGGGGGCCTGTAGACAACCCCAGTTCGTATGGCTGTCCCATTTCCTGTTTCCAGGGTGACCCACAGTTCTTCTGGCTCCTTATGTGTATTCTGAATTTCTGTAGCTTTGATATTTTCATTGACATACAGCGCCACTCCAACCCACCTTTTTGCACCTCGGGCTCTTCTGAACAGTACATAGCCAGGTACTGAAGTCTCCCAAGTGTGGTTATTGGTAAACCATTTCTCGCTAATTGCTACTATGTCCAGTTTAGCCTCTGTCATTCTTGCCTGCAGGTCTGGGATTTTGTTTCCCAGACTGCGAGCATGTGTGTACATGATTTTCCATTTACCAGATTTTGGTGTGTTACTTGCTGGGTGAGGTCTGGCGTTTCCCTTGTGCGCCTGTGCGTCGTATGGGGAGCCGGACCTTCTTCCTTACCTGGTGATGCGAATGAACTATGGCACACTTTTGAAATAGGGTCTGAATCTCCTCCTTTAAAAGGGAAAATTGGCAGAAGATGATCTGGAGGGATTTCTATCAGATCAAGAGCATGTCCTCTTGCAATTATCTCCAGAACCACTCGTCTATAGTGATCTCCTGCCATTGTTTCAGACGTAAGGAGATCCTGCTCCCCACACTCACCCCTGGAGGTAACAGCTGAGAAGGGGAGAAGAGATGGAAGAGAGACAGACAGAATCAGGGGCAGCAAGGCCACCAGAATGAATTCCTTTAAGTGCTATATCACAGACACCAGGAGGGACAGGATCCAGAAGAGGCCCACCACCTCCGACATGGCCTTGCTGATGGTATGCATGATTATCCCAAGCAGCAGGCCTACCAAAAGAGCTCCTACTATAATCTACAGTGAGAGTAGGATAGAAGGACTTCACAGACAGTAAAGTCATTTTAGATCTCAAGGCCATATAGGGCTTCTTTGACATCATAAACAAACAGTACGGATCTCTTAAAGGAAGCATTCAAAATTGTCTGTTGACATGAATGGCAAAGCCAGAACCTCTGAGCAAACATCTCCTAATGCAAATGCTAGAGGCAGCAGCCCTGGCAGAAGCGTCAGAGACATCATAAGGTGAGTGCAGCAAATGTTTGCCAACCTCAGCTCCAGCAGATAATGTTTTAAGTAAGCAGTCTTGGCAGCACCATCTGGCAAAGGCCTGAATGTACTACAAGCATTTTTCCACATGCCGTTCTGATGTTTAATCATGTGGCCTGGTAATTTGAATCCTAAGGCCCAAAGAGGTAGAGGCATCTGTATCCTTGCCAGTTACATCCAGTCTCCTAGATTCTTTTTTTCTGAGGCCAAGTGCCCATGTGTCTAGGGGCTTTGGATCTATTATGAGCAGCCATAATAATTACAGTCGGTTTCAGACTGGTTTGTATAATAAGGCTTAGCAGATGGAGCAGGGTACTGTTTATCATCAGACAGCAGGCATAGAATTAGACCTATTCCACGCAGCAAAAGTAGAATCCTCTAAGGCAAGCACTGATGGAATAATAGAGGGAGTGCAGGGTACCTCCAAATGAGATTCCTTTTAGTGGACTCTTTCTCTTCCACAGCAAAACCCATAGCAGACTGCATCTGCTGTATCATGGTGTGGAAAGAGGGGTCCTCAGAAAGAGACCTCGGGGTATAAACTATTGAGTCCTCACTGCAGGACGAGAGGGGTAAACCTAGAGGGCAGATTCCTTTCTTTGAACTTCTCCTCCCACTCATATTCCTCCTCTAAATTCACCTCAAGATTCACGAGGTCAGGGTAATATTCCATTTCTTCATCATCATCTCAAACACCAAAAGGAGCTGCAGAAGGAGCCAGTGACGCCAGCAGAGGCTGAAAGGCAGGAATCTGTGGTGTGCTAGTGGAATCCAACAGAGGCCTCAAACCAGAAGACACTGTTGGTGGCAGAACTGCCTGCAATAGCAACCTTGGCAGAATGCATCAAATTATCTCTGAGAATGATGCTAGCACAGCCTGAGAGTCAGCAGCGCCCTGAAAAGGGTCCAAGACTACCTGCACCGAAGGGCTGGAACTCGACGACGATGGTGTTGTACCATCCACAGTGGGTAAAGCAGTACCTGAGCCAGACCTTAACCTTGGTGTTTTGATGGTTGGGGGGAGGAGACTATTTCATCGACACTGCTAGGGTGAGCACTGACGAGGATTAATGTGATTTCAATGGTGACCGAGACTTTGTCAGCAAAGCAGACTTGTCCTTATGTTTGTGCTTATGACTGGAGAAGGAGGAGGCCCGAGGTGACACCCATTTCTTGTCCTTGTACTTCGGTTTCGATGACTGCTTTTCAGACACTGATGAGGGAGAAGCAGCCTTTGAGCCCTCTTCTTTCTCCAAGGCTTTTAGTGCTTTTTTGGACAAGGAAGTTTTCTAGAGCCTTCTTACAGCATCGCCTTGTAGCCTGCTTGAAACCCTTCCAAATAGAAACAGAATTTGTCAGCAGAAATGGACCACTTGGCCCATCCAGTCTGCCCAGATGTACCCTGTCTAATCTTTCTCCGCAGACCCTAATTGGTCTCTGGGGACCCTCTCTGCCTGTTTACTAATATTCTCCTGCATCTATTTCATGCATGTTTGAAGCCCTCCCAACTGTTTTTGCCTCCACCACTTCTGCTGGCAGTCTGTTCAAGGCAACTACCACCCTTTCACTTAACTAGTACATTCTCATATCCCTCCTAAACTCTACCCCCCTCCCCCCACCAAGCTTCATCGCATGCCCCTGGTCCTTGTACTCTTTCTCATTTAACATAGAAACATAGACTTTGACAGCAGACAAGGACCACTTGGCCCACCCAGTCTGCCCATTTCCCTACTTATTGGATAAGCTGCAGATTCTAGTTAACCAACAGCCTACTTCCTGCAACCCCCCCACTATAATTGCCTTATGTCTGTCCCATACATGTTTGAATTCCCCCACTGTTTTAGACCCCACAACCTCTCCAGGAAGGCAGCTCCATGCGTCCACCACTCTCTCCGTGAAAAAGAATTTCCTCACATTACCCCTGAGCCATCCCCCAACTTTAAATTGTGCCCCCTTGTTCTTACACATCTCTTTTTCTGAAAGATGCTACCCTCCTGGACTTTGTTGATTCCCTTGAGGTACTTAAAAGTTTCTATCATGTCCCTCTCTGTCCCTCCTTTCATCAAGGGTATACATATTAAGCCTCTCAGTCTCTCTTCATATGGCTTCTGATGTAGACCCTGCACCATTTTAGTTGCCCTCCTCTGGACTGCTTCCATCCTGTCGGCGTCCTTGCATAGATGAGGTCTCCAAAACTGCACACAGTACTCCAGATGGGGTCTCACCAACTGTCTGTATAGAGGGATAACCACTTCCCTTTTCTACTTGTGATGCCCCTCCCTATGCATCCCAGTATCCCCCTGGCTCTCCTTACTGACTTCTCACATTGCTTACCCACCTTTAGGTCATCTGATATGACTACACCCAGATCCCTTTCCATTAGTGTTGTCATTAGTACCTCCCCTGCTATTGTGTACTCTTCTCCTGGATTTTTATTTCCCAGGTGCATTACTTTGCACTTCTTTGCATTGAATCTAAGTTGCCATGTGTCTGACCATTCCTCCAACCTTGCCAAGTCCCTTCTCATCCTTTCTACCCCCCTTCCCCTTGTGTATCAACTCTGTTACAGATCTTTGTGTCATCTGTGAAGAGGCATACCTTTCCTTCCAGACCCTCTGCAATGTCACCTATAAAGGCGTTAAAAGGACTGGCCCCAGTACTGAGCCCTGAGGTACTCCACTAGTAACCCCTTTCTTCAGAATGTGTTCCATTCACTATTACCTTCTGTGTCCTGTTGTGCAGCCAGTTTGCTACCAGGCTACCACCCTGGGACCCACTCCAAGGCTGGCTAACTTGATTATTAATCTTTTAGTACGGGACTGTGTCAAATGCCTTGCTAAAGTCTAGGTAGGCTATATCCACAGCCCTCCCTGGTCAATTACTTTGGTCACCCAGTCAAAGAAATCGATTAGATTCGTCTGACATGACCTTCCTGCTGTGAATCCATGCTGCTTTGGGTCCTGTGCCCCGCTGGCCTCTAGGTACTCAACAATTCTTTCTTTCAGAAGTGATTCCATCATTTTTTCCTACTACTGAGGTCAAACTAACAGGTCTGTAGTTTCCTGCTTCTGCCTTGCTCCCACTTTTGTGAAGGGGAATCACATCTGCCCTCCTCTAGTCCTCAGGTACCGCCCCATCTTCCCATGATTTGTTAAAAAGTGTGGTTAGTGGCGTCACTAGGTCCTCCCTTAGCTCTTTTAGGATTTTAGGGTGAATCCTGTCAGGCCCCATTGCTTTGTCCACCTTGAGTTTTAGGAGTTCTTTCAGTACTCTTTCTTCTGCAAACGGACTGGCGTCAACCCCACTATCGAGTGCTTCTACTGTTTCGTTTAGGTAACTCCTCCTCTTCTTCTTTTGTGAATACTGAGCAAAAGTATTCATTCAGTATCTCTGCCTTTTCACTGTCTCCCTCTGCCCACCTTCCCTCTCCTTTATTAATCTTCACTATCCCTCCCTTAACCTTTCTATGCTCCCTAATGTACCTATAAAAGGTTTTATCCCCCTTCTTAACTGAGTTGGCTATCTTTTCCTCGGTTTGGGCCTTTGCTTTTCTGACTGTCTTCCTCACTTCTTTCTGCTTTAATTGATACAGTTCCCTGTCGTGCTCCGTCTGTGATTCCTTATACTTTCTGAAAGAGATTCCAGTCCTCCACCTTGTTTACCTCTGTTAGGTGCAGACAGATCTCCAACATGTCACCTCTCACTCTCCTCTCCTCTCTTTCAGGGTGTACATGTTGAGAACCCTCCGTCTCTCCTTGTAGGGCTTCTTGTGCAGCCCCTGTACCATTTTAGTTGCCCTCCTCTGGACAGCCTCCTCCCTGTCTATGTCCTTGCTGAAGTGCAACCTCCAAAACTGGACACAGTACTCCAGATGGGGACTCTCCAGTGAGTGATACCATGGCAATACCACCTCCTTCCTCCTACTGCAGAAACCCCTCCCTATGAACCCCAGCATCCTTCTAGACCTACCCATAGCTTTGACACACTGCCCTGCCACTCTGAGGTCGTAAGAAAAAAAATACTCACCATAGTAATATTGCTTCTTCCAAGGTGTCCTTTAGTATACTTGACAATAGCAGTATGCCAGCTGCGTCCAGTTGCCCTGGAGGAGTTAATGCTAATGAATTTAACTGAATTAGCCAATCAGGAGAGAGGCAGAGAGAGAGAGAGAGAGAGAGGTTGTGCTGTCTGTAGCAAAACCAGATGGCAGTCAGATTCATTTTGAAGCAGTAAGGGGCAAAACAAGGCCCCAAATATCTACTGTCAGTCTGTCACAACAGGAAAACATATTAAAAACACAATATCCAAAAATAGAAACACACAACTGATGAAAAAGCTTTGCACTAATAATAGAAAAACAGTCAAAAATGTGGCAAGGAGAAAGGAATGCAGAGCCATCCTCAGTCATAGAAACATAGAATTTGAGGGCAGATAAGGACCGCTTGACCCACCCAGTCTGCCCATTTCCCTACCTAATGGATAAGCTGCAGATCCTAGTTAACCAGCAGCCTACTTCTTCCTACCCCCACCCCCTATAATTGCCTTATGACTGTCCCATGCATGCTTGAATTCCACCACTGTTTTTGACTCCACAACCTCCTCCGAAGGCCGTACATGCATCCACAACCCTCTCTGTGAAAAATACTTTTAAATTACCTCTGAGCCGCCCCCATCTTCAAATTCAGCCCCTTGTTCTTGCACACCTCTTTTTGAAAGATGCTACCCTCTTGGACTTTGTTGATTCCTTGAGGTACTTGAACGCTTCTATCATGTCCCCTCTCCTCCTTTCTCGAGGCTATACATATTCAGCTCCTTAAGTCTCTCTTCATATGTCTTCTGGTACAGACCCTGCACCATTTTAGTCGCCCTCCTCTGGACAGCTTCCATCCTGTCTATATCTTTGCGGAGACTGGGTCTCCAGAACTGTACACAGTACTCCAGATGGGGTTGCACCAGCTGTCTGTACAGAGGGATAACAACTTCCTGTTTTCTACTGGTGATGCCTCTCCCTATGCATCCCAGTATCCCCCCAGCCCTCCTTGCTGCCCTCTCACATTGCTTGCCCACCTTTAGATCATCTGATATGACTACCCCCAGGTCCCTTTCTATTTTTGTTGTTGTTAGTATCTCACCCCCCATTGTGTACTCTTCCCCTGGGTTTTTGTTTCCCAGGTGCATTACCTTGCACTTCTTAGCATTGAATCTAAGCTGCCATACATTTGACCATTCCTCTAACCTTGACAAGTCCCTTCTCATCCTTTCCACCCCACCTTGTGCATCAACTCTGTTGTAGATCTTAGTGTAATCTGCAAAGAGACATACTTTTTCCTTCCAGTCCCTCTGCAATGTCGCTTATAAAGACACCGAAGAAGACCGGTCCTAATTCTGAACCCTGCGGTACCCCACTAGTAACACCTCTTTCTTCAGAGTGGACTCCATTTACTATTACTCTCTGTGTCTTATTCTCCAGCCAATTCTTTACCCAGGATGTCATCTTGGGACCCACTCCCAGGCTGGCTAACCTGTATATTAATTGTTTGTGTGGGACTGTGTCAAATGCCTTGCTAAAGTCTAGGTAGGCCATGTCAGCCCTCCCTGATCTACTACTTGGTCACCCAGTCAAAGAAATCTATCAGATTTGTCTGGCATGACCTTCCGCTGTGAATCCATGCTGCCTTGGGTCCTGTGCCCTCTAGCCTCTAGATACTCGACAATTCTTTCCTTCAGAAGTGATTCCATCATTTTCCACCACTGAGGTTAAACTAACAGGTCTGTAGTTTCCTGCTTCTGCCTTGCTCCCACTTTTGTGAAGGGAATCACATCTGCCCTCCTCCAGTCTCGGGTACCCATTATCCCATGATTTGTTAAAGAGGGTAGTCAGTGGTGTCACTAGTTCTACCCTTAGTTCTTTTAGAATTCTGGGATGAATCCCATCAGGCCCCATTGCTTGTCCACCTTCAGTTTTAAGAGTTCTTTCAGAACCCTTTCTTCTGTAAATGGCTGGTATCAACTTCTGTATCCAGAGTGTTTCTACTGTTTTAGGTACCTCCCTCTTCCTTTGTAAATACTGAGCAAAATATTTGTTTAGTATCTCTGCTTTTTCACAGTCACCTCTGCCCACCTCCTCCCTTTATTAAGCCTCACTATCCCTCCCTTGGTCTTCCTTCGCCCCTGATGTACCTATAAAGGTTTTATCCCCTTCTTAACTGAGTTGGCTATCTTTTCCTCGGTTTGGGCCTTTGCTGTTCTGACTGCCTTCCCAGCTTCCTTTACTTTAACTGATACATTTCTCTGTCCTGCTCCTTCTGTGATTCCTTGTACTTCCTGAATGCTTTCTTTTTCTCTTGAACCTTCACTGCCACTTCCTTTGAGAACCATAGTGGTTTCTTACATCGTTTGTTTGTTTATTTGCTTCACACAAGGCTCGTTACCTCTGTGATGGCAGTTTTATTATTCCCCATTGTTCTCCCACCCCTCCTTCCTGCCCATTTGCTAGTGCATTCCTTAGGCACTCACCCATTTTGGCAAAGTCAGCCCTCCTAAAGTCCAATACTTTTGCCTTTGTATGGCTTGACTCTATTGCTGTGTTTATTGTGAAACATAGTGTTCGATGATCGCTAGTTCCCAGATTGCTACCCACTTCTAGATTTGTGATCCTCTCTTCATCTCCATTTGAGAGAACTAGGTCTAAGATTGTTCCCTCTCGAGTGGGCTCCAATACTAGTTGTCTAAGGCATGCCCCCTGTAGGGCATCTAGAATAACCCCACTCTTTGAAGTGGCAGGTTATCTAGGGGAGGATGAGTGGGAGGTCAAGCATACTGAAGGACACACCTTGGAAAAAACAATACTACTATTGTGAGTAATTTTTTTCTTCTCACCATAGGGTCCTTTAGTACACTTGACAACAGTAGACTACAGAGCAGTGCAATTGGGAGGCGGGTACAGAACCTCTGAGCCAAATTTGGTATCTGATCTGGACTGTACATCCAGACAACAGTGCTTTGTGACAGTGTGTACAGTCTTCCAGGTAGCTGCTTTGCAGACCTCCAGCAAGAGGATATCCACTGTAGCTGCCACTGTGGCAGCAGTACCACTAGTTGAATGGGTCCTGAGGCTCCGAGGGTGCTGTTTGCCAGCCTTGCTGAATGCAAGAGATTATTCAGTGGGAAACAGTCCTCTTTGGTGGCTGGTCTTCCCCTGCCTACCTCACCATAGGTGAGGAAAAGTGGGGTCTGAGAGTAACTGAGCTGCTTAGTATGCTCCAGATAGTAGGTCAGAGCCCTTCTGACATCTAAGCTATGGAGCTTGCGCTCACCAGGTGTGGATTTGTCTGAGAAAAAAACAAGAAGTGTAATGAACTGGTTAAGGTGGAATTCAGAGACTGCCTTAGGCAGGAACTTCCTGTTTGTTCTAAGGACTACCTTGTCCCTGTGGGCAATGATGTAGTTGGGTTTGGTACAAAGGGACTGCAGCTCAGAAATCCTTCTGGCTGACGTGATGGCAAACTAGGAAAACAGTCTTCCAGGTGACATATTTCAACTTAGCAGTAGCCACAGGCTCGAATGGGTGCTCCATCAGCTTGGCTATGCAGAGGTTTAAGTCCCAAGGAGGGTCAGGTTCCCTTAGTGGGGGTTAAAGCTGCAGCAGGCCTTTGAAAAACTTTTTGAAGATGGACTGGGAAACCACAGATTTCTGTTTTCCAGCCAAAACGTAAGCCAATATGGCTGCTAAATGCACCTTAAGGGATGAGGCCCTGAGGCCTGATGCCTGTAAGTGCACCAGGCAGTCCAGTAGAGTGGATGGAGTCGTCCTTAGAGGGTCTATCTGTTTATGCTTACCTCTACACCATAGAGAGAACCTTTTCCACTCAGAAGCATAGGTTTTCTTAGGTTTCTTAGCCAGGCAAAGGATTTTCACGACTTGCTCAGAGTACTGAGATTCAGGGTACTCTAACTCCTCGAGGGATCTATGATGTCGATTCGCCAACACTTTTGTCAACCGGCATCACAGCAACAAGATTTATGTCGACCACAAGTTGCAGTAGACATAAATCCCAACTGCGTCCTGGTCCTGCTTTTCTACTGGGGCAGACGGAGTTGACCTGGGGAGGGGGTGCAGGACCGGGAGACAGTGTGTTCCTGTCTTGGACACAACAACACAGCGAGCTGTTGGCAAAGTGTTGATTTTGCCAACAGCGAGGTAGTTCACTCTGTTGGTGTCGCCGTTGGATCAGCATACCCTCTTCAAGAACCAGACCTTGAGCTGAAGAGATTCAATGCTGGGGTATGCCACCCCTGTCTGTGGCAGAGTCAGGAGATTGTGGCTCTGTGGTAGGCGAATGGGTCTCCTGACTGAGAGGGCAAGGAATAGAGAGTACCAGGGTTGACTTGCCCAGTCTGGGGTCAACAGAATCATGGAGGCCGGCTGATCCCTGAGCTTCAGCAGAACTCTGTGGATTAGAGGGAAAGGAGGGAAGGTGTTCAGGAACTTCCCTGCCCAATCCGAAGTTAGGGCATCTATTGGCAGTATACACAGTGCTGGGGGCCTGCAACAGTGAAGTGGAAGCTGATGGTTGAAGTTTGGGCGAAAAGATCTATCTCTGGGGTGCCCCACCATCTGAATACTGTGCCCAGTACTTGCCTGTTTAGGGTCCATTCGTGGTGGCCCTGACTGATGCAGCTCAGGGCATCTGCCACCACATTGTTCTTGCCTGGGAGATGGATGGCAGACAGGTGCATATCCAGGGAGTAGGCCAGAGACCAAATCTTCATGGCCTCTGTGTAGAGTTTGGTAGACCTTGCAGGACTCAAATTTAATGGTATTCCAGTACATTTCGGGTAGCAAATTACGTACTGGAATACCAAACTCCAAGCCATGGTGCTCCGCCTGAAATACCAGATTTCCTGATTTTTTCTTGCACCTTAACTCTGACAACGGGGGGCTCAATCCCCGTGTCAGTGCTAGCCCCCCCTTCACAGTACTTTGGGACACACTAGGGAGCCCACTCCTAGTATCCCGAAATGATCCAGTAATCCCATTTGTATAAAAAAAGAAAACGGTCCCCTGACATCTTTTTATTTTCACCCTGTAAAAAAGAAAACGGCCCCCCTCCTGACTCTCCCACTAAGCCACCCCCACCCTTGCCCTTTACTTACCATTCAAGGTCAGTGGCTGTCATCTTCCGTGGACCGGGACTCATCTGCACTCTTCAAAGCCAAACTGCGAACTGAACAATCAGGCTCCATGCCGTGTAAAGGCTGTAAATGGCATTTTCAACTTATGTTTCTATATCAGTCATTTTTCAATATTTTCGTACCAAATTTTCAACTTGGGGTTTTTGGCAGCCCACCTCATGAACACTGATACTTCGTTACTCGGTCCCGAAAGGTGATTTCGCAGTCGCTGCCCAGAATCACCTTTTGGGACTGAGTAAAGAAACAACAGTACCAGTGTTCAAGAGGAGGGGTCCCAAAAAGCCCATGTTGAAAATCTGGTGCAAAAATATTGAGAAATGGCTGAGATATGCACGGTCATTTAAATTTTTCTATGCACGCTCGTAACTTCGGCAATTTTTAATATTTTCATTCCAAATTCACAACACTGTAATTTTTTCATACCCCCTCATGAATAGTACAGCTGTCATTCTTCACAACTTGCCCGAAATGTGTTTTCGCACCTGTGGCGCAGAATGGCGTGGTCATTGTGCAAAATCACCTTTCGGGACCAGTAAAAGAAATGACGGTGGCACTCCTCATGAGGTTGGGTCCCAAAAAGCCCATGTTGAAAATCTGGTGAAAAAACTCCTAAAAATGGCTGAGTACTTGCAGGTGTTCAAAAGTTACTACACATCTAGTTAACCAACAGCCTATTTCTTCCTACCCCCCACAAGAATTGCCTTATGTCTGTCCCATGCATTCTTGAATTCACCCACAGTTTTAGACCCCACAACCTCCTCAGGAAGGCTGTTCCATGCATCCACTACCCTCTCTGTGAAATAATACTTCCTCACATTGCCCCAGAACCATCCCCCCATCTTTAAATTGTGTCCCCTTGTTCTTGCACGTCTCTTTTTCTGAAAGATGCTACCCTCTTGGACTTTGATGATTCCACTGAGCTACTTAAAAGTTTCTATCATGTCCCGCCTCTCCCTTTTTTCCTCAAGGGTATACATATTAAGCTCCTTTAGTCTCTCCTCATACGGCTTCTGTTGCAGACCCTGCACCATTTCAGTTGCCCTCCTCTGGACTGCCTCTAACCTGTCTATGTCTTTGCGGAGATGGGATCTCCAGAACTGGACGCAGTACTCTAGATGGAGTCTCACCAACTGTCTGTACAGAGGGATAACAACTTCCTGTTTTCTGTTGCTGATGCCTCTCCCTATACATCCCAGAACACCCCCAGCCCTCCCTACTGCCTTCTCACATTGCTTGCTAACCTTAAGGTCATCTGATATGATTACTCCCAGGTCCCTTTCCTTTTTTGTTGTTGTTACTTCCTCCCCCTCATTGTGTATTCTTCCCCTGGGTTCTTGTTTCCCAGGTGCATTATTCTGCACTTTTTGCATTGAATCCTAGCTGCCGTACTTCTGACCATTCCTCCAACCTTGCCAAGTCCCTTCTCATCCTTTCCACGCCTCCTTGTGTATCAACCCTGTTGCAGATCTTTGTGTCATCTGCAAAGAGGCATACTTTTCCTTCCAGTCCCTCTGCAATGTCACTTATGAAGACATTAAAAAGGACCGGACCCAATACTGAACCCTGCGGTACCCCACTAGTAACCCCTCTTCCTTCAGAGTGGATTCCATTTACAATTACCGTCTGTGTCCTGTTGTCCAGCCAATGTTTTACCCAGGCTACCACCCTGGGACCCACTCCCAGGCTGGTTAATTTGACTATTAATCTTTTGTGTGGGACTGTGTCAAATGCCTTGCTAAAGTCTAAGTAGGCCATGTTCACGATCACGGCCCCTCCCTGGTCTACTACTTTGGTCACCCAGTCAAAGAAATCGATTAGATTCGTCTGACATGACCTCCCCGCTGTGAACCCATGCTGCCTTGGGTCCTGTGCCCCACTGGCCTCTAGGTACTCAACTATTCTTTCCTTCAGAAGTGACTCCATCACTTTCCCTACCACGGAGGTCACACTGACAGGTCTGTAGTTTCCTGCCTCTGTCTTGGTCCCACTTTTGTGAAGGGGAATCACATCCGCCTTCCTCCAGTCCTCGGGTACCACACCATCCTGCCATGATTTATTAAAAAGAGTAGCCAGTGGTTTCACTAGTTCCCCCCTTAATTCTTTTAGAATTCTGGGGTGAATTGCCTTGTCCACTTCAGTTTTAGGAGTTCTTGCAGAACCCTTTCTTCTGTGAAAGGACTGGGATCGACCCCCCCATCAAGATTGCTTCTGTTAATTGGATTAGGCACTTCCCCCTCCTCTTTTGTGAATACTCAGCAGAAATATTCGATCAGTATCCCTGCTTTTTCACTGTCCCCCTCTACCCACCTACCGTTCATTCTATTCAGCCTCACTATCCCTCCCTTTGTCTTTCTACACTCCCTGATGTACCTATAAAAGGTTTTATCCCCCTTCTTAACCGAGTTGGCTATCTTTTCCTCAGTTTAGGTCTTTGCTATTCTGACTTCCCTCCCTGCTTCCTTCTGCCTTAACTGGTACAGCTCTCTGTCCTGCTCCTTCTGTGTTTCCTTATACTTCCGGAATGCTATCTTTTTCTTCCGGACTTTCACAGCCACTTCTTTTGAGAACCACAGTGGCTTTTTCTTTCGTTTTGATTTATTTGCTTCACACAAAGGCTTGTTGCCTCTGTGATGGCAGTTTTGATGATTCCCCATTGTTGCTCTACACCTCTTTCTAGCCTGTTTGCTAGTGCTTTTCTGAGGCACTCTCCCATCTTGCCAAAGTCAGCCCTCCTGAAGTCCAATACCCTCACTTTTGTATGGCTTGACTCTGTAGCTGAGTTTAATGTGAACCACACTGTTTGATGGTCACTTGTTCCCAGATGGCAACCCACTTCTAGATCTGAGATCCTCTCACTGCCCCCGTTTGAGAGTACGAGGTCTAAGATTGCTCCCTCACGAGTGGGTTCCGAAACTAGCTGTCTGAGGCCTGCCACCTGTAGGGCATCAAGAATGGCCCTACTCTTGGATGTGGCTGCAGCAAATGTGCTCCAGTTAACATCTGGCATATTCAGGTCTCCCATCAACAGTATCTACCCTTTCTCTGCCATTCTAAGAATGCCTTCTATCATATCCTTGTCCATTCCCTTCCCCTGACATGGGGGTCTGTACACAACCCCTGTGCAGACTGTGGTGCCCTTTCCAGTCTCCAAGGTGACCCACAGTGCCTCCTCTCCTCCCTGTTTACTCTTTTGTTCAGTTGCTTTTATCCCTTCCTTTACATAGAGAGCTACTCCTCCCCCTCTTCTCCCCTGCCTGTCTCTCCTGTAGGTTATGTACCCTGGTATGTTAACTTCCCAGTCATGGTTCTCTGTGTACCATGTTTCTGTGACTGCTACGATATCCAGGCATCCCTCTTCCATCAAGGCCACCAGCTCAGGGAACTTGTTGCCCAGACTATGGGCATTGGTACTCATTAACCTCCATTTCCTGATGGCCTTACTCCTTTTTGTCCCATCCCTGTCCTTCTTGCCTTTGTCACTTTCTCCATTTACCCCTGCCCTTCTCCCTATCGACACCTCTATGTTAGTGTTTACCGCACTTATTACCATGATTTTTTGGGGCTAGGATTTCCCTGCTCCTTTCCAGTGCCGACCCCCTTGGCTAGTTTAAATGCTTGCCAATGAAGCATTTAAACCTATCACCTAGGATCCTGGTTCCCCTCTTGGACAGATGCGGCCCATCTTGCCAGTATAGGCTTGCATCACTCCAGGTGGACCCCCAGTCCCCAATGAAGCCAATCCCTGAACTCCGCGCCAGTTTTTCAACCACTGATTGAATCCCAAGGTGCGGAACACCTAACCTCTCCTATGCCATGAGCAGGGCAGCACCTCCGAGAAGGTTACCGTGCATGCTACTTGTCTAGGCCCTCCTCAATTCCACAAACTCTTCCTGCACTTCTCTAATCCCTTTCTTAGCCAGGTCATTTGTCCCTAGATGGACAATGACATCCAGCTCCCTCCCCTGTGCAGCTGCTCCAGCAATCCTGAGGATTCGCTCCCTGTCCCTCCAAGCCATGGCGTCAGGCAGGCAGGCACCTTACCTGACCCAGCACCAGTGACTCGGGTGCCTCTCACAATCTGGATCAGCAATCAGTGGATAATGGGACTCCCCACCTCCTTGCCAGAGAGGCAAGCCATGGGGGATTCGGGAGGGTAAGTTTAGGAAGAAGTCAGGTGACAGGGCTGGGAGGTTCGGTAGGAAGGAAGAAAAAGTGAATAAAACAGCCTACAATGTCCAGGTCCACTAAAACAGGTAAATATGGCACAGGGGAGGATGGTGGACTTCAAATCTCCTCAATGGCCAGCATGGAAGTCCTGCTCTCTTCCCAGCTAGCCCCAGAGTCAGTCCTAAAGTTCTCAGATTCCAGTTTGTCAACTAGTTTGTTAGCATCTTGGGGATTTATCAATATGTACGTTTTCCAACCCACCTCCATCCAAAAGCGTGCCAGCAGCAATACAGCAAATGGGATTTTTAAAGCCTCAAGTCTGTTCTTTAGGTTGCCAAAGTCCTTACGTCTTGTGCGAGTGGGGAAAGGCAGATCAACATGTGTTCCAGGATGTCCCCTGCTAATAATTCTATGACATGCAGTGCTGGAGCAAGGATCTGATCTTGGGAGTGCAGCCCCGATTAGGATGAGCATCATATGCGTCTGGTACGGGTTGGTTAGTGCCCTCCTGGGATTTCTTCAGTAGTCTCTGTTGATGAAACCTGTCAGTAGTGCTTCCTCCCACTAGAGCACCTGGGGTAACCATGATTCCAGGAAAGTTACTGGGTCTGTACCCTCCTGATTTTTGGGGAGTACCACTAACCTAATATATTGATCCTGCAGGGCTAGCTCTGCAGATTCTGGTCTTTTGAAAAGCATGTTGGTTTCAGGCAATACATTTGTTGTAGCAGCCAGGGCTTTCTCTGCATATGCTTCTACCCCCTTTGGCTATTTCCATACATGGCACTACCAACTGTTCCACCTGTTGCATTCAAGGTAGCTAAGTCATCAAAGTGGTTCTTCTATCACTTGCAGAGATCTGCTCTTTACTTAAAGAGAATTTTTAATCTTCATTAATTTGCTAGTTGAGGCCTGTTCTCCTGCTGGTGCTAGAGTTGAAGTCGCACCATCCGATGCTTGTTTGGGCTTGAAGAAGTCTGATGAGTTGTAAGGCACAAACTGCTGGTTACGAGGCATTCCCATCCTGTTCCCAAGATAATTCTGTATTGGTACCATAATTTTGGTGTAGTTTGGCTATGGTCAGCATGTGTTGGCTCAGAATTAAACTCGGTCTGTAGTGGGAGCGCTATCTGATGGCTAGCGTCCCCCCCCTTTCCGGGATGCCTTTCTGAGTAGGGGGTGTGGAGAAAGGACACTTCCAGAATGCCATTGTTGCTTCTCCCAGTGATGCACGTCAGGGAGAGATCACCACAGTGTCCTGAGTAGGCTAAATAAAGAAGTCTAAGGGCACAGTATTAGGGTTTCTTCCACCAAATCGACACATTCAAAGCACATCCTGTGTCTCCCTCATGAATCACTAAAAGAGCAAGTCCTCAGCAGCAGAGGAGATCTAAATGGAAGATTCATTGTCCTCTGAAAAGGATGTCAAGGGAGAGGAGGCTGGAGCTGAGGGGTATGCTGGAAACAGCGCCAAGTTGGCTTCCCTAAACAAGGTCTGCATGTTCTCCATACACTGTCACAACTGCTGCTGAGACGATGGACCCAGAGGTCAGAGTCGGACTCAGCTACCCTGTCAAATAATGACTGGGACACAACAGGCAGAAGCCTAAAAGGGATGCTGGTGGCAGAGGAGTTCACCAAACCCCTACTCAGTCATGGACTGCATCTCTTACTTAGGGTCCTCATGAAGAGAACAAGCAAGCAAAGGCTCCTCCCCTTCCCCAGTAGCACTGACAATGGTGATGGCTAGAGACAGGGTATCCATGGGGGAGAGCCCTTAACCTTATGATGACCAGTCCAAATCCAACAACGACACCAGCAGAGATTCCATGACCAAGCTCACACTGGCACTGTTGCCAAGAACCCCACCAATAGCAATGCTGGCCACAAATGCCAACACTGCAAGTAGCTTCAGCCCCAAGGCCCACGCTGACACTGGCATCTGCACCAACCTTAGCTTCTGCACCATAAAAAGCAAAGGAGCCAGAACCAACACAGAAAGGCAGCATCGATGTCACTGTGACACAGGTCAGCACTGAAAGTACCAACCCTCGTAACTGCACTATGCAGAAAACTGATTTTTTAGAAGATCCTACAGATGTTTGAATGGGGAACTGACAATGTGGAGCAGTACAGAAAGGCCAATGTGATCATGGATTTTCTCAACTGAGAAGCATATCCACTTCTTTCAATGATTAGCCTAACATAAATCTCCTTTTGGAACACACGCAGCCATGGCCAACAGTTGTAGATTTTGATGCAAAACCAGACTCAGGAGACAAAGACCTGTCCCCCAAAAGAGATCAAACATTCTCCGGAATACAATGCTCTACATGACTAGTACACAGCTAGGACAATAAATGTGCTACTGAATCGGTGCATCTTTTGAAGAACCAGAGGAAGAAAGGGACACAGAGGAAGGGCTTAAGCTAGACTGAAGGGCCAAAGCTGAGAGTGTTCATCTATTTCTCGAGCTTTCTTGCCTCTGTTGAAATACATCTCCTCCTGGGAATTCTGACATGAAACAAATGGATCCATTTAAGGCACTCCAACTGTAACACAGGATTTAAAGCACTTCAGGATATAGAGACCAATGTCCTGGAAGTATTGTTTACTTACTCAGTCAATAGTGTGTCCTGCTGAGATGGCTCAACTCCACTGCCCTGGTTACAATAATCATCAGGGAGCATTCTGTTCCCCGTAATGTCTGATGTATGTGACCATGAGCAAAGTCACTCGCCTAACCATTACTGACTTTCATTCTGGGCAAAGATGGGATGAAAAAAGGGCCTGATAAACTGCTTTAAATTCCATATAATTGATGGGTTGTTGCTGTCTGATCCAATGGCCCTGTGTATTCCTTGACCCCAAGGACTGCTCCCTAGCTATGGACACAAGCATCCGTAGTCAAGACAAGCTCATGTGGGGGCAGAAGCATCATCCCCTTCAGATGCTCCCTCAATAGCCACCAACAAAATATGAATCATAGCTGATTCAGTCCTTGAAATTCAAGCATGGTAATTCTGAGAAGATGAATTCCAGTTCCTCACAAGAAACTACTGTAAGACCCTCAAGCAAAGTGGCCATCTGACCCACAACTTAAATCACTGCCAGGCTAACACCACAGATTTGCTGCAAAAGCTCAGAATGAAGGGCAGCTTGTTGGCGCAGCGGTAGCGCTACCGCTTGCGATGCCAGCAATCCAAGTTCAGAAGTGAGCTCTGGGTTGTCGGAGCTGGCCGGGGAGAGCGAGGAGGACTGAGCATCCCACAAGATGCTCTCCTCCTCCAGGGAGAGAGGATTGCCTTCCTCGCTGCTATACTGCCATCTGGGTGACCATAGGTGGTAGTGCAGACTGGGGGACACCAGGTGAAACATGGACGTCTTCCGGATCCGGGAGACACACCATGTTTCTGTGTGTATGTGTGCGTACGACCCCTTGATTCCTCTGCATACCACTGTCCGTGGGTGGGAGAAAACTCAAGAGAATAGACCCTGCACACCAGTATGACGGAGCGCCTGGCACTGTCCCAGATCTCCCCCTCCCTGTCCAGTGGCCATGGCTTCCCAAAGTGCGGAAGTTCAATGGGGACAGGCCAACCACAGCTCCATGGGGGAAGGCAGGTACCAGGGGAAGGGGGACAACAGCAGAACAGATGCCTTGGCAACTTCTGAAGGAGCTGGTATGTAGGTGGCAGGGGGCATAAACAAATTAAAAAAAAAGCTCAGAGTGTACTCACAAAAGCTGCCTACTATCTGGAGAGTAAGCAACACTCTGCCCAGATCTATAAGGTTCCCAGGTTAAAAAACAAAACAAAAACAAACAAAAAAAATAAATAAACTGATGGGGACTGGGATGGATTAGACTTCTCACAAATGATAAACCACCAATGGTTCTTTAAGAATGACACTGTTCTCTGAATTGCCTAACATACCTCCTCATGCACAGAGGCTCTGATTAGTAAGTTGTGCAAGTAAGGGAAATTGGATTCCCTTCTTCGTAATGCCGCTGCTAGGACTTGTAGGATTTATGTCAATACTCAAGGGGCTGGCACAATTCTGAATGGGAGAGGCAGGTACTGAAAGTGTCTAACTTGAATGGCAGAACAGTAAACCTTTTGATAGGACTACCAAACTGGAACGCACCAGGCTGTATCACTGCCCAATGGAAGCCCATCGAGCTTCAATGCTGACGAGCCAGTTTCAAGGGTGAATTCAGGCGCTGGTGCTCAAGCTACCAGGCTTGGAGACTAAACAGAATTTGCTGACAAATAAGGATCTCTTGGCCAACCCAGACTGCTCATTTTTCCCCATCTACACTATCATCGCAGACACTACTTGATCTCCGGCTCACCCCTACCTCCCCCAATTCATTTCCCCCAAGATTCTCTTATGCCTACCCTAAGCTTTCTTGAACCCTTCCACTATTTTCGCCCCAGCTACCTCAGCTGGTAAGTGTTCTAGGAATGCACCACCCTTTCTGTGAAGAAGTACTTTCTAGCATCTCTCCTGAATTTACCACCCTCCAGCTTCATGTCATGTCCCTGTGAAAGTTTGTGGGTAGACAGATGCGCCAAACACAGGTAAAAGGTGTAGAACGCACTCTGCAGTGTTTATTTTCCAAAATAAAATAAACATATAGAAAGGAAACAGGTGATTAGTCCTTCAGTTCTGCAAAAACAGTGCATAGTTCCCTCAGTGCACAACTTCTAGGCTTCGTTCCAGCCAAACAGATTCCTAGCACATGAAAACTTGAGTGTACTATAAGAAACAGTGCACAATTCCCTCAGTGCACAACCTCCAGCCTTTGTTCCAGCCAAATAGATTCCTAACACATGAAAACTTGCAAGTATTATGAGATGCTTCCTTTACAACAGTCAGGTCTCTACTGACTGACTGACTCATAAGTTTTGCATCTCGGGAGGTAGGCTTTTATCCCTGCCTACTGATGATGTCAGCACCATGCGAGCTGTCTGACTCACAGTTCTCTTAAGTAAACACATGCAGGCTGACTCATCCTAAATAAACAAAGACAGGCTGACTCATCTGACCTTTACACACCTCTGATTCACCTAGGAAAGAATGTTTTGTTTTGGGCTTCTTGCAAATCCAAAGCAATTTACACAGAATAAAACACAGAGTGCAAGCTCTGTGTTTCAGTTATTTTTCATTACTTACATTCCTTATGTGTCTGCCTGCAGTACAGCGCAGGAGAAGGCAAGCAACTTACTGCCTCTTGTCTTACTTATATGATCCTTATACAGTACTTGGCAGGGTGGGGGGGCTCTACAAGACTGAAAGTGGCCAGATTTCAGCCTGTAGCTAGAACAATAAACTTACAAGAACAGTACAGTGTGTAAAGGAAAATGCAGCACAAAGTCAGACAGGGCTCTGACCCTGTCACTACCCCCTTTTTTAAAGGGAATCAGTCTTCACTGGGGTTTTTTCTTGCTTAGTGAGACTGGTCTCCAACCTTTTTATTTATTTCTGTGAAAACCATACCTGACTCCCGCTATGTTTAAATTTCAGCTGCCATACATTTTAAGATTTACTTTTAACTTGCATCCCCCAAATCTTTCAGGCGTATTCACATATTTCAATAAGCATACAGACTTAACATTAACATTTCTCCATTTCATTGTCATTAGAGACAGGAACATTATCAACTGTTTAGACACAGGCATACAGTTTCCTGATTTTCATCTCATTATTTTACATCTTACCCAAGTCCACCTCATCACAGGGAATCACCTCTTGAAACAATGATTTAGTCCCTTCTGGTCTTAAGTAGACCTCTTTAATGCTGCCTCCTGTACAGCTTCCATGCCCCTTCTGGACACCTGGACCTAAGTCCTGAAAAAGCGCACATGGCAGGCTCTGTTCATCTTTTCGTCTCCATTTTCATCTGTTTAATGCACAGCCACTTTATGAGCTCGTCGATCTCTTCTGGTGGTGGTGCAGATGTGATGTCCTCTTCAGCCTCTGGTATGCCATCCTTTGACTTCAGGTTTGGTTTTGCTCCTGGCCCCAGTTCAATCCTGGAAGAGGATTTTCACCAGTCTTCTCTGCCATTGCTCTGGTCAAGATAGGTGACTTGTACGCCACACATTTACCTTTCTGCAACTGCTGTTCCTGTGACATCTGCCTGGATAGCAGGGCGATATCCCCTGGTAATGTCTCTCTCCCAGCATAGATGTACCAGTACCCTGCTGCTGACACCAGATGTGAAGGTTGGTGGGAAGACAGATGCACCAAATATAGGTAAAAGGTAGAGAACGCATTCTGCTGTATTTATTTTCCAAAATAAAATAATAAACATACAGAAAGAAAACAGGTGATTAGTCCTTCAGTTCTGCAAAAACAGTGCACAATTCTCTCAGTGCACAACCTCCAGGCTTCGATCCAGCCAAATAAATTTTTAGCACATGAAAACATGTATGTACTATCAGATGCTCCCTCCACAACAGTCAGGTCTCTACTGACTGACTCATCTGTTTCGCATCTCTGGAGGAAGGCTTTTATCCCTGCCTACTGATGATGTCAGTACCATGCGAGCTGTCTGACTCGCAATTCTCTAAGTAAACACAGGCAGGCTTACATCCTGAATAAACACATTTCTCTTAAGTAAACACATGCAGTCTGACTCATCCTAAATAAACACAGACAGGCTGACTCATCTGACCTTTATATACCTCTGCTTCACCTAGGAAAGAATGTTTTGTTTTTGGCTTCTTGCAAACCCCAAACAGTTTACACAGAATAAAACACAGAGTGCAAGGCTCTGTGTTTCAAGTACAGCACAGGAGAAGGCAAGCAACCTACTGCCTTTTGTCTTACTTATATGTTCCTTATACAGTACTGGGGAGACTACAAGACTGAAAGTGGCCAGATTTTAGCCTGCAGCGAGAACAATAAACTTACAAGAACAGGACAGTAAAAGGAAAATGCAGCACAAATTTAGATAGGGGCTCTGACTCCGTCACAATCCCCTTGTTCTTGAGCACTTTTTTTTTTCTAAATGAAAAATACTCCCTTGTACCTTATTTACCCCATTTAGGTATTTATAGGGCTCAATCATATCCCCCTCTCCCGCCTCTCTTCCAGGGTGTACATACTGAGTTCCCTCTCTCCTCAAGTTTTCTGATGCAGGCCCCACACCATTTTAACTGTCCTCCTGTGCACTGCCTCCACTCTATGCCCTTTCATAGATGTGGTCTCCAGAACTGTACACAGTATTCCAGATGATGTTTCACCACGGCCTATACAGAGGCAACACCACCTCCCTCCTTCTGTTGATGATCCCTCTCTCTATGCAACCCAGCATCCCACTAGCCTTTCCAACCACCTTGTCACAATGCTTGGCTACCTTCAGGTCATTCAAGATGATTACAACACCTAGGTCTCTCTCCTCCTTGGCTGCTGTCAATAACACTCTCCCATTTTGTATTCTGTCCTGGATTTCTGCACCTTAAGTGCATTATTATGCAGTTTTTCATACGGAAACCCAGCTGCCATACCATTATCCACTCTCCATTTCCATCTGTGACATAGCAATCGGGAGCGCTAGTGGGATGCTGGGATGTATAGGTAGAGATATCACCAGCAGGAAGAGTGAAGTGGTGTTGCCATTATATAGGTCACTGGTAAGACCACACCTGGAGTACGGTGTCCAGTTCTGGAGACCACATCTCAGGAAAGACAAAGTAGAGGTGGTCCAAAAGAGGGCTACCAAGATGATGCAGGGTCTGCATCAAAAGCCCTATGAGGAGAGGCTGAAGAAGCTCAGTATGTACATCTTGGAGGGCGGGGGGGGATAGGACTGAGATAGTACAGTTACGTAAGAACTTACCATAACAGTAGATCTTCAAGAAGAGCTCTTGCAGCAGGCAACACCGGTAGGACTGAAGCCGCCAAGCACCAGGACCACACAGAAAACATCTAGCTAGCAGTCTATCACAGGGGACTGCCCCCACCGACATCAGCACACTGACGTCCGACAATCCTATAAAAGGGGCAGTCCCCCACACCTACCTAGGTTCTCCCACCAGAGACCCCAAACAGGTGGCGAAACAGAGAACCAAGGTGGTTCCTCAGAGCTGAGGAAAAGGTAGAAGCAGAAGATGTCTGAAGGAGGAGAAACTAACAGGGGGAAGGAGGGACGGAAAGCAGCACCTGATACAAGAACTCCTCTCAAAGATCTACTGTTATGGTAAGTTCTTAGGTAACTGTACTATCTTACTTCAAGGGGGCTCTTGCAGCAGGCAACACTGGTAAGACTGAGTCCCAAGTAGTACCGGAACCGACGAGAAAGGCAGCCAGGAGGAGGCAGAAGGCGTCAGCAGGAGGCTCAGGAAAGAAGGCCCTAAAGGACTGCAAGGCCAAATTTCACCCTGCATCTAGAAGCAATATCCAGACTGCAGTGTCTGATGAAAGTGTGGACAGAGCTCCAGGTGTCAGCTGCGCATAACTCTGCGGCAGACACATTTTTAAAGCAAGCTGTGGAGGCAGCCATACCTCTGGTGTAATGGCCTTTAAAAGCTCCAGGCAAAAACTTGTTGTACTTGCAGTAGCAACAGAAAATGCAATTAGTCAACCATTTAGACAAACACTGTTTTGAAACAGGTGTTCCCTCTCTCGGGAGCAAACGAATTAACAACTGGTCAGTTTTTCGAACAGACTGGTAGCGATGGGTACAATGCCGCAGCACCCGATGAACGTCCAGAGTAGGAAGTAAGGCCTCCCCTGATTAGAAAACTCAGGGAAATAAACTGGTAGGTGGATGGATTGATTTAAAGTAAACTCAGACACCAGATTAGGTAAAAATTTAGGATTAGTACGCAAAGACACCCTGTCTTTGTGAAAAATCAAATAAAGTTCTTTGCACATCAGAGCCTGAAGCTCAGAAATCCTCTAAGCAGCAGTAACGGCAACCAAAATTAGTGCTTTCCACTAAAGAAAGCGCAGCTTGCAACTAGCAGATGACTCAAAGGGAAGCAGAGTGAGCCTTTCTAGCATGAAAAGACAGTTCCATGGAGGAATCGGGTCCCAGATGGTAGGTTTCAAATGCAGGATACCCTGCAAGAATGTGCGGGACACCCCAGCTGGGCACCAGATTTGCCCTCAATAGGTGCATGGTACGCAGAGATGGCGGAAAGGTGCAACTTAAGGGAGGAGTACCCCAAGTCTGAGTCTGAAAGGGAGAGCAGGTACTCTAAAATCCAGTTCATTGGGCAGGTGAAGGGATCCAGGTGGCAAGCAGTGGCCCACAGGGAGAAACACTTCCACTTTAAGGTGTAGGTGGCTCTAGCAGAAGACTTTCTATCAGCCACCAGGACATCAGCAAACCTAGAGGAAACCCCAACGCGAGAGACTACTAGGTCTATAGGAGCCATGCATGTAGATGCAGAGACTTGAGGTCTGGATGAACCAGGGTGCCCTGTTCCCGGGACAGCAAGATGCTGCACAGGGGCAAGGGTACTGGAGGTTCCACTGCCAGCTGCTGCAGTAGAGGGAACCAAATCTGACGTGGCCAATAGGGGGCTATGAGGATCTTCTCAACCCCCTTCAACTGAAGCTTGAGCACGACCCTCTGAAGAAGCGGAAAGGAAGGGAAGGCGTACATGAACCTCCCATTCCAGGAGAAGGACAATGCGATGCGCCAACAAATTCCAGGCCCTGGATAGAGCGAGCAGAAAAGCGGCAGTTCTGTGCTGAGTGGGGATGCAAAAAAGTCCAGCTCTGGATGGCCCCACCTGCTAAAGAGATCTTCAACCACTGAGGACAGAAGTTCCCACTCGTGAGCCCTCAAACTGGTACAGCTGAGACTGTCAGTCAGGACATTTTGGGCACCTGGAACATGGACTCGTATTTTCTGCTAAAAAAACAAAAAAGTTATATGAATCTCTGATTATAATATTATTCATCAACTAGATTTATAGAAATACATTTTCATTTCTGAATATGGTGTTGCTGTACTTCTAGTTAGTGGCTCTGGTGGGATTCAAACTGTGGTTTGAATTTTGTGTGTTTTATGCTCCTGATTTTTTCATTAATTTAATAATAAATGTAGAAGTATTTGTTTGACATGGAATAATCTAATCCTACCTATCAGTTATGCTGGCTAATGCCTTCTATAGAGAAAACTTAAAAATGAAAAGGAAAAAGACTGGAGATAAAAAATAAATGATTTTTAACTTCATCAGATTAGACTTAAATCTGCTGGATATTCATCCATTATCGTATTCTGACTCCATTGTATTATTTTCATAATTTGACCGCTGGCATCTCTATTTGACCTACCACATGACTATGCTGTGCAAAAAGGATTTTGATATGGATTTTTTTTAATTTTATTTATAAAGTAGCTATTTTTATAATTGTATTCAAATAGGGTGTTTGGCATCAGGGGATTCTGAGTTGCTACAAATATAAATATATATATATATATATATAAATGTATTAAAAATATGTGATCTAGCACTTTAAGGTTTCTTCTCTAATAAAAGAAGAACCTTGAGCACCAGATCCCTGTCTCCTGACAAAGTGTCCCGGAGTGGACACAAAGCGCTAGGGTACTGTGCTGTAGTCTCTCACTGCTCATATGCCTTGAAACTTCGCATGGTTATTTTTTGGCTTTTTTGAGTGCTTATTTATTGTGTTTTTGTCTTCAACATTCATGATAGCACCCGCTCATTCCATGCAGTGCAAAGGCACTTGTGTCTCTTCTGGTTCCTTGGTGGGTGGGTCCTGCCCAGCAGGCTGAGCTGACCCATCCGAGGACACTGGGAGCACCGGTGTCCGAAAAAAAGAATCTGCGGCAGCCAGATCTGGCGACAACCTACTGATCGGCTCAAGAGAGATCTCTGCCATGTCGACAGGTGTCTCAGCCGACTGGCCTGATGGGGGTACCGTGAAACCAGCGGCCTTGGCCGCGACTTCGATTGAAGTTGAGATAGGAGATTCCGGTGAGCGGGACCATTCTCGGTCCCAAGAACTTCGACGTGTCGACTTTTCTTTGTCCTTTTTTGACTCCTTCTTCTTGGAGCATGAAACATGCAACCCCAAAGGGCCCTCTCCCTTGGTGGAGAGAGAGAGAGAGAGACTGGCACAACTCCTTGAAGGATGATGAATAGGAGGATCCTAGATGCACTGGAATGAAGGTCGAAGCCGAAGAGGAGCCCACCGCGGCCTGAGCCGACTCCTCCTCGAAGGCCTTGACCTGTTCTAACTGCTCAGCAGACCCCGCAGCCGCAAAGACCACCCAATGGGCATCCTTCGATTTGACCAGTAGATAAATTTCTCTGGTCACCCCAGCTGAAGTCAGGCAGCGCAATCTTCAAGCACGATCAGAGAAAAGGACCGACAATGATCGCAGGCCTGCATATCATGGTCTAGTCCCAGGCAGTACACGCACGCGGCGTGAGGATCTATGCAAGACATCTTCTTCCCGTAGGGGCACCGGCGAAACCTGGGGGGCCAACTTTTCCTCCATCGCGTGAGTGAGGGAAGAAGACGAAGACTGAACTTGAGAGAGTTTTAGGATCAGTTTTGGAAGCGAATCTAAAGATTCAAGAGCCAGGACCTACTATACGCAGGAGCGCTAAGGTGGGAACCTGAACCTTCCAGCGGAAAGGAAGATCTGGCATCCTGGGGCGGAACCAAGGACTATACCACCCAGGTAGGTGGGAGGAGCCAGCTTGAAGACTTTCCGGCGTATCTTAAAGCAGCAAGGTACCTGCCATGAAGTGTGGATAGAACAACATATCCACGATTCTAGAACCACTTTTTTTCCATGGGTATCATAGGTGATTACAGAACAGAGTATACAAAAATGTCCATTTAGCTCACCTTGCGTTTAAAAATACCCTTTGATATTGTACAATAGGTGTCAAACTTTCCCTTGAACTCATATATAATCATGCTACCCACTGACGCTTTTGGCAAGGAATTCCAAATAACCATCACACTCTCGTTAAACCAAAATGTTCTTTTCCTGGTGTGGCATAGTTCACCTTTAAGTTGCAGTACATGTGGGCATGTATTACAACTAGAGGGACTCATTTCTACATCTAATTGGTCCCATGGATCATTATTGGTCAGGGCACAAAATATTAGGCACATATCCCACCGTAATCTTCTATATTCCAGTGAAAAGAGACCCAATTCTTTTCTTCTTTCCTCTTATGGAAGATTTCTGACTCCACAGATGATCTTAGTGATTCTCCTCTGTACCTCCTCCAGGACTCCCATCTCTTTTGGTATTGGGTGCCCAAAACTGTGCACAGTATTTCAAATGTGGTCTTACAAGTGTGTTGTAGAGTGGCAGCATCACCTCTCTTCTTCTAGTAATGTGTCTCAAAATACTATTTACTACTGCTCTAATTATTTTAGCTATCAGATGACAGTGATTTGTAAAAGGTAAATCATTGGTAATCCTAATTCCTAAGTCCCTCTCCTCACTAACTTCTTTGAGTTTAATTCCCTTTAACTCATATTCTGCCATGATATTCTTTTTCCCTCAAGATGCAGAACTATGCAGTTATTAATGCTGAACTCTAATTTTGTTTTGTTAGCCCAATCCTCAAGTTCTGTTGAGTTATTTTGCAGCCCAACACTATCCTCCTAGTTACTGACTACAGTTCCAATTCTTGTGTTGTCTGCAAATGTTGCCATCCATATGCTGTCACCACACTTCACTGAGGCTATATAAATCATAAACTAGGTCGGCCCCAGCACAGACCCCTGCTGAATCCAGCTGCTCACGTTAAACCAGTCTGCTAATATTCCCCGGATGGTCACTCTTTGCCTTCTATCCTGTAACCATGTGGTAACCGAGTTTGTGAAGATTGTTGTGGATACCTATCTGTGCTAGGGTGTTGAATTCCCCATGTGGAACCTTATCAAATGCCTTGGTGAGGTCCAACAGGATCACATCCATTGCACTCCCCTGCTCGATCTCCTTACTCACATTATTTTAGAATGCCAACAAGTTGGTCTGGCATGATCTCCCCTTTGTGAATCCATGCTGTTTAATGTCAGTCACACCTTCCTTAGTCATAAAGTGTTCAATATGATCCCTAATTATACCCTCCAAGATCTTGCCCACCACAGATGTCACACTCACCGGCCCACAGTTCTTCACCTCCTCTCTACTGCCTCCCTTATAAATAAGAACCATCATTGCTAGCCTCCACTCCTCAAACACCCTAGCAGTGTCCAGTGATTCCTGAAAGATATTTGCCAAGGGTTCTGCCAGTTCACTGGCCAGTTTCTTACAAATCCTAGGATAAAGGCTGTCAGACCCAGAAGACCTGTTCTGGTCTAGCTTCCTTAATCTTTCCAATACATCCCTAGCTGCTGCCTTTATTTGTTTGTCACATGAACTTTCCCTGCTCTGCACTGTACTGTCTGTTTTTATTATTATTAAATACAGAAGTAAACTATTTATTACGTATCTCAGCAATCTCTTTAGGTTCGGTTAAAGTGGTACCATCTTCATCCTTTACGGCTCCTACTCCGGATTTCCCCCCTCGTTGATGATTTACAGTATACAAGTATAAAAAGATTTATAATTATCTTTGACTGTGGTTGCTAGTTTTAATTCATACATTTTTTTGGCCTGCCTAATAATTTTCTTAGATTTTTTAAGAGTGTCCTTGTATTTCTCCCAGACTCTACTATTCCCACTCACTATTCTTTGCCTTTATATACAATTTCCTTTTTTGTTTAGGGTTACCTTTATTTTTTTATTCAACCAAGGTGGTATTTTCTTTTTAATTTTATATTTCTTAATGACTGGCACAGGTCTATGAACTAATTTATTTTATTAATTATTAGGTTCCATGATTTTCTAATGTTTTGTTTAGAAAATCTTTCCTCCAGTTCCATCTCATTTCCTTCCTGATCGTTGGAAAGTCTGCCTTGTCATATTGTTTTTAGCAAAATTTTATTGAAGGTTTCCAAGGTTGAGTATACACAGAATAATGTATGGGAAACCATACAGAGCGAGGCTGCGTTTCCATCAAGGGGGTGACATGAGAGTGTGTGGACCCCAAGAATCAAGCCAGAGAGGTCCCACGCTGTCATCTCAATCCCTCGAACACATGCGGAGTTCTCTATGGTTGCCTTTATATTATTTTTAATAATAAATGGTTTTATTTATACTTAAAAATGTCTTTAGTTACCACTGCCATCCGGAGTTAACAAACTATAGGAACCAACACAGTGGTTCTTGATGTTGTTTTGGTTTAGTTTGGAATTGGCAAAACACTTCAGAATGTGTATAATAAAGACTGTGAACTGGCTGATTTGCATACACAACAAGGGGCAGCCATTTACTATACAAGATTCCAGTACATAGTTTCAAAAGAATGATAAAAGAATAAAGAATAGTTATCGACTTTAACCATTTGCTTCCCCATAGAGTGTTCATGGACTCTGGACAAAAGGAAGGGAGGCTTATTTTTAGGTTGACATGAAATGCAAGGGGGTAAGGTAAGGAAGGGATGGGACAGGACAGGAGGGGGATGAGAAGAGAGGGATGGAAGAAGGAAATGCAACAGTACCTTATCCTGATAAAAAAACAGATCCATTATGTAAGCACCCCAACTTCGTTGGGCTTACCTTGTGTGGTTCCCGTTTGTTCTGCAGTACTGCTGGCTGTTTCTGAACTTTGGTGCAGCCAAGCAGTCTGTGCTTGAGCAGTAGCGCATTTACATTTTTGGACCACTGTTCCAGTCATCTACTGGTTCCCTCAGTGCTCCCGACCCCCGTAGTTGACATAGTGGGGTCCGGAGACACAAGGGCAGTGAATTAGAAGCCCAAAGTTTGTTTAGTTTGAGAGCACCAACAGCGATAAGGTTTGGCTTCATGAATATTAATGAGCCACTTTATGAATATGGATGAGCCTGCTTGCTGCCTGCCACCCCAACAGGCAGGCTCATCCATATTCATAAAAGTAGCTCATTAGGGGAAGACACTGTTTAGGTAGCAGCGACAGGCAGGTGACTGAAGGAAAATCTGAAACACTGCAGTTGGGTTGCAAGGCACTGGGGCTACTACTGGGAATTGGGGAAAATGTTTATAAAATCTAAAGTGAGTGGCTGCAATATATTTTTAAAAGTGGGGCTGTGCTAGGAGTAAAAATGCAGCAACCATGCTGCTAGCCTTTCACCCCTGCCATAGCCAATCAAATGGCCAGAATCTTCAGACTGACTTATGTGAATACCAAAAGGACTTTTGGGGGAAATGCAGGGACACTTCTTGGGACCCAATCTAAGGACCAATGAGGCATCAAGCTAGGCAAATGAATATTAATTTGCCTTGATGGGCAAGGGTGTCAGCCAATTGCAGATGGCTGTTTCAGAGATGATAAAAGGAACATTTTGCCCAGGAAAGGGAGAATCCTGGAGAGTTTTGGAGAGTGAGAGACAGCTATGGGCTTGCTAGCCAAGCAGGCCTGTAGTTTTCCAAAAGGCCTTGCCTGGCCACAGTCTGGATAAGCTGCAGAACACCTGGAAGGATACCTATTCCCCTTGGGAAAAGACTGGACTGTGAGAGAGTTTCCAGGGTGAGAACTGAACTGGCACCTTTGTGAATTTGCATTAAAGCCTTTGGAGAGTTGCCCGGCCTGGTGGCGCTAAGGGTTGAGGTGGTGGATGCCACATCTCGCTCCACGTCGGTGACCCAGGTTCGGGAATGAGCCCGGGTCATCAGAGGGCGGCACGGAAGGACTGGGATCGAGCGTCCCACGACAGCTATCCCAGTCCTGGGGGAAAGGGTGGGTTCCACACCACACTCTGGTGGTCCTTGGGGATGCCCAGTGGCACGGCCGCGTGGGTGTCCAGAGGGGGGGAGCACGGCAGACGTCTGTACGTTGGTGTAAAGATGTCATTGCACGTCCTTGCTCCCATTGGGGAGGAAAAAGGCTGGGTGCAACCGAGCAGCTTCGATGGCACGTGCCTTGCCATGCGGGAGGCCTGTCTGCGGGCTCGGCGGGGTGGGGATCGGCGCCAATCCCAGCTGCACAGGCAGAGGAGAGCTCTCCAGCAGGTCAGCTACGGCCATGCCAGACCACCCCATCATGTGAGTGAGCCTGCTGCTCTTCCCGCAGGCAGGGCTGGTGGCTGGATGCCCCCGGTGGTAGGCGCCGCAGCAGGCGCATAAAGAAAGTCGCGATGAAAAAAGAAAAGCCTTTGGAGAATTGCTGCTCAGATTGGAACCCTTGGCTGTGAAAAGGGGAATCCACAGCTAGAGAGAGAGAAACTTTGAGATTTTCTGCTAAAAAGTGGTGGACTGGTCTGCAGTGCAGAAGAAACCCTTGAATATGGCAGCTGAGAAGCAGAGACTGCAAAATCCAGAGCCTAAAGCCTTAATTTGGCAGCTGGAGAGAAAATTGTTCTGCAAAGTTGCATTTCCCCTCGGTGGGATCAAAGCCTTAGAGACTGCTGTTGTTGCAAGCCATCACAAGTGTGAGTACTGGGAACAGAGACTAGACCAATTTCCCAGTCCCTGTGATATTGCATTGGAGGAAAGTGTATGCAATCAATAGTCTGGGGGACCATCAGCCTGTTTAGTACTTGGACTGAAGACAAGACCGCCGGCGAGGGAGAGTAGAGGCCTGCCAGGTGAAGACTGCATACAAAGGCCCCCCTTGGGGTGAAGACTGGAAAGGCCAGGCAGGTGAAGACCAGCATCTTCATCACCTCTTCAGTTGTTTACAGCTGTGGCACGCCACCAACTACTCCAACAGCCCAGTACCGTAAAATCCAATATCTGAAAAACCCCCGTGAACCTTCAGAACTGTAAGTACCCCAGGCTGCAGCTCTGGAGAGTTTGTTGTTCAGCTAGCTAGCTAGTCAGAGAAATAAGGGAGTTAAGCTCTGGGCTGGACTGTGTTAGAACCCAAGCTGAGCCCAGACAGAACGTTAAGGCTGCATCTCTTTCAAAGTACTGGGCCCCAAAGCAACTTCCCTAGTGTCTTCTACACTGGCGGTGTGGTACCCACCCAAGGGACTTTGCATGCTTTCGGGCAGCTGCCAGTGGGAAGCCAGGGGCACACGCAGGTGGGGGGTGGGGATTGTGAGGGATATAAGTGTTCCTTCTTGTGTTATGCTGTTTCCCCCCCCTTCCCCAAACTAAAACCTGTTCATTTTTCATGTTACATTCTGGTACAATTACTTATTGTAGAAGGCGGAAATAACATTTAAATACCTGTAAATTTTCTTTCTCCAACAGCTGGTCTCTGGGCTTCCATACAGATTGGCTGTACCTCCTGATGCACATACGCAGGCAGGAACCAAGCTCTGCAGCTGGGGATATCCAGCCCTCCGTTTCCTGTTTCCACCAGTTCTTCTGAAAGCAGTCCAAATGTGGCAATACTGTCTGAACTTGGAAACAAAAACAAGAAAATTAAGCTATATACAGCCGATTGGCCAACTTTGTACATTCTGGTAGGGAAGCAGAAGCCCAGAGACCAGCCATCGGATAAAGAAAATTTACAGGTATTTAAATTTTGTTTTTTCTCTGCTAAGCTGGTCTCCGGGTTTCCATACAGATGGGATATACAAAAGCAGTACATCACCAGATATCTCGGGTGGGAGGAATATAATTGCCCTTAAAGGTCCACCACTACCCGAAGAACTTGGCGGCCAAAGGATGCCTCCGCCATGGTCGTCACATCCAGTTTGTAAAATTTTGTGAACATATGAATAGATGACCATGTGGTCACCCTGCATAGGTCTGCTGGAGATGCTCTTCTGAAGTCCACCCACGAGGTGGCCATAGCCCTGGTAGAATGGGCTCTCACTGGGCCACGTAAGGTTACTCCAGCCTGATCATAAGTAGTGGTGATAACAGAACAGATCCATCTGGCTACAGAGTCCTTCAAAGCCTTTTTTATTTTTAACCCATATTTTGACCTATAGTTAGAGTGAACAAACTGGAAGTTTTTCGAATAGAATCCGTTCTTTTGATATACATTTTCACTGCTCATCTTGGATCTAGCATGTGAAATTCCCTTTCCTTTTCATTTTTTGGGTGTGGGCAGGAATGCAAAATCAACTCCTGGTTGCAATGGAAAGAAGATTTAACTTTTGGTAAAAAAACGGGATCTCTTCGGAGCACTACAGAGTCCTAATGAAACACGGTATACGGCTCTTTGCTGGACAAGGCTCCTAGCTCACCGATTCTCCTGGCTGAAGTAATAGCTATGAGAAAAGCGACCTTCATTGTGAGATGCGTGAGGATGTCTCCTTAAGAGGCTCAAAAGGAGCCTTGGTCAAAGCTTTGAGAACCAGATTAAGCTTCCAAGGTGGCATGTACTGTTGGCTTGATTGGAGGGAGTTCTAATGTTGTTGCCCTTAGAAACCTTCTGAAATGGGGATGTGAACCCAATGATTCGCCTGAATCCACTAACAAGAGCACCCCCAGCACGGAAACCTGAACCCTTAAGATGGCTAACTGCAGACCTTTGTCAAACCCATCTTGAAGGAACTGCAGTAGTACAGGCAATGATATTGGCTGGCTCTGTATGTGTTTGGATTGAAGCCAGAACAAGAATGTCCTCCAAATTCTGTAATAGACTTTAGAGGAAGAGGGGCGGACATGAGTTCACCATCATTGCAATAACAGGAGCTGTGTAGCCTAGCTCTTTGAAAACTTCCCGCTCAATCTCCAGGCCGAGAGGGAGAGGTTGCTCAGACTGGGGTGCAGTACCGGACCCTGATGGAGAAGGTCCGGGATGATCTGGAAGGTTAGAGGTGGTCGCCTTGAAAGATGAATGAGAAGCGGGAACCATGGGCAACACGGCCATCGGGGACAGACTAGAATCAGTTCTGCCCAGTCCAGAGCCACTTTGTGGAGGACTCTGGATAGAAATGGTATTGGAGGAAAGGCATACAGGAGACCGAACTGACCCCAGTCTAGGGAAAGGCATCCTGAGCCACCGCTAGTTTGTCCTTGGCCAGGGAGCAGAATTGCTTTACCTTAAGAGTTTTGTCGGCAGGTGAAAAGATCTATCGGAGGATTGCCCCATCATTCTGTTTGCATGTGGAAGGCACTGTCCTTCAGCTCCCATTCCCCCTAGTAGAGTATTTCTGCGACTGAGCCAGTCTGCTGTGACATTTTCTGCATTTCAGGAAGTCTGCCCCCAGGTGGTTCAAGGTCTGGCTTGGAGTTGGGGAACTTTTTCCCCAGTTGATGACAAAATCGTGGGCCGACGGACTGCCTCTGCCACTGCTTGTACTGCTTGGTCGAACTGCAGGGCCTTGATGAGAATACTGTCCAAGTAAGGGAAAAGTTGTATCCCTCATTTCCAAAGGTGAGCTATGACCGCTACTAGCACCTTGGAGAATGTCCTTGGGGCTGAAGAAAGCCCGAATGGCAGTGTTTTGAAATGGAAGTGCTGCTCCCCCTCCTTGAATCCCGAGATATTGCCTGTGTAGTTCCTGAATGAGAATATGCAAATAGGCATCTTGCAGATCGATGGATGCCAGAAAATCCCCTTGTTCCAACTCCCTGATAATTGATGACAAGGTTTCTATTTTAAAGGGTCTGCTGCAGACAAAATGATTCAGGAATTTGAGGTCTAGGACTGGCCTGAATCCCATGTGTTTTGGCATGATAAAGAATAGAGTACGCCCGATTGATCTCTGAAGGGGGAACTTGCTCTACAGCCCCCGCTTGAAGGTCTGTAATGGCCTGTAACACGCCTCTGCCTCTTGGATGGATTGCCCGAGATAGGGGAGGGCACCACATGAGGTAGTGGGGGCTTGGATTCGAATTCTTTTAGGTAACACTTGCTGATGATGTCTAAGGCCCATCTGTCCGACGTGGTTTGGACCCACTCCTTGGGAAATTTTGAAAGTCTGCCCGCTACTTGAGGATGGGCCCAGATAACTTCATTGCATCTGGGGTCTGAGGACCATGATTTGCCCCTGCCTCTTGACTGGGGCATATGCACTTTAGCTGTTCTCCTGGATTCCTTCACCACCTCCATCAGAGCTGAGCCAAACAGGAGATTACCTTCATAAGGGGCATTTACTAAATGGCTCTTTGAAGAGTGGTCTGGTTGCCAGGCCTGAAGCCAGAGGTTGCGGCGAGCTGGAGTTTGAGAAAACATGGTCTGAGCGGCCAGCCTGATCACCTCCTCGGATATGTCTACTGCATAAGCCGATGCCAAACTCATTAACTGCAGCTGATGAATAATATCCTTGTTCTTCTCTGGGTCCTCAGTGAACTGAAAAGCTAATTCTGAGGCCCAGGACAGGGCAGCTATGGGTGAAAAAAGAGTGGCAGCTGCCAGCTTGGGAGACGTTGCTGATGCTTGGAAGGCGTTCTTGAGTGAGGCATCTACTTTCCTGTCCACTGGGTCCCTCAGTGATGCTCCTCCCTCAGCTGGGATGACAGTCTTCTTGGTGAGGTTCTAAATCAGAGGGTTGATTCTGGGACAGTCTAGCCACTTTTCAGATTGTTTCTTGTCAAACTTGAGGAGCCTAGAGATCCGCCATTGCACTGGATAGGTGCGTTCTGGACCTTGCCATTCCTCTTTTAGCAAATCCTCTATTGCTGGAGGAATAGGGAAGGCTGTGGCCGGTCTAGCGGCAGATGCCAGGCGGAAGGCCCGTTTCGGCTGTGCTGGAGCCACTGGGGAAGAGTCAAGATGAATTTCTGCTATGACCTTCTTGATGAAAAAGTCGAGTTCCTCCAGGTCAACGTTTCTGGACGGGGAGTCATCCGAGTCTGAGGATGAGTTCCCTAGCTCCCCCTCTTTTAGAGAAGAGGAGCTGGAGTCTGAGGAGTCCGGATAACGGTCCCAAAAACATCTTCCCTTTATGGGTGCCCCTAGATCTACTCCAAGAATGGGAACTTCTCTTTCTCTTGTGGCGTGAGGAATGCTGATCCTCCTCGTCCGAAGATCTGCTCCTGTATTGGGATTTTTCCTTTTTATCGTAGTGATGGAGAGGACAACTGCCTCTCTTTGGATGAGGACGGGGATGGGGTCCTCTTTCTTTCTGCCTTCTTGTGAGGCCTCACATCTGGTGATCCCAGAGGTTGCCAGTCAAAGCATGCAGGATCCACAGCAAAGGCCCTATTTAGCTGTTCTATGAGGTCTGGGGCTAGAGAGGGGGCTACGGACTGCTGGGTCTCCCTGGTGGCCGCTCTCTTAGACCTGATGACTGCTGCTTGCTCAGACCTGTCTGTCTGTTGGCTATCTGTCTGAGCCGAAGAAAGGGAGACCTCCGTCATGCCCTCCCCATTTGCAGATGCTGCCTTCTCACATTTTAGGCAAAGCAAACCTGCGAAGGTGATTAGAAGAGGGGATTTGCAACTCTGGCATCCTCTGCTCCTGGCAGGCTTGTCTGAGGCCACGACTGAAAATGGCTCTAATTCCCTTTGATTCCACCTAAACCCCCCCGTAGGATTCGTGATCATAAAGGGGGCTGTCTGGAAGAATGCTGAACCCCTGATGGAACACTGCTGCTGGCCCTTTAAGGGCAAAAAGCTGAGCTGTTTAAACTGTTGGTTGATTAGTTAATATTTTCTTGCCCCCTTAGTGCGGGGGCATGCAGTATGCGTGAGAAACTCTGTTTATTCCTGAGCAGCACTCCTTGTAAAATGCTGCGCTCATCGACGTGACAGCACTGGAACGTTGACGAGTCACTGAATTAGAACTGCAGGCCCACTGTCAATGAGCAGCTGAAAGAGTCAGGAAGTCAGCCATCGACGGGAGAAAAACGGCCCTGCCATTGACGAGGAGAGAATCCTCTCAGAGCACTGATATGCTAATACTGTCTGATCGCCGTAAAAACAACATCCATCGACGAAACTCACAAGTGGACGAACTCCAAGGCTACAATGAACACTGGGTTGGGCCCAGAATTGTGGGAAAAAACTTCTACGGTAAAGTGGGGCCAGTCTGTGCAGCTTGTAAGGCTGAGACTGAGGCCCACTCAGGAGTGTTATAAAGTGCTGAGATTCTTCAGCAAATTCAATGAGAATTAAATGTTGCGACTTACAGTCTGATGTCTTCAGCCCTGCCACATGGTGACAGGACTGTGCTGAGGAGTACCTGCTAGTTGGAAGGCAGGACGTAAACTGGTGGAAGCAGGAAATGGAGGGCTAGATATCCCCAGCTGCAGAGTTTAGTTCCTGCCTGCATATGTGCATCAGGAGGTACAGCCCATCTGTACGGAAGCCCGGAGACCAGCTTAGGAGAGAGAATGTTGGTTTTTGGGGAAGGTACTGGGGAGCCGGCTACTATATTTTCATGGAGGGTGTTAACCTGCTGTTTATTTACAGGTATTCCCAATCACTACCCCAAGTAGCGGCACCAAGCACACCAGTTGTTCCTGTACCCTTTGCCTGTCAAAGAACCTAGGCCGGCCCCCGTGAGGTGTGGTCAGCAAAGACCAGAGGGCCCCGGAAACAGCCACAGCGAGCCCCCCCCTCCCAAATTAAAAAAAAAACACACAAAAACAACAACAAAAAAAAAAAAACAGCTGTTACACTTGCAAGAGTGCCTGAAACTCTCCTATTCATGTACCAGAAAAAAAAGCAACTAGGTTAACTAGGATCTGCAGCTTATCCAGTAGGTAGGGAAATGGGCAGACTGGATGGGCCAAGCGGTCCTTATCTGCCATCAAATTCTATGTTTCCATGTAACTAGAAAGCCTCTTAATGGACAGGATGTCCTGTGAAACCGGTGACAAGTCTCGAATGGAAGACCCTGCAAGTGCATTAAGGACCATAATACGGTCCCAAGAAGGGACGGAAGATCTATAGACCAGTTTCATTATTTTAAGAACTCTACAAATATTACTAATGTCTGAGTACGAGCCTAGGTAGTGCCCGTCACAAAGGCACTGCATCCACTGCCAAGACTTTCACTTGAAGCTCACAATGTACTGAGGGCCCGACCCTTGTCTGCCCCTTCCAAAAGGATATCCAAAATCTGGTGTACAGAGGCCCTCCTAGGTCTAATACAAGCTTGTCTGGTCCAACATGGGAAAGTGAACCACACTCTATCATAAGCCACCTATGCAGACTGTGTTTTGTTAAGGACATCTCGGTATCCACAACTCTTTCAGAATATCCTAGTCTGAAAATTCTCCTCATCTCGGGGGTCAAGCTGACAGCTGGAGCGGAGCTGAACAGGGATGAAGAATCAGACTAAGGCAAAAGATCGTACTGCTGAGGGAGCCAGAACAGCTCCTGGACCACCAGACTGACCAGGTCCAGGAACCACGGTCTTCTTGGCCTCTTCGGGTCCACTAGGATGAACCAACCAGGAGACTGATAGATATTTCTGAAAATTACCATAAGTAAGGGAAATGGTGGGAACAGATAACACACTACTGAAAATGCACAATTGGGTCGTGTCGATTGCTTCTGCTATAGGACATTGGTGTTGACTGTAAAAATCTCACCACCTGAGCACTGCTTCAAGAGGCGAAGAGATCTATCTACAGATACCCTAAGCTCTGTTCTTCACTTCCTTCTGTGAGCGATTCTGCCTTCTTCCTCTACTCCACTACTCTCTCAAATCTCTCCTTTGTGACTTCTCTGTTCACTCCTGTAACTGCCGTTGACCGCACTATCACCTGGCCTCCTTACTCCCACAGTTCTGCCTCGAGGAGGCAGTATGGCACAGTGGTTCAAGGCTCTGAGCTGCAAATCTGGAGACCTGGGTTTGAATCTCACAGCCCCCACTTGCATACTGTGGGACCCTGAGCAAGTCACAACTTCCTTGTGCTCCCAGGTTGCATCTGTAAACAAGCTTTCAGCTTAGTGTGTCTCACCTGGTTAAAAAACTGGAATAAACTGTCTCACTTCTAGACAGAATCTCATCAGGGTTTCTGCACATGGCATATGCCAAATCTATTTAAATGCTCCTGTCTATTTGGTTGTTGCTTATGTATGTTGTTCTATGTTTAGGTTTTACTAGTCTATTCGATCGTATATTGATTTAGTCCATTTAGTATAGGGAGAGTCAGGAATGAACTAGGAAGGGTGAAAGTGGACAAGGCCATGGGACCGGATGATCTGCATCAGAGGGTGATCGTGGAGCTAAGGGAGGAGTTAGTCACCCTGCTGGCAAGCCTATTCAACCTGTCCCTGGACTCTGGGAAAGTGCAGAAGGACTGGAGAAGAGCCACAGTCGTGCCAATACACAAATGGGGGGGGGGGGGCGCGCAGAGAGGCAAAGTAGAACTATTGTTCAGTCAACCTTGCCTCAGTGGTGGGGAGCGTCATGGAGGCACTTATCAGGGAGAGGGTGGCACAGTACCTAGAGGGGAATGGATTGCTGAACAACAACCACCACAGGTTCACTATGAGGAGGTCAATGCCAGTCTAATCTTATTGAATTCTTTGACTGGGTGACACAGGAGACAGACCAGGGGGTGGAAGTGGCCTACCTGAACTTCAGTAAGGCCTTCGACACTGTTCCCCACAGAAGACTGGCCAATAAACTGTAAAGTATGGGGGTGGTGGACAAAATAATTAGATGGGTGCAAAGCTGTCTAGCAGACAGGACCCAGAAGGTGGTAGTGAGGGGGGAGCACTCTAGCGAGGGGCAAGTGATGAGCGGGGTACCCCAAGGATCAGTGTTTGGGTCAATCCTCTTTAGTATCTATATATGCGACATTACAGATGGACTGAAAGAACGGGTGGTGCTCTTTGCGAATGACATGAAAATCTGCAATAGGGTGGACACTGAGGGAGGGGTGGTGGACATGCGGCAGGACCTAGGGGCACTAGAAGGGTGGGCAGAGACCTGGCAACTAAAATTTAACATCAGGAAGTGTGTCGTTATGCACCTGGGACATGGTAGCCCGAGGGCAGTGTTCAAAATGGGAAGAGAGGGAATCAGGGCAACACAGCAGGAGAAGGATCTGGGTATAGTAGTCTCTAGCAACCTTAAGGTAAGAAAACAGTGTACCAAGGTGGTGGGAAAGGCCTATGGGATGCTGGCTAGTATTAGCAGGGGAATCACCAGCAGGAGGAGAGAAGTCCTAGTGCCCCTGTACCAGGCTATGGCGAGACCGCACCTGGAGTATGGAGCCCAGTTCTGGAGGCCTCATTTCCGAAAGGACATAGACCTGATTGAAAGAGTTCAGCGAAGAGCAGCCAAGATGGTGCTAGGGATGAAGGGCAAACCATATGAGCAGAGATGCTGCGAGCTGGGACTGTACACCCTGGAGACCAGAAGGGAGAGTGGGGACATGATTCAGACCTTCAAATATGTCAAGGGGTTAAACAAAGGGGGCCCAGGGGGCTTATTCAAAATGAGGAAGGACACCGCTAATAGAGAGAATAGCCTGAGATTACAAGGGGGACACTACAGGGGGAATGTGAGGGGGCGATTCTTTACGGAGAGGGTGGTGGATGCCTGGAACAGGCTTCTGGAGGAGGTTGTTGAGGTGGAGACAGTGCTGGGATTTAAGAGGGCTTGCGATAGGCATAAAGGGCTATGGGGAGGTGGGATCCCAGGGAGGGAGGTGGCAGAGTGGAGGGCAGACTGGATGGACCATGGGGTCTTTTTCTGCCATTAAGTTCTATGATTCTATGATATAATTCTATGCATCTTAATTTACTGCACATTGTTATCAAATTTTACTGTAATGTACTTTCCCTCCATCCCAGAATGCATCTGAGAACGAGCTGTTATCAGCTCAGTATGTCTTTCATGGTAAAACATTTTAAATAAATAAAAGAGGAGACCCCGGGGGAGCAAGGAAGGAGTAGACCCCCGGGGGAGCAAGGAAGCACAGCAGGTCAACAATCATTATTTGAATGCTGACCAAGATGACAATCACACCCAGCTCGATTGTCAAGCTTGACAGACTACTGCCTTCGAAGGCCAGGACTCAGTGGCATTCACAGAGCTCTGGTTGGGCAAGAAACAGGGATATAGCCTATTCAGAAAGGGAGTGGGACGCTCTCTTTTCAAGGGAGGAGATCAGCGTGGAGTACAAGGGGGCATCAGAGGGCCAAACAGTGCCACAGAGGCTACAGGAACAAAAGCAGCAGCACACCACAGAAACCACCGTGGTGCAGGAACAGGTAGCTAACTCACAGTCAATAAAGACACAGGAGTCCTGCATTTAGAAGCACCAGCCAAAATTAATGCTGAATTAGCTTTTTATTGTAGCACGTTATAATCCCTAGGCAATGACCTTGAGGACATGTGTTCCCCAGCACTCTGGTCAAACAATTAAGCCTTCACAAAGAGAGGGAGGGGGGGACACACTAAGGCAGCGACCCCTGACAAAGGCCTAATATTGTCTATGGACTGTAACTTGCTACAATAAAAAGCTAATTCAGCATTAATTTCAGCTGGTGTTCTTGAGTGCAGGATTCTTGTGTCTTTATCGACTATGAGCGCCACAGAGTCTACCAGGGTCAAGAAGAGGAAAGTGTTGGGGGGGACAGATCACCAAGGAGTGTGGTAAAGAACACCAAATAGCTCAGCACAGTTTGATGTCCAAATCACAAAGGAACTTAGGTAAGCTACCAGTTCGGATACAGCGCTGATTAGTGTTTGGAGTCCTGTAACACACACCTGAATGACTATTCTCTGAAGTTTTAGCTTTTCCAATTAAGAATATTTGTGTGTTATTTACGTTTATAGTTAATGTTATTTATTGTACCTTACTAATTTAATTATTTTCTGTTATCTGTTTTAATTCTGTATGGCACTCTAAGCCAATGGGAAAGGAAGCCTCAAAAATAAACTTGCCTTGGGCTAGACCGCCGGTGCAGCGGTAGGGTTACTGCTCGCGGTACCAGCGACCCGGGTTCGGGAACGGACTCGGGCAGCTGGAGGGCCGGCCAGAGGGAGGAGGACTGAGCGCCGAAAGGCTGCTGTCCTCTTCTGGGTGGGGTGGGATGCAAGTCTCGCTGCTATACCGCCACCTGGGTGACCACAGGTGGAGGTGCAGTGAAGGCAGCTTGCAAAAATAAGGGTGGGGAGGTGCTCGACGGAAGCCGGAGCAACAAGTGCGCCACGACGTGCTTAGACCCTAGGCTTCCCTAGCGTGCGTGCGCCTCGAGGGCTGGGAACAGAAAAAGCAGAAATACCCTGTCCCAGGTTCCTATAGATGGGACCTGGTCGTCCCAAGAAAACCCATAACCGGGCTCTTAAGATGGGGCCAGCTGACCTCCCAGCTCACTTGAGGTGTGAAGAGGGTGAGGAACCTCTCCTCCTGGGGGAAGTAAGCTTATGACAGGATGAGGGCAGGCCACTGGCACCCGGAAAGGAGGTACCCGAGGCGGGACTACGGGTGCGCGCACGACCTTGGGATCCCTGAAGAGAGGTTCCTGGAGCAGCGAGGAAGGGGGCATAGAAATAGTAAGTATAAAAAAATAAATAAATAAACTTGCCTTCCTCTGATTAGTGCTTTGCAAAAAAAGATAAAAAAAAAATCCACCAGTGGATTTGAGGTAGCATTTAACTATCCTGTATTCATTAAAAGATGAGGCAGTTTCAAAAAGTTCCTGAAATTCTGTCAACCTGTAATTTGCAGCATCCCCAGTACCTTTATAACTACTCAACCGAATTTCTCCAGATTTGGGAAGTTTGACGACCCATGGACACTGCGCATGCATTCCAAATGCAAGGTCTACAGCTCTAGAAGCAGCAGAGTAATAAACACCTAAAACTGTTGACAAAGCCTGAAACTGAAGTGAATTTCTGACTCACTCGATGGCAGCTACTACTCGCATGGTGTGGTAGCTGCCCACCACAGTAACTGTTCTAGCCAGATTCGAAAAAATGTGTAGAGCCCATATTCCTGATATTTGACTCATAAATTAGTTTTAGCATTGGCTGCCCGATGCATTCTTAGAGCCCCACTCCAGCCGCCACGCCCCCGCACTCAAGCACATAATGATGTGTAGCCAGGGAGAGCATGGGGCCCGCCCCATTGAAATGAATGAGGCTAGATTTTTCATTCGTTTTTAGGATCAAGAATGGCCACTAACAGATTAAAGAAAGGCACCGCTTGACTAACATGATCTTGTTAGTCAAGCGGTGCCTTTCTTTAATCTGTTAGTGGGCATTCTTGATCCTAAAAAATAATTAAAATTCTAGCCCCATTCATTTCAATGGGGCGTGCCCCCGCACTCTCCCTGGCCACACGTCATTATGTGCTTGAGCGGGGAAGGGGGCAGCGTGGTGGCTGGACTGAGGCTCTAAGAATGCATTGGGCAGCCGATGCTAAAACTAATTTACGAGTCAAATATCAGGAATATGGGCTTTACACATTTTTTCGGACCTGGCTAAAATGACTGCCACGGAGGGCAGCTACCACACCATGCCAGTAGCACCCTATATCAGAAAATCCCTTTAATGGTATCACATCCTGTTTTGCATACCAGTTTCCAAGGCAGAATACTATTTTCATCATATTGATATTCCAAATAGAACCACTTCTACATGCCAAAACCCTTCAGTTCAATATATAGCACTGTTCTTTTGGATACGAAGAAGAAAAAATTACTCACGGCAGTAATCTTCTTTTTTCCATGGGGTCCTTTAGCATCAGTAACTTTTTGCACTTGGCTAGCTAGGTGCAACGGCCCCAGAGGTGTGCCTTTAAGAGATTTCTTAATGAGCATAGGGCCAGCCAATCAAAAGACAGGAGGGGGTGTGAACTGAGTGAGAGCTGTTGACTGCTTCAGAATTTTTCAAGGAAAAACGAGGGCAAATGCACCGAAAAAGAATTAACAGGATTCAAAAAACATGCAAATGTCCAAAAGTGGAAACAGAAACAGCAACACGAGGTAAAAACTCAGAAATATCAAACGCCAAATTTGGTAAAAGGTGACGCAAGAGCCCTTCTCCGACAGGTGAACCGGGGAGGAAGGGTGGGAGCTTACTGATGCTAAAGGACCCCATGGAAGAAAGAACATTACTGCAGTGAGTATTTTTTTTCTTCTTAGCCCAGGAGTCCTTTAGCATCAGTAACTTTTTGCAGACTACCAAGCAATACCAAGTGGGAGGCGGGCAGAGAACCTACTTAGGAAAGAGGCTCTGCAGAACTGCCCTGCCAAATTTGGCAGCAGATCAAGTCTGCACATCCAAACTGTAGTGTTTCACAAAGGTGTGCACAGATTTCCAGGTAGCTGCTTTGCAGACATCCAGTAGGGGAATGCCTTGCTGCTGCAAGCGAGACTGCAGTGCCCCTGGTGGAATGGGCCCTGAGCCCCACTGGAGGTTGTTGACCAGTTTTCTCATAGCAGAATCTAATACAAGAGACCAACCAATGAGAAATAGTTCTCTTGGTAGCTGGTCTTCCTCTGCCTACATCCCCGTTGGTGAGGAACAACTGAGTGGAAGAGCCTCTGGACTGTCTAGTTTGCTCTAGGTAGTGAAAGATAGCTCTTTTGACATCCAAGCTGTGGAGCTTTTGCTCGCCAGGAGTGGATGGCTCAGTAAAGAAGACAGGCAGAGTAATGAACTGGTTCAGGTGAAAATCTGAAACCACTTTTGGCAGAAATTTCTTATTTGTCCTGAGCTCAACTTTATCGTTGTGAGGAATGATGTAATTCGGCTCAGTGTACAGGGCCTGTAGCTCTGAAATCCTCCGGGCAAACGTAATGGCTACCAGGATGATGGTCTTCCCAAGTTACAAACTTGATGTGGGCCGTGGACATATGCTCGAAAGGTGAATTCATGAGCCCATCTATGCAAAGGTTCAGGCTCCAAGGAGGAACAGACTCCCTAGTTGGAGGCTGGAGGTGCAAGAGGCTTTTGAAAAACTGTTTAAAAATGTCATGGGAAAAAAATTATTTCTTCTTTTCCACCGAAAGGTAGGCTGAAACTGCCGCCAGGTGTAGCTTGAGTGAAGATGGTTTCAAGCCTGACGCCTGTAGGTGTACCAGGTAGTCTAGCAGCTGAGGGTCTGAAGCTGATAGGGATTCGACCTTTTCGCTTCTGCACCAGAGGGAAAACCTTTTCCATTTGGCTGCATAAGACTTCTTGGTCTTTGGTTTTTTAGCCGTCCTCAGTATCTTAAGGACCTGTTCAGAGTACAGTGAGGATGGAAACTCTAACTCCTCAAGAACCAGGCTTTGAGGAGAAAACAGTGTACGTCTGGGTATTGCACTCCCGTCTGAGGAAGGGTCAGCAGGGAGCGAGTCAGAGGCAGGCGAATGGGCCTGTTGCAGGACATTGAGAGAAGGAGAGAGTACCAGGCTTGCCTGGGCCAGTCCGGAGCCACTAGGATCATGGATGCAGGCTGCTGCCTGAGTTTCAGCAAAATCCTGAATATCAGGGGAAATGGAGGAAATGCATATAGGAACCTCCCTGACCAGTCCAGGATCAGGGCATCCAGAGGAAGTGTTCCTGAAACTGGGAGCCTGCAACAGTACTGAGTATTCACAAAAAAGGAGGGGGAAGTGCTTAATCCAATTAACAGAAGCACTCTTGATAGGGGGGTCGATCCCAGTCCTTTCACAGAAGAAAGGGTTCTGCAAGAACTCCTAAAACTGAAGGTGGACAAAGCAATGGGGCCTGATGGAATTCACCCCAGAATTCTAAAAGAATTAAGGGGGGAACTAGTGAAACCACTGACTACTCTATTTAACAACTCATGGGAGGATGGTGAGGTACCCAAGGACTGGAGGAAGGCAGATGTGATTTCCCTTTACAAAAGTGGGACCAAGACAGAAGCAGGAAACTACAGACCTGTCAGTCTGACCTCTGTGGTAGGGAAAGTGATGGAGTCACCTCTGAAGGAAAGAACTATTGAGTACCTAGAGGCCAGTGGGGCACAGGACCCAAGGCAGCATGGGTTCACAGCGGGAAGGTCAAGTTAGACAAATCTAATAGATTTCTTTGACTGGGTGACCAAAGTAGTAGACCAGGGAGGGGCTGTGGACGTGGCTTACCTAGACTTTAGCAAGGCATTTGACACAGTCCCACACAAAAGATTAATAGTCAAATTAACCAGCCTGGGAGTGGGTTCCAGGGTGGTAGCATGGGTAAAACATTGGCTGGACAACAGGATACAGAAGGTAATTGTAAATGGAGTACACTCTGAAGAAAGATGGGTTACTAGTGGGGTTCCGCAGGGTTCCGTCCTTTTTAATGTCTTTACAAGTGACAATGCAGAGGGACTGGAAGGAAAAGCAAGCCTCTTTGCAGATGACACAAAGATCTGCAACAGTGTTGATAAACAAGGAGGCGTGGAAAGGATGGGAAGGGACTTGGCAAGGTTGGAGGAATGGTCAGAAGTATGGCAGCTAGGATTCAATGCAAAGAAGTGCAAAATAATGCACCTAGGAAACAAGAACCCAGGGGAAGATTACACAACTGGGGGGGGGGCAGTAACAACAACAAAAAAGGAAAGGGACCTGGCGGGTAATCATATCAGATGACCTTAAGGTTAGCAAGCAATGTTAGAAGGCAGTAGGGAGGGATGGGGGTATACTGGGATGCATAGGGAGAGGCATCACCAGCAGAAAACAGGAAGCTGTTATCCCTCTGTACAGACAGTTGGTGAGACCCCATCTGGAGTACTGTGTGCAGTTCTGGAGACCCTATCTCCGCAAGGACACAGACAGAACAGAGGCAGTCCAGAGGAGGGCAACTAAAATGGTGCAGGGACTGCAAGAGAAGCCGTATGAGGAGAGACTAAAGGAGCTTAATATGTATACCCTTGAGGAAAGGAGGGAGAAGGGGGACATGATAGAAACTTTGAAGTACCTCAGTGGAATCAACAAAGTCCAAGAGGGTAGCATCTTTCAGAAAAAGAGACGTGCAAGAAGAAAAAAATTACTCACCTTAGTAATGTTGTTTCTTCTAATGGAGTCTTGCTATATTATGACATATGCAGTATAACTCCAGGTTAGAACTGCTCCGGAGGTGAAAGAGTTAACTTCCATGCAGGGCATGGAATCTTGAGCACGAGCTCGGTTGAACACTCTGTCTGTTGAAGCTCAAACTTAAACTGACAGATCTTTACGAACAAAAACTCACTAAGGTTCTGCGTGGAAGCCGAAAACCTACACTAGCCACTGGCTACTAACTACAAAAACACCTTTTTGTTCTTGATCCCAAAACAAAGACTCAAGTCGGGGGATTCAAGAAGGAAAATTTAAGCATAACACCTAAGCACCCTAGAAGGGTGAAATAAAGTGGGCATCAAAGAAGTGCCAACATTGCACTGCCCACCCACATCCCAAAAACAGAGGTTCTGAGAGGGGCAGGCTGGGGGGGAGGTCATAATATAGCAAGACTCCATTAGAAGAAACAACATTACTAAGGTGAGTAATTTTTCTTCAAACCACATGAAGTCTTGCTATATTATGACATATGCAGACTACACAGCAGTACCTCCATGGAGGAGGGACAGAATCTACTAGGAAATAGGCTCGAAGCACAGCTGTGTTGAATCGAGCATCACTCCTAGCCTGGATATCCAAGGAGTAATGCTTAGTAAAAGTGTGAACTGTTTTCCAGGTAGCTGCTTGACATATCTCTAGGATAGGAATGTCCCTGGCAGCAGCCAGAGACGCAGCTGTACCTCTGGTAGAGTGAGCCCTCAGGCCTGAGGGAGGAACCTTACCCAGTTTTTCGTAACAGAATTGGATAAAAGACACAATCCACCTGGCAATGGATCTTTTAGTGGCAGGTTTCCCTTTAACAACCTCACCATAAGTGAGGAACAATTGGAAGGATTCGAACCTGTGACCCTTGGTACGTTCTATATAGTAACTAAGGGCTCTTTTGACATCTAAACTGTGCAATCTCCTCTCACCAGAGGAGGAATGGTCAGTGAAGTACACAGGAAGAGACATGGATTGATTAAGGTGAAAGTCTGAAACCACCTTAGGCAAAAACTTCCTGATAGTCCTGAGGACCACCTTATCTCTATGAAAGGAGATAAAATCAGGCTCCACTGACAAGGCTTGTAGCTCACTTATGCGCCTGGCAGAGGTGATGGCTACCAGAAACACAGTTTTCCAAGTCAAGTACTTGAGCTCTGCTGAAGACAATGGCTCAAAAGGGGGGTTGCATAAGCTGAGCGATGCAAATATTAAGATCCCAAGCAGAGGCAGGGTCCCTGAACAGGGGGTTGGTGTGAAGCAACCCTTTAAAAAACTTGGAGAACACAGGGTGAGCTGATAAAGAAGAGGGGTTACCTGCTGACAAGAAGACAGACACAGCTGCCAAGTGCATTTTTAGGGTAGCTGGTCTCAGCCCCAAGGAATTCAAATGCACCAAATAATCCAGGATCGTGGGCACACCAGCAGATTCTGGGGAAATATGTTTACCAGCACACCATATGGACAATCTCTTCCATTTTGAATTATAGGTAGCCCTGGTGGAAGGCTTCCTAGAGGCCTTCAAGATATCCAATACACCTTGAGAAAGGTGTAGATCAGCAAACTCTAACTCTTCAAGAGCCAAGCCTTGAGATTGAGAGATTTGAGGTTCGGATACCAAACTCTCCCCTGGGCACAGGTTAACAGGTTGTGATTCCTGGGAAGACAGAGGGAGGGTGGACTGCTAAGGACATGAGGTGGGTACCAGGGCTGCCTGGCCCAATCTGGAGCAATCAGGATCATCTTGCAGGATTGAGATCTGATTCTGACTAGCACTTTGAAAAGAAGGGGAAGGGGGAAAACATAGAGAAACTTCCCTTCCCAACTGAGGAGGAAGGCATCCAGAGGGACTGAGCCCAACACTGGGGGCCTGCAGCAAAAAAGGGGAAGTTGGTGATTGTCTGGGGCTGCAAAGAGATCTATTTGCGGAGTGCCCCATCTGGCAAATATTACCTCCAGTACTAGGGATCCAGTGCCCATTCGTGATGGCCCTGGGAAATCCTGCTGAGAGCATCCGCTAGGACATTGTCCTTGCCTGGGAGGTGAACTGTCGAAGGGAGGCGCTTCAGAGAATAAGCCAGAGACCACAACTTCATTGCTTCGGTGCACAAGGCTGTAGACCGAGTGCCCCCCTGCTTGTTGATGTACCACATCGTAGTGGTATTGTCTGTTCTGACCTGAACCACCTGGTTCTGGACAGATGTGGGAAAAAACCTGGAGTGCTAGAAAAACTGCTCTGAGCTCCAGCAAATTGATGTGGAGCAGAGATTCTGGAGGGGACCACAGCCCTTGGGTGGAAAGGTCGCCCATGTGAGCTCCCCACCCCAAGAGGATGCATCTATAGTAAGGGTCAAGGAATGAGACTGGGGTGAGAGGGAACCCCTGTCTCAGATTGTTCTGATCCTGCCACCACTGAAGGGCCTGGATCAGGGTTCGAGTCACTGGAATCAATTTGGTTGGGGATCTGTCCTTTGAGACCAAAAGGCTCTCAAATGGAACAGAATGTCCTCATCTGAAATCTCACTCCTGCACCACTGCTGTAGAAGCAGCCATGTGCCCCAGGAGCTGTAGAAAATGCCTTGCTGGTGAGAGACCTGCAGGGTGAAAGAGGAGGCCAGAGACACCAGGGTCCTTGCTCTTTCCAGAGGAAGGAAGGCTCTGGCTTCTTTTGTGTTCAGTTCTGCGCCTATAAAGGTGAGAAGCTGGACAGGCTCCAGAACTGACTTTGGAAGATTGAGAAGGAAACCTAGAGATGTAAGCAGCTGCTGGATTACTTGTAAATGTAGTTTGACCTGTTCTGGAGACTGGCCTACAATGAACCAGTCGTCCAGATAAGGAAAGATGGCAATCTTTTGCCTTCTTAAATGAGCAACTGCTACTGCCAGGCATTTTGTGAACACCCTTGGGGCCGAGGTGAGGCCGAAGGGCATTGCTCTGAACTGGTAATGGCCTGAGGGCAGTTCGAATCTGAGGTACTTTCGATGGGAGCTTCTGATGAGAACATGGAAGTAGGCATCCTTGAGGTCCAGGGAGGCTAGCCAGTCCCCTGGCCTTAGAGAGGATAAAATAATCCCCAGGGTCACCATTTTGAACTTTGGTTTTAAAGGTGCTTGTTTAGATACCTGAGATCCACAATGGACCGCCATTCTCCTGTCTTTTTTGGGGTAAGAAAGTACCTGGAGTACAACCCTTTGCCCAGGTGTATGGGTAGAACCCTTTCCACGGCTCTGAGAGCCAGGAGGGAAGAAACCTCTGCTTCCAGGGCAAGTGCCTCTGATGGCTTTGCAGGTGGAAAAGACCTGGCTCTCATCTTCGGAAATTTTTTGAAGCCGAGAACCAGTCTCTGGCTTCACTACTTCCAGGGCCCATTTGTCTGATGTTAAAGACTCCAGTCCTGGACAAAGTAAGCCAGCCTGCCTACGGTGGTGGAGAATCGTCCCTGGCTACCCCATCAGGAGCCTGTTTCAAGAGCTTTGGGTTGAGGGGTAGAAGCAGGCTTACTAGAGCCACTTCGCCCTTCCTCTAAAGAACCCCTCTGGGCATAAGCAGAAGAGGAGGCCGGGCTTGTAAACGGCCAAGTGAAAAGGCCTGCCCCTGCCCCGACATGCCTTTGGAGAGTGACTTGCCTTTCTTGGCCTGTGCACTCCTATAGGTGGTCCTATACTCATCCATTTTCTTCATATAATTCTCTGTCTGCTCCCAAACAGAGAATTTCCCACAACAGGAAAATCCATAGCCTTAGACTGGGTATCCTGTGATAGGGCAGTACATCTGAGCCAGGCCATTCTGCAAACAGACACAGATGTAGCCATAACTCTTGATGAAACATCATTAGAGTCTACAGCAGCATGAAATTGCACCTTGGATGCCCCAATACCATCCGCAGCCACCAGCTCCATCTCCCTGGCAAGCTGTTCAGGGGCCTGTTTTGCTAGGGCCAGGACAGAATCCCACCTGGATTTCTGGTACCTAGCTGCGTAAGCCATATAATTTGCCTGTCTGAGTCCCAAAGATGCTGCCATGTACTGCTTTTTTGCCATGGCATCCATCCTCCTGGAATCCTTTTCAGGAGGTAACAGCTAGGAATATTAGCCTTGTCACAGGCTGCAGCCTGCACTACCCCACATGGCTGCACTGCTGGGATAAGGAACTCCGTATCAGAGCCTGATAAGTATACCTCTTGTCCATCCTTTTATCCACAGGAGGATAGAATGAGGAGTTTTCAGAATTTTACTGTCTGTTTCCTAAAAGATTTATGCAAGGAATAGACAGTCTCCTAGACTCTGGAATATCCATCATTTCCACAAAATCAGGCTCTTCTTGATCATCAAAGCTTCCTCAACAGGGAATTGCAGAGTGTCAGCAACTTTCTTGTAAAACAAAAAATGAGAGGGGACTCAGATAGCCTGGGAGGGATACTCCTGAGGTCTGTCTGGAGAGATGTCCGTTCAATGGGCACATCCAGACTTTCAAAATCACTCACTCTCCTCATTACCTCCTCCCTTCCCCGGTTCATAAAAATCTTCAAATCATAATCTTGAACTGAGAACCAACCGGCAGGCACTTCCTAATGGTGCCGGTTCGGACGGGACTGGGGAAAGAGACTGGACAATTTGAATAGCTTTGGCTATTTCCTCAGCGTTGGAGAAAGAACTTTGGCCCAAACTAGCTGACCTTCTAGCCCTTTAGTTGGAACTGGCTCCTCAGAGCTGGCTCTTCGCTTGCCCGAGGAAGCATCGCCCTGGTCAGAGGGCACTCCCTCAGGTTCGGTTGGAACCGAACTGGGCTGGCCATCCGGGTCAGCGGACTTTTTGGCCTCCCTTTCCCTGAGCCTACTAACTCTTTTTTCCACAGTGGCAGCAGGAAAATTCTTACAAATCTGGCAGTCTGCATTGAGGTACATAGATACATAGACAGTGTCGGCAGATAAGGGCCTATGGCCCACCTAGTCTGCCCATTTGAGCTTGTAAGTTCAGTTTGTTTTCCTAGAAGTCTATTTCCCCTTACCCCTGACCTCTAGAATTCCTTTATGTCTATCCAATGCATTCTTAAATCCCGTGATTGTTTCAGCCCCCACCACTTCCTCTGGCAGGGTGTTCCACTTGTCCACCACCGTTCTGTGAAGAAATTCTTCTCATGTTTCCTCTGAATCATCCTCCCTCCAACTTCATCCCATGCCTCTAGTCCTGAAACATCTTTTTCGCTTAAAATAGTGTTTTCCTGCACCCTGTTCCTCCCTGTAAGATACTTGCATGTCTCTATCATATCCCTCTCTCCTCCCAGGAGTACATGTTCAGTTCCTTCCAACCTGTCTTCTAGGACTTGTGATGCAACCCATGCACCATCTTTGTTGCCTCCTCTGAACCTCTCTACCCTGTCTATGTCCCATCGTAGGTATGGTCTCCAGAACTGTACACTGTACTCCAGGTGGGGCCTCACTAGTGTCTTGTATAGTGGAATTATGACTCCTTGTCCTGCTGGTGATACCCTGCCTATACATCCCAACATCCTATTTGCTTTACCTGATGCCTTGTCACACTGTTTCCCTACCTTGAGGTCATCGAGATGACAACCCCAAGATCCCTTTCCTGCTTGGTGCATGCTATATCCTCACCCCCAACTGATATATTGTGCCAGGGTTTTGTGCCCCATATGCATTATCTTGCACTTCTTTGCATTGAATTTCAACTGCCAAACCCTTGACCATTCTTCAAGTTTCTGCAGGTCCCTTCTCATTCTGTCTACACCCTCTGGTGTGTCTACTCTGTTACAGAGCTTTGTGTCATCAGCGAACAGTGAAATTCTGCCTTCTAGATCCTGTGCAATGTCACTGATGAAGATGTTGAATAGGACCGGTCCCAGCACTGATCCCTGTGGTACCCCACTGGTCACTCTTCCCTCTGTGGAGTGACAGCCATTTACCACCACCCTCTTGTGTCCTGCCACCCAGCCAGTTACCCACCCACACACTACTGTCCTGCCCACACCCATATTCCCCAGTTTGTGTAATAGTCTTCTATGTGGCACAGTGTCAAGGCCTTGCTGAAGTCCAGATAGGCCATGTCCACTGCCTCCCCGATCCACCTCCCTAGTCACCCAGTCAAAAAATTCAATGAGGTTGGTCTGACATGACCTCCCCCTGGTGAAACCATGCTGCCTTGGGTCCTGTAGTCCATTGACAACCAGATGTTCCACCAATCTCTCCTTCAGTAGTGCTTCCATGATCTTTCCCACTACCAAGGTGAGGCTGACTGGTCTGTAGTTCCCTGCTTCCTCTTTGTTCCCACTTTTGTATAAGGGGACTACATCTGCTGTCCTCCAGTCTTTGGGTACCTCCTGTTTCCAGTGATTGGCTGAACAGGATAGCCAGAGGGTTCAGCCACCACCTCTCTTAGTTCTTTAAGGACCCTGGGTGCACCCATCTGGCCCCATTGCTTTATCAGCTCTTATTACTTCCAGTTCCTTCAGGACCCTTTCTCGTAAAGGGACTTGTGTCCATTTCTGCACCATTCTCACCCTTGTACCCTTCAGACCCATTACCCCTCTTCCTTAGTAAAGACTGAGCAGAAATACCTGTTCAATATGTCAGTTTTACTGTTGTCATCCTCCACGCCGCCCCATCCTCCCCTTCAGTCTCACTATCCCTCCCTTTGTCTTTCTTTTTTCACTTTATGTACCTGTAAAGGTTTTGTCCCTTTACCCACTGATTTTGCAATGTGTTCTTCTGTCTGAGCTTTTGGCTTACTGACTTCCTGCCTCCTTTGTTTCTCCTGGTACTTCTCCTATCCCTTCTGCCTGTGTCTTTTGTATTGCCTGAATGCAATCTTTTTGGCTTTCACTTTCTTTGCTACCTCTTTGGAAACCATAATGGTCTCCTCTTCCTTTCCTCTTGCTAACCTGCTTAATGCATAATTCTGTTGTTCTTATAATCCCCATTTTAAATACTGCCCACTGTTCCTCAACCCCTGATTCCTGTCCCATTCCCCTTAATGCCTCTTTCAAGTATCTCCCATTTTCCCAAAGTCTGCCTCCCTAAAATCCAGGATACTGTTTTTGTGTGGTATGGTTCTGCTCTTTTCTGTGATTTCAAACCACAATGACTGGTGGTCACTGTTACCCAGGTGCTCCCCACTGTTACCCCATCACACTGTCCCTGTTTGTGAGCACAAGGTCCAGTATTGCCTTCTGCCGAGTTGGTTCCATGACCAGTTGCTTGAGGAAGGCACCCTGAAAGGAGTCCAGGATAAATCTGCTCCTAGTTGATGCTGTTGCTGGGATGCTCCAGTCCACGTCTGGTATATTGAAGTCTCCAACCAGTACTACCTCACCCTTGTCTGCCATCCTTTGGATGGCTAGCATCAGCTCCCTATCTGTTTCTTCCTCCTGGGCTGGTGGTCTATAGACCACACCTGTGCGGATGGCTGGCCCCATTTTCCTTTCCAGCTTAACCCACAGTATCTCTCCCCCATTTTGTTCCTCCTGGATCTGTGGCCCTTTATGTCATTTTTCACATACAGTGCCACTCCTCCTCCCTTCCTGCCTGCTCTGTCTCTTCTGAATATGTTGTAGCCAGGTATGGCCATCTCCAGTCATAGTTATCATTACACCAGGTTTCAGTGATGGCCACAATGTCCAGGTCTGACTGTACCATGACAGCCTCAGATCTTCCATCTTGTTGCTAAGGCTCCTGGCATTTGCACACATGGCTTCCATGATTTGACCTCCTAGACTGCTTCACTGTTCTACTCCAGCCCCTTCCTTGGTTGTCATTTATCCCTGGTTCTCCTTGCTGTCTGCCCTTCTGCTTAATTTTGCCCCTTTTCTGCTTATCCACCTTTTGGACACTAATCTCCATTTTTGCACACTGCTTTGCAGAGATAGCCTCCTCTGGTTCACTGGTTCCACTACTAGCTGTGGGGGTGAGCAAGTAGGTACCGTCCTTGCTGGCTGCCAACCCTTTGCTAGTTTAAATGCTTGTCAATGCAGCATTTAAACTTATCATTGAGTGCATGGATTCCCCTCCAGGATGGATGCAGGCCGTCAGGCTTGAACAAGCCTCCATCCCTCCAGGTGGGTCCCCAGTCACCAATGAATCCAAACCCTTCTCACAGCACCAGTTCTTCAACCATGAGTTAAAGTTCCTGTGCATGCACTCCTATGCTCTCCTTGCCTCTCACAGGTAGTACTTCTGAGAAGGTGACAGAAGTAGCTACTTGCTTGAGACCCCTCCCAGTTTCCTAAACTCTTCCTGAACTTCCTTTGGCTCCCCATTTGCCAAGTCATTAGTACCTAGGTGGATAATGACATCCAGCTCACCCTCCCTTCTTGCCTCCCCAGTGATCCCCAGTATCTTCCTTCCATCCCTCCATGCCGTGGCACCTGGTAGGCACCTCACCTCCCTGTCAAACCCCAGACAATAAACACAAGTGGTGTGTGGGTCAGCCTTAGCAAAGGCTTCCCCACAGAGACCACAGTGCTGAAACCCAGTGGGTCCGTTTTTTCTTTTGGGTTTCTCAGACATAGTGCCAGCCTAACCAAAACTTGCCCGTTAATGGCAATCCACCAAGCAAGACTCTCTTTATCGGTTCCCAACCGTGTCACGGGTCGTGGAAAAACGTAATAAAATCCGCTTTTTAGAACCGATAAGAACCGAACCGCACTCTAAAGGACTAGAAGGTAATTTTAAAACCCTCTGATCGGATCAAACCGAACCGAAAAAGACGTTTATAATTTCACACAGAAGAAAATAAATAAGTCTATCTATTACTTACAATACCACAGACAGAGCTTGAACCGACGATTACGGTTAAATTTCGTAAAATAAACCGAGAATTACACTTTAAACCGACTAAAACGAACCGAGCAGCAGGAGGAATCTCCGGAGCGACTGTTCAGTGGAGGAGTAAAAGAATCTGACAGTTCAAGTTTGAGCTTCAACAGACAGAGTGTTCAACCGAGCTGGCGTTCAAGATTCCATGCCCTGCATGGAAGTTAACTCTTTCACCTCCGGAGCAGTTCTAACCTGGGGTTATACTGCATATGTCATAATATAGCAAGACTTCATGTTGTTTGAACAAGAGGACACAATTTAAAGACAGAGAGGGGGCGATTCAGGGGCAATGTGAGGAAATATTTTTTCACAGAGAGGGTAGTGGATGCATGGAACAGCCTTCCTGAGGAGATTGTGGGGTCTAAAACTGTGGGAGAATTCAAGAATGCATGGGACAGACATAAGGCAATTGTGGGGGGTAGGAAGAAATAGGCTGTTGGTTAACTAGGATCTGCGGCCTATCCTGTAGGTAGGGAAATGGGCAGACTAGGTGGGCCAAGCAGTCCTTATCTGCTGTCAAAGTCTATGTTTCTATGAAGCTGAAAATTGAGAGGCGAGGCAAACAGATCCACGTCTGGTGCGCCCCACTGCCTGAACACTGTGGCTAGTATTTGCTTGTTCAGTGTCCATTCGCTCTGACCTTGACTGATGCGGCTTAGAGCATCCACCAGCGTACTGAGTTTGCCTGGGAGGTGAATAGCTGAGAGGCGGACTCCCAGGGAGAATGCTAGAGACTAAGAGCTTCCAAACAGAGTATTCCTGATCTAGTACCACCCTGCTTGTTTATGTAGAACACTGCAGTGGTGCTGTCCATTCGAATTTGAACCGCCTGCCCTTCTATACTGGGAGCGAGAGCTTTGACAGCTAGTAAGACTGCTCTGAGTTCCAAAAGATTTATGTGCAACTGTGACTCTTCGGGAATCCAGTTGCCGCTTACTGAGGCACAGTCTAGATGAGCTCCCCAACCCAACAGGGAGGCATTTGTGGTGATCACCTTTTTGGGAAGAGGAGCTTGAAATGGACCCCCTGCCTGCAAATTTGCAGGGTCCTTCCACCACAGCAAATTTTGGAGGAACTGCTCCGACACCGGTATTAACTTTGAAAATGTGCTGCTTCTCTGAGACCAGTGAGCTCTGAGGTAGGCTTGCAGGAGTCTCATCCTGTACCTGACCCCTGGGACTACTGCAGTCACAGAGGCCATATGTCCCAGAAGTTTGAAGAAATGTCTGGTTGGTCTTGGCTGTCCCTGGGCGAAAGAATCTGCCACTGAAAGGAAACTCTGAATTCTTTCCTGTGAGAGGAAAGCATATCCCTTCCGAGTGTCCAGCTGGGCCCCTATGAAGGTGAGCAGCTGGGTGGGTTCCGGGTGAGACTTCTTGAGATTTACCAGGAAACCTAGAGACTCCGGAGTGCGTTTTGTAAGGGAAAGAGATTCCTTGACCTGGCAAAGAGACTCTGCTACTATGAGCCAGTCATCCAGATAGGGGTAGAGAGCGATATCCAGTCTCCTGAGATGTGCGGCTACCACTGCAAGACACTTGGTAAAGACTCTTGTGGCCGAGGACAGACCGAGGGGCATTGCGGTGAACTGATAGTGACCCGAAGGAAGTTTGAACCTCAGAAACTTGTTGTGAGATCTCGTTATGGGTATGTGGAAGTAGGCGTCCTTTAAGTCGAGGGAGGCTAGCCAGTCGCCCTGCTGTAAGGACTGTATGACTCGTGACAGAGTGACCATTTTGAGTTTGTTTTTTTTCAGATGTTTGTTTAAATATCTGAGATCTAAGAAAGGTCGCCACTCCACAGTTCTCTTTTGTGTCAAAAAATACCTGGAGTAGAGGCCCTTGCCCTTCTCGTGGGTGGGGACCCTCTGCACTGCTCGAAAAGCCAGAAGGTTTTGTACCTCCATTTCCAACAGCGGTATCTGTGATGGTGACAGAGGTCTTGACACCTGGGTGTGCTTGAGGTCTGGCACCTGCTTGAACTGTACTGACAGACCCTTCTCCACTATCTCCAGCACCCACTTATCTGATGTGATGAGGGACCAGTGCTGAAGACAGTGAGAGAGTCTGCCTCCAACTGGAAACGGGGAGGCGACCTGGACACTCACATCAGGACTCAGACTGAGAGGTAGATGGCTGGGTAGAGGTGGATCTTCTTTGGCCCCTTCTGCTCCTGCCTCTGAAAGACCTCCTGTACTGGCTAAATTCAGATTGGGGATGGGGACTGTAAGGCCTGGGAACAAAACTTCTGCCCCTACTGCCCATGGGACGGGATCTCTGAGGGGTGACAGGTCTATGCTTGGATAAATGGCTCTGCCAGGAATACTTGTACTCATCGACCCTTTTCATGTAGTCAGTGGTTCTGTAATCAAACAACATATTTTGATCACAGGGAAAATCCATGGCCTTGTTCTGAGTGTCTGTGGTCAGACTGGTTGTTCTAAGCCAGGCGAAGTGTCTCAGAAATATGGCATGAGCCATCGCCCTAGAGGCTGCATCATTGTCATCTGCCATGTGGAACTGGTACATAGTAGCTTCCAGGGCAGTTTTTGATGTATCCACCAGCTCCTACACCATAGAATCTGATCCATTCCGGGTGATAGCCTGGACAGATTTCCAAAGGGCTTTCTGATATTTGGCTGAGAATGCCATGTAAGAAGAAAGCCTGAGAAGCAGGGAAGCTGTGGCATACATTTTCTTTGCTATAAAGTCAATTTTCATGGAACCCTTGTCAGGGGAAGAGGGTGACAAGGAGACTCCAGCTTTCTCACAAGCTGCCTGCTGCACTATACTCTCGTGGCTAGGGTCTGCTGACAGGAACTCGGTACCATTTTTAGACAATTTATATTTTCTCTCAAGCCGCTTGTCAACCCCTAGGACTGAAGTGGGGTGCTGAAACACCTTCATGGTATTTTTACTAAATGCATTATAGTTAGGGACGACCAGGGTCTTTGAGGATAAAGACCCTTCATCTCCCCATAATCTTCGTCTTCATCGACATCCTGGTTGGGCTCCTGTGTAGGGAGGTCCAGCATACTAACATACTAAAATGCCAGCAGAATAGGCCTAACGGTCTTTCATGTCTGCTCGTTTGGTTAGCCCCCACCCTGGGAGCCAACCTTGATGCCCCCCTCTCCCTCTCTGGCTTTTCCCTTCCCAGTCCCGGATATTCTCGCTGCACTGGTTTTTGCTTCCAGAACCCTTCCCCTGTACCTGTCCCACCCCTCTTGAACCTCTTCACCATCTCTGCCCACACCAGCCCCTGGGCAGCGATTCCATGGCTCCACCACCTCTCAGTGAAGTAGCACCTCCTCCTTTCTCCCTGAATACCCCCCAAGCTTCATCCCATGTCCTCCAGTTCCCCTTCCTTCGGAGCACCCTGACTGCTCCTCTATTTACCCCCTTCATGTACCTGAAGACCTCTATCATGTCCCCCTGGTCCCTTCTCTCTTCCAATGTGTATATATTTAGCTCTTTGAGCCTCTCCCCAAAGGTCCTATCCCCCAAGCCCCAAATCATTTTGGTTGCCCTCCTCTGGACCCTCTCCAGGAGTTAAATGTCCCTATTTAAATGTGGCCTCCAAAACTGCACGCAGTACTCGAGGTGTGGCCTCACCAAGCAGTTATACAGTGGGAGTATCACTTCCCTCCTTCTGGAGGTGATCCCCCTAGCGATGCATCCAAGCATCCTGTTGGCCTTTGCTGCTGCCCTCCTACAAGTCTCCGAGTTGTTCATCTTGACATCCACCACCACCCCCAGGTCTCTCTCAGCCATCAAGACTTGTAGCATCCCCCCCAGGGTGTACACTTGGCCCGGGTTTCTGGCCCCCGGTGCAGTACCTTGCATTTCCCTGCATTGTACCTCAGCTTCCACTTTCTAGACCACCTTTCCAGAGCCTCCAGGTCCCCCTGTAGGGCTACCCTCCCCTCCTCCGCATCCACCACTGCCCCCAGTTTTGAGTCATCTGCAAAGAGACTCATCTCACTCCTGATACCGTTCCTTATGTCAGAGATGTAGGCGTTGAACAGGAGGGGCCCAAGGACCGATCCCTGAGGGACCCCACTAATGACCCTCCTTGGGGATGAGACTATCCCGCCAACCATGACCCTCTGGGTCCGGTCCAGGAGCCAATTGCCTATCCATCTGAGCATCTGGTTCCCCACCCCCATTTCTCCCAGCTTATCCAGCAGGCCCACGTGAGGAACAGTGTCAAACGGCTTGCTGAAGTCAAGAAAGAGGACGTCCACTGGTCTACCTAGGTCCAAGGCACTCATCACCCAGTCATAGAACTCCATAAGATTTGTCTAACACAATTTCCACGGGATGAATCCATGCTGTCTATCGTCCAGGCACCCCAACTTTTCCAGGCCCCCCCCCAGTCTCTCCTTGACAGTGCACTCCATCGCCTTGCCCACCACCGATGTCAGGCTGACGGGCCTGTAGTTCCCTGCCACCTCCCTTAGTCCCACCTTATGGAAAGGCACTATATGCGCCACCTTCCAGTCCTGGGGCATCCACCTGTCTTCAGAGAGATGCTGAAGAGCTCCGCCAGGGGTTTCGCCAGGACATCCGCCAGTTCCTTCAGCACTCTAGGATGTAATTTATCCGGCCCTGGTGCTTTCTCGTCTTAAGGGACCTGAGGGCTTCCCTCACTCTCTCTGCCACAATTTCCACCTCCGCTACCTCGTCCCCTGTTTTGCCTTCCCCCATCTGTCGGTGATGCCCCCTCTCCCCAGACCAGCAGATCGGTGGGGTCCCCTCCAGTTTCACGTCCTCCCAGGTATGATGCAGTCCCCATTTTCCTTGGTGAAAACTGAACTGAACTAAATGAAAACATAGAGGAAGGATCCTCGTGGTCACCCGAGGGATCCCCAAGGCGAGGGTCCGGGGACTCCAGGGACTCAAGGCCCTCAAAATCCATGTCAGGGGCATCACAGAATTGATCATCATCTGCGTCATCTTCACAGTTTACAGAACAGAGAACTGCGGAAGAGTGCTTGCCAGCCCCAGTAAATTGAGGACCCATCTTTTGAAGGGCCTGAAACAGTTGCCATGCTTTTTCTATATCTTGCACTGACGGAAAAACCTGCGCAGTTTGTAAGTACTTTGTTTTTTCTGAATGCTTTAAACTGCCTGTTGTCTCACTATTGGTTTTCCCAGGAGCAACGGGAGCATATCTGTCTTGACAGAGTTTCTTTTTAGCCACTTCATCAGAGGCTTGATCAAGCTTCCTTTTTTGTCACTCTTACTATTTTTCAATTTGTGAGGAACTTCATCTTTGGAAGCTTTATTTTTTGACTGGGATCTGGAGGGTTCCTCAGCACCTCTGCTGTTGGCATTAGTATTTTTGAATGGCCCCTCATCAGAAGCCTTTGATTTATCCTCAGCCATAATTATCAAAGGCTTGTCTGCTATGTTCGCCAATCGAAGCAAAGCAAACCAGTTCTGGACCTGTGAACTGAGTGCAGATTTCTGTGAAAATGCCACCGGCCAGTCTTGCCCCAGTTAATAGACTATATTTTTTTGCAAAGCATCATGGACTGCATATGCAAATCACCACAGAATGTTATGCTGGTCCAACTTTAAGCAGAAATGCATGGTGCCAAAAGGCCTCTTACACAGTATGCAAAGTGTGCTAACAGAAGACATAGACACGTGTTTTGTCCTACCAGGACTCATCAGTATGCCTTGTCTGTTTGACACCCCAGTGGGATGGACCAGCTACCCTTAAGACAGTGTGTCTTGGATATGTTGCAGTGAACCCATTAAAATAAAAAACTATTTAAAAGACAAAGAGAACCTCTGTGCTAAACACTGAGGCAAGGAGTTTCCCAAAGGGCATTTGGCTGGGAAGCCAAGTTTCAAGAAAATACAAAATACACATCCCACACAATGCAAAGTTCTGTGGTGATTTGCATATGCAGTCCATGATGCTTTGCATTGTGTGGGCATGTGATTTTGTATTTTCTTGAAACTTGGCTTCCCAGCCAAATGCCCTTTGGGTAACCCTTGCCTCAGTGTTTGCACAGAGGTTCTTTGTCTTTTAAATAGTTTTTTTATTTTAATGGGTTCACCACAACATATCCAAGACACACTGTCTTAAGGGTAGCTGGTCCATTCCACTGGGGTGTCAAACAGACGAGGCATACTGATGAGTCCTGGTAGGACGAAATACGTGTCTATGTCTTCTGTTAGCACTCTTTGCATACTGTGTAAGAGGCCTTTCAGCACCATGCATTTCTGCTTAAAGTTGGACCAGCATAACATTCTGTGGTGATCTGCATATGCAGTCCATGATGCTTTGCATTGTGTGGGCATGTGTGATTTTGTATTTTCTTGAAACTTGGCTTCCCAGCCAAATGCCCTTTGGAGTAACCCTTGCCTCAGTGTTTGTGCACAGAGGTTCTTTGTCTTTTATATTTTTTTGGTTGTAAAACTGGGATCTATACCAGTGCCAATCTTAATAGAAAACCAGTAATACTCAACTGCGCACAGGCGGCTGCTGGACCCTTACAGACAATCCTGACACAGATGATACCAAGGTCCAGTAATATAACAAAAAAGGTTTCCTCGTAATTGCCAATCTAGAGAGAAAACCCCCAGGCACTGTTTAAGTTTGAAATCTACTGCAGGTGCCTCGCGGTAAACCCCGCAAGGTCTGAGGTAAAAAAAACACGGCAACTCTCCCCAATTCGATGGTTCCACAAGAAATTAGTCAAAAATGAAGGAAACCATTGAAAATAAACACCCGCGATAAAATTAAGCTTTAAAGTAAATAGTCGCGGTAAAAATAAAATCTAAATAGCGCCGTTGTGCTAAAATAAAAATTTGTGAAGCGCTAATGAAATACGAAAAGTTGTCACTCAGCACACTAAAGGAAATGATTTATGAGGAAAACTTTACCCAGATAAGCACTAGGAGGCTGTCAACAAGGACAGTTGGGAGACACCTCAAAGGCAATATGCTCAGTCCGGAGGAGAAAAAAATTCTGAAGCAGTCAACAGCTCTCAATCAGTTTACACCCCCTCCTGTCTTTTGATTGGCTGGCCCTATGCTCATTAAAAAAATCTCTTAAAGGCACACCTCCAGGGCAACTGCACCTAGCCAGCTAAGTGCAAAAAGTTACTGATGCTAAAGGACTCCTGGGGTAAGAATAGCAGATATTCGGGACAGAATCAAACGTTTGCCTTTGGTATTCCACCTGCCATATCAGATTTTTCCTCCTGCGACAACACACATCACATTTTCTTAATTTCTACCCCTGTTGATCATTAAGTCTTTACTCACTGGGCCAGGTTTAAACATTCTACTCTTCGCAACATAGTAATTAGAACCTGTAACTTCACCATTTCAGCCAATGGGGGCGGCCTCATCAAATCTTCAGGCAAAAAGGCTATCTTCAGAACACCATCATGGGTAAGGAAAGGAATGCAGTACTTCACAGCTCTGAAAGGGAAAGAAATGAATTTAATAGATTTAAAACAAAGGCATTGACACTCTTCTTGTTAATAACTATTTCATTCTACTTGCTGAGGGTGCCCCCAAAATAATTCCAACGATAAACAGTTAAAATTGTTTTGTATGCCATGGTGGGCCATTAGTAGACATGGCCCTACTGCACTGCATCCCCCATTGCACCTCCAGGACACCGCCTTGCAGTATGGCTCGACATTGCTTTTCATGTGTCATGAGGCAGTTTTCTTAAACCAAAGTTGCCTCCAAGGCACTCCTGCCTCCCAGGCAGACCCTTAACCATGACCCTTTCCCTAGTAGCTTGCGCCTCACTGGCTGCCCTGTTTGCCAGCTTCTAGCTTTAAGTCACGCATTTAACCTCCAAGCTCTTCACCTTCAGTAAGTATTGTAATGCATTACTTTCCAGATACTGGCCATATTGTTTTTCTGCTATGTTGTTCCGGCTTTGGAAAACACACAACTGTAGTAACGATTACTTTTCCTTAATTATATTGTACTGCATAGCAAAGAGAAATACCTGGGCTAATTCTACCGAGCCACGTTTGCAGCTCACTAGACCTGACCCCATCCCCTGCCAGCAGGTATTTTTCAGGTTCTGTCATTTTCTGCTGGCTTTGTAAAACACTTAACTGCAGTCAGCACATATGGAGCACTGGCTGTGTAAAGTGCAATAACAATTATACTTTTCAACTGGCCACGTTCCACTAAGTCATGTTTGGCACTCGCTGTGCTAGGACTGTTGGTGATGGTAGTCAGTGCTGCCACTGGAGGTGGTGGTTAGTGCTGCTACTGGTGGTGGGTGGTCAGTTCTGTATCTGGTGGTGGGTGCCAGTGCTGCTATTGGCAGCAGGAGTCAGGGCTGTCTATGGTGTCTGCCACTGCTACAATGCATCAATCAGAGGTGGTGACTTCAGTAGGGTGTCTACCACCACTACAATGTATGAATCAGAGGTGGTGGCTTGAGTAAAACAAGTTGAATGCCTTCCTTGGAGGCCAGTGCCAATTCAATACGTATAGTCTGCCTCCGAGGCAGGGTTGAAAAGGTATGAATGTAGACTGGCTGCATCTAAGGCAAGGTTTCTTGAACAGCATGTTGAACCCGGTTCTGTGAGGTACCACATGCGGTCACAATGTTCCCCATTCATCATTTTAGTGAGGTGGGCCACCACCCTATATTTTTTTGCCACCACCCTATATTTGTTGTCATCACCTTATATTTATTTTTGTAATCAAATTCTGCAAAATGGTCTTTAACCACCATTCTTTACTGTACTTGTACCTCTTTTTAGATAGCAGTACTCTATACTTTACTAAGGACCACTTATGTACATACACAATGCATAGAGGAGTCCGTGGAATAATGCAACCTTGGCCCCGATCAACACCACCACCCTATATTCCCCAGAATGGGGAACCCCGGGTCAGATGTCCAATACCTGCCTCAGAGTCACTGGTTAATGCCTCCAGTACAATGCCTGCATCTGAGGTGGTGGTTTGAGTAACTCAAGTTGAATACCTTCCTTGGAAGCCAGTGCCAGTTTCAATATGTGGAGTCTGCCTCTGAAGCAGGGCTAAAAAGTCATACTTGTAGACTGGCTGCCTGAGGCAGGATTTTTTTGAACAGCACATTAACCTTGGTTCTGTGAGGTATCACATGGCTGTATTTCTGTATTTACAGAGTGCACCCTTTCCACGTTCCTAAATGAGGGCGGGGGTGACCTAGTGAGCCACAAATGTAGCTGGATAACCACTTCTATTATAATGGCAGAATATGCTCTGCTTTTCTTGTTGAAATGCAATACAATTTTAAAAAATGTTATAGTGCAGCTGTGGGCTTTTGGCTGCATTTACATAATAAAACCCTTTCCTGCACTCCTAAATGGAGTGTTCAGGAGTCTGGTCTAGTGAGCAAGTGACAAACACCCTAACAAGCATAGCAGAGAAATATAGACAATGACAGCAGAAAAACAACAGTCCATCCAGTCTATCTGAGTTCCCTATCTAGCCCTGGGACCTACTAATGCTCCAGGGTCTTAGTCCTCCCCATCCTTCCCCCAACTCCCCTTCCAGCTTCTGCCGCCCGAACAGCCACTATACCCTTCATTCCGTTCCAACCATGCTTGAACCCACTAACAGTTTCAGCACCCACCACTTTGGCAGCAGTGGTCCAGATAATTTTTAGGACTAGGAAGTATTTACGGCTAGTTTCTTCAGCTAGGTAGTATTTCATCTTAATGCTAGTAATGCTATTCACAGAACTATCTCAACCCCCCACCACCTCTAAACCAAGTCTCTAACCCACTGGGCACCTGCAGCCACGGAGGTTCTTTGCCTAATCCTGGAGACGGAGACTTCACCAACGCAGTGGATAGGGTAAGGGAGGCCCTCCAGTCTCTAAAGACTGAGAAGGCACTGGGGCTGGATGGGCTGCATCCGAGACTGCTGAGGGAACTTGTGGATGTGCTGGCAGCTCCACTGGCTGCACTCTTCAACATCTCTCTGCAGATAGGATGGGTGCCTCAAGATTGGAGGGTGGCCCATGTGGTGCCTATCCACAAAGGGGGAATCTAGAGAGGGGATGGGGAATTATAGGCCTGTTAGCCTAACATCTGCGGTAGGCAAAGTGATGGAGGGAATCATCAAGGAGAGGGCAGCTGGAAAGGTTGGGACACCTGGGACGAGTAGGCAGTATGGTTTTGTTCTGGGGAGATTATCCAGACCAACCTTGTGGAGTTTATGATTGGGTGACGGTGCCCTGGACCAACATAGGCTGGTGGGTCCTCTGTCTGGACTTCAGCAAAGGTTGATTCAGTCCACCAAAATGGCCCTAACAAATCTGGGAGGGGATGGGGTGGGGGCAGTTGCTCAGGTGGATGGAAAATTGGTTTTACGGGACGAATACAGAGAGTGGTGGTTGGCGGGATAGTCTCCTCCCCCAAAAGGGTCATCACTGGGGTCCCCCAGGGTTTGGTCCTGGGGCCACTCCTGTTCAATGCCTATGTCTCAGACATAGGGAGGGGTGTTAGGAATAGGCGGAGTCTCTTTGCAGATGACTCAAAACTGGGTGCACTGGAAGACAGGGAGGAGGGGAAGGAGGCCCTCCAGTAGGATCTGGATACCCAGGAGGGGTGGTCAAAGAAGTGGGGACTGAAGTTCAATGCAGGGAAATGTAAGATGCTGCATCTGGGGTCAGAAACCGGGGCCATGCATACACCCGGGGGGGGTTACACTGCAAGCCTCATTGGGTGAAAGGGACCTGTGGTCATGGTGGACGTCAAAATGAATAACGCTGAGAACTGTCGAAAATACACACCAAAAGGAAACAGGATACTGGGCTGTATAGCCAGGGGGATTGCTTCCAGGAGGAGGGAGGTGATCCTCCCTCTGTATAATGCCCTGCTCAGGCCGCATCTTGAGTAGTGTGTGCAGTTCTGGAGACCTCACCTTAACAAAGACATAGCACTACTGGAGAGGGTCCAGAGGAGGATGATTCACGGCACTGGGGTGGGGGGGAGGCCCTATGAGGAGAGACTGGAGGAGCTCCAGCTATATGCATTGGAGGAGAGGAGGGACAGGCTAAAGGTCTTCAAGTATGTAAAGGGGATAAACAAGGGTGGAGCCAAGGAGATGTTCAGGCTTCAGAAAGGGGAACAACCAGGGGGCACGAGTGGAAGTTGGAGGGAGGGAATTACAGGGGGGAAGGGGAGTGTAGGAGACACTACTTCACTGAGAGGGTGGTGGAGCCATGGAACTCAATGCCCAGGAGTTTGGTGGAAGAGAGCACAGTGGAGGGTTTCAAGAAGGGCTGGGACAGGTACAGGGGGAAACTGAAGCCGGGGAAGACCATCTCTGGAAATGGGGGAGGGGCTGGGAAGGAGAAGCGATCTCCCAGTAGGGGGCTGGCTACCAAGCAGACATGACAGACCATGAGGCCTAGTCTGCTGGCTTTTAGTAGGTTAGTATGTTAATGCTACTTAGTACTGTAACTTTTTTTTTTAAACATATTGCAGTGTCTTAACAGCACATCTTCAGGTCAGCCAGTGAGCAACTCTTGAAACCCTCTCCACAATACACAACTGATGTTGATAATAATGTTGCCTGCCCTTCTATCCCTTAACACGTCCAAATCTAGCCCTGATGGCTTATATCCTAGTCTCCTGCACCTTTCTGCCCCCACCATCACTCTCCCCTCACCTCCATCATAAATATGTCCTTCTCCTCAGGCATAGTTCCTCCGAAAGCCTGTAAATTGGCGTGTGGCATCCCTCTCCACAAAGGTGGTGACCCCATCACACCTGGAAACTACCGCCCTATATCCCTCCTCCCCGCCTTAGCTAAAGTGCAGAAATGCCTTATACAATCCAGATTGATGGCGTTCCTTACCACTACCAATTTTCTATCCCCCACCAGTTCGGTTTTAGAAAGTACCACTCCACCTTATCCTCCCTTCTCCGTGTCACTGGCCACATTCAATCAGCTGCCAATAAAGGCCACTTCACTGCCGCAGTCTTCATTGATCTGGCTAAAGCCTTCAACATGGCATCCCACCCTCTTCTCCTGAACGCACTCAACGCTGGGCTCGTCCTTCCTGCCATACGGTGGTTCAACTTGTATCTCAATAACAGACATCAGTCAGTTAAAATCGTCAGCTCCTCCTCTATGTCCCTCCCTATCCTAGCAGGCGTCCCTCAAGGCTCCATAATCGGCTCTATCCCGTTTTCTATATTCATAAATAACTTCCCATCTGCCTGTTCCTTCTCCCCCATCCACATGTATGCGGATGATACCATATTGTTCTCATTCAGCCCAGACTCAGCCACACTATCCATTCTGTGCTCCAACAAGACTTCCACACAGTTCAGTCTTGGTTCCAATCAAAACAACTCAAACTAAACACTACTGAAACAGTCTCTATGACCTTTGGAACCTCTCAAAGATTAGCCAATGCTAACAACGCCCCACCCATCACCTCTCTTGACGGCACCCCGCTAAAGACTGTCCCCTCATAAATACCTAGGCATCTGGCTGGACCCACAATTAAATTTCTCTTTACATATTGACTACATAATCACCAAACTTCCCCCAAAGCTCAGAATCCTCTACCAAAACAGAAACTCTCTCCCCCTCCCTGTACGTTGAGAGCTTCTGACAAAGATGATTATGCTGGTCTTTGACTACGCAGACATCATTTACTGCACTGCACCCTCTACCTCACTCTCTTGACTTGGCTCCCTCTTCTATACCTTCTGTCATTTCACCTCCAATTCTCCATACAGGACTCACCACTGTTCCCTTCCCTTCCCTCCTGCCTGGACTTCCCACCGCTCACGCACTGGCGTCTCATCCACTCCTTATCCTTCTTATCAGAATTCTGGTTCAGCCTGCTCCCCTCTTACATCTCTTCCCTCCTCTCTCCTGCCCCAACCTCGACTTATTCCCTGCGCATAAGGGATTCATGCTCCTTCTCTCCCACCCATCTTCCAACAATGAGTAAATGTGCCTTTTACCACTGCCTCCTCTCTCTCTGTGGGACTCTCAAACTCCTCTCCTACACAACTTCCCCTCTCACTTCTCTGTCAAATCTCTGCTACACCTCCTGCCACTCCCCACTTGTTCCTATAACATCACATGGCACTTGAAATGGTTTGTTCCCAGTTGTATTTACGCTGCTCTTTGTTATTCCTCCCTTACCCTATAACTTACAATGTACCTAAATATTTGCGTAGCCTGGGTTGCAGTATTAGTTTTCATGAAATGTATTAGTATCCTTCCTGTTGTGCACTACTGTATGCTTCCTGTACTATCATATTTGCATACTGTATAATGCTGTACTAATTATCATGTAATGTATTATTATGCCTCCTGCTATGTACCATTGTAACTGTATTCTTTGTTCCCTGTTCCCCATCTTCTGGGTCGCACCTGGAGACAAGCCTTGGCTCAGCGTGCCTTTCTCGGTCACCAAATGTTTAAATGAAAATAAAAAAAAAATACAGCTAGCTTCCACTTCGGTAGTGTCTGGTGCCACTGCTGCTAGCATCACATGGTGCTGTCAGTTTTGTGTACATTTATCAACGTATTGTAAATGTATTCAGCGTGGGAAACAAATTCCTAAAATCAGAAAGTGAGAGTAAAGCATGCAAAAATGGTAGTAAAATACTCCTTTACTCCCCTTACCCGATCCCTGTCTGGCAGACTATTCCACAGCTCCTCCAATCTTTCTGTAAAATAATACTGCCTCATGTCCCTTCTGAGCCTCCCTCCTCTCAGTTTCCACTTGTTCGCGTGTGACCGTGAACTAGTTTTCAAGTCAAATATTCCTCGCAGTTCACCTTATTTCCTTTTAGGAACTTGAAGGTCTCAATCGTATCTCCCCTCTCCCTTCTGGTCTCTAGCAAATACATGTTCAGTGCCTTGAGGTGCTCCTCACAGCACCTGCACTGTTGGCAATGAATCATTTTTGTTGCCCTGCACTGCACCGTCTCCAGCCTATCTCTATACTTCCTGAGGTGAGGACTCCAGAACTGGGCACAGTACTCCAAGTGTGGCCTCACTAAGGATCTATACAGGAGAAGTAATACCTCTCCCTTCTGCTGTTAATACCCCCCCCAATACATCCCAGCATCCTACCTGCTTTGCTATACTGACTGGATTGTTTGAGGGAGTCACTGATGATAATTCCAAGGTCCCGTTCCTCAGTCACAGTGTTACGTCTTACCTCACCCATCCAGCACTCTGTCCTGGGGTTCTTCTCCGTCCTGGAGTTATTCAGCTCTACGTAAATTATCTTGCAAATTCTGGCGTCAAATTTCAACTGCTAAATAAGTAAGACAAAAATGCGGTAGGGCCCGAAAACCCTGCTGGTGGACCAAGGAGGTCCAGGAGGTGGTGCAGGGAAAGAAGGCAGCCTATAGGCAATTCAAGTGCTCAAGGAGTGAAAGGGATCGAAGGGAGTATGAGCTAATGGCTAGAAGGGCCACTAGGGTGGTGAGGGAGGCTAAGGCAAGGAAGGAGCAGAACCTGGCCAGGGAAATTAGGAGAGGGAACAAGGGTTCTTTAGATACATTAGGGAAAATGAAGGGTGAAGGGGCAGATTAGCAGGATTAAATCAGGGAGAGATGGGCACAAGACCCGGGAGCAGGCTGAGGTACTAAATGAGTACTTCACCCAGTCTTACCAAGGAAATGGGGTGCTGCACTCATGGGAGGAGACCGAGATACTGGGGGACCCTACCGATCAGGCGGTCTGGGGAGAGGGGAGGCATCACTGGCAGGAGGGGGGCATAAGCAGGAGAAGAGGTACCGGAAGTGAGAGATCACAGCAGAGAGAGGAGGGAAGCCCTCAGCTCCTTAAGACGGAGAAAGCACGGGGCCGGATAAATTACATCCTAGAGTGCTGAAGGAACTTGCGGATGTCCTGGCGAAACCCCTGGCAGAGCTTTTCACCATCTCTCTGAGGACAGGGTGGGTGCCCCAGGACTAGAAGGTGGCGCATATAGTGCCTATCCACAAGGGGGGCTCAAGGGAGGTGGCTGGGAACTACAGGCCTGTCAGCCTGACATCGGTGGTGGGCAAGGTGATGGAGGGCATTGTCAAGGAGAGGCTAGAGGGGGACCTGGAAAAGTCAGGGTGCCTGGACGATAGACAGCATGGATTCATCCCGGGGAAATCGTGTCAGACAAACCTTGTGGAGTTCTATGACTGTGTGACGAGTGCCTTGGACCTGGGTAGATCAGTGGACATCCTCTTTCTAGACTTCAGCAAGGCATTTGACTCTGTTCCTCACGTGGGCCTGTTGGATAAGCTGGGAGAAATGGGGGTGGGGAACCAGATGATCAGATGGATAGGTAATTGGCTCCAGGACGTAGTTGGCCGGATAGTCTCATCCCCAAGGAGGGTCATTACTGGGGTCCCACAGGAATCAGTCCTTGGGTCCCTCCTGTTCAATGCCTACGTTTCTGACATAAGGACAGGAATCAGGAGTGAGATGAGTCTCTTTGCGGATGACTCAAAACTGGGGGCGGTGGTGGATGGGGAGGGAGGGAGGGTGGCCCCTACAGGGGGACCTGGAGGCTCTGGAAGATGGTCTAGAAACAGAAGCAGAGGATCAATGGGAAAATGCAAGGCACTCACCTGGGGCAGAAACCCGGGCCAAGTGTACACCCGGGGATGCTACAAGTCTCGATGGCTGAGAGGGACCTGGGGGTGGTGGTGGATGTCAAGATTAACAACTCGGAGACTTGTAGGAGGGCAGCAGCAAAGACCAACAGGATGCTGGGATGCATCGCTAGGGGGATCACCTCCAGAAGGAGGGAAGTGATACTCCCACTGTATAACTGCTTGGTGAGGCCACACCTTGAGTAATGCGTGCAGTTTTGGAGGCCACACTTAAAGAGGGACATTAAACTCCTGGAGAGGGTCCAGAGGAGGGCAATCAAAATGATTTGGGGCTTGGGGGACAGGACATATGAGGAGAGGCTTGAAGAGCTAAATATGTACACACTAGAAGAGAGAAGGGACCGGAGGGACATGATAGAGGTCTTCAGGTACATGAAGAGGGTAAATAGGGGAGGAACAGTCAGGGTGCTTCGAAGGAAGGAGGAGGGGGCCACTAGAGGGCATGGGTGGAAGCTGGAGGGGAGATTCAGGGGAGAAAGGAGGGTGCTACTTCACTGAGAGGGTGGTGGAGCCATGGAATGCCTACCTAGGGGCTGGTGGAGGCAGAGACTGTGGAGGGGTTCAAGAGGGGTGGGACAGGTACAGGGGAAGGGTTCTGGAATCAAAATCCAATGCAGCAAGAATATCCGGAACTGGGAAGGGAGAAGCCAGAGAAGGCGAGGGGGGCAACAAGGTCAGCACGCAGGGTGGGGGCTGACCAAACGAGCAGACACGAAAAACCGTTAGGCCTATTCTGCTGGCATTTTAATATGTTAGTAAATCTTAGAGCCCCCTTCTAGCTTTTGTATATCACTCTGCATTTCCCAGATTCCCTTATTGCTATCCACCCTCCCACAGAGCTTAATGTCATCTGCAGCGTGACACAGCTTGCCCCAGATACCCTCACCAACGTCAGTAATGGACATACTGAAGAGGATAGGTACCACAACAGATCCCCGTGGTGCCTCGCTTGTGACCTCACTCTCTGCTGACTTGACCCCATTGACTACAACCCTCTGATGCCTCCCCTTTAGCCAGTTTACTATGATGACCTTAGCCACAACCAGATCCTCCATCTTCTTCAGCAAGCATCTATGAGACGACAGGTCAAAAGTTTTGCTGGTGTCAAAGTAGAGCAAATCCACAGTGTGCCTCTATCCAACTCCTTCGTCATCAAATAAAACTATTAAGTTAGTCGGACAAGACCTCTTTGCCGTGAATCTGTACTGTTTACTATCATGGAGATTGTTGTTCGCCAAGTAGTCCACAAGGTCCTCTTTGAAGGGTGACTCCATCAGCTTCCCTACAATAGTAGTAAGGCTGACAAGTCTGTAGTTCCCTGATGTTCCTTGTCCACCACACCCCATGTAGCCGAAATATATCTGTTAACCTCCAATCATTCAGAACTACTCCTGCCCTTAGAGAGCTGCTGAACAGACCTACCATGAGTTCAGCCAGTTCTGTTACCAGCTCCCTCAGATGCAACCCATCTGGTCCCAGGGCCTTATCTATTTTAGTGCTGCCAGCCCTTTCTGGATCCTTTCACTTGTAAATACTGGCTGCTTCATCTCCAGGACCATTGTAGTGGCCACGTTGATGCCACTATCTTACAAGAGTCCATTATTCTCCTTAGTGAAAATTGAGCTAAAGTAATCATTAAGGACAGTGGCCTTTTGTGTGTCCTCCTCTATGTCCCTACCCCCCTCTACTAACCTTACGATTCCCCTCATTTCTTCCTTTTTTCCCTAATATAGTGGAAGAAATACAGGTTACTCCCTGTAACAGGAGTTGTAGGAATGGTATATGTTGTTCATCCACACTTACTGGCAGGTTCCTTGCCGCTTTAAATCTTGCCGGAAGGTCTTCAAACTGACTCCTCCCACTGATCCAGTGGTAAAACTCTTGGCTCCGCCCCATGACGCCAGATCTAGCCCGCTGGAAGCCAGGTTGTGCTTCGGAGCCGGGGTGGTCGGGTGGGTTGTGTGGGTAAACAACATATACCATTCCTAGAACTCCTGCTACAGGTGAGTAACCTGTATTTCTAGGGACATGGATATGTTGTTCTATCCACACTTACTGGCAGACTCCTAGCAGTTCTCCAGGAGGAGGGAGGCAAAGCACACACCCCCTACTTGGGAAACAAGGACTGGAGAACGGAGGTCCCAAAACCAGCATCCCGGCGTGACTCTAGGTCAATGAGGTAGTGGGTAATGAAGGTGTGTGGTGACTTCCAGGTAGCAGCCCTGCAGATTTCCTGGATAGGAGCGTCCCTGGAAGCAGCCACCGAAGCAGCGGTATGGTGGGTAGAATGAGCTCTTATCCCTTTGGGAGGCTCCATGCCCGCCAACCTGTAGCAGAGATCTATGCAGGAGGTGATTCACCTGCCTATCGTCCACTTGGCTGCAGGTCTGCCAAGTGCGGCTTCAGCGTAGGTGACAAACAGCTGGTGAACCTCTCCCTGAACTTCAGCCATCCGCTCCTTGTAATAAGAGAACGCTCTTCTAGGGTCCAAAGTATGGAGCCTATATTCGGCCTCCGAGGTGTGATTGGGGTAGAACACTGGCAGAGTCAACACCTGGTTAAGGTGAAACTCCGACACCACCTTCGGAAGGAATTTCGGGTGGGGGCGCAGGACAACCTTGTCCCTGTGGAAGACCAGATAAGAAGACTCGATGGAAAATGCCTGGAGCTCTCCCATCCTTCTGGCTAACGTGATAGCCACCAAGAAGGCGGTCTTCCACAACAGGTGGGAGATGTCGCACCTGTGCATCAGTTTGAATGGCTTGCCCATGAGCTTAGCCAATACCAGCAGTAGATCCCACGGAGGTGGAGGTTCTCGCACCGGAGAAGATATGTAATCAAGGCCTTTGAAAAAGTGCCCAACCACCTTCTTCTGCGCCACCGACTGTTTCCTGGCCCGCGCCCGATAAGCAGAAATGGCTGCCAGGTGCAGCTTAAGGGTCGTTGACCGAAGCCCTAGCTGAGAAAGGGACCACAGGTAGTCCAAAATGCTGGCCAAGGAACAGGAGGAAGGGTCCAACCCCTTATCCTGACACCAAATGGAGAATCTTTTCCATTTGAAAGCGTAGCATTTTCTGGTCGACTCCTTACGGGATGCCTCAACAACGCTGAGGACCTCGTCGGAAAGACTCAAGGCCTGGATCTCTAGCCGCTCAGGAACCAGGCCGTCAGGTGCAGGGATTGAAGGTCCAGGTGGAGAACCTTCCCCTGGTTAACTGAAATCAGGTCCGGGCGGGCTGGAATCCGCCTCAGGAGCCTGGAGCTGAGGCTGAGGAGATCTGGATACCAGAACTGGTGGGGCCAATCTAGGGCTACCAGAATCACCTGCGTCTTGTCCCTCCTCTGCTTGAGAAGCACCTTGTGGATCAAGGAAAATGGGGGAAAGGCGTAGAAGAGGCCCGGGGTCCACGGACTCGAGAAGGCATCCCTCTCCAGTGAGCCCTGCTGAGGGGGGCAGGCATGAAACAGCCTCAGCTTCGCATTCTCCCTGGAGGCAAACAGGTCCACCTGAGGTGTGCCCCAGTGGGAAAACAGATCATGTACTACCTCCGGCAAGAGAGACCACTCATGAGATGCAGCACCTATTCGGCTTAGGGCATCGGCCAGAGTGTTGGAGGCTCCCGCCACATGGATGGCTAGGAGATCTGCCTCCAGTCTGCTCATGAGGGACCAAGTGCGGAGAGCTTCCTTGCACAGGGTCAAGGAGCGCGTCCTGCCCTGGCGATTTAGGTAGTACATGGTCGTGGTATTGTCCGTCTGGACCTGGACCACTTAAACCCGTACAAACGGAGCGAAGGCGGTGAGGGCTAGTCAGACCGCTCGAAGCTCCAGCAGGTCGATGAGGCATGGAGACTCCTGAGGGGACCAGAGGCCATGTGCTCTGTGCTCCTCCAGATGGGCACCCCAACCCATCAGAGAGGCGTCGGTCGTTAGAGTGACTGTCGGCTCGGGGCGGACAAACGGGATGCCCTCCTGTAGATAAGCTGGAACGATCCACCACTGGAGAGCGTTCCACATCTCCTGGGTCACCGCCACTGGCTAGTCCAGAGGACTGGAGCACTGTGACCATTGGCAGGCCAGTCCCCATTGTAGGGGACGCATGTGACAACAGGCCCAATGGACTACTCTGGTGCAGGCCGCCATAAGGCCCAAGAGGTGCAGGAAGTCCCGGGCAGGGCGCAACTGCCCAACCAGAAATGAATGGGCAAAGGAGGAAAGAACCTTGGCCCTGTCCGCCAGGAGCCATACTCTGGCTCAAAGAGAGTCGAGCTCTGACCCGATGAATTGAATCACCTGCGTTGGCATGAGTTCCGACTTGGCCTCGTTGATGAGGAGGCCAATCTGAGAGCAAACCTGGAGGGCCAGATCCCTGGACTGCTCCACCTCCAGTCTGGAGGGGGCTGCAATCAGCCAGTCGTCCAGGTAAGGGTACATCCGGACCCTTCGGCGCGCAGGAATGCTGTCACCACTGCCATGCATTTGGTGAAAACTCTGGGAGCTGGAGAGAGACCGAAGGGCATGGCCCAGAACTCGTAAAAGGGACCCCTCCGCTCTGAAGTGGAGGAATCGCTGGTGGGATGGACAGATTGGGACGTGAAAGAACATGTCCTGGAGGTCCAGAGAACAGAACCACATGCCTCGTTCCAAGGATGGAATGATCTGTGCCAGAGTGATCACCCTGAAGGTTTGAGACCTTACGAACTTGTTCAGGTCGTGTAGGTCTAGAATGCTGCGCCAGCCCCCCCCCCCCGTCCGTTTCGGGACCAGGAAATACCTGGACACAAACCCTGGGTCTGGTGGAGGATCCGCCACCTCCCTAATCACCTCCTTCTGGAGGAGCAGAGCAATGTCAGCTCGATGAGCCGACAGAGGGCTGAGAACCCCACAGCCCCGTGGGGCGACACCTCGATAGGGTGGGGCCTGCTCGAATTCCAGAGGCAGACAATCCCTACCACTTCCAACACCCAGCAGTCGCGTGATGGTGGACCAGGCAGAAAAGAAGTGGTGGAGCCATCCCCCATGGGAACCCGGGAGTGACAAGGCTGGGGTGACACCCCTCAACTCGTCACTGGGCAGGCTTGGAAGAAGGACCAGCCGAGGGACCTTCTGGGCCTTTCCCTCCCGCCTTCCTGCTGGAGGAAGCTGCAGACTTGGCTGTGGGGTGCCAAGTGTGAGCCTGCTGGCCCTGATGCTGGTGTTGCTGGGCCGGACGTGCCGTAGGGGCAGAAGGCAGAAAGGGCTTACGCTGCTGCTGGCGGCCTTTGCCCTTCTGGGCAGACGTGACCGAGTCCAAGGTGGCATCGGACTTCTCGATCCTCGGCAAATGACCCTCCACCCCGGGACCAAACAAGTCAGTACCCAGGAGGGGAACGTCTGCCAGCTTGTGCTGGGTATCCGCTGTGAAGGTGGAGATCCACAGCCAAGCTCTGTGGCGCATGGCCACTACAGCCGCTACTGACCAGGCACAAGAGTCTCCAATGTCAAGAGCAGTTTGGGGCTGTTGCTTTGCCACTGCCCTTCCCTGATCCTGCACCTGCTTGACCGTAGTCTGGAGGTCAGCCGGGAAATGAGGAATCCCCTCATCCAAGGAGCCCAAAAGGGCGTGGGAAAAGTGTGTCATCAGTACGGCCGAACTGGCCTGACGAAGGCCTAAGAGGACGCAGCGTAGACTTTACGCCCGGAGCAGTCCAGTTTCTTAGACTCTTTATCAGATGGCTTGTCCACGTCCCGAGCGTTTCTGGAGCACCGGAAAACACTGTTGGTCACCAACCCCTCCGCAGAGGGGTGCTCCGAGAATCCGGAGTGAGCCGGTGGGAATGGCATACTTCCTGGACATCCTGGCCGAGGGAGCTGGACATAAAGCCGGCCGCTGCCATAGCTCCATGGCCAGGCCAACAATGGCTTCGGCCACAAGAAAGGCCTCTGTAGGAGAATCCCCTCGGTCCAGTATCTCCATGAGGGGATACTTGACCCACTTATTTATTTATTTATTTAGCAAGTCTAGGATTACAAAGGTTCCACGTCAGAGAAATACAAATTATGGGGAACATCAAGACAGGCATTAGAACAATGTGGACATTGCAAACAGAGTACAGATTAATACAGTTCAAGGGTAGCATTGTAACAAGGCAGCCAGCGGCATTTGTCAGAGAAAACAGACAACAGATAAGAAGTGCCAGAGTCATAGGGAGAGGGAAGAGGGTAGGGGGGAGAAGGAATGTAAGAAGGGTGGCGAGAGGGTGAAAAGTGCAGTATTGGGTAAATAAACTTTGACACATGTTCGAGCTTCATCCCAGTAGATTCTGTGATGAGCCGAAGCAATCCCATGAACGAGGATGGGCTCTCGTCCACTGACTGTACTCCAGTGGACTCCAGGTCGAGAGGCCTGGAGAACAGGGAAGAGTCATCGTCAGACTCCGAGGAGTCCGCAAACAGCTGCCGAGGGCCTGAGCCACCCTCCACCTGCCGAGGACGATCGGGAGTGAGGGTGACTGACAACCGATGGGCAACCCCTGACCCGACCGAGGTCCTTGGCCCAGTTTTGGTTGTGAGGCGGGTTTCCCACCACAATGGGTGGTGCAATTGGTTCAACCCGAACAACCGCGCTAGTTTCAGCTCCTCAATGACCACAAGGGGTTGTTTCGGCCACTCAGGTGACAGCCACTTAATGGCCGGGGGAAGGCGACGGAGTCAGCTTGTTCCCAGTCAAAAGTAGCTGCTGCCACATCAGATCCTCGTAGCTCCGATGCAACTTGCGCCGGAGCCTATCCTCCAAGGAGGATGATGATGATGATGAGCGGCGCCACCGCTTCCCTCGGTGCCGACACTGCCGATGTCGGCGGGATCGGCTGGACAGAGAAGAGGTCCGAGACCGAGACCTTCAGTGTTTCCGAGGGTGGGTCTGGGAGGAAGCGGGGGAAACCCGTTCCTCCATCGGCTCTGGAACCTTATCCGGGGACTCCGGCACAGGAGGCACAGGCAAGTCCTCTGTTTCCACCGGGGAACCGGTGAAGAAGGGTTGTCAGCTTCTCCAGTTGACAGCCCATCCGACGGGTCAAGAAAAATCTTGACTGCGTTGATGGGTGTCTCGGCTGGCTGACCCAATGGGGACACCGTGAAACCAGCGGCCTTAGCCACAACCTCGACCAAAGTCGAGTGTCGACTCTCCGGGGTAGGGGACCTCTCCCACTCCCACGAACATCGACGGTGGGACTTTCCCTTAGAGTCCTTTTTCTTGGACCGAGAGGAATGTCCCGATGGCCCCTCTCCCTTAGTAGAAAGGGACTGACAAAGCTCCTTGAAAGAAGCCGAGTAGGAGAAGCCCAAGGAGAGCGGAATAAATGCTGCGACCGAGAAAGAAGAAGATGCAGCCTGGGCCGCCTCCTCCTCGAGGGCGATCATTTGCTCAAGTTGCTCAGCCGAGCCCGCAGCCGGACACCGCCCAACGGGCCTCCTTCAACTTTACCAGAGGAATACGTCTCTCGGGGCGTCCAAGTTGAAGTCTGACAGCACGGTCTTCAAGAACACTGACCAACAAGGACTTGCACAATTCGCAGGCCTGTGGATCGTGATCGAGCCCAAGGTAGTAAAAGCACGTGGAGTGTGGATCGGTCAGAGACATCTTCTGCCCACAAGGGCAGCGCCGAAATCTGGGAGTCGATTTGTCCATCGCTGCCACGAAGGAAGAAAAAGACCAAGTCTAGTAAATTGGCATGAGTTTCGGTTTAACCGAAGAGTTTGGATCCAGGCCTAGCACTGGAAGCGCAAGGAGGAACCTGTGCTAGCGGTAAGGAAGATCTGGCGCATGGGGGGGCCGAGTTTCTACCCGGGTGGGTGGGAGGAGCCAGCTTGAAGACCTTCCGGCAAGATTTAAGCGCAAGAAACCTGCAGTAAGTGTGGATAAAACAACATATCCATGTCCCTAGAAATGTTTTTCTCCATTCTTGCCGTTCCCCCCCCCCACAATATGCAGCTCTGTGTCTGCTTTTGCTTTCCTAACCGCCCTCTTTGCCTCCCTATTGTTCATTATGTAGTCTCTGTATTCTCCCCATTCTTCCTCACCCTGCTTTTCTTTACACTTGTAGAAGGCTTTTTTCTTTGCCCTCCCTGCATCTCTTGCCAAGACCTATAATGATCTCTTGGACCTGTTCTTTTTGGTTACCATTCTCCTGCATAAACTGGATGCCTCAGGAATGGCTCCTTAATTGCTCCCCATCCCCCTGCACCTGACTAACATTTCCCTGACTAGCTCCTTTGGTCTGTTGAACTCCACCCTTCTGAAATCAAGGACATCAGCTCTCGACAGGGGTTTACCAGACTCAAGGGCAAATTCAAACCAAATGGAGTTATGGTCATTGTTCCCCAGTGGCTTGCCTATTCTCACAGCTCCAATCACATCGAAGTTGGTGAGCACCAAATCAAGAATTACAGTCTGATTGTTGGACTTCTGAACTAGCGTATCAGCAGACAGTCCTGGAAGGCATCCGGCAAGAACCGACTTCTGGTGCTCCTTGCCACTGGAGTAGCCTAACCAATGTCTGGCAGGTTCTTCACCTACCACCGCTACTTACCCCGTCGCCATCCCTTTTTCAAGTACTTCCCTGAGTTCACTGTCTCTCTCTTTCCCTTTTCCTGGAGGTCTACAGATTAACCCTAAGTGCTGTTTCTTGCCTGAGGCTGCCATGAGTTGCACCCACAGTGACTCAGTCTCTTCATTACTACCCCTGATGCACCCATCTTCTGTCACCTCAATGCCCTCCTTCACAAAGAGGGCTACTCCCCCCCCCCCCCGATACCTATTTTTCTATCCCTCCTAAATAAAAAGTACCCAGGGACCATTAGGTCCCAGTCATTATTTTTAAAAGCCTACATATGTGTGATAGCCACTAGGTCCACCTCAGTGTCCGCCATCAGCGCCGGAAGCTTGCCGAGTTTGTTACCCAGGCTTCCAGCATTATGGCATACCCCCTTCCAACTGACCCCTGATCCTCCGTTGCTACTACCCCGTGCTATCGTTCAGTGTTTTTTTTTTAATCAGAATTTAGCCCCAAACACACAGCTCTTTATTCCATCAAGCACAAAAACTGAGCTGAAGGGGTGTGTGTGTGTGGTGGGCATGAGTCGAGCACACTCCAAACACGGCTCTATAATGAATTCTACTATAACAGTGTAGCTGTGGGTTTTCAAAAACAAGCACTTATTTCCACACAGCAGTGACCGGGGGGGTAGTTGTATTCATAGCATTGCCTTGCTCCAAAAAGGAGGGGTGGTGTAGGGTGTAGCCAGTGTTCAAACTCTGTATCATAAGACTAGCACAGGGTGCTGGAAATTAGGCTCACTACCACAGATCCATATTTTCCAATATTCTTTCATTTTCAGTCAGTTAATCTACTTCTAACGTTTCATGCCACAAAACAGCGGAAATAGACTGACTGTGAAAAACAAAGAATACTGAAAAATGTGAATCTGTGGTGAGTGATCCTCATTTCTAGCACCCATGATAAGTCTTATAACTGCAGAAGAGCAATATGTAATAATAAACTTTATTTCTATGACGCCTTTCAAAAACCAAGGCGCTCTACAAAATTTAAAAACACATCAAACATTATAAATCTTAAAATATCTAAAACAGCTGACACAGTTAGGCAGGCAGAATCACTCACCAAATGCTTGAGTCCATAAATATGTTTTCAGGGCTTTTTTAAATCCCTCCACGATCGTGCACTCCCGTTACTGATGGGGTAGGGAATTCCAGAGGGTAGGGGCCGCATGCATAAATGTACAGGCCCCAGAAATGTTCAGACACACCCTCGGGATCTCTAGCAACCCCTCATCAGCTGAGCAGAGCGATAGCCCAGGGCGGCAAGGAACCAGGAGCTCTTTCAGGTACTCCGGGCCAAGTCCATGTACGGCTTTAAAAGTCATAAGACTGACTTTAAAGATGATCCGACACTGTACTGGCAGCCAGTGCAGTCCGCGCAGCACAAGCATAATATGACTGGACCGGGAGGTACCAGTCAAAAGCCGGGCCGCTGCGATCTGCACCAGCTGCAGGCGGCAGATTTCCACCCCAGGAAACCCTAGGTAGAGGGAACTGAAATAGTCCAAGTGCAAGGACACAGAGGCATGGACCAGTGTAGGAAGATCGCCGGACAGAACAAGGTGCCTAATCCTGGAGATATTCCTCAGATGGTAGAATGAGGACTTGATGATGGCAGACACCTGCGAATGCAGAGTCAGCCCTTTGTCAAAAACTACCCCCTGGTTATGCACCTGTTCAGAGGTCGGGAGTGAAACACCCCCAAGATACAACCCGGAGGGTGAACCAACCCCCAACCCCCCGATCCGGCATGCCAACTCGAGTCCATCCACTCCTGGATTTCTTTGAGGCAGTTATTAAAGACCGAGAGAGCTCCATCCCGGTCGGGTGCAAAAGAAAGGTAGAGGTAGAAAGGTAGAGGAGACTGACTGCAATGACTGTGCTTTACATTAGAAAAGTGTGTGGGGTGAGGGGTTGACTGAGCGCTAAACGTGGCTGTAAAACAAATTATACAGTAACAGTAATATATGCCCTGCTCTGTCTCACTGCAAAGCCATAAAAAAATAAAAAAAAAAATTTTTTTAAAAGCAGCAGTACTAGATATAAAAAAAAAAAAAAAACCGGATTTTTGCAACAGTTTTGTTACCTGTGCTGTGCTGAGCACTTACTGGTAATTTTTCCTGTTTTTGCTGTACTATCTCCCTACTAATTTGCTCCGTTTTTATTTGTTTTTGTTTATATTTCTTCCATCCGCCATGTTGAACTGGAACCCTCTACTGCCAACCGTGCATGCACATGACTCGCAGTACTACACAGGGACAGAGGGAACACGCAGCACAGGGTCCCTAGGAAGTAAACAAAAGACATGACGTGATATGAGGAAGGAGCTCGGCTACAAGTTAGGTAGCAGCCATATTTGCTGTGGCTCCATAACAATGGAAATAAATATGAAATATCTAAAAAACTAAATATCACTAGAAAAATATATTTACAGATATGGAAACCAGAACTATGGCTGCATGCTTCCAGCCAAAAAGCAGAATTTTGATAATCACTTCCTGATTGCCCAGTACTGCTGCTTTAAGTGCAGCTGTGGGCTTTGAAAGGTCAGTGCTCATTTCCAGATGGCAATGACCATAGCCTCTGCGAGCAAGCACAAATGCGGCTATATAACCAATTCTAAAGAACAGTCAAATATGTGCTGCTGCTGTGCAGTATAAATTTAAAAAAAAGTTAGTGGAGTTGTGGCCTTTTGGTTGTAGCTACTGTGAATGAAACCTTTTCCAGCTCTCCAGATTTGGGGGGGAGGGGGAGGGCTCTATTTATAGAATAAAAGCACTGCTAGAAGCAGGGGTCAAAACTGGTACTGGCCCACTTGACAGATGTTGGTAGATTTTGTATCAGGCTACTGAGATTTTCCTTTAACAAATGTAAATGCCTGCGGACGATTCAAAACTGGGAGCACTGGTGGATTGGGAGGAAGTGAGGGAGGCAATCCAGGGGGGATCTGGATACCTCTGAGGGGTGGTCAAGGAGGTGGGGATTGAAATTTAATGCGGAAATGTAAGGTACTTCATTTGGGAGTCAAAACCCAGGTCATGTTTACACCTGAGTCACATTGTAAACCACATTGGGAGAGCGGGATCTAGGGGTGGTGGTAGATGTCAAAATGAATAACACTGAAAAATGTAGAAGAGTCACAGCCAAAGCAAACAGGGTACTGGGCTGCATAGCTAGGGGAATTACATCCAGAAGGAGGAGGTGATCCTCCCTTTATATAATTCCTTGGTCAGGCCACAACTCGAGTATTGTGTACAGTTCTGGACACCTCATCTGAAGAAGAACATAGCGCTGCTGGAGAGAGTCCAGAGAAGGGCGACCAGGATGATTCAGGGAATGGAGGGGAGGCCATATGTACACACTGGAGGAGAGGAGGGACAGGTGAGGCATGATATGGGTCTTCAAGTATGTAAAAGGAATAATCGAGAGCGGAAACAAGGAGCTGTTTAGGCTAAAGAAGAGGGGAACAACCAGGGGGCATGAGTGGAAACTGGAAGGGGGAAATTATAGGGGAGAGCGTAGGAAGCATTATTTCACTGAGAGGGTGGTGGAGCCGTGGAATGCGCTGCCCGGGAGGCTGGTGGAGGAGGGCACAGTGAAGGGCTTCAAGAAGGGGTGGGACAGGTACAAGGAGAAATTGAAACTAATGAAGACCCTTTTGGGGGCTGGGATGGGCGGGCAGACGAGCACCCACTAGGTTGCTGGCTATCGAGCAGACAAGACAGACCATTGGGCCTATTCTGCTGGCTTTTAATATGTTAGTATGTTAAACAATTTAACAATTACAAAAACAAAAAATTTGAGTACGCTGGCAAGACTTACCTGTCAAAAACAGTACACTCAGCTTATGAAATCCTAAACAAAATAATATTAGGGGCCTTAAACAGACATGCACCACCACTTAAAGTGCGTATAAGAAATAAACTATGTCGATGGTTCAACCCAGATCTCAAAACTGCACTGCTAGAGAGGGACAAGCTGTGGAAAAAAGTACGGAAAACTAAGACACCGTCAGACTGGTGTAAGTGGGACAAGGAACATATGTACTAGGAAGATTAGGGACGCAAAAGTTGGGTACTATCATACTGAATTGGATTCCTCTATCAAGAACCCAGCTAAATTCTGGAACACCATCAATGACCTATCTGGCCACACACCAGGAAACTCGCTCCCAACCAAGATCATCTCTAGAAATATTATCGACAGATTGGAGGTCCTAGAATCATTCAACAATCATTTCACGACTGCAGGTTTAACATTAGACAACTCTCCTGTAAATTTGATACGCTCCCAGCTTGGCACTCAACCTACTGATACCACTGTGACAAAGTCAATATTCTCCCTGCAACCAGCCACGCTGAAACAGGATGAAGAAATGCTATGCCAACTGGACACAAAGAAAAGTGCTGGTGCGGACTCCCTCGACCCCTACTTCCTGAAGATTGCCTATCCCGTACTAGCAGTACCTATAACACACTTGTTCAATCTCTCATTGTCCCCAGAAGCAGTCCCCTCAGTCTGGAAAACTGTGCATGTCATTCCGCTATTTAAATCAGGGGACACCTGTGAACTTAACAACTGTAGGCCAATTTCCATTCTTCCTGTCCTATCAAAACTGCTGGAAAAAACAAAGTATTCAACTGAGATCTTAAGAAACTACGAATCTCCTAAACCCTGCACAATCTGGTTTCAGAGCCAAGCACAGTACCATCACAGCCCTGGCAAAAGTAACCAATGATTGGCAAAGAGAATTAGACAACAGGAATTTTATCTGTGCTGTGTTTCTGGACCCAAGTAAGGCATTCGACATGGTCGCGCATGATCTGCTCTTCTCATCTCTGGAATCCATAGGGCTGGATTCACTTTCCCAACAGTGGTTCACCACCTACCTCTCTGGACGTCTCCAACAGGTCAAGGCTGAAGGCGAACCATCACCCCTTAAGCCACTGCTAAGAGGCGTACCCCAAGGATCCATTCTTGGTCCTATCCTCTTCGCTATCTATATCAACAACACTGATAATAATATAACCAAGGCTACAGTCCAGGGTTTTAAATAGTTGATTAGCAGTTTTTTTTCTTGGGATGATACTAACTGTACAGGAAGTATTTATACCGATTTTCTAGAAGTGCTGCAATTGTTAAACACAGTGAGGCAAGAGCTGTGCATTTTCACAAATATTTAGCACTTTTATGAGCAAAATGCTAATCAATTTTTAGAGTTAAATAAAACCCTGCAGTCCATCTATTTGCTGATGACACGGTGCTCTGTGAGCCACCCATCACCAGAAACAGCTTGTAGTGACCTACAAACAGAACTCATTCTACTCCAACATCAACTCCTATACAAAAAGCTTCTGCTTAATGCAAAGAAAACAAAACAATGCTTTTCTCTCCTTTCATGCATGCGGTAACCCAGATTGTCTCAGGATCTCTACCGCAGATATCCACAATTCTAGGAGAAAACCTAGAATTTGTTGCAAAATTTAAGTACCTCGGAGTCTAGCTTGACAACAGGCTTTCCTTAACAGAACATATGGAGGAATTGCTAAAAAAAAAAAAAAAATCTATGCCAGAGGCTTGGTCTTTACTTTAGGATCAGCCACTTTCTCACAAGTGATGCTAAGTTAAGGTTGGTCCAAGCAACGTTTCTTTCTGTAATTGACTATGTGGATTTCCTATACAGCCACTGCCACACCTCCTACCCTGCAAAACTGGATACACTCTACCATAGAGCCTTGAGGTTTATTACAGGACTTCCATATACCACACATCACTGCTCCCTGTACGCAGCAGTGGGATGGACTTCGCTTCAGTTTAGGAGGGACGAAAATGCTGCCATATGGACATTCAGAGCAATATCCAATCAATTACCACAATATGTCTCAGACTGTCTCCAGCAAAACACAATAAGCAAGCATGCTCTAAGAAGCTATTCTTACATCCTGTTGAAAGTGCCCAAAGTTAATTCTCGCTTTGGAAGGACTGCCATTAGCTTCACGCTGCCCTCCTTGTGGAACAAACTGCAAAAAACAATGAAACTGAGCATAACCATTACTTCCTTTAAGTCCCTTTATTCACGCCTTATCAAGGAACACTTCAAATGCTTCCCGCATTGTTAGCTTGATTCACTGCACCACCACCATACCTGACTAGTACCTTCAGTGTAGATGTATAACTCTGCAACTTTCCTCCCGCTATTCTCTTTTTCCTTCTCCATGGGAATTTTCTGTGTGTTCCTCAAGCCTGCTCTTAAATAAAATTAGTCTAGCTGCCTCCTTACCCTGATAGTTAGCAATATTGTCGTCGCCCTTTATTTCTACTTCTTACATTGCTCATACCATCTCACCTTCTTGTCCCCTTATCCCGTTTCTCCCCCTCCATAATAGTAGTTCCCTCTCTTATAGCTGTCCCTCCCCAGACCTGCCCACACCTACCTGACATTCCCTTCCCATCCCCTACAGATAATACCCATAGAGGATGGAAAGGACTACACAATGAGTAGTTAATCCCATCCACCCCTTAAACTTTTCCCCACATCTGAAGCTACTGTACAATCCCACTTTTGTTGCTATGTACATATATATATATATATAGGCAATTTTGTAAACGAGCTAGGGTTTATCCTCTCACATGTTATGGTGTGATACAATGAATGACGCTGTAATACCGTGTTTATTTCCATGTATACTTTGTACTGTTCATTGAATATGTAAATGAATATGTCTGTTTCTGTGTATACTTTGTATTGTCCATTGAATATGTAAATTAATATGTCTGTTTCTGTGTATACTTTGTACTGTCCATTGAATATGTAAATGAATATGTCTATTTCTGTGTATACTTTGTACTGTCCATTGAATATGTAACTGAATATGTCTATTTCTGTGTATACTTTATACTGTCCATTGAATATGTAAATGAATATGTCTGTTTCTGTGTATACTTTGTATTGTCCATTGAATATGTAAATGACCTTGTCCTACCCAGGTCCACCTTGCAATTGAGCACTGCTCAATGATGTTTGTCTGGATAAATAAATATTTTTATTGATTGCTTGATTGGTTGAGTACCTTGCTTGTTAAAATGCTTGTTTTTCTTCTGTGGAGTGCCCCATTTGCTTAGCAGAAGACAGTTTTCATGAACCAAAGTTGCCCTCAGAGGCAGCCCTGCCTTCAAGGCACACTTCTTAACCATGCCCATTTCCTTCCATAAGATACGATCCACAGGAGAAACAGTGGCACAAGACTGGCCCAGAAGACCATGGTACTCCCCCTAATTCAAGCAATGTCAATAGACGTGCCACTCCCACCGTGGCCCAATCTCCTGAGCCAAGGGCTGATCCTTCATCAGAACCCGAAGTCGCTCAGGTTGACTACATGGCTACTGAAAGGGAGAGACTGCCGGAACTGGGATATTATCCAAGAGTGGTGGAACGGCTCATGCAGTCAAGAAGAGACAATCCACCACAACACCACCTATCAGAGACCTTGGGCTTCCAGATCCACAGGAATTCCTGTATTTTACAGGAAAATGGAGCCATTTACAGGGAAACTATTCCCATAGAACTGCATTCATTATCTGGGAAAAGAGGGCAATTCCGCTTCCATGAGAAATAATGCAATCTACAGGAAAACACAGAAAATTGCCATAGAGTTACAGGAAAAATACCAGGTCAGTCTGGGAGCACTTTCCATAGGTGCTGTCTTGAGAAGGGAACATCAATGTCCATTTGCTTTCATGTCTCACAGCTGTGACCTGTGATGTCAAAATAGGACTCCAGTCGAATAAGAGAGACACACACACCTCACGGCAAGTGCTTTGCAGCCAGGCATATCAAAACCAGCTGTAAATGTAGTCTGTATTCTTTATCAATCTGATCTGACATCTCAGTGCGATGGGATCCAAATACAAAAGGCATTTATTTTAAATTCTTATTATTAAAACACTATTTTACATTCCATTCAACAACTGTGTGTACAACATTAACACAAGAACATTCTAAACAGGCACTACAGATATAGTAGTACTATTTATTTTCATTTGATATAATAACAAGAAACTATTACAGCGTGGTTCGCTCCAATACACTTTTTATCATCATCATCATCATCATGGATTTCAACCTAACCAGGAAAATCTTTTAAAGACAAGAACTTCAGTGCGGTGCAAAATCACCAAGGCAAGGGTTACACTGGAAGGGCACTGGCAATAAAGTCAAGTTTCAAACACCAAATTACACATACTTCTCTAATGAAAAGCATCATGGAAATGATCAAGGGGTCATGAGGGCTCCCGGTAGGATTTTTGATTTAAGAGTCCTGGGCTCTCTGAAAAATATATGGGATCCTAAATAAAAGTTTAGAAGTCCCCCAGTATTTGTGAGGGTCCCCAAAGTATTTTGTGAGGGTCCCCAAAGAAGTGCAACATTGTCCTTGCCACCTCGTTTCTTCTGCTGAATGACACAAAACTGCTGTAAACTATGCAAAGTGGCAGTTTGTCATTCCTCCTCTTTTATTATTTTTAAACGCACACCCCTTTTTGGATGGAGGAAAAGCCTAATAACCAAAACCGCTGCTGCCTCATGGCATCCCGCTCTCCTAATCGAGCTATATGCGCATCATCAGCCACAGATTCCTGCACGAAGCAGACGGTTCATGTCGTGGACTATACTCTACAGCTTGGCCTGAGATATTTAAAGAGGCTCAAATATAGCAAAATTCACTTTCTTCCCTATCTAGAGTTTTAATGTAACAGTATAGTGCCTCTGTTTGGACTGTTGCTAGCCTCTGCTGCATGTTTATACTGAGTTCTCGAAAGTTTACATTACTTCACAGAACTTGTTCCATCAGTTGCTCTATTATGAAAGGTTTAAAAGTTTTATAATAGTTATAGTTTTAGGATCATTAGGCTTTTTCTGGATATACTATTTCATAGTGTATAAGGGAGGAAGGCTGGGGGAACACACCTAACTTTGCAGATGTTAACACAGTTTTCTAAATGTGACCTCTCAAGCAGTTTCTGCTATGGATTACCATCTGTTATCATAATGTATAATGCCATGGTCTTGCCTCAACAGGTTCTTTCTGGACATTTGCAGTTCCCCACACGTGCTGTATCAATGACAAAGACTATGTTTATTGTAAAATGTAATAAAAAATTAAAGCAATTTTTTTTTTGTTTCTTTTTTGAGGGGAGGGTAAAAGCTTCCTCTCTGAGGAAGCTTACTGCAGCAAAACATACCTAGGTATGTGTGATCATTTTTATTTGTTCCCTGGTTTGGAAGGAAGTGATCACATTTTTACCCAGGGGACCACAGAGCTGATCTCTTCCCTTTCTGGTGCTTGCCCGCCCCCATGCTGGCATACAGTCTGATGTATGCGCAGGGAGACATGGGACACGCATCCCATTATAGTCCATGGAACGAGTCTCTTAACACAGATTTCTTTTTTTGTCCTTTTCATTTTCTCTTTATGCTCCTTCTCCCGGCTTGCCCCCTTCCAACCAACCCCCCAGGCCCCATCACCACGCTTCCCTGGGACTTACCTTCCTCTGTCCTCCTCTGCCACAGGAATGTGGAGGGTTCCCAGTCACCAGTGCGGGGCTTGCAAGGGGTCGGGTCTTCATCCTGTAGCCAGGGTGTTTTCCACCCTAGGTTTGCGCCCCGGGACCCCATGGACATGCAATGGGCAGCTCCGCCTCTGCGTAGATGCCCCAGACATCCAGAACATGGGTTCCCTTCCTAACGTGTGGCATCACATGTGCTGCCTACAAGCCACCGCTGGGTGGCAGCCCAACGGTGAGCCATCCAAACCCTCCTCCCCGAGGGAGGAGAGTACCCTATGAACACTCAATCCCCCCTCTCCTGGCCAGCCCCCGAATGACCTGAGAGATGCCACTGGGCTGGCCCTGTAATGCAGACTTCTATGTGTTAATTAGTAATTGGCAGGTAATTAAGGACGCTTGATTAGCCAGACCATTGCTAATCAAGCCCTTAATTACCTATCAGTTACTAATTAACACATAGAAATATGCATTACAAACTTGTCCCTATGACTATAATGGGACATGCGGTCATGCACATCCCAGTGCATACGTCAGAGTGCATGTCTGTGCATGAGTGGGACAAGCACCAGAAACAGAAGGGATCAGCCAGGCAGCCCCTCGGGGCAAAAATACAATCTCTTCTCTCCGGATCAGCTGGAAGATAAAAATGATCAGACCTACCCAAGATAGCTTCTCACTGCAGTAAGCTTCCTCACAGAAGGAGCCGAGTAGAAACTTGGTAAACCGCTTTAACCAAAAAAACAAAAAAACAAAAAAAAAAAACACAGCAGGACCTGGGAATAATATTCAAGAGTGACCTAAAGCATTCCGCACACTGCAAGAGGGAAGCAGCCAAAGCAACCAAGATAGGGTTGGCCACCGGCGCAGCTGTAGCGCTAACACCTACGACACAGACGACCTGGATTTGGGAACAAGCCTGGGATGTTGGAGGGCCAGCCGAGGCAGGAAGTTTGAGTGTCCTATAGACCGCTCTCCTCCTCTTGGGGTGGGGTCACCAGTGTTTGAGCCGCCCCTTGCGACAGCCAGAGAGTGCAACAGCCGGGACTAAGTCTGGGAGGCATAGCAGACATATGGCTTGCCGTCCTCATGTCACTGAACACCATGCCTCCTTGGGGGGAAAAACAGAATAAAGGAAGTCCGACTGCTGCAAGATGGTGTCCGCCCCCACACTGCTAACCTTGTGCCGCCGACCAGGCTCTCACTCGTCGCACCGTTCAGTCTTCGTTGGCTCCCCCCCTCGACAGCCCAGCCCTTTGGGGGGGTCCTCAAGAGTGAGGTAAGTTGTGGGGGCTGAGCCAGTGTGTGCATGTGGACCAATGAGGGCTGGCGGACAAGAAGGAAAAAGCATACTAAATGAAAAAAAAAAAGGGGGCAAACGAGATGCTGGGGTGCATAGTCAGGGAGATGCCAAGCAGAAAGGCAGAGGTAATTTTTCCACTGTACAGATCACTGCTGAGGCTGCACCTGGAGTACAGTATGCAGTATTGGTACCCTTACCTAAAGAAGGATGTCAACTTGCTGGAAATGGTCCAGAGAAGGGCAACTAAACTAATCCAGGGCCACCAGGGCAATACTTATGAGAAGAGACTCAGAGAGCTCAACATGTACTCCCTGGAGGACAGAAAGGAGAGGGTGACATGATCACGACCTTAAAGATATCAAGAGGGTGAGTACTGAGAGTCTCTTCAGCCTTAGTGGTAAGAAGTCCACTAGGGGGCATAGCCTAAATCTGTCGGGGGAGGGTGGCATTAAATTCAGGAGAGAGATAAGGAGGCACTTTTTCAATGAGTGGGCTATGTAGAACGAATTGACAGAGGAGGTGGTCTCTGCAAGACAGGATGGGACAGAGTAAACCAGAAAGTTACATGTGGAGAGGAGGGCTGTTAGCGAGGAAAGGTAGGGGGGGCTGTTCCACTGTTGCACTCACAAGCAGACCAGATAGATGGTAAGGCCTTTATATGCTGGCTTGTCCATATGTTCATACTCAGTCCTTTAGTAAACAGCCAACAACCACCCATCTCATCTCGCAGCAGACCTCCTTTAACAACCCTCACCCATCCGAGATCCACAATCCCCACCCTGTCTCAAACAAAAAGAAATAAAAAAAATTTGTTTCCCAACTCCCAGTCCCAATGAGGTCCTGGGTATGTCTGAAGTCAGGGAGTGAAAAACTAGCCAGACAAAACCAACTGCCCATAAGGTCAAGAATGCAAGAAAGATTATTGGTAGACTCATTTTATCATTGCAAAAGTTGCGTTAATGTACTAGTTTAGCATTCAACTTAAAAGCCACAATAGCAATGAAATGCAGCTAAGAGACCCCAGACTCTTCCACACCCTTAAACAACAAAAGAACAAGACCACACAAGCAACCACAGACAGCCATCATCAGGTAAGGCAAAAAACACACACATACAAAAATTCTGTAGTCCAGCATTACATGCAGACCAGCAGAATTGTACTGCAATGCACACTGTGTTCATCTAAGGGAGACATAAAAAATTAAGACTGCTGAAAATTCGGTGAAATAAATGTGGAATACTGGCCAAGTTATGGGCAACAGTTGATTTTGGTACAAAATCCAAACTTTTGTCATGAGCAGAGGATTCTTTATTCACACTTCTTTATGCTGCAAACAAAAAGTTATTTTTTCTAGCCCGGGTCCGTTAGGTATGGTATGAAACAGTAGCCATCTTGAACCTAACCAAGGCTGAAAGGTGGGGATGTCCAAAAGCACAACTGGGTGACGTCCCAACCACTTGCTTGGATCTGGCATGCGGTGGCTGGGGCAGGCATAATCTTTTCTATTTGTACCAATTTTGCCCGAAGTGCACCTCTTTCAGGAGCTACAGGACCAATATGGCCTAGAGAAGCAAGGTTTCTTTAGATATTTCCATACTACTAAGGTACCCCCCCTAATTTTTGTCCTGATGACGTACATCAGAGCACCACATTTTGCCCCTTAATCTCTATCTTATATAGAGCAACACAAGACATACAACCCCACACCGCTCTATAAATGGCAGCGAAGAGTGAAGAGGAAATTGGGCAGGCCACAGGTCAGTCAAAGAGGGAGGGAGGCTTTTTCAAAGTGGGCAGAATCACATCTTCCCATATTACTTATTTATTTGTTTTTTGTTAACTGGGTAGGCTCACGGAGACTAAAAGTTCCTCTTTCAGGAGTGACCCGTAATTAACTACATTGAACAGTCACACATTCATACAGGTAACAGTCAATGTTAGCAAAATATTGACAGCAATATAAAATAAAGAGAGTTCCAAACAGTATTAGCTGACAGTTTACAACAGATTACAAAGTCAAGGCACACTGACAGGCTCACAGCAAGAAAAAAAAGCAGCAAGGTAAACAGCAACAATACGCCTGGAAGCATCTGAGTAGGTGTTTCAGGACCCCAGTCATTACAGCTAAATATTGTGGGCAAAACAGTGTCATCTGTTGGAGGTGCTGTGGAGAGCAGCAGGCGACCCATACACGTACTATGTGGACCTACCCAGTACTGAGACTTTTCATGGGGGAGTTAGAAACCATGGGGCAGAATGCACACCAGGATAACACTCTCCCCTGAATTATACCTCATGCATCAGTACCTTAGGGCTCTGAAAGACAGAAGGGAAAACTATCTCCTCCATATCCTGCTTTTAGCTGCCAAAAACTGCATTACTCAGAAGTGGCTTATCAATCACGAGCTAGACCTGGGCCAATGGAGGGATATGGTGAATTCTATATATCATTTGGAAAGAATTACACATGGTCTTAATGAAAGGAGACGTCTTCAAAACCCAGTGTAATTCCCAGGTGTTGTGCGTCATGCAACATGACCTAAACTCTCTCATATGAAATGACAGGTTATTGTCTGTTGCTGGCTCTCTCAGTCCTGTATTTCCACATGGAAACATACTGAACTCCACCTCAAGGATTTGTCTTGATATGGTGCACTTATTATTTTCCAACCCTATAGTAGATGTAGAGTTCAGGCACTTAAGACACATATATATATACAGCCCTATCCTTCCAGCAATGGAAACGTTTTATGAAAACCCAGCACACACAGACACACTCTGCTACTGTTGCCTGCAGGAGAAAGAGTTGGATTTTAGCGCACTACAAATAGATGTTGTTTTCAATGGATGGAGACAGCTAGGCCTAAGTTATCTGTTCCAATTGTTGAATGAGCAGAGTTGTTCTGTTCCAGCATCTGCAAGACACTTACAGTCTCACCGGACGGGAACACTGTAGGTATCTCCAAATTAGAACATATCTTTTGCATGCTCGGAGGGATCCATCCAAACTCCCAGCTCAAGCTCCATGCTACTACGAAGTTTTATGATGCTTTTGAAGGGGGGAGTATGGCAGCACTTGATAGACTATCTTTACAAAGCTATGCATAAATTATTTATTTATTTATTTATTGTTTACTGGGTAAGATGCACTAGCCACATGGATGACTATTTTCAGACATGACCCGAGAGGTTACAAAACAGGAGTACAGAATATATGACAAAATCAGTAACAGTACAGAAAAGTGACAATGTTCAGACACAACAATCGCAGGAAATGAGATACATAAAATAGGACAACTCAGCAGCAAGCATAAGATACATGTTAAACAAGGCAAGTGCCATCTCAAAACTAAGACAGTAGCAGGGTTTGATATACACTGGTAACAGCTGAGGGAAATCACAAGCATCAACAGTACAATGCAGATATGACAATTGTTAACAATAGTGGCCAAAGGCTGCAGTAATATAGAGAATTTACAGGGTAATCACTAATATTTAGAGAAGCATACAGACAGATTGGAATATATCAAATAAGTAGGTCAATGGCAAAGATGTCAGGCAAAGGCAGAGGTAAGACATGACGGTGTACTGGCCCAGAAGGACATCGTGAATAAGGTGGGAAGTAAATAGGTAGAGAAAAGGAGATCACAGTGGTGAGCTAGTTAAGAGATGAGTTGTCTAAAGGGGAGCAAAACAAGCGCATTGTGCACCTGTAGTGAGGAGAGACCGATGTTTCTTTTTAAATAGGTCATGAGTGGGTGTAAGCCACAAATTAAGGGGAAATGAATTCCAATATTTTGGGGCAGCATGAGAGAAACCACAGGCTCCCTTGGCAGTTTTGCACCTAGGAATGTGTAGCAATGCACAGTCAACTGATCTGAGGCCACAGGAGAAGGACAGGGGAAATAGTAGGGAAGCAAGCGATATAGGGGCATTAGATCTCAAGATGGTGTCAGTTAGGGAGCCATGGGAGAGAAACCAGAGGGCAAAGGGGGAAGGCCAATTTAGATCAGTGCAGAGTTGACAGTGGTGTTTGAGCCAAGTTGATGCCGAGGCATATCGGCAAATATTATTATAATTAGTATCCCACTTACACAGAGGCTCCTTGGACACACGAACATAGGCAACTGCACCATAGGTGACAGATGGGAGCAAAATACCTCTGGCAATAGCCAGCCTAGCAGAGGGAGTCAAGAGTGTAGCTAGTTTTATAGGCCATCCCAATCTTGGCGTTGACAGATTTGCATGTGGCCAGAATATGTTGTTCAAAGTCAAGGGATCCATCAAGTAGAATCCCTAGATATTTAAAAGAGCTTACAAAGTCCAGTAAGGAGCCACTAAGGCAAGAGACTCCGAGAAAGCTCTGACTGGTTTTAAGTTAATTATGGCCCACTACTAAAATTAAAATTGCTTTAAAAACTTATCTTTTTAACCTGGCTTTTATTGATGTGGTTATCCGTTATGTGGTTTTACACTGTTTTTTGTTGGAATTTATATGTTGTTTATAATTTCTTTTTTGTATTTTATGTATTTTATTGTACAGACGCCTTGGTTTTAGAAAGGCGCCTTTTTATAAATAAAAAATTGATTGATTGAATTGATTGACTACTACTGACCATATTTTAGCAAACTGGAATCAGGAGTTACAAACCGCCTTACAAAAGAAATCCTAAGTCAAGTGTTCCCTTTGAGCCATAAATGTAACCTCCTCTGTGTTTTGGCAAGAATTCGCCTGAACAGTACGATACTTCTGCACCCTAAAAATGTATTTATTTATTTATTAGCTTTTGGTAACGGGATAAGTGCACTAGGCAAACTGCCTATTTTCAGGCACGACCCGGGAGAGTACAAGTCAAAAATACAGTGGTTAACAAATACACATACACTGCAGTACAAATTAAGAGTTAAACAGATTTTCAGAGGTGTAGGTTACATAGCACATAGGTGGATGATAAATACCCCATGGCATGAGAGGTAACAAAACAGGCAATAAAGGTACAGTAAGGGACAGAAGGTACAAACAAGATGGAGCAATAAGCCAAGTCCAGCTAGGAGACAGTTATTCAAACTGAAACAGAGAAACCTAAGTGCTTATCTGTATCTGGTAAACAGAGGGGAAGGGGAGAGTTTGAGTAGGCTCGGAGTTATAAGTGCAGGACAAGGGTGATTTCAGGAGTCATGAATCTAAGAACATTTATATGCATCAAGGGAAGCAACGTAATAGGAGAGGGCTTTCTTGAAGGCAGAGTGTGATTTGTAATGTCTGAGGTCAGGTGGCAGAGAGTTGCAGAATTTTAGGGCGTATTAGGAGAAGGCTAATTCACCCATCCTGGTGGAACATTTAGGGATGGAGAGCAGAGCTAAAGACATGGACCAGAGGGAATGAGAGCAGTCTATGGGGGCGGGCATCACTGCTAGGGCAGGGGGAAAAGAAGAACGAATTATGTTGTTGGTCAGGCAACTTAAAGAATAAGAGCGGCGGAATGAAGGGGATAACCAGCGGCGGTCAGAGTAAAGTGTACAGTGGTGTGTACGACGGGGAGCTGATAACGCAAATATACTGACATTGTTGTAAGCAACATCCCACATTTGAAGGACATTTGCCTGTGCCATAGCAAAGACAGCCAGAGTGTAGCAGAGTCCGGGGCGGGGAGCAGAACGCCTCGAGCAACAGTTATCCTGGTGGCGGGGGGTAAGGAACTGTCAGACTTGGTAGGCCAGTCCAATTTTGGCACGGATGGCCTTGCAGGCTGCGTGAACATGCAAAGAGAAATTAAGAGATGGTGCCAGTGTGACCCCTAAGTATTTGAAAGAGTGCGTTACATCTACAGGGGCGCCGTCAAGACATGAAACCTGAAGAGGCAGGGACAAGGCGCCGGATTTCCTTTAAGACCCAAAGGGCGTAGCCTGGGTCTTGGCAATATTTAGCACCAGGTGGTGGGATGTGAGCCAGGTTTGGATATGATGCAGATCAGAGGAGAGATAGGAGTTAATTTCATGGATAGAGTTGGAGGTGACAGAGAACCAAGTCATCAGCATACAGTAAGGAGCGACAGTGGGTGGGCATGATAGGTTATTTATGAACACAGAAAAGAGCAGGGGGCCCAAGTATGGAACCTTGCGGGACTCCAGAATGTAACGGAGCTGGGGAAGAGAGAACTTTGTGATAGGAAACAGACTGGGAGCGGTTAAGCAGATAACTAGAGAACCAGGCAGTGGAGGACTGGGAGGCGCCAAGAGAGCCTAGTTGATGTAAGAGCAGGAGGGGACTGACAGAGTCAAATGCCTTCGACAAGTCAATAAAAATGGCCCCAGTAAGCAGGCCTCTGTCCATGTGGTTTTTGATGTCACTTGTGAATTGCGCTAGGGCCGTAGAGATGCTATGGCCAGGCCTAAAGAAATGCTGAGCAGGGGGATAGTAAGTTATAGTTAGCTAAGAAGTCAGAAACCTGGCGATGGCTAAGCTTCTCCAGGAGTTTACCAAGAGTCGTCAAGAGAGCAATGAGGTGGTAGTTAGTCAGACTTTTTCGGTCATCCTTTTTAAGGACAGAGATAACCCTGGCAGCCTTCCACAAGAGGGGCACAATGCCTGAAACAATGGAAAGGCTGAATAAGCACGTGAAATGGGGTAGCAGGAAGGGAAGCACCTAACTTGAGAATTCTGGGTTCTAAACAGTCACAGCCTGCACTGCCATGAGGAGACATCGTGTTGAAAACATGCAGGACATCCGATCCGGTGACCTGATCGAGAACCAGGGGAGGATGGGACAGGAGGAAGTCAGAGGGGGGAGGTGTGGTATGGGAGGGTGTGCCAGAGGCAAAGCTAGGGAGAGCAGTAAAGAGTGAGTTAACTCATTTGCTCCTGGTAGCCATTTTAGGTTGGATCTAGCAAGTGATGGTTCCGACGCCATATGGCGTCTATGGAAACAAATGTGTTAAAAGCATCTGCAACAGTGTAAGGGTTGTTGCAGGAGACTTTGTCTATTAGCAACTCTTGAGGGGTATGGGAAGTGTGGCAACCCATTATGTGGTTGATTTGGGTCCAGTACCTTTTTGGGGTTATTAGCAGAGGCATGGAGAAGGCCTCTATAACAGTTGCATTTGGCAGTACGGATCTCATTCTTACATGAGTTCCGCAGGGAGCGATAGGCAATGAAGTCGGAATGAAGGGAGGAGGCTTTCCATCTGGCCCAGAGCTTGTCCCGTGCCTTAAGCATACGAAGAAGAGGGCTAGTTAACCATTTGGTGGAAAGACCACAAAAGCTGCGCCTTATGGAAGGGATGTCCTTGGATTGCAGGAACACAGAGAGTTAGTTAAGTACTCAATGGCCAGGTCAATGTTGTTCGTAGTAAATACAGGAGGCCAGTCAACATGCTGCAGATCGCTTATAAAAGCAGTGGTGTCACAGGCAGAGAAGTCAGACATGGTAATGATTTGGGGCGGGAAGGTGTTCCAGACACAGGTTACCGATGAATGGTCACTAATGGAGTCTGGTAACATGGTAATGGTCGAGATTCTGCCCGGTCTGTTGGTGAGGATCCAATCGATGAGGGTGTGGGTGTTTCCATTGCTAGAATGTCTCATGGGCTCAGTGACAAGCTGAGTAAGGTAAGCCTTGCTTATATTAGAGGCGAGGAATGGCAACAAACGGTCATGTTTATTTATCTGATTGAGAAACTCACATATAGATGTAGGGGACGGGACTCTACCTTTCAGGCACCCATGGAAGTCCTACTGTATGGATAAGGACCCACAATTCATCCCTTAAACAGTTTTGGTTGCTTCTCAACATGCCTTATATATACAATTTTTAGATACTTCTGAACTATTATAAATAAGACAGTGTGGTGGTCTAATTAAATGTAAAGATTGGGTTGAACTGTACTGCAATGCTCAGCAACATTTTCATTTCATGACTATTTCTCTGGCAAGAGTTCGATGACTAAGAATCCGATATTTATCTGTATTTCTAATTATTGATTTTTACATGCCTTCTAGACCCTCTGTACCTCACTGCACTTTCAATGTGGTATGTATTATATAATTTATTTTGATAAAAATGTAAATATATAAAAAAAGAAACATTATCAGAAGGGGGGATGATGAGCGAAAGAGAGACCAGGTGAAGTAGAAGAGGGAGGCCTTTAGAAGAATGGATCCCCGCCTCCTTTACCCTACCCATACAGGGCTAGAAATTTTCCTAGGATGTGGTATTCTGTCTCAAAAACTGGTATACCAACTCTGTTTTTTGTATATCACTATTTTTAATCATTAAATACTGAGAAATACCACACTTTATCTTGTACTTAACAGTTTTCCTTAAAATAATAGCACAACAAGTTTTAAGTGTTATGGCAAAATACAATAATGCACCCACACTCCAGACCCAGAGTATGGGTTATTAAAAAAAAAAAAAAAAGTCATGGTACAGCACAATCACATAACAAATGTGTCTCTCAGTACACACAGGGCAGGCAAATCAACAGCGATACTATTATGAACTTTTCCTGTACGTTTTGTACTACAAACAGAGCAAGCAAATCAATACAGCAGCAACATACACATATGTTGATTGAGTACCCCTTCTTCACAGCATGTCAGAACTCCTTTTTCTAAGCCTAAAAGCTACTACAGCTCAAATATTCTGCTGCCGTTTCAATTTCTCTCACTTTGCCATTCATGTTTAAGTGGCCCAAACTGTTCAGTTGCATCTAACTTTAGGGCACTTCTCAAATTCCTGGTGTAGTTCACTTAGGTTTTGGACTAAAACAAAAATCGTAAAGGTATGGAATTTCAACAGTTAAGCAGAAGCAGTTTCTCTTACCCCATTTGTGTTCACTGGCACTGAAGTGTGCAAAATCCAAATGGCAGCCTTGCTGGTCTGAGAGGCAGGAAGGTGAGCACCAAAATAAATGTCAAACTAAAAAGTTCTTAACTGCGGATATTCAATACCTTTACATTGCAAGGTGGTGCATTTCAGTGTGTTTTCTACTTGCATAGTTGCCCTACTTGCAAAGGGCTTAAGTAAGCTATCAATCCTCTTTAAACGCACTCTGTACAGCCCTTCCAACCCCAACCCCCAACACACACACACCATACTCACAAAGCCCTCTGGAGATGCCCCCCATCACAGCCCCTCCCTGCTTCACTATCCCCACCTCTCGCCTCTGGGTTGGTTTTAAACCCAGTCCCCCTTGCTTCACTGTCACCCAGCCTCTCGCCATCTGGGATAGCGTTAAACCCTATGCAGTTACTCTGCCATAGTCCATCAACGGATATGGAGGTTTCCAGGGGTGTGCTACCTAGGGCAGCTGATTAGAAATAGCTTAGTATTCAATTACAACTGCTCAGTTTTTTTTCTCCTATTTGTCTAATTGTCATGTAATCGCTCTTTAATGCCTAATGATCAGGCCTCTGTAACCACTGAATATGTGTATTGTCTTATTGGCCACCCTGATGTGGAACCTTTGTAAAAGAGCTCACGCTCAAAGGTCTTTCCAAAATACTAATTAAATTAAAATTAAAAGTATACTTTGACCCTGGTTGATGCACCACACCGGACAGAAGCCCAGTGTTCTCATCTTTCTTTTTGCAGATGGCTGTAATGCTCAACATTTGATAAGTGCTGGTGCTAGCAGACAGGCCATTGGGCAGCCTTCTTTTTTTTTTTTTTTTTGTTTTTACTTGGTTATACAAAGGTTTTTTTTAGTTACCTCCCTCATCTGTTCCCCGTTGACACCGGAAAAGTATTTCCCTGGTGTCTTGACCGACGATGGAATCGCAATCGTCATGTGGCAGTCCTGCAAGTCTTGAAGGTGCTGTAACATGGTTAGCGCCTGGTGGAAATAAGGACTTACACAGTTCAATTTAGTTTATTGTTCTAGGAATTACCACCTTTGAGCCAGAGGCTCTTTTACAAAGGTTCCACGTCAATTAGGTACAGTACAAAAAAGGTTACATAGATAACACAACAATCTGTGCTGTGTCAAGAGCGAGAAAACATATACAAATACATATCAAATCATTTGTGCAAAAGGACATGAGATATCAATAATCACATTATTATTACAAGAAAGAGGTCATGCCAGATTAGGAGAAACAAATAGGGAAAAAGTCCAGAACAGAGAGGGTAAGTGAAAGGTGTGGGGAGCAGACAATAGCAGGAGAAAAGGTTTCCCAAACATGTCTTTGTCAAATAACGGAACAGAGTGGGTAGTGAGAAAATAGGAGGTTTAATCAGGGCAGTCACAGGAGCTGGAGGTGGCAAGGTGAGAGAACAGCCTTGATTTGAAAATACCTAGAGAGGTGGAGGCAGTAATATGAGTGCTGAGGGCATTTAGCCAGCTGGGGGCACGATAAGGCAAATGATCTTTTGTCCTGAGAAGTCGGCATCGGGGGACTTGGAGAGGCTGGTGTTCTGATCTTCTGGTAAACGGGTGCTAGCGCAGGGCATACAGGTCTTGGATAAAGGTGGAGTGAGGCCCAGAGTGGATTTTTTCACCATCAGGCAGGTAAGGTACTTTATCCGGTTTGAGATTGCAACCAACCTGAGTCAGCATAGAGTTCACATGTGTGGAGTACGTCGATGTGCACCAGTGAGCAGCCGACAGGCCTTATTTAGGGATGTTGTAATGCGACTAAGTGCTGTAGTAGTGGCAGATCCGTATATAACTAAGCCATAGTCAATGACTGAGATGATAGAGGATTGGATGGCAATCCTCAGTGCAGAATGGGTAAGGAGCTGTTGGTTCCGCTACAGAATCCCAATTCGCTGATTAATAGTTTTTGCTGTACTATCAATGTGAGTTGCAAAGGCTAGACCTTGATCAAAGCTGATTCCAAGATATTTGAAAATTGGCACTTGTTCAAGGATATTTCCCAGGTATGTATTAATGGTGAGTGGGACTTGCCGTTTCTTGTTTTGCGGGTTACAGAAGAGCATGGATTTATTTTTTTTGTGGTTTAGAACCAGCTTATGTTCACGGACAAGATGAGTGAAACCCAGCAGGGCCAGAGACCGATCTCGTGAAGTTTGACAAGAGATTTCAATCAGTCTCCAGGCAGAACGCAATGTATTCACATTTTCACATTGCTTAAGGGACAAGTAGAAATTATGAAGACGGGGGTTGGGGGGTTGGGGGCTAACAAATGTCGGGAGGACTTGGCTGAATCACAATGTGGCAGTTGTCAATTGAAATGGAAGGCTGCAAAACAGTATTCCAAGTGGGTTACCAACAGACAACATTCGGTGTCCCGTGCATGATTTCTGGTATGCACAGAACACCAAATAGTGGTGAATTTCGAGCCCTGCCATATGATATAAACAGCGCCTACAGAACAACATGAAAGTGTACCCCTGCCCCCAAAGCTGTGTCAGGGGAACTAGGGAGCTCTAGAGCAATTCATTCTAGGATTTATAGTGCTGTATTTCTAATATCTGCTACCTCTGTCTATGTACTTGGTAATTTGAATGTGCAGCTTTTTTCATTTTAATAAAAAAACATTTACAAAACTTGGAGACTTTAACATGCCACGGATAAATTGGGTAAACCGAAGATCAAGCTCACAGAGAGAAACAAGGTTCATCAGGCATGCATATTGGCAGGAATGGACCAGAATGTTACACACCCTACTAGGGGTAATAATCTTTTAGATTTAACATTGGGGATAAAATTCAGGGATGTGAAGTAACTATACCACTGAGTACTAGTGATCATGATATGGTACTCTTCTCAGTGGCTAATCAGAAGAACCACCTACCAGGTTGCATCCTGACAAGAAATATGACCTAGCCGACTTTAGTAAAATCAGAAGTGATCTTTTGGAATGGGTCTGGAAACATGCTTTTGCAGGGGGTACTTTGAATGATAAGTGGGTAGCAATGGCGGGTAAAATCAATTCATTACTAGACAAATATGTACCCTTTAAAGTAGCAGTACTACAAAAATCAGGAAGTGAGCTATCAAAATTCTGTTTTTCAGCAGTAAGCATGCCGCCAAAGTTCCAGTTTCCATGCCTGTAAATGTTTTTTCAGTCATCTTTAGTTCTTTAGATATTTGCGATTTATTTGAATTGTTGTAGCGCTACAACACATATGGCGGTTGACTAATTCTCAGCTGCACTTTTTCTACAGGTCACATCACGTCTTTTGACAACAGCAGAGGGACCCTCTGCTGACCATTCCCGATGTCCCTGTAAGTCATGCACATGTGCAGCTGGCAGCAGAGGGGGTTCCAGTGCAACATGCTTGGTGGCAGAAAAGTTAAAAAAAGCAGAGGATAACTGATCAAATTACTCTGTGATAGTACAATGCTGGCGGGAAAGAGTACCAGATATATGATTAGCAGGGCACAGGGAATAAACTGTCAAAAAAGCGCAATTTTTTTTTCGTAGTACTGCTGCTTTAAAAGGAAATACAATTGTGCAGGAAATCAAATCCCAGTATGGATGTCAAACAAGGTAAAGCGTAAAATACATAGATACATAGACAGTGTCGGCAGATAAGGGCCTATGGCCCACCCAGTCTGCCCATTTAAGTTTGTAAGTTCAGTTTATGTTTTCCAGGAAGTCTGTTGCCCCTTACCCCTGACCTCCAGAATTCCTTTATGTCTATCCCATACATTCTTAAATCCCGTGATTGTTTCAGCCCCCACCACTTCCTCTGGCAGGGTGTTCCACTTGTCCACCACCCGTTCTGTGAAGAAATTCTTCCTCACGCTTCTTCTGAATCGTCCCTCCTCCAACTTCATCCCATGCCCTCTAGTCCTGGAACATCTTTTTGCTTAAAATAGTGCATTCCTGCACCCTGTTCCTCCTGTAAGATACTTGTATGTCTCTCTATCATATCCCTCTTCCTCCTCTCCTCCAGGGAGTACATGTTCAGTGCCTTTAACCTGTCCTCATAGGACTTGTGATGCAATCCATGCACCATCTTTGTTGCCCTCCTCTGAACCTTCTCTACCCTGTCTATGTCCTTACGTAGGTAAGGTCTCCAGAACTGCACAGTGTACTCCAGGTGCGGCCTCACTAGTGTCTTGTATAGTGGAATTATGACCTCCTTTTCCTGCTGGTGATGCCCCTGCCTATGCATCCCAGCATCCTATTTGCTTTACCTGCTGCCTTGTCACACTGTTTCCCTGCCTTGAGGTCATCAGAGATGATAACTCCAAGATCCCTTTCCTGCTTGGTGCATGCTATATCCTCACCCCCAACTGATATATTGTGCCAGGGTTTTGTGCCCCATGTGCATTATTTTGCACTTCCTTGCATTAATTTCAACTGCTAAACCCTGACCATTCTTCAAGTTTCTGCAGGTCCCTTCTCATTCTGTCTACACCCTCTGGTGTGTCTACTCTGTTACAGAGCTTTGTGTCATCAGCGAACAGTGAAATTCTGCCTTCTAGGTCCTGCGCAATGTCACTGATGAAGATATTGAATAGTACCGGTCCCAGCACTGATCCCTGTGGTACCCCACTGGTCACTCTTCCCTCTGTGGAGTGACAGCCATTTACCACCACCCTCTGTGTCCTGCTGCCCAGCCAGTTACCTGCCCACACCCATATTCCCCAGTTTGTGCAACAGTCTACTATGTGGCACAGTGTCAAAGACCTTGCTGAAGTCCAGATAGGCCATGTCCACTGCCTTCCCCTGATCCACCTCCCTAGTCACCCAGTCAAAAAATTCAATGAGGTTGGTCTGACATGACCTTCCCCTGGTGAAACCATGCTGCCTTAGGTCCTGTAGTCCATTGACAACCAGATGTTCCACCAATCTCTCCTTCAGTAGTGCTTCCATGATCTTCCCCTACCGAGGTGAGGCTGACTGGTCTGTAGTTCCCGCTTCCTCTTTGTTCCCACTTTTGTATAAGGGGACTACATCTGTTATCCTCCAGTCTTTGGGTACCTCTCCTGTTTCTAGTGATCGGCTAAACAGGATAGCAAGAGGTTCAGCCACCACCTCTCTTAGTTCTTTAAGGACCCTGGATAATATACATAACACATAATACATAATACATAAGAAAAAAAGTTATACTCTTAAGGCAGAAAGGAGCAGGAACAACAAAGACTGGCTTGAATACAAGAAATGTTTTAAACAGACAAAACTAGAGATCAGTACATCTAGAAGAAAGCATGAAGTGCAGTTAGCACATAAAGTAAAATATAATTATAAATCCTTTTGTAACCCCCATCACCTGGGGTTACAAGAATCCCACTTAGTTCTAGTGGCAGGCAGGGAAAGGCAGTTTGTGAAACACCAGTTAAATGGATTTCACTCTGTCCTCAGTCTCAGCTGAGCTGGAGGCATGACATCGTATAGAATTTTGCAGCAGCATAAGCAACTTTGGAATGTTGCAGCATGGAGTTAGAACGTTGGGAGGTTGTTTTTTTTTAATCTCATCTTTATTGGAGTTTCAACATAAATACACACGAAGAACATACAAACATTTGACAGGTCTATGATTGTTCAATTCATTTGCGTTATATCATATGGGTTAGACATACATTCCAGATAAAATAAATATAGGTAAAATATAGTTCTTTAATCTTTTATTCTTTGAGTTTTTCAGTTCCCCCTGGGTCGAGAGAGGGGACCCCCAGAGGACGGTGATCTCATGTGTCCAGCCGCCTTAATACAACCCCTTGACTTGCTATCCCTAGGAGGAGGTCTGCTAGGGATCGCAGGGGATGATTAGTTGTTCTCTATTCACCCCAATTTTATGTTTAGAAGGGGCTCAGCTTTAGCTTATTTATTTTTGTCATCTCCTCCCCGCTCTCCTGAATATTCACTTGATACTATGGTTATTTTGGAAGCTCATTGTGCTGCAGGGGTCTCCAATCCAATTTGTCCTTCCTATTTTCTCAGATTTGCCCAATCATCCCAATCCCGCAGCTCCCATTTCGGGTTGCAATCTACTGACCTTCCATGGCAATCCGCTCCATGGGAGGGTACTCCATCCTCCACGCCCCGCTCTCCCCCAGAGGAGTCAGTACAATAGGCTTTACATTTATTTATACTTTTAAGTTTTTAATGATCTCCAAAATCCCCTCACTATGGTATGAATGTATCATCGTGCAACATGTAGTATATTTGCCAGCGAGACCACCTGGCGGCAAAGCTCTCCTCCCTATCATTCAGCTTGTGGGTGATCTGTTCTAATTGATATATCTGCTTGGTTATGCCCCACCAATCTTGTATTGTAGGGATTTTATTTGTTAGCCACAGCCTAGTGACTGATTTTTTAGCTGCTGTTAGGAGTAGATGTAGGAGATATCTGGTATCTGGGTTCCTGTATTCCTTGGGGATGTCAAGGAAAAAGTACATTTCCTTGGATAGGTGTAGCTGATGACCGAACAGATCCCTTAGGTGTACTTGTAGCTGATCCAAGAAGGGTTTGAGAACCCCACAGGACCACATAACATGCATGTGTGTGGCTTTAGTCTCTCCACATTGTCGCCAGCAAGCTGCCGAGTCTGTAGGTGAATAGTGTCTGGTGACTGCTGGAGTTCTAAAGTATCTGATAAGATTCTTCCATGGATATTCGTGCCACTGATGAGAGCTAGTGACTCGGGCAGCATAACCACAGGTTCTTCGCCAGTCTTCTTGTGTAAAAGGGGCACCCGACTCCGCCTGCCACTGAAGGCGTATATTCTCGGTGTATATTACCCCATATGCGTTTAAGGCCCTGTAGTATAGTGAAACTAATCGGGGACTCTCCGGGGCAGTGTTTAGTTGGAGCTGAACATTCAGCCAAGCAGGATATCTTTCCGGCTTACGGACTGCCATTGGCAGCTCCTGGCTATAGTGTCGTAGTTGTAGAAATCTGTAAAAGTCCCTGTGTGGTATACTGAATCGCCTTTGTACTTCATTAAAGGACCACAGCTCTCCTTGAGTCATTATCTGTGAGAGATATCTCGACCCATATCTCTCCCACTCCTGGAAGCCATGGTCTAATCTATTTGGGGGAAAGTCACTGAGGTTTGCTATTGGGCAGATCACGGCCAGGAACGGGGTCAATGACTGTGTTCCTTTAATGGACTGCCATGTCTTACAGTGTGATATCAACCAGGGATCCAGTGGGGTCGGAGGCCCCAACCCACTTCCTGTTCGATATAGGGTCTGAAAATAATCTTTATCTGGCATAAGGGCTTGTTCTATTTGCATCCAGTGTGGCCCGTTTATCTTATTTTGTCTCGCCATTAAGTGGGTTAGTACTGCTGCAAAATAATATAATTGCAGGTCAGGTAGTGAGAGCCCCCCATCACAATGGGGAAGAGTCAATATCCTCAGCCGGACTCGGGGTCTCCTACCAGACCAGATAAACTTTGAAATGAGGCGGTTCCATTCCCCAAAGGTTTTCTTTGTTATGAAGATGGGGACATTCTGAAATAGGTACAAGTCCCTAGGGAGGGTGATCATTCTTATTAAGTCTATTCTCCGGCTAAGGCTCAGTGGCAGTGTGGCCCATGCCTCCAGGTCTGCCTTCAATTGTGCTGTAAAGGGAGCATAGTTATTTTTAAAAGATTAGTCTGACTTCTCGGAGATATACACTCCCAAGTACTTTAATTTTGTTAGATTCCCGCTGCACGGGAAAATACTTTGAATGTGTGTTGAGGGGGGAATAGTGAAAGGTGAGAATTTCTGTTTTTGTTAAATTCAATTTGTATCCCAAGACCCGGATAAATTTAACCAACACCTGCTTCATAACTGGTAGGGTTTGTTCGGGGTTTGAGAGGTAGAAGAGTACATCATCAGCATACAGTGCTATACGATGTTCTGTGTCCCCCATGTTCACTCCAGTGATGTTATCAGCTTCCCTAATGTGTTGGGCAAGGGGTTCAATGAATGCCGCAAACAGTGGGCAACCCTGCCTAGTCCCTCTATTCAGAGAGAAGTATTTGGAGTGGTGGCCTCCCACCGTGACACAAGCCTGGGGGGAAGAAAAAATATTCTGTAAGACCGTTATCAGGGATCTGGGGATACCTATTTTATCAAGGACCTTGTATAAGAAGGGCCAGGTAACCCTGTTGAATGCTTTTTCAGTGTCGAGGCTGATCAATACAGCTGGTGCGTCTGTCCTTTGCATTTTATGGGTGATATGTAGGGTGCGCTTGATGTTGTCTGTTGCGGAACGTTTTCTCACAAAGCCCGTCTGGTCTTGATCTATCAAATGAGGCATTACTTGATCCAGGCGTTGAGCTAGTATATGCATGAACAGCTTGTAATCTGTGTTAAGCATAGAGATAGGTCTATATGAGCTACAAAGCTGAGAATTTTTCCCTGGCTTCGGAATTACCGAGATGGTTGCAAATGACCATGGTGGTGGGGGATTTCCCACCAGAATGGAGTTGTACAAGGTCAGAAGCCGAGGGATTGTTTGTTGCTTCATGGCCTTATAAAATTCATTCCCATATCCGTCTGGACCTGGGGATCTTAGGGTTTTTGCTGTGAAGATCGCTTCCGCTATCTCGTGTTCAGCAATATTGGAGGTCAGGGCTCCGCCCTGGTCCATAGAGTCGGGGTAGTGTTATCCCTTCCAGATATTCCGTGATTTGGTGCTCTGTGGGCGTGTACTCTGGAGTATAGAGAGCGGTGTAATATTTAGTGAAGGCTTCTGTAATGTCATGTAGTTTAGATAGGGGCTGGCCCCCGGTGGGGTGTCTGACTGAAGTGATCACTGACGCCTTCCTGTCTGCGTACTTGGTAGGCCAGCAGCCTAGAGGCCCTGGGTCCCACCTCATAGTGTCTCTGGCTCAGGAATGTCAGAGCAATTTCGGTCTGCTGCAGTGCCAAACGGTCAATCTCTGCTTTGGTTTCCTGAAGCTGAGGTAGCACTGTAGAATCTCCCATCTTGTGTGCCATTTGGAGAAAGTGGAGAGTTTCCTCCAAGCTAGTTCTACGCTCCTTCTGCTGCCGGTTCAATTCCATCGTGTGTTGTATGATGTGGCCCCGGAGGACCGCTTTTATGGTGTCCCAGTGTACTGCTGGGGTAGTGTCTGCTGGGGGATTAAGTTCCAGGATCTCAGCTATTTTATCCGAGATAAACTCTCTAAATTGTTCAGAGTGTAAGTAATAGGGATTAAGTCTCCAACGGGTGTTTTTAGCTCAGAGACCCGTTTCCCAGGTCGAAAAAAAGGGGGGCATGGCCAGAGAGGGTGATGTCACCCAGTTGGGAATCCCTGAGTTGGTCCAGGTATTCGGTCTGTGTATAGGTTTGATCTATGCGTGAATATGTCTGGTGCACTGCTGAATAATGTGTGTAATTCCTAGTTCGTGGATGTAGATATCTCCAGATATCAGTCCATCCTACCTCTTTGGTAAATCTCTTAAAAAACTTTAGTGCTGATGACTGCCTAGGCATTCTCAGACTAGAGGAGTCTAATGAAGGATTCTGTGTCATATTAAAATCGCCTGCAAGTAAGAGGACGCCCTTCGTGTTTTGCAGAATCTTGTCTAGGAGCATTTTCAGTTGAGGAACAGGCAGCGCAGGGGGAAAGCAGGCACTCGCAAGGGTAACCTGCACACCATTTAATGTGCCCTGTACTATTACCAGCCTGCCCTCTGTATCTTTCAGAGTACGTTCGTACTGGAATGGAGTGCCTGCTGGGATAATTATAGCCACCCCACGCCGTCTCCCCATTCTGCCTGACGAACTATACAAAGTTCCCCGACTAAGTTTAGCAAGCTTAAGATGCTCTTCAGGGCTCAGGTGTGTTTCCTGGAGGTATATCAGGTCTGCCTTGCTCTTACAGAGGAATGTCAGGACTCGTGACCTCTTGATTGGTGATGTTATCCCGTTTATGTTCGGGATAGCAGCTTGACATGTGGGTTACCCATGTTTACCTTCTGATGGTCTCGCTAACTGGGGCATCCTCCCCCCCCATTGTTGCCAGGCTGAATATAGTCTAAATCCTTTTGTGATGTACCTGTCATTTCTATCCCATCACAATCATTACCTTGTTAAGTAACAACATGTAAACAATAATAAAACAAACAACAATGAACAGACCTGTATTGTGAGAGTCAGTGGAAACTCTGCACAAAAGATAAAGAACTGGTACTTCCAAATGTGGGAATCTGATCCAGATCCCGTTGTAAGGAGTTATCCTTACCGTGAGGCTTCATCACCCAATGTGATGCCTCGAGACACCTGTTGTGTCTATTAGGGTAAAGGGAAAAAGGAAAAGGTGCGACAGCTACATTGGTACGTCAGAACCACCTTATTTATAGTTGTCTTTTAACAATGAGTATGGAGTAATTTAATTCATAGATTTTACCTGCCTATTCAACACTGTTAGTTCTGTTCAGTACTTGCGATCCCCCCAATTGACAAGAGAAGGGGGCAAACTGCTTATACACCCAGGTGTCAGGAAGAGCAGAGAGTTGGTGGGCCAAAGGCAAGTTCTCCCACCCTGACCCACCTGCTAGGTCCCCCTTGTCTACAGAGGGGGTAGCTCTCAATCGCCAGCCCCACCTGGGAGCCACCATCCCTCAGGTTCATTCACCACCTCATAAGTCGTATTTGAGTGGGGGAAGTGCCGCTAGTTCTCAGGCCCTCCTTCAGTTCATTATGTCAGGTGGGTTAACTTTTATCGCACTGGAAAAACATTTGTCACTGTGCTATTGGCCGGTTTCTCCATGTGCGTATTGCCGCTTTGGTGTTTCCCGCCTGGGTAGCTGGCACCGTATCCTGGGGCCCCACTCTGCTTCACCCCTGACATCCTTCCGATTCCAGGCATCGATATCGATACATGAAGATCCGAAGATCAAAAGCTCTCGGGCCCCCAACTGATAACCCACCAAAGCTGGGTGAGTAAGTAATATCCCCTTCTCCCCCCCCCCCACGCGGCTTTTATACCATCCCTGGGACCAGTCACTAATGCCTATGCCCAGGGAAATATTCCAGGCCTGTCTCCGTGGTGCCCAAGGATTTTGTGTGGTGGGCCCTGAGCTGACTCCCCCTAGCACCCATCCCCACATAGTTCAGCCCCATGAGGTCCAGGACAATCCTGCCACTCCATTCGGTGGCCCTGTTGGATGTCCCTCCTGGTTCCAGAAATCAGTATCGGTACAAGAAGTTCAGAGAATCAAAGGGTCTCAGTCCCCTCCCCAATTGGTATCCCACGAAGCTGGAGGCGAGTGGTAGTATCCCCCTCCCCCACTACTCTTTATACCTTCCTGGGGACCAGTCGCTAATGCCTATGCCTGGGGGATAATCCAGGCTGATCTCCATGGTGTCCAAGGATTTTGTGTTATGGGCACTCGCTACTCCCCAACCCCTTCCCCAAATCATTTCAGCCCTTAGTCGGGACAATCCCCCACTCCATTCGGTGGCCCTGTCAGCACGGAGGAGCAAGAGAGAAGGGAGAATGAGATGAGGAGGACGTCCTACTCCCTTCCAGCCCCCTCCACCCAGTCCTCCGAGCCATTCAATACTCTCTCCCACCCTCAAGCCCCAAGCTGCGTTTCGGTGCTATTGCTGGGGGTTAATCAGTAGGTGACCCACCCCATTCCAAAAGCGAGTGAGACTAGGTATAGCAGTGTTGTTACAGACACTCCCCCACCCTTAGCATTTGAGTAGATTGTTATGCCTTCATTAATCCCAGGTAGACTTATAAATGCTTGCCAGACCCCCACCCCACCCAAGAACTCCTCTCCACTCTCATACCCCAGGCTGCATTTCAGTGCTATTCTTGGAAGTTTATCAGTGCAAGACCAACTCACTTCCCAAAGCGAGTAAGATGAGGTAAAGCCCCCTCCCAGCCCCCACCCTTCAACCCCCACCCTTTCCCCAACCCTCTGCGATCAGTACACTGGCATGCCATCATTAATCCAGGGTACAGTTATAAATGCTTGCCAGACCCCCCCCAACCCCAGGCTCCGGGTAGCTCAGTATGAAACTAATCTTTCATTCAGCCAAGTGTCTCTCCCTTCAAATGGGATTTAACTTATGACCAGTGTTTAAAAAGTCTACTTGCGATTTTCATCCCTCAGTTCCTTGCTGCTCCGATCGCCCCACTCCAGAGGCAATTTGCTTATTCAAAGCTGCTACTATATTTTGAATCGCTTCTACTCCTTGGCGCCGCCTTGCCTCGCGCTGTCCATTGTTCCATGCTTTCAAGGACAGTTTGGAGGTGATGGAAGTTCCGGGATTAGTCCGTTGTGGCTGTACTTCAATTTCCCTTGTTCGCAGTTCCTGCGCTGCTGCAAATCGGGCTCTCGAAGGGTAGGGGACCGTCTTCAAAGAAAACAGAGAGCTTTGCCGGGTATGGAGTCCTAAAGTGGATTCCTTTCACTTTAAGAGCTCTCAAAATGGGAATGAAGGCCTTGCGTCTAGCCATTATCTCTGGAGAGTAATCATTTTCGAAATAGAGTCTGCTTCCTGCTAGCATTACCGTACCAGCTTTCCATGCGGTATGCAGGACTGTTTCCTTGTCTTGGAATCTCAGGAAGCGTACCAGGACTGTTCGAGGACATGTTCCAGCTGAAGGCCTTGGCCCAAGGGTTCGGTGAGCTCTGTCTATTTCCAGCATCAAGGTGGGTGGCAGTGACAGCAGCTCTCTCAGAATCTTTTGGAGGAATTGCCGCATTTCAGAGCCCTCAGCCCCCTCCGGTATACCTGAAATCCGGATATTGTTTTGTCTGTTTCTGCTCTCGGCGTCTTCCGCTCTGTTTTGCAGGGTCTTAACTGTGCTATGTAGCTGCACCATGGCCCTTTCCGGCTCCGTGACTCGGTGATCTGTTTCTTGGGCCCGAGATTCTGCTTCATCTTGCCGCTTTTCAAGTTTGCTAATATCTGTACGGAGTGCTGATGTAGTTGACCTTATTTCCTTACGGAAGTCTCGCAGTTCAGTTAGCATCGGAGTCATTTGCCTTTGTAGGATAGTGAGGGGGACCTGACTGCTCTCCGTGGTGCCTCGATGGGAGCCAGATGAGGCCTGCGAGCCCTCGCTCTCCGAGACATCTTCTTGCAATCTTTCGGCATCTGGCAGGTCTAGTATTCTGTTTTTAGCTCAATCGTTCTTTTTTGGCATGATTAACCTCCTGATTATCTTTTTTCCGGGTTTTGATTTAAATAAGCAGTGTTAAGAGGTTTAAAAAGTGGGTTGCGACGGAGCTTCCTGAAACAAGTTGCAGACTCCTGCATGACGTCACCGGAAGTCCAACATTGGGAGGTTTTGAATTCAGTCTTGTGTAGTCTGTAGTGGAGGGAGGAGGTGCACTGCAGTGTGCAGTCTCTCAGAGCCCTCAGCTCTGATCAGAGCTACCAGTTGTAGTGGGTGTGTGTTCTCGCCCCAGAGAAGGACACAGAAGAACACTTGTGAAGTGGTTGAGACCATCTGCCAGTTGTTCCAGGGCCCCATTCCTGAGAGGGATTGGGGGAGAACCAGACCAGCTCTTCAGGGGCAATCCCCTGGCCCTGCTGGAAAAAGAGAAGCTGCCTAAGACGATTTGTGCTGAGGCACCGAGAAGTATGTTTGTGTTTCCTGTGAGAAGCCTGTGGGCACCTGCAAACCAAGGTGAGTCAGCTCTGCCAGAGAGCCTATGTTTCACCAAGACTGTTGTGTTTAAGTACCTGCTACTGTGGGTCAGGAAAGGACAGCCAAGTACAGTACTTAAGTTGTGTATGGCTTGAAATGCCTCTAATCAGTGGAGTCTACAGGGATGGACATAGCCACTTAAAGAACATTACAGGATTAATCTGATAAAAATGAATATTCTTCCCCGCATCCTATATTCTATGCAAATGCTGCAGGTGAGGCTAATGATGGGAGATGTGAAAAGATTGGAGAAGGGGTTCTCGGACTTTAGTTGGCAGAGCAAGAAGCCCAGAATTAGCCTGAAACAGCTTAAGGCGGACAGGACTAAAGGGGGGCTTAATTTTCAGGACTTGGGCATCTACTACAGGGCGGTGCAGCTTAGGGGGATAGCTGACTGGGTCCACAGGCCGGTGGTGGCCAGCTGGGTAGCGCTGGAACAATGGGGGACCCCAGGGAGACTTACAGCCTACCTTCATAGTAAGGGACTTCGGGCATATAGGGAATTGGGGAGTAGTAACCCATTAGTTAGGGAAACATTGGAGGCCTGGGATCATCTGTGGCGGCGGAAAGGCTTGGCTCAGAGTGAGACAGTGTTACTACCGATAGTGAAGAACCCTTTTTTTCTGCCTGGGATGGAGGATAGTGGATTCCTAGAATGGGGAAGGGAAGGAGTTGCCTATGTGGGTGTCTTGCTGGAGAGAGGAAAGTTAAGCGCGTTTGATAGGGTCAGGCGAGACATGAGGTTGGGGGCATCCCAATTATTTCGATACCTGCAAGTGAAAGCATTTGTGGGGAAGATGGGAATGGGGGATGGGGGCGGTTGCACCCAAATATGGTAGAGCAGATGGTATACCAGGCTAGGAAAGACCCGAAAGGATTCATAGGGGAAAGTGGCTAAACAGGATAAGCAAAACCTGCCGGATTTAACTGGTGCCACAAAGGCCCTCTGGGAGAGGGATTTAGGACAGCAAATATCGGAGGGGGAATTGGAAATTAGTCTTGGGTATGCCGGAGGGGATCATGGTGTGTAACAAGTTTAAGGAGGCCTTTTATAAGTTTCTGCATAGAATATACTGGCCCCCAGTGGCGGTCCACAGGGCACATCCTGCAGTGTCCCCATTGTGCCAGAGATGTAACAGACGTTTGGGTACCTTTTTCAATGTTCCTGGCCTTGGTTAAGTTTTGGGGGGAGGTAGTACAAGAGGTAAATAGGATGACAGGAGGGTGGCTGCCTTGGGATCCCCTGGTTTGTCTATTTGGGGTGGAGGTAGTGGGAGGGGAGGAGAAGTGGCTACCGTTGCCTAGATGGATAAGAGTCCTGTTCGTATTGGCCCGGCACTGTATTCAGAACACCTGGGTCTCGGGGAATGGGCCCACGGTGACTGAGTGGCGGAGAATGACCCTTAGCTCTCTAGCATGGAAGAGCTCACATTACTGGTAAGAGATAGGAGGAGCGTTTCTGAGGGATTGGGCTCCCTTCCTAGCGTCCTTGAGCATCTCTGAAAATATGATGCTTCGCACAGGGCTGAATATATAAACACTAGCATAAATGCCAGTTTAAATGGAAGGGCACCTTTTGTTAGTTGGCTATTCATTGTCTATTATGTGTTAATGTTATTATTTTGCACAGAATGGAATTGATCTCCTTGGTCTTATGTGTGTAACTGTGAGTACTTGTATATTTATAATGGTATGTATTGGAACGCACACTCGATTGCATCTATTTGTTATTTATTATTAGTTTACTTAGGAAGTTAGTTTGTCTGTTCTTGTAGTTGTCTGTTGTTGAATGTTATATATGTACTGTATGTAAAAGAAAAAACAGAATATTAAAAAAAAGAACATTACAAGTCAGGACACTATTTTTCCAGAGATTGTAGATTGAAGTGTCATATACATTTTGAGATGGCAGTCTACAACCAGAGAAGTTAAAATGGAAAGGTGTCGATTCCAAATGAACGGCCGGGTAAGGATTTGGGAGCAAGAGGTGGGAGACCCCCCATCTGGAGTAACCAGATTTACCTCTACAGGTTCAGCTGGGCACCTTTAGCTTTCTCCCGGGCACTTGGCCAGTGTTCGCAGGAAGTACCCAGACCTGGGATTAGATGGAAGATTTTCCCTCTATGGAGCCAGTATGTGCTCATGGGTGGTAGATGGAGCCACCGATACAGGTCCATGCCATATAGAAAGTAGTCCAAGTGCTGGCCGGATGTGCCACACCAGGGAAATCAAGAGAAGAGTACAAGTTCGGGCTGAGAGCCCAGTGTGTTTCAGAACCTGAGGGTTACAGTGTGTAAGAAGATGTGCTCTGGTCTCCGTTTGTCTGCATTACCAGGGAGTGTAGCCCCGTGGGGGTCCATCTATGCTTTATTCTGCTGTTGTTGTGAATAAAAGCCACACTCTAGAATCCCACTCTTGGTTTGGACATTACAGTTATTGCTTTCCGTGTCCGGAGTTACTTGGGTGCCCTTGACTAGAAGTCAAACCTAGCCAAAATGCCGAGCAACAAATTTCTCCCCGAACGCAGGCAGCCAGGTAGTGGGTTACATAATGGAGGCACCGCACAGTGCTAATAAAACAAAAATGACATCAACCCTATGCCAGGCTAGTTACACTTTTATAATTACATTAACAGGAAAAAAGGAGGAGTCACCCAATTAGGGTCACTAAAAGACCAAGACGAAACAATAATTGAAAGAAACGCACAGGTGACTGACATTTGCAACAAATATTTTAGCTCTGTTTATAATCCCAAAACCACGAGTGTGGAACAGCACCTGGATAATGATTACCAAAATAATTTGGAGTTGGAGGTGCATGATATCAGAGATAGATTGAGTAGGTTGGACCCCTGCAAGTCCGAGGGCCCAGACGGCTTGCACCCTAGCGTCATTAGAGAACTGGCAAATGAGCGGATGGAGCCAGTGACAGCCTTATTTCAGTGTTCATTAAACCAGGGAGAGGTAACTGGGAGGCGAACGTTGTATTCATACATAAGAAAGGTTCAAGACAGGTGGTGGGGAACTACAGACCCACAAGTCTGACAACTATATTTGGAAAAATTATTGAATGTCTCATTAAAGAGCATATTGAGGAACACATGACCTTAGCAGGAGACACTGACCCCACACAGCATGGATTCAAGAAAGGGTTCTCCTGTCAAACCAACTTGCTGGAATTTTATGAAAAGGTGAGCAAGGTACTAAATAATAACTCGGTGGATGTCATATTCCTGGACTTGTCAAAAGCATTTGACAAAGTTCCTCGTGGCAAACTGATAAGACTCCCTAATCCGACATAAGATTCAGGGCAATATAACAAGATGGGTGGCATCCTGGTTGAGTGATAGAAGACAGAGTTTCTGTCCAGGGAACCTATTCGAGTTGGGTGGACGTAACCAGCGGGGTGCCACAGGGTTCGGTACTGGGGCCCTGTTTGTTCAACATTTATATCCAGGATATGACCACACAAGGAGAGGTGAAGGAATCAAAATTTGCTGATGACACCAGAATAGGAGCAGTAGTAAATAACCCACAGGAACATGAAAAACTTCAGGCTGCACTAAATAAACTGGACACATGGACTAAGTTAGCCAAACTGGAATTCAATACAGACAAATGCACGGTGATGTATTTTGGTTGTCGTAACCTAATGGCTGGGTATAAACTTAACTAACAGTCAAACCCTGAGGGTTACACAGGAGGAAAGGGACCTTGGAATAAGGGTTTCAAATTATCTTAGCTTTAAACAGCACTGTAGTCAGGTCATCAGCAAGGCTAGTGGCGTATTAAGCTGTGCACTTAGACACAAAGTCCAAAAGGAAGGAAGTATTGCTCCCATTGTGGGGTCTTTGGTTAGGCCACACATGGAGTATGGGGCCCAGTTTTGGTCTCCAGAGTACAAAAACGACATTGTAGCTCTGGAGATGGTACAATGCAGAGCTACCCGTAAGTTATCACAGGTGAAAGGAAAGGATTACGAGGAAAGACTTGCTGAACTGGGCATATATACATAAAAATATAGAAGACTGGGGGGGACATGTGTATGGTCTATAGAGCGCTCTATACTGAGGGACTGAGGAAAACCTACGATTTACATTTCAGGTACTAAACTACAATACGAGAGTTCACCCACTACAACTGGCCATGGAAGGGTATTCCACTACTGAAAGGAAACACTGGCTCAGTGTCAGAGTGGTGCCAATATGGAACCAGCTACCAGCAGAGGTTGTCACTAGCAAAACTATGAACGAGTTTAAAAGAAAAAATTAGACAATTATTTCAGGGTGAAAAATATAAGGGGATACAGCTAGAAGCTCACATGGCAAAGCAAAATGGACTTCGGTCTTCTGTGCTTTGTAACAACCTATGAAACAAAAAAAATATATATATATTTTTCACTTTACCAATGTCGTGAACACTTTGACATTTTAGAAACATGGATAATGATGGCAGAAAAAGGCAGATCTGCTCATATTACCCTGTCATACCCCAGGATCTTTTGTCTCTGTGGGGTCCTCGCTTACACTATTCTCCCTGTTACTTGTTTTTCCGCGCCGCCCCCCCTCCCCCAAACATCCCACTGAGTAACTAATATCCCTTAATTCTATGCCAGTGGTGTTTGAAATAATCTGTAGTTCTGGCACCAACAACCTCTGCCGGGAGATCATTCCATGGTTCAACCGCTCTTTTAGTAAATGAATACTTCCTCACATCCTTTTTAACCCCCCTTCCCCATTAAACTCCACTCGTGACCCCTTGGTCCTATCTTTTCCCCTTTTTTTTTTTCCTTTCTCCAACTGTTTAACCAGGTGAGACACACTAAGCTGAAAGCTTGTTTACAGGTGTAACCTGGGAGCACAGGAAGTTAAGTGAATTGCTCAGGGTCATACAGTATGCAAGTGGGGCTGTGGGAGTCAAACCCAGGTCTCCAGATTTGCAGCTCAGAGCCTTAAACCACTGCGCTATACTGCCTCCCATTTCTGGTAAGTAGCTCCTCACAACCCACCTTGTTAATTCCCATCAAGAACATGAAGGTCTTATCACATCATCCCTTTCTCTTCTGGTTTTGAGTGAATACATGTTCATTGCCTTTAGCCAGTCCTCACAGGATCTGGACTCAATCATCTTGTTCATCCTATGTTGTACCTTCTGTAGCCTGCCCCTACCCTTTTTTTTGGTGGGGACTCCACAACTGGGCACAGTATTCTGGGTGTGGCCTCAGCAGTGACCTATAAGTGGTAACAGTACCTCCTGCCTTCTACTGTCGAACCCTCTCCTGATACACCCAGTACCCTGTTGTCCTTGTTGAACTGGCTGGTTTGTTTAAGGAAGACACTAACAATGATTCCTAGGTCCTCTGATGCTGTGTTCAGCTCCCCCACCCCAAAAAAATTAAACACTCTGTTCTGGGGTTTTTACTCCCTAAGTGCATAACTTTGCACTCCTGTCACTGAATTTCAGCTGCCAGACTTTGCACCAACTGTCTAACCTTTGCAGGTCTTTCTGGACTCCCTTTTCCTCTCTGAGTTATCAACCCTGCCACAGGGTTTAGTGTCATCTGCAAAACAGACACAGTCTGTCCTGGATTCCCTCTCCTGTGTCACTGATAAACATTCTGAAGAGGACTGGACCCAGAACAGATCCCTAAGGTACGACACTAGTAACCTCTCTTTCCTCTCATCTGATCCCATTCACCACGAAGAACAGTAATGTAAGAACTTACCGTAACAGTAGAGCTTCGAGGGGATCTGAGTAATCAAGTTACACCATAGGAACCTTCGCCGTCAGTGAAGGAGAATCCACATGGAAGATTTTTCAGAAGTACAACTGGGGCTGCCCACGCCGTCGACGTCACCAACCCTATATAGGTATGGGCAGCCTGGCTTCCTCCTCAGTTCTTTCCCCCTGAATACTAACGGAGCAAGGCTCTCGTCCTGGGGAACTGAGGAAAGAAAGAGGTACCCAGACCTAAATAAAAAGCTGGATACACCATCTAGTCAGTTCCTAGACAGAAGCCCCAAGAAGGGGGATGATGGGAGGGAAAATATACCTGATGACTGAGATTTCCTCAAAGATCTACTGTTATGGTAAGTTCTTACGTAACTGTTCTGTCTTCTTCAGGGGTATATCTCAGTCATCAGGTTACACCGTAGGAACGAGTACCAAGCAGTGACGAGTGTAAACAGACAGTCTGGGAGGAGGGATCTCCCCTAAACTTAAGATAGGAATCCCTGTAACATAGCCCTGGCCAAATCCTGCACAAGCTCTTGAGGCAATGTCCAGACTGTAGTGCTTGGTGAAAGTGTGGACTGTACTCCAGGTAGCAGCCGCACAAATGTCAGCGGCTGAGATCCCTATGAAACAAGCCACCAAGGTAGTCATGCCTCTGGTGGAATGCGCTGCGACAGTCTTAGACAGGGGAACAGATTGGACATTTCACATGTAGGATGCCCCTAAGAAAGGTACAGGAGACATCCAGCTGAGCAATCGTGCGGTCACCCACGTGCTCATGAAAAGCAGAAATAGCCAAAAAGTGGACCATAAGGAAGGAATACTGGAGGCCTGAGTCAGACAATGAGATCAGGTAGTCCAGGATATGATTTGTCAAACAGGTGAACGGGTCCAGATCATGTTTGGCAACCCAGATGACCAATAGCTTCCACTTCACAGCATAAGTGACTTGAGCGAAAGGCTTTCGGGCGGTCACCAGGACATCTGCTACCCAGTTAGAGATCCCAAACCTAGCAATAACTACATTCTCAGGAGCCAGGCATGCAGATGAAGGGACTGGAGGTTGGGATGGACCAGGGATCCCTGATCCTGGGTCAGGAGATTCCTGCAGGGAGGAAGAGGGACCAGGGGTTCTTCTGCCAGCTGCTGAAGTAGAGGGAACCATATCTGACAAGGCCAGAAATCATGCTGGCCCCCACGATCTGCAACCTGATCAGCACCCTCTGTATCAGGGGAAACAGAGGGAATGCGTAAAGAAACCTCCCATTCCAAGAGAGGGACAATGCGTCTCGCCAGAAAACTCCAGGCCCTGGATCTAGTGAGCAGAAATTGGCCAGTTTTGCATTGAGTGGGGATGCAAAAAGGTCCAACTCTGGATGAACCCATCTGTCGAACAAGTCTTCTGCAACGGCTAAGAGATGCTCCCATTCATGCATGCTGGACTGAGTCCTGCTGAGACTGTCCGCCAAGGTGTTTAAGACACCTGGCACGTGGACCGAAGGGAGTGTCAGACTGTGATCCAGTGCCCAGTACCACGTTTTCATGGCCTCCCGGCAAAGGGGGTATAAGCGAGTTCCGCCCTGCTTGCTGATGTAGTATACTACAATCTAATTGTCCAACTGCCCCAGCAGCTGACCCGGAGCGAGATGCTCCTGAAAAGCCTGTATGGCGTACAGCACTGCTCTAATCTCCAGGACACCGATATGCAGGGACTGGGAAGCTTCCCACTGAGACCAGGAACCGTGGGTTTGGAAGGGACCCAAATGTGCTCCCCAGCCCAGACCTGATACATCTGTGGTTAGGATCTGATATGGGGAAGAAATCTGGAAAGGAACTCCTTGAAGCAGATTCAAGGGGTCCATCCACCACTGCAGTACTCTGCATAATGGGACAGAGACCAAGACTGGATCGTCCAACTCGTCCATGCGCTGCTCCTACTGTATCCCAAGGGTCCACTGAAGGGTATGCATATGAAGTTGGTCGGCGGAATGCTGGGTATGGCCACTGCCATTAGGTCCAACAATCTGAGGTACACACCGACAGGAATGTACCAACTGAGCGACTTCCTAAGCTAGGGCTATGAGGCACTCCGCCCTGTTCTGGGGCAGGAAGGCTTTCCCTGGTGCAGAATCCAGAACCGCCACTATATACATTGCAGCCTTTGGGATAGTACTAGAATCTACTTGAGCAGGTTGATGGTAATGCCCAGGGAGTAGAAGAGCTGGAGACTGTGCTCCAGAGTCAGCAAAAGCAGTTCCCTTGACAGGGCCTTTAGGAGCCAATCGTCCAGGTAAGGGAAGACATACAGTCCCTCTCTTCTGACAGCTGCTAGTAAAGACTTACAGCGCAGAGAATAAGCCAAAGGGCAGCACTTTGAACTGATGTTTGCCCTGAAAGGCACAATGAAGAAACTTCCTGTGCGGAGGGAAGACCACAATGTGCAGGTAAGCATCCTGCATGTCCAGACAACAAAGCCAGTCCCGGTCTTGAGGAAGGGCATTAGGCCTGGCAAAGCTACCATCTGGAACTTTTTGTACTGGACTGATTGAGGTCCTTTAGATCTAAGATGAGCCTCAGATCTCTGGTCTTTTTGAGGACCAGGAAAAACCTGGAATAAAATTCCTGGTTTCACTGATACCTGGGCACTGGTTCAATGGCCTGTTTGAGCAGAAGAGACTGTACTTTCTCTTGGAGAACAGACAAGTGAGCCGGGGAGGTAACTGGAAGGTGGAGGCAGGGTATCTGGAGGCTGCTGTATGAGCTCCAAGGTGTGACCCTTTTCTATGATCTGCAGAATCTATGCATCTGAAGTTATGGTTCTCCACTGATTCAGATGGAAGGAGAACCGACCTCCAGCCACCACCTACTGAGTCTGGACCAGAGTAGAGGGGTCTGGCAAGGAGTCACTGAGGTGCAGCCAGCCGCAGAGGCTGGTCCCTCACTTCTGGGGTGCTTAGCCGACGCTCCAGCACTGGAGGGGGTGGGCAAGGGAGCCTGGGCCTTACAATTTCCCTGGGTACGGGGAGCTATTCCATGCCTACTGTTCGAAAAATAGGCCGCCCTCTTCCCCTTCTCTGAGTGTGGTAGATGGAATGGACGGATTTGATGGCCATGCCCGAGGCCTGCAGATCATTTATGAGGTCCTAGACATCGGGGCCAAACAGCTTACTGCCACTGAAAGGGGCATTAAGCACTTTGTGCTGCACATTCCGAAACTCTGGACCAGGAGTGCCTGCGGATGCATATGTCCATGGCAGTTGCTCTAGCAATGGTATCAGCCATGCACATGCACAAGCTCTCGGCCCCGTTTTTCCAATATATGTAGCAGCACTATACATGCTCAGTGTATTTACACACAAACAATATTGAAATTTAAATGCCTGTAAATTATATTTCTCTGACAGCTGGTCTCCGAACCTCCTTACTCTTGGGCTGTACCTCCTGTTACTGGTCGTCAGGCAGGAATCAAAGATCTGCAGCAGGGGGCATCTAGCCCTCCCCTTCCGGCTTCCTCCAGTATTTCCGAAAGCAGTCCAAATGTGGCAATACTATGAGAACTTGGAAACAAAAACACAAGAAAGTTTAAGGCAACCATGACCCCGAGGCCAGCCAACTATGTACATTCTGGGAGGGAATCTGAAGCCCGGAGAACAGCCATCGGAGAAAGAAAATTTACAGGTATTTAAATTTCGATTCCTCTCTCCTAAGCTGGTCTCTAGGCTTCCTTATTCTTGGGATGTACAAAAGCAGTACATCCCCCAGATGCCCCGGGTGGGAAAAATGTCCGCTGTCCTTAAGAGTCCACCACCGCCTGAAGCACTCGGCGACCAAAGGATGCCTCTGCTGAGGACATCAAGTCCAGCTTGTAAAATTTTGTAAATGTATGAATGGATGACCAAGTGGCCGCCCTGCATAAGTCTGCTGGAGATACTTCTCTGAAGTTCGCCCATGAAGTGGCCATAGCTCTGGTGAAATGTGCTCTGACTGGGCCAGGCAGAGGTACCCCAGCCTTGTCGGAAGCCGTGGTAATGACTGATCTGATCCATCTGGCTATCGAGTCTTTTGATGCTCTTTTACCCATATTTTGACCTGTAGTTGAAATGAACAAGCTTGACATTTTACAGATATCTTCTGTCCTCTTGAGATACATCTTCAAAGCTCTTCTTGGGTCTAGCGGATGAAATTCCCTTTTCATTTCGTTTTTGGGATGTGGACAGAAGGAAGGGAGGATAAGATCTTGGTTGCAATGGAAAGGGGACATAACTTTGGATAAAAAACCCTGGATCAGTACAAAGAACCACAGAGTCCTGATGAAAACCCGTGTATGGTTCTCTGGTGGACAGCACTCCAAGCTCGCTGATCCTCCTTGCTGAAGTAACAGCTACCAGAAAAAAACACCTTCATTGTGAGATGCATGATGGAAGTTTCCTTAAGAAATTCTAAAGGCTCCTCGGTCAAGGCTTCGAGAACCAGATTAAGTCTCCAAGGTGGAACTGTTGGCTTAATCGAGGGGCATTTCAACGTTGCTGCCCTTAGAAACTTCCTGACATGAGGGTGTGAGCCCAGTGATTCTCCTGAGTCTACTAACAAGAGTGCTCCCAGGGCTGAGACCCAAACTCTTAGGGCGGCTGGCTGCAGCCCCTTGTCAAATCCCTCTTGAAGAAACTGCAATAGCATAGAAACATAGAATTTGACGGCAGATAAGGACCGCTTGGCCCACCCAGTCTGCCCATTTCCCTACCTACTGGATAAGCTGCAGATCCTAGTTAACCAGCAGCCTACTTCTTCCTACCCCCACTCCCCAGAACTGCCTTATGACTATCCCATGCATGCTTGAATTCCACCACTGATTTTGACTCCACAACCTCCTCAGGAAATAGTTCCATGCATCCACAACCCTCTCTGTGAAAAAATACTTCCTTAAATTACCTCTGAGCCGCCCCCCCTCTATCTTCAAATTGTGCCCTCTTGTTCTTGCACACCTCTTTTTTTGAAAGATGCTACCCTCTTGGACTTTGTTGATTCCCTTGAGGTACTTGAAAGTTTCTATCATGTCCCCCCTCTCCCTTCTTTCCTCGAGGCTATACATATTAAGCTCTTTAAGTCTCTCTTCATATGTCTTCCGGTGCAGACCCTGCACCATTTTAGTTGCCCTCCTCTGGACAGTTTCCATCCTGTCTATGCCTTTGCGGAGACTGGGTCTCCAGAACTGCACACAGTACTCCAGATGGGGTCTCACCAGCTGTCTCTACAGAGGGATAATAACTTCCTGTTTTCTACTGGTGATGCCTCTCCCTATGCATCCCAGTATCCCCCCAGCCCTCCTTGCTGCCCTCTCACATTGCTTGCCCGTCTTTAGGTCATCTGATATGACTACTCCCAGGTCCCTTTCCATTTTTGTTGTTGTCGGTATGTCGCCCCCCATTGTGTACTCTTCCCCTGGGTTTTTGTTTCCCAGGTGCATTACCTTGCACTTCTTAGCATTGAATCTAAGTTGCCATACATTTGACCATTCCTCTAACCTTGCCAAGTCCCTTCTCATCCTTTCCACCCCACCCTGTGCATCAACTCTGTTGCAGATCTTAGTGTCATCTGCAAAGAGACATACTTTTCCTTCCCAGTCCTTCTGCAATGTCGCTTATAAAGACATTGAAGAGGACCGGTCCTAATACTGAACCCTGCGGTACCCCACTAGTAACCCTCCTTTCTTCTGAGTGGACTCCATTTACTATTACTCTCTGTGTCCTATTCTCCAGCCAATTCTTTACCCAGGCTGTCATCTTGGGACCCACTCCCAGGCTGGCTAACTTGTATATTAATCTTTTGTGTGGGACTGTGTCAAATGCCTTGCTAAAGTCTAGGTAGGCCATGTCCACAGCCCCTCCCTGATCTACTACTTTGGTCACCCAGGCATGGGTAATGATATTGGCTGGTTCTGCATATCTCTGAATTGAAGCCAGAACAAGAATTTCCTCCATATTCTATAATAAACTCTAGAAGAAGAGGGGCGACGTGAGTTCACCATCATTTCGATTACTGGAGCCGTATAGCCTAGCTCCTTGAAAGTTTCCCTCTCAATCTCCAACCCAAGAGGGATAGATTACTCAAATTGGGGTGCAGGACCGGCCCCCCTGATGGAGAAGGTCCAGGCTGAATTGGAAAGGTACAGGTGGTCCTATTGACAGCTGAATGAGAAGCGGGAACCAAGGACGGCGAGGCCATCAAGGACAGACTAGGATGATCTCTGCTCTGTTTCGGTCCACTTTGTGCAGAACTCTGGAAAGCAGTGGTATCAGAGGGAAGGCATACAGGAGGCCGAACTGACCCCAGTCTAAGGAACAGGCATCCTGAGCTACTGCTAGCTCGTCCCTGGCCAGGGAGCAAAACTGTTCTGCCTTGGAGTTTTGCCTGGATGCAAACAGAACTTCCTGAGGATTGCCCCACTGTTCTGTTAAGAGGTGGAAGGTGCTGTCCTTCAGCTCCCACTCCCCTGGTAAGACATCTTGGAAGAGAAGCAGTGACTCCAGGACCATTTTTGAGCTTTTTGTGCCTCCCTGATGGTTGATGTAGGCCATCATTGTCCGACTGTCTGTTAGAATCTACACATCTTGATTGTGTACTTGTTGACCAAAGTGCATCAGGGCTAGGCGAACTGCCCTAATCTCGAGAACGTATATAGTGTACCTTGATTCTCCCAGGGACCATTTGCCTTGTGCAGACAGCTGATGCAGGTGGGCCCCCCATCCCTAGGCTTGCATCGGTCATGATTCTGAGTTGGTGTGGATGTCCCAACTTTCGCCCCCTCATGACATTTGACCTCCGAGACCACCAGAGGAGGGAGGATTTTCTCTGCTGAGTAACTGAGATTAGCTGATGCTGGCTGTGTCTGGACTGGGACCACTGCCTGAGCAGATAAGCTTGAATAGGTTGCATGTGCACCAGAGCCCAAGGGACCGAATCCACCAGTGACACTAGAGTCCCAATTAGCTGCATGAAGGTCTGTGCTGGCAGCTGGGTTGCTATGAGAAAATTGTTGAGCTTCAATAGGTCCATGAATTTCGATTCTGTGGGAAAAACTTTGTTGGTCTGTGTCCTGAAGTCTGCCCCCAGGTGGTTCAAGTTCTGGCTTGGAATAGGGAGCTCTTCCTCCAGTTGATGACAAATCCGTGTGCCAAGAGGCACCAGACTACCTCTGTCACTGCATGTGCTGCTTGGTTGAGCATCGGGGCCTTGATGAGGATATCGTGCAGATAAAGGAAAAGCTGTATCCTCCTGTTCCAAACGTGAGCAATGACCACTACCAGCACCTTCGAGAATGTCCTTGGGGCTGACGAGAGGCCGAAACGAAGGGTTTTGAACTGAAAGTGTTGCCTCCCAACCTTGAATCTGAGATGCTGCCTGCGTACTCCCTGGATGGGAATATGCAAGTACGCATCTTGCAGGTCAATGGATGCTAGAAAGTCCCCTTGCTGTAGTTCCTTGATGACCAGGTTTCCATCTTGAAGGGTCTGCAGCGCACAAAACGATTTAGGAATCTGAGGTCTAAGGCCGGTCTGAAACCACATGTGCGCTTGGGCACGATGAAGAATAAGGAGTATACCCCCTGAGTGAACTCTGTGGGGGGAACCTGCTTGATCACTCCCACTTGTAGAAGGTCTGTGATGGCCTGTAACGTCACCTGTCTTTTGGATGGGTCGTTTGAGAAAGGGGAGGGCACCATGTGCAGTTGGGGTGGCTTGGACTCGAACTCTATCACTTGCTGATAATGTCTATTATCCATTTGTACGACATCGTATGGACCCATTCCTCAAGGAAATTTGAAAGTCTGCCCCCTACTCGAGGATGGGTCCAGGTAGCTTCACTGGGACTTTTTGTTGTTGTTGCCAGTGTCTCTGGAACTTCCACTGGCACCGGATCCCCCCCACAAAAAGTTACATTGGTTGTGAGAGGAAAACCATGTTCTTTTCCTGGAAAAGTTAAGAGTTCTGACCTTTGTTGTAACCCCGGTCACTAAAATTGCGCCTGGAGCCTGAGGATCATGATTTGCCCCTGCCCCTGGACTGGGGCATGTGTACCTTGGCTGTCTCCCCGGATTCTTTCACCGCCTCCTTCAGGGCTGAACCAAACAGGAGATTTCCTTCATATGGCGCATTTACCAAATGACTCTTTGAAGAGGCTTTTGCTTGCCAGACCCGAAGCCAGAGGTTGCAGCAAGCCGAGGTTTGATAAAACATGCTCCGTGTAGCGCACCTGACTGCCTCCTCAGACACGTCAGCTGCATAAGCCGATGCTAGGCTCATTAACTGTAGCTGAAGAATAACCAGAGAGTTTTTCTCTGGGTCTTCAGCAAATTGAAAAGCTAGATCCGATGCCCAGGACAGGGCGGCTCTGGCCAAGAAGAGATTCGCTGTTGCCACCTTAAGTGAAGTTGCCGATGCTTGGAAGGCCTTCTTCAGCGACGCATCCACTTTTCTGTCCACTGGGTCCCTTGGCGAAGCCCCTCCTTCAGTGGAGGTGACTGTCTTTTTGGTTAGATTAGAAATTAGTGGATCGATCCTGGGGCAGTCTGACCATTTTTCCAACTGCTTCTTGTCAAATTTTAGAAGTTTAGAGATCCGTCGGGGGATCGGATATGTGTGTTCTGGACCTTGCCATTCCTCTTTTAGTAAGTCCTCTATGGCAGGAGGGATAGGGAAGGCTGTGGCAGGTTTGGAGGTAGATGCCAGGTGAAAGGTCTGTTTTGGCGGGGAAGGAACAGGAGGAAAAGATCCGAGGTGTATCTCGGATATGACTTTTTTAAAAAAAAAAAAATCTAGGCCCTCCAAGTCAAAGTTTCTGGATGGTGAGTCATCAGAGTCTGATGATGAGCCCATTATCTCCACCTCCTCGGGGTAAGAGCTGGCATCTGAGGAGTCCGGGGAATATCCCCAGCAATGTTTTCCCTTGAGGGTGCCCCTAGATCTACTCCAGGAACGAGACCTTTTCTTCCTCCTGTGGCATGAGGAATGGTGATCGTCCTCCTCGGACGATCTGCCCCGTATTTGGATTTTTTCTTCTTGTCGAAGCGATGTGAGGATAGCTGACCCTCATCAGATGAGGATGGGGGGGGGGGTCCTTTTTCTTTTTGCCTTTTTGTGGGGTCTCATTATCAGGGGACCCTGGAGGTTGCCAGTCAAAGCATGCAGGGTCCATAGCAAAGGCTCTATTTAACCTGTCTTTAAGTTCGGGATCCAGGAAAGGGGCGGTCACTGGTTGGGTATCTCTGGTTGCCGTTGCTCTCGCCAACCTGTAAGTAGATGATCGTTCAGACCTTTCTTGAGTATTTGTCTGTGTCGAGGAAGAGGTTGCATCCGCTGAGTTCTCCCCATTAGCAGCTGCTGCCTTTTCACATGTGAGGCACAGTGAGCCAGCAAAAGTGATCAGGAGTAGGGATTTGCAGTGCTGACATTTTTTGGCCCTGCTAGACATCTGAGGCCATGATTCCCTTGTATCAATGTACTCCCCCTCTCCGCCACACTATTCCAGACCTTTTGTAGTGCTGCCCCTTTAAGAGCTGTTCAGACTATCTCCCGTTCCAAACTGTAAAGAAAAGTCCTGGCTTTGGTTGGGGGGGGGGGAGTGGGGTGAGGGTCCACAGGCACTGCTCTCGATGTCCCCTTCCTGACTAGCGCTGCAGCGCTACTGGCTTGCCCCCACACTCACTGATGAGGCTGAACGCGATGTCTCCTCAGTGTTCAACGAGAGGGCTGACAGTCGACAAGCGGCCTGGCGTGTGGAACGTGCAGCAGCTCCAATGCTTCTCCAGCACTCGTCGATGAGAGGGCTGATCATCGACAGGAGCCTGGTGCACTGCTGGATTCGTGCTGATGAGATGTGCTGTTGACAAGTGGCTGAAACCTTCACCAGAGCCGCTTGTCGATTGAAAAAGGCACTGCAGCTACTTAAAAGCACTCTGGTGCTTAACTGAATATGCCCCCTTGCCTGAAAAGGCTCGTAAGGTCACTTATGGGGGAGCCCAAAATCGTGGGAAAATGAACTGCTGTGAGGTGGGGCCAGTCTGTGCAGCTTGCAAGTCTGAGACTGGGTCCCACCATAGACCGTCTGAAAAAACGTTCTTCTTGCTGAGCAGAATAGGCTTAGTATAAAAGACTTACAGTCTCTTCAGTCTCATGTGTGACGGGGCTCTGCTGCTGAGTACCTGCTTCACTGAAGGCAGGAAGTAAACTGGAGGAAGCCGGAAGGGGAGGGCTAGATGCCCCTTGTTGCAGATCTTTGATTCCTGCCTGATGACCAGCAACAGGAGGTACAGCCCAAGAGTAAGGAAGCCCGGAGACCAGCTTAGGTGAGTGAAATGGGATTCAGCATCAGGTACTGTACTGGTTTGCACTGTTCCTTAAATACAAATGGCAAAAAGTTGTGTTTTGTGATACACACCCTTGAAGAAGAAGCCGAACTGAGTTTGAAGCGCTGGGGTACTGTGACCTGCATGTTCGTGCCTTTATGTTTGACCCACATTAAATTTCCATTTATTTTTTTACAGCCTTTGTCAGTGTTTGGTATTTTGCCATTTTGTGTTGGGCGCACGCTCCTTTTTCTCTTACTGTGCCTACAGGCAAACTGCTTACCAGTGAATAGAAATTGAAGGGCACAGCTAACAGTGTCGCTTTAAGCCTGCATTTCCATCTGGAAATGCATTTGCTGTGCTTGGCCCTGGTGGCAGTAGTGAGATCAGCAGGATGTGTGTGTGTTGGGGGCGGGGGAATGACGACATTCTTTTTAGGCAAGTCAGAAACAGCTAGGCAAGTCAGAAACAGCAGGGCACAGACTCAGAGTCGTTTTTGCTTTACAAACAGGCTCACCAAAGGAGGGGACCTGAATGCTAATCATGAGGGCCTCAGAAGGCACTTTTTAGGATGCAAGTAATACTGGTTTAAACCACACATAAGCCTGGTTGTTCCGTTGAAAGGCAAATAATTGCTAATTTAGAGTGCAAGCCTTACCAAAAAAAAAAAAGGGGAGGGGGGCAGTCATCCCTTATCTGCAGAACTGCTGTCCCTCATATGTAAAACAGCCATCTGGCTTAAAGAGGAGAAATTCCAGGAGAAAACAATGAAGGAAAATTAAAGTATTTTCTGGTGCTGCATTTGTAGGGAGGGAACTGCCTTAGTGAAGATCATACGCAGCAGCCTTATAAGAAAGTTCGGACAATCCTGTGCTGGTACTATTTATTCAGTTAAAAAAATGTAACTGTTCTCAGAATCAAGGATAAAATATTGCCAGGGGGGAAAAAAAAAACTATTCTGATCTAAAGCAGCAGTAATGCAGTACAATGATTTTTTTTTCCAAAAAGGCAGTTTCAGCTAGTTTATAAAAATATACCTGTCAAATTTACTTTTCTAGGGACCTCCTATGCTGTGCACCTTGAGTTTTTGGTTTTCTTGATCCGAAGCCTTGTCAGGTCTACAGTGCTTCTAAGCCAAATGTGGTGGACTGGCAGCCATCTTTTTTTATTGAGAGAAAAACTAAATTAAAACATTTACAAAATAATCAAATTCTGGGGGATCTAGAACATTTTATCACCAAATAAAACTGGAAGATGCCTGGAATCCTTTATAGTGAAAAAGGTAGGGTCAAATCTTTTTGTCCTATGTCGTTATACTGCTGCTTTAACAAAAAAAAAAAAAAAAAAATATTTCAGGTAATGTTAGCTTTTACACTACTAGTGGAACTTCGATCTGTTCAACAGACAGCTGGATCAGTTTACTTTACAGCACTATTTTCTCACTTCTGTCAAACTCCCTATCACTTTATCACCAATGGAATATACTCCAATTATGGTACTGTTTCAGAAATACACTGCTAGATTTCTTTTAAATACAGACAATCACAAAGTTTGATGTCACTGACACCTTCTGTTAAGCAGACTTGTGACAAAAAAAAGATCTCACTGCCCAGTGCTGTTCAGACTGAGTCAGCAGCAAGATTTGATTTAAAAGACAAGTGATATGGAGTTGAAAGAAATAAAGATCCAATTGCTATTCAGGGAGGATCTGTATTTAATTCTGTCATTAATTAAAAAAAAAAAAAAAAAAAAAACATAATTACTGCCAGAGTGCCCTTAGAGAAAGCAGCAGTCATAGGGGGCCTGCTGGTCTGATAACACAGAAAAAGAAAATTTTTTGGCAGATAAGAACTGCTCGGACCACCCAGTCTGCCCATTTTTACCTACTTACAATATCAGTGTAGATCCTCCAATTCCAGCTCACTCCAATTCCTTTCCACTAAGATTCCCTGGTGCCTATGACATGCATTATTAAAGGGACACCGCTTTTGGGTGAATTTTTTTTACCCTATATCTAAAGATGCCTTCAGCCATCAATATGGCTTGTAATGGTACATACAGTCACAGAATAGCAGAAACTACTGATTTACTGAGTTTTTTCCTTGGTTTTATATATATAAAAAAAAGTTGGGAAATGTGGTGTTAGGGTTTCCAACCCTAACACCCCACCCTGCACACAGCAACAGGGGTGTGGGGAGCATGCCTTGGGGTTATCAACCCTAACGCTCACTCCATTCCTTGAGTAAATAAGCTGAAATGGGTACAGTAGAGGAGAATGGGGTGAGTGTTAGGGTTGACAACCCCTAAGGCACACCCCCATGCCTGTTGCTGCATGCAGAGTGGGGTGTTAGGGTTGGAAACCCTAACACATTTCCCAACTTTTGTCATTGGAACCCTAACTTGATGCATTAATGAAGTTTTCTTGCAATGAATTTCCTTACTGAGGCAGTATAATTGTAGCCTTGTTTGTGGGAGCGCAGGGCCTCACATCCATCCATTGTATCTGAAAGATTGTAACTGTATCCTTATTTTCCTGTGGGAGCAGAAGGCCCAGCTTTAATCATTCCATAATGCTGCAGGGTTTTAAATAGCTGGTATAGCATAGCAAAATGCTACGCAAAACAGGTGGTAATAATAACCATTTCCAAAAATGCGTAGCAGTAGACTAACAATTTTTTTCAATGAGTCTATGGAACAGTAGAAAGAATTTAAAAAAAAATGATACATATTTTTAAAATTTTGCTAACCATTCTGTGCCATGTGGTATGCATTTTTACAGCTGACTGGCACTTTCACATATAAAACTGATAATTTTTTTGGCTTATTTAATACCCTGTGCTGCCATCCATCCATAAGGCCTGTGCTCCCACCATTCCATAATGGTATTTTATTTGTGCGTGGGAGCGCACAGTGCCATCCATCCATAATTTTTGAGATACTGTAATCCTATTCCTATTTCCTCTGGGCCCTGCGATACAATCAAGTCCATAATGGCATACAGGCATAATTTTTGAGTTAGTGTAGTGGTATCCTTATTTGCCTGTCAGAGCGCAGGACCCTCTGGGCCCTGCATTCCCATCCCATAATGTGCAGCGCCAAAGAAACACCTCACATTACAATGTTATCCTACAGAAAACAGAGCAAAAATTGAAACCTGTGTAACTCGACATCAGATTAACATATTTTCACAAAACCAACAAAAGACACATCGGTGGGCAAGTCCTTTGTACTCTGAAAATTTCAGAGCAAAACAGCAAACCGTTTGTTCACAGCTGAGTAACAAATAAACGACTGTGTACACCTCACATTTATGTTATCCTATGGGAAACTAAGCAAATTTTAAACCAGAACTCCAGAGCAAAGTAATATCTTTTCACCAAGGCAGCAAAAGGCACATCTGTGGGGCAAGTCCTTTATACCCTAAAATTTTCAGACCAAAATCACAAACCGTTTGAACAAAAGAACATGACCGATCCATCGAATCTACCCATCATTTGACCTACTCCCAAGTATATTTCCTTATTTCAATATGCTATGTCTGTCCCAAGATATTTTGAACTCCTTAAAGAGCTAGTGGATCCAAAACAGGCAGACAGGAAAACAATACAAATTTTACAGGGGCACTGTCAGCTTTGCCCCTTTCTTTTAGCCAGATGTGAAAATGTGCCTCCTGGCACACACCTATTACAGAGTCACTGTAACATGCCCCTATACATAAGAAATAAAAGCCTTTTTACAGTTTTTTTTCATTTTCAGACACAATACCTTTTCATTCGGTCCGATAGCAATTGACCCGGGTCCCAGAAGCACATTCGGGTCGGGAACGTGGGTCAGCCAGGAGCGCGGTCACGAAGTGCAATTTTTTAACATACCAGCAGTAAATGCATGATAATCCGGTCCCCTGTGTTGTAATAAAACGCTGCTGGTATCTCCCACAACAAACCGAGCACTGCGAGTACTACAAGTTACTTTTTTAAATCAAAGCTGAAATCCCAAGCATGTGCTCGAGAGGCATGCACAAAGATCCCGCGCAAGAAGCGTGCCATTGGTGTGCATGCCCAGGATTTCAGCTCTGGTACCTGTTGGCTGTCCAGTGATTAAAGAGGTCGGCAAATGGAGCGGCGAGTTCCTCCCTAAGCTCTCTGAACACCCGTCTGGTCCCATAGCTTTCTCTGTCTTCAATTTATTTAATTCTTCTAGGATCCTTTCCTTTGTAAAGGGGCTTGTGTTTGCTTCCTGGATGTGGAGACCCGTAGCGCTGGACCATTACCATCCTTGTCTCTTGTAAAAACAGAGCAGAAGTATTCGTTTAATATGTCTGCTTTCTGTACATCATCCTCCACCTGCTGTCCTTCCTTGTTTCTTAGTCTGACTATTCTCCCCATCTTTCTTTTTTCCCTGGATATACCAGTTTGGTAACTGTGGCGTGACAAAGAAACAGCTCTCATAAAATTCCTTTTTTGCAAATTGTGAAAAAGAATCCCAGGGTTATCCACTCTCTGGGAACACAGGGTGGGGGTAATGGGGCTGATCGGGGCCAAGAGTACATTATTCCATGGACTCCTCTATGCATTGTGCATGTGCATTAGTGGTTCTTAGTAAGGTATAGAGCACTGCTATCAAAACAGGGGTACAAGTACAATAAAGAATGGTGGTAAAAGACTGTTTTGGAGGGATTTTATTACATACATAAATAAATATAAGGTGATGCCAAAAAAATACAGGGTGGTGCTACAAAATATAGAGTGGTGCCAGAAAAATATAGGGTGGTGGCCCATCGAGCTAAAACAATGAATGGGGAACACTGAATTCTTTTCCGCGGTTCCCTTCTGCAATTTGTGGAAAAAGAAAAAACTTCACAATGCGGAAAGGGATCCTGTTTCACAATTCTTTTTTTGCAATTTGTGAAAAAGGATTTGGGCATGTTAAAAAAAAAAAAAACACCATTTATAAGTAAGCTACCAAAAGTAACCCCAGAATCGGATTATAGGGGTCCTGATTAGGTAAACACAACTGCTGGTGTGTCCTAAACTCCTGTATTTTTTTTAGTTATTTAATTTTGTTGCCACCGCTAACTGAAAACAAGATCAATCAAGATGGCGGAAGCATGGAAAACGAGTCCACATTTGCGGCAAAAGATTCTGCATTTGTGAAAAAGGAGTCCGCATTTGTGATAAAGAATCCTTTTATGACAATCACATCTAGCTGGTCCCATAGGAAATAATGTAAAACTCCGAAATTTAATAACTCTGAAATGGATTAATATTTTTTTCACCAAATCTTCAAAAGGCATACCTGTGACCCAAGACCTTTGCACCCTAAAACTTTCAGACCACAATTTCACACCGTTTTTTCGCAGTGGTGTGGCAAAGAATTTTACCAAAAAAACAGTCATTTTCAAATTATTTGACACTCCGTATTGCCACACCCTGAAGTCCATCCGAAACAAAACTTGCCACATCAAGAGATCTCTAGTCGATGATGGCACGTGCAAAATTTCATACAAATCACTTCAACTGTTGCGAAATTATTAAAGTGCAAAGTTTTGACTTTAACACGTAGGTGTTATAGGTGCACGACGACACCCCTATAAAATATATATCTATAGAGATATATTAAGTATTATGGTCGTCCCACTCGTATTCCCAGCTGCCCGATGAAAAGTGTGTTCATGTTATCAAAACTTGTGCGTTGACGTGTTTTGGTAACTGCTTGTGGCTAAACTCATCAATGCACAAGTTTTGCTAATGTGAGCATGCTTTTCATAAGGCAGGTGGGACAACCATAATAGTTCAGTATTAAAAAAACAAAATAACTCAGTCAATCAAAAGTTTTTGGTATTCTGTGACTATATATGCTAATACAAGGCATACTGACGGCTGATGGCATTTTTAGAAATAGGGCTAAATAATGTACCCAAAAGCTGACAATGTCCCTTTAAATCCCACCACTGTTTTCGCACCCACTACCTTGGCTGCTAGACTGTTCTAGGAATCCATCACTCTTTCTGTGAAGAAGTACTTTCTCACACCCCTCCTGAATCTACTCCCCCTCCCCCCAAGCTTCACAGCATATCCTCTTGTTCTTGAGCACCTTTTTTTCTGAAAAATACTTCCCTCCTGTAACTTATTTACCCCCATGAGGTATTTAAAGGTCTCCATCATATCCCCCCACTTCCAGGGTGTACATATTGAGTTCCTTTAGTCTCTCTGAACAGGGCTTTTGATGCACCACTTCTACTCTACCTATATCTTTCTGAAGATGTGGCCTCCAGAACTGTACACGGCATTCTAAGTGAAGTCTTACCCGCGATCTCTACAGAGGCAGCACCACTTCCCTCCTTCTGCTGGTGATACCTCTCCCTATGCATCCCAACACCATAGCAGCCCTCCCAATTGCCTTGTCACACTGCACTGACACCTTTAGGTCATCAGAGATGATTACACTGAGGTCTCGTCTGCTTGGGGGTTGTCAATAACATCCCCTCCCATTTTGTATTCTGCCCCTTGATTTCTGTGCCCCAAGTGCATTATTTTACACTTTTTAGCACTGAAAAACAGCTACTATACCATTGACCAGTCCTCCAGTTCTCTCAGGTCTGCAGTCATCTCCCCCCCCCCAAACACCAAAGTATCCACCCTACTGCAGATTTTGGTGTTATCAGCAGAGGCAAACCTTCCCCTCCATTTCCACTGCAATGTTTATTTATTTATTTATTTGATATATCGGGTTTACAACCTTTGAGCCAGAGGCTCGTTTACAAAGGTATCTCGGCACATGTAAGACAGAAGCTAATACAGACAGGGTATAACAACAATTACATTAAGCATGTGTTACAGACATTTGTCACAGACATTATTTACAGTATTTGGATGTAGATATTTTCAGACATTATTTACAATATTTGGATGACAATATTTACAACATCACAGCAGAAAGACATTATTAGCTTGAGAAAGCATCTAAACATAGTAGTCAGTCCTATTCATGGGTTTGGTATTATTGATGGAGGTTGCAATCCATAATGGACTTTGTCAGAGAATTTGGATCAGAGTGGGTGAGAGAGTGAAATGTTAATTGCAGTTACAGGAGCGGATATTGAAGAGGTGGTTGCGAAGAGTGGTTTTGAAGTGGGCGATCTTGGGTGCACTAGTAATGGTGTTTGGGAGTGCATTACACCATGTGGAGACCCTGTAGTGGAAAGATCTCTGGGCAAGGGAGGTTTTTACCCTGGGCACAACCAGTGGTGCTTTCTCGGAGTTGCGGGTGGAGACAGTGGGGGTGGCAGAATGAAGAGAGGCGGTGACCCCAGCGGGGAAGAGTCCGAGCAGTATTTTCTTGGACAGTATGCAGGTCTGGTAGCGGAGCATTTCATAGAGGTTGAGAAGATTGGCAGAGGTATAAAGGGAGCAGGTGTTAGTGAGCCTAGGTGCACCAGTTAGGAGCCCGCAGGCCTTGTTTAGGGAGACCTGGATTTTCTGGAGTGCGGAGTTATCTGCTGCCCCGTATACAGGGGCCATAGTTCACTAGGGACAGTAGTGATGAGGGTGATGGCAAGCCTAAGTTTTTTTTTGGGGGCAGTCCTGTGTCAGTAAAGGAGTCCAATCCGGGTGTTTGTTGCGGCAGCAAGGGTGTTTCTGTGGTCATGGAAGGTAAGGGCCGAGTCAAGGGTAAGTCCAAGATATTTGTAGTTGGATACCTGTTCAAGGGGGTGCTGGGGAGGATGCGGAGAGGTGAACTTTTTGCTTTATTTTGGCAGTGAGAGAAGATCATCGAGTTAGTCTTCTTTAAGTTTATGACCAGTCTAAGGTCCTTAAACCATGTTTCAGCCTGGGAGAAGGCATGCTGGAGAGAGTCCCGAAGGGGCGTGGGTTTATGATGCGAAGCAAAGAGCACTGCATCATCTGCATATAGTAAGATTTTTGTGGAGCAGGCCTTTAGTAAGGAGTTTAGGTAGAGGGAGAAAAGAAGTGGCCCCAGGATAGAGCCCTGGGGCACCCCGGAGCGGACGGGTAGTGTGTCGGATAGGGTTCCGTTAATTTTGACACACTGGGACTGGGCGGAAAGGTAACTGGAGCACCAGGCTAGGGGGCCTGTGGAGAAACCAAATTAGTGGAGGGAGTCAAGAAGGAGAGGGTGGCAGACCGTGTCGAAGGCCTTGGCTAGGTCAATGACCACAGCTCTTGCAATGTTACCGGCATCTAGGGAGGAGTGCAGGAAGTTGGTGAATTCTAGGAGGGCTGTGGTGGTGCTATGGCCCGAACGGTAGCCATGCTGCTTTGGGCACAGAATGTCATACTTGGCTAGGTATTCAGTAAGTTGGGTGGCAACCACTTTTTCTAACGCTTTGGGGGGGGGGGAATGGAGATGGGTCGATAGTTATTTGGGGAGGCTTTGTCACCACTTTTATGGATGGGGGTAATGACAGCTGTTTTCCAGGCACTAGGGAATTGCCCTAGGCATAGGGATTTGTTGAGCAGGTCCGTTAGGGAGACTAGGACCTCGTCGAGGACTAGTCGAAGGAACCTGGCATCTAGGGGGTCATTTATAGGGTTATTGCTGTTTAGCACTTTTTGTAGGTAAGGACGAGCTTCGTGGGTGGATATTTTGCGCAGGAGGAAACAAGGATGCTGTGGGGTTGGGGGTTGGGATTGGGGCACAAGGTCAAAGAAATAACTAGGGAGAACATTGCTGAGATCCGAGAAGGTGGTGCTTAGACAGTTTGCTATGGTGAGTGTGTCTGTGGAGGCAGTGCCATTTATGGTGAGCTGGGAGGGAGGTGGGGAGCGTGTTTTCCCATTGAGTTCTTTGCTATTACTCCAGAAGGCCCTCGCAGACCCCCACGTGATTGTGAGAGTGGATTGATAGTGGTCTGCTTTGGCTTTACGGATGGCTCAAGTGCATCTATTGCGAGCGGCATTATAGGATTGTCTGTCCACCAACCTGCCAGACTATGTGGCTTTGTGCCAGAGATTATCCCTGTCTCTCAACATTTGGAGTATGGAAGGGGTTATCCAAGGAGCATGTTGCCTTTTGGTGCGGAGTTTGGTGAGTGGAGCATAAAGGTCACAGGCCTTGGTGAAGGCCTGTGTAAACAGGTTGAGCGCAATGTTGACGCTGGGGGCTATATTAATGGGGGACCAATCTATTTGGGTGAGCAGCTGTTTAAGTTTTATTAACCCTCCTGGGCAGAGACCTATAGAGACATTAAAGAGGACAGGTCCCAGCACTGAACCCTGAGGCACCCCACTGATAATATAACTTCTGTCTTGTTGGAAAAACAGACTATCCTACGACTGTTTGCTGTAAAATCAGTGATTAAACGAGAAAGGAAAAAGGTTTTGTAAAAACGTAGAAAATAAGCTGTCAAGCAGTTTCTATGAGGGACAGAGTGAGAGGGAGGTGAAACTGTGTTCCTGAGCTTTCAAGCCTACATTTTTTTTCATTTCTATATGGAAATCAACATTTGCCCTAAAAATGTAGGTTGTACCTCCCACATTTCCAGAGGAAATATACCATCAAAGTCATTATTTCAAGCCCTGACAGGGTGGAGGCAGTCCAGAGGAGGGCAACTAAAATGGTGCAGGGGTTGCATCAAAAGCCCTACAAGGACACACTGAGGGATCTCAACATGTACACATTGGAAGAGAGGAGAGCAAGAGTTGGCATGACTGGGACCTACAACTACCTCATGGGGATGAACAGGGTGCAAGAGGGGAGTAGCTTTCAAATGAGGAAGAGCACCAGAACCAGATGTCATGTGATTAAGCTAGAGGGGAAAGTTTAGGAGGGATGTGAGGAAGTACTACTTCACTAAAAGAGTGGTAGATGCCTGGAATAGACTGTCAGTGTAAGTGGTGGAGGCGAAAAACAAAATTTAAATACCTGTAAATTTTCTTTCTCAGATGACTAGTCTCCAGGCTTCCATACAAATGGGCGGTACCTACTGATGCAGATATGCAGGCAGGAACCAAGCTCTACAGCTGGGGATATCCAGCCCTCCACTTCCTGTTTCCATCAGTTCATCCGAAAGCTGTCTAAATGAGGCAATACTACATGAATTTGGAAACAAAAAGCAAGAAAATTAAGCCATTCAAAGCCAACTGGCCAACTTTATACATTCTGGGAGGGAAGCAGAAGCCCGGAGACCAGCAGTCGGAGATATACAGGTTACTCACCTGTAACAGGAGTTCTAGGAATGGTATATGTTGTTCATCTACACTGTCTGGCAGGTTCCTTGGCGCTTTAAATCTTGCCGGAAGTTCTTCAAGCTGGCTCCTCCCACCCACCCAGGTGGTAAAACTCTCGGCCCGCCCATGACGCCAGATCTAGCCCGCTGGAAGCTTGGGGTTGTGCGTTGAAGCCGGGAGGTCGTGGTGGGTCAGTGGTGGATGAATACATACCATTCCTAGAACTCCTGTTACAGGTGAGAAACCTGTATTTCAGGGACATGGATATGTTGTTCATCCATACTGTCTGGCAGACTCCTAGCAGTTCTCCAGAAGGAGGGAGGCAAGGCGAACACCCCCTACTTAGGGAATAAAGACTGGAGAACCGAGGCCCCAAAACCAGCACCCTGGCGTGACTCAAGGTTGATGTGGCAGTGGGTAATGAAGGTATGTGCCGACTTGCAGGTAGCAGCCCTGCAGATATCCTGGATAGGGACATCCCTGGAAGCAGCTACCGATGCAGCGCTATGGCGGGTAGAATGAGCTCTTATCCCTCTGGGAGGCTCCATGCCCGCCAACCTATAGCAGAGATCTATGCAGGAGGTGACCCACCTGCTTATCTTCCGCTTGGCTGCAGGTCTGCCAGGTGCGGCTTCAGTGTAGGTGACAAATAGCTGGCGAACCTCTCCCCGAACTTCAGCCGTCCGCTCCTTATAATAAGCGAGCACTCTTCTAGGGTCCAAAGTATGGAGCCTATATTTGGCCTCCGAGGTGTGATTGGGGTAGAACACCGGCAGAGTCAACAAAAAGAACTAAGGGTAGAACTAGTGACACCACTGACTACCCTCTTTAACAAATCATGGGAGGATGGGGTGGTACCCGAGGACTGGAGGAGGGCAGATGTGATTCCCCTTCACAAAAGTGGGAGCAAGACAGAAGCAGGAAACTACAGACCTGTTAGTTTAACCTCAGTGATAGGGAAAATGATGGAATCACTTCTGAAGGAAAGAATTGTCAAGTATCTAGAGGCCAGAGGGGCACAGGACCCAAGGCAGCATGGATTCACAGCGGGAAGGTCATGCCAGACGAATCTGATAGATTTCTTTGACTGGGTGACCAAAGTAGTAGATCAGGGAGGGGCTGTGGACATGACCTTCCTAGACTTTAGCAAGGCATGTGACACAGTCCCACACAAAAGATTAATATACAAGTTAGCCAGCCTGGGTAAAGAACTGGCTGCAGAATAGGACACAGAGAGTAACAGTAAATGGAGTCCGCTCTGAAGAAAGGGGTGTTATTAGTGGGGTCCCACAGGGTTCAGTATTGGGACCGGTCCTCTTCAATGTCTTTATAAGCGACATTGCAGAGGGACTGGAAGGAAAAGTATGTCTCTTTGCAGATGACACAAAGATCTGCAACAGAGTTGATACACAAGGTGGGGTGGAAAGGATGAGAAGGGACTTGGCAAGGTTAGAGGAATGGTCAAATGTATGGCAGCTTAGATTCAATGCTAAGAAGTGCAAGGTAATGCACCTGGGAAACGAAAACCCAGGGGAAGAGTACACAATGGGGGATGAGATACTAACAACAACAAAAATGGAAAGGGACCTGGGGGTAGTCATATCAGATGACCTAAAGGTGGGTAAGCACTGTGAGAGGGCAGCAAGGAGGGCTGGGGGGATACTGGGATGCACAGGGACAGGCATCACCAGTAGAAAACAGGAAGTTATTATCCCTCTGTACAGACAGCTGGTGAGACCCCATCTGGAGTACTGCATGCAGTTCTGGAGACCCAATCTCCGTAAAGACATAGACAGGATGGAAGCTGTCCATTGGAGGGCAACTAAAATGGTGCAGGGTCTGCACGGAAGACATATGAAGAGAGACTTAAGGAGCTTAATATGTATAGCCTCGAGGAAAGGAGGAGAGGGACATGATAGAAACTTTCAAGTACCTCAAGGAATCAACAAAGTCCAAGAGGGTAGCATCTTTCAAAAAAGGGTGTGCAAGAACAAGGGGCACAATTTGAAGCTGGGGGCTCAGGGTAATTTAAGGAAGTGTTTTTTCACAGAGGGTTGTGGATGCATGGAGCGCCTTCGGAGGAAGGTTGTGGAGTCAAAACAGTGGTGGAATTCAAGCATGCATGGGACAGTCATAAGGCCATTCTAGGGGGTGGGGTAGAAAGAAGTAGGCTGCTGGTTAACTAGGATCTGCAACTTATCCAGTAGGTAGGGAAATGGGCAGACTGGGTGGGCCAAGCGGTCCTTATCTGCCGTCAAATTCTATGTTTCTATGTTTCTGGTTAAGGTGAAACCCCGACACCACCTTCGGAAGGAACTTCGGGTGGGGGCGCAGGACAACCTTGTCCCTGTGGAAGATCAGATAAGGAGACTCGATGGAAAGCGCCTGGAGCTCTCCCATCCTTCTGGCTGACGTGATAGCCGCCAAGAAGGCGGTCTTCTACGACAGGTGGGAGATATCGCACCTGTGCATTGGTTCAAATGGCATGCCCATGAGCTTGGCCAATATCAGCAGTAGATCCCAAGGAGGTGGAGGTTCTCGCACCTGAGGGGAAATGTGATCAAGGCCTTGAAAAAGCGCCAGACCACCTTCTCCTGCGCCACCGACTGCTTCCCGGCCCGCGCCCGGTAAGCGGAGATGGCTGCCAGGTGCACCTTAAGGGTCGTCGACCAAGCCCTTTGCTGAGAAAAGGACCACAGGTAGTCCAGAATGCTTGCCAAGGGACAGGCGGAAGGGTCCAGGCCCTTCCCCTGACACCAAATGGAGAATCTCTTCCATTTGAAGGCATAGCATTTCCTGGTCGACTCCTTACGGGACGCCTCAACGACGTTGAGGACCTCGTCGGAAAGACCCAAGGCCTGGAACTCCAGCCGCTCAAGAACCAGGCCGTCAGGTGCAGGGATTGAAGGTCCGAATGGAATACCTTCCCGATTGACTGAGATCAGGTCCGGGCGGGCTGGAAGCCGCCTCGGGAGCCTGGAGCTGAGACTGAGGAGATCTGGATACCAGAACTGGCGGGGCCAGGCTGGGGCTACCAGAATCACCTGCGCCTTGTCCCTCCTCGCCTTGAGAAGCATCTTGTGGATCAAGGGAAATGGGGGAAGGCGTAGAAGAGGCCCGGGATCCACGGCCTCGAGAAGGCATCCCCCTGCAGCGAGCCCTGCTGAGGGGGGTGGGCATGGAACAGTCTCAGCTTCGCATTCTCCCTGGATGCAAACGAGTCCACCTGAGGCGTGCCCCAATGGAAGGAGAGATCTTGTACTACCTCCGGCAGGAGAGACCACTCGTGAGAAGCAGCCCCTATCCGGCTTAGGGCATCGGCCAGGGTGTTGGAGGCTCGTGCCACGTGAATGGCTAGGAGATTCGCCTCCAGGTTGCGCACGAGGGACCATATGCGGAGAGCTTCCTTGCATAACAGCATGGAGCGTGTCTCACCCTGGCGGTTTAGGTAGTACATGGTCGCGGTATTGTCCGTCTGGACCAGAACCACTTGATCCCGTAGAAACGGAGCGAAGGCGGTGAGAGCTAGGCAGACTGCTCGGAGCTCCAGCAGGTTGATATGACATCGGGACTCCCGAGGGGACCAGAGGCCGTGCGCTCTGTGCTCCCCCAGATGGGCACCCCAATCCATCAGAGATGCATCGGTCGATAGAGAGACCGTCGGCTCGGGGCGGACGAACGGGATGCCCTCCTGCAGATGTGCCAGAACGGTCCACCACTGGAGAGCGTTCCACATCTCCTGGGTCACTGTCACGGGCTGGTCCAACGGATTGCAGCATTGTGACCACTGGCTGGCCAGTCCCCATTGAAGGGGACGCATGTACCAACGGGCCCAACGGACCACGCTGGTGCAGGCTGCCATGAGGCCCAGGAGGCGCAGGAAGTCCCGGGCAGGGTGCAATTGCCCAACCAGAAATGATTGGGCAAAGAGGAAAGAACCTCGGCCCTGTCTGCCGGGAGCCGAGCTCGGGCTCGAAGAGAGTCGAGCTCTGCCCCAATGAAGAGTATCACCTGCTTCGGCAAGAGTTCCAACTTGGCCTCGTTGATGAGGAGGCCAATCTGAGAGCAAACCTGGAGGGCCAGATCTCTGGACCGCTCCACCTCCGCTCTGGAGGGGGCTGCAATCAGCCAGTCGTCCAGGTAGGGGTACACCCGGACCCTTCGGCACCGCAGGAATGCTGTCACCACTGCCAGACAGTGTGGATGAACAACATATCCATGTCCCTAGAACTTGCCCTTTTTTGTTCTGTTTTATAATCAAAATTAAAATTATACAGTCTTACAAGTGAAAAGGTACATACAAATTTGGGCACTGGATGGTTACTGATCAGCTAGGTGTGGGGTAAGTAAGGAATTTAAAATTTTATGACCTTTAAACTGTGCTTAACAACCACTCAGAATGCGCACAACAGCACCTCGGAATGTGCACAACAAGGTTTTTGAGCAGGCTGATTTTTATGCAGAACAAAGGCCAACCATATACTATAATAATATTTTTTATTTGAACAAATTTATTTGAACAAATACAACGCAGAAATCGGACAAAACGGAGTTCCAAAAAGTTAAGTTCTACAGTTAGAAGACAGCAGTAGAGAGAAATCAAAGCTTCAGCAAGTACCAGATGATGATCAGCAAAAATCAAGACCAAACACACCGGCAAAACTCAGTAAAAACTTCAGATGAAGAGGTCCAATAATCACATCCTTGAAAGAGCAAAATTAACTCTGCAGGAACACCATGAATACATGTAACCCCTAGGCAGCGCTATTCTAAGGGCTACTACCCCTGCCTGTATGGCAATACAGAGGTTGAGGGGACTGAGTTCTATAAATGGGTGCCTCCACCCGGAGGAATGGTACTGGGCTAGCTTAACTGCTCTAGTATAGCCCCCCAGAACACTATAACCACCCACCAACCCTTCTAGTGGTCTAGAAGACAGTAACACAATGGTACATTCACATTCAATAGATAGCAGTAATAATATGCTCACGCCCCCCTTTCACTTACCACCAGGGCTGGATCTACTGCAACTGCCCTGGAGACCCCCTGGAAAATAAGATCAACAATACAATATTACCACTGTAACTCAACTAATAATATGCACACTAGCCAGGTTAAACGTGAAAACAATCAGGTTTATTTAGGGGCAGTGAACAAGGAGGGGTGTGAATCTAGCAGAAAGATTAGCAATCTGATTTGAATCAGGACTGTTCAGCATGTACTGTAAATCCCTTTTAAACAGTCTGACAACCCTGGGTGACCAGCATGTCATGCAGGTTAGCCTGAAGCATTGCCCGGGGTGGCCGGCATTGCAGCTGTTGTTGGGGCCCTTAGGAAAAGAAAGACAGTTAAACGTGCACACAACCCAAGTATTTGTAATCCAAGCCGGATGGCTGAGTCCGTTGCTTTAACCCAGAAAAAGAAACAATTAGATGGTAACCCAGTGACTGTTGCTTTTGTAGCAGGGAGCTACCCTGACTTGTACTCACGCTACCCGAGACCAGGATACAGGACAGGTGAGATGTAGACCCTGTACTGATGATCTGGAAGGCCAGGGGAAGAAAATCGCGACCCACGAAACACATTCAGCACATTTAAAACACTTATTTCTCTAAGCTATATTTCAGATACAGTCCGGTTGCAAATTACAGTTTCACTGTGCAAACCTTTCAATCAGAGGCAAATTCTATCATCAGACAGGCCGATCGCTTCTGGAGCAAGTCTTCGGTTCGGTCCAAATCACAAGTCACAGTAACAAACTTCTTCCTTCTTCTGCTGCAGAACCAAGCCGACCATCAAAAAGGTCCAACTTCTGCAATAAGTAGTTCAAAAGCAGGAGAACATGGCAGAAAAGTCAGCAAAGCCTATTCCCGCTGATTCCCCTACGCTCCTTCTGGGAGCAGCTGCTCGACAGCTCGAGCTGTTTGCTCTTCAATCTCCAACTCTCAACTGATCCACTGCTTCACGCAGTTCTGGGCATTTCCCTGATAATCCAAAAGGTTCTGTTGGTTGAGGAAACAGTCAATCACAACAAGGGTTCCCACTCCAGGTCCATTTAGGCGCAAACTCTTAAAACAAAAACTACAGAATTCCCCTCCCACAAGACCCCTGGGGACAGTCTCCATTTTAGGTCCCCAGAGGTTTGATTGGTCCAAATACTGGAAGTCCAGAACCTAACATGGTGGCTCTCATCCAAATGTTTGAGCTGCAATAAAAGCAGGTTAGACAAACTTCTCTATCTTTACTATAACAGCAATTAAGCAGTAAATAAACACAGTCCCTGAACAGGATCCCTCTGTGCAAATAGTGACTGCAGAATGGAGCAATATTACAGATTTTCTGTCCGGTCACAAGCCTTAAATCACTCGGACCCAGCCCAGACTAATTTCTAAGCACAGATTAGCTAAGCTCTTAAAGAGGCAGGCACAGATGCTCGCTAGGGCACTCTCACGCAAACAAACAGAACTATTTAAGACAGGACACCAGCCTAACAGTGGGCATTAGGGAGCCCAAGAAGACATTATAGTAAACCCCAATTTGTAGGGGGGTTACAGTCTTCCCTGCCTGGAAAAATGTGGCGTCCGCGTCAAGTCTACACTTACTGTAAGAGTCTATATATAGACATACGAAAATACATGCATGTTCTATCCGCATATTATAAAAATAAAAGCTGATGCATCAGTAAGACAAATGTATCATGACAACAGTACTGCTATATTTTCCATGTTATCAATGACAGTTCCATAAGGACACAATTTTCATAACATTTCACAAAACAGTTTAACATGTTCAGGTATTCAGACACATTACACTTACAGTTCTGGTCTGCGTTACCTCCTGCAGACTAACCCACATGGCTTGGGGCCTATCCCCATCAGCTACGCTAAGGCTGCAATGGGCAAGAACATTAGTACACTGGCCTGAGAGCTTTACTAGTAACTTGGAGGTGGCAGAATAACTCAGTTTTGAAGAAAACTTTCAGAAATGTACACCCTTTTGTGAACTACATGTAATGGAAGATCTACATGCCTTCCAGGGGAGTCATAACTGAGGCATATCACTGGCTTGGTGGCTCTTCCAGACTTTCTGGTAGGGACAGGCATAGGTTCAGTTATTTCAACATTTGCTTGTCAATAAGTCTGTTTATGAAGAAAGGGGTACCTCTGCACTGGTTGTCTGTTCTGTACTGGAAGCACTGTCACTTTCTTGTCCTTTTAGCTCTTGCTCAACAACACTGCTTTCATTACTTGGATCTGAAGAAATTCCAGGTTCGTCATCTAGAGAAAATTCCATGGAATTTAAAACTCTCAATACATTACAGATACTGTCAGCATTATTAACTTCATCAACATTATTTTCAATAACATTGTCAGATTCATTGTTTGCAAGTGGTTCTGTGCTTATTAGTATGTCACCAGTGGTGCTTTCTGGCTCTGTGTCTCTCCTCCTTGGGGCTCGGCTAGTTCCACAAGACACGAGGAGTCAGCTACATCAGAAGTCACACTTTGCACCTCACTTTCAGGGGGCACAGGAGCTATGGAGAAGGCTGGAGGGTTAGACAGTCCTGAAGGTCCAGCTTCATCTCCAAAATTGTACATGGGGTTACTGTGAAACAATTGACTCAGTTCATAAGACAGGTAATAGGGAGCTTCACACTCACGGTCATCAGACTCTGACTGGCAGTCAACGTCATTTAGGGCCGGGGGGGGCCTTGAATCTTTGACCACTGGAGAGGGAGCTAGTGGTTTCTTTTTAGCTGCATCTCTGGTTACAGGCCCGGGAGGGACAGTGTCTTGGGGGTGCAGAATCGATGATGATTGGACCAATAGGCAGCAAGTGTTTTCTGTGCATTGTCTTGATAGCTCGTGGGTAATTTTCTGGATGCACTTTATAAACTGGCAGATCCCCCAGCTTGTTGACAACAATGTACGAGGTATGATGCCACTTGTCGACAATTTTGTGTTTCCCATGCAGTCCCAAGGTTCATAACAAAACTCTTTCTCCAGGTTGCAGTTCTTGGGCCTTGTAATGCTTGTCGTGCCTTTCTGTATTTGCCAAGTTCCTCTTTGCTGCCATGGTGTGGGCTAGTTGGTAGGCATGGTTTAACTCGGCTTTTAGCTTTTGAACATATTGAAGGTGATTTTCAGCTCTGATTCCATCAGGGGACACTTCGAAGCAGATGTCTACTAGCAACCGGGCTTCTCAACCAAACACTGGACAGTAAGGGGGAGAACTCAGTGGCATCACTTCTGGTGCAATTATAAGCATGGACCAATGTGCTTATCTGTTGGTTCCATTTGGACTTGTCCCGGGGATGGAGTGTACTCAGCATGTCTAGTAGTGTTCGAGTGAACCTTTTGGGCTGTGGATCCCCCTGGAAGGTGAGAGGGGGTTGTTCTGGACTTTCGCACCCCCCAGAGTGAGAGCATTTCCTTTATCAAGCAGCTTTCAAAGTCTTTCCCTTGATCAGAGTGAATTCTCGGGGGGGGGGGCACCATAATGAACAACAAACTTTTGTCGGGTATGCCTGGGCGTAATGAGTAAAATGATCAGTAACCACTAGCACATTGCCAATATTCTTTTGATCGGGTTCAAGACACAAGAGGTCAATACAAACAAGCTCCATAGGTGCACTGGTAGAAATATTGACTAAGGGTGCAGCCCTCTGGGGCTGAACTTTTCTTTGGAGACAGAGACTGCAAGTTCTGATGTAAGCCTCAATGTCAGCCCCCGTTTCTGGCCAACAGAATCGAGCACGGGCCAAGTCTGTAGTTCGGTCACAGCCCAAGTGTCCCATCTGGTCATGTAGTACCCGTAGAACTACACGTTTGAAAGCGGTAGGTAACATTAGTTGTTGCTTGATAACTTGGCCTTGTTGGAGTTTCTCTGTAAAGCAGTTTGTTGTACAACTTTAACCTGGGTCTCTCTCTCTAAACAACAGGGCAGTTCGGGGATCAGAAGAACGCAGTTTAGACACACTTTTTCCTTCATGGAATGCATCCATCACAGGCTTGATCATAGGGTCTTGGGTTTGAGCCCAGTGCATGTTGTCAGGGATAAGCTGAGGCACTCTCAAGCAGACAAACAGAACTACTTAAGACAAGGGGGCACTACTTCACAGAGAGGGTTGTGGAGCCCTGGAATGTGCTGCCTGTGAAACTGGTGGCTGTTGCACCTGTGAAGGGGTTCAAAAGAGGCTGGAATAGGTACAGGGGGAAGGTGCAGCCCAGAGCCTCACTGAGGGGTGGGGGCGTGGGACCTTGTGGGGAGGGGGGGCTATAACAGTGCCCTGAGGGGGCACTGATCTACAAGCAGACTCGATAGACCATTGGGCCTAATCTGCTGGCTTTTTAGTATGTTAGGACATCAGCCTGACAGTGGGTATTAGGGAGCCCAGGAAGACATTACAGTAAACTCCAATTTGTAGGGGGGGATTACATACACAAAGTTACTGCTGGCCTCCAGTCGCACTCCACCAAGGACAGTGCTAGACAGGGCAAAAAGAGAAAAAGCTGCAGCTTGCCCAGAAAATAGAAATTTAAATACCTGTAAATTTTCTTTCTCCGACTGCTGGTCTCCAGGCTCATAACCAGTGGGAGGTCCTTCCTGATACCACGTGACAGGCAGGAAAAAGATCTCTGCAGGGGAACCAGATCCTCCCCTCTGCATCCTGCAGCCCTTAGTTTTTTCCAAAGTATGTGTCGCCTTAAGTAATACATCACTGGGACATAAAAAGAAGAAATGTTAATCTGCACTTGCGGCCTGGAAGGGCTGACTTCAAACACTCTGGCCATATGGCCAACATCCAACATTCTGGGAGGGGAGGAGCCCAGAGACCAGCAGTCGGAGAAAGAAAATTTACAGGTATTTACATTTCTATTTCTCTCTCCTAAGCTGGTCTCCGGGCTCATAACCAGTGGGATATACTAAAGCAGTATCCTCTCGCTTCCCGGGTGGGAAGAATGTTAGTAGACATTAATGGGTCCCCCGCCGATTGAGGGACCCGTCAACCAACGGATGCCTCAGCGGAAGCAGACACATCCAATCTGTAGAACTTTGCCAAGGAATGGATGGATGCCCAAGTGGCCATTCTGTGTAAGACTGCTGGAAAAGCTTCTCTGAATTCCGCCCAGAAGGCAGCCACTGCTCAAGCTGAATGTGCCCTCAATGGGCCCGGCACAGAAACCCCTACCTTTTGGAAAGTGATGGAGAGGGGAACAAATCCATCTGGTCCAAGAGTCTTTTAATGCTTTTTTGCACAAATTCGGCCTGAAGTGAGGATGAATAGATTTGAAGACTCGTATAAGGACTTCCGCTCTCCTGATGTAAAGCTTGAGTGCTCTCCTTGAGCCAAGAAGAACTGTCCTCTCCTTTTCACTCTTAGGGCTAGGACATAGGGCATGGAGATTCAATTCCGAGGAAGGGAGAGAACACCTTCAGCAGAAAAGATGGATATGTTCGTGGAATCACTCACTGAGTTCTGGAGGAACATGGTGTATGGTTCCTTGGAAAACAGAGCTCCTATCTTGCTGATACAGCGGGCCGAAGTGAGTGCTGCAAGAAAGGTGACCTTCATCGTGAGGAGGAGGATGGACGTTTCCTTAATAAGCTCCAATGGAGTCTTGGTGAGGGCTCTGAGGACCAGGTTGAGTTTCCAATATGAGATGATGGGCTTTATTGGAGGACGCTTCAGCGTTCTACTCTCAGGAACTGACTGACGCGAGAGTGAGCACTCAAGGGCTCTCCCAAGTCCACCCTCAAGGGTGTACCCTGAGCTAAGAAGATGTAGGGACATCTGGACCCATCACGAGAACCATGGCTGGTGTGGCCAACGAGGACATATTAGGAATAGCTCCGCCAAATCTAGGGTGATCTTGTGCAGGATTCTTGGGATTAGTAGAACTGGATTCTTGAGATCAGCGGAATTGGAGGAAAGTCGTACAGGAGATTGCAGGGACCACAGTCTAGGGAGAAGGCATCCTGTACTATGGTCAGATCAACCCGGATTAGAGAGCAGGACTGGGGAACTTTGCGGCTTCAACTGATGAAGGACTACCTGCAGGAGGCCCCACCATGCAGCGAGAAAGAGGAAGGCGCTGACCTTTAGATCCCATTCTCCTAGGAGGACATCATGACTTAGCCAATCCTCCATGATGTTCTCCTGACCTGGTATGAATACGGTCACCAGGTGATGCTCTGCCCACTGGAAGAGCAATAGGGTTTTCGTGTACTATCCAAGAGCTCATGTACCTCCCTGGTTATAGGTGCGGGCCCTTGTGGTTCTACTGACTGAGGATGAGAACAGCCTGGTTGGAGATCTGTGCTTCAAATCTTTGAAATGTCAGGAGGTATCTCCTGTATGTTGCTGTTGTAGTGGGTCTCTACCCTCGACCACTTGCCCTGTGTTGAGAGCTGATCCAGATGAACTCCCCAGCTCCGAAGGCTGGTATCGGTAGTAATTCTCCCCTGGTGAGGATGCCCCCGCTTGCAATCCTTCATGAAGTTGGAGCAACGGGTCCCCCAATGCAGGGATGCTGCCACCTGGCAACAGCCTTGAATCTGTTGGCTCAGACTGACCTTTGACTGGGACCCTTGATGTAGTAGGTTCGACTGCAGGGGATGCATGAGAACCAGAGCCCAAGCAACTGAGACTGCCACAGACACCATCGTCCCTGTGAGCTGCGCGAAGGTGTGGACTGAAAGGCATTGGGCCACTTGGTCTTTTCTGAGAAGAACCCTGAGGTCCCTAAACTAAGAATCCGTAGGGAAACTCTTTAATTTGAGATGTTTTGAAGATTACTCCTCAATGATTCAGACTCTGGGATGGCAGAAGACAGCTCTTTTGGTGATCAGGAATCCTACAGAGGAGAGGCATTGGGTGACCTCAGTCACTGCCCAAGCTGTTTGCTCGCACTGTGGGGCACTGATCAGAGTGACGCCCAGATAGGATACGCAAAAAATACACCTGCAAATCTACTGAGACCAACTAATCTCCCCGATGGAATTCCCCTGAAGATGGATGCAAGGGTTTCCATCTTGAATGTCTTGTGGCGGAAGAAGTCAATCAGACATTTTAGGACCCATACGGGCCTGAAAACTCCAAAGTGATTTGAGAATATGAAGAACAGACAGTAAATATCTAAGTTCCTTTCTGCGCTGGGCACTCACTCACTTGTTCAAGCCTGTAGATGGTCCGTGAGTGCTTGAAGAGTCAACATACTCTGTGCAGATAAGGGTGAGGGTACCACATGAAGTGGGAGAACCCTGCTTCAAACTCTAGGGGGTAACCCTTGTGCACTATGTCTGGCACCTAACTGATCTCAGTGGTACAAACCCTTCCCTCGAGAAAACTGGAAAGCTTGCCCTGTACTCACGGATGGGCAATGGGCCCGGAGCCTTTACTGTGACCTTTCTGGCATCTCAGACGCTGCTTCTTCCTCCACTGAATCAATGCTGGATGCAGGAGATCACTCAGGTTCATCTGCCTGAGTCAGATTTAATTTGTCCTTTGAGTAGTTATGGGCTCGAACATTCTGTCTGGATCCAGATGACCAGGGTCTGTACCTGCCCTTGGATTGTGGTATTTAAGATTTTGTTGTTTCCCTGGATTCTTTTACTGCCTCCTTTAGAGCCGATCCGAACAGGAGATCTCCCTCATACAGGGCATTCACCAAGTGTGCCTGGACGACCGGTCTGCCCGCCATGCCTGCAGCCCTAGATGTGTTAAAGCATGGCTCCTGCTGCGCATCTGGCAGCCTCCTTCGAGACATCAGCTGAGAATGCAGAGATTAGTCCCATGAGCTATAGTTGCTGCAGGGTGGACTTGTTTATATCTGGCTCATCAGCAAGCTGGAATGCCAGGTCAGTGGCCCATGGTAGTGTGGCTCATGCTGAGAACAGGTTGGCTGTAACTGCCTTGAGGGAGGTTGTGGTGGACTAAAGCGTCTTTTTTGAAGGATGCAACCACCTTCGTATCCCCTGGGTTCCGCAGAGAAGCCCCACCCCAATGGGATATGTATTTTCTCTTCCCTATCTCCTTTCTCTCTTCTGCTTGGTAGCAGACACAAGTCTGAGCACTGGTTTTGGGGGTTTAGGAACTGACAAGGGAGACCCCAAGTGAAACTCCTCAATCACCAGCTTAATGAAGAAATTGAGGTCATCCAAGACTAAGTTTCTGGATGGAGAGCCATCCGAGACAGAATCATTGTCCGGTAGCACCCCTTCTTCTGTGGAGACTAACTGACTCTGATGGACTTGGGGACCGGTCCTGATGGACGTTTTCCACTGCGGACATCCTTGAATCTGCTCCTAGCTCATGACCTCTTCCTCTCTTATGGTGCCGAGAGGAGTGATGTCCCACTGGTCCGAAGATGGGGAGGAGTGCACTGGAGTGGCCTTCCTGTGGGCCCTACGATCTGGGTAGGAAATCAAGGCATGATGGGTTGAGGGAGAAGGCCCTGTTAGGCTTTCCTATTACATCTGAAGCCAAGTCTGATGGCAAAACAACGCTGCCCCTTGGAGGAAAAGGCCTGATCGGGCTCTGCTGCCCAGGACTGGTGCTCCTGTGAGACCATGGTGAATGTCTCCATGATCTCCTCTGATCTTGTAGCTGCGGCACTTAGACATAGTGAGCAGGAGACGGTGACCCATGGGGGAATCTACGTCTATGGCACTTTCTGCCCAGTGAGGATTTGTGCTATGCTCCCGGAAGACCCTTGCAGCCCCTTTGCAGAGGACTGTGGCATGAGTCTCTAATGCTGGAGTACTGCTAGCACTGCCGTCTGGAGTCAAGACCTTTTGGACCAAATGTGTTTAAAGAGTCGCTGACTAGCCAAAATTAGCAGGAGCTTGTTGGCACGTTGTGAGCATCGCCCTTCCCCTCGCTCGATCGCCCTTGGCGGGACTTGCTGGGGCAGCAGCCAACAATGAGCTGGACTATTAGAGTGCAATCCTCAGATAAGCTTCCAGTCGTTCGGCGACAAGCCCGTGGAACAGGGGCTCATCAATATCCCGCAGCGTTGACTGCCTGTGCACCAATGGCCATTGACGAGAGGATGAAGTGCGGCTCTTCTGGAGCCGAAATAAAGTCCTGCTGCTGCAGAGCACGATCGCTCAGAGAAAGCACAGCTCTCCCAGAAGCTTTCCCATTGCTCACTGACGAGCCTGAAGATCAGGGGGCTCGTTGACGGTGAGCAGCAGTGGCAGTTGACGAGGAGGAGGATGATGCGCGGCTCCTCCGGAGCAGAAATAAACTTTTGCGGCTAGTGGGTCCCCTGTTCCTGCGCCCTGCCAGCATAAGGAAGCGGACTACTGGCGGATTGTTCATTGACGAGCCTGAAGACCAGGAGGCTTGTTGATGGTGAGCAGCATCGACGGCCTGTGCAGCAGTGGCCGTCGACAAGGAGGATGAAGCGTGGCTCTTCTGGAGCCAAAATAAAAACTTTTGTAGCTAGAGGGTCCCTTATTCCTGCATCCTGCCAGTCTAAGGAAGCTGATTATGGGGGGGAGCAGCGTAAGACATGGCTCATGCTACACGGTGTGATCTGCTCAAGGAGCGGGGAAGGGCTGTGCTGACTCAGGAGAGAGAGAGGCGCGGCGGCGGCAATGAAACTCAGTCTGTACAGCATGCATGGCTAAGACTGGGATCTCTGTGCTGGGACTGAGATTTCCTTGAGAGGAGTCCTGCCTCCTGAAGTCCTGTCGTGCCTCATGTGCCTCCCTCTTGATGAAAAGAGGACTGCTAAGGGGGAGGGCCGATGCGTGGCCCCTCAAGCACAGGAAGGAGGAGGAGAGATAGCGAGCCAGTCTGTTCAGCATGCGCGGCTGAGGCTGGGATCCCTATAAAATCAGGGAGGCAATGCTGGTCAGGTTTCCCCTGTTGAAAAATCCTTTTTTTTTTTTAAAGAAAAGGTAAACTACACTTACAGTATGATGGCTTCAGCTCTGTCATCTCAGTGACAGAGCCCCTGCCTCTTCACAGGCAAGAAGTAAACTGAGGGCAACAGGATGCAGAGGGGAGGATCTGGTTCCCCTGCAGAGATCTTTTTCCTGCCTGTCACGTGGTACCAGGAAGGACCTCCCACTGGTTAAAGAAACATAGAATTTGACGGCAGATAAGCACCTAGTCTGCCCATTTTCCTACCTAACAGATAAGCTGCAGATCCTAGTTAACCAACAGCTTACTTCCTCCTACCCCCACTAGGACTGCCTTATGTCTGTCCCATGCATTCTTGAATTCCCCCACTGTTCTTTACTCCATAACCTCCTCAGGGTGGCTGTTTCATGCATCTACGACTCTCTCCGTGAAAAAATACTTCCTCACATTACCTCTGAGCAGTCCCCCCTCTATCTTCAAATTGTAAGCCCTGGTTCTTGCACATCTCTTTTTCTGAAAGATGCTACTCTCTTGGACTTTGTTGATTCCCTTGAGATACTTAAAAGTTTCTATCATGTCCCCTCTCTCCCTTCTTTCCTCAAGGGTATACATATTAAGCTCCTTTAGTCTTTCTTCGTATGTCTTCTGGTGCAGACCCTGCACCATTTTGTTTGCCCTCCTCTGGACAGCCTCCACTCTGTCTATGTATTTGCGGAGATGGGGTCTCCAGAACTGCACACAGTACTCCAGATGGGGTCTCACCAACTGTCTGTACAGAGGGATAACAACTTCCTGTTTTCTACTATTGATGCCTCTCCCCTATGCATCCCAGTAACCCCCCAGCCTTCCTTACTGCCTTCTCACATTGCTTGCCCACCTTTAGGTCATCTGATATAATTACCCCCAGGTCCCTTTCCATTTTTACTGTTGTCAGTATCTCACCCCCCCCATTGTGTACTCTTCCCCTGGGTTTTTGTTTCCCAGGTGCATTACCTTGCACTTCTTTGCATTGAATCTGAGCTGCCATACATTTGACCATTCCTACAAACTTGTCAAGTCCCTTCTCATCCTTTCCACTCCATCTTGTGAATCAACCCTGTTGCAGATTGTGTCGTCTGCAAAGAGACATACTTTTCCTTCCAGTTCCTCTGCAATATCACTTATAAAGACATTAAAAAGGACCTGTCCCAGTACTGAACCCTGCGGTACCCAGCTAGTAACCCTCCTTTCTTCACTGTGGACTCCATTTACTACTACCCTTTGCGTCCTGTTGTCTAGCCAATTTTTTATCCAGGCTACCATCTCGGGACCCACTCCAAGGCTGGCTAACTTGTGTATTAATCTTTTATGTAGGACTGTATCAAATGCCTTGCTAAAATCTAGGCAGGCCATGTCCACAGCCCCTCCCTGGGCTACTACTTTGGTCACACAGTCAAAAAACAGTGGTTGAATTCAAGCATGCATGGGACAGCCATAAGGCAATTCTAGGGGGTGGGGGTAGAAAGAAGCAGACTGCTGGTTAACTAGGATCTGCAGCTTATCCATTAGGTAGGGAAATGGGCAGACTGGGTGGGCCAAGCGGTCCTTATCTGCCGTCAAATTCTATAAATCTATTAGATTCATCTGACACAACCTTCACATCATGAATCCATGCTGCCTTGGGTCCTGTGCACCACTGGCCTCTAGGTACTCAACAATTCTTTCCTTCAGAAGTGATTTCATCATTTTCCTTACCACTGAGGTCAAACTAACTGGTCTGTAGTTTCCTGCCTCTGTCCTGCTCCCACTTTTGTGAAGAGGAATCACATCCTCCCTCCACCAGTCCTCAGGTACCACCCCATCCTCCCCTAATTTGTTACAGAGAGTAGTCAGCGGTGTCACTAGTTCTACCCTTAGTTCTTTTAGAATTCTTGGGTGAATCCCATCAGGCCCCATTGCTTTGTCCACCTCCAATTTTATTAGTTCTTTCAGAACCCTTTCTTCTGTAAATGGACTGGTATTGACCCCCGTCTTCAGAGTGCTTCTCTTGTTTGGTTTAGGTACCTCCCCTTCCTCTTCCTTTGTGAATACTGAGCAGAAATATTCGTTCAGTATCCCTGCTTTTCCACTGTCACCCTCTACCCACATTCCCTCCCCTTTATTAAGCCTCAGTATTCTTCCTTTGGTCTTTCTTCGCTCTCTAATGTATCTATAAAAGGTCTTATCCCCCTTCTTAACAGAGTTGGCTATCCTTTCCTCGGTTTGGGCCTTTGCTATTCTGACTGCCTTCCCAGCCTCTTTCTGCTTTAACTGATAAAGTTCTCTGTCCTGCTCCTTCTGTGTTTCCTTATATTTCCTGAATGCTATCCTTTTCTCCTTAACCTTCCCTGCCACCTCTTGAGAACCATAGCGTTTTTTTCCTTCGTTGTGTTTTGTTGATTTGCTTTACACAAAGGCTTGTTGCCTCTGTGATGGCTGTTTTGATTACTCCCCATTGTTCCTCCACCCCTCCTTCTTGCCTGTTTGCTAGTGCTTTTCTGAGGCACTCTCTCATTTTCCCAAAGTCAGCTCTCCTACAGTCCAATACTCTTGCTTTTGTATGACTTGATTGTATGGCTGTGTTTATCGTGAGCCACACTGTTTGGTGGTCACTTGTTCCCAGATGGCTACCCATTTCTAAATCCGAGATTCCTTCTCCGTCCCCATTTGAGAGTACCAGGTCTAAGACTGCTCCCTCCCTCCCGAGTGGATTCCAATACTAGCTGTCTGAGGCATGCCCCTTGTAAGGCATCAAGAATGACCCTGCTCTTGGATGTACCTGCAGCAGAGGTGCTCCAGTTAACATCTGGCATATTCAGGTCCCCCATTAACAATATCTCCCCTTTTTCTGCCATCCTATGGATGCCTTCTGTCATTTCCAAGCCCGGAGACCAGTTTAGGAGAGAGAGAATGACCCACTTTCCACATGACAGTGGGTCCAAAGTGGTGCACCTGTCTATAACAATAGCTGAAAGATGGAAAAGTAAACAGAAAAGTATTTTCACTTGACAAGCTGAAGCTTCTGTACTGGTGAAATCTGTACTTCTGATTAGGTTTTGACCCAGTTGTTTCTCATTTTGACTCACATTTTTTACACCAGTGGGTCTAATTTTAACCATGTTTTAAAACCCCTAGTGCTGTCACTGCACTCCACACAGGGAAGTCAAGCAATCAGCTGGCTCCAAATAGCCCAAAAGACTTCAGGCTCTGCTGGTCAGATGTCAGTGAAAATGGACAGTAAATGGGTACTTTCAGTAACAAAACCATCAAAAAAAAACATTAACATATTACCACTGGCCTGGAGATTTTTGGAGGATAACATTAAGGGAAGCTTATGGCCACATCAGATGGGTTATTTTTACAAAATTTTAAGAGAGGGACTGGGTGATTCTTCTCTCTCTATCACGAACAGCTGGAATAAAGATCTAAAACTGGAGATACAGGAACATGACTGGCTTAACTCCTCTGTGCATGCATATAAAGTTATGCACGCCACTAGATGGCTTGAATTCGCTTGGAAGTGTAGGAGCGGATTTTTCCGTTCTCCTGCACTTAACTAAATATTTATTTATTTATTAAACTGTGGTGACTGGGTAGGCCCACTGAGCCCCGAAGGTCCCTTTTTCAGGGGTGACCTGGGATGACAATACAAGTTATAAGAATGAACAAGGACATAAGGAACATTTGAGGCATTCTGAGTTACATCATGAGGTGGTTACAGTAAAGAAAAATAGTGGATACGGTCAGGTTACAGGCATGGTAAAAGAAAAGCAGTGGATACAGGCATGGCTTACAGACACAGTAAAAGAAAAGCAGTGGATGCAGCCATGGGCACAGGCATGGTTAACATCATGACATGTAAGCAATTGGTAGTACTTTGCATATAGTTTATTCAGGGTTTACACGTGGCCTCTGGTGAGCAGTCTGTATAAGGCAGGTAGTAGGAAGGTTAAGCTAGGAGACGGGAGTTGGAAAGGAGGGGAGTACCTTAGGAGCTTTAAGTGCCATGACAGTGGCATGCGCTTGAGGTCAGCAGATGGGACTTAAGCCTGGTGCGGAAGTTCATGAGAGAGGAGGAGGCCTGGACCTGGGGAGGGAGCTTGTTCCATTGGCAGGCTGCTTGGGAGGAAAAGGATCTTCCGCCAGCGTTTGTCCTTACCCCAGGGACTTCTAATAGCATTCTATCCGAGGTCCTTAGGTTCCTTGGGTTGTGTTTGAGGGTTATGGTCCTGGCAATTGTTGGTGGAGTGTGGGGTTTGAGAAGCTTGTAGGCCTGAACAAGCAAGGGGTGTTGGAGGCGGGCGACCAATGTGGGCCAACGAAGATTGGCCAAAATGTTACAGTGGTGACGTCTCGGGTGGTCTAAGGTTGCGAAACGAGCTATTTTATTATATAGGGTTTGCTTCCTGGTAATCTCTTGTTTAGCCATGCCCTGTATGATAGGGGCCGCAAAGGTCAGGTTGGGTAGAAGGACGCTGGTAGCTATGGAGAGCCTGGCTTCAGGGATGAGTTGGTCCCTGAGTCGGTACAGGGTGCCAAGTTTCCGATGTAGGGTCCTGGTGACCTGGTCCATGTGTTCCTTGTATGTGATATTTGATCCAACGTGAGGCCTAAGTATTTAAGGGAGGGAACTACATTAATGGCTTTACCAGAGAGTGATGTTAAGGAGAGGGATGAGGACCTGCCAAATCCCAGGGATCTTGGTCCAAATAGCATTGCCTTGGTCTTGTCGGCATTTAGTACCATTCTGTTCTTACATAGCCAAGTCTCTAGTGAAGTGAGATCCTTTTGGAGTAGAGGGCCTAGGGCAACTACGTCACGCAGGGGTCGGAAGATGACAGTATCATCAGCATACTGCACAACCGAGCTCTCCCCGCAGTGGGTACGCAGGTCGTTGGTAAACAAGGAAAACAGGAGGGGGCCTAGAATTGAGCCCTGAGGTACACCCTGGTTTAGGGGTAGTGGGTCAGACATGGTCCCTTTCCATGAGACCCTCTGTGCTCTGCCTGATAAGTAGCTCCCAAACCACTTCAGGGCATGATTGTCTAGGCCTATATTTTGCACCTTCTGTAGCAGCAAGTTGTGGTTGACGAGGTTGAACGCCTTGGATAAGTCTATAAATACTGCACCAGTGGGTATCCCTTTGTCCATTGCCCTGAGAACTTCATCCGTGAAGTTAATGAGGGCAGTGTCAGTACCATGGTTTGTTCTAAATCCATGTTGGGAGGGGCAAGGAGCTGATGAGCTTCCAGGTAGTCCCTGAGTTGATTGTAGATGACTCTTTCTTGCACCTTAGCAAGTGAGCAGAGGAGGGAGATGGGCCTGTAGTTGTTGAGTTTTTCCCTTAGCCCCCCTTTGTGAATAGGGACAACATTGGCATGTTTCCACAGGTCAGGGACTGCTCCTTCCCTCAGTGATCGATTGAGGAGCATGGTTATAGGCCAGGCTAAGGAGGTAGCTCCTGCCTTGAGTAGCCGAGGGTTGATACCTTGGGTCCCCCTGACCCTTTCGGTTTCAGGTTCCTTAGGAGGTTTAGTACTTCAGTGCGTTTAGCCAGTCTCAGGTGAAATGGGGGTCTTTCCATGTGAGGTGGCTCATCTGAGGTAGGGGGGAAGAGTCTGGGGAGACAGGCAGGTCTTGTAGGCCTCGAGGTCTGAGAAGTGCCTGTTAAGGGCAGTCGATATTTGAGAAGGGTCAGTTGTGAGCTGACTGTTAATCTTCATGGAACAAGACTCAGGCTTTTTGCTGCCCTTGATCAGGTCATTGATATGATTCCAGAATTGCTTGGGGTTGCCCAGGCTGGTTTTCTGGAGGTGTGTTAAGTAATCTCTCTTAGCAAGTTTTATGGCTCTCTTGGCTGTGTTCCTCAGGGCTTTGTATTTAGCAAGATCTGCCGGGAGGGAGGAGAGCCTAAACTTCTCAGCCCAGAGTACCCATTACGGCTTTGAGGGAGGAGAGATCTACTTGTAGCAGCTGCCTTTCACCCTCATTCTCTTCATTGGAGCAAAGAGGTTGGCCGCTGTGGTTAGTTCATCCTGGAAGTATTGCACAGCCTCAGTAAGAGTAGGGAGAAGATTTATGGGGTTCCAGTCCAGACTACCTAGGTAGCGACTGTATTGTAGTTCAGAGAACTTGGAGAAGTCACGGGCGGAGAGAATTCTAGGTTGGACCTTGGGTGGTTTGTTTTTCCATATACAGAAGACTGGGGAATGGTCACTCAGGGAGTCTGCCATTGTGCCCGCACTCTGAAAATTAGTGGGGTTAGACACCAGAGCCCAGTCAAGGGTGGTGTGGTTCCCAGTTTTGTAATTAAGTCTGGTCGGTTCAGAGGTGACCTGCGTCAGACCTGCTTCATGGGTAAGTGACTTGAGGTATGACCAGGGTCCTGGGCCCAGTTAATGTTGAAGTCGCCCAGGATTAGTTGCTCTGTTGTTACCTTGATAGCCGTATCGTTTGTGATGGCTTCAAGGGATTTGAGAGCTGATTTTGGTGGGTCTTCCAATATCACATGGGGCTTGCTGGAGAAAATGTTCTTGCAGGTTCGCAGATCTTGGTCATGTTTTTTGGTCCTGTCCTTTATTGATGCCATTCTGGTGTTCTATTCAACAAGAAATTTCAGACTGTGTGGGAGAATCATTTGATGTCTCAGCTGAAACAGTGATACTCTCTATATATCCCAGACAGAACCCACGGTAGCATCGAACTCTTCTACCTACACTTATATTAGCAGCCAAGAAGGCAATAACTCGACGCTGGCATTCTTGGGGGTCTAGTTGCTGACATTTACTATATGGAGTCACTAACAGCTGAAATCCACAATAAACAAAAACAATCTGAACAGCAATGGAGACCATGGATAATATATTATTCCAGATATGACCTAGATTTTGTTCCTTGACCATGTTCCTATACCATGTCTTTAGGCTGTGGGATGGATTTGAGGGATGAAAGGTAGTGAGATTTTACTTGATGAAGGAGAGTGTGGGTCATACTTCTTAATATTGATCGTGGAATGGGGTATAACATCAACTTCATGAACTCGGGAAGCACTAAGTCACTTTAATTTTGAGGCATGGATTTTAGGTTGAGATCTTTGTGATGTTAAAGAAATAATGATGTATTTCTTCTTAGTTCTCTGTCCTGTACATGAAACATCATAAGCTGTTTTTCATACTCATAACTGTTGGTTTCATGCCTATTTTAATCAATTTTACGTGACACCTCATCTTAATAAAAAAACAATTAAAAAAACATTAACATGATAAAAACAATCAGTTCGAAAGTTTTTTAGACAAAAAATATTTCTACTGAAAGTAAAATCAGTAGAGGAATACTAGCTGACAGTGAATGAATAGCAGCCATCTTCACAATCAATATTGTAGATTAAGTAAACAGTAAGACACAACATGGTGTGCATTATTTATTTATTTAAAAGTTTCACCAGGGAAAGCATATTGAATAGTGTTGCACATTTCCAGATGCATCCTGGGAGTAGGGGGAGTGGATGGTGCAAGTACATGTGCAACAACAATATTCATGGTAAGAAGTTAAGAAGCAATACGAAGTAACATACACAATTTACAACTGGGGAAGTCCAAACAATGCAGATACATTATACTAGTCTACAAGTACAAAATGTGAGGAGTAAATACAGAGTGAATCGATAATCTTAGGAGATGGACAGCAGGAAGAAATTTACTGGGTTGAGGGAGGTACTAGAGTAATGGAGGCATCTGTAGGAGAGGGCACAGAGGGAAGTGAAATTTCGGATGGAGGTGAGAAGGGATATCCGAAAGTTTGGGGGAATGGTGTGAGAAGGCGGCTTGGCCAACGGAGGTGGCCCAGGTGGGCATGGTCAAAGTACGGGGTTAAGGTTACGAAGGGAGTAAGTGGAGGGGGGGGGAAGAGAGAGAGAACTGAACCAGAATTTCGCTACAAAATTAGCACAGTGGGAGAGACGTCAATCCTCAAAAGAGGAGAAAGAGAGACAGACTAGTAGAGGGTGCAGTGGCGAGTGCGGGTGGTAATCAAGAGCAAAGCGGCAGAAAGCATGAAAGAGGATGTCCAGTCTGGCAAGGGAAATTCTGGGAGCGGTACTGTGGACTACACCTCCATGGTCAAATACTGGAATTAGACAGTTATAGTGTGTATAGTAGAGCATTATATTGTAGAGTTGGACCTTGTTCAGCATGGATTTCCATCCTTGCTGAAATGTTGTTGTACCACAGTTCAAAGGTCATGGAACATTGTTCTACCCTACTGTGGTACAACAACATAGAAAATAATGGATGGGCAACCATGCACAACCAGTGTGTTGTTCCACCAAGAGGTTCTGATTCCCTACGACTTCCAGAGTGAAGCTCGAGAGGTCCGTCAGAATCAGAACCCCAAGATTACACAACACACTGGTTGGGCATAGAGTTGTCCATCCAGTATTTTTTTTTTCATAGTGTATGGTGTCCCCCTAAGCAAAATAAATGGAGTTTTAGCAGTTTTTGTACTTTTTACATAGAAAAAAAGGAATTGATCGTTACCACGTCCTTCCTAGGGTGAGATGTGTGGTTGTTAGGGACCAAGCGTCCCCACGTTGGTAGTGCAACTATCTATTGGTTGCTAATCGGGTGTGGGTTGGATTTGAAAAAAAAAAATGGTGGCCATATTCTTTGCTTAGCGAGAGGACATGGAGTCTGAGGAAGAGATTTAATTTGTAAGTTATTTTAAAAGAGCAACTCTGCACTTCGGCATGTGCTTTCATAAATAAGATGTTTCAGCTGTTACAATTTACTAGAGAATACATATTTTCATTTTCAATATTCCTTTCCAGTATACAGGGTTTGGCAAGTTCAATCCATCACATTTGCAATGCATCTTAGTAAAATTTGTGGGGCGGCACCTGGTGTGTGACCAAACAAGGGGGAGGAAAGCACTGGTACCTTAACTATATACAAGATTTACAGAATATCTTGTTAGTCCAGGGGGATCTGGATACCCTGGAGGGGTGGTCACGGAGGTGGGGACTGAAATTTAATCCCGGGAAATGTAAGGTACTTCATTTGGGGGTCAAATATCCGGCCATGTATACACCCGGGGTCACACTGCAAGCCACATTGGGAGAAAGGGATTTAGGGGTGGTGGTAGACATCAAAATGAATAACTCTGAAAATTGTAGAAGAACTACAGCTAAAGCAAACAGGATACTGGGCTGCATAGCCAGGGGTATTACGTCCAGAAGGAGGGAGGTGATCCTTCCTCTACATAGTGCCTTGGTCAGGCCGTGGCTTGAGTACTGTGTACAGTTCTGTAAACCTCATCTGAAGAAGGACATAGCGCTGCGGGAGAGAGTCCAGAGGACAGCGACCAGGATGATTCAGGGTATGGAAGGGAGGCCTTATGAGGAGAGAGTGGAAGAGCTGGGGCTTAAACACTCGAAGAGAGGAGGGACAGGTGAGACATGATAGAGGTTTTCAAGTATGTAAAAGGAATAACTGAAAGTGGAACCAAAGAGTTGTTTAGGCTGGGGGGGGGGGACAACTAGGGGGCATGAGTGGAAGCTGGAAGGAGGAAATTACAGGGGGGAGCGTAGAAGGCATTATTTCACTGAGAGGGTGGTGGAGCCATGGAATGCGCTGCCCAGGAGACTGGTGAAGGAGGGCACAGTGGAGGCTGCAAGAAGGAGTGGGACAGGTATAAGGTGACACTGAAACCAAAGAAGACCCCTCAGGGGCTGAGGGGGTGGGAAGGCGAGCAGCCATTAGGTTGCTGGCTTTCAAGCAGACAAGACAGACCATTTGGCCTATTCTGCTGGCTTTTAGTATGTTAGTCCAGCTGTTTCTGTTGCCAAGTGGGTTCAATTTTTTCTGTCATGGAATGTGACTGTACCCCAGAAAAGTACAACCACGTTCCATGACCTTTGCACTATGGTAAAACAAAATTCTGCATCAGATCGAAATCGATGCAGAACAACGTTCCACCATACACTATATAAAGTATAAGCTAATTAGAAATCTGCAGATCACCTGGTCCGAGAACCGCCACATGCACAAATCAGTTAAGAAAAGTGACACTGTAGAGCGGGGCGGTCACAAAACCGACCATTAAATGAATCAGCACAACAAACGCAAGGTGGCACAGATAAGTTCACTTTTTTTTTTTTATTCAACTTTTTCCCTCTAACTCGCCTTTCTGTAATTTCAGCGTAGCTCTGCTTTCTGTTCTCCCACTTCACAATGACATGTGTGTGGTCACAATAATTTATCTCCCCGACTCTAAGAAACAAAAAATACCATACACTATAAAAAAATATTGGATGGGCACCCTCATGCCCAACCAGCCTGTTCTGTCACCTCAGGGTTCAGATGACATCAGAACCCCTCTGTTGCAGAACAGGCTGGTTGTGCTTGGTTGCCCATCCAGTATTCTCCATGTTCTGTACACAATTTCATCCCTTTCAAAATGCTGTTGTACGGGCCGGCCCAGTGGTGCTGAGGGTTGAGGTGCTAGACGCCACACCTCACGCCAAGCCAGCAACCCGCGTTCGGGAACGAGCGAGGGCTGCCGGGCTTGGCAGGAGGAGAAGGATTGAGCTCTCCTTCGGGGGTCGGCTGTTGGCATGAGTCTGGCCCCTAGTGGTGGCATGCATGGAAGCATGCACAGTGCCATTGCAGGCGTCACTGCATGCGCCGCCCTGGCAAGCAGGGAAAATGCAGAAAACAAAATGCCCCCCCAAATGATGAAGGAGGGAGCTCACGGGCCCCGCACTCGGCTAGCAACAGCACAGGAAACCTCTATCCGGTCTGGGGGGAGGAGGCCCCTCCGACCCACGGGGGTAAGCCCTTGAGCCTACTGTGCTGGCTGGTAGACGCCGGAGCGGGGGCTCCCTCCAGATCATGAGGGCTGAAGGGGTAGGAGCATAACATCTATAAAAATTAAAAAATCCTGTTGTACCACAGTTCAAAGGTCATGGAACGTGACCGTACCCTTTGGTGATGCAACAGAATTCTAAAAGCTCTAAAGACTACACAAGTCAGTTTCATTCTGAAAGCCAAAGAACCACAGTGTGCACATTTCACATAATGTTATACACTATAAAAATACAGGATGAGCTACTTTATTTATTTATTGAGAAATCAGAATTACAACATTTTGAGTCACAAGCTCTTTTGCAAAGGGTTCTCTCTTCAGTTAATAAGATATACAAACATAATACAATGTAAATTAAATAAAGGTGCATCACAAACAGACAATATGCAGCATCAGAGGTAGTGGAAGAAAACAAGAGAGTAATATTACAAAAACAGAGGGCAGAGATAGCCCAGAGTCAGGTTCAAAACAGAAAATACAGAAGTAAGGCAGGTGTTCAACCAATGTGTTCTGCCAACTCGAGGCTCTTGAGTTCCACTCAGGAGGGAATCAGAACCCCTCTGTGGCAGAACACATTGGTCGCCATAGTTGCCCATTCAGTATTCTCTACATGGTATATAGTTTGGGCTTACTGTGTAGGGAATTCAGCCTGTTCAAAAAGCTTGTTGTGCACAATTAAAAAGCTGTTATGCTCCTTCTAAAGATGCGGTTGTGCACGCTCTATAATCAGTGCACTTTCACACTCACACTGACTGCCACTGCTTCCTTGCTCCCATTATCATTTTCATTCACTTGCTCTGCTCCAATCGTACATGTTACAATCTCCCCACAAAAATCATATACTATAAAGAATAACATATGGGTGACCATACACAATTCACCCTGTGTTTCCATCTCACTGCTGAGACAACAGCATGGACCTCTCAAGATTCACTCGAGGTCCATATGCTGCTATCTCTACCCTTTGATGGACATACAGACTTCTTGTGTATGGTCACCCATACATTATTCCTTATCTAACACACGTCCAGGGACACAGTAAGGCATAAGGCCAAGTGCATTCAGCCCCTGGCCTTACATTACACCTGTCTAAAGTACCCCCCCCCCCAAACTGTCTTATTGGGCTTATACAATAGGACTTTGTATACATGGAGATAAAACTAATATTTATAGGTTGAAAGAATAAAAACTAGACTCATTAATGTATTACAATGCAAAAGAGTTCCTCCACCTGCATTTGTTCTTTTTGTTTTGACTTTAGTTTCTTGACCTACTGTGGCTGTAGCTGGCTGTAATAGCCCCCCCTCACAACTTTCAACTGCCATGTTTAAGTTTTTGCTTTTATTTATTTTTTTTTAAATTGGAGAATCAAGTAAGTGAAGAGGAAAAAGTGAACACTCCAGCACCAGTGGGCAAAGCTAGAAGTGTGGCGACAGCGTGCACGTTTGAGAAGAGTGAAATGGCTGTTAAAAGAACATGCCCAGGCTGGATCAGTGGCGTGCAGGGTGGAGACATTCAGCACCTCACTTCCTGCCACGCTGGTGACCCAGGTTTGGAAACTGATGCAGTCATTCTGGGAAAGAGGACTGAGCATCTATAGGACTGCTTTCCCTCCGGGGGGTTGGGGGTGGGGTATGTGGCTCACTGACTGTCTGCCACCTGGAGGTATCCAGGAGGCAATGCATGCGACCACACACACAGTGGGGAGGGAGCCCACATTCAGAGCGCCAGGAATATCTCTGCAGAGGTAGAGCTCGCACGCTGCACCCACTGCACCTCCGCGGGCCAAGGAGCGAAAACTGGTAAAAAAAACCCAGATGGCAGAATGACAACTGACCTCTTGCAAGCTTCACACCAGCAACTGGGCACCCCTCGACAGTCCTGTGAAAGAGGACGATGAGGGAAGCTAAGTCCTAAAGAAGCCAGGTAAGACCAGCCAGTGGCGCGGAGGGTTGAAGCGCTGGACATCATGACTCACACTACGCCGGTGACCTGGATTCAGGAACAGTCTCAAGTCGCCGGGGTTCAGCAGGGGAGGGAAGGGATTGAGCATCCAGAGGACTGCTCTCCCTTCTCAGGGAGGGATCCGGGCTAAGTGCCACTCCTTAGCGGCCCCTGATGAAGATCGGGGGCCAAGCAAGGAACATGTGGTACAGCGAATTGGGGTGGATCGTCACTGGACATTCCAGGATGTCAATGCACGCCCGTGATACAGAAGGGAAACTAAAGAGAAAATACCTTAGAGGACCAGGGAGGAGACGAGGGCTCCAGGAGCCTAGTCCACATCCCCAGCATCAGACCATCCCTCCAACAGTTGCCCAAGACCCTCAACCAGGACTGACCCTCTAATCACAGAGAGGCTGCCAGGTAGGTGAGGCAGGCCCTCCACACGGAGGGGGGGTGCTGGAAGGTCCTAGTGGGGGGATCCCGGAGGAGGGAGGTCTTGGCGGGGAGTAGAGGCAACGGTCGAGTGAGCACCTCTGAGAGATGCCCTGGTCCACCAGAGCAACTAATAGAGTGTTTAAAAAAAAAAAGAAGAAGAAGAAGCCAGGTAAAAGGGTTCGGGAGGTGGGGAGGTCATCACAGTGGGGCTGTCAAGCAGAATCAGAGAATAAAAACCTGTATTTATAAAAAAAAAAAAAAAACACAGCCATTTCCCTGAACTATGGCCAAATAAAATAAGTTTCACAAAAATCAACAAACAAGTGAGTTTTTGGCGAGAATCTTCGGGTCGGTAGTTTTCTATGACCAAATAATGTAGTCGGAGGTAGGGAGCGAGCAAATGAGTGGTGGTGGTGGTGGTCGGGAGGTTCTGCAAGTTAGTGAAATGTAAGAGGCGGGGCGAGCAGTAGACAGGTGGCCAGTCTGGACTGTACAGAAGGAAGAAATTTAAAAGTGAGCAATTATGGGATAACTCAAGCAAGCTGGTGGCCGGAATCGTAATTTCTGGTACCACAGTGAACTGCAGGATTTTTTGTACAACTGTCACCACATTATACACTGTCAGGTTCGGAAGGTGCACGAGTGGTGATTGAGGAAGCAGTCAGTGAATGAGTGAGTGAGAGGGAGCTCTAAGTGAGCAAGTACTCATTGGAATTGGAAAGCGTGATTGTGTTTTTTCAAGGTTTTGTTTTATTAAAACTGTGAAGACTTTCTCTTTCTCTCTCTCAGCGTTTACTACTAGGGAAAAAAGCATTTGTTTCAGTTTTAAAATACAAAAGTTGCCCAAGGATTTGTATTAAATACTGCATTCTGGTTGACAGTACTTGCTTTTATCTGTGCATTAGACAGAGTTAATGTACAGGTAACAGACAATCAGATTACAGAATTTTCTCTGTCCGTTTTATAAAATTTCAATGGGGAAGTAGTAAGAGGATGACATGAACTCAAACACAAAGACCCTGCTTTCATTTAAATACCCTCAGTAATCAACAATGAGGGGTCAAAATACAGAAGAAAGATGAAATATACGCTAAACTGTATCTAAATATATTTTAAATAATGCTCCTATATATGAGAAAAACACCAACAGGGCGAGTCCAAGAACCAAGTCCTCCAGTTGTTGTCAGCTTTTGTTTTACAACCTACTAGTCTGATGCATCTCCAATCCAATGATTGAAAATTGAAGATTAATTGTGTCTGGCCTACTGAGATTAATTGGCATAAATTCCTGCTTCAAAGGGACTAAACACTATGGTAACATTCTGACAGCCTTCATTTACATACAAGAATACTAATTATATGGTATCATTAGCATCTGGGATTCTGCCTACAGCCATATGTAACAGCATTTGTGATTTAACCCTTTCCTACTGAATCTATCAGCATTTGGTATTATGTCTTTACCTTGTATAATCCCATATACATCTACAGCACACAAACATACCTTTCTTCACACTGTCAAATTCAGAAAAATGTAGGCCACAAAATCAGGTCTTAAGAAGGCAAAAATGGTTAGCACCGCTGTCAACCACACAGATAAATCAAACTCTCATATCTTGAGTCCATGTCTTATGGGCGCTTGTTCTATATAATTATTACATCTCACAATAACAGTCAATTCAATAACAGCTAAAAGTGCCAGAGATAACAGTTTAGTATATTTTGTACTAAGTAGTCTGTCCTCAGTTTGGAAATCGAGTTTTGCTATGTCTGTGCTTGTTTTATTTCATTTCTGGACACTGGTGTATGCTAAGGGAGTACCTGTCTCTTTGCCTTCTTAACACTGATGTGTGCATGCTATGCATTTTTGTCTTTTAATGCGGCTGGCAAAGTACTTAAGAGTAAATTCAGTGTAATTTTACATGTTTCCCAGGTGAAATATCCATTTCATATAGCATGGCATTGCAAACAGAAAGCGACAAACAAACTCAATTACATCTTTCCACGGGGTGACCAGGAAGGCACAGTGGGGCAGATCTGGAGACACAGTCTATCTGGACAAGCAAGGCCTTTGACGCTGTGGCACACTGTAAGCTTCTAGTCAAAGTGCACCAGTGCAGTATACACAAGGTTGACTGCTAACTGGCCTGGGGCACAAAGCTGAGGGTTGTGTTTGACAAGCACTACTCCAAGTGGAGAGCGCCATTCTGCGGCGTCCCTCAAGGACTGGTGTTGGGGCCACAGTTTTTCAGCATTTTCATTGACGCTCTAAAAGATTAAGTCTCCAGCAAGCTGCACAAGTCTGCATGTAACACTAAGCTGGCCAGGGTGGCGTACTCCCTTGAGTACAGGGACAAACCTCAGGAGGACCTGAACAAGACTGGCAACTGGTCAGACTCCTGAAGTCTTAGATTCAGTGAAGCCAAATGCCAGATGCTACCCCTGTGGAAGAAAAGCAGAGGTGGGACCTACACATTGTGTGGGGCTTCTCCTGCTGCAATGCAGGAGGGCCAGGACCTGTGGATCATAACAGACAGAAGGCTCAAGTATGATAAGCAGTGTGTAGCTGCTGTCCAGAAGGCTGGGCTGACCAGCAAAGCAGGTGAAGTAATCCTACCATGTTACAAGGCCTTGGTCAGCCGCACCTGGCATACTCTGTGCAGTTCTGAGTTCCCCAACACAAAAAGGCAGTATAGCGCAGTGGTTTAAGGCTCTCAGCTGCAAACATGGAGACCTGGGTTTGAATCCCACAGCCCCCACTTGCATACCGTGTGACCCTGAGCAAGTCACTTTACTTCTGTGTACTCCCAGGTTGCACCTATAAAGAAGCTTTCAGCTTAGCGTATCTCTCCTGGTAAAAAAAAAAAAAGTACATTGAGACAGTAGAGAGGGTGCCAAGCAGGGCCACCAAAAATGAACAGTGGCATGGAAGATAAAAGTTATGAGGCGAGATTGGAGGCCCTTAACAGGTACACCTCCCAAGAAAAGGAGGCTAAGTTGGTGATCTCAGCCTTCCACATACTGAAGGGCACTGACACGGTCGAACAGATGAAGTTGTTGCTGATCTGCTGTTCTCCAGCAGGACTCCAAGGGGACATGCCCTGAAGCTCAAAGGTGGCAAATTCACGGGTAAAATTAGGAGGCACTTCTCCCAGAGAGTGCTGAAGCTACAGAACAGCCTACCAGCAGAAAACAGTGGACATAAAGACAAGCGTGTACAGGCATTCAAAGTAAGCCTGGACAAAATTTCTGCTTACCGAGGGAACTGAAGCGTACCCTGGGTACTAAAGAAGAGTGAATGGGGAAATTCCTATGAAGTTGCACATATCTGAACAGCATACTTACTGGTCCATGCTCATGAAGCAGGGATGGGGGGTGAGCTGACATGATGCACCTAGAATCTCTTCCAACCATTACTATGTAATTGAAGGGCTCTGTTTCAAGTCTCAACAGCAGTTAAAAAAAAAAAAGGGAGGATTTTCAAAAAGGGTTGGATGCAAACGCCAATGCACGCTGGGCCTGTATCTGATTCCACCCACTTGAGCAGGCAGCCCTGCTGCTACTTTCAGAAGATGTGCCAATTTATGACAAAAAGTCACAATTTGCAGCAGAATATGGAAGCAGCTGTGAGTTACAGCCAGTCCAGAGCTAGGATAGATAAAAATGAACTTATCTCTTCCCTCATCTGTTCTGTGCTTTCTGACCTTTTCCTGGCTTCACCCCTGGCCTGCCATCCGGAGGTGATTTCTTCTGTTTTCTCCTTTGTTCTTTTCTCTTCCCACCTCAGCATTAACTCAGAACCCTCTGACCCCAAGGATATGGGTCTGGTGGGTGGGGGGTGGGGGCTATGTAGTAAGGTGATCTCCCTACTGGGAGGTCACTGCTAATTAAGTCTCCCTGCTGGGAGACATCTAAACTGGTGCCCTAAGGAAAGGAGGGTATTTTTTAGTTTTTAGATCCCTGCCTGCCTTTGCTGTTAGCTTGAGGGATACTGAAGGTGACAGTTTATTTAGAGCTGGCTGTTTGCCATTAGAGCCCCGAGGGACCCATTCTGTGGTCTCAGATGTGCCTGGAGCACTCTGCTCCACTGTTAAAGAGCCCGCTCCCCAGGCTGCTGTTAGCACTCAAGAGCTCTAACTTACTCCTGCCACAGACAACTCTGTCAGTGTCGGGCAGCCATGAGAGCGGGTACTTTGCCCCTGCAGCAGAACTTACTTATATAGCACCCCCTCTTTCCCTGACTGGACTGCCACTGACTCTAGCAATGAGGAGAGGCTGCCTGGCAGAGAACGAAAACAAGAGTCGGGAGCTATGGGTCCTCCATGGCATGCAGCTGGCTAGGAGAGCCTATGCCAGCTAATGCCTGATGAACCTCTATGAAGGGAGTTTTCTTGAACAAAGATTACCTGTTCCCTCCATGACTGTCAGTGCTGACCGCAGAGCACTGGTTTGTTGGGGGAAAGTGCTTTGTTTTGCACCTTCTGCTTCTTGGAGCCGGCAAACAGAAATGTGTGGTATTCATCCCTGCTCACCCGACGTTTATAGCAGGGCAGTGAGCGAGTCTGTCAGCTCTGCTTCTCAGAGCTCATTCATTATTAGTATATAAAAGTACAGCGGCATAAATCGGAGCCAGGGAACTCTGGAACGGGGTTTGGTTTGGTTGGGTGGGGGGAGCACTAACAGAGTGAATGGTTCTATTAAAAAAAAATCCACATACTGTGCATGAGCAGTGTGTTAGCCAAGTACAAAAATACTTATAAATACCCATTTCCAATGTGTAAACAGGGCCAACAGGCACCTTATCTGAGCTACCGCTAACAGGTTTGGATGCATTTCTGCATTGAAAAATAGCAGACGCATCTTGGGTTGTCCCTTTTGAAAATCCTGCCCAAACTGTTTTAAAGTTTTAACATATTGTTATTTTATTCTACTCACATTTTAGAAACTCCTCCACGACCATTACTATTCAGCTACCTAAATTAACTTAGTGATACACTTCAGTAGAAGGCACTTTTTAAAATATTTTATTTCTCAGCTACACCACCCACCAGCTCTCTCTCTCTTTCTATGTGTGTGTGTCTCTCTCCACACACGCTCTCACTCTCTCTCCATATACTGCTCCTTCGGGAGCACAGACAAGGACCTCCTCTGGCTACCTCCAAGTGAGCTTCTCTGCCTACCTGAAACCCTGCTGCAACTTACTCTCAGTCTCCACAACCACCTGCGACACACCCCTCTGCTGCCCCCCACACACCCCTGGGGCCAGGTACGCCTTCTGTCACTTCGGCATTTCTTCCCTGCAGTTATCTGGTCCACCTGAGGCAGAGGTAAAGAGATGGGTCAATCAGAGAATCGCTGCAACCAGGGTCCAGTGTGAGAGTGGGCCACTGGAGGAGCTTCATCTGCTCAGTTCATGGTAACTGAAGTCTCTTTTCACTGCTAGCAGTAGTAGTTAGAACACAACCAGATTTTTTTTTTTTTGCTTTATCTGCCTACCTCCTGCTGGGGTGGTCCTATGGTTCCCATAATCTGGCCCTGTCCTGGCGGCTCCTGCATCGGGCGCTGTGCCTGAGCTGCAACCTCCTTACCCTCTCTACGATCGCATTGCGGACCCCCTCGCGGAAGACCATGGGGTCAGGACCAGAGGGAGCTCCTGGGAGCGTCCAATGCAGCACCGCAGGCAGGCCTCCATGTGCGCTGGAGGATCGGTGGTATTTGTCCCCTGTAGTTCTCCCCACAGTCTGGGCATGTAATGATGCCAGTGACACTACGGTGCACGCTTCCGCTCACCATGCATCAGATGTCTGCCCACGCTGTCACCTCTATCACACCACGACTCGCACTCTCCCCTCGCTACTGCCAGGAGCCAGCATATGTGTGAGTACTCCGCCCCACCCTCCAGGAGGAGGAGAGCAGTCCCATGGGCGCACAATCCTCCTCCCCCCAGCCAACCCCCGATGATCAGAGTCCGCTCCCGAACCCGGGCTGCCGGTGTAGCGAGAGGTGTGGCGCCCAGGGCCTCAACCCTCAATGCCACCAGGCCAGCAGAATACAACCATATTTTTAAATCAACAGCCTAGATTCATCTTAGTAGTTTATGGCTAGAAATTAAAGCAGTACTACAGTCAAATTTTGCAAAAACATATGCTTGCAGACTGTTTTGACTTGTGTGTGCTATTAGGGTTTTTACTAAATTTGCCTCCTAGTTTTATGGCCCTTGAGGGATCTCCACGTTACCCTGTCTTACTGCTCTTCGTGTACCTACAATGCTTTCTGTTCCACATGATAATGATGCATCCGGGACCACAGATTCAGTACTTATGGGACCACAGATCCAGTACTTACTAGTTTAGAGTTAATTTTATAGCAGCAAGCACTAATAAAAGATACATTTACAGTTTCAAAAACACCTCAGAGATAACTGAATGGGCTATACAGTAAGGAAATTGAGTCTTCATTAATTATAGCACTGATGACCTGGGGTGATCGGTGTGCTTTTTATGGCTGTTTTGAAAACAAAACATTCACTCCTGATGGCTAGACCTAGAGACATACCAAGAAAACAAAAAGACTGAATTAGAAGGAGTTATTTAATTGAGGCCAGAACATAAGGCTCCTAATAGCAGACTGCTGCTACATCAGCTTTCCCTTACTGAATTAGTGGTCCTAGATGCATCACTGGAACAGGAGGCATTGAGGGTAAAAAAAGTGCAATATAAAATGCTAATATGGAGATTCCCAGGGGCCATAAAAGTACATTTATTTATTTATTTGAATTTTGGTAACCGGGTAAGTCCACTGAGACAATTACAGTCCCTTTATCAGGGAGACCCGGGACAGAACAGCAATAAAAAGAACAATACAGTAGACAACTTATGAGATACAAAAGGCAACAACATGCACTTGGGAACTGACGGCAACTAGGAGTCAACTTGGAGCATGACAATTCACCAGAGCATACAGTATAGCAAGTGCTCAAAAGAGCCATTCTGCAGGAACAATCATGTAAAACAGACAAGTACATGGGGCAGAAACACATGTAGAATAGAGTGCAAAACGTAAAAAAAAGGTCAAAAAATATATACAATATGAGGGATCAAAACACTTGAGTACATTGATTATATACATATTATACAGAGGGTACAATGCCTTCTAGTGGGAAGCAATATTTGTATACATAGATATCAAATAAAATAAGTAAAACGGATAAATACAATCAGGTTACTTCATAAGATACCATGGCATCAGGATCAATACCCATAAACGATTCAGGGAGATAAGAGTGGAAGAACACAAGTGTGGACTGATGTCTGTAGAGACAGAGCGAACGTAGAGAGTGAACACAGGAGAGGAGAGAGGGAGGGAGGAGTAGACATAGGAGAGGAGAGAGGGAGGGAGAAGTAGAACCAGGTAAACAATGGACAGAGAAGAGATGGGGGTACAGACCAAGGAAGGGAGACTGACAGGAGGGTAGGGGGGGAGAGGACTTGGGGACAGAGTAAAGGTGAGGAGAATGTGGAGCGAGAAAGTCACTGGAAACAGGTGCAGTTAGCAGAGCAGGAAAGGAAGGCAAGTAAAGTGGTTTGGAACTTGGACAGAGATGTGCAGGAAAGGACAGGAGGAGGCAGGGCGTTCCAGTCAGTTACTGACGAGGAGAAGGATTTACGGGCGACTGCAAGTCTCAGATTAGGCCAATTGAGGAGAGGCAGAGCAGAAGAACGGAGGGCACGTGCCAGTTTCCTAAGGTGAATAATCTCTCTGAGGTAGGGAGGGGTAAATTTGTGAACAAGCTTATACACAAAGCTCAAGGTTGAGTACCTTAGTTTTGATTCATAAGGGAGCCAGCAAAGGAGAGAGAGAAAGGACATCGCAAAGGTGATGGCGGCTATTGACCCCAAGTGCAAACCTACCTACCCTATGGTACGCCTGGGCAAGCAGTGACATGTTAGACACATTGGACCACAGCAATAATGGCACACCGTAAGTAAGCAGAGGAAGAAGAGACGTGGAAAAAAACTCCCAATAGTAAACAAAGGGAAGAACACATTAGGAACACACACACACATATCAAAACACTCTGAACAACACGTTTTTGCAAATTTTTAAAGTACTACAGTATTTCTTTAACAGTATTCTGCCCTGTTATGCATACCAGTTTTCCAAGGGAATTATAAAATTTACTTACCGGTAAATTTGATTGTGCATAGGCTCGGTCCATTGGCTGGCAGTAATTGATATGGGTTTTCTTCCCCTCTCAGCTGGGACGGATTGAAAAGTCTCAGTTTAAGGCAAACCCATTTACCCCTACACCCTCAGTCAAACCTTCTGTCCAAGTCTGTAGGGCCAAAACCCTGTAAACCAAAACAGAAATAGCATGAGCATCAGCATACAAGTCACCCCATCCTTAAACTAAGGGAACTAAATTCAATCTAGGACAGAAAAGGATACAGGAAACAGTACAAGCACTGACAAATGGGAAGGCCTGTCTGCCCATGGATGGAGCGAGCCTACACACAACCAGAATTACAGCTAAGTAAATACAGGTTAATCACCTGTAATCATAGTTCTACTAGTGGTATATAGGGATCCAGGACTGCCAAGGTAGGTTGGATATGTGGATGTAAACTGTATACCACTAATAGAACTACGGTTACAGGTGAGGAACTTATGTTTCTAACAATGTGGATACAGTTCACAATACACGCTCTGGCAGACTCCTAGCAGTCCTACAGGAGGAGGGAGCAAGGTGTGCACCCTGTATTTGCCGAACAGAGGCTGAAGGACCCCAAAACAGCATGCCCGACGACTCATTATGTCAATGCTGTAATGGGAAACATAGAAGTTGACGACAGATAAGGACCGGAAGGCAAGGCCCATCCAGTCTGCTCATTTTTTCCACCTTATGAATGTGCCATAGGCCTTTACTCTGTCAATGGCCTATCTATTGATACTCCTCTGTATTGCTCCATTATGCCTATTCCATGCCTGTTTGAAGCCCTGCACTATATTCATATATCCATCACTTCTTGAGGTAGGCCATTCCGTGCATCCACCACCCTTTCTGTGAAAAAAACTTCCTCATATTACCCCTTAATCAGCCTCCCTCTAATCTCATGCTGTGTCTTCTTGTCCCGCTATTTTTCTTATATTGAAACATGTTAGACACTTTCACCTTGTTAAATGAAGGTGTGTGTGTGTTTTACTCTAGGCTGCAGCTCTGCATTGCTTTGCAACAGAGATATCCCTGGAAGCAGACACCACGACAGCAATATCTCTGGTGGGATGAGCCCCTCAGACTCCCTCCCCCCACCAGCCAACCTGTAGCAGAGGTTGATGCAGGCTGCTGACTAATTAGCAATCGTCTGTTCTGCTGCTTGTCTGCCAGACACCACTTCAGCGTGTGTTACAAACAGCTGACACGCCACACCTGAACACCAGCTGTTCGCAACTTATAGTGACACAGTGCCCTCCACAGGTCCATGGTACTGAGCCTGTAAACAGACTCCAAAGTCAGGCTGGAGAAGTAAACCAGTAATTTAATCACTTGGTAAAGATGAAACTCCGATACAACCTTCGGAAGGACACTTGGATGGGGGCAAAGGACAACCCTGTCCTTGCTAAAGACCGGGTAAGGAGACTCCACTGAGAGCGCTGGAGCTCACTGATCCTTCTGGCTGACATTATGACCACCAAGAAGGTGGTCTTCCATGACAGATACGACATCTCACACCTGTGTAAGGGCCCAAACAGCTTGTCCATGACCACTGCCAACTCCAGTAACAGGTCCCATGGAGGCAGAGGTTCGCGCAACGGAGGGAACAAATGATTCCCGGTCTTTGAAAAAGCAACCCACCATCTTCTCCTGGCCCACCGTCAGCATGCCAGCCTGCACCCAGTATGCTGAGATGGCAACCAGGTGCACCTTAAGGGTTGTCATTCGCAGTCCTAACAGAGAGGGGGACCATAGTCGGGGATGTTCACCATGGGGAAGGTAAAGGAATCACGCTCTTTTCCCTGGCACCAGCTCGACAACCTCTTCCACTAAAATGCATAGCATTTATGAGTCAATTCCTTATAGGATGCCTCTGCAACATGCAGGATGTCTTCCGAAGGCCCATAGCCTGGAGCTCCAGCTGCTCAGGAACCAGGCTGAGAGGTGCAGGGATTGAACATCCAAGTGCAGGACCTTCCCCTCTTGTCTGGTCAGCAGGTCTGGGAAGAGAAGCAGCTTCCACAGAGGCCTGCTGCTGAGGCTAAACAGATCCAGATATCAGAACTGCCTGAGTCAGTCTGGAGCTATCAGAATCATCCGTGCCTTGTCCTTCTGGGCCTTGACCACGACTTTGTGGACCACAAGTAAGGAAAGAAGGATTACCAGTGCCCAGAGTCCAGGACCTCGCAAAGGCATACCCCAACAATGTCCCAGACTGTGGGAGGCAGGCAAAGAACTGCCTCAGTTTTCTGTTCTCCTGCGAGGCAAACAGATCCACCAGAGGGGAGCCCCACTGGGAGAACAGGTAGTCTACCACGTCATGATGAAGGGAACCACTCAAGTGAACTCTCTCAAACTCAGATGAGAGCATCCGTCAACTGACTGTTTTCTCTCATGGCATGGATCGCAAGAAGATCGGCACCCAGGCTGCACATGAATGTCCAGATGTGAAGAGACTCCCAACACAACGGAAGGGAGTGATACCTGCCCTGCCTGTTCAGGTAGCTCATGGTGGTCCTGTTGTCCGTCTGGACTTGAACGACCTGACTCTGGATCAAGGGAGCGAATTCTGTCTGAGCCGGATGCACTGCACAGAGCTCCAGCAGGCTGATTTGGTGACAGAAAGCCCAGGGTGATTAGAACCCAGGTAAGCTCCCCAACCCACCACAGACGCATCCATAGTGAACATAACAGACGATTCTGGGTGGACAAATGGAATTTCCTCTTCCTGGTGTTGTGGGACCAGCCACCAATGGATGGCATCCCACATTGGCTGGGTCACACTATGATCGACTGGTCCCAGTTACCTAGGCACTGGGACCACTGTCTGCTAAACTTTCACTGCAGGTGGTGCATCTGCTAATGAGCCCAACAGACCACAGTGGTGGAGGATGCCATGTACCCCAGCAGCCGCAGGAAGTCCCTGGCAGGGTGGAAGTGCCCAACCTGAAATGATAGGGCAAAGGAGTTACGATCAGATGCCCAATCTACAGGGAGGTGGACCAAGAGTCTAATACTGCCCTGATACACTATCTCCTGCGACGGCACCAGTTCTGACTTGGCTGAGTTGACCAGAATGCCCAACTTCTAACAGGTCTAGAGGGCCAGATCCCCAGACCTCTCCACAACCCCTACTGGACAGGCTGACTATCAGCCAGTCGTCCAGGTATGGATACACTCCGACCCACCTGTGCTGCAGGAAGACCAACACAATGCCACATACTTGGTTAAGACCCTGGGTGTAGACAAGAAGCTGAAGGGCATAACCTGGAACTGGTGCATGATCCCCTCTGTATGGAACCAAAGGTACCAGCAATGGGGCAGACGGACTACGATGTGAAAAAACCCATTCCAGAGGTCCAGGGAGCAAAACCACATGCCCTGCTCCAGGCACAAAATGATCTGATTCAAAGTGATCATCAAGAACTTGTACTTCCGCATGAACTAGTTCAGATCATGCAGATCCAGTAAGGGGTTGGGGGGGTGCAGCCATGTCTGTTTCAGAATCAGGAAGTACCTGGACACACATGTATCCCTGAGTGGCCAGGGTGTAAGGAACACAGGCTACTGACCTGCACTCTAGGAGCTGACCAATGTTGGTTCAAAGCGCTGATGTATCCTACAGAACCTTGGATTCCCGAAGAGCTCAGAGTCAATATGGCAAGAGAGCCTCAAAATCTAGAGACATCCCTCTGCTCAGCATTTCTAGAACTCACTTATCAGAGGTAATGGTGAACTACTGTGGCAAGATGTGGTGCAACCGACCCCTGACTGCGAGCTGGGACAGGGACTGGATGGGGTGGGAGAGGGGATGCGACGACATCCCACAACCTGTCATTGCACAGCCTTGGAGGGGGCTCCTGTTCCAGGGGCAGGAAGGCAACAACACCTCTGCCCCCCCCCCCAAGCAGCCCCTACTGGGCCCGCTGCTGAGGTTGTTGTGGCTGAAAGGACCGGAACTGAAGCCGCCTCTTTTTATGCTTTTGGTCCTTCTGGGACGAAGCCACAAAATAAAGGGCAGTATTAGACTTTTCAATTCCCATGACATGTCCTTCCACCCCAGGGCCGAAGAGGTAAGTGCCCAAGAAGAGGACTTCAGCAAACTTATGTGGAGTGTCAGACATTAAGGTGGACAGCCTCAGCCAGGCCATGCAACAAATAGCAACAGCTGTAGCCACGGCAAAGGCAAAGGAGTTTTTCATGTCCAAGGCAGTTTTACTTATTTATTTATTCATTTAAATTCTCAGATTACAAGTACCTTTGAGCCGGGGGGGGCTCATTTACAAAGGTTCTATGTCAGTGGGTAACAGAGGACAACATCCATGATTTGGGAAGACAGTGGGTAAATGAACAGAATGTTCGGTTACATTACATTTAAGGACAGCCATACAACCAATACAACATATTAGAGTTCATATAATTCAAAAAACTTCAGAAAGTACAATTTAAGTGTTAATACTTGCATATAATATAGAATAGGATATTAAGACATTTTACCTCATCAATACCGACTTAAGCCTCGCAGCCAAAAAGCCTTTTCAGGAGCCCAGAGAGCCAGGGATGGTGGAGGAGGGCATAAAGATCAAAGGGAAGAAGCTGAGTGTGAAAAGTATAAGAAAGTATAAGGTACGAGAGGGTGAGCAGGGGACAAACTAGAGAGGTGTAGGGGGAGGACAGTGGTAGTTGGGAAGTAAAGGTAGGGGATGAGTGCCCTGGTGTTTGTCACAGCACCCAAGTGCAATAGTTGGGCGGTGTAAACGGCTCAACTAGATTCCGATTAGGTTTGGCAGTCACAGTTACTGAGTGCATTTAGGTAAGCCCGCAGCTTCCACTTAAAAGGGTCAATTTTGGATTTTGCCAGTATGTCACAGCAGAGGGCATTCAGCCAGTTGGGGGCATGGTACTCAAACAATCTTTGCCCTTGTGAGGTACGGAAGAAGGGGCCCTTAAAAGGCTGGTTGCTTTTTCCTCTGGTGTGGCGAGGATCTGTCGATGGGCACAGTGGCGAGGATTTGTCGATGGGCACAGAAGTTTATGGATGCCGGGGTGGGGGGGTGGTTAGGCTCCAGGATGTTTTCTTGGCAAGCAGGCAGGTCTGGTACTTCATTCTGCCATATGAAGATTGAGCCACCCAGCTTGGCCATATAACTCACAGGTGTGTGTGAGCCAGTGTGCCCCTGTGACAAGCCTACAGGCCTTATTTAAGGATACTGAGATTCTTTTAAGGGTGGATTCTGTCGCAGCACCATATACGACCAGACCATAATCAATTATGGAGGTAACAGAGCTATGTACTGCAAGCCTGAGTGCTTCGTCAGTCAATCAGTGTTTGTGCCTATGAAGCAGGCCTATTTTTGCATTGACAGCTTTGGCCACCTGGTCGACATGATTTTCACAAGATAAGTCGCTGTCTAGTGTAACCCCTAAGTATTTGAATGTGTGGACAAGTCTATAGGAGTGCCAAGGTTATTTCAGATTGTGAGTTGATGTGATCTATGCTTGTTATGTGGGGTTGTGAATATCATGCTTTTGGTCTTTTTGTAGTTCATGAGTAATTTATGATTCATGAACCAGGTCTCAACTACAGAGAAATTCCTCTAAAGCTGCTTCTCTAGTTATATTGGGTCTGAATTACTTGTAAAGAGTACAGCATCATCCGAACAGAGGAGAATACTACCTTGGAATGCGGCGGGAAGGCGATTCAGGAAGAGGTTGAAGAGCAGAGGGCCTAAAATGGATCCTTGGAGACCACCATTCGTACTTGACAGCTTTTAGAAAGCACCCCATTTATTTTTTACCTGTTGCCTTCTGTCCATGAGATAGCTACTGAACCATCCCACGGTGTCAGAGGAGAGCCCAGTGCCGGGCAGTTGTTCAAGCAGCAATGCGTGGTTGACCGTGCTGAATGCTCAGGTGAGATCTATGAAGGCTGCTCCCACCAACTGTCCATGGTCAAGTACCTTATGTGTGTACCCGGTGAACTCAATTAAAGCTGTGGTCGTGCTATGTGACTTTCTAAATCCATGCTGTTAGGAGCATTGTATCTGGTATTTGTCCATGTATTCTATGAGCTGATCAGATACAATGCACTCAAGTGCTTTGGACAGAGGGGGAGAATAGATACGAGGCGATCATTTGCATGTGTGGCCCTGTCCCCACTTTTATGAACCAGCATTACCATGGCGACTTTCCATTTCTGGGGGAATTTGGCAAATCTTAATGAAACGTTTAGGATATTTGTTAGTGGTGTAAGTATCTTGTCAAGGGTGAGGGCGACAAGTTTGAGATCAAGTGTCTCTCCACTGAACCTCGATTTATCTAATACCCGTTGTAGGTACGTTTTCGGTGACTGTTTTGAAATGGGGGGCAGACCAGGACAGTTGGGGGTTCATCAACTTCATTGTTCATTTTATCTGTTGCCGTAGTCAAGGGGGAGTACGTTACTTAGGTCTGTAAATGCAGAGTTAAAAGCGTCTGCAATTTCTTTCTGGTCTTGGGTAATGACTCCATTTATGTCGAACATGATCGGTGACGTTTTATTAGATCTCCCAATCAGGGCCTTCATATTGTACCAGAAATGTCTGCCATCACCCCAGGTGTTGGCCAGTTCCTCTTTGAAGCAGCAACTTTTGGCAGTTCAGATGGCCCTTGTACAGGCATTCCTAGCCTTTTTGTAGTTTTGAATATCAGCCTGTTTGCCTGTGACTCATGCCTGATGCCAAAGATTATCTCTGTTGTACATCAGTTCGATAAGGGGCAGTGAGACCAGTGACTTACTTGCACTCTTAAAATTGCATTTTCTGACAGGGGTGTAAAGATCACAAGCTGCGTTAAACTTGTTAATGAAGTAGTCGAGGGCTTTGTCAACATCTTCATAGGATTCAACAGGGGACCAGTCTTCTTGCCTGAGGTGAGATTTTAAGGGTGCAAGTTGACCCTTTTCTGATACTCAACCCATAATGGTATTGGTGGTTTTTTTAAGTTTTGTTGGACCAGGAACACAGGATAGGGGAGTGGTCACTTATCGAGTCTGGGAGAACGGTGGTTATTTGTAATTCTGCTAGAATGGCTGGTGAGTAACCAATCCAGTAGTGTACATGTCCCAGTGCAGTAGTTTGTTCTAGTGGGGGATTCAACCAATTGTGCTACATCAATGGAGAAGATGGCATCTCTATAAGAGGCTGTAGTTTGAAGGTGGCATTGAGCCAGCGAATGACTCTGTTCTCAGATGGTCTTAACTGGAAGCAGTCTGTCAGCTGGAAGATGGGGCAGGAGTTCCCCTAACACCTCAAACAGAGAAAGGTCAAAACATACCTTTATGACAGTGTAGCTGACCTGCCTAAGACCCAGTGATGCAGCAGCATACACCTTTTTAGCCACGTGGTCAATCCTTTTGGGCTCCTTCTCTGGAGGTCTGTCCACGTCCCCTTGGCTTCTGCATTTACAGAAAGACAAATTTGGGATTAAGTCCTCCGTAGTGGGGTGGTCAGAAAACCCAAAAAGGGAGCCCGTTGGGACTGCACACACGTGGCCTACATGGGGGGAAGGTGCCAGGCAGGATGTTGGATGCTAACAAAACTCCAGGGCTGGTCCCAAGATGGCCTCAGATGCGAGAAAGACGAACCCTGGGGAATCATCCCTGTCCAGTAAGACAGTAAACTGGTACTTAGCCTGCTTCTGGACTGGCTCTAAGGGAACTTTTATGGACTCAGACATAAGCTGGACCACAGCACCGAAAGACAACAGCCCATGGTCATTGATCAGTTCTTCAACCAATTCCTGGACGAGTCCTGGTTGAGGCCACTGATAATTCACTTTCAGAGTCACAGGAGTCCTCAGAGATGGGCCTCAACTGTTTGCCACCATGGACCACCCTGGTATCCTCATCGTGGGTGACCCCCACCGAAATCAGTCTGGAAAGCCAGCGGCGGGGCAAGGCTCCTTGGCCAGGGCCCCAAACAGAGGCTGAAGTGGAAGTGGCTCCCCCAAAAGAGGCAGAGAAGCAGATGCTGGAGACTGCTGTGAAGCATGTACTGGTGTGGGAATGCCCAGCGAGGGCCAAGAGAATGAGGGTTCGGGAAGCGGAACCCTACTCCTCCCAACACTTGTCCATCATTGCCAGAGGAGCTCCCTGTAGTACCACATTTTTTGGCAATGCCTCTCTTCACCCAGGGAGGTCGAGAAGCATCGACCTGGAATGCCTCCCGATTGAGCGGGATCAAAAGCACGAGCAGTAGCTCGACCTACACCTCAACCCCTGACATGACAGGTGTCCTCCAGAGGGTTTGGATAAAACACCTGTTTTGGCATGCTAAGCAAAAAAGGCTTTGGAGGCACAACTACCACTGGAGACCACTCCCGAGGCAACTTAGCCAGGGGAATCACCTGAGCCTTGTCCTCGGGGGTCAGGACAGAGAGCACAGAGGTTTGGGAGATCAACTCTTCATCTATCTCCAGTGACAACCTGTCAACAAGCTTGAGGAATATCTCAACTGCCTGCTCAAGGTCTGACAAGGTCGCCATACAGCTCTCAACTGTCCCTTCGACTGTAGGGAGCTCGACCAAGGTGGAGCAGTCACAGGAGTCGAAGGATCAGAAGAGCGTGGTCTTTCTCGATCCCATGACCTACAACAGCATTTCTTGTGTTTTCTGCTATGGTAAGAAGGGCTCTCCCCAAAGGTCTGGAGGGCCAGACACATTTCTCTGAACTTGTCGACAAGGACCCTCCGACGCTGGCCCCAGCCGGCAATGACGTAGAGACCAACATGGAACTTACTGTAGCTGCTGTCGCTTCTTCCATGACAGCAAGCTGAGTAGTCAACCTGGCCACAAACAAGGCCTTTTTATGGTCTTGCAGTTTACAAAGGGCCATTCAGGTCTACGAAGGACATGGGCAGCACAGCTCAGCAAAAACTGCATCCCTTAACATCGTGTTAATCACCCAGGCAGTATAAACACGTGTCATGTGGATCCATGGCCAACACTTTCTGACTACACGGAGTGCAGAATTTTTTTTTTTTTTGTCAATAAAATTGTCATTTTTCAAAAATATATAAACAAAACAAAAAACAATCAACACATAATATAGAAGAGTCAACAAACTAGGCTATACCGACTAAAATAACAATGACAAAATACATTTATGACAAATATCATCTTGCAACCACGATCTGTAAGTAAAAACATATTTGTATCGCAGCTGCAACAACTTTCAGTAATAAGAGCCAAGCACAGAAGAAATTTAAATATGAAGGATCCCTGGGGAGTCACACTACAAAGCCACACTGGGTGGCGGGATCTAGGGGTGGTGGTAGACATCAAAATGAATAACTCTGAAAACTGTAGAAGAACGCAGCCAAAACAAACAGGATACTGGGCTGCATAGCCAGGGGAATTACGTCCAGAAGGAGGGAGGTGATCCTCTTTATAATGCCTTGGTAAGGCCGCAACTCGAGTACTGTGTACAGTTTTGGAGACCTCATCTGAAGAAGGACATAGTGCTGCTGGAGAGAGTCCAGAGGAGAGTGACCAGGATGACTCAGGGCATGGAGGGAAGGCTCTATGCGGAGAGACTGGAAGAGCTTGGGCTGTACACACTGGAGGAGAGAAGGGGCCGGAGAGACATGATAGGGGTATTCAAGTATGTAAAAGGAATAACTGAGAGCGGAACCAAGGAGCTGTTTAGGCTAAAGAAGGGGGAGGGGGGACAACTAGGGGCATGAATGGAAGCTGGAGGAAGTACAGGGAGCGTGGGAAGCATTATTTCATTGAGAGGTGGTGGAGCCATGGACTGCGCTGCCTGGGAGGCTGGTGGAGGGGGCACAGTGGAGGGCTTTAAGAAAGGGTGGGACAGGTACAAAGGTAAACTAAAGCCTATGAAGACCCTCTTGGGGGCTAGGGGGGCGGAAAAGCAAGCACCCACTAGGTGGCTGGCTACCGAGCAGACACGACAAACCACTGGGCCTATTCTGTTGGCTTTTAGTATGTTAGTATCTATGAGAGATAGAAGAATAGAGACAAAACAGTTACATTAAAGTGATTTAGTCACATTCCGAAAATGCATAGTATGCCATTGCCACCCATGCTTCAGATGCTGAAGCTGTAATTTGTTTTGTAAAACAAATCTGTTGTAGTCATTTTTTTGTATGTTTTTGTTTCTGCCCACCCTCTAGTTTTCTGTGTGCGGCTACAATCCCAGAATGATGTCATGCAAGGGAACTGTAAACGTTTTACATACAGCAACAAGGAATTCTGGGTAAATTAGAAAGTTGACTTAAATGTTTGTTACTCAGAGGTGCTGTCTCTTCTTTTGGTAGTGAGAACAGCACCTAATATGTAGACATATAGCCTAGTTCAATAGAAACTGGAAGAAGCTAAGTACGTGTACACATGGGCAGACAAGGTGGACCGTAGGCCCTTATCTGCTGTCAACAGCTATGCATATATATTTATTTAATTTTTTTGTTTACTGGGTAGGTGCACTAGCCAACAAGACTATTTTCAGGCATGACCCAGGCGGGTACAGAGACAAACTTCAGGAGAAACATATTTGTACAATACTACAAGAGTCATGTAAGTGTTCTGAGTAATTTTTTTTTTTTATTTTTATTTATTTTTATTTTAGTCTTTGATAACTGGGTAAGGCCCACTAGACACAAGTGCCTGTTTTCAGGAGCAACCTGGGAGCACTGGGCGGTTAAGTGACTTGCTCAGAGTCACACAGTATGCAAGTGGAGGTTGTGAGAATCAAACTCGGGTCTAGTCTGCTAGATGTACCAAGCTTGTTCACACCTTGTTCCTCTAACCTCTAGGCTATACTGCCAGCCCACAATTAACAGCGGTAAAACAAGACAAAACAATACATCATTTAGGTTAATGTAACAAAATACAATTGGGTCATTTTTAGAGTGACTCAGCAGTATACAAGCAATGAGGAATGTTAGCAAGACATTGTGGGTATAGTGCATAGCTGATTTTTCTGTCTCCCTTATTTATTTATTTACTTTTGGTAAGCAGGTAAGCACACTAGACAGCCAAGTGCCTATTTTCAGGTGCGACCCGGGAGAGTTACAAGGTATACATGAAACAAATACAGAGCCATGGGTACAAACTGGAGCAACATGCTCCAACAGTGGGTAAAACAGCATAAGGTACGTACAGGCTCAAAGAACATCGTGGGGAGACAGAAAAACATCAAGACATTACATAGGAATTTAGAACAGCAAGACATAACCTAGAAATTAGAATAAAAAACAACTCTTAACAGTGGGGGCAGTAAGTGCCTCAAAGTACAGTCTCCTATGTCGGTAGTGTTTACAGCAGTACAGTCTGTAGAAAACTTTCTGGAAATCTGTTTTTGTGATGCAGATAGGGCAAAAAGATAATATGCCAGTCTGTGAAGATGTTGTTCGACTTTTACTGCTTGCTGGTGAAGTGACAGGTCTGAAGTGGCAGTTCCTGTCAGAATGTGGGAGCGTGATTATACTTTTCTATGTTTATGTTATAGGGCCTTAATGACTATAAGTAGTTCAGGAGTGTAATTATGGGTCAGACTACTTTTCTTTTTTTTTTTTGGTGTCCAGCTTCTGCTACAAGTTCAAAATTGTGAAAGAAAAAGGATGTCTGCAATTCCAAGACTGACTGAGAGAGGTCTCTGTTTCAACACAGTGCTTAAAAACTTTGCTTCCCTTGCATGATGTCACGGTTAGGGATTGCAGCACTGAGGAAAAAGGGGCAGGGTTATGCAAATGAAGCAGAGCACAGAAATAAAAGCATTTTTTTCATGGAAAACAGCACTTTTTGGCAGTTTGAAAGGTAGGAGATTAATTCACAACTCCTGCAAGTTACTACTCCCATTTGCTATGGCAAATTTTAAGAAACTGTCCATAATAGTAGTTCTTCGAGAAAATCTCTTGCAACAGGTCACATCTTAGGAACCTCAGCCGTCAGGCGCCAGGACCGCATGGAAACTTTTTCACAAGCAATCTAACTGGGGGCCGCCCACGGCAACATCACTACATCGACATCTCCCTATACAGTTGTGGGTGGCCCCTGGCCCTTCTCAGTTCCCTGCCGGAAACCATCCTGCAAGGACTTTCCTCTGAGGGAACCAAGGGAAGGCCCCACCAGAAGGAGCATACGGAGACGAAGGTCACCATCCTAGAGGGGGAGAACAAAGAAAAAGGAATGGGGGAAGTAGAGAGGGATGGCATAACCTGCTGCAAGAGATTCTCTCGAAGATCTACTGTTATGGTAAGTTCTTACATAACTATTCTGTCTTCTTTGAGGATATCTCTTGCAGCAGGTCACACCTTAGGAACGAGTCCCAACCACTACTGCACAGATCACCAGTCCAGGAGGATGGAAGACAGGTGCCTAGGAGAGAAGGCCCTGTAACATGGTGAGGCCGAAATTAGCCCACTTCAAGAGGCAATGTCCAGACTGTAGTGTTTGATGAAAGTGTGGACAGCACTCCAAGTAGCCGCTGCACCATTCTCCACTGCGAAGACACCCCTGAAGCAGGCAACTGAAGCGGCCATACCCCAGGTAGAGTGGCCCTTAACAATGAGATCTTTGTCAAAGATTTTCTGTTTGCTGCAGCAGCGCCGGAAAAGTGAGTCTGAACCGGACATAAATGAGGATGAAGAAGCACTAGGGAGAGAAAAAAAACAAATCAGAGAAAGTTAGGTTTCTAGGAAATGGTGGTCGACTGAAGCAATGGTGCTCCGTGGAGTCTGATGCGATGATCGAGCAGAGAAAAAAAATTGAGGAGGGCGGGGCACCCATGTCTATATAGGGGATGTCGACATAGTGACGTGCTGTGCGGCGCCCCCACTTAGACTGTTTGCTAAAAAGCTTCCGTGTGGTCCTGGTGTCTGACGGTTGAGTTTGAGTCCTAAGGTGTGACCTGCTACAAGAGATATCCTCGAAGATTAGGAGTGATGAAGGTGGGATAGAAAAGCTGAAGTGTATCAAGATGTTCATGATAGTAAGGATTTAAAGAACTACTGTACTACTTAATATTCATTTTTAAAAGCAATCAACCATTACCTCTTTTTTTTTTTTTTTATATCTGAGGTATTTTTCTTTTCCCTTTGGTTAATCAAAAGATTGTTTACCCGACGTTAGCAGGTGTGATGTATGGGACAGCACTCTGCCTGGCAGCTGACATATCTAGCTCTATCCCCTCCCCTGCCACTACATCATCAGCACTGTGACCTGCGACATCACAGCCACTCAGCAGCTGCCAGGTTAGTCACCTGTGATGTCACTGTGATGATGCAGTGGGGGGGGAAACAGATAGGTCAGCTGCCAGGATAAGAGCTGTTACGCACATCCAGCATGATATTATCATATAGAAGACTTTCTAATGAGCAAAAGGAAAAAAAACAAAAAAAAACATACTTCAGAAATACAAAGTTACAACAACCGACTACTTGTTAAAATCTGTATTATTTTCCTGTCTGCCTGTTTTGGCTCCACTAGCTCTTTAAGGGAAAAGTGTGATGTGTTTTCTGAATAATGTAATAGGGGAATGCATTTTGAAAGTGCAAAATTTAAATCCTGGTTTCTTGTTTTCCATCGCAGATTGTATTACAAAGGTAGAAGACTGTGGAGCGACTTTAAAGTCGAAACTGGACTGAAAAAGTCATAGATTCACCTGAAAAAAAAGTGCTCGAACTACCAGAATCTTTCAACACTGCAGACCTGCGAAGGAGGAGACCTGTATCTTCCAGTAGAAAAAAAGATCTGATGTCACGGGGCAGAACCAGAAAATATACCACCTGTATGGTGGGGACAGCTTAGCTTAAAGACTTCTGATGACTCAGCTGTCTCCAGCAGAACTGCCAGAGTGTGTGTGTGTGTGTGTGTGTGTGCGGGCCAGAGAGCCGGTAAGTTTGCAACCTGTTTTAAAATACTGAGAACAGTACCAGATTCCGATCGATCCTAAACTCAATATGGGTCGAACACATCAAAACCGGCCCCACTCGTCTACAACTTGACACCACGCCACAGCCTCAGTCAATCGCTTCGGAACCTGACCACGAGTTGGGACCTGCTAATTCGAAGGATCCCCCGTGGCAAGCCCTGGTTGAATCTGTAAGGGCTATGGACTCAAAGCTTGAAAAAACTCTGGCTAAATTAGAAACACACAATGCGGCGATAGCTTGCTTGACCTCTACTGTTGCTGATGCCGATAAGCAGTCTCTGCTTGCACAAACTTCTACTGCTACCCTAGTCAAGGAGAATAACCAACTTAGATATCGCCTGGAAGGTGTGGAAAAACGCATTAAAAGCTGGCAATGTAAGGATCATCGGAGTTTCTGAAGGGGCAGGAGGAGAGAATTTGCTGACTTTCTTGAGGCAATGGCTGGCTGAAATGCTTAATATCTCTGAAGATTTTGAGTGGACTGACTTGCGGCTGGCCTATCGTGCTACCCCGAGAGTGCGACCTGCAGATGCGAGTCAACCTCGCACCGTGATCCTCAAGACGGTGGGATCTGAAACCAGGGACAATTTTGATAGGCACGGCCAGAGCAGCTTACCCCTTGGAGATTCAAAACCAGGACATTAAATTGTTCCCAGACCTTTCCTTCCAGACCCAGGCAAGAAGGAAGCAATTCAATGCTGTTCGACAGAGGCTTCGGTGTCTAGGGATTGCCCATTCTTTCTTATTACCAGCCCGACAGAGTCACCTTTGGGGGCTGAAATTGGCAGTTCACGGATCGCAAAGATGCTGAAAGATGGGCTGAGAAAGCTGCATCGAAATTTAATACCAGGCCGGGGACAGTCAGAGAAACACTTGGTTCAGACTCAGAAGAAGAATGAGTACCAGCTCCTTTGCTATCGATTTAACTGTTACAGTTCATTATTTCTAAATGAGAGACTGGGACACCTAAGTTTGGAATTTCATTGGGGGGTAGAGTTAATAATTGTCCTCTCACAGTACTCAATTAAAGGCAGGGCCCCTGGTGTTCTGCGGCAGAATTTTCTGATTTCTGCGGCAGGGCTCCTTGACTTCTGCGGCAGCATTTTCTGATTTCTGCGGCATGATTTATTCATTTCTGTGGCAGAATGCAGTCCTGTCATTGGCTAAATATGATGTGATGTCATAGATGACATCATATGCTTTGCATAGAGGAGGGGCTTCAGGATAAACGAGCTGGGAAAGAAAGCCTGACACTATGAAAAAATAGTATATTTATATGGAAATTCACCAAAAACAATGAATTCTGCGGCACTATATATATTCTGCGGCAAATTCCGCAACCGCAGAACTGCAGAATTCCAGGGGCCTTGATTAAAGGAGATGAGTAAACTGATTATTGTTGCCAATGGGAACTTTTCATCCCTCAACGTTAAAAGGTTACTGTTTAATGGGATTGGAGTTGTTTTAACAGGGTTGCGAATAGTGAACACTGTATAACATTATACAGCAGGCACTGGTGGGCAGGAGGGAAGGGAGACAGTGAGGCATTGGAGCCTTAGTTTCCTTTTCTAATATTATTTCTTTACAAAGTCATAGCACTACCGGCTAGTGCAGTTCAACATTACTCGAACATTCTACCTACTTATTAGACTGCTACCTTAGCCATGAGGACACTGGCATTTGGGACATTTTTAACTTTTGGAATACTTGGTGGTTTATACCCACCTAACTTGGACATACCCCTACTCCTACTGTATTTGCATGTGAGAGCTAACTAATGTGATACCCCAATGTTGTTGGAATTGTAATGTCTGATACCTCTCGCATGAGGACAATGCTTGTCATGTTTTATTACTAAAGCAATACAAAGAAAGTTAAAAAGAAAAGAACTGCCAGAGTGTGGTTAGTAAACTGTATCCACGTTGTTAGAAATTATAATTCCCTTTGTGTGTCGGCTCCTATGGGTAGGCACTAATTGGTATGGGCCCTAATAAGCAGTTCCAAAACCAGGAGGATCAGTGCTGTACAACAGAGCTCAAGACACTTCTGCTTAAAATAGCATTGGTGTAACTATGTACTTCTAGGTGAAAGGCAAAGAAAAAGTATGGACAGAAGCCCAAGTAATGGCCTTACTGCATCCTGCAGGGACACTGATGCATAGCAGGCACAAGCTGCAGCCATAGTTCTAAATGAATGAGTTCACTTTTGCACGACATGCTCTGCACCACTGTAATTGGTGCAAAGCAACTACAGCGTTGCATTTTTAGCATGTACAGGCAACCCGCAGTGCATCCAAAACGAACGCTCGCTGATTCGGCACTCACCGTTTTCCTGGGTTCGCCGTTTCAGCACATCGTTGTGGAACTCATCAGGGGGCCATGTAATCAAATAGGAGTGCTCACACCTCCCCTGCAGAAAGTTCTGTGAGACCCTCTGGGGTCCCCTGGCGCTTTCCTATGTATTAATACCCCAAATATCGTTCTCAGTCTACACTACCTGAGTTCAGCTAAAAACATCTCCCCATGCTACAATGAAAACTGAACTCGGGGAAATAATGTATTTTTTAGAATTGAGGGCTACAAAGTACTATAAAAGTGCTCCGAAAGTGGAGCCGTGATACTGGGTTTGCACCAATGCATATTCATAGCCAAAGGGATGAATATGCATTACATGCTCAGTATCATGGTTCTAATTCGAGCATCACATACTTGTAATTCTCGATTCTTAAAAGTAAATATTTAGCACTGGCCCAGTGGCAATGGAGGTTGAGGCACTGGTCGCTACACTCGCACCCGCTGGTGACCTGGGTTTGAGGACAGCCCGGGCCATCAGTTAGCAGGAGAGAGGATTGAGCATGGAGGACTGTTCTCCTCTCTTGGGGGATGGCACACGCTGTCCCGCTTGTGACTGCCCTCTGGTGGCAACCAGAGAAACATCTGAGTCGGGGCGTGCTCCAACATGGTTACATCAGTGGGAAGGGGGCGGGAGAAAGCACATGGAAAAGAGCATGGCAGGGCTCCATGATGGTCCTTGCGCCATGAGCCAACTGCAGGACTCTGGATTGGGTCTCTGGGGAGGGGGTAACACCTCCCTGGCCCTGCCGTGGGGGAAATACCGGGGGCAGCTGACTGTGGTGCAATGGGACCCAAGAGAGAGCTCCTCCTTTGAGAGGACCGAAGCTCCTGCCAGGGCTAAGGAGGAAAAAATGTATATGAAAGAAACAAAAAGTAAATAGTTCAACGATTTGTTTTCTTTATAGTATCAGGGGATTTGTTTAGTTGAACTCGGGCTGGACAAGGAGGTGTCAGCATCTCCAAAGCCCGGAAATGTGGCTGCAATGCCAGAACAGCCCAGATATCAATGTAAGGGCTGGCGTGTAAAAAGAAGCTGCTGTGGTGCAGTGTGAGCTGGAGCGAGTGCAGCAAACTGTTGCGATTTAAGTAGGGCACCGTGTAAAAGCGCCTTTAGAAGCCAAAGGCCCTGAGACAGAAGCCTGGTAAGGACTGCACAGAGACATATGGCAACAGCATGCCAGGCTGGGGCCTCCCCTTACTTCCCTGGTCCCAACAGCACAAAACCTGTCAATGTTACAGGAAGATTTGGTGCACTGCCAGTAAATCCTGAGAGTCCTCCTCACAGCAGGGGAATGCAAGCACTTCTCCACTGCATTTCTCAGGATTAGGCAAAGGAAAGAACTCCTGCTGCCAAAGGAGATAAGAGAAAAAAAAGCCAAAGCTACTGTGGGAGTAACAGAGGGGGCTATACAGAGAACAGTCTTTTCCTTGTGGAAACACCTAGCAGGGTTCCAAGTGGAAGATGGCATGACTTTTATCAATCCAGTTATCTGAATAAAGTGCAACCAGGAGAAGCACTCTCATGAAGGAAACCAGAAAGGACCTCGGAAGGAGGTTCAATAGAGGGGAGCCATTGTGGCTCCCAACACCAATACCAGCTTCCAAAAAATGAGTGACCGGAATGAAGGGGCACAATGTAGCACAGTTTGTAGAAGCAGACGTCGGATGAAGACCTAGGAGATAGGAAGCTATTTATCCTTGTACTGCAGAGATTGTCGGCACCCAACCCCTAAGGGAGCCGATAACCCGCTATGCACCCCCCTTCTGGAGAGACTCCATGGTCATGGACAGAGGGGCGGACTTGAGTCCGATTCTCAAGGTGAACCCCAGGGGCAGAACCCATCCCATACTCTGCTGAAGGCTGTATGGTAGTGGGCTTCCTGGAATGCAACACGGGAAGAGTCAAGCCATGGCAAAATACAGCATGCAAGTATCATTAGCACTCAGAAGCCAGATCGATAATCAAACTTCTGAGGATCTGGATGCAGCAATGGGCCCCACTGAAGAATGGTCCACAATGAGCATAAGAGAGATGGGTTCATACAAGGGCAGGGGGACCATCTCCAAAAAACGAGAGTGCTAGTAGTATAGGCCTACACTGCCCCTGGCCTGTTATGGCCCGCTGCTGTCATAGGAGGTCTTCATACCTCTTCAGTAGCCGACACCGTTGATGGTAGTCTGAGGAAGAGTGTGAACTTGACAGGTGCCAATGCTGGGCTCAACCAGAGTGGAACTGAGACTGAGGCCACAACCTGGATCTCGACCTTTGGGTATAGCAGCTGCACCAAACAGACAACTTCCTGGGGCAGCCTGACCGCAATGGGAGGCACCGTGGAAGCAACCTGCGGGGTGACAACTGGTACAGGCTGCAGCAGGTTTGGCTCAACTGAGAGCACCAGTGAAACCCCTCCCTGGTTGGGAAGGGCCTCAAGCAAAAACAAGGTCTTGGAGAAAAACAAAGCTTGATTTCCCTCCGACGTCTGTCCATCATCACAAGGAAAATCTTGACTAGCTCATTAACCAGAGTGTCAACCACAGTTAAAGTCAACTGCTCCATTAGGAACAACGTGAAAGTAGCAACTAACCCCTCAACCAGCAGAAGCTTGACCAAGGTCAACCAGCTGAAGGAATCAAAACATTGGGTAGAATGGGAATGCCCACTCTCCCATGATTGACGGCAGTGGCACTTTTTGCATTTCATCAGAAAACAGTGGCTGTCATCAAAGGTTTGAAGAACCAGGTACATATCCCTAAACTCTGTGCAGTCCAAAAATGGAAGTCCCTGAGGTCTGCCCAGAGACCAAGGCAGTGGCCAAAGAAGGCCCTGCCGTCATCTTCTCTTCCATCGTCGCCAGTTGGTTAATCAACCCCAAGGCAGCAGAGACCAGTTTGCATTCCTATTCTCTCTGTCTCTGTCTCTGTCTCTGTCTCTCTCTCACTCAGTGTTTCCCAGTTTGCTGGGTCAGGTGAGCAGGCTCTCAGCCCTGTCCACATTTTTCCAGCTCCCCATGGGCATATTCCCCCACAGATCCCCCTTCCAATACTGATAAACCAGACTGCCCCTAGCGACTGGGTGACTGTTCCATTTCTGGTTCTCTGTCCCTTTTCCCTGCCGCAGACAGGTATTCATGTGTGCTGCGAGGAGACACACATGCTCGACACCAAACCAGTGGTCCTTCTCATTCTGTGCTGTTCACATCTGCACTACCACTAGGCCTCCACCAGGTGGCAGTTGACGGCAGAACTAACAAGCCCTCTTCCCCCCAGAAGAGAAGTCCCCCAGACACTCAATCCTCTCCCACCCGGCCAACCCCCAGAAACCCAAGTCTGCTCACAAAGTTGGGTTGCCTATGTGAAGGCAGATAAGGCACTTCGCATCTCAGGCCTCTGTGCACCTGTTTGCGTTGAGGCTTACCGAGGAGGAGTCGTGTCACGGTCATCCAATGACTCCTCATACACAGTCAGACAGAGCGGACACTGCTTGACATCATGGTCAGCCCCAGGCAGCAGTGACGTGTTACAGCCATTTGTCAGACATTTTCTGTCGACATCTCACGCACACTATAAAAACCCAGCTTTTGAGTTGGTCCTCTGGTTCGGCAGTAGCGTTGCCACCCGCCACACCAGTGGCCCAGGTCTGGGAGCAGACTCGGGTTGTTGGGGGTCATCCAGGGAGGGAGAATCAAGCATCCAAGGACTGCTCTCCTTGTCCTGGGGAAGGGAGGCTTGCTGCTCCACTCACCAACCACCAGCAACTGGAGGTCTGGTGGCGGTGCAGCAGGAGCAACAAGAAGGGAAGGAGCTGCAGGTTTCACACAGTGCATGTGCACCTCCATACAATATACAATGATGTCCATACTACAGCATGGGCGGAAAAGAAAATGGAAGAAGAGGAGCCATAGCAGGATGACTCCTCTGATGATGCACCACTTGCAGGGTTCTGGGACAAATCTGGATTGTGCTCTGGGGGAACGGCTCTCTCTCCTTGACCCAGCCATGGGGGGGGGGGGGCGTCTGTAGGGGATTCTGCCCCAAAGGAAGACCCAGGAGCAGTGGGTGATAAAACCATGGGTGGTGGAATGTGCCAGGCTTGGAGAGGTCTGGTGAAAGAGCTACACCCAACTTAAGTGCCTATGTGTGGATAGTGAACCGAATCCATGTTGGTAAAAACTGTATTCTATCAGTAGCTCCTCCTCCTCCTTCTTCTAATCTAAGTAGACTTGAGACCCAGGGGGGTCCTGGAGCTATAAACCCACAAACACAACCTATCCCTGGATGGACTTGCCTTCTTACCCAGCCTCCTGTGCTCATGGGATGCTGATGCTTAAGAGAAAGATCCTAACCCAGAGGTAAGCCGCTGACTCTCAGAAAGGTTTTTACTCTTTCGTGTCTTCCCTGATTCACCCGACTGATTTCCCTTTATCTGACCTAATGGATCATTTACGTGACCCCTGGAGCCCTCGCGGTCCCCTGATGGATGACTGAGTGCTACTAACATGCCTTCGTCTACAGTAAGGTTGAACCGATAAACTTAAAAGCTCCTGGGAGGGAGAACACCCGAATGGGTGGGGGGTGGGTAGAGATATCTGCCCAATTTTGTCACACTGTATGTCATCCTCCTGTTCCTCTGCCACACTGTCAGAAAGAGAACCTGTTACCTCAGAGTATTTCCTCAAACTTATTTTACCTCCTTTGTAAGCTCCTCGTCATCTGCCAGACACTCGCAGTATGACCCAGTTTTGCAAGCCTTCAAAGCTGCACCACACTGCTTGCATCTGAAGCTTCTTTGCTTTGTCGCACTGCCTTCTACTGTTGCCATCGCAAGAACAGGTCTATGTGTTACTGTAGCCACAATAGCCTAACTAAGGCTCTCCTGCCTTGGCGCGGTAACTGCAGACGTCTACAGTACCTCCAACTGGATGAACAGGAGACAGTCTCATTCAGGAAGAAGGTAAATGCAGTCCCTATCAATGGACTGTGGAGCTACAATGTATCAGGGACAGCCTCAAGAATCCCTGACGCACCAATGCCCCGTCACTACATGTGCAATAACAATCACCAACCACCAAGCAGTGAGGACTCAATTTCGATAAAAGAAAAAAAAAAAAACACTCACTGCATGACTAATCGTGAAACTACCAGTCAAAAATGACTCTCATTGACATGTACTCACTTTACCACACCAACAAGCCCCTGACGGAAACAGCCCGTCTGATTTGCCTGCTATCCCCTCTGGAGGCGAAAACAACGAAGGTTTTCAGTGGAAACAGCAGTATACTGTATATCCGGATAGGAGCCTCACTTAGCTGTTAGTAAAATTTTGTAGGTGTGCCTCTGGTCTTCGTGGTAGGGGATTAATGAACAGCTGCTGGGATTGAAGGATACAGTTGCAATGAAATGTTATTTTAAACCTAAAATGTTTCAAGAGGATACATAGACCCTTCAAAGCTCAAGTCTGAATAGGAAAATGAATATCACTGATTTCTAATAGTTTAACAAAAAGAATGAGACTGGGGGAACTCCCATGCATGTGAAGAAACACTGGGATTTGTGCCTATCAAGTCTGAAAGAACTCTCATCATTAGTAGCAGAGACATGCCATTTTAGCTACAATAATATACAGATGACATTATGATGGCGGTATACCCTTTCCTGTTTGTGGCAGAGCATAAAAATTTAGTGGGTTTGTTCATCTCGATGAAAGCTGGAAGTTCATAAGCAAAAATCAAATTAACAGCTTAAAAAAAGAGGCATTAACATATTCGACCAAGTCTGCGTTAACTATCACCATCTTAAAATTGTGCTATTTAGCACTGAAGTCCAACCAATATGAGGCCTAAAAAACCTTTCCTAGAACAGAACAAAGATGCTACTGCACTGCATTGCTAATTCAGGTCATGGAATCTGCGGCTCTAGTTAGCCATTGATCACTGTCAGGGGACAAATAAACAAGAGACTTCAGCAGTGGATTCACCACACAATAGGAAGCAAGTAGTTAAAAATGCAGGGCATTAATGAATCATCAACATGTCACTTTAAAGAGAAACGTCTGTAAAAACAGGCTCCACCTCAGTGTGAAGCAGGGCCCAATTCGCACTTTCAGAAAAGTAGAATTTTTTTTTTTTTTTTTTATATATATACCTTTGGTGCCTTTACTTACAATTTATCTGGTTGATCCTGTGTCCCTCTCCGACAGCCATTTAAAATCAAGCACCCAAAAGGCGTGGTGTGTCTATAACCACCCACGGCTGTCCCAAGAATGATGCGTCATGCGGGGACCAAGATTTCTGTGTAGTCGGAGTTTCTATTACCTCTGGTTCAGAACCTACACATGTCAGAGGTATTAGAAGCACCGGCTATACAGGAATCTTATGGATGGACCCGTAGCTGCTCCCTCATGACACGTCATCCTCGGAACAGCTTGGTGGTTGTGGAATGCACACGCTCACGGTGTGATTTAAAAATGCCAGCAAAGAGGGCGCGGATCAACCACATAAATATAAATAAAATAAGGCATCAAAGATAAAAAAAAAAAAAAAAATTCTAGCCGGTGCTAATCAGACCTACCTCCCTGAGGTGAGCACCTATTTTATGATTCTCTTTAAATCATATGACCTTCAACTTGACAAAACCATTCCTAAAACTTTGAAGAATATCATATACAGAAAAGTATCTCCTTTTCAGTTTGATTATTTTAGATGAAAAGGACTGTACAGCGTAAGACCCTGCAGGACACTGGTAAGCTGAAGAAAACAATTTCCCAATAATCAAATTGGGAATTTATCAAGGACCCCCACCCGTAAAATTAAATGCTCCACTGGCTGGGCTCCAAGGCTGAAAAATTCCAGTGTATAAGCTGCCACTATTCACATAGCATTTGCTACCCGGTCTGTGTTTAGCTCCTAATAACACTGTTCAAGTAGCCCAACTGCCTCTGCAGTTCCACACAGGCTATAGGTCAAAATAAAATAATTTTTTTTTATTATGGCCTGTGAGTTTTTTTTTTTTTTTTTTCCAACTGTTTAACCAGGAGAGACACAGTAAGCTGAAAGCTTGTTTACACAGGTGCAACCTGGGAGCACAGGGAAGTTAAGTGACTTGCTCAGGGTCACACAGTGTGCAAGTGGAGGCTGTGGGATTCAAACCCAGGTCTCCAGATTTGCAGCTCAGAGCCTTAAACCACTGTCAATTCGTTAAAAGACTGAGGTGATAATTAGCAAAACTGCTACTGGGTTAGACCTCTCCATGTTAAACACTGCAATCCTCTCAAATAATACAAGTAATTATTTTCAGCAGTCTTGAAGTGATCATTTACTAGTTCCTATTTTATTTTATTTTACACAGAAAAAGAACTCGGGTAAAAGAATCACCTTTACAACAGTGCCCTGGGGTGGCAGATCTTCAGACCAGTGTTCTGCACCGACAATTTCCGGAATGCTGACCAAAGAAAAAATTAACATTCTTTTTTACCGTAATTTCTGTTGGCTCCAACATTGTCAATGGGTAATTATAACAACTGGGTATAGTGCACCCCTATCAGGGGAATGGCAGAGCCCAAGCTTTAGAATGTTGGGCACATGAGGCTTCTGTCAGCAGCAACTCCCCAGTCACTACTGACCTCGCAGTGCCATAGTAGCTATATATTTAAATTTATTTATTAATTAGCTTTTGGTAAACGAGTAAGTGTATTAGGTAATAGCCCTGCCTATTTTCAGGCACAACCCGGGACAGTACAAAATACAATTATTTATTTAAATTTTGGTAACCGGGTAGGCCAACTGAGACCATTACAGTCCCTGTTTCAGGGGCGAGCCGGGATTAATAACAAACAACAGGAGAATAAACAGCAAGAACTCAAAGCAAATGGAATAATACAGACATTACAATAAGGACATAACAGATGATACACAGGCAGCTTAGGTACAATTGATGATTATCATGAGGAGGAAAGCAGTTTCACAAAAATAAAACAGTTACACATAGCTAAACAAAAAAACGGTAAGGGTCCCAGTAAGGTAGTAATGACACACCAGGAGGCCAACAACAGCTACTGAGGTAGCCCTTTGGAGTGTTCTGATGCTCAGCGGTAACATATACAGAGGCTTATCCCCAACAGGTGGGTCTTGAGGCCTTTTTTAAAGCCTCCAAGGGAGCAGCACTCTTGGAGATTATTAGGAAGGCAATTCCAGAGGGACGGTATGTAAGCTGCGAACAACCGGAGCCCTTGAGATGTCCAGACTCTGGAGACATGGAGAACCTTAAAGTTCTTCCTGTCTAAGTGCTAAAGTATCACTCAGACTTGGGGGGGGCATTAGCTTGCTGAAGCTTGAAGGCCAGACACAGGGAAGGGTACATTAATCTGCCCTTGAGGAAAGGCTAGTTTAGTGAGTGCAATACTTTGCAGTGGTGTTCTAGGGGTGGTGCACCTAGGGCAAAACGCCCAACCCTATAATATTCTCACCTTTGGCATCTCTGTGCTTCTCAGTGAGTGTAACACCGGGGCCCCATAGAATAATGTGGGCAAGAGCATGCCAGTGGCTACCCTTAACTTAGATGTCTGAGTGAGGAATGGGCTCAGACGATACAGGAGACCAAGCTTCTGGTTCAGCATCTTGGTTAGTTGGTCAACATGGCCCTTGAAGGAGCAGTCTTGATCTATATACACATCCAGATATTTAATGCAATCCACAACCTCTATCTTAGAATCACTGGACAGATAGGGGGACAATAAGCATGACCTATCAAAGCCCAGGCTTTTGGGTCCAAATAAGATAGCTTTTTTTTTTTTTTCTCATTGAGGACTAGCCAACTGGTCAAAAAACAGTTCTCCAATATGAAGAGGTCCTGGCTGAGAAGTTGATTTAGCTGTGCTGCATCCTGAGATGATCTGTACAGCACAGCATCATCTGCATAAAGGGTCACCTTGGCACATCCACAGTGCTTGGGTAAGTTATTGATAAATAGGGAGAACAAGAGGGTCTCCAATATTGAACCTTGGGGGAACCCGTCAAAAATAGAGCGTTTGTCAGACTTCACCCCAGCCATCTGACTATTTGAGATCTACCATGCATGTAATCCATGAACCACTGCACTGAGTGGTTGTCCAGTCCAAGGGATCTGAGCTGCGAGATAAGCAGCTGGTGGTCCACCAGATCAAAGGCCTTGGTGAGGTCTATAAAGATTGCACCAGTTAGTTGGCCATTATCTTGGGCTGCAAGGATGTCTGACGTGAGGCTAACCAAGGTGGTATCAGTGCCATGTAGCTTTCTAAAGATGTTGTTCAGTATATTCTTGGACTTGTTGGTATACAATTCTCTCTAGCATTTTGCTTAGTGTGCAGAGTATAGAAATTGGTCTGTAATTCTTGACCGGTTCGCCTGGCCCGCCTCTGGGGGTGGGAGTAACCAGAAAAATTTTCCAGGCTGTGGGAACTTTTCCTTCCAGCAGCGACCTATTGAATAACCTATGTGATTGGTGTGGCAATTTCTTGGGCTGCTAATCTGAGTAGTCTGGGTTCAAGCTTGTCATACCCTGCTGAACCAGTGACCTTAATGTTTCTGAGCAGCTTTAGAACGTCAGGTTTCGACATTAGCTTTAGGTGGAAGTTAGGTGACAGGGGAGGATCCACTGTATAATCATGGGATATTAGGCTAGAGTTGCTGGGGTGAACCTTAAATTTGCTGAGGTCAGTGAGAGATGCATAGAAGGCATTTGCAGAGTCTTGTGGATTTGTGTGGCATACACCACCCGCAACAATGTCACAGACACACCGTGTGGTATGTCCCTTTAGGAAAACATTAATTTGGGACCAGAACTTTCTGGAGTAAGAAAGATTTTTTGTTTGCAAGTTCTGTCGCTTGGCCTACTTTAATTCTCTTTTACATTTATTCCTGAGTTCTCGGTATAGGACCCAATCATCGGACAGATTAGTGGATTTGTACTTGCCCCAAACCTGGTCTCTTTCCCTCATTAAACTTTTTCAGGTCACGTGTCAGCCGCCTAGACTGTTGTCCTCTGACTCATTTGTTTAAGAGGGGGAGTGTGCTTATTAGCAACAGAAAGGAAATTATTGGTGAAAAAGTCCAGGGCTATGTCCAGACTAGGGGCGAGTTTGATTTGAGCCCAGTCCACTGCCGATAGGGTACCAAGGAAGGAACTTGTGTCAAATTTGGAGTAGTCACGTGCCAAAAAGGTTCTGGGGGGTGGGGTGGGGTGGGGTGGGATAATCATTTTTCCATATTCCAAAGATAGGGGTGTGGTCACTTAAAGAGTCGGCAAAAGTGCCAGCCAACTTGAATCTGCTGGGGTTGGACACAAGGATCCAATCCAGAGTGGTGTGGTTCCCAGATTTTAAATTCAGTCCGGTAGGTTCCTGGATAAGCTTGGTCAAGTCAATCTCTTGCAGATTGGACTTAATGTCACATTTAGTCAGCAGGCCCCAGTGAAGGTTGAAGTCACCCAGGATTATTTTCTCACAGGAAGGCAAGTCAGGGATAAGTCTGGTAAGGGCCTTTAGCGCATGCACTGCAATCTTAGGAGGATTATATACACAGCCTATTAATAAGGGCTTAATACCACCTAGCAGGAGTTTAACGAATAGTGCTTCACAACCTGAATCAATCAGGGCTGGTGTTGCTACTACAGAAGCTGTTAGAGACGCCTTAACGTGTATAATGACCCCATTACCCCTTTTTCCAATTCTGTCCTGCCTAAAGGTATTGAATCCAGGGATCTCAATCTCGTGCGTTAAGATGCTAGGTTTGCCAGGTTTCTGAGATTGCTAATACCTCAGGGGAGTACTGGTCAGCCCAGGCCCCAAGTTCTTGTAATCTGGGTCTAAAGCTATTAACATTCACATGAATCAGTTTCAGCCCTTTCGCGTTGGCCCAGATGAGCAGGGAGGGAGTTACATTTGGGATATTATTGCAAGGAGGACCCAGGTTTGTTTCGATATCCCCTGCTAACAACAACTTTAAAATGACCCATACCTTCTGGAGTGGGGAAAGGAAAAACTGGCATTTGTGCAACCTTAAATGTACCATATCCACATAACAATTCCCTCCTTTTCTGAGACTATTCAAAGTGAGGAGTATAGGGTAGGAGTTGATTTGGGGGTAGACACATGGATAATGAGCTAATGTGGGACTAGGAGGTTGACTATTATCCAGCCGAGTATTCATCAATTGGTCAGTACACAGGACAAACAGAATATAAATACTCCCCAATGACACACCCAGAAACATTTTCCGTCTAGTATGACACGGCAGCTAATGAAAGGAAGGGAAACATGCCCGGAGGTTGGAGGACCCAGACCAGATTACCCACACCAGGCTGGTACACAACCAACACAGCCAAGGCACATAGGGAAGCAAGGCTAGTCGGGGGGTGGGGGATTGTTAAAAGTCACCAAAGCAGTAGTTGACTAAGAATACTAATCTATGAGCAGATCTAAAAGATTTCTTAGTCCTGGCCCTTACTAAAGCTTTGAGCAAGTCAGATAGGATTTTTATTTTTTTTTTTAAGCTTTATATTTATTAATTTTCTGTATAAGCAGAAAATTAACATCTACACATTCTCTTACATGGCATAGACATTTTTGTAAATACATCTCATGTAAAGCAAGATATTCATAAAGATGAGTCCATGTACTCTTGTACAGCAGGAGGTGGGGGTAGTCCTGGACTTGTGTCCAAATTAATCAAGGTCCCCAAGGCTTTCAAAATTTGCTAGCCTCTTCAGCGGTTAAAGGTGTGTCCAATAGGGAGAATATAAATGAAATAAGTTCACACAGTACTGAGACTGCTGTTTCAACATGTTGCTTGATTAGGGAGAAGACAGAATGTAAGCCGCACACCTTCACAAGATCCTCCCCTCCCCTCACATTTACGGCAAAACTGCATATTTAATAGAACAACTTTACTAAATCTCCAAGTATTTCAGAATAACCCCTTGTTAATCGAGTTGTAACATACAGCTGAACTTTTAAACTTTTTAAAAATAAAGTACCACGTTCAGCAGTGTCACCCACCATGTCACTTGTAGTGAAAAGTGACCATGTCTGCGCAGGATGCCTGCAAAACTCCACATGGCTTAACTATCACACACATTACCAAAATGTAACTAAATGGCCCCTTCAACTGCTGCCCTGATGGCCTTACTAAAATATTTGGGCCTGGATATTTCAAAGGTTCGCCATGCGCAACAGGAGTTCTTTTTGTCATAGAGTCAAAATCTGCATCATTCGCATATTCAGCAGGAGGCAGTTCGCCACTGGCATCAGGTTGCGCAAAAGCAATGCAAATGAATGCATACTCAACAGGAGAGGATCCATGCATAACCTGCGCAACCCGATATTCAGTCAGGTTGTGCAGAGTTGCATGCGCAACCCCAACCTGCGCCTGCACAACCTTGAGCCCCAAAAAGAGGCTTAAGTTGAGGGCCACCACAGGTGAGCTGCTGCATTGCGGGGCGCAACAGCAGCTGCCACCTGGCTGGCCCCAACTCTTTCCTGTGCCCCCACCAGCCCGATCAGCGGGCATAGTGTACTACGACTCCCCCGCCCACACATCTCCACAGCCCGATCGCGGGCAGGTACAGGCCACATGTAACACCCCACACGCTGCCCAGAAGCCCGATCGCCGGGCATAGCATTATATGAACCCCCAGTGCCCGATCGCGGGCAGAATGTAACCCTCCCAGCCAAATATCTCCTGGTGGTCAGTGGACTGTAAAGCCCGATCGCGGGCAGAATCATCTCAACCCCCAAACATCTCCCTGGTGTCTATGTCCCCCCACCCACAGGCCCCTCCACCCGCTCCCCCGCGCCGGCGGGCGACAGCATCCACCCGCCTGCCGTCCGCACCCGACTGACTGTCCGGTAGAGGCTGCCGCCCGGTGGTGCAGAGCTACAGCCAATGGGCTTACAGCCCATACCGTATGACAGTCAGATTTGTGAATGAACATCGTTCACAAATCTGGTTATGCCGCGGGATACTGAAGCCGTGTGTGGCTCGCAATGGCGTGCGACGGTCAGCGGGCGGCGGTGTCGCGCCCGGTGGAGAGTGGTGGGCCTGCACCGAGAGACGTTGATGATTCTGCAGCCTCAGCTCACTGGACCCCGAGAGGTTAAGCCTCTGCCAGCGATCGAACTCAGGTCATGCCCGATCGGCACCGAAAGGGGTGTACTGCTCAACTCTGCAGGCTACGTGCGTCGGTCCCCGGCGGCTGCTGCCTGGCAGGGTGGCCAGGCGCAAGTCCTCGGGATCGGCGCACCTCATGCAAATGGCATGCAAATGGGGCCATAAATAGATGCAAAATGGCCTGCCTCTTGCATAAATTATGGTTCCATTTGCATGTCACCTTTTGAATATGGAAATTGCGCATGGCGCAATGGTACTTTTCCCCGCCCAGTTTAATGCTCATCTCTGGCAACTGCGGTGGCGAGTTCCACTGCGCCATGCGCACAAGTGCTGTGGCTGGGGGTGATATTCAAAGGAGTTGCGCAAGCGCAACTCCTTTGAATATCACCCCGGCCACACCCCTGCGCAACTATTTTGAGCAGCGCAAGGGCTTGCGCCTCAGAATGGCGCAGTTTGAATATCCAGGCCTTGGTGTATTAGAGGGTAAATATAACTCTTCCCCTTCCTACACCGCAACCCAACAAGCAAAACATTTCAGACAGTGGGAATTTAAACTGTACAGTCCAAAGCTAGATTGCCACAGTTCACCAACTCAGTGCTCATGTGTCCTCCAAGTCGGAACCTGGGGTTCAGAAGGAGCATGTCGAGCTGCAAATTCCTGTTCAATCTTCTCCATCCAGCATCTCGAGGATTGGAAAACTGCCAGTTTTTCCTCCACAGACAACCCTAAGTCTGGCAGGCAGAAGAAGCGAATGGATAATTCAAGCCCCCCGAGTTGCCATCATGCTGCATCAAAACGCGTTTAGCCCAGGTCTGATAGAAGGAGTCTGGATATAGCTTTATATCGACTCCTTAATCTCCAAAGGAAACACTGCTTTGGCACCAGCAATTAGTGCATCTCAAATCTCCGACCCTCTGGATTTCAGCAGCACGGTGCGTGGCTGGGTGGTATCTGCAGGACGATCTTGGGGCGGGGGGGGGGACTCTGTAGGCCTTCGTAAGGGCATCCCAAGGGAATCCTTCAGCAAGCTGGAGTTTCTGTGGTAACCAATCCAAAAGATAAGTGAACAAAGATATCCCTTCAATCCCCTCAGGGAGCCCCACAATTCGGATGTTACCCACTCGCATCTCATTTTTGAGGGACTCCATACAACCACGGAGTTGGCCATTTTCTTCTGTTAAAGCTGCCACGGCGGTAAGGGTAGAAACCGCCCATTTCTCCAGTTCCACTACACAGTCCGTTAGTTTCTTTATGCCTGTGTTGTGATGCTCTCGTTTTTGCAATGTTTTCTCAATTTTCGAGTCCATGGCCTGCCAAGGACGTTCTGCCGAGTGACCAGAGGCACCGGCTCTACTACTAGTCGAGGAGCCCGCGGCCTTGGTGGGCTGAAGCGACAATTCTTTCTGCGGCCCTTGTTGTTGTTGTTGTGTCTTCATTCTGCCCATCATAAGTTTGGTATCCTCCAATGCGGAACGTCTTACTGAAGCAAATGCTGTAGTTCTTTTTTAGTAAAATTGCTGTAAATTCTGATTTTTCCAAACTTTCACCACCTCGTGTGAGAGAGTCTGTAAAAGTGCTTCTGACCTGGAGAGAGTCTGTAAAGTGCTTCCAACCTGGAAGATGGCTCTCTAGTGCCCCCGCCCGACAGAGATTCTTTTGCCCATGGTATTCAGAAGACCTAAGGAAGTGGTTTACCAATGCTGAAATAGATCAGTTGCTTACTAAGATTTGACCAGATCAGCTAAGTTTCTTTGCAAAGAGTCTTTTAAGGGGCCTTAAGGAATTAGTAACAAATGCTTACATTGAACAATTTGAGCCCCAAGGACTACATAAACAACAAACAATGCTGCAATCACCTGGTAAAAAGGAGCGGAGCAGTGGCAATTTTAAAGAGCGCTGGGGGCAGGGGAGAGGACAAGCTAGAAGCTAACTTATAGTAGAAGCAGTAACGTCACCACAGTAAGCTCCAAAAAGTTTCCGTGCAGTCACACAGACAAGAGTACTTATTATTCCATGTTTGTACAGAAAAATTAGCTCACAGATCCAGCTTCTGTAATCTCTTGAATCTTTCTCTTGATCTCAGTTTTTTTGTTTGTTTGTTTAATATGTCTACCCCAGCCTTATTCAAGCTGTTACAGCATTTTCTGACTGCCCCAACATTTATCAACCGTACCAACATTTTCTAAGGACACAGTATTTCAGCAACCATCACTTGCAGACACCCAAGTATGAGTATCCCTTTAAATGTTCCATCTACCCTATTTCACCTTACTTGTTCCAGCTCCTTCCCCCTCCTGATACGTGAATCCACTACTGGGAGTGGTTCACAAAGTCCATTTAATTATGGAGGAGTGGAGGAAGTGCGGGGCCGGAGAGTGGGAGAAAAACCCAACTGCTGTCTGGTGCTCAGCTGGGTTTAAATAGCCCAGCCGAAGAGTTCGAACTTTGTGACCTTCGGGGCTTGGATTTTATTGGCTCCCGCGAGAGACCACAGACAATATACTCCTTGGCCGCGGATGCGAACCAACCTCTCACTCGCGGCAACGGCCAACTACCCAACCTCCGAATTCAGTGACAACAGCCATCCTCGTTGATCAGTGCAGCAGCAGCCGCCGAGGATCCCTGTCACCGATGCAGCTCCAGGGAAAAAATCCAACTGCTGTCTGGTGCTCGGCTGGGTTTTAATAGCCAGCGAGGTTTGAACCGCGCACCCCTGGGGCTTAGTTTGACTGGCTCCTGCGGAAACCCACAGACAATTCACTCCTCGGCCACGGGGATGCGATCCCGACCTCTCACTCGCAGCAATGGTCAACGACAACCCAGCTTCAGAGTTCAGTGGCAACAGCCGCCCTACTTGTTCAACACAGCAGCGGCCACTGGGGATCCTGCCGCTGATGTGGCTCCAGGGAAAAAAATCCCCCAACTACAGAAACAGTATAAGGTAACATACATATAATGCCGGGCAGTTTGCAACAGATATCCATGCAGAGATATACAGGGGAAAATACAGGATAAGCACAAACCAACCACGCAGGGATGGAGAAGTCAGATGAAGACAAGGCAGGCGATACACATAGAAATTCAGAGTTGCCAGGTGTCATGGCATGTAAAAAAGCAAGCACAGAAAGCCAAACAAAGTTAAGCAAGGTCACAAGTATCAAGTGCATATAGGTGAGAGAAAAGTGTATTTTTGAAGGAGAGATGAGGAGCTCTTTAAATGGGGAGGAAGGGAATTCCAGAATTTGGGAGCGAAATGAGAGAATGCTTTCTCACCCATTTCAGTAGAGCAGTGCGGGACTAAGAGCAGTGGAGAGGTTGAAAACCTCAGCGGGCGGGAGTGATGCACAGGGATAAATATCACTAATACAGTAAATAAATGCTGTCTTACCTTCCTGGCAGATCTCAGAGGAAGAAAAAAAGCTCTCCATTGGACTCGAGGTGTGGGCGATTCGGTCCTTCTTGCAAAGAAGAACGATCAGGTAATATTGAAGACTTCCAGTCAGCTGGTCATCCAGAAAACTGAGGTTGTCCACACAGTAATGATAACTACAGTCCACAAGTGAATGCAGTGAGACCACCTGCAAAACGGACACTTTAAGAAATATCAGTAAAGCTGTTAACCAGTGGTCACAGACTGACTGAGAATAAAAAAAGTTTTGTTTTTTTTCAATAGTTTAACCAAGAATAAAGCGCAGCAAACAAAAGAGGGATGTCCAAAAACCTAGTAGAGGATTTTCACACGCAGGACATCCCTCCTAGCATACCGGACAAGATTCTCCCACAGGAGCTATGTTCCTGGGTGGGCCCCACTGACAGTGTTGGAGCTAACAGAAAAGGAAATTACAGTAAGTATGAAGGTAAATTTCTTCTTTCTATAGCGTTCCACACTGTCAATGGGTAATCATAACAGCTGGGTTCTAAGAAACAGTACCCAGAACAAAATGGAAGGGGGGAGAATACTATCCCATATGCCAGAACAAACGGAAAGAACTGCTGCCTGAGAAACTCTGTGACCAAAAACTGCACCGGGGGACTTCCAGTGAAGTCACCTGCTCAATGGCAGCACAGTCTTGGAGCTCTTATCCGACAGAGAGAGAGACAAAGAGAAAATCCACTGCAATCCACCAATTTCCGGGTGCCAACCTGACATCTAACAGGAAAATCAACGACTTCATAATGTCCTCCAGACATCAGGGCAAAGACAATCTGCTGGGCAGCACGGCAAAGCCCCAAAACACAAGCTAGATAACTCAGCCCTGGCTTCCTCGTAGGCCGCGGCTGCAACCCCGGCCTCCTCACTGCTGGCCAGCAACTCGGAAGAACCTGAGTGCACAATTACTTCCAAGAAACTGTTCAAAACCCTTCAACAAATCAACAACACTCTCCAGCGACTCAAAACTAAGGTGCTAGAAGACCGTAAAGACCTCAATCTACTGGAACAGACACGAGAGATTGAAAAGGTGCTATCTGATTACACCACTACCACAGATCTTCACAACATGGCCCTACTGGATCTTCACCGACTAGAGGAACAACAATTAGAGGACTCTGAGAATAGAAGTCAGAGGAATAACCTCCGCATCCAAGGAGTTTCGGAGAGCACTGAAACAGGCAACATGCTCTCTTTTATGGACAGTTTTATAAAAGAAATCTTAAACTTACCAAGAGACAAGGACCTCGAAATCATCAGGGCTCACCGATCTCTCGTCCCAGAGACCAAAAAGCTCGCCCTAGATCCATCGTACTGGCACTCCTGGACTTCAAGGTAAAAGAGGATCTGCTACACCAGGCCTGGGTAAAAAAAAGAAATCCATTTTGGGGACATTCATCTTTACTTTGACCAGGACTACGTGCCAAAGACTCTGCAGCACCGCCAACATGTTTTCCATATTGTCAAGGTCCTCAAACAAGCCGGCCATCAGGCCTTTGTTGAATATCTGGCGAGATTAAAAATCCAGACTTGAAAAAGCCCAAAACAATTTTCTGATCTACGGGCAACTACCTCCTATTTTCAGGAACAGGGGGTCAAAACCCTGATGGTCCCATAAAGAACCAGTGTGCCGCTCTCCAATCTAGGGCTTGACAATCCGCCGGAACCAAGATTTCTCAGGAATGATGCAGCAGCAAGTTCCTTTTTCTGGTCAGTTATGTCCAAATCACTCCCCCCAGGTGTCCTAACAGGCAGTAACGCCAGCCGAACGACAGCTGGCCGATGTGGACATCAATCCAACGAACTCTAAAACCCGAAGATGTTTACAGTAGTTGGACCTGAAGCTTTATGTGGTGATGCCAAACTGTTTTGTTTATAATCTGGGATTTGGGAGGCGGCATATAGGCATTTTTGCCTCAGTGGGTGGAGGGTCCACTTGCTTGGTGTACTGGGTTTCCCTCCCATTCATCCAGGGGCATTCCCACATAGCCCCCTTCTATGGTGGATACATGTAACACTGCGATGGGGTTTAAGGAGGTGGGGATCAGAGTTTTGAAATTTTGCTTTTTGGTTGACTGGGGAGGGGTGGTGGGGGGCAGTCGCCTGTTGAGTCTGGGTGCGATGTGGTCTGGGCCCTCCTACTGGTGCAGCTAGCTGAGCCATGAGCTAAAACTACTGGCACTACATACGTTGGAAGGATCAGCCCTTCTTTTTATTATTTTGGAACGCCTGGTTGCTCCATGGGTGTCAGGGGTATTGCAGGCCAGTACTGGGGACAATGTACTGGTCACGGACTTCTTTTAAGTAGCAGAGCTGAAGCAGTAAACTAACTGCATTAAGCAAAGGAAGATCTCTCCAAAAAAGACCAGCTTCAACCTTAAAGAGATGCCAGCCTAAGTGGCTAGGTGAGATGGCTCAGATAAGCCCCCGGCAGGTTATAAACAGGGCTCTTTATCCTCTATCAAGGTTTTGGCTCTGCTCCTGCCGTATTCTGGTGAAACTGCAGCGTTACCCAGGAAAAGACGGCCTGCATGTCCTGGCATAGGGAAGCATTAACAGAACACTGTAAAAGCCTTATGATAAAATTAAACAGGCTTCTTAAGGGAGCCCAACTTCCCTATTTTTGACTTGGCTGTGCTAGCGCTCATGGGCTGTTGCTCTGGGCCTTGCATCGTGCTGGGGGTGGGTGGGGGCTCCAGGCCTACCTGTGGTGTCGCCCGGGGGGGAAGGGAAGTCTCGCTCACTCCCACTACCAAATCTTCAAGGGAGAGATTCCCTGATTACACTAAACTTTATAGTTTCTCCTCCCTTTGTGACTGGCCCCCCTCCAGAAATAACCCCACACAGCAGAATAAATAATGGCTGGGTCACTCTGTCGGACAGACAGAGTCAAACTCTTACTCTACAGGATCAGGAGTGAGTGGTGTATATTTGCTGCCATTCAGCTCCCTTCTACTAATTGGTGACCTTCTGTCCTTCTAGTCTCCTAACCTTATAAGTTAGTGATTGCCAGACTGAGACACATCTAGTGGTGTCTCTCTAGTTCGCCCTACAGAATAATCCAACACAGTCAAAGAAAGGGCTTCTTTAACCTTGAAGTTCAGGTTGTTAAAAAAAAAAAAAATGGTTCTCCTGTTTACAGTTTAGGTTTGTTGTTTAATAATGCTGTATGGCTACATGGTTGTGTTTTCACTTAGATGTTTTACAATTTATTTATTTATTAGCTTTTGTTTATCGGGTAAGCACGCTAGACAAGGAATGTCTATTTTCAGGGGCGACCCGGGATTGGTGCATCCCCCCCCCCCAAAATGTAGGCCACCCCAGTGAAGTGCCTTTGCCTTTCTTTTTTCCCCAAACATACATAATGGCTGACCTTAAGGTTTCCTCTTTTAATGTAAGGGGCATTAATAGCCCCATTAAAAGGGCCTGTATTATGCAGAACTACAGAGACAACAGCCTACAACAGCCTTCTCACAGGAGACGCACTTGACTCATCAGGAACATCTTAAGTTGAGGCGTGGCTGGGTAGGTGAGGTACATGCCTCCCATTATGTAGACCACCCTCACCATGGGAGGGGGGTAACTATTTTGGTTCGCTGTAACACCCCCCCCTTAAAGTGTCACAGGTGGATATCAACTCTGAGGGAAGATACACACGCCTATATGGAAAATACAGAGGCCAAAAATTTATACTCCCAGTGATGATTCTGAGCAAACTCCCTTCCTCAATAAAGTGCTGAGAGAAACCATGGGGATGCTCAGAGTTTGATTATAGTAGGGGGCAATTTTTATACTGTTCTGGACCCCTCACTAGATCGGGTGGGTACTGATTCAAAAGGGTACGTTAAATCAAGGAAGGTGCTATCCAGGCTATGCACAGAGCTGGCCTTAGTGGATGAGTGGCATTTTCTTAACCCAAAAAGGGAGGGATTCTACTTACTATTCCCCTCAATGCAACATGTATTCCCGTATTGATTTTTTCCTGATCTCAGCGGATTGGGTCCCTAAATTGAGTGGAGCCAAGATTGGCAATATCACTTTATCTGATCATGCTCCCATCCAGATTCAGCTTGACACTTCCCCACACCCTCAGAGACTCTATGGCACTTAAATGTTAGTTTACTAACCCACACCAAAGTCACTAATTTAATAACAGATGCCATTAAAACATTTCTGGAGACTAATCCACCAGGAGACACAGGGGCAGGAGTCTGCTGGGATGCCCTAAAATGTTTCCTACGGAGAAAGATAATTAAATACTCATCTTGTATAAAGAGAACATACACAGAAGAGATCAGAATTGGAACGAATGATAGCAGACCTGGAATTTCAACACCAGATCTCCTTGGATGCCACGGTAAAAAGCCAGTTAGAACAAGAAAGACATAAGCCTAATATCAATCAATCTTTATTTAGCCAGGTGAAACTCCATTGAGCATACTCATTTTCAAGGAGGGCCTGGTAGGTACAGAATAAATAATACAGTAGCACAACAGAACATATAGCACAAATTGGCATAGTAATACAATACATAGCAATAAAAACAAGGTACAAGGATAATCAATGAGGCCCGGTCGTAAGGTGAAGCCTCATCCCAGTGAACAGTACAGCAGAGAGGTGGAAGCAAGTCAGCACCAATATGCCGAACCAGTGATTTTAGATACTGATTGCTCTAGTAGAGCAGAGCTGATGCTAGTGACAGTGCAAGCTGGGGGCTCAGCAGCAAACAGAAAGCAAGGACGAATCCAGGAACATGTTGGCTTAGGGTAACTGATGAGAGGATAGAAAGTGTAGAAGGTTGACTGTAAGAATAGCAATGTATGGCTACAGTTTAGCGATAGGGAGGGCATTGACAAGGCTCCAAGAAGCATCTTGAATAGAGTGACTTGAATTCCACAAAATCAATAGGATGCACCAATTTTATAGATTTCGGGATGTTGTGATATCCAAATTGAAAGTCAATTATATTATTCAAAACAAAAATATTTTGAATATGGCAGCCTGGTGGGGTGCCTTTTGGCCTGGCAGCTCAGGAAGCAGGCTGCCAGTCGGGCAGTCCTTCACCTCCAGAGACCCTCTGGGACCTTCTCTATAACCACCCCGATGGAAATTTCCCATATTTTTGCAACTTATTATAAATCTCTCTATTCCCCATAACATGGTTCGGATTATGCTGAACAAGTGAGAAATTATCTAGACTGGCTACAAATTCCCACCCTTAATGCAGAACAGCAGACCGCTCTTAATGCCCCCATTTCTATCTCTGAGATTGAAACAAAAATTAAAAACTTATCCCCGGGTACAGACGGGTTCGCATCTGAATTTTATAAACATTTTATGACCCTGGTAGTTCCCCCACTCCAAGAGGCATTTCATGAGGTACTGGAGGGAGACCAATGGGCGTCGCCCTTCCTGGAACTCTGCCCAGATTTCGGTGCTGTTAAAGCCTAACAAAAATCCAGAAGACCGTGGGTGCTATCGCCTCTATCTCACTACTACCAGTGGACTTAAAAATGTTCACAGGTATACTGGCGGACCATCTTCAATCCTGCACTGGCCCACTAATACACATGGACCAGACTGGATTTACTGCAGGCAGACTTCTCCAAGATAATATATGTCGCTTTCTAAACATAATCTCAGTGCAGCGAACTAAAGCAACTTTTCAACTGGCAATAAGTATGAACATCAAAAAGGCATTTGATAGAGTGGATTGGGCTTTCATGTCCACCACACTACAGGCATTTGGACTCAGGGGAAATTTTATTGCTGCAGTTACCTCTCTTTACAGCAGTCCCACAGCAAGAGTTAAGGTAAACGGCTTTTTGTCGAAGAGCTCTTCTCTGGGCTGGGGCACCAGGCAGGGCTGCCCCCTTCACCTTTGCTTTTCGCCCTAGCTTTGGCACCTCTGGCAAGTTCAATAAGATCTAATCCCCAGATACGGGGAGTGATGGTGGGAGGGACTGAGCAGAAATTAGCCTTGTACACAGACGATTCTCTCTCCTTTCTACCAGACCCGTACACCTTTTTACCACATCTGCAACAGACAAAATAAACTTTCAGAAATCAGACGCGATAATTTTAAGTGGGTCTCCTCCCTCAGCCTTCCGATAGGCCTTCCCATTCACTTGGGCCAAGCAGAACACTTTTCGATACTTGGGAATTTAGGTATCCATGGATATCTCTTCATTATTTAACAACAATTACACCAAACTTTACTTCACCCTACAGGCAGATGTTGCCAGGTGGACCTTACTGCCCCTTACTCTTTATGATGGAGTCCAAATGATTAAGATGAATGTGTTCCCCCAACTTTTATTCCTTTTTCAAATCCTACTGATCACAATACCTAAATTTTACTGGAATAGCCTACATATAGAAATCCGACATTTTCTCTGGTCAGGCTCCCGACCCCAGCTAGCAGAAAAGATACTTCAGGCACCGAGGTCCATAGGGGGCTAGCTCTCCCCAGTTTGAACCTATATTACTTGGTGGCTCACAGAGTCTACCTTTGTACTTGGGCCAAACGACGAATCAGCTCAGGCTGGTTCCAGCTAAAGGAGGATGCCCTGCCTAGCTGGGCTTTGTGGACATTACCGACTAGTGTTATCCCGAATCTTTTCTTCCTCCTAGGCTAGACCCTGGTTATGTATATTGGGAGAGAGACATAAACTAAAAACCTGTCTGCAATGTACAGATGACCACGGGGGTCTCCCCCTTTTTTTTGTATCATATTTTTATTTATTTTGTAAGTAAGCAACTCACAAAATATATTATACATGGGAGGGTAACACTTGCATAGCAGATCACCACAATTTAATACAAAAGCTCTATTAACATCCCCCCTCATAAGTAACAGCATAGGGGGGAAAATACCCACATTTATAGTAACAACCGTAACAGAAATGTATGCAGCCAAGGAAGGGCAAAGGGGAATCGTATGTCCATAATGTCTGCACAAACAAATGACCTGCACTGGTAACTGGTTCCCCCAAAACAAGAAATCAGTAAATAAATTATAGGAACTCACCAACCTCCCACGGGGTCTCCCTTTAACCGATTACAGACCAGATACTCCCTTAGAAAACAGGACCATTATAGGTACTTGCAGATACAGTAAGGCACTTTATCGTGTCAACAGAGATTTACCCTGAAATTAGAAGGGAGCAGACAGGACTTTAATCCTTTCTTTACTTTGCCATTATTCTTAGAAGTAAAATGCGTTACCTATCGGAACTGTATTCCCTGTTGACACATTCTGAAGCCCCTCCTTTAGAGATCCAGCGGATACAGTGCGAACAATAGGCTGGCATTCAGACTGATCCAGTGTAATGGTCTAAAAGGTTGAAGCTGGGTTGGCAAATCACAGCCTCACCCTCCTGGCACAAGTTCAATTGGAAAGTCCTGGTTAGATTTTTCCGAACACCTACCATACCTAGGCATTTTAACACGACCCACACAGACCTTTGTTGGCGAGGGTGAGGGAACAGAGGGTCTCATTATCACACATCCTTGGCTTGCCCACAGCTTTTGAGATTCTGGCAGGCAGTACACTCAGAAATTCAAATCCTGACAGGCCTTACTATACGCTTTACGTTTACAGAACTGGTTTGGGGGTTCCCAGCTCTTTTGTCCTGCCCTAACATCATAAGACGCTTTGGTCAGATTCTAAGGATAGCAGCACTTAAATGTATCGCCTCCAGATGGCTCACTCCCACTTTGCCTACCCTAGATTACTGGAAAACCAAAGGCATGGAGTTGGAAAGGATGGAAGGAATAACCAGCCAAATACAGCTGCGCCATGATAAATTCCTTGATATGGCACCCATGGCATCAGGCACAGGTGTCTCAGAGCATGACTTAATCACATGGAAAAACATCATTTGTAGTTGGGATATCCGGGGAAAGAGGGGACTAGATATGCACCTAAGTTTGTTTATGTGACGTTAATTACTCTACAAGCAGTTTTCTTTTTCTTTCTCCGGTTTCTCTTCATATGCCGATTGTAGCACATTGTAATATTCCATCACATGATTTGCATTTGTTCGTTTTTGTGAGCACACCTTCTTTGCACAGCAAGCTGCTCGTTTAATTTCTCCGGACTCTTACTCATAAGAAGTTTGATGACTTTAGAAGCCCTTGGTGATTATACATTTTGGACTGGAGATTTCACCAATTGGTTTAATTTGTTATATACTATAATGTATGGCACCAAGATATGATTTGATGTTCAAGATTGTGTTTTATATTGTACTCCATGTTGAGATGTGGCATCTTTATCTTAATAAAATATACTAAAGTTAAAAAGAAAAAACTGCATCAGCAGAATTCTGAATGTCCAATTGTAATGTTTTTTGAAAGTGTGGACAGAACACCCCATAGCTGCCTTGCATAGCTTGGAAAAATGATATTTCGCCTCTCTCTGCCCAGGAAGTTTCCATCACCCTGGTGGAGCGAGCCTTGAAGAGGGCCGGAAGCCTCTGCTTTTTTGTGACATAGGCCTTAACAATACAGGCCCGCATCCACCTAGCTAGGGTGCTAGAGGCTTTTTACCCTGCTTGGCTGCTTCAGAGGAACAAATAGACTATCTGACCTCCGAAAGTCAGTCGACCAATTAAGGTTGATCCTAACTGCCCATCGCAATCCAAGATGTGTAATTCCTTCTCCTTGCAGTTAGAAGGTTGCGGGCGGAAGGATAGAAGGCATATTTCCTGGTTCATCTGAAAAGCAGTGAGCACTCTGGGGACGGAAGATGGGACCACCCTGAGTACCACTTGTTCTTATGCATAAGGTATGGCTCCTTGTGAGACATGGCCTGGAGTTCACCAACTCTCCTGGCTGAACACATGGCCCCTAAGAACACACCCTGTAGGACAACACATCCAGCGATATGGATGATGGCAGCTCAAAACTCCTTACAGAGAGCATCCAAACCAGATTAGGATTCACAGAGGAACTAGGGATCAAAAAACTGGTCAGCTCCTGTGAACCATGCGTAAAAAACTAATAATCTCTATTAATTTCTAGGGAGAACCCAATGATACTCCAAGACCAGAACCCGACTTCTCAGCGTACGCAATGCTTACCCCTTTCTCCACGCCATCCTGTGGGAAAATCAAAAATCCATGGAATTGATGCTTTGGAAGGTTTGAAATCCTTCCTTCTGGTCCAGGATGAAAAGCAGTCTATATTTGAGCATAAGCTGCAGACGTACATAGATACATAGATACATAGACAGTGTCGGCAGATAAGGGCCTATGGTCCACCCAGTCTGCCCATTTGAGCTTGTAAGTTCAGTTTGTTTTCCTAGAAGTCTGTTGTACCTTACCCCCGACCTCCAGAATTCCTTTATGTCTATCCCATGCATTCTTAAATCCCGTGATTGTTTCAGCCCCCAACCACTTCCTCTGGCAGGGTGTTCCACTTGTCCACCACCCGTTCTGTGAAGAAATTCTGTCTCTTGTTTCCTCTGAATCGTCCTCTCTCCAACTTCATCCCATGCCTTCTAGTCCTGGAACATCTTTTTCACTTAAAAATAGTGTTTTCCTGCACCCTGTTCCTCCCTGTAAGATACCTGTATGTCTCTATCATATCCCCTCTCTCCCTCCTCTCCTCCAGGGAGTACATGTTCAGTTCCTTCAACCTGTCTTCATAGGACTTGTGATGCAATCCATGCACTATCTTTGTTGCCCTCCTCTGAACCTTCTCTACCCTGTCTGTGTCCTTACGTGGGTATGGTCTCCAGAACTGTACACTGTACTCCAGGTGGGGCCTCACTAGTGTCTTGTATAGCGGAATTATGACCTCCCTTTTCCTGCTGGTAATGCCCCTGCCTATATATCCCAGCATCCTATTTGCTTTACCTGCTGCCTTGTCACACTGTTTCCCTACCTTGAGGTCATCAGAGATGATAACCCCAAGATCCCTTTCCTGCTTGGTGCATGCTATATCCTCACCCCCCAACTGATATATTGTGCCAGGGTTATTGTGCCCCATATGCATTATCTTGCACTTCTTTGCATTGAATTTCAACTGCCGAACACCTGACCATTCTTCAAGTTTCTGCAGGTCGCTTCTCATTCTGTCTACACCCTCTGGTGTGTCTACTCTGTTACAGAGCTTTGTGTCATCAGCGAACAGTGAAATTCTGCCTTCTAGGTCCTGCGCCATGTCACTGATGAAGATGTTGAATAGGACCAGTCCCAGCACTGATCCCTGTGGTACCCCACTGGTCACTCTTCCCTCTGTGGAGTGACAGCCATTTACCACCACCCTCTGTGTCCTGCCACCTAGCCAGTTACCTACCCACCACACTACTGTCCTGCCCACACCCATATTCCCCAGTTTGTGTAATAGTCTTCTATGTGGCACAGTGTCAAAGGCCTTGCTGAAGTCCAGATAGGCCATGTCCACTGCCCTCCCCTGATCCACCTCCCTAGTCACCCAGTCAAAAATTCAATGAGGTTGGTCTGAGCACCTCCCCCTGGTGAAACCATGCTGCCTTGGGTCCTGTAGTCCATTGACAACCAGATGTTCCACCAATCTCCCCTTCAATAGTGCTTCCATGATCTTCCCCACTACCGAGGTGAGGCTGACTGGTCTGTAGTTGCCCGCTTCCTCTTTGTTCCCACTTTTGTATAAGGAGACTACATCTGCTGTCCTCCAGTCTTTGGGTACCTCCCCTGTTTCCAGTGATCGGCTAAACAGGATAGCCAGAGGTTCAGCCACCACCTCTCTTAGTTCTTTAAGGACCCTGGGGTACACCCCATCTGGCCCCATTGCTTTATCAACTCTTATTACTTCCAGTTCCTTGCAGGACCCTTTCGTGTAAAGGGACTTGTGTCCATTTCTGCACCATTCTCACCCCTTGTGCTCCCTTCAGACCCATTACCCTCCTCTTCCTCAGTAAAGACTGAGCAGAAATACCTGTTCAGTATGTCAGCTTTACTGTTGTCAACCTCCACGCGGCCCCCATCCTCCCTTTGTCCTTCTTTTTTCACTTATGTACCTGTAAAAGGTTTTGTCCCCTCTACCCACTGATTTTGCAATGTGTTCTTCTGTCTCAGCTTTGGCTTCCCTTACTGACCTCCCTGCCTCCCTTTGTTTCTCCTGGTACTTCTCCCTATCCCCTTCTGCCTGTGTCTTTTTGTATTGCCTGAATGCAATCTTTTTAGCTTTCACTTTCTTTGCTACCTCTTTGGAAAACCATAATGGTCTCCTCTTCCTTTTCCTCTTGCTAACCTGCTTAATACATAATTCTGTTGTTCTTGTAATCCCCATTTTAAATACTGCCCACTGTTCCTCAACCCCTGATTCCTGTCCCATTCCCCTTAATGCCTCTTTCAAGTATCTCCCCATTTTCCCAAAGTCTGCCCCCCTAAAATCCAGGATACGTGATTTTGTGTGGTTTGGTTCTGCTCTTTCTGTGATTTCAAACCACAATGACTGGTGGTCACTGTTTCCCAGGTGCTCCCCCACTGTTACCCCCATCACACTGTCCCTGTTTGTGAGCACAAGGTCCAGTATTGCCTTCTGCCGGAGTTGGTTCCATGACCAGTTGCTTGAGGAAGGCACCCTGAAGGAGTCCAGGATAAATCTGCTCTAGTTGATGCTGCTGCTGGGATGCTCCAGTCCACATCTGGAATACTGAAGTCTCCAACCAGTACTACCTCACCTTGTCTGCCATCCTTTGGATGGCTAGCATCAACTCCCTATCTGTTTCTTCCTCCTGGGTTGGTGGTCTATAGACCACACCTGTGTGGATGGCTGTCCCCATTTTCCTTTCCAGCTTAACCCACAGTATCTCTCCCCATTGTGTTCCTCCTGGATCTCTGTGGCCTTATGTCATTTTCACATAAGTGCCCTCCTCCTCCTTCCTGCCTGCTCTGTCTCTTCTGAATATGTTGTAGCCAGGTATGGCCATCTCCCAGTCGTGGTTATCATTACACCAGGTTTCAGTGATGGCCACAATGTCTAGGTCTGACTGCACCATGACAGCCTCCAGATCTTCCATCTTGTTGCTAAGGCTCCTGGCATTTGCACACATGGCTTTCCATGATTTGACCTCCTAGACTGTCTCACTGTTCTACTCCAGCCCTTCCTTGGTTGTCATTTATCCCTGGTTCTCCTTGCTGTCTGCCCATCTGCTGAATTTTGCCCCTTTTCTGCTTATCCACCTCTTGGGCACTAATCTCCATCTTTTGCACATTGCTTTGCAGAGATAGCCACTCCTCTGGTTCACTGGTTCCACTGCTAGCTTTTTTGACGTAGAAGCTTTTCTGGTCACCATCAAGGTTTTTAACTACTCTGTGGCAAAACCTAGTTTAAAGAGCCTTCTCCTTTCAGAAGCCAGGCTGCGAGTCGCATAACTCTTGGATTTGGTGGAGAAGGGACCCTGTAAAGTACAGTTATGTAAAAACTTACCGTAACAGTAGATCTTCGAGAGAGGCTCTTGCAGTAGGTAATTACATATAGGACTGAAGCCGGCAGGCATCAGGACCCCTCGGAAAAATTTCTAGCTAGCAGTCTCTGACGGGGGACCGCCCCCACGTCAGGTGACCGACGTCGTGCAATGTCAGTATAAAGGGGTGGTTCCCCACACCCGCCTTCCAGTTCTTTCCCGCCAAAGGCCAAAAAAGAAGCTGAAAAAGCTAAGGGGGATGGAGGGCGGGAAGGCATTACCTACTGCAAGAGCCTCTCTCAAAGATCTACTGCTATGGTAAGTTTTTACGTAACTGTACTATCTTACTTTGAGAGGACTCTTGCAGTAGGTAATTACATACAGGACTGAGTCCCAAGCAGTCTGGAACAAGGAGAAGCACATGGGAGGAGGAAAACTACCCAACCACAGAACCTCCGGCTGTGAGGGTCTCATGATAGGAGACCTTGCAAAACAGCCAACCTGAAGCCTGCTCTACAGCGAGAGGCAATGTCCAAACTGTAGTGTTTCGTGAAGGTATGGACAGAAGTCCAAGTTGCGGCTGCGCAGATGTCTGCCGCAGACACATTCTTGAAACAAGCTGCAGAGGCAGCGACACCCCTAGTGGAGTGGCCTCTGACTTGACCTAGCAGGGTCTTGTGATACTTGTCATAACAGAAAGTGATACAATGAGCTAACCATTTGGATAGGCATTGCTTGGTAATGGCATTGCCTTCTCTTTTGTGAGCAAAGGAGACAAACAGCTGATCAGACTTTCTGAGATCCTTCGTCCTGGTGGTGTAGTATCTCAGAACTCTATAAATATCTAAAGTATGCAAGAAATACTCCCCTTGATTGGAGTGTTGCATAAAGAAAGCAGGTAGCTCAATGGATTGATTCAGCGTAGATTCCGCTACCACCTTAGGGAGAAACTTGGGACTGGTATGCAGAGCCACACGTTCCTTGTGAAAAATCAAGTACTGGATTTTGCACATTAAGGCCTGAAGCTCGGAAATACGTTGAGCTGAAGTAATGGCCACAAGGAAGAGAGTCTTCCAGGATAGGAACTTCAGGTCTGCTGAGGCTGCCGGTTCAAAGGGAGGCAGAGTAAGCTTCTCAAGCATAAAATTCAGATCCCAACGGGGCGCAGGAACGCAAATAAGGGGTCTCAAGTGGAGAACCCCTCTAAGGAAGGTCTTACAGACTTCCAACTGCGCGAAAGTTCTGTCCCCAAAGGGAACATGATAAACAGAAACTGCCGCCATGTGAACTTTCAGAGAGGAATGACTGAGACCCAGATCAAAGACATGGCGCATATAGTCCAGAATTCTCCCAACAGGGCACAAAAATGGCTAGAAATCCTTGGAAGAGGCCCAAATAGAGAACCGTTTCCACTTCATGGTGTAGGTAGATCTAGTGGAAGGCTTTCAGGCCTCCACCAGAATCTCAGCCACAATCGGGGAAACCCTGAAACAGGCTTGAGCTACGTCTGCAGGAGCCATGCATGCAACTGAAGGGATTTGAGGCCTGGATGAACTAGGGTCCCCTTATCCTGGGTCAGCAAATGCTGTGACAGAGGAAGAGGAAGAGGAGGTTCCTCTGAATACTGTTACAGAAGAGAGAACCAAACTAGCCTGGGCCAGAAAGGAGCGATCAGAATCATGCAAGCTCCTTCTGAGCCAAGTTTGTGTAAGACCCTCGGAATTAAGGGAATCGGGGGGGGAGGCATAGATGAATCTGCCCTTCCAGTCTAGAGACAGAGCATCTCTCCCAAAAATGTCTTGCCCTGGAGCAAGCAAGCAGAAGGCAGGAAGCTTTGCGTTTAGAGGGGACGTAAAACAGGTCTACATGAGGCGTTCCCCAGCGTAGGATGATATTGTCTGCTACCCCCTGATCCAGTTCCCACTTGTGCACCTGGGAAGACGACCGACTGAGGTGGTCTGCCAGCATGTTTTCGACCCCCAGTACATGAACCGGTAATACCCAGGCTGGTAAAAACCTGCAGGGTAAGGGAAAGGGACCACAAAAGTTCCTCCCTGGACAGGGCCGACAGGAGCCAATCGTCCAGGTATGGGAAAACCTGTACTCCCTGGGTACGCAGGTGGGCCGCCACCACAGAAAGGCATCTGGTGAACACTCAGGGCGCTGAGGAAAGACCAAATGGGAGGGCCCTGAACTGGTAGTGGTCCCCCTGAAACGAAAAACGAAGGTATTTGCAGTGAGAAGGGTGGATAGGAATATGCAGGTAGGCATCCTGCATATCCAGAGCACACAGTCACAGTCCTGGCCGAAGTAGGGGCAGAAGGCTCTGCAAAGAGAGCATTCTGAACCTTTTGTACTCCATGAAGAGGCTCAGGGAGCTGAGGTCTAGGACAGGCCTCACGTCCCCAGATTCCTTTGAAACCAGGAAGAAATGAGAGTAGTAACCTGTCCCCCGAAGGTGGGATGGGACAGGCTCTATCGCCACCTTCAACAGAAGGGAGTATTTTCTTCCTGAACCAGATGATGTTCCGGCAGTAAAACGACTTGGGGGTTCTGGGTGGTTTCTGAAGAAACTCGATTGAGTGTCCTTCTGCTATCAGTTGGAGCAACCAAGTGTCTGAAGTGATCCTCTCCCAACCCAGTAGATGGAAGAAGAACCTCCCTCCTACTGGTTCCTCTGGAAAGTCCAGAGGCCATGGGAAAGGAGGAGAGTCAGGAAGTGTGGGGCAGCGCCACGGCTGAAGCTCCTGTCGCTTTTTTGGGTGGGGGGGGCTTGGCAGCCGAAGGAGCCTGACGTTTATTGGCCTGCTTGCCCTGAGGTTTCACTTTGGGCCGAGAATGTCTGCGAAAGGGGCAACGCTGACCCTGAGGGGGCCGGTACATAGAGTTCACAGACTTTAGAGCAGTACCCTTCTCCTGCAGATCGGTGATGTCTGACATCCCCACCAAACAGCACTGAACCCCTGAAGGGCACGTCCTGGATAGCAGACTGCACCTCCGAGACCAAACCTGACACCCGGAGCCAGGCGTGATACCGCAAACCCACAGCAAAAGCCGAGCTCTGACCAGCAGCATCCACTGCATCATACGTGGCACGAAGCATGTGCCAACTGGCCGGACGAGCAGACCGGAGCAGATCTACCGCTTCCTGCCTAGTCTGAGACTCAGGAAGGGAGTCCAATTTTGCTTCTACCTCACTAAGGATCACCTTCTGGTAATCCCCCATATTAGCAACGTAATTAAGGGCCCTTACTCCCAGAGTGGAGGAAACGTAAACCTTCTTCCCATATTGGTCCAGAAGGCGGGATTCCTTATCGGGTGGGGACGAGCTCAGATGCTTAGGGTTAGCCAAACGGCCGTGAATGGCACTAATCACGACTGAATCAGCCTTGGAGTGTGAATTCAGGGAATCAACACCCTCCGGAGGCTGGTATAGCCTATCCGCCTTCCTCGGAAGGGGGGGCTAATGCCGACGGTTGCTTCCAGATGGTGGAAACAAGGTCCGCATGAAGCTTGATCCAGGGTGGAATCAGTGTTGGAGCAGTCTTGGGCAGATCCAGATGGGCAGCGAGTTTCTTCCACTGTGGATCTAGCTCCAAAGATTGCCACTGGTGAACTGACTGGATCTTACGCAACTCCAGGAAGGAAGGATCTTCTGGAGGAGACTTTGGAGGAGTCTTAGGCCTGGGCTTGTCTGGACTGCATGACTCGTCATCCGGATTGGAGCACCCGTCGGAGTCGTCCAGGGTCTCCAAAGAGGAAGAAGACCCCTCCCTGCGCAGGGGAGGAATGGACCCCCTGGGCAACCCTCAGGGAAGCGTGTCCTCCCCTGCCCTGAAACCAGAGGGCTCGCATCTGGCATCAGGCGGGGTGGAGGAAGTCTCTCGCCTCCGAAGACGGGAGTCCGGAACCCGGGTCCAGCGTCGGAAGATGGCTATCCACCTCCCTGGTGAGCTAAGCCTTGGCCTCGGCCCACCAGGAATCCAGAGTCTCCTTCAGGTCCACTGGTGGCTGAGGGGGCAGTGGAAGAGGAGGAGGGGGATATGGATTTTGAAGATATCCGTATGGTGAGTATTCGTAACCCAACAGCGGGAAGCCCAGCATTGGGTACTGGGGCACCGGGTACTGCGGCGTCGGGTACTGCGGTGCAGGATACTGCGGTCCCGGGTAGGACAGCATCAGATAAGACGGGGTCAGATACCCGGGCACCAGGGGCTCTGATGGAGCAGAAGGCCCTGGGAGAGGGCCAGGGACAGGAGGCCTGGTGGGCATCAGGTCCGGCACAGGGATGGCGTCTGGCAAGGAAATGTCATCCGGCGTCGGAAGGGCCGGCGTCCGAGGGTCTTACATCAGGTCATCCAGCCTGCGGGAGGGAGACCTGACGAGAGCGTGCCTGCGTCTTCTGTGTCACCTGGGGAAGGGGGTCTGAAATCCCTGGGGTCCAGCTGAGGAGTTGCGGGGACCTCGGACTGCAGCTACGAGTGTTGCAGCAAGTTGGGGACGACGGACTGGTCTGTCAGGTCCAGCGTCGGCTCCAACGGATGCGTCCACTGGAGGAGCCGATGTCCGCCTTACCGACGGGGTCCGGGCAGGTGTCGGAGGAGCCAGCGTGCGATTTATCGGAACCAGCGCCCATCGAAGGCCACGAGGGAAGAGCGGTCTTGGCGGGCGCTTTGGAGGTCGTGCGCTGCCCCACAGGGTCGGGCGACTTAGCGGCCTTGTCCGAGCGGACGTCAGAGGAGCCGACGTCCAGCTTACTGGAGCTGCTTGAACCAGAAGGCCACACGGTGGCGGTCTTGCCAGGAGCGGCTGCCTCCTTTGACTCAGAGGCTCCCGAAGGGCCTGAGTGAGAGCCGGACAGGAGGGTCGACGCCGCCTTGGAAGCCTCCAAGATGGCTGTCGTGGAGCGGTCCCCTGGGGAGGGGACGTTACCTTTAGCACGGCGACTCCTGACGAAGTCGCGGTGGCTGTGGAAGAGGAGCCCCGGTCCTGGTGCTTCTTTTTTCGGTGACCCTCAGGGGAAGTAGAGGCCGGGTGAAGCTTCTTCAGCTCCTTCTCCATGGAGGACATCTTCTTTTTGAGAATATGGGCCTCCAGGGACTGCTGCCTACGTTGAATTTCAGGCAATGCTGACACTTCTCCATGGGGTGATCCGGGCCTAGGCAGAAGAGGCACTGGGAATGTCCGTCCTTGTGCGGGAGCTGTGTGCCGCAGGAATCGCCCTTGTTCTTGTGCTCGGGTGGAGTAGGGGACAACATACACGGCACTTGAAGAAACTGATGAAAATTTGATATAAAAAAAAAAAAAAAAAAATCGAGCAAATAGCGGTAAAAAATACCGACAAAAGACTGGCTAAGCAGTGAACTTAACTTGCGAGGCGCTTTCACGAGCTAACGGCGGGAAAGAACTGGAAGGCAGGCGTGAGGGACCACCCCTTTATACTGATGTCACTTGACGTCGGTCACCTGACGTATGGGCGGTCCCCCGCCAGACACTGCTAGCTAGAAATGCTTCTGTGGGGTCCTGATGCCTGCTGGCTTCAGTTCTATATGTAATTACCTACTGCAAGAACCCTCTCGAAGTAAGATCTAAAGGTCTCTACTCACCAGAAGATGGAAAGAACTGGCTGAGCCAGATTTGCCAGGTCCGAGAACCACGGCCTTCTCAGCCACTCTGGAGCTATTATTTTTGGAAGACCTTGGAAGAAGAGGTAGTGGGAAAAGGCATACGCTCTGCTGAAAGACAACTCTTGAGACAGAGTGTCCACTGCCTCTGCCTGTGGACACCTAAAACGACTGAAGAAACTTGGATTTGATCACTTAGGCTGAATGCTAACAGAACGATCCGAGGTCGACCAACTGGGCTGCACAGGGGTTCAAAAACCTCCGAGGTCAACCTCCCCTCCACAGGGTGAGCATTTTCACAACTTAGCCAGTCCGCCTGAGATTCGACTCCCTTGCCAGATGTACCGTCAACAGACTGGCTACCCCTTGAAACACTTCCATGATTGTGCTATCTTAATGTCTATGTATGCCATGCACGCCAGCATGGTTGAGCCAAAGGGGGAACTAGGTGGACTGCCTCCATCTCTTTTAACACTGATGTGAAGACGCTGCCAGGTTGACCAAGTTCTCTGAGTGGGAGCTGGCTTTGGCCTTCCCCGGCCCCCCTTCCCCCATCCATGCAAACTGACATCTGTTGTGAGAATTAACTCTGAAGAAGTTTCAGTGGAACCCATGTTCAGATCCTGCACATCCACTCACCATTAAGTGAGTGACAGTGCTGAGAGGCGAAAAGAAACCTGGCTGAAAATCCTCCACTGAGGGATCCCAGACCATCAGCAAACCCATCGAAAAGGCCACATAACGCTGCCTGCCCAGAGCCAGGATCCCCCAACCGAGGGCAGATGCCGGTGACCATGTCCCGAGCCCCTGGACTTTTGTCAATAACATCTCCTTCCGGGAAGGCGATAAAACCTTCCCTGGTTTCGTGCAGAAAAATACCACCAGGTATACCAAGGACTGTGACTGCTTGAGAGCGCTCTTCTCCCGGTTCACTCCTAGCAATGCGACTCTGGTATCTCAAGAGTCCTGAGTACTGACCTCTTGTCAGGGATGTCTGTGCATGAATAAGCAGGTCATTCAGTAAGGATAAACAGGATTCCCTTCATGTCGAAACTGAGCCACCAGAACTATCAACACTTTCAAGGAATTCGGGGGGAAGGGGCTGATACACTGCTGAATTAAGAAAGCCCTGTACCGGAAGGTTGGCCCAGTATCAAGAACCTGAGATACTCTAGGTAAGATTGACGGATGGAAATGTGGAGGTAGGCATCCGTCAGATGTACTGAGGTTTAAGGAACCCCCCTGGCTGAGCAGCCCGGGTGACTGACCTCAGAGATCCCTTCTTGAAAGGTTGGTGGCGCGTAAACTTGTCCAGGTGCTTCAAATCCAGAATGGTCCTGAAAACCCCCAGCATCTTGGGAACTACGAAACAGATCCAATAGGACTCCTGACCTTGTTTGATTAGCAAGACCTGAGCTATGGCCCCAATAGTTTGGGGGGTGTCAGGGTCTCTGACATGCCTAGCCTTTGTGATGTCCTTGAAACTGGTGCAGATAAAGCGTCCCCTAATAAGGAGCCTAACATTGTTTTTGGCCCATCTTAAGGAAAACTCCTGTAGTTTTCCACCAAGGAAAAAGGGAGTCAGAGATGGGCCAGTGTATCTTCTTGTGAGGCACCAGGCTTTTGGTGCTGGGCATCCTGCATGGCACCTGGTCAGGGCTCCTCTGGTACTGTAACCTTGTTACCCGAGTAGGCTCCTCTATTCTCTGGAGCCAAAATTCTGAAGGGGAGGACACCCCCCCCCGGTAACGGTCTGCCCCGGCTATTACCTTGACCCCTTGGGTTACAGTAATCTTGCGTCGTTGTTTGACACTGGAGATAGCCCTTCTTACTGCATATCCTTTAAAAAAAAGTATCCAAGTCGGAATCAAACCATAAGCCTTCCTAAAGTGGAGGTAAGAGCTTAGCCTATGAAGCCTGATTGGTGACCCAATGACTAAGCTACATGGCCCTCATGACCGAAAAACAATGAAATAGGCTGGGCAGGCTGATATGCACAAATCTCCAGTGGGTAACCACCTAGAAGGTGGTGGTCATGGCCATCAATTGCAAAAACTCACACCTTCAGTCAGGCAGAACGAAATTGGCCAGAGCAGTGATCCATATGTTTAAGGTTCTTGCAACAATAAAGGAAGCACAGGACGTACAAATGTTTCGTGCTAATGGAGGCAAAATCCCTCCTGCACGTGGAGTCCACCCACTTCCCATGAAAATCTGCTAGGGCCAGAGAGCCTTCAATAGGTAGGGTGGTGTCTTTTTACAGAAATACAAAACGGCCTTGTCTTTCAGTACAGGAGCTTCTCACTTGCGACCTTTTCCTTAAAAAAAAAAGATCCGTGACTCAGGTTGGGAAGATATTTTCTCTGATCCACATGTGCTCAGTGTTGCTCAATAATCCTGGTCACACAGTAGCCTCCAAGATGCAGACAGAGACGGACTGACATCCATCTCCACAGACTGTACCTCCTGAGCTTTAAGGAACTATATGCCTCAACTATCCATAAAAAACAAGGACTTATTAACCAGGAAAGGAAGGAATCCCTGACTTGGACTCCTTCCACTCCCTTTCCTCTTCCTCCTCCACAGAGGGAAGGAAACATCCTCCTCGTCTGAGCAACACGCATTTTTTTTTTTTTTTTTTAATTTTAAGGTCAGGAACTACTTCCCCAAGATCTCCATAATTCTCATCCTAGCCTAAAAAAGGGAGTGTCAGGGTCTGCCCTCACATCCGTTAACGCAGCCTAAGTATACTGCACCACACCAGGACGTGCATGAAAGACCCCCAACATGAGGGACCTAACTGGAGTCAGGTGTGTCTGCTGGGATGACCTGCGGGATATTGGGGCTCAAGTTCACTGAGAAGCCACAAAAGTGATTTTCCACACAATTCTGCTGCCACTGCCAAGTGAAAAAACAGGCGCTCCCCTTTCCCAGGCCGGAGGACCGGCTGGAGGTCCGGAGCAACACAGTGAGGGCAAAAGGAACCCGTGGGGAAGGGCCTCATCACCCTTGTTTTGCAGGTCTTACATCATTTCCTGATTAATGGCCTCTGATAGTCATGGTGCCAGACAGAGACCTTTTTTTTTTTTTTAAACCATATTCATTGGTGGCTGTGGGATTCAAACCCAGGTCTCCAATATCGCAGCCCAGAGACTTAGCCACTACACTACATTGATTCCTATAACTGGGAAACAAATAATTACGGAGGTAAAAATATAATAATTGGCCCTAATATCAGGACCTGGGCTAATGTTCTGAGGAGGCTAAAAACTCTTCACTGATTCACTGAGCTGTGTACTGTGATCAGTATGCCAAAAAAGCACTAACAGACGTGCGCTCACTAACGGGTGTGCATAGGATGTTATCACGCTCACGCGTGCGTGCACCAGTAATTACGCAAGCACAATGCAACAGTATTGCGCAAGCACAACAGAGCGATGCAACAGTATTGCGCAAGTGCAATAGCGCAATGCAACAGTGTTGCACAAACGCAGGCATGTACTTCAAACAGAAGCAGGAAACCGGCCTGAATGAGGGGAGCACACCCAGCCTAATGGTGGCTATGCAAATGGAAAAACAGGTGTGTGTGGAGGAAGGGGGAAAAAAAAAACACCACAAAGCCTCTGATGTACCCTAATTTCACACAACAGCTGTACAAACACAAAAAACACAGAACCTGACGTTGGGGGCCCAACGCCAGAGCAGAAGGACCCCCACAAACACCCTATACTCTCAGAATGTTTTTTTCATTTGTACCTACCTGTGGCACTTTTTATTTTTTTAAATGGAGACCATTAGAACACCCTAACAAGGCAGAAGTGGCTCCCGATCCACAGGGAATGAGAAAAAGACAGGTTATTCAATTTGAAAGCCGCAGCTTAACAGGCACGATTTTAATTTAAGGGTGCTCCCTGAAACAGGCAGCCCCAACCTACAAGGCAGAATTGCAGCCCCAAAGAAGTCTTCAAGTCTTGAATCTTGAAAATCTTGACAGAAGATTAAAGTAACTCTGTCCCCTCTGAATGGCGCAGATAATGTAAAAAAAAAATCTGTAAAAAAAAAAAACTGAAGAATTACAGCCAAGGCAAACAGGATACTGGGCTGCATAGCCAGGGGAATTACGTCCAGAAGTAGGGAGGTGATCCTCCCTCTATATAATGCCTTGGTCAGGCCGCAGCTTGAGTACTGTGTGCAGTTCTGGAGACCTCACCTGAAGAAGGACATAGCGCTGCTGGAAAGGGTCCAGAGGAGAGTGACCAGGATGATTCAGGGCATAGAGGGGAGGCCTTATGAGGAGAGGCGGGAAGAGCTTGGGCTTTACTCACTGGAGGAGAGGAAGGACAGGGAGACATGATAGAGGTTTTCAAGTATGTAAAGGGAATAACTAGGAGTGGAACCAAGGAGCTGTTTAGGCTGAAGAAGGGGGAAGTGACCAGGGGCCATGAGAGAAAGCTGGGGGGGGACTACAGGAGGGACGTAGGAAGCATTTTTTCACTGAGAGGGTGGTACAGCCGTGGAATGCACTTCCCAGGAGGCTGGTGGAAAAGGACACAGTGGAGGGCTTCAAGAAGGTGTGGGACAGGTACAAGGGGAAACTGAATCTAGAGAAGACACTCCTGGGGGCTGGGGGGGTGAGGCAGGCAGCCATTAGGTTGCTGGCTTTCGAGCAGACAAGACAGACCATTTGGCCTATTCTGCTGGCTTTTTAGTGTGTTAGTATAAACTGGGGGATCTGCTGCTAATATGATCCTCATGTGCCCAACATTCTAAAGCTTGGATTGTGCCATTCCCCTAGTAGGTGTGCACTATACCCAGCTGTTATGATTACCTATTGACAATGTGGAGCGCTACAGAAAGAAAAAACAGAAATCAAGCTGCTCATCTGCCTAGGCTCCCAGCAGCCCTCCAGTTTAAATGAGAGACTTTATTTTCTACTAAAATCTTTCAGCCACCTTATGGTTTACCACTGTAGTCTGTCTGCTTACACCCACCCCTGTCATATCTTTGCTTGCATGTGTGCATGGTACATCTGCATGTGTGGACATATCCACACCCACTTGCATCCAGTGTGTGTTTGTGTGTGCAGGATGGGCATACTCGTATGCGCATTCCAGGTATGTGTACACATCTATTCTCTCTCCTAAGCTGGTCTCCGGGCTTCCTTACTCCTGGGCTGTACCTCCTGATGCTGATCCACAGGCAGGAAACAGACCTCTGCAGCAGGGGACATCCAGCCCTCCACTTCCTCTTCTCCTCAGTTTACTTCCTGCCTTCAGTCTGGCAGGTACTCAGCAAGCAGAGCTCTGCCATGTGGCAGAGCTGAAGACAGCAGACTGTAAGTTGAGCAATTTTGTTTCAATGAGGATCAGAAATCACTGCCGTATGTTGGAATCCCAGGGTGGGTGCCAGTCTCAGCCTTGCAAGCTGCACAGTCTGGCCCCATTTTCACTGGGTTGTTTCTTCCCTGCACTAGGCCTGAAATGCAGTCTCAGCCTTGCAAGCTGCACACAGTCTGGCCCAATTTACACCGGGTTGTTTTTTCTCTGCACATCCTGCACTAGGCCTGAAATGCTACTTAGTGCAGTGGAAAGTGTTTCTCAGGGAATCAAAATGGGCACCAGAGTGATTTGATTTTCAGGGAATCAGAACAGGCCCGGAGTGCTCAGTAACCCGCAACATCTATTTTTAGGGGGTCAGAACAGGATGGGCCCCATCTCTTCGTGAGGCTGTTTTCCCCACGCTTTCTAGGGTATAAACGGTATGAGGAGTTAGGGAGAATACATCTCCCCTCAGCTTTTGGGCAGAAACTGCGTATGTGTTTGTTTTCCCGCGTTTACTACCTGAGAAGGATCGCGCAAGGGAATAAACAGCACAAGGACTTGGGGAGACTACATCTCCCCTCAGCTGGCAGCCCCGTATCTTTTCCCCGTAATTTTTCTTGTTATCCCATCGATGGCATTCTAATTGAGCCACTCGTTGATGGTGGGCCGGCAGCTTGTCAGCGGCAACTTGTTGATGAATCACTGCTCAACAAAGCGCTGCAGGGATGAGGAACTCCAACGAGCACGCAAAGGGGCTTAAATTATCATATATGAGGCAACTGTCGTCGGCGGGCAATCAGATTACCTCAGCCGCTCGTCGACAGCAGACCTGCAGCACGGCTTACTGACTCCACTGACGAGCACTACAGCACAGGAGGAGCGTTATTATGGAGCCTCCATTGATAAGCATTACAGCGTGGGAGGCGCTATTATGGAGCCTTTTGTTCATTGTGCTACGCCCCAAAAATTTTTAAAAAACCGTCAAAGTGAGCCAGCTGCCTGGGTTTTTTCAGATCCCTGCATATTCTAGAGGCAGTAAAATAAAAAACCTTAGAAAAAGGACTACAGCACAAGGGCAGCTCTGATGGCCTTTACAGGACTGGCACAATTGTTAAAGGGCCAGCACACTTTCTACCTGCTTCAGCAGCAGGACATCAAGAAGGAGGGAGTAAGCTGAACTAAGGGAAGTAGGGCCTTTTGTGGTATTATGGCCTCGCACAAGCCTTCCCAGGGCAGAAAAGGTCAGCGTGGCTAGTCGCCCGCTGCTAATGACCTTGGCTGGATAGCTTCTCCTATACTGTCCAGAGGGCAACGTCTGCGAATGGGGAAGACATCATGGAGGAAGATCCTCCTTGGCTCAGTATCATAGCCCACGGATCATATTAACCGACAGCTTCCAGAGGGACTCAGCAATCCGCAGCCCCCTCTGACACCACACCTCACAAAACAGTTAAATACAACCCAACAGTTAAATAAGACCAGATATGAGACCTCTCTAGAGGATACAAGAAAATGGACCATCCATATTCTCACTCCTCTATATGCTCACCCCGAGAGGCAGTTGACCTGGGAGGATCAACACTCCGCCTCCTAGGAGAAAGATAAGGTCTAGAGGGTAACCTAAAGCACTGCAGGGGGCATTTCTGGCACTCATAGGACCCCAGGTTATCATCTTCTGGAGGGGGAGTGAATGGCCAAATTTCTGTCTAAATAGAGGTCACCATTGAGATTTCTCTTGGTTCTCACCCGGTGGCTCCCAGCCAACAAGAACAGGTTTTTCTCGCTTGTCATCTGCTATCAAACCGGCCACAGATTTTTCCACTCTTCCTACCAACAGGGAAATGGCCAAAGGAGGAGTGGCAACTCTCTAAGCTTCCTCCCCTATCCAGTGCCTCAGCAGATTTTAAGCTTTTCAGGATCGGAACGCAGCAACGGGAAAAATGGCTAAAACTGCCATAGAAGCTACCCTCTGATTTCAAACCAAACAGTGAGTCACTGGACAGGACCGTAGAGGCCTTGCTTACACAGCAAACCAGTCAGAAGAGGCTGCATGGGGCGATACTCAATCCCTGGCTTGCCAAAACCCCTGGCTTTGGCCCTAGCAGGCAGGGTCCTCTCCCAGGAGGTGTTTGGTAATGCATGTCATAGTCTAGGGCAAGGGCAATTCAGGGTCCAGAGACCCTAGACACAGAATTCATGGACAAGCTTATAACTAGGATCAAATTCAACTTCTCGAGGAAAAGTGAGTACGGGTCTCCTTACCTAAGCAATGTAACCTCAGAAGGACGAATCTAGTGGAGAGGGTGACAGCGATCAGCAACAAGTAGTCACAAGCTATCTGGGCCCATTCTCGAGTAGGGGGCAGACCTTCATATTTCTCGAGCAAGGGGTCCAAACCAAGTCGGTCAGGTAGGTCCTACGCATCGCCAACAAGACCCCGCTTCATGTTGTGCCCTCCCCTCTCTATGGTGGCTCATCCAAAAACGCAAACTCTCTACAGTCTGAGGATACTGTACAAAGTGCCCCCTTGAACAAAGTACAGTCACAGAGATTAACTAAGGGGCTGCTCCCTATTCTTCATGGTGCAAAAATATATAGGGGGTTCGGGCCTCTCCTACATCTCAAAGGACTGAACAAGCAAGAGACCCATCGGCAGATTCCTATTCTGGAACTACACAAGCACCAGTTCAAATTCAAGGTGGGGGAGCAGTTCTTCTATTCAAAATTCTGACATCTTGAGTATTCCCAAGACCCACAGGCATTATTAACGATGCCATCAGTGGAAACAGTCCACTTAAAGGCCCCACAGCTCGACAAAACAATACATGCAGGGGATTTTCCAGCACCCATAATTCTGCAAGATGCCTATTTGCTTATTCCCATGTAGTAATGGCGCACGCACTATCCCAGATTCAGAGTGGGAGAGCAGTACTTCCAAATTAAACTCTACCATTGCTGTCTTTTCAGACCCATGGACAGTATTTAAGGTGCTAGTAGTGGTTATAGTCCACTTAAAGGCCCCACAGCTCAACTAAGCATTACAGGCAGTGGCAGAGGTAGTCAGGTCCCCTATGGCACATGGTTTTCCCATCAACTGGAGAAAGAGCTCCCTAATTCCAAACCAGACCTTGATCCTCCTGGGGGGCTCACATCATGACATAAGGTTTCTCCACCCGAAAACTAGATTTTGGGATCTGTAACTGCTCATCAAGGTGTTTTGTAAGCTTCTCAGCTGCCTGCTTATTTTTTCACACAGCTCATTAAGACAGATTAAGCCCTTCCTCCAGGGATGGTCCCAGAGGTCAGAGGTCATAAAGGGCCACAAGTTAGGCCATCCGCACTAAGTCGGAATCACGACCAATGCAAGCCTCAGGAGCTGGGAAGGACTCACCTGCATCAGCTGTTGGTACCGGGCAGGGGATTGCTGTTGGACACAAGGTACAGTATAAGTGTTTCTGAGGGGGAACAGTAGACCATGCCCCGTGACACATTGAACAGCAATTCCTCAGTCAGGCTAGCCTGATTCCAACTGACAATATGGCAACGCTGACATACACCGACCATCAGGGTGAAACGAGAAGCTCAAAGATGCTAAAGGAATCCCTTCTCTTTCGGTGGGTTGAGCACCACTGAGCGATGCTTGTATCGGGACAGAAAAATGTCATAGCAGAATGTCTCAGTCGCAAGGTGGGTCGACCAAGGAATCGCAGCTGAAGGACAGTGCCGACCACATTCAGATAGAATAGTGATACTCAAACAGATCTTTTTGCCTGCTGGCAGAACTCCAAGGTAAAGCAATTCTGTTCCCTGGCCAAGGACGAACCAGCGGTGGCTCAGGACACCTTTTCCCCATAAACTGAGATCTGTTCAGTCTCCTGTATGCCTTCCTCCAATACCACCTCTAACAAAAGTCCTCCACAAAGTGGCCTTGGACAGGACAGTCATGATTCTATTCTGTCCCTTATGTTTTTTTCCACACTTAGTTGTTTCTCATTCATTGGTCAGGGCTACCACTTCGAACATTCAGGTTCAGCCTGGGCATTCTCCATCAAGGTCCAGTTCTGCACCCCATTTTAACAACTGGTCTCTCTCTAGACCTGGGAAGCGAGTGGAAAAACTTTCAGGGAGCTATGCGGCACAGCTCCTGCTATTGACATGATAGGGAACTCGTGTGTCTCTTCTTCCTCCAAAGTGCATTATAGAATCCGGAGGAAATTTTGGTTCTGGCTTCATTCCAGACACATACAGAACGACACAATACAATCGCCTGTACTACTGCAGTTCCTTTAAGACAGATGGACAAAGGACTGCAACCAACCACCTTACAAAGTAGAGTTTCTGCACTGGGGGCACTCTTGACGGACCCTGGGAATTGTTGGGCTCATATCCCCATGTCTGGTAGTTCTTCAGGCAGCAGCATTAAAACATCTTTAATCCACCAAAGCTATCACCTTGGAGTCTTAATATGGTTCTCAAGGCCCCCTTTAGAACCTCTCAAGCCATCCATCATGCATCTCAAAATAAAGGTCCCCTTTTTTCTCAAAGTTATTATTCCAGCCAGGAGTTTCAGCAAACTAAAAGCATTGCTTGCCCAAGAGCTGTGCACTCGTTCATCAGGCTGGAACAGTTCCAGTTTTTGTTTGCCAAAGTTATGTCTCCCATCTATTATAATCAAGGGTTCATTCTTCCTTCCTTCTGCCCACTCTCTAAAAGCAACAAGGATGGAAAATTTCATACACTAGACCTGGGAAGAGGGAGAAAAATGTACATTGAGAGAGAGGACGCTATTCACAAAACTTCAACTATGTTCTTGCCAGCTAAAGGGAAAAAATTTGGGGCAGCAAAGATTCAATAGGCTCTATAGCCAAACGGATTCTATCCATCACCTCTACGGCTTATGATCAGGCCAGAGTAACTTGCCTGGCCCAGTGAGAGTCCATGGCCCCCTTCGTGGGCGTAATTCAGAGAAGCATCAACAGCACACTCGCACTGAGTGGCCTTTTTGATCATCCATTCACACACTATAGTGCAAAAACCAAAAAATTCTCACTGGGGTGATGTCTCGGCAGAGCATCCTTTGTCATGGAGTATTTCAATGTGGTGAACCTTATGGCTCTTGACATTCTTCCCACCCGGGACATCTGGGGACGTACTGCTTTTGTATATACCAGGAGTAAGGAAGCCCGGAGACCAGCTTAGGAGAGAGAAATTGAAATTTAAATACCTGTAAATTTTCTTTCTCCGACGGCTGGTCTCCGGGTTTTGGATTCGCTCCCAGAATGTATATAAGTGGCTGGCCTCATGGCCATATATACCTTAAAATTCTTGTTTTTTGTTCCCAAGTTCTTGTAGTATTACCACATTGGACTGCTTTAGGAAAAACTGAACAGAACAGGAAGTGGAGGGGTGGATGTCCCCTGCTGCATAGGTCTGTTTCCTGCATGTGGATCAGCAATGCATCAGGAGTTACAGCCCAGGAGTAAGGAAGCCCGGAGACCAGCCGTTGGAGAAAGAAAATTTACAGGTATTTAAATTTTGATTTTTCATTTTCCACATATGTCTCCATCTCTGTCACCTTGCAGCCTGCTTTACTAGGTCTTGTTAATTAGTTCCCATTTGAGGACTCCTAAGCTCATTCACTCCTACTATGCCTTTTCATTCCCATCATAACTTTTGTTTTTCAGACTTTTTCTTTGCCTTGCCTATTATCACCTTTTCTCCCAAAGCCTACACTTATTTTCTTTCCTTGCATATATAAGCATTACTCCACGACAAAGGAGGGCTCTACTAGGGAATTAATACCAGGTTGGGCAGCCTCGTGCCTCCAACCACCAATTAGGCATTAATTCCCTAGTAAAGTCCTTCTTTGCAGTGGATTAATGCACTTGTAACATGGCAAGCACTTACAAAAATTCACACAAAATGATGTTATTTGAAAATACACATACGCAGGTGTACAGCGTCTGAATGGTTTTACTGTATTGTTCACCGTTTCAACATCTCTATATTGCAACTTAGTTTTTATCATAGTTTTTATCACTATTACAAATATAGGCATTTGTTCAGTCACTGTATATTAATTAGATCAACAATGTCAAACTTTTATTAACTTCAACAATACGTTTGTTATACCACTCGTAAAACATTCATGGCACCGTTTCTAAACAGGTGCACTGTACTATGGGATTGGATATTTAGATATTGTGGCCTGGAAACACAGCAACCTCGGTACAGTGATCAACTTTTCTTTTTTTTTTTTTTTTGTACTTTCTTTTTGTGGATCTAATAAAAATACATTACAGCTTTTTTCCCCCTCATGCAAGAGGATTCATTCAGTTACAATAGCAAAATATGGAATATCACTTCGTTCTAGCTCTTACATAGTATGCAGCAGGAGTGGGGGATAAAATAAAATAATTGGCAAATTTCACCAACTGTCCCATAAGAAAGTCCAAGTTGCCAGCCACTTGCGATCAACTTTTTAACACTGGAATTAGCTGCAGAACATCACTACTAGGAACACTTAACATTTCAGCAGTGATGAGGTGAATTTTCCCAATATTTGTATAACCACTTCTACAATTGGACACCTCACGAAAACTGCGCTACTACCAAGATTGTATTTATTTATTTATTTAAAAGTTGATAACCGGGAAAGGCACACTGAGCCAAGGCTCGTTTCCAGGTGCTACCCAGGGCAGGGGGTTAGAGTACAAAGGACACATAATATGTATACATTTATATAAAAACATGAGATATGCAGGAATACACGAAAATAAACAGTCGTTACAGCTTATACATGAAGTAGGGCCTAACAGTGGACATTAAATACGAGAAACTAGCAATACATGAGCTAACGTAACAAGGCTAGGGCTTTGATACAGACTAAAGTACAAGTATTGTGCAACCATAATTATGTACACAGTAGCAAGTAGTATCATTGTGTTAGAATTTATCAGGTCAACTTTCAAAATATTTACACAATGCTGGTACTACTGGGCACCTCGAGTGGACAGCCTTGTACTACTGGGAACCGGGAGTAGATTTCTGAATAGGTAACCTCGTACTTACTGATAGTACTCATCATCTTACTTCATCAGCTCTGACACGCGTTTGCTGTAGGTTTACGAATACCGCGGGGCCAGTGGGTGGGAATCAACATGTGCTGCAGTTTTATATTATGTGGTGGCGATTTTGATATGGCTGCAAACAGTACTACATTATGAAGCGGGCACTAGGGAATTAATGCCCGCTTCATTTTGTACCATGTGTTCTGTTTGCACCAATGTAGTTGCTGTATTTCAACATAAGATTTATTGCCATGTTACAAATACCCCTTACTTCACCTTACCTTTTCACTCACTTTGCTTTTATCTCTTTTGCATAATTCCTAAAGGAGACCTATGGTCAAAACGTTGACTCTATTTTCTATTTTTAGCATGCATTTAACATTACTATTTTGTTTTGTTTTAGACCACACACTGATGTTGCACCTTGTTTACCTTTAACAGTGGGTTTGTTATATGCTTCACATGGGTCAACAATGTGAATAAGCCATGCTTACTGATTATAACCCTTAAATTAATGAAATCAAAATCATAACCAGTTTTGTCCTCCTAAAGGGAGCATTCAAAACTGCCTGCTGTACTTCATTAGCAAAACCAGCAACTCTAAGCCAAGAACAGCGTCTCATACATATGCCTGAAGCAGTTCTGGCAGAAGCATCAGAGACATCATAGCCTGACCTTAGCAAACGTTAGCCAACCTCTGCCCCACCTCGTTCTTGACATAACCCTCAGGCAAAGCCTGAGCTGCCACCTTAGCAGTTTTCCACAGGCTATTCTGGTATTCAATCATATGATCCTGATAACTGGCAATTCTAAGACCCAGTGAGGCACACGCATACATACACTTGCCCATCACATCCAGCCTCCTAGGTACCTTGTCAGGAGACAAAGTACTAAGGTGCTTAGGTGCCCTGGACCTATCATGAGCAGCCAAGATAACTCCCAAGTCACTGTCTGGCTGGTTAGCATAATAAGGCTTAGCAGATGGAGCAGGGTACTGCTTATGAGCCTTTCTAGGAACTGCAGGCAAGGAGTTTGGTCTCTGCCATGCAGTAAAAGTAGCATATTCTAATGCAGATAAACAGGAGGAATTATAAAGCAGAATGAGCAAGGAACCTCCAAAATTTCCATTAAATTCTGTTTCGTGAAATCTTCTTCCACTGCAAAGCCCATGGCAGTTTGCATTTGCAGCATCATGGCTTGAAAAGTGGGATTCTCAGGAAGAGATCTAGGGATATACACCACCGAGGCCTCATTACAGGATGAGATGGTAGAACTAATAATCCTCCTTTAAATTCTCCTCTAATACCATAAGGTCAGAATTATATTCCACCTCATCGTCAACCTCCCTCTTGATGATGGGAGCCGCAAAAGTTGCCAGAGATAACGGCGACTGAGAAGGAAGAATTTGCTGTGTGCTGAAGTAGTCATCGACGGCAGCTGAATGCTTGTCGGTCCAACTGACGAAATAATGGCCTGCCTAGGTAAGCCAGGCAAAATGTGTCGTATCGCCTCTGAAAAACCAGCACAGTCAGAGTTGACGATGCCCTGGCCAGGGGCCATGACTACTTGTATTGACAGCAGGCCTTGGCCCGGCGATGATGGCATCATACCATCCACAGTGGGTACGGCAGCGCCAAAGCCAGACCCTGACCTTAGTGTCTCAATGATGGTCAGAGGGGGTTATCGCCAACACAGCCAGAGTGGGTGATACAGCTAAAGGATTACTTTGTCTCAATAGTGACCAGGGTCTCGCCAGGGAAGTACTCGTCTCCATGCTTACGCATGTGTCCCAATGAGGAGGGGAGCCATGATGACGACTGCTCCCTGTCAAAGTCTTTTGACTTCAGCAGCAACATCTCAGCCGACTTAAGATGCAGACAGTGATTTTGGGCCTTGCTCCTTCTCCACGGATGCAAATGCTTTTTGTAAAGAAGAGTTTCTAAAGCTTTCTTATGGTGTCCCCTTGTTTCTTGGTTGGAACTTTGGCAGATTTCACAAGTCCTCACAATGTAGGGCCAGCCCAGTGGCACTGAGGGTTAAGGCGCCGGACGCCACAACTCACGCCACGCCGGCAACCCGGGTTCAAGAACAGACTCGAGGAGCCGGGGAGGATCGGTGTTCTATGGACTGCTCTTCTTCGGGAGGGAGGGTGGGAGGATCGCTGAGACACTGATTCCTGGCAGTGGCTGGAGGCTACTGCAGGCTTGAGGAGCAATATGTAGACTGGCGTGGGCAGGTGTCGGGCATACTGTGGGTGACTGCGTGCGCAGAAATGTCCTTGACGCCACTGCATGCTTGCGTCATGGGGGGACTAAGGGACAAAAAAACAATCCTCCAGCGCAATGATGGCGGACTCCATCAGTGCCACAGCGGACCCACTTAAGTCAGCTCCCCTTCATCCCCTGGCCTCTACGTCTCCGCAGTGCACGGGATAAATCCCCACTCTGAAGCAGCCTAGAATGGCTGGGCAAAAAGGGTCCGAGCTCTGACTGGGTCCAGAGCAGCAGCAGAGGCAAGGATGCCTGAAAAATGGGAAACCATAGGACCACCACCCCAGCTGAGTAGGTAAAAATAGAATAACAAAATAAGTCCTCACATTGTGAGACAAGCCCAAACAGCACACACAAACTATGTGAGAGTCTTCTTTTTTTTTTTAATTTTGTCTCCACATCTACGATCCGAAATAACATGGATAGATTTCAGCAGCATGCAGAGACGACGAAACACTCTGGTAAAATAAAGAAGAGTAAACGGCAATGGTAAGTTGACAGCATTTCCTCAGCAGGTCCGACAAAAGTGATTGAGGCAGGAAAAGAACTGAAAAATGATGGGACTGCCCATGTTTATGCAGATGCTGACGCATGACGTCATCGTCGGCAGCCCCCAGCTAGCCAAAGTTTCTGTGTGGGCCTACTGCCTGACGGCTGTTGTTCCAAAGGTGAGGCCTAATGGAAGAGATATCCTCAAAGAAGAGCACTGACATTTTAGTTGGCCATAGTCTGGGGACCAGGTGCCCTCAGACTCATACTGGATTGCATGGTCAGGCCCCCCCTCACCCCTACCCTGATGGGAGCTGCACACACTCAGTGTAGTCCCTGCATTCCTGCATGGAAACTGCTTCAAATCTTTAGGTTCAATTACATTTCAACACAAAAACTGTATGGAATCTGCAGGTTCAAATAACGCTTTTAATGCCTTTTTCCTTTGTATTTTAGAGTTTTCATGTGGGGTTTTGTACTGTCAGTTTGTGGACGTCCAAGGGAAGGGTTTCTACTGTTAGACTGGTTATTGAAGTATTAGTATCATAGGGGGTCTGGCTTATTTTCAGGTGAACCTCAGGGTGGTTATACAAGGGCTCACTGGAGGCCTGGAAGAGACCTCTTTTCCCAGGCAACTGAAGTAGAAAGATGCACTGTCCATGTCCTGTTGCCTAAAGAGATGTTTTTCCCCATCATTACAGACAGAGGGAGTGCTCCTGACCCATCTGAGCACTCTGTTCCTCCTCGTGTGAGACACTCTTATTCTGTTAAGAGTGTCTCAAGCGAAGCTGCCCTGGAAATGGGAACAGTCCAGTAAGGTTTTTTTTTTTCTCAATTAATATATTACTGATCGATCTTTATCAAATATAGAATAATGCATGGGGAAGTGTGGTTTAGGAGGATTTTATGCACACCCGAGGTGTGTGACGTCCCATAAACCCCAAGGGCGAAGCCCAAGGGGTTTATCTGGGCATCACACACCGAGGGTGTGTATAAAATCAGAGTCAAAAACCACACTTCCTCATGTTTTATTTTTATATTTACTGGTTATAGCAAGAAATGAAGAAAACGAGCCTCATATAGACCGTCGAGGGCACCTGCAACAGGGCACTGTTGCCCAGGTTCAACACCTGTATGTCACTGCTATTGTGTGGCAGGAAAAGCCCCCCTCCTCCTTCTGGGTTGATGTTGGCCGTGCTGCTACGAGTGAGCTGGCACAAGTTGCTGCGAAGCTTGCGGAAGCATAGCGCTGCATCCCACCACAGCCGGGCAGTCTTCAGGTAGTTCACTTTCTGCAATATGGCTGGGGACCCAGCCGTCCACCTGTGTCTCATCAAGCGCCAGGCAGCAGCAGCCCGCAGGTGTGGCAGGGAGGCAGCAGGACCCGCAGAATTCCCTCAGCACCGTCAGCTGCAGTAGCAGACATGAAGTCTATGACTGCCCATCTCCCCAACTTCCTTTTCCATTTTCGCTTTGTTAAAATGTCAGAGACCGTCTTTCGTGCTGGCGGTTTTCTGTAAGGAGCGCAAGCGAGCTGCCAGCACGAGGACAGTTTCTTGCATTCAAACAACAAGAAGTCTTGCTATATTATGACAATAGCAGTTTGATCCAACTCTAGAACTGCCCCGGAGGTGAAATGGTTAAAACCATTCCAAAATAGAATTTTGGCCACGAGTTCTAAGAAGCAGCTCTATCTGTGTTATTTCAAACCTGAACTGTCAGATTCTTTACTCCGCCTCAGTGAACAGTCGCTCCGGAGATTTCTCCTTCTGCTCGGTTCATTTCTCGGTTTAAAAAAAGTGTTTTCTCGGTTGGATTTAACCGAGAATAGTTTTATTTTAACCGCAAAACCGTTCGGTTCAAGCTCTATCTGTGGTAACCGTAAGTAAATTGAAGGTTTTGTCTGTGTGGAACTTGTAAGTTATCGGTTCGGTTTTGAACCGATCAGTGGGTTTAAAACTCATTTAAATCTAAAATTAATATTTTAGAGTGCGGTTCCGGTTCTTATCGGTTCTAAAAAAATGGATTTATTCGTTTTTCCAATACCCGTGACGGTTAGTTGGGAACCGATAAGGGTGTCTTCCTGGCACTGTCAGTAAAAGGGCAAGTTTTCTGGTTAGGCTGGCATTATGTCTGAGAAACCCAAAAGAAAAACTGGCCCACTGGTTTCAACACTGTGATGTTGTGGGGAAGTCTTTGCCAAGGCTGACCCACACACACAATGTGCTTATTGTCTGGGGTTTGACCACCTCAGTCAGACTGCCAGATATGTAAGAATTTCCTGCAGCCACCCTGGAAAAGATTGGGCAGGGTCAGGGGCGAGAGGCCAAAAAGTCCGCTGACCTGGATGGCAGCCGGTTCGGTGTAACCCGAACGAGGAGAATGCCCTGACCAGGGCTAGACTTCCTCGGGCAAAAGAAAGTTAAAAAAAAATCAGCAGGTCTGGAGTCCAAAATTCTTCTCCAACTGCTGCAGAGATAAAAGCCATACAAATTGTCCAGTCACTGTCTCAGGGTCCGTCCGAACCACCACTATCTGGCAAAAGGTTGGTTCGTCCGGTCCCAGTGGTTCAGGATTATGATATTGAGGAATTTTATGAACCAGAAGAGGGGAGGAGGATTATGAACAGTATGAATGTGGCTGAGAAGGTCTGGGTGTGCCCATTGAACCGGACATCTCCCCAGACAGACCTTTAGAATCTCCCCCTATGCTGTCTGAGTCCCCATCTCATTTCATGTTTTACAAAAAAGTTGCTGAAACCCTCCAGCTTCCCTTAGAAGAGGCTGTGGATGAGCAAGAGGAGCCTGATTTTGTAGAAATGATGGATATTCCAGAGTCTAGGAGATTGTCTATTCCTTTACATAAGTCTTTTAGGAAGCAAACAATAAAAACTTTAAAAGCTCCTAATTCTGTGCCTCCTGTAGATAAGATGGACAGTAGGTACACATTGTCAGGTCCTGATACAGAATTCCTTTCTCAGCAATGCAGTCATGTTGAGGTAGTTCAGGCTGCTGCCTGTGATAAAGCTAATTTCCCCTGGCTTCACATCCTCCTGACAAGGATTCCAGGAAGATTGATGCCATGGCAAAAAACAGTATATGGCAGCCCTCTGGGACTCAGGCAAGCAAATTATATGGCTTATGTAGCTAGGTATCAGAAATCTAGATGGTATACTGTTATGCAATTGGCAGCAGGCCCATGGCCAGCTGGCTAGTGAACTAGAACAGGTGGCTGCTGATGGCATTGAAGCTTCTAAGGTTCAGTTTCATGCTGCTTTGGATGTTAATGATGTTTCCTCTAGGGTCATGGCCACATCTGTAGCTTTTCGTAGGTTGGCCTGGCTTAGGTATACTAGTTTGTCACAGGATACCCAGACTAAGGCTATGGATTTTCCTGTGGTGGGAAATTCTCTGTTTGGCTACTTACAAGAGTGCCCAGGCTAAGGAGCAGCAAGCCACTCCTCATAGGCATACCCCCAGGGGTAGGGGTAGGCTTTTTCACAGGCCTTTTTACCAGACTCAGGCCTCCTCTACCTATGCTCAGAGGGGCTTCTTCAGAGGCAGAGGCAGACGAGGGGTGGGCAGACCTGCTCCCACCCCCCAGCCTAAAGCTCCTGCTAAGCAGGCACCCTGATGGGGTGCCCAAGGTCGATTCTCCTGTACCGGAGGGGGCAGGCTGGCTTACTTCAGTCAGAATTGGGCTTCTTTAACCTCAGACAAGTGGGTTCTGGAAGTAGTAAGCCAGGGTCTGGTTCTCAGCTTCAAAAAGTTTCCCAAGTTGAGAAGCAGACTTTTTTCTACCTGCAAATGCTTCAGATCATCCCTGTTAGCTCTCAGAGCAGTAGAAAGGGTTCCTCCCCTGCATCAGGGCAGGGGTCTGTACTCCAGATACTTCCTTACCCCAAAAAGACAGGAGAATGGCGGCCCATATTAGATCTCAGATATCTGAACAAGCATCTTTTGAAACCAAAGTTTAAAATGGTAACTCTGGCAATGATTTTACTTGCCCTAAGGCCAGGGGACTGGCTAGCCTCCCTGGACCTTAAGGATGCCTATTTCCATGTCCTAATCAGAAGCTCCCATCGAAAGTACCTCAGATTGAACTGCCCTCGGGTCATTACCAGTTCAGAGCAATGCCCTTGACCTTACCTCTGCCCCAGGGTATTCACAGAGTGTCTAGCAGTGGCAGTGGCCCACTTTAGGAGGCAGAGGATTGCTGTTTTTCCTATCTAGACGACTGGCTCATTGTAGGCCAGTCCCCAGAACAGGTAAAATCTCACCTGCAGGTCACCCAGCAGCTTCTCACCTCCCTGGGTTTTCTGCTAAATCTACCAAAGTCGGTTCTGAAACCAGTCCAGGTACTCACCTTTTTAGGGGCAGAATTGGACACAAAGCTAGCCAGAGCCTTTCTTCCCTTAGAAAGGGTAAGGAATTTAGTGGCTCTGGCCTCCTCTTTCACTCTGCAGGTCTCTCGACCAGCAAGGCACTTTCTGCAGCTCCTGGGGCACATGGCTGCATCCACAGCTGTTGTGCAGGGAGCCAGATTTCAGATGAGAGACATTCAGTTTCACTTGAGAACCTATTGGTCTCAGAGAAGAGACCCCCTTTCCAAGTTGGTCCCAGTGACTCGAACCTTGATCCTAGCCCTCCAGTGGTGGCAGGATCAGAGTAATTTAAGATTGGGGGTTCCCTTCATTCCCCCTACTCATGACTCTTACTACAGATGCTTCCCTTCTGGGTTGGGGAGCCCACATGGGCGACATTTCCACTCAGGGAGTGTGGTCCCCCCAGGAATCTCTGCTCCACATCAATTTGCTGGATCTCAGAGCTGTCTTTTTAGCTCTTCAAGCATTTTCTGCATCTGTCTACGACAAGGTGATACAAGTCAGAACAGACAACACCACAACGATGTGGTACATCAACAAACAGGGGTGGCACTCGGTCTTCGGCCTTGTGCACCGAGGCAATGAAGTTGTGGTCTCTGGCCTATTCTCTGAACACTTCCCTCATAGCAGTTCACCTTCCAGGGAAGGACAATGTCCTAGCGGTTGCCCTCAGCAGGATTTCTCAGGGCCATCACGAATGGTCCCTGGATCCTCTAGTACTGGGGATAGTTTTTGCCAGATGGGGCACCCCTCAGATAGATCTTTTTGCAGCCCCAGACATTCACAAACTTCCTCTGTTCTGTTGCAAGCCTCCAGTGCTGGGCTCAGTTCCCCTGGATGCCCTTCTTCTGGATTGGGAGGGGAAGTTCCTTTATGCTTTCCCCCTCTTCCCTCTCCTATTCAAAGTACTAGTCAAAATCAGATCTCAGCCTTGCAGGGTGATTCTGATTGCCCCGGATTGGGCCAGGCAGCCCTGGTACCCACCTTCTGTCACTGACAATCCATCTTCCCTTGCCTCCCAGGAATCACAACCTGTTGACTTGTGCCCAGGGAAGGGTTTGGTATCCGGACTCAATCCTCAACCTCAAGGCCTGGCTCTTGAGGAGTTACAGTTTGCTGATTTACACCTCTCAGGGTGTTCTTGAGATCCAAAGGCTTCTAGAAAGCCTTCCACTAGGGCTACTTATAGTTCTAAATGGAAAAGGTTTTCCATTTGGTGTGCAGGGAAAAATATTTCCCCAGAATCTGCTGATTTGCCCATTTTGTTAGATTACATGGTACATCTTAATTCCTTGGGTCTCAGACCAGCTACCCTGAGAGTTCATTTGGCAGCTGTATCTGCTTTTGTGTCAGCAGGAAAGTCATCCCCTCTTTCCTCTCATCCTGTGTTTTCCAAGTCTTTTAGGGGATTACTCCATACTAATCCATTCTTTCGGGAACCGGCCCCTGCTTGGGACCTTAATTTTGCATTGCCCAGTTAATGCAACCCCTTTTGAACCTCTGTCTTCTGCAGAGCTTATGTACCTAACTTGGAAAACTGTTTTCTAGAGGTTATCACTTCTGCTAGACGCATAAGTGAGTTGCAAGCCTTGTCAGTGGAAACTGACTTTATTCTTTCCACATGGATAAGGTAGTCCTTAGGACTAATAGAAAGTCTTTGCCTAAGGTGGTTTCAGATTTCCATCTTAATCAATCTATCTCCCTTCCAGTATTTTTCACTGATCTCCTCTTCTGGTGAGAGGAGGTTGCACAGCCTGGATGTTAAGAGAGCTCTTAGTTACTATATAGAGCGTACCAAAGGTCACAGGTTCGAATCCCTCCAAATTTTTCCTTACCTATGGTAAAGTTGGGAAAGGCAAACCTGCCACTAAGAGACCAATTGTCTCTTGTATCCAATTTTGTTATCAGAAACTGGGCAGAGCCCCCCCGGTTTGAGAGCTCATTCTACCAGGGGTACAGATGCGTCTCTAGCTGCTGCCAGAGACATCCCTATATTAGAGATTTGCCAGGCTGCTTCTTGGAAAACGGTACACACTTTTACCAAGCATTACTCCCTGGATGTCCAGGCCAGGAGAGATGCTCGGTTTGGCACAGCTGTTCTTCAGAGCCTATTCCTAAGTAGGTTCTGCCCCTCCTGCTATGTATTCTGCTATTGTCATAATAGCAAGACTTCATGTTGTTTGAAGAAAAAATTACTCACCTTAGTAATGTTGTTTCTTCTAATGGAGTCTTGCTATATTATGACCTCCCCCCCAACCTGCCCCTCTCAGAACCTCTACTTGGGTGGGGTGCGGGCAACTTAGTGTGGGCACTATTTTATGCCCTGTTAGCATTTTTGTCCCCTTTTGGGGCTTTGGGTGTGTGTGTGTGTGTGTTTTATATTACTTATGTTTCATTCTCATATTATTAGAATTGTGTTAGTATTTCTGGTCCCCTGACTTGAGTCTTGGGTGGTGGGACCAGCAATGGTTGTTATTATTTAGGTAGCCATTTGGCTAGTGTAGGTTACAGCTTCCACACAGACCTTAGTGAGTTTGGCTCGTAAAGATCTGACAGTTCAGGTTTGAAATAACACAGATAGAGCTGCTTCTTAGAACTCGTGGCCAAAATTCTATTTTGGAATAGTTTTAACCATTTCACCTCCGGGGCGGTTCTAGAGCTGGATCGAACTGCTATTGTCATAATATAGCAAGACTCCATTAGAAGAAACAACATTACTAAGGTGAGTAATTTTTTCTTCTTGCACAGGTGCTCAGATGCACTCGTGGCTATTTTTGAAAACGTGGTTTACAGAACTCCGTAATTTACAGGTGTGAATTACGGAGTTTGTGAGGTTGTGTCAGCAATTGTTAATTGGCACTAACCAGTAAATATCAGTATATTAATACTGCTGCCAAGACCACTCTTACAGTTGTGGTCTCACTTGCATTCTTAGGACATCAAAACTGCCCTCCTTTGGTTTGTAGTTCTCTCACCCTAAGAATGAGCAAGAGACCACTCTTACAACCGTAAGAGTGGTCTCGGTGGCAGTATTAACGTACCATGTAAGACTGCAGAGCTGGGTATGTTTGCGTGGTCCAAGTCAGCTGGCAGGCCTCATTAGTTTTCAATGTTTGGGCAATGATGTGAGTTCACCCCTGAGACCTGATGTCCCATGTTAAAGAACTGCCTTCATGAGCCGATACTGCTTTGGTTGGTGAAGAAACTGAGCTAATAAAGCTGTGTTTGAAAGAAAGCTACAGCTGTCACCTAGTCACTTTGCATGGGCCTCCACCGCACACTTAAATAGCAGTTTAGTAAGTACTGTATTATAAACACCAGTTCGTCTTGTAACCAGTGGCACTAGATTCGTGAGGGAAAGCCTGAATTTAAACAGGCTGGACAACACTGTGCCTCAGCTATGAGGCCGAATTCAGGCTGCAAATGGGCTTGGATGTACGAAGCTGCACTGAGGACCACAGGCTATGCCCTCCCTCACAAAGTCATGCAACTTAGCTTTCAGTATAAAAGCAGTCGTGCCCTCTTTGCTCTCAGCCAGTCTGGTGGAGATTGTATGCTGGTGATCCAAAGCCCACTGTCCCGTGCTGGGGGCTCGGGGTACAGTTAAAACACTTTTTATTGTTACAAATGAACTAGCCCACTTGGCTATGGAACTTTGTAGGCAATTATGCTGCTGAGTGGCTGTCTGCTTTCACTGCCTGCTCCTGGCTGGAGCTAGTCTGCAGTTTAATTAATGTATTTAATTTAAATATTTAAACACTGGCTTGGTGGCTTTGGGCTTGTGTCTCTCTTTGGGATACTAACTTGATTTTATTGCTTGCCATCTGTGCATTTACTTTTGAGGCCCACCCTACCCCTACTCCCACCCACCTGGGTATTTCTCAATTTGGGTCCTGCTTTGCCTTCTGCTGCCTTACCCACCCCCACTCCCACCCACCACATGTCAGGCATCCTGGGGCCTGCTTTGCTCTGGCAGCCCCGGTCACTGTGCAATCCAGATCTGAACAATATTGTTCTCTCTCTTAAGCTGGTCTCCAGACTTCCATACAGATGGGTTGGGCTGTACCTCCTGACGCAGATATGCAGGCAGGAACTAAGCTCTGCAGCTGGGGATATCTACTCCTCCACTTCCTGTTTCCACCAGTTTACTTCCTGCCTTCCAACTAGCAGGTACTCTGCAGAACAACTCTGTCACCAAGTGGTAGGGCTGAAGACATCAGATTGTAAGTCAAAAATGTAATTCTTATTGGATTTGCTGAAGTATCTCAGCACTTTAGAGCACTCCTGCGTGGGCCCCAGTCTCAGCCTTGCAAGCTGCACAGACCGATACCACTTTACTGCAGTGTTCATTGTAGGCTTGGAGTTCATCTACTGGTGGATTTTGTCAACGGATGCCATTTTTATGGCGATTGGACAGTATTAGCACGTCAGTGCTCTAAGAGGATTCTCTCCTCGTAAACAGCAGGGCAGTTTTTCTCCCATCAATGGCTGGCTTCCGGACTCTTTCAGTTGCTCGTCGACGGTGGGCCTGCAGCTCTAATTCAGTCGCTCATCGACGTTCCAGTGCTATCTCGTCGACGAGCGCTGCATTTTACAAGGAGTGCTGCTCAGAAATAAACAGAGTTTCTAACACAAACTGCCCCCCCCCCAAGGGAGCAAGAAAATATTAATTAATCAATCAACAGTTTAAACAGTTCAGCTTTTTGCACTTAAAGGGCAGCAACAGTGTTCCATCGGGCTTCAGCATTCTTCCAGACAGCCCCAGATTATCAGGAATCCCCCAGGGTGGGGTGGGGGCTACACAGAATCAAAAGGATTAGAGCCATTTTCAGTCATGGTCTCAGACAAGCCTGCCAGGCGCAGAAAATGCCAGCATTGCAAATCTCCTCTTCTTATCACCTTCTCAGGTTTGTTTTGCCTAAAATCTGTGAAGACAGCGTCTGCAAATGGGGAGGACATGACGGAGGCCTCCCTTTCCTCAGCTCAGACAGACAGGTCTGAGCGAGCAGCAGCCATCAGGTCTGAGAGAGCAGTGACCACCAGGGAGACCCAGCAGTCCGTAGCCCCGGACCTCACAGACAAGCTAAACAGGGCCTTTGCCCTGGACCCTGCATGCTTCAACTGGCAGCCTCCGGGATTATCAGATGTCAGGCCTCACATGAAGGTGAAAAGAAAGAGGACCCCATCCAAAGAGGGGCAGCTGTCCTCACATCACTACGATAAATAGAAAAAAATCCCAATACAGGAGCAGATCCTCGGATGAGGAGGATCAACATTCCTCACGCCACAAGAGAAAGAGAAGTTCTTATTCTCGGAGTAACATAGAAGTTGACGGCAGATAAGGACTGCAAGGCCCATCCAGTCTGCCCATAAAGTAGATCTCGGGACACCCATAAGGGGAAGCATTATATGGACCGTTCCCCAGACTCCTCAGAATCCAGTTCTTCTTCTTCTCTACAAGAGGGGGAGCTAGGGGAGTCATCCAGGACACATCCTTAGACTCTGATAACTCCCCGTCCAGAAACTTTGACGTGGAGGACCTAGACTTTTTCATCAAGAAGGTCAAACCTGAAATTCATCTCGATTTTATCCTGTGGCTCCAGCACAGCTGAAACAGGTCTTTCGCCTGGCATCTGCCGCCAAACCAGCCACAGCCCTCCCTATTCCTCCAGCCATAGAGGATTTACTAAATGAGGAATGGCAAGGTCCAGAACGCACCTATCCAGAGCCCCGGTGGATCTCTAAGCTCCTCAAGTTTGACAAGAAACAATCTGAAAAGTGGCTAGACCGTCCCAGAATTGACCCTCGGATTTTGAACCTCACCAAGAAGATGGTCATCCCAGCCAAGGGAGGAGCATCACTCAGGGACCCAGTGGACCGGAAAGTGGATGCCCCACTCAAGAAGGCCTTCCAAGCATCAGCAACATCTCTCAAGGCAGCAACTGCCAATCTTTTTCGGCCAGAGACACCCTATCCTGGGCCTCAGAATTAGCTTTTCAATTCGCTGAGGACCCAGAGAAGAACAAGGATATTATTCATCAGCTTCAATTAATGGGTTTGGCATCAGCTTATGCAACAGACGTATCAGAGGAGGTGGTCAGGTGCGCCGCTCAGACCATGTTTAATCAAACTTCGGCTCACCGCAACCTCTGGCTTCGGGCCTGGCAAGCAGATGCCTCTTCAAAGAGCCATTTAGTAAACACCCCCATGAAGGTAATCTCCTGTTTGGCTCGGCTCTGAAGGAGGCGGTGAAGAAATCCAGGGGGACAGCTAAAGTGCACATGCTCCAGTCAAGAGGGTGGGGCAAATCGTGGTCCTCAGGCCCCAGACGCAAAGACGTTATCCGGACCCATCCTCGAGTACGGGGCAAACTTTCAAATATTTTGGAGGAATGAGTCCAAGTCATCATCAGCAAGGGTTACCTAAAAGAATTTGAATCCAAGCCCCCACTATCTCACGTGGTGCCCTCCCCTATCTCGGGCAACCCGTACAAGAGACAAGTGATGTTACAGGCCATTACAGACCTTCAAGCAGAGGCTATAGAGCAAGTTCCCCCCACAGAGGTCAATCGGGGGAGTCTATTCCCTATTCTTCATTGTGCCAAAATGCACATGGGATTCAGGCCAGTCCTGGACCTCAAATTCCTGAATCATTTTGTCCGCAGCAGATCCTTCAAGATGGAAGCCTTGTCATCAATCACCAGGGAGTTGCAACAAAGGGATTATCTGGCATCCATCAATTTGCAAGATGCCTATTTGCATATTCCCTTTCAGGAACTACAAAGGCAATATTCTCAGGTTCAAGGTGGGGGAGCAGCACTTCCAATTTAAAACACTGCCATTCGGGCTTTCTTCAGCCCCAAGGACATTCTCCAAGGTGCTAGCAGCAGTCATAGCTCACCTTCGGAAATGAGGGATACAACTTTTCCCTTACTTGGACGATATTCTCATCAAGGCCCTGCAGCTCGACAAAGCAGTACAAGCAGTTGTGGAGGTAGCTTGGTGCCTGTCGGCCCATGGTTTTATCATCAACTGGGGAAAAGGTTCCCAAACTCCAAGTCAGACCTTGAACCACCTGAGGGAAGACTTCATGACACAAGCCAACAAGGTCTTTCCCCCGGAAGCAAAATTCAGGGAGCTGGTGAAGCTCATCAAGGAGTTTCACACAGCTCCGCAGCTGCCGGCTCACTCCTTCATGAAGCTAACTGGGACTCTAGTATCGTTGGAGGATTTAGTCCCTTGGACTCTAGTCCACATGAGGCCCATTCAAGCTCACTTGCTCAGGCTACGGTCCCAGTCCAGACACAGCCATCACCAACTGATCCCAATTTCTCAACAGATAAAAACTTCCCTCCAGTGGTGGACTCTGAGGACAAATGTCATGAGGGGTCACAAGTTGGGCCATCCACACCACATCCAAATCACGACCAGTGCCAGCCTCAGGAGCTGGAAGGCTCACCTGCATCAGCTATTAGCTCAGGGCAAGTGGTTGGTGTTAGAAACAAAGTACAGCACAAACGTCCTCGAGATGAGAGCAGTACGCCTAGCCCTGATACACTTCGAGCAGCAAGTCCTCAATTAGGACATTCTGATTATAACAGACAATCGGACAACGATGGCATACACCAACCATCACAGCGGAACAAGAAGCTCAAAAATGCTATGGAAGTCCCTGCTTCTCTTTCAATGGGCCGAGCACTACCTGGCAAGCATAAGGGCAGTGTACATTCCAGGCAGGAAAATGTCACAGCAGACTGGCTCAGTCGCAAAAATGTTGTACCAGGGGAATGGGAGCTGAAGGACAGTGCCTTCCACATCCTAACAGAACGGTTGGGCAATCCGATAGATCTTTTCGCCTGCCGGCAAAACTCTAAGGTAAAGTAATTCTGCTCCCTGGCCAAGGATGAACTAGCAGTGGCTTAGGATGCCTTTTTCCTAGACTGGGGTCAGTTCGGTCTCCTGCATGCCTTTCCTCTAAAACCGCTTCTATCCAGAGTCCTCCAAAAAGTGGCTCTGGACCTGGCAGAATTGGTTCTAGTCTGTCCCCGATGGCCTCGTCGCCCATGGCTTCCGCTTCTCATTCATCTTTCAAGGCGACCACCTCTAACCTTCCAGATCAGCCCAGACCTTCTCCATCACGGTCCGGTACTGCACCCCAGTCTGAGCAACCTCTCCCTCTCAGCCTGGAGATTGAGCGGGAAACTTTCAAAGAGGTAGGCTACACAGCTCCTGTTATTGAAATGATGGTGAACTCACGTCACCCCTCTTCCTCTAAATTATATTACAGAATTTGGAGGAAATTCTTGTTCTGGCTTCAATCCAAACACATACAGAACCAGCCAATATCATTGCCTGTACTACTGCAGTTCTTTCAAGATGGGTTTGACAAAGGTCTGCAGCAAGCCACCTTAAGGGTACAGGTTTCTGCACTGGGGGTGCTCTTGTTGGTGGATTCAGGTGAATCATCGGGTTCACATCCCCATGTCAGGAGGTTTCTAAGGGCAGCAACATTAAAACGCCCTCCAATCAAGCCAACGGTACCACCTTGGAGGCTTAATCTGGTTCGCAAAGCTTTGACCAAGGCTCCTTTTGATCCTCTCAAGGAGACATCCCTCATGCATCTCACAGTGAAGGTTGCTTTTCTCATAGCTATTACTTCAGCCAGGAGAATCGGCAAGCTAGGAGCCTTGTCCACCAAAGGGCCATATACTGTGTTTCATCAGGACTGTGTGGTGCTCTGAACAGACCCAGGTTTTTTACCAAAAGTTATGTCTCCTTTCCATTGCAACCAGGAGTTGATTTTGCCTTCCTTCTGCCCACACCCAAAAATGAAAAGGAAAGGGAATTTCACATGCTAGATCCAAGACGAGCGGTGAAAATGTATATCAAAAGAACAGATTCTATTCAAAAAACTTCCAGTTTGTTCAATCTAACTACAGGTCAAAATATGGGTAAAAAAGCTTCAAAGGACTCCATAGCCAGATGGATCTGTTCTGTCATCACCACTGCTTATGATCACGCTGGAGTAACCTTGCCTGACCCAGTGAAAGCCCATTCTACCCGGGCTATGGCCACCTCGTGGGCAGATTTCAAAGAAGCATCTCCAGCAGACCTATGCAGGGCGGCCACATGGTCATCCATTCACATGTTCACAAAATTTTACAAACTGGATGTGACGACCTCGGCGGAGGCGTCCTTTGGCCACCAAGTTCTTCAGGTGGTGGAGGACCCTTAAGGGCAATTACATTCTTCTCACCCGGGATATCTGGGGATGTACTGCTTTTGTATATCCCATCTGTGTGGAAGCCCGGAGACCAGCTTAGGAGAGAGAGAAAACAAAATTTAAATACCTGTAAATTTTCTTTCTCCGATGGCTGGTCTCCAGGCTTCTGCTTCCCTCCCAGAATGTACAAAGTTGGCCAATCGGCCATGTATGGCTTAATTTTCTTGTTTTTGTTTCCAAGTTCAGATAGTATTGCCACATTTGGACTGCTTTCGGAAGAAATGGTGGAAACAGGAAGTGGAGGGCTGGATATCCCCAGCTGCAGAGCTTAGTTCCTGCCTGCATATCTGCATCTGGAGGTACAGCCCAATCCATCTGCATGGAGGCCCGGAGACTAGCAGTCGGAGAAAGACCATTTACAGGTATTTAAATTTCATTTTTGGTTTCTTTAAAAAAGAACAATCAGGCGGTCAGCAGCTGCCACAGCTCACCACAATGACCAGGTTGCTATGCTATGCTGGTTACTGTGGAACGGACACGCTGCGTGGTCTTGCTGGGGCTGACAGGCTGGCTCCACCTTGATTCTGCAGACATCGCACACCAGCACAGCTGGGCCTTCTGTTCCTCCTGCTAGGCCTCTTTTACCACTAAAATTGTTTGCTCCGTTTGACTGCCACCAACAAGAATGTGGAGTAAATTAATTAATAAAATAAAAACAATTTGGCAGCCGCACTCCCAACTAGAATCACCGTACTGCTGCTTCTTTAGCTGCTGCCTCCCCTGGGACTGGAGATGGGGAACACCCGCACTATGAGAGGGAACATTTTCCAGTTATTGGAGGAGAGACTACGAGGAGAACCAAGGGGTCAAAGCTCAGATAAGTAAACACTGTACACTTACGGACGGAAGTACAATGCCCCCCCCCCCCCCGAACAATCATGGTTCAACTCTGGGGACATTCGATGTTTACCTTTCTCTTGAATTCACAATACCAACTGATGCACACTCATCTTAGGCTTGGGATCTACCTGCAACCTTTTACCCTTGATACACCATCCTGAAGAACCTGTGTATTTGCTGGGGCAACAATAAAAGTACACAAACATTCCCACTTGTTGTGATATGCTTTTAATCTATTTGGCATGCTAGCAATCATCTTCCCCATCTTAAGGACACACAGAGGATTTCACTGTGCCATTCCTTGGTATGCTAGTATGTCACCATCGAGCCAGTGCCTCAAGATAACATGGTAATATATGGGCTGTGTGGGTGGTACTTCTAGGCCCCAACAAGCCTGGCTGTGTTTTTTGTTCCCAGGGTATTAGAGTAGCCTAGCTTAGTGCTGTGTTCATTAGACCAAGCCTGTAATCCGAAGTCTTTTGTCAGTAGGTGGGCTACCTGCAAAAATTTTAATGCAGTCCTTGTCCTGGGTATTTTATCTAGGTTTAAAGGTACCATATGTGATCAGTTTGCCTCGAAGTACCAACTGGTCTATCGTCTGAATATTGATGGTTTTCCAAAAGGAGGTATGAACAGTCTGCCCACCTATTTTAAATTTGGGTTACACAACAGGGATGTGGTAGTATCCTTCAGTGAGTCTAGCTTTACTATCTACATAGTTGTAAATGTACTCTTACGGATGCTTCTACAGGGGTACTTCAATTGTGTTGGTAGTTTCCATACTGGGACATGCAGGAGGGACCTGGAATTTATATAGGACATAGAACATAAGTGGTTCTCTATTTCCAACCACTGGGGTATATACTTAGGGTCATCACCCTCCCCCTGCATAGTATACCACTGTAAATATTTACTTCCATGATAGACAAGGTAGTATAGCCAAATGTTGGATAGATTTAACTAAGTCTCCCTCTGTTTTGGTGGACTGATAGCTTAAAGAGCAACCATCTTACTCTTTTCCAAAACATCCCCCCAGAAGCATAAAAAACCCTTACTATGCTCGGAGTCCAGTGGAGACAGAATTTTGTTTTATATGTGTCCCCATTTAGGAAGGGAAGGGATCGTAATTTGACCTCGTGAAGCTGAGCCGCGCTGATCCCTTCCACTTCCTGGTACCTCTTCTGGCAGTGATCCGCCCCTGCACTATCATGTTTTGTGATGTCACTATATGTATAGTGCAGGTGATGCGCCCCATTGACATGAATGGGGCTGTTTTTCAAAGTAACGTAATTGTAGTTTAGATGCCCATTTGGAACAAATCATGGCCAACGCTTAACTAACAATGGTTCTAAAACTAGATTAGACAATAAAGGCAACAGAGGACAGCCCTGCCAGGTCCCCCTGTACAATGCGACATAACAGCATACACCATTACACACAATCCTAACTCTTGGCACAGTATACAGTACTCCGATCCATTTTAGAAACTCAGCAGGTATTTTATATGCCTTCAACACCTGGAAGAGGTAGCCCCAGGCCACCTTTTCAAATGTTTTCTCCACAACCAGTGAGGCCAGAATCACTGGCTCTGGCCATCTCTGGACATGAACAAAATATAGGCTGTTTTAAGTAGGTGGTCTAAGGACAACCTGCCCCACATAAACCCAACCTGTTCCTTTCCTAACAGAGTTCCAAATCATATTCAGCTAGCTGGCTAGAATCTTCGCTAAAATTTTCATATCAAGATTTATGAGGGATACTTGGTCTATAGCTCCCCACTGATGTGGGATCCTTTCCCGGTTTAGTACGTTCTTCCTTTCTTCAGTCTACTCTCCTGCGTCCCCTCTCTCCCACAGGCTGCTACTCCACTTGCCCAACCAGACCTCAGGGTGCCTGACTGTGCTCACTTGAAAGATGCCTTTCAGGTCACTTGCCCGTCTTTTTATAGGCCCCCAACGTACAGGACGATGAGTCCCTGGCAACGTGAGGGGGTAACCAATGGGCGAACTGAGCTTGCACGAAGCTCATGCCATGCTGGAGGCAGGAAACTACTGAGACAGGGAAAGGCTGCTATACATGAGAAAAAAGATGTTTAAAAAACAAGTAAGCATTTTTGTTCCCCATTGGGCCCCCTTTTACTATTTCACTCCAAATTAACTATACCCCCCCCCCCCAATCCTGCCACTCTGTTCTACTCCTGGCAAGGGTCTGTGGGGAACCTTACTGAAGAGACTGGGAATACTGGGATGTAATGGGTGACACCGGGGTATCAATTAAGGGGTACTACATGTTTTACCACCATTAGATTTGGCTCTAGGAACCTCAACAGTAATGTACTCCTGGGATCTGGTGGAATTAGATTACACAGAACGTTAGTCAGATACAGTGGTAAATTTCCTAATACTCCCCCAATAAAGGAACTCACTGAAGTGCATTCATCATCTTTTGTCAAGAATTATTTTTTTATTGTTGAAAAGTTTCACCAGAATTAGGCACACTGAGCTGGGAGCTCATTTCCAGATGTGTCGGAGGGGGGAGTGGTACAAAATGAAGTCATACAGTCAAGAACAACTACAAATACATGCTAGCAGTCTGATTACAGCACTTAGTAGAACTCATTTACACTGATGTACAAAACAGGTCATAAGAACAGTAACAGAGTGAGGATTTACACTCTAGAAACAAATACAAAATACGTGTTAGTCAGTTTTCAAACACAGAAGTAGTACACAATTGTACACTGGTGTACAGTAGGTCATGAGACCACAGAAAAGGAAAAGACAGTTAGCGATCCATCTATAGTGCTTCAGTTCAGTTTTATTTAGAAAACAGTTATAATGCATGACATGAACTAGAGTAAAGAAACAGATTACACTAGTCATTAAAAGTCAAACAGTTCAATTAGAAGCGCCTATAACTGTGGTAATTAACCACTCAGTGTGCAGTGTGTTCTTATGACGGCATCAAGTACAAATAGAGAAAATATATTCAAAATCAAATCATGGTTTGATAAAGACTGTGTTGGCGGCTGTACCATAAATATAGCTGGAATAATCTAGAACAAGAAAAACTGACTTGAGTTACTATTCTTAAGCGACCCAGAAGGTGAAAACATTTACAATGCCGCATAAGAAACTGTTGTTGTCTGTACAGTTTGTCAATGTGCCTGTCAAATAATATCAAGCCCAGGAGCAGGACAAACATCCTTAGGAGGGAGACCATCCTTCAGCTGCTCAGGAGGTGGCTCCACCCTGATGGGCGGGGAGACCAGAGCAGGCTGGGGCCTTGGGGGCAGCAGCCAGGTTGGGGCTGGGATCGGCTTAACCCCGGTCAGCATGAGCTGCTATAAGCTCTTCATAGCGCTAGCACAACTTGCGTCAGAGCCTCTCCTCTCCAGAGGAGAACGAAGAGGAAGAATAACGGTGGTGTAGCTTGCCCAAGTACCAAGAGCGCTGATGCCGGCGAGGGCTACTTGATTCCGGGCTACAGGGTTTCTACCTGGACCGCCGGGTACCCAATATCAAGAAAGAGCTGGCAAAATCCAAGACTCCTCTGACGGAGCAAGATTTTAAATGTTCGGGAGCGAATCAGGAAGCTGGTCCAACCCTCCCTAAGAAGTGAGAGGTAGGACCAGAATCCTACGGAGGGAAGTATCCCTCTCATCCTGCAACAACGCATCAATCGGCTTGAGAAAAATCTCAACAGGTTGGTCGATGCGTGTCTGGGCCTGTCGGGGAGACCATGGTGCCAGCGGCTGGACCGAAGTATCGACCCACGTCGAAACTTCCAAGGAAGTGCAGGAATCAGAGGCCTGAGAGTGCTTGCAATCCCATGATCGTCAACGAGACCGTTTCATGATCTCAAAGATTTGGAGGATTTAGTGCCCTTAGAGGGGCCCTGCCCAAAAGTGGGAAGAGGGACTGGCACAAATCCTGAAACACCCCCATAAAGGTGGTGCCAGAGGAAAGTGGCACAAAAGCCAAAGATGAGGAGGCATGTTCCGCAGCCTGAGTCACTGCCTCCTCGAAAGCCGCAAGTTGTCCAGCAGGCCCCGCAGCTGCGGAGACTTCCCGGTGGGCGCCCGAGCGAATGGGAGGGTCCCGTTCATCAGGGCACCCAAGAAGGATTTAAGTGTGCCGGTCCTCCAAAGTACTGGGATACAAGGTATGACAAAAGCCACAAGCCTGAGGATCATGATCGTGGCTTAGGCAGTAGACACACGAGGTGTGCAGGTCCATCCAGGATATCTTCTGCCTGCGGTCACATTTTTTGAAACTGGGCACTGACTTCGAGTCGTCCATACTGACAAGAGTTTTGAAATAATTCAGAAACCAACCTGAAGACGTATTTTGATTTAGAAAGCAAAGGACCTACTCAACGCGGAGTGATAAGGAGGGAGCCTTCTTCTTCCAGCGGGAAGGAAGATCTGGCGTCATGGTGCGGTGCTGAGGGAGTTACCACCCTGGTGGGTGGGTGGATGGTAGGAGCCAGCTTGAAGACCTCCCGGTCAGAGTCTTAAAGGGAAAGGATGCTGCCAGAAGTGTGGATAGTACACCATATCCACGTCCCTAGACCCTGTTTTTCTAGGGACATGGATACAGTTCACTATCCACACTATGGCAGACTCCTAGAGGCTCCTTCTCCAGGAAGAGGGGGCAAGGCACGCATTCCTATTTGATGAACACAAACCAGAGAACCAAGATCCCAAAATCAGCATCCCGGGATGACTCAAGGTTGATGCGGTAGTGGGAAATGAAGGTGAGTGCTGACTTCCAGGTAGCAGCCCTGCAGATTTCCTGGATAGGGATGTCACTGGAAGCAGTCAAAGGAGCAACATTATGTCTGGTGGAATGACCTCTAAACCCTACAAGAGGCTCCCTACCAGCCAATCTATAGCAGAGGTTGATGCAGGATGTGATCCACCTGCCAATCGTCTACTTTTCTGCCAGTCAGCTAGGCGCAGCTTCAGCATAAGTAACGAACAGCTGGCGAGCCTCTCCCCGAACTCCAGTTATGCACTCTACATAATAAGAAAGTGCCCGCTGCAGTTCCAGTGTATGGAGCCTGCAGTCCACCTTCAAAGATAGGTTAGTACAGTATACTTGTTAAGTTGATCACCTGGTTAAGATGACACTCCAATACTAACTTCAAGAGGAACATCGGGTTTGGACGAAGGATGACTCTGTCCCTGTAGAAGACCAGATAGGGAGACTCCACTGAGCGCGCCTGGATTTCCCCCATCCTTCTCGCTGATGTGATGGCCACCAAGAAGGCCATCTTCCACAACAGGTGCAACATCCCACATCTTTACACAGGCTCAAATGGCTTGCCCATTAGCACAGCCAGCAGCAGTAAGTCCTACGGTGATGGTGGTTATCCAGGGTTTTAAATAATTGATTAGCAGTTTTTTTCTTGGGACTATACTAACTGTACAGAAAGTATTTATATAGATTTTCTAAAAGTACTGTGTTTGTTAAACACAATGAGGCAAGAGCTATGCCTTTTCACAAAGATTTAGCACTTTTATGAGCAAAACGCTAATCAATTTTTAGAGTTAAATAAATCCCTGTTATCGCACCGGAGGACATAGGTGGTCCAAGGCCTTGAAAAAAGCACCTGACCACCTTCTCCTGGGCCACCGTCTGCTTACCAGCCTGTGCCCAGTAATGGCTGCCAGGTGCACCTTAAGGGTCTTCGTTTGCAGCCCCAGCTGAGACAGGGATCAGAGGTAGTCCAAGATGCTTCCCACAGGACAGGCAAGGGGATCAAGCCCTTTGCCCTGGCACCAAATGGAGAACCTCTTCCATTTAAAGGCATAACATCAGTGAGTTGACTCTTTCCTGGAGGCCTCCACAATGTGAAGCACTTCATCCAAAAGTCCGAAGACCTAGAACTCTAGCCACTCAGGAACCAGGCCTTATAAGGGCAGGAACTGCAGCTTCAGGTGCAGGAATTTATCCTGTTGTCTGGTCAGTAGATCTGGGCGAAGAGGCCATGACCAAAGAGATCTGCTGCAGAGGCTGAGCAGATCTGGGTACCAGAACTGCCAAAGCCAGTCTGGTGCTATCAAGATCATCCTCGCATTGTCCTTCTGGGCTTTGACCACTACCTTGTGGATCAATGGGAACAGAGGGAAGGTATACACAAGATCCAGGCCCACAGCCTCGCAAAGGCATCACCCAACAGTGTCACTAACTGTAGGGGCAGGCACAAAACAGCCTCAGTTTGGCGTTCTCCCAGTAGGCAAAAACATCCACCAGAGGCATGCCAAACAGGTGGTTGACCACCTCCTGATTCAGGGGCCACTCACTGAGAGCGCAGCCGACGATTCTCTCCTACGATATGGATCACCAGGAGATCTGCACCCATGCTGCGCACAAGGGTCCAGGTTCGGAGGGCCTCCCGACACAAGGGATGGGAGTGAGTTCCGCCCTGCCTGTTCAAGTAGAACATGGTGGTGTTGTCTTGTGGACCTGCACAACCTTATCCCTGACTAGAGCAGCAAATTCAGTCAGCACAGAGCTCCAGCAGGTTTATTTGGTGACAGAACTCACAGTGGGAGCAGAACCCATGGGCTAGTGAGCTCCAAGGTGCACTCCACATCAGAAGCATGTCTGTTGTGAGCGTGACGATCAGTTCTGGGACAGACAAACAGGATTCATTCCTCCAGCTGTTCAGAGATCAGCCACCACTGTAAGGCATCCCACATCAGCCGGGTCACTGTGACCTGCTGGTTCATGTGGCCTAAGTGCTGGGATTAGATGGCCCAGCTCCTACTGGAGGAGGCGCTTCTGCCAGCATGCCTAGTGGACCACGCTGATGCAGGATGCCACATACCCCAGCAGCCCCAGAAAATCCCAGACTGGGCACAAGAGCCCATCCTGAAGTGGTTATGCAAAGGAGGTAAGATCCAATGCCTGGTCCACAGGGAGACAGGCCCTGGCCTACAGGGAGTCTAGTTCTGCCCCTTTGAACTTGATCACCTGCATGGGTACCAGTTTGGACTTGTCTGGGTTGACCAACAGGCCCAAGCCTCAGCAGGTCTAGAGAGCCAGATCTCTGGACCTCTCCACAACTTCTTTGGATGAATCAGCTAGCAGTCAGTCATCCAAGCAGTGATACACCCTGACATCTAGACACCACAGGTATGCTGCCACCACTGCCATGCACTTGGTGATGACCCTGGGCACCAAGGAGAGGCCAAGCGGCATGACCTGGAAATGGTACAGGACCCTTTCCGCTCTGAACCAAAGGTACTGCAATAGGATGGATGGACTGGGATGTGGAAGAATGCATCCTGAAGGTCTAGGAATCAAAATCACATATTCTGCTCCAGCAACTTAATGATCTGATTCAGAGTGACCATACAAAACTTGCATTTCCATGAGATGGATCAAATCATGCAGATCCAGTATGGGGCACCAGTCACCCTGTCCATTTTTAGACCAGGAAGTACCTGGACACATAACACTGACTAGCCAGGGCATCTGGGACAGGGACTATTCCCCCTTTTGCAAGGAACTGAGCAATGTCCTCCAGAAGGGCGGACAATGTGTCCTCCGACACACTGGACTCCAGAGGCACATGGCGGTGGTAAGGCAGGACAGCCTCGAAGTCCAGAAGCAAACTTTTGCCCACTACATCCAACAACCACTTGACTGTTGCTATAGCAGACCAACGTGGCAATAAGTGACATAGCTAACCTCTGATGGGAAGTGCAGACAGGGACAGGATGGGTGCAGGGATGACACCCCCCCCCAACCCATCACTGCGCAGCTTTTGCAGGGGCACTAGCAGCTGCAGCCAGAGGGCCACAATCACCCCTGCCTTCACCACCTTTTTAGGCCCCTGGACATGGGCTTGGGGTGCCAGGTCTGGTACTGCCCCTGCTGGGACTGCTGCCTGAGGAAGCTGTGGCTCAAAAGGCAGGTACTGGGAAGCCTGCTTCTTAGGCTTCTTTCTTTGGTCCTTCTGGGACAACAGCACAGAATCCATGGTGGCACTGGACTTCTTAATATGGGTTTGATGTCCTTCCATCCCAGTGCCAAATAGGTCAGTGCCCAAGAATGGGACACTGGCCAGCTTGTGCTGGGTGTCTGACATGGCCAATTACCCCACCCAACCCCCAGACTTACTCTAAGCCACTCTTAATTCATACCTTCTACCACTCTTAAGATATCTAGTGCTTGTCTCATGTCTCACACCCTATGTTAGCGCATCATTGTTAACGCTGTACAATTTGTTTGCATAATACTACCTAATGTATACTGCCTTACTGTATTATTGTCACCATGTTTTACCATTATGTGCTATTTGCTTCTCTATTGGTATCATATCATAGTATCATAGTAAAAGACAGCAGAATAGGCCCTATGGTCTATCGTGTCTGCTCAAAAGCTAGTCCCCTACTGGGAGCTCGCTCCTCCACCCCCACAGCCCCAGAGGTGGCCTTCCCTGGCCTCAGTTTCCCCCTGTACCTGTCCCAACCCTTCCTGAATCCTTCCACTGTGGTCTCTTCCACCAGACTCCGGCAGTGCGTTCCACGGTTCCACCACCCTCTCGGTGAAGAAGTGTCTCCTGCACTCCCCTCTGTAGTTCCCCCCCTTCCAGCTTCCACTCGTGCCCCCTGATAGTTCCCTCCTTCTTAAGCCTGAACACTTCCCTGGCTTAGCCCTTATTTATCCCCTTTACACACTTGAATGCCTCTATCATGTCCCCTCTGTCCCTCCTCTCCTCCAATGCGTACAGACTGAGTTCATCCCGTCTCTCCTCATAGGTCCTACCCTCCATACCCTGAATCATCCTGGTCACCCTCCTCTGGACCCTCTCCAGCAGTGCTATGTCCCTCTTAAGATGGGGTCTCCAGAACTGCACACAGTACTCAAGATACAGCCTAACCAGGGCAGCATAAAGAGGGAGGACCACATCCCTCCTCCTGGAGGTAACTCCCCTGGTTATGCTGCCCCGTATCCTGTTTGCTTTTGCTGCAGCTCTTCGACAGTTCTCTATGTCATTCATTTTGCTGTCCACTACTATCCCTAGATCCCTCTCGCCCGATGCGACTTGCAGTGTGGTCCCCCCAGGGTGTATGCATGTCCCGGGTTTCTGACCCCCCCCCAGATGCAGCACCCTACATTTCCCTGCATTGAACTTCAACCCCCCACACACACACACACACACACTTCATTTCATTTTTCATTTTACTTCATTTTCACTTTTATTTCAGGGTTTAACCATTGAGAACAACACTCATTTAAAATGGTGACCCAGGGTAAAAATATATATTACACTATAACACTTACAGACTTTAACAGTCAAAAACACAATAACATACAAATATAAATATAAAACTAGCACAATAATTACATGACAGTATAGATACATATAAACATATCTAGCTATTTATTATCCATAACCCATTGTTTGAAAAGCCTCATTGATGGAGGTCTTCCATTCACAAGACGAAACCTTATTGGCAAACTATTCCATAATCGGGGAAACCATAAAACTGAAAGAAAGAAAGAAAGAGAGAGAGAGAGAGAGAGAGAGGGAGAGAGGGAGAGAAAGAAAGAAAGAAAGAATGAACAAACGAACTCAAAGTATCTGGATCCCCCTGCAGGGCCTCTCTCTCCTCTGCAAGTGCTCCCAGTTTTGAATCATCCGCAAAGAGACTCAACCTACTCCTAACATCCCACCCTATGTCCGAGACCTAGGAACTGAACAGGAGTGGCCCCAGGACTGAGCCCTGGGAGACCCTACTGACGACCCTCCTGGGGGAGGAGACTATGCCTCCAACCACTACTCGCTGTATTCGCCCCGTAAGCCAGTTTTCCACCCACCTGAGCAACTGCCCCATCACCATGTTTTTACCATTTTTGTACCACTATATTCTTGATGTCCTCCTTATTCTGGTGTACTATCACAAGAACACATCTGGAATCGAGCAGTACTCTGCTCAGCATTTTTGTTTATTTATTTGAAATATCAGATTTACAACCTTTGAGCCAGATGGCTCATTTACAAACGGTACCTCGTCACATGGAGAACAGAATAAAAACAGACAGGCTACAATTATAAAGGAAATAGCCGTCTTGAATGGGTTACAGACATTGTTTACAGACATTATATACAGTTTTGGATACAGGTATTTTATTTAGTTTTTGTTAACCGGCTAGGTGCACTAGCCATAAAATGACTATTTTCAGGCACGACCCATAAGCATAGCAGAAAAACATTGTTAACATGAGTGAGCATCCGTTACAGTATAGTCCATCATATTCATGGGCCAGACATTGTTGCAAGAGGTTACAGTCCATAATGGACTTTGTCAGAGGTTTGGGTCATTGTGGGCATGAGAGCACAGGCTAGTTACAGTTACAGGAGCGGGCATTGAGGAGGTGGTTGTGGAGAGCGACTTTGAAATGGGCAATCTTGGGTGTGCTAGTGATGGTGGCTGGGAGCGCATTAAACCAAACAGGGGCCCTGTAGTGGAAGGATCTCTGGGCAAGGGAGGTTTTTACCCTGGGTACTGCCAGTATAGCTTTGTCCGAGTTGCGAGTGAAGATAGAGGGGGTGGCAAGTTGGAGAGAGGTGGTGACCCCAGGAGGGGAGTGACCAAGCAGGATTTTCTTGGTCAGTACGGCAGGTCTGGTAGTGGAGTCTTTCATCGAGGTTGAGAAGACTGGCAGAGGAATAGAGGTGGCAGGTGTGGGTGAGTCTAGGGGCACCAGTTAGGAGCCTGCACGCCTTGTTGAGGGAGACCTGAATTTTCTGGAGTGCAGAATTATCTGCTGCCCCATACACAGGGAGCTCATAGTCCACTAGGGACAGTATTGAGGAAGTAATGGCAAGCGTAAGGGCATCAGGAGGGAGGTAGTCCCTGTGCCGGTAAAGGAGTCCAATCCGAGTGTTAGTGGCAGCTGCTAGGGTGTTTATGTGGTCATGGAAGGTAAGGGTAAAGTCGAGGGTACGTCCAAGATATCTGTAGATGGATACCTGTTCAAGGGGGTGCTGGGGAGGATGAGGAGAGGTGCACTTTTCGCTTTGTTTTGGTGGTGGGAGAAAATCATTGATTTCGTCTTTTTTAGGTTTATGACCAGTCTGCGACCTTTGAACCATGTTTCGGCCTGGAAGAAGATATGTTGGAGGGAGTCCTGGAGGAAAGTGGGTTTATGATGCGAGGCACAGAGCACGGCATCATTTGCATACAGTAGTATTTTTTCGGAGCAGGCCTTTGGCAAGGAGTTTAGGCAGAGGGTGAAAAGAAGTGGACTCAGGATGGGAGCCCTGGGGCTCCCCAGAGCGGACAAGTAGAGTGTCGGATAGGGTCCCGTTTATTTTGACACATTGGGACCAGTTGGAGAGGTAACTGGCACACCATGCCAGGGGGCCTGTGGAGAAACCAAGCTGGCAGAGGCAGTCAAGAAGGAGAGGATGGCAAACCGTGTCGAAGGCCTTGGAAAGGTCTATGAACACAGCTCCAGCAATGCTACCAGAGTCTAGGGAGGCGTGTAGGACGTTGGTGAATTCTAGGAGGGCTGTGGTAGTGCTATGGCCTAAACGGAAGCCATGCTGCTCTGGGCATAGTATGGCATACTTGGCTAGGTATACAGTGAGCCACGTGGCAACCACTTTTTCTAAAGCTTTGGGGAGTGGGGAGAATGGAGATGGGTCGATAGTTACTGGGTGAGGATTTGTCCCCACTTTTATGAAAGGGGGTAATGACAGCCGTCTTCCAGGCACTGGGGAATTGCCCCAGGCAGAGGGATTTGTTGAGTAGGTCCGTTAGAGGGACTAGGACCTCATCGAGGACTAGTCGAAGGAGTCTAGCGTCTAAGGGGTCATTGCTAGGGTTATTGCTGTTTAGCACATTTTACAGGTATGGACAGGCTTCATGGGTAGATATTTTGTGCAGGAGGAAACGAGGGCGCTGCAGAGTTGGGATTCCGGCATAGGGTCAAAGAAACAACTGGGGAGAACAGTGCTGAGATCCGTGAAGGTGGTGTTTAGATAGTTTGCTATGGTAAGTGCGTCAGTGGAAATGGTACCGTCTATGAAGAGCTGGGAGGGAGGTGGGGAGTCTGATTTCCCATTAAGTTCTTTGATATTACTCCAGAAGGTCTGTGCAGACCCCCATGTGGTGGTGAGAGCAGATTGATAGTGGTCTGCTTTGGCCTTGCGGATGGCTTGAGTGCATCTACTGCGTGCCGCATTATAGGACTGTCTGTTAGCCAACCTGCCAGACTCCGTAGCTTTGTGCCAGAAACTGTCCCTTTCTCTCAGCTTTTGGAGCAGGGAGGGGGCGATCCATGGTGCATTTTGTCTTTTGGTGCGGTGTTTGGTGAGTGGAGCATAGAGGTCACAGGCCTTGGTGAAGGCATGCATGAACAGATCGAGTGCAATGTCAATGCTGGGGGCTATATTAAAGGGGGACCAGTCCATTTGGGCGAGTAGTTTAAGTTTTTTTATACCCCCTGGGCAGAGACGCCTTCGGAAGGTGGTTTGGGCTATGGGTTTGGGTGTGGAGGAGGCCCATAGGAATAGGATGGGCGAGTGATCACTTAGGGAGTCAGGAAATACTTTTATATCCTGGATTATGTGGGGGCAGTTAGAGATAATGATATCCAGGAGGGTGCTGGTACCAGTAAAAGGATGAAGTCTAGTACGTTGGGTAACTAACTGGACCATGTGGAGGGCAGAGGAGGAGTCCTTCATTGGTGTGGACGAGGGGCCAAGCCGGTTGACATTTAGGTCCCTTACTAGTGTCTGTTCAGCATTGTGCGGGAGGGTAGAGAGGTAATCAGTGAGGGATGTGATGGCTGGCTTTTGGTTCTTAGGGGGTATGTAGGAGACGGTGAGGTATAGTGGACCCCTGGAGGGGTCCAAGGTGATTTTTAGGGTGAGGGCTTGTGCTCCACTTTTGAGTTTGGGGGGTGGGAGCATGTGGCCAATAATGTTATCTCTGATGTAGATTGCACAGCTGCCCCCATGTTTTCCCACCCTGTCTTCCCGGTATAGTGTGTATCCGGGGAGTGAGACAAAGGCGTCAGGAGTAGATTTAGAGAGCCAGGTCTCAACTAGTGCAATGATGTCTGGCTAGTGTAGAGTGGCCCAACACTGGAGCGCTGCAGATTATTTTGGCAGGCTGCGTATATTCAAAGAGGCAATGCAGAGTCCAGAGGACCTGCCTTCCTGATAAAACTCTTAAATAAATTAATAAGGCAGACAGGTGCAGCCAGGCCCTGCAACACATGAAGATGGCCACTGCCATGGTATGAGCGCATGAATCACCCGTGTCCAAGGCCGTCTGAAGCGCTGAAGGTACTTTTCTTCCCTAAAGGTTGCCTCAGCAGTACCGCTTCCTCAGATGGTGCTTCTGCACTCTAGACAGGGCAGGGCTTTATTCTCCCCTCCTCTGCTGCCTCAAGGCCAATTTCACTTCATTGATGGTCTATGGCAGCATGGTGTTAGAACAGTAAAATACATAGGAGAAGGGAGTTAGCTGTCAAAAAGAATATATGCAACAGCAAGGTGCTGCCTCGGAGGCAGCACTGCCTCTGAGGCAACTTTCAGGGAAGAAACAATAGACGTCAGCAAAACACCAAACAAGAAGGGGATCTAGGCGTAATTATATGTGAGGATCTAAGCAGCAGTGCAGTGTGACAAAGCAGTGAATAAGGCTACTGGAATGCTGGGTTGCACAGAGAGAGAAGTCTCCAGGAGGACGAGGGAGGTGGTTATGCTATTACATGGTTCGTTGGTGCCACCACACCTGGAATATTGTGTTTAAGTTTGGAGACTGCATATCAGAAAGGACGTAGCATGGAGGCAGTCCAAAGGAGGGCAAATAAAATGGTTCATGGTTTGCACGAAAATCCTATGAGGAGATGTTATGTGAACGAAACCATGTGCACCCTAGAAGAAAGCGGGGGGTGGGGGGGGCGCTATGGTAGAGACCTACAAATACCTAAAAGAGGAACAGGGTGCAGGTTAGAGTCTCTGTTAAATGACAGCAAACACCAGAACCAAGAGGCACACAATGAAGCTTGAGGGGGAAATTCAAGACGATTTGAGAAAATATTTCTTTACTGAAATGGTAATCGATGCCTGGAAGCCAAACAGTGTGTGTGTGTGTGTGTGTGTGTGTGTGTGTGGGGGGGGCGGGGGGCTTCAAGCATGAATAGGACAGACATGTGGTAAATTAGACAGGATATTGGGGGTCTGACGAAGACCAGTTAAGGTCTACGAAGACAGAATAGGTGGGTACCATTTGGGCAGACTAAGTGGTGCTCTTCTACTGTCAAAATCTATGCCAAAAGTTCCTCGAACATCTAGAGCTCATGTTCTGCCAGTGACTGAGCCTCTGATGACCATCACCACCCTTGCTGATCAGCTGAGAGGTGAGGGAGGATTACATCAAAAACTCCCATCACGAAGTGACTGAACCTAGCCATCATCAAGGCATAACTATGCTGACAGAGACCCAAGGACACCACAGCATACACCTTTTTTGCGGCATAGTCAATTTTACGAGACTCCTTGTCTGGAGGCTTGTCCACGTCCCCCTGGTTTCCAGACTTGCAGACCACCAATATCAATCACCAACCCCCGCTGCAGAGGGTGGTCCAAGAACCCAGTAAGGGATGCAGAAGGGAGAGTGCCAGGCAGGATACTGGATGCTACCAAAGTTACAGGTCCAGTCCCAAAATGGCTTCAGCAATGGGAAAGATAACTCCTGGGGATTCGTCCCTATCCAAAGTGTTCGTAAAGAGGTACTTAATCCTTTTCTGGACTGGATCTAAAGGTACTGACATGGACTCCATGTACTTTTGGTCCGTCTTCACCAGAGAGAAAGCTGAACCGGTTCCAATAGGGAGAAGAAGAGGAGCAGGGAGGGCAGGTAGCATGGATGTGGTGACAGAGGTGGACAGGGTGAGGACAGGGCTGCTAGCATTGAAAATGGACACATCCCCAGGCCCACACGGCATACATCCAACAGTGCTAAAGGAACTGGCAGAGGAGTTTGCAGAGCCACTGGCTGACCAGCTCAATAGTTCTTGAGAGTCAGGTGTGGTATCACAGGACTGGAGAATGGCACATGTAGTGCCCCTCCATAAGAGTGGTCCCAAGGATGACCCAGGGAATTAAAGATTAGTTAGTCTGACCTCAATCGTGTGCAGACTTATGGAGACCATGCTTAAGGAAAGGTTGGTAGAGCATCTAAAGGAGCATGGTCTCCAGAATGCGAGGCAGCACAGGTTTATTGGGGAGGGGGGTCATGTCAAATTAATCTGATGGACTTCTTTGACTGGGTCACTAAAACCGTGAACAGGAGCCAAGCAATGAGCATGCTTTACCTGAACTTCAGCCAGGCCTCTGCCTCTGTACCCCGCGAGAGGCTTATCAGGAAGTTGGTGGATCTCAGGGTTAAGGAGAAGTTGACCAGATGGGTGGAAAACTGGTTGAGGACCAGAACCCAGAGAGTGGTGGTGGGGGGTGAGATATCTAGCACCAGAAAGGTCACCAGTGGGGTCCCACAAGGTTCGGTGCTAGGACCGGTGCTGTTCGATGTCTCCATCAATGATATTAGGGATGGCATTAAGGGCAAAATCTACCTATTCACAGACAACACCAAGATCTGTAGGAGGGTGGATACAGCAGAAGGGATATAAGACCTAAAGGAGGATCTGCAAAAACTAGAGACATGGTCCGGGATTTGGCAGCTTGGTTTCAATGCAAAGTTATGCATATTGGAGCCAAGAACTCAAAGACAGAGTACAGCCTTGTAAGGGGTCTGGGTATTTGCATCAGAGGAGGAGAAGGATCTGTGAGTGATGATTACTAGCGACCAGAAGCACTTCATGCAGTGTAGAAAAGCAGCAGCAAAGGCAAATAAAATGCTGGGCTGCACTGCCAGGGGGGATCAGCAGAAGGCAAGAGGAGGTAACACTGCCCTTGTACAGGTCTTTAGTGAGGCCTCATCTGGAGTACAGTGTACAGTACTGGTGTCCATAATTTAAGCCGAACATTAACCTGCTGGAGACGGACCAAAGGAGGGCAACAAAGATGATCATGGGCCAGCAGGGTGAAATGTATGAGGAGAGGTTGGAGGCCCTGAACATGTATTCCCTGGTGGAGGAGAGAGACAAAACATGATTAAGACCTTCAGGCATTTGAAAGGAATAGCAAGGGCGGATAAGGAGGGTCTCTTTAAGCTAAGCAGCAACCGAAATATGAGAGAACGTAGTCTTAAGTTGGGAGGGGTAGAGTTTTAGGAGGGAGGCTAGGAGGCATTTCTTCACATAGAAGGTGGTGGAGAGTTGGAATGTGCTGCCAGAAGAGGTGGTTCCGTTGAAGGTAGTGGGCAGCTTCAAGAGAAGTTGGGATAGGGTTAAGAGGGAAAATAAGAAATCAAGGGAGGGGCGGACAGAGGGGACGGGAGGTTTGAGGAGTGGGGCAGGGTCAGTAGCTTAAGCCAAGGGCCCTGCAATATGAGCAGACTAGACAGACCAAATGGCTTTATTCTTCACACTTCTTTATATGTTCATATTAAGCAGAGAAGCACACCGAAGGACACTAGGCCATGCTTGGTGGATAGCTCCTCAACCAATCCCCAGTCGAGGAGGGGAGTCCCTGAGGAGGCCATGGACTCGTGGTCAGAGTCATCCGAGAACTCATCAAAAAATGTCCTGCAACCGTTTCTTGCAATGGACCACCCAGGTACCCTCAGACTGGGTGATCTGCACCGACAGCCAGCCTAGAAAGCTGGTGACCGAAAGGACCTCCTTGGTAGGAGTGCCCATTGTCGGCTGTGGTGGCAGCAGCAACACCAAGAGGGGTGGATAGGCAGTTGCGTAAAGCACCTGCTCGGCATGGACCAGTGAGGGAATGACTGGCAGCTGCCAGGTGACAGAAGGTCCAGGGGGTAAAGCCCTACCCTACCCCACAATGGCCCACTATCCCAAAGGAGCTCCTCACAGCACCACTGCAGCTTGCAACAGTGCCTCGCCTCACCTGAGGACGCTAAGGTCGAGGAAGCTCAACTGCGGTGTCTCCCAGTCGTCCGAGACCTCGACCATCGACAAGACGATCAACAGCAAGGAGAGCCTTCCATCTGGTTGTGGAATACCAAATGCCTGCCCACATTAAGCAGAACGGGTATAGAAGGCTCAACTGCCAGTGAAAGCAGCGCCCACCAAAGGACCGGATGGGGACACCGACCAATCCATGTCCTCCTGAGTGAAGAGCAGAAGCACCAGGGTCTGTGAGGTCAAATCCTCAGCCTCATCTGACAGCTGGTCGACAGGCTCTAGGAAAATCTCCACAGCCTGTTAAACTGGAGTTGAATTTGACTGACTTGATGGGGGAACCAAAGAGCCCTCAACCGAAGAGCACTCGACCATTGTAGAGCAGTTGGGCAAGTCAAGAGACCAGAAGGACCTCGATCTCTCCAGGTCCTATGACTGGCAGCACTTATACTCACAGCCAAGATGGGTAGGGCTGTCCTAGAAGGTCTGGAGGGCCAAACCCATGACCCAGAACCCACCAGTGAATGACCCTCAGATACTGGCCCCAGGGAAAAGTTCAGAGACTGAGAAGGTGCCCACCATGGCAGCTGCCACTTTCGTCTCAAGGGCCACAAGCTGCTGCAGACCCAGCCTTAGTCAAGGCCTTCTTGCGGCCCTTAGGGTGGTCCTGCAGATCTCATTCTGAAGGTCGACCCAGTGAGAGCTGAAGTTTCCTGTCCTCGAGGGACTCAGGAAGAATGCTGAGACAAAAGCCGCATCCAGCTAAGTCATGCTACCCACCCAGACAATACACACACATGTTGTGCAGGTCAGTGACTGACATCTTCTGCTGGCACCAAACGCAGAACTTGAATCCCGGCTTCTATGGTTCCATCGATGACCTAAGAGGGGAGTCAAAGGAACTAAGGAAAGAAAGTCGAGGAACTAGAAAAACTTTGAAACCAAGAGTTTGCCTATGGCGCGCTAGATCCTAACCGACAGCTGCAAAGGACGTGACTTATTCTTGCAATGAAATAAAAAGAAATATGACGTCACAGGGTGGAGTCGGGGGATATACCACCTGCAAAGATGTCCAGCAAATCAGACTGTTCAAATGGGACTGCCGGAGAGTAGATAGTGAACTACATCAACACCCCTACAATACAAACTTCTGCAGAATGCCTCTGGTAGAATGTCTGCCCCTCACACACAACAGAAGACTTTACACAGAGCCACTGTCTTACTTGTTTTCTATGGCACGTTAAGCAGCAGAGAGATTGTCCTAGTGTGCTGGTAAGGATAGCAAAGGATTCATCATGTTCACTAAAGAAACACAAGGACTAAATTGTATTTATTTAATTTTTTTTTAGTTTTATTCTTTGGTAAGAGGTAAGGCCATAAGGAGCAAGTGCCTGTTTACAGGGTCAACCCAGGAGCGCCAGGGAGATTAAATGAGTTACACAGTAGGTAAGTGGAGGTTGTGGGGATTGAACAGGGAATAGTACATCATTCTTTTTTTCTATAGAGCTTTTGTTATCCCTGGGATACAGGCACGGCTCTTCAGCCCCTACTCACTCCCTAACTGGCTAATACCTCCCACTGGAATTTACCTGCCACTCTGTAGTCCTCAATGGCCTGCCCTAGACCCTGTGACAGGGCCAGGGGGAGGGCAGTCCTCCCCCTGCCCCCACGGTTCCAGATCCACTTCCTCCTTGTTGGGGCTCAGGGCAATGGAGCTGGTCACAGCAGTGGGTGGTGCTTCTTGCGTCTGTCCCCAATTTCCCCATTTTTCCTTCCCTTCAGCTAGCAACATGGTGCCACAATTGTGCAGGGAGGCACACATGCACTACGTGCCAATCCCCAAGTGTGCCACACTCCTGCTAGTTTACCACCACACTCCATGTGGTGGCAGTGTGTGAGAGGTGCGGCAAATCTCCCATTCCCAGGAGAGAAAAGCAGTCTAAACGGGCAATCCTCTTCTACCACGGCTGATCCCCAGCAGCCAGACTTAGTCACTGAACCTGGACTACTGGCGTGGCAGCAGCTGAGGAGACAGTGCTCTGTGCCACTTGGCTGATTAGCACTTCATTTTTTTTTTTTTTTTATGTATGTAAGGAGAGTTTATGAGAGAAAACAACATTTAATAATTATATTTTTTTTTCATAGAGCTTTTTTCCTGTTGGATCTGGGGTGGCATCTCAGCCTTGTCCCTCCCCCATCTTTCTCCCTTCCCTCCTGCAGCCGACAGAAGTGTGCATGTGAAGGTATGCACAACTCACCAGGCCAAAGATACACCTGTTCCGTGTCACCCTATTCTGCAGTATACCAGACCTCCACCTGTTGGAAGTCAAAGGCACGCCTAACAAACCCTCCCTCCCTGGAAAAGGAGAGCAGTCCCTCAGATGCTCGATCCTCTCCCCTTGCCAATCCTTGGCACCCAAAATCCACTTTCGAACCAGAGTCGCTAACGTGGTACGAGGTGTGGCGTCCTGCACCTCAATCCTGAATGCCACTGGCCAACTGCTTTGAAAATTTAAGTGAGTTTCACTTTTTTTTTTTTTTTTACGGCCTTATTGAAGGTTTTCAGTGCTTAAAACCTGGTTGCCAAATGTCTGTGGCAGCAAGCAAGGATGAGTGCAGTGGGTCATACGAACATACGAACGTTGCCAGCAGCAAAAGGCCATCCTGGTTTATCCAGGCAGCTTGAGACTGCAGCTAGCTCCCTATTCAGCAGCTGCCCCATCCCCCTTCCTTTACCCTCCCCACTGCCCTGTCCCACCCCTTTTTGAAGCAATCCACTGTGTTACATGCTACCAACTCAGCCGGTAGTGCATTCCACTTTACCACCAACCCTCTCCATAAAGAAGTGCCTCCTCATCTCCCTCCTGAATCTACCCCCCCTCCAATCTCATGTCTTGGTCCCTAGTGTCTCTCCCCATCCTCCTCCTGAATAAACCCTGTGTGTCTGTTTTGATTATCCCCTTCATGTATTTGATGGTCTCAATTGTGTCCCCCCTTCCTCCAGTGTGTACATGTTTAACTCTCTTAGTCTGACCTCATATTGCAATTGCCCCAGGCCCCGAATCATCTTTGTTGCCCAATGCTACACCCCCCTCTAGCAGCCTAATGTCCCTTCGTAGGTACGGGCACCAGTACTGCACCCCGTATTCCAGGTGGGATCTAAATAAAGATCTGTATAACGGTAGAATAACCTCCCTTTTTCTTGAGGTAATGCCCCTTGCAATGCACCCCAGCATTTTGTTGGCCACTGCTGTTGCCTTTCTGCATTGCGCAGAATTGTTCTTTGCTCCTGTGATGAGCACCCCCAGATCCTTCTCTTCCGTTACCTCCAGTCGCACACCCCAGATGGTAGCTTCTTCTCTGATTTTTTGCTCCAAAGTGCAGTACCTTCCATTTTTTTTTTGCACTGAACCCCAGCTGCCTTCTGTCAGACCATGCCTCCCACCTTGCCAGATCCTCCTCTAGCCCCCCAACCCCCAATCTGGTCATCCACCACCACTCCCATTGTGGTGCCATCCACAAATAGGCTGATTTTGCTGCTGATGCCCTCCGAGATGTCTGCAATAAATATGCCAAACAGCACTGGGCCCAACACCGACCCCTGTGGAACACCACTTGTCACAGGCTTAGGGAATGAGTATTCTCCACCTACCACCACCCTCTGCTACCTATCTTTTATCCAGTTCTCCACCCACCATACCAGTTTTGCTCCTGCCCCTGTGCCCCGTAGCTTGCTTCCAAGTCTCCCATGTGGTACTAAATCGAATGCCTTACTGAAGTCTAGGTACAGGACATCCACTGCATGGCCCCTGTCAATTTGCCTAGTCACCCAGTCATAGTATTCCACGAGGTTGGTCTGGCATGACCTGCCCTTGACAAATCCATGCTGCTTCCCATGCTGCACCCCGTTCACCTCCAGTAGTGCCACCTGCCTCTTTTTTAGGATGGTCTCCATTAGCTTCCCCACAATGGACATTACACTTACTGGCCTATAGCTCCCCGGTTCGTCCTTGAGTCCGCTCTTGTGGAGGGGAACCATGTGAGGCAGTCTCCAGTCACAGGGTACGCATCCTGTGTCTAGAGATGAATTAAATAATGTCATGAATTCTGTATGCCTGCCAGCTGGCAGTATAGCCTGGAAGTTAGAGTAATATTTTATTTTTTTATTTAGTTGTTTAACCAGGTATAGCACAGGTATGCTGCGAATGAGCTTGGTACATCCAGAAGATCTGGGTTTGATTCCCACGATCTCCAGTTGCATACTGTGCATCTCAGAGCTAGTCACTTAACCACCCCAGCGCTCCGAGGTTGCCCATGAAAACAGGCACTTGTGCCTAGTAAGTCTTACCCAGTTACCAAATAAAATAAATAAATAAAAATAAATGTGATTTGCCCAAATTTCAAATCCTACTGCCTGAACATGTTCTAACCTGGGCATTTCTGGGGAATCAACATATGGGTCTCAGAACTTAAACAGAATATAGGGAAGCAGGGAACTACCATTAATCATCTTATGTTACACATCTAATCTCTACATAATAAATGTTTAGTTGGAGGTACAGGGTCCGACACAGTCAGCTCTTATTTAAAGTCTCTCAGACAGATAAGCCTCTGTACCATGTTGTAGTAGTCACAGAACATAAAATATATGTTTGACAAGGACTGCTTGACTCATCTAGTCTGCACATTGTTTCTTACCTACAGTATCACCACAGATCCTACTTGATCTCAGCCCGAGAGGGAAAAGGAAAATTAAAGAGGACACTATAGCATAGTCAAGAAAGGGAAGCGGGTGCCCACAGGTGGCTAACCTCATGGACTAGAAATTGTAAAGAATAGATTAGGCTAAGAAACGTAAGAACTGTTGCAACAGATTTAAGAAAAGGCCGGTCCTCAAGAGTAACAGGAGCTCCTTGTCACAGTTGCATGGGCCCGTCCCCATGGGCCCGTAACCAGGAAAGGACAAACATATGCAGGTGTCTTATGTATCCCGGGTACAGCAAGAGTCAGCACAGACACCTCCAGGCTATCATGGCGGTGGGGACCAGCAGCCGTCAACCGATAGGCCGAGGACAGATTTTCCACTTTTCTCCCGACCCAACCACCCACACCCTCCCACAATGGGCCAGCTGCAGTGGGGTCCTGGGGGCGGTGACGTTTGGCAGCGCATTAAGGCCACACACCACCAAGAACACCACTCTGAGATTCACCAACACTGCCTCCATCTTCCCACACTTTTGAGCCCATTTTCGTGCCCCATAGACTTTCTCCACAGTTCAGGTGCCCAGAGGTTTACAACCTGAGAACTACAAGAAAACTCTCTAACATGAAAGACAGTAAGAAACTTAGTCTAATTTATTTATTTATTTAAACATTTCACCAGGAAGGCATACTGAGCGGAGATACCGCTCGATTCCAGATGCATCCTGGGGGAAGAGGAGCAGAATACAGAAAATAAATAATAATATTCCAGTGTGCAGAATTGTGCATGGGGCATACAAGATTATAAGATTGTCTCAGGGACGCAGAACATATGAAAGTAGATTAACAGGGCTCCCCGGGATTGAGAGCCCCAGGTAAGCTTGACAAGTAACTAGAAGTAACAACGGTTATACAATACAATACAATCTAATAATGAACAGTTCTACTTCATGCTGGATTACATGCTTTTCTTTTACTTTATAGGAATGTATGTTTCTAGAGTTCACAATAAAGTTAACTTTGATGACACGTGGGACGTCGGTAATACTAAGGGTACATAGCAATGCTATTTCAATGTTTTATGTTGTTGCCTTTGAGTGTGTGTAGTCCTCCTAAGGGGATGCCTTTTATTGCTTAGTAATTATGATGGGCACAGGGGAGCAAACCTTATAACATAATAAGGGAAACAACGTTTTAGACAGATACATGAATTTTCCCCCTGCTCATGGCAGACTAGGCTATTTAGTACATGTTTATGATAGAACTGTCCAGGAATACCCCTCAGTGATGTAACAGAGTTAGGGACCAAACAGTTTTCTAACTGTTAAAGTGTAGTATGCTCTACTGTTATGTTCAAGAGTATATCAAATCTGATTATGCTTACCTATGTTATTTTATGCTTTATTTTACAGTTAGAATCTCAAACAAAATCCCCGGTTCTATCTCACCATGCGCTCCTCCCACTCTCTCCTTTCCTTTCTCTTCCTCCTTGCCCCTGCCCCTCAGCTCCACTCCCCTGCAGCCTGCTTCCCTCTCCCCTCTGCTGCTACCTACTTGAAAACAACGTATCACCACTTGGGTACACTCCATCAAGTACCCAACCAACTGTCCTGGGCCCCACCTACCTTTAAGGAACTGCCCCCTACCGCAACTGGACTAAGTGTACCCATCCAGTCCTCTCTCTTCACCGTAACCACAACCTTGCACTTTCACCATATTATCCGTGCTCGATTACCGAGAAGACATAAGTTTTCCATCAAGGAACTTAGTTTGAGCACTCTGCGGCTTGTGCTCCTGATTCTACTTTTATCTGGCAATGTGCACCCAAACCCTGGCCCACCTTTCAACAAGGCCCCTAACCTGAGCAAGTCCACTGGTACCCTCTCAATCATGTCCATCAATATCTGCCGCCTCCTCCCAAAAATCGATGCCCTGCAGGCCCTTACCAGCACTGCCCGAACATCCTAGCAGTTGTCAAGACCTGGCTCTCGCCCTCAGTCCCTGACCAGGTAATCAACATCACTGGCTACAATGTCTTCAGACTCGACTGCTTGGCTAAAAGAGGTGGTGGCTGCCACTATCAGGGGTCACCCCATTAATACCCTGTCCCACTCATCTACTGCTCAGATTCTTCCGATCAGAATCCTCCTAGGTGCACAAAACAAAGCCCTCACAATTGTCACCATCTACATTCCTCCAAAAGAACAAGGAATTGGGCTAACCACAGTTCTAGACTTCGTCAGGTCACTTCCACCAGACACCAAGTCCATCCTCCTTGGTGACTTCAACATAAACGGGCCTGCTGTTGAAGCAGGTGCATACAGAGATTCCATCACTGCGGCCAACCTCACACAAATGGTTGACTCACCAACCAGGAAAAATGACAGGACCGGCACCAGCACCCTACTGGATTGGATCCTTACCAGTCACCCATCACGGATCACAAATATAGCTGTCCTACCTGACGCTCTCAGTGACCACTCCCCTGTCAGCTGTACCTGGTCTAATAAATTCACAAAACCTCCCCCAAAACCATCACCAGCAGAGTTCTACCTCGCGGTCAGCTAACACGTCTCAAATCTCATCTCCTCCTCCAAGACTGGTCTCCAATTTTCAATGCGACCAATGTGAATACTGCCCTGGATAACTTAATTCAAATCTTCACTGAGGCATGTAACATTTATGCCCCCTTAAGGAAGCGCAAAGTCAAAGCACATTCAGCAACCCCTGGCTCACAGGTGACCTCCAAAAGAAATTAAAATCAAGGGACACCTCTGGGAACTAGCCAGAAACTCGGGGAGGCAAAATGACATCTCAAACTACAAGTGCGCTTGGAATGACTGCACCAAATCCATCCGTCAAATGAAATCTGCCTATTATAAGAATGCCCTTACCAACTTCTGGGGCAATGGAAGAGATTTCTGGAAAAATATACACAAAGTCACTGGGAAACAGTCCAAATCCCCCCCAACCATGCTTAACATAAATGGAGTCACCACACTTGACCCCAAAACCATTGCTGACTCCTTCAACTCTGCCTTCACCGACCTCAGCTCAGTTCTACCCACTGATTTCTTCAACGATGACCACGCTCCTCTGTCCCAAATGAACTCTTCCCCAAACAAGCTACATTTCTTTTTTAAAATGGTCACAACTCACCAGGCTCGCAAATATGTCTCCAAAGTCATTAGGAACTCAAGATTCAGCAGCGACTCCACTGATCTCAAACTCCTGTCACTCACCTTTGAAGTGGTACTTGTGCCCTTGACCAAGATCCTAAATATCTCCCTCAGCCTAAGCCAGTTCCCGGATAAGTGGAAATCTGCCACCGTCACCCCCATCCACAAAGGGGGTGACAAAACAGCCCTTGAGAATTTCAGACCCATTTCAATCCCCCCCCAGGCACTAGAACGCATCGTCTCAGACCAGTTTACTGACTTTCTAGATAAGCACAACATACTTTGCCGGCAACAACAAGGATTCAGAAAAGGGCACGGCACCTTCTCTGCGCTTCTCGAAGTCACCGGTGCTATCCACAACTCACTGGATAATGGTCAACTTACGGGCTCAGTCTTTATCAATTTGACTAAAGCCTTCGACACCGTAAATCACCGCCTCCTGCTTGGACAGCTCCTAAATGCCGGGCTCTCACATGACTATTAGCTGGTTCGAAAGCTACCTCGTCAATCGGTCGCTGAGAGTTAGAATTGCTGATACCCTCTCGGACCCCAGACCCTTCCGCTCCGGGGTCCCTCAGAGCTCTATCTTGGGTCCCCTCCTCTTCAGCCTGTTCCTAAACACATTACCAGACTCCCGCACTGAGCAAATCATTCTCTATGCAGATGACGCAGTTATCCTAGCCTCTCATCATGATTCTAAAGCCCTAGAAGTAAAACTCCAACTTGGCTTTTCTTCCGTTGAAGCCTGGTTCTCAGCACAAACTGATCCTTAATCAGAAGAAATCAAAATCAATGATTTTCAGCAGCCCACACAACAAAAACAAACATTACAAACTCTCCATCAAAACTACGAAAGGCGTCTTACTTGAACATACACAATCCTTCAAGTACCTTGGCATCACACTGGACCCCCATCTCTCCTATGCTTCCCACATTATTAACATGGCGAAATCTGCCAACACCTGACTGGGCCTACTGTTCAGGCATAGGAAACACCTTACCTATGATGCAGTGTCAATTGCAGTCCACAACTCTGTCATTAGCATCATCAACTATGGTCTTATCGTATATGGCTCTGCCACCACCACATCTCTCAAACTAATAACTATCTCTCTCAATAAAGCCTGTTGACTCATCACAGGATCCCATAGTCTCACTCATACTTGCAAACTCTACTCCCAGTCTGGGCGGCTGAAACTTGACTGTCTAATTAAATGTCAGACTTGCATCACTACCAAGAAAATAATGATGGGCCTTGCTCCTCCTGGAGTGAGCAATCTTCACTCATCCAGGTCCAGCCTCTCCCTTACAAGGAGGTCCAAGCTCAACTCCCTACATATCCCACGATGTTGGACTACCCAAGGACAAAGATCGTTTGCATACAGGGCACCCTACTGGTAAAATTCCCTTAGTAGTGACACTCTCGCCGCACCAACCCTTGGTGCCTTCAAGTCCAGACTTCGACTCTCCTTGCTTGCCTCCAGCTCTTGTGACTGCTCGCCCCATTAGTTCCCCCGCCTAATCCCCTGTATCAAGCACTTCTACATCAAACGTACATCTTCCCAAACCGGGCACTTACAACTGTCTGTCCCAGACAAGGCCATCGGTCTGCACTCCTTTCTCCCACCCCACGCCTCCCTCCCTCCTTCTCCACCCTTTCCACCTCAACTCTGTGCTCTCCCCCCTCTCACCATCCTACCTCTATCCCCTACTCTCGCCTCATGTACTCCTGCGGTAGCTCTCGCTTTTGCCAAAGTTTGATGCCCGTGTACTGTTCTAATACTGTATACTGTTTTATTACTGAAGTGGAACCTTAGTAAAAGAGCTTATGCTCAAAGGTATTGTGTAATCCTAGACTTGAATAAATAAAATTAAAAAAAAGTTAAAAATAAAGAAAGACCACTCAAGCCACCCCCCAAGGGCGACAAACAGCAGTCTGAATCCCCCCCCCCAAGGGAAGCATCCAAAGGACACTCTGAATCCCCTTCATGCTGGATTCCGCTCCTGATGTCCAGGCTCGAGGCATGAACCCTGGTCGCCAGCATGGTGAGCGAACACCCATCGCGCGGCACCACAGAGCCAGCTCCATCACTCTTTCTGTGAAGAAGTGCTTCCTCACATCTCTCCTGAATGTATTCCCCCCTTCCCCAACTTTATAGCATGTCTCCTTGGTTCTTGAGCACACCTTTTTCTGAGTATTTACAGGTCTCTATCATATTCCCACCCACTTTGTCACTTCAAAGGTGAACATATTCAGGTTCTTTAGTCTGTCCTTGCAGGGCTTCTAATACAGACTCTGCACCATTTTAGTTGTCCTCCTCTGGACCGCCTCCACTCTATGTTGTTCCGAAGATGTGATCTCCAGAACTAGACACAGTATTCCAGGGAGGGTTTTACCAGCAACCTATACAGATGTATCACCACCTCCCTCTTTCTGCTAGTCATACCCCTCCCTATGCACTCCAGCCTACCATTAACCCTCCCAACTCCAATGTCGCACTGCCTGACCACGTTTAGGCAACCAGATAAGATCACCCCAAGGTCTCTTTTCTGCTTGGTGATCATCACTACCACCCCACCCATTTTGTACTCCACCCCTGGGTTTCTGTGCCTCAAGAGTATTATTTCATACTTTCGCGCACTGAAACTCACTTGCCATACCCTTGACCACCCCTCGAGTTTTCTCAGGATACTGCTCATTCTTTCCACCCTGCCCCAGAGTGTCCATCCTATTGCAGAGTTTGGTGTCCAAGCTTAAAATTAGTGGGGGGTTGTGTGAACTGTGCTGTTTTTAGCAGACACACACACACACACACACACACACACCCACGTGGGACAGTCCCGCTTGCAAAGATGGGGGGGGGGGACGCCAATGAGCCCATTCATTTCAATGAGCCCATTCTTTTCAAAGTGGTAGCTTGCTCACGGTGGCAGTAGTGAGCCTCCATACTGCCTCCAATCTTCTAGCAACACTTTTAGCTAAACCACTGAGTTCTATGACAAGACTACAGTGCGGACTGACACTATAAGCTCACTGGCTCAGCTGAAGCTGTTCATCCACCATATTACCGGAGCAGCAAGCTACCAGAAGTTAGCAAGAACCGTATGTTTTTTAGCAGTCACCTGCACTGTTTATTGTAAAGTGTGGTATTGTGGGTATCTGTAAATTCATGGTCACAGATTTACCCCCCCCACCAACAAAAGCTGTGACGTGCAACTACTTGTCCACTGTCCAACTGCACACCTCCGCTGTTCATACTGATTTGCTCCGCATCAAGGATAATGTTAGCAGCAAGCTTTTACACTAGATTTTTTTTCTTCTTCTGGGAATTCACTGCTAATGGGAGCAGGGCAGACTGATGTTCCAATGATTCTTGCTCAGTGAGCGGCGACTGAGTGTACTCAGTAAGTAGGGTTTTGCTGTTGGAACCATGGCTGCAGGTAAGAGACAGCTCTACTATGTTTTGTCATAAAAGTGGTGCAGCCATGAGTAACAGTTTCAGGGCTTCAAGAGAAGGAAATCCTGTATTTTACTGGGGCAACTGTGAGCACTTGTCTGTAGGGAAACGGAAAGTAGAGCTGTTCTTGCTCAGTAGGTTCTAAAGTAATTTGGGGGGGTCACCGTGGAGGGCTCAATTCCAATTAGACTAGACATCCTATGGAATGAGACTGACAGCTTTTGGCCACTAAAAGAGCAACTTATTTAGCAGCTACTCCTAGCAGCATCATACTAGGTTGCTAACCTATGACTAGGATGGAAAGTCTGGTTTGCAAACCAACCTCATAGAATTCAGATGTGTAGCAATGTTTGGCCTTTAAAAGCAGATCAAACAGTCAGAATAAGTAGCACAGTTTTCCGTTTAAAGAACATGTTTAACAAATTAGTGAAATCTCTATAACTGGAGAGTTGGAGGGAAGGAATGAAGTTTCACTCTCCTACAAAATTCAGAAAACTGGAAGATGTTTTTCCAGTGTCAGACAAGGACAAATAATTTATTACGGTCGTAATTAGAGGTAGTGAACTAAATCAGTTAAATTACATGTTTTTGTGTTAAAGCGCACATCTTTCCATGATGAGCCTAAATAACCCAGGCACCAGCATGTCACACCAGCATGTTGAGCACTTTCAGCGGCATGCCGTTCTAGTTTTCTGCAACAATTAGAGGAAAGCAGGGACCCCCCTCAAATTCCATTTGGTAGACCCCGGGGGGTGGGTTCCCCCCCGGAGCCAAAACTGAATTTTAGGCCCTGGGTGCCATCTGCAAAGAGGCAGACCTTCCCTTCCAGCTCCTCTGCAATGCCCCCTTCCTCGGAGTGAACTCAGTTTACTACCGCCCTCTGTCGCCTATCTCCTAATCAATTTTTTACCCAGTTTATCACCTTTGCACCCACTCCTAAGCTACCCAGCTTGCTTACTAGTCTCCTATCTCGAAAAGTGTTGAATGCCTGTGACAGGGTCAGAACCCCTGTCTTAATTTGCACTGCATTTTCTTTTACACTGTCCTGCTCTTGTAAGTTTATTGTTCTAGCTACACGCTGAAAACTGACCACTTTCAGTCCTGCAGTCTCCCACCCCCACCTCCTTTCTCAAAAGTACTGTATAAGGAACATATAAGTAAATCAAGAGGCAGTAAGTTGCTTGCCTTTGCCTGTGCTGTACTGTAGGCAGACACGGAGGGAATGTAAGTAATGAAAAAGAATTGAAACACAGAGCCTTACACACTGCGTTTTATTCTGTGTAAACTGCTTTGGGTTTGCAAGAAGTAGTAAAAAAACAAAACATTCTTTCCTAGGTGAAACAGAGGTGTGTAAAGGTCAGTTGTAACATGGCATAAAAAAGCAAAAGAAAATAAAGCACTGAGATTGGAGTAATCGCATCATGTGGTACCTCAGCAACCATGGTCTAATACCACAGTACAGCATGGTAGCTACTGGCTGTGCGCAAAAATAACAGACCACACTTTCGATGCTGCTCGCGCCACGCAGTATCGGTGACGAGCCAGCTGAAGAAGCTTGTACAACACAGGCAAAACTGTGCTTCCGACACTAGTCAGTGCTCAAACTCCCATCGAGTGACGCACCCAAAACACCCTGCACACTGGGAATGTCAGACGCTTGCACAAGGGACTGAATAGTATAGTTGCTTCAAGTGCCAACCTACTTTGTGGCCCGAACAGGGATGCAGTGAGCTACCAAACAGAGCTTGCACAGTGGGAAAGTCAGCACAACATAACATAGGAGGCAGTATGGCACAGTGGGTTAAGGCTCTGAGCTGCAAATCTGGAGACCTGGGTTTGAATCCCACAGCCCCCTAGGTGCATACTGTGTGACCCTGAGCAAGTTACTTAACTTCCTTGTGCTCCCAGGTTGCACCTGCAAACAAGCTTTCAGCTTAGTGTGTCTCACCTGGTAAAATAATTGGTAAAAAAAAAAATAAAAAATAAGCGAAGTAGTGGAATAGAAATAAACAGACGTGCAGTGGGTGGTATGCAGGAGAACAGCGGCATACTAATGTCTGCTTAGCCGTAGGTGTTATTGGAATAGAAAGAAGCAGAGCAGAAGCAGCTTGTCATGGGAAAAGACGCTGATCTGCAGAGAAATAACGGGGTAGCCGAAGCGGTTGCGCGTTGTCAATGTAACGATGCAAATCGCCACACATACCCAGACTGCAACAGGAGAGAGCCACAGAAACACTACACAGCGGACGTGATACAGGAGAAGAGAAGCCATAGGGTACAAAAGTAGCAACACTCAGCAGGATGCATAGTAGTGCTGGAGATTTAAGCCACTTCGTTTGAATTTCACGAAAAGCAAATAAGTATATGAATGGATGTAAGATGTGCAACGTGCACACGCACGTTTGAAAGTGAACAGAACCTTATAGAGAGATTGGTGAGAGATAGGAACCTGATGTTTTCAGTGCAGTTTAGAAGTCCTAGTCATGTATTTTACTAATAATACATATGAACTTCCTATATTTCATGCCATGTTACAAGCAGATTAAGCCACTCGAAAGGATGGGTCTACTGTGGAATTAATCCATGGTTGGGTGGTTGGAGGCACGAGGCCAAACCCCCCCAACCATGGATTAATTCCACAGTAGACCCATCCTTTCTCGTTGCTTAATCCTTACATGAGTCAGCCTGTCTATGTTTACTTAGAGAACTGTGAGTCAGACAGCTCACATGGTGCTGACATCATCGGTAGCCAGGGATAAAAGCCCACCTCCTGAGAGGAGTCATTCAGTGGAGAGCCAACTGTTGTGGAAGAAACATCTCATAGTACATGCAAGTTTTCATGTACTATTTTATTTATTTATTTCAATCTAGGATTACAATACCTTTGAGCCGAGGCTCTTTTACAAAGGTTCCACATCAGCGTGTGCAACAGGCATCATTTTTAGTTACAAACATATAGTCATTGACTTACAGACATGTAATAACCAGTACAAAGACTTGAGCTATGATGAGCAAGACAAGGGAAGGGGTGGGTGGTGGGGAAGTGAGGATAGGAGATCGGGGGGTGGAGGTGCAGAGGGATGGGGAGTACAGGAGGTGGTTTGGGCGGGGCAGGATTGGAGATACGGGGGAGGTGGGTGAGGGCAGGAGACAGTGCAGCCAGGGGGCCTTGTCGAGGGAATATGACAGGTAAGGTGTGACAGAAATGGGCAGGAAAGAGTTAATGGTTTGGATTCTGTAGGTGCCTTATTTTTTTTAGCAGTTTATTAAAAATACAGTCAGGCTGAAATCCTCAGTCCAGCAGCATCCAGCTTGTGGAATTCCTAGCTGCTAGATAAGAGCTGGGTCATAAATCTCGAGTGGACATCTCCAGACACACAAAGACCTGCAGACACGGACACAGGGCAGTTTGAATGGATTGGATCATTCAAATATAAACTTAAGGTGAAAAGGGAGTATAATTGGTCACTGATAGGTGTTCACTCTGATTGGGACAATTAAATACATACATGTTAGTTGGTTGGTGCATTTAAAGGGAGAATAGGAATGACCTATTCTCCACAGAGTATATAACCTTCTGAAAGGCAGAGAAGGCTCTCTTGTGCTTTGGAAGCTGGGAGGGGAAACATAAGCTTGGAGCCTACCTTGTAGCTATGTCGATGGGAGCTGGCAGTTAGAACAGGGTCCAGTGTCTCTTGTAAGGACAGGGAAGGGTAAGTTTAGTGATAGCTTATTTCAGTAACAGCCTTCTTCTTTTGCCATCTGTTATTTAAAAACATTTGTTTACTTTTCCTGTATGGGTGTTATTCTCTTGTGTTGTAAATATATATCCTGTAAATGCTCAGTGCACTTTCTGTTAAGCAAAAGCTATTTATTTGCTCAACAGCTGTGACTGTGATGTCATTTTTCTATGGTAACATTTGGTTTCCACTGCCTGAGGTAAACTCTGTGTAGCATCCGCCACCCGAGAGAGAGACACTACCAGACTTTAACTTGTGCAATTGCACGTTCAATTATTCAAGTCTGTACACTTGAAAGACGTGCCAGAAGGAAAGTCCAGCTGGTGGCAGCGAATACCCGAGGACAGACACCTCTCTAAAAGCTGTTTCAGCCCAGAGGGAGAGGTGGGTTGTCACATAAGGTGCTAGGGGTGCAAAGACTGCTTGTAAGTGCTGGGTGCTGGGGCATTTGCAGCTGGAACGGTGGAAATGTTAAGATGGGCAATCGCAGGATACAAGCAGTGAGAGGCGCAGCTTGGACCTGAAGAGGCCGAGTGCTGGAGCGGTCGCTATGTCACTGCCAAGAAAGCTGAGCCAGTTGGATGCCCCATAGGCGAATGATCTTTGTCCTCGAGTCGTGCGACATTGTGGGATGTGTAGTAGATGGGAATTGGATCTCCTTGTAGTGACATTCCTATGTCTAGGCTTAAGGAGGGCACAGACACCAGGTGGGGCAAGACCCATTATAATTTTCTTTGCCGTGATGCAGGTTTGGTATTTTATGCATTTGTCCAGTTGAAGCCATCCAGATTGGGAATAAAGGTCACATGTGTGGGTACAGCAATGTGAGCCAGTGATGAGACAACAGGCCTTATTCAGGGAGGTTGCGATACGTTTGAGAGCAGTGGTAGTTACAGAGCCATATATGATAAGACCATAGTCTATGATGCTGATGATGGAGTTTTGGACGGCCACTGACAGTGCTTCTGGGGTTAGGTGTTTCCTGTGCCGGAATAATATGCCTAACCTCGCACTGGCAGACTCTGCAACACTGCTGATATGGACAGAGTATAAGAGGTGGGGATCAAGGGTGATGCCGAGGTACTTGAATGATTGTGTTTGCTCTAGGATGGCTCCTTGTTTGGTTGCAATGGAGAGGTGGAGTTGTTTGTTTTTGTTGTATGGGCTGCAGAAGACCACAGACTTGTTTTTTTTCTGATTGAGAAGCAGTTTATGATTTAGGAACCAGGATTCAATGGAGGAGAAGGCCTGCTGAAGTTTATTTTGTAATTGGATTGGATCAGGGTCCGAGGTGAGGATCACAGCATCGTTGGCGTAGAGAATTATTTTTTCTGGGCAGCTGTCCAGTAGTGAGTTTAAGAATAGGCTGAAGAGGAGGGGTCCCAGAATGGAGCCCTGGGGGACTCCCGAACAGACTGGTCTAGGGTCCGAGAGTGTATCAGCGATTCTTACTGTTTGGGACCGTTCTTCAAGGTAGCTCTTAAACCAGCCAATGGAGTCGGTTGACAGCTCAGTGTTCTGAAGCTGGACAAGCAGGAGGCGGTGATTGACGGTGTTGAAGGCTTTAGTTAAGTCAATGTAGATTGAGCCTAGTAGTTCACCGGAGTCAAGTGCATTGTGGATTGCGCCAGTGAATTCAAGTAGGGCTGTGGAGGTGCTGTGACCTTTGCGGAACCCGTGTTGTTGCTTGCACGGATGTTGTACGTATCCAGGTATTCTGTGAGCTGGTCCGAGACTATGCGTTCTAGTGCCTTGGAGAGTCGGGGTAGTAGGGAGATAGGTCTGAAGTTATCATGGGCAGTTTTGTCACCACTTTTATGGATTGGGGTGACAGTGGCAGATTTCCATCTGTCCAAGAACTGGCTAAGGCTAAAGGAGAGGTTGAAAATTCTAGTCACAGGACTAAGCACTTCATCAAGTGTGAGAGACAGGATTTTGAGATCGAGGGAGTCATTACTGAATCTTGATTTACCAAGGGCTTTGGTTACATATTTGCGTACTTGGTGAGCCTTGACTCTTTGAAGTAGAAGCGGGGGGAGCTGGTAGGAGTAGTGTTCATTGCGGTCAGAGGAGCTTCACCATCTTTGAAGTAGTCCTGGGGTAGGACAGCACTAAGGTCAGTAAAGGCTTTGTTAAAGGTATCTGCAATGGTTTTTGGGTTGGGAGTTGTGGTTCCGTTCATGTTGAGTAGTGATGGGGGCGGGGGTGTTTCGGTGGATTCCCGGTGAGTTCCTTTATGTTCTTCCAGAATTCCCGACCATTGCCCCTGGAGTCTGTGAGGGCATGCTTATAGTAGGCGGACTTCATTTGCCGGATGGTTTTGGTGCAGTCATTGCGGGCATCTTTGTAGTTTGGATGTCGTTTTGCCTTCCAGAGTTTTGGCCAGTTCCATAGGTGGTCTCTTGTTTTAGCATCCTGAGGAGGTCACCTAGAGCCAAGGGTTACTGAGTGATTTGACTTTGCATTCTTAATAGGAGCATCGTGTCACAGGCCACAGTGAAGATGTTTATGAAGTGGTCAAGGGCAGTGTTTACATTGGTTGCACTGAAGATAGGGGACCAGTCTTGATGGAGGAGGTGGGATTTGAGTCGAGGAAGGTGACCACTGGGTAGAACCCTACTGGTGATAGTTTTTGATGGTTGTTTGATGAATGTATTTGACCAGGTGCAGCTAACAGGAGAGTGGTCGCTGAGAGAGTGTCAGGGAGGACATTAGTGTTAGATATCCGTGATGGGTGACTGGTAAGGATCCAGTCCAAGAGTGTGCTGGTGCCAGTCCTGTAATTTTTCCTGGTTGGTGAGTCAACCATTTGTGTGAGGTTCGACGCAGCAACGGTATCCCTGTCTGCACCAGCATCAGCCGCAGGCCAGTGGATGTTGAAGTCGCCTAGGAGGATGGATTCAGTGTCCGGTGGGAGTGACTTTACAAAGTCAAGAACAGCTGTTAGACCAGTTCCCTGTTCTTTGGGAGGGATGTAGATGGTGGCAACAGTGAGGGTTTTGTTTTGGACTCCGAGGAGGATTCTCACTGGCAGTATCTGAGCAGTTGTGGGTTGGAGTGAGGTAACGATGTGGTGCCCCTGTATGGAGTCTTTTAGGTAGAGAGCGCAGCCCCCGCCTCTTTTGGAGAGGCGATCCAGCCTAAAGATGTTGTAGCCAGGAAGGCTGATTGCATGGTCTGGTACTGATGGCATGAACCAGGTTTCGACAACTGCCAGGATGTCAAGGCTATGCTGGCTGGTACAGGCCTGTAGGGCATCCATTTTAGGAAGGAGGCTGCAGATGTTGATTGATATGAATGAGAGGGCACACGAAGGCTTGCTCAGATTAATGGCTTTAGAGCAGAATGGGCCACGGTTTGTTAGATGTGCTAGGAATCTATTTGGCTGGAACGAAGCCTAAAAGTTGTGCACTGAGAGAGTTGTGCGCTGCTTTTGCAGAACTGAAGGACTAATCACCTAGTTCCCTTCTGTATGTTTATTATTTTATTTTGGAAAATAAATACAGCAAAGTGCGTTCTACACCTTTTACCCGAGTCTGTGCATCTGTCTGAGCCACCAACCTTCACAATGCCTTAATGAAATCTAGGTAGGCCACATCCACTGCTCCGCCCTGCTCTAATTCCTTGGTCACCCAGTTAAAGAACTCTATCGGATTCGTTTAACATGACCCCCACCCCCATGAATCCATGCTGCCTCATGTCTTGTAACCCACTGGAGGCAAGATATTCCAAAATCTTTTCTTTCAGCAAAGGTTCCATTAACTTACCCACCACCGAAGTCAAGCTGACTGGCCTATTAATTGCCAATCTCATTCCTGCTACCAACTTTATGAAGTGAGACGACATCTGCCCTCTCCTCCAGTCCTCTAGGACCACTCTTGTTTCCAATGAGCCGTTAAATATGACCGTCACAGGTGCAGCCATTACCTTCCTGAGTTCCCTCAATACCCTTGAAAGGCCCCATTGCTCTGTCCACTTTCAGATTTGAGAGTCCCTTCAAGATGCTCTCCTACGAAAATGGGTGAGTGTCCACCTCCCTCCCTCCAATGCTTCCGTTACATTTTTGTGGCTCCTCCCAGTCTCGGTCTTCTGTGAACACTGAATGAAAGTATTTGTTCAGGATGTCAGCCTTTTCTTGGTCCCCCTCTGCTTAGTCCCCCCCCTTCCTTTTTTATTCCCACAATACCACCCCTGGTCTTCCTCTTTTAGTTTACATACCTTAAAAAATGTCATCCCCTTTTGTTACTGCCTTGGCTATTCTCTCTCATCTGCACTTTCATGCTCCTTACTGCTCTCCCTCCTTCCCGCTATTATTTCCCAATACTCCTCCCTCTGCATCTCCTCGTACCTTATGAATGCTACCCTCCAGGGCTAGAAATATTTTTTTGTGAATGGCTGTCAGAGGGGCAGGTGCAATATTTATTTTGACTGTCCCGTGGAACTTGTATCTGTCCTGTTGATTTTTGTTTACTAACTCTACATTTGTTTCCAAATACCAGCTAATAATAGGTGTTCCCCCTGGCTGACAGTGCCCTGAAAAAGAGCTTAGTAACTGATGGAACCCACTGTAAGGTGCCCTGAAAAGGGCTACTAAATACTACCCACCGGATGGTACATGGTCCTGAAAAGAACTTAAGTGTACTGCCAGTTCGCTGCCTTGATGGAGGCTTTTAATTTACTTCTCCCTCCTGCTCCGTAGTAGCCCTGACGAGGGAGCTTAATTAACTCTCTTCTGCTCTGACAAGCCAATCGGTTTCCCCTGCTCCTGCATAGATCCCCCCTACTTAGTAACTCTGGCAAATACATTTTTTCTTCAACATAGTTTCAGTTGCTGGCACTGGTGGCAGATATACCTGCCTATCTGGCTGTGGGCCATCAAAAGGGCTGGCGTTGGGGGATTTCCCCTTAGTTTCCCCCTAGTGCTCCTCCCCCAATGATGCTGGCACAAAGGATTAACCTCCAGGCTGGTGATGTGCTGACACATGTCTCAGCAAAGTCTCTGATGGCATTCTCCCCCTTCCTACACTGCTGTCCTTGCACTCCCACGCATGCATCCACAGGTGGCAGTGGCAGAGTGGCATGACAACCCTCACTCCCCAGAGGAGGAGAGTGTCCCCTGGGATGCTCAGTCCTCCTCTCCCCAGTCAGCCCCCAATGACCTAGACTCATTCCCAAACCCGGGTAGCTGCCGCTGTGCCATAGTTCAAGCTCTGACAAAGGCTCTTACCCAGCCTCCCCATCTCCAGTCTCTAGAGCACTTGCTGCACTGACAGGGGGGTTTAAGTGGTTGTCTCAGCCTTTTAAGTTCCTCTCCTGATTTCTAAATACTGAGTCATCCCCTCTCTCTGCTCAGACTGCCCCGGAAAGTGCTTTCATATACCGTTTCTTAGACCTGACAAAGGCTTTTAATTTGCCTTGCCCAGGCCCCGCTTTGTTAGCAGACGGCCCTGAAAAGGGTTTTTAATCTGCATTGCTAAAACTGCTGCCTGTGAACAAGACCTAGTCTTGGTCTCCTGCTACAGGAACAGCACACAAATAATTGAAGTGCAGAAAGCAAAAGGAAGATGGGCAACTGCTCATGCACGATGACGAGGAACATATCTTCAGTCTATTACAACTATGGCACTGTTTTCATTTCTGCTGCTTGAGTAAACCACTGACTGCACAGAACAGCCCATCACAGGATGTTGGGTTAAATGGACATCTCTCAACATAAGACATCATGATGTTGGGATGCTCAAACACAAACTTACAGATGCCAGCATCTCCTGGGTCACAGTGCCCATTAATGCTTTTTCTCTTGGTGCCTGTCCCAGGGACAGGCAGAAAAAATTAAACCAACTGTCCATGGTGAAAACTCGGTGTCTGGGACAGGCAGACAGGTGGTTATTTTGACCCCTGCTACCCTCTTCATTTTTACCTTTTCCATCACCTCTTTCGAGAACCACAGGGGTCTTTCTTTCCTCTTGCATTCACTCGCTTGCTCGATGTAGAGGTCTGTTGCCCTTTTCAGCTTCTCCCACTGTTCTTCCACCTCACCCACGTCACCCCCACCTGCTAGGTCATCCCCGAGACATACAACCATCTTTTTTTTAAATCTGCCCTCCTGAAGTCCAGGACCTTCGCCTTTGTGTAGATTCCACAGCTGTTCTTATAGTAAACCACACTGGCCAGTGATTGCTGGTCCCCAGGTAGCCTCCCCACCTTGACATCTGCAAAACTGTCCCTGTTGGTGAGTACCATTTCCAGTACTGCCCCATCACAACTGGTAGCCCCCCACCTTGACATCTGTAACACTGTCCCTGCTGGTGACTACCATTTCAAGTACTGCCCCGTCACAACTGGGTTCACTGACTAGTTGCGTGAGGAACACTTCCCTGCAAGAGTGCAGGATTTCCCCGCTTTGAGCTGCAGCTGGGGGCTCCAATCTATGATGTCCCCCACCAGCAGCACCTCCCCCTTTCTTCCATCTTGCCTACGGTTTCCACAGTACCAGTCCTAGTCTGACTCACAACATTCCCATCACTTACCGTAACAATTTCACCACTAGCAATTGCCAGTAGGCATAACTGCATATCCAGGGTTTGTGTTAACCCCCTACTGAAGTCCCCAAATGGGAATTTTGAGGATTCTGAAGCATAAAAATGAAAGCAGTGCTTCAGCACTAACCTTGTATACTGAAAGGTTTGCATGGATATCGTTAGCAGAAAAATTATCAGATAATGTTGTACAAACCCACTTCAGCAAATTTCTGACCCCAAGATTTTCTGGTCTGACCCCTAACATTTGTAGCAAAGGGTCAACCTGACCCCCACTTTACTAGTGCTAACGCAAGCCCTGATATCCATTTTTCTAAACTGCCATCTTAGATTACAGCCCAAATTTAGGATTCAGGATTTCTGCATATAGTTGCTGAAAATCATAACTACTAAATAGTAGGATTCTATATTGGACTCAAATATCAAAATCCAAGATCCGATCTGGAATCCAAGATCTGTTACCCAGCTGCTGCTTTTATAGTTACTTCATTCATTCCACCCATTTCTACCCCCACAGCACCAAATTACAAACCAATCATCCACCTCCTCCTACCCTGTAAGCGTCCTCACAATCCGGAGTTTTAGTGACAACCCTATGCACTACACCACCCTCTAGCCCTCACCTCCCTTCCCCCAGCCCCCAACTTGATGTTTTCGGCTTGTCCTTTACAATGTAATTCAAGTCTCACAGTACAATGATTGCTGTGTATGTCTTAGTCAATGCAGTATCTATGAATGAATGAATGAACGACGTCCTCCTATACAAACACCTGATTGGCTGCTTGTCAGTCAGCAGTAAAGACAGGAGACCACACACTCGGCCAAATTTTAGAATATATTTTAAAAAAGGTAAAGCAACATTTATGTTCCAGTTAAGGAGAAACCTCTGGTTAGCTTACCCATAATGAAACTGAGGATTTATTCTTAGAGCTAAAATCTCAGCTGGTTCGCATTGTTAAGTTTTCTTGTGCCAAACTAGGACACTGCCTCTTCTTTAAATATAATGGATAATGAATACTTTTTAACAGTAGCCAAGCTAAATATAGATTAAATTACTGTGAGCAAATGAACTGCAGAACTCACTGTACAACTCCAGTAAATTTCTCTCCAAGGTTCATTAGTACATGGTAATTTTTTTCCCCAATTCAGAGACAGACTAGGAGAATGCCAAACACATAGCCGAAGTAGGCTGGAATTAAGCGGTCCAGCAGATGAATTAGTAATGTTCTTAAGGTCTAATCATTTTAGTGTTTTCTAAGTATGTCTCAGCTTCCTGCTTCTCTTGACATTTTAATTCAAAACCAATCTCCATTCACTGGCATACTGCCCACTTTACAGATGGTGCAGTTAGTTGAGCAAATAAAAAACAGGTTTTTGTTAGTAGCTGTCACTGTGTTAAGGCTTGCCTGAGGCAAGTAAAAATACCTACAGGCAAGTTAAAATAATGCTGGCTCTAAACACCAAACAAAAAAAAACCCAACATTTTTTATACTCCGTTTATTGTAAAGCATAATAGATCTGAACATTACAAATAATATAACACAAAATGACTGAACACCCTCTGACAAAAGATGCATGTACAATTACAAAGCAGTTGGAAAGAAAAACAAGTACAAACAAATAAAACTATCAAAAAAAAAAAATTGTGGGTCTCATCTGAAAATCCAGTCCATTTATCCATAGAAATACAGCGTCAGTCTCTGAGGTTTCCTGTAGTGGCATCTACCCAAAATCATGTACGGACTACTAATGTTGTATTAACGGAAACATTTTAATACACAGGCCTGGACAAGTCTACAACTTGATAATAAAATCTAACTAGTTCTGACTAAAGTAAGGTAGTCTACATACAATGAGAGAAACATCGTAATGGTCATGGAGAGGCAAGGTAAAAATAGATTGAAAGGCTGTTTATGTGGGCAAACCCTTGTAGATGTCCCACCTGGTCCATCTATATAGAAATTTAAGTACCTGTAAATTTTCTTTTTCCGACGGCTGGTCTCCGGGCTTCATTACTCCTGAGCTGTTCCTCCTGATGTCAGTGCTAGGCACATTCAATGCTCTGCAGATAACAAGCCCACCACATCCAGAGATCTTCAGTCATTTCCAATGCAGTCCCCCTGAGGCAATACTACGAGAACTAGGAAACAAAGAACATGAACAGTTATGGCATAAGGGCCCGGAGGCCAGCCAACTATATACATTCTGGGAGGGCATCCGAAGCCCAGAGACCAGCCGTTGGAGAAAGAAAATTTACAGGTATCCAAATTTCTATTTCTCTCTCCTGGGCTGGTCTCCAGGCTTCATTACTCGTGGGATATCCAAAAGCAGTGCATCCCTAGATGTCCCGGGTGGGAAGAATGTTAAGTGCTCTTAGGATTCCACCACTGTCTGAAGCACTCAGCGGCCAAAAGATGCTTCCGCCGAGGACATGACATCCAGTTTGTAGAATTTAGTAAAAGTATGAATGGATGACCACGTGGCTGCTCTGCACAGGTCTGTTGGAGATACCTCTCTGAAGTTTGCCCATGACGTAGCCATCGTTCTGGTGGAATGGGCTCTCATTGGACCAGGCAGAGACACTCCCACCTGGTCACACGCCATGGTGATTGCTGATCTAATCCATCTGGCTACAGAGTCTTTTGACGCTTTTTTACCCATATTTTGGCCTGCAAACAAAATAAACAAGCTTGATGTTTTGCGAAAAGCGTCTGTTCTCTTAATATAGATTCTGATTGCTCTCCTCGGATCTAGAGTGTGAAATTCTTTCCTTTTCATTTTTCGGGTGAGGGCAGAAAGAAGGAAATATAAGCTCTTGGTTACAGTGGAAGAAAGACATTACCTTGGGTAAAAAGCCTGGATCCACCCTAAGTACCACCGAATCCGGATGAAAAACTGTAGGGCTCTTTGGTTGACAGCGCCCCAGTTCGCTGATTCTCCTGGCTGACGTAATGGCCACCAGAAAAAACACCTTCATTGTAAGATGCATGACTGATGCTTCCTTCAAAGGTTCGAACAGTGCTTTTGTTAGGGCCTTGAGGACAGGATTAAGTTTCCAAGGTGGTACAACTGGGTTAAATGGGGGGCGTTTTAACATTGCTGCCCTTAAAAACCTCCTGACATGAAGGTGAGACCCCAGTGTATCCTCTGAGTCGGCGAGTAAAAGCACCCCCAGTGCAGAAACTTGAACTCGTAAGGTGGCTGGCTGCAACCCCTTGTCGAATCCCTCGTGGAGAAATTGTAAAAGCACCGGGAGGGTTACTGGATGATCCTGCATAGCTCTGGAGCGGAGCCAGAATAAGAATCTTCTCCATATCCTATAATACACCCTAGAGGATGAGGCACGTCGAGAGCTGACCATCATTTCAATAACTGGAGCAGTGTAACCTAACTCTTTGAAAGTTTCCCGGTCAATCTCCAAGCCGAGAGGGATAGATTGCTCAGATTGTGGTGCAAGACCGGACCCTGATGAAGAAGATCTGAGGTGAGCTGGAAAACGAAAGGTTGTGCCTTTGACAGCTGAATGAGTAGAGGGAACCAGGGGCGGCGTGGCCACCTGGGACAGACTAGGATCATCTCCGCCTTGTCTCCGGCCACCTTGTGCAGGACCCTGGAAAGCAGTGGGACTGGAGGAAAGTGTACAGGTGGCCCAGGCGACCCCAGTTTAGGGAGAAGGCATCCTGAGCTAATGCTAGATCGTCTCTGGCCAGGGAACAGAACTGCTGAGTCTTGGGAGTTTTGTCGGTATGCAAACAGATCCACTTGTGGATTGCCCCACCTCTGCATGAGGAGCTGGACTGCAGCGTCCTTCAGCTCCCATTCTCCCGGGAGAACGTCCTTGTGGCTTAGCCAGTCTGCTGTGATATTTTCCTGACCTGGTATGTACACTGCTCTTATGCTTGCCAGCTGCTTCTCTGCCCAGCGAAAGAGGAGAAGAGATTCCCGAAGCATTTTTGAGCTTCTTGTGCCGCCCTGATGGTGGATGTAGGCCACTGCTGTCCGATTGTCTGTTAGAATCAACACATCCCTGTATCGCACCTGCTGATGGAAGTGCATCAGGGCTAGACGAACTGCCCTCATCTCTAGGATATTTATGCTGTACCTCGATTCCGTCAGGGACCACTTACCTTGGGTTGACATCTGTTGTAGGTGAGCCCCCCAACCCCTGAGGCTTGCATCTGTCGTGATTCTTGTTTGATGTGGATGGCCTAGGTCTCGCCTCTCATCACATTTTTTCTCTGAGACCACCATGCAAGAGCGCTTTTTACCTGCTGTGACACTGGGATGAGCTGGAGCTGACTGTGCCTAGACTGGGACCACAGCTTGAGCAGGTGCATCTGAATGGGTCGCGTATGCACCAGAGCCCATGGGACTGAGTCTGCTAGTGACAATAGTGTCCCAATTAGTTGAAAAAAGGACTGAGCCAGCAGTTGATTGTTCCTTTGGAATTTGCTGATGAGTTTTAACAGGTCCCTGAACTGTGAGTCAAGGGGAAATACCTTGTTCTCCTGCGTCCTGAATTCCACTCGCAGGTGGTTCAGGCTCTGACTCAGAATTAGGGAACTCTTCTTCCAGCTGATTAGAGAACCGTGAGCCACTGGACTACATCCGCCACTGCCTGTACCACTTGGTCGAGCTGCGGAGCCTTGATGAGGATGTCATCCAGATAAGGGAATAGCTGGATTCCCCGGTTCCGTAGGTGGGCTATTACCGCTACTAGGACCTTCGAGAAGGTTCCTGGGGCTGAGGACAGTCCGAACGGGAGTCTCTTGAATTGGAAGTGATGGTTGCCCAGCTTGAACCTCAGATATTGCCTGTGCCTGCTGTGAATCGGAATATGTAGATAGGCATCTTGCAGGTCGATGGATGCTAGAAAGTCTCCTTGTAGCACTTCCTTAGCAATTGAGGCCAATGTTTCCATTTTGAATGATCTGCTACGCACAAAGCGGTTTAGGAATTTTAGGTCTAGGACTGGTCTGTGACCTCCTGTGCACTTGGGTGCAATGAAAAATAGAGAGTAGACCCCCTGGTTGAGCTCTGTGGGGGGGGGGGGGACCTGTTCGGTAGCCCCGGCCTGCAGAAGATCCGTGATGGCCTGCAGTGTGGCTCGTCTTTTGGACAAGTTGTTTGAAATAGGAGAGGGCACAACATGAGGTAATGGGGGCTTGGACTCAAATTCTATTAAGTATCCCTGGCAGATAATGTCTAACACCCATCTGTCCGACGTTGTTTGGGCCCATTCCTCGAGAAAATCTGAAAGTCTGCCCCCTACTCGAGGATGAGCCCGCATTTCCTCATTGTGCTTTCTTGTTGCCGTTTCCTGTGTCCTGGGATTTCCTCCTCCACCTCATCCGCCTCCCCTAAAAGTCCGCTGGTGTCGGGAGAACCATGGCCTTTTTCCTGAAGAATTGGAATTCTGTTCCTTGTTGTAACCTCTATCACGAAAATTACGCCTTGCGCCTGAAGGCCAGGCTTTGCCCTGCCTCCTAGACTGGGGCATATGCACCTTTGCTGTTTCATCCGATTCCTTCACCGCCTCCTTCAGCACAGACCCGAACTGGAGGTTGCCTTCGTACGGTGCATTCACCAAATGGCTCTTTGGGGAAGCATCCGCGTGCCATGCCCGGAGCCATAGGTTGCGTCGAGCAGAGGTTTGGTAGAACATGGTCCATGCAGCACATCGGACAGCCTCTTCTGATACATCCGCTGCATAGCCGGAGGCCAACCCCTTTAACTGTAGCTGGTGGATAATGGGGGAGTTCTTTTCTGGATCCTCTGCAAACTAAAAGGCTAAATCTGATGCCCAAGATAAGGCGGCTCTGGCAAAGAACAGGTTTGCCGTGGTGGCCTTAAGAGAGGTTGCCGAGGCTTGAAAGGCTTTTTTGAGCGATGAGTCCACCTTTCTGTCCACTGGGTCTCTTAGCGAAGCTCCTCCCTCGGCTAGAATGACAGTTTTCTTGGTCAGGTTGGAAATCAAGGGGTCGATTCTGGAGCAGTCTAACCACTTTTCGGATTGTTTTTTGTCAAACTTGAGAAGTTTGGAGATCTGTTTGGGAACCGGATACGCACGCTCCGGACCCTGCCATTCTTCTTTTAGCAAGTCCTCAATGGCGGGAGGTATGGGGAAAGCTGTAACAGGTCTAGAGGCGGACACCAGATGAAAAACCTGTTTCGTGGTGAACGATGGGAGGGGGGGTGAATCTCGGATATGACCTTTTTGATAAAGAAGTCTAGGTCCTCTAGGTCGAAATTTCTGGTCAGGGAGTCGTCAGGATCTGATGAGGAATCTACTACCTCTCCCTCTTCGGTGGAAGAGCTGGTGACTGAGGAGCCCGGGGAGTATCCCCTGTGACGTCTGCCCTTGTATCCGCCCCTTGGTCCACTCCGTAAACGAGACCTTTTTCTTCGCCTGTGGCTAGCATGATGGTGACCGTCCTCTTCTGGAGATCTGCCCTCATCTCTAAATTTTTTCTTGGGGCGGGAGCGATGAGAGGATAGCCCCCCTTCATCGGAAGAGGATGAGGAGGGGGTCCTTTTTCTCCTGGCTTTCTTGTGTGGTCTCTCATCTGGTGATCCCGGAGGGTGCCATACAAAGGAAGAGGGGTCCAGAGCAAAGGCCCTGTTCAACCTGTCTATGATCTTGAGGTCAAGGGAGGGGGGAGGGTCCCTGGACGTTGCTCCCCGCTCAGACCTCGAGGCAGCAAGCCGCTCGAACCTTTCCAGAATACTTGACTGCACCCGCTCGGACCTCTCCTGACCATTTGTCACAAAATCTTCAGCCCTGCCATGTGTGACAGGGCTCTGCTGCAAAGTACCTGCTTTACTGAAGGCAGGAAGTAGACTGAAGATCTCCGGATATGGAGGGCTTGTTATCCCCCCCCGCTGCACAGTGCTCGACCTGCTTAACACTGACATCAGGAGGAACAGCCCAGGAGTAATGAAGCCCGGAGACCAGCCCAGGAGAGAGAATTTGGTATTTCTGTAACTGTTGTTGCAGACTGAAAGTAAGCTTCTCAAACCTTTGACTTTGTTGTATTATAGCTATCCATTCTGATACTGTGAGTGGGCCCTGTTGGAGCCAACTCTTGGTTAGAGATTTTATAGCAGCTGCAATCAATACCAGCCACAGATATTATTCCTCCCTCCCTTTCAGTTCCTCCGGGCAGATTCCTAAAATCAAATGCGCTGGGCTCACCAGTTCATTCATGGTAAAGATTTGATTCAAGTGTGTCATTAGAACCCCCAAAAAATGAGTGAATAGCTGGGCATGTCAAAAAAATATGAGCTTAGGAGGCACGAGGTTCCCCAAAATTTCTCCAACACCCAGGGGGCACCAATGAACTCCAGTGGGCTACCTGGGCAGGAACCAGGCAATAACACGCTCTTAATTTCTACATAAATTCCCTCCAAACAGGGGAGGAAGTTGTTTTCCAAGTATTTTGCCATATAATGGCCCACTGTTTCTCATTTAATCTAATGTTGAGATCCTCTTCTCATTTTTGCTTGAGATCAGAGAACGAGAAAGCTTGGTGCCTCACAAAATTTTAATAGATAGCTTTTCTTCCATTTTGGGATGCCCAACTCTTTTGGAATGGAGTTTCTGATGGATTTCCATGTGGTTCCTGCCCTGCAGCTCTCATCTGGATGTTAGTAGAATCCCTTAGTTGGTAAAATCTAAGTCTGTTGGCTACAGTCCAGCCAAACTGTTGTGCAGCTTCGAAGGAAATCACTGTATTTGTTTGAAGCAGCTGCCATGGAGCTGTTAAACCCTGTCTGGCCTGTTGCTCAAACCAAGGGTCCAGTCCTGCCAGGTTGAACATGGGGTCCCACGACCACCATCTATATCGGTGGCTTTGAAACAACCGAGCCTGAAAGGGGGTGCCTGATGTTCATCCAGGTCTATTACTTTCCAGGTAGATAAGTAATGAGGATTGCCCCAAAGAAGTGCAACCCTCATCTTAGCCGCAACCCAGTAGCCCTAAAGATTGGGAACAGCCAGCCCACCCTGTGATTTTGGAAGAAATAGCAATTGCTTACTAACTCTAGGCCGACTCTTTCCCTACAAGAAGGAAAAAAACTGTGACCATGATGCCTTTAAATATTTTTGGGAAACCTGACATGAAACAAATATAATAGACGGGACAGGGCATTCATCTTCAGGGCCTGTATGCGGGCATAGAGAGACAGGAAGGAGGGTCCACCTCTTAAAATCTGAGCGAAACTGGGCTAGCAGTGGGGTGTAGTTTAACTGGAAAAGTTGTGAGGAGCTGTTCCCCAGACTGACCCCCAGATACTTCATTGAACGTAGGCAAGTCCCAATTCATAGAACAGTTCGCACAAGTCAATGTCGAGGCAAAATAATGAAAACTAAAGTAACCCACCACCACCGGCCCCCACTGTCTAACTAGCAGGGCTGCTCCTCTCACCACGTGGCGCCAAAGAGAGGGATGGGGGTTGTCACTACAAACAGTTTACTAGTACATCTTCTTCTGAGCCTGCCATACACAGACAGGCAAACCAAGTGTGGCAACTACCTGGCGCACACCTGATGGGACCATTTACCATGGCCATCAACCTAGGTCCCTGGGAGAAAACGTTTGCTCACAATTATGCTAGGTTTGCACTTCTGGTCAGGGGCACCCAAGTAAATCCAGTCAGTGGAAGCAATAACAGTACTGCCCAAACCAGGCTGGGATTCTAGAGTGTGGCTTTTATTCATATACACAGAGAATAATCACAAAGCGAAGATGGACCCCACAGGGCTACTCTTACTGGTAATGCAGATTACTGAGGTACAGAAATTCCTGAATTCCCATTTAGCATAGGCATACTTAACACGCACAGCGAACCCTCAGGTTCTGACTTAAACAGCAAACTCTCTGATTCTAAATTACAGAGCGAACTCTCTGGTTCTGAAATGGAGATTGACACACACAGCCAGAACTGGTACATTTCCTCTTGACTAGGCACACACGGCCAGTACTAAGACACCTTCCCATATTTCATGAGAAATTACTGGTGGCACCCTCGACCACCAGAGAGCACAAACAGGCTCAAAGAAAATCCAACCTAAGTCTGGATAAACTATTTTCTTCAGGCACTGGCCAAATGCACTGAGAGAAAACACAGGTGCCCAAACTGAACCCAGAGAGGTAAACATGGTTACTCTAGATGGGGGCCTCCCACCTTTTTCTTCCAGTTTATACTCGGCCATTCATCTGGTTAAAAACACCCTCATCTGGTTAAAAACACCCTCATCTGGTTAAAAACACCCTCACAGAAAACTTATAGATGCTATCTTGAAATGTCTATCACACTTAACATACTACATTACACACCTCTGAGGTGTCAGAAAGTTAAAAGTTCTGCAATTAGCACGGTCTCTTCACTAGACCCCAACTTTAACAGACACTTTTAAACAGAAAACAGGCTAGGTGACAGGATCCCTTTGACAGCAAACATTCACCACAAGGAATGCAGGTGCCCCAGGGCTTTTCCAAACAAAAGTCACAGGTACTCAGAGCAGTTGAATCTCAGGCAGCTTCAACACAGTCCAGGCTGGAACAGGGGATTGCCCCTGAATCCTGGAGATCGCCCCCATCCCTCCTGGGATGGGGCAAAGGAAAATCCACTCAGAATGGTTTCCACCACTTCAATCTCTGTCTTCTATGTTCTTCTTCTAGGGTGAGAAACTACCCAAAACACAGTGGTAGCTCTCTATCAGAGCTAAAACTGAGAAACTGCTGCAGGCTGCAGCCTGCAGCCTCCTCCTGGAACTCCACTCTACAGACTCTCTGAACATTCTAAAGCTAACTCCCTGCAGCTTGCTCGAGTGTGGCTTATGCTGCTGCAACAGTTCCATGATTACATCATCCTCCAGTCCAGCTGAGACTGAAACCAGAGAATGACAGTGTGAAATCCATTTAACTGGATTTTCACTAGCTGCCTCTCCCTGCCTGCCACTGATTATAATGGGATTCCAGTAACCCCTGGGAACAAGGGGGTTACACTAAGAACTTCGGTTAGAAAAAAATATATTTTAATACTCCAGGAATTTTAGAGCTACAGGGACATTTTAACACTTTTAGACAACAACAGGGTATGGTTTAGTGTTTTCTTCCAGTGAGGGACACACACACACACACACACACAGCCAAATGAACATTTTACCCAGTATCCTATCGCAAGAAAAATAGAAACAATTGTCATTTTCTGCAATGCAAAACCAGGCCTTTCCCACTACACATAATGACTCAAATTTAGCATGTGCAAATGTCATGAGGCTCAACTCTGGCAATTTTTTTTTTTTTTTCAGGTCGGGGGGGTGGAGTCTGGTGTGGTGTGAAATGATGACCTCAGCAGACAATATGTTGCTTTACGTGACCCGACTCAGAATTTTCTTTTATTCTCCAGCTCCCTATTGTCTCCACACAAAAAAATATCAATGGCAGAACTGGTTGCTAATTATCCTGCTGAGCAGGCAAATCAGCAAGATTTTAATTAAATTCACTGTGGCATCGGAGCATATGGAGAGGCTACCAGCTTGGACCCCCCACTCAAAAAAACAAAAACAGCCACTTCAGATGTGTATATTAGCTGTTAAAGTTTAAGTATTGTTTAAATGTAACTGTTGCTTTACTTTAGGAATTTAAATAAAATATACCAAGGGGACAGTCACAGACTCCTTGACAAAGCACAGTTGCTAGAAAATGGTTACAGCATGTGAAGTGAACCCTCCGCATTCCCCTCTGGCATTTGGACTGCACTACTCGGCACTTTGTAAGCGTTTTTGCATTTGTATTTTTGAAATAAATATTGCAGTTGCTCTACATGGATAGTGCTATTCTTTTGTTTGTTTCTGCTCAAAATCAACAAGATTACCAACTGGTTGTTTTCATCACTGCTGTGGTGACTGGCTCACACTGGTGGAGAAGCTGAGAAGTCAAGTCATGATTCAAGGCGGGTTGCTCACTAGTGGGAGATGGAAGAAAGCAGCAGCAATCACCGAAGGCAAGAAAGAAAGGCTTTTGACAAAAAATGTTTTTTTAAAGGAGGTTGCATTTGGCTATTCAAGTGGCACAGTGAGCTGAGGCAGCAGGCCTCATCGCTAGCCATGCAGGTGACCCAGGTTTGGGAATGAACTGGGGGTCTCTGGAGGCTGGCAGGGGGGAAGGCAGGATTGAGCATGCCACAACGGTTCTCCTCTTTTTGGGTGGGGGGGGACGGGACACAAGCACAACTGCTGGCTGAGTACTACCTAGTGGAAGCCGGGTGGTGTCATAGGGGTCGCCTTCCTGGTTCGCCAGATGCAGGTCACCAAGGCATACTAGGTCTTTACCCAGTACGCGCACACCATAGCACACATGCCGGACCGATGAGAAAACCATTCTCGGGGGACACCTTGAAGCAGGCAGGATGATGATGTGTTCCACAAGCTCTGCACCACCCACTCAGGCACCCACCCACCCGTGGGGGGAGGGCACAAGATCTTGGAAGGCAAGTTCTCGGGTGGGTGGGTGAAGGAGCTGGGGACAAGGCACGGATAGAAGCCACCAAGGTGTAGGCATATAAACAAAGAATAGAAAGAAAAAAGGCTGCTTTTTTTTTTCACATTGTAATGGAGATAAAATGTTACTTCCCCATCATATCCCAAGTCAGGCAGCAGAGGTTTTTTCTTTCTTTTTTTTTTTTTTGGGGTAGTAATTTTTTTTTTTTTAAATCGCGTTGCTGAAGTCGCTGTGTCAACACAGCCCAAAAACTATTTTTTTTCAGTGATCATTTTTAAAATTGTTTAGTGTAACTGGATGTAGTTGATAATACTATAGGTCCTTCTTGCCATGTAGAACAAAAGAAAATATTTTGGTGAACATAATGGTGAAACAAAAAGCCAGAGCTAGCCCCTACAGGAACCGTAGTTGCATCCCTCCTATGGCGTGGCGTGAACTAGGCCAGAAAATGATCCTCCCCATTTTCGACTACTGTGATGTAGACACTGGGCCGGATATTCAAACTGCACCTGGCAGTGGCGCAAGCCTAGGCGCAGCGCAACTGGGCTGCACCGGGGCCAAGACCAGACGATATTCAAGGGTGATGCACCATGGCTCAACACCGTTGAATATGGCACAGTCTGCGCACATACTGCGCATGGCGCAGTGGCACTGCACCAGCGCAGGACACAGAGAGGGAGCATGGGGATGCACCAGCACAAGTGCCGTTGCACTAGGCGCATCACCCATGATATTCAGCCAGGGGCATACAAATGAGGCCATAGTCTATGCAAGGCGCAAATGGGGCCATTTGCATGTCATTATGGCCCCATTTGCATGCACTGCGCTGCACGTCCCGGTTAAATGCACCTGGTGCCCTGCCAGGCTGCTGTCATTGGAGGTTGGCTCCCTGGTGGGCTAGTGTAGCCCCCCCCATGCCCAGTCACGAGCAGTAGTAAAAATAGATCGATACCTGGTGGTCTAGTGGTTCCCTCCCCGCTGCCCGATTGCAGGCTTCTGTATTAAAATATAAATCCTGGTGGTCTAGCGGTCCCCTAGCTGCCTGATCACGGGCTGTTGTATTAGCAGATTGTGGCGTCAGGTGGTCAGTGGTACCTCTCCACCCCTCCACAGGACCCCCGCCACCGGCACCCCCTCCCCATCATGCCGCCCGCCGAATGACAGCGTTCATTCACATATCTGGTCCTATATAGTACAGCAGTATGGTCTGCAAGCCCAAAGGTCCACACTGTGGACCAACAGGCGTACAGAACATACTGTATGCTGTCATTCCACGGGCGGCTGGACGGGGTGCTACCCATCGATGACGGGGGAGGGGGGTGTCAGGGTCCTCTGTGGGAAGGTGGGGATACCACTGGACCACCAGGCTACAATCTGCCATTAAAACAGCCCACGATCGGGCAACGGAGGGACCGCTAGACCACCAGGGGTTAGTACTGTAATACAGAAGCCCGCAATCGGGCATACGATGTGGGGGGGGGGTCCACTAGACCACCAGGGTCCTATTTCTATACACTGCAGCTCACAATCTTGCATCTGGGAGGGGGGTCCACTAGACCACCAGGGGGGTCCAGGTGCTTGTGGACAGTCCACCTAGCCAGCTTTTAAGTCTATATTTTACGGCTCAACTTTAAGCACTAGTGTGCAGCGCATGTAGAGGTTGCACCAGCACTGTCGCTTTTGTCCTGAGCTGAATATGGATATGCCGCGCCATGGACACATCCCTGTAACTGCGCCTACATAGGATTACACTGCACCCCAGAGCATCAGGATTTGTGCTGCGCGCAGTCTTTTCAATATCCCGTCAGCGCAGCGTGTCCCCTGAATATCCGGCCACTTCTTTAACTCTCCTGTCGATTTGCCTCTGATGCTCCATCACGCACTCATCACTGTGACCTCTTCCACTCCCTGTCCTTCCCCGCTTGCCAAAAGGCCTCACTCATTGTGCCAAACTTGTTTCTAAATTTTGGTAGGAGAACTTCTCCACCTCTCATGCTCACTCTCCCGCCCCTCCTTCAGATCCTCAGTCACTCACAATTTGTTCAACACCCCCAACTACTTTCATCGGTCAGTCAGGCTTTACCATCGTTTCTTGCAAAATCTTGAGTTCCCCCAAAAAAATCGGCCTCCTCCTCCTCCCTTGCCTCTGCTTTATATAACTTTCTCTCATCTAGCTGTTCTTGCTTCAACCCTCCTTAACCGTCCTCCTATACCTCTGCTCCTCTCCATGACTCACGTTCCCTAATAAACCTCCCCCCCAAGCCTGCTTCTCAGCATGCTCTCCTCTCACTTCACTGCTTACCCCCTCACTCCTACCCCTAACCCTTTTTCCATTACCAACTTGCCCCTGCTTAGTTTTGTCCTCTGGCATGGTTCTCAGCATCCCGGAGGGGTCTAGCACTGAGCAAGCCTCCTCCTGCTCCTCTCCCCCTCTCTCCTTTCTACCCAACTTGTCCTCGCCTAAATCTGCCCTCTTTCAGGATTCTTAGCACTCTGGCAATGTCTACTCTCAAGTGAGTTCTTCCCTCCTTCTTTCTCTTCTACCCCCCCCAAATCCCTCTGCCCAACTTGTCCTCGCCTAATTCTATCCCCTGGCAGGGTTCTCTGCATCTGGAGGGACCCAGCACTGGACAATTACACTTCCTTCACTCCATCTCCTCCTCTATCCTTTCTTCCCGACTAGTCCTTGCCTGATTCTGTGCTCTGGCACGGTTCTCAGCATCCTGGAGAGGCCTAGCCTTAGGCAAGCTTCTTCTTTCCCTCCTCTCCCTCCATCCTTTCTTTCTCTCTTCCCACCTTGTCCTCATGTAGTTCTACCCCCGGCAGGGTTTTCAGCATCCTGGAAGGGTCGAGCACTGGGAAATTACTCTTCCTTCTCTCCCCTGTCCCCTCCATCTTCTCTACGTAATCCGTCCTCACGTGACTCTGCTCTCCGGCAGGGTTCTCAGCATCCTGATGAGGCCTAGTCTTAGGCAGGTTTTTCCCACCCTTCCTCCTCCTCCTTCACTTTAACCATCCCCTCTATCTCTACCCAGCTTGTTCTTGCCTACTCATGCCCCTTATTCCAAGTCCTCGTCTCATTCCACCACTGGCAGCAATCTCCGGACTCTGAAGGGGCCAGTTCCAGGTATGACTCATCCTTCCCTACCCTATCCCTTACCCTCACCTCTCTCCTACCCCCCTCTCGTCCCCCCCTGCACTTAATCAAAGGAATTAGCTCATTTGAGCTAATAATTTGCACTTTTTGTTCTGTCTGAGGTGCTCCCAGATTGCACTAGCTATGTGTTAACTTGCCCCTCACAACAGATTTTTTTTTTCTGCTCACTTTTCTCCGGTAATGTTCTCCCATCTTTATCCTCTCCTTCCCCCAGCTGGTTTCCCCCATCTACCCCCTACCCTCCTTGATGTCCCCCATTGCACCTCATTTATTCAATAAGTGCTAAACAATATGCCTCTTAACTGTGATCCATTCCTGCAAGGAGTTGGCTCCAAGGCTACATTAAATTTCTGTACTATGTTCCTCAGATATGCCACTTGTAATTAAATACATATTCCACAGGTATGACATATTTAACAGTATGTTATGACACAAAGGAAAAATTACTTACCACAGTAATCTTGTTTCTTCTCAGTGATACTCCGGTATTCATAATTTTATGCAGTGTCCCTTTAAGACAGAACTGCCTGGAGAGACTAAACATATGCAAATGATGGAATCTTTTGCATGAGCCACTTTTGCAAATGCTGCCTTCTACTAACTGCCTTAGTTCTAAACCCCTCAGATTTCCTGGAAGCCTGGAAAGACAGGCCCACGAGGACTACGTGTAATAATAATAAAAACAATATTAATCATAATAATTGTAGAGGGAACTCCCTTAACACCCAAAAAAAGGCCTCAACTGGAGGGCATAACATATGAAAGAATACCCCTGAATGTAAAAATCACCTGAAAAAGGGGAGGGGGACAACAATAATGAACACAATTACAACTTATGTGCCAGAAGTGGCATTTATACCCCTGACAGCACAGTATTCAGGAGTGCAGAGGCTAAAGGTTCCAGAAGAGGAGGCAGAGTGGGAAGTTATGAATACCTTTCGAGGTGGAGTATGACTGGGAAGAAAAAAGATTACTATGGTAAGTAATTTTTTCTTCCAACCCCAGTAATACTCAGGTATTCCTAACTTTATGCAGACTACCAAACAGTACCTTTCGAGGTGGGCACAGAACCTTATTTGGGAACAGACTTTGCAGGACTGCTGTGCCGAACCTGGCATCACCCCTGGACAGAATATCCAGACTGTAATGCTTTGTAAAGGTGTGTACTGTTTTCCAGGTAGCTGCTTTACAGATGTCCACCAGGAGAACATCCCAGACAGCTGCTATGGTAGCAGCTGTGCCCCTTGAGGAATGGACCCTCAGCCCTGTTGGGGGCTCCTTTCCAGCCTTAGAGTACCAAAAACTGGATATGATGTACTATCCAGCGAGTAATGGACCTTTTTGATGCTGGGTTACCCTTTCCCACATTCTCATAAAGTCAGGAAGAGCTGTTTTCTGTCCTGCCTAAGAACTTTTGTGGCTGTCAAGCTAAGAGCTCTTTTGACGTCCACCAGACTATGAAGACTCCTCTCACCAGAACTAAAGTGTTCAGTGAAAAAAACAGCTACGGTAATGGTTTGGTTCAAATGGAAATCGGAAACCATTTTAGGAAGAAACTTCCTGTCTGTTCTCAGGACCACTCTGTCTCTGTGGAATGAAATTGTAGTCCTGTTCAATGCAGAGAGACTGGAGCTCACCGATTCTTCTGGCAGAAGTCATTACCACAAGGAAAAACGTTTTTCATGTGACATATTTCAAATAAGCTGAAAACATAGGCTCGAAAGGGGGACCCATAAGCTCTAACTATACACATACATTTAGGTCCCATGCTGGCATCGGTTCCCTGTGTGTGTGTGTGGGGGGGGGGGGGACAAATGGGCCAGGCCTTTAAAGAACCTTTTAAAGATGAGGCCTGAGGCTCGAGAAACATTCTGTCCAACTGAAATGTAAGCAGATGCTGAGGTCAGGCGGACCCTGAAGGTGCTGGACTGCAAGTCCAATGAATGTAAATAGGTAAGATAGTCAAGTATAGGTGGGACCCCAGCATGTGCTGGTACCAGTTTCCCTGGTTGAACACCAAATAGTAAACCTTTTCCATTTTGAAGCATAGATTTTCTTAGTGGAGGGCTTCCTGTAACCACTTAAAATGTCTAAGACACTTTCAGAAAGATGCAAACCTGCATATTGTAGGCCCCACACGAGCCATGCCTTGAGGCTGAGTGACTTGAGGTTTGGGTACAGGAGCCTCCCCTGGTTGGAGGTTAGCAGATTGTGCCTCCGAGGAAAGTGTACTGGTTCCGACCCAGACATGGAGAGTAGCAGAGAGTACCACAGCTGCCTGGTCCAGTCTGGTGCCATCAAAACCATTGATGCAGACTGGGACCCAAGCTTGAGAAATGCTCCGTACGCCGAAGGGAAGCAAGAAAAAGCATGCAGGTGCTTCCCTGTCCAACTCAGAGCCAGAGCATCCAGGCGGATTATTCCCGGATCTGGTGGTCTGCCATAGTACTGTGGCAGGTGGTGGTTCTGGTGGGATGCGAATAAAGTCTACCTCTGGGGTGCCCCACCTCCTGAAGATCACTTGCACCATCTGACTGTTCAAGGCCCATTCGTGATGGGACTGGCTGATTTGAATCAGGTTATCTGCCAAGGAATTGTCCTTGCCTGGCAGATGAATGGCCTGCAGGGGTCCATGGAGCATTCTTGACTCCATATTTTAACATACTAACATGCCAGCAGAATAGGCCTAACGGTCTCTCGAGTCTGCTCAATTTTCAGCACCCTCACTGAGGGCCGATTCTGGTGTCTCCCCTCCCCCCTTGGGTTATACTGTCCCCAGTCCCAGATGTTCCACCTGTATTGGGCCTGGTCAGATTTACCCTCCCCCTGTACCTGTCCCATCCCCTCTTAAACCTGCCCACAGTCTCCACCTCTACCAGCTCCCTGGGCAGAGCATTCCATGGCTCCACCACCCTTTCAATGAAATAACATTTCTCCCCGAGCCTGCCCCCTCCAGCTTACACCCATGACCTCTCGTTGCCCCACCCTCCTTCCTCTGCAGCACCCTGACTGGGCCTCCCTTATTGATCCCTTTCATGTATTTAAAAGACCTCTATCATGTCCCCCCGGCCCTCCTCTCCTCCATGGTGTACATGTTGAGCTCCTTCAGCCTTTCCTCACAGGTCCTCTCCCCCAGGACCCAGATCATTTTGGTTGCCCTCCTTTGGACCCTCTCTAGGAGTGTAATGTCCCTCTTTAAATGTGGTCTCCAAAATTGCACACAATACTCAAGGTGTGGCCTAACCAAGTAGTTGTACAGTGGAAAGATCACTTCCCCTTTTCTGGAGGTAAACCCCTAGCGATGCAGCCCAGCATCATATCTGCCCTTGTCGCTGCCCTCCTACAGGTCTCTGAGTTGTTCATTTTCAGATCTACCACTACCCCCAGGTCCCTCTCACCCTCCGTGACTTGAATCGTGTCTCCTCCCAGGGTATACCCCCGGCCTGGATTTCTGACTCCCAGGTGCAGAACCTTGCAATTCCCCGCACTGAATTTTAGTTTCCATTTTTCTAACCACCTTTCCAGAGCCTCCAGGTCCTCCTGCATGGCCACCCTCCCCTCCTCCTCATCCACCACTGCACCCAGCTTTGAGTTGTATGCAAAGAGACTCATCTTACTCCTGATCCATCCCCTTCCTGATGTCTGAGACATAGGCGTTGAACAGGAGTGGCCCCAGCACTGACTCCTGGGGAACCCCACTAGTAACCCACCTTGGGGACGAGGCTAACCCTCCAACCACCACCTTCTGAGTACGCTCAGAGAGCCAATTTCCTAGCCATCTTAACAGTCTCCCCACCTCCAGTTCCTTCAGCTTAGCCAGCAGGCCACTGTGGGGTACAGAATCAAATGCCTTGCTGAAGTCCAGAAAGAGGACGTCCACTGGCCTACCCTAGTCCAGGGCCCTCGTCACCCAGTCATAGAACTCAACAAGGTTTGTCTGGCACGATCTTCCTGGTACAAAGCCATGCTGCCTATCACCCAAGTACCCAGTTTGCTCCAGTTAACTCCCCTAGCCGTTCCTTGACAATACCCTCCATCACCTTGCCGACCACCGATCTCAGGCTAATGGGCCTGTAACTTCCCACCTCCTCTCCTGATCCCCCCTTGTGGATCAGCATGACATGGGCCACCCTCCAGTCTTGGGGCACCCACCCAGTCCTTAGAGAGGTGTTGAAAAGCTCCGCCAGAGGGACTGCCTGGACTTCCGCCAGTTCCCTCAGCACCCTGTGATGCATCTCATCTGGCCCAGGTGCTTTATCCGTCCGAAGGGACCCGAGGGCTTCCCTTACTCTCTCTGCTGGGATTTCAGCCTCCACATCTTCCCCCTTTTCACCCTGTACTGCTGGCCCCCCACCTGTCTCTGGTGGCCACTCCCTTTCCCCAGATCCATCAGGGTCCCTGGTCTCTACCAGTCCCACCCCTTCTTCCGGTTTGCCCCCACTTCCCTCGCAAGACATAGCCCCTCCATCGCCCCTGGTAAAAACTGAGGCAAAGTGCTCATTTAGGACTTCTGCCTGTTCTCCCGCCTCCTCTGCCCAACCATCCCCTATCCTTATCTTGCTGATGTGCCCCCTCACTTTCCTTTTTTCCCCTATGTACCTAAAGAACTCCTTGTCCCCCTCCGGATTCCACTGGCCAAGGACTATTCTTTTTTTGCCTTAGCTGCTCTCACCACCCTGGTGACTCTCTTGGCTGTCAGTTCATATTTCTCCTGATCCCTTTCACTCCTAGAGCACTTGAAGCGCCTATAGGCTGCCTTCTTTTCCCTCACCACCTCCTGTACCTCCCGGGTCCACCAGCAGGGTTTTCTGGCCTTACCGAACTTACGCCTTTCCCTTATGCAGGATCTGGTAACCTCCTGTATTCTCCTCCTAATGATCCCCCACCTGCTGTCAGCATCCATATCCGGCCTTATCCTGTCCAAACAATCTTTAGGGATCCTTCCCACCTCCCTGAAGTCTGCACCCCTAAAGTCGGTTACTACTGTCCTTGTTCGGCTTTCCTCCCCCCCAGATCCAGGAAGAACCAGACTGTGGCGTTATCACTCCCCGGCAACGGGTTCCTCACCTCTAGGCCCTTAATCTGATCACTGCCCGCCAGGACCACGTCCAGTGTCCGGGCCTCACTAGTTGGCTCACCCACCTGCTGTGCCAGAAACGCATCCTGGAAAACATCATGAGTCCTGTGCAGGGGGGGCTTGATCTTGTACCTCCCTGCTTGTTTATGTAGTACACTGTGGTAGTATTGTATGTTCTGACCTGTATCCCCTTCCCTGTACTAGTTGTGTGAAAGCCTTTAGTGCCAGTAACACTAATCTTAGCTCCAGCAGGTTTATGTGCAGGAGTGACTCTGCACTTGACCATGTGCTTTGGGTGGTGTGATCCCCCAGATGGGAACCCCACTCTAGTAGAGATGCATCTGTTGTTAGAACAACTAATGGGGACTCTTGCTGAAAAAGTAACCCCTTCCCTTAGGTTAGTTTCCTCTTTCCACCAATGCAGGGCCTGTAACAATGTTTTTTGTTACTAGAATTAGTTTTGAAAGAGAGCCATTTCTCCGACATCAGTGAGCCCTGAGGTGAAACTGAATGTCCCTCATCTGTAACCTGGATTCCAGGACTGTGCCAGTGGCAGGTGCCATGTGGCCAGTAGCTGAAGAAATTGTCTTGCAGTTTTTGGTTTATTCAGGGTGAATGAGCCCGCTATCAGTGTAATACTTCTTGCCCTGCCTTGCAGGGCATTTAGCTCTGCTCCTATGAACTGTAGTGTCTGAGCAGGCTGAAGGACAGATTTTCTTTAGATTTATCAGGAACCCTAGAGACTCCAGGAGCCCCTGGGTGAGTTGCAGATGCTCCCACTTGCTGGGGTGATTTTACAACCACCAGCCAGCCGTCTAGGTATGGGAAAACTGCAACACCTGGTCTTCGAAGGTGTGCTACAACCACTGCCAAGTACTCTGTGTACACTCTTGGAGAGTGACCTGATGGGAGTCTGAACCTGAGGTACTTTCTGTGAGACTCCCTTATGGGATGTGGAAATAAGCGTCCTTTAAGTCCAATGATGCCAACCATTCCCCTTTTTGGAGTGTTGGCAGAATCAGTGACAAAGTTATCATTTTGAACTTTGGCTCTGTTAAGTGCCTATTTAGTACCCTTAAGTCTAGGATAGGCTGCCACTCCCCATTTTCTTTGTGGTACCTTTTGCTGTACTAGAACAGGCTCCACTGTCTTTGATGCTACCAGGTTTTGAACCTCTTTTCCCAGGAGTGTTCTCTCTCTGTATCTGCGGATGGTTTGAAAACTTTTGTTTTTACTGCTGGAAGGAATTTGAACTCGGGGACAATCCCTGACTCACTACATCCAGGACCACTTGTCTGTGGTGCCTGAAGTACCCCTGCTGTGGGTACTGCGGATACTGAGGCACAGCGGTGGCCTGATAAAAAAGGCTTGCTGTGAAATGATCTGCCTCTGCCTCCCCTTCCCTATGTTTTAGTGGACAGGGAAGCTTTATTATGCAGAATTGCTACTGTAGGTGGTTTTGTATTCTTCCACCTTTTTCATGTACGCCTTTATCTTTCTCCAAAGAGGGAATTACCCTCGACTGGAAAATCCATAGCCTTGGTCTGGGTATCCTGAGTGAGGTTTGTGACTCTCAGCCAGGCAAACCTCCTCTGAACCACTGTATTTGCCATCCACCTGGCAGCAGTGTCATTAGAGTCAGCAGCCATCTGAACTGTATTTGGCTGCTCCAGAACCAAATTTAGCTAGCTCATCTGACAGGGGAGTCTGGGCCTTGATTGCCATAGCAAGGACAGACTGCCACAGTGACCTTTGGCATTGAGTAGCATAGGCTTGAAAGTGCGCCTGCCTGATGGCCAAGGAAGATGATAAATATCCATTTTTTGCCATGTTGTCAATTTTCCTGAAATACTTGTTAGGAGGATAGGATGCCACGGGTATCTTTGCCTTGTCACAGGCTGTCACTTGTACTACTCCTTGGTGGACAGGGTGGGAGAATAAAAAAATCAGCTCCCTCCCTGTCCAGCTGATATTTCTTATCCAGACTCTTATCAAGAGGGGGAACAGCTGGCCTGGTGGCGCAGTGGGCTGAGGCGCTGGCGCCTCACCTCAGACCACGCCGGTGACCTGGGTTCAGGAACAGACTCAGGGCACCGGGGGCTGGCAGGGGAAGGAGAGGATTGAGCGTCCAGAGGACTGCTCTCCTCTCCTGGGTGGGTTGTAGGGCAGCCTGCTCTGTCAGTGACCCCCATGGAGACCGGGGTACAAAGCAGCGGCGCACAAGAGGGACCAGAAAACGTGAAAATGCACGATACTGTCCGGATGACAGCGGCCCACCTCCCTGCGTCTCCCAGCCGATATACCTCCAGTCTGCATTTACGTGCTCCGGTCAAGCTGCAAGGGAGCACTACGTGTGCTCCAGTCTCTCCTCCTGAGGGCCCCAGCGGGATATAGAAGAGCCCTCCCAGAGAAGGGATACGTCCGGGACAACCAGGGCATCAGAGCAGCTGGATGGTGGTTCGGCAGAGGAGGCCATGGCAGGTCTAGGCCGCCCGAAGGAAAGGACAACAGCGGGGCACGACGGAGGAGGTAAAGAAATAATACAAAAAAAAAAGAGGGGGAACAGAGCTTGGAGTTTGTAAAATCTTGAAAGCATCTTTCCTGAAGAATTTATTCACAGGAAGGAGAAGCTTTTTAGTGGGTGCAGCCCAATCATTTCACACAAATGTGAAGAGTGAGGAATAATCCTCAGATGCTCTGTGGGGAGAGCCAAACTCCTGCTCAGGGGAAACCTCAGATTCAATAGGTTCCCCTTCCTCCATTTTATCATAATCACATATTCTTCGTCTTAACAGGAAGACTGAGCAGAGGAGACAGACTGCTTTGCAGGGGTCTGCTGCTGAGAGGCAGACAGCCCTGAATGACCTTAAAGGCCTGTGCAATTTCTACAGGAGTTGGCAGGCTTTATAGCAGGCACAGAAGTCCCCAAATGCTGTCCAGCAGGGGGTTCTGTATGCTTAGTTTTCTTTGATTTCTTTAAGGGAACCGGGGAGTCAGCCGGTCCAGCAAATGTCTTAGGAACTGCTTGTATACCCGTCTCAAGGGTAGCAGTTACAGTAATAATTGTGGTTTCACCCATAGTAATTTAGAGTGTCAGCTGATCAGAGCTCGAGGGACCCTTAGGTGGTGACAGTTTTTTCTTTAGCCTTATCCAGGCATTTGTCAATAGTTTTCTCGGACATGTATTGCAGATTTCACTCTGCTTTTAAATGCTCATGTCCAGGTAGGCAAAACAAAAGAATGTTTGCCTTAGCAAAATTTTACCACACTTATACCGAACCTGAAGAAACCAAGAAAACTTACGATTTCAACACTAAAACTACAGGTTTACTTAAAATTACAAAAAGTAAAAGGCAGCAAATGAAATGTAAAGAATACTTATATTTTATAAGGTTTCTCACATCAGAACAAGATGATGAGGAGAGGACCTCCGAGCGTCTTATCTTGACAGGCAGGGAGGGAGAGAGAAAGAGAAAAATCTTAGGGGTTTAGAACTAAGGCAGTTAGTAGAAGGCAGCATTTGATAAAGTGGCTCATGTAAAGGATTCCATCATTTGCATATGATCCATCTCTCTGGGCAGTTCTGTCTTAAAGGGACACTGCATAAAGTTTGGAATACCAGAGTATTACTGGGGGTAGAATGCAATTGTATGATTATTTATGATTTTTTTTTAACTGTATGTCTTGTTACAAATGTAACAATGTTTAATTTCTTGGATATGTTAAACTGCATGTCTACTTCTTCATCCAACTGTATACACACACACACCTGTCGCACCAGGAGACAAGCAACATAGGCCATGTCCACATGACAAAGTTGTCTGTGGTAACGTTTTTAAAAATGTTACCGCCTTTACCGTTTTGAAGTGTCCACATTCTGGTAGTAACATTTTTAAAAACATTACAGACATTAATGTGGCATCCACATTACGCCTCATTTCTCCCAGTTTTAAACCGTTTGGAAAACCCTATGAATGGAGGGTCCAAATGGTCACGCGTCCACACATATAACTATAACGTTACAGGCTCCAGAACATTACCCATTCCAATCTAAAGACCACATCCTTACAGGTCTTGAGATAGGTTTTAAAACGCCTGTTAAACCGTTACCAACACGGACGCAAACCGTTTTTGGAGGTAGCGGTAACGGTTTACCAGAATGGTAACAGTTTACAGGGCTCAGTGTGGACAGGGCCTTGTTGTTCAGTGTGCCTTCCTGGTGAAACATTTCAATAAATAAATAATGAATAAAATGTTGCTCTGCTGTGCTATACTGAGAAGTCTAGAGTCATTGATTTTCCTTATTTTAGGCTCCTGTTTAATGCCTATATTCCGGACATCAGAGGTGGTGTCAGAAGCAGGATGAGCATCTTTGCCAACGACTCAAAGCTGTGGGCGGTAGTAGATGGGAAAGAAGGGAAGCTAGCTCTCCAGGAGCACCTGGAGATCCTGGAGAGGTGGTCACGCGCCTGGAAACTAAAGTTTAACACTGGGAAATGCAGGTTCTTCACCTGGGGCCAAAACCCAGCTCAAGAGTACACCCTGGGAGGGGAGACACTGGAAGTTTCTTGGGGGAGAGAAGGACCCCGGGGTGGTGGTGAATGCCAAAATGAATAACTCGGAGCAGTGTAAGGGCTGTGGCCCAAGCGAATAAAATGCTGGGGTGCATAGCCAGGGGAATAACCTCAAGGAGAAGAGAGGTGCTCCTGCCGCTATATAACTGCCTGATTAGGCCGCACCTTGAATACTGCATGCAGTTTTGGCAGCCTTACTTGAAAAGGGATACTGCTCTGCTGAAGAGGGGTTCAGAGGAGGGCGACCAGGATGATTCAGGGTCTAGGGGAAAAGCCCTATGGGGAGCGACTAGAGGAGCTCAACCTGTATTCACTGGAGGAGAGGAGGGACAGAGGGGATATGATCGAGGTCTTCAGATATCTCAAGGGAATAAACAGGGTTAACCTTGATGGCGTGCTACAGCTGAGGGAGGTAGGGGCCACCAGGGGCACTCAATGAGGCTGGACGGTGGGAGACTAAGGGGGGAAACAAGGAGATGTTATTTCATTGAGAGGGTGGTGGAGCCCTGGAATGCGCTGCCTGTGGAGCTGGTAGCTGTTACAACTGTGGAGGGATTCAAGAGAGGCTGGGATAGGTATAGGAGACAGGTGCATCCCAGAGCCTCGCCGTGGGGAAGAAAACCTTGTGGGGAAGGGGAGGGCCAGGACAGTGCTGTGAGCAGGCACTGATCCCCAGGCAGACTCGGAAGACCATTGGGCCTAATTCTGTTGGCTTTTTAGTATGTTAGTATATTGAAAAAATGGCCAGTTCCATTTGGCAGAATTATTTTAGTTTTTGTTGACTGGGTTAGTGCACTAGACAAATTCTGCCTATTTTCAGGCACGACCCTGGGGTGGGGGATACAGATGTATGCCAACTGATTTTGAACCAGATTAAGCTGTTGGTGGTATTTTAGTGAATGGGGGAAATCTGGCCAGGGCACCGGGGAAATTCAACAAAAACAAAATAAATAAAACAGACTGAAACAGCAAGTGAAGACAGAGAGATAGTGAGGGAAGGGGGAGGAATCGAGAGAGCATCAGAGTGATCAGTTCCTAGGTCTCACAAGAAAATGTGATTGTGCTAACAAACACACAAGAGAAAGAAAAGGAGAGGATACAACAGATCCTTGCTTTAAACTCTTTCTGCATAACAAATGGGACAGGGCCTTATTCAATCTTGTCACAGTGGGGGGTTTTCATGAAAAACTGACTTCCAAGTGCTGGTTTAAAAAAGTACAGTTATGTAAGAACTTCCTGTAAAAGTAGATCTTCGAGAGAAGCTCTTGCAGCAAACCAACACTGGTAGGACTAAGCCACCAGGTGCCAGGACCACATGGAAAACTTCTAGCTAGCAGTCTACCATGGGGCACTGTCCACCACCGATGTCAGTCTAGCCTATAAAGGCAGGAGGCCCTCCATACCCTCCTCAGTTCTCCCGCCAGAGACCCCAAGCGAGCACTTAATGGAGAGCCGAGGAGGATCCCAACAGACAAGGAAGAATTTAAGGCAGTAGTAGTACAAGAGGAACAAGGAAGAACGGGGGGAGGGAGGAGGAGGGAGGAAAGCAGGGCCTGCTGCAAGAGCTTCTCTCGAAGATCTACTGCTACAGTAAGTTCTTACATAACTGTACTATCTTACTTCGAGGAAGGCTATCGTAGTAGGTCACCACCAGTAGGACTGAGTACCAAGCAGTGCCGGTTATAACCAGAAGAAGGACAGATCAGCAATCAAGGGCTCAGGAGAGAAGGTCCCGAAGAACTGCTAGGCCGAAATTGGCCCTGTGCCAATAGATGATGTCCAGACTGTAATGTTTGGTGTAAGTGTGGACAGAACTCAAGGTGACAGCTGCAAAGATATCCGTAGCAGGCACATTTCTGAAACAGGCCGTGGAGGCAGCCGTACCCCTGGTGGAATGGCCCTTAACCACACCCAGAAGGTCCTTGTTGTCATTATGGTAACAACAAACAATGCAACTGGCTAACCACTTAGACAAACATTGTTTAGAAACAGAAGTGCCCTCTATCTTGGGGGCAAACGAAAGAAACAATTGCTCAGATTTCCTAGAAGCCTTGGTTCGGTGCGTATAATACCACAAGATTCTATGTACAGTGGCGTGAAAAAGTATTTACCCCTTCCTGATTTTCTCTATTATTGCATATTTGTCACACTGGATGTTTTCAGGTCTTTAGACAAAATGTAATATTAGATAAAGGGAACCTGAGTGAACAAATAACACTTCTTGTTTTGTTTTTTGTTTTTTTTAACTTATTTCATTTATTTAATGAAAAAAGTTAACCAACACCAACTGGCACTGTGTGATAAAGTAACTGCCCCCTAGTTAAATCAACCCAATTAAAGGGATAATTAGAGTCAACTGATTGAACACAGCCAGGCTTGATTACAGCCAGTCCTGCTCAATATAAACCTCACTTATTTTGACCCTTACCATCAGAGTCACATTGCCAGCACAAAGATTCAACAAGCACATTATGCCATGATCAAAGGAAGCTCCTGAAAAGATCAGAAAAAAGTTGTTGCTATTCTATCAGTCTGGAAAGGGTTACAAAGCTATTTCTAAGGCTCTGGGACTCAATTGAACCACAGTGAGAGCCATAATCTCAAATGGAGAACACTTGGAACAGTAGTGATTCTTCCCAGGAGTGGGCGCCTGCCAAAATCACCTCCAGGGCGCAGCGTAAATCATCCAGGATGTCTCTAAAGGATCCTAAAACAACATCCAAGAACTGCAGGCTTCTCTTGCCTCAGCTAAGGTTAGTGTTCTTAACTCCACAATCAGAAAGAGACTGGGCAAAAAGGGCTTCATGGCAAAGTAGCAAGCGGAAACCACCTAACCAAGAAGAACATAAATGCTTGTCTCTCATCTGCCAAGAAGCACCCGGCTGATCCACAAGCCTTTTGGGAAAATGTTCTATGGACAGATGAGTCCAAAGTGGAACTTTGGACGACATGGATCCCATTATGTCTGCGTGAAGTAAACACAGCATTCACAGTAAGAACATCATACTAACAGTCAAAACATGGTGGTGGTAGTGTGATGGTGTGGGATGCTTGCTGCCCAGGACCTGACTACTTGCCATAATTGAAGGAACCATGAATTCTGCTCTGTACCAGAAAATTTAAGGAGAATGTCCGTCACTCCGTCCGTCAGCTGAAGCTGAAGCGTAGTTAGGTCATGCAGCAAGACAATGATCCAAAACACATAAGCAAGTCCACATCAGAATGGCTGAAAAGAAGTAAAATTAAAGTTTTGGAGTGGCTAGTCAAAGTCCAGACCTAAACCCAATAGAGATGCTGTGCTAGGGACCTGAAGCGAGCAGTTCATGCTCAAAAACCTACCAATGTTACTGAATTAAAGCAGTTCTGCGAGGAAGAGTGGGCTGAAATTCCTCCACAGCGATGTGAAAGACTGATAATGAATTATAGGAAGCGTTTGGTTGCAGTCATTCCAGCTAAAGGTGGCGTAACCAGTTATTAAGTGTAAGGGGGCAATTACTTTTTCACACAGTGCCAGTTGGTGTTGGTTAACTGTTTTCATTAAATAAATGAAATACGTTAAAAGAAAAACGAAGTGTTATTTGTTCACTCAGGTTCCCTTTATCTAATATTACATTTTGTCTAAAGACCTGAAAACATCCAGTGTGACAAATATGCAATAATAGAGAAAATCAGGAAGGGGGCAAATACTTTTTCACGCCACTGTACATCCAAAGTATAGAGCAAAGCCTCTCCCTGCTTAGCATACTCAGGATAATAAACCAGAACGTGAGTGGATTAGTTCAACGAAAACTCAGACACCACCTTGCGAAGAAACTTAGGATCAGTCCGCAAAGTCTTTGAGAAAAAATTAAAAAGGCTCCTCACACATAAAAGCCTGAAGTTTGGAAATCTTTCAAGCAGAAGTAACAGCAACTAAAAAGAGCACTTTCCACGACAGAAAGCCCAGCTCGCAACTCGAGGCTGGTTCAAACAGAGGTAAAGTGGGTTTCTCCAATATAAAATTAAGGCCCCATGGAGGGACCAGGTCCCGAATGGGAGGTTTCAGATGCAGACTGCCCTGCAAAAAGGTGCGAGCCACCTCAAGCTGAGCCACAGCCTTGCCCTTGACAGGTGCATAATACAAAGAGATGGCAGAAAGGTGCACCTTGAAGGAGGAGTACCTCAAGCCCAAGTCCAAAAGAGACAGAAGATAATCCAGCACCTGATTCACCAGGCAGGTGAAGGGGTCTAGTTGACATGAAACAGCCCAAATGGTGAAACACTTTCATTTTATGGCATAAGTGGCCCTGGCACAGCCCGTAGTGCAGAGTGTTGAGGCTAACAAGCCAGGGTCGTCAGAGTTTGGCAGGGGGAAGGGAGAGGATGTGAGTTAAGCTGGCAGCTCTACGCCTCGGGAGGGAGTTCTCAGCTCTCTCGGAGTTTGGCCACCCCCTGGTGGAGGCCGGAGGGATGGTGCCGCTCGGCGCAGCACTAGGCCAAGGGAGGGGCATGGCTCCACGCATGCGCCATCACTCTGGGGGTCCGTAGAGAACAGGTCACCAGTGAGAAAAACGGAAGAAATACGGGGGTCGTCCATGGATGAAGCCTCTGGGCCAGGTTCTGGGGATCTGCAGTGGTAGGCAAAGGAGCTACAATACCCTGAAAGACCCCGAGCTCCAGTAGGGTGGCAGACAAGCATGACAGCCTACCGTCGGATAAAAAGAGTTAACAAAAAAAAAAAAAAAAAAAGTGGCCCTGGTGGATGGTTTCTAGCAGCAACAGGATGTCTGCAACCTGCAAAGACACCCCTGAAGTGGGGCGGAAGAAGAAGTCCGCAGAAGCTACGATGGAGATGCAAGGACTTTAGGTCCGAATGGGACTAGGGTGCCCTGGTCCTGTGAGAGCAAGTCAGTGCACAGGGGTAAAGGCACTGGAGGTTTTACCGCCAGTTGCTGCAGCAACGGGAACCAAATCTCATGCAGCCAAAAGGTGGCTATAAGAATCATCTCCGCCCCTTCCAACTGGAGCTTGAGCAGAATCTCTGTAGAAGCAGGAAGGGAGGAAAGGCATACAGAAACCTCCCCTTCCAAGAGAGGGACAATGCGTCTCACTAGAAAACTCTAGGTCCAGGATCGAGCGAGCAGAAAAGTGGCAGTTTTGCATTAAGTGTGGACACGGAAAGGTCCAACTCTGGGCGACTCCATCTATTGAGGAGAGATCTCCAACTACCAAGGTCAGAAACTCCCACTCGTGAGCCCATGACCACGACCGGGAGCAGCAGAAACTATCAGGATGTTTTGGAAACCTGGAACACATATGGCTGAGAGCTCCAGACCATGCTCAATGGCCCAATACCACACTCTCATCACCTCCCGATACAGGGGGTAAGAGTGTCATCATCTCCCCCCCACCGTTTGTTGATGTACAGCTCGTACATGTTGTCCGTCAGCACCAGCAGTGGACTAGGGAAGAGAAGAGTCTGAAAAGCCTGCAGAGTGTAAAGGACCACTCGCATCTGCATGAGGGAGCTTACACCTTCCCCCGGGAGAAAAAACTCTGACACGGTCGAGGGTTTTGTGAGGCAACCGCGAGCAGGAAGCAGACCCACCAGTCCCAGTCCTGGTGTTTGCCTCCTGTGCTTATGCTTTCCACCGGATCTTTGAGAAGATGATGAAGCCCTCGAGGACTGTGCCAGCGAGGCCAAAGAGCTCCTGGCCGGCAGCTCCTTTTCCATCACGACCAGCTCCTGCTTGATAAGATGGCTTTCCAGAATCTTAAGACGACATCTCTAAGTGGCCTGACTGAATTTCTGTCAAATCTGGCAGGCTTCGGTGTTGTGGCTGGGGCCGAGGCAAATGGTGCACACAGAGTGGCCATCTTTTTCAGGAAATCGGTTTGCCCCATGCACACTTTGTGGAGCGGTCAGAAGATTAAGCTGGTGGAGAAGATATAAAATTGATGGCTGAAACCCCGAAAATTCTATGTTAGACTACAAAAAGAAAAGAAAAGAAAAAAGCTCCACATGTGCTAGAAATGGGGGTCGACTGTAGCTGCGGCATCTACTAAGGTCTGACATGTGCAGGCAGACGTCAGGAAAAGAACCAAGGAGGGTGTGGAGACCATCTGCCTTTACAGGATAGGCTGACGTCCGCGGTGGGCAGTGTCCCCATGGCAGACTGCTAGCTAGATGCTTTCCGTGTGGGCCTGGCACCTGGCGGCTCATTCCTACTGGTGTTGGTCTGCTGCAAGAACCTTCTTCAAAGTAAGATTGAGGAATTCCATTTATTTTTTTTACTGGTGTTTTCCATTAAAATTGAAAATCGTTAACCCTATAAGTCTGTAGTGCTTGGGGGAGGGGGGAAGAGACACCAATAGGCCAGACCAGGAGTACAATGAGGAATCATCTGACCATTCATCAGCCCCATTTACAATGACCAAGATGCTACACACCGATGGTGTTCACAACATTTAAGGACATCGGCTTCCACAATGGTGTCACATTGGTGTCCTGGGAACTGCACCATGGAACCTGTCCTGGAAGGAGTTCCCTGTGCGTTGTGATGCTAAATCACCCTCAGGCAGGGAGATGAAAAGTGTCCAACATTTACACAGCAGTTGAAATCATCTACACCAGTTCAGCTCCTATGTCTGGAAGAGGAGCAGAAGAGACACACCGGTTTGATGTGCAGTTTACACACACACACAAATGTACACCAGTGTGGCTCTCCAAACCATCTACATCAGTGCAGAAATGGCCAGTGTAAACAGGGCTTATGACTCAAGGCTGGTGCTGCTGTTACACTGTGCGTGTGTGTGTGTGTGTGTGTGTATAATGATTGGTTTTCCAGTCTCTAGAGCAGGGAACTATAAAATCAAGCAGCAGACCAGCACGATATGCCTAAAAAGGAAAAACACAGGCAGGACTTAGAGGCAGGATTCTGAAAAATCGTATTAGTGCAAGAAAAAAAACATATATATATATATTTATATATGTTGCAGGTGATACCTTTTATTGGACTAACAAAATTATTTCTAAGACTAGTTTTCGAGAGATAAAACCCTTTTCCTCAGGTCAAACTGTGTATTAGTGTGTCTTTACTGGGGAAGAGGAGGGTAATGGGTCTGAAGGGAGTACAAGGGGTGAGAATGGTGCAGAAATGGACACAAGTCCCTTTACACGAGAAAGGGTCCTGAAGGAACTGGAAGTAATAAGAGTTGATAAAGCAATGGGGCCAGATGGGGTGCACCCCAGGGTCCTTAAAGAACTAAGAGGTGGTGGCTGAACCTCTGGCTATCCTGTTTAGCCGATCACTGGAAACAGGGGAGGTACCCAAAGACTGGAGGACAGCAGATGTAGTCCCCTTATACAAAAGTGGGAACAAAGAGGAAGCAGGGAACTACAGACCAGTCAGCCTCACCTGCGGTAGTGGGGAAGATCATGGAAGCACTACTGAAGGAGAGTTGGTGGAACATCTGGTTGTCAATGGACTACAGGACCCAAGGCAGCATGGTTTCACCAGGGGAGGTCATGTCAGACCAACCTCGTTGAATTTTTGACTGGGTGACTAGGAGGTGGATCAGGGAGGGCAGTGGACATGGCCTATCTGGACTTCAGCAAGGCCTTTGACACTGTGCCACATAGGAAGACTATTACACAAACTGGGAATATGGGTGTGGGCAGGACAGTAGTGTGGTGGGTAGGTAACTGGCTGGGTGGCAGGACACAGAGGGTGGTGGTAAATGGCTGTCACTCCACAGAGGAAAGAGTGACCAGTGGGACCACAGGGATCAGTGCTGGGACGGTCCTATTCAACATCTTCATCAGTGACATTGCACAGGACCTAGAAGGCAGAATTTCACTGTTCACTGATGACACAAAGCTCTGTAACAGAGTAGACACACCAGAGGTGTAGACAGAATAGAAGGGACCAGAAACTTGAAGAATGGTCAGGTGTTTGAGTTGAAATTCAATGCAAAGAAGTGCAAGATAATGCATATGGGGCACAAAACCCTGGAACAATATATCAGTTGGGGGTGAGGATATAGCATGCACCAAGCAGGAAAGGGATCTTGGGGTTATCATCTCTGATGACCTCAAGGTAGGGAAACAGTGTGACAAGGCAGCAGGTAAAGCAAATAGGATGCTGGGATGTATAGGCGGGCATCACCAGCAGGAAAAGGAGGTCATAATTCCGCCATACAAGACCCTGTGAGGCCCCCACCTGGTACAGTGTACAGTTCTGGAGACCATACCTACGTAAGGACATAGACAGGGTAGAGAAGGTTCAGAGGACGGCAACAAAGGTGGTGCATGGATTGCATCACAAGTCCTATGAAGACAGGCTGAAGGAACTTAACATGTACTCCCTGGAGGAGAGGAGGAGAGGGATATGATAGAGACATACAAGTTATCTCACGGGAGGAACAGGGTGCAGGAATACACTATTTTAAGCGAAAAGATGTTCCAGGACCAGAGGGCATGGGATGAAGTTGGAGGGAGGGCGATTCAGAGGAAACATGAGGAAGAATTTCTTCACAGAACGGGCGGTGGACAAGTGGAACACCCTGCCAGAGGAAGTGGTGGGGGCAGAAACAATCACGGGATTTAAGAATGCATGGGATAGACATAAAGGAATTCTGGAGGTCAGGGGTAAGGGGCAACAGACTTCTAGGAAAACATAAACTGAACTTACAAGCTCAAATGGGCAGACTGGGTGGGCCATAGGCCCTTATCTGCCGACACTGTCTATGTATCTATGTCTATGTATCTATGTACATAATGTCAGTCTGAAAGTGAGAGACCAAAATAGAGAATGAAAGTGGGGCTGGGTTTGGCTGGGCAGTCCATGCTTTTCCTGAGTTGCCGTTAAGCCCAAGCCATTATATGGACAAATGGAATAGGTGTTTTGTGATGTCATGCAGAGATAATACCCACAATGCCAATTCCTCCCTGTATTCAGCACAAATGGGCAACATGCAAACACTGTAATGAAAAAGAACACTTCCCCCAAATATGATGAACTGCGGCAAATCAGATAAGTTATTATTTAAACAGTTCAGTAGGGAGCAGTGAGACAGACTACATGCTAATTTTAAAGCGACACTGTCAGCTTTGCCCCTTCGTTTTTTGGCAGTAGCATGCAGTGTTCCTGATGCTCACACAACACTCATTACTGTAGTCAAAACACCCCAATATATTTAAAAGACTAGTATTTTACCTGCTTTCCCTGTTTTTGTACATATATGTATATACTTTCTGAGGTCCCGATGACAAGTCCCCATAAACCGGAAGCACATCAAGGTTGGGACCGCGCGTCTGCCACAAGCGCAGTCCCGAAATATGATTTTCACAAACAGCCCTTGGAGTCATATTGCCCTCGTTCCTTATGTTATCTTAATAGGTTGCAGCTATCTGTTGCCGCAAACGAGCACTAGAAGTGGCATTATTCATATTTGCACTCGGAACAGGGGCAATATGACTCCAAAGGCTGTTTCGTGAAAAATCGTATTTCGGGACTGCACTTGTGGCAGACGCGTGGTCCCAACCTTGATGTGCTTCTGGTTTGGCGGGAATTATCATCGGGACCTCAGAAAGTATATACATGTACAAAAACAGGGAAAGCAGATAAAATACTAGTCTTTTAAATATATTGGGGGTGTTTTGACTATAGTAATGAGTATTGTGTGAGCAATAGGAACACTGCATGCTATTGGCAAAAAACAAAGGGGCAAAGCTGACAGTGTCGCTTTAACCCTGGAAAACCTCCAAAACTCTTGGTCTAGATAGTAATGATTAGGTACATAGAAGCGGGACCGCCAGCCAAATCAAAATCAGTGTATATTATACTGGAACAATATAGCTAACTGTATTGTCAGACTTATCCACGATGTTGCTATATATAGTATATGTATTTCCAGGCGACTTTTTTTTTTTTGGGGGCATCGGTCCTGACCAATATGTTCCAGCTACCTTAATGTATTTTATTCATTTATTTATGTATAGCTTCTGGCTGTTAATTGCACTACTGCCTATGTTGTAATCACATGTGATTATTCTAAAGCCTTTTGTGATTGTAACCAGTTATCTACTGAACATTCTTTCCGTCACCTCATGTTGAGGTACATTTTTACCCTGTCCTCTCAATTGTACTGTTTTGCTGTTTTTTTTTTTTGTTCGGCTTTCATGTTATTGCCACCTTATGGCCCAGGTCGTGACTGAAAACAGTCCTTTGGATCAGCTCACTTACCCGGTTACCAAAGACATATATAAATCTTTGTAACTTCAATGCAGTGTTTCTGCTAAATGTGTATTCTACGTAACTGATTCAGGGTCACCCCTGAAAAACAGCCCTTCGGGGCTCAGTGGGTCTACCCGGTGTGGAGGGGTTGTGGGATAACAGATGGACCAGACACCAAACTTCAGGTTCAACAAACAATCTCTGTGATGTATACCAGGATTATCCATACACAAGGCCAAATTCCACCTATACGCGATAGCACTAGAACGTGGGGGATCCCCGGACTTCCTAGTACATCTGGGGACAAACGACTTGGAAGGGAACAGTGAGCTAGAAATACAAGCTAGGTTCCGGGAACTGGCAAGGGTTTGTCACTCTACAGGAAGCAACATTTCCATCTCTGAGATTCTGCCGGTACCAAGGGCAACTGGGGAGAGCAAACTAAAACTTAGAGGGGCGAACCAGTGGCTTAGGGAATGGTGCAAGGCAAAGAGGTATGGGCTGGTGGGAGACTGGGGAGATACTTGGAGGATAAGGGGCTATATGCCAGGGATAAATTACATCTCAATCTGGAGGGGAGGGGAGGGAGATCTTGAAACTAAAACTTGCTGGTTTTATAGGAGAGAGGTGGGGTTTAAACTTGTAAGGGGGGGAGGGTCAAATAAAAGATTGGCACCAGGGAGGGTCTAGGGCAATGGAAGAGTGAGGGGGAATGTGACGCAAATCTAAGGAAAATTAGGCAGAATAAGGACTGCGCAGGGCTGGGGGATTGGATAGGGAGGAGAGGTCGGGTGGAAGACAGTCCTGATTAATGCCAGGAGCATGAGCAATAAAATGCCCGAGTTACAGGCTATGCTGGCTAAGGGATCAGCGGACGTGGTGGCAATTAGAGAGACATGGGCCACCCAGAGAAATGATTGGGACCCACATTTGAAGGGCTATAAGATATTCAAGAAAGATAGGAGAGGAAGAGGGGAGGGTTAGCTGATGGTCAAAAATGACATTGTGATTAGTGGGTGGAGGCCTGAAGAGGGAGAGTGGAGGCGATTTGGGTAACCTCGCAAACGAGTGGAGGAAAAAAACTGAAAATAGGGGATCTTGGTAAGGGTAGGGTGGTGGTCATGGGTAACCTTAACATGCCAGGGGTGGACTGGGGCACCATGACATCCTCTGTAGCCAAGGAACAGCGACTGATGGACGTTTTTCAGGATGCTTTCCTGGTCCAACAGGTGGAGCAACCTAGTAGACGGGGTGGATATTAGACGTTGTCCTAGCGGACAGTGATCAGATAAAGGGCCTGGAGGTGTGCAGTCCACTGGCGGGTGCTGACCATGCCACGGTCTGGTTTCTGCTGTATATATGGGGTGAGGAAAAACACATTAACACAGTAGTGGTAGACTTCAGTGGAACGGATTTTGTGGGCATGGGTAGAATTCTAAGAGAGAGGTTGGACAAGATTAGGCCAGACATGGATGCTGGAAGATTGTGGGAGACCATTAAAAAAGGGGCGCAGGAGGCTACTAAGTAATGTACAAAATTAAGGCGAAAGCATGGTAGAATCAGTAAGCCGTACTGGTGGACTAGGGAGGTGCAGGAGGCAGTGAGGGATAAAAAGGCCGCTTACGCACGTTTTAAATGCTCAAGGGGGGAGTATGACATATTGGCCAGGAGGATCACCAGAGTGGTGAGGGGAGCCAAGGCAAGGATGGAGCAAAACCTAGCTAGGGATATCTTGGGGAGTCTACAGATATACAAGAGAGAAGTGAAAAGAGGACACAGATCAATAGGATTAAAATTATGGGGGGATAGGCTCAGGAAGCAGGGAAACAGGCAGAGGTGCTAAATGAGTACTTTGCCTCAATCTTTGCAGATGGGGACTGGGGATCCCTACAGGCTGATGAGAGGGAAGAGCATTCAGCTAAGGTGAGAAGTCGGTCTGAGACCAGAGGACAGAATGAGGCTAGGGTACAGATAGGACCAGACCCAGAAGGGGTGGGGAGGCTGAGTAAGGGGGAGAACTGGGGGGAACAAATCACAGTGGATAGGGTGAGGGAGGCCCTTCGGAAGCTAAAGACTGATAAGGCACCGGGGCCAGATGGGCTACACCCAAGGGTTGTGAAGGAATTGGTGGAGGAGCTGGCAGCTCCACCTGGCTGCACTCTTTCATACCTCTTTGCAGACAGGATGGGTGCCCCAAGACTGGAGGGTGGCTTATGTAGTGCCTATCCATAAAGGGGGGTCTAGAGAGAAGATATGGAATTATAGGCCTGTCAGCCTAACATCTGTGGTAGGCAAAGTAATGGAGGGCTTTATCAAGGAGAGGATTGGGAGGCAGCTGGAATGGTTAGGGCACCAGGATGATAAACGGTATGGCTTCATTCCAGGGAGATTGTTTCAGTCCAGCCCCGTAGAGTTCTATGACTGGGTGGCGAGGGCCTTGGACAGACATAGGCCGGTGGAAGTCCTATACCTAGATTTCAGCAAGGCGTTTGATTCAGTACCACACAGTGGACTGATAAAAAAGCCGGGGGAGATGGGGGTGGGAGGACAGGAGCTCAATTGGGTTGAAAATTGGCTCTCGGGGCATTTACAGAGGGTAATGGTGGGTGGGATACTCTCCTCTCCCAGGAAGGTAATCAGTGGGGTCCCTCAAAGTTCAGTACTGGGGCCACTCTTGTTCAATGCCTATGTCTCGGACATAGAGAGGGGGGTTAGGACTAGGTTGATTCTCTTTGCGGACAATTCAAAACTGGGAGCACTGGTGGATTGTGAAGAAGTGAAGGAGGCAGTCCAGGGGGATCTGGATACTCTGGAGGGGTGGTCAAGGAGGTGGGGACTGAAATTTAATGCCGGGAAATGTAAGGTACTTCATTTGGGGTCAAAAACCTGGCCCATGAATACACCCGGGGGGGGGGGGTCACACTGCAAGCCACTTTAGGAGAAAGGGATTTAAGGGTGGTGATAGACGTCAAAATGAATAACTCTGAAAATTGTACAAGAACTGCAGCCAAAGCAAACAGGATACTGGGTTGCATAGCCAGGGGAATTATGTCCAGAAGGAGGGAGGTGATCCTCCCTCTATATAATGCCTTGGTCAGGCCACAGCTCGAGTACTGTGTAAAGTTCTGGAGACCTCATCTGAAGAAGGACATAGTGCTGCTGGAGAGGGTCCAGAGGAGATTGACCAGGATGATTCAGGGCATGGAGGGGAAGCCTTATGAGCAAAGACTGGAAGACCTTGGGCTTTACTCACTGGAGGAGAGGAGGGACAGGGGAGATATTATAAAGGTTTTCAGTTATGTAAAAGGAATTACCAGGAGTGGAACCAAGGAGCTGTTTAGGCTAAAGAAGGGGGGAACAACCAGGGGCCATGAGTGGAAACTGGAAGGGGGAAAACTACAGGAGGGCGCGTAGGAAGCATTTTTTCATTGAGAGGGTGGTGAAGCCATGGAAGGCGCTGCCTGAGAGGCTGGTGGAGGAGGGCACAGTGGAGGGCTTCAAGAAGGGGTGGGACTGGTACAAGGGGAAACAAACTAAAGAAGACCCTCTTGGGGGCTTTCGAGCAGACAAGACAGACTATTTGGCCTATTCTGCTGGTCTTTAGTATGTTAGCATGATGTTTATTCAGAATACAGGAAATAAGCTTCAGCAATAGCATATTCCTTCTTCAGTACATCAGTTTACAACAACAGACTATGAATGTCCTTTCTCTGCACTTAGCCAGCACCTACTGACACTTATGTCTGATCTAACCACTTTTCAGTGAAAACCCTTCATCCCCATGTGGGCCCCGTTTGCTTCTGTAGTGGGGGCTCAAAAAAGAAAAAACAAGACAAGCTAAAAACAAAGAACCTCACTGCAGAATAACTGAAAAAAGGGTTACCCCAAAGGGCACTGGCAACAAATCAAGTTTCAAAGAAATACAACATCATACATACTTCCATAATGCAAAGCATCATGGGATGTATGCAGATCACCATGACATTTCAGACTTGTTCAGTTTATAGCAATTTACATCCATTTTAAATAGCACAACTAACTTAATTTCTATAATATTCACCTAGTACTTTTTACCATTATCAAAAACACCTAGTGCCATGGTATTTTCAACATTTACAGGTTTCATAAACATAAGGTATATACACATCAAGGTATTTTATGACATAGTGCTTTACATACTAAATCCAACAACGATAAACACAACCTGTTTTACATACACTTGGAGGCCACCACAATAACCTCCCTGTATGAGAACCTGAGAGGGAAAAGGCAAATTAAAGAGGACACTATAGCATAGTCAAGAAAGGGAAAGGGAAAGGGTGGCCAACCTTATGGACTAGAAATTGTAAAGACTACATTAGGCTAAGCAATAGAACTGCTGCAACAGATTTAAGAAAAGGTTGGCCCTCAAGAGTGGCAGGAGCCCCCTGTCACACCCGGTTACCAAAATTGAAATAAATAAATAAATGTAAAAGAGTTGGCCAGGAAGACCCACTGAGTTACACAGCTTGTTTCTAGGTGCGTCCTTGGGGAAGTGTAAAATAGAATACTACAAATACATAAGAAACTACAGCACATAACAACAACAGAACAATACGGTATGGAAAACAAAGTAAGTCAAGACAAACAGTACAGAACGGTAAGAACAGAACATCCATGAACCAAACAGGCTCCATTATGGGGCTCATTACAGTAAAAGAAACAAACACTCAGTCTAAGGAAACCATTGCAGCAAATATTGGGAAATGACAGTGTGTGTTACAAAGGAGGCAAAGCTAAAGGAGAAGTCATTATGCACAGGAAGAAAACATTACTTACCATAGTAATCTTGTTTCTTCCAAGGGAATCTTACTGTATTCTGACAAATACTGACGTACTAAAGAAGCCAGCAGAATAGGCCAAATGGTCTGTCTTGTCTGCAAATGCCGTATGGTCTTGCCATAGGACTGCCCTGGGAGCCATGCAAATGATGGAATGCTAGGCTCGAGCTCAGTTTTCAAACCAGCGTCCCTGCTTGCACTTCCTGCAACCGTCAGATTCTTACGAAGCATGCAGAAGCTAAACCAAACTAGCTAACTAATTTAAACAAAAAAAAATTCCCCTTTAGGGATAAACACCCCTTAAACAACAGAAGGCATCTCCTAAGACTCAAGTCAACAGATGCCCAAGAAAGTATTAGGTACCCACAGGTTTCCAGCATCAGTTGTACAGACAGTATGCAGTGCCCTGTAGGTCGTAGCAGGTTAGGAAGGGTGGGAGCTCAGAATACAGTAAAATTCCTTTGGAAGAAACAAGATTACTATGGTAAACAATGTTTTCTTCAAACCCCAGGAAATCTTACTGTATTCTGACAAATGCAGACTACCCAAGCAGTGCCTTTGGAGGCGGGCAGAGGACCTATTTAGGAAACAGGATCTGCAGGACCTGGCATCACTCCTAGCCTGGGTATCCAGGCAGTAATGTTTAGTAAATGTGTGAACTGTTTTCCAGGTAGCTGCTTTGCAGATTTCCAGCAAAGGGAGAACCCTTGAAGCTGCTATTGATGCAGCTGTTCCTCTGGTGGAGTGGGCCCTAAGGCCCTGTGGGAGTTGTTTGCCCACTTTGCCATAACAGAATTAGATACATGCCACGATCAACCTTGCTATGGACCTCTTTATGGCTGGGTTACCTCTTCAGACTTCCCCACAGGTCAGAAAGTGTTGGGTCTTGCCTCTGTGGCCTCCTGTATGTTCCAGGTGGTAGCTGATAGCTCTTTTTACATCCAGGCTATGCAATCTACATTCCCCTGAAGAGGAACGGTCAGTGAAAAAGACTGGTAGTGTAATGGACTGATTGATATGGAAGTCAGACATCACCTTAGGGAGAAACATATTGTTGGTCCCAAGGACCACCTTGTTCCTGTGAAATGCAGTATAGTCGGTCTCCATGGACAACGCCTGAAGCTCACTAATCCTCCTGGTCGAAGTGATTGCAACTAAAAAACACAGTTTTCCAAGTTACATACTTGAGATCAGCTGATGACATAGGCTCAAAAGATGGCTGCATGAGTAGTGCAATACATATGTTCAGGTCCCACACTGGTGTGGGTGCAAATGTAGCAACCCCTTAAAGAATTTCCTGAACACTGAACTGGAGGCCAGGGATGATGCCTTGCCTGCTGACAGATAAGCCGAGACAGCTGCCAAATGCACTTTTAGTGTGGATGGTCTCAGGCCAAGGGAATGAAGGTAGGTTAGGTAATCCTGGACCACTGGCAAACCCGCCCGAGTGTGATCCAGATTCTTGTTCTGACACCAAATGAAGAATCTTTTCCACTTGGATGTGTAAGTCTTCCTAGTGGAGGGCTTTCTAGAAACCCGAAGGCCCTCCATGACCCCTTCAGAGAGATGTAGGTCAGCATACTCTAGGTCCTCAAGAGCCAGGCCTTGAGACTGAAGATTGGGGTATAGTATCCTGCCCTGGGAAGAAGCCAGCATGTTGTGCTTCCTGGGGAGACAGACTGGTTTGGCAACTGACAGTGCCAGAACTAGGAAGTACCATGGCTGCCTGGCCCAGTCTGGAGCAATGAGAATCACTGTAGGTGGCTGGGATCTGAGCTTGTTCAGAACCCTCAGAAGCAAAGGGAATTGGGGGGGGGGAGGGGATTCAGAAACTTCCCTGTCCAGTCCAGGATCAGTGCATCAAGTGGGACTGAGACCCTCACCGGGGGCCTGCAGCAAAACAGGGGAAGCTGGTAGTTGTCTGGGGCTGCAAAAAGGTCCATCTCTGGAGTATCCCACTATTTGAACACTACCTGCAACATCTGCCTGTTCAGTGACCATTTGTGATGGTTCCGATTTATCCTGCTCAGTGCATCTGCTAGCACATTGTCCTTTCCTGGTATGTGGACTGCAGACAAGACAATTCACAAAGAATAAGTCAGTCTCCATATTTTCATGGCTTCTGTACACAGGGGTGTTGACCTTGTGCCTCCCTGCTTGCTGATGTAGTACATTGTGGTTGTGTTATCTGTCCTGCCTGCACCACCTTTCCCTGCAGCATGCTGGCAAATGTCTGAAGTACTAAGAAAACTGATCTGAACTCCAGCAGACTGATGTGCAAGAGGTGTTGCCTGTACACAGTAGCTTGCTCTGCACCTCGCATGTAATTTAGCTAGCTGTACAAACTATTGTGTCTTGCTAACTTCTCTGACTGGAACCCTGGTCCTTAATGGAACCAGGAAGAGGGACAGTAGTTCCTTGAGGTCCCCTCTAGAACTACCATTCGTGTATTGCACTGAATTTTTTATTGAAACCTTGCCTGGAATATTATTGTACTGTGTTAAGCCACGCATGAGTGGTTATTTTAACTTTTACACTGTTTCAGTGCTCATATCTGCCAAAGTACTCCTGTGACCTTGTGGATCACTTCCTGGGTCAGGGCAACCTATTTTAACAAGCCCTGCGGCGAGCCCGAGCATAAGTAAGCAGTGCTGTGTGCAAGAGGTGTTGTCTGCACATAGTAGCTTGCTCTGCACCTCACATGTAAGTTAGCTAGCTGTACAAACTATTGTGTCTCACTAATGTCACTTACTGGAGCCCTGGTCCTTAACGGAACCAGGAAGAGGGATAGTAGTTCCTTGAGGTTCCCTCTAGAACTACCATTCATGTGTTGCACTGAATTTTTTGTTTTTATGTGCCTCCCCTGCCGCCTCCCCCGACCTGCCACTCCTTCAGAGCACCAGTGCCAACCACCACCCTCCAACACCCTACCACCTTCTACCAGCTCCCCCATATCAGCCTACCTGAGAGTGGCCCTGGTATATCCCTGTACCGGGTGGGTCCCTCTCCTTCGGGAGGAAATCACCTTGCAGCCCCTATTCAGCTTCTCAGGTGCCACGGGGGCTTGATTCAGGCTGGATCCGGGGCTTCGGGTGGTAGGGGCCTCGGACGCTCGTCATCTAGGCCTTGGTCAGGTGGCATTTTTCCATATTCTGGTGCCTCGCTCGCTGCAGTTCTCTGCCAGCGTGAAACACGGAGGGTCCCTGGGGCGACAGCGTATGGGGGGCGTGTCAAGGCCACCGTCTCCCAGCACACTCTGCACTCGTTCTCGGTCTCCTGGCTGAACCCCGGGGCGCCAATGGATGCCTGTAATCCCTCCCTGCCGGACTCTGCTCCTGACACCCGGGCTCGGGGCGCAAACCCGGGTCACCAGTGTGCCGAGCAAACCCCTTCGCTCGGCGCCACAGAGCCGGCTGCACTGAATTTTTTATCGAAACCTTGCCTGGAATATTATTGAACTGTGTTAAGCCACGTATGAGTGGTTATTTTAACTTTTACACTGTTTCAGTGCTCACATCTGCCAGGGTATACCATCACAAAAACGACACCGGCACGGCGAAACACGGAGAACGATGCCTGCACAGTGAAGTGCAACACTACAGCAGGTGCAGTGCACAGACAGCCCGGATATGTCGACAGGTACACCGCAGCGACATGCAGGTGGACGGCAGCAAAAATGTTGGAAGCGGCTACATAAAGGGAAGGGGCGCAGGTGGTAACCAGGAAGACAATGCCGGCGGAATACAGGCTCAGCGTACAGGGCAAGTGGCTACTAGTTGAGGGTGGCTATGTGTACCAGCAGGAGAAGAGCCGTGGTGGGGTGACCTACTGGAAGTGTGTCCAGTACACCTCAGCGCGGTGCAAGAGTAGGGCAAAGACGGACAGGGAGCATGCCATGGGGCTGTCCGGCTGGCACAACCACGTCCCTAACACAGCAGGCGTCGGTGTCTGGAAATTCAGGAGGCAGTGAGGAAACAGGTGGCGGAGACGACCAAGACCACCCAGCAGGTGGTCATGGCATGCTGCGCCAGGGTCGGCGATGCGGCTGGGGGGTCCCTGCTACCTGTCGGTTACCTGACGCACACTGTACAACGGGCGCGGCAGGCCACCCGCAGTGCACCAGCAGATCCACTCACCCTGGCAGACCTCCAAATCCCCGAGGAGTACCAGACAACACTCAGGAGCGAGCAGTTCCTGCCGCACGACTCAAGGGGCACAACGAATAGGTTCCTGCTATTCAGCACGCAATGCAATCTGGAGTACCTGACAAGGAGCGGAACTGTGGTTCGTCGACGGCACCTTCAGGAACTGTCCCAGGCTCCTCTAGCAGCTCTACAGTGTACATGGGGTGGAGCACTCAGCAGTGCTGCCTGCGGTCTACGCACTGATGACGAACAAGGCCATGGCAGCATACACAAGCATGTCCCACAAGGTGGTCGAGCTGTTCCCTGGCATGCGCCCCCCCCCCGTGCCATGATGATGGACTATGAGCTTGCCACCTACTGCGCACTCCGTGCCATATTCCCGTACCTGGAGCTCAGAGGGTGCTTCTTTCATCTGTGCCAGAGCCTGTGGAGCAAGCTCCAGCACACCCCTGACCTGGTGCGCCGCTACACCGAGAATGATGCATACGCCCTCCACCTCCGAATGCTCCCGGCACTGGCATTCGTACCACCATAGGATGTGTGCCAGGTGTATGAGGAGTTGCGGACCTGGGACATGTTCAAGCAGTATGAGGAGCTGCTGCAAGACTGCCTCGATTACTTCGAGGATACCTGGTTGGGGCGCCCGATCAGGGATGGGATATGCTGGCGACCGGTGTACCTCACAGAGTTCTGGAGCTGCTATGCCAACGCGAAGGAGGACCTACCTCGAATGAACAATGCCATCGAGGGATGGCACCGGGCATTCAGTTCCCTGATGGAGTGCAACGCATCCACTGGTATGGAAGTTTACTAACATCCTGTGGGCGGAGCAAAGGATGACAGAGGTGAAGATGCAGCAGGTCATCAGCAGCCGTCTTGTGTGCAGATCCCAGTGCCGGTACAAGGACATGACCACCAGGCTCATGGAGATCGCTGAGCAGTACGGCAGCCGCAGCAGGGGGAACTACCTGATGGGCATCGCCCTCAACATCAGGCTGCAGGTGTAGCTGCGCCCGGCTGACTGACTGGGTGCCACTGGCTGAGGGGGCAGGCATGTACACTGTGTGTGTGTGGGGAGGTGGGTGCCCGTCTGGTGTGTTCACTGTATTGACTGCCTGTGCCCCAATAAACCGCTGATGTTTGTTCTGCAGCTCTTGTGTCCCTGTGTCTTGTTTGGGGGGGGGGGACTGGGCGGTGTCCCATGGTCTGTGTGGGCGCTGTGCCACCCGTGGGCCTCGGGGGGGCTGCCAGCCTGTGCCTTGCGGGTCGCTCCGCCGTTGCCTGCGTCTGTCGGTGCTCCCTCCGTCTGCAACGGGCCCCCCGCTTGTACCATGTTGCGCCTGTGCCTGCTCTGTGTCTGGGTGTACACCCGGGGGGGGGGCCTGTATGCGACCGATGCCACAGGGGTTGCAGGGTCCCAGTAGCTCTGCCGGCTGGCCTGCTGTGCGTGGCGTCCTGGTGCAGCAGCCTGCTGGGTGGGGGGGGTTCCTTTGGCCACATTGTGCCTCGCCCATTGCACTGGGGTTGCCGTCCCGTGGGTCAGACCCTCACCACAGTGCGGGACTCGCTGTGTCGGCCGTCGCCTTGCGTTCGCATCGCTGTACTCACCGGCGCTCTTCTGCTGTCGCTGTCAGGGACGTCTCCCACATTGCTGCCACTGCGGCATGGGCAAACCATCTGCCAGAGCACTCCTGTGACCTTGTGGATTACTTCCTGGGTCAGGGCAACCTATTTTAACAAGCCTTGTGGCAAGCAGGGTGAGCGCGCATTAGCACGCCACGAAGATGCACGCAAAGACACGCACATCTGCGCATGTTTTAGCGGGTGTAGCAGGGACACAGAATACATAACGATATAACGCCGCTATACTGTAGGCCACTTGCTGAGTAGTGTACCTTTGAGGGTTACAGGCTTGCATATCTTTCATAATAGTAAGTATGAGTGCAACCTATTGTTTTAAGTTCTACTGAGTTATCTCGTTAGGTACATGACATTATCCTGCTGACATAATGGACGATGTTATTACAACTCAGGATGGCTGTGTTGGAATTAAATGCAGAACATACATAATGTTTTGCTTTAACACCACTCCTAGAACAGATAAACCTTTTAAATACATAAAGTGCACACAAAATGAAGAACTTGTACTGGATATAGCCCTTTTCAATGCTAGGTTAACTGCCTTAGAAACATGCCAAAATGATACAGCTATAAGATTACGTAACGCTGTCTTTTTAATATAGCAGACACTAATCATATTGCCCAGCATGAGTAAAGTACACTATTACAATCTGAGCGTGCCACAATTAATCCCAACACAAATAATAGGAAAAGAACAAGGGTAGATATTGATCCTGAAGAAACCTTGTATCAGATTCAAAGTACTAAAACTGTTAAATGGGGTAGGAAGGCAGACTGTTACCAGATCCCCTTACAAAACCGGTTTGATCATTAGTTGATCTGGAAGAAACCTAAGTACCCCAGACATCTATAACACCTACCACCCTCAGCTATACCAACACTGCATTTCCAGTAGAAACCACTACTCAGAGCACAACGTTGCATTCACAATCAAACTTTGATAATCTCATGGACCTTGATGTCAGTGCCATTGAGTGGCCTAAACAAGTATTAGTTTTGGGAGGCTCAATGGTTAAACAATTGGATCGAGAAATCTGTAACCATGACAAAGCCAATAGAACAATATAATGCTTCAGAGGAGCCAGAATCTCTGACATTACTGGAAGAATGTCTAGGCCTGTCCTCAAGGAATGTGGCAAATGCTCCCTGGTTATAATACATGCTGGGGTGATTAATATCATGAGCCAAAACTTTCAGACTATTAAAGAAAAAATTGTTGGTCTTACTAACACACTTACAGAGCTAGACAGTGAAATTGTCTTCTCTGAAATACTCCGTTACTAAAGCTACTAAATCCAAAATGGATAAAATAAAACACAAACAACTGGCTATGAATATGGTGCCATAAACAACAAATAGGGTGCATCACTCATTGGTAAGAATTCACAGATAGAATAGACAATCTGCAGGGATGGCCTTCACTCCAGCAAACAGGGTTCTACACTGCTAGCACAGCACATTAATTCTTTCATTAATAAAAATGTAAACTAACGTGGGGGGGAGCCAAGCTAGACATGATTCGCCATATACTTATGGCACACATAGAACTACATCCGTGCTTACTCAAGGGACACCAATGGTAGCTTGTAATAAAAATAGCAGCATTACTACTACTGAACAGCCCAAAACAGTAAAAACAAAAAAAAAAAACCCTCTGGTGCTGAGGTAAGAATTCCACTTCTTAATGCTAGAAGTTTACAAAATAAAATGGACGAATTAACACATACACTACTTAAGGATAATATAGACATCTGTGGAGTCACTGAGACTTAGTTCACCGACTCCGCTTGGGTGACTGACATAGCTGGATATACTAAGTTTGCCAAAAATCGAACACATACTAACGGAGGGGGCATTACCCTCTATATTCGTAATAGTATTAACTGCCATGGGATAATTAACAACTACAGCACTACAAAAAACAGCAAAATTATCTGGGTCAAAATCAAATGTGCACAAGGCCCACTAACAATTGGCCTTGCCTATCACTCTCCCAGTCTAGACTCAACTAGTATCGATAATTTTATGACATCAATTGAACATATGGAAGTCCTTGAAGATTACATTCTTATGGGTGACTTTAATCTCCCAAAAATAAATTGGACAACACACAAGGGCAATGGCATGCTTGAAAATACATGTATTGAAATTATTGTGCAACTTGATTTGGATCAACTTGTAAGGAAGGGCACCAACTAGGAAAAACAATACTTTGGACTTAATCCTCACAAATATTAAAGACACTGGAACTCACCCTAAAATATTGGTTACTCTTGGAGATAGTGACCATAATAAAATTCTTTGGATCATGTAACGTTTTAAGTCTGACTATCTGGTGTTACCAGAATTAGAAACTTTTGCAGAGCAAATTATGGTGAAATTAAAAATTACCTCTTATTGGTACTGGTAAAATGAACTTAAACATTTGGATGCAGCTAAGATGTGGCAAGTCATACACGAACACAATGAATGGTACATCACAATGTGGGTACCTGAACGCAAAATATTTAATAATAATAAACAAAGGGTTCCCATATGGCAGAACAATAACATTAAAAAAACAATTAAAAACGAGAAAAGGGCATATAACAAATACAAAAATAAACCCAACGGAAATCAATTGGCAAAGATTTAAAGATAAAGCAAACAAAAAAAAATTTAAGATCACTGAAACAAAAATTTGAATTTAACCTTGCAACAGTAACTAAAGATAACAAAAACAGTTTTACAACAATATTGGATCAATCAAGGGAAAGTCTGGCAGAGTAGGCCCATTACTGAAAGATCAGCAACTTATTTCCGATGAGTGTAAGATGGCTAAAGTAATGAACACTTATTTCTTAAGTGTCTTCAAACCAAAAGAGAACACGAGCCAGATTTTGACAGGCCACTCAGATATACTCATAACATTTAGCCAAAAAAATATCATGGAAGCTATTAAAATTATGAAACCTGATTCATCAGCTGGATCTGATAATACACCTCCCAGTTTCATTAAGAACCTTGCTGGGGAATTGTCCGGTATACTTACTTTATTATTTAATGCCTCATTTGCCGAGGGAGTAGCAATACCAGAGTGGAAAGCAGCAACTGTCATACCAATACATAAAGGGGGCAGTAAACAAAATGTTGTTAATTATAGACCTATAAGTCTTACTTCATGCATTGGTAAGCTAATGGGAAGATTTCTCCAGCGCAAAATCCTAACGCACTTAAAGAACAAGGGTTTACAGGATATAACTCAGCACGGATTTACGCAAGGAAGATATTGTCAGAGCGACTTAATAAGCTTTTCTGAACCAGTGAGCAATGCCCTGGACTCGGGATTTCCTGTGGACATCATATTCAAGGATTATGCCGAAGCATTCGACTCTGTTTCTCATAAAATTTTAATTAATCTACTTGTCCAAATGAAACTCCACAGTAACATTATAGGATGGATCAAATTTTGGTTTAACAATAGACAACAGCAAGTTGTCATCAGAGGACAGAAATCTCCATGGTCCACAGTTAATAGTGGAGTGCCCCAGGGCTCCATATTGGGCCCTATATTATTTAACATTCCGATTACCACCATGCAGACTTCCCGGGGGTGAGGATTAGTAAATATGCTGATGACAGCAAACTTGACTGCACAGTAAATAATGATCTTTCCATCAAATCATTACAGAACAACTTAGACAATTTAGCAAACTGGGCTGCTGAAAACAAAATGACTTTTAATGTCACAAAATGCAAAGTTATGCATCTGGGAAAAATAACCATCTAGCAGATTATGCACTAAACAGTACCCAGCTCCAAACTGTTATATCTGAAGAGAACTTAGGCATCACTATTTCAAAAACTTAAAATTTAGTATACAAACCAACAAAACGGTCAAAAAATGTCATGGCATAATTGCCTACATTCTAAAAAATATCAAGAGTAGGCTATGTACCAGTTTAGTTACATCACACATAGAATACTGTGCCCCTTTCTGTGCTCCTACCACTACTGGTGACAAAGCACTGGTTGAGAAGGTCCAAAGAAAATTTACAGGAAAATAAGCAACCTGTCCAACCTAGAGTATTCCGCTAAGATTAAAATCCCTAGAGCTATACTCCCTGGAATATAGATCTTTAAGGGGAGTATTATGTTTAGCCTACAGAGTCTTACACGACCCAACCTTGTTTGAAACTATTTGTTTAATAAAATATGAATCAACTAATAACACTTGTTCACATAAACTTAAAACTTGCTGCCAGCCTCAATAAAACTGTTACATAATATCATAACACAGAGATTGCCATCTATATGGAACTCTCTTCCTCATCACGTAGTCTCAAGTGATAATATTAATCAATTCAAGCATAGACTTGACCAACATATGGGCGATAGAAAATTATTCTTCCACCACTAGGACAAATGGTGGCAAGTTCTACGTGGGCTTGCCCTCGAACTTGTAAAAACCTATGAACCTATGATTCTTGTTTGAGCCACGTATCACGAGCAGTGTGCTCCTCGAAGTGTGCCCCCCACCCCAGTAGGGAAGCATCTCTGGTTAGCACCAGGGAGGGTTGCTCTTGTAGGAATGGAACTCCCTGCCTGAGGCTGTCCATGTCCAGCCACCACTGAAGTGACTGCAGGAACGTTTGTGTGATGGGAACCAGCTTTGATAATGAATGTTTTCTGGTGCCAGTAGGGAGTGAGATGATGCTGGATATCTCTCATCCGAAATCTTGCCCGATACCATAGCTGTTGAGGCTGCCATGTGACCTAACAACTGCAGGAAATGCCTGGCTGGCCTCAGGCTTTGGAGCCTGAAGGTGCCTGCAAGCTGAACCAGGCTGTCAGCCCTTGTCTGGGGAAGAAAAGCCTTTCCTCTCACTGAGTCCAGTTCGGCTCCTATGAATTCCAGGAGCTGCACTGGCTGCAACACTGACTTTTTCAGGTTGACCAGGAACCCCAGTGACCGTAGCAGTTCCTGTATGAGTGCCAGAGACTGCCTTACCTGTTGAGAGGATTGCCCTACGACTAGCCAGTTGTCCAGGTAAGGGAAGACTGCTACTCCTTGTCTCCTGAGGTGTGCCACAACCACAGCCAAGCATTTTGTGAATACCCTTGAAGCAGAAGTACGTCCAAAAGGCAGTGCTTTGAACCGGTAATGGCCTGATGGCAGTCTGAGTCTGACAAATTTTCTGTGGGACTGCCTTATGGGGATGTGGAAGTATGCATCTTTTAGATCTAGAGATGCCAATCAATCCCCTTGTCTTAGGGTTGGAAGGATTGTAGTCAGGTTCACCATCTTGAACTTTGGCTTCAGCAGATGTCTGTTTAGGTGCCTGAGATCCAGTATGGGTCGCCAGGCCCCTGTTTTCTTTAGTGTGAGGAAGTACCTTGAGCAGAGACCTTTTCCCCTCTGTGCCAGAGGAACTGGCTCTATTGCTCCCAGAGATGGAAGGTTTTATATTTCCCTTTCCAATAACTCTGTTTCTGATGGGGAGGGTGGTCTGAAGACCCTTGCTGTCAGTTTAGGCCTGAGCTTGAAACTGAGAGCCAGACCTTGGCCCACTACCTCCAGGACCCACCCATCTGTGGTGATGGACTGTCATTCTTAAAGGTAGTGGGCCAGCCTGCCCCCTATCAGGGATGGGGTGGCAACCCAAACAGACACCTCAGGGAACCTGCTTAGGTTGGGATGCTGTTTGAGTCCGGGGGCTACTTCGGTTGCCATCTCTTCAGCCCCTGCCCCTAAAGTAACCTCTCTGCTGTTAGTACTGGGGATAGGCCTGAGACTGGAAGAATGGCCTATACTGTCCCCTGCCTCTGGCTCCCCTGTCTTATTGCTTTTGGAGAGCAGAAGCCTTTTCTTTAGCTGCAGCACTTTTATATGCGGTCTTATAATCATCCATCTTTTTTATATAGGCCTCTGTCTGTTCACCAAACAGAGAAGTAGGCTCACATGGAAAGTCCAAAGCCTTGGATTGTGTGTCCTGGGTCAGGTTAATAGTCCTGAGCAAAGCAAACCTCCTGAGTGACACAGAAGAAGCCATTTGTCTGACTGCAGTGTCACTGTTGTCCACGGCCATCCTAAACTGGGCTTTTGAAGCCTCTATACCCCTTTTTGCAGCCTCCTCCAGATCAGCTGTCATAGGGGCCGGAACAAATTTTGTGATCTCCATCACAGTGTTCCACAATGTCTTCCAATAATCTGGCTATATAGGCCATATATGAAGCCTGCCTGATGATCAGAGAGGATCCCAAATACATCTTCTTAGCAATGGAATCCATCCTCCTCAAATCTTTGTCTGGAGGGTGAAATGCCAAGGGGATACCTGCCTTATCACAGGCAACAGCCTGCACCACTTCCTCATGGCTAGGGTGCCCAAACAGGAACTTTGCTCCACCCTTAGCCACCCAATACTTCTTATCCACCTTCTTGTTAACCGGTGGCACAGCAGTAGGGGTCTGCAGGATCTTGTTAACCTGCTTCTTCAGGGATTTATGGATGGGAAGTAACAGTCTTTCAGAGACTGGCACATCCATCATTTCCATGTAGTCCTGCTCTTCTTCCTCATCGGTTGACTCCTGGGTAGGAAGATCGAGGGACTGTGCCACTTATTTAATAAACGCAAAGTGAGAGGTATAATCCTCATTCCCCTTATCAGAAGAGTCAGCACGATGAGGGTCCGAGGAAATATCCGGTTCAGTCAGTTCCCCATACTCATACTCATCATCATCAACATCCTCTTCTTTCTCCTCGCCAAAAGGCTCCTCTTTGTGTTCCAAGGAACCGGGAACCGAAGTCATGCCAGAGGTAGGAAGACGCGGCAGCTTCTCAACCAGAACTGGAGTACTCGGTTGGAGTGCATGGATAATTCTGATAGCGTCTGCCATCTCCTCAGCAGTCGGAACCCAATACCGTCTTCGGGTGCGGTTAGACTGCTGCATGCTTTCCTTTTTTCTCTTTCCTGTGGTTGCCGGGTTAGCGGCTGTATCAGCAGGATGTTTTTTTAGATGAAGTACCGTCACCCTGGTCAGAGGGTTGGTCCTCTGATTCATTTTGGCTGGTTGCCGGTTTGTCCTTAGCTGGGTCAGCAGCCTTATCGGACATCTTCTCCTGCAGTCGTTTAAGTCACCTCTCAAGCGTCGACTGAGGAAAGTTCATACAAATTTCACAGTCCTCCTTGAGGTGTTTAAACCCCAGACAATATACACAAACTTAATGAGGATCTGCTTTATTGAACAGTTCCCCACACTGTACAATGCTGGAAACCTGTGGAGCCCGTTCGTTTCTTGGTCTGGACATTTATCAGTCTATTGAAATCGATGAACCGAGAATTAACCCAGTAACTCATCAAATTCTACAGAAATAAATGTACACCGCCTTACCAGGCGGTGGAATGAATGAATACAAACCTCAGAAAATATTTAGATAAGGTAAATACTGTTGGTTCCCTCTTGGTTAAATGAACCGTTAAGGAACCGAAAAAACTAACGAAACTGACTATATAGACTAAGTCTACCTGTGAACCAGGGACAGTGCTTCAAAAATTGAAATAAATAAACGGACTTCGAAAAAACTGAGACAAATACATTTCTTCAGTCAAAGTAAAGGAGAGCTCTCCGGAGACGTCTTACTGAGGCAAGCGGAGTAAAGAACATGACTGTTGCAGGAAGTGCAACCAGGGACAGTAGTTTGAAAACAAGCTTGAGCCTAGCATTCCATCATTTGCATAGGTTCTAGCAACCATTTCGGCTCCAGGGCAGTCTTATGGTGAGACCATACTGCATTTGTCAGAATACAGTAAGATTTCCTGGGGTTTGAATTCTAATTCTAGGATAGGCAAACTGAAGAGGATTGTGAGAGAGAAGGCAAGTTGAGGTAGGGAAGGATGAGACTAGCTTGTAGCTGCCTGTGACAACTAAACAAAATAAATGTTTCAAATGTTGAAATACACTCAAGACTCTGAAGGAAAGGAAATTGGTGGCGGGCAGGGAATAACTGATGATCGTATACTCCAATGAGGAGACTGGGTGAGCGCTGGCACTGCACAAAGATCACATTTACATTCCAGATACCTGGGGCGTTGCCATCTGTATCAGCTCCCACCGCTTCTGCATACCACCGCTTAGTCTCATTCACATGCTTCTGTTCTGCAGCATTTCAAGTCCCTTTCTGACACATAGCGTGATTAGGCAGATGGCAACGATGCAAGTGGAGCAGAGGATTTGTACCACAGGGTAAAACAGCCACACTACTGTGCAATCCCAGGAAGACAAGGACTGCACTGAAAGGAAACGAGGCAACTTGCTGTGGTGCACTACACGTTTGCACAGCGTAAAGTGCACCACTCTAATCTGCAATGTTCAGAATGGTGCAAAGGCTGCTGTGTAAACATGCCTCATATAATGACTTTTCTTCATGGTTCAAGGCTGGCCAGTGCGAATAGTGACCTCACAATACACAGCAAGTAAGAAACCGGGGTTTCTAATCATCTGTATTAAATTTCAGCACTGCTATATCACTATGCAAAATTTTTAGAGTAAAATTTTGCCTGGCACATGCAGACATGCATTTGTACACATATGCATGCACAAAAGTTCACAGACACAGGAAGGAAGAAAATTACTCACCGAAGTAATATTACTTCTTCCAGGGTATTCTTTAGCATTGACAGGTGCAGTATGCCAGCTGGGTTCAGCTGCCCCGGAGAGGAGGAGTCAATGCAAATGAGGAAGGCATTGGCCAATCAGGATACAGTTAGAGTAGAGTGCTGCCTGCAGTCAGCTGGAGGGACCTCAGAACACATTTCTGAGATAAAAAAAAGAGCAAAAACTGTCCCCAGTAGGGGCAAAAGAACTATTAACAATAACCCACTATATATTCTAACCCACTATGAATTTTTTTTTTTTTTTTTTTTTTTTTTTTTAAACACACGAATGAATGACAGTCGTGAAATTTGGCTAAATCCACTAGCAGAGCCTTTAGACAAGGTTTCAAGGGGAGGAAGGGTGGGAATGTCAATAATGCTAAAGAATACCCTGGAAGAAGTAATATTACTTCGGTGAATAATTGTTTCTTCTCACCCCAGGAATTCTTCAGCATCTATTGACAGATGCAGACTTTGAAGCAGTGTAGTTGGGAGGAGGGCACATTAACCTATTTAAAGAAGAGGTTCTGAAGTACCATCCTGCCAAAATAGGCATCCTATCAGACTACACATACAAGAAAGATCTTATTGAATATGAAAAACAAATTTCAAATAAGTGGTCTGCACACTTCTGGTGAGGATATAGCCTTGAACGCTGCCCAGGAGGCAGCTAGTCTCTAGGAAGTAGGCCCTAAGCACGAGAAAGGCTGAATGTCAGCCTTACTGTAGCAGACCCAAAATACAGGAAAACAGTCCCGTGGGAAAATACTCTTGGTCACTGGTTTCTCATTTTCTGGAAAAACGCAGGAAAGGAAGGTATGATAATGACAGTACCTGAACTGCTAGGACTGCTGATGCAGACTGACAGGACTAATTCATGCCCCATCCAAGCAGCTTGAGATAGCCTAGACAGGACTTGCCTGAGAGCAGTACAGGCACAGAAAAAGGGTTGATAAAGGTAGAAATGGTAGAACACTTGGGAAAAGGATTTTCTATCCCTCCAGAAGACTAAATTGTTCTTAAAGACACTGAGAGGATAAGGCCTAAGAGAACAACCTGAAACTCTGAAACATCTAACAGAGGAAAGACAAGCAGAAAAGTTGTCTTCGATGTTACGCGCTTCAGGACATAATTTCCACAGGTTCAAAAGGACACTTCATGAACTTGGAACGCACAGAGGCTTGTGTTCCATGGGGATAAACTCCGGTCCCTAGAAGGGTCTGGAAGTGAAATGGCCCCTTGCGGAATTCTTTGAAATGGTCTGAGAAATGACAGATTTCTCTTGCCTAACGGGAAAAGAATCCGAGTAACCACTAGGTGTACTCCCAAAAAAGAGGCCTACTGTCCCACTATTGGAAGGAAAATAAAAACCTTTATATTTTTAAAGGAAACAAGTCATAAGACCAAACTAGTTCAAAGTACAAGACAGTAATGCCTTGATATGAACTAAATAATCAAGTCATGAAAGGAAAGAGGATTGAAAAACTCTAGGCTCTTGTCCTTGTACCAAGGGAAAAAAACACTTCCCCTAGGAAAATTGAGGTTTTCGTGATGCTAAAACCTTTTTTTTTTTTTTCCATAGACATTCCAGGCCTTGTTTGGATACAGGGACTCTAGGCGATCTAGCCTCTCAGGAACCAGGCCTTGAGAAGAAAAGACTGGAAGCTGAGAAAAACACTACTCCTGTGCAAGAAAGGAAGTAGCTTGTGGAAATGAAAGCGGCCAGAAGGCTGTTTAACTGAAAGATTTTTTTTTTTTTTTCCAGAAAGTACCAAGGTTGTCCAGAGCCACCGGGGATCATGGTGGCTGATACCTAAACTAGAGAGGTACTTAGGAAACGAGGGATATAAGGAGAGAGAAAACTTCGCAGGCCAGTCTTGAGATAAGAAAATCAGTTGGCTGGAACCCCGAGCTGGGACCTGCAACAGAAAAAAGGGAAAAAACTGTAGGTTAGGGCTGGAGGCGAAAATTGAGATCTGGGCCTGACCTTTCCCCCTGAATGATGCGGCTAGGACTTGAGTGCTGAGGGTTCACTTGCAGTGGTCCTGACTATTGGGGCTTAGAGGATCTGCCAAAGGGCCCACTTGTGGTGGCCCTGCCAAAGTTTTGTCCTTGCCCGACAGATGGATGAGTGACTAAGACACCTCCAAAAAAGCCAGCTAGAGATACAACTCATAGCTATTGCGAAAATATTGGAAGCCCTGTGTCCCAAATGCTCGTTAGTGCGATACAGGGCAGAGATATCGAACTAAATGGCCTCTGGACTGAAAAAATGCAGGCCTGAAAGAGAAGCTCTGAGATTCCAGGGACTGATGAAAGAAGGACTCTCTCAGAACCCAAGACCCAATAATGGAACCCCCCAGAGTGAAGAGCCAACTGGAAGGAAGCCTCTGTACCGAAGATTTGAAGGGGACAGGTGTGAAGTTCACTGTTTCCTTACACCAGTCCAGCTTGTAACAGGGTTCAAGCTTCACAAACATTCTCTTATTTGGAATCTAACCTAGAGGCCTAGCCCCTGGGACTTTAATAACAAAATTATGCACCCCATGCAGGGAAAGAGCTTCCCCTGACAAGAGATGAACATTGCCCTCTAATAGTTGCCGAGATTTAAATAGGGAACTTTTTTCTAGTAGGTACAAAGAACCCTTGAGACTGTAGGAAACAAAATGTCAGACTTAGGGCTTGAAAACCAAAGTCAAGGAGAACTGGCTAGGGTCGGCCAAGCCCCTGATAAGGGAAACCAGAGATTCCCTGTCTTCAGGGGAGAACCGTCAACCTACCCAGATACCTGGAGAACAGCCTGATTTTTTACTCCGTATCCGAGAACACTCTGGAGGCAGTCTAAATGGCATGGAATAAAACTGTCTAAGAAAAAAACCTGTACTAAGGAACTGAGTACATAGAATGTATCGAAGGAGACAAGAAAAATTCCCTACGTTTGCAGAAAAAGGACCTGAGTCAAGGAAGCATACTGACCCCAGGGGTTGTGGAAATTAATAATGATTTGCTGTTCCTTATTTTCCTTTAAGATTCAGGTAATAGCTGGAGAAAAAAGGTCCAACTCCCAAGCAGGAGGGAACCCTTTCACATCTTCGACCCTCACGAGGTTATGATGCTCTAGTTACCACTGCTGACATGCTACTGAAGAACAACAGAGAACGCAGCATTTGGAGGTAAACTTTAGATAATTATTTAGTTATCATGCATAGATATACTGTATATACATTTAAATGTTAATATCTGCATGTCTATATAACTCCCTTTAATTTTTTTTTTTCACCAACTAAAGGGGTAAAAACTTGAACCAAGAAGAAAAATAACTGAAGAAAAAAGGGATTATCAGGAATGAAAAGAGCATTCCTGCCTAAACCCCTGGAAAACTTCACATTTGGAAATTTCCTAATGTGTTGGCATAGGGAAAAAAAGGTTAAAGGGAGAATAATTCCTACCCGAAGCCCCCCATTGAGACTTCTGGGGAAGGAACACTTATATTTAACTTAGTACTAGGAGAGTTAAACTCGTCCATACGTGCCTGTAAGCTTAAGTTTGCCATAAAGACAAACCAAAATTTGCACCAAAGCATAACCCAAAAGGCTGGAACTTCTCAGACAGGCAAGCCTGAGAGAAATTACCTACACCAAGACTCTGGAAGCTGTAACATTATGATTTACTATGAGAGCATAGTGCTACTAAATGCCCCTTGAGTATTCCAGCAAACCTCCTTGTGAACAGTGCTCCAGAAATGGCGCACTATGGCAAAGATAATAAACATCAACACACTCAATATATAATAGCGTATGCTACAAAAATTAAAGGCATTATGTAAAATTTCTTACACATGGCATACGATTATCTAGAGTCTAGCTCTGGAGGGAAAGTAGACAGTGGTACGAGGCTGAGAAGCAGGCCGCTGTTTGCACTCTCTTTAATCTGAAAGTGTACAGATAAACAGCAAAACACTTACCGAGCTGGTAATTTATCTGAATGCTTCTGTCAACCCCGAAAGAGAAGGAGGGGTTTCCAGAACCTACCTGTAGGTGTCTTCAGAAAGTTGACAACTTCTTTGGAGGAGAGCAACCACCAGATCTAAGAAGTCGTCGTCCTCCACCTCTTTACCGGTGTCATCCTGGAGGGGAAAGTCCAGGGAGTCCACCGGATGAATGAATATATATGTCTCATTATACCATAACCTGAATCAACCTCAGGGTGACCGACTGGAATTAGTGGGCCCCAAGAGGAGTTCATGAAGGAAAATCCTCTCCTAAATTACTAATAATAATTATAACAATAATATCCTTGGACGCGAGGATTAACAAGGAGAGGAATACTCGGACCCGAAGGAGCCGAGAACACGCCCAGAAAAATAAAGTCTGGAATAACTGCCAAGCTCTCAGAAATTCAGCTGCAGAGGGCATCATTTTATCAACCCCTGATGTCTCCCTAAGTCCTTCAGGAGAGAGGGAGGGTCAGAGGAGATTAATCTCTATCTTTGTGCAGGGAAGAGGACACCCTGCCTATTTTCAAATTAAAGGCTTGGACAGAGAAACAACTACTACAGAACCAGACTTGTAATAATAGAAGCCCTAAGGGGACTTTCATTTCTTTTGTGTTAACTTGAGGTACCCTCCTCAGCACTTTTAGAGGAGAGGGAGGTAGACTAAATGCCCAGATAATAATAGTTAGGCCAAAGCTTAAACAAATCAAAATCAACTTTGAGTTGTTTTTTTTTCCACAAAGAGGAAAAAACAGAACCACCTCCACACCTCTTGTTAACAAAGTCCACTGCACAGCAAACAAGAGAGTCTCACCCCAAAAGAGAGGGGATTACCCTTCAAATATTAATCATTTTGAATTTAAATAGAGAAAAAATTGTTCCAAGAATTCGCGCTGGTGCGCAACGGAAAAAATTCGCACACACGCGTGAAAAAAATAAATCAATGATTTTACCGCAAAAGCATTAAAAAGCACCGATAAATACTAAAAACTAACAAATTAAATAAAAATGACAATTTATCGCACACGCAGGCGAATTTTACTTTAGAAAAAAACGCAGAAGCGGGAAAATACGAAAAATTCGAGCAACTGCACAGAACCCAGCGCAGATATGATAAAAATAGATAAAAAAAACAAAATACCTTAAAGCAGCACTCAGAAAGAAAATGGCACAGGAAGATCTCTAAAGAGAAGAGCTCCAGGGCAGTGTTGCCAGTTCAGCTGAGAAAAAGTTCTGAGGTCCCTCAGGCTGACTGCAGGCAGCACTCTAACTGTATCCTGATTGGCCAATGCCTTCCTCATTTGCACTGACTCCTCCTCTCCGGGGCAGCTGAACCAAGCTGGCATACTGCACCTATCAATAGATGCTAAAGAATTCCTGAGGTGAGAAACATGCATTTTTAGAAAAGTACAGTTACATAAGACCTTACTGTAACAGTAGCTCTTCGAGAGAATCTCTTTCATCAGGCCACACCTCAGGAACTACAAGCACTAGGACCTCACAGCTGAACCAAGCTGGCATACTGCACCTATCAATAGATGCTAAAGAATTCCTGAGGTGAGAAACATGCATTTTTAGAAAAGTACAGTTACATAAGACCTTACTGTAACAGTAGCTCTTCGAGAGAATCTCTTTCATCAGGCCACACCTCAGGAACTACAAGCACTAGGACCTCACAGAAACTTTTTTGCTAGCAGTCTTCTGGGGGCGCCCATGATTATGTCACATGTCGATGTCCCTACTATATAAATGTGGGTGGCCCCGCACCCTCCTCAGTTCCCCGCTGCAGACCATCTGCACAGGACCTCCTCCTGGACCACCAAGAGCAGTGATTCCCATTCATTAAAAATGAGAGGCGGGCCGCCATGCTATCTTGAATGTCTGCCTCTCATTTTGTATTGCTGCCACTCTTTCTTGTGCTGCCCTAGTAGCGCTTAGCGCTACTGTCCCTTTAAATGATTGCGATCGCACTAGGAGCATGCACGTTAGAAGCGTGCACGCAAGCAGCAGATTCCAGCATCCTGAGCAGTCACGGAGGTATTCATCACGCAACCGCAGTCAGTAGGTGATCACGGGGTTGTCGGTCTAGCAGTCAGCAGACCATGCAAGACGCCAAATTGTGGAAGCAATCACGGAGGAAGCAGGAGAGTGACAGCTAAGACACCCTATAGTGGAGCAGCTACAACACTTAGGGGTAAGTCCCACTAAAGTAGTCTGCTGCCACTCAAGGGTTTTTGCCAGTGTGACTGAGTGTGTGTCAAGGAGATGATCGATTCGTTTTGTAATTTGTGGCATGTGGAAGTCGGGGTTATAGATTTGTGAAAGCAGGCAGCTAAACCCCAAAAAAAAAAAACATAAATCTGTGTTGAAGAAGTAGCAGTGTTGATCACAGTGAAAACTAACTTAACTTTGCTGTTAATGTTACTTTGAAGTTGGCTGAGTGAGGTGGGCAGGGAGGGAAGATCATTGTGTGGACTCCACAGAGCAGCTAGCAGCTTTCACTGATTTGATTGCAGCTGAAAAATAATTTGCAGTGACTGGAAAAAAAAATACAGATTGCCTGTGAGTCAATGACTGTTAGAGAAGTGTTGGCTGTGTTTAATAACTGACTGAGTAGGCAATTTTACTGAAATAAAAAACAATCTGAAGGTTTGAGGGGGAACTATTAATTGGGTTTGATTTGAGAGGGGAGCAGAATCATTGTGTGGTCTTCACAGCGGACCTGGGCAGCAGCTTTATTTGAACTGCTGAAGGGTAGGAAAAACTACCAGCAGTAAGAAAAAAAAACACACTGACTGCACAGAAGATCAACTGGAAGGACCTTAGCCTGAATTAAACCAAATAAAAATAAACCTGACCACCAGAGATTTGTTTTGTAGCCAGCAAAAAAATATTTGTGTGAGAAAAAAAAATTCTGGTCTCCTTAACTGTCACCAGGGGTCTGCACCACTAGTCAGGTTGTGCACTTAGTCTTGCTTCGTCAGTGGTCACTTGTTCTGAACCCTGATTCGGGAAGCAAAAAAATATTTGTGTGAGAAAAAATATTTGGGGCTCAACCAGCATTACCAAACTCTCATTCTGTATTGACAAATAAACACACAATAACACTTAGGAAAAAAAAAGCTTTATTGTACACAATGCAGAAACTAACTAACTTTGGTTTCAAATTAACTCAAAAACGGAAACATCCTGATCAAGATGACAACTGTGAGTCGATTGGGACAGTGCCAATTGGTCCAGTTGATATCGACGTTATTGTCCAAAAAACTCCCTGCACTTCTTCCTCCTGTAATACAGAAAAAAACACCTCTAAGCATAGAGCAACAGGATTTTATACTGGCTGGCTTAAATACTGTTGGTTACAGTACAAAGAAAATGATGGCATGTTTTGTGCATTTTGCATAACACATAAACAGATGCCCAAATCAGGAACAGTTTGGGTACTCAGTGGGTGTAAGACATTCAGAGAAGATGCTATAAAAAGGCATCAGAACAGTTCAGTTCACGTTGTTGCTTCTGAACTAGAAGCTAACTGCAGAATTTCTGCTTCAAAAGGTGGAATAGAGCAGGCAATGCAGCAGGGCCTGACCCTGGAACAAAAGCTTTTGTGGCATCCCTTGATTGCATGTACTGGCTAATAAAAATGAGCTGCCTCATTGAATCTAAATATGGCTCACTGCTAGATGTCGCCAAATCATTGGGATGCAAATACCTAGACAATATACATATTGCTGATGTTGTTAAATATCGTCTGATCGAACTGTCAGAGAAATGGTTCTCTCTCTGGTGAGGTGGTCAGGAGATCAGTTCTTACAGATTTGAAGGCTGCCAGATTTTTTTCATATTTGGTGGACGAAACAACTGATATTGCTGTTATGAAGCAGCTCATTTTGTATGGTATGTACTGCAAAGCAGGGATACCCAGAGTTTCTTTCCTGGGACTTGAACTAATTGATGGGAAGGCAGACACAATTGTTAAAAAAATGCTGGAGTTCTCTGATAATCAAATCTCGATTGATCACCTTGCAGGGTTAGGCAGTGATGGAGCAGCCGTTATGCTGGGCAGGTAAAGCGGGGTGGCTAAAAAGCTGAAAGAAGTCAGCCCAATTCTTATTGAAAATCACTGTATGGCTCACCGGGAGGCCTTGGCTGTAAAGGCAGCGGCAAATGAAGTGAACGCCATTAAAAAGTTTAATCAAACACTAGATCACTTATACAGATATTATGAAAACTCTGCTGTTAGCATGGCTGCTCTGAAAGAAATTCAGCAGGTAATGGAAAACCCTGTTTTAAAGCCTAACCAGGCAAAAGCAGGTTAGGTGGTTGTCCCATGATGCAGCATGTGACACACTAGGAAGATTTTCCCATCCATTGTTCGTCCTTGCATAGAGGCCTCTGAAAGGCATGATCCCAAGCTGTGGGCCTAGTAAAAATGGTGGAAAACTGGGAGTTTTCTCTATTTTTATGCATGATGTGTGACATACTTCCACACCTTAGCATCTTATCTAAATGCTTTCAAACATCAGCTCTGAATTTTACTGATACAAAGAGACATTTACATTCCACTTTAGAGATTCTTAGGGCACGCCTTACTGGTACCTGGTCAGTACTTCTCCTCCGCTTCACCTGAACTAGTACTCCTGAATGATAATGACCTGAACTTGCCATTTAGCGAACCACAGTTACATCATTTCAGAACCTCTGTGCATGACAACTTTATTAGGGCCCGAATTGCTCAAATTGAGCAAAGGTTTCCAAGCACAGAACTTTTGGATGCGTTCAGTATCTTTGACCCCAGCATGATACCGGAAGGTGATATTGAAGAGTTGGAAGGGTATGGTAGTGAGAGCCTTGAGATTATTCTTGGTCAGTATGCTACCGTTGTGGATGTAGGTGCTTCTGCACTGGAATGGGCTTCCCTGCGTAGTCTCATGTTCACGGAAAAGATGGCCTTTAAGACTATTTCTGATGTGCTGCAGGCTCTAGCTACTAAGTATGTAGACCTGTATCCAAACATATCTACTTTGGCAGAACTGGCAATGATAATATCAATGTCAACTGCAGACTGTGAGAGGGGTTTTTCCTGCACTGAATCGAATAAAAACGCAAGAACAAAATAGATTAAGTGCCAGTGTGCTAAATGCACTTATGCTTATCTCAATTGAGGGCCCTGATATTGACAGTTTCCCTTATTTGGAAGCTGTAGCTCATTGGGCAGGACTGTGAAACCGAAGATTAGATCTTGGCCTTGCAGGCACTAGTAAAGAGATGTAGTATGGCTGCACCAAAATGTCAAGACTCTCACAAACTGTTGCCTGGCCTGCAACTAGAATGCAGAGGTTTTCCAGTATGTTTTATCACAATTTTCTTTTGCTACTGCACACTACAGAGACCTCCAGATCATCATATTACTCTTATTTCTTGTTTCTTATGCATTTATTGCACCTCGACTGACTCCGCCCACTGGTAGCTCCGCCCCTGGTGACCCTGCCCCCTGTGGCTCCTCCCCATTACCACCGCTCTATATTTTCACGCAATGTGGAACACTGAAGAGGTTCCCACCACTAGACCAGTGGAAAGCAGAAGGTAGATTGTCCCGGAGAAGGAGACAGGCACTGGGATGATCCAAGCCCCAGGGGGACGGAGGATGGGACAGTATGGTCTGATGAAAGAGAGTACCTCGAAGATCTACTGTTATAGTAAGTTCTTACGTAACTGTATTGTCTTCTTCGAGGATATCTCTTTCATCAGGCCACACCTCTGGAACGAGTCCAAAGCAGTACTGACAAACAGGCAGTCTGGGTGGCTGGAAGGTATAGGTCTAAGAGAGAAGGCCTTGAAGCGCAGCCAGTTCAAAGCCTGCCCTCCGTCTAGAGGCAATGTACAGACTGTAGTGTTTAGTGAAAGTGGGGACAGTACTCCCAAGTGGAAGCAGCACAAATTTTTACAGCTGACACATTCCTGAAACAGGCAACAGAAGTGGCCATGCCTATAGCTGAATGGCCCCGTTACCGTATTTCCTGTAACAAAAAGTAATACAGTTGGCCAACAATTTGGAGCAGCACTGTTTAGAAACTGGAATGCCCTCTTTCCCAGGGGCGAATGAAACAAAAAGTTGTGGACTTCATGCAGTCCTTTGTATGGTGACCGTAATATCTGAGAACCCTATGTACATCTAATGTATGGAGCAATGCTTCCCCTGGAGTGGCATGCTCTGGAAAGTAAACTGCTAGGAGAAGGGCTTGATTTAAAGAAAACTCAGACACCACCCTTTGGTAAACCTAGGGTTAATGCGCAGACACCCTGTCTTTGTGGAAAATCAAATAAGAAGGCTCATATATGAGAGCCTTCAGCTCTGAACTATAGCAACTAAAAACAACGCTTTCCAAAACAGAAAGCATAGCTCACAAGTCGCGGCTGGCTCAAAAGGAGCCAAAGGGAAGCAACCCACAGAGTAAAGTGCTTCCACTTCATGGAATAAATGGCCCTGGTGGAGGGATTCCTAGCAGCCACCAGGACATCGGCCACCTTCTATGATACCCCAAACCTAACCACAGTTATGTCTTCAGGAGCCATGCATGAGATGAAGGGACTTGAGGTCCGGATGGACCAGAGTGCCCTGGTCTTGTGATAGCAAGCCTTTGCATAGAGAAAGAGGCACTTGAGGTTCCACCATCAACCGCTGCAGTAAGGGGAAACAGATCTGACGAGGCCAGAAAGGAATGAGTATCAGAGTCGCTCATTCCATCTGAAGCTTGATCAGCACCCTCTGAATTAGAGAGAAAGGAGGAAATGCATAAAGAAACCTCCCCTTCCAGGAGACAGACAATGCACCTTGCCAGAAAACTCCAGGCCCTGAAGCCAGCGAGCAGAAACGTGGCAGTTCTGCATTGAGTGGGGACGTAAAAAGGTCCAATTCTGAACGACCCCACCTGTCGAACAGATGTTCTGCCACTGAGGTCAGCAGCTCCCACTTGTGCATTCTGGACAGTGACCTGCTTAGTCTGTCTGCCAAACATTTTGGGCACCTGGAACATGGATGGCCAACAGTTCTAGATCATGTTCTAGAGCCCAATACTAAATTCTCATCGCTTCTCTGCACAGGGAGTTTGAATAGTACTCCTTGCTTGTGTATGTAGTGGACTACACTGATGTTGTCCATCTGCACCAGCAGAGGTCCCAGGGACAGGTGAGTCTGGAAGGCTTGCAGGCCATACAGAATGGCCCTTATCTCAAGGACATTTATGTGGAAGGAAAACTCCACAGCGGTCCATGTACCTGGGGTCTGGTGAGACTCCAGATGTGCTCCCCAGCCCATCCCCGAAGCATCCGTGGTGAGAATCTGATGGGGGAAGGGATCAGGAAAGGGACTTTTATGAGCAAATTGCTGGGGTCTATCCACCACTGAAGCACTCTCTTTACAGACGATGTAACTAGAACCCTCTGTTCTAGATTGCTGGTGTGTTGATCCCATTGGACTCTTACTGTCCACTGGGGAATCTGCATGTGCAGCATTGCCAGGGGAACCGTGACAACGGCTACTGCCATTAGGCCCAACAGTCTCAGAACTATCCTGGCTGTGACATACCTATTGCTGTAAAGTTCCTGGGCCTGAGCGATCAGGCATTCTGCCCTGTCCTGAGGCAGAAAAGCTGCGCCCTGGGCAGTGTCCAGAATGGCTCCTATGTACTGCAGGAGTTGACAGGGAGTCAAAACTGACTTGGACAGGTCAACCGTGATCCCTAGTGTGTTGAACAACTGCCTGGTATGCATTAGGGTGTGAGACAGTTGTTTCCTGGACTGAGCTTTGAGAAGCCAGGTGTCCAGACAGGAAAATATGTATAGCACCCACCCCCAGGGCTGCTGCTGCCACTACCACTAAGCACTTCTGGTAAAGACACGTGACACAGATGACAAGCCAAAGGGCAATACCTTGAACTAGTAGTGTTCTCCCTGGAATAGGAACACGAGGTGCTTCTGTGAGGAGTGCAAACACTGATGTGCCGGTAAGCGTCCTGCATGTCTTGGGAACATATGCAGTCTCCCTGATGTAGCAGGGGCAGCAGGCCTTGCAAAGTTACCTTTCTGAACTTCTTGTACCAACATAAAATTTCAAATTGTGTAAATCCAGGATAGGCCTCAAGTCCCCAGTGGATTTGGGGACTAAGAAGTAGTGGGAATAGAACCCTCTGTTCCTCTGATCCCAGAGAAGTGGTTCTATGGCTCTCTTTTGCAGCAATGTGCAAACTGCAGTTCCTATAGTAGCATTAGCACTAGTATTTGGTTTGGAGGGTGGGTCAGGGTCGGACTGGCCCACCTGGATACCTGAAAATTTTCAGGTGGGCCCCCCCTCTCTTGGATTCCTGGCCACCTTCTAAGCTCTGATAATCTTTGGTTTTATCTTCTATTTTTTAATTAAATAGGCCCTGTAAGTAAATTCATAATGCAAACACAGAGCTGGTGTATCACATTGAAGTGGAATACTTATATGAGTGTGACACCCTGGGCCCTCCTTATTGATTTTCCAGGTGGGCCCTTGGGCCGACTTTCCAGATGGGCCCTTTGCAGCCCAGTCCAACCCTGGGGTGGGTTGATGATTCGGAAGAAGGTCTGGAGGCAGCTCCCAAAGTTCTAGAGTGTGGCCCTGCTATACGAGCTGCAGAACCCAACATCTGTTGTAATCTCACTCCACCCATCCAGGTGGAGGGAGAAACAACCCCCTACCACCGCCTCCTGGAGTACTGGAGGTTGGGGATCGAGCAAGGAGTCATGCTGAAGCAAAGCCTGCGGCTAGGACCGCACCTCCACCCCTTGGGGCTTTTCCTATAGTGGAGGTAGGAGTAAGCAAGGCTGCACTTGCTTTGCACTTGCCCTGCTGTCTGGCCTCTGACCTGCGTCTATGGGTGTCATGACGAAAAAGGCACCCTCTGACCGCTTTTTGGGTGGATGTGGTAAAGGGAGTGGACAGACTGCAGGGTCCTCCCTGAGACTTGCAGGTCAGAAAAGTTATCCTGCACATCCATAAATAAATAGATACTTAGAATTTGCCTGCAGATAAGGACAATCTGGCCCATCTAGTCTGCCCATTTTTCCCACCTTTTATTTGTGCAGATTGTAGCTGATCTGCAGCTTTCCCTCTCCTCCCTGTCTGCAGGATTCTCCTGTTTCTGTCCCATGCATTTTTGAATTCCTCCACCATTTTTTGTCCCCACCACCCTTGCAAGGAGGCTGCTCCAAGCATCCACCACGCTTTCTGTAAAGAAGTACTTTCTCACATTACCCCTGATTCTACCTCCCACCAACTTCATATCATGTCCCTTAGTTCTTGTCCATCCTCTTTTCTGCAAGATGCTACCTCCTGTACCTTATTCATCCCCTTAAGGTATTTGAACGTCTCTATCATGTCCACCCCAAAGAGTTTATAACCTCTGAAGGGGCATTCAAAATGGAATGCTGGGCATCACTAGTGAATCCAGAGACCCTGAGCCAAGAATGCCTTCTGAGGCAGATGCCAACCGCATCTGCTCTGGCTGAGGCACCAGAAATATCATATGTAGACCTCAAGAGGTGCTTACCCACGTCAGTCTCTGTCTGAAGGGCCCTAAGCATCTTCTGTTTCTGAGGATGTTCCGGAAGGGCTCAAGACACTGCTTTGGCCTTTTTCCAAAGGGTATTCTGGAATTTATTTACTTTATTTATTTACTGAATTTTGCTGACTAAATGTCCCTTTTTCAGGGTCGACCTGGGGAGGAAGACAGAGATGGTAACCAACTAAAACTGAACCAGATTAAGCTGTTGGTGGTATTTTTAGTGATTGGGGGGAAATTTGACCATACAGGCCTGTTAATTCACTATTCTGAAGCCAAAAGTGGCAGACGCAAAGCTCCTCTTGCCCAAAAGGCCCAACTTTCTCAACTCCTTGTCTGGAGGAAAGAACCAAGGTGTTGAGGCCTCTTAGACCTATCATGGGCTGCATTATCACTACTGAATTAGCCTTAGGTTGCTCTGCAAAAAAAGGCTCCCCAAGGGAGCTTGGTACAGTCTGTCTGCCTTTCTGGGCATGGCAGGGACCAAGCTTGGCCTGTACCAGGCAGCCATAGTGGCATCCCCTAGCACAGCCAGCAGAGATGGAATAATAAGATGGGAGACTCTGGAAGTTCTAGAAAATCAACCAGGTTGCTCCTAGTAATGTCTAGCTCCTCAACATCAAACCCCACTGCTGTTTGGAGCTGCCTCATCATTGAGGTGAAGGAGGGATCTTCAGCAGGGGACCTAGGAGTATACCTGGTGGAGTCCTCACTTCCTGAGGAAACAGTGGAGTTAGACCTGGATGGGATCGTATCTCCATCTTCCCCCTCATACTCATCCTCTTGCGAGATGAGATCAGGACTGTATTCCTGGGCCCCGTCAACGGGCTCCAAGTACTGCATGGAAGGCAACGAAGACATTGTTATTTATTTTAATTATTCGGAAACAACCTTTGAGCAAGTGCTCTTTTACAAAAGGTTCCATGTCATGAAACACAGTACAAGGTACAAACATATAATAACACAATATACATCAGACTTAATTACAGCAAACAGTTGACAAAGGAACATAATAACAGCTGTGCTCCTAAAGAGCAATCCTGGCAAAGGGGGGCGGGGAGCATAAGTAAATAGAGAGCAGCCTCGTATCGAAGGCCTTATCATTAGAGAGGAAGGTGGGGGTGAGAAGCAGGGGAAGGCAGTGAATGAGTGGGATTAGGGCAGGTGGGCCACAGGTCGAGAGGGTAGGAGAGACAGGGAGAGGAGGGATTGGAGGGGGTGCCAAATGATGGTTAGGTGGTATGGAACATTTTATTTTTATTTATTTATTAAACTCTAGGATTACAAATACCTTTGAGCAAGAACTGCTCATTTACAAAGGTTCCACGTCAGAGGATGGAGGGTAACATACATACAAAGGTAGACAATGATTTACAGTCTTAACACGTTTTACAGTTACAGTCTAAGTATGTGGAGAATTCAGAGGGCAGCTTAAATGAAATCTCAAAGTAAAAAAAAAAAACTATACAGGAAGGACAATTGGGTGAGCAGGGTAGGAGGGGAACGGAAGAGGTGGGCAGGCTGAGGGACCTCTGTCGGAGTGATGGGTGGTTAGAAGTACTGAAAGCAGAGTTAGAGATGAAGGGGCAGATGTCTGAAAGGTGCAGTAGTGGAGGAAGGGGGTGTGAAAGATGGGGAAGGCAGGAGTGATGTAGTGGGGGCGAAAAAGGTGGGGGAGGGCATGGGTGGGGCAGGAACAGCAGGTGCCACGGTGTAGGTGGTTAGCTGTTAATGGTTACAGGTCGCAGGTCAGAAACGACCAGGTGGATGGAGAGCCAGTCCCTTTAGGAGAAGCAGTCACACTGCATGGTTGAAGTGAGATAGAGTTGGAGATTCCTTTAGAAGGGTCCAAGCAAAGCAGAAGAAAGTGCTTCTTTGTTGAGGGTGTTGTACCACTGAGGAGTCCTGTGCATAAATGCCCGCTGGCCCTTTGCAGTCCTGCACAGGTCGCAGGTCAGAAACGACCAGGTAATAAAGAGAAGGGAGGGTGGGCAGAGGGTGACTGTGAAAAGGCAGAGATACTAAACAAATATTTTTGCTCAGTATTTACAAAGGAAGTGAGGGAGGTAAGTAAAACAAACAGTAGAAACACTCTGGATACAGAAGTTGGTACCAGCCCATTTACAGAAGAAAGGGTTCTAAAAGAACTCTTAAAACTGAAGGTGGACAAAGCAATGGGGCCTGATGGGATTCATCCCAGAATTCTAAAAGAACTAAGGGTAGAACTAGTGACACCACTGACTACCCTCTTTAACAAATCATGGGAGGATGGGGTGTACCCGAGGACTGGAGAAGGGCAGATGTGATTCCCCTTCACAAAAGTGGGAGCAAGGCAGAAGCAGAAAACTACAGACCTGTTAGTTTAACCTCAGTGGTAGGGAAAATGATGGAATCACTTCCGAAGGAAAGAATTGTCGAGTATCTAGAGGCCAGAGGGGCTCAGGACCCAAGGCAGCATGGATTCACAGCGGGAAGGTCATGCCAGACAAATCTGATAGATTTCTTTGACTGGGTGACCAAAGTAGTAGATCAGGGAGGGGCTGTGGACGTGGACTGCCTAGACTTTAGCAAGGCATTTGACACAGTCCCACACAAAAGATTAATATACAAGTTAGCCAGCCTGGGAGTGGGTCCCAAGATGACAGCCTGGGTAAAGGATTGGCTGGAGAATAGGACACAGAAGGAAGAGTAATAGTAAATGGAGTCACTCTGAAGAAAGGGGTTACTAGTGGGGTACATGAGAGTTCAGTATTAGGACGGTGCTCTTCAATGTCTTTTTATAGCGACATTGCAGAGGGACTGGAAGAAAAAGTATGTCGCTTTGCAGATGACACAAAGATCTACCTATCACAGTTGATGCACAAGGTGGGGTGGAAAGGATGAGAAGGGACTTGGCAAGGTTAGAGGAATGGTCAAATGTATGGCAGCTTAGATTCAATGCTAAGAAGTGCAAGGTAATGTACCTGGGACACAAAACCCAGGGAAGAGTACACAATGGGGGTGAGATACTAACAACAACAAAACGGAAAGGGACCTGGGGTAGTCATATCAGATGACCTAAAGGTGGGCAAGCAATATGAGAGGGCAAGGAGGGCTGGGCGGATACTGGGATGCATAGGGAGGCATCACCAGTAGAAAACAGGAAGTTATTATCCTCTGTACAGACAGTTGGCGAGACCCCATCTGAATTACTCGTGCAGTTCTGGAGACCAATCTCCATAAAGACACAGACAGGATGGAGGCTGTCCAGAGGAGGGCAACTAAAATGATGCAGGGTCTGCACGGAAGACATATGAAGAGACTTAAGGAGCTGAATATGTATAGTCTCAAGGAAAGGGGGAGAGGGACATGATAGGAAGCTTTCCAAGTACCTCAAGAACAAAGTCAAGAAAGTAGCATCTTTCAAAAAGGGTGTGCAAGAACAAGGGGCACAATTTGAAGATAGAAGGGGCAGCTCAGAGGTAATTTAAGGAAGTATTTTATCACAGAGAGGGTTGTGGATGCATGGAACGGCCTTCCAGAGGAGGTTGTGGAGTCAAAAACAGTGGTGGAATTCAAGCATGCATGGGACAGTCATAAGGCAATTCTAGGGGGTGGGGGTAGGAAGAAGTAGGCTGCTGGTTAACTAGGATCTGCAGCTTATCCATTAGGTAGGGAAATGGGCAGACTGGGTGGGCCAAGCGGTCCTTATCTGCCGTCAAAATCTATGTTTCTATGTTGCACCTGGGAACCCTGGAAGGTTTGATGTTGGGTACTACGTGTATGCTGGGTACTGTTATAGGTAGTAAAGAGCTTTTCAACACCTGGGGAACAAACAGGATGAGAACAGAGATAGATAACACTAGGGTGGTCACAGGGGACATTGACTACCCTGGAATGAGCAGGACACGTTGCCATGGCAGGCCCCAGCGTTGTCGTGCCTGGAAGAGGCCCCAGGCACTGAATGATCTCCACAAAAGAGGAGAGCACCATCTGGATGTCAACGATGACCGGCAGTGTCAGAGCGCCTTGAGGCATCAACAGAAGAAGCTGCAGGTCCGGTGTCGACAGAGCAGCTTGTGGCGTCTCGGGGGTGGGAACCCCGCCACTGATCGTAGGGCTCTCGGGGATGCGGGTACCCGCGTCATTTAAGCACATTTTCACCCTTGGGATGCTCCTAAATTTCAGCAGCAAGTCCCTGAGACACTCGTATTACAGCGCTCAGGAGTCAGTTCTAGTAGCTATCTTGTACATGCTTGGAGGAGGGACGTATCGGAGCTGAACAGCGAGATTAGTCAGACAGCTGAGAGTGGAGCTGAAACAGAAAGAAGGGCGTGAAATATGAAAATTGAATACTTCATGCCCCTTCTCTTTACTATCAGCTCCGATTTCAGCTGTCTGAATCACTCGTACTGTCCAGCTCCCTTACGCCCCTCCTCCCAGCATGTATAACGGAGTTGCTGTGGAACGAACAATTTAACTTTTTTCCCCCGGTCTGCAAATGGCAACTGCTGCGTGAGCTCACTTTACCCTGCAATACTGCTCACTCTTGTGCAGTGCAAATCAAGGACAGGACTTAAAAAAAAAAAAAAAAAATCAGGGACCAATGTTACAAAATGGTACTTCAGCTCAAGAAGTCTCCTACAATGTGTTGCTTAAAACAAGCATTTGCTAATAGAGAACGGGAGTGCAACACATATCTGCCATTACTTTATGCTGTAAAGCACTACACTTTAGTAACAGGAATGCCAGTTTTAGGAGGGGCAAAGGACGTTTCTGAGGCAAAATCAGGGACAGTTGAGAGATATGCTCTCAATTAGTGTGTGAACCAGTCCTGCCCTACTTTAGAATTGATCTCCTCTTATTGTGTGATCCACTAAATCCTGTCTTGGTACATAAATGACTGGTTACCCTGTGAGCTCTTCCTGTACACTGTGTTAGGGAAAGGGAAAACTGTTTACCAGGAAAGGTACACTAAGCCAAAGCTTGTTTCCAAGTGTGACCTGGGAACACACTGGAAGTTAAGTGACTTGCTCAGGGTCACACAGTATGCAAGTGGGAGCTGATGGGATTCACACCCAGGTCTGCAGGGTTGCAGCTTAGTGCCCCTACTTTAACTTAATGGCCTTGACGCTTTTGTAGCCAGGTTGTCACAACTCTGCTTGACGGCCAGTGTTGCAGCAAGACAGAATTTTCAACTTAGCACAGGCAAAATGACTGAAAAACTTGTCATTGTCACATTTGCATTCCTGACTCAGAAATAGCCTGCATGGTGTAAAACGTACATGGGAAAACAAAAGCACACTGGAAATGTACTTCTCCAACTCGTTCCATACATTTCAATGGGGACCCCCAAACATTTCACAAGGACTCCCAAATTTTAGCTCAGGACCCTCATTTTTTCCCCAGAAAGTCCGGGACTCCTGAACAAAAAAATCCCAATCCTACCAAGAGCCCTGGATGGGCAGTTGCTGACCATTGAAGATCTGGTGGAACTTCAGAGGGAGCAGAGGTCTCAGCAGTAGGGCTTGTAGGGTAGACGGGGGCATCAGAAAGCCCAGCATCAAAGAAACGTCGCCAGCTGAGGATGGTCCGGCAAGACACACTGCCAAAGCTGACCACTCTGTGGAAGTAAGGGTTTTGGCAGCAGAAGGTGTCCTCGCTGAAGCAGACGATAATGCTGCAACAGTTGGCACCACACGGAGCAGTGACAGAGTGTGCGGGGGAACTTATCCCTGCTCCTGTCCCGGTGCTTGCATTTCCCTGAAGATTTGTCCCAGGCTTTTGAAGAGTGGGAGCCTGTGGATGGCAACGTAGAAGCTCCTTCTCCATTCTGGCTACCTTCTATTCCAGAAGGAAAGTCTGCAGGCTTTCAGTCGGCAGCAGGTAGCCTGGTTGAAGCTGCGACAGACCCTGCAAGCCTTAACATCATGGGCCTCACCAAGACAGCGGACACAGGCGTCATGGTCGTTGTTTTTAAGGATCTTTTTACTGCATTCGCAATATTGGAAGAGTTTTACAGAGAGGTCATCGACATACACAATGACGTGGATCACTTTAAAATAAAGTGATAGCTACTAGGGAGAGAAGAAAATAATAAAAGTTGAAAATTCTCAGATTTGGCAGTCGACTGAAGCGGCAGTGTCTCCGTGTAGTCTGGTGAAGACAGTCAACAGCGGGCAAAAAAATAAATAAAAAAATGAGGAGGGCACGGGACTGCCCACGTTTATATAGCAGTAACGTCAGCATGTGACGTTTACGAAGACTTCTAGCAAAAAAGTTTCCATGTGTTCCTAGTGCCTGGTGGCTATAGTTCCAGAGGTGTGGCTTGATGAAAAAGATATCCTTGAAGATGATCATGCAATTATACTCAAATTCAAGCATTCATTTGTATGTACATGCCCACTCACAAACATATAAATTTAACTGACAAATAAGTCCACTGACACATAAAATTGTTTCCCTCACCAACTCAAGAGGAATATCCTCTGCTCAACCACTTTTCTTCATATCTGCACCTAAACACACATGGGCACGGGAACACACACACACAGCCAGAAAGAGACACACAAATGCCAGCCAGGGTAGAACAAATCAATTGTAAGCTGGTGATCAATTTGAACACTAACTTTCAAAAGTTGATAGCTACAACAATATTATTAGTGGGTATCCTTTTGTTTCACATTCTGGTAGCCAATCCTATGTGCTTAGTAACCACTGGCCACCTAGCTACCTAATTTTTCCCACTCTGATGACAACGCATCTGCACAAAGAAACACGCACACAATTTTATTAATATGACGTTCCAGCTCCTGGAATCCATACCCTGTGGGTTTACAAGCAGTGGTCTTTCCTGCTCTCCCAACAGCAAACAAGTGCAGGGACTGGTAGGGGTGGAGCATGGGTTGTGCTTGAGGTGGGAGCAGCAAGTTAGGCAGAATGTTTGAGGACGGAACATCAACCTGGCAAGTTGAGTGGGAAAGCAGGGGATGGTTTTAGGGTCAGGCATACAGCAATAACCTGGACAGAGTCAGGAACATTGTTGGGAGAACTCCAGGGGGAGTATGACCACACAATGTAGAGTTTGAACCTAAATAAAAAGTTCCAGTTTGGGGGGTGCAATAACTCCGGCTTGAGTTATTGAGATAGTGCAGGACATCACTAATACACTCTCGTTGCTAGAATTTTAAATTGAGTGGGGAGTCAGAAAAAGAGCATCATGTTAGCTGTGTCAGTCAAGGACTGAACCCGAAGGCCACCTAGATTATGTAGTGCCTGTGTGCTTGGGTCACCACACCGAGAAGTGAGCCAGGCTGATGTATATGTCGGACAACATACCTCTGTTGGGTAGGGTTGGTGGCTAGGTCCAGCGCCACAGCAACCCTTGTGGCTGGGCCAAGAAGCATGCTCTTGTCACAGAGGTGCTATGTGCATACGAGGCCGATGAGGAGGGGGAACTATGAAAGAAAAACACATGAGTAAATAAAAAAAAAAACTGCCATCTGACTGAAAGTGGATGTATCCCTAATTAGTATTTTGGACTCAGTTTAGTCCTTATTTATACCCCTTAAGTGCCCAGCCGAGTGACCTTGAGCTATATTCCTGGGGTCACAGCAGGGAGAGAGGACATAAAAAGTTATATGGAGAAAAAAAAAAAAAAGGCACTGAAACCGATATTTCACTCACAGACACACAAACACACAAACCCAGTGGCGTGACAATCTTGAAGTGATCCCTGTAATCCCATGCTGAAGCCAGTTTAGAGGCCAGGCACGTCGTGAAGGTGAGAAGCTGGATTTCCATGGAGGGAGCAGACTGCTCAGCATCCCCGCATCCCCTGCCAGCTGACCAAAGACCACCATAGGCATCAGCTATGAAGACAGCCATGCACCTACGTGTCTACCAGTCAGCAAGCACACACTCCAAGACAAGCAGCTATTTACAAATGCATGTGAACATGGAACTATAAGGGCACAATGACTGCATGCTACATGTTTATTAATTTAATTTTTGTCAACCGGGAAAGGAGGACTAGGCAATACTGCCTATTTTCAGCCTCATCTGGGGGAGAGAGACGACACAGATGGAAACCAGTGGACAGTGGACCAGACTAAGCTGATAATAGTATTTTCAGTGAATAGGGGCAATTTGGACAGGACACTAGGGAAATTCCCCTACTCTTTTCAAGAAGTGCCATGGGATCTTTACCATCCACCTAACAATCACCAGAACAGGCAGTTGGGACTGCAGTTAAACATCTCATCCTAAAGATGGCACCTCAGGAGTGCAGCACCCCCTCATGCAGCACTACAGTGTCAGTACTGGGACTTAACCCAAATTCCTGGTATGGGGATAGAACCTAGAGCCTTCGATCTTCTGAACTCAGAGGCAAGTGTGCAACCTGCTGAGCCACTGACACTGATATTACACAAGTCTATCAACAGTATCAGGCAGAAAACGGGCAGTCTGGAATCACCAAGGAGAACTTCAGAATTCATAGCGCTCTGATTTTTACTTGTGTTCCTAAAAATTCCGGGCAGGAACTTTTCTGCCAAAAATGTGGCTGAAATTCTGAAGCATTCAAACTGCACATGCATTTTGACAATCTGGCTCATGCATAAATGTATCCAAATTCTACAAAACATAAACCACTTGATTACAATTTTAAGATTACCCCTTAGTTGTAAATGCATGATAATCCCTTGGTTGGAATGTAGTTTAACTAACATGCCAGCAGAATAGGCCAAATGGTCTGTCTTGTCTGCTGAAAAGCCAGCAACCTAGTGGTTGCTCATCTTACCACCCCCCCAGCCCCCAAGAGGGTCTTCTTTAGTTTCAGTTTCCCTTTGTACCTGTCCCACCCCTTCTTGAATCCCTCCACTGTGCCCTCCTCCACCAGCCTCCCAGGCAGTGCATTCCACGGCTCCACCACCTTCTCAGTGAAAAAAATGCCTCCTCCTATGCTCCCCCCTATAGTTTCCCCCCTCCAGCTTCCACTCATGGCCCCTGACTGTTCCCCCCTTCTTTAGCCTAAAAAGCTCCTTGGTTCCACTCCTGGTTATTCCTTTTACATACTTAAAAACCTCTATCATATCTCCCCTGTCCCTCCTCTCCTCCAGTGAGTAAAGTACCAAGCTCTTCCAGTCTCTCCTCATAAGGCTTCCCCTCCATGCCCTGAATCATCCTGGTCGCTCTCCTCTGGACTTTCTCCAGCAGCGCTATGTACTTCTTCAGATGAGGTCTCCAGAACTGTACACAGTACTCGAGCTGCGGCCTGACCAAGGCATTATACAGAGGGAGGATCACCTCCCTCCTTCTGGATGTAATTCCCCTGGCTATGCAGCCCAGTATCCTGTTTGCTTTGGCTGCAGTTCTTCTACAATTTTCAGAGTTATTCATTTTGGACGTCTATCACTACCCTAAATCCCTTTCTCCCAATGTGGCTTTGCATGTACCTCCATGGTGTATTCATGGCCTGGGTTTTTACCCCAAATGTAGTACCTTACATTTCCCAGCATTAAATTTCATTTATCATTTAAAACTTGTTACTATTCATCTACCTGTCTGGAACAAGAAAGGCTCCCAGAGATGGAATGCATAGTGTTCTTCCATTAGAATTTTTCTTTAGTCTGTTTTAGATTTTACATAATTAAAAGGGATCTGACCTCAGTTTTCAACAGAGTTCTCTGTTGTTTTTGGCATGCCCACTGTATGATGTCACCATTTCTGTGTCGGCAGTGCCAGACATTGCTCCCTGACCTTATGTGACACCTCAGATATGTTACTAACTCCAAATCGGTGAATTTCACATCCTGGAAATATGATTTTCTGGAGTACTCCATATACTCCTATCTGCACAGCAAAGTGGACTATACAAAATCACACATGCCCACACAATGCAAAGCATCATGGACTGCATATGCAAATCACCACAGAATGTTATGCTGGTCCAACATTAAGCAGAATTGCATGGTGCCGAAAGGCCTCTCATACAGTTTGCAAAGGGTGCTAACAGAAGTGGACAATAATGGGTTAATCCCTTTTGTCTTTGGGACACAAAGCCACACCTATGTAAAACTAAACCACTGACAGCTGGTGCTTCACTGTAAGTCATATGCCTGCTGTTCCAACCAGTACTTCAATTGCTTACTGCCAAGGCTCGTTATACCCCCCAGATCAACACTAATGTAACCACAGAAAAAAAAAAAAAATTTCCCCTCACCATGAGACCTTTGGAGGGAATGGATAGGACAGGAGGTATTTTGAGAAACCCACAAATTCTCTGTTCCCTTTCGACCCTATATATATTCTTTCTGCAGAACAATCACAACTAGAATGGGATGTACCAAGTTAATAACCCATCCACTCCAACTGTACAAGAGGGGTTCCCTGCAGAGAAAAGCCATCATGTCCTCTTCCCTTAGGAAAGATTTTGTATTAAAAACAGCAGCCGGTTGCGTCAAGAACCAATCCATCACTTAAATGTGATGAGAACTATAAGTGAGAGGAACCTGGGTTTGTGGCTAACTGATGATTTAAAATTTGGAAAATAAAGTGAAGAAGTGGTTAAACAATACAATAGGATCTTAGGCTGCATAAGCAAAAATATTACCAGCAGAGAGTGGGATTATTCTACCACTATTGAGGGCACTGGTCAGGCTGCGTAACAAGTACTGTAAACAGTTCTAGTCTCCTCAATAGAAGAGGGGAAAGAATAGTGTGGGGCCACTAGGAAGGTCAGAGGTATGCTGGGTACAACATACGTGGAAAGAAGAACAGAACTGGATTTGTACACCCTGGAGGGGCTAAGGAGACCAAGGGGAGATATGTTTTTTGATACATAAGGCAACTAAGGATAAGGATTTGTGGGACTGCCTGGAACTGGAATTCAAGGAAAATAACTATTACATAAGGGGGCATGGAAAACAATTCAAGGAGGAGTTATTCAAAACATCCAAAAGAGAAACTTGGACAACACAAAGTGGAAAAGCCTACCCAGCAATGTTATTAATTATAAAACAATACGGAGTTTAAATCCCTGCTGGATAAGCATCTAAGGGAAGACAGTATAATAATTCCTGAAACAAACAACCTTAGTGTGCTTAACTAAAGACCCTCCTCCCACAGAGGAAAAAGCAGTGCTGGCTCTATACATCTGATGGATGCCACAAGGTGGAAACGGTTCCAGAAGAACGACCCTTTACCCAATCCAGACAGGTTTATGTTGAACCATTTATCTGCAGCTCTGTATGCCTTACCAATGTGCTTCCTGCACCACCGAGAAATTGCTAAACTGGATGCTTTCTTGACCATGGCCCCCTGGGGCAAGAGAACAAACAGTGCTAAAGACTTTTGAAAACGTGACACTGTCAAAGCAGCACCAAAGTGCCTTCCTGACATCTAGTTTGTGCAGCCTCTTTTCCTTACCACTGGATGGCATGGGGTATAGGGATATCACAGTATCAAATTTTAGCATCATAATATTTGTGTAAAAAATATCACAATATACTGACTATCACAATGATCAACAGCATTTTTTTTTCTCCATACAGCTGTTTGGATCTGGTCAACACCAGCTCCTGCCTTCAGGCATCCCTAATCCGGACCATCACTACCCCCCCCCCCCGTCTCACTAGTGGGGATCCACATAGGGAGAGGTCTGAGGACTCCAGTTCACTGTCAAGTAAAGAAACCAGGGCACATTTATTTATTTATTTGGATTTTGGTAACCGGGTAAGCCCACTAAGACCAGAGATCCCTTTTTCAGGGGCGACCTGGAATTAGTTACATAAAAAGACATTTAGAAGCATTATTTACAGTAATTACATACGTTACACAAATATACATTACAACAGTATACAGGGGGAAGAAATCGGGTTCACATTAGACTCGGGTGTGATTTACAGAAATTACATTAGTTTCACAGATATAAATTAGCAACAGTATACAGGGGTAGAAATCAGGGATTACTTTCCCCCTCCTCATTTCTATCTCCCACCCCTTAGGGCAGCACATGCGTGATGGTGCAGGTGTGTTAGAGACGACATACATACATACATACATACATACTCAGCACTTGTGCCCAGCCAGTTGGAAGGCTTTCACTGCCATGTCGCCCAGCCTCACTAGGTGGCAACCAAGCAGCAACTTGTGCTGTTCCCCCTTCCCGAAGGACAGCAGTTAATGGATGCTCAATCCTCCTCCTCCCGGCAGACTGCCACTGACTGACCTGCGTTCATTTCTGAACCTGAGTCACCATCGTGGCCGCAGGTGAGGTGCCCAGGGCTTCAGCCCTCCATGCCACTGGGCCAGTATTACATTTCTTTTTTTAAGGAAAAATAGTAAAAATCTAACTGAAGGAAAGTGAGGAATCAGGAATCATGGTTGCACCTTGAAAGGGACATGCTGCCACAGAAGCAAGTTAAGACACTTTGTCAGTGTGTATCACGGTATAATCACACTACATGATAATTGCAATTTATTATTTTTTTTTAACAATAAATTATTGGCAGTGGTAATTATGATATATTGTCATATCATGTTATTATACCTAGTGGGGCACACTGAGAGAAGCATAAATCCTGGTTAAGGTGAAAGAGGGTTCACTTCTGATACAAACTCAGGATGTCCTCAATACCAGAGTATCAGGCAACAACAAACAGCAAGTCTCCCTGCAGGAAAGAGCCCTCAGCTTACTCACTCTTCGAGCCTGGGCTCTCTGAAACATTACCTTCAAGGTTAGAAACAATAGGGATACTGACCCAAAGGGTTTGACTGGCAGATCTAATAGCTCGTTAAGGACAAGGCTCAAGTCCACAGAGGAATGGGCACCTTGTACCTAGGAAGCAACTGCTCCACTGGTTTGAGGAATCTGATCACGTGAGGCTGCATCCCCAAGATGTGGAGTTTCAGTCCGACAAAACTGATGAAAGAGCTAAGACCTGCACTCCAAGGGTAGCTAGTGATAAACCCACAGCAAGTCAGTCATGCATAAATTGGGACAAGGCAAGAAAAGAGGCAGATCAAGCCTCCTGGAGGAAGCCTTTTTTTTTTTTTTTTTTTTTTTTAAACCTTCAATACTTTTATGCACATTCTGGATCAGAAAATCTTCCTGAAATTTAACAGTACGAAAACCAACTCCAGAGAGAAACCCAACCTCAGGAACTTCTTCCTTTCATTTTCCAAGCATGGAGTTTCAGTCTGTCTAGCTGTGGATGCAGGAAAAAACAGGTCATTCACCTGTAACAGTAGTTCTAGGAGTGGTGTATGTTGTTCATCCACACTTGTTGGCATGTCCTTCCCCATTAAGAATCTTGCTGCAAGGTCTAAAAGCTGGCTCCTCCCACCCACCTGGGTGGTATATCCCTCGGCTCCACCCCTTGACGCCAGATCTTGCCTGCTGGAAGCAGAGGTTGTGCGTCGAAGCCGGGAGGTTGGGAGGGTCTGTGTGGATGAACAACATATACCACTCCTACAACTACTGTTGCAGGTGAGTAACCTGTTTTACTAGAATCGTGGATAGGTTGTTCTATCCACACTTGTTGGCAGACTCCTAGCAGTTCTCTGGGAGGAGGGAGGCAAAGCACACGCCCCCTACTCAGAGAACAGAGACTGGAGAACTGAGGCCCCCAAACCAGCATCCCGGCATGACTCTAGGTTGATGAGATAGTGGGAAATGAAGGTGTTTGCCGACTTCCAGGTAGCAGCCCTGCAGATTTCCTGGACAGGGATATCCCTGGAAGCAGCCACTGACACAGCGGTATAGCGGGTGGAATGAGCCCTTAGCCCTACGGGAGGCTCCCGACCCACCAACCTATAGCAGAGATCAATGCATGATGTACTCCATCTGCCAATCGTCTGCTTCACTGAAGATCTGCCAAGTGCGGCTTTAGCATAGGTGACAAACCGCTGGCGAACCTCTCCCTGAACTTCAGCCGTCCGCTCCTTATAATAAGAAAGCACTCATCTTAGGTCCGAAGTATGGAGCCTGTACTTGGCCTCCGAGGTGTAACAGTATACCAGCAGAGTCAACATCTCGTTGAGGTGAAACTCTGATCCCACCTTCAGAAGGAATTTCAGGTGGGGGCGCAGGACAACTTTGTCCCTGTGGAAGACCAGGTAAGGAGACTCGACAGAGAACACCTGTAGCTCCCCAATCCTTCTGGCTGATGTGACAGCCACTAAGAAGGTGGTCTTCCATGACAGATGCAACATCTCACACCTGTGCATCGATTCAAATGGCTTGCCCATGAGCTTTGCCAGTACCAGCAGTAGATCCCACGGTGGTGGCGGTTCATGCACTGGAGGGGAAATATGGTAGAGGCCTTTAAAGAAGCGCCAGACCACCTTCTCCTGTGCCGTCTGTTGACCTGCCCACACCCGGTAAGCAGAGATGGCTGCCAGGTGCACCTTAAGGGTCGTAGACTGAAGACCCCCTTTGGAAAGAGACCAAAGGTAGTCGAGGATGCTAGCCTCTGAACAGGACAAAGGGTCCAGGCCCTTGCCCTGGCACCAAATGGAAAACTGTTTCTATCTGAAGGCATAGCACCTCCTGTCTACTCCTTCCTAGATGCCCCCACAACAGTGAGTACATCTTCGAAGAGACCCAAAGTCTGGAACTCTAGCCGCTCAGGAACCAGGCTGTCAGGTGCAGGGATTGAAGGCCCAGTTGGAACACCCTCCCGATTGACTGAGATCAGGTTTGGGCGTGCTGGAAGACGCCTCGGTGGCCTGGAGCCGAGGCTGAGAAGATCCGGATAACAGAACTGGCGAGGCCAGTCTAGGGCCTCCAGAATCACCTGCACCTTGTCCCTCCTGATGTTGAAGATCACCTTGTGAACCAAGGGAAGTGAAGGGAAGGCACAGAAGAGGCCTGGGGTCCATGGCCTTGAGAAGGCATCCCCCTGCAGTGAGCCGTGCTGGGGGGGGGGGGCAGGCATGAAACAGCCTCAGCTTTGCGTTCTCCCTGGAGGCGAACAGATTCACCTGAGGTTTGCCCCAGTGGGAGAACAGGCTGTGTACTACCTCTGGATGGAGGGACCACTCATGGAATGCCTCGCCCACACGGCTGAGGGAATCCATCAACTGATTTGAGGCTCCTGCCACATGAATGGCTAAGAGATCTGCCTCCAGTTGTCTCACGAGGGTCCAGATGCGGAGCGCTTCCCTGCACAAAGGCTGGGAGTGCGTGCCGCCCTGCTTGTTGAGACAGTACCAGGTCGTGGTATTGTCCGTCTGGACGTGCACAACTTGACCCCAAAGGAGCGGAGCGAATGCAGACATTGCCAGCCGAACTGCTCGGAGCTCCAGCAGGTTGATGCGACATCGGGATTCTTCGGGGGTCCAAAGCCCGTGGATTCTGCGATTCCCCATGTGGGCAACCCAGCCCATGAGAGAGGCATCGGTCATCAAAACGACTGTCAGCTCGGCACACATAAACGTGATCCCTTCCTGCAGATGTGCTGGGACGGTCCACCACTGGAGAGAGTCCCACATCTTCTGGGTCACAGTGAGCAACTGGTTGAAGTGACCATGTCGCTGAGTTCACTGTCTGGCCAGCTCCCATTGAAGGGGGCGCATATGCCACCGGGCCCATCGGACCACAGCGGTGCAGGCCGCTATGTATCCCAGAAGGTGCAGGAAGTCCCGGGCAGGGTGCAAGTGCCCAACCAGAAATGACCTAGCAAAGGAGGAGAGAACCTCCGCCCTGTCCATGGGGAGCCTGGCTCTGGCTCGGTAAAAGTCGAGCTTTAGCCCAATGAAGCAGACCACCTGCAAAGGTATGAGTTCCAACTTGGTCTCGCTGACCACGAGACCAAGTCTGATGCAGGTCTGAAGAGCCAGATCCCTGGACTTCTCCACCTCCTGTCTGGAGGAACCCGCTATGAGCCAGTCGTCGAGATAGGGGTACACTCTGACCCCCCCAAACGAAGCTGGGTCACCGCCATCACTGCAATGCATTTGGTGAAGACCCAGGGGGCCGATGACATGGCTTGGACCTGGAAGAGGGCTCCCTCTGCTCAAAAGCGAAGGAACCTTCACTTAGATGGACGAATCAGGACATGAAAGAATGCGTTCTGGAGATCCAGTGAGCAGAACCACATGTTCTGCTCGAGAGATGGTATGATCTGAGATAGAGTTACCATACTGAATGTGCGGGACCCGAGAAATTGGTTCAGGTCATGCAGATCTAGAATGAGGCGCCAGCCCCGGGTCCGTTTCAGGACCTGGAAACAAACCCTGGGTTGACAGGGGGGTGTCAGCGACTCTGGCCACTACCTCCTTGCGGAGGAGTTGGGCAATATCGTCTCGGAGAGCTGACTGAGTGTGTATGGACACCATTTCCTTCCGTGAGGCATGGGCTTGGCTTGGTGGGTACAGCTCGAATTCCAGAGGTAATCCCTGGTCGACCACTTCCAAAACCCACCTGTCTGTTTTAACAGTGGACCAGGCGGAAAGGAAGTGGCAGAGCCAGCCCCCAACGGAAGGACCCAGAGCTGGTGTGACAGGTATGCGTTTGGCAACCCCCATCCCATCACTGTGCAGGCTTGGAGGAGGAGGATCCAGTTTGGGGACCACCGGGACCCTTTCCTCAGGGTTTATGGGCCGCCAGAGGCCTGGACTTGAGTCGAGAGCGCCAAGGTTGAGCCTGCTGCTGTTGTTGCCCCCACTGAAAATGGGGCTGCTTGGCCGCAGGGGCAGAAGGACAAAAAGGCTTTCTTTTCTGCTTTTTCGAACCCTGGGATTCCTTTTGAGCAGAAGTCACAGAGTCCAAGGTGGCACTGGACCTCTCTATATGCTGGAGGTGACCGTCCACTCCTGGAGCAAAAAGATCGGTACCCAGGAAAGGGACGTTCGTCAATTTGTGCTGAGTGTCCACCGTGAAGCTGGAGACCCTCAGCCAGGCCCTGCAGCGCATGGCAACCACGGCCACCACAGAGCGGGCGCAGGAGTCCCCCATGTCCAGAGCCGTCTGGAGTTGCTGCTTCGCAACCGCCCAGTCCTGGTCACGGACCTGCTTGACCATGGTCTGGAGATCTGCAGGGAGGTGAGGGAGGGCCTCATCCAGAGAGTCCAGAAGGACGTGGGAAAAATGCGCCATGATGACGGCCGAGCTTGCATAATGAAGCCTAAGCGAACAGGAAGCACAGACTTTCTGGGCTGAATGGTCCAGTTTCTTGGACTCTTTGTCCAGGGGTCTATTGATGTCTCCCGAATTTCCCCGAGCGCCTGAACACAGATTCAGTCACCAACCCCTCGGCTGAGGGGTGCTCTGTGAATCCTGAAAGGGAGCCGATGAGGACTGCGTACTTCCGGGTCATCTGGGCTGAGGGTGCAGGGCAGGAGGCTGGGTGCTGCCACAGCTCCAAGGCCAGACCAACAATGGCCTCGGCCACTGGGAAGGCCGCTGTCAGAGAATCCCCTCGTTTGAGGGTATCCGTGAGAAGGTTTTCAGCCCATTTCTCAACGGGTTCCAAGGGCATCCTCATGGATTCGGAGATGAGATGGAGGATACCCATGAAGGAAGTGAGGCCCTCCTCTGTCATCGAAAGACTCCCTACAGATTAATCGTCCAAGGGACGAGAATGTAGGTCACAGTCCTTGGACTCCAGATAGATCGGCCTGCCACCAGAGTCGCCTTCCACCTGCCTAGGACAGCTGGGAGTGAGAGTGACAGACAGCCTGTGTGGAAGGCCTGAAACGGGCCTAGACTCCTTGGCAGGAGCACTGGAGGTGGGCTGGTTTGATGGCGGTTCCACCTGAATTGGTGGAGAGGCCGGTTTCGGACAAGTCGGGAGGGTCTTGAACGGCTCCACAGGTGGAGGGACTCTGTGGACCATTGCTTGACGAGTCGGCATTGGCCTGGAGGGCGACAGCCAAGTAATGGCCGGAGAAGAAGCCGGGGTCGACTTCTGGATGGACATAATCACCTGCTGCCTCATCAAATCCTCGCAGCGTTGACGCAGCCTGCATCGAAGTCTCTCCTCTTCTGAGGAGGACGAGGAAGAACTGCGGCGGTGCCACTTTTTGAAGCACTTATGCGCCTTCTTCAGCCTGTCGACTGAAAGCAGCTGGGAAAAAAACGCGGCTCTTCCAGGTCAGGGATCGGGACCATGAGGAGGTTCCTAGCAGGCTGGATCTCCTCCTCAGTGGGTCCAGGCAGGACTGGGGTCCTGAATAAGGAGTTGTGAGCCTCATCCAGTGACGTTGGGCCGACGGGGTCGATAATTATTTCGACCGGATCGTCATCCCACATCTTGGCCGGCTGGCCTGACGGGGATACTGTGAAGCCAGCAGCCGAGGCCACAATCTCAACCGAAGTCGAGACAGCAGATTCCTGGGACCAAAATCTCCCACGATCCCAAGAACGATGTCAGCGAGATAAACCTTCTTTTTGCTCCTTTTCCTTTTTACGGGACCGAGAGACGTGCACACCTGAGGGACCCTCTCCTTTGGTAGGGGGAGACTGACATCTCCTTAAAAGGAGCCTGAGAAGGTGCAGCCCAGATTGAGCGGAACGAAGACCGAGAGGGAAGAGGACCAATCAGCGGCCCATGCCACCTCCTCTTCGAAAGCCTTCATCTGCTCCAGCTGCTCAGCTGACCCTATGGCCACGGAAACCGCTCAATGAGCTTCTTTGGATTTGACCGGTGGGTTCTGTTTTTCCAGTCTGCCCAGCTGCAGTCGTGCGAGACGATCATCCAGAACGCTGGGATGGAAAGCACAACACATTTCGTATGCCTGGGTGTCATGATCATGACCCAGGCAATAGATGCACAAAGCATGCAGGTCGGTCAGAGACATTTTTGCCAGCACAGGCTGCGGTGGAAACCGGGCGAGGACTTGTCCTCCATCACAGTCGAGATCGCAAAGCCATTAGGAGAAACTTGTACGAGTTTTAGTTTTGGTAAATCTGGAGATTTATTAGCCAGGACCTACAGTAACGTGTGAGCGATAAGGAGGGAACCTGAATCTTCCAGTGGAAAGGAAGATCTGGCAACAAGGGGCGGAGCCAAAGGATATACCACCTGGGTGAGTGGGTGGGAGGAGCCAGCTTTTAGACCTTCCAGCAAGAGTCTTAAAGGACATGCCAACAAGTGTGGACAGAACAACATATCCACGATCCTAGAAAGGAACTTAACAGAGCTGGTCTGATGATCGAAGAATTCAAAGGGGATCTTCTGCCACCACGACCCTAAGAACAACAGCCTCCTGGACCAGAACAAAGCTATTAATTGATTTATAGTGTATGGTGGAACGTCATTCTCCACCGAAATCCATCGTTTTCGAAACCTTGTAGTCACACACTAGTGACATTCGCAGTGCAACAGAATGATGTTTTCTACTGTACTGCGAACGTCACACTGTATCCTCGAGCAGCATTTGACAGTTAGGGCACACTCCATAGACAGGACACAGGGAAAGCAGCAATGTTGGTGGCAGTACTAATGTTTAGCGTTACAACGTTCACAATGTAAAGTTCTTAAGCAGTTAAAATGTCAAGCGTGAAAACGTTCAAAATGTAAAGTTCTTTTTTCCTTTTAGTAACTGATTTTTTTTCCCCAAAAACGACGTTCTACCATACACTATAAAGAAAAGTGCATGGGGAACAGTTGACAACAGGGCATCTTTCACCTCGTTGGCACTATGACGACGGATTACCTCTCGAGCCGCGCTCTCGAGGTAATCGTCATAGTGCCAACTCGGTGAAAGAATAGCCCTGTTGTCAACTATTCCTATGCACTATCCTATATGTTGCCTACGGAAGGACTTGGTTCCCTGGGACTTCCCACCTTAGTAGGGCTTGGCCAGAAACTAGCATTTGAACATGGAGGTTCTGGGCCTTCGAAAGAACTAGTCTGACTGGTCATTTCTGAACTCTTTCTTAAGCTTGAGCCATCCCTACAGTTGCCCTTAAAGAAAACATGAATTCTGGGAGTTCACATAGTCTTTAATGAGCTTCTGAGTCAGTCCCCAAACAGGACAGGTGCCGTGAACAGCTGTTGTGCTACATGGCCCATGGATGTCTGGGCCACCATCCAGGTCTCCAGCCAAAAACTGCAACTGCCTACGGCAGAATCAGAGACTGACCAGAAAGCCAGGGAAACCAAGTCCATTGCCATATCCTAAGTTAAGGTCAAAGCCATGCGCAGGCTATGATGTTTTCTCCCAGTACTTCTGTTCTTGAACTTCTGCCAGTCAATGCCTTTAGACAGACTCGATAACCAGCTGGTGGCTGTTTTGGAAGTAAATGTTGTATAAATGGACGCTTGCTGGGGAATGGAGGCAACATTGTATGACTTGTATAGCAGTGTGTCCATACATTTGTCATACAGGTCTTTTCGAACTGCATGGTGGCCCGCTGGGTCAAGAACACCACAACCAGATCAGGGTATATATGCCAAGAAAGACTTAAAATTTCCCGTGAGAATCTGAAAATCTTTAAGTGATTTATGGATGCCTTTTTCACATAGTATGTCATTGCCAGCCATGCTTCAGATGTTGAAGCTGCAATTTGTTTTGTAAAAAATCTGTCATAATCACTTTCTTCAATGTTTTATCAGTGCTTTGTTTCTGGCTGCCCTTCAGTCTTCGGAGTGCTAGCTTACGGCCATGCCCCCAGAATGATGTCATGCAAGGGAGCCGTCAATCACTTCCACTAGCTGCACAGTCTGTTGAAGAGGGAAATTTTGGTGACCGTTACAGTAATATAACAGCTAATATACTAATTTACATACAGCAACAAAGAATTCTGGGTGGATCATAAAGTCGACTTAAATGTTCCTTACTCAGAGGTGCAGTCTCCTAGTTTGGTAGTGGTGACTGCAATATAGCACCTAATATGTAGCTGTACATAGCAAGGCATTGTGCGCACAATAGGAAGTTGCTTCCCATTTCCTTACTGTGAGGTACAGTCTCCTATTTCTGTTGTGAATTCAACAATATAAGATCTCGTATGTTTATTTTCAAAACAAAGCATTGTACATACAGTATCTAGCTGAAAAGATTTCTTTAGAGAGATGTAGTCTTTCTGTAGTGAGTAGCCTATATACTAATTAACATAACCCTTGGAATGCTCTGCCTGGTGAGCTCGTTCAGAGATCCACAGTGGAGGGCTTTAAGAGAGGGTGGGACAGACACAGAAAGTGGATGTATCAGATGATGGCCTGTCCCGGGGTGGGGATGGATGATAGGGGTTTCTGGAGCACAAGGGATGGGAGGGTCTCTGCACCCAACTAAGGATCTAGGTTCGAGCAGACTTGATAGACCATAAGGCCTAATCTGCTGGCAAATAGTATGTTAGTATGTTAGTATAATGAGGCGTTGTAGGCACAGTAAATAGCTGATTTTTCTATCTCCCTAATCAAAGTGGTTTCCTATTCCTGCAGTGTTTACAGCAGTACTGTCTGTAGAAAAGCCTCTGGAAAAATGTTTTTGTGATGGAGGTAGACCAAAAAGATCATCTGTCATTCTGTGTAGATGTTGTTTCACTTTTCCTGCCCGCTGGTGAAGTGACAGGTCTGAAGTGACAGCTCCTGTCAGAATGTGGGAGAGTGATGATACTTTTCTATGTTTATGTTACAGAGCTTGAATGGCTGTAAGCAGTTCCGGAGTGTAATTATGGGCCAATAATTACACAGTTCTGAGCTGCTTTCAGCAATCAAATCACTAGAATCTTTCTACACGTTATAATGCTAGGTACAGCTACTTGCAAACAATGTAGAGAGTAAGCTAAAAACTGTGTCCCTTTAAAAACTTTGTTTCCCTTGCATGGTGATATAAAGGTACGGGGTTGTAGCACTGAGGGAAAAATGGGGCAGGGCTATGCAAATAAAACGGAGTACAGAAATAAAAGGATTTTTTTTTTTTATGGAAAACAGTACTTTCTGGCAGTTTGAATGGTAGAAGACAGATTCAGAACTCCTACAGGTTACTATGCCCATTTGCTATGGCAACCCTCCATAAATCACTTTAAATTTAATCTGGGGAGAAAGGGGTATTTCCCAAGTTATTCCACTCTTTCCTACTTTTTGTTGTGCACCCAGTAGTATGGGCAGCAGGACTGGGAAGTCAGCAACTTCATCCCACTGACAGTCCTGCCAACTACAACCCCCCCCCCACACACACACACACACTCACTCTACACACTGTTTATCATCATCTCTGGGCATACCTCAGCATTCCAGCTGGTTGTTGCTTCACCATCCAGTGAGCACGTCAGGCAGAAAGACTCAATACTAGAGGCCTGTACATCTGTAGCACAGGTTTAGGACTTCCTACCCCTTCAGTTAGGACGAGGACACAGGGGTGTGTAAATTGCATTGCCCAATGTCTGAGGCTGACCTAACATCACTCACTATTGGGCAGATCCTTTAATCTGCCAACATCAGCTCCAGGACAAGTTATTTTTTGGGTCGTGGTCCCCCCCCATTACTGTATTGGGTTACTGAACCATCAGCTGTTTTTTTTTCTTTGGGGGGGGGGGTTGTACACGTCGTCCATGAGTTGAACACCGTTCTGCCGCTGTTGTGCTCGGATTGGTTTCTGCAGCATAGCAATGGTGGTGGCGAGTTTTAATTGGCCACAGACTCAGGCTCATCGTCTGCGACCCACAGGAGGGAGAAGGACCTCGCTGCGACGACAGAAAGGAGCAGTTAGCTGCACGCCATCATTTCAAAGCCAAGGGAGGAGACACACAGTCGGAGGAGCGAGGAACAAAAGTCGTCCTCGACACATTCACTCAATGATCAGATTGTGATCAAGGCAACAAAGCAAACCAGCGAACAGGTGGGTGAAAGTGTTACAGCGCTTATAGTGGAAGCTCTGTTCCTGTCTGTTCCCCACTACCATCTTTTTTTCTCCCCTGCCCTACCTATCATTCCCCTCCCTCCTTCTCTGCTTATGCTGGCGTTATCTGCCCACAGCTAGTCACCAGTGAGTGGTGGCTGTTGGGAGGTTTCTGGGCACAGACCCATTGGAGGTACAGTAGTTGTGGTGGGCAGAAAATGTGTTTGCAACTGGTTTCACAGTTTCTGTGCCAGTGGATGTAGGGTAAGTCCTGGATGTAAGGAAGGTCTGGTAGTGTGTTACATTTTACATTTTTAGGTGGTAGAGATGATGCCTGGGTATTTAAATGGGCATAATACAGTATTTAAATGTAAAGCTGGAACCACTGTCACCTAAGCTGCTTTGTATTTTGTTCTGCTTTGTGTGCGTCAGACAGTCCGTACTGCTGTGGTCGTTATTCAGCGTCAGGCTATACTTAGAGCCCATTGTAATTGTTAGCCATTCCCTATGGCATGCTGAACTATTCTCCCTCCTAAACCTCTGCTTAATTCAGGGAGTTGGTGTTGCAGTTTGTCTTGCTGGCCCAATTATTAAATCAACAGAGAAGCTTTAAGTCTGGAGCGGAGCTATAACCAAAACAAACATATGACTGTTTCTAGCTCACTGAATGTGTAACAGATTTAACTGCTGGAATTTATAAAGTGCCATCCATGTGATAATAGTATGGTGAGAGCTAGCCCGGTGGCGCTGAGGGCTGAGGCGCTGGATGCCTTACCTCATACCACGCCGGCAACCCATGTTCAGGAACGAGCATGGGTCACTGGGAGTCGGCAGGCGGAAGCGGATAGGCGCCCGGCTGGCTGCTCGTCTCCGGGGTTCACTGCAGACTCCTGCTGCAATGCCGCTACCTAGGGGAGCCCAGGTGGATGGCGCGGTATGGTGGAGAGCAGTAAGGACACTGGGTGGATGTTGAGAGAGGGGCGGAGCAGGTGGTACATCTCAGCATGCCTCCTAGCTCATAGCCCCTCACTTCATGCCGACGTCGGGGAAGGAAACCGGAAAAAATCACCCTGGTCCCTCCTAGGTGACGCCACCTCTCTGTGGATTCCTCCAGGCTCGTCAGACAGGCTCCGCTGTGCCAACTCTACACACACGGATACAGTATGTTGGTTTGGGGATGTAAGCATGGGGGATCCCTCTCCACCCCTACCCAGGGCGTATACCGGGGGATATGATGTGTGTGTAGAACCATGGGCACTCTAGGAGCAGATCATGACAGGATTGGGAGGAGTCCACAGATAGAGGATGTCTGAAAGAGTGGAGGGAGGAGGCAGAATGGGAGCATAAAAATACAAGTAAAAAAAAAAAAACAGTATGGTGAGCACTTCTACTTTTTGAAATTAACAGCAAGAATTTTCATTATAACAACATTTATAATATTTATGTAGTTTTGCATTTATTTATTAGGGGTCTTAGTCAAAGAATAAACACAAAGATTTGTTAATGCAGCTCATAAGGTGGCAATTTTAGTTTATAATTAGTTTTGAATCTGTTAATGAGTACAAATAATGCTATATGCACACACACACACACTATTCAATATCTTCATCAGTGACATTGCACAGGACCTAGAAGGCAGAATTTCACTGTTCGCTGATGACACAAAGCTCTGTAACACAGTAGACACACCAGAGGGTGTAGACAGAATGAGAAGGGACCTGCAGAAACTTGAAGAATGGTCAGGGGTTTGGCAGTTGAAATTCAATGCAAGGAAGTGCAAGATAATGCATATGGAGACAAAAACCCTGGCACAATATATCAGTTGGGGTGAGGATATAGCATGCACCAAGCAGGAAAGGATCTTGGAGTTATCATCTCTGATGACCTCAAGGCAGGAAACAGTGTGACAAGGCAGCAGGTAAAGCAAATAGGATGCTGGGATGTATAGGCAGGGGCATCACCAGCTGGAAAAGGGAGGTCATAATTCCACTATACAAGACACTAGTGAGGCCACACCTGGAGTACACTGTGCAGTTCTGGAGACCTTACCTACGAAGGACATAGACAGGGTAGAGAAGGTTCAGAGGAGGGCAACAAAGATGGTGCATGGATTGCATCACAAGTCCTATGAGGACAGGTTGAAGGCACTGAACATGTACTCCCTGGAGGAGAGGAGGAGAGGGATATGATGAGAGACATACAAGTATCTTACAGGGAGGAACAGGGTGCAGGAATGCACTATTTTAAGTGAAAAGATGTTCCAGGACTAGAGGCATGGGATGAAGTTGAGGAGGACGATTCAGAGGAAACGTGAGGAAGAATTTCTTCACAGAACGGGTGGTGGACAAGTGGAACACCCTGCCAGAGGAAGTGGTAGGGCTGAAACAATCACGATTTTAGAATGCATGGGATAGACATAAAGGAATTGTGGAGATCAGGGGTAAGGGGCAACAGACTTCCTGGAAAACATAAACTGAACTTACAAACTTAAATGGGCAGACTGGGTGGGCCATAGGCCCTTATCTGCCGACACTGTCTATGTATCTATGTATGTATCTATGAGCTATGATTTTCTCATTTATTTTTGGTGTTACAGATTTGATCATTTATAATATTGATTACGTCACTGGTTTTCTAATGGGTATATCAGTTAGATATAATAAGTTGATGATACACAAGTATAGAGTGGATTGGTATCATGATGAACAGTCTATGTGGGATTTGTAATTTAAATTAAGAAAATTCCACCCCCTCCTGTGGCTGCAACCTTTATCAGAGTGGGAGGACAGATTAGGGTTGCCTTCATATGCTATGTTTACATGTAGTGGGGAATCGATTACTTTGCAATCAATTCTTTTAATTCAGATTGTAATCCTTTTTGGTTTACATGGTGTTAGATTGATGAGGATGAACAACCAGATTCAAAATCTTCAGTTGCTGTGTGTTTACATGCAATGGGAATCAGTCACCTTGTAATCAGTTCAAATGGAATTGATTACAAGGTGACTGATTCCCATTGCATGTAAACACACAGCAATTGAGGATTTTACAGGATTGAATAGGGCTGCTTCAGCTCCCCCACGGTCGGCCGGCACCCAGCCAGCCACCGACCGAGACCAGGACGCCTGCCTGCAGCTCCTTGGAAGCTGCCTGCCCTTGAACAGGGCTGCTTCAGCTCCCCCACGGTCAGCCGGCACCCAGCCAGCCACCGACCGAGACCAGGACGCCCGCCTGCAGCTCCTTGGAAGCTGCCTGCCCTTGAACAGGGCTGCTTCAGTTCCCCCACAGTCGGCCGGCACCCAGCCAGCCACCGACCGAGACCAGGACGCCCGCCTGCAGCTCCTTGGAAGCTGCCTGCCCTTGAACAGGGCTGCTTCAGCTCCCACGGTCGGGTCGGCCGGCACCCAGCCAGCCACCGACCGAGACCAGGACACCCGCCTGCAGCTCCTTGGAAGGTATGGGACAGCGCAGCCAATTGGAACACGGGTGCTTCCAGCAAACCCGCTCTGATTGGCCAGGACTTTTCCCCTGCTTCAGCCATCTGGCACTGTTAGCAAGTAGATTTTCGATAGAACTGAGCACATTTCAACTTTGTAATAAAAAAAAAAATAAATTTCTAAGTGGCTAGTTTTCCATTAGCAGGTTATACAGACCTGCCACTAGAGGGATTCTTGGTCTTTCTACACAAATCACTGTACCAATCCTAACCCCACTTGCATTGCTTTGTTGTAGGCTGTCTAAACCCTGTCCTCATATAACTGTCGACAGGTGGTAAGTGTGCTTACAAAGGGCGAGGGCAGGAACTCCTTCCCAGAAATAAACCTCAGCCCCTGCGTCCATAGCTGGTAGCCTTGAATTGCACTGTGCAGACCTTATTTTATTTACTTGGCACATACCAATAACAAATCTCACTAACTTTCTTCCAGCCTTAGTACAACCATCTCTCCTTCCTTCACAGCAGTTCTTGTTAGCTGACTGATAATTATCTCACAGGCTAGTGCTATGCCTCCAGCCAAGATGTGGACTGGTTCCCTCCCATCCATCTAGTGAGGAAAGGGTACTCAAATATTAAAGGTAGAGAGGTGCTGGCTGTCATCCATGAGGATATAGGCCTTGTAGGTCTTATAGTGGGACTCTCCTTGTTGCATATGGTCACCCCCCAATAACACTGGGTGACAACTGGGGATGGTGAGTCCACCTACGAGGTCCCCGACTACACCTTCTCCAATATCCTTGTGATCTCTGAAGCGCACTGCAGTGTTACTTGCTGTCTAGATCTTCGGTGCCTTATGTATACAAGCAGGGTAAAGCGTACCCATGCTAAAAAACTCCCAGGTTGTCAAGCGCATAGGAGGTGGTATCTCCCCTGGCTCCTCCTACTTGCACTACTACTGGCCGGTGATATTGAAACAAACCCTGGCCCATTAAATCTGACACACAAAATCCCTCCCGTATGGGGCATGGGTAAGGGGCTAAAAATAGCTCATCTTAACATTAGGAGCCTGCTACCTAATCGTGATGAGCTATTGGCATGGGTTGCACTCTACAAACCCGACATCCTAAGAGTGACGGAGACCTGGCTGAAACCCTCTGTCCCTGACTCTGCCTGTGAACTCACTGGGTATGAATTCACCTGACAGAGCTGGGGGCAAGAGGGGAGGTGGCATACTAATCTACCATAAGAGCCACTTAAAAATCTCCCAAATTGCCCACCAGGATTCAAACGTGTCCCCTGTGAGTTGCTACATGTGCTACTGCTACTTGGGGCCATAAAACTACACAGGTGTGCACCTATAATCCTCAAGAGGTGGGCTACCTGGATTAACTCACCTCATGGACAAAATTGGTCCCAGAGTTGGGGATAATGAACTCATAATCCTGGGGGGATGTAAACCTTAACTGGGATAGTGGTAAAGTTAAGCAGTTTGAGCCTCTGCTTGCTAACCTTGCCCTGACCTAGCTCATCCAGGAACCAACTAGGCGGACAGCAAATGGATCCTCCAGCACCTTACTGGACTGGATCACGTCTAACCGTCCTGACAGGATCTCATCAGCGGGTACATTATCTGACTCCATCTCTGACCACTCACCAGTTTTCTGTGTATGGAAAATTCCCACCACCAAAATTCCACACAAAATTGCATGTCAGAAACTACTCTAGATTCAATACTGAGGAGTTCCTGGAAGACCTAAGAGTTACTGACTGGTCTGGGGTGTATGGTGCCACTGACCCCTCGGCAGCAACCTCTTACTTCCTCTCCACCTTTGGGGCCTTGCAAGACAAGCATGCTCCCAAGGTCACCCGTAGGGTGAGGGGGTCCGCTACCCTCTGGTTAAATGGGAATCTCCTAGCCCAGATGCGGGAGAGAGATAAGTGTTGGGCTCGTTCCAAAGGTAACAGTGATCCCATGATTATTCAAAGGTACAGACACCTCAGGAACAAGTGCAAAAAGGCCATCAGGGCAGCAAAGAGTGACTTTTGCAAGTCCGCCCTACTAAGCTCTGCCTGTAATCCCAGGAGGTTCTGGAGAGATATTAAATCCCTTGTCAGCGGATCCTCCCATCCGGGGGTTACAGACATGGTCATAAATGGAGTCTCCTGCAATAATCCCCATACTATTGCCAACTCCCTAAATAATCACTTCTCTGACCTCTCTGCCTTCACACCCCTCTTCTCACCTGATGAGGCTCTGTCCCACCCACTTCCCTCCACTCTGCTGGAGGTGACCCTCCTCGTCAAATGTTCCACCTCAGGGCTTTATCAGTTCAGGACTTGCAGAAACGCCTAGCTGGCCTCTCCCAGTACTCCAGTCCTGGCCTAGACAACCTGGAGCCTAAACTCCTTAAGCTTGGTGCTGCACACATTGCCTCACCAGTAGCCTTTATCTTCAACCTATCCCTTGGTCTGGGGACCATCCCAGACATCTGGAAAGAGGCAAGGATTGTCCCTGTACTGAAGCAAGGAAATCCCAAACTACCTGACAATTATCGACCAATTGCCATTCTCCCAACCCTTAGCAAGCTCCTTGAAATGGTAGTGGCTGAGCAGCTTTCAGAATATATCCACTCTCATGAACTTCTGTCCCCAGTCCAGCATGGCTTTCGTAAGGGACACAGCACCACCACAGCCTTAATCTCGGTTACATCAAGTATCCGGACAGCCATGGACCAGGGCAAACTCTCTGGTGCAATATTTATCGACCTGTCCAAAGCCTTTGACCTCATTGACCACAAACTACTTGGTGCACAATTGTGGTCACTTGGCCTCTCCCCCCATGCCATGAAATGGCTAATGGGTTATCTACATGGCAGAAAGCAGTGTACCTGCTTCAATAAAGTCCTCTTGAGCCCCATCCGTGACCTCCGGAGTGCCTCAAGGCTTGGTACTGGGTCCCTCCTCTTCTCCTCTTCATCAATCAACTACCCATGGTTACTACCAGCTGGCACCACCATGTATGCAGATGATCTGGTAATCCTGGCTCACTCCCAGAATGCCACTACCCTAAACCAGAACCTGACCGATGACTTTAACAGTGTATTGTCAGGGTTACTAGTCACAAGCTGGTCCTGAACCTGAAAAAGACACAGGCTATGCTCTTTGGCTCAATGGCTAAAATCAAAGCCTCATCGGCCTGCTTACACGTCACCAGCGCAGACGGATCCTCACTACCCATAGTGAGCTCCATCAAATATCTGGGGGTAACACTTGACCCCCAACTTGACATGGGTAATCATATCCTTAACATCTGCAGGGTGGCAAACTGGGTCTGGCCTATAGGGCCAAGTATAACCTTACACCGGCAGCCAGGCTTGCCCTAGCGAAGGTGTGCTCCTTCCCTCCCTCAGCTATGGGCTGACACCTATTTGCTCGCCTCCAAAGACACATCTCACCCAGTGGCACACTGCTTACAATAACATTTGTCGTTTTGCCTTGGCTGCCCCCCGACTCACCCATCATTGTGAGCTATATGAGAAACTCTGCTGGCTCTCACCAGCTAGATACCTTGATTTTGGTTTGGGATGCCTCTCTGGGAAAGTGATCAGAACTAGCACCCCCCAGGGGCTGGCCCGGCTTCTGCCTATACTGATTCCCACCCCCTACCAACTTAGGTCTCTCACATCAGGGATGCTCAAAGTCCCTCCTACCCGGACCCTCATGGGGGATCGGGACTTTGCCATAAGTGTGCCCAGACTCTGGAATTCGCTGCCTGTGGATATCCGAGCTGCCCCCTCCTATCTCAGTTTTCGAAATTCCCTGTGGGGTTTCCTAAAACTAGCATCAGAGTGTGACTGCCCCAAACCTCCCTAGAGTAAAGTGTCAAATTGTTTTGTCTGAACTTCCCTAGGGTGTCTCCATTGAATTCCTGGAGATATTTTCCCCACTGTATCAATGACTTCTGACTACTCCTGCCTAAAAAGCCTTGGGCATTTTTACACCCATTGTTGCTCCACGGTCACAGGCTAACCATGACATATTGCACCTTGGTCACTTGGTAGAAACTTGTACTACCAAGTGTTTCTGTTTCTGTCTAACATGTGCATATTTAGAAAAATGTGATGAGCTGTATATACCTGTCCGCAATCCAACTAGCCTAGGGGGTGTATACGACAATGTTATAAGTTATATTATGATCAATCCAATCCTTGAGCTATGCTCCACTCCTATGTATGATGACCTGTATATATCTGTCAGTTGAACTAGCTAGTCTAGAGTGTATAATCTGAAATGTGCTTACTACTATATGTTTCCCCTAGCGTCAAATGATGTATTTCCCACATGTTTGTTTACTGTGACAAAAAACTGTACTCTCTTTGCCATGTCTCCTTGACTCTTATTCCTCATGTTGTACTCTCCCGGGTCGTTCCTGAAAATAGGCATAATACTTGTCTAGTGTACTTACCCGGTAAACAAAAGCTAAATAAAAAAATAAATAAAATAAAATAAATTTTGAATCTGGTTGCATTCTTTTTGCAGCAGTTTCAAAAGTAAGTACAGCAGAATCAATTCACAAATCAGGTTTACATGTACAAAGTAACCAGGTTCAAAATAATCAATGCTTTTGAACCACTGCAGTTGAACCCAGTTCTAACAAACAGGAACCCAACTCAGAATGAGTTTACATGAGCTTCCAATTGAGGAATGCAGCATTGATTCCACTGAAATTGGAGTCTGAACCCGGTTCAAGTGTGCATGTAAACAAGGCAAATGACAACTCTAGTGCCGTTTCTTGATCGCCCCGCAGGAAGGTGCGGGAATATCTTTCAGGGGTAGCACAAGTAAACATTTTATGTGCCAAATACTTTATACACCACCACTTCCATGGGGCAAATACTAAAAAAAAAAAAAAAGATTTGCACACCCCTGTGAGGACATGGAAATTTTTACTGACAAATCCTCCTATGCTGTAAGCTACATGTCAGTAGCCAAGATGTGACAACTGGGCACAGGCACAATTCACACAGGTACACCATTAGGCCTGCCCAGGATAAAATTCACAGAGTCCCCCTCTAAGGGGGAAGGGGGGCTCTGAGAACTACCAAAAGGCTAGACTAACTTTATAACTCATTCACAAAGAAAAGTAATAAACCCGGTTCAAGTTCAAAAACTACCTCAGCCAAACAGCCAAGTGCTCATTAAGCCTTGTGAGTGGACTGTGTGCCTACTGGTACCAGTAAGGCAAATACAACTGAAGTACTGGTGGGAACAGCAGGCATAAAGTAGCAGGAACACCAACTGTCCAGTCATTTTAAGTGGGTGTGCCTCTTTGTCAAATGCAAACAAGATTAACCCATTCTAATCCCAACTGCACTAAAGAAGGAAGCATACAGGGACAACAGGGAAGCAGAGTTCCAACATATTGCTGTTGTTAAAGAAAATTAAATGTTATGCAACATCATATAAATTGCTCTGGAAATGAAAAGACAGCAGGGATCAACCTTGGGGGATGAGTAGGAGTACATTATGAGGCAAATTATTTTTTCTGACATGGATTACAGCTTTAATTTATTCAGACATGCCAAGTCTCTCTTAAAGGGAACATAAACCTTATTTAACTTTTTTTTTCAAATATAACTGGTAATTTGGCACATGTGGAGTCTCTAATCTCCCTCCCTCCCATATTGTGCTTTTTCTTTTGCTGACTTTGAAATAGTTTTGTCTGATTTTTTTCTCCTTTTTAAGAGTCTTTGTTCATTCTGCCTTTTTCCCTGCCTGATATTCATTTTTAATCAAGTTACACTGCAGGGCCTCCACTCAACTGGTGTCAGTGGGTTCCAGAACTGATCAGTAATTATAAAAAGTTCTGGTCAGAGTCAATATAGTTGCTAATGCATTAGCCTGACAAGGGCAGAGAATAAATGCGACTTAGCTATAATTTACATGTTGTATAAGTGACAAGTAAAAATCCAACATTTCTAGAGAACAGGGAAAAAGTTTCCAGGGCATGGATTCTGCTACCCTCTGGGAACTATTTGAAATTTGGGGGCCGGTAGCATGGAGGGCTAAGGCGCTGTGCACCTCACGTCCTGCCACACTGGCGACCCGGGTTCAGAAATGGACACGGGTCGCTTGGGAGCTGGCTGGGGAGGGAGGATAGGGCATCCCAAGGACAGCTCTCCTCCCTTGGGGTGGGGGACAAGACGTCTAGCTTGGCAGCTGATACCTAATGGTTATGGGTGGCAGTGCAGTGTGACATCAGGGTAGGTGACCCGCCCACTGATGTTGGAGCCTGCTTCCGTAGAGACAGAATGTAAACAATGCATGACTGCCTTTGATGCAGGCCCAGGCAGAAAACCAAGGTAAAAAATTCCCAAACCTGACAGGATGGAAAACCAGTCCTTCCCAGACCCCCACACCTGGGAACTGGACTGTCCCAACGTCCTCTAGCTGAGGACAATGGGCAACAGCAAGGTAAGCCCCAGGGAAAGAAACACAGAAAAGGACTCACAAAGTGGCGATGGGGCTGCCAGTAACAAAGTTCAGAGCACACAGACAACAGGCACCACTCACCACTGTGCAAGTACAACAGAAGTCACTAGAAACTATAGCTTGTCTCAACGATAATATTCCTTTATTTTCACAATACAGCATTGAAAGGCATCCCGGTTGCTAGACATGCAGATGCAGGTCCCAACGTTTAGCACACATGCGCTTTGACAAACAGACACCTTTTGGACTTACACGCTGGTGAGTGGCATCTGTTGTCTATTCAGTCTAAGCCCCAGGGAAGCTAGGTTATGGGATTGGGGGGACTGATCTTGAGAGGGAGGCCAGGTCGGCAGTGAAAGGAGATCAATCTACTACTAAAACAACCAAAAAAGGTGGGGATTAAGCAGCTGGAATGCAATGGTATTACTATGTTCCTACACAGTCTATGGCATTACGTATTATTATGTAAGGTACCTCATTTGGGGGTAAAAACCGGGCCATGTTTACACCCTGGGGAGGTCACACTGCAAGCCATACTGGGTGAGTGGGATCTAGGGGTGGTGGTAGACATCAAAATGAATAACTCTGAAAATTGTAGAAAAACCACTGCCAAAGCAAACAGGATACTGGGCTGCATCGCCAGGGGAATTACGTCCAGGAGGAGGGAGGTGATCCTCCCTCTATATAATGCCTTGGTCAGGCCGCAGCTCGAGTACTGTGTACAGTTCTGGAGCCCTCATCTGAAGAAGGATATAGCACTGCTAGAGAGAGTCCAGAGAAGAGCAACCAGAATGATTCAGGGCATGGAGAGGAGGTCCTATGAGCAGAGGACTGGAAGAGCTTGGGCTGTACACACTGGAGGAGAGGAGGGACAGGGGAGATACGATAGAGGTCTTCAAGTATGTAAAAGGAATAACAGAGTGGAACCAAAGAGCTGTTTAGGCCAAAGAAGGAAGGGAAACAACTAGGGTGCATGAGTGGAAGCTGGAGCGGAGAAATTACAGGGGGAGAGCGTAGGAAGCATTATTTCACTGAGAGAGTGGTGGAGATGTGGAATGTGCTGCCTAGGTGGCTGGTGGAGGAAAGCACAGTGGAGGGCTTCAATAAGGGGTGGGACAGGTACAAAGGGAAACTAAAGTCAAAGATGACCCTCTCGGGGGCTAGGGGGGCGGGGAAGCGAGCACCCACTAGGTGGCTGGCTACGAGCAGACATGATAGACCATTGGGCCTATTCTGCTGGCTTTTAGTATGTTAGTATTACATTACAGCTCTGCAGTGGTCAGCACTCCACTGACTTTTTTCCCCTCAGAGTGGTTAAAACAGCAAAGTTCACCTTTTCCAGTTTTGGCCACACCCAGCACACCGCTAATAAGTTTGCTTTCAGTGTTTGAAATGGAAAGGATTCACTGAAGGAACCCATCAAACGTGATCTAGTAGCAAACATATCTGACAGGGAGCTGAGCGTGTGTTTCTTCACTACATGTTGCATTTACTACACTTTACTTAGTGTGTTTTATACCTTTAGGTGTGGGTGGGTGTGAGCGTGTTCTACACAGAAGCAGTCCTTCCTCATTTTATTCCTGAAACTGTGTTCCCCCAGGTTCCCTCTTATTTCTATTACTGTCTGCTTTATGCCTCCCTAAGCAGCCTTAAAAATGTGACAGATGGATGGTACTGAGGTCTAGTAGTTCGATCAAAGACTTGGGAACCAGCAAGTTCAGGTTCAAATCCCACCAGAGCCACTTGCGCTGTTATTCCGAGCAAGTTGCAGTAACTAAGTAAGTGTAAAGGTAAGGTTCGGGAATATCAGAAATTAGCATGTTTTGCAACAGGTTAATCTGGGGTTTGCGCCACTTCTATTAAGAAGCAGGAGCAGCCGGCCCACTAGCGCAGCACTACCATGACGCTAACAATCTCCATTCAGGAATGAGCCTGAAGCATTAGAGGACCAGCGAGGGTTGGTGGAGGGCTGGATGACCGTCCCACAGATACGGGGAGGGAGGGGTGTTGACATTCGGCGCTTGAGTGACACCCAGTGCTGTCTCAGTGTACACTAAGCCAGGACCATTCTGTAGGGGTTGAGACAGCAGCGGAGATCTGCAGGGCACGTGTAGAAGCATGCCCACCCGTGTACTAATGTCACTGCACCTCCATGTCTCTGGTGGAAACCAGCAAGTGAAAACCCAGAGTTGCCGCCACACAGTGACACTCCCACCCCACCCTCAGCACGAATGTTGCTGCCAGTTTAAGCCTCAGATGGAAACTTAGGTGGATTTTGGTGTCTTCTTTGGAAGCCCCGCTGTAGGGGGTAAGCTTTGGAGCCTCCGCTCTTGGTAGGGAATGCCAGGTGGGAGGGTTCTGGGATCTAATATGGGGCATATATTCCCATCTGCCGGCATAGTGATAAACAGAATTGAAGAAGCAAGTACTGAAGTCCACTTTCCCCCAAAAACTACTGCACTCACTTTTTTACTCTTTTTTTCATCCCTCCCCCACTGCCACTGAATTCTGCAGAAGACATCATGCGTAACAAGGTAGATCTAGCTTGGTCTAGTGTGATGGAGAAATGTGGCAACCGTTTAGTCCAGTCTATGATGTAAAAGAAGAAAAAACATGCTGCAGGTAATACCTTTTTATTGGACAAGCAAAACTGTTTCTTAGACTAGAGTTCAAGAGATATAAATCCAATAAAAATATTATCACCCACCTGTAACATACTACATGTTGTTTCATCCACTGTACTCTAATAGACATAGAAATACAGAATTTGATGGCAGATAAGGACCGCTTGGCCCATCCAGTCTGTCCATTTCTCCTTACCTGCACTATTACCACAGACCATACCCTATCTACAGCTCTCCCTCCCCACTTTCCAGTATGATTCCCTTGTGCTTATCCCGTGCATTCTTGATTTTGAACTTTTTTTTTTGCATTGAATCCCAGCTGCCACACCCTTGACCACTCCTCTAGTTAAAAAAAAAAAAAAACAGTACTGTAATTACTTATATTATGGTCTTGGGTTGGTACAGTTCATTGGTGATCAGATAGGCAGCAAAGGAACAGTCAAACCAGAGCTCAGATTTCAACTTATAATGCCACTCTCTGCACAGCTAAGTAAACAGGAGGTAAAAAAAAAAAAAAAAAAACAGTTTCTGCTCTATCAGATCTACATTAGCTGATGCCAGAATTGTTCAGTCACTGACACTTGCCCTGCCATCTTAAAGGAGTACTACAGTCACAATTTGCAAAAACATATGTAGTACAGAGTGTTTTGATATGTGTGTGTCCTAGCGTGTCCTTCCCATTGTCTGTTATTAGGATTTTTTTTTCTAAATTAGCCTGTTACGTTTATGGTAGTTTTATGGCCCCAGGGATCTCCATCTTACAATGGTTTATTGCTCTTCTTGTTCCTACAATGCCTTCTGTTCCATGTGACAGTGATGCATCCAGGATCATGAATTCAGCAAGCACTGGTTTAGAGTCAATTTTACAACAGCAGAGCTGTGATGCAACTTTCCTTATCCAGCGAGTATTAATCACTACATTTGCAGTTTAGCAAATACTTGAGGGCTAATTCAGTATGCTATTCTGTAAGAAAACAGCTAGATTCTTTAATTATAGCACTAATGATCTGGGTGGTTTGTGTGATTTTTATGGCTGTGTGTAGTCTGATGAAATCAAAAGTTTAAAAGCAAAATGTTTACTCCTGCTGGCTAGACCTGACACATGCACATACAAGTGTGTGCACACACACAAAATTGACTTAGAGCTATTTAGTGGAGGCCAGAACATCAGGCTCCTATCTCTCGTACTTGCAGAATCAGTGGTCCCAAATGCATCACTGTCACATGGGACAGGATGCATTGTAGGAAAAAGAAGAACAATGAACCATGCTGAGATGAAGATCCCAGGGGCCATAAAACTATCATATAACTAACAGGCTAATTTAGAAAAAACTCTTGACAGCAAATAAAGGGAAGACACACCAGGACTACACACACAAAAAGCACTCTGCATAACATGCTTTTGCAAATTTTGACTGTAGTATTCCTTTAAGTGATGCGTGTACTCAGCAGCAATTTTCCAGCTACAGTGGTGGCACAGAAAACAGAAAAAAGTGTCACAACCATAGATTCATGAATAAAGTAGATCTGGAAGAAGGAAGTAGAGGAGGAGGAGGGAGTGGAGGGTACTAAAAGGTGATGAAACTCCAATGGTGGAAGTAGAAAGCAATGTATGTCAGTTCTGTTCCTGTCTGCCCAGCTCCATCTCCTCTGGTTAGCAATATGTTGCACAGCTATTGCTGTGGAGCCATAAAAATGAGCATCAGACAGGGAGAAGGGCAGCATCAGAGGGGGGAATAGATTATTTCAAAGTGAACAAATTAAAAGCACAGTGGGGAGAGTAAGGCGGCTAGATAAATGCCCAGGTTTTTAATTTTTTATTATATTAAAACAGGTAACACAATATGCTCCCCAATCGGATATGAGCCTGCAGCTCAACTGAGCAGAGTCATGTCTGTTCATATTTTATATGAATAAAACTTTCCAATACTACTGCTACAGAGTACTTTTATTTAAAAGTTGGTACATTTATTTATTTCAAAACTTGCGCCAGAAAAGACATACTAAGCTGGTAACAGCTTGTCTCAGATGTGTCCTGGGGAAAGGAAAGGGGGAGAATGAGGAGCACTATCAGGTGAATAAGCATCATAAATAACAACTGCAAGTAGTAAAATACACAACAATACAATAAAATGCTGGAGAATACCAGTATTTGCAATTACAATAGAGTGCCAGAGAAACAACATTTATAAAGTGCAGAGGCAATACTAACTTAAGAGTGGGAGCAAAGGTTGTCGACTGAGGAGGGTAAAAGAGGAGACTGCACTAGTGTAGGTGCAAGACAATGGGGAGGAGAGGTAGGAAGGAGGTGGGCAGCAGCACAGGACTCAGAATCGGGGGCAACTGCAGAAGTGAGTAGTGAAGTCATGGAGGAGAGAGGACAGAAAGTATGGGGAAGAGGCAGAGCAGATGGTAAGGAGACAGAACCCCATAGTTTGGGGAACTGAAAGGAGAAGGCAGCTTGATCAGCAGTGTACTTCACTGTAGGGAGTGAAAAAGAGTAATAGAGTTGAGTAGGGAGTAACATGGTGTGGGGTGGGGCGAGAGGAGGGAAGCAAGGTAGATGGGAGGCAGTATAGCGCAGTGGTTTAAGACACTGAGCTGCAAATCTGGAAACCTGGGTTTGAATCCCACAGCCCCCACTTGCATATACTGTGTGACCCTGAGCAAGTCATTTAACTTCCCTGTGCTCCCAGGTTGCACCTGTTAAAAAACTTTCAGCTTAGTGTGTCTCACCTGGTTAAACAATTGGGAAAAAAAGATGGTGAGGGAACCAAGCCAGTATTTAGAGATGAAGGAGACACAATGGGTACGGTGTCTGGCCTCAAGGGAGCGGAAAGAGAGGGAGCAGTACAGGGAGTAGTGGTGGGTGTGGGGAGGCAGTCCAGAGCAAAGTGGCAAAAGAAGTGAAAAAGGGGATCGGGGGGGGGGGCGGCGCTGTTGAGCCCAAGCAAGATGGTGGTTTTTGGCTGAAGCTCTGAATTCCTCACACTAATTTATCCAAATAAAAGTACTCTGCTGGAAAATAACTAATATTGAAAGCAACAGCAGGCGTGGGAAGAGACGGGGTACAAAGATGGGCAATCCAAAGAGAGACAAGGTACAGCAGGAAGGAGCAAAAAGTAAAAATGCTTCCACTCCTCCGGTCACTCGATCAGCACAGGGCTGCATGGAATCTACAACGGAAGACTCAGGTACCAAGACGCTCCAAAGTATAGAAATAAAACTCAACAGACTGATATTTTCAGTAACAACCCTATCAGAAAAGTCTGATGCTTTGCGATCCGAGTTACTACTTTAGAGACAGAGATACCCCGATTACAAACAGAATCTGTTGAGGCCAAGCAACAAGCTGAGGCTGCTCTTGGAGCTACGAGTGGCCTGATTAAAGAAAATACCCACCTGAGAACCAGAACTGAATCTTTGGAAAATCAAGCTCGCTCCTCGAACATACGAATCATCGGTTTGCCTGAGAGATGCGAAGGCGATCACTTACCCATTTCTGTAAAAGAGAGGCTAGAGTCACAACTGGAGCAATCGCAGCAAGAGGGGAGCATCAATATCCAAAAGGCCTACAGAGTTGCCTATAGGGGTCGGCAAGATAACTCTGAGGCTCCCAGAGCAGTTGTAGCGGTTTTGGATGGACCGGGATCAAGAGATCGCATCCTAGCACCGGCAAGAAGACGACGTAACCTGCTTCACGATGGCCAACAGATCACAATTTTTCCCGACCCGAGTTATGCGACCCGCCAGAGGAGAAAATGGTTCGATGGAGTGAGGGTACTCTTGCGAGAAGTAGACATTACGCACGGCATGGTCTTCCCTGCTAGGCTGAGGACTCTCCATCAAGGCCGAGTATACTTATTTACAGACCCAGCAGAAGCCCAGAAATGGGTTCAACGTCACGCAGCTACTTCACATCGTCGAGCAACATCGTCGGATCAAGATTCGGAGGATGAAACTATTGTGGACCCTTGATTAGGCCTGTTCAGTAATTATTGCACTCTTTTCTCTTTCCTTTCCCAAACCTTTACACAGAAGTGTGCTAATTTGCGGGGTAAAAAAATTTAATTTACACTTAAACAAGTTATTGGAAAATCAATGTATATGCTGGGAGAAGAGAGGACTTTTTGAGACTCTAAACTATATCTCTCCAATAACGAATGATCCTGTGGAGTCACAGTCATGTGAAGCAGTTCTACACCAGTTGAAATGTTGCTAATCCGTTTCTTGATTATTAAGAGAACAACTGTAGTTTTATGCAGTAGATAAAATGCTTGTAATTTTGTTGGGTTGTGGGGATTCTAGCGCTTCAGTTACAAAGAGGAATTAAAACCTCATTAGGAGGTTATTTCAACCTGTAATGTGCATGGTTTAAATAAATTCTCCTTCACCGGAGATAGAAATAGGGATTACTGAATGTTAAATGTTCTGGGACATTACCATGCCGCTCATGGGCTATTTAATAGCAATCTACTGGATATCAAAGTTATTAGCTATATGTGGTGATCCCTCCATGATGTACCTAATAGATGTGGCACAAATTTATAATTGCGTGTATTAAGAGGGGTGGCGCCCTCAATGGTTATGTACAATCTACTTAGTTATATACTGCTTCGGGAATTGAACTATACGTTCATTGAAAAAAACAATAACTATAAAGTATAAAAAAAAAGGGGGAATCCCATCTAGCCAGGGTGGTGGATTTGGGAGCAGCACTGTACACTATGTCACCTGTCACCTATCACCATAATCGAAGATGGGAAGTATCATCTTCAAGACGATCTCTCAACATGCAGGAAGCAGGATAAGGCTTTACACCTGTAGAGTGCACCAGGTGCAGCTTCTTGAGGATGGCATCCACATGCGCTGGGAAATTAAGGTGCCGGTCAAGCTAGACCCCCAAGTATTTAAATTAGTGGACATCCTCAACTCATAAACAATCAAGGGTATGAAAGGAGGGGGAGATGGGTGAGCCTAGCAAGCCTCTGCCTAGTGCAATAGGTCCCAGCAAGACAATTTTCTTAGCACTGACAGACAGCTGATTAGCCAGAAACCAGTGCTGCATGTTAGTAACATCCAGCTGGAGCCTGGCCATGAGGTCAGGGGAACCACACGCAAAGAATACTGTGTTGTTTGCGTACATATAGATGGGACACAGAGGAGTAGGCACTGGGGTGGTCATTAAGGAAGGTGGAGAAATGTAAAAGGCCAAGGATGGACCTTTGGGAAGACGCCTGAGCTGACAGGGAGTGGGAAGATATGGATTTTTATTTTTTTATTTATTAAACTCTAGGATTCTCCAATACGAATTGCTTGAGACCTGCCCTCAAGGTAGTAGCAGAACCAACTGATTAAGAAGTCAAGACAGCTCCACAGCCTTGAGCATGTCTAGTAGGAGGGGGTGAGCAACAGTGTTGAAGGCTTTAGCCAAGTCCCCAAAAATGGTGGAGGTGACCAAGCCCTAATCCATACCAGATGGAATGGAGTCAGTAAGCCGGAGGAGGAAGGCTATGGTGAAGTGGGACTTCCAGATGTTAGATTGGAAAGGGGTGAAAGAGAAGGATGAATCGTTGAAGGGGAGAGCTAAGATGGCACAAGGTGTTCTTGGATCTTAGTTAGACTGGGGGGCAGGAAGATAGGACAGTAGCTGCCAGTAGAGGAGCCCCCCCCACCTTTGGGAAGGGGGATCATCGAGGCCTGTTTCCAACTAACAGGGACAGAGTCTAAGGAGAAGGAGAGGTTAAGAATGGAGGGAATAGGTAGAGCAACGGCATGGGTGGAGAGATGAAAGAGTTTAGGGTCAAATTCATTAGGGCTCAAATGCCTGTGGGGGATTACAGCCAAAAGGGGCTTAAGGAAAGCAGCGGGAGTGGTGGGAGAGAAGAAGGGGCGGCTTGGGGTGGCAGGAGGCAGGGAAGTGGAGAGGAGGGAGTAGGCAGAGGAAGTGGAGGGAAAAAGGTGGGGGGGTTGAAAGCTAAGGTAACAGAACAAGGGTTAGAAATGGTAGTGTCAGCCACCATGAAGACAAGGAAGGGGACTGGGTGGGGGGAGAAGAGGGTGTGGATAACCTTCCAGAACTTAGAGGGGTGATTAAAGAGATCCACCAAGACAACATTTTGCAGCCCCTGCATCTGACATACAGGTGCCTTACCTCCACGGCATTCGGGTAGTGTGAAGATGGCACCGAATAATCCAGCCGTTAAAGAACAGTTTCACTCGTAAAATTAAGTAAAGTGGTCCCCGAGAACTTTCAGGTTGTAAGTGCTGCCCACGCTCCACACCGCGCTCACTAACAGGATGATGAGATGTTAGGGAGAGTGCGGGGGCATGTCCCATTACAGTCAATGGGTGGTGGCTTTCCGATCAGTTTTTAATATTATAATGGCCACTTGGTAATGAAACGTGGGCACCAGTCAACTAACAAGGGCCTTGTTAGTTCACCAGTGCCCACGTTTCATTACCAAGCAGCAGGAGTGGTGGGAGAGAAGAAGGGGTGGCTTGGGGTGGTAGGAGGCAGGGAAGTGGAGAGGAGGGAGTGGGGAAAAAAAAAGGAGTTGAAAGCTAAGGCAACAGAACAAGGGTCAGAAATAGTAGTGTCAGCCACCATGAGGACGAGGAAAGGGGACTGGGTTTGGGGGGGGGGAGAAGAGGGTGTGGATAACCTTCCAGAACTTAGAGGGGTGATTAAAGAGATCCACCAAAACAACATTTTGCAGCCCCTGCATCTGACATATAGGTGTCTTACCTCCACAGCATTCTGGTAGTGTGAAGATGGCACCTTTCCAATCAGTTTTTATTATAATGGCCACTTGGTAATGAAACGTGGGCACCAGTCAACTAACAAGGGCTTGTTAGTTCACCGGTGCTAACGTTTCATTACCAAGTGGCCATTATAATACTAAAAACTGATCGGAAAGCTGCCGCTGACTGACTGTAATGGGGCGCGCCCCCGCGCTCTCCCTAGCATCTTGGCATCACATTAGTGAGCGAAGGGGCGGCACTTACCACCAAGAAGTCCTCGGGACCAGGTTTACTTAATTTTACAAGTGAAACCGGTTTTTAATCGCTAGATTATTCGGTGCCATCTTCACACTACCAGCATGCCGTGGAGGTAAGGCACCTATATGTCAGTTGCAGGGGCTGAGACTGGTAGGGCTCTTTAAAGTCTTTCTGGAGCGTGGATACACAGTATTTGGACTTAGCAAGCCTGGTAGCTCTGGTGCAGGCATTATGAAGGGTCCAATATTTGATTAGATCCAGCTCGGAGGACTTGCTGGTCTGTCAGGCAAGGTCACGTGCACGGAGGCAGGCTAGCAACTCAGACGAAATCGATGAGAGCTGGGAATCTCTGACCTTGTATTCTTCTAAGAAGGATAAGGAGATCCCAGGATGACATCAGTTTGGGGATGACATATTGGAGGGCACCATTTATGTTGCTGGCTGTAGAGATGGGTGACCAGTCAGTAGCCACCAGGTGGGCAAGGAGGAAGGACAAATCCAGAGACCCGAGGCCTTGGGATAGTGAATTCTGCGTATGCAGTAGACCATTTGGTGATCACAGAGGGCATCAGAGAGTGTACCAGCATCCACAATATGGCGGGAGAAGAGAACCCAGATCACACAGGAGTCACTGAGGGATCGGTGATTGTGCTGGGTAGGGTCAGTTATCAGTTGGGTAAGCTAGAGGGACTTAACATTTTGACACAATTTAATTTACAGCAGGGAAGAGCTAACTGAGGTTAAAAATCACAGAGGATAAGTAGCTCACCAGAGGAGTCATGTGAGGAGATAGTGGTGAGGAGTTCAGTGACTGAAGGTGGTTACAAGCTAGGATAGCAGTAGGCATCAGCTACAAATACAAGGGCAGAGAAGGAGAGGAACAGCTTGAAAAGGACCAACCCATAGGTAGGCAGACAGAGAGAAGACTGAGAGCACAGGCTCAAACTAGATGCTAAAAGACAGGTAGACTGCAATTCCACCACCCTTCTTAGCACAAACTTGCAAGATGTTTGTGTACCCAGGAATGGCAACTGCAGTATCGGGACTCTTGGGGGACAGTCAAGAGTCCGACATCACAAGCACATCAGGCTTGACATTAACCATGAGAGGCTGCAACTGGTCAACCTTGAGGACGAGGCTTCTGGATGTGGACATGGGTCACTCTCAGTCCTTTGGGGAGATGAGAGGGAGATGACGGAGCAGATCCAGAACTGAGCTCAATATCACATGCTACTGTAAGCAACAGGGGGACAAGGAGCTTGAGGAATCCTATGAGTTGCTTATGGGGTGGGGGACAGGGAGTGTGGGGAGGACGAGAGGGTTAAGAGGGAAAGAGGCACCAGAGGGCTTCCAAGTGAATCCAAGGAGAAAGGAGAAGACTTCAGTCAGGATGCCAGGGGGAACAGGATAGGATACAGAGGCAGGTGGGAGACAGAAGGGTAAGGCTAGGACAGGCAGTAGTGGGGAGGGAGGCGAGGGAAAAATAGGAGAGGGAGGCGTGACAGGGTAAGAAACATCATTATAACATGGGGACATATGCAGCTGATACTTGATTGGTGGAGGGCTTCCACCTGACTGTGCATTAACGCATGATATACTTACAGTTTGTGTTATCGAGTCAGCTCCTAAATCAGTATGCAGCACGGGTCTTTTATCTTCATGCAGACAGCAAAAGCATGCTAAGCAGCCATTTGTATTTGGCAGCTTAGCGATGGCCCGTTGTGGAATTACTGTAAAAGACAAGGCATCTGTGACACTCTCAGCACTGTCCCGTGTGTGTCTCGCTCCATTCCACCGTCCCCATGCACTTGTATCACAGAAAAAGAGTGACAGATACACACTGGGACAAGAAAGTGACGTTTAGGGAGACAGTAATTAGCATGCCTGAACTGATTTTTCTTTGTCCAATGTGCGACCCGCGCAGACAGTCAGCACCGGCCAACCCCCCCAACAGATGTATGCCACAGTGACTGAAGAGAGGGAGTACTGGCTTGTCACAGTGCATCTCTCTCTGTCTCCGTGTCTCTGATCAGTGACCGGACAGCACCAGCACCAGCACCTCCCTCCCAGTCCCCCAGCACCCCCGAGACAAGAGAGCGAGACTGGCAGTGCTCTTAGCTCCTCTGCCAATGTCCCAGAACTGTGCACACGATGCTTCAGAGAGAGAGAGAGAGAGAGAGAGAGAGAGGTATTTCTGTTCCCCTGCCATTGACAATTGCTCTCTGTGTCTCCCGGTGCTCGTCAAATATCGCCACAATGCACAGTCTGGTTCTGTGTTCTGACAGCGAGAGAGAGAAAAAGACACACACACACACGGGAAATGCAAGCAATTTGTATCCAGCAGCTGCTGCACAGTTAATGTTATTGTTCCCCAACTTATGTCCACTACAATGATTGTACAACAGACAGTGGGAGGCAGGGGTAGCTGCCGATGAAACTGTGCCCTGCACCCAGCCACCCTCAATCGAAAATGTCGCAGCCCCCCCCATCCCGAGAGAGTGCGAGTCACAGCAGCACAGTACCCCACGCACCATAAGAGAGAGTGAGACAGTCATCCTGTCTGAACGCAGATGTAGCCACAGAGTGGCTAGGAACGGGACAGGTAATTGACATGTTATGCAATATCCTTGGGGTTGGCAAGTCGCAATTATCTGAACTTCACTTGCGATGTTAAAACTCTGAAACTCAAAGACACACATGGTCTGTGGACTGGTAACTAGGCACTTTATAAAATTATTCATGTGGAACTTTTAAGTTATTGTGGTAGGAGTTTGTGTTCTGTAACTTCCCATTTATTTTATGTGACTATAAATTAGTGGTATAATTGTTCTGTGTTTGATTTTACCTGTTTTTACAACTTTTAGTAAACAATATTTTCTTTAAAATACTGCCTGTGCTTTCTCTCAGTTCTTTTACATGTTATTACTGAACCTGTGTTTAAGGCTGACAGCTGTTAACGGCTTGAAAGTGTTACTAAGCTTGCTATAAGGTAAGAATATACCTAGGTCTCATATTAAGTTGTAAGGGTGCATTTTGGAAACCTGGCTGGGTGCCACTGGGCGAAAGATTGTACTGCATTCCCAAAGAGGGTATATATCTGAGCCTGTTAAATGGGTATGATAGCATAAGGTTAACATTTTAACCCCCAGGACTCAAGGCTAGTAGGTGATTCGGACCCAAAACAGATAGGAGGGTTACCTTGTCTGCCCCCTCTTCACACTATTGCACTTTGAGGTTGGCACTGTGGGAGCAGAGGACCTGACCTGTGGAAGGCGTTTGTGACAGACTGTTAAATTAGTTCCATAAACCCACAGCACTCACCATGTACCTTGGGCTGTACTAACTGCAATATGTACCTCTATATGAGATAGCTTACAACTGTAAACAGTCAGACCAATTGCTGTTATTTCTTGTATTTTATTTGTCTCTGTACTTGTGCACCCATACTCTGTAACTACCTTTCTGTGCTGTCCTCCTGGCAAGACGTGGAACCTGTGAAAAGGGCATTTTGTTCAAAGGTTATGTCTGAATGAAGAAATAAATAACTAAAGATGTTCAGACAGTTGCTCATGGGGGGCGAGGGCCAATGTATCGTGCCCTGCGCTGCTGCTGTTATCGGGGGTCTGTCTCAGAACAGTACAGATAGACAGAGAGAGACGCTGCAAAATTCTGCACTCCATCTCCCGAGCGCGCTGTCACTCGCTGTCTTTCTGTGTACTGAGCTCAGTGTGTCCTGATCGCTGACTCTGAATCAGTGTGCAGGCATTTAAAAGTATAATGCCTGTCAGCTTTCCTCCCATGATGTCACTTGCCAGAACCGTTACAGAAATACGTGACAAACGGGGGTTGACTTACATGTTAGAACTATACCTCGCGGTGGCATAACTATGACTTCTCATCAGTTTGGGTGACGGAGACAGCAGTCCACAGCAGCGGACGAACTAACATGTCCTGTGTTGTTGTACAGTTGTAGCCCTGTGCCACTGTACCCCTGCTGCTTCAATGTGGCTTCTGCAGCGCACACACACACCCAGAGAGAGAGAGAGAGAGAGAGAGAGAGAATGAGAGAAATGTTAGAGACGGAGAGCACTGCAGCAGGCTGCTGTCTTGCAGCTCCCTTTTGTTCATGTGTCCATGGGGGGGGGGAGCTAAAGCAGATGTGGCAGGCATGGTGCCACAGCATAGTATGCAGAAGAAATGTCACAGACCATGTCAGTACTGTATCTGTGACATTTCTATGTGCAAAACAGCAATGCAATGACCATTTTTTGTTAGCAACTATTTTGCAAGGTAGCAAGATACAGTACCTTTTTTGGCCTTTAAACCCAAGACAACCTATCTGGGTTACCTGGGGGGGATGCAATATGGGGTGATGGGTGGCTGCATCGAGGCAAGTGTGGCAGCAAGGGGCAAAGAAGACCTGAGGAAAGGCCGACCCGGAGCTGGGGGGGACCACGAGAAAACCTACTTTTAGTGGGGTTTCGTATTTGAACATACCCATAAGAGAAAGCAAACCCACTCCAGGGTGTGTGGTTATTGGGGATTAATAAACACCTCCGTGCTCTGCCCCAATAACCGCACATCCTGTCGTGGCTTATTGCTTACTTATCAAATGACAGCAACCAGCTGTTGTCCTGTAATTTATCAATTTAGGTGGTGGAGAAAGCTGCACCCTGGAAGGAAGGACGACTATGTAATAGTTTTGGTGTGGGATGCAGGCTTCAACCAGATAGGGAGGAGACTTAAAAATATAACAAATGGGGGGAGGGGGCTCATGCTTCACCTAGATAGGGAGGAAGCCTAAAACTTAACAGATTGGGGGGGGGGCTTCACCCATGGGGAGGAAACCTAAAAGTTTTTACAAATAGGAGAATGTGGGCTTCACCCATATAGTGAGGGAGCATCAAAAATTAAACAACTCTGGGCAGCAATATCTACCCAACTTTACCAGTAAAACCAGGAGGTTATGGAGCAGAGACTTAAGGACGGAGATACCAGACCAGGGCTGGGATTTACTGTTGCAAATGCATAAAGGGTTACTAGTTCGTAACAGATATCAGGAATCATATTATAAGTTTATACACAGGCTTTACTGCCCCCCAAGTATGGTTCATAGATTCCGCCCTGAGATATCCCCTCTTTGTGGGAGGTGTAAGAAAGAAGAGGGTACGTACATACACGGTTTGTGGGAGTGCCCGACCCTAAAACAGTTCTGGGAGGGTGTGGCCGGTGAGATCGGTAGGATGTGGGGTAGGCAGGTGAAAACGAACCCAGTGGTCATGTTGTTTGGGGTGGATGACTCAGAGGAAGAGGACTGGAGACCCCTCCCTAGATGGGTGCAGATCCTGGTTATCTTGGCCAGACACTGCCTATTAAATACATGGGTCTCAAATGAGATTCCTACTATGCAGCAATGGAAAAATCTGTGTCTGCAGGCTCTAGGTCTGGAAAAGTTACATTATGTGACTAAAAACGGGGAAGACCAGTTCTGGAGAGTTTGGGGAACGTTCATGTCCTCGTTGCCCCCAGGAGAGATGGACATGCTGGGGAAAGGGTTGCAAGGATAAAGTGAAATGGGCGAATAATTGAGGAGGAAGGAGGGACCGATGTAAATGAAGAGTTAGGGGAGGTGGGAAGTCACCCTGGGATGGACAAGGTGGAGGATACGTAAAGTGAGAGACAAACTGTTTTAAATGTATTAACAGTCTGTACAGTTAATCAGTATATGTTTTTATTATTATGTTCCTTGGGGTGGTTTTCTTGTGTTTGTTTTTTTGTTTTTCCAGAGATTGGGGGTGGGAGAGGGGATAATTTAATAAACTGTTATAAGAGGGAGATGTTGGAGGGACATAGGTATATGTTGGATTAATGATGTTATTGTCCTTTATTGTACATGTATGATTTTATTTTTGTTTATTGTTGAAAAACTTAAACATGTTATGCAAAAAAAAAAAAAATTAAACAACTCTGGGGGGATGCGGGCTGCACCCAGATTACCAAGTAAGTGGGGAGGGTGGCAGCACACAAATGCAAATGGGTTCTAATATACAGTAAGGACAGCACAGGCATAAGGCAGATTACCTTATAGAAATGTCCTCCTCATTAAACCCACATGTCAACCGAACAAACACAGCAGATGGGAAGACTACAACAAGGACCCAATACTGATACCTAGCCTACAGTAGTACAAAACATGTAACACCAACAGCAAACACAAGTACACTGGCATCTCCCCTCTGGTGACTCTCACTGGAACCGCTCACGCGGGACCGCTTGAGTGGGCAGGCTGAAAAAGGAGGACAGTCTCAAAAGTCCTGCCCTTGAGAAAAGCGCTCTTAGCACTGATGGTGCACAGGATTCAGCAGCTCCTGCTGGTCAGTGTTGGGGAAGGGCACTAGGCAAAGGCTCGCAACCCCTCTGGAAGAAGGCAGGCAGTGGGTGGTCTGGTGGAACACCCAAAAACAAACACACACACACAAAAAAACAACATTAGTGTCTGGGACAATCAAGAATATAAATAGCAGGTATTGCACTGCATTTTGCATCTTTAACCTGGGTTCACTTGAACCTGTGAAGCATCTAAGTAGAACAGGATTATCTCAATATGTGCAAGCATGGGGGGCGGGAGGGTGCCCTACTAAATCACTGGAATGGCCCAACTACTGTACAGACACAGTAACTTATCTAGACTGGCCATATGGAAAATATGCAAACACTAGTACATCAAGGTAACTGAAAAATACTGGAACCATAATCACACAGGACTACCCAGTATCAAGTATCAATAAAACGGATGCCAGAAAACTAAATGCCGTTTTGAAATGCAGTACAAGAAAAATGAACTATTTAGCACTGCTAACAGAAAGTAGAGTTACATAAGAACTTACCATAACAGTAGATCTTCGAGAAGAGCTCCTGCAGCAGGTTACACCTTAAGGACTATGCCGTCAGGCACTAGGATTCCATGGAAAACTTCAAGCCAGCAGTACCCAGCTAGGGCCCACCCCTCACGTCGGTCCGCCCACTGACATCAACCTCTGTATAAAGGGGGGACGGTCCCCAGCACCACCTCAGTTCACCCGCCGGAGACACGGAGGTTGTTCAGCAGGAGGAATCTGAGGCAGGTGCCAAAAATTCCTAAAAGGAGAAATATATAATAGGGAGATGGAGGGGAAAATAGCACCTTCTGCAGCAGCTCTTCTCGAAGATCTACTGTTACGGTAATTATTTATGTAACTGTACTATCTTACTTCGAGTAAGAGCTCCTGCAGCAGGTAACACCTTAAGGACTGAGTCCCAAGCAGTGTCCCAAAAGAAGAAGCAGGGTGAAAGGTAAATTCTTATTAAATGATTAGGAAATTAGACCTTGGAGTACAGCTAGGCCGAACCCTGCTCTCTTTCTGGAAGCAACGTCCAGAGTGTAGTGCTTAATGAAGGTGTGCACAGAGTTCAATGTCGCAGCAGCGCAGATGTCTGCCGTTGAAACATTTTTCAGCACTGCAAAAGATGCAGCCTTCCCCCCTGTGGAATGTGCCTTGACAGGTCCTGGCAAGGGTTTTTCATACTTGTCGTAGATGAAGACAATACAATTCTTTACCCATTTTGACGCGGTCTGTCGTGCCACAGGTTGCCCTGGAGTCCTGTGAGCAAAGGACACAAACAACCGATCCAATTTTTGGACCGATTTAGTATGGCTGAGGTAGTAACAGAGGATCCTATGAACATCTATAGAGTGTGAAGAAGGACCTCCCCCCAATTTGAATACTCAGGATAGCAAACTGGAAGGCAGACATCTTGAGTCAGTGTCAGCTCAGACACTACCTTCGGGAGAAACTTGGGATTAGTTTGAAGAGACACCCGGTCTCTGTGAAAAATGAAGTAAGGTTCTTTACACATCAGTGCTTGCACCTCTGAAATCCTTCAAGCTGAAGTGATGGCAACCAAAAATAACGCTTTCCAAAAGAGAAAGTGGAGGTCGCAGTCTGCGGTTGGTTCAAAGGGAGGCAAGGTCAATTTCTCTAGAACAAATAAAAGGTCCCATGGTGGTACAGAATCCCTGACTGGAAGCTTTATATGAAGCATGCCCCACAGGAATGTGCAGGTAAGGTCCAACTGAGCGATATTCTTACCCTCCAACGGTGCATGATCAGCTGAAATAGCACAGGGATGTACCTTAATAGAACAGTATCGTTGCCACGCGTCCGAAAGCGATAGGAGATATTCCTACACCGATTTCACCAAGCACGTTAAAGGGGCATGGGAAAATGCGGCTGCCCATATGCAGAAGCGCTTTCACTTCATGGCACATGTAGCTCTTGTAGACGGATTTCTTGCCTCTACTAGGATGTCAGCCAAACTCTGAGAAACTCCTTGCCTGGAAACAGTTAAGTCTGCAGAAGCCATGCATGAAGGTGTAGGGACCGAAGATCCGGGTGGACCAATGTGCTCCGGTCTTGGGATAGCAAGCTGGACAACAGAGGTAGTTGAAAAGACAGTTCCACAGCCAACCGCTGTAAGAGAGGGAACCATATTTGTTGTGGCCAAAGCGGAGCCACTAGCATCATTGTTGCTCCCTCTGCCTGTAGCCTGAGCAACTCCCTCTGTAGCAGGGGGAAGGGAGGGAATGCATAGAGAAACCTCCCTGTCCAACAGAGGGACAATGCGTCTCACTAGAAAACACCAGGCCTTGGATCTAGCGAGCAGAAATTGGGCAATTTTGCACTGCACGGGGATGTGAAGAGGTCCAGCTCTGGATGTCCCCATCTTTCAAAGAGGTCGTCCACCACTTCTTGAAGCAGCTCCCACTCGTGGTTCCTGGAACGGGAGCGGCTGAGCTCATCTGCCAGGACGTTTTGGACGCCTGGGACATGAACCGCTGTTTGTGTGAGTCCGTGTTCCAGGGCCCAGTACCACACTCTCATGGCTTCTCTGCACAGAGGGTAGGAGTGCGTACCCCCCCCGCTTGTTGATATAAAAGACCACTGACACATTGTCAGTCTGTAGCAGCAGGGGACCCTGGGAAAGGAGTGTCTGGAAGGTCTGCATGAAGCACAGAATCGCCCTTATCTCCAAAATGTTGATATGCAGGGACACTTCTATGTCTGACCATGAGCCCTGAGTATGGTGATTCTGAAAAAGAGCTCCCCATGCCAGACCCGATGAGTCCATGGTTAGGATCTGGCTCAGTGAATCTCATTCGAACAGGACTCCTGCTTCCAAACTGGGAGACGTCAGCCACCATGATAGTGTCTGTTGAACAGCCCTCGATACACATATGGGATGTTCGAGGTCATCGGACTTCTGGTCCCATTGAACCCGTAGGTTCCATTGTGGAACCCTCATATGCAAGCATGCCAGCGGTACCGTGGGTATGGCCGCCGCCATGTGCCCTAGTAGCTGCAACATAGTCCTTGCCGTGACAAGGTTGGATGCAGCTATTTCATAGACTCTGTCTCTCAGTTGACTGGCTCTGTCAGGTGGGAGAAAGGCTCTTCCCTGCTGTGTGTCCACAATGGCCCCTATGTACTGCAGACTTTGTCAGGGCCAAGGACAGGACTTTGGGAGGTTGATGGTTATCCCCAGCTGCTGGAACATCAGGAATGTATCCAAGAGGGTGCGAATTAACTGTGACCTGGAGGGGGCAGTTAGGAGCCAATCGTCCAGGTAATGATAGATGAAATTACCCTATCTCCAGTGGCTGCCGCCACCGTGACACACTTGGTGAACACCCTCGGCACCGAGAAGAGACCGATAGGTAGAGCCCGGCATTGGTAGTGGCTCCCCTGAAAAGTGAACTGCAGGTACCTCTGGTGAGCTGGAAACACCGGTATGTGAAGGTATGCATCTTGCACATCCAGGGAGCATAACCAATCCCCGACTTAGCATGGGGATCAGACCGGGTAAGGTCACCATCCTGAACCTCTTGTATTCGATGTGCTGCTGCAGCTGGCTTAAGTCCAGAATGGGTCTTGGGTCTCCCATCTTCTTGAGGACTAAGAAAAAGTGAAAGTAATACCCTTTTCCCTGTTGGGAGGGAGGAACAGGCATGATGGCTCGTTTTAAGAGCAAGACCTGGATCTCTCTACACTGACCCCAAGGAGGCAGCCAGGAAAGATGGCCGAAAAGCTCGAAGTGGAAAGGGCAGCTCCAGAGGGAAAGAACTCTTCAGAATCAGGAGAGGAAGAAGAGCCTTAAGAAGGGTTCCTTGTCAAAACCTTTTAGCTTAATTTTAAAGCTACTCTCCAGGTAATTGCTCCATTTGTTAAGAATTAGCACTGGGACTTTATGATAAACATTGCAAAAGACGATAAGGAGCTCTTCTATAAAACGAATGAACAATGAGCTAATTCCTTCTGACTTTTGGACTAGTATATTATGGCTTCCTAGTTAAAATTAAGCAAAGCCGCTATTCTCGATTTTTCTTTTCTATTGTGGATGCCTCCCTGGATTACCCCTCTAATAATGGACATTTAGTCCCTTTAAGCAGCGTTGCATATGATTAAAATGGCGGTTTTGTTTCCGCACTTAGCTGGGGAGTAAATCTGTCCTCTAGTATATAAAGACCTGTGACTTCAGTTTAAAATAAATACAATAAATGTTTGAAAGATCTATCTATAGTAGTAGGGGTAAAAAAGTTATAAGATCAAATTTGTTATTGCCAAACAGGCTAAGAGAGCTACAGAAAGCGGAATTTTTTTCTTTACAGCTTTTAAGGGCTGTATAAATTAAGGCTAAATGGCCAGTACTTCTACTGTAAAAATTCTTATGTGGTAAATGTAGTTTAAGGCATTAGCAGCATGTAGCCTTTCTGTAAAATATGGCAACAAAGTTTGATATCCCCCTCCATCTTGTATCAAAGGTAACATTGACTCATATACTCTAACATGATATTTTATTGGAAATATGATGTATGCTTTGTTCCGAGTAAAATGATTGTACTGTATAGTATATATAAAAAAAAAAAGACCGAATCTCTTCCTTGATGAGGGCTGTGTGGGTCGGGGAGCATCGAGAGGGGACTGGAGGATTGTCTGGGGGAAGTTTGACAAACTCCAGCATATAGCCCTTTTCTATGATGTCCTCAACCCAAACATCTGTTGTAATGTTGGTCCACCCATCTAGGTAGAGGGAGAACAGACACCCTACTGCCTCCCCCACCGCCTCCGCTGGGGGGGGTTGGCAGGGAGTCATGCATTGGTGGCTGAGGTGGGAAGCGAGGGTTGGGAGGATTTGGCATTCCTAGGCCCGCTGTTCCCAGATGGTTGTGAGGGAGCCTTTGGTTTGAAGGGACCTCAGGGCTGTTGGCCTCTCTATCTGTTGGCACCCAAGCGCCGAAATGGCCTACACTTGGGCTGCTGAGGATCCGACCGGTACATGTGGTGGACGGATTGCACTGCCTTCCCAGAATCTTGCAGATCCGTAATGATTTTTTGTACTTCCTCTCTGAAGAGGATGGACCTATAGAAAGGAGCATCCAGGATGGAATCCTGGAGGTCCTGCTAAACCCGGATATCCTCAGCCAGGAGTGACGACGGAGGCAGATCCCGGTAGCCATGGCTCAAGCGGCTGTGTCCGCCGAATCGTAGGATGCCCTCAGTATGTGCTTCCACAGACTGAAGGACATCCAAAAGTTCCGTATGGTATGGGCCTTCAGGCTGCTTTTGGGCTAGTTCCAGGGCTTTCTTTCAAAGAGATTTTTGGTAAAGCACCATGTGTGCTAGAAAATTTAGAGACCGCATGGAACAGGTGGAAGAAGCGTAGCCGCAGACTCTGCCTGAACTGGTCCAATTTCTTAGACTCCTTGTCGAGGGGCTGTGAGCGCATGTGTTTTGGTTGCTTGGACCTACCATGTGCTGCAGTTAGGACCATGGAATCTGCTCTCGGATTTTCTCCCAGGAAAGGCTTGGCCTTAGGGGGCTTATAGAGTCTGTCCGCCTTCTTGGGAACAGCTGAGAAAGAGGAAGGGTGCTTCCAAGCCAATTTGGTTAAATCCTGGAAGGGAGGAACCAAAGGGGGAATGACCAGAGATTCTGGATCATTCATACCCAAAAAGGAGTGGAGCCTCTTCCTCTCTCGATCCAATTCCTCTGTATTCCATTAGTTCAGGAATTGGATGTGGCGCATAACATCCATGACTGTCTGGTTATCTGGGGAGACCTGGGTGAAGAACTGCGGGGGCCCTCTGGCTCGGGGAATAACCCCTGGAAGAGGAATCCGAGGAGTAAGGGTGGCCTCTGGAGGAGGAAGAGGAGGCTGACCTTGAACACTTGTGCCTGTGCTGGCATCTGCTCCTGTCATCCAAGGAAGACAACCTGGATGAGGAGCAACGACGTCTTCCCCTGCGTTCGTGATGCTCTGGATCGGAACCTGGTGGAGCTGGACTCCTGCGTAAGAGCAGAGACAATGGCAGAGGGTCCGGGACGGGCGTCTTGGCCGGGATCGGGGTGGGAGGCTGAAGCGGTGGAGGAAGTGGGGTGGCATCTTTCTTGAGCAAATCCCCCTTACTGTGTTCCACCAAGACGTGTACAGCTGCCCGACATCCGCCAGGGAAACCATGGGTATGTGCGGAGGGGGTGTACCCTTAGGTTCCGCGGGGGCCTTTGGTGGGTTGCTGGGCCCTGGCGTCTCCTGCGGGTGTTTGTCAGGTCTCAATGGTGCATTAGGGCCTGGAGTCTGGTCGCACGTCGACTGGTCTTCTGACGCCTGGTCATTTGGCACTGGAAGAGAGGGCGTATGGCCTCTCGCAGTGTCGGCAGGTACCTCATCTTCAGGTTGAGGGTCCATCGGAGACAGCAGCCCTGTCGTCAGGTTCTGAGATGGTAGACTAGGGGGCGTCTGGGCTAGGGTAGTTGCCCCGGACATCTGGTCGCTGGGCGCTTTACCTTGTGGCGTCTGCCTCTGGTCCTTCTGCCTGCTGGAAGGCCAGTCACCCGAGACCTGCATCAGGGTTTTTGCTTTTGCAGCTGACGTGTCTCAGGGAGAGCGTTCCCTTAAGCAGGAATGCTCCCAACGTCTGCTGTCGACGACAAGCTGGAGCTGGAAGAAGATGCTGTAATCTTATCGGCTGAAGTCTCGGCCTTAAACCCCGATGGTTGCTGGAAGGGCCTAAGGCTTAGGGAGGGACTCGAAGGCCCTTGCCACGAAGAGCAGCCACCCGCTGAGAGGGTAAGGGCAGGAGTCTTCATCAACAGCAGGCCGGAGGATGTAAGGCCTGATGGGGGGGCGGGAACGAAGCACAATCCGCTCTCCTGCCAGAGTGCGAACCGGGAGGTTTGTCCTGATATGAGAAGATTTTGAGTGGAACTCCGACCTACCGTACTCCTTGTGGCAGTGGTGCTTCCCTCCCGAGTGTTTCTCTTTGTGGAAAGTCAGCGACCTGGAGGCTGAAGAGCTGGCCTTCGATGGAAGCTGAAGGGCGGCAAGCTGCTGCTCCATGATGTAGGCCTGGAGTGTCTTGTGGAGACAGGTGCACTGGTTAAATTTTCCATAGTCTGGGCAGGCGTCCACGTTGTGGTCAGGCCCCAGGCAAAAGATGCACTGGGGGGTGAAAGTCTTTTGTCGGAATCTGCCACCCGCACGGGCACTTAGACTTCAGTCGCTTCACTGAAGACTGAGAAGACAAACTGTATAGAAAAAAACAATAAAATATCGAAGAAATAAAAACGGGTACTTCTTGAACTAGACAAAAGATGGTGGTCAACAGATGCAATGAGGCGTCAGAGGGCAGCTTTAAGGTCGACAGCGGGAAAAGAACAGAGGTGGGGCTGGGGACCACCCCCCTTTATACAGAGAGTGACGTCGGTGGGCAGACTGACATAAAGGGCGGGCCCCAGCTGGGTACTGCTGGCTAGAAGTTTTCCATGGAGTCCCAGTGCCAGACGGCATAGTCTTTACAGTGTGACCTGCTGCAGGAGCTTTTACTCGAAGTGAGATATGTCTGTTCTAGCGACTACATTGTCCTGCACATGCTGATAAAAGATTTTTTTTTCATAAAAAATGCATTAACTATTTTCACTCAAAATAATTTAAAGGAGAAGTCCTGGCTCCTAAAAGAATCCACTGCTGCACAGATCTGGGCTTCAGTAGCCCAATCACTTCAGGCTGCAGTACCCCAATCACCCATGCAGGCTGAATTTTCTCACAATAGTTTTGAAAACTGAGCCCTCATAAAAACCACAGGTACATAAATAAGCAGTCTTTTCATGTCATGCCAGTCTCCCCCACCCCACACTGAAATCTCGCTGGCCAAAAGTGCGAACACCACACTACGATGATATGCAATCCAACTGCCCCTTCTAACACAGTACTCTATATACTGATTTAATTTTATTTCAAATCTGTTTACCTGGTAGGAGCACTGAACCAAGGGTCCTTTTTCAGGCTTGACCCAGGCCAAAGGTGCACATTACAAACAATACAATGCAATAATAATACATTCATAAATCTCAATTGTTATTTTCAGCTAGGTAAAAGAAAGGAAAGACCAAGACTTTCAAAATGAATCAGGGATACATTTTAAAAGTGCAAGAAACTCCACAGAGCTATGTACATTGGTGCAGCTATAGGCACTACTCGGGTGTGTTCTGAGGGGTGCTCTTTTTGTGGCCTCATGCCTCAGCATACCTGAGGAGTGCCTATATTCCCAATGAACGTGCACACTCTATGAAGGGATTAACCCACGACAGGGTATGGGTTTACTGAGCATTAATCCACACCTGGGGCAACCACCCAGGCGTGGATTGATGCTCAGTAAACCCATACGTGGTCGAGTTAATCCTCTTATAAAATACTAAACAGCAAGCTGCGGCTGTCATGGGAGCCACAAGTACCTGGGTTAAAGGTAACACCCACTTGCGGTCACGAATTGAGACTTTAGAGAACCAGGCCCGAATGTCGAAACTGCGGATTATAGGCATGCCTGTAATAAGTGAAGGGGATTATTTGCCACTATTAAAGAATGGCTGGGGCAACAACTGGAACAGCCCCTGCCAGAGCGAGACATCCCCATACAGAAAGCATATCGGGTGGCCTATAGAGGACAGCAGGACAATCCTGAGGCCCCTAGGGCAACTGTCCTGGTTCAGGATGGAGTGGTTACTAGGGACCACATACTGACAGTGGCCCAGCGAAAGCGCACACTACTCCATGAGGGACAGCAAGTTCGCCTCTTCCCTGATCTAAGCTATGCTATGCGCCAAAGGAGACAACACTTTGATAGGGTGTGAGCGATTTAGAGGGAAGCGGATACAGCACATGGCCTAGTTTTCTCTGCCAGGCTAAACATTTTGCATCAGGGCCGGGTGTTCCTCTTCAGTGACCACACTAAAGCACAGAAATGGGCCCAATGACATGTACCAGTTTCCCGCCGAAGAGAAGTTCTACCCGAATCAGAATCGGAAGACGAGGATGTTCTGAATACTTGAAGAGACTGTCGGAGGCCAGGTTTGTTTCGTGACCCTTCTCAGTCTACTAGATCCGTTCCTCCTGTTGGAACTCGCTCCTCTCTGGATAGGTCATAACTAATTATTATGAGGACCTAAAAACATTCTTTTTTTTTGGTTGCTACAATGTGGGTCACACTGGGGAGTGGGTACTGAAAGTAATGTGCTGCCACTGGTTCTCTGAAGCTCATCCAAAGGACTATAAAGAGCTGGAAGTTGTAACCTGTTTTAGTTTTAAACAATACTTCTATATATGGGCTATGATCGACTGACAAAGCCCTGCTGCACATTCCAAGATGCAGATCCAACTACGAACTGCAGCTTCTCTTGCAGCTCTAAACACTGCAAATCTATACCCACTTCTATCCATCAGCGACCACCCATGCTAGCTTTAAGAAACTTCACCGTGAGCATCTCGTGCACCGCAAACCCCTACTTGCTTTAACCCACCTTGAACCTTTACTTTCTCCTTGCCCTCTTACTTTTTCTTTTCTAGACAATCCACTTCTTTGATGTCTCTTCCCCTCCTCTCTCATACCCTATCATGCCCACTCTCTCTTCACCTCCCTCTCTTTCTCTCCTCCTACCACTCTCCCTCCCTCTCCCCTGCTCATTAACCACTCAGTTTGGCACTTATTGTACTATTTTGCAAATGACTGTCTCCTTTCTGTTTTGATTTTCCTGTGTTTACTTGTTCCAATCTGTATTGTTATCTGCATACTACTGTAACATGTTTCATTACCATTTCTGTCGAAGCAACTGTCTCTCCATCCCCTTAGTATTGTTATTCCCTCTGAATTGTGCTGCTTTCATGTGCTGTGTCACATGTATCTTGTATGTATTCAAACTGTTCTCTCCCGGGTCGTGCCTGAAAATAGGCATTATTATGCCTAGTGCACTTACCCCGTTACCAAAAGCAAAATAAATAAAATAAATATATAAACAAAGTTTAGCCCTGTTATAGCTCTTTTCTGTGATCTCATATTGTTGCTGGGAAGATTTTTTAAGCTGAAGTTAAACTTGGGAGAGAAACCTATTGCAGGTTAATTAATTTGGAAAGTGCATGGAAATACTTGTTTTCCCTTTTCAGGAAATAGAGGTTGGACAATTTATGTGTTATTACAATCTTTTTAATTCCATGCTGCTCATGGGCTTATTTAACACAGCAATTTCTTTAAAGCTATATGTTACAGCCAGCCCGGTGGCGCTGAGGTTAGAGGCGCTGGACGCCACACCTCACGCCACGCTGGCGACCCAGGTTCAGACGCGAGCCCAGGGTGCCAGGAGTTGGCAGGGGAGGGATGGGACTGAGCGTCCGGAGGACTGCTCTCCCATCTTGGAGAGGGATCCAGGGAACCACCGCTCTGTAGCAGCCCCAGGTGACAACCAGGGCACTACTACAGCCAGTGTGGCAAAAGTGAGTCTGCAGACATTGGCACACTGCGACTTCACTGCATGTTCGCACTGCAGGGACACCATTAGGCGGAAATGGCAGCACAAGCCCGCGGCAGCTTGATGGCCGCAGCTTCACTGGCCGGCGGATGCCTAGACAGAGGCGTGTGCCAGTATTGGATCCTGGCCGGGGCATGGGGGCATAGGAGGGGGCCCCTCTCAACAGCACAGATGTGTATGCCAGCTGGGCACGTACAACTCCGGGGTCGGCGGTGAGGAGGAGCGGTGGCTGGAGGTAGGCAGGGCTGTGGCTGCAAGGAGGATAAAAACAGTGGAGATAAAACAAAAAAAAGCTATATGTTACAAAATTGATGGGATCCCCTCTATGACGTATCTTAAGGGAGCAGCACAATCTTTTACACTGGCATGTATTAAGAGCGGTGGAGCCCTCAGTGGTTTCTAGCAGTAATTTTGTATGTACTGCTCCAGGAGTCAAACTGAATGTTTCACTGGCAAAATAATAAACATGAAGTTTAAAAAAATCCTCTTATAACATGGGTAATGTTATGTTAGCGGTTTACCTAAAGAAATAGTAAAATAAAGCCCTGTTAACATACAACTGTGGGTATATCAGGGATCAATGGTCAGGTGACCTGTTTAGACGAATCAGAAGACAGTATTTTAGGAACTCTAATTATGTTGTTGTTTTACTGCCCAAGTCTCACATAGTCACACACATTTGCACGTATACACACACCGATCACAGTACTAAGTACAACTAGAGAAGTATCTGTCTCTCTTAGACCTTTCTACTGTGAATTGTCTATTTATTTATTGAACATATCGGAATTATAACCCTTTGAGTCAGAGACTCCTTTACAAAGGCTCCACATTAGAGTGAAACAGTAACACAGGCATAGATAAACAAAAACAAATAACAGTGCAAATAGTGGTAAACAAAGCAATTAACAGGGCATACAGTGATTACAAGACAGAGATACTAGGCAATCAGGTGAACAGTGGTTTCGAGATTTGGTTTAGAAGCAGGGAGTCCTACGCTGGTCCACAGATGGAACTGCTACGATTTAGATGCAAATACTACCATATTAAATAAGTTTGCAGTAATAGAAATTATCTGTACCCCTCGTCCTATTCCTGCTCTGTAGAAACAAATAAAAGTGACAGACAGAAAAAGCCTTCAACAATCCTTACAAAATGGGCACTGAAATCCTCAAATCCTGACTGGCTAGAACCAGTCACCTGACTGTGCAGGACTAGAGTACTACCCACGGTCATCCTGGTATTTAGCCTTATTACAAAACACTACGCAGATAGTGAATTTAAAAAAAAAAAGTGTTTGGTTGCCATTTTTTCACTCAAACCAATCCACAACTACAAAACTCATATTTATTTATTTTTATTTCAGTCTTTGGTAACGGGCAAGGCCCACTAGGCACAAGTGTCTGTTATCAGTGGCAACCTGGGAACACTGGGCAGTTAAGTGACTTGCTCAGAATCACAGAGTATGCAAGTGGAGGTTGTAAGAATCAAACCCAGGTCTGGTCTGGCTGGATGTACCAAGCTCATTCACAGCTCGTTACTTGAACCTCTAGGCTATACTGCCAACCCAAATAATAACCATATATATCTTATTGCTTACTTGTTTCAGCAGCAGTGTAGCTTACAGCTGGCCAGGGAACCAAAAAAATGGAATATTCAATCCTGCTAGAGCAAAACTAGTCCATTATGATCTTGCTGCTCTGCTCCCCTATTGTTAATAAACAAACACCAATCTACTTCCATCTTCTGAAGATGTAACAGTCTGTACTACCTTCAAGCAAGCATTCAAGTTCAACCCTTTTGTTTTCATTATAGTCCACACACAGACATGGCATGCTTTTTTAATTTTCCTTAGCGTTTTCAGAGTTTGTCAAATCTGCTGCAGATAATGCATCGGTACATCCTTGAGCCTCTGCCAAATGTGCCATTCAGAGCCGGCGTGCATGTGTGCCTCCTTTTGTCAATTTCATCTTTCAGCCGGTAGGCTGGGTGCCCGCACTGTGCGCTTGCCATCTCTGCTAGTCCCTCTCCCTGGCTGTGCTGTTACTCACGCAGTCCCTGCTCCTAAAAACACTGTCCACTGCACTGTTGAGGAACTGCTCATTCACCTACCACTACTACCAGCAGGGGTTCCTCTTTTATGCCAGTAGCAGCAGCAGCAAACCATCTACCTTCTGCCAGCACTAGGCAACAGCAGAGAGGTGCACTGCGGTATCTGCGTCAACCCACCATGGAGAACAACATGGAGCAAGTGCTGACACCCTTGCGGCAGGCAGTCAAAGAACAGGTGGGTACAGGACAGGAGAGAGAAGGGTAGGCGTGGCGTGAGAGCCAGACTCGGCATTAGGCACTTTCTATTTAAAGTTAATAGAAAGAGTCAGAGTTGTCAGTCCCCTCCAGAATTGTTCTCAACTCACTGTGTTCCCTTCCCCAGAATAATGCCCCACTACTTCTGGCCTGACCAGTCACTCAGCCTCCCACCCCAAAGAGTACATTTCCCAGCTTGCTCCATCTTTCTATATCCCCCCTTCCCCAAAATTCTACTCACAGTCCACTCCCTCTCTATAGCACACCCACACAACCACCACCAAAGTACTGATCACAGCCTCCCTCAAGTCGACTCCCCCCATTACTGCTGCTGGCCTGCCCATTTACTCTCTCTCACCCCCAAAAAATGCCACTTCAGCCCAACTGCACTCTATCTTCCCCATCGTAATGTTCCAATCTGCTCACTGTATCTCACCCCAGTACAGTTTCAGTACACTGCTACATCCCACCCCTCCAACACACCAGAGTATGTGCATTCTGGTCTCTGAAATCCCCAAGCTCTCCATTGAGTCCAATCCTGATGTCACCCCCACCAGTAATGTTCCCAACCAACTCATTCTTTGTCTACTCCCCATATACTCTTCAGCCTGCCCATTCTCTTTGTCCCTGAAGTCCCATTCATCAACTAGTCACAGGGGGTACTGTTTATGAAGAAAGTTAGGACCATACCTGCCCTGAAGATCAGATGAATCGGCTCAAAATGCAACCACCTTTCATCAAGTGTTGGACCAGAAGTTTCACAGAAACCTGTTTCCAGTGATGCGGCAAAGCAGTAAAACAATGCCTAAAAAATACTGCTTTTTCACTTCAGAATCCTTCAAAACCCTGTTTGGGGGATATCAAGAGTTGGGGAGTGGTCCGGCCCAGTGTCGTGGAGGGTTGAGGCATCATGCCTTACCTTCTGCCATGCCAGCGACCCATGTTTGTGGTGCGAGCGGGGCCGGCCAAGGAGGGAGAGGATCGAGCATCCAGGGGACAGCTCTCCTCTCCCGGGCAGGGTGGGGAATATGGACCGGCATTTGCCGGACACCTAGCAGAGGCTAGGTGTTGGCATGCTGAGTACCGTACATTGGGATGTGGAGGAGGAGCAGCCAACCAGTGTGCGAACAGGTGTGCTGTGTGCCACTGTCAGCACTGCACACTCCCCTCTGCAAGAAAAGCGGAAAAGGGGTCTGGCCGAACGGCATGAACACCGTCCCCTGCAGGCATCGCCCCAGAGATGACACCTCCCCGGCGCTGGATCTGTTCCTGGTGGGCTGAGTCACTCCCCACCACCCTGCCACGAAGGGCAAGTCGTGGGGGCATGGAAGGGAGGGTCTGATCTGGGGACGGCTGGAGGGCCGAAGGAAAGAGCCAGCGGGTCAGCGGGAGAGAAATACCATAAAATAAATAAAGTGGGGGAGGAGAAGTTGAAACGAGCCTTGAGCACACCACCTTTCTGTCATGCTGCCAATAAATTCAGTAATGGCAGGTCATCTTTTTTCAGTAACCAACATTCATTTCAAAACATTTTTTTCCACCAGAACAAAGTGCACTTCATATTTAAGGAGCAGCTGTGCACTTCGGCATGTACTTTCATAAATAAAACATGTTTAAGCTGTTTCAATTTATCAGACAAAACATTTTTAATTTATAGTTTTCCTTTCAAAGGTTAAGAACACATCTCGATAATGCTTACCATAACAACACACTGTAATGTCACAAACCTGAAGTGTTAGGTCAGCTGAGGAGAGTCAGGAGTCTTTTTAAAAGATACTGCATTATCTGAAATATTGAGACCACCAACAGTAGAATGTAAAATACCTAGAAGACACTATAAATTTAAACTTAACCGTTGTCAATCTGACACACTTTAATGGCCACTGCAATCATAACTAGTGAGTTACCTACAACTAGTTGGGCTTTTTGGGACCAAGTGGGTGATGGTATCCATTAAAAGAAGTCATCCTCACAAACACATCTCTTTAACCTTGTTGTACATACTCATCATTAAAGAGGCAGATAAACCTTCAGCTGTCTGGATTAAAAACATATCCCCTTCAGACAGATCACATGATGAGCATGTCTCTGATCTCTACTCAATCCTATCAGCATTATGCCACAGTAATACTTGTGCTATTGTACTGGAATCCATGGTACTGCTGTAGCAAAGAAACCACAGTAATGGTATGTTTACACAGCCTGCAGGGCGCTGTAACTCACTCTTGTCATGGTGCAGAATGATCCTTGGTTTCTAGTTTGCATACCAGCGAAGCCTTTTTTATTTATTTATGTTTGTTTGTTTAGTATGTTTTTCTCCTCATACCAGCCAGCCCCATCAGTCCTACCCTACTCGTCCAGCCACATCACCCACTTTTTCCAGGACTTACCTCTCCCTCTTACACCCTGGCTTACCCCATAGGGGAGGGGCCATCAGGGGAGCCCCTCTTACCTCCCAACAGAGACTGTAAGGTAGCACTCAAGGGAATGCACCACAGTCGGCGATGTGGGGCCTGCAGCAAGGGGGTGAACCTCCTCCTGCTATGGCTGCTGCTCCTTTTCCTATTTTCTCCTCTTGTGTATACCAAGAAGGGCTCCTGGTGTACATGCACACTTGCACGTGTGTCTGCACGTCAGAGCTCATCAGCATCCACCTCCAGTTCATAGCTCTGCTTGCACTGCCACCTGTGGTCACCCATGTGGCAGTAGCACACTGGAAACCGACCATTTCCCCTCCCTGAAGTGAAGAGCATTCTCTAGGATGCTCAGCTCACCTCCCCCGACCAGCCCGCCAATGACCCAAGCTCATTCCCAACTGGGTCGATGGCGTCCTGAGCGGCAGCGCTTCTGCTGCACTAGCACACCAGCCCTTGGCATAGGCATTTCTAGCTAGCATGTAAATACGCTGCTCCGCCTGCACCGGTACAACCCTATGACCCCTGCACCAAACTGAACTGCCAATTTTGTCCTGTGCTTGATAGCCAACTACAACAGATCCTGCTGTATATAAAAAAGTTTAAAATGATGACTGTTGGCAGTAGGGAGTTAACACGCTGAAGCGTTGTGTGCATCAACAGTCACCGACTGACAAGACATACTATTTAGGACTACCAAAATCGTGAACTGCCTGTTTTCCCAGATTCTAAAGAAAAAAAAGATAATTATCCTATCCCATACAGCTCCTGCACACCTTGGCTGTCCCACAACTTCCAGCACACCTCTGGAAATGCAGCTGAAACGCAGCACGTTCAGTTGAATTTCCTGGAACAATCTGTACCGTCGACTGTGTAAAAATGCCAGTCGGCAATGGTACAGGTGAAGTGGCGTGCGAGCAGCACAGACAGTATCACAACTGGTCAGTACATCATGTAAACATGCCTTAAAGAGCAGGTTCCTACTATGACCCCACCCAACCCCCAAATCATGGTCGATAACTGACCCGAAGAAGAGTCTGCAGGCAAAATGTGGCATTTAAATTCCTTCTGGTGAAAAAGTAATTTCCCTCGTAAAATTGCTTTTCAGCACAGCACCAAAAAAAGGACCGAATTCCTGGTCCGAAAACCACATCCCAGGCAGCCCTGTTTCGTGATGTCACAAAACAAAAGCTGCATGAGCGTGCCCCATTGACTCCTATGGAGGCGTTATTTCCAGACATTTTTCTACTACTCGTTGCGATTTTCATTAATCAACGTGACCAACCGAATAATAGGGACCCAATATTTAGAGATTAGGAGATGAATTAAGAGCTGAGGCAGCCAATTAAAACTCCATGTCAGTGTAGGAAGGGCTCCAGGGAGTCAGAGAGGAAGCTGGTGAAAAGCCCTTTTCAGGGTTACTAAGTATGGGGGGGGGGCACTTTTAGTGTTAGTGCTATACATAGGAGCAGAGGAAGCTGGCTGTTTTGTTTGGGGCAGGGGCAGAGCTGAAGGGAGTTGACTCAGAGCCATACTGAGCAGAAAGGAAAGTAAATTAAAAGACCCCATCAGAGCAGTGAACTGGCAGCACACCTGTTGGTAAGTCCTTTTCAGGGCCATGTACCAGCCAAGGGGCACAGTAGCTATTAGCTGTGATTCAGAAACAGAAATGTATAACTAGTCAAACAGAATCAGTCGGAGAGGTACAAACTCTGGGACAGGCAAAATGAACATTACACCTGTCCCTTGGACAGTCATCCACAAAAAATTATTTCTAGACCTGCACATGCCCCTACACAGCTTGCTCATTTCTTACCTAGCCTGTAGTCCTTTTCAAGAGGGAATCTTGCCAACAACTCTGGCATCAGTAAATTCAGAATTTGGAGCAACAGATCCCCATTCAGCCTCATACCAAAAAATGAGATCTCGAAGTTACTTTGTTTAAAAGTTACAAGTCATTTTGTAACCCTAAATTCACTGCCTGTTCAAAAAAAAGACGGTTTCAAAGAAGAGCAGAGCTACTGATGATGTCATAACCTGAACTTGCAGCCTAGTCCTTCCTGCATGCTACCTTATATGACTATTTCTCCCACGTCACATAAAACTGCAGTTGTAGTAAACATCTGAAAAAGTAAAACTGACACTGGGTGGGTCAGCACATGCATTTCCATAATGTGCAGATGCAAGGTACAGTAATTCAGAATGTGACGGGGGGGGGGGCACTGAATGCAGTGGCAAACATGGGCTTTAGAATGATCAAGCTGTGCACAGTTAGGTATGAGATTTCAAAATGTCACCAGGTTGCAACTGTGGAATGCAGCAATGAATCTCAGAGTAGCTGGGACACACAATTTTGGAATGTGGCAGGGACGCTAAAATTCATAAATGTGGTGGTGTCGTATTTTTAGAATGTGGCAGAAATACACAATTTTTGAAATACAGGGGATACATAGTTATAGAAGGTGGCAAGGATATGTAATTTCATAATGAGTCATGGATGCATAAATTTGGTATGTAGTGGTGACACACTAGTTCATAATGTGATTTGGATGCTTGATTTCAGATTGTGGTGGTAACATACAATTTCACAATGTGGCATGGACACGGAATCTCAGAATGTGGTGGTGACGCCGTTTCCGAATGCAGGAGTCGCATCCCAATTTCAGAATGAGGCAAGGATGCATAATTTTAGAATATGACTGACATGCAATATCAGAATGCGACGGGGACGTACAATTTTGTAATATGGTGGGGATGCACGGAATGTGGCAGGAAGATACAGTCTTAGCATGTGGAAGTGACGCACATTTTCAGAATGTGACATTGAAAACTTCAGAATGTTACAGGGGTGTGCAATTTTGGAATTTGGTGGGGATGTGCAGTTTTGGAATGTGGCAGGGATGCATAATTTTAGAATGTGGCCGGGACACACAATATTGGAATGCGGTGGGGATGTGATGCACAGTTCTGAAATGTGCTGAGTGCATACAATTAAGGAATATGGCAGGGGCAAGCACTTTCAGAATAAATGGTGTGCCCTGTCACATTCTGACAACGTGCGGTCCATTCCCATTATATTCTGACATTGCCAGTCCCTGCCAAATTGCTCAATGTGTGCTCCTGTTGTATCAAGATTTTTGAGTGTCCCACCACATTTCAAGATGGCACATCCCTGCCACTTCCAAGTTTGCATCCCCCCCCCCCCCAAACAGTTTAAAATTGTGCTCTACCTTGACATTCTGTACCTTGGTTCAGCACTGCATTCAAAAACTATCTCCTGATGCACTCTGCCATTATATATACAGTCGTGGCCAAAAATATTGGCGCCCTTGCAGTTTTTTCTAATAATGCACCATTCCTTCCAGAAAATTGTTGAAATTAAAAAATATTTTGGTATCCAATATGTATTTCTTTGGTTTGCAGTGGAATAAAACACAAAAAGCAGAAAAATGTACTAAGTGTTAGCTTATTCCACACAGAAATCCTTAAATGGCCCAGACAAAATTATTGGCACCTTTTAGAAGTAGTTAGAAATAATTAGATTTCAAGCAGATGATTCTCCTTCACTTTGGAACTGAACTCACCTGTGGTGAGTTGCAGGTGCCTGCAATATAAAAACCACTCATTCAACCAGTTTGAATAGAGAAAAGGACTCATTCTCCTGTTTTGTGTCACTGTGTGTACCGCAATGAGCATGGAGAAAAGAAAGACAGCCAGAGAATTGTCTGAGGAGGTCAAACAGAAGATTGTAGCCAAGCATGGACAATCTCAAGGCTACAAAATCAATCTCCAGAGACCTTGATGTTCCTGTTTCCACGTCGTAATGTTATCAGGATGTTTAAGGCCCATGGCACTGTAGCCAACCTCCTGGGCGTGGCATAGAAAACTTGATCGAAGACTGCAGCGCAGGATTGTTAGAATGGTGGAGAAAGCACCTCGATCAACTGCCAAACAAATTCAAGCTGACCTTCACAGACACAAAGTGCGACAGTTTCAACTCATACCATCCGTCATCCAACTCAATGAAAGGGGTTATATGGTAGGAGGCCAGGAGGACCCCACTGCTGAAGAGACATAAGAAAGCCCGACTGGGGTTTGCCAAAACACCTGAACAAGCCAAAATCCTTCTGGGAGAATGTCCTGTGGACAGATGAGACCAAATTAGAGCTTTTGGTAAAGCACATCATCTCTATGTTTACAGAAAACAAAATGAAGCCTTCAAAGAAAAGAACACCTTCCTATAGTCAAATATGGAGGAGGTTCAGTGATGTTTTGAGGTTGCTGTGCTGCCTCTGGCACTGGGTGCCTTGAACGTATGCATGGCATCATGAAATCTGGAGATTACCAGGCCATTCTGGAGTGCAATGTTGAACCCAGTGTCAGAAAGCTGGGTCTCCGTTGAAGGTCATGGGTCTTCTAGCAGGACAATGATCCCAAACACACTTCAAAAGCACAGGAATGGTTCAAGACAAGACGCTGGACTGTTCTGAAGTGGCCAGCAATGAGTCCAGATCTAAATCCCATTGAAAACCTGTGGAGAGATCTGAAAACAGCAGTTGGGAGAAGGCACCCTTCAAATCTGGGAGAACTGGAGCAGTTTGCACAAGAAGAGTGGGCCAAACTGCCAGTAGAGAGGTGCAGGAAGCTCATCCTTGGCTATAGGAAGCAGCTGATTGCAGTTATTTTGACCAAAGGCTGTGCTACCAAATATTAAGTCTAGGGTGTCAATAATTTTGTCAATGCCATTTCTTTTCATTTTCTGATTTAAAAGGACATATTAAATTCTGAATCAAAAACAAAGGTTTTGTAATATTAACAGAGAAATAAAGAAATGTGGAGACCAAATACTGTACTGTTGTTGATTTCAACTTATGTTTAAAGGAAATTGTGAGTTATTTGAAAAAGTGCAAGGGCACCAATATTTTAGGCCACAACTGTACAATGCATCTAAACATTCTGGACCTGCAAGCACTGCAGCCAACTCTATGCCAGTTTGTTTGTTTTTTTAATGATTACTACAGCTACAGTTTCTTAAACTCTGAAGAAACAGGTCCTATAAGGTTGCTAACATGGGGGACTAGACTGCGAGTTCAGGTTAAGACATCAGTGATTCTTCATAGAAACTGGCTTTTTCTGAACAGATAGTGAAATCAGGGTTACAAAACAGCTCACAACTTTAAAATGAGGCAACACACAGAAAACCTAATTTTTGGTATGAGATTTCCTGGGGTATGCATGTTTTTTTTTTTGTTTGTTTGTTTTTTAATACTTTATTTATTTTTAATTCCTTAAGGAAAAAAAAGCTTACAATATTCACAGGAAACAAAAAGAATAACATTAAGCAGAAAAAAACATTTTCAGATTTTGAATTTTTAAGGGGGATTATATAAGAAAAATGCACTATATTACATATATACTATTGAGCCAACAAATATTACTCATTAATAGTCATCTTTGAATGGGCTCTAAGCTTTTACTTCCAACTGTGAATTTTTAAACAAAATACATTTAAACCCTTAACCTTGTAGGTTCAAACCTCACTCTCCCCCCCATTCAGAAATGAGACCACTCCCCAAAAAAAGGAAGTGGGAGAAAAAGAAAAACTGAGCAAAAAGAGAAAACCCTCATCAATATACTTTAAATATTAACAGGCCGGCTCGTTGGTGCAGTAGTTGGATTTCCGCTTGCGACGCCGGCGACCTGGGTTCAGGAACAGACTCAGGTCGTCGGAGAGCCGGCCGGGGGAGAAAGATGAAGCGTCCATAGACAGCTCGCCTTCTCCGGGGGATCAGGCGGGCACCTGCTGGCCCCTGAGGCGGAGGCAGGGCATAACGCGGCGTCAGGCTCCTGGTACCAGGGAGTGGCGAACATCGGTGTTAGCCTTGGCGTCAGGTGGCCGTCACTCTCCAAAAGGAGAAAACCAAGGAAACAGCTCCCTGGCTAAGCCAGATGACGGTCTCCGGTCCCCCGCTGCCGCCAAGGCTTCACGACCTCCCGCCTCAGCAACACCTGGAGCCGACTGCCGCAGTGCGCTGGACGACCCCCACCGGTGCCTTCCCTCTCGGAGGAGGGGGACCCACCTGGTGAAGGGTAATGCCGGGCTACCTCCAGGGGGTTGCGATCTGAGGTAGGGTAGGTGGTGGAGATGGAGGACAGACGGAAGGACCTAAGGAGGTCTGAAGGAGGAGCTGGCCAGGGGAGCAGAGGAGCAAAAAAAATAAATATTAAGAGGATTAACGGGATGATATTCTGTAAGATCAGCCTCATCTTCAAGATCAGAACCTATGTGCTCTGGCAGTTTTACATTTGCATCATAGAATACTCTTACGGAATCAATATCTTCGAAGTAAAAAAATTTTCCTTGAAATTTCACCCTCAAACGGGCTGGAGCTAAAAGATTAACCACAAGCCCAGCCGGCTTAAATTCTGACATTATGGGCAAAAAACCATTTCCGTCATCTCTGAGTTTGAAAACAAAAGTCAGGATATAAATGGAGACAATGCCCTTCAAAGAAACACTGCTTGGTTATTATACGGGACAACTGAAGAAATGTATTCCGTTCCAGCAAACTACGAAAGGTTATTATAATAAATATTGCCTTCTGTGAGTTCTTCGCCCAATTAGGGGGCCTATAGATATTTTCCAAAACAAGAGGAGATTCCAAGGAAAAAAACAAAGCAAGTGCATTCCCCACTGCAAGTTTCAGCTCCGAATCAGTTACAGCACCGGAAAAACCAATTGATCTAAGATTTCTCCTTAAAGCATTATTCTCTAATCGTTCTAATCTTGAGGCTTGTGCTATCTGGTCATGAAGTGTGATGTTTACCGCACCCTCCAGTGTAAGCGTTCTTCCTGAAAGCAACTTTAATTAATTTTCATTTACTATAATTGATTGCTCGGTGTCTTCTGCCCTCTTCTTTATTTTAGCACAGCGAGAAGAAATTTCAGCAAGAGAAGTCTCTATCCTGACTGTCAATTGATGAATCTCTGTCTGAAAGTCAACGAGGAGTGACTGAATGGAAGCCAAAGTAGGTTTTCCTTACGTTTTGGGTTTGGAGCCCTGGTCTGAGCGCATTTGCATTGTGCGTGAGGCTCCTGCTCCAGCCATTGCAAGAGATCCATTGAACCCTCGCACTGAAGCTCCTCTCCCGACGGTTTTAGGGGAAACAAATTTATCCATTAGTCCAGCCAAAGAAAACTCAACAGTACTGAGAGTATTTTACAACAAAAAAAGAAAAAGAAAAAAAAAAAATTAGAATGTTGAGTTTTTTTTAGCTCAAAATGCGGAGCTCCAAACTAGCGTGTACCCTCTTGATCAAGGCTCGACAGCGCCCCCGGGGGTATGCATGGTCTAATTCCACAATGTAGCACTTTTGGCTAGACTCCCTCGGTTAATGCTTCTGCTCAGCAACAAGTGAGAGGGCCACTCATAGCACCTCAGGTAACCAACAGAATGCACAGCCTTATTAGATCTCCAGGGTAGGCGCAGCATAACAGCACAGGGCAGAAATATAGAAATTTAAATACCTGTACATTTTCTTTCACCGACTGCTGGTCTCCGGGCTTATCACTTGTGGGAGGTCCTTCCTGGAATCATGTGGCAGGCAGGAACAAAGATCTCAGCAGGACCACTAGATCCTCCCCTCCACTTCCCAAAGCCCTCAGTACTTCTCAAAGCAGTTGTCTCCTAAGATATAACAAACTTGGAAACAAACACAAAAAAAATGTTGAACAGAACATGCAGCCTAAAATGGTCGACTTGCAATATTCCGGCCAAATGGCCAACTTGCAAACATTCTGGAAGGGAAGGAGCCCGGAGACCAGCAGTCAGGGAAAGAAAATTTACTGGTATTTAAATTTCTATTTCTCTCTCCTAAAGCTGGTCTCCGGGCTCATCACTAGTGGGATATACTAAAGCAGTACATCCATGAGCTTCCCGGGTGGGAAGAATGTCAGCAGTCCTTTATGGGTCCACCACTGCCTGGAGGACCCTGCGACCAAAGGACACCTCCTCGGAGGCAAACACATCCAACTTGTAGAACTTTGCAAAGGTTTGGATGGATGACCAAGAGGCCGCTCTGCATAAATCCGCTGGAAAGGCTTCCCTAAAATCCACCCAGGACACAGCCATTGCTCTAATAGAGTGGGCTCTCACTGGGCCCCGCAGGTTTATCCCCGCCTTCTGGTAGGCCATGGACATGGTGGAGCAAATCCATCTTGCAATAGTGTCTTTTGATGCTTTTTTTCTCCATATTCTGACCGGAGATCAGGATAAACAGACAAAGTCTTGCAAATTGACTCAGACCTCTTGATGTAAATCTTGAGGGCTCCCCTCTGGTCCAGTGTATGAAATTCACACCCCTTCTCATTCCTGGGATGAGGACAGAATGAGGGAAGGTTCAGGTCTTGGTTGCAGTGGAAAGGAGACATCGCCTTTGGCAAAAAAAGAGGGATCCATTCACAGGACCACAGAGTCCTGTTGAAACTCAGTATAGGACTCTTTGGATGACAGGGCTCCTATCTCACTAATGCGGCAGGCTGATGTGATTGCTGTAAGGAAAACAACCTTCACTGTGAGGTGGAGAAGTGATGCTTCCTTAAGAGGTTCAAACGGAGCCTTGGTGAGGGTTTTTAGTATCAGGTTGAGTTTCCAAGGCGAAGCGATGGGCTTTATGGGGGGACATTTCAATGTGGCTGCTCTCAGGAATCATCGAACGTGAGGAAGAGCCCTTAAAGGCTCCCCTGAATCTGCCATTAGTAGCGTCTCCAAGGCTGAGAGTTGGACGCGTAAGTTAGCCAGTTGAAGGCCGTTATCGAAACCTTCCTGTAGAAACTGTAGGATGGTGGGAAGAGACACTGTGTTGCCTGGTAGAGAAATGGATTGCAACCAGTAGAGGAATTTTCTCCCGACTCTGTGATAAACATTGGGAGGATGAAGGACGTCTAGAGTGGATTATCATTTTCATGACAGGCGGAGTGAAGCCTAAGTCCTTGAGAGTTTCCCGCTCAATCTCCATGCCGAGAGGGATAGATTGCGCAGACTGGGGTGCAACACTGGTCCCTCATGAAGCAGGTCTGGACTTGCTTGAAATACTAGAGGTGGTTGGAGTGACATTTGCAGTAATCGAGAGAACCACGGCCGGCAAGGCCAGCGAGGACAGACTAGAATCAACTCCACTTGATCCTGGGCAATCTTATGTAAGACCCTTGAAATTATTGAAATTGGTGGAAAAGCACACAGGAGATTGAACTGACCCCAGTTTAAGGAGAAAGTGCCCTGTGCTATGGCTAACTCGTCCTTGATTAGAGAGCAGAACTGTGGGACTTTGCAATTTTGATGGCAGGCGAAAAGATCTATTTGTGGACGGCCCCACCGTGCACTGAGGAGGTGGAAGGCGCTGTCCTTCAGTTCCCATTCTCCTGGCAGAACGTCCTTTTGACTTAGCCAATCTGCTGTGACGTTCTCCTGGCCTGGATTGTATACGGCCATGATAGAAACATAGAATCTGACGGCAGATAAGGACCGCTTGGCCCACCTAGCCTGCCCATTTTCCTACCTAACAGGTAAGCTGCAGATCCTAGTTAACCAACAGCTTACATCCTCCTACCCCCCACTAGGACTGCCTTATGTCTGTCCCATGCATTCTTGAATTCCACCACTGTTCTTGACTCCACGACCTCCTCAGGGAGGCTGTTCCATGCATCCACAACCCTCTCTGTGAAAAAATACTTCCTCATATTACCTCTGAGCCGTCCCCCTCTATCTTCAAATTGTGCCTCCTTGTTCTTGCACATCTCTTTTTCTGAAAAATGCTACCCTCTTGGACTCTGTTGATTCCTTTGAGGTACTTGAAAGTTTCTATCATGTCCCCTCTTTCCCTTCTTTCCTCAAGGGTATACATATTAAGTTCCTTTATTCTTTCTTCGCATGTTTTCTGGTGCAGACCCTGCACCATTTTGGTTGTCCTCCTCTGGACAGCCTCCACTCTGTCTATGTCTTTGCGGAGATGGGGTCTCCAGAACTGCACACAGTACTCCAGATGGGGTCTCACCAACTGTCTGTATAGAGGGATAACAACTTCCTGTTTTCTGCTATTATAAAAAGGGTCTGAGAAATGGAGCTTTCTGATTGGCTGCAAACATTCTAACAGCCTTATGTTAATCTTTTATTAACACACATGTAGAGCTTAGCCATTTGCTGAACAAGGTTTAACACTGTTTAAAAACATTTTTTATTATAATAGCAATAAGGCACTCCAGGTATTATGTTAATGGTCAGTTAATCACTTTCTAGGGGTGTACTGTGGCACGAGGTGCAGATCATTAACATAACCCTTGGTCATGCCTTATTGCTTAATTGATGCCTCTCCCTATGCATCCCAGTATCCCCCCAGCCTCCCGTACTGCCTTCTCACATTGCTTGCCCACCTTTAGGTCTTCTGATATAATTAACCCCAGGTCCCTTTCCATTTTTACTGTTGTCAGTATCTCACCCCTATTGTGTACTCTTCCCCTGGGTTTTTGTTTCCCAGGTGCATTAACTTGCACTTCTTTGCATTGAATCTGAGCTGCCATACATTTGACCATTCCTCCAACCTCGCCAAGTCCCTTCTCATCCTTTCCACTCCATCTTGTGTATCAACCCTGTTGCAGATCTTTGTGTCGTCTGCCAAGAGACATACTTTTCCTTCCAGTTCCTCTGCAATGTCACATATAAAAACATTAAAAAGGACCGGTCCCAGTAATGAACCCTGCGGTACACCGCTAGTAACCCTCCTTTCTTCACTGTGGACTCCATTTACTACTACCCTTTGCATCCTGTTGTCTAGCCAATTTTTTTTTTTTTTTGTACTTTCTCTTTTATCCTCCTGGTCGCCCTTGCCACTCTACTCCTTCGGGCTAGCTCAATGCCCTCCAGTCCCCACTGAGTCTGCCCCTAGAGTGCCTTCTCTGGTGAATCCCCTACCTGCCTCTTTCATCTTGCACAGTGGGGTCTGCCCATGGTTTGCAGACTGGGTGGCTACAGCGGCCGTCATCCAGAGTGCCACAGGTTGTTTTCAGTTTTCTGTCCTCCCTCCCTCCCACAAGGGCTGGCTCGGTGGGCGTGCTTACCACGCCTGCCAAGTGCGGATGGCGTCCTCCCCTCCCAGACTCCCTTCATACCGGAGCCGCCGCTGCCCGGTGGTGCTCCCACCCGGCTTCTCGGGCGTGGGGTGCGTTAAACACCCGGTATCCTCCCTGAAGGAGGAGAGCATCCGTGGGAGCGCCGATCCTCCTTCCCTGCCGACCCCGACGGCCAGAGTCCGTTCGAACCCGGGTCGCCAGGGTGGTACGAGGTGTGGCGTCCAGCGCCTCAACCCTCAGCGCCACCGGGCCGGCTCTAGCCAATTTTTTATCCAGGCTAGCACCTTGGGACCTACTCCAAGGCTGGCTAACTTGTGTATTAATCTTTTGTGTGGGACTGTATCAAATGCCTTGCTAAACTCTAGGTAGGCCATGTCCACAGCCCCTCCCTGGTCTACTACTTTGGTCACCCCGTCAAAGAAATCTATTAGATTCATCTGACATGACCTTCCCATCGTGAATCCATGCTGCCTTGGGTCCCGTGCTCCACTGGCCTCTAGGTACTCAACAATTCTTTCCTTCAGAAGTGATTCCATCATTTTCCCTACCACTGAGGTCAAACTAACTGGTCTGTAGTTTCCTGCCTCTGTCCTGCTCCCACTTTTGTGAAGAGGAATCACATCTGCCCTCCTCCAGTCCTCAGGTACCACCCCATCCTCCCATGATTTGTTAAAGAGAGTAGTCAGCGGTGTCACTAGTTCTACCCTTAGTTCTTTTAGAATTCTTGGGTGAATGCCATCAGGTCCCATTGCTATGTCCACCTTCAATTTTATTAGTTCTTTCAGAACCCTTTCTTCTATAAATGGACTGGTATCGACCCTCATCTTCAGAGTGTTTCTTTTGTTTGGTTTAGGTACCTCCCCCTCCTCTTCCTTTGTGAATACTGAGCAGAAATATTCGTTCAGTATCCCTGCCTTTTCACTGTCACCTCTACCACATTCCTCCCTTTATTAAGCCTCAGTATCCCTCCTTTGGTCTTTCTTCGCTCCCTAATGTACCTATAAAAAGTCTTATCCCCCTTCTTAACAGAGTTGGCTATCCTTTCCTCGGTTTGGGCCTTTGCTATTCTGACTGCCTTCCCAGCCTCTTTCTGCTTTAACTGGTAAAGTTCTCTGTCCTGCTCCTTCAGTGTTTCCTTATATTTCCTGAATGCTATCCTTTTCTCCTTAACCTTCCCTACCACCTCTTTTGAGAACCATTGCGTTTTTTTCCTTCGTTGTGTTTTGATTTGCTTTACACAAAGGCTTGCTGCCTCTGTGATGGCTGTTTTGATTAATCCCCACTGTTCCTCCACCCCTCCTTCTTGCCTGTTTGCTAGTGCTTTTCTGAGGCACTCCTAAGGTCCAATACTCTTGCTTTTGTATGGCTTGAATGTATGGCTGTGTTTTTTGTTAACCACACTGTTTGGTGGTTGCTTGTTCCCAGATGGCTACCCACTTCTAAATCTGAGATTCTTTCTCTGTCCCCATTTGAGAGTACCAGGTCTAAGACTGCTCCCTCCCGAGTGGGCTCCAATACTAGCTGTCTGAGGCATGCCCTGTAGGGCATCAAGAATGACCCTGCTCTTGGATGTGCCTGTAAAGGTGCTCCAGTTAACATCTGGCATATTCAGGTCCCCATCAACAATATCTCCCTTTTCTGCCATTCTAAGGAAGCCTTCTATCATTTCCTTGTCCATTCTCCTGAGATGGGGGTCTGTATGCAAGCCCCATGCGGATTGTGGTGCCATTTCCTGTCTCCAGGGTGACCCAGAGTGCCTCATCTGCTCCCTGTTTACTCTTTAGTTCTGTTGCTCTGATCCCTTCCTTTACATAGAGAGCTACTCCTCCTCCTCTTTTACCCTCCCTGTCCCTCCTGTAGATTGTGTATCCTGGAATGTTGACATCCCAGTCATGGTTCTCTGTGTACCATGTTTCTGTGACTGCCACAATATCCAGGCAACCCTCTTCCATCAAGGCCACTAGTTCAGGGAGCTTGTTACACAGACTACGGGCATTGGTACTCATCACCCTCCACTTTTTGATGGCTTTACCCCTTTTAGCCCCATTCCTGTCCTTACTGCCTTTGCCTTTTTTTACATTTACCTCTGTTCTGCTCCCTAATGACTCCTCTACCTTGGTGTTTACCTAATTACCGTGTTCTGTGGGGGGAGGCTGGGATTTCCCTGCTCCTTTTCAGTGCCTCCCCCCTTGGCTAGCTTAAATTCTTGCCAATGAAGCATTTAAACCTCTCACCTAGGATCCTGGTTCCCCCCCCCTGGACTGATGCAGACCATCGCACCGGTATAGGTCTGCATCCCTCCAGGTGGCTCCCCAGTCCCCAATGAAACCAAAACTCTGAGCTCCACACCAGTTTTTCAACCATTCATTGAATTCCCTGGTGAGGAGTACCCTAGCATCACCCTTGCCATAGACAGGCAGCACCTCCGAGAAGGTTACCGTATGCGCTTCTTGTCCAAGGCCCTCCCCAACTCTACAAACTCCTCTTGCACTGCTCTGATCCCATTCCTAGCCAGGTCATTTGTCCCTAGGTGGACAATGACATACGACTCCCTCCCTCGTGCAGCTGCTCCCACGATCCTGAGGATTCGCTTCCTGTCCCTCCAAGCCGTGGCGCCAGGCAGGCACCTTACCTCCCTCTCCCCTTCCTCCCCCATTTCTACCCCCCTAATGATTGAGTCTCCCACCAGGAGTTGTTTTCTTCCCTTGTGGGATCCCATGCCACCCTCCTGTGGGTCTCCCTTGTGAAGGTTCCCAGCATCCTCCTTGGTCTCCACTGCAGGTGCCTCCATAGAGGAACCACTAGCCACCAGAAGAGCGAATGAATTGTGGAGAGGTACAGCTGGAGGGATGCAACTCTGTTCCACCACCCTCTCCCTCCCTGAGCCCACCCTGGTCCAGCCTCTCCTCTTTCTTGGCAACCTCTGAGGTTAGTGGCATTGGCCCTGGTGGTCCCTGGGTGGGGGAGGAGGTTTCACAAATCCTAACCAGGTCAGCTTGGAGATGGGTAACCTCCTCCCTCAGACCAGAGAGATGCCTGCAAATAGGATAGCACTGCACCCTCCAGAATGTCTCCCGGAACACTGCCGCCCCACAGCCACTGCACTGCATCACTCCTATCATGTCTTATTTTGTATCCCCTCTCCTGTTTCTCTGTATGCTTACTCTCTCCTCTAGTTACAGCTCTCACCCTTCCTGTTCTGGGACAGCAACTTCCTATATTCTTCAGTAGCCTCCTTCTTCCTTGCTCAGTGTCAGACCACCAGCAGCTATGGGGGTTGGGGGGAGTGAGCTACTTTTTTCCTTTAGGGTTGACAAAACCAATGTTCCTCTATGATCTTTCCCTTCCAACTGCAAAACAGGAAGTTCCTGTTGACAGTCAAATCCAGTGGCTATAAAAGTAGAACTGGCTTGGGGTGGGATGGAAGGCAACTAGTAAGAAAAAAGGCTAGCAACCGAAGTTGTAATTTGAGTCACCCGCTTTTATACTGTCTAAGCCACAACCCCAATTAAGCGCTCTCTCTCTCTCTCTCCCCTCCTCCCTCCTCCTCCCCTCCTCTCTCTCTCTCTCTCTCTCTCTCCCTCCTCCTCCTCCTACTGGTTAAGCAAAGCAAGTTAATACAGTACTCTTTCCAGCACAGAACACACACTGACTTTCTTTCTTTTTTTAACCCTAAATAATCCTTCTACTTCTAATAAAGTATCTGTCTGCTTAATCTCAATAGACACGGACTCCTGCTGAGATATAAGTGTTAAATTAATAAGAAAATGTAGCTTCTTTTAGTTAGCTGCTTTCTGCTCTACAAGCAAGGCTAGCATCAGGCTTGTTAACTGTTGCTCTGTCCACTGGAAGAGAAGAAGAGTTTCCTGTAACATCTGGGAGCACCTTGTGCCTCCCTGGCGGTTGATGTAGGCCACTGTGGTTCGACTGTCTGTGAGGATGAGCACATCTCTTAGATGGACTTGTGCTTCGAACCCAAGTGCCCGGCAGACTGCCCGCATCTCCAGGATGTTGATGCTGCAACATGTCTCTGACAGCAACCACTTGTCCTGTGCCAAGAGCTGACCCAAATGTGCTCCCCAGCCCCACAGACTGGCCTCGGCAGTGATCCTCAGCTGGAGAGGATGCCCCCAGATTGAGACCCTTCATGATGTTGGATCGTTAAGTCCACCAGAGAAGAGAAGACTTCACTTTGTGAGAAATTTGAATCTGCTGGCCCAGACTGTCCTTTGACTGGGACCATTGTTGTAGGAGGCTCGACTGGAGGGGGCACACGTGGACCAGGGCCCAGGGGACGACATCTGCCAGAGAGACCATCGTCCCGATGAGCTGCATGAAGGAGTGGGCTGGCAGACATTGGGCCAATTGGAATTTGCATGTAAAGGTCTTGAGGTCCCTGAACTTCGATTCTGTTGGGAAAACTTTGTTCTGTAGGGTTCTGAAGTCCATCCCTAGGTGAGTCAAGTTCTGGGAAAGGGTTAAGGAGCTCTTTTTCTGGTTGATGATGAATCCTACAGTGGAGAGGCAGCGGATTACCTCCTGCACTGCAAGAGTTGCTTGATCATACTGTGGGGCCTTGATGAGAATATCGTCCAGGTATGGGAAGAGCTGGATCCCCTCTTGTCTGAGGTGGGCAATCACTGTCACACGGACCTTGGAGAAGACCCTGAGGGCTGTGGCTAGGCCAAAGGGGAGCGTTGTGAACAGAAAATGGTGGTCTCCTACCTTGAACCTAAGTAATTGTTGCTGAGACCTTCGGATAGGTATATGCAGATAAGCATCTTGCAAATCTACTGAGGCCAACAAATCCCCTTGATGGATTTCCCCGATGATGGAGGAAAGGGTTTCCATCTTGGAACGTCCTGTAGCAAACAAAGCTATTCAAAAACCTGAGGTCTAAAACAGGTCTGAATCCCCCTGAGCATTTTGGAACGATGAAAAATAGGGAGTAAACGCCCCTGTCTCTTTCCATGCTGGGGACTTTTTCGATCGCTCTGGCCTGTAGAAGGTCTGTGATCGCTTACAGTGTAGCCCCTCTCTTGATCCAATTGTTGGACAGAGGTGAGGGGATCACGTGGGGAAGGGGAGGCCATAATTCAAACTGTATGAAGTAACCCTCACAAACAATGTCCAGCACCCAAGTGGCACACCCATTCCTCGAGAAAGCCGGACAGCCTGCCCCCAACCAGAGGAAGGATCTGGGGATCCTCACTGCAACGTTTTGGTGCGTTTGTCCCCCGGTGTCCCGGGAGCCACCTCTGCCTCCCCTGAAGTCTTGCTGGTTACGTGAGGAAAAGCAATTTTGTCTTCCTGAAAATGATTTGTTTTGGCCCCTTGGGTAGTTTCGGGCACAAATATTCTGCCTACAACCGGCCACCCAGGGCCTGTTCCTGCCCCTGTATTGTGGCATATGGACTTTTGCTGTTTCCCCAGATTCTCTGACCACCTCCTTCACAGCCGGACCGAAAGGAGGCCTCCCTCATAGGTGGCATTCACCAAGTGCGTCTCTGAGGAAACGTCTGCCTGCCATACCCGTAACCACATAGTTCTGGCTGTGCATCTGACTGCCTCTTCCAAAACATCAGCTGAAAAGGCCGACACTAGTCCCATGAGCTGCAGCTGTTGTAGTGTGGATTTGTTCTTGACAGGCTCATCAGCAAGCTGGAATGCCAGGTCAGTGGCCCATGATAGCGTGGCTCGGGCTGAAAACAAATTGGCTGTAGCAGCCTTGAACGAGTATGCAGTAGTTTGGAACACCTTTTTAAGTGATGCATCCACCTTCCTGTCCAGCGGGTCCCGGTGGAATGCTGCCTCCCCCCCTTTTCTGCGGGGATAACAGTTCTTTAGGGAAGGTTGGAGACTAGAGGGTCAATTCTTGGGCAGTCTAGCCATTTGTCAGAGAGCTTCTTGTCGAAATTTAGGAGCTTAGTGAGGTGGCAGGGAACACGGTAAAAGTGCTCTGGCCCTTGCCACTCTTCTTTCGGAAGATTCTCTATGGCCGGTGGTATGGAAAATGTTGCCGGCTTGGAAGACGAAGTAAGCCTGAAGGCTGGTTGTGAAGGTTGGGGGGCTGGTGAGGGGGATCCCAGGTGAATCTCCTCGGACACCTGCTTGATGAAGAAATCAAGGTCGTCCAGATCAAAATCCCTGGAGGTAGAGCCGTCTGAGTCCGAATCGTCGTCCGGTAGTTCCCCCTCCTCTGTTGAAGAGGAACTTGAATCCTCTGGGTCTGGGGACCTGCCCTGTTGACATTTCCCCCTATAATCATCCTTGGACCCGCCTATGGACCTTGACCTGTTCCTCCTCAGAGTGCACTGAGAGGAGTGTGGTTCATCCTTGTCCAATGACGGCGAGGGGGTGCGCTTGCGAGATGCCTTCCGGTGGGTCCCTTTTACTGGGGACTGCGGACAGATGTCAAAGTAGGAGGGGTTTAGGGCAAATGCTCTGTTAAGCTTTTCGATGAGGGCCGGGGCTAGGTCTTTGGAAAAGGAATGTCGCCCCTCGGGGGGGGGGGTCCACTCAAGCCCCTGCTCCTGAGACTCTGGAGTGAATGTTTCCATGACGTCCTCCAACCTTGAACCTGAGGCACTGTCGCACTTCAAGCAGTGCAAACCAGCAAAAGTGGCTAGAAGGGGGGGTCCGATTTGGCAGATGACATGATGAGCCTTCCTGTCTAATATGCTGCCCAGTGTTCTTCTTTTAAAGTGTCTTTTAGGTCCCCTGAGAATGGACAGGCTTCACTCTTCCCCCTCTCCCGCTGAGCCTTGCTGGGTCTGAGGCAGCCATCGACGAGCTGGTTTGTCACGGGGACCCGTTCTGTAAAATGGCACTATGAAATCCATCGACGAGTTTGACTGCGGTGGAGGGGGCTCATCGATGAGGCGGCCCATCGATGACCTGGTCTAAAGGGGTCCTCAACAAATATATACTGCCACAAGTTCAAATGCTCGCTCCATCGACGAAATCGGAGAGTGGAGCAGCGTCGAGAACCTAATCCTGATGGGCCGTCAACAAGGATGCAAAAAAAAATCGTAGCTCTACGTGCCTGGGGAGCAGCCCATAGCTCCGATTAGCGTGGGAGAGAGGGTGGGGAGCCAGTCTGTCCAGCATGCATGGCTGAGACTGGGAGACCCCGAAATGGAGAGAGGCACAGGATTTGTCCAACTAATGATATCAGGCTGTCTTCTCCAACCCCCGAAAGGAAAAAGAAAAGATGAACTCACAGTTTAAGTCTTCAGCTCTGTCCCCTGTGACAAAGTCCCTGCTGAGAACCTACCTCGTGGCAGGCAGGAAGTAAACCGAGGGCTTCGGGAAGTGGAGGGGAGGATCCAGTGGTCCTGCAGAGAGCTTTGTTCCTGCCTGACACATAATTCCAGGAAGGACCTCCCACTAGTGATGAGCCCACAGACCAGCTTTAGGAGAGAGAAACTTTACTTTCACTTGTTTCTGTTTCAACACCTTGCTCTGCAGCAACCCCCCCTTCCATTTGGGCGACCTCCCAAACTATTCCTCACCTTCTCTGCCACTTACTTCACCTTCTCCTACCTTGAACATCCCCGGAGAACAGGGTCCATGGAAGCCAGAACACTTAGCTCTCCACCAAAATGACACAGTTCTGGGAGGGGTGGACTGTCAGTTACATCAGGGCCAGATAGTACCATGCTTCATCCCATGGATGTGCGGATGTGCGGGGGTGCTGTAGTTTTCCGTAGAGGGCTCAGTAATGAGTGAACATACAGATGCATGCTTATGCACATCAGAGCCAGCTGGTGTCTGCCCTCCATTCAGATCCAGCTGCGCTGCCACCCATGGTCACCCAGGTGGTGGTAAAGCAGCAAAGTCTGCAACTCTCCCTCTCTGAGAAGAGTGTCCTGTAGGATGCTCGTTCCTCCTCCTCCAGCCGGCCCTCCTAAGTCTCAGGCTCACCTACATTGGATTGGAGACTGGAATAAAACACTATCTGGAGTGCATGCAATAAATAAAGTCGCGTGCAACTATCACATGCACGTTACAGGTGTCCGCATAGGTGCCTTGAAACCAGGCACTCTAATGTCATATTAGTGCAGCGAGTCACACTCTCCCCTCTCCTCAAAAAGCAGTAGTCTGCAGGATGCTCAGTCCTCCTCCTCCTCCTCCCAGCCAGCCCCCAAGTGACCTATCTCCATTCCTAAACCTTGGTTGCTGGAGCAGCAGACAGTAAATCTGCCAGCGCCTCAGCTCGCCTTGCCACTGGGCCGGCATCCATTTCATCTTTAACTATCTGAGCAAAATGTTGAAATTCAAAGAAACACTTGGGAGCACTCCCTGTAGAAGGCAAGACGGAATAAACATTCAGCATAGTGGTAAACTGTGTTTCTGGTAGTAGCTGAATCCTACAGGTCTTCCAACAAGGAAGGAACTATGCTTTGGATCATACAGAGATGAGATTGAGGAAGACTGATTCTCCTCTATCCAGCTACTTTCTTTCTCCTCTCCAGAACCCTGACGGAGTCATGAATCCTGCGGGTCAGCAGGATTTGTATCGCCTTGGCAGACTTTCAGACAGTCTCGCTGAGAGATGGTGCCTTGTCTGGACAGGTCTGGGATGCATTCAAATCTGGAAGAACATCCTTTTCCCCAAAGTTTTGTGACAGATACCTGGATACATCTGGACAGGTATATCCTGAGCCCCTAGAGGAAGGAGACTGCTGGAAATAGGGTATGAGAGAAGAAAAGCTCTTTTGCATCTTAGTTGCTTGATCCTCCTTGTAGAAAAGCTCACTGAGATAAAGTAGGAACCTGTGTAACTCTCTATTGCCACTGCCTAACATGAAACCAGATGTACCTGCACCTGAGCCACTAGCAGTTTGGAAACAAAGTGACAAAAAATTTAAATTGATCTTGCTAGTACGAAACGGACAGAAAATCCCATACAGAGACTGTCTCAAAGTCTTATAACATGCTTTACATTTCTCATTTACTGAAAAGGGACGCCATGGTGCCTTCCAGAATGGTTTCACTGCCAAAACTAGCAAAACATGATCTGCTTCAGAGGCTTTAGCCATTTGTATCAAATTTTTTGCACAGCTGCATCAATATCTGTGCACACATCTGTGTCAAATTGTCTACGCATTTGCAGAAAATGTTTGCGTACCTGCGGCAAATTATTTTGTTGCATGCCTGTGGCAAATCTCTCTGCACCTGGGTCAATTCTTCCATACTTTTGTCAAAGTTTTTGCTCAACTGCATCAATTCTTACCAAAAATACACAGATTAGTAAAAACATTCCACAAATGCATCAAAAACACAGCAGCGATAATCAGAAAAACAATAACAAAAATGTAATTCCAAAAACATCACAAGACTCCAGCGATAGCGCACTGGTAGTGCTACTGTTCATGACATCGACAAGCTAAGTTCGGGAATGAGTCAGGGTCACTGGAGGACTAGCCGAGGAAAGAGGATCAAATGTCCTTAATCGGTGGAGAGGAGATCGCATCCCACTGCTATACCACAACTTGGGTGACCATGGGTGGATGTGCAGAAGAGTAGTGTGGAACAGGGCTTTGGAGCACGGCTGTTGTTGGGTGCCTCTGACGTGCCAGTGTTTAAGGACATCATCACGCTCCTGGGGGTAGGTGGAGTTAACAGGGAAAAATGGTCCCAATCCATGTGTTTTCAATGTCCAGTCCAAACTCTAGCCGCCGGGGGGGGTGTCCTCCAGGTCTTCATGTCCACCACAGGTGGCCAGATGGAGTACAGAAGGAAGCCATAAGGACCTAAATGGTGATCCCAGCCCTGGAGGGCACAGCCAAGGAGGCAGCATAGCAGTGTGCCATTGGTGTGCCACAGAGGTACCAGGCAGGTCAACAGGCACGGTTTCTGTGGAAGGGCATAGGGACTTGGTGACCAGCTGAAGGAGTTCCTGGTTGAAGACCCTCAGGACAAAAAAAAATCCAGAGGTGCACTGAAAAGTTTAAGCAATGGGTTACAAACACAACCTAAGCAATCCTACACTGGGGGGGGGGGGACAGAGCAATAGAGGGAGGCAAAATCGTAATGAAGAAAAAAAATTGTTAAAAAAGGCCCATCTCTGCACCAGAATAAATGCAGACCACAACAGAATCCTTCACACTTCTCTTACACACTTTGAATAATTCTGAGCAAAACTCAGGCAGAAAGGCCAAACACCCAGCCTCCACTAGGAATTTAGGGTTAAAGCAGAAGCCAATTAAACAATAACCAACAGATTTCCAGTGATGTCACGGCCCGATCAGCAGCCTGAGATACAAGCTCCCTCCCTCCAGAGAAAATAAACTCCACTCTTTCATTTAAAAACCATTACAAACCTCCCAAAATGCCAACAGGACCAGAAAGTGAAGACACACAAGCCAGGTCCAGGTCTCAGGAATCAGAGCAGAACCAAGATGACAGGGGATTCAGGGCAAGTACCAACTCTCCTCCAAGCTCCAGGGTCCATAGTTATGACACAGACCATAAGGTGGCAAAACCCACAAGGAATCGCTTTGACTTACTGATGCAAGAAACACAAGCATCTAGAAGAGAGGAGAAACAACTAGAATTCAGAAAGTTAAATGATTGGCTAGATGAGCTGTAAAAATGTACCGAAAAGGTAAAAGGAATAAATAAGTGCGGAGCCAAGGAGGTGTTCAGGCTAAAGAAGGGAGGAACAACCAGGGGGCACGAGTGGAAACTGGAGGGAGTTACAGGGGGCAGCGTAGGAAACACTACTTCACTGAGAGGGTGGTGAAGCCATGGACTGCACTGCCCAGAAGTGGAAGAGGGCACAGTGGAGGGTTTCAAGAAGGGGTGGGACAGGTACAAGGGGAACTGAAGCCGAAGAAGACCCTCTCTCTCTCTGGGGGTGGGGGCGCAGAGAAGCAAGCACCCAGTAGGGGGCTGGCTACCGAGCAGACACGACAGACCATGAGGCCTATTCTGCTGGCTTTTAGTATGTTAGTGTAACCCCCCTGTCACCCGGGGGAGAGAGAGAGAGAGTAGTGTGCGAACTGGCTTGACAGGAGGAGTGTCGCAGTGACTGAAAATGTTATAAAAGTGGTAAAATCGGACTTTTCCATTTAAAATCGGGCTCAACCCACATTTCGATTTGTCTGGGAAGACAGCAAGGTGTTCTGAGGGACAATCGGCAGGACTGCCAGCCTGCTTCATTCCAGAGGCCTCCAAGACTGGCTGTAGGCCGAATTTTTTCCATTGTAATAACCAGCTACTGATTAAGTGAGTACCAACCTAAAAACAACTCAAATTGTGTGTGATTTTAACTAAAGCCAACTGAATCTGTGTGTAGCAATGCGATCATTTTGCAAAGAAAGAGTGTCATAATTGTGGGTTCAGCAACAGTATAATTTTCAAAACCATGTGAGAGACTGTGGGTTATATGAAAGATGCAACAAGAAATACTGTGGCTTTAGGGACTTTTAAGCAAGAACAGTGAGTCACAGCAAGTAGAAAGTCCAGTAAAAATCATATAAGTGTGCTAAGAGAATAGACAGTGTAGTTTAAACAGTTTGAGTGAACTTTATCAGCAGAGTGTGTCAATCGGATGTGCAGTGGCTTGAGTCAGAAACGGAACGTTGATGTGCAGGAGTGCTGCCGCCGCCATTACAGGGTGGGGTAGTAAAGTAAACACAGCAGCAGGGGAGCCATTTTTTAAAAGTTTTTCCAACAGAGTGGGACTTGAGATAACAGTGAGCCTTTGTTTTCTCTGCAGTCATCGCTTCGGGATCAGCCAACTACCCGATCATGCTCGGGCTATTATAGTAGAAGAAGTTAACAGATTGAAAGATATTGAGAGATGTTACTACGGGGGACATTTGCCTCTCACGTGGCGATTCCTGGATATCCAGTAAGAGTGTGCATAATGTGTTTAAAGGCTGGAAGGGACGTCTTCATGGTTCCTCACTGTTTTGGGTGCCTAGAGAGACATGGCCTAACCAAAGCACCCAAGATTCGTTTGGCTCCCACATGGACAAAGATTCAAGAACCTGCATTTGGCAGCACACAGCACCAGATAGAGCCTGTTGGAGGAGGCTCAGCAGAGTGTGGCACGAAGCAAGAGGGTGCAGATCTACAGGCAGATCAAAAGTACTGATGTATTCAAGTCTGGGTCACAGAGAGACATTGCGGAGGGAGCATCAGCAGATCCTTGTAGAGAGGGGCCTAGCCCAAGTCTCATAGGAGAAGATGAGATGAAGGAGACCCATGAATAGAAGGTGTCAACTTCCGTGCCCAGCGAGGAGTGGATAGTCTCAGGAGTGAGGACGACTGCTCACTCCTGGGCTCAGATCCTCAGCGAGGAAGTGGATGAGAGGGAACCTATGTGGCCTTATGAAGAAGGTGCGGATCCACAGCCTCGGGCTCTTGCCTTGGAGGAGCGAATGGAAGGAGAGATTGGTGACTCCACAGCCCCGTCCCCACAAGGAGGAGTCAAAGATCCATTTTACATAGTATTAAGTATGCGTAGCTGGAAGAACCAGGACTGGCAGCCCCCAAGCCAGGCCAGAGGTCTCAAGCTGACCAAGTGTAGTAAAGAGGAAAGACTGGTTCGTAGGAAGGAGAATGAGATCTATGGGATATCCTTTCCTACCTTTCCTCAGAGAGTCTGGGCGGAGATTGAAAGAAACAGGAAATCCTGGATAGTGGAAGAGGCCACAAGATTTGTCCATCCCGGTGCAAGTTGGTATGTCCGAGACAGAGTGTTACAAGAGAAATTCAGCCAACAGAAAGTGGGCAGAACACTGTTTATAGACACTATTCGGAACGTGGATGGAGGGGGACATGAAACCTTCTTCAATGTGAATTATGGCACCCAGACGGGGTAATAATTCTTGCACTTGACCCACTGTGTTACTTCCTGCAATGCAGGCAACTTCCTGTGAATGTGCCCAAGCCTACCAAGTGGAAAGCAGAGCAGTGGTAGCCACTGCTGCCATCCAGCCATTGCCGTACCTATGTTGTTCCTCCAGACTGGCATTCCAGGAACCAGGTGCCCCAGATTCGTCAGCCTTGCAGTGTACTGGCTTTCCAGATTCCATCGGCTGGCCTTCCAGATGACTTCATATCCAGAGAGGACACCAGCCCAGCTGTATCCTGATTCATCGCCTGAGATTTCAGATGACTTCAGACCAGTTGTTTCCTGTCCTGTTCCAAGGTTCTGTCTCCTAGATGACATCGACCCAGCAGTTCCCAGATGTGCCATCCTGTCATTTTCTGGAAGATGTCCTCCGAGCTGTATCAGAAGGATGCTACAATGGAGAGTCTTTGGCTGGAAATTCAGGTGTCATATTGATTTAGTTCTTCAAGGGACTGGCAAGTCCAGACTTTTCTATTTTAATGACATTGCAGTACACACCCTACACCTAGCAGACTTCAGACTGTACTGTCCTCAAAGACTCTCCCCTTCGGGATTACAGTCCTACCAGAACTGTGCTTCACTGGACTCTGGCCCAGGAGAGACTCTTTCTTGGACTTGCCTTCAGGCACTGTTGTCACTAGATGGGACTTTTAGGGCACTCCATCCCCAAAAATGTGTATTGTAAATAGTTTTTTTTTTTTTTTTTTTTACTGTTTATACTATATATATATATATATATATATATATGGGAGGATTCTCTAGTGTTTAGATGGTAGGGTTTAGATAGTACTGCGTTTGCAGTTTAGGGGTTGTTTTGTCTTTTCTCTTGCAGGTGTTCATGAAGAAGACAAGAAGAGGAAGAGGGATTCAGCAGAGTCCTTAATGTGCTTTAAAGTAGAAGTGTTTAAAGTGCAGTGTTGTTGTTAACTGTGTTTAACTTTTCCTTCCACAGGTATGGTTGTGGGGGAGTGTGGGAGTAATACCTAGGGTATAGTATTAGCTCCTTGTGTGTTTGGTTGCAGGTGTCCAGGGTTGGAGGGAGGGTCCCCTGTGTTTTGGGTTTTGTCAGACAGGTTTTCCCTAGAGGGCTGGGGGGGATAGACATGCTGTGGTCCTGACCTGCAGTAGAGGCCGCAGTACTGATCTATTAGGGCTATGATCTGGGCAATTCTACCAGGGCCACTAGGTAACCATAGAAAGATCGTAGAGTAGAGGCTGATGGGTCAGTCGATGGCCTCTGGGCCCTTAGTGTTGCCTGCCTGTGCCAGGCACATGGTAGGGGAGAAGGCAGCGCTACCTCCCCATAGTAAACACACAGGGTAAGATGGCCTGGGCCAGGTAAGTAATGACTGCAGACAGTCATTTTCCTGGTTGAGGGTGGGTGTAACCCCTCTGTCACCTGGGGTTCCTAGAATCCCACTTAGATCTAGTGGCAGGCAGGGGAAAGGCAGCTTGTGAGACACCAGTTAAATGGGTTTCACACTGTCTCACTCTGTCCTCAGCCTCAGCTGAACTGGAGGGATGACATCACATAAAATTCTCACAGCAGCTTAAGCCACTCTGAAATGTTGCAGCTGGGAGTTAGGTTAGAATGTTGGGGTTTTCAAAGTCAGTCTGTAGTGGTCTTCAGCCAGGCTCAGTGGAAGGAGGAGGTGCACTGCAGTTGGCAGCCCCTCAGAGCCCAACTCTGTAATAGAGCTACCACAGGAAGAGGGTGTGTGTTCTCGCCCTAGAGAAGGACACAGAAGAAAACTAACAGAAGTGGTTGAGACAGTTCCCTGGTTTGTTCCGTGCCCCATCCTGAGAGGGATGAGTGGGGAAACAAGACCAGCTTTTCAGGGGCAATCCTCTGGTCTGCTGGAAGGAGAAAAGCTGCCGGATGAGAGAATCTGTGCTGAGGCACCAGAAGTGAGTTTCTTCTGTGAAGAGAAGCCCTGAGGCACCTGCGAACCATGGTGAGTCTGCTCTGCCAGAGAGCCTATGTTTTCACCGAGACAGTTGTGTAAAGTATCTGCTACTGTGGGGTCAGGAAAGGACAGCCAAGTACAGTACTTAAAGTTATGTGTATGGCTTGAAATGCATCTAACCAGTGGGGGTCTACAGGGATGGACATAGCCACTTAGAGAACGCTGCAAGTCAGGACACCAGTTACAAGGACAGTAGATCGTTAAATGTGATATACATTTCGAGATAGCATTCTACAAGAAAAAATTACTCACTTTAGTAATGTTGTTTCTTCTAATGGAGTCTTGCTGTATTCTGACATATGCAGTGATCACCAACCTTTGAACTGCCCCGGAGAACAAAGAGTTAACTTTCCATGCAGGTCATGGAACGCTGAGCTTGAGCTCGGTTGAAGCCTCTGTCTGCTGCTGTTTAAACTCCAACCGTCAGATCTTTACGAGCTATACTCACTAAGCGTTCTGTGTGGAAACTGTAAACTCACACTAGCCAACTGGCAACTAAATTTGTTAAAAAAGGTTTTTGGTTTCAAAGCAAAGACTCAAGTCAGGAAACCCAAAAAACAAAACACAACACACACCCAAAATAAAGGAGGGTGAGAAAGGGCACCTCTAGGTGCCAACACTGCTCCTGCCCACCCACATCCCAAAAACAGGTTCTGAGAGGGGAGGCGGGGAAGATCAGAATACAGCAAGACTCCATTAGAAGAAACAACATTACTAAGGTGAGTAATTTTTTCTTCAAACAACATAAAGTCTTGCTGTATTCTGACATATGCAGACTACTGCCAGTACCTCCAAGGAGGAGGGACAGAACCTACTTTGGGAAAAGGCTCTGAAGTACTGCTGTGCCAAACCGAGCATCACTGCTAGCCTGGATATCCAGAGAGTAATGCTTGGTGAATGTATGGACTGTTTTCCAGGTGGCTGCTTGACAGATTTCTAAGATAGGAATATCCCTGGCAGCAGCCAGGGAAGCAGCTGTACCTCTGGTAGAGTGGGCCCTCAGGCCTGAGGGTGGGGTTCTACCCAGTTTCTCATAGCAGAATTGTATACAAGAGACAATCCACCTGGCAATAGATCTTTCAGTGGCAGGTTTGCCCTTACCGACCTCCCCATAAGTGTGGAACAACTGGGGGGACTCAAACCTGTGACCCTTGGTGCACTCTATGTAGTAGCTAAGGGCTCTTTTTACATCCAGGCTGTGCAACCTCCTCTCCCCAGAGGAGGAATGGTCAGTGAAGAAAACAAGGGGAGACATAGACTGATTAAGGTGGAAATATGAAACCACCTTAGGCAAAAACTTCCTGTTAGTTCTTAGGACCACTTTATCTCTATGGGAAGAGATGAAATCAGGCTCCACTGACAGGGCTTGCAATTCACTGATGCGCCTGGCAGAGGTAATGGCTACCAAAAACACAGTTTTCCAAGTCAAGTACTTAAGCTCTGCAGAGGACAAAGGCTCAAAGGGGGGTTGCATAAGCTGAGCAATGCAAACATTAAGGTCCCAAGCAGGAGCAGGGTCCCTGAAGGGAGGATTGCTGTGCAACAATCCCTTGAAGAATTTGAAAAATACAGGAGGGGCTGATAGAGAAAAGGGCTTGCCTACTGACAAAAAGGCAGAAACAGCTGCCAAATGTACTTTAAGTGTAGCTGGTCTGAGTCCCAAGCCATTGAGATGAACCATATAGTCCAGGACTGTAGGCAACCCAGCGGATTCTGGAGAAATATGCTTACCAGAACACCAAATAGTGAACCTTTTCCATTTGGAGTTGTAAGACTTTCTGGTGGAAGGCTTTCGAGAAGCCTTAAGAATATCCAGAACACCTTGAGAGAGGTGCAGATCAGCAAACTAACTCTTCAAGAGCCAGGCCTTGAGATTGAGAGATTTGTGATTTGGATACCAAATCCTTCCCTGAGAGGATGTCAACAGGCTGTAATTCCTGGGAAGAGACCGGGGAAGGTGAACTGCTAAGGACAGCAACAGTGGATACCAGGGCTGTCTGGCCCAGTCTGGAGCAATCAGAATCACTTTGCACGGTTGAGACCTGATCTTGACTAGCACCTTGAACAGGAGAGGGAAGGGGGGAAAAGCATACAGGAACTTCCCTTCCCAATTCAGAACCAGAGCATCCAGGGGGACTGAGCCCAAGACTGGGGGTCAGCAGCAAAAGAGAGGAAGTTGGTGATTGTCTGGGGCTGCAAAAAGATCTATCTGTGGAGTGCCCCATCCGGAGAAAATCACTTTCAAAATTAGGGGATCTAGGGACCATTCGTGGTGGCCCTGAGATATCCTGCTGAGAGCATCTGCTAGGACATTGTCCTTCCCTGGGAGGTGAACTGCTATCAGAGAAGTTTGCAGGGAATAGGCCAGAGACCACAACTTCATTGCTTCTGTGCACAAGGCCATAGACCGAGTGCCCCCTTGCTTGTTGATGTACCACACTGTGGTGGTATTTTCTGTTCTGATCTGGACTACCTTGTTCTGCACAGACTTGGAAAAAGCTTGCAGTGCCAGAAACAGTGCTCTGAGTTCCAAGAGACTGATGTGAAGCAGAGATTCTTGAGGTGACCACAGCCCTTGGGTGGTAAGATTCCCCAAATGGGCTCCCCAGCCCAAGAGGGAGGCATCTGTGGTGAGGATTAGTGAATGAGACTGAGTGACAAAAGGAACTCCCTGCCTTAAATTGTCCTGATCCTGCCACCACTGCAAAGCCTGGAACAGGGTTCAAGTCACTGGGACTAGTTTGGTAAGGGAATCCTCTCTCTGGGACCAGAAGGCTCTGAAGTGGAACTGAATGTCCCTCATCTGAAATCTTGCCCCCTGGACCACTGCTGTGGAGGCTGCCATGTGGCCCAGGAGCTGCAAGAAGTGCCTTGCTGGTCGAGACACCTGAAGAGTGAAAGAAGAGGCCAGTTCTACTAGTGTCCTTGCCCTGTCCAGGGGAAGGAAGGCCTTTGCTCTCATTGTATCCAGCTCTGCCCCTATAAAGGTGAGGAGCTGTACTGGTTCGAGAACTGACTTTGGAAGGTTTAGGAGGAATCCTAAGGAAGTGAGCAGTTGCTGAGTTATCTGAAGATGTGACTTGACTTGGTCTGGAGACTGACCCACTATGAGCCAGTCGTCCAAGTATGGAAAGATGGAGATCTTTTTTCTCCTTAGGAAAGCAACCACTACTGCCAGGCACTTTGTGAACACCCTTGGGGCTGATGTTAGGCCAAAGGGCACTGCTCTGAATTGATAGTGGCCTGAGGGCAACTCCAACCTGAGGTACTTTCTGTGGGAGCACCTGATGGGAATGTGAAAATAGGCATCTTTGAGGTCCAGGGAGGCTAGTCAGTCCCCTAGCCTTAGAGAGGGCAGAATTATTCCCAGAGTCACCATTTTGAATTTTGGCTTTAAAAGGTGCTTGTTTAGATGTCTCAGATCCAGGATGGGCCGCCATTCTCCTGTCTTTTTGGGGGTTAGGAAGTACCTGGAGTACAATCCTTTGCCCCTGTGTAGAGTAGGAACCCTTGCTATGGCTCTGAGAGCCAAGAGGGAAGAAACCTCTGCCTCTAGGGCAAGGGCCTCTGATGGATTTGCAGGTGGAAAGGATCTGGTTCTCATCTTCGGAAATTTTTTGAAGCTGAGAACCAGTCCCTGGCTTACTACTTCTAGGACCCACTTGTTGGATGTTAAAGACTTCCAGTCCTGTACAAAGTAAGCCAGCCTGCCCCCTACAAGTACTGGAGACTCGGCCCGGGCAGACCCATCAGGGTGTCTGCTTGGCAGGGGCTTTAGGCTGAGGGGTGGAAGCAGGCCTGCTCATACCCAGTCTGCCTCTCCCTCTAAAGAACCCCCTCTGAGCAAAAGCAGAAGAGGAGGCCTGGGCTTGGTAAAAAGGCATTTGAAAGGGCCTGCCCCTGCCCCTGGAATGCTGCCTCTGAGGAGTGGCTTGCCTTTCTTTGGCCTGAGCACTCCTGTAGGTGGTCCTGTACTCGTCCATCTTCTTCATGTAGTTCTCTGTCTGCTCCCCAAACAGAGAATTACCAATGATAGGAAAATCCATGGCCTTAGCCTGGGTATCCTGTGATAGGCTAGTACATCTGAGACAAGCCATCCTCCGAAGGGCCACATATGTAGCCATGACTCTAGATGAAACATCACTGGAGTCCACAGCAGCATGAAATTGCACCTTGGATGCCTCAATCCCATCCGCAGCCACCTGCTCCAGCTCCTTGGCAAGCTGGTCAGGGGCCTGTTTAGCTAGAGCCAGCACAGTGTCCCACCTGGACTTCTGGTATCCAGCTGTGTAGGCCATATAGTTAGCCTGCCTGAGTCCCAAAGATGCTGCCATGTACTGTTTCTTTGCCATGGCATCAATCCTGCTGGAGTCCTTATCTGGGGGGTGTGAAGCCAAGGGAATATTTGCCTTATCACAGGCAGCAGCCTGCACTACCCCAACCTGGCTGCATTGCTGGGAAAGGAACTCAGTGTCTGAGCCTGAAAGAGTATATCTTGTCTATTCTTCTGTCCACAGGAGGTATGGAATTAGGAGTTTTTAGAATTTTAAATGTCAGTTTCCCAAAAGATTTATGGAGAGGAATAGACAATCTCCTGGACTCTGGGATGTCCATCATCTCCTCCTGATCCTCTACTGCTTCTTCCATAGGAAGCTGGAGGGTTTCAGCCACTTTCTTGTAAAACAAAGTGGGAAGGGGACTCAGAAAGCCTAGGAGGAGAAACACCTGAAGGTCTGTCTGGGGAGATGTCCGGGTCAATCGGCACATCCAGACTTTCATAATCACCATCATCATCATTATCTTCATACCCTCCTCCTCCGGTTCATAAAATTCTTCTAAAGTATAATCCGGAACCGGGGGAACCAACCGAACCGAGCCCCTGACAGATGGTGCCGGTTCAGCCAGAACCGGAGTTAGCAACTGAACTATCCTTATCGCTTTGGCTATCTCATCAGCGGTCGGAGAAAGAACTTGTGTATCCGAACTGGATGATTTATCCCTTTTTTTCTTTTAACCGGAACCGACTCCTCAGAATCGGTTCTCCTTTTGCCCTGGTCAGAGGGCACTCCTTCTGGTTCAGTCGGAACCGAACCGGGCTGGTCATCCGGGTCAGCGGACTTCTCGGCCTCCCTTTCCCTCAGTCTACCTACTCTCTTATCCAGGGTAGCTTTGGGAAAACTTTTACAAATTTGGCAGTCTGAATTGAGGTGGTCAAACCCCAGACAATAAACACAGGTGGTGTGGGGATCAGCCTTAGCAAAGGCTTCCCCACACACACTACAGTGTTGAAACCCAGTGGGCCCGGTTTTTTCCTTGGGTTTCTCAGACATGGCCAATCCTAACCAAAACGTACCCTTTTTTCGGCAATCCGCCAGGCAAGGCACCCCTATCGGTTGCTGACCGTGTTACGGGTCTTGGAAAAAACCGTAATGAAACCCGTTTTTTTTTAGAACCGATACGGACCGGTTACCACACTCTAATAAAGACAGAAGTTTTTTTACACAAACCTGATCGGTTCAAATCGAACCGATCCAATGTTTACAAGTTCCAACACAGAAACGGATACAAAAACCTATCTAGTACTCACGGTACCACGGACAGAGACTTAAACCGACAGGTTCAGTAGCAGAAATTCGGTCGAAACCGAGCAAAAAAATGACACTTTAACCGACTTTTTTGAACCGAGCGAAGGAGAAATCTCCGGAGCGACTGTTCAGTGAGGCGGAGTAAAGAATCTGACGGCTGGAGTTTAAACAACAGCAGACAGAGGCTTCAACCGAGCTCGAGCTCAGCGTTCCATGCCCTGCATGGAAAGTTAACTCTTTGTTCTCCAGGGCAGTTCAAAGGTTGGTGATCACTGCATATGTCAGAATACAGCAAGACTTCATGTTGTTTGAAACAGAGAGTTCAAAGGAAAGGTGTTGACTCCAAATGAATGGCCAGGTATGGATTTGGGGACAAGAGGTGGGAGACCCCCTATATGGAGTAACCAGATTTACCTCTATGGATTCACTTTGGGCACCTATAGCTTTTTCCCAGGCACTTGGCCAGTGCCTGCAGAAAGTACCCAGACGTAGTATTAAGGATATGTTTTTCCCTTTAGAGCTAGGAAGCGTTCATGGGTGGTTGAGGAAGCCACCAACAGAAAATCCATGACATATGGAAATGTGTACTAGTGCTGGCCGAGTGCCATGCCAGGGAATCCAAGAGAGAGACAGAGTACCAGTTCAGGCTGAGAGCCCAGTGTGTTCAGAACCTGAGGGTTGTTGTGATGGTGAAGATGATGTGTTCTGACCTCTATCGATCTGCATAACCAGTGAGTTTAGCCCCGTGGGGGTCCATCTTGCTTTGTATTCTTGTGTTGAAGTGAATAAAAGGCCCACTTTAGACTCCCATTCCTGGTTTGGACATTTTCAGTTCTTGCTTCCTGTGTCTGGAATTACTTGGGTACCCCTGTCCAAAGGTTCAAACCTAGCCTTGATGCCAAGCGAATGTTTTCTCCCCGAACACAGGTTAGCCAGGTAGTGGGTAATAAAATGGAGGCACCGGGCGCTAAATAACAACGAACCCTATACTGACACCTGGTTACATTAGGTAGAGGAACATGTTGGAGTTGTAGAGAATGGAACCCTACAGTTAGGCACAGCGATAGACGCTTTACTCCATTATACTGAAACCATACAAGAGAAATGCAATGACCTCAAGGTTCGATCCAGAAGGGATAAATAACAGTTACGTAAGAACTTACCATAACAGTAGATCTTTGAGAGAAGTTCCTGCAGCAGGTCTTCACATATAGGACTGCGCCCCCTGGTGTCAGATCCATGCGGCACATTTCTAGCTAGCAATCATTAGCAGGGGACCACCCCAGAGTCACCTGATCAGGCATCAGCGTGACAGTATATAGGGGCAGTCCTCACGCCCGCCCTCCAGTTCCCCCACCAAAGACCTCCGTAGAGAAAACAGCAGAAAGGAATAAAACCAACTCCTTAGGCCCTGGGCTCTTGAAGCGAAGTCTCAGGAAAGGAAAAAGGACAAAATTACAGGAGCTGGGGAAAGGTGGGTGGGAAATCTAGACCTACTGCAGGAACCTCTCTCTAAGATCTATTGTTACAGTAAGTTCTTACGTAACTGTTATATCTTACTTCGAGTGGGCTCCTGCAGTAGGTCTTCACATAAAGGACTAAACACCAAGCAGTCGAAAATAATGAAGGCGTCGGAGACTAAGTTCCGGGAGGAAGGAGCACCTGCCAACTAGAAACCTTCTTAGGAAAGAAGGCCTTGCAGGACGGCGAGGCCAAAACTGGCTCTATGCCTAGAGGCAATGTCCAGACTGTAATGCTTAGTGAATGTATGGACAGAAGACCAAGTTGCCACTGCGCAGATGTCCGCAGTGGACACATTTCTGAGAAAGGCTGTCAAAGCAGCCATACCCCGAGTAAAATGGCCTTTCACCTACCCCGGAAGGGGCTTCTGGTACTTGTGGTAAATGTATGCGATGCAGTTAGCCAGCCATTTTGACAAACCCTGTTTGGAGATGGCCATGCCCTGGCATTTGGGAGCAAAGGTCACAAATAACTGGCCAGACTTCTGAGCCTCTTTGGTCCTAGAGATATAATATCTCAGAATCCTGTGCATATCTAAAGTGTGCAAGAGGTATTCCCCCTGTTGGAATATTGTGAGTAATATACCGGCAGTTCAACGTTCTGGCTCAAAGTAAATTCCAACACAACTTTTGGAAGAAAGCAAGGGTTAGTTCTCAAAGCCACCCAGTCTCTGTGGAAAATCAAATAAGGCTCCCTACAAATGAGTGCCTGAAGCTCTGAAATCCTTTGAGCTGAAGTAATAGCGACCAAAAAGAGTGTTTTCCAGGACAAGTAATGCATGTCGCAACTTGCTGCCAGCTCAAAAGGGGGGCAAAGTAAGTTTTTCCAAAATAAAACAAGTCCCAGGGGGGGAACCAGACTCCGGACCAGAGGCTCAAGGTGGATGATTTCCTTTAAAAAAAGGTTCTGGAAACCTCCACCTGAACAAGGGTTTTGCACCCCACTGGAAGGTGGTAGGCTGAAACTGCAGACAAGTGTACCTTCAGAGAGGAATAACTGAGGCCCAAATCAGACAGCTGCAAGAGGTACTCAAAGACTTGGGGAGCCGAGCAAGAAAAAGGATCAAGGCCCTGGGCCGTGGCCCAAATAATGAATCTCTCCCACTTCATGTATACATGGATCTGGTAGAGCGTTTCATGGCCTCTACCAGGACCTGGGCAACTCAAGAAGACATGCCATACTGAGGGACAGCTATGTCCAAAGGTGCCACACATGCAGGTGGAGAGACTTGAAGCTCAGGTGCACCAGACTTCCCTGCTCCTGAGACAGAAGGTCGTGGGAGAGAGGAAGAGGTACTGGGGATTCCAATGTCAGCTGCTGCAGCAGAGGAAACCAAATCTGCCGAGGCCAAAGAGGGGCTATGAGAATCATGTGGGCCGCTTCTGCCTGTAGCTTCAGCAGAATTTTCTGCAGAATGGGAAAGCGTACAGAAATCTCCCTGTCCAGGACAGAGACAGAACATCTCACCAACAACACCATGCCCGGGAATGAGCGAGCACAAGCTGGGTAGTTTTGCGTTGAATGGAGAGGTGAATAGATCTATTTCTGGCTGATCCCATTGAAGGAAGAGATCTTCCACTACTTCCTGCTTCAGCTCTCACTCATGAGCCCGTGTGACAGTGCGGCTCAGACTGTCCACCAGGACGTTGTAAACTCCTGGAACATGGACTGCTATCAATCACAGGCTGTGCTGTACTGCTCAGTACCACACCCTCATCACCTCCCTGCAAAGGGGCTATGAACGGGTGCCTCCCTGCTTGTTTATGTACCAGACTGTAGCTGTGTTGTTGGTCTGGACCAATAGTGTTCCCAGAATCAAGAGGGACTGGAGAGCATAGAGCACTGCTCTCATCTCCAGAAGATTGATATGAAGATGTTCCTCTAGTGGATACCACGTCCCCTGCGTCTGATGGTCTCCCAGGTGTGCACCCATCCCTGGCCCAAGGCATCTGTTGTCAGGGTCATGGAGGGGGATGGGGGGATCCCCACCGAAGGGTTGGAAAGATCCTGCCACCATAGGAGATCCCTCTTTAGGCTGTTGGAGACTAGGACTATGTGGTCCATGTCATCCAGGCATTGATCCCAGTGGACCTAGAGGGACCACTGGGTCATCCTCATGTGCAATCTGGCCAAAGGGACTGTGGGTATGGCAGCCGCCATTAGACCCAACAGGCAGTGTACAGAGCGTGCTCTGGTCTGCCGAAAGGAGGATACCAGCACCGCTTGATGCATCAGAGTTCCCGCCCTGTCCACAGGTAAGAAGGCCCTGCCCTGAACCATGTCCAGCATTGTTTCAATGAACTGCAGCCGCTGGGAGGGTGAAAGTTGAGACTTGGGAACATTCACAGTGATGCCAAGTCTGGAGAAAAGGTCCAGGGTGGAGGACAGGGAAGCCCCCAGACTGTTCTGCGATGGTGCTGACAGTAGGTAACGGAACACATAAATCCCCTTGCAGCATAAGGCCACAGCCACCACCGCTAAGCACTTGGTAAAAAACCAGAGGTGCCGAAGAAAGGCCAAATGGAAGGGCCTTGAACTGATAATGGTTCTCCTGAAAGGAGTATCTCAGAAAATGGCAGTGGCCTGGAGGATAGGGATATGCAGGTAGGCATCCTGCATATCCAGGGAGCACGGCCATTGGTTCTGTTGGAGCAGGGGCAAGAGTCCCTGGAGCGTCAACATATGGAATCTATAATATTCCACGAAGAGATTTAGTAGGCTGAGATTGAGAATTGGTCTCAGATCTCTCATCTTTTTTGGGAACTAGAAAGAACAGAGTAGTATCCTCTTCCTAGTTGCCTTGGCAGGACCGGCTCTGTGGCTGATTTTTGAAGTAAAGCCTGGATCTCTTGACGGACCAGATTTAGATGGCCTGACGGGAAGTGAGACTGCCCGGTAGATTGTCCTGGGGTCTGTCCAGGAACTCGACTGAGAGTCCCCTTGCAACTAGCTGAAGGACCCAAGCATCCTCGGTTACCGTCCTCCATCCTTCCAGGTGGAGGGCGAACCTTCCCCCCACTGGTTCCTCTGGAGACATGGGAGAAAAGGGAAGGGGGGAGACCTCCTCGCATCAGGACGCTGAGGTGAGTGCCGCTTGACCGCCTCCTGCAGTCTTTTGGAATTTTGCCTGAGGAGTCTGGGGGCCTGAACCAGTGGCGCGATGCTTACCCTGTCGCTTACCTTGGTTCTGCCTGTTCCACCTGTTCTGGGGGCGACGAAAGGACTGCTTGGGTTTTTGGCCTGAGCGGTACATGGGGCAGATGTCCTCATGTGACCTACCGCTCTCCTGTAGCTCCATGAAAATGTCCTTTGCATCTCCCCCAAATAGGACAGGTCCCTGAAGGGCGAGTCCAAAAGGGTACTCTGGACGTCTTGCACCAGTCCCGCAATACGGAGCCAAGCCAGGCACCTCAAGCAAACTCCCATAGCAGTGTACCGGGCCACTGAGTCTACTGTATCGTAAGTGGCCCTTAAGGCATGGCGGCAAGAAGACTTATTCAGTCTTACTTTTTCCAAGAGCCGATTTCGGAGGTCCTCATCCGGAATCTGCTGTAGGTCCTTCTCCAGACAGAAACATAGAAACATACAGGTTGACGGCAGAAGGAGACCGCTAGGTCCATCTAGTCTACCCATTTGTTTTAGACCTATTTTGACACTCTAGTTGCCCTTTGTAGTCGGGGGCTTCCTTGTGTCTATCCCATACATTCTTGAATTCCCCCACAGTGTTGACCCCTCACAGATCCGACAGACGATTTCTGCAAGGACACCATATGGACTATGTAGTTCAAAGACTGGATGGCACAGGTCGATGAAGAGTAGACTTTGCGCCCATATTGATCCATTTGTTTGGATTCCTCATCTGGAGGAGAAGCACTCAGGTGCTTCAGCTGTGCTGATCTGTCATGGGCCACGGTGCTGACCATGAGGTCGGTCTTTGGTTGACCGGTCAGATGACCAATCCCTTGCCAAGGGGGTGATAAGTTCGATTGGCTTTCCTGGAGACAGCTGGGATAGAGGACAGCTGTTGCCAAACTGTAGAGGCAAGATCCTCATGCGGTCCCATCCATGGAGGAATGGAGAGGGGATCCACACTGGTGAGGTCAAGGTGTTCCACCAGACATTTCCTCTTGGGGTCCAACTCCTGAGATGCCCAGCCACAGGCCTGCTTGATGGACCTTAAAAGTTCCTTGAAGGAAGGATCCTCCAGAGGAGACTTCAGGGATTGCCTGGGTTTGGGTTCAGTGGGGGAGTGGGGTTCCGACTGACCAACCGACTCAGAGTCCGAATCAGAGTCTGAGCACTCTGGCCTGCTGGGCAAAGGGGTAACATCTGGGACCATCTCCGTCACCCATGCTCCTGGAGGGGGCTCCGAAGGACACCCTTGTATGATGCCCTGTCCAGAGGGGAAGGGCTTCTGATGATGACCCTGTGAGTCGGTGTGGGGGCCATGACCATGTGGGGTTGACCCAGTTTCTACAGGAGCTGGAATTCTGCATCCTGCCACTGCCACCATGCCAGAATGGAAGAGGGTGGTTCCGACTGGGGAGGGGTGGAGAAGGAGGCAGAAGGGGTGCCAGAGGCTGGTACTCTAGGTACCCTGTAGAGTAGGAAGGGCATCCAGGAGGCTGATATCAACAGTGGTACAGCTGAAGTCCCGGACAGTAGTGACCTGGCGTCAAGTACCCTGGCGTCGGCACTTGTGGCGGGTACCCTGGCGACGGCCATCCTGGCGTCGGGTAATATGAAAACTGTGGCAGCGGATAGCTGGGATAGTGACCAGAAGGACCCCACGGAGAAGGGGCAGAGGGCCCAGGGATAGGAGAACCCTCGCGGGAAGGAGGGCCTGGAGGCTCGCCCTGCGTGGCGTCAGAGACCACAAGGGTGTCCGACGGGAGGGTGCTCACCGGGCAGTCAACAGACAAGCAGACGACCGACTTATCAGCGAAGACCTGGCGGGCGTCGGAGGAGCAGACGTCCAGCTTACAGGTAGTGGTCAGGCCCACAACAGCCGGGGTGCTGGTGTGGGGCACATCGCCTGAGGCCAAGCTCCCGATGGGAGAACTGGGGGGAGACTTAGCGGCCGAGTCTTCGACAGGACCAGAAGTGTCCTCCGAAGAGGAATCCCGTGACTACCCACTGACCAAGGGCGGAGGGGGAGAAGGCGTCTGATCCGTCGGAACAGATGGAGACCCTTGAGGTAAAGTACTCACTGAGGTGGTGGCCTCAGTCACTGCGTCGTCGGCTGTCTGACGACGATGAGGAGAACGATCCCGCTCCCGGTGCTTCTCCTTCTTCTTCCACTTTTTCTCAGGAGTGGGTGAAGAAGCGCATTCCCTCAGATCCTGGAGCTCTTTTTCCATCGATGCGAGATGACACTTCAAAAGGCGAGTGTCAAGGGCCTTCTAGTGACGGGTGCGTGTGGCCTGGTTAAACGACTGGCAGATTTCACAATCTGCCACCCGGTGCTTCGGGCCCAGGCAAAGGACGCAGCGGGAGTGATCGTCCCCATGCAGGATTTGGGCACCGCACTGCGAGCACTTTTTCTATATTTTTCTCGAAGACATACACTGAGAAAAAAGTAAAAAACTTGTACGATAATGAAAAAAGAGATGGCAGACGACTGAGCTAGTTCTACCGCGAGAATCCGACGAGTTCAGGTTGACGGCGGGAAAAGAACTGGTGGGTGGGCGTGGGGACCGCCCCCTATATACTGTCACGCTGACGCCTGATCAGGCGACACCGGGGGCGGTCCCCTGCTAATGATTGATAGCTAGAAATTTGCCACACGGACCTGATGCCAGGGGGTGCAGTCCTGTATGTGAAGATCTACTGCAGGAACCTCTCAAAGTAAGAGCTTACGTCTCTCCAGTTTACCGGAAGGCTCTGCAGTGGGCTACATGTGTGACTATTTGGCAGACCTACTCCCAAGACATCCTGGCCCTCCCACCCACAATGGAGTTAAAAACTGAAAGCACACAGCTGCTTCTTAAGCTGACCAACCCTATCGCCAGGCTATGTCAGATTTTTTTTTATATATTTTATTGTTTTCAATAAAAACAACAGAATACAATTCACTCATGCCAGATATCACATTTTACCATCCAACAATACATTAAATGTATTAGTTATGAGCAATCTAGACAATCTAGAGTTCAGAAATGAGAGTATTCCAACAAAATTTTAACAGTTCAATATGGTATCAGAGATATGCTACACTCTACACGACTTTGCGCAGTCCACTCCAAAATATAGATTAACCAAGAAAGTTGCCACAACAGCCTGTGTTGTTATGACCTTCCCCCCCAAGCATGCAAACACTCATTACATTTTGGTGCACAGAGAAATAGCTCTACACTCCCCAAGACAACTTTAAGCAATAAGGAGAAACTGTTAAACTAATGTAAACTGCAGAATATAACATCATATAATAACTACAGATTTATTCAGTTTTAGTTAAAGTATACCAACAAATTATACCATATAAATGAAGTTATAATAGTATTGGCAAAGACCAGTTACTAAACAGGTTACATGACCCATCTATAATCACTGAATGAAGGGCAGTAGCTATCAGAGCAAGAAAGAAAGAAAGAAAATAGATGGCTTAATTAGACCAAAGTGTTCAGTCCGTCCTTTTTTTCGATTCAAGCTTCCCCCTTCTGAATCCGACGACTCATGTACTCTCGACCGGTCAAACCCCTGTGTGATGGCGTCAACCTTCTTCCCCGCTTCTTCTGGGTCTGTAAATTGGAATGTGTGACCTCCATAATGGATTCGTAACCTGGTTGGCATAAGTAGGAAATGGGCCACCCCTAGATTTCGAACTTAGCTCTAACCCAATGAATTTCTTTCATCGGGTTCATGTTGCATGTGAAAGGTCTGGGACTAGATATACCGTTTTCCCACGAAAATTGAAGGTGTCCGCCTCCCTTACCACCTGTAGCATGCAGTCCCATATGGCAGGGCTAGTTGTAACAAGAAGCACTGTTCTGGGCATTCCTATTTGACTTGTGGCAGCCCTAGGAGAGATCCGGTATGCTTTACTAAAATAGTCAGCTACCCGTTCCATAGTGAGATGTAAGGCTCCCGGTAACCATTCCTTCAAAAATTGCAGGAGGTTGTCCCCTTCACAGTTCTCTGGCAGGCCTACCAGATGAACATTTGAGGCCCGTTGCGAGTTCTTGATCATCTCCAGTCTATACCTCAACTGAGCATTTTCCTGTACTAATTTTGTCATTCTGCATAGTGCTTTGATCACGATGGTCTCTGCAGTCAGCGCGGTTTTATTGGCTGCTTCTATTTTATTGTCTTGTTCCACAAACCTGGTAAGTATGGATTCCACTTTTGTATCTATTGCTTGCATTGACTTTTGCAAGGCCTGCCATGGCGGTTCCGCCCCTGAAGTAGATTTTGCTGCTCCCTCCATGTGGAGCGTTTATGATGGTTGCGTTTTGGTGGTACCTGCCTGCGCTTTGTTCATGCGTCCCATGGTACAAAATGGTATCAATTTGTGCCGCTCAGTCTCAAAATTACTGTTCTGCACACTAAGTTTCAGTTTTTTATCAATAAATCAATATTTTATAGGCTTTTGTCTTGGTTAAGTGTAGAGTCCTCTCTGGACACGTCTCGTCAGTAGATGTGCTCCACAGTGCCCCCCAGGCCATGTCTGATTTTGATGAAGTCTGCCAGTTTTCAAACGAAAAAAAGAGGTGTTTCAGTTGGCCTGGCAGCAAAGAGAACTAAAACGGGGTATACATCTTTATCAAGATCAGATCACCCCCTCGAGGTTAAAAAAAAAAAAGGCAACAATATATAGACATAATCTAGGCTTTGAAAGCCAGACAAATACGTTTTCAAACTCCTTACCCTACATGAGTAAGGATCATCTGGGACTACAGCATCAGATTGTATCATGCTCCCCAAGAAGCTCAACAGGCCCCACAAGACCACACAGTTCCTTCGGAGGCCTGCTCTCAGAATAAACCAGCTGCAAATCGAGCATTGCAGGGCTGTGGCAAACAGCGCACAGACAGCAGATCAAGGCAAGGGGCAGACAGCTGCCCTACACACAATGTCAGAAACCCAACTGCTGCTGCAGAAACTGCATGGTAACTGGCGACTGGTCAACAAGGGGGCAACCACACTTGAGAAGCCAGGGATACCAAGTGGTACAAGCAGGGACTCCACAGTGAAGCATGTGTGTAAGGCTATTCCTCTTTCATCCATCGGAGATCCACTTAGGGAAACATGGAACTGTGGCTTAATTTTTCTTTTTTATTCTACCTCCCTTTGTCCTGGGAATCTTTCACCCAACACCTCCCTAGTCACTGATTTGAAATATTCCCCGTCCTGCCCCATGGACAATTTGTAACTCGACTCAGGACAGTAATCACTCCTGCAGTGGGACAACTGGATAGCTTATGGTATCATCCCTGGGGCTGCCTTTCACGGACTATATTTTAAGTAAACTTCAATCCCTCGGGGCCTCAGACTCTACCTTATCCTGGATCGGCAGTTATCTTGACAATCAGTCAAAATCGTCTCCTTCTGCAAAGCTGTCTCATCCCCAGCCATCATCTCTTGCGGAGTCCCCAGGGTTCTATTCTTGGCTCCCTGCTCTTTTCCCTTTTTATTAACAATATTCCTGACCTCCTCCTTGCAGTAACATTATGTATGCCGATGACCTTGTACTCTATGCCTCCTTCCAGTCTGTTGATGACCTTAATCATCACCCAGCATCCGCGTTTTAAAACATTCAAACCTTGATCTCCTCTGACTACCAAATCCTTAATTTATTTAAAACTCAGGCCATGCTTTTTAGGTCCTCTAGAAAAGTCCATGCAGAGCAAGCTAAGCTACATGTCATATGATACGACGGGACTGCCGTCTCGAATACTGCCTCCTGCAAATACCTTGGTGTCACGCTAGACCCCGTGCTCGACTTCTCTGCTCATGTCAATAAGGTCTGTCAATCAGTAACCAAGAAGATAGGTGCTGCCTACAGAGTGCGCCCACTCTCTCACTCCTGCTGCCACTCTCACTCCTGCTGCCAGGATAATCGGTGGCTAGGGGAGTCCTGCTCCCTCTACTTTTTTTTTTTTCCCTCCTCCTCCCTTCGGCTCCCTGGCCCACCTCTCCTTCAGGCCAGCCTAGGGCCCTGTCGACACACACACACAAACACTCGCCCTGTCCCCTCCACCTCAGATTGCAGCCGCCCAAGGGGTAGCCCGGTGTAACCCTTCACCGGATGGGTCCCTCTCCTCCGAGGGGGAAGGCGCCCGGGGGGGGGGGAGACAACCAGCACACTATTCGGTCCCTGGGTGCTGCTGAGGTGGTTCTGGGGATCCAGGGTTTCTGTGGTGGCGGAGACTGGCAGCCGTCATCCAGCCAGTCAGGAAGCTGGTTTTCCCGTTTTCTCCCCGGGGGGGGGGGCGTGCCTCACACGTCAAGGCATACGCAGACGTCCACCACGCCCTCTACGTTCTGCAGAGCTCGCCAAAATGCTGCACTATCGCCAGGAGTCAGCACACACCAAGCTGCATCCCCACCCTACCCCCGTGAGAAGGTGAGCAGCTGGACACTTGAGCGCCCGGCCCTCCAGTAACCCGGTCGCTGAGGCCGCATCGACTTAAATCCAACCACTGCACCAACAGTCCAGCTTCCCTCAACCCTTATACGCACTCCCGGCGATCACCCATGCCAATGCATATGTACTTCGTAAGTGGGACACCACATATAACATATGCAGATTTGCTTTATCGGCTCCTCGCTTAACCCATCACTGCCTACTCTTCCATGCACTGGCTGTCCCCCACTGCCCTTCGTTCCTATACCTTGGGATGTTTCATTGATTCATTAACCAGACATCCCTGTCCTGAATCCTAGTAGCAATGTTAACCCCTGTCCTTCACTCTCACTCCCTCAGGTCTTCTATCTCCCCTTTTCTCTCAGTTCCACACTGCTCTATGAAAATGGGCGCGCAAGCTTTCTCCTACTTCACTCCAAAGTTCTGGAATTCCCTTCCTCTCCTTGTCAAGAATTCCTCATCCCACTCTACCTTCAAACATGCACGGTTCTCTCACCTATATGCACTTAGTAACTGTGACTGTTCTTAACTTATTGGATTTCCACTCTCCTGGCTGTCTGCTCTGGCTACTCAGTATTTTCTAGTCCATTTTGTGTACCTGTCTGTCTCTCTCTTGTTTTTTCTTGTCATAATTGCCCGTCTTAATCGTCCTGATTGTACCACTGAACCAATGACTTATCTACCCTATGAAACATACATCCTTTGTCCCCTATGTTCCGGACTGTACTGAAGTAGGGGTTGTGCTGCCCATACAGAGGGGTGGGGGGGGTGCTACAAGGCTGCTCTAGCAATTACAGTTATCTGACATTACACTATAGTTTTATCTGTGAAAATGTTAATAGATCTTTTATATGAAGTATTAGAGAATGGACTTAATAGATATCAAAATGTAACTGTCTAATGACAATGGAAGTAATGCAATGGTGCATCTGTACCCTTTCATTTGATGTGTGCAATGTGTTTCATTTGTACAAAACCAATAAAACTGATATTTAAAAAATAAATAAATCCACACATATGTGAGGCAGCAGAAAGTAGATTTCATTATACTGCAAGAGACTCACTTAACCGAGGCAGACTATAACAAACTCAGTAAATCTGGGTATCGCCAAGTACACTACTCCTCATATCAAGATGGGCGGAGAAGGGGTGCAGTGATCCTGATTCTGAACAGGGCTGCCTTTGAAGTGGGGAAGGTACTGCTGATAAAGAAGGCAGATATGTTCTACTGAAAGGTCTCTATATCACACAGAAAGTTACACTGATTTCCATATATGCACCAGCAGCTAGCACTTGCACATACTTCAGACAACTGTTCTCCATGACTGCAGAGAAAGTAAGGAGCTCCTTAATTTGTGTGTGTGTGTGTGGGGGACTTGAACCCACCATGACACCCCAGATAGACAGCACTACGGAATTTAACGTAGTAGTAGTAAAAATCTTTATTTTTTATACAGGAAATGATGGTACATCACAGCATTAAGACCAAAGGTCCTATTTACAAGGTGGTCCTGTTTACAAAGTAGTTTCATACTAAGAATAAAACAAATACGATATACTTAAAACACGTACTATTTGAACAAAAACAATACACAAGTGTGGGTCAATCAAGAGTCAATGCTAGACATTCAGGGATGAGAATTCATCCATTACACATACACTAAATAGACATTTCCGGCTCGCCAAAGCTAACTATCACAAGGCCCAGCTTTGCAATTCTTGGGGCAATGGGAAAAGATTCTGGGATAACATCAAAAGCATCCTTGGAAAGGAGGACAAGAAACACCCTCAGCTGCTCAGTATCAGTAACATCCCCACTACAGACCCTCTAGCTATTGCAGAAGCCTTCAACAAGGCCTTCACCGATCTTACACCAGTGCTACCACCTGCCTATTTTCAGCCACTCCAACAACATATCTACCCAGTGTTCTCACCCGACCTTCTACTTTAAAAGGGTGATGATGAAGGAGGCCCTTACTGTGGTCAAGAAAATACTAGGTAAGACCAGACTGGGCAGTGACGGGCCAGACATGAAACTTCTATCCCTCAGCCTGGACGTTCTTATAGTGCACATTACCACGCTGTACAATGAGACCCTGGCCTGGCCCAACTCCCAGTGGTTTGGAAGCCGGCCCTAGTTACGCCAGTGCATAAAGGAGGTGACAAGTCTCTGGTAGCCAACTACAGACCCATCTCGATCTTCTCCCCCCGTCCAAGGCACTGGAAAAGATTGTGTCGGGTCAACCTGCTGACTACCTCAATAAGTATAACCTACTATGCCCCAACCAGCATGGCTTCAGACAAAATCACAGCACCACCACTGCCCTGCTGGACTACACAAACTATGCACATAAGGCCCTGGATGAAGGTAAACTGGTGGGGTCTGCCTTTATTGACCTCACCAAAGCCTTTAATATAGTCAACCACCCCCTGTTGCTGACCTAACTGCGAAACATGGGTGTGGCACCCAAAGCCCTTTGCTGGTTCCAAGACTACCTGATACGGAGAAATCATTGTGTCAAAACTGGGCAAACAATATCCAGCGCAAGAGAGGTATCATTAGTGGTACCCCAGGGATCAATACTGGGGCCCCTACTCTTCAGCTTCTTCTTAAATGACCTTCCCGCAGCCTGCGACACCAAACTCAAACTGTATGCAGATGATGCTGTGCTCCTGAGCAGCAGCATGTCTCAGGCTGCCCTACAATCTGAGCTGCAGAACTCCTTCTCCAAACTCGAGGACTGATTCTGTAGTCATAAGTTGCTACTAAACTACAAAAAGACCAAGTCCTTGCTTACGTCCAGTCCCCACAACAAAAATAAGCACCACCCCCTCATCATCTCCAACTCATGCAGAGAGCCGCTGGAACAAGTTCACTTGTTCAAGTATCTGGGGGTCATAATAGATGATACCCTGACTGTCTGGTCAAGAAAGTCAATACCAAGATTGGTGTCCTGCACAAGCAATACCTCTCTCCGGGGGCCCTCCACCTCTCAAGTCCTCAGCTCAATTATATCTACTATTGACTATGGACTAGTGGTCTATGGGGCAGCAACGGATACAGCGCTCAAGAGGGTTCAGACTGCACTCAACAAAGCCTGCAGACTCACCCTGGATGCTGGGAATGGCACTCACACCTGTACTCTGTATGAACGTGCAAGTTGGCTGTCATTAAGAAACAGGGTCAAATTCCAGACTTGCATCCTAGGGAAGAAGGCTCTGTTGGGTAGAACACCACCTTGTGTAAGCAATTTGATCAAGGCAGCCAATTCGTTACAGGTCACCAGAGGGAGGACTAGAGGGGCCTTGTTGATCCCCTTCCATCGCACCTCACTTGAGCAACGTGCATTTGCCTTCCGGGCCCCCTATGGATGAATGAACTTCCTGGGAACCTCTTGGCCACCAACTGTCAGGCACAATTCAAAACTGACCTCAAACAGCACCTAATAACACTCTCTAAGTGCACCTGCCCCTGAGTCCAGCCAACCTGCTCTCTCTGTGCCCCCCAGCAAGCACCAGGCAGACCTCAGGTACCCCATCCCTCTGTCCCATCTCATGACTTGCCCCAGCAATCAGTTTGCGTCATGCTCCTTTGGCACCTGCCACCCCCCCCCCAACTCACAGTCCTGTGAGTTTTCCCAAACAGTCACTACTAATGCTGTCTGCCTGACCATGCACCCCACCATTTTACTCTAGCATGTCCTCTCTGCTCAGCCTCCCCTCACCCCACCATTTCTCCCTATACCTTATTCCCCCACCCTCTCACCTCCACCGCAGTACTTACCTCTCTCTCTCCCTCTCGTACCTCCCTTCTTCAACCCTCTGCCAGCTCTCCCCGTCTCTCTGAACTACTGACAAGGCATTTTGTGGCTGCTTATCCCCTATAAAGTGTTTTTTTTTGTTATTTAACTTGTACCTATGTTTTGAGTTATTCTGTAAGTTCTGAATCCAAGCTGTATCGTTCATTGTAATGTACCTTTGCTTTCTCCTACTGTACTTTGTTTTGCAATTTATGGCATGGAACCTTTGTAAAAGACCTTGTGCTCAAAGGTTTTTTCCGAATAACTAAATAAATAAAAATAAATACATTTCTTGCTTTAGTGACGTGACAAACATTTTAGGGGTCGTAGCTGTATTTTTCAATGAGTCACTTAGTGAATACCATAGGGATATGGCTAAAAAAGGAAAAAAGTTATCTCCACAAATTTATTTAATGGCCTTGACAATTTGTATTCCCTCAGGATGCTATTTCTTTGGGGTTTTTTTTTTTTTTTAGATTATTTGTGCTCCTCCTCCTGCTCCAATGGCCCTCTCACTCTGGGGGAGCCCCAGACCCATCACCCTGGTGGCCACCATCCATCGCTAGTGCTCAAGGGCCTACCCCCCTGGTGGGTTCGGCAGAGGGGGCCCTCCCCCACCGAGACTGGATTAAGTGTTTTGCACCGTGGCTAGCCAGACGTGGCAACTGTGAGCTCCCCCGTCATTCGCCAGGAGCTTTTTCCAATGTACCCTGCGGCCGCGCGGCATGCAAAGATGCCTGAGACAGGGTAGCGCACGCTCTCATGCGCACCCACATCAGGCATCTGCTGTGCACTGCACCCATGCTGTAGCAGCTCTATGGCGCCGAGCCCCAGCCTCCACCAGGGGTCAGGCGTGCACCGGCCACTAAACTACCCCCTCCCTGGAGATGAAGAGCAGTCCATTGGACGCTCGATCCATCTCCATCCCTGCCAACCCCTGGCAGCCCATGCTCGTTCCCGATCACGGGTCGCCGGCGTAGCGCAAGGCAAGGCACCAGCGCCTCAGCCCTCAGCGCCATCAGGCCGGCAGGATGCTATTTAAGCAATATTTATGTTCAATTGTTTATAATTTTTCAAACAAAATAACTGTTTTTTGATACGTTTAGTGTTTTAAAAATTGGGTTTGTCCAAATTTATTTCCCTTTTGTTTTCTAATGATAACCATTCCAAGTGACTGTATAGTTCACAGTGATATGTCCTAAAATAGCATCATAATATAAATCTGACCAATCAACTGTAAAGGACCTCCACCTTCCTGAGTACTGTTTTATTTGCAAAGCCATATACATGGCTACCATAATCCAGGATTGGGGTCAATAGCTGATTTACAACAGTTGTCCTCATAGATTTATTAATGCAGTAGCCTACATGTCTAAAAGCACCTAGGCAACATTAAGTGGCAAAAAAGTTTAAGGCACTCTAAGGGAAGCTGGGACTTAGTGACATCTGAAGGTAACTTTTTTTTCTTCTTTTCTCCCCACCTGCTGTCGCACTAGAGCCACACCATCGGGAGTCACCCATTAAGCCTGTCCCCTGCCAGTGCCTTACCTGTCAGTCACTGGTCCCTCTATCCAGCCTCAGATACCTCCGGGGGAGCAGACCTCCGGATCTTACTTGTCTCGTCAGGGTCTGAGGCTGCAGGCAGGCACCGGCACATCGGGACCTGGCTCGGCGCTCCATCTTCCCAGCTCCAATGTTTTGTTTTTTTTCCCTGGGTTCCTGTGGGACGCTGCGGGCCCGTACATTAAGGCGCAAGTGCCGACGTCGGCAATGTCCCTCCCCCTCCTTTCCTCAAAGGAGTAGCCCCTGAGGCTGATTGGCTGCTGGCCTACGCCTTCGACCAATCAAGCCCCGAGACACCAGCTTGCTGTCGTGCCCCCAGCCTCCACCAGGGGTCGCCGCATGCCGGGCTGAAAAATCCTCCTTCCCCCAGAGAAGGCGAGCTGTCGTCGGATGCTCCAGCCTATCTCCCCCCAGCGGCCCAAGCTCACTCCCGAAGGTGGGTCACCGGTGTGGTGCGAGGTGTGGCGTCGAGTGCCTCAACCCTCAGCGCCACCGGGCCGGCTTCTGAAGGTAACTTTATGGCCCTACGAGAGGTTATGCCTTCTATTCTGCTGCACACCAGATCTACTCAAGACTGGCTGTATTTCCAGTCCCTCGGGATGCAGTAGACAAACTACATAGCTGCACAACAGGCCCCATAGGGCTTTCTGACCATGCACCCCTTATGCGGCAGATAGAAATGGACCGACCAAAGAAATCCTAATTTTGGAAGATGAATGGATCTCTCTTGCAGGACAGAGAGGTCAGGGCACAACTAACATCTACTATACAGCAAACAGTGCAAGATAATGTTACACTAGACATATCGATGGGCATTTTATGGGATACAGTTAAAGACATTTTATGAGGAAAACTGATAGCAACTGCATCAGGCAAGAAAAGAAAACATATGGAGAAGCAGACAGTTAGAATTAAGAATAAAAGAATTAAGAGGGCAAGGGTCGAAACTGGCACTGGACCACTAGCCAAATGCTGGTAGATTTTATACTGGGCTAGTAAGTTGTTTTTTTTTTTTTGTTTTTTTTAAGTAGCCCTGTGGGCTTGTTATGGAGCAGGTAATATTTCTGTGAGTACACCAGCTGCGCCAGCAGAAAAGTCTGTGGGGCCAGTGGATTTTCCCAGCCACTAACCCTGCTGGCTAGTGGCTGCAAAATGTAATTTCTACCCTGGATGGGTTGCAAAAAATTAAATAGGCAAGGGGCCGAGAATTAGTGCAACTCAAGAAGGAATACCTCAATGGACTGTAAAGCGGAACGAAAACTTAATGCATCTCTTCACCATCATTACAAAGTGGGCCCCCCAAACCAAGCGTTTACTGGCGTGTCAACTGTGTGTTTGGCCCACCCGGGAACACATTACAAAAACTGTGCACCCAGATACAGGTACTAGGGTCTCAGAGATAAGCATTTCAACAATATTATACTAACATATATGGGAAAGACAGGACAATCACAGACACATATCTATGGAATCTAAACTCACCCCAAATCATGCAGGACGACAATGAATGTCTGATTGCACCGGAAACTGCAGAAGAGATACTTGGGTTCATAGCTGTCAGTAAAGTAGGTAAATGTCCAGGAATGAATGGCTAACCCACTGAATTTTATAAAAAAATTCAAAGAGGATACAGTACCTCTGCATTAAAATGCCTACTGTGCTGCCTTGGCACGGGGGCACTGCCTCAGTCCTGAATTACGCAGTGATATCCATGATCCCCATACCCAGCAAGGATCCCTTCCTTATGCTCCTCATATCGCTACCATATACATTTTACATACCGACTACAAATTCCTCACTGGGATACTCACTAAAAGACTGGAAGGAACTGTCCCTAAATTAGAAGGTCTCGACCAGATCAGATTTGTAGCATGTAGGCAAACCTCAAATAGCATCAGAAGAATCCTACATATCATAGATCATCTTAATCACACTTAACAACCAGCTCTCATCATGAGTATAGTTGCCAAAAAAGCATTTGACCCTCCAGTTCTTTCCAGGTTCAGCTTCTCCCCCACCATTTTAACAATATTCAAACCCTACATAAGGCACAGCAATCATATGTCAGGGCGGATGGGCACCTTTCCCCCATCTTTTCATTGGGCCCTTGCGCTCAGTGTTTTTGTGACATGTGAGCAGGGAGAGCGTGGGGGTGAGCCCTATACAAGTTTATGGGGCGTTTTTTTATAACAGTTTTCTGAAGCTGTCAGCAATCAGAGGGGAATGAAAGCCACCGCTCTACTAATAGGGACAGAGGTAGATATGCCAGCTGCCAGGCAGAGTGCTATTCCACAGAGCACACCTACTAACATAAAGTAGACAATGTTCTAATCAACCAAGGAGAAAAGAAAAAGTACAGATATAAAGGGTAATGGTTGACTGCTTTTAACTAAAATTAGTTTTAGGCAGTGCACTAGCTCTTTAAAGAGGACCTGTCCCAGCCAGCACTGATCCCTGAGGCACCCTGCTGGTCACCTTCCCATCCTCAGAGTGAACTCAATTTATCACCACCACCTTCTGTCGCCTATCCTCTAATCAATTTCTTATCCAGCTTACAACCTTTGGAACCACTCCTAAATTACTCAACTTTTTGTTTACTAGTCTCCTATGTGGAACAGTGTTGAAAGCCTTACTATAATCTAGGTAGGCCGCATCCACTGCTACACCCTGATCTGTTCTTTTGTCACCCAATAAATTAATCTATCAGATTTGTTTGACATGACCTCCCCCTCTCCGTGAACCCATGCTGCCCCAGATCTTGTAACAGTGATTCCATTACCTTTCCCACCATTAATGTCAGGCTGACTGGCCTATGATTACCAGCCTAGCCTCCTCCCTGCTACCACTTTTGTGAAGTGGGACTACATTGGCCTTCTTCAAGTCCTCCAGAAGCACTCCTGTTTCCAGTGAGCTTTAAAACCCGACTGTCAGAGGTGCGACCAGTACCTTCCGAAGCTCCCTCAATATCCCTGGATGCACCCATCTGGTCCCACTGCTTTGTCCACTTTCAGATTAGCTAGCCCCTCGGGATTCTCTCCTCCAGAAAAGGACTAGTGTCTAACTCCCTCCCACCCTCCAAAGATCCCACTATTTTTTTTGGGGGCCCCTTCTCCTTCCTCTGTGAACAATAAGTACACTTCTAATTCTTACTGAAAACAATTGTTATATGGATATACAAAATTTATTTTATTTATCTTTTTGATAACCGGGTGGGTGCACTGATCCAAAGCAGGGTTTTATTTCTCTCTTAAAAATTGATTAGCGTTTTGCTCATAAAAGTTCTAAAACATTGTGAAAATGCATAGCACTTGCCTCATTGTGTTTAACAAACATAACACTTCTAGAAAACCTATATAAATGCTTTCTGTACAGTTAGTATTGTCCCAAGAAAAAAACTCTAATCAACTATTTAAAACCCCGCAAAGGACCGTTTTCAGGTACAACCCGCCACAGCATGGCACATTAAGCAACACAGTTGTGGAGAACAACAGTAAACAAAGGCCTCAACTTGAGGGGCAGGAAATTACAGAACAAGGAATCCTTACATAAAGTGCAATTACATAAGAATACAAGGCACCAAAGAAGGCCAGCATACAAGTCAAAAATATAAACCATAGTCACAGGCAGGCACAGACTGAAATATAAGTCACAAAACACAGAGACCAAAACATAAGTCTCAGACAGGATAAATAAAGTGCAAAATGCATTCAGGTACACTAAGTGTACAAGTCAACGAGCAGACTGGAACTCTGAAATCAAGTACAACACTTCCCCTTAGCAAATGGTGATGGGACTTAGAATAGGGAGGCAACAGCAGAAGCCCTGAAAAGTGGGGGAAGAGGACAGGAGCAGCAGTGGTGAGTATATTAGACACCGCTACAGTCATTTAATCTATACTGTGTCTTTGTACAAATGAAAAATCTAATAAAAGTGTTTGCGTACACAAAAATACATGTTTAGTGATTTTTTTTTGTGTGTGCCTCCTATACGCACCGTCACCCCTCTCCTTTGAATGTCCAGCACCACCCCTCAACAAAACAGACTCACCCTTGCATCTCCAACATCCACTGAAGTCCTCCTGCAGCCTCCATCCCCTGGGCTGGCTTGCCCCTGCCGGGGGCCTCCTCATGGAGGAGAAAACCAAATTTACATACCTGTAAATTTTCTTTCACCAACGGCTAGTCTCCAGGCTTTCACAGCTGGGCTGTACCCTCTGTTGCACATGCAGGCAGGAAATCAGAACTCGGACAGCCTGGATGGTTATCCATTCTTCCACTTCCTGCTGCCTCCAGTTCTTCCTAAAGAAGTCCAAACGTGGAAATACTACTTGAACTTGGAAACAAAGAGAACACATTATCCAACACACATGGCCAAATGGCCAACTTCTTACTGTACATTCTGGGAGGGAAGCAGCCCGGAGACAAGCCGGAGAAAGAAAACTTACAGGTATCTAAATTTCGTTTTCTCTCTCCTAAGCTGGTCTCCGGGCCTTCACAGATGGGATATACAAAAGCAGTACATCCCCAGATATCCCGGGTGGGAAGAATGTAAATGTCCTTAAGAGTCCACCACAGCCTAAAGAACTCTGTGGCCAAAGGACGCATCCGCTGACGCTGTCGCATCCAGTTTGTAGAATTCTGTAAACATGTGAACAGATGACCAGGTTGCCGCCCTGCAAAGGTCTGCTGGAGAAGTCTCTCTGAATTCCCCCACAAAGTGGTCATCGCACTGGTGGAATGGGCTTTCACTGGACTAGGCAAGGGTATTCCGGCTTGGATGTAGGCAGTGGTGATGGTGAAACGGATCCATCTGGCTATAGAATCTTTGGAAGCCTTTTTGCCCATATTCTGTCCCGCAGTTAGAATGAACAAACTAGAAGTTTTTCTTATGAATTCGGTTGTTTTAATGTACATTTTCACAACTCTTCTGGGAGCCAGCATGTGACATTGCTTCTCCTTGTCATTTTTCAGGTGTGGACAGAAGGAAAGTAGAATCAACTCCTGGTTGCAATGGAAAGGAGACATTACTTTAGGTGAAAAACCTGGATCTGTTCGTAGGACTGCAGAAGCTGATGAAAGACCGTATGAGGCTCTTTAGTGGACAAGGTTCCCAGCTCTCCGATTCTCCTTGCCAAAGTAATAGCTACTAGAAGAGCAATTTCATTGTGAGATGCATAAGGGATGCCTCCTTAAGCGTTTCGAAGGGGGCTCTGGACAAGGCTTTGAGAACCAAATTAAGTCTAAGGTGGAACCCTTGATTTGATTGGTGGGCATTTCAATGTTGCTGCCCGCAGAAATCTTCTAACATGGGGATGGGGTCCAACCCGGTGGCGCTGAGAGTTGAGGCACTGGACGCCAAACCTTGCGCCACACCGGCGACCCGAGTTCAGGAACGAGCTAGGGCGCCGGAGGTCGGCAGGGAAGGGAGAGGATGGAGCATCTGGAGGACTGCTCTCCTCTCCCTGGAGAGGGATCCAGGGTATGCCCGGCCCAGTAGTGGCCTCCAGTGGAAACCGGAGGCACTACACGCACTCGGACTTACTAGTGGGAGGAGTACGGGGGGAACATCTCTGGCATCATGCCGCACTGACGTCATTGCACAGTTTCACTCCTGAGGAAAGCCTTACTAAAGAAAACCCCTGTTCTCTGGGACAGGAGAAGGCACCTCTGCCCTGCCGAACCACACTCCACACACCGGGCTTCTCTCCTCTCCGGACCAACCACCCAACCGACACATTAGATTTAAGATAGAACTCCCTAGGCGGATAGGGCAGCCTCACCTCAGGGGTGCAGAGTCGGGGGATCTGTCTTGCTGGTGCAGGGAGAAGGAGAGAGCTTCTGTTGGGAAGTAGAGCTTCCAGTGAGTGGCGGATGCCAGAGAGAGTTCCTCGGTGGTACGGAGCAGAAATAAAGTCCACAAAAAAAACATGGGGATGGAAACCCAGAGACACCCCTGAATCCACTAACAAAAGTGCCCCCAAGGCGGAAACCTGAACTCGTAAGGTGGTCGGTTGCAGCCCTTTGTCGAATCCATCCTGGAGAAACTGTAGCAAAATAGGTAAAGATATTGGTTGGTTATGCATTTGTTTGGAATTAAGCCAGAAAAAGAATTTTCTCCAAATCCTGTAATACACTTTACAGGAGGAAGGGCAACGAGAGTGAATCATCAACTCAATCACTGAAGCTGTGTATCCAAGCTCTTTGAAAGTTTCCCGCTCAATCTCTAGGTCGAGAGAGATAGGTTGCGCAGATTGGGATGCAGTATAGGACCCCGATGAAGAAGGTCCAGGCTGATCTGAAAAGTTAGAGGTGGCTGCCTTGACAGACGAATCAGAAGAGGGAACCATGGGTGTCGAGGCCATTGTGGGTAGACTAGGATCAGCTCCACCCGATCCATCGCTACTTTGTGGAGGACTCTGGATAGAAGCGGTGTTGGGGAAGGGGAGCGTACAGGAGACCAATTGACCCCAGTTCAGGGAAAAGGCGTCCTGACCCACTGTTAGTTCGTTCCTGGCCAGGGAGCAGAATTGCTTGACCTTTAAATTGCACCGGCAGGCAAAAAGATTTATCTGAGGATTGCCCCAATGCTCGGTTAGGGTCTGGAAGGCGCTATCCTTCAGCTCCCATTCCCCCTGCAGGACATCTCTGCAACTTAGCCAGTCTGCTGTGACATTTTCTTGGCCTGGAATGTACACCACCCTTATGCTTGCTAGGTGGTACCAGGCCAACTGAAACAGCAGAAGAGATTCCCTGAGCATCCGGGAGCTTCTTGTACTGCCCTGATGATTGATGCATGACACTGTCATTCGATTGTCCGTTAGAATCGGCACATCCTGGTTGAAGACTTGCTGTTGGAAGTGCAGAAGGGCTAGACACACTGCTCTCATTTCACAGATGCTGATGCTGCACCTTGTCTCCAGCAGAGATCATTTGTCCTGAGCTGACCTCTGATCCAGGTGCCCCCCAGCCAGAGGCTGGCATCAGTCGTGATTTGAGTTTGGTGAAGATAGCCCAACCTAGACCCAGTCTGAGTAAGTGAGCTTGAACGGGTCGCATGTGAATTAGTGCCCAGGGGACTGAATCTGCCAGTGATACCATAGTCATAATGAGCTGCATGAAGTTGTGAGCCGGCAGCTGATGGGCGTTGTGAAACTTCTTGATGAACTTCTGCAGATCCCTGAATTTCGTTTCCATGAGGAACACCTTGTTTACCTGCGTCTTGAAGTCGGCCCCCAGATGATTCAAGGTCTGTGTCGGAGTTAAGGAGCTCTTCTTCCAGTTAATGATAAATTCGTGTGCAGAGAGGCACCGAACCACCTTCTCCACTGCTTGTACTGCCTGGTGGAACTGAGGGGCCCTGATTAGAATATTGTCTAGGTACGGGAACAGTTGTATTCCTTGGTTCCGGAGGTGAGCGATGACTGTTACCTATACCTTTATGAATGTCCCATGGGCTGAAGAAAGCCCAAATGGAAGCATTTTGAATTGGAAATTATGCTCCCCCACTTTGAATCCGAGATACTGTCGGTGCAGCTCTTGAATGGGAATATGCAAACAAGCGTCCTGCAAGTCGACTGAAGCTAGAAAATCCCCTTGTTGTAATTCACTGACAACTGATGACAAGGTTTCCATCTTGAAGAGTCTGCTGCAGACGAAGCAATTCAGGAATTTGATGTCTAGGACTGGCCGGAATCCACCTGTACATTTGGGAACCACAAAGCATAGGGAATATACCCCCCGGTTGATCTCTGTGAGGGGAACTTGTTCGGCAGCCCCTGCCTGGATAAGGCCTGTGATGACCTGAAACACAGTCTGTCTTTTGGTTAGGTTGCCTGAAATAGGGGAGGGTACCAAATGTCATAGCGGGGGCTCTGACTCTAATTCTGTTAGGTAAGTTAACCTTTGCTGATGATGTTCAGTACCCATTTGTCTGTCGTGGTTAGACCCATTCCTCAAGAAAGTTTGAAAGTCTGCCCCCTACTCAAGGATGGGCCCGGACGGCTTCATTGTGATTTTTTATTGTTGTTCTTGGTGTCTCTGGCGCCCCCTCCTCCACTGGAGCCTCCTCCTCTGAAGTTATGCTGGTTATGATAGGAGAACCATGTTCTTTTGCCTAAGAAATATTTCTGCTGACCTTTGTTATAACCTTGGTCATGAAAATTGTGCCTTGGGCCTAAGGACCATGATTTGCCCTAGTTTCTTGATTGAGGCATGTGTACTTCAGCTGTCATCCCCCGATTCCTTTATGGCTTCCTAAGAGCGAGCCAAAAGGAGATTCCTTCATATGGCGGTTCACCAAATGGCTCTTCAAGAGGTGTCTGTTTGCCAGGCCTGAAGCCAGAGGTTATGGCAGCTGAAGTTTGATAAAACATGGTTCTAAACGGTGCACCTGACCACCTCCTCTGATGCGTCTGCTGCATAAGTGGATGCCAAACCCATTTGTTGTAGCTGACGAATAGTAGCCTTGTTCTTCTCTGGATCCTTGGCGAATTGGAAAGCTAAATCCGAGGCCCAGGACAGAGTGGCTCTGGCAGAGAAAAGGCTGGCTGCTGCTGCCTTGAGAGAAGTTGCTGATGCCTGGAAAGTCTTCTTCACTGAGGCATCCACTTTAATGTCCACTGGGTCCCTCAGAGACACCCCTCCTTCTGCCAGAATGACCATCTTTTTCGTGAGATCTGAAATCTAAGGGTCAATTCTGTGGCAGTCAAGCCACTTTTCTGATTGTTTTTTGTCGGACTTTTGCAGCTTAGTGATCCACTGAGGGACTGGATATTTATTTATTTAGTTTTTGTTTACCGGGTAGGGTGCACTAGCCATAGAAATTACTATTTTCAGGCATGACCTGGGAGATTATAAGGTAGTGAAACAATGCAGCAATGTTATACAACAGGGATACAAGACAGTGGTACAGTCAGCTAGGTACATAGCAGCAAGATTTCAAGTAACAACAGATAAAATAGACACTAACAGGCGAATACAACAAGTGCAAGTACAATTAAAACATAAATCGGGGTTAGCTATAAAATTGATAACAGGTAAATACAGTAAGTGCAAGTACAGTTTTAAAACATGAATCGGGGATAATCAGTGAAGAGGCAAAGAACAGTGCACACAGAGAAGTGGGAAATAACTATGAGGCTGTGCATGGATTAGCAAGGGAGCATGAAAAATAGTGGAGTTAGACAGAGATAGAATCACTGCAGGTGTAACCCATGAGGGACATAGCTCATAATGGGGGATTGGTCACAAGACCAATTGAAAGAGAAGAAAGTGGAGTTATATCACAGGGAGACAGGGAGTAGAATATAAGGTTCCGAGGGGCAGGGCCAAGCAGAGAAGGTAGCATACGGTGAGCCAAGTGACTGGCAGGAATAAGAGAGTAGGCAGGGAGTGGTAGCCAGGTTAGAGGGGTGGTATAGGCAGATGAGGAAGAGAGGCTACAGACAAGATAGAGGGAAAGGAGGCAGTCAGGGAGGTAGCAGAATGGCAGATGTGTCTGGACTATGGGGGTTTAAAGCATGAGCACTGACTCGAAGAGATAAGGTAGCTGCGCAGCACTTTTTTAAAGGCTGTATGAGAGGGAGTTTAGCAAATAACGCCAGGGAGAGGGTGTTCCAAAGCTGGGGAGCTTGATGGGCAAATGCACTGGCACCTTTGGATGTGTTGCACTTTGGAACACATACGAGGGATTTATCTGCCGAAATGAAAATAAGGTAGATGTAAGCTGTGGATTCAGTAAGTCAGCCAAGGTTTTGGGAGTTGGAGACCTTGTAATGATATCAATAAGGGAGTCCAGTGGGTACAGTCAATTCAAATCGACGTAAAGGAGGCAATGGTGTGTAAGCCGGCTAGAGGAGGAGGTACAGCAACATATATTGTTGTAGCTGATGTCCCAGCAGCGGAGGGTGGACTTAGGTATGGCAGCATATGTCACGACTCCGTAGGTCAGGGTAGGCAGGAGTATACCACGAGCAATGGCCAACCTAACCGTGGGGGTAAGTACATGGCTAATCTGGTAGGCCACACCAAGTTTGTAATTTACAGATTTGCACGTGCTCTGTGTGTGGAGATCAAAGTTAAGGGATTGGTCTAGCGTTACCCCAAGGTACCTAAAAGAGGTCACCATGCCAACAGGCAAGCCATCCGAGCAGAAGACTCTAAAATTGATCCGACATGTTTTACGTTTTAAGTTAGTCGCAATTAACATTGTTTGTGTTTTGGTCTCATTTAGGACAAGTTTATAGCTAGGTACGCTCAGGGCCTTGCCATTCTTCTTTTAGCAAGTCCTCGATGGCCTGAAGAATAGGGAAAGCTGTTGCCGGTTTGGTGGCAGAAGACAGGAACACCTGCTTTGGCTGTGCTGGGGCCACTGGGGAAGAACCAAGGTGGATTTCGGCAATAACCGTTTTGATAAAAAAGTCCAGGTCATCCAAATCAAAGTTCCTGGAAGGTGAGTCGTCCAAATCCGTCGAGAAGTCCACAAGCTCCCCTTCTTCTAGGGAAGAATAATTGGAATCTGAAGAAGCCAGAGAGCGCTGTCTGTGAGGTTTCTTCTTATGGGCACCCCGGGATCTACTTCAAGAGTGAGATCTTTTCTTGGTCTTGCGTCTCGAGGAATGCTGATCCTCCTCTTCAGAGGATCTGTCCCTGTATCTGATTTTTTCTTTTTGCCGAAGTGATGAGAGGATGACTGCCCTTCTTCGGATGAAGACGGGGCTCTCTTTTGCTTTTCTCTTTTATGTAGCCTTGCTTCTGGGGAGCCTTGGGGTTGCCAGTCGAAGCATGAAGGGTCCTGGGCAAAGGCCTTGTTTAGTTTGTCAATGAGGTCTGGAGTCAGCGAGGGGGTAGCAGATTGCTGGACTCCCTGGTGGCTGTCTGTTGGCTATCTGACTGAGCCGGGGAATCTGAGGCTTTCCTCAGGTCCTCCTCATTCGCAGCTGCTGCTTTCTCACATTTCAAGCAAAGCGAGCCAGCGAAAGTAATCAGCATGGAGTATTTGCATTGTTGGCATTTTCTGCCCCCGGAGGGCTTGTCTGAGGCCATGATGGAAAATGCTGCTATCCCTTTGAGAGCACTAAAAAAGATAAACAGAGCTGCTTTAACATTGCTGCTGTCCCTTTAAGTAAACAGAGTTGTTTTAAATGCTGGGAAAAAAGTAGTCTGCCCAAAAAACGGCAGTTCACTGGGCACTAACGGTCTCCATTGACGAGCCATTATGTTCTGAATGCTCGTCAACGGCTGTGGAGAGAGCAGGCATTGCTTTGCTGAGGAAGTGCTCAGTCGACAAGCTGCGCTGTTTCAAACGCTCGTCGACGACCAAGAATGCTCAGTGCAGTGCGGGAAAACTCCGCTGAAGAGTTGAAAAGCTTAGTGTTCAACGTGTGCTGTGCTTTCACTGTGATCCTCTGTCGACAACTGTTGATGAGCTGAAGCGTTGCAAGTGCTTTTGCTGATCCTCTGTTGATGAGCTGGGGTTTGGTGTGCCATCGACGGTCCAGCTTTTAGCGCCCACAGGGAATCTGTTGACAAGCGCGGTGTAAGGTGCTCATCGACTTTACATTCCTGTGAGAGCCTTATAGTGCTCTCCGTTGTGTGGGGTCCCCGACCAGCTGAATTTAATCCTACTCATCGACGATTTATTTTCTTGTCATCTGTGCCCAAAAGCGCAGGAAGGAGCAGAGCCACAGAGCCAGTCTGTCCAGCGTGCAAGGCTGAGACTAGGTCCTGGCCACAGAAGAAAGTTGTCTGTAACTTGCTGTGCTGCCTGCTCTCTTAGGATATCCCCCAAAATAAAATATACAAGCGACTTACAGTTCAAAGTCTTCTGCCCTGTCACAGTAGTGACAGAGCTCAGCTGCGGAGTACTTGCCATTAGGGAGGCAGGAAGTATACTGGAGGCAACAGGAAGTGGAGGGATGGATATCCAGGCTGTAAGAGTTGTGATATCTGCCTGCATGTGTAACAAGAGGTACAGCCCATCTGTGAAAGCCCAGAGACCAGCTTAGGAGAAAGAAAGGCACATGACAGCAGATAAGGACCACCCTCCACCGACTTGGCCAGCTTATCCTTGCCGGGGGCCTCCCGATGACTACAGGAGGAATGTATGAGCTTGGGCAGAGGCTGAGAGGTGACACAGTGCTGAGGTCAGCTGGCGTGGGGGGACTACATGGGTGTCATCTAGCGTGCCTAGTGTGGCAGTTTCCTCCATTTTCAAAACACCAGCAAGGATGCACACACTGCAGTTGACCTGGGAAGGGGGTGCCCGACAGCGCGAGTTCACCCATGCCATCAACGGCACCACCACCTGCCTCCACCAGGAGACACAACAGAACAATGCAGCATCCATCCTCCCCCTCAGGAGGAGGCTGTCCAGACAGTCTGGAATCCTCCCTGCTGGCCTCCGCTCCTGGCATCCCAGGCTTGAAGCACGAATCCGGTTTGCCCACTGCTTGGCACTGTCATTTTTAATATGAGGGAACTGTCCTTAAAGCAACTCTCCTCTGCTCATCTACAAATCTGTCTTTATCCACAGAATTTTTGTGCATAGCCATGTTATTTCTATTCTGCTAAAATGCACATTTTTGCAGCGTTTTCCTGTTACACATATTTCTTAGCAAATCGCCACTGTGGCAATAAAGATAAAAAAATCAGTGGCCAGATGCATTTACCTGGTTGCAACTAGCAACTTGATTCTGCTCACCCTGCTCACTGTCAACCCATCTGTCTCCAAATTTATCGCCTTCTGCTCATCTCTCTCCAATTCTGCCCCTCTGCCTCAGTTTCTCTTCCCTTCCACCCCTCTATTTCCATCCCTCTATCTCCATCGTTTTCCCCTCTTTCACCCTTCCGTCTACATCTCCGTTTCGCCCCTCCATCTTCCCCTCCCATCACTCAATCTCCAGCTCTCGCTTCTTTTGTCCCTCTGTCTCCATCTCCACTTTTGCCCCCCCCACCCCGTCTCCCACTCTCTCCCCACTTCCCTGTGCTAATTGGCAGAAGTTAGCAATGTTCCTGTTAATATAAATAAGATCCATATCTCCAAATCATCCATATTTAACTGTATCTGAATAAACATTAATGAAAAATACTGTATTTTCAATAGTTTTCTTTACAAGGACAACATTTTGCACAGTTTTCTTCATGGAACCAGTAATCTGGAGTTTTTACTATATCATGGTTTGTGTACAGAATGCTATGCATGAGCTGGTGACCTATCAGAACCTTGCTCAGAGTTCTGTGCACAACCATGACGTTGTTAAAACTCCAGATCACTGGTTTAGTGAAGAGAACTGTAACAGAATGCTGCCCATCAGAACAAAACAATGCAAACATTTTTTTTTTTTTTTACAGCATTTTTTTAAAATAATTTTTGTTAGTAGAGTTTTCCTTTTATAAAGCGACTCCATTTTACATACACGAGAAAAAGAGTCTCCATGTAAAAAGTGTACACATTCTTTTGTCAGAGAACATTGAGTCATTTGCTGTCCATCTCAACACTTCTACACCACTATAAGTCACAGGACAATTATCCAGACCCTGATACATTACAATGTACTGGAGTATGCTCCCAGTTCCTGCAATTCCTTGTAAGCAAGAATACCTGACAGGGTGGGCATTATTGGGAATACCAGACCACCCAGGGGCATAATGAGGCCCGATGCCGCAGACGTAATGAGGCCCCTGGAAGGTCCGGTATTTCCCAATAATGCCCACCCTGGAGGGTATTACTGCGCTTAGAAAATGGGCATCTTAGTCAATTTTAATTAAGTTGTAAAACAAGAGAGAAAATAAGTTTAAAAATGAATAAATGTAGTAGAATTTTTGTTTTAATTGAAAAAGTTGTGTGTATGTTTAAAGGCTGTTCTACCTTTTGTTGCGCCTCCCCACAGAGCTACTGTAATCTATTCTCTCACACACACACACCCCTCAACAAGAAGTGTGCAGAAAACATTTACCCTAGTGGTCTGTGGACATCGTCTGTCTGCTTTCAGCAAGACTGTTTTCTTTTTTTTTTTTTATTCATTAGCCGTCGGAAGAAGTGTCTGTTGAGCGCGCGACCGACCTTGCGTGACTCTAATAGATAACTGCATCTGCAATGACGAGGTACATTATTTATGTTTTTAACATTAAGCAGCAGCTTTAAGTGTGGGGACATTGTGGTACTTGTGCCATTTTGATAACGGGCTTTCCAGCATGAAACCAAATGGACTGAAGCCCGGTTTCATTTTCGTTCAGCTCGGTAGTTCAACAGCGCGGTCGGGAGAGTGGTGCCGTTGTAGAAGAACACGGATATGTAAAATTGGTATGTTATCACTCTTCCTGACCGAGAAATATCCGGACTGTGGGTCTTTTTTTCCCACTGAGCTGGGGAGAGAACAGAGCCCTCACTAACTTAGTGAGAGAAAAACATGGCGGGGATTTGAAATCTCACCTGGTGCTGTTAGCCAATGACAAACTAGGCTGAGCAATCCCGTACAAGGGCATGTGGTGAGGTGGCACTTGGGCTCGTACTTAGTTTTAGCTGGGCATTTAATAAGAAATAAATGCCCAGCTAGGAGGCTATATCAGCCAATCAGGATTGTGAATTCATTTTTGCCATTTTCTAATAATGTATTAGACTTTACAGCATTTTTATTGCTGTAGGGATATGAATTTCTGAAAATAGGAAGATTATACACAGCTGCCAGTTAGAAATGATTTCCGGTCCACTTTAAAAGCTCAGTGCTTAAGGTGTTCCTCTAACAGGATATGTACCATAAGCGAGAACTGAAGGAGAAGCCAAAGCTCAAGCAGCAAGAAGCATCAATATTGTTACATAAATGCAAACTTCGTTGACATCGGACAATTTTTGTTTTTGCTAGTAGTGCAGCTGAAGAAAATTCTAAAATGTATTTTGTACTTTTATAGCCACAATTGAACAGCAGCAGTTGTGAAGCAAACAAAGACTGCCCCCCACCCCACCCCTCCAAATTTGCTCAGACGAGTCTGTGCTGTCAGGCCACTGGTTGATTTCCTTTATTTTTTTTAATACCATTTTAAAGAGTCTCGGGTCACCATCAAATGGAGAAATTCATTCATACTTAACATATTTCCTTTTCTGTTAACTCCAATGTTGTCGATGGGGAATTTATACATTTAGGTAATGAGCTTCCACACTGGGGTAGTGGTGTAGCCCAAAAGTGTTAATCAGCACAGAACCCTGGGCACATGACTATTCCTAAAGCAGCACTCCCCACTGGCAACATGATACAATACAGAAACAGGAACATTACTAACTGTACCTCTTGATCTTCTTGAGTATCTTCTTCATAGAACCAGACTTCGGGCCGGAGGCTCTACGACCCCGGAGGAGTAGAGCTTTTGGACTGCTGGCCCCGGTGCGCTACACTTGTATGGGATAAGAGCCTGTGCTAATGCAGGTAGGTGGCCCCAACAGCCAACCACCTAAGTTTCTTTTTTTTAGCTTTATTTGCATCATTTTATCACATTATCATGACAACATGTATTACATATAGTGAACAGACCATCTTGTACAACTTTGGTGGAAAAAAACCTTAATCAAAGGATAAGAACAAAATTGGCATTCACTATACAGTGGTACATCAGAGGATAACTCTATGATTAGTACTTAATAATAGTCCCAACATTTACTATGCTGTTGAGTCCACGAGCAACATGGCTAAATCAAAAGAAAAGTTTTGTCCAGCAGTATCCAGCCTAAAAGAAAACGCATCCCAAGAGGGACTGATGTTGCCATGAGTAACCCTTAGTATAAGAAATACTACTAAACAGTTTTCTGCAGCAGAATTAGATTACAGCTTAAAAGTAAAAAACTTGCACTCCAGCATTTATACCACCAAAAAACAATATCACCTCTACAGTAAGAACATTAAAATACCCACTTTCCATACCCTGATCAAATCACCCATTTAAAATGTTTAGAAATAGGGTGGATTCTTAATATTAGCAATCATAGTTTGCTCAACATTTTAAAATAATGCAGTGAAAACACCAGTGTTTTAACCCCTCCATATTTAGAGGGTCAACAAAACAGTCAAGGCAGTAATATTCCAAGAAGAGCAACACAAGCTCTTAATTCAAAAGAATTATATCAAAAATACAGTTCCTACTTTAAAGTTCAGTCGTTCAAGTGCCCCCAAAAACCTCTGTATCTTCACCTTCCTCCATCCGGTCTCTGGTCACTGCCACTAGCCGAGTGGCCCACTTAGCGGCCTCCATGGGATCCGAAAATAAATATACTTTCCCTTAGTGGGTGATACTAAGCCTGGCTGGATAGATTATTGCATGGGGTACTCCTGCTTCCTGCAAGGATTGTAGTACACCGTCAAATCTCTTCCTTCTCTGCCTGGTAAGAGTAGCTTATGTCCGGGAAGATATAAACTTGACTGTCCTCTTGCATGAGTGGGCTTGCTCGGTGGGCATATCTCAGGATGTGATCTCGGGTTCCGACTCCAGAGGTCACTATCATTAGTGTTCGGGGTTCCTCCAAGTTCTGTGGTCTACCCCTTGGTGTGATACGGTAGACCTTTTGACTGTCCCAAGAGACATCACTGCCCTCTGGTAACTTTTTGGTGAGCCAAGCATGGATGTACATGATCAGATGGTCTCCCTCACTGCCTTCGGGGATGCCGATAATCCGAATGTTCCCTGACCAGGTCTGATTCTTCAGGGTCTCTAGCCTAGCCCGGAGATGCTGGTTTTCCTTAACCATGAGGGCGGCTGCGGTGGAATTAGCGTCCATTTGTTAACAGATATCCTGTACTTCACCCTTAAGACCATCCACTGCATTTTTGAGTACTAAAACTCGATTGTTGAAGTCATCTACCTTTTGATTCAATGTAGAAACAGATGCGATCAGACTCTGGAGTTTTTGGCCCAGAGACACCAAGGTTTCTGTGGAGCTGGGATCCATTTCGGCCTGCGGTGTTGCACCAGGTCACAGGGCTCCACCAGCTCCCTTACTTTTATCCGGTTTTATCTCTCCTGAGATTACCCATTTTCCTAAAATCGAAGTCGCTCTTGCTGCTGGTTGTACTGGAAAACTTGTCTAGGGCTCAGAAATGGCTGATTTTGTTGATTTTTAGTGGATAAGTTTGGAGCTGTTAAAATGTACTGCTCCTCAGCTTGGGCTCCACAGCGTGCAGGTCTCACCCCCAACTTTTATTTTTAACAAGGAGAAGGGAAATTATAATGGGAAAAGAGTTGCAAAGCAACAAACTGCCCAACTATGCAGGAGAAAAATAAAAAACAAAGGATGTCAGTGAGATGATCTGGGGAAGGGGGTTGCTGTAGCACTGGGCACCTGTTGAACAGTTTGTACCAACAAGAGAGATGCTGAGCCAGAGAACAGCTGGTCACCCCTGAAGACCAAACTGAGGACCTTGCAGCAGGGAAGGCGACTCAGTCCGGCTAATCTGAGCCAGGCATGGAGTCTTAAGCAGATCACAGAGTTGACTGACACACCATACGCAGACCTGACTAAATGTCTCCTTTAGATGCAATGTCTAATAAGAATTATGCCTTCTATCCCAGAGATGATTAAAAATGTTTCCCCTTACAATTCCCAGAGATGAAGATGACAGCAAGTCATGTGGGCTATGTATAAGGAAATATACTGAATTGCTTTAGTTGATGTAAAAATGTTACAATCCGGTGTAGCTGAGGTGCTGTGCATCCTACATCTCATCACACCAGCAACCAGAGTTTGGGAAAAAGTGCAGGACGCGGAGAGTTGGCAGGGGAGGGAAGGCCGGGAGTGAAATCAAGCAGCCATCAGGCAGCTCCTCTCCCAGGTGGAAGTGGTTGGTCGTCTCGGCTCTTAACTGCCACCAAGTGGAGGTTTGGTGATAGCGCCAATGCACAAGTGGCAGCCTTAAGTTAGGGAAGGGAAGCCACGATTCTGGTTCACATGCGCACCTCCATATGCATGCGCAGCCCGTGCCGTCGCGGGTAGGGAGGGTGAAGAGAGAAGGGAACTACAGTGAGGCAGGTGCAATGACACTGCGCAGAGCACCCACCCGCCCGCACCACCCCAGGATATCTGCTGGCCACACTGGATTATGACTTTGAGGGGTGGACCAGCCCTCCCCCTCCTGATTCTGCCATGGGAGGCAATCCATGGGGGTACCAGACCAGTCAGGTAAGCCATAAGAGGTGGTGGATAGTGGTGGTCAGTGGGGCAGGGCAGACAGGAGCCCAAGCCTGCCTCAGCCAGGACACAAAATTAATGATTGGGGGGGAGGGGAATCTTAAAGCCCAAGGCATCTAGGTGCCTGGACTCTGGTGTAGGGAAAAAATTAACCAACTGGGAGGCCCGATATACCCCCTAGAGGGAGTGGAAGCAGGAGACATCAGGCACGGGGCCGGGGGGCACTGTTCTGCATGTCCAAAAGTGCCTTGGAGAACGAGATTTAAGTTTTTGTTAACTGGCGGCTGGCCCATCGGCGAACTGTCTGGAGTTCCACTCGCAAAACCGATAGCCTGGGGTCAGGAATGAGCCTGCGGCACTGGAGGGCCAGCAGGAGAAACAGAACTTGAGTAGCCCAGCAGACACTCACCTTCTACAGGGAGGGAGGGTGGCTGTTCGTTATGCTGTGTGAGCACCTTCTATGGTAGCATGGGAGGCGTGGCACGTACATACAACAAAGGGAGGGGGAGTTAGCTGGCTCTGCATCTGACTGTTACATGCTCACCAATGTGCGTTCAGGGCAGGCAGTCGACTCCAAGTAGGGAGAACAAGAGGAAAAAATACCAGACAGAAGTAGGATCAATCCTGCACCCTGCTGGCTCCAACTCCCACTAACTAGGCTCAAGCTCCAAACACATGACTTGGTCACCATCAGGGTATTGGCTCTCCACTTCCAGTGGCCTCACGGAGGGAAGGGGGCATGCTATGGGCAATAGAAGCTGTGATAAGTCCTGGGGATGGTGGGGTGATGAGGCTTGGAGTACAGACTGAGTGAGCCACTGGCTAGGCTTGCAGCATAAATAAAACATCCCAAAAAAGTTCTTGTTAACAAGTGCGCTAGACTGACATAGCCTTTTTTAGACATGACCAGGGCTGATACAACAGCCACAGTAGGGATGACATCATACACTTAGAACAATACGAGAAAACATTAACAGGTGCAACAAATTTTACATAGCACAGGTACATACAAGAACTATTACAGTGCTTTATTAGTTCTACTTTAAACTAGATATGCATTTCAGTTTTTCTGAAAAAGTTCAGGTAAGGAATTCTAGAGTTTTAGTGCACAGGAGGAAAAAACCTGTCCTATGTTCGTAAATGCAAGATTTACTCTAAGTAAGGATCTGTCATTAGGCGTAGTGCTATGTGCATCAGGCTTGCACAGCACAAGTTCAAACATGACGGGGGGTTAGTTCTGAAAAGAATGTTAATGAAGCAGCCCAGTAATACCCATTCTGCATCTAGGAACAACAAAAACCAATTCACTGTGCTATGTGCAATGAGTTTGGCGACCAGCACGTAATGCAAAACAGCAGATACTGTTATACAGTACATTCAGCCCATATTTGAAATAGATTGGGAAGTGTTGATATAAACCAGCAGATCAATGTTTAGTGGAACAGAGGGCGGAACCTCTTTGAAGTGAAGACCAGCATTCAAGTGCAGTTACAAGTCTTCACTTGAAATTCAAATAAGCTTGAGAACATTTATTAAACAACTATACAACATAAGTTTGTTGGAAACTCAATTATCGGGCAGGCAAGTGTTGTTGAATGCTCCACCATCTGAAATACTCAGCAGTTTCAAGCATGCTAGTGAACTCCAAACTGTGCCCACAGGTTACAAGAAAGAGATAAGGCAACAGCACTTAATAACCTTGAATTCAGGCTTGAAGGACTTAATAAAACATTCTCTGTAGAACCTTGTGAAAAGTTGAAACTACTTGCTGGCAAAACAAATGTTGCCTATGGCCAAAAAAAAAAAAAAAAACGACAAAAAGACACGCAGTAGATCATAGTCCGGTTCTGGCAGCAAGACACCCTGAGCTACAGTTAGGTGGGCTTCTTTAGTGAGGTTGTTGTTCTTATAATATGCTAAGACAAAGTTGTGCTGACATACGATACCTGGGCCTAGGATCAAGCACAACTCCCAAGTACTTGAAGGTAGTAACAACTTCTGAGAATGACCTAACATGGCAGCTTACAGACAACAATGGTAACATTAGTTTTTGCTTGGATCTGAAAAGCAGGGCCTTAGTTTGTGTTCTGTTTAATACTAATCTGCTTCTGGTTAGCTAGACCTGCACATTGTTACAGTCTTTGTTTAGATGCACATTCAGATCCTTCTGGTACTCTGATTTAGCATACAGAGCAAGGTCATCAGCATATAGTAAGTATGCAACTAGAACAGTTGTATGGTAAACTGTTAAACAACAAAAGTAACAGGTTTCAGTATACATCCTTGCAGTACTGCAGTGGTGGTAGTGAAAGTGGTTCCTGTTTAGAAACAGAATTTGTACCGCAGAAATGGACCACTTGGCCCACCAAGACTGTCCAGATGTTCCCTGCCTAATCTGTCTCCGCAGACCCAAACTGATTTCCGGCGACCCTCCCTCCTCCCTGCCTATTTTCTAATATAGACTGCATGTTGTTTTTTTACCCTCTGTCTTCTGTTAGGTAATCAGCAAACCAAGGCAGTGCAACATTAGATACCTCTATGGTAGACAGCCTCCGCAGCAGCAATTTATGTTCAATTAAGTGAAGTGCCTGTGTCAGATCCATGAACACAGTGCCTGTAAACATACCACTGTCCACGGCAGTGAAGACATCAGAATCTGTATGACCAAGGCAGTAGCTGTGCCATGACCCTGTCTGAATCCATGTTGTTGTGGGATGAGAAAATCATGAGTCTCAATTTAAAGCACAAGTTCACTGTAAACTAAATTGTTTCAATATCTAATCCTAGACAGGTAGTATCAATACTGGAAAACAGTTTTCAATGCTTGTCACGTCACCATTCTTGAACACCAGTACAACACTGGACAGTTTCCATACATTTGATATACTGCCAGTTATCACAGAAAGCTTAAAAGTTTTTTGTTAATGGGTATGACATTACAAAGGCAGTTTCAGCAGTTAGCCGCCAGGATATCACTACCTGGGCTTTTAATTAAGATAGTTCTCTCAGCAGCTTGCTGACCCCTTTACAGTGACCACTCTTAGGTAAGAGGTGGCAGGAGGTTATTATATACATTGGCCTAGTGCAGAGATAAAGTTCAGACTATCTGTATGTAGGAGGTTACTGGGAGAGGCTAGGTTGGAAACACAGAACTGTGTCGTGAAAAGAACCGTTAGACTCATCCAGTCTGCTCTATTTTCCCTGCCTGTTACTATACCCTGGACCCTATTTGGTCTCATGTGTCCCATCCGCCTCCCTTTCCTCTAATTATTATGCCCATGTGTGTATCCCACACATGCTTAAAGCTTCCCACTGTCTTCGCCCCCACCACCTCTTCTGGTCAGGCGGTTCCAGGTGTTCACCACACTTTATGTGAAGTATTATTTTTTCACATCCCTCTTAACCCCCCCCCCCAAAGAAAATCTTCAGTGCATGGCCCTGTGTTCTGGTGCTCCTACTCCTCTGAAATGGACTCCCATCCTGCACTCTGTTCACTCCCCACGAGGTACTTATGGGCCTCAATCATGTCCCCTCTCACGCTCCTCTTCTCCACAGAGTATAAGTTAAGTTCCCACAGTCGCTCCTCATATGGCTTCACATGCAGCCCCCACACCATTCTGGCAGCCCTCCTTTGGACCGCCACCCACCCTGTCAACGTCTGTGCAGAGGTGTCGCCTCCAGAACTTGACACAGTACTCTCAAGTGGGGTCTCACTAGCAGATGATACAGTAACACCACCACCTCCCTTCTTCTGCTAGAAATTCTCCTCTCTATGCTCCCCAGCAACTCACTAGCCTTGCCTACTGGCTTGTCGCACTGGTCTGCCACCTTGAGAAAGTATGGCTGCGTAAGAACTTACCGTAACAGTAGATCTTCGAGAGCATCTCTTGCAGCAGGTCATAACGAGTGGGATTCTGCTGCAGGTGTCATCTCCTTCAGATGATTTTCACAGCAGTCGACCCTGGGCCCCCCAACACCAAAACATGGTGTTCACCTGGCAGGTATAAAAGGGGGAGGGTCCCAACCACTCCTCAGTTTTCTTCCATCCCAGCGACCGTATGTGTAACCATATCACAGGGCCTCCGATGATGGGAACCAAGGAGGAAAATTAAGGCAGCAGCTTATGGAGTACTGGTGACAGAAGCGAGGAACCCTTTTGAAGCAACCGCAAGGGGGAAGGAGGGTGGGGCTATATGACTTGCTGCAAGAGATACTCTCGAAGACCTACTGTTATGGTAAGTTCTTATGCAACCGTACTATCTTCTTCGAGGCACTCTCTTGCAGCAGGTCATAACGAGTGGGAAGATTCCCAAGCAGTTGTTATATCCAGCGGGAGGAGAAGGCGAATCATGAATGCTCAGGACAGTAGGCCTTGTAGGACGGCCTGTCCAAAAACGGTTCGCCTCTTAGAAGCAATGTCTAGACTGTAATGTTTAATAAAGGTATGTAAAGTAGACCACATGGCAGCTTCGCAAATATCCAAGGCTAAAACGGCCCGGAAACACGCCATAGAGGCAGCGATGCCTCTGGTAGAATGTGGTTTTACAACACCTGTGAGAGGTACGTTGTATTTAGCATGATAAATGTAATGCAGTTGGCCAACCATGTGGACAAGCACTGCTTAGAAACACTGATGCCCTGGTTTCCAGGGCAAAAAAAAACAAAAAGTTGCTCAGATTTTCACAACTTGGAATTGAGGAGAAGGTAAATACTCAATGTTCTATGCACATCGAGAGTATGAAGCAAGGCTTGCCCCGGATTCTGAGGCTCCGCAAAGTATACTGGCAATTGGATCATCTGATTTAAAGTAAATTTAGAAACAACCTTAGGCAAGAATGCCAGGTTGGTGTGTAAAGACACCCAGCTGTTATATGAAACTGAATACATGGAGGTTTGTACATCAGTGCATACAACTCAGAGACACGTCTCCCACACGTGATGGCAACTAAAAACAGCTTTCCAGGATAGAAACCGGAGGTCGCTGGATTCAGCGGGCTCAAAGGCACTCATGGTCAATTTTTCAAGCACGAAATTCAAATCCCAGACAGGGACTGGATCCCAGATGGGGGATGTAGGTGCAGAATACCTATCAAAAAGGTTCGAATTAACAGTAACTGGGACAAAAGAATGTTGTCCACAGGAAAATGAAATGCGGCTATGGCCGAAAGGTGGACTTTCACAGAGGAATATTTTAGTACATCTTCCGACAAGGAGAGCAAATAATCTAAGATGTGCTGAGGGGAACACTCATAAGGATTCATGTCCAGAGCGGACACCCAAACAGAGAAGTGTTTCCACGTCAGAGAATAGGAAGACTGAGTAGATGGTTTCCTAGCAGCCTGGAGAACTTCCGCCACCTTCGGGGACATCCAGAAGTGCAAGAGAACTTCGTCCTCAGGAGCCAGGCGTACAAGTGATGGGAGCAAAGGCCCGGGTGTAACAGGGAGCCTTGCACCTGGGACAGTACGGCTTGTCAAATAGGCGGAGAGATTGTACTGTGTCCGAGAGCTGTAGAAGCAGAGGGAACCAAAATCTGTCTTGGCCAGAACAGTGCTATGAGAATCATAGATGCCCTGTCCTGGACCAGTTCCAGTAGTATTCTCTGAATGAGTGGAAAGGTCAAGAAGGCGTACAGAAATCTTCCTGTCTAGGAAAGAGATAATGCTTCCCACCACACAGTTCCAGGACCTCACACGAGAGAGCAGTAAAGCAGCAGTTTTGCGGAGGGGCAAACAGGTCTAACTCCGGTTGGCCCCACAAGCCGAAAACATCGTTTAGAACGTCAAGCAAGATTTCCTACTCGTGGGCCTGGGCAGAGGATCTGCTCAGGGCATCCACCAGTGTGTTGGACATTCCAGGGATGTGTACTGCCAGAAGATGAATATTTCTCTGTATCGCCCAATACCACACCCTCATCGATTCTCTGCAGAGAGGGTAGGAATGGATGCCACCTTGTTTATGTATTGAACTACCATAGAATTGTCTGATTGCACTTGAGGTAACTTGGGGAGCCTCGAACGCCTGTAAGGCATAGAGTAACGCCCAGAGTTCCAAGACATTGATGTGGGGGCAGGCCTCCACCGACATGCAGGATCCTTGTGATCCAACGTGCAGGAGGTGAGCATCCCACCCTGTCAAGGAAGCATCTGTCGTCAGAATGAGACTCTGGACAGGAGACTGAAATGGCATGCCTCGCATGAGACTGTCCCATGAATTCCACCACTGCAAGGCTTGAAGAGACGGGGAAGACAGCAGGAACAGGGCATTGAAATCGTCCTGTTTCTGGTCCCACTGGACTCTGTGGGACCACTGAAGGACCCTATATTCAGCCTGGTATTGGGGACCATCGGGATTGTGGCCGCCAAATGTCCCAAGAGGCGGAGATAGTCTTTTACAGAGACCAATCTACTGGATTCTAAGCTGCATGCTAAAGCATTCAGGCCATCCGCCTGAGCCATGGGCAGAAATGTTTTTCCCACGGAGGAGTCCAGCACGGCTCTGATATACTGGAAGCATTGAGAAGGGTCCATTTTGGACTTCAGATAGTTTACCGCAATCCCTACTTGGGTGAACAACTGTAGGGTTCGAGAAAGCATGTGAGACAATTGGTGTATGGAAGATGCTTTCAGGAGCCAGTTATCCAGGTATGGAAAGACAAAGAGGCCCTCCCTCCCTTCGGAGGGCCGCCGCGACTACTGTACGGCATTTTGTAAATACCCTCAGGGCCAAGGAAAGACTGAAAGGGAGGGCCCTGAACTGGTAATAGCCCTAGAACATGAAACGGAGAAACCGTCTGTAAGCTGGGTGCACCATGATATGGAGGTATGCAGCCTTCATATCCAGAGAGCAGAGCCAATCTCCTGTGTTCAGCAAAGGGAGAAGTGTCAGAAGGGACACCATGCAGAACTTTTGGTAAATGATGTAGAGGCTGAGACACCTCAGATCCAAAATTGGGAGTAAATCCCCTGTCCATTTCGGGACCAGGGAAAAGCAGGAGTAAAATCCTGCACCCTTCTGAGGAAGGGGGTCTGGTTCGATAGCCCATTTTGACAGTAAGGCATCAATCACGGTCCACAGGACCAGTGCCTGGTCTGGTGGGTAGTGAAAGACCTAGGGCGGCGATGGAAGAGACATCTCTATGAACTCCAGTGTGTGTCCTGTCTCGATCAGTTGCAGGAGCCACTTGTCGGAGGAGACAGCATGCCACCCTTGCAGGTGCAGGGAAAACCTGCCCCCAACGGCCATGGGTAGGGTCCCCATACCAACGACTGGAGGAATGCTTCAGGCGGAAGACTGGCCCTGCTGGGGGACAGCACGGACGTAATGGGGTTTCTGGGCATTTCTAGGGCCTGGCAATTGCAACTGAGGTTTTCTTTTATTGACAGGTTGCCTGTTGAACAAGGGGGCGGCCCCCTCTAGGAACCCCTAAAGGTTATTTTGGCCTTAGGGCAGTAAAGGGTCCATGACGATTGAAGGGTAAAACGAGTCTTGTAAATCTTTCAAGATGTCTTGGGTCTGTGGACCGAACAGCTGAACTTCTTTAAAGGGAGCATTCAAGATGGATTGCTGTAAGTCCTGAGAAAAACCAGATACCCTGAGCCAGGTGTGACATCTGAGACATACACCAGCACAGGACTTACGAGCTGTAGTATCCACAGCATCATAAGTGGCCCTCAGGAGGTGGCGGCCTACAGCCGCCGCAGTAGATAGTTTCACCGTAAGGTCCTCCTGGACAGAACCCGCTGGGAGGGACTGGACTGTCACCTGGGAGGCTTTTAGAATTTTCTCCTGATATTTCAGGAGGTGTCCCATGTAAATCGAGTACACGGAGGGACAAGGTGGCTGAAAAAAAAAAAAAAAAAAACACTCTTTCCAGTGGCATCCAATTTCTTTGATTCAGACTCCGGGGGCTGAGCACTCGTGCTGAGGCCTAGAGGACCTATCATGTGCGGCAGTGATCACCACCGAGTCTGCCCGAAGCAGAGACATGAAGTAGGGGGTGATCCACCGGTGCTTGATAAAGCCTATCAACCTTCTGCGGCTTGGAGGGAATTTTGAAAGGTTGCTTCCATTTTTTCCCTCACTAAGTGCATTATTTTGCACTTTTGTATGTTAAAGGCAAGTCTCCATTCCTTAGACCAAATCTCTAACCTCCTCAAGACCCTATGCATATCCTCTACCCCCTCTTGGATATTCACCCTATTACAGACCTTCATATCATCCACAAAGAGACACATCCTTCCTCTCAGACCCTCCGCTACATCTGCCACGAATATATTAAAAAGCATCAGTCCCAGCACTGACCCCTGGGGAACCCCACTGGTGACCAATCCCTCTCCTGAGGTGACCCCGTTTACCACTACACTCTGGCTTCTACCATTCAGCCAGTTGCACACCCACCCTACCACCCCCCAGGCCCAGACCACCCAATTTATAAAGCAGATCCCATGCAGAACTGAATCAAACGCCTTCCGAAAATCAAGATATGCAATGTCCACCGAACCCCCCCCACACCCGATCTACCTCCCTAGTGACCTAGTCAAAGAACTCTATTAAGTTCGTTTGACAGGACCTCCCCTTGGTGAAACCATTACCCCAGAGCTACTCGTCGACAGAGGAGCCATCGACGAGGAATGAGAGGAGCCCACAATCGTTGACGGTTTAGAAGAGGATGGGTCGTCCGGTGGTACACTGAGGGTTGAGGCGCTGATCGCTACACCTCATACCACGCCAAGCGACCCGGTTCGGGAGGAGCGGGGACCCTAGGGGTCCAAGGGGGGCGGAGGGGATTGAGCACCCGTATGGGCTGCCTCTCCCTGGGGTGGGTGGACTGCCCGCATGCCAGCGGCTCCGGGATGGAGACCCGGCACTGCTGCATGTCTGGCTGCATCGAGGTTAGCGTGCCCTGATGTGGGCAGGGATTGCCATGCGTCCTACGTCGGGGATGTGCACACGCACGGGAAGGGGGTAGAGGGAACAGAAAAAAGAAAAAAACAGTCTGCGGGGGTAGGCGACAGCACCTGCCCCCATCCCCAGTGCCGGGCCCATCCAATCTGACCTTCCAGGTTCCTCCACCCGGGTCCTCCCTCTCACGTCGGGGTCTGTCTCAAGGAGCGCCCAAAGAGGAGGGGTTAAACCGAGGGTACTGACAGTGGAGTAGAGGAGGAGGAGGTGAGAGAAGGTACAGATGGAGGACTTCAGGTTGGGGAGGATCAGGCAGGATGCCCGAGAGAGGCCCCCCAGACCGTGACCGGAGGGAAGAAGTAAAAAAAAAAAAAAAAAAATTAGAAGAGGATGTGTGAGGGGCTACCTGCTCCATACTTACTTGTGTAGCAAAGGATGACAGGGGTGGTAGAGACATGCTTAGTCTTAGAGGCATGTTCCTTACCATGACCCTGTGTCGAGATGGAGGGGTCTCCCATGGAGCGGTGAGACCCTGAAGAGGAGCCGAGGAGTGCTGGAAGAGGAGCAGTGCTGCTGCTCAAAGAGGGCTACCTTCTGCTCCATGAGATACTCATGGAGCTGTTGCAACCGTCGGCATTTTGTGGCTCTGTTGAATTTATTATAGAAGGCACACTCCACGGAGCTGTGTTCAGGATCAAGGCAACAAAAACAGACTGCGTGGAGGTCTTCTTTTGCAATTCTGTAGCCACAGGGACAACTTTGGAACAAAGGCTCCGAAGACATTAGTAGTGAATATTTAAAAATAAAACACAAATATAAAGTTGTGGGTCGTAGAATTTTTCTACGATGACTGGAAAGCAGGAACTCCAAAGGAGGACTTGTTGCATTCAGGTCGTGGTTGAAAAGAACTGAGCAGTGGTTGGGACCGCCCCCTTTTATATCTGCCAGGTGAACACCACAAGGTGGTTGTGCTAGGGGGAGGTCCCAGGGTCGACTGCTGTGAAAATCATCCGAAGGAGATGACACCTGCGGCTGACTCTCACTCTTCATGACCTGCTGCAAGAGACTGCCTCGAAGAAGGTCAGATATGATTACCCCAAGGTCCTCTTCTTGCTTGGTGACTAAGTACTTCTCCCCCATCTTATACACAGCCCCCAGGTTTCCCCGCCATAGAAGCATGGCCAGGGTTTGAAATAAGGAAAGCTAGGTGCTAACTAGCACCTGCAAATTCCACAGTAGCACCTGGTGCTCTCAATAAAAGAGGATCAGTGGTGCTAACTTCAGCACTTTCAGGGCAGCTTTGCGGATGAATTGTGAGTGCATGCGTCATGTACTGGAGATGGAGTGGTGTCTTGGAGCTGCTTAGACAGTGAGGGCAGGGAGAGCGTCTCAAATGACCACGAGGGCTAAGGGAGCAGGGCAGTCCCATAAGGCATCCTGTGTACTGTTGGCGCCAAATTAATACACCGTGAGCCAGAGTATTCGTCGGCTGTGTATCTGGGCGGCCTGTAGTGGCACGTTAATTCAATAAGGTGTCCTGTGACTTCGTTGACGCCAAAATAATAAACACTCTCCAAATAGTAACCCCCTGAGCCCGAGGGTTCGTGGCCGCCCTGAGCGCTGCCGCCGAACACAGCTGTGAAGCGCTTCTGGGCGCTTTGAAATGCGTTTGTGCCCAAGTGCAATCGTGGTTTGTGTGGCAAGCTCCCTCCCTGTCGTCGAGCCTGGAAAGGGGCTCTATGAGGAGCTGGTGGTGGCGGTTCCATAGGCAGGACGGCAGCTCCAAAATAACGGCTCTCCTGCTGTTCTCGGAGCCCATGAATAAAGGATTTCCCGCGTTTGATCCTCGGAGCTGACTAACAGCTTGTCTGTTGTCTTAGGCCCTGGCAAGCCGACTTGATCATCGGGGGGGGGGGGCATCGCCATGAACACACTTAGTGCGGGAGAAAGATACTGACAGGCCGTCCTGTACAGCTCGCGTGACTGAGGCACTAAGACCGCATGGGAGGAGTATGAAGGGGTGCCTGTCTGATAGCATGCACAGCTGAAAGTGGGGACCCCCCCCTCAAAAGCAGAGAGATCCTAATCATGACGAGAAGGGGGGCCAGTCTGTCCAGCATGCAGGGCTGAGACTGGGACCCCCCTAATGACAGAGAGAGAGAGAGAGAGGTTGTCGTTGGTTCCACCCATCTCTGCTCTCTGTGTAAATCCAGTAAGGAAAAAAATAGTCCAGACTTACAGTCTTGAAGTCTTCAGCCCTGTCACCACAGTGACAGAGTTCTGCTGCACAGTACCTGCTCCCTGCAAGGCAGGAAGTGAACTGGAGTAAGGAAGCCCAGAGATCAGCTTACGAGAGAGAAAACAGGATCAGTGGTGCTAACGTCAGCACTTTCAGGGCAGCTTTGCGGATGAATTGCAGAGTGCATGCGTCATGTGCTGGAGATGGAGTGGTGTCTTAGAGCTGCTTAGACAGTGAGGGCAGGGAGAGTGTCTCAACAACATAACAGTAACCCTTCTCAGATCAACTGGAAATGCTCCACATGTCAACTGGAGACAGGGGAGGGCTTGCAGCTGCAGTGGTCTAGTTGCAAAATACAGTATCACTTTCGCACCAATGTAGTTAGGTACTGAATGGGCATGCAGGTGGGAAAAGTCATGCATCCTGTCTTATGAAGCTGCAGCAGACCAGTCCTGAAATAAAAGATTGTGCTATGAACCATCATACCTTTCTGTCCTTTGAGTAAACTTATTTTAGTCTTTTAAAATATTTTCTAGAGTTGTAAACTCAAGAGATTAACAAAAACAGCAGCAGTTAAAGCAAATCAAATGGAGAAAAGAAAAACGAGAAAAATTTACATACTCCATCTATGCAAAAGTAAAACTGCTCATTAGAAAAGGTGCAGTTGGTCTAAACCGAGATTTACATGAGAAGGCAGTTTGCCATTTGTCTTGTACCTTTGTCAATTAATTTAAAAAAGAGAAGAGAATCAGTGTAACTTTTAATTAACAGATTCTCTCCTCTTTGAAGTCACTGGCAAATGTACAAGACAACTGGCAAAGTGCCTCCTTCTGCATGTCTCTGTTTAGACCTATTCACTAAAAATACCACCAACAGCTTAATCTGGTTCAAGGTCAGTAAGCATTCATCTATATCCCCCTCCCCCCGGGTCGTGCCTGAAAATAGGCAGGATTTGTCTAGTGCACTTACCCGGTCAACAAAAATTAAATAAAAATAAAATAAATAAATAAAGATCAACTGCACCTTTTCCAATGAGCAGCTTTACCATGAGAATCGTTAGTGTAATTACTGAAGATATACAGTGTGTATGTGTGTGTGTATATATATATATATATATATATATATATATATATATATATACACACACACACACACATATACATATATACACACACACACACAGTGCATGTATATATTTATATTTATATATATATATATATATATATATATTTATATATTTATATTTATATATATATATATATATATATATATATATATATATATAAATATGTATATATATATATATAAAATATAAAATCACTCACAGATTTACAGATATTTAATATTTATAAAAATTTCTATAGAGAATTGCATGTTTATTGTTGATGCCCTTCCATTTTATTCCCCTTCTACGACATCCCAATGCATTTTTATCTGTGTGTCAACTCCTGGCTTTGCCCGAGTTGATCCTGGTCTTCTGGAAATTGCCACTACCCAGGAGCTATTCATGGCTCTTGCCTGCCAAATCCTTATTTCAGCCCCTGATGATGACGATGCCCTTCTTGGCATTCAAACCCAACTGCTACACCCTAGATCACTTGCATTTCCCCAGATGCTCTTTGCAGTCTCTCCACCCCTTCCTAGGGTGTCCATCCACCCTGTTGCAGATTATTGCAGAAATAAAAGCTTTAGCTATCTGTGTAGGATCACTCTGCCCCATTAATTTTAATTTTGGTCAGTATATCAATTTTGTTTAGACCTAGTCCACCTTTTACTTGAGACCATAATTTGTTTGGCTCTCTGGCAGAGTGATTTTGCTGTTTTTTTACAATAGGCACTTTGGCCATCCCGAATCTCCATTCTGCACAAACTCCTCCACTGCCTATAGGATAACCAGTCAGATTTACAGGAAGTGTTTTTATTTCATCAAAGATACCTACCCAGAATCCCAACCAGGACATGGATGAAGGCAAAAGACCACCAAGGGGACAGTGTTGTAGCAGTGGCGACAATCCTCCCATCCCCAAAGGAGGACAACATCCTCTACGATATCAATCCCCATAGCTCTCCAGCATCCTGTGCTCATCTATAATTGGGCTGACAGCATCACGAGTGATAGCTCTACCACTGCGCCAACAGGCCAGACCAGAAAAACAATTTCATAAGTTAGGGAGAAAAATATGTTGCAGCTATTCCCTATTCCTCTGATCAAGTGTCTCATCAAAATTCAGAAGTCCTGGAACCCTTACTCTGGGGCTGGAAGAAGCACCGTAATAAGCGGCTATGGTGGGATTTAAGTGGGATATCCAGGTTCCCAAGCCTGTGCTCTTGTCACTATAATTCACCGACTTTATGCAAAGTGTTACATACTAACTTGTGTACCACATTAACTCTTCTGCAAAACTGCTTAAAACTGTTCCTGTACTGTGCACGAGACACACACTTCTTTTTCACAGAAGGTACAGATTTGAAAAGCTTTGTTTAAGCAAATTTTATGGCCTGAAACCCACCTTAAAAATATCAAAGGGCCAAATGCAGTTTTCTAGAATATCACATAATTACCCATCAGAAACTTTAAATTGTCCTTTTATCAGGCAAGCAGAATCAGTCAGCAACCATTCTAATAATTAAGGAAAAATCTGTGGGGCCAGAGTCCCAGTCAAAATGGGCAGGGGGGTGGGATTTAGGAGTATACAGAGGCTCACCATACCTCCATCCTCAAAACTGCCACACATAAAACACTGATGCTGTCTGCAGAGGTCAGATTTTCTCCTGTGACAAAGGCACACAGCATACTAATCCAGGGGGTGACGCTTAACTTTGTTTTGCACTGGTCCACCTAAGAAAGTGATGGCCCAGCTGCCCCCCCCCCGAGATTGCACTAGGCCCAACAATATGGTGACATTCCAAACAGAACTGGCAACAGTTTCTACAGGACAAGAAAAGACTCAAGGATGTGAATTTGTGTGGTCAGAGGAGACAGAGTTGTTTAAACTTAAGCTTCAAATAGTTTTACCCTGAGCCAGTTGCTTGCTGCAAATTATGCCAAACAGTAAAACAGTTGTGGGGGTGGATGTCGGTAGTGTATGCCGTACACGATACGGCATATACTGCGGACATCCCCCCATAGTTGTTTTACTATTGCAGCAAGCAAGAGGCTCAGAGTAAAACTGTTAAACTCAAGTTTAAACAAAACTCTCTCCCTCCGACCACAAAATTCACATCTAGCCGAGATGACACGCCTCTTGCCCTTTCCACCATTAAACTTTTAATTAACAGCAGTACTTGAGACGGATAAAAATAATACAGCCAAGTCCTTGCATACCTGTGACAAAACTTGGGTCACAACTCAGTGGATATTCCATTTTTCTGCACCAAATCCTCTGTGCTTCATACAGACATGCGGGGGCTCAATAGGGCGGAAGGTTAGGATGGGCTGCAAAAGGCACCAAATCGTTCTCTTCCCCAGTCAAAGGGCTCCATGGGGGACCTGGGAGGAGCTTCCATGCTGCATATTCGGACAAAAAACAAACAAACGGGAAACGCATTTCTCTGGTGATTCCCTTAAAGGGACATTTACCAAATAATGGCTAGATTGCACTAGTCAAGCTGGGAAAGTCGAGGGACAATCGCACTGGCCCGATGCAGTTTGCACTATGGCCCGGGCAAGTAAAATAACGTTGAGATCAACCCCTGCTAATGCAGATTGCCAATCCAGATGTTAATGGTCGCACACAGGCTGTCCAACCCCTAACATGGTGGACTGTGGAAGCTGCAGGGGTTGGATCATGACATGGCAGCAGGCCCACAGTACCATTCCATGGGCACTTGGGACTACTGCCTTAGTCTAACACACACACACACACACACACACACACACACACACACACACACCCGCCAGTACCTTATGGCCTACTTCACCTTCACACCTTCTGTAATTTATTCTGTCCCACACTGGTCCTCCCTGGTGGTTTAGTAGCCCTAACCATGCTCCAGCATGTGAGATATTTCCATGGTGACCAGTAAATCCTCACTCCCTAGACCTGTCCCCGTCAATGCTGTTGTATGGTGGTACTGTGAGACAACCAACCCTTCCCCCTACCGGCACACTGATGCTCCCCTTGTGCCCGCCAGTCTCGCTCCCGCTGTTCACAAGCCAGTGACCCCTTGAAGACCTGCTTTCACTTGTTCTTCAGTCCATGAGCTCGCTGTGCTTTGCTGCCAGGGAACAGGGCACCGGAGAGGGGCTGTGCACAACACTGCAGCTTTGTGCACACTGGCACTCTTCTTAACAGGACATCCTCCTTTTGGACGCTTTCCTCCACGGGGGCGGTGCCGGCCGCCTGTCATCGGCTCCTAGGCAGTGTGTGACGATGCACTGCTGAATGACCCCACTCAGGACACACACTGTGGCGCACCTATAGTGGGTGATCAGGGCCAGAAAGAAAAAAAGAGAAAGAAAATGGTCTCTCAGCCTGCTGGATGACAGTTGCTCTTCCCCTCAATGCCACAGTCCCCAGAGGGCACCTCCTCCATCCCCACATCTGTCCCAGGGCACCACTCCAGTAATCTCCTCCTCCTTGAGCCCCCCCCCAGGGGAGGGGCACTTACGGTAGGGTTAGTGCCGGACCTCCAGATGCAAACTGTGGGACGTGACCGGTGGATGGCAGGCAGCGGAAGCGGGACTGGCGGGCACAAGGGGAGTTATGCGAGCCTGAAGGAGTGGCAAGCTGGGGCCGAGGGAGGAGCAAAAAAAAAAAAAAAATTAAAACACAAAACACAAAACAGGACAATCCCCAGCCTCTCTCCCTATGCTGCCACACTGACCTGTGCAGTAGCACATAGAAAGCCTTTGTGTATAGCGCATATGGTGCAAGTTAGAAATGTGCTGCAAAGTGATCCACTTTGTGGCACCAAAGTGTGACAATGTAGGAGGCCCCAGTTGTCAGCATCTACAGAATGTAGTATTGATGCTGAAACACTGTCACTTATCAATAGCCAAGTAAGGAAAAGCAACGTTAATAGTCCAATTCATAGAATCTGGTCCTAACACAGTGTAGACCACCCAAGATGTAGGCAGTTTTTTTTTTTTTTTTTTATCTATACAAGTGGAAACAAAACCCTACAGGCTTCAACTCAAAAACAGTCAATAGAAAGCACGAGTTTAACAAAATAATGGCATAGGTTTGCTGAACATATCTTGAAAAGACTTTTAATGCAAACTACAGAAATAAATGTCAGAAAATACGGAGCATTCCCACTGCTTGCAAAGAAAACCCTTTAAGCCCTAAGCTCAGAAAAATGAAGCCTGCACCTGGATGGAAACCAGTCTGCAAAGTACTTTGTAATCTTTAATCCAGGAATTCTCTTGAATGAATATTAAATCGCACTTCCAGGTTAGTGTCCTAGATACTCTGCCTCAACTCTTATAGTTCTGGGTAGGAAGTGTTATAAAACGTAACAGTACTGGACCAATTAAAAAAAAAAAAAAAAAGACTAAAAGAATTAGACAAGAAGGTAAATTTATGCAGTTCATGAGTGAATTATGAGCCCTCCACCTCCAAATTGCAACCTTTCTGAACCTACTGATCCACGGGGCTAATTTATATGCATTATCTACTAATCCTGAATTGCATTTTGGCAGTAAGAGCAAACCGAAAGCAACTGTGATTACAATATATGTAAAAGCAACTAAAACAACATACCAGAACTGGCATCAAAACTGTGAAAGATTGCCTGGATTAATGCAATTCGGAAAGATGTAGATCCTTTGTCAAAAAAAAAAAAAAAAGGGTGCTGCTGATCCCAGACCACAGCATTAAGATCACACCTTGCTCGTTCCTAAAGCTTGCCCTGGGTTCCGCTGTAGAATCGTGTGACCATATGGTGCATAACGTAGATGAGGATTAAGTATAATAATATCCTACTGCTTGAGTGAATACTTGTCTAGACAATAGTTAATGCCTAGGGCCAATCACCGTGGTACCCAGAGCGGAGGTTAAGCCAGCTCTTTAAAATTAGAGTTTACACAAAATAGGCTACGGGCCCGAGTCCAGTACTTATTTTTACACTTCTGCAAAACAGTGACAGTTGGCATAAGTACGACTCAAATCTCATAACATTCCAAAAAATTTAATTTTAGAATAAATACATTCTTTATTACTAAAGACATCTGCATGAAAACAGACCTTTTGCCTCTTTGACTTGATTTGTTTCTGCTGTTTTTCCTGCTCTGAAGTCATAATCCTCTTTAATTCAATTCAGTTTTATTCAGGATAAAAACCACTGAGCAGAGGCTGTTTACAAACCAGTGGTGTCCTGTTAAAAGACAAAACTTCTGATGACAAGCAAACATGTTACGGACATAAATAGTGCTACACACAGAGTACACCTTAAAATGCACTGAATGTTTACATAGGTATAAGAAAGTTCCGGGAGCAAGGTAAGGTCCACAGGGTTCCCCACTGTCTGAAAATATAGGGCAGTAGCAGTGGTAATCAGGTCAAAAGGTGCGTTAGTTTTCCGGACCTCCTATATGGTCTGTACATGTGCATAAGTGGATTTTAAGTAAAATATAGTTTGTTGGTATCAAAACAGGGGTAGTAGTAGTACAGGAAAGGATGTCAATAAAAAGACAATTTGGGAGGATTTTGCTACGTAAATGATAGCAGCAAGGTTTATGCCAGAGGAGACTGACAAGAACCATTCCGTGACTTTTGTACTGGAGGGCAAGGGGGTGGCTTCCCAGATGTAAGTATTCTGACAGGGAGTTCCACTCATTTGGGCTTCTCCGACTGAAGGAGAGGAACCTGCGGGTCATATTTATGTATGGAAGCCTTCGTTCAAGTGATAGAAACGTAGAATTTGACAGCAGATAAGCACCGCTTGGCCCACCTAGTCTGCCCATTTTCCCTACCTTCCGTAATACTGCAAACCCTACTTGATCTCCAGCTTTACCCTCCCTTTCCTAACCACTAAGGTTCCCTTATGCCTATCTCATGCATTCTTGAATCCAGTTACAGTTTCTGCCCCCACCACCTCCACTGGAAGGCTATTCCATTCGTCCACCACTCTTTCTGTAATGAAATACTTTCTCAAAGTACTTTCTCACGTTTCCCTGGAGTCTACGCCCCCCCCCCCCAGCTTCATAGTATGACCTCTTTTGTTCTTAAACAGCACTAAAAATCAAAATTTCAATACCTGTTCATTTTCTTTCTCTGATGGCTGGTCTCTGGGCTTCATTACGCCTGGGGGCTGTACCTCCTGATGCTGGTTGTAGGCAGTGCTAAAGCGCTGCAGCAGGGGGACAGGAAGCCCTCCACATCCGGTTGTCTCCAGTTGTTCCTAACGCAGCCTCCCCCCCCCATGGCAATACAAGAACCTGGACACAAAAACACAAGAAAGTTACGGCACAAATGGCCATGACTCCAGCCAACTATATACGTTCTGGGAGGGAATCCGAAGCCCGGAGACCAGCCATCAGAGAAAGAAAATTTACAGGTATTTAAATTTCGATTTCTTTCTCCTAAGCTGGTCTCCAGGCTTCATTACACCTGGGATATCCAAAAGCAGTTCATCCCTAGATGTCCCGGGTGGGAAGAATGTCAAGTGCCCTTAGGGCTCCACCACCGCCTGAAGCATTCGGCAGCCAAAGGATGCTTCATGCGGGAACATCACATCCAGTTTGTAAAATTTCGTAAACATATGAATGGATAACCAAGTGGCCGCTCTGCATAAGTCTGTGGGGGATGCTTCTCTGAAGTTCGCCCATGAAGTGGCCATAGCTCTAGTGGAATGGGCTCTCACTGGGCCAGGTAGAGCTACTCCAGCCTGATCATATGCCATATCGACTACTGATCTAATCCATCAGGCTATAGAGTCTTTTGAAGCTTTTTTACCCACATTTTGGCCTGCAGTTAAAATGAATAAGCTTGACGTTTTGCGAATAGCCTCTGTTCTCTTAATACATCTTTTGATTGCTCTCCTTGGGTCTAGAGTATGAAACTTTCTTTCCTTTTCGTTTTTCTGGTGAGGACAGAAGGAAGGAAGGATTAGTTATTGGTTACAATGGAAAGGAGACATAACCTTAGGTAAAAACCCTGGCTCCATCCGGAGCACCACAGAGTCCTGATGAAAAATAGTGTACAGCTCTTTAATAGACAGCACCCCCAGTTTGCTGATTCTCCTGGCTGACGTAACAGCTACCAGGAAAACCACCTTCATTGATGCCTCCTTCAGAGGCTCAAAAGATGCTTTGGTTAGGGCCTTGAGAACCAGATTAAGTCTCCAAGGTGGTACCTTTGGCTTGACTGGGTGGGCGCTTTAACACTGGTGCTCTTAAAAACCTCCTGACATGAGGGTGTGATCCCAGCAAGTCCCCTGAGTCTACCAACAAGAGCGCCCCCAGTGCAGAAACTTGAACTTGTAAGGTGGCTGGCTGCAGTCCTTTGTCAAATCCCCCCTGAAGAAATTGTAAAAGCTCCGGTAGGTATAATGGATGATCCTGTGTATCTTTAGATTGGAGCCAGAACAAGAATTTTCTCCAGATTCTATAATACACCTTAGAGGAGGAGGGGCGCCAAGAACTTACCATCATTTCAGTAACCGGAGCTGTGTAGCCGAACTCTTTGAAGGTTTCCCGCTCAATCTCCAAGATGAGAGAGACAGATTACTCATATTGGGTTGTAGAACCGGACCCTGATGAAGAAGGTCTGGGCTGAGCTGGAAAGTTAAAGGCGGTCCCTTAGACAGCTGAATGAGGAGTGGAAACCATGGGCATCGAGGCCACCTGGGGCAGACTAGAATCATCTCTGCCCTGTCCCGGGCCACCTTGTGCAGGACCCTGGATAGCATCGGAATCGGGGGGGAAAGGCATACAGGAGGCCGAAGTGACCCCAGTGTAGGGAAAAGGCATCCTGGCTAGTGCTAGCTTGTCTCTGGCCAGGGAGCAGAACTGCTGTGACCTTGAAGTTTTGTCAGCATGCAAACAGATCTACCTTGGGATTGCCCCATCACTATGTTAGGAGTTGGAAGGCGCGGTCCTTCAACTCCCATTCTCCCGGGAGGACGTCTTGGCGGCTTAGCCAGTCTGCTGTGACATTTTCCTGTCCTGGTATGTACATGGCTCTTATACTTGCCAGGTGTTTTTCTGCCCATTGAAAGAGGAGAAGAGACTCCGGAAGCATTTCTGAACGCTTTTTGTGCTGCCCTGATGGTTGATGTAGGCCATGGCTGTTCGACTGTCCATTAGAATCAAGACATCCTGGTTGCATACTTGCTGATGGAAATGCATCAGGGCTAGGTGAACTGCCCTCATCTCTAGAATGTTGATGCTGTACCTTGATGCTATCAGTGACCACTTGGCTTGGGCCGACATCTGGTCCAGGTGGTCTCCCCACCCTGAGACTTGCATCTGTTGTGATTCTTGTTTGGTGCGGATGGCCTAGCTTTCGCCCCCTCATGACATTTGCCCTCAGAGACCACCATCGGAGGGAGGTTTTATCTGCTGAGAAACTGGGATGAGCTGATGCTGACTGTGTCTGGATTGAGACCACAGCCTGAGCAAATGCGCTTCAATGGGTCGCATGTGCACTAGAGCCCATGGGACCGAATCTGCCAGTGACACTAGAGTCCCAATTAGTTGCATAAAGGACTGGGCCGGCAGCTGGACGGCTGTTTGAAATCTGTTGATTTGTTGATGGCTGAATGGGACCTGGGGGTGGTGGTGGATGTCAAGAAGAACAACTCGGAGACTTGTAAGAGGGCAGCGGCCATGGCCAACAGGATGCTCGGATGCATCGCTAGGGGGATCACCTCCAGAAGGAGAGAAGTGATACTCCCTCTGTATAACTGCTTAGTGAGGCCGCACCTAGAGTACTGTGTGCAGTTTTGGAGGCCACACTTAAAGAGGGACACTGAACTCCTGGAGAGGGTCCAGAGGAGGGCAACCAGAATGATTTGGGACTTGGAGGACAGGACCTATGGGGAGAGGCTCGAAGAGTTCAATATGCACACACTGGAAGACAGAAAGGACCCGGGGGGGGGGACATGATAGAGATCTTCTAGTACATGAAGGGGGTAAAGAGGGGATGCACAGTCAGGGTGCTCGAAGGGAAGGAGGTGGGGGTAACTAAAGGGCATGGGTGGAAGCTGGGGGGGGTGGATTCAGGAGAGAAAGGAGGAGGAGCTACTTCACTGAGAGGGTGGTGGAGCCATGGAATGCACTGCCTGGGGGCTGGTGGAGGAAGCGACGTGGGGGTTCAAGAGGGGTGGGACAGGTACAGGGAAGGGTTCTGGAAGCAAAGTCCAGTGCAGCGAGAATATCCAGGACTGGGAAGGGAGAAGCCCGAGAGGGCAAGGGGGGCAGCAAGGTCAGCTCCCAGGGTGGGGGCTGACCAAACGAGAACACGCAAAAGACCAATAGGCCTATTCTGCTGCCATTTTAGTATGTTAGCTTCAGCAGGTCCCTGCATTTTGTCTGGGGTGGGGGGGCCTTGTTGGCCTGCTTCCTGAAGTCTGCCCCCCCCCCGGTGGTTCAAGTTCTGGCCCGGTACTCTTCTTCTGGTCGATGACAAAACCGTGTGTCGTGAAGCATAGGACTACTTCCACCACTGCCTGTACCGCTTGGTTGAACTGCAGGGCTTTGATGAGGATATCATCCAGGTAAGGGAAAAGCCTGATCCCTCGGTTCCGAAGGTGAGCTACCACCGCTACCAGTACCTTCGAGAAAGTTCTTGAAGATGATGAAAGGCCAAAAGGGCAAGTTTTGAATTGGAAGTGTTGCTTCCCCACCTTGAACCTGAGATATTGCTTGTGCAGGCTGTGACTAGGAATATGGAGGTAGGCATCCCGCAAGTCGATGGATGCCAGAAAATCTCCTTGCTGCAATTCCTTGAAGATTGAAGAGTGAGTGTCCATTTTGAATGGTTTGCTACATACAAAGCGATTCAGGAATTTGAGGTCTAGGACTAGTCTTGTGCGTTTGGGCATGATGAAAAATATAGAGTAGACCCCTCGATTGACCTCTTCGGGGGGAACCTGTTCCATAGCCCTCGCTTGCAGGAGATCTGTGATAGCCTGCAATATCGCTTGTCTTTTGAGTGAGATATGGGGGAGGGTACCAAGTGAGGTAATGAGGGCTTGGACTCGAACTCTGTCAGGTAACCCTTGCTGATAATGTCTAGAACCCATCTGTCCGACGTGGTTTGGACCCATTCCTCAAAGAATTCTGAAAGTCTGTCCCCGACTCGAGGATGGGCCCGCATGGTCTCACTGTGATTTTTTGTTGCTATTTCTGGTGTCTCTGGTGCTTCAACCTCCGCCGGATCCAACCCCTCTGAAATTACGCTGGTTTTGGGAGAAGCATGTTATTTTCGAAGAAAAGTTGGAGTTTTTCCCGTTGTTGTCACTCCTGTCACAAAAATTACATCTTGAGCCTGAAGACTACACTTTGCCCCGGCCCCTGAACTGGGACATGTGCACCTCAGCCGTTTCACCAGATTCCTTCACTGCCTCCTTTAGAGCTGATCCAAACAGGAGATTGCCTTCGTAGGATGCGTTCACCAAACAGCTCTTTGAGAATGCATCCGCTTCCCAGACCTGAAGCCACAGGTTGTGGCGAGCCGAGGTTTGCTAGAACATGGTCCGTGCAGCACACCTGACCACCTCTTCTGATACATCTGCTGCATAGGCTGACGCCAACCCATTAACTGTAGCTGATAGATAATGGGGGAGTTCTTTTCTGGATCCTCCGCGAGTTGAAAGGCTAAATCCAAGGCCCAGGATAGGACGGCTCTGGCGGAGAATAGGTTTGCGGTGGCTGCCTTGAGAGAAGTTGCCGAAGCTTGAAAAGCTTTTCTGAGTGAGGAGTCCACCTTCCTGTCTACTGGGTGCCTTAGAGAAGCCCCTCCTTCAGCTGGGATGACCGTCTTCTTAGATAGGTTAGAAATCAAAGGGTCGATTCCGGGGCAGTCTAACCACTTTTTGGATTGCTTCTCGTCAAACTTCAGAAGTTTAGAGATCTGTCGGGGGACCGGATATGTGCGTTCTGGATCTTGCCATTCTTCTTCTTCTTTTAGCAGGTCCTCTATGGCAGGAGGTATAGGGATGGCTGTAGCCGGTTTGGAGGCAGATGCCAAACGAAATGTCTGTTTCGGCTGGGAAGGGACAGGTGAAGAAGATCAGAGGTGCATCTTCGCTATGACCTTTTTAATAAAAAAGTCTAGGTCCTCCAAGTCAAAGTTTCTGGATGGGGAGTCGTCGGAGTCTGATGATAAGCCCACTATCTCCCCCGCCTCAGGGGAAGAACTGGCAACTGAGGAGTCCAGGAAATATCCCCTGCGACGTCTGCCCTTGTGCATGCCCCTAGATCTACTCCGGGAATGAGACCTTTTCTTCCTCCTGTGGCGTGAGGAATGGTGATCATCCTCCTCAGACGATCTACCGCTGCATCTGGAATTCTTCTTGTCGGAGCGATGTGAGGTTAGCCATCCCTCGTCGGATGAGGATGGGAAGGGGGTCCTTTTCCTTTTTGCCTTTTTGTGGGGTCTCGTATCAGGAGGCTGCCATTCAAAGCATGTAGGGTCCATAGCAAAGGCCCTATTCAACCTGACTATAAGTTCGGGATCCAGGAAGGGGGCGGTCATCAGTTGTGTATCCCTGGTCACTGCTGCTCTCACCGACCTGGAAGTAGCTGGTCGTTCAGACCTTTCTTGGATATTTGTCTGTGTCGAGGGAGAGGTTGCATCCACTGAGTCCTCCCCATTAGCAGCCGCTGCCTTTTCACATGTGAGGCAGAGTGAGCCAGCAGAGGTGATCAGGAGTGGGGATTTGCAGCGTTGACATTTTTTGCCCCTGCTAGACTTTTCTGAGGCCATTATTCTGATATCGATGTAATCCCCACCCCCCCTTGCAGAGTCACAGATGTTTTGTACCGTTATGGGGGATCCCAAAATCATGAGAAAAAGAGCTGCTGTGAGGTGGGGCCAGTCTGTGCAGCTTGCAAGGCTGAGACTGGATCCCACCTAGACTGTGCGAGAACATGTCCTTCTTGAGCAGAATAAGCTTGAAGACTAAATGCAGAATCAAAAAAGAAAACAGTCTCTTCAGCCCTGCCATGTGTGACAGGGCTCTGCTGCAGAGTACCTGCTTCACTGAAGGCAGGAAGTAAACTGGAGACAACTGGATGTGGAGGGCTTCTTGTCCCCTTGCTGCAGAGCTTTAGTCCTGCGTACAACCAGCATCAGGAGGTACAGCCCCTGGCGTAATGAAGCCCGGAGACCAGCTTAAGAGAGAGAAATGCTTCCCTCTTGTACCTTGTTAGAACAGGCCACAGTACAGCCACAGCTGTACCTCAGGAGCAGTGATCCAGTGGCACACAAGGATTTAGAACAGGACTTGCAGGTAAGCCGCAAGTGTAGATAAGAGAGAACAATGCTTCTAAAGTACTGTAAGGAGAGTCGACAGAGGACAGACTGTTTAATGCACTGTAGAGCAATGGTGAGTGTCAGAGTATCAGCCTGGCTAGCCCATTGTAAACAACATCTAATCTGACCAATCTCATCTTGGAGGCATCATGGAGGAAGATGTCCAGCAGTCGAAAGGAAGACATAACATAGATAAACATAAATAAAAATATTTATTGCAGACATCTCGAAGGGCATCAGCAGCAAAATCAGCCTATTTGTGGACGACACCAAGATGGGAGTGGTGGTGGACGACCAGGAAGGGTGGCAGGGCTACAGGAGGATCTGGCAAGGCTGGAGGTATGGTCTGACAGATGGCAGCTGGCTGGGGTTCAATGCAAAAAAATGCAAGGTGCTGCACTTCAGAACAAAAAAAAAATCAGAAGAGAAGCTACCATCTGGGGGGAGTGCAGCTGGAGGTAACAGAAGAGGAGAAGGCTCTGGGGTGCTCATCACTGGAGCAATGAACAATTCTGCACAATGCAGAAAGACAGCAGCAATTGCCAACAAAATGCTGGGGTGCATTGCAAGGGGAATTACCTGAAGAAGAACGGAGGTTATTCTACCGTTATACAGAACATTGGTTAAACCCCCACCTGGAATACTACGTGCAATACTGAGGTATACCTACCCATACCTACAAAAGGACATTAGGCTGCTGGAGGGGGTGCAGCGTAGGGCAACGAAGATGATTCAGGGCCTGGGGGAACTGCCATATGAGGTCAGACTAAGAGAGTTAAACATGTACACACTGGAGGAAAGGAGGGACAGTGGGATATGATTGAGACCTTCAAATACATGAAAGGGATAATCAAAACAGACACAGAGGGACTATTTAGGAGGAGGGTGGGGAGAGACACTAGGGGCCATGACATGACATTGGAGGGGAGTAGATTCAGGAGGAAGGTGAGGAGGCATTTCTTTACGGAGAGGGTGGTGGCAAAGTGGAACACACTACCAGCTGAAGAAGCAGCAGCATGTACCACAGTGGAATGCTTCAAGAAGGGGTGGGACAGGGCAAATGGAGGTAAGGGGGGATGGGGCAGCTGCTGAATAGAGAGCTAGCTGCATTCACGAGCAGCCTAGATAGACAACGATGGCCTCTTGCTGCTGGCAATTTTTGTATGTTCGTAAATATTCTCTCTCTCTCTGCAGTCCTGGGCAACAAGCGTTTTGTTTCTTAACAAGTAGTCTCTCTTTGAGCCTAGGCTTCTGATGAGTTTGTCAACGTGGGTATTCCCTGTAAGGAGTTAACTGACTCAGAAACCTGAATCAGTCTGTGGTAGCAATAACCAGAGAGGGAGAGGGAGAGGTGACGAAGCTCTTCAGTTGTGGGACAGACCAAAATATCATAGCTTTGGCTTTTTCCACATTTAACGGCAGTTTTGAGTCAAGGAGAAAGGCTTGCAGGTCATGAAATCACTTTTGGACAACATTCAGAACAGCAGGGATGTGAGCTCCAGCGGCACAGAGCACAGCATCATCTGCCTATAGCTGGTAGACAGCTCACCCCTTAGGCATGCTAACTCAGGTATTTTATGTAAAGGACCAAGTACTGAACCCTGTGGTACACCTTTAATGATCTGGAGGGGATCGGACCTGGTCCGTGTATTCTGAGACACTGTTTGCAGTCAGCTAGATAACTGGCAAAACCAGCTGGCTACCTCCAAGCTCATGTGCAATTCAGCTAATCTGGTCTTTAGTATTCTGTGGACCACTGTGTTGAAGGCCTTCAATAGGTCAGTGAAGATGGTGCCAACATGTTTTTTCCCCCTCTGTGGCCAAACTGAGGTCACCGAATGCCCTGGTTGCAGCTGTGGCTGTACTATGGCCTGTTATAAAATCTGACTGGTTTTAGTTGAGCAGTAAGATTTTGCTCAAGAATTTGAAGAGCTGGTTGTGTAGTATGCCCTCTAGTACTTTGGAGATCACAGGCAGGAGGGAGCTAGGTCTGAAGCTGTTTAGTCTGTCCAGGTTTCCTCCGTTATGGACGGACACCAGTACCACACTGGCAGTCTTCCAGCCAGAAGGAACATAACAAGATAGCTGTAAGGAGACATTTAAGAGGTACGTCAAAAGTTAAAAAATTTCAGAGGCAGCAAGTTTCAGCATCCTAGTGTCCTGACCATCTAGTCCACTGCTTTTCTTGTCTTTTAAAGAGCTGCTAACACGCTCTAGGTAGGCACCTTATGTAGCTGCCTGCCCTAGGAGCTTTTATAGCCATAAACAGTAAAGTTCTGGTCCACAGGATAAAAAGTAGTTCAGCTTGTAAAGCCCAGATTGTAATTTCCTGATACAAGCCAAGAGGCCACCGAGCACTGCATCCCCGCCCCTAACATAGCCGACTGATGACGCGAGGCAGGAAATGGGGCTGCAGGTGGGTTTGTGGAGCCAGTAATGGAATCAGGGTTGGAGGCTCCCTAAACGTACTGAGATTATCTCTGCAGGCATGTGTACATGAATGGGGCTAATACATATTCCACCATTTCCTCCCTGGGGCACACACGTGATCAGTGACGAAATGTGCGTGCTCCACCTCCACAGAGGCACCCCCTGAATCAAGGCATGGGAACCTCTTCCACTGTGACTGCTGTCCCATTGTACTGCCACCCACATTCCTACAGAACTGGGCGGATGCGGAATGAGGCACATAGCAACCATGACTGGGACAGGGGGAAAAGAAAAGAAAAACTAAAAAATCAAGGGTTTGGGCCACCCCGATGGCCAAGTTGCAAACAACCCAGGTTCAGGAGTAAACTCGGTCGCCACGTCAGAAGGCAGACCAGACTGAGGCAGCAGGCCCACTGCAGTGCACCTCAGTCAGGAAGGGTTGGAGAAGGGTTCCAACTCTACAACAGCTCCTGTGGTTGGGCCAGGAAACTTGTTCTCACCACAGGGGCACTCTGCATGAGCAAGTCCATAAGAGATACTGCTCATGCCATAGGCTGGAGAGAGGGACGCCAGGCTGGGGAGACGACCAAGGGAAAAAAATCATGTGCACCAAGCCATCTAAAGGAAGGTCACTGGCACCCACGGGCCCCACTCCATGTGGATCCTCACCAGTCATGATGGTGAGGGAAAGGAGCTTGCCTCCATTCCTCCATAGCTTGCCCCTTGTAGCAAGGCCATTGGGGCACCCCAAGCCCCTCAGGACTTCTATGTTGGAAGCAGGGTACCCAGCAGGCTATGTGGGGCCAGCAAATGGTTGCCACATCTTCATGCTTTGGTCCAAGCGATATTTTCATGTTCTCCCCAGAAACCCAACAGCCACTGCAGCTCCTGCTCGTACACACACCTGTGGTCACCCAGGTGGCAGAAGTACAGTGCAGTTCACAACCCACACTCTCCAGAGGAGAGTGTCTTATGGGATGCTCAATCCCCCTTTCATAGGCTGGACCCCGGCAACTCAGGCGAGCATTCAAACCCAGGTCACCAGTGTCCAAGTAGCAGTGCTACTGCTGTGACAAAGGACAACCAACATTCTTTAAAGGATAATAAAAACACAAACCCTAAAAAAGTATGAACATAGGATAACAAGGTTAAAAAGACACCAGTAAATGGTCACCCAATGGTCCAGCAGTTCAGAAGCTCAGGTCACCATGTCAGGAGGAAGGCCAGACTGAGGAAGCTACATGCCTTGGTCAGGAAGGTATGCAATGTGCTCTCAGGGGTGCTGTGAGAATGCAAGGCTGACAGAAGCACTACCCACACCTTGGGGAAGAGGGAGGGACTGCAGCAGAAAAAAAACAGGAAGTAAACAAAAACAAACAAAAAAAAAAAAACTATATTTCGAATGGATGGTAGAAATGCCGGAACAGGATATAGCTGTGATTACAGGGGTACATATACCTTGGGTAACGGATGAGTGAGGATAGAAGAATCTATATGGGGAGGAGAAGACACCAGTGCCTGTGCGTTGCTATAATTTATGCACATACTAAAACTCTAATTTTGGCATGCTGCCTGTGTTACATCAGGTTTTAAATTTTATACACAGAGCCCTTGGCTTCCAAAGCACAAACGGCTTTGCAAAAACTGACAAATGAGAATTAGACCGTGAAGACAAATATGAAACATCAAATAAAGAACACACATTTCAACATAATATCCCTAACAGTGTAAATAAAAAAACAGCCCATTACATTTTGCTGGGTGTACAGATATGTTACAATATCCCATAAAATCTCACCATTTGGCACAAATCTTTAACCTAATAACCTGACCTTTCATAACAAATTGTGGAGCTAACAACCCAAAGCAAACTGTAGGAGAGACTAGTGCTTGCAGCTCCAGTAAGACCGCTCCAGTGTCCCATAAACAAAGTCACAATAATAAATGAGTGAAAAGAACAGCACAATTGGAACAAAGTTTCTATAATATTTCCACATGCTCAGGCCAAGAGCATCTTGTACAGTAAACCCTAGCTAACCATCAATCGAATTTATAGGCCAGCAGTGAGCAAAGCGAGTTCTGGAGCTATTACCGTAAATGCAATAACTACAAGTACAAGCCTCTAAGTATCTGCTTGAATAATATAAAGAACAGTTTTACTCACACTAAATTGGATTGTTCGCAATCCCGTTCCATTCTGCCACAGTGTGGGGTCTCTGAAAGTTAGGCCAAAGGTCCTTCATTACAGTTCAAGATACCAAATATTTATTTATTGAAATGTTTCACCAGGAAGGCATGCTGAGCAACAAGTTGCTTGTCTCCCGGGGTGACCTGGGGGGTAGGGGAACATGAGGACAATTTACAGAGATTTGGTACACAATATAGATTTACAGTAGATTACGTTCAAATAATTTGAGCAGACTGTACAGAAGTAATGAAATAGCGGGATGCTAACAGTTTTGAACTAGAGAAGATACTACGCCAACACTTTCAGACTAGATAGGTAAAAACAACACTAAATCGAAATTTAAATACCTGTAAATTTTCTTTCTCCGACGGCTGGTCTCCGGGCTTCCTTACTCCTGGACTGTACCTCCTGATACCAACAGGCAGGCAGGAATCAGACCTCTGCAGCAGGGGACATCCAGCCTCCCACTTCTGTCTCCCTCAGTTCTTCCTAAAGCAGTCCAATGTGGCAATAAGAACTGGGAAACAGAACACAAGAATTTTAAGGCATAAATGGCCCCGAGGCCAGCCAACTATATACATTCTAGGAGGGAATCCGAAGCCCGGAGACCAGCCATTGGAGAAAGAAAATTTACAGGTATTTAAATTTCGATTTCTCTCTCCTAAGCTGGTCTCCGGGCTTCCTTACTCCTGGGATATACAAAAGCAGTACATCCCCAGATATCCTGGGTGGGAAGAATGTCAGGAACCCTTAAGGATCCACCACCGTTTAAAGCACTCTGTGGCCAAAGAAGTCTCACCCGAGGGCATCACTTCCAGCCAATAAAATTATAAAGTGGCCGCTCTGCATAAGTGTGCTGTCAATGCTTCCCTGAAGTACACCCACGAGGGGACCATTTCTGTGGAATGGGCTCTCCCTGGGCCAGGCAAGTTACTCCGGCCTGATCATAAGCCACGGAAGTGGCTGATAGAATCAGTCTGGCTATAGAGCCTTTCAGATCCTTGTCACCCATAATTTTTGCCCATCGCTGACATGAACAAACTTGAAGTTTTGCAAATAGCTTCCTCTTAATATACATTTTCGTCAGGGGCAAACTGCATGGGCCTCGAGGTTCCCTTGATTGTAATCAAAGGGAAGCATAACTCTGGCCCAAAACCTGAAGCTGCTCAAGCCTGATGAAAAACAGTGTCTGGCTCTTGGGTAAGCAATGCTTTTAGTTTGCTGACTCTCCTGGCTGAAGCAATAGCTATGAGGAAAAAAGGTGACATTTATTTTATTATTTTTTTATTTTATTATTTATTTTTATGGGGCAGTATAGCGCAGTGGTCTAAGGCTCTGAGCTGCAAATCTGGTGACATCCAGCAGATCAGACCTGGGTTTGAATCCCACAACTTCCACATGCATACTGTGTGACCCTGAGCAAGTCACTTAACCTTCTTGTGCTCCCAGGTCGCTCCTGTAAAAAAGCTTTCAGCTTAGTGTGCTATACCTGGTTAAACAATTAAAATAAAAATTAAAAATAAATATGAATTCGTTAACAAGAGTGCACCCAGTGTAAAAACCTGAACCTGTAAGGTGGCTGGTTGTAGTCCTTTGTCCATCCATCTGAAAGGAACTGCAATAGAACAGGCAACTATATTGGATAGTTCTATATGTGTTTTGAATGAATCCCGAACCACAATTTTCTCCAGATTCAATAATATATTTTGGAGGAAGGAGAAAGACATAAGTTCCCCCTCATGTCAATAACGGGAGCTGTGTAGCCAAGCTCCTTGAAGTTTTCCCCTCTCAATCTCCAGGCCTAGAAAGATATGTTTAAATGGGATGCCGAGCCGGACCTTGATGGAGAATGTCCAGGCTGAACTTGAATGTTAGACGTGATCACCCTGACAGACGAATGATAATCGGGAACTATGTGCGGACAAGCCATAAGGGGCAGACTAGAATCATGACTGACCTGTCCCGAACCACTTTGTGAAGGACTCTTGATAGGAGCGGCATTGGAGGAAAAGGCAAACAGGAGACCAAGCTCATCCCAGTTAAGGGGAAAAGGTGTCCTGAGCCACCGCTGGGCTGAACTTGAGTGTTAGACATGATCACCATGACAGACGAATGATAATCGGGAACTATGTGCAGAAAAGCCATAAGAGGCAGACTAGGATCATGGCTGTCCTGTCCCAAACCACTTTATGAAGGACTCTTGATAGGAGCGGCATTGGAGGAAAAGGCAAACAGGAGACCAAGCTCATCCCATTTCAGGGGAAAAGGCGTCCTGAGCCACCGCTGGTTCATCTTTGGCCCGGAAGGAGAATTGCTATACCTCAGAGTTCTGCCAGCAGGCGTAAAGAACTGTCCGAGGATTGCCCCACTGTTCTGTGATGATGTAGGAGGCACTATCCTTCAGCTCCCATTCCCTGGTCACCAACCTTGGAGTAGATCATATACCTTAGAGTCCTGCCAGCAGGTGAAAAGAACTGTCTGAGGATTGCCCCACTGTTCTGTCAAGATGTAGGAGGCACTATCCTTCAGCTCCCATTCCCATGGTCGACCAACCTTGTGACTAAGCTAGTCTGCCAGGTGGTTTACCTGCCCTGGTATAAACAGCACTGAGTGGTGCTCGGTCCACTGAAAGAGAAGGGATTCTCTTATCTTGAGCTTCTTGTGCCACCTTGATGGTTGGAATATGCCAACGTTGACAGACTGTCGGTTGGAACCAGACTATCCTGGGCAACAGCTGAAGCCATTGAGCTGTCCCCAGCTCCCGAGACTTGCATCGGACGCTATCCGGATGAGGATGGCTTAACTCGCGACCCTTCATGACCTCTGTCCACCGAGACCGCTACTGGAGGAAGGGTTTACTCTGTCTCAAAGAGCTGTATGAGAAAAATTAAATAAGCAGGCAGCTGAGGAGTTAAACTCCTTGATGAGCTTTAGCAGAATCCAGACTTTAGTTTTCAGGGGAAAAAATCCTTGTCATGATGTCTGCCCCCAGAAGGGTCAAGGTCTGGTTTGGAATTAGAGAACTCTTTCTCCAGTAGATCAGAAAACCGTGTGCCGGGGTACCACACCACCTCTGCCCCTGCTTGTAATGTTTGGTTGAGCTGTGGGGCCTTTATGGGGACTATGACCAGCACTGGCACCTTCAAGTCTGTCCGTGGGTCCGATGATGATGACAAGGTTTCCACCTTGTAGGGTCTGCTGCGAACAAACCTATTCAAGAATTCAAAAACTACGACTGGCCTGAATCCCTCGTGTGTTTTGGCACGATGGATGCATTGGCACGATGAGACATGGAAGCTAGCCCATTTGCAGTAATCCCGTAATGACCTATATGGTTGCCGTCGTTCAGATGGGTTGCCAGTGGTGGTGGAGGGTACCACCTGAGGAAGTGGGGGCTTGTATTAGGTGCTGATAATGTCTATGACCCCTCTGTTTGACTTAATTTAGGCCCATTCCTGGAGAATTTTTAGAAACCTGACCCCTACTGGGGGATGTGCCCATATAGCATGCTGGTTTTCCCGGAAAAAATAGTATTTTGATCCTTACTGTAACTTAGGTAATGCAGAAGGCATCTGTGGGACTGGCCCCTGCCTCTTGATGTGGGATGTGTACCTTGGCATCTCCTCGCAATCTCTCACTACCTCCCTGAGGGGTGAGCCAAACAGGAAATTACCTACACTGGGAGAGTTAACCAACTGGCTCTTGTAGAGGCGATTGTTTGCCAGACCCAAAGCCAGGGGCTGCAGCGAGCGGAAGTTGCATATGTGGTCCGCACCTTACCACCTCTCCAAGAACAGTAGCTGATGAAGAATAGGTCTGTTCCTCTCTGGATCACTTACGGGAAAATAACAAGACTACAATTGGGACCCCAGACAGAGCGTTTCCCGAGACACTGTTGATGCTTGGAGGACCCAGCTGCGAGAGGCATCCACTGGGAAGCCCCTCCTTTGTGTGATGACAGACAGCTTGGTCAGGTTTGAAATCAAGAGCGTCGATTGTGGGGCAGCCAAACTACTTTTCAGCTTGCTACTTGTCCAACTGAGAAACATAGATGACTGCCGGGCCACTGAATAGGTGCGTTCTGGAACTTGCCCTTCCCCCATCACAGGCCCTCTTGTCTGGAGGAGGAGGGATGCCGTGGCCGGTTCAGCGGCAGCTGCCAGGCAAAGCCTATTTCGGCTGGGTAGGAGCTCCGGAGAAAATACCAGGTAAATCTCGACTAAGACCTGGGAATGAAAACGACTAGGCCCTCCAGGACAGAGATTCTGGGCAATGAGTCACAGAGCCTGATGATGCGGAGCCCCCTGGTTCCCCCCCCCCTTCTGTTCTGGGGAGGACAAGAAATTGAGTCTGAGGAGCCTGTAAATGCTCGGGGGTCTTCCTTCCTATGCCTTCATGTGAGGGCTCTCCTCTGGGGACCCCTGAGGTGCCCGCTGCCCTCTCAGACCTGGTGGTTGTTGCTCACTCAGACCCGGCTGTTGCTATCAGTCCGAGTCGAGGAAGTGGCTGCCTCGATGAAAACTCCTGCGTCACTCACACTGAACGCCCCTGAAAGGTGTGCCTGAGGCCATGCCCCCAAATGCTCCTATTCCCCCTTTGTAGTCAGCGTACTCCCTCCCCGGGAGGAGTACTGGCTATGGTGTTGAAGCTGCCAGAATTGCTGCTGGTCCTTTAAGGGTAAAATACTGAGGTGCCTGAATTGCATCAAGTTGAAATAAAGCCAGTAGAAAAACAGAACCTGGTTTTTGTGAGTTGAAAGAGGTCCCCATCAATTAGCTAAGAGCCCAAGAAGCTTGTGATGGCCTGGGCCGACTGCCGCCAGGCTAGCTGCATTGTACGTAGCCTCCATCGACGAGTTAGTCCCTCCGAAACGCTCGTCGATGGGGGAAAAAAAATGCTCTCTAAAGGTGCCTTTGTCCAAAATGCTCTCTAAAGGTGCCTTTGTCCCTGATGGACCAAACGGAATGAAACTATGCATCTGGGTGACCCGTAAGCAGAGCCATTCGGCTAATGAGGCCTCCGTCGGCGAGTTGCGAAACCTAGGAGCTCGTCAATGGCCTGAGAACACTGTGACCCCAGCAGTGGATCTGACGGCCTGAGCAGTGTCTCCCCACGTGCTCGTCGACAAAGTGGCGCCGGCCTGGTAGATCACTGGATTGATGGCCTAAGCCGCGGCAATGGCCTCCGTCGATGAGCCTGAAAAATCAGTCAAGGTGCTCGTTGACGCACTGTGCGCCTGCTGGTAGCACTACCAGCTGCTGGGAGCCTGGGGCCCTCGATACTGCCACCGGAACATACTGCTGTGCCCTATATTCAATCGTGACTACTGTGCCCTGGTTTCCACTGCGGGCAGCACTCCCAGCGTAGCATCCTCTCTGCTGCTGCGAGACCCCTTTTTGGCATATTATGCCTTTTCATCCTGAGCGAACGAGTGTGGGGGACTGCTAAGTCCGTTAGCGCGGGAGGCTTTTTGCATGGGAGACAAAAAACGGCATGCCAGATTGCTCAGTAAGCATGCTGAGCCTGTGGTGGCGCAGGAGGAAGGCTAAGAGGGGCCAGTCCTTCCAGCAAGCACAGCTGAGACCAGTACCCCCTAATTCAGAGAGAGCATTATTATGTCCTTAGAGAGGAAAAACAGAGTGGTAAATGAGAGGGGCCAGTCTGTCCAGCGTGCACGGCTGAGACTGGGACCCACTAATAGCAGGAAGAGAGCTTTGCCTCTTGATCCACCCATTCCTGCTCTCTGTGGATGTCCAACAAGAAAAAATATCCTAACTTACAGTCCTGAAGTCTTCAGCCCCGTCACCACAGTGACAGAGCTCTGCTGCAGACAGCCTGTTCTTTGCAAGGCAGGAAGTAAACTGAGGGAGACAGGAAGTGGGAGGCTGGATGTCCCCTGCTGCAGAGGTCCGATTCCTGCATGCCTGTTGGTATCAGGAGGTACAGCCCAGGAGTAAGGAAGCCCGAAGACCAGCTTAGGAGAGAGAGAAATAACATTTAGGCATACACTAAATAACACATAACTGTGTAGCTAGAAAATGGCTGAATAGAACTGTTGTAGTTTGATCTAGGGAAGTTAGGAGTAAACACAGGCAGAACAGGTTGGCTAAGGTATAACAGAAGTGCAAGTTAACTACAAGTGCAATAGAGATTAGGGGTCAGCCACAGCTAGGGCTACGTAAGGGGGAGAAGGGAAGGTGAGAGGTAGGTATGTTGGTAGGCAGAGAAGCAGGGGGGTGGGGGTGGAAGGAGGCGGCGAAGGAAGCAGTAGGAGGAGAAAGGTCTGCTGGGGCCTGACCCCTCCAGTATGCTGAGGACTCTGCCTGCCTACACAAAACATGACAGTAAGGGAGCAAGTTTTGGCAGCAAGAGGTAGAGTACGACAGGAGGAAAGCAGATTGTAGGTAGCAAGGGGGAATAGGCTTCAGAAGAACAGAAGAGAGGGTGAAGGTGAGAGAGAAGAGAGGCCGAATCCCAGCCCTTCAGGATGTGGAGAAGTGGAGGGAAGAGTTGGGTTAATGGTGTAAGGGCAGGGTAGGGACAGGCCCTTGGTACAACTTTGGATGACTGAGAAATCACAGTAAGAGAACAATTGAAGGTTGGAAGAGAGAGAATCAGGGGAAGGGAAGGAATGCTATTTTTTAGGTGGGTGGGAGATGGAGATGCAGCATGGGCAATGCATGGGTACTGAAGAGGGGTATGATTTGTCAGGGCTTGGGGGTTAGGAGGGTCGAGAAGAAATGAAAATTACGATCTACCGTAATTCTTGATCTTCTCTTGTATCTTCACCATTCATTACTGACTGGGTGCAAGCTGGAGGGCGCACCACCGGGAGCTTTTTTTTTTTTTTTTTTAAAGCTGTTTAACGGCGCCGCCCTCGAGACCGACGTCATGCGTCATGCGCGAGGGGCGGCCGTTAGTAGCTACTGACTCCTCCTCCAACTCAGTTCTGTGAGCCGGAGAGGCAAAACTTAAATTATGGAAAAAAGAGAAAGCGAGGCAAGATAGCCAAGGGATAGCAAAGTAAGGAAGAATGAACTGAAAAAGGAATAAGCCGATGGAGAATAGACAGAGGAGAGAGTATATTCCTGCCTTAGGGATCGCAGGGCCTCCTTACCGGGGCGACTCTAGGAGGAGTAGATAGAAAGGGAAGGAGAAGGAATGAAGAAGGGAGAAGAAGAAGAAAGATGGGATGTTGAGGAGACCAGAATGCCCAACGAGCATAGTTAGCTGAGAGGCTTAAGGCTCGATTTAATAAGGGAGCAAGAATCCCCACTGGCAGAGCTGAAGAGAAGGTTCACCAACCCGCTTAGACAGGCTAAGGAGGGCATAGTCTTTGACCTCAACATGCCATGGTCCTTGATCCTAGCCGGGCTCCTGGCCGGAGAGCAGGCCTTCGCCTGAAGGACACCCGCTAGGAAAAGGATAATTCCCAGGCAGCATGTAAGAGCTGCTCAAGGGTTTAGGAAGAAAATTTCAGCCTTTCCAGGAGGTTTGTAGATAATATAATGGAACTCAACCGACTTTGCTATGGCAAGGCAAGAGAGACTTGAAGCTGGCAAGAACCGGTCATGGTTGGCACTGCTTTTCTGCAACACTGTCCGCAGAAGGACCCTTGAAAGGGAAAAATTTCAAGACAGAACATAACTGCAGGCTTATGAGAGAAAAACATGACCTGAGAAGCCAGGGGTTGCCTTCAAGCAGTGGAGAGAGTTCCTCAGTTTTAAAGAGAAGGAAATAACCTGATTTGCCTCCTGCTCTGCAAGAAAAAGACAAAAAAGGGGGTTGATTCTAGGGCTTAGTAATTGATTAGCAGAATATTGCGGGATCAAACTGCACAGACAGAGTCAGGCAAGGTCCCTAGGAGTGCCTCGCCAGAGAATATGGCGGAGGGATAGTCGTGTAGCTTACTCACAACTCAGCACTCCTGCAACAAAAGCCCATGAATCTTAGAGTAAATAATTTTCCTGGATTTTTTTTTTTTGGAAAAACAGGAAAGGACAGAGATTTCCCTTTTTTTTTTTGAGCAAGAGGGAGGAACGAGACGGGAGGGGGAGACGCCACAGAAGGAGGCCACTGAGGATGGTGGAGGAGTCAGTAATGAATGTGTGAAGATACAAGAGAAGATCAAGAATTACGGTAGGTAATGTAATTTCATATCTTCCCTTGTCAATCTTCTCACCATTCATTACTTCCTGGGTGAGTACTAGCTCCTCTTCCCCAGAAGGGGAAGGGGTAAAGACCCTGAGGGAACAAGACCCCGGCCTCCTGTTGGTGAGAAACAGAAGGGGAAGACCCTGGCTAATTCACAGAAGCCTAAGTGGGAGAAGAGCTAGGAGGTGCCTCCCGAGGACGGGGAGACGGAGAAAGCCCCTGCAAAAGTCTCCTAGCTCTAGAGGAAAAGAGGCGGGTCCCCCGGAAGGCGGAGCGAATCACCCTACGCCGGGCCAGGGGTGACAACCTTGAGAGACGGAGCCATGCCGTCCGCTAATGTGATCGCTGTCCCCGCAAGCCTGGAAGCCACCCATTGGCGCCATAAGATGCCCTTGCCTGTGTCTTGCCAGCTCCAGGCCTACAGTGGAGAGGGCAACAGCTTGTCTGGTTTGCTCCGTATCAGGCATCGGCGCTAGGAGTTGAGAAGCATCGACCACAGATGCGGTTGTAGGCAGCGTGGGTGAGCCTGATGTGATGCTATACAAGCAGCATGAGAAGAAGAGAACACTCTTTCGCCCCCACGGTCGAACTGAAGAGAGTCCGGATCCGGGCGGTCGCGGCGCCAGGCAGCGGCGCCGGAAGGAGGCCGGCGGTAGACCAAACCAGAAGAGGGTTGGAAGGTACCCAGAGACTAGGGGGCACAATACCTATGTGCTGGACAGTCAGCTCGGGCTGGTGAAGAAGTTGCTGGTGACTGCCAGGACTGGATAGACGCCCTGAAGGGGATAGGCCAGGAAGGTACCACTAAATGTTGGGTACTGAATTCCCAAGGAATTCACGCTCTCTCCATTCGGTATTGTCTCTTCAATATAGGAGATCCAAGGTCCCTCACCATCCTCGAAAGGAATCGCTGATATTCCGTGAAATCAGCATCAGAGGAGAGATGAGCAGGGGTTCCTCCCCTCAGAGGAGGGAGAGGATGATGGGGAACTGGAATGCCCAGAAGACTCCTGCGGGCGTTGGGGAGAGTCGAAAGACCCGCTCATGCATATATCTAACATATGAGGGAAGGCCAACAGAACCTCTGAACTGCTCCCAGGATAACGGACCAGAGGGACCAACATGGCCCGGGAGTGGGGGGTGGAGGAGGCAGAGATGGGAGAGGGGCACCTACGAGGAGGCAACAGATCTCTGCCAGGGCTCTGGAATCCGGGAATGGAGCCCGAGCTGGCGGGGTCCCGACAGCAAACCAGGCCGCAAGACGGAACCCTGGGAAGCGGAGCCTGAAGAGCCCAGGGGAGAACCCCTCCTGCGACAAGTCGGGACTGTGTGATCCAGAAGGGCAGCCTGCAACACCACCGAGGGCCCCTAGAGTCTCGGAGGGGCGGGCGGGGTTCGCACTGCTCCTGGCCACCCCCTGAGGTGGCTAAAGAAGACTGAGGCCTGTTCCCTGCCCTCAACCCCTCGGACTCGAGAGACCCTCCCCCGACTGCAGCTGCTCCACCCCTCCAGAGGGAGCAACAGCACCCGGAGGGTAGCTGCCACTGGTCCCCAAGAGCCTCCCCCAGTCACCCCACGCCTCCCTCCTGGGACCCACGGCCACCCCTCAGCCGGGAGCCCTCAGGAGGAGGGCGGAAGGGGGACAGAGGAGAGGCCTGCTGCGCCACCTGGTACCTCCGAGCCACAGGGGGACCCGACTCAAGAGTGGGGTGCCAGGATGGGTCCCGTCCGAGCCATCGGCCTCCGAGGAGGACGAGATCAGCAGGACTCAATGTTGGCTACCCTGGGGTCCCAGAGGCAACGGGCCGCGAACGGCACTGGTACCAGAGGCGCGCCGCTCTCTGAACGCGGGCAACAGCCAGACCCGATCCCAGATCCTCCACAGCGCCAGCGGGTTAACGGCACCGCCTCCGCGCGCCGGAAACCAACCGTGCCGCGAGGAGGCGTAAATCAGGCCAACGGGCGCCAGGGCTAAAGCGAAGCCATGGCGATCACTGGCGCCGCTGGACGGCACCGGATCCGCAGCGGCGCCGCCAACGGCACCATTCGACCACCGCGCGAACGGGCGCTGATCCAACGCGCTCCAGAGCGCCGATCATTGCTGCACCGCGAACGGCACCGATCCGGAGCGGCGCTCAAAGGTGGGCCGAGGGTCCGCTGCAGCCTGGCCCAGAAATCGATGGCCTCGACACTGGGGAGCCTGGTACCCCGAGGAGGTGACTGTCGAGGCGGTGGTCGAGCGCCTGCCCCGGAAGGGACCGCCGACGCCCCCGACACCACTGAAGGGACCTCCTCTCGGCAAGAAGAGATGAGGAGGCCCCCTCCTCCTCGGACCGTATAGGCCCGGGAGGGGACCCGGGGGACGGGCCTAGAGACCTTACCTGGGAGTCCCGTGAACGACGCCGCCCTCCGAAAGTCAGTGGGGCCTTGCCGAGCTTGAATGCGCGGACTTCGAGGACGCGACGGTCCATGGAAAAGCAGGCATCGCACGAATCCATATCATGGTTGGGTCCCAGGCAACGAAGACACGCATCATGCCGGTCCGAGACGGAGAAATGCCGCCACAGGAGCAGCACCGACGATAGGGGCCCAGCCTGCCTTCAAAAACACTTCGGCCCAGAACCGGACATAACGCAAACTATTGGAGGAAACACATAGGGAAACACACCGATGCCATACAAATAGAAAAGGAACAGTCTTACCGTGTATGGCGTGAAAGAGTATAAATGGAGGAGCGCCAAAACTACGCAGTTGAAAATGCTCCAGCGAAGCAGGTGCTGCCTCGACGGGGGAAAAACAGAACTGAGTTGGAGGAGGAGTCGGTAGTTACTAACGGGCCGCCTCACACATCGACGTCGGGTCTCCCGAGGGCGTCAAGTAGAGCCAGTATTTAAAAAAAAAAAAAAAAAGCGTGTGGGAGGGAATGTGCCGCCTGCTTACACCCCAGGAAGTAATGAATGAAGATTGACAAGGGAAGATCAGCTAGGTGCAAGGAAGTTTTTGAGGGCAGAGCTGATGGGAGTAGTAGGAGGAGAATGAGTGATGAATTTGAGGGGAGAGGGAATTCCACATTTTTGGGAGGCAGTGGGAGTAACCGGACTGGCCAATGAGGGTGGCTCTGCAGGGGACCGCCAGAGTACGGGAGTCAGATGATCAAAGGAAGGGAGAGGGGGGTGTTATGAATGCGGGGGAGAGGTAGGAAGGGAGTTCACCCAGACAGTGCTTGGAGGTGAATTTAGCGCAGTGGGAGAGTCGTCTGTTTGTAAGAGAAGGGAAGGATAGGGCATGATAAAGATCACAGTGGTGGGTGCAAGAGAGAGTATCAAGGGCAAAACGGCAGAAAGAATTGAAGGGGGTATCCAATCCAGCTAGAGGACTTGGGAGCAGCGCCGTAGACTATATCACAGTAGTGAAAGATGGGCAGGATCATTTTCTGAACAAATTCACACCTAACTGTAGAGGGAATACAACGATGGTGTCTGAACAGGGCACCAAGCTTGGGGTGCAATTTTTTGGCGATGGCGTCAATATGTCTTGAGAAGTTTAGGTGTTGATCCAGCCAAACTGCTAGGTACCTGAAGGAGAATGTGTCCTCAAGTAAAGTCCTATCAAGGGTGTGGAAAGTGGACAGGGAGGGAAGCTTAGAGAGTCTCTGCCTTGTGCCAAAGGTCATGGAGACAGTCTTTTTGGCATTGAGAAAAAGTTGATGGTTAGCAAACCAGAGCTGAACCTTGTCAAAGTCTTGCTGCAAGTTGGATGTAACCTCAGCTGGGCAAAAGCCAGATGCACACAGGACCATATCATCAGCATACATGTGTATAGCGGTGATGGAGAAGCAGACAGATGGCAGGTCGTTTAGGAAGATGGAGAATAAAAGGCGCAGCACTGAGCCCTGAGGGACTCCAATATTAATCGGAAGGGAGGGTAAATGACATCAGAGATCCTGACTGGGTTCCATCAGTGAGACTGACCTTGAACCAGCTAGTGGCTGAAGGAGACAGGCCAGCTGTTGAGAGAGAGTCAAGGAGAAGGAAGTGGGAACAGTGCTGAAAGCCTTGGGGAGGTCGACAAAGATGGCTGAGGTGATTTGGCCATTGTCCATCCCCGTAAGGATAGAGTCAGCAAACCGAAGTAGGAAGGTTGCAGTGGAGTGATTATTCCTGAAGCAAGATTGGAAAGGGGTGAAGGAGGTGTCAGTTAGAAATTAAGGTAAGCTGGGAGAGGACACGTTCTTGCAATTTAGCTAGGGTAGGGAGGAGAGCGATAGAGCGGTGATTTCCAGGGGAAGATGGGTCACCGCCTTTGGGAAGAGAGAGGACCACAGCATGTTTCCACGGGGTAGGGGCCGAGGCAGTAGAAAATGAGAGGTTTAGAATTAGAGAAAGGGGATAGGCAATGGCCGAGGCAGAGAGAGAGAGAGAGACAGGAGTTTGGGGTCTAGGCCATCTGGGGAGGAGCCTTTTTTAAAGGGTTGATAGCGAGGAGGGCTTGCAGCGTGTCATTTGGGGGGACTGTATTAAAGGAGAAGAAGGGTTGGGGGGAGCAGTACCACTGGAGAGACAGGAGAGGAGTGACGGTAGGAAGGGAGAGATTTCAGTAGCTCAGCGGCACAGGTGGTATAGTAGGAGTTAAATTCAGCAGCTACAGCACCCGGGTTGGCCACAAGGGTGTCATTTATTTAAAGCACGGGGGAGGGGGCGTGGGACGTGGGAGAAAAGAGGGCATGAACCACCTTCCAGAACTTGGAAGGTGAATTTATGTTTGTAAGGAAGACGGTGTTAAAGTATTCGTACTTTGCTAGCCATGTGGCCCTGGCACAGGCATTTCAAAGCTTGCAGAAGGTCATGAGATCACTAGGAAACTGGGTTGCTTTATGACGTTTCCAGGCACGATCTCTAGGTCTGAGACAGGCCAATAGTTCTGGAGTAATCCAAGGTAAGTGGTTTCCCATAACCCTGGTTTGTCTGAATGGGGCAAAGGTATTCCAATTCTCTAGGAATATATTTGTAAAATAAGTACGGCCCTTATCAACCGATGGGATGTTGGCTAGGTAAGACCAGTCAGAAAGGGCTAGGTTGCGCAGGAGAGGTTCTAATTCTAAGGATTCAAAAGAGTGTAGTTGCAAGATTTTTATGCAGGGATTTGTGTCTGTGAACTTTCCTGACTACGAACACTGGACTATGGTCACTGAGTGCGTCAGGAAGGATACCAGAGATGATGACTCTGTGGGGATGGGAGGTAAGAGCCCAGTCAAGTAGGGAGTGATTTTGTGTCTTGTGGTTGGGGCGGGTGGGTTCCGATATCAGCTGTGTGAGGTTACAGGCACAGATTTCATTGCATATTTTGGTTGTTTTTGGTGACAGCCAGTTTAAATTGGAGTCACCTAGGATGTACAGCTCCCCAGAGTGAGAGAGAGCAGTGATGGAAGTCAGGAGGTCAACAGCGGTACATGGCTGGACATTTGGAAGGCAATAGATACCAGCTATAAAGACAAGAAGAGTAAAGGATAGGGTAACATGAATAGCTAGAGCATCGTGGGTCACTGGGTCAGAGGGTGAGTAACTTATGGAGTATTGGAGGGAGGTAAGGACGTACATGGCAACACCGCCACCCTTGCCAGCTCGGTCTTGCCTTAAGAGTGAGTAGCCAGGAATGGAGACCAAGTGGCCAGAGATCGTGCTCTTTAGCCATGTTTCTGTAATGATTGGGATGTCTGGTTTTAGAGAGGCCACCGTGGTTTGTAGGAGGTCAATTTTTAGTACTAAGCTACAGATATTCAGATGTAGGATCTTGAAGCTTCTTGGGAGGGCTGTAGGAACAGAGGAGGGGGCAGCAGCCGCTGTGGAAGTGCCAGAAGTGCTGGAGGCAACAAGGTCAGGGTTCAGAAGGATGTCCCCAGAGGAGAGCGCGGGAGTACAGTGAGGATGAGGAAGTGGATCTTTGGGCATTTGTAAGGAGAATCTGAGGAGGGCAAATGTTGGGGGGCGAATGGAGGTGCAAGGTGTAAAGGGGAGCAGTAGATGAAGAACAGCAAGGATAGATGGCACAGAAAGTAGCGACATTAGGAATCATAGAGAAATGAGACCGTAGTTCAGAGGGGGGGAAGAGGGAGTAATAGTGAGGATGTAAGAAAAAATTACTCACCTTAGTAATTATGTTTCTTCTATTGGAGACTTGCTGTATTCTGACTAATGCAGTTAGCCCCAGCCTTTAAACTGTCCCGGAGAACAAAGGGTTAACTTTCTATGCAGTGCATAGAATGCTGAGCTCGAGCTCGGTTGGTGTCTCTGTCTGTTTCCCTTTGAAATCTAACTGTCAGATCTTTACGAGCAAAAACTCAATAGCTAACCGATGTGGAAACTGTAAAATTTTATTAGCCAACTGGCAACAAAAAGTTTTGGATTCCCAAAGGAAGACTCAATTCAGGAAACCCAAAACAAAAAACCCCTTCAAATAAGAACAACAAAAAGATAAACACACAAACAAAAAAGCAGAAGGTATAACGGAGCACCCCTGAGGTGCAACACTGCGCCTGCCCACCCACTTCCCAAAAACCAAGTTCTGAGAGGGGAGGAGGGGGGAGGTCAGAATACAGCAAGACTCCAACAGAAGAAACATAACTACTAAGGTGAGTAATTTTTTCTTCAAACAACACGAAGTCTTGCTGTATTCTGACTAATGCAGACTACCAAGCAGTACCTCCATGGAGGAGGGAGAGAACCTACTTTGGGAATAGGCGCTGAAGTACTGCTGTGCCAAACCGAGCATCACTCCTAGCCTGGATATCCAGAGAGTAATGCTTGGTAAAGGTATGGACTGTTTTCCAGGTGGCTGCTTGACAATTTCTAAGAGAGGAATATCCCTGCAGCAGCCAGGGAAGCAGCTGTACCTCTTGTAGAGTGAGCCCTCAGGCCTGAGGGTGGAATCTTTCCCAGTTTCTCATAGCAGAATTGTATACAAGACACAATCCACCTGGCAACAGTTCTCTTGGCGGCAGGTTTGCCCTTTTCCACTTCTCCATAAGTGAGGAACAACTGGAGGGACTCAAACCTGTGACCCTTGGTAGGTTTTATGTAGTAGCTAAGAGCTCTTTTAACATCTAAACTGTGTAGCCTCCTCTCTCCTAAGGAAGAATGATCAGTGAAGAAAACAGGAGAGACAGACTGATTCAAGTGGAAATCTGAAACCACTTTGGGCAAGAACATTCTACTGGTTCTAAGGACCACTTTATCTCTGTGAAAGGAGATAAAATCAGGTTCCACTGACAGGGCTTGCAATTCACTGATATGTCCGGCAGAGGTAACGACTACCAAAAACACAGTTTTCCAAGTCAAGTACTTAAGCTCTGCTGAGGACACATGCTCAAAAGGAGGTTGCATAAATTGAGCAATGCAAACATTTAAATCCCAGGCAGGGGCAGGGTATCTAAACGGAGGATTGATATGAAGCAATCCTTTAAAAAATTTACAGAATACAGGATGAGATGATAGTGAGGAAGACTTCCCACTGACAGAAAAGCAGAAACAGCTGACAAGTGTACCTTGAGAGTAGCTGGTCTGAGGCCTCGGCCATTAAGATGGACCACATAGTCCAGAACTGTAGGCAATTCAGCAGTATCTGAAGAAATATGCTTCTTAGAACACCAAATGCTGAATCTCCTCCATTTGGAGTTATAAGTCTTTCTGGTGCAGGGCTTTCGAGAAGCTTTGAGAATATCCAGAACCCCCTGAGACAGATGCAAATCTGCAAACTCTAACTCTTCAAGAGCCATGCCTTGAGATTGAGAGACTGAAGATTGGGGTACCAAATCCTCCCCTGAGAGGAGGTTAACAGGTTGTAATTCCTGGAAGAGACAGGGAAGATGGACTGCTAGAGACAGCAACAGGGGGTACCAGGGCTGTCTGGCCCAGTCTGGAGCAATCAGAATCATTTTGCAAGGTTGTGACCTTATCTTGACTAAAACTTTGAACAGAAGGGGGAAGGAAGGCATACAGAAATTTCCCTTCCCAGTTCAGAACCAGAGCATCCAGGGGGACTGAGCCCAGGACTGGGGGTCTGCAACAAAAGAGAGGAAGTTGGTGATTGTCTGGGACTCCAAAAAGATCCATCTCTGGAGTGCCCCACCTTGAAAAAAATCACCTTCAATACCAGAGGGTCCAGGGACCAGAGACAGCGCTAGATAGGGCAAAAAGGGAAAAAGTTGCAGCTTGCCCAAAAATGACCCACTTTCCACAGGACAGTGGGTCCAAAGTGGTGCACCTGTCTCTAACAATAGCTGAAAGATGGAAAACTAAACAATAGAAAAGTATTTTCACTCAACAAATTTAAGCTTCTGTACTAGTGAAATTTCTACTTACGATTAGGTTTGGACCCAGTTGTTTCTCATTTTGACCCACATTTTTTACACCTATGGGTCTAATTTGACCCATGTTTTAAAACCCCTAGCGCTGTCACTGCCAGGGACCATTCGTGATGGCCCTGTGAGATCCTGCTCAGTGCATCTGCTAGCACATTGTCCTTCCCTGGAAGGTGAACTGCTATCAGAGAGGTTTGCAGGGAATAAGCCAGGGACCACAACTTCATGGATTCTGTGCACAAGGCCATAGACTGAGTGCCTCCCTGCTTGCTGATGTACCACATGGTGGTGGTGTTGTCTGTTCTGACCTGAACCACCTTGTTCTGTACTGACTGAGAGAAAGCTTGCAGGGCCAGAAAAACTGCCCTGAGTTCCAGAAGACTGATATGGAGAAGGGATTCCTGAGGGGACCACAGTCCCTGGGCAGTGAGGGCCCCCAGATGGGCTCCCCAGCCCAGAAGGGAAGCATCCGTGGTAAGGACCACTGAATGAGACTGAGTGCAGATGGGACCCCTCGTCTTAAATTGTCCTGATCCTGCCACCATTGAACGGCTTGGATCAAGGTAAGAGTCACTGGGATCAGTTTGGTAAGGGAATCCTTCCTCTGAGACCAAAACGCCCTCAGATGGAACTGAATGTCCCTCGTCTGGAATCTTGCCCCTTGGACCACTGCCGTACAAGCTGCCATGTGGCCCAAGAGCTGGAGGAAATGCCTTGCTGGTCGAGATACCTGAAGGCTGAAGGAAGAGGCTAGTTCTATAAGAACCCTTGCAACTTCCAGGGGAAGAAAGGCTCTTGCTTTGACCATACCCAGCTCTGCCCCTATAAAGGTAAGAAGCTGGACAGGCTCGAGAACTGACATGGGAAGATTGAGAAGAAATCCTAGAGAAGTGAGCACTTGCTGGGTCACTTGCAGGTCTGACTTGACTTGGTCTGGAGACTGGCCCACTATTAGCCAGTCGTCCAGATATGGAAAAATGGAAATCTTTTGCCTCCTTAGAAAGGCAATTACTACTGCCAGGCACTTTGCGAAGACCCTTGGGGCTGAAGTTAGGCCAAAGGGCACTGCTCTGAACTGATAGTGGCCTGAGGGCAACTCGAACCTGAGGTACTTTCTGTGGGAGCACCTGATGGGAATGTGAAATAGGCATCTTTGAGGTCCAGGGAGGCTAGCCAGTCCCCTTGCCTCAGAGAGGGAAGGATTATTCCCAGAGTTACCATCTTGAACTTTGGTTTTAAAAGATGTTTGTTTAGGTATCTTAGGTCTAGGATGGGTCGCCACTCCCCTGTCTTTTTTGGGGTAAGGAAGTACCTGGAGTACAGACCTTTGCCCCAGTGTAGGGCAGATACTCTCTCTATGGCTCTTAAAGGCAGCAGAGATGAAACCTCTGCCTCTAGGGCAAGGGTTTCTGAGAGACCTGCAGGTATAAAAGATCTGGCTCTCATTTTTGGAAATTTTTTGAAGCTGAGAACCAGTCCCTGGCTTACTACTTCCAGGACCCACTTGTCTGATGTAATAGACATCCAGTCCTAGACAAAGTCAGTCAGTCTGCCCCCTACTGGTATAGGAGAGTCGACCCGGACAGGACCATCAGGGTGTCTGCTTGGCAGGGGCCTTAGGCTGAGGAGTGGATGCAGCCCTGCTCATCTCCCTTCTGCCTCTCCCTCTGAAGAACCCCCTCTGTGAAAAGGGAGAAGAGGCCTGTGCTTGGTGAAAAGGCCTGCCCCTAGACTGCTGCCTTTGAGGAGTTGCCCGCTTCTCTTTGGCATGAGCACTCCTGTAAGTGGTCCTGTACTCATCCATTTCTTCATGTAATTCTCTGTCTGCTCCCCAAACAGAGAATTACCCACTACAGGAAAATCCATGGCCTTAGCCTGGGTATCCTGCGAGAGGCTAGTACATCTGAGGCAAGCCATTCTCCGAAGAGCCACAGATGTAGCCATGACTCTTGATGACACATCACTGGAGTCCACAGCAGCATGAAACTGAACTTTTGATGCCTCGATTCCATCTGCAGCCACCTCCTCCAGCTCCTTGGCTAGCTGGGGGAAGCCTGTTTAGCCAGTGCCAGTACAGTGTCCCACCTGGACTTCTGGTACCTGGCTGTATAGGACATATAATTTACCTGCCTGAGTCCCAAGGAAGATGCCATGTACTGTTTTTTTGCCATGGCATCAATCTTCCTGGAGTCTTTGTCTGGGGGGTGTGAAGCCAAGGGAATGTTTGCCTTATCACAGGCAGCAATCTGCAAACCCCAACATGGCTATAATTATATCAGATGACCTAAAGGTGGGCAAGCAATGTGAGAAGGCAGTAAGGAAGGCTGGGGGGATACTGGGATGCATAGGAAGAGGCATCAATAGTAGAAAACAGGAAGTTGTTATCCCTCTGTACAGACAGTTGGTGAGACCCCATCTGGAGTACTGTGTGCAGTTCTGAAGACCCCATCTCCGCAAAGACATAGACAGAGTGGAGGCTGTCCAGAGGAGGGCAACCAAAATGGTGCAGGGTCTGCACCAGAAGACATACGAAGAAAGACTAAAGGAGCTTAATATGTATACCCTTGAGGAAAGAAGGGAGAGAGGGTACATGATAGAAACTTTCAAGTACCTCAAGGGAATTAAAGTCCAAGAGGGTAGCATCTTCCAGAAAAAGAGATGTGCAAGAACAAGGGGGCACAATTTGAAGATAGAAGGGGGACGGCTCAGAGGTAATGTGAGGAAGTATTTTTTCACTGAGAGGGTTGTGGATGCATGGAACAGCCTCCCTGAGGAGGTCGTGGGGTCAAGAACAGTGGGGGACTTCAAGAATGCATGGGACACGCATAAGGCAGTCCTAGTGGGGGGTAGGAGGAAGTAAGCTGTTGGTTAACTAGGATCTGCAGCTTATCTGTTAGGTAGGAAAATGGGCAGACTAGGTGGGCCAAGCGGTCCTTATCTGCCGTCAAATTCTATGTTTCTATGTTTCTATGGCTGCATTGTTGATATAAGAACTCCATATCTGAGCCTGAAAGTGTATACCTCTTGTCCATTCTTCTATCAACAGGAGGTATAGAATTGGGAGACTTCAGGATTTTTTGTGTCCGCTTCCCAAAAGATTTGTGAAGGGGAACAGACAGTCTCCTGGACTCTGGGATGTCCATCATTTCCACAAAATCAGCCTACTCTTGATCCTCTATTGCCTCCTCCACAGGAAGCTGGAGGGTCTCAGCCACCTTTCTGCAGAACATAAAGTGGGAAGGGGACTCAGAAAGCCTAAGAGGGGATACACCTGAAGGTCTATCTGGGGAGATGTCCGGTTCAACAGGCACATCCAGACTTTCACCATCACCATCACCATCATCATCTTCAAACTCCCCCTCCTCCTTAAACTCCGGTTCATAAAATTCTTCAGGGGTATAATCGTGAACCGGGGGAACCGACCGAACTGAGCCCCTGCCAAAAGGTGTCGGATTGGTCGTAACCAGGCGAAGCGATTCCACAATCCGAATCGCTTTGGCTATTTCCTCGGCGGTTGGAACATGGGCTTCTGGATCCGAACCGGACGATTTCTCTTTGCATTTCCTTTTTGTCGGAACTGAACCCTCGGGATCGGCTCTCATTTTGCCCAAAGAAGTATCACCCTGGTCAGAGGGCACTCTTTCTGGTTCGGTCGAAACCGAACCGGGCTGACCATCCGGGTCAGCGGACTTCTCGGCCTCCTTTCCCCTCAGTCTACCTAATCTCTTTTCACGGGCAAATTTAGGAAAGTTTTTACAAATTTGGCAGTCTGAATTAAGGTGTTCAAACCCCAGACGATAAACACAGGTGGTGTGGGAATCGGCCTTAGCAAAGACCTCCTCACACTCACTGCAGTGTTGAAACCCAGTGGGCCCGTTTTTTTTCTTGAGTTTCTCAGACATGGCCAACCTAACCAACTTACCCTTTTTGGCAACCGCCAGGCAAGACTCCCTTATCGGTTCCTAACCGTGTCACGGGTCTTGAAAAAAAACGTACCAAACACGGTTTTTTTTTAGAACCGATAAGGACCGGTAACCATACACTAAAGTAAGATACCAGAATTAACTGATCGGTTCAGCCGAACCGATCCACATTTTTACAAGTTCCACACAGAAAAACAGCACAAAACCTATCTAGTACTCGCAGTACCACAGACGGAGACTGAACCGACTATGTGGAAATAAATTTCTGTTAAAGACCGACGGTAAACCGACACTTCAACCAACTTTCGAACCGAGCTGCAGGAGAAATTTCCGGAGCGACTGTTCAGTGAGGCGGAGTAAAGAATCTGATGGTTAGATTTCAAAGGGAAACAGACAGAGACACCATCCGAGCTCGAGCTCAGCATTCTATGCTCTGCATAGAAAGTTAACCCTTTGTTCTCTGAGGCAGTTTAAAGGCTGGGGCTAACTGCATTAGTCAGAATACAGCAAGACTTCATGTTGTTTGAAGTGGGGGATCTGAGGAGGGTGATGTGGGGGTTGTTGATTTATTTTGCACTGGCGTGTTGTGAGCAAGTGGGGTTGGTAGAGAGAGGGATAGAAAAGGGGAGGAGAAGAGGAATCTGTATTGCAACAGGGGCCCGATTTTTGGGGGCAGCTTTCACATTATTTATTGTATGAATATTTGGTGATGAGGATCTGGCACAGGTCAACTAACAAGGTCCTTGTTAGTTGACCTATGCCCTGGATTCATCACCAAATGACCACTGTAATATATAAAAATTATGTGAAAGCTGACCCCCATAGATCATGATGGAGCACGTCCCTGCACACTCCCTAGGATCGCGTCATAACTTGGCTGAGAGCAAGGGCGGAGCATGGGCGGCTCTTAAGACTGGGCAGTACGAGCGACCTGGTATAAGTAAATTTATGAGTGCTACTGCATTTTTAACTGCTGGGATATTTGGGGGCATCTATACATTAACATAATTTCCCTGAGGTAAGGCAACAATAGATCAGGTGCACATGCTATTTCATTTAACTTGGTGGATCTCAAGCCTTTATAGAGGTAAGGAGGACATAGGTACCAGAGTCCTTTATGCACAATCCAGGAGCTAAGGACACCCCTAAAATCACCTAATTTCCCAAAACTGGGAGTCATCAAGGGGCAGGTCAGGAACAGGGTGGGACAAATTGGGTAGCCAGGTGGCCAATGGCCACTAAAAAATTAGTTTGGCTACTTGATTCTGATAGTTACCGGCCAACTGGCTACCTACCCACAAGGGGATTTTTGAGCCCTTAAAACAGAAAGTCACTAAAAATACTGATTTGGCTACCAGATTTAGATAGCTAGTGGCCAAACTGAGCACCAGCTCCAAACTGATTTGTCGTAAGCTGGTCAGGAAGCACAGGCAGACTAGGAGAAGTCTGTAGAATTTGCAAGTAGTGTTTTATTATCAATACCAGCAAAATAAAAAATAAAATTGTGCAGGATAGCTCTTATATAGGCAGGTCAAACAAAAAGTCCTTCATCTGAGGATATCTCTAAATTTCAATCTATACTGGAGGGATCCAGATGGGGGGGAGAAGAGGATATCCTGCTGCTGCAAATCCACATACTGCTAGAGCTACGCCACAGGAAGTGGATCCAAGCTGTTATGTAGCCCTGTGACCAACTCAGAGAACTCAAAATTACAACCCCCCCCCAGCAACAGATTGTTCTCTTACACACACACACATTCTTTTCCTGGCAATTAACTTCTGCATCATCCTGAGCTCACTGAGACACATGTCCTGTTTTCACAAAATGTTCCAAAACTTTGTCAGTTTCTTTCCTTGCAGGTGCAACAAAACAGAACACTGTATCCCAAAACTGATCTCCTGACAACTCTGCAAATGAGCTTGTGGAGGTCAAACTGCATCTCAGGATTAACCCAGAGTTCCAAATAGCTTTTTGAAATCATTTCAACAATATAACTATACATTTTATGGCAAAAAACTCTGTTTAATGCATCAGTTAGGGTTGTTCCACAGCGACAAAAGCAAGGCAATTCGGTGTTAGGGTTACCACCCCTTGCATCCCGCCCCCACCAACAGGCATCAGGGTGTGCGTTGGGGTCATCGGCCCTAACTCTCACCCATTCCATGTGTAAATAAGCTGAGGTGATGCAGTATAGGAGAATGGTGTGAGAGTTAGGTCCCATGACCCCAACGCACACCCCGATGCCTGTTGGTGGGGGCGGGGTGGGCGTGGGGTGCAAGGGGTGGTAACCCTAACACCGACTTTCCTCGCCTTTGTCGCTGTGGAACAACCCTAACTGATGCATTAAACGGATTTTTCTGCCATGAATTTCCCTTCTTTTTGAGAATGTGCAATATAAATAGTGAATGGAATGTGGTGGTGGGAGTGTGGGGCCCCACCATGCTGCCCATATCTGCGTAAGTACCATAACAGTAACGCTAATAGTAATGGTAATGATGAGTGAAACGATAACGCTAATGGTAGCTGTACCAACATAAATGTGAATGCAAATGCAAGCAGTAACTGTTACGGTAACGCAAACAGAAATGCAAACGCAAGTGGTAATGCAAATGGTAACGCGAACGGTAACTGTAACAGTGACGCAAATAAAAATGCAACAGTAATGGTAATGCTAATGTAACTGCAAACACTAACATTAACCGTAACAGTGATGCAAATGTAAATAGAAACACAAATGGTAACAGAAATGCAAGCGCAAACCATAACGCAAATGGTGAGGGAAACGGAAACGGTAACAGTAAGCTGATGTAGGGCAACAGTAACGAAAAGTCTGTATCTCGCTTCATTTTCGAGATAATGGCACAAATGCGATGTGATCCAACAATAGCGAAATGTCTGTATCTCGCTTCGTTCCTGAGATAACGGCACAAAGGCATTCTGAGCCAACAGTAGCGAAAAGTTTGTATCTCGCTTCGTTTCCGAGATAATGGCACAAAGGCTAATGTGAACCAAAACACTGAAAGGCACCTCAGAACTTGCAGCCGAAAAAATCTTTAACCATGCCGGCGACCCAGGTTCGGGAGCAGACTCGAGTTGCTGGTGGGTCGGCTGGGAGGAGTACGGCTTTAGCATCCTACGACAGCCTCGGCTCCATGGGAGGGTTGGGTGAGGCCACGCCCATCGCAGACTGTGCAACTCCGGGCGGAGGCTCGGGGACTACAAGCCCCATTAGAAGGGGACGGGCAGCCCAACACACAGTAGACGCCTGGCGACTAGCGCTATGACATTGGGGGTTGGAAACTGCGTGAGGGAGGAAGGAAAGCCGGAAAAATGCTTGTCGGCTCTGGGAAGATGGGCTTTACGGGCGTGCCTTCACGTGCCCCTGCTCGCGACTACCTCCGGATCCGACGAAAGTTTATTTACTGGGGTCCGCCCCACCGCCCCGCGGGGTAAGCCTAAGCTACATGGGGGATCCGGAGGTACATATCGGTGGGCAGAGTGGCAGAAGGATGATGCCCTGAAGGGTCGGGGCCGACAGGTAGTGGGAGAAGATAAGGTACAATTTCAAAAAAAAAAAAATCTTTAACCACGGGGGGGGGCACTTCACATGGCAAAAACTCTGGAACGGAACAAGATATTTTCAGCAAACAAAAAGTGGCATGTTCCTTGAAGAAAGGGTTCTCTGTGTCCCAAGCTTCAGACCAATCAACCACACAATGGCTGTGAAGCACCACAGGCAACACACTGTGCAAAATTAGCAAGAACTACATGTCTGTCACTTCGCTGCGCAAAAACTGTATGTCCAACTGAAATGAAAATTGGTAAATGAAGACATGTACCATGCCAGAACATGTATAACAAATGTTATCTGAATCTGTTCAACTACACAGCATCACGCCGGGAAAACTGTGGAGTGCCAAAAAGAGCATTTTTGCCACTTCGCTACACAAGAACCATATATCCAGCAGAACCAAAAACTGGAAAGAAGACATGTCCCATAGCACACCGTGTGTCCAAAATTGTGTGAACATTCGTTCGATGGTTGCACAGCATCATGAGCAAACTGCGCAGTCACAATTCAGCAACCATAACTGCCAGCGACCCAAAAGTTGTCACAAAGATCTATTATTAATCATTCTACATTCCAAATGCCAGGCAACTCGGATACAGGGTTGAAAAGTTACTGAAGCGGAACAAACCAAATTTTCATTCGTTGGAGTGCCATAATTCCGCACATGTTGAAGTTTTACACACCAAACCACTGCAAGGCACCGCTGTACCACTAGGGCTACCTATGCTATGAATGACAAGCCACTAGCACCATGCATAACGATATGTGCAAAACGTTAACTGCGTCACACAGTATCTCCATAGCAAATTACTTTTCCAACACGTACAAAGCATAATTCACATCTCAAGGACATCTATTCAAAACCCTCCAAATTTCATGTTAAAAGACCACACCATTCCAGAGATATTCAATTTTAAAGTTTGTGCACCTTTAAGAAGTCTTCCACCACAAAATGGCGGAACTCGTGGTCGAAAATGCAGTAAAATGGCAGAACTCGCGGTTGAAAAATCTCTGACCATGAAGGGGGGCCAACTTCAAACGCTTATAACTCTGGAACAAAACATTTTTTCACCAAACAAAAACTGGCATCTTCCTTGAACAAAGGGCTTTCTACCTGCCAAGTTTCAGACCAATAAACAACACAGTGGCTGCAATATGTGTCATGCAAGACAGTGCACAAAAATAGCAAAAACTGCATTTTTTCCACTGCACAAAAACCGTACGTACCAGTGAAATAGAAATTGGTAAATAAATAGATGTACTATTCCACTCCATGTATACCAAATCTTATCCAAATCTCTTCAACGGTTGCAGAGCAGCATAAGCGTTAAACTGCGCACGAGTGGCAAAAAATACATTTTTGGCGTTTCACTGTGCAAAAAACATATGCAGATGTCAAATGAAAATTGTTAAATGCACATAAGAACCACAGTAGACCAAGTATTATAAATGTCACACAAATCTGTTCAACAGTTGTAAAGTTATAATAACGCAAAGAATGTTACGTTTACGCACAAACAGTAACACCAACAGTGACGCAAACGGAAACAATAACGCATCGGTAACAGAAACACAAGCGCAAACATAAATGCAAATTGTAACGAAAAAGCAAACATTAATAACACAAAGAGAAGCGCAAACGGTAATGCAAGCAGAAACGCAAATGGTAACAGTAATGGTGACACAAGTGGAAACAGTATGACAAACATTAACAGAAACGCAAGCGCAAACATTAATGCAAACAGTAACGGAAAGGCAAATGGTTATGGAAACAGAAATGTAAACGATAACGCCAACGGTGACACAATACTAAACGCCAACACAAACGGAAATGGAAGTGCAAATGCAAATGAAAATGGTTACGCAACCAGTTACGTAAACACAAGCGCAAACGTTAATGCAAACAGTAACAAAAATGCAAACAGTTACGGAAACGCAAATGGTAACACAAATGCAAGTGGAAACGCAAACTGAAACAGTAATGCAAACGGTAACGTAAACGCAAGCGCAAATGGTAACACAAACAGTAATGAAAACGCAAATGGTAATGCAAACACAAATGGGAATGGTAACGCCAACGGTGACACAGAAGGAAACAGTAACGCAAATTACAACGTAAATGCAACGCAAACCAGAACAGTAACGGTAACGGAAACACAAATGCAAACGGTAACGCCAACGGTGATGCAAAAAGAAACAGTAATGCAAACGAAAAACGCAAACGCAACCGCAACTACAAATGGTAACGCACACGCTGATGCAAACGGAAATGCTAACGGTAACAGTAACGCAAACGCACATGCTTTGTGTCCCAAAAAGGTGCATTCAGAAGCACAGTGAATACAAAGAATGTGGGCATAATAATGGCCCTCTGACCAGAAAATGAGCACTTAGAATACTAAATCGCTTATATCTCAGGAACCGGATGACATAGAAAAAAAAAAAAAATCTCATATTATTTATGACTTTCCAGGCTAGTTTTGCACTTAGCCCCCAGGAGTCAAGAATTTTTGCGACGAAAAGTCCTTATCTTGAACCGTTTTCAAGATATGGGACCCGAAAGGTGCGGCAGATGCCGTAATGTCATTCTATGGGAGAAACTGTCAACTTCAGAGCGCCGTAACTTTGCAGCCCAGTAATATTTTGGCACCAAACCACCAAAAGGCACATCAGTGGGATACTGGATTTCTTCCCTGCAAATTTCAGCCCAAAATAACAAACTGTTGTTTCGCAGCAGGGTGGCAGAGATTTCCTATTGTTTTGGGCATAGTGTCGCAAATTACTTCAGCAAATTACTACACTTTCGCAAAAAAAAAAAATAATCATGAAAGTGTCGCATTTGTAGAAAGTACTTAAGTACACTACTTTTTACAAAAATTTAAAACCTGTTCCTTGGGTGTTTTAGCCCCCAAAAAAAGACTTGGCTAGCATCCCTAGGGCTCCTAATTAGATGAACACAACAAGAATTGTGTCCCTAGAGGGTCCCAAATTTAAATGGCAAGCATTTTCTGACCACCAACTGAAAGAAAAAAAATGGCTGGATCACAACAAAGGGTAATTTATTACACTTTCGCATAGTTTAACTTTTTCCCGAGACTACAATGGATTCAGTGTTTTTGAATAACTTTTGAACCGTTTAATATTTTTTCACGAAATGTTCGAAAGACACATCAGGAACCCTGGCTGCATGTTCCCTGCCGTTTTCGGACTGATCGCGCAAACCATGCAGGCTGTAGTGGCAAGCAAAGAAACATGCAAAAACTCATAATTTATGCATTTTTTGGCCCGCTGTAGCTCCGCAACTATACACCCGACTGTAACGAAACCTGGCAGGTCCAGAGATCTATGGTACCAGACTGTGCATTCCAAATTTCAGGCACATCCGTTGTACGGTGGCAAAGTTATTTAGGTGCAAAATTTCAGATTTAACCTTAAATGGGGTACTCAGCCCTACCGTGCCACTATAATATATCATATACAGACACCAGAGAACCCAGTTTCATATAAAGATCCACCAATATTTTTATAACCACAGATAAGCAAGGGGGAAGAAAAGAGAAACAGCAAGTGAAGGCAGGAAGACTGAGGGAGTGGGAGATTCCCAAGACTGTCAGAGTGATCAGTTCCTAGGTCTTACAAAAAAAATGTGATTGCGCAAATCAGACAGACAAGAGACAGAAAATGAGAGGATAGAATGGATCCCTGCTTTCAACTCCCTCCACACAACAAATGGGACAGGATCCTCATTCAACCCTGCCACACAGTGCACAAAAAAGTAATTCCAAATTGCAGAAAAACATTTACACAAATTGTTCTGCACTTCCCCCCACAATGGTGATAATTTTTTCTGTAACAACATGCAATAAAAAGGCTTAACGGTGGTATTTATTTCCCACAATCCAGAACGTTTTACCCCAAAGGGCACACTCCGGGCCTCTCAGACCAGTTTTTTTTTTGGTTTTTGTTTGTTTTTTTACTGGGAATCTAGGACCCTCACAAATGAAAATCTCACAGAAAGCCTTGACGTTACTAGCATTTAGAAATGAAAACCTTACTGAAAGCCTTCAAGTTAACAGTGAGCTAGTGCCAATATCAGCCCAACACCGCCAACCACCCCTAATTAATACTGAACAAGGGTCTGCATTACTCCTACTTGGGTGACCAAAAGTGCTGGTGGTGCAGTTAAGGAGCATTTGGGAGAGGTACCGGGTCATGACAGCACAGATAAAACACAGCATGGAATACCACATAAGGAATAGCGCAAATGATTATACAGCGACAGGGGGCGGTTACAGCGTGCGGTTAAGAACCGCTACCAGTCACTGAACGCTTCCATTGGGGGGGGTGAGGATGCTGCCGGGGCAGTGACTGGTTGAGCCGCTCCCGTGGTGGCGTGGCTAGAGCACCTTTCCAGCGGCATCAGGGACCTGGGGCTGCGGTTCGGTTCTCCCCTGCCCCGCTTGTAATGCTGCCTTTTTTTTGCATCACACACAATTTGCCCTGCTCCATGGCTTCTTCATTCCTCGAAGTCCATGTCCCCCAGAGTTGACTATAAGTTTGAGGGTGTGGGTGAACCCCATGTTGTGAGTGCGGGGGGACTAAAACAATGATAATCCTCCGGGGTGTGCTGTTCTCTGGTCAGCGTGTTGTGCAGACTTTATTTTGCCGTACGCCAATTTGCATGCGGCATTGCTGACGTGCACAGTTCTGACCACAACATTATGACCCCATGCCCTTGGGAAAGGGGAGAATATAAATGCCATCATATGACTACTAGCCGAGGCATACCAACAAGCTTGGAACCAAAATTAAGACATCTTTTGTTATACTGACACACAAATTCAACTTTAGAGTGCTGTTGTCACACTGCTGAAAGTCTTCATTGGTTAAAAAACAAACTGTACAAAGTAACAAATTAAACTGGTGCACAAAGCAAAGTACCGACGCAATGGTTGCAAATGACTTGGCACTTCAATAACTAATTTCATCAGGTATAATGTCATACAGTGAGAAATATCCTTATATTTTATTTAAAATGTGGTAACCAGGAAAGGCACTCTGAGCCGAGGCTCATTTCCAGGTGCGACCCACGGAGAGGGGAAACAAATACATACAATGATAAATAAAAATTACAATACTGAGGAAATATATACAAAGACAAACAAAAATTACAAAAATGACAAACAAAAGCAGTAAAACAGAAAAAACATGGTTGCGATACGGGCAGTAGAAGCCTTAACTCAGTTATACAGGACCACTGAAAGGCAGGGAGGCTAGGATGTTGAGGCACAGCAGCAAGGAGCACCAGGTGTGTGTCTGAGCAGGCACCAATAGGCAGGGAACAAGGGGGTTAGGCAAATGGAGGAGAAGAGATGATTCCAGAGGAAAGGGAGGTGATAGGAGAAAGCTAACTGGCCAGCAGTAGAGTGGGGATGGGGATGGGGAAGGAAGAAGGAACAGGATTCTCTGGAGTGCAAGAAAGTGGTAGGGATAACAGGGGAAAGGAGTGAGGAAAGATAGGATGGGAGAGTCCCAAACCAGTATTTGATGATGAAGGCTAGACAGTGGGCCAGTCGCCTTTGGGGTAGGGAAGTGATAGTGAGGAGCAGAAAGAGCAGTGGTATGTGCAAACAGGGAGTTAGTGGCAAAACGATAAAAGGCATTTCAGGGGGTGTCCAGTCTGGCAAGGGATGTTGTAGGAGCAGTGCCATAGACTATGTCTGCATAGTCTAATACAGGGAGGATCGTTTTCATTACCAACTCATAGTGAAAAGGAAGCAGACTGTCTGTTTCGATATAGCACAACTAGCTTGGGGCAAAGTATCGAATGGATAGCATCACTATGGGCAGTGAAGTCGAGATTAGAGTCTAACCAAACCCAAAGATATTTGAAAGTAGGGACCACATCAAGGGTAGACCCTTCCGGGATGGTGAACACTGGAGATGTCAAAAGCACAGCCAGCGTCTGCCTGGTGCCAAAGGTCACTGAGACTTTTTTTTGGAATTTACCCTAAGTTGGTTAGAGTGGAACCAGTTTAAGACACTAAGTCTTTCTGGAGGGGGGCCTGCACATCTGAAGTTGATGGAACAGAAGCGTCAATGATGGCATCATCCGTATACATACATACATACATACATACATACATAAATACATACATACATAAGAGCTGGAGCATACCAAGGGAAGATTATTTATGAAGAGAAAGAGGAGGACTGGGCCAAAAACTGAACCTTGAGATACCCCAGCAAGGATTGGGAGTGGGTAGTAGTAGTAGATTTTATTTCTTTTGGGCGCCCTTTCCCGAAGGCTCAAGGTGCCCTTACAAAGTATAAAACTGAAACAGCAAATAAATATTAACAACCAACCATATAAAATAAGTCCAAACAACAACAAATAACACCCACTAATACATAAATAATTCTCATCAATCAAAACACAAAACTGCTTGTCACATTCAGTTATTTCTTAGACCCCAAAGGCTTGTTGAAAGAAAAAAGATAGGGGCAAAGGGACATTACCCACTTGTTCTGACTGTTGCCTACCTGTGAGGTAAGAACTGAACCATTTTACAGCTGGAGCTGCTAAGCCTACAGAGTGCAGCTTGTTTATGAGGAGTGAGTGGGACACAGAATCAAAGGCCTTGGCCAAGTCAATGAAAATGGCGGCAGTAATGTGACCTCAGTCCATCACAGAGAAGACGAAATCAGTGAAAAGTATATTTTTATATATATGTCTACCATACGGCCCAGTGGCGTGGAAGGTTGAGGTGCTGGATGCCACACCTCGCACCACACCGGCAAAACGAGTTCAGGAGTGAGCTCTGGTTGCCATGGGTCGGCTAGAAGGGGAAGGGAGGGGAGGGCGAGGAGCTGCATTGAGCTGCCAAACTCCTCTCCCAGGGAGAGTGGTATTTCGAGTCTCCCGGGCTCTTGGCTGCCACCGAGTGGAGGGTTGGTGGTAGTGACAAACCCAATGGGAAACTCTGCGTTAGGCCGGGCAGGGAGGAAGGGGCTGGTACCGGAGCCATGGGGTGCATGCTCACCTCCACGGGCACATACAACCGTATTCTGGGGTCCCAGGCTAGGAGGGTGTAAAACCAAGAAAATTTACTTATATCTACCCGTTGTCGAAGTAAGGCGGGAGGCGGCAATGGGAGCAAACAGCTAGATGAAAATAAAATAAAAAATGTATGTATATATATACACCCATACCACACACACACATGAGTACATGTGTGTGTGTGTGTGTGTGTGTTATATATATATCTATATCTATATACACACACATATTCTATATATATATATATATATATATACACACACATATATAGATATATATATATATATATATATATATATATATATATATACACACACACACACACACACACACACACACACACACACAGACCACATTTCAATTTGCCTCATGAATAAATTGTGAATTCAATTATTTACCTTATTCTCAAATTAATTCTTTCTTCAGTGTAAGAAAAGGTGTCTAAATGTTGGTTCCAAGCTCGTTGGAATGCCCTAGCTAGTGGTCATGTGGGGAGGCTGGTATTTCTGGGAGCACCTCACTGCAGAGTACAGGCCAGTGCATTCAATGGGAACTCAGAGATTTGGAGAGTGTAAGCACTACGTTGACAAGCTGGATGGAAGGGCGCACATGAGCAGCTAGTAGTGTAGACGCATTCCTCCATAGCTCCATGCCTTAACAGAATAAAGCTTTTTAGCAGATTTAGCCACTAGATTTTCTATCACATTCACCTCAGAAACTTGATAAGATGGATGAACATCTGGCATCCAGTAAATCTGCAAGGCAGAATGCGAAGTCCTTGAAGAAATCATTGCCACAAGATATCACGCAGAACAGCCTAAGCCCCATTTCTCTGTCGGCAGCAGAACTTGCCATGGTGAGCAAAATGGTCACAAAATAAGTCTTACAGGGACTGAGCCCACGTCTGGATAAGTTTGAAAGTAAGATTGCAGAAATTACCTCAGAGCTGGGTCAGCATTCCAGACGCATTTCGGAGTTGGAGCAGAGGGTCTCTGATAGAGAAGATTCTATGCGCCCAATCCCAGATAAAGTGGCAAAGCTCCAAAAGGAGTTAAAGGCCCTACGAGACACACTCGAATATCAAGAAAATTATAATCTGAGGAACAATCTCCAATTGCGGGGCCTTCTGGAGGGTAAAGAAGGCAAAAGTGCCCTAGATTTCTGCACAGCGATGCTACTGAGGCTCCTAGGTATGGATGTGAAGAACAACCACCAAGACCTAAAGCGCCCATAGAGCCTGGGCCTCGACTCAGCCGACCAGCCACCTTGACAAATTATCTTTAGGATGCATCATTTGGGACCGCAGGCCATTATGGAGCGTACTGAGCGAAAAAGGAGCTAGTGTATAATGGTGCTCACTTGACTCTACACCAAGATCTATTCCTGAGAGTTCAAAAGCAGCAGCAACAATTCAACCCCTGTACGAATTCGCTACGTGAGCGAGGGATTTAATTTCTTATGGCCCATCCCAGAAGTGGTGAGGATAAAGCTGAAGGGTGCAAGCTACTCTTTCTAGGAGCAAGAAAAGCTCAAGATCTTCATCGACGAATGGGTAGAAAAAAGGCTGGCAAGTGAAGATGAGACCCCATACACCTAACTGAACTCTTTTTTTTTTCTTTCCATTTGCTCCAAATAAGAGGCTGCTTGATTGTGGGAGCCCACGCTTCACCGCGCCATGAGCTGTGCCGCCTTGAAACCTGCTCGTTACCCGATGGTCTGGCCAGCATAAGTCGGAAGAACAATCTCCCAGAGGGTCTACATGGGATTCACATAGGACAATTCCCAGGTACTTTCATAACCTCTTACATGCTGGCTGACATCGATACATCAGGTGCTTAACATGGACAGCTTTTGCCTGCTGGGGACTATCGTGTATAACAGTGCATAAAAACCTGCACCAGGACACAAAACAAGATGTCCAGATCCAGGAAACCTTGCTGGTGCACTAGGGAGGTACAGGAGGGAGAGGAAAAAAAAAAAAGAGGATGGCATTTAGAAAGTTTCAAATGCTCCCAGAATGTGGAGGATCGGGAGGAGTACCTACGGGTTTCCAGGGAAGTTATCAGGAAGGTAAGGAAGGCAAAGGTGGAAAAGAAGCTCAGACTAGCAAGACGGATCAGGGATGGGGAAAAGGAATTCTTTAGGTACGTGAAGGGGAGGAGGAAGGGGGGGGCAGATAAGTAAGCTGAGGCAGGGGAAAAGATGGGTGGAGGAGGGGAAAGGAGCAGGCAGAAGTGTTGAATGACTACTTCAGCTCGGTATACACTAGGGAAAGGGATGGGCCATTGCCTCAGGGAAGGGGTGGAACAGGGCGCACTTGGGGGGGGGGGGCCGCTCATGGATGTGGAAATCCTGGAAGAGAGAGTGTGGAAGGCTCTTAAGTCCTTGAGGACGGATAAAGCCCTAGGGCCAGATGGTATTCACCCAAGGGTTCTCAAAGAGCTACCAGATGTCTTGGCACCGCCTTTGACAGAATTATTTAATTCCTCCGAGAACTGGATGTGTCCCTCTAGACTGGAGGTTAGCCAATGTTGTGCCCCTCTACAACAGCGGACCTCAGGATGATCCAGGGAACTACAGGCCAGTAAGCCTGACATCCATTGTAGGGAAGGTGATGGAGGGCATCTTGAAGGAGCAGTTACTGGAGTTTCTGGAGAACAGTGGTTCTCAAGATGCTAACCAACATGGGTTTATCCGGGGGAAATTGTGTCAAACAAACCTAAATTGAATTTTATGACTGGGTGACATGGGCCGTGGATGGGGGTAAGCCAGTTGATGTCCTATACCTGGACTTCAGCAAGGCTTTCAATTCCATCCCGCATGGTAGGCTAATTTTGAAATTGAGGGAACTGGGGGTAAAGTTGGTAGAGTGGGTGGCAAACTGGCTTAGTAATAGACAGCAAAGGGTGGTGGTTGGGGGCGAAGTCTCGACGCCTAGGGAGGTCATCTGCGGGGTCCCACAGAGTTCTGTATTGGGTCCTTTCCTTTTTAATGTGTACATTTCAGACATTGGGGAAGGGCACTGGTAGTAAAAAGAGTCTATTCGCTGATGACACTAAAGTGAGGGCAGTGGCTAATAGTGAGAAGAGTGTAGGAGGGCAATACCAGATGATGTGGACAGGCTGGAAAACTGGGCCCACACGTGGCAGTTGAGCTTTAATGCACACAAATGTAGTGTTCCGCACCTAGGTGTTAGGAACCCTGGGTATGCCTACCACTTGGGAGGGATACAGCGGACTGTCATGACGGTAGCAAAGGACCTAGGAGTGATGACTGATACTAAAGGGAACCACTCAGAGCAGTGCAGGAAAGCAGCGGCTAAGGCTAACAAGATGCTTGGGAGTATTGCCAGGGGGATATTGTCCAGAAGAAGGGAAGTTATACTGCCCTTGTACATCGCCTTGGTGAGGCCGTATCAGGAGTACTGTGGGCAGTTCTGCCAACCACACCTAAAAGGGACATCGCACTGTTGGAGGGAGTCCAGAGAAGAGCCACGAAGATGATTAGAGGCATAGAGGGGCTGGCATACAAGGATAGACTTAGGGAGCTGAACATGTACTCTCTGAAGGACAGGAGGGAGAGAGAGAGGACATGATAGAGACCTTCAAGTACTTGAAGGCGCTCAATGGGGGTCTGTTCAAATTGAGGAATGAAGGGCCTACGAGGGGCCACAACCTGAAGTTAGAGGGGGGGGATGGCATAGAAGGGAGGCAAGGGGCCATTATTTCACGGAGAGGGTGGTGACGCCCTGGAATGCCTTGCCAGATCTGGTAAAAATGGGAACTGTGGATGGTTTCAAGAGGGGCTGATAGGCTCAGGGGTAAGGTTAAGGGGGGGTAGGGGCAACTAGAGGGGGGAGTTGGCTGGGAATCACGGGAGGGGTGAATCAATGTGGGGGGTGAGGCAGCTACTGTGCAATACCAGTGTGCTGTGAGAGGCAGACTCGATAGACCAATGGGCCTAATCTGCTGGCATGTACGTATGTATGTATTTAACTACCTCAGAGGTTTTTGTTAACGGCTCCGAGTTAAGATGTGCAGTCACAGAACTGCTGGCATAAAGATGAAAAGTTACAGACTGGAGGCGGTCTGCAAGCTGAATCCATGGAACCCAGCACAAGACCGAATAGCTCAGAGGATGCTGATCAGGTCAGTGGGTGGGGGGGGGCTGAGAGTAGAATGGAGGGCACGGTCCACCTCCATCTCTGGACCTGGGTCCTAGGGAAATTAAAGGGGGAGATGGGTTGTTATATGTGGGGAATAGGTATTAGGTACATCCCACTGGAGGTTAAACCAACAACATTAAGGAAACGCGCTGCACATTAAAGTGTTTGCGAGCCTTCTGATGGTGACCATCCTAGGACTAATCTACGTGCACAAAGGTTTGCATAGTGAAATGGAAATTACCAATGTTGATGAATGCTATACTTGATGCTAATCCATATGCATCTGCTGTCTGGCTCGACTGTCGGGGGGGTGGCGACTGAAGTCGTGAGACGGGGGGACGCGGTCCTGAAGACGGACCCAGCTGGACCATGGGCTAATATTACTTGCCCATATGGTCGAGGAGAGCAATGGAAGAGGGATCTCAATTATTTAATACTGAGATAATCTCAGAAAGGCTATTATTATTATTATGCCCAGCATTATGTTTAGTGTTGGTATTAAAATCTGCTAAAGGGGGGGTGCTGTGGAGCACACCTACCAACAAGACGTACTCAGGGACAGCTCTGTACAAAAACGTATTTAAACCCTAAATAAACCTTAATTTTTATTTACAGAGATAAAAAAAACAAACTCAGCAGTGTAACCTACTCATCGAGCGGTATCAGACCACATAACTTTTGTACGATGGGTCGAACCAATAAAGCAGCGGGAGGTGGACCAAAGTACCAGCCAGTACCACTACAGCTGAATCACAACCTCCGCCGGGGACAGAACCTCCATGGCAAGCCCTACAAACATCTAAGCAGGTGACAGACAGTAAAGCTGAACTGCTACTCACCAGGATGACAGAGCAAGATGCTAAAAGCAATAACGCTACTAAATCAGCTACTTCAGCGGAGCCAATGGCTACCAGGGCACTGGCTACCACAACTAAAGTGACTCAGGAAACCGTGCAGCTCCGATACCGCATGGAGGCCTTTGAGAGCGCACAGCAAGCCCCGAATGTACTTATCGTGGGCCTGCCTGAAAACTGTGAGGAAGAGGGTCTGTTGGAATTCCTCCAATCTTGGTTGCCCAGTAGTTTGAATCTGGATACGACCCTGTCATCGACCAGCTTTATTGAAGCTTATCACACCTCCTTCAGGGCAGCTACAAATCATAGTGATACACCCCGGACAATCCTGTTAACTACAAGCGACGTCACTATAAGGTAGCTCATTTTGCAGGCTGCCAGAGGAGCTGGATTCTTACTTTATCACGGAAAGACTGTCCACTTCTTCCCAGACTTATCTTTTGCCACTCGATCCAGGAGGAAGAGGTTTGATGGGGTTCGGGTGAAGCTTCAGAGCGTGGGAGTCGCCCATTCTCTACTCATGCCCACTCGCCCAAGAATCCATTACGGAGGGGATACTTTTCAATTTACCAATCCAGATGAAGCAGGGAAAAAAGTGGAGGCAATCAGGCAGGAGTTTTCCCATGCAGGACCCACTGAACTTTCCGAATCTGATGAAGAAGCCTGAAAAGATTTACTTTTGGGACTGGCTACTTGTATAAAGGCAGTATGTTAAACTGGTTGACAAAACTTAAGGGCCTAACTGCTATTAGGTTTTACTGGGCCAAAATGTTCACTGTTCATTCATGGAACCATATGGATTTCATGGATTGGTTTTCAGAAGTATTACAGTATAGGTCTAGCTTATTTCCAAAGAAGGAATATAAAGTTATAAATGTTGGCAAATGGGTTACATGGCAGTACAGCCATACGGCATAGGTGTGTGCTGGGGTCATAGTTATCACTACACGTGGTTACCACTACCCAGTTTAATTGTGCCAACAAGGACAAGCAGTATGCATATGTATTTTAGAAGTTAAGTTACTGGCTCGATATATCCACATTGGAGGCTAGACTGTGCCCTTGCTCTCTTTTTCTTTTGTTAGTACTCGGGGAGAGAACTAAGGATATTAAGAAATACATTATTTGCTAGATTTGCTAGGGAGTTACATCAACACAGGCTGTTGAATACATGTTCTGGATTTCATTTTTATCTTGTATCAACCACCAAATGTCCTGTAGGGCGCAGCATCTCATGGACAATTTAGAGACTTGATTTATATGCAATACCCCAAATCCGTAAATCAGATTGCATAGACTATGCTTACTATTACATTGGATGTATCGTCTGATATCACATGTGATCTCTTGCATGAGATGTTGCATGTTATTGTTTTAACATGAAAAGCAATAAAATATAATTTAAAGAAAATCTGCTAAAAAATATATTCATGCAGAGGGGGACGGAGGGAGGGGCGAAATGGGGTAGTTGTGAGACGCAGATCTTCGAGAAATCTCTGAGTTTAGCTCTTTGAGGAGCTTAGGTTCACAGTTCATTGCAACTTATGTATTCTTGTTAGTTGGCTATCTGTGGCGGGAAGGAAAAGGGGGGTTGGAGGTGTTAAGGGGTAATGTGAGAAGTGTGATGCTTACACTGTTACTGACGTTTAATCATTTATGGCAAGGTAACTGCTGGTTGGTTGATCTCGAATTCTATTCTTTGATCTTTTAGCCTGCTGATAATTCTATAAGTGCACGGACTGGTCTCATGCAGCAAAGCCTGGGATCTTCTATGCTGTTGGAACCACTAATGTGGACATTACTGTTTTCTCACGGGTAGTGTATAAGCCAATAAAATAGTCTCCTTGAACATTAGAGGTTTCTCCTCCCTGATTAAGAGGTCCAAGATTCTAACAGCCCTAAAAAGGAAAAACATAAAGGTGGCTCTGCTGCAGGAGACCCACCTGACTTCAAAAGAGCACACTAAGTTAGTGGGGGGATGGGTGGGGACTTGTTATGATGCCCACTATTCCTCTCATAAGCGAGGGGTTGCCATCTTATTTCACAAGAATTTCCCCATAGAAGGGACTCAAATAGTGAGGGATGCTTCAGAGGGCAGATACATATTTGTAGTTGTGATGATCTGGGGACAATCAGTGAATTTGGGTGTACTGTATAAGTACCTACAGTTTGTTTTTTTTTTGTTTTTGTTTTTTTACTTTAGCTTTATGCCCCTTCCTTCACCACGGCTGCCCCTTCTATCAGGGTCCCATTGCACTACACAGGCTGCGCTGAGAGAACCCAAGGAAGCCCACTCCCATTAAGTGCCCTGCTCCTAGGACATACCAGCACCACATAACCCCCACCGGGTGGGGCAGAAGGGACTCCCCCAATCCCTCCAGACCTCAAGTGGAGTGGACACTCGGAGCTGCTTCCTTAGGCTTTCCCCAGTCACCAGCGCAGGAGACCATCTTTTGGTGCGACCGCAGAGTGTTTTTCCTGTGTTTCTTCCCACCCCTGCAGACACCAGCGCTCAAGGAGAGCTAAAGAGAAGAAGGCATGCGGAGACGTGCCTTCAGTCAAGCCCTCAGTCGACGTCTGCCCCTCCCAACACCACTGCATTCCTGGCTGCACCTCCACCCGTGGTCACCCAGGTGTCACCAGTATAGCAGCGAGGACTTTAGCCCACCCTCCCCGGAGAAGGAGAGAGACCCTGCGGGCGCTCGATCCTTTTCCCTCCAGCTGGCCCTCCAGCAACCCAAGCTCGCTACCAAACCCAGGTCACTGGCGTCACAAGTGGTAGCTCTACCGCTGTGGGACGGCTTTGCCTTCGGTGTCTGACCCAGAGTTTTATCAGCACATTTTGGATGTGATTATTAGGGAACAGCTCCCTAGCCTAATAATGGGTGGGGACTTCAACTGCACTATGGACTCAAAGCTGGACTGTTCCAGAAGTTGGACTAATAAGACTGTAATAGACTGGGCTAAGGGACTGCTTGACCAGGACCTCAAGGATGGCTGGCGCGCAGCTAATCCCGGGGCGAGGCAGTATACTTTTTACTCAAGCCTTCATGGTGTCAGCTAGATTATATTTTCTTCCCAAATGCTATGTACAGGAGGTGGCAGGGGTGTCACATAGCCAGATTTATATCTTCGATCATTCCATGGTGCAGTTGGAGGTTCATTTGGGGAGGGATAAAGCCCCGAGGGAAGGGTGGAGATTCCCAACTTACTTAATGGTAAAATATTTAAAAACCCAGTAGGATAATTATATTATGACAAACAGGCTCTGTAGAATCCCAAGGAATGCTGTGGGAAGCTGAGATGGCATATATAAGGGGGTTATTATTAGTTACACCACTAAGATTAAGAAGGAACAGAAAAACAAAATTAATAAGCTGGAACAAGCTGTTAAAGATCTAGAATAAGAGCCGGCCTGGTGGCACTGAGGGTTGAGGCGCTAGATGCCACACCTCGTGCTGCACCGGCGACCTGGGTTCGAGAATGGACTTAGGTCGTCGGGGGCTGGCAGGGGGAAGGAAGGGAGGAAGGATTGAGCATCCTACGACAGCTCTCCTTCCTTCGGGTGGATAGGATATGCGCCGCATTGGTAGTGGTTACCTCCAGCGGAGGCTGGGTATTCGCAGGTGTAGCATTAACAAGGGGGCTGGCACTGACGCTATTGCACGTGCCGGCTCTCTAGAGGAAAGGATGAAAAACATCTTCAAATCCTCCTAGATGATGACCGCCGTTGCCTGCTTCGCCACCCGCTGACTAATAAGGAACAGACTCCGCTGTGCATAGCTCGATCACTCAGGGGATAGAGGAGGGTTAGGAGGGTTCCCTCCTCGCCCCGTCCGGGGGGTAATCTGGGTCATCAAGTGACTCCGAGGATTCGTGAGTGTGTGGCACTCTAGGAGCAGACTCCGGGTAGGCCGGTAGGGTCGGGAAGCATGCACTTGGTGGCCTGAAGGAGTGGAGTTAGAGACAGAGGCGAGAAAATAGAAAGTATAAAAAAAAAAAAGACTTGGAATACAAGATTATCCAAGAAAAGGGAGAGGAGGTAAGGAGACAGTTGCAAATGGCTAGGGAAGCCCTGAATGACAGCTACACAGGGGAAGCACGAGCTAAGCTACTTCTTGCAAAACAAAATTTATTATTTTATTTATTTATTTAGTTTTTGTTGACCGGTTAAGTGCACTAGACAAATCCTGCCTATTTTCAGGCACGACCCAGGGGAGGGGGATACAGATGAATGCCAACTGACCTTGAACCAGATTAAGCTGTTGGCAGTAATTTTAGTGAATGAGGGAAATTTGGCCAGGACACCGGGGAAATTCCCCTACTCTCCGATGGGGTGATCTCTGATTTACGCCACGGAGAACTCAGTCTGTGTTTCGTTAGGAGAGAGAGAGGTTGGGCACGTTTCTTCTCCGCTGCAGTTGGCAGCAGCACCTGATACTGTAGCTTCCACAAGTGTGTTTACCACGGATTCGTCTGACCTGCAGTGCGCAGCGGTTATGCCGCTTCCAGTTACTATCTCCTTGGATGCTTCTCAACCTGTTCATAGCCGAGATATGCAATCTCCAGAAGTGGAACCACTTTCAGCGGCTGCAGCCTGTGTCACAAGAGTTATTCCCCCTGCGGTTTCCGGGCAGGGATCTGAGAGTGCAGTTGCGGCTTCAGAGTCGTTTCGGAGTTCTCCGCTTGCCACAGCCACCAGTTGGTTTAATGACTACCTCTGCGCTCCTTGTCTCACGCTTTGGCTTGCCAGCACCTTCAGAGACTCAGGACGCTAACTGGACTACTGCTGACGCGCTTGTTCACGCGGGCTGGACACGTACTGCCATGGGTTCCTGGACTCCAGATCTTTCCTGGGACTCAGAGAAATACGGCGTCCTTTATTCACCGAACAGGCCTGCACCGTCCTGCAAGAGCTCCACCGAGGTACCTATTTCTGGGGACAGTACTGCTTCTCCTGACCAGGTCATTTTACCTGATAATACCTTACCTAGGAAAGACTGGGGGGATATTATGGACACTTCGGATACTGTGAATGCTGTAGCTTCTGGGATTCATGAGACTGTTTCTGTACCTGTTTCTGTATCCAGGGGGGTTGCCTCTTCACAGGGGGTTGTAGGGCATGGTACTTTGAATAATGACAACCTCCTCACGACGGATCCCCCCCCCCCTTCAGTCTGGCCCACCCATATGCCAGTACCTTTTATGGCACTGCTCGAGTCGCGGACAGATCCTCCCTTATCCAATATCCCCCCCCTTCCTGTCCTCAAGCCTGCTTTAGGCACAGATGTTCCTCCACACCTACTGATGTTTTGCCACCCCCTCGTTGGATGACCCAGGGGAAGGCCCTTTGGCATTTCCTCCGCCCCCTCCTCAAACTCAGCATTCTACTAGGGGCCAGGTTCTTTCAGACCCATTTAAAAATAAATTAGAACAAGCCCCTAGACGCAATGCAGTCCACCTTCACTATAGGGGCAGCCTTGACGATTTTCCAGATAGACATTATATTGCCAGAACACTACTAAAAGATTCCATGCATTTTCAGGCTTCAGAGATTTATGCTTTGATTCATATTTCAGGTGAGGAGACATTTGACATCAGCTTTAAGACTACTGTGGGGCTGGATAGGTTTTGGAACAAATATGCAACTTTAAAGAACACGCCTTTATGGATGCCTTTTTATGCCATCCCTCTAACGAAACTGGCAGTACAAACGGTTACTGTTATGTTTCGTAATGAAGGCGTGAGCATTAGTGATATTTATCATTGGCTGCAGAATAGATGTACGGTTTTATTCCCCCGAGGCTATTATTGATACTGAGGGTTTGTGGACTGGGGGATGGAAATTCTGGGTCAAACTTTTCCAGGTTAATTCTGAAGTCATACATCTTCCTAATAGCTTTTTTTTGGGCAGAGACAGAGGTGTTTGTTTCTATGGAGGTCAGCCTAGAGCCTGCTACAAATGCGGTGCACATACCCATCTTAGTAGCACCTGTGATTTGTTAAAATGCAGTTTATGTGGGGGGTATGGACATCCGAGTATGGCCTGTGAAAATGTTTTTCAGTGTAACCTTTGCGTTGAGAAGGGTCATGCCTATCATCAATGCCCATGGGCTAGCAAAAATCGTAATGAGGGATGGAATACAGATACTTTGATACAAAAGGCACAGGATAAGGCACAGAACACAACATAAGACCAGCTACCACTGCCTGTCACGGTTCCAGATCCCCAGAAAGCTCCTCCCCCCACTCCCTCCCTGGCTCCTATCATCTCCACGACTATCTCCCCAGTAGACATTAGACCTTCCGCTACCAGTGATGTCTCATCTCCAATACAGGATGAAATGACTATACCTCGCCCTAGTCCTGTGCTGACCCCTGAACAACCTACTGGGGATCAGGAGGGATTTACTCAGTGTAGACGGGTTACTAAGGCGACTACACGTAAATCCCAAAAGTTAGGTGAGATACCCATTTCCAATTCCTTTGATCTGCTGAAAGGGGGAGGTGAGGATTCTGACGGAGGTTCTGAGACATCCTTCTTACCATCAGATATGGAGGTCTCTGGATCCAAACCGCCAGACGTTGCTCGGAAAAAACTTGCCAGTAAAAAAAAGGGTAGTAAGAAACGTAAAAATATGGCCATTACGTACGGTAGTGGATAATTCAACTTCTTGGTTCTGGCTACTCTAAAGCTTTCCTCCTTTAATGTCCGTAGTCTCAGAAACTACAAAAAACAGACCGCTTTTTTTCATTTTGCGACTTCACTCCATATTGACGTTCTTTTCCTCCAAGAAACTCGTCTGAAGTCTCTCTCTGAAATTCAGCAGGTCAAAAGGGGTTGGTCCTTCTTACTGGACTTTCGGTGAGAATGTCGCAGATGGTATAGCCATTTTGTTCACATCCACTGCCTTTTCCATTACACGTATTGTAGACCTTCTCCCAGGTAGAGCCTTGGTATTAGATTGCACTTTTCAAGGCCATCCTTTTCACCTTATCAATATCTATGCTCCACAGACTAAAACTGCCAGGATTAGTTTACTAGACTTAATTAAACCTTTTCTCTGTACTCCCAAGCATATTTTATGGGGTGGTGATTTCAACTGTTCTATAGATATTTCACGAAGGACAGCGGCTGGAAGGAAAGTATATTGTGATGCTCATGCCTTATGTACCTTGGTGAAGGATGCCGGTTTAACCGACGCCTATCGTGCCTTGCGATCTGATGCTGGCTATACTTATCACAGGTCTGTCTATCACACTAGAATTGGCTATCTTTTTCTTCCCCTTATTGTATCCCGCATCAGATTTCGGTTCGACCTTCTGAGCTTTCGGACCATTCCTTACTAACTGGAATATTTTCTCTGGGTTCTACACCTCCGATCTTTCTTTTACACAATACCATACGGAAACTTAATAATTGGTTTTTTTCTCATTCTATAGTTTTGGCACACGTACGATTACTTTTTCGAGCATGTGTGTCTGTCCTTTGTTGCTACGATTCTGTCTGGACATGGTGGCAGGACACGAAATCAGATTTAAGGATTTTTTTTCAGACTATTGGCAAACGCATGGCCAGAGACAAATACCTTACCTATTTAGGCTATAGGGACCAACTGTATAAACTTTTATCTCTTTCTGTTTCATCTTCTGTACATTACACTTCTCAAATCAAAAAATTACGTAGTTGCATGTTTTCCCATCAATATGATAGTGCTCGCACTTTAGAGTTTATGATGAGAGTGGGTACGTCAGCCTCCCCCTCTGCTAACCCTTTTTTAGCATGTACAAAACGATTTCAAGCCACGGTCATGCAGGGTCTCTAACTCGGAGGGCGACATTGACTACTCTATCTCGGGAATGCTCTCGATTGTTGCTTCCCATCTACAGTCCCAATTTGGTGTTGCCCCCCACTGTACCTCAGACTTGTCTGCTGTTTTTACAGCACCAATTCCGACTGTCTCGGCACATCATGCTTCAGACGCTATAGCTTTCATCTCACAAGAGGAAGTGACTCGTGCCATTTTACAGCTGAAAACAGGAGTAGCCCCTGGTCCGGATGGCCTTACACATGAATTCTACAAAACATTTCAGACAGACTTAGTAGAAGTTTTAACGCAGGTTTATAATTATCTTCTACAGGGACGAACGGAGACCTCAGGTTTTGGTTTATCCCTTTTGAAATTTATATATAAAAAGGAGACAAGCATTCTCTACATAATTGGAGACCGCTACACCTCCTTAATACTGATTATAAGATTTTGGCAAAACTTCTTAGTACTAGATTACAACAGATGGCACCAGATGTTATTGACCTTTCACAGTCCTGTGCTGTTCCAGGATGCTCTATCCAGACAAATGTGTTCCTACTGCGGGAAATTTTTGAAGCAAAACAGACGCGACACATCCCTGGTTTTGTTCTTTCTTTGGATCGGGCAAAGGCATTTGACTCAGTACGTCACCCATACCTCTTTCAGGTCATGGCCTTGTATGGTATCCCGAAAGTGTTCCTTACCTGGCTTGCACATTTATTTTCCATGGCACACTTTACTCCTTTAATTAACGGATACTTGGGGATTACTATTACACAGAGAGTTGGCGTTAGACAAGGCTGTCCATTAAGCCCTTTATTGTATATTTTTGCTTTGGACCCCATCATACGACAGATTAAATGGGATACACAGATTGTTGGGTTAGCTCCCCATTCCTCTCTACTTCCGCGGAGAAAATTTCTGCATATGCAGACGATGTAGTTTCATTTGTACAAAATAAAGACTCTGGAGATAGAGCTATCCAGATTTTTCAAGACTTTACGCCAGTGTCGGGGGGGACCCTTAACTTACAAAAAAGTGTCTCTCTTCCTTTGGATATAGAGTCCACATCTATTCCGGAAGTAGGTGGAATTCGAACCAGCACTGACCCACAACGAATATTAGGCATCTAGTTCAATGTTCCAGACATAGTAACATTTAATTGGGAAAAAAAGACTTCTTATTGGGGAACACAATGTACAGCAGTGGAAAAATTGGAAACTAGGGAAACGAAAATGAGTTTTGATTGTCAAGAAGTTTCTACTCCCTATTTTTTATATCTCAGTCATATCTATGCCCCTCCTCAACACTTAGACATTAGGCTGTTTAGTATCTTCTTTCAGATGGTGTGGGGTAGTCATCTTAATCCCGTTAAAAGGGACATTACATATTTACCTATACGGGAAGGAGGTCTTGGAATGATTCACCCCATAATTTTTTTTTTCTCTCCTTTTTTCTTTATCATCTTTACCAAAGTGTTCGTTACACTACACACAATTGTGATACTTGGGTGAGCAATGCTATACTGTCTGTTATGACTAAATGGGATATTATACCACCTAAACGTTCTTGTGGTTTGTATATGCCATCATATGCCACAGACAGTATACGTAGGCTGCGATTTTGGAAATTACGGAGAACATCTCTCCTGTCACTAACTCGAACACAACTTTATCACACCCTTCTAGGTATTACGAGACCAGTGCTGCTTTTCCCAGAATGTACCCCTTCCCGTATGCAGCATGCTTCATTGTCTCTTATAGATAAACATCTCCCGCTGCACATGTGTGGGATGTTACCTGGCTCTGCTGTCATGGCAGACTAAATGTACGGGGCAATCTGAAACATAAATCATCGCAAGAGCGATTTTGTCCTAAACCTTCGTGCTTGCAAATAGAGGAGACAATTACCCACTTCTTTTTGACTGAGAGGACACCCGTCTATTCTGGAAAACATTAGCGAATAAATGGAAATGGCCTTTCTTAAGCAGAATTACATATCAAACATTAATCCTCAGTGATTTCTCTGGACCCTGGAACAAATTTCATTATAGTACTTTACGGGTCATCTTTTCCATGTGTAAATATTATTCATGGCAAGCACGCTGTCAGTTTGTTTTACAACAGATTCCAACCTTGCCACCGACTATTACAATGACAATGGAAACAGCATTGTTAAACCTTAAGGACCTCGAACATTGTAAGTTTTCTCCACAACGCTTTCAACTACTATGGAAAAATATTACCTTTTTGCATTGATGTTATACCCAGCTGTTATGTTTTTTAATAATGTATTTTTTTCCCAAGCTGTATGCTATTTTTGTGTATATTTTGATGTGTGAGTAACATTGTTCTTTTCTAATTTGATTATGTTTCCTTTCTACACCTGATGTTTTGATTTCTTTGCTCAATAAAATTCCCCTACTCTTTTCGATAAGTGCCATGGGATCTTTAACATCCATCTGAACTACCACCAATCCAGGCAGATGGGACCTCTGTTTAACGTCTTATCCGAAAGATGGCACCTCAGAAGTGCAGCACCCCTCTCATGCTGCACTACAGTGTCAGTACTGGGATATTAACCCAAGTGCCAGATGTGGGAACTGAACCCACAGGCCTCTGATCTCCCGGCCTCAGAGGCGAGTGTGCTACCTACTGAGCCACTGACACTGACTGGGGCAATAAGCCTGGACCTCTACTGGTAAAACTAATGAAGGGAAGTAGAGTCTCAAGCAAAATAATAGCAATTAAAGACAAGAATGGCAACCTCATGCTTGATGATCAAGGTATTCGTACTCGCTTTAGGGATTTTCACAGCGCTCTCTATAAGGCGGAATGTCCTGACACAGATCAACACATAAATAACTTCTTAAATGGCATTAACATTCCCGGCTGGAGGAGACACACAGAGCGATCTTGGGGGCTCCAATTACCTCAGAGAAGGTCATTTAGGCAATAGGAAGGCTTAAATCTGGGAAGGCAGTGGGGGGCCTCAGACGTGTTTGTGGCCGAATACTATAAAGAACTAAAAGGGGCCAGCCCAGTAGCACTGGACACCACACCTCGTGCCATGCCAGCAACCCGGGTTTGGGAACAGACTCAGCAGAGGAGGGCGAGGACTGAGCATCTAGGACAGCTCTCCTCTTCTGGGGTGGGTAGCGGGGCTTACATCGCTCCTCAGCGGCCCCTGATGGAGATCGGGGGCCCTGCAAGGAGTGTTGCTGTAACAGAGGGTGAAGCAGTGGCGGATGTCAGCGCAGCAGTGCACAGACGTCACTGCACGTCCACACTCCAGGGGGGAAAACAGCAAGAAAATCCCCGGAGGACCTAGGAAGGCGATAATGACCCCGGGAGCCAACACCCACATCCTGACATCGGACCACCATTCCACCAGCTCTCCCGAGCCCCCTCAACCCAGCCCAGGACTGTCCCTTTAATCTCAGAAAGGTCACCAGGTAGGTGAGGCAGACCCTCCCCCGGGGGGGGTGAACCGGGGGGGGCTGCACGGCTCCATGGGTCTGGGAGCGGGGTGCTTAGCCACTGTACTCCCGGTGGAAGGGGTTTCAGACTGTGAGTAGAGGCCGAGGCTGTGCGGGTACACCCGAGACATGCCCTGGTCCCCCTGGTGCCAGGAACAGAGTCTACAAAAAAAATAAAATAAAAAATAACTATAAGGGACCCTAGCGGGACCCATACAGGACCTCATGGAGGAAGCTTGGGGGAGAGGGGACTCCCTAAACCTTGCCTTGAGGCAGACATATGTGTTTTGCCAAAGCCCAGTAAGGACAGCTCGGAGTGCACATCATACAGGCCCATCTCCCTCCTTAATTACGACTGCAAAATTATGGTCAAGGTGTTGGCACTGAGATTAGAACAAGTGCTACCTGGAATAGCACACCCCAATGAGACGGATTTTGTACAAGAGAGGCTTTCATATCATAATGTGAGGCGACTGCTAAATGTGGTGTGGTGGGGTTCTCAGCGTCCTGGACAAGCTTGTGTGCTGTCCATGGACGCCAAGGAGGCCTTCAGTAGGACGGAGTGGAATTATCTGTTTGAGGACATGTGTCGATTTGGGGTGGGAGATGGGTTTGTTGATTCAGTTAAAATGCTCTACAGTGACCTTAGAGCAAGGGTTTTGGTGAATGGTACTCCGTCTGATGAATTTTGGTTGTTTAGGGACACTAGGCAGGGATGTCCCCCTCTCCCACCTTCTTTTCGCAATAGCTATAGAACCCTAGCGATTCAAATAAGGGAGAGCCAGGACATATGGGGGATCCCGGGACCTGGCCAGCATCGAATCACTTTATACTCGGACGACCTTCTCTTTTTTGTAACCAAACCACAGAAAATCGGTTCCCGGCTTACTTTGGATTATATCGAAATTTAAATACCTGTAAATTTTCTTTCTCCAACAGCTGGTCCTCTGGGCTTCCTTACTACTGGGCTGTACCTCATGATGCTGATCCACAGGCAGGAATCGGACCTCTGCAGCAGGGGACATCCAGCCCTCCACTTCCTGTTCCTCAGTTCTCAGTCCAATGTGGTAATACTACAAGAACTTGGGAACAGAAAACAAGAATTTTAAGGCATGTATAGCCGTGAGGCCAGCAAACTATATACATTCAGGGAGGGAATCTGAAGCCCTGAGAACAGCCGTTGGAGAAAGAAAATTTACAGGTATTTAATTTTGGATTTTTCTCTCCTAAGATGGTCTCCAGGCTTCCTTACTCCCGGGATATACAAAAGCAGTACGTCCCCAGATGGTCCGGGTAGGAAGAATGTCAACAGCCCTTAAGGGTTCACGGCCGCTTGAAACACTCTGCAGCCAAGGATGCCTCTACCGGGGACATCACCTCCAGTGAAAACTCTTTTTTTTTTTTTGCTAATGAGTGTGAATGGATGATCAAAAGGCCACTCAGTGCAAGTGTGTTGTCGATGCTTCTCTGAATTACCCCCACGAAGGGGCCATGGGCTCTCACTGGGCCAGGCAAATTACTCTGGCAGTGCCGGCCCGTGGCGGAGGTTGGCTGGGCCACACGGCAACCTGAGTTGGGGGCAGGACTCGGGCCGTCAGGGGAGTCGGCAGGGGAAGGAGGATCGGCGTCCCAACGGATGCTCTCCTCCTTCGGGAGGGACCAGGGTGCTTAATACACCCGACGCCGAAAGAGCCGCCAGGAAGCACCGACTGACAACGGGGCGGCTTCCCAGGGCAGGGAGCCGGGAGGAGGACGCCACGCAGACTTGGCAGGCGTGGAGCACGCCCGCCCGAGCCGGGCGCCCCGGGGAGAGGGAGGGACAGAAAACTGAAAACAACTGGCACTCCGGATGACGGCAGCTCCGGCCACCCAGACGACACAACACTGGCAGACCCCGCTGTGTAAGGTGCTAAGGAGGCAGGTAGGAGCACCTGAGAGAAGAGACACTCTAGGGGCAGATTCAGTGGGGGAGTCTGGTGGGCATTAAGACAGCCCGAAGGAAAGGAGTGCAGGGGGCGTCCAGGAGGGGATAAAAAGAATAAAAAAAAAAAAAAAATTACTCTGGCCTGATCATAAGCTGTAGAAGTGACGGACAGGATCAGTCTGGCTATAGAGCCTACCGAATCCTTGCTGCCCATATTTTTTCCCTTTAGCTGGCATGAACACAGTTGAAGTTTTGCGAATAGCTTCCTCTCTCTCAATGTACATTTTTCTCCCTCTTCCCAGGTCTAGTGTATGAAATTTTCCATCCTTGTTGCTTTTAGAGGTGGGCAGATGGAAGGAAGAATGAACCCTTGATTGTAATAGAGGGGGAGACATAACTTTGGCAAACAAAAATTGGAACTGTTCTAGCCTGATGAACGAGTGTACAGCTCTTGGGCAAGCAATGCTTTTAGTTTGCTGAAACTCCTGGCTGGAGTAAAAGCTTTGAGAAAAAAGGGCGACCTTTATTTCGAGATGCATGACAGATGCCTTGAGATGCTCTAAAGGGGGCCTTGGTCACGGCCTTGAGAACCATATTAAGACTTCAAGATGATAGCTTTGGTGGATTGAAGATGTTTTAATGCTGCTGCCTGAAAAACCACCAGACAGGGGGATACGAGCCCAACAATTCCCCAGGGTCCAGCAAGAGTGCCCCCAGTGCAGAAACTCTAATTTGTAAGGTGGCTGGTTGCAGTCCTTTGTCCATCTGTCTTAAAGGAACTGCGGTAGTACAGGCGATTATATTGTGTCATTCTGTATGTGTCTGGAATGAAGCCAGAACCAAAATTTCCTCCGGATTCTATAATGCACTTTGGAGGAGGAAGAAGAGACACACGAGTTCCCCATTATGTCAATAACAGGAGCTGTGCCGCATAACTCCTTGATAGCTTTTCCACTGGCTTTCCAGGCCTAGAGAGAGACCAGTTGTTAAAATGGGATGCAGAACCGGAACTCGATGGAGAATGCCCTGGCTGAACCTGAATATTCGAGGTGGTCGCCCTGACCAATGAATGAGAAACAACTAAGTGTGGAAAAACCATAAGGGACAGACTAGAATCATGACTGTCCTGTACAAGGCCACTTTGTGGAGGACTCTAGATAGAAGCGGTATTGGAGGAAGGCATACAGGAGACCGAACAGATCCCAGTTTATGGGGAAAAGGTGTCCCGAGCCACCGCTGGTTTGTCTTTGGTCAGGGAACAGAACTGCTTTACCTTGGAGTTCTGTCAGCAGGTGAAAAAATCTGTTTGAGTATTGGCCCACTATTCTGTCTTATGGGAGGCATTGTCCTTCAGCTGTGATCCCTTGGTCAACCCACCTTGCGACTGAGTCATTCTGCTATGACATTTTCCTATCCCACAAACAAACAAACAAACAAACAAACAAACAAACAAACAAACAAACAAACAAACAAACAAACAAACATCGCTCAGTGGTGCTCAACCCACTGAAAGAGAAGGGATTCCTTTAGCATCTTTGAGCTTCTTGTTTCGCCTTGATGGTCGGTGTATGTCAGCGTTGCCGGATTGTCAGTTGGAATAAGACTATCCTTATTGAGGAATTGCTGTTCAGCGTGTCTCGGGGCATGGCCTACTGTCCCCCTCTCAGAAAACGCTTATACTGTACCTTGTGTCCAACAGCGATCCCCTGCCTGGTGCCAACAGGTGATGCAAGTGAGTCCTTCCCAGCTCCTAAGGCTTGTATTGGCCGTGATTCTGACATAGTGCGTATGGCCCAACTTGTGGCCCTTCATGACCACTGACCTCTGAAACCGTCCCTGGAGGAAGGTCGTACTGTGGGGCATTGACCAGGGAGACTCCTGGATAGGATATGTAAACATGCCCCTGCAACTCTACTGAGACCAACTGATCTCCTGATGGAATTCTGTTGAGGACAAATGCAGGGGTACTCATCTGGAATTTGATCAGACATTTTAGGACCCATTCGGTTCTTCTTTTTTTTTTTTTTGGATGTTGACCAGGTAGGGAGAGAGCTGTATCCTAGTTGAGAGAGAGAGAGGTGAGCGATTCCGTACCTAGGAGCCAATACTGCCTCTATGATCTGGCCTTGACCAACCCTCTGGGCCCAAAGGAAAGCGTTTTGAATAGAAAGTGAATTTCCCCCACCTTGGACCTGATATACTGCACTACTCCTGGATGGGTATAAGTAGATGCGAGTCTTGTTAATCTATAGATGCCAGGACCATCCCCCAGAGTTTCCTGATGGCAGGTGATGGCGTTTTCATCTTGACGGAGCTGTTGCGCGTGAAGCGGTGCCCAAATTTTAGGTCCAAGACTGGTCTGAATCCTGCCGTGCCTTGAAAGAGTGAGGAAACATCCCTACTTCAGTCTGAGGGGGAACCTGCTCGTTAGCCCCTGCCTGAAGGAGACCAGTAATCGCTTGAGTTTTGCCAAGACTATAATTGCCTGGGACATTGCCAATCTACTGGTAGAAATTGGCCAGAGAACCATGAGGCCAATGGTGGCTTTGAGTTAAATTTGTTTGGGAATCTGCGATGTACAATGCTCCGAATCTCCTTGTGTGTCTTGGTAAGGACCCATTTGCTCTCCACCCGAGGATGGGTCAGAGATCTTCATTGCAGCTTTTTGTTGCCACCCCTTTAGGTGCCACCACATCCTCCCCTGTAGTTATACTGGTTACAGGAGGAGAATCCTCTGTGATTTTTCCTGAAAAAGTCTCATTCTGCCCTTGCTGTAGACGTAGGCATGAAAATGCTTTCAGGAGCCTGGTGCGACCAGGATTTGTTTCTTTCCTCAAGCAGCATGCACACCTTTTCTGTTTCCTCGAATTGCGTTATCACCTCTTTGAGGGTGACTCCCCACAACAGGTTTCCTTCATATGGTGCGTTGACCAGGTGAATTGCTAAAGGTACGTCCACTTGCTCAGGTGGATGGGACTGAGGATTGGCAAGACCTGGAATTTGCTGTGCGGCTGGCTGCTGTACTGTGGCATGACAACTGAGCAAGTATAGGCCAGGCACAAGAGCTTAAGTAGATGCCAGGCCAATTTTTTTTTTTTTTGAACTTGAAGGGATTGGCCATAGGGCTAAATGCAAGAAGACCAAGACTGACCGTCATTGCCATGAGTGATGTTGCGGATGCCTGAATGGTCTGTATGGGGGATACCTCCACTTGCCTGTCCATAGGGTCCCGAGGGGCTCTGGGTTCGAAACCAGAGTGCCCATCCTGCGGTGGCCTGGCCTAGTTTCTGAATGTTTTGTCGAACTCGGGTGAACCTAGAGACGTAAAAACAGAGAGCAGCGCTGGACGGCAACTGAGGTGGGTCTAGCAGGAATACTGCCAGGCTTGTCCTAGTATACACTGGGAGGTATGTTGTCCCCTGTTGCTGGCAGGCACGCCGTGCACCCCATGCCAGTCTCATAATACACGAGATCTAGTAATCCATGTGCTAGGGGATAGGACCCGCATCTTGAAACCGATTTTCCATTGTGGTCTGGTTCTCAGATCCAAAAAAGGGTTTGGAGCAGAAAATTAAAACTCCAATGTGAGGACACTGGGAGCAGAAAATTAAACTTCAATGTGAGGTCACCAGGACTCCTGGGCTTGCAGGCCTTTGCGAGCTATATTGCCCAAGAAGGTAGTTCCTTTATAGAGGGGAGGGGACCCCGAGGTGCTATCCCACGGCCACTGCCCCTGAAAGTGTAGGGAGTGCCTGCCATAGATCACCTGTGGGAGTCTCCCCCATTCGTTCCTGGTAGGGACTCCGTGGATGAGCCTTTGACCCAGTGCTCATCGATGGGCTGTGCCGCTAAGGGAACGGTTGGTAGAGGCGTAAGTTGAATGAGGTCCCCATCGATGAGCTGAGAGGCCAAGGAGCTCGTTGATGGCCTGGACAGACCGCCGCCCAACTAGCTGTATTCCACGCAGCCTCCGTCGATGAGCTGATCCCCCCAAAGCGCTCATCGATGGGAAGAAATTCTCCCTAAAGGCACCTTTGCTCCTGGAAAAAAATTGTCTGGGTAGCCTGAAAGCCGAGCCGCTAGCTTAATGAGGCCTCCGTCTACAAGTTGAAAATCCCAGGAGCTCATGGATCTCATGGCCTGAGCAGCGGTAATGGCCTCCGATGAGCCTTAAGTCAGCCCAGGTGCTCGTCGACAAACTGTGCGCTGCCTGCAAGTAGCATCACCAGCTGCTGGGAGCCCAAGGGCCTCAGTACTACCACCGGGAAGGTTCAGTCTGAGGCTCTCCACCCTGGATTCAGTCTCTCCAAGTGTAGCATCCCCTCCACTGCCTGAGTCTCCCCAATTTGGCATACAATTCCGTTTATCCTCTGACCCGACTTGTGTGTGTCGGAGACAGCGCCGCTAAGTCCGTTAAACCCCCTTTTTTGGCATATAATTACATTCCATCCTATGACCTGACTTGTGTGTCGGGGAGGGGGGCAGCAGCGCCGCTGAGACTGTTAGCGTGAGAGGCTTTTCGCGCGGGAAAAAGAAAATAGCATTCCCTTCGGCTCTGATGCATGCTGAGCTTGTGGCAGTACGGGAGAAGCTGGAGAGGGGCCAGTCTGTCCGGCAAGCACGGCTGAGGCCGCTACCCCATGTATGCCAAGAGAGCATTGTTATGGCAACTGAAATGAAGTCCTTGGAGAGGAAAAATGAAGACAGTGGAATTATGGGAAACTGAGAGGGGCCAGTCTGTCCAGCATGCATGGCTGAGCCTGGGGCCCGCTAAGAGCAGAGAGGGGGCTTTGCCTTGATCCACCCATTCCTGCTCACTATGGATGTCCGTGTAATAATAAAAAATATCCAAACTTACAGTCCTGAAGTCTTCAGCCCAGTCACCACAGTGACAGAACTCTGCTGCTGAGTACCTGCTCTTTGCAAGGCAGGAAGTAAACTAAGGAGAACAGGAAGTGGAGGGCTGGATGTCCCCTGCTGCAGAGGTCCGATTCCTGCCTGTGGATCAGCATCAGGAGGTACAGCCCAGGAGTAAGGAAGCCCAGACGCCAGCTTAGGAGAGAGAAAGAAATGTTTGCCAAGTTCTCAGGATACAAGTAAAACCTCCAGAAGTCGGAAATACTTCTTTTGGATGGAGCTGGGCAGGACACCCCTGACCACACTTGGGGCCTGAAATGAGTGCGGGACTACTTCATATATCTTGGAATTAGGTTGGGGGAAGTACCTTAACAAGATTTATTGTTTGAATTATACTCCATTATCTGACGCAGTACTGGCTGATCTTAAAAGGTGGAGGGATCTCCCAATCTCGTGGCTCAGAATTAATTTAGTGAAAATGAACATTTTGCCAAGAATTCTATTTGCTATGCAGATGGTCCCCGTTTGTCCCTCTACTAAAGATATCAAAAGACTGGAAAGGGGGTTTGCCAACTTCCTCTGGCAGGGGAAAAAGTTCAAGATGAAACTGGAGGGACTAAAAGCATCTAAGGAGCAGGGCGGTCTGGACTTCCTGGATCTGAAGGGATACTTTTAGCCATTAAGTATAGATATATGGCAGTATAGCCTACAGGTTAGAGTAACGAGCTTGGTACATCCAGCAGACCAGACCTTGGTTTGATTCTCACAACCTCCACTTGCATACTGTGTGACTCTGAGCACGTCACTTAACCACCCAGTGCTCCCAGGTCGTCCCTGAAAACAGGCACTTGTGCCTAGTGGGCCTTACCCGGTTACCAAAGACTAAAATAAAAAATATATATATATATATCTCCATAATTGGGTAAATGCGGGTAAGGCTGCCTCTTGCGTAGAGTTAGAAGAGGAAGGGTACAGAGGCAGGATTAGCTCATATTTGTCTAAAGAAAGGAACAGGACTTATAAGCAGCTCTCAAATCCAAACCCATTAGTGTTGGTGGTTTTGGAAGCGGTGGAGGCAATCAAATGAAGACGGGAGCGATACAGAACCATACTCTCCGGGTGCAGACAGTGTGGAATCCGTGATTTTTGCCAGGCCTGGAGGATCCAGGCTTTGCACTGTGGGAGGAAAGGCTCTGCACTGTGGGAGGAAAGGGGTATACACTATATGGGGATTTATTTACTGACGCAGGCACATACCCTTTTACAACAATAAAGAAAAGTCTTGGGCTTCAGAATTCACATTTTTATTGGTTCATAAAAGTATGGAGTTTTGGTAATGATCTAAATAGAATACCAGTGAAGAATTCCCCATTGGCAGCATTGGAGCGAGAAATTTATAAGGCAAGGACACAAGAAAAAGGCCTAATAGAGAGGGTAGCAAAACAGGATAGGGCTTATACCAGACTCCGCAAGGATAACTAGAACTACGTGGGAAACAGATTTAGGCATAAATATAATGGAGGATAACTGGCAAACCGTGCTCGCATCCCATATGGGATCATTGCTGTGCAACAGATTTAAGGAGACACGGCACAAATGTTTTCACAAATTATTTTACCCCCTACCATGGTTCATAAGTTTTACCCATGGGTGTCTGATAGATGTGGCAGATGTGTCACAGCTAAAGGCACATACTTCCACTATTTCTGGGCATGACCCACATTACAGATATACTGGAAAGCTATTGCGGTAGAAATTTCCCAGATATGGGGCAGGAAAAACAGGTTACTCACCTGTAACAGTAGTTGTAGGAGAGGTATATGTTGTTCATCCACACTGTTTGGTATGTCCCGTTCCCCTTCAAATCTTGCCGGAAGTCTTCAAGCTGGCTCCTCCCACCAACCCGGGTGGTATACACCTTGGCTCCCACCCCATGACACCAGATCTTAGCCCGCAGGAAGCCAGGTTGTGTGCGTCCGCAGTCAGGGAGCTCAGGTGGGTCTGTGTGGATGAATAACATATATTACTCCTAGAACTACTGTTACAGGTGAGTAACCTGTTTTTCTAGGATTGTGGATATGTTGTTCATCCACACTGTTCGGCAGACTCCTAGCAGTTCTCCGGGAGGAGGAAGGCAAGGCGCACACCCCCTACTTAGGGAACAAAGATTGGAGAACTGAGGCCCCAAAACCAGCATCCAGGCGTGACTCAAGGTCGATGTGGTAGTGGGTGATTAAGGCGTTTGTTGACTTCCAGGTAGCAGCCCGGCAGATTTCCTGGATAGAATGTCCCTGGAAGCAGCCACTGATGCAGCAGTATGGGGGGTAGAATGAGTTCTCTTCACTCTGGGAGGCTCCTTGCCCGCCAACTCATAGCACAGGCCTATGCATGATGTAATCCATCGTGCTATGGTCAGTTTGGCTGCAGGTCTGCCAGAAGCGGCTTCAGCGTAGGTAACAAACAGCTGGCGAACCTCTCCCAAAATTTCTGCCATCCTCTCCTTATAACAGGAGAGAGCACGTCTCAGGTCCAAAGTATGGAGCCTGTACTCGGCCTCCGAGGTGTAACTGGGGTAGTATACTGGCAGAGTAAACACCCGGTTAAGGTGAAACTCTGACACCACCTTCGGAAGGAATTTCGGGTGGTGGTGCAGGACAACTTTGTCCCTGTGGAAGACCAGATAAGGGGAGTCTACTGAAAGCGCTTAGAGCTCCCCTGTCCTTCTGGGAGACATGATAGCCACCAGGAAGGCCGTCTTCCACGACAAGAGTGACAGCTCACACTTCTGCATTGGTTCAAAGGGCTTGCCCATGAGCTTTGCCAATACCAGCAGTAGATCCCACGGAGGTGGAGATTCACGCACTGGAGGGGATATGTGATCCAGGCCCTTGACAAAGTGCCCGACCACCGTCTCCTGCGCCAATGTCTTCTGACCGGCCCACACCCGGTATGCGGAAATGGCTGCCAGGTGCACCCTAAGGGTCGATGACCGCAGACCCCCTTTGGAGACAGACCAAAAGGTAGTGAGAGAATGTTAGCCACAGGAACAGGATGAGGGTCCAGACCTCATCCTGACAAAATGGAAAATCTTTTCCATTTGAAAGCATAACATTTCGTGGTTGATTCCTTTCTAGATGCCTCCACCACGGTGTAGACATCTTCGGAAAGACCCAAAGCCTGGAACTCTAGCCACTCAGGTACCAGGCTGTGAGGTGCAGGGACTGAAGGTCCAGATGGAAAACCTTTCCCTGATTCAGAGATATCAGGTCCGGGCGTGTACAAAGCCACTCCGGGGACCTGCAGCTGAGGCCGAGGAGATCTGGATATCAGAACAGGTGCAGCCAGTCTGGAGCTACCAGAATCACCTTCTCCTTGTCCCTCCTCACCCTCAGTAACACATTGTGGATCAAGGGAAATCGAGGGAAGGCATAGAAGAGGCCTGGGGTCCACAGCCTCCATAAGGCATCCCCCTGCAGTGAGCCCTGCTGAGGGGCGCGGGGCATGAAACAGCCTCAGCTTGGTGTTTTCCCTGGAGGCAAACAGATCCACCATCGGTTTGCCCCAACAGGGAACAGGCTGTAAGCTACCTCTGGATGGAGAGACCACTCGTGGGATGTCTGGCCTAAGCAGCTGAGAGCATCAGCCAGCTGGTTCGAGGCTCCTGCCACATGGATGGCGAGAAGATCCACCTCCAACCGGCCTCGAGGGTCCAGATGCGGAGCGCCTCCTTGCATAGCAGACGGGAGTGCGTGCCGCCCTGCTTGTTGAGGTAGTAGATAGTCGTGGTATTGTCCGTCTGGACTTGAACCACTTGACCACGGAGCTGAGGAGCGAAAGTTGATAATGTCAGTCTGACTATTCTAAGCTGCAACAGGTTGATGTGGCATCGAGACTCCTCGGGGGTCCAGAGCCCATGGGCCCGGCTGTCCCTCATGTGGGCTCCCCAGCCCATGAGAGAGGCATCGGTCGTAAGAACGACATTCGGCTCGGGCCGGACAAACGGGATCCCTTCCTGCAGCCGGTATGGGGCGGTCCACCACTGGAGAGCGTCCCACATCTTCTGGGTTACAATGATCAGCTGGTCGAAATGACCGTGATGCTGAATCCACTGGGCAGCCAGCTGGAGGGAGCACATGTGCAACCGGGCCCAATGGACCACTGAGGTGCACGCCGCCACGTAACCCAGAAGGCGCAGAAAGTCCCGGGCAGGGCACAAGTACCCAATCAGAAATGATTGGGCAAAGGAGAATAGAACCTCTGTCCTGTCTGCCAGGAGCTGAGCTCTGGCTTGACAACAGTCGAGCTCTGCCCTGATGAAGCCAATCACCTGAGAAGGCACGAGTTCAGACTTGTCCTCGTTGATCTGGAGGCAGAGCTGGGAGCAGGTTTGGAGGGTTTGATCCCTGGACCTCCCCACCTCCTGTTGGGTGGAACCTGCCAGGAGCCAGTCTTCGAGGTTGGGGTAAATTCTGACACCCCGACGCCGGAAATGGACCGCCACCACTGCAATGCATTTGGTGAAGACCCGAGGGGCTGCTGACAGGCCGAACGGCATGGCTCGGAACTCGTTCAGGGTCCCTTCGACCCTGAAGTGGAGGAACGGATGATGGGACGGACGGATTGGGACGTGAAAGAACGAGTCCTGCAGATCCAGTGAACAGAACCACATGTTTCGCTCCAAGGATGGTAATGATCTGGGACAGAGTGACCATCCGAAAGGTGCATGACCGGAGGTATTGATTCAGGTCGTGGAGATCTAGAATGAAGGGCCAACCCCTGTCCACTTGGGCACCAGGAAATAACTGGAGACAAAGCCTGGGTCTGTAGACAGATCCACCACAAGAACTACTGCCTCCTTGAGGAGAAGCTGAGCAATGTCGTCTTGAAGAGTTGACTGGGTGCATAGAAACACTGAAACACAGAATTTGACGGCAGATAAGGACCGCTTGGCCCACCTAGTCTGCCCAGTTCCCTACCTAACGGATAAGCTGCAGATCCTAGTTAACCAACAGCCTACTTCCTGCATGTGGAAATCCATTCTTCCCGAGGGGCGCGGGCTCGGCTGGGAGGGTACTGCTCGAATTCTAGAAGCAGTCCCTTACCGACCACTTCGAGTACCCACCTGTCCATAGTGACAGCGAACCAGGCGGAAAGGAAGTGGCGAAGCCAGCCCCCCATGGAAAGACCCAGAGCTGGCATGACAGGAATAGGGGTGGCAACCCCCATCCCATCACTGAGCAGGCTTGGAGGAGGAGGCTCCAGGACCTGAGCCTCGGCCTCCTCTGCAGGCCTGTTGGGGTCCAGGCTTGGGCCTGCTGCTGATGCTGCTGTCCTTCTTGGTAGGAGAACTGCTGAACCACATGGGAAGAGTGCCGAAAGGGCTTCTTCTTTTTCTTCTGCTGGTTCTTGCCCGAAAAACTCTTGGCAGAAGTGGCGTCCAAGGTGGCACTGGACTGCTCTATGCACTGTAGGTGACCGGCCACTCCTGGGGCGAACAAGTCGATCCCAAGGAAAGGCACATCAGCTAACTTGTGCTGGGTATCCGCCAGGAAGGAGGAGAGCCTCAGCCAAGCCCTGCGGTGAGAGGCAACTGCGGCGGCCATCGAGCAGGCACAAGAGTCCCGATGTCCAGGGCTGTCTGGAGCCGCTGTATGGCAACAGCACGGCCCTGATCTCGGACCTGCTTAGCCGTGGTCTGCATGGCCGCAGGGAGATGAGGGAGGATTTCATCTAATGACCCGAGAAGCGCATAGGAGAAGTGTGCCATGATGACTGCCGAACTTGCCTGACAAACGCCCAAGGAAGGTTCCACATTAAGGAAGGTTCCACATAGGCTTCCCACCCCAAATGGTCCAAATACTTGGACTCCTTGGCGGAAGGTCGGTCAGTGTCGGCAGAACTGCCAGTAGGCCTGAACACAGAGGCGGTCACCAGGCTCTCGGCTGAAGGGTGCTCTGTGAACCCCGCAAGGGACCCCATGGGCACCGCATACTTGCGGGCCATGCGGGCAGACTGTGCTGGACATGAGGCAGGATGTTGCCACAGTTCAAGTGCCAGACCAACAATGGCCTCAGCCACAGGAAAGGCCTCCGTCAGGGTATCCCCTCTCTTGAGGATGTCCGTGAGAGGGTACTCCGCCTTTTTCTGGATGGGTTCCAGGGGCATCCCTGTGGAATCAGAGATGAGACAAAGGATCCCTTGGAAAGAGGAAGGAAGGACCTTCCTCCACCCCTGTGCCAATGGACAACTCATCATCCCCAGGATGAAAGTGGAGCCCCGTGACATCCAAGTCCGAAGAATCGGGGTACAGTGGCCTGCCGCCCAAATCACCCTCAACCCGCCGAGGGCGGTCCAGGGTGACCGTGACCGACAGACATCCGGGGAGCCCGGTATCTGGTCGGTCCTCTTTGGAAGGAGCCCTTCCCCCAGGCTGCTTAGGCGGCGGCTCCACCACTATCGGTGGAGAGGCCGATATAGGCTGAACCCGTAACAGGCCGGCCCTACAGCGGGGAAAGGCTTCTCGCCCGAGGGGGCCGGTCGGCATAGGGGGCTAAAGCCAAGTAATGGCTAGGACAGGCGGCAGAGCGGCTTATGCCTGGACAAAATCAGCTGTTGCCACATAAGGTCCTTGGCCGTGGAGTTTCGTTGGAGCCTCTCCTCATCCCAGGAGGGGCGAGGGGCGACCTGTGGCGTCGCTCTTTTTGGTGCACTTGTGGCTCTTCCCTCGGCCATTCGGCCGAGAGAGTTCTAGACCTCGACCGAGATTGGGCAGGCTGACTCGGTAGCTCGGGAAACACCGGTGGAATCAGTGAAATCAGTGGGTCTGGAACCAGGACCTCGATGGGGACACCAGCGGGCTGGGTCTCCTTATCGGGGAACACAAAGACCAGAGTCCTCTCCAAGGAGTCAACAACCGGGGCAGGCGACAGGGGGTCGATTGGATGGAGAACAATCTCAACCTCATCGGCCACATCATCAGTCGTCTGGCCAGACAGATCCGTGAAATCTGCGGCCAAGGAACCAATCTCGACTGAGACCTCTCTTGGTCCCAAGAGCGCCTTCGCCAAGACGAAAACGTGCTCAGTTCCTTATCTCTTTTACAAGATCGGGAGGAGTGCGAGCCTGCAGGTGCCTCTCCCCGGTTGGGGAGAGACTGGCACAACTCCATGAAGGCACCTGTGAAGGTGGAGCCCAGGTTGAGTGGAATGAAAAAGCTTTGACTGTCCGAAGCACGGGCGGCTTCTTCTTCGAATGCCTTCATGCATTCTAACTGCTCGGCAGAACCAGCAGCCGCGGAAACCGCCAACCCAGCCTCCTTGGACGTCATCGGAGAATTTTTTTTCCCCTTGGTCTCCTCAACTTTAAATGTGCCAGGCGGTAGTCCAGGACGTTGGGATGGAAAGCCAAGCAGTAGCTGCAGGACAAGGCGTCATTGCCGACACCTAGGCAGTAGATGCACGTGAGATGGGGAATGGTGTGCGACATCTTCTGGCCGCAAGGACACCGGCAAAATCCTGGAGAAGATGTCTCTTCCATGATCGAGGACGCAAAAGCGCGATTGCTAACTCGGACGAGTTTTAATTTCGGTAAAACCGAAGTTTTGAAAGCCAGGGCCTACAAAATGAGTGAGCACGAGGGAAGCAACCGGTATCTTCCAGCGGAGAGGAAGATCTGGCGTCATGGGTAGAGTCAAGGTATATACCACCAGGTTGGGTGGGAGGAACCAGCTTGAAAACTTCCGGCAAGATTTAAAGGGGAAAGGGACATGCCAAACAGTGTGGATGAACAACATAGCCACGATCCTAGAACATGGAGTTTACTCCTTTAGCTCTTTTATTTGGGTGGAATGGGAACTCTTTCCCAGCTGGGTGAGGGTACTTTTAGTGACGGCCCGTCAAATTACACTTAACACTTGGGTGTCATGCGTAACACCCTCACTATTAATATGGAGAAATTTGATGCTGGCAACCTTGGCCACGGACAGACTCACCTACACTCTCAAGGGACATGAAGAAAGATTTCATCATGAGTGGGAGAGTCTATTAAGCTCATTGTCTCCTACACAGGGGCAAATACTGACAGAGGGGGTGTCATATTAAAACACTTACAATGTGATATGCACACAGCTAAAATGGGCATGGCTACCCAACCTGTATTTTACAGAAGCAAGTTTTGGGCTAAAGAGGGCTAGTCCAGCCTATTCCAAGATTTAAATCCAACAAGCACTAGTTTGACATAGAACTTACTCTATTAACATAGCAGACTGAATTTATATTTCTTATTTTCCACTCTTTTGCTATAATAATATAACATTCAAGTCTCACTCTATACTTTATTTTGCGACTCGCTTAATAGTTTTGTTTAAATGTCAACATTTCTGGAATACAATCCAGGTAGAGGTCATCGAGTGGAATTATATGAATTGCAATTCTTCACTAGAAGTATGTGTGTGTATTTGTTAATGTTATGTTTAGAACTGGCACATGCGAGCCACCTCTATCCTGTATGTTGTGTTTTGAAAATCAATAAAAACATAATACAAAAACGTTGGACGGAAGGGGAGAGACACAGCAATTGGTCTGGCTGCAGCACCCTGAGGATGATGGGGTGATGGAACCAAAGTATCTCCTCAGTCAGAAAGGCAGCATAGGCCTATGTTCCCACTGGGATTTTCTGTCACTGTGGCTAAAGCAATACAAACATTTCAGTCACATAAAAATACTTACATAGTAGTCATAGAAACATAAGAGACGGACTGCAGATAAGTGCCACTTGGCCCATCCAATCTGCTCATTGTCACTGTGATTGTTTTTGCTACAGACCCTCCTTGGTCTACGGCACTGTCTGTTTCACCCTCTTCCTTTCCTTTACAATTCCCTTCTGCCTATCCCAGGCTTTTTTGAATCCCACCAGGTTTTGCCGCCTCTACTGGAAGGCTGTCCCAGGCATCCACCACCCTTTCTGTGAAAAAGTATTTCCTCACATCTCTCCCGAACCTAACCCCCTACAGCTTCATATCATTACACCTTGTTCTAGAGTACTCTTTTCTCTGAAAAATAACTCCCCCTTACCTTATTCACCCCCAGGAGGTATTTAATAGGCTCAATCATATCCCCCCTCTCTTCCAGGGTGTATGTATCGAGCTCCGTTAGCCTCTCCTCATAGGGCTTTTGATGCAGACCATACACCATCTTGGTAGCCCTCCTCTGGACTGCCTCTACTCTATGTCCTTCCTGAGATATGGTCTCCAAAACTGGACATAGTACTCTAGGTGGGGTGCTACCAATGACCTATATAAAAAATATTTCTTGAAAACATTTCAGTTTTTTGATTTTGTTTTATTCTTTGGTAAATGGGTAAGGCCCACTAGGCATAAGTGCCCGTTTTCAGGCGCAAACTGGAGCAATGGGATGGTTAAGTGACGTGGTCAGGGTCACACAGTATGCAAGTGGAGGTTTGGGGAATTAAAACGAAGTCTGCTGGATATACCGAGCTCATTTGCAGCTTGTTACTCTAACCTCTAGGCTATGCTGCCATAGTCCTCAATCAGAATTACATAGAATTGTAGCACATTCGCAGCCTTTAAAGAGCCCCTGATACCATTAACACAAGAATTTGTCAATGACGAATGTTGGCTTGCTGGCATTGGTAGTGCAGGAGTTAGACAGATGCATAATAGGAATGGCAGTGAAGTACTGAACTGACGTCAACCCATCCCCACCCCCACCCTGCAGAGACTGACAGGCGTTGGGTGTGTGCCTTTGGACCATCGGGCAGACCACTCATGCCATTTCATCTCACACTACCCTGCAGACACTGACAGGTGTCACAGTGTGCTTTGGTGTCTTCAGGCCTTACACTCATCCCATAAGGAAATATGCTGAAATGGGTGCGGTACAGGAGAATGGGGTGAACACTGGGGTCAAAGACCCCAAGGCACACTTCGATGTCTGTCACTGGCTGACGGGTGGGGGTGGAATGGCGTGTGCATTACGGGTGACGATCCCAAGTCACACCTCCAACGCCAGTCAGTCTCTATAGAGTAGGGTATTATATGGTTGGAAACCCTAACATCCTGGGAGTTTACTGGTATTTTTACTCCAAATTTTCAAAATGGGATTTTTGTGACCCCAACTCATGAACAGTGGTACTATCATTTCATTACTCTAACCCGAAAGGTGGTCTTGCACAGGGACTGCGCCATTTGGCGCCACAGGTGTGAAAACACATTTCTGGCAGGATGTGAAAAATGACAGCTATACTGTTCATGAGGTGGTGTGAAAAACTGGCAATGTTGAAAATCTGGAGTGAAAATATTAAAAATTGGCGAAGTTACAAACGCGTGTAGAAACTACGCAACACACGCCTATAATGCAATCATTTTTTGGAAATTTTTCACCAAATTTGCAACATGGGTATTTCTGAACCTCTACTCATGAACAATGGCACAGTGATTTTGTTGCTCTGTCCTGAATGTTGATTTCCCACAGAGACCGCACCATTCTATGCCACAGGTGTGAAAACACATTTCAGGAAGGATGTGAAAAATGACAACTATACTGTTCATAGGAAAGTGTAAAAAATGTAAATGCTGAAAATCTGAAGAGAAAATATTAAAAATTGAAGTTACGAGCATGCGTAGAAACTGTGCAACGCACGCTCATAATGTAGTCATTTTTTAGAATGCTTTCACCAAATTTGCAACGTAGGCTTTTTGGGAGGCCACCTCATGAACAGTGATACTGTCGTTTTGTTAATCGGTCCCGAAAGGTGATTCCATGCAGTGACCACGAAATCACCTTTTGAGACCTTATAACGACATCACAGTGACTGAATTCATGAGGTGAGGTCCCAAGAACCCCATGTTGAAAATTTGGTGCCAAAATTCACAAAAATAGCCGAGATATACACCTAAGCTGAAAAACTCCCATTTATGCCATTATACAGCTTACCAGCATTTCTTCAGTTTGTCGTCGACTTTGAAGAATGCAGACGTGTTCCCAGTCCACCAAAGATCATCACGCCGGGCTCTGGAGATAAATATGGGGTGGGGGGTGCAGGGATATGGGGTGCAGAGGGTGGGTGCAGGTTGGGGAAGGGGGCACCAGAGACAGCGAGGGACCGTTTTCTGTTTTTACAGGGAGAAAAAAAAAAAATGACAACGCAGGAGGCTTTTGGCACACTGGGGTGGGCTCCCAACGTGTCACCTGGGTGTTTGTTGGCAGGTGGGCTGGAGCTGACGGGATTGGGGACCCCCGTCGGCCATACTGTGTGCTTGGGGGCATGAGCGAGGAGGATTGAGCACCCCTAGGCACACAACAAACGGGGGCACGATGTTGACGGGACTGGGCTACTCCATCAGCAAATGAACTGAGGAGGGGGCATGCCAACAGAGGGATTGGGCACCCCCGTCGGCTTCCATGGGGACCGAGAGGCAGCCGGTGACAGCCACTGCTTGCCGTCAATATGCAAACTGCCTACACATTACCACCGCTGACTGCAGCAGTGGTTTTCTTTCAACTGCACGCCACTGCATCTGAACTGCTGTTATAGACAGCTCGGCCATTCATTGGTGCGGTGCGGTATGATCACGCCTGCAAAATGGATCAGGGCATTGGCAGAGTGGGCGGCACACCTCCAAAAAGTCGTACGGTGGCACTATGTTTCTTGCACAAGTGCACAAGCCAACATAAAAATGAGAAAAACAAATGTGAGATTTAGACACAATTGGGTTTATATTCCATATATTTTCTATAATTTTTTCCCCCTTTATTACTGAGCACAGTTGTAAGAGGATTACTGCCCATTATAATCTGCTTTCTCCGCTTGCCTACACCAGACATCATAATCCCCGGTTTACAGCATCAGAATTATTTCCACAGCAACATATTATAGTGTCAAACAGAACTGTGCTGTCAGGTGCAGGCAAGCAGTCAGCACAGGTACAGCAGCAATCCTGCTGGCATGTAAATGTCCTTAGTAATAAAACAGTAAGGGTGGGGGTGGGTGCTGTGGAGCCCGAGCGACAAGGAGACAAACTGAGGGAGCTCTACAAAATGCTCATCAAAGTACTATTTTACATTATTTTACCTGATAGTAACAGACGCCAAAATTATAAAAAACTGTAGTACAGTACGGTCTGCACGCCCATTGGCTCACACTGTGGACCAATGGGCGTACGGCCATACCGTACGCTGGCAGTCGGCGGGAGGTCGGGCGGCTTGCGGGCAGGGTGCTGCCGCCCGCTGCTGACTGGGGGGGGGAGGGGTGGCAGGACTGAGTGGGCAGGTTGGGAGGGGGGTACCGCTGGACCACCAGGGTTATTCCAATTACTGTAAGCCCACGATCTGGTTGTGGGATTGGGTCCACTGGACCACCAGGGATATTAACATACTGAAAGCCCGCGAGCAGGCTGAGGGATAGGGTCCACTGGACCACCAGGGATGTTTACATAATGAAAGCCCATGATCGGGCATGGGGGCGGGTGACCGCGAAGGACGGTGCCGCCAGAGCTCGGGTGGCCACCCACAGCTGGCAGCTGTCGTGTTGTGCCCTGCAATACAGCTGCTAACCTGCGGGTGGCCAGCTGTTTCTATTTGGCACAACTGTTTGTGGCGCACGTAGGGGTTGCGACTGTCTATGCTCAGCACATCCCGGGCTGAATATCGGGATGTGCGGGTATGCATGGCACACCTTACTTGTGCCACATACGTACATTGATGCGCCTAGTGCATCGGATTTGTGCCGGCACTTTCCTGTTTGAATATCGCCAGGGTGTATCAGTGGGTTGCGATGAGGCACCCCTCTCTGTTGCGCCATGCGCAACCCTTTTGAATATCCCGGCCTAAAAGTGCAAATTACAGAAAAGATATTAAATATAAGATGATTTGTGTCTAAATATTAAATATTTTTTTTTTAAAGTTGTCATAACAGCGTCAGGGGCTCTTTTTAAAGGCTCCAGCCACTTTAGTGCAGTGATAAATGAATTCAGTCACTTTGGATACAAAAGCAACAGCTAAACAAAAGACCTGATTGGAGAACCAAGATAGACAAAATTAGAGATAAAAAAAAAAAAATACTGCTTTTGTCTTTGAAAACCTGGTGGTGTTGGAAATATCACTATGTAACCTAGAGCAAGTCACTTAGCATCCCCAGCCTATTGCCCCCCCCCCAGTACTTAAAGCAGCAATGCATGCATGATAGCGGTGAAAATACTGACCTACCTTTTTTTTTATTATTATCATCATGTTTTAGATATTCCCTCATCTCTTGACTGGTTTGATACCCTATTCACAATTTTGAGTCTGCTTTACCACTTTTTTTAATGCAGTTGAAATATTACAAGGAGCACTCCTTCTACTATGGATCGGACCAAGTTCTTATCTATTTATTAGAATCTTTTTTTGGTGGGGGGGGCACCTTTGAGCTGGAAACTATTTTACAAAGATTCCATATCAAACAAAAGACGATACAGTTCATAATGGCAAACTGTAAAACAGTAAAGTACATTTTTACAATGTAAATTAAAGCATACAGATGAATACATAGAAACACAGAATTTGACGGCAGATAAGGACCGCTGGGCCCACCTAGTCTGCCCATTTCCCTACCTAACGGATAAGCTGCAGATCCTAGTTAACCAACAGCCTACTTCCTCCTACCCCCCAATTAGAATTGCCTTATGTCTGTCCCATGCATTCTTGAATTCCCCCACTGTTTTTGACTCTACGACCTCCTCAGGCAGGCTGTTCCATGTATCCACACCCTTTCTGTGAAGAAATACTTCCTCACATTACCTCTGAGCGTCCCCCCTCTATCTTCAAACTGTGCCCCTTGTTTTTATTTATTTATTTAGCTTTTGTTAACCAGGTAAGTACACTAGACAAGACAATTGCCTATTTTCAGGTACGACCCGGGAGAGTACAGGAATAACAGATTTAAGTACATAAAACAACACTGTACAAATCAGGCATGTTACAGTTCATGTGAGGACAGTATGATTACAGGTTCAAAACAACATACAAAACGTAGTAAGGTATAGATTTATACAGTATGTACACAACAAAATAAACACCCTGTAGCAACTAAGAGCAGTACTGGAGATACAGTTTAGAGATACTTCAGATATGACACTATACACACCTTAGCGACCTCATGGAGTTAGGTCTTTTGTTCAGGAAGACCTCCGGGGCAGAGGAGTGTTGTGATGAATCAGTTTACGGGGGTTTGGGGCAGCCACAAGCCGAAGTTAGTTTAAGGTGGTTCCAAAGGGTGGAGCAAAGACGCACCTGTGAGTGCGAGGAACGGACCTGGGCAGGGAAAGTGTTCCACAGTCTGGGAGCGCACGCAGCAAAATCCCAACTACCCATTAGAGTCCGTGTAGCCGGTATCTTAAGGAGGGCATGTCCCTGGGACCTGAGGAGTAGGAAGAGGAGGCAGCCGGAACGAGGAATTTCGCCAGCTTTTTCTGAAAGATGCTACCCTCTTGGACTCTGTTGATTCCTTTGAGGTATTTGAAAGTTTCTATCATGTCCCCCCTCTCCCTCCTTTTCTCGAGGCTATACATCTTTAGTTCCTTTAGTCTTTCTTCATATGTCTTCTGATGCAGACCCTGCATCATTTTGGTTGCACTCCTCTGGATAGCCTCCACCCTATGTCTTTGCGGAGATGGGGTCTCCAGAACTGTACACAGTACTCCAGATGTGGTCTTACCAACTGTCTCTACAGAGGGCCAACAACTTCCTGTTTTCTACTGGTAATGCCTCTCCCTATGCATCCCAGTATCCCTCCAGCCCTCCTTACTGCCTTTTCACATAGCTGGCCCACCTTTAGGTCGTCTGATATGACCACCCCCAGGTCCCTTTCCATTTCTGTTGTTGTCAGTATCGCACCCTCCATTGTGTACTCTTCCCCTGGGTTTTCGTTTCCCAGGTGCATTACATTGCACTTCTTTGCACTGAATCTAAGCTGCCATACATTTGACCATTCCTCCAACCTTGCCAAGTCCCTTTTCATCCTTTCCACCCCACATAGTTACATACGTTTAAGATGCACAGTTCCAATCATGTAGAGTTCCATCAGTATTCTCTCGTTTTCAAACATCCATTCTTTAAAGAAAAGCTGTCGTTATCAGGAACACTCCCCAAAAAAAAAAAGCTTTACCCTATCCCCCAATTAGACTTTTCGGCTGTAAAAAATAAAATATTTTTCTCATGTTAACTTACAGGGTTTAAAATAGCTGGTATAGTACAGCAAAATGCTACGCAAAACAGGAGGTAATGCTAACCATTTCCAAAAATGCACAGTAGTGGACTGCTAACCATTTTCAGTGAGTCTATGGCACAGTAGACAAAAATAAATAAAATTATATATTTTTTTAAATTTTGCTAACCATTCTGTGCCAAGCGGTATGCATTTTTACAGCCGATTAGCACTTTCACGTGTAAACCTGCTAATCAGTTTTTTTCGGCTCATTTAATACTGAGTTACTTAAATTTTAGTTTTGAAAACTTCGTGACTCCTAACATGGCGGATAGTGCTGCTCCATTTAGTGTGAAGGTGCGCCACCATACCACTTTCACACAAAATGGAGCCTGCACCAGTCTGCCATTTTTGGGGATTGCAGAGTTTTCAAACGAAGTTTTTTTTTTTTTTTTTTTTTTTACAGCAGTAACTGTACAGTGGTTACTGTGGGCACTGGTGTCTTTCCCAGACAGTATTGGGGGGGGGGGCGTCGCCACCGCCTACTGGTCTCTCCTCACAGTGTGCTACATGGCCACATGCCACCCAATCTTACACATAGCACCCACAACTTCCCAGCGATAGCCACACTGCATAACACAGTTACTTCAAGTAATTTAGATTTCGTTTCTGTCCACACTACACTGCCTGCCCAGTAACGGATGCAACTGCTACGACCGGGAGCAGTGCAGTGTGTCCACATTGCGCGTGTCCGTTATGGGACCGGGTACCTGCCGGGTCCATCCATACATGGGTGCCGGACACTGCTACGCGGCACCTGCTCTCAGGATGCAGCTCGCTGTGGGCCCTGGGTAGGGATCGCTACCACGGTCCACACTTTGCCCAGTAACATTACCGGGCGTAACTGTTTCATAACAGCTGTTGAAACCACCTCATATGTGGTTTCAACAAAGGTTACGAAAACGCCTTCTGTAACATTACAGGTGTAAACGCAAACCATTGTGGTAACGGTTTGTGCACTCTAATGTTACAGAGGCGAAGTGTGGACAGGGCCTTAAGCTCTTGAAAATGTCTATTAGCCTTATGAACTTGACCGATTTCAAAAACAGTTTGCGTTGATAAAGTTTTTATATGTCACCACTTATATCTGTTACTTCTTGCTAATGCTTGTATTTTTTTTTTTTTTTAAATAGCAGATGTTAAGGGATACCTTATCATAAACCCTAAATGCTTGTTTCAGAAATCTGCTTAACCTAAAATTACACATTATCTTACAAAAATTTGGTTACTGGTCTTATAGATTAGATAGGTGCTATTTTTATGAACAGATACTTCTGAAGTCATCTGTACTACATGGCCTAATTTAGTATCAAACATGGATTTTAACTTCAGCAGGTATGATATCACCGATGCAAAGGCACAATTAACGAACTCTTGGGACAGTCTTTTCATTTAAATTCATGACTCTGCTGAATAAAGCCAATCTGGCTTAAATGAGTATTAGTTTTGTTTTTAATTCTTTTTATTGAATTTCACCATTCAACAAGATCACATAACTGACATTTTAAAAGAAACATTTCATGTTCAGATTCAGAACTCTGCTTGAATCACTGTAGTTCATACCAGAACATGTTATTCTCTGTTTAGAGCTGTGGTCCTAGACAAACAATACTAACATACTAAAAAGCCAGCAGATTAGGCCCAACAGTCTACTGAGTCTGCTTGTGGATCAGTGCCCACTCAGGGCAGTTACAGCCCCCTTCCCCACAAGGTCCCCCCCCCGGTGAGGCTCTGGGCTGCACCTTCCCCCGTACCTATCCCAACCTCTTTTGAACCCCTCCACGGTTGCAACAGCCACCAGTTCCAGAGGCAGCGCATTCCAGGGCTCCACAACCCTCTCGGTGAAGCAGTGCCTCCTTGTTCCCCCCTTAGTCTCCCACTGACCAGCTTCATCTAGTGTCCACTGGTGGCCCCTACCTCCCTCAGCTGCAGCACCCCCTCAAGGTCGACTCTATTTATTCCCTTGAGGTACCTGAAGACTGCTATCATATCCCCTTCTGTTCCTCCTCTCCTCTAGTGAGTACAGGCGGAGCTCCTCTAGCCGCTCCTCCGAGGGCCTTTTCCCCCAGACCCTGTATCATCCTGGCCACCCTCCTCTGGACGCTCTCCAGAAGAGCAATATCCCTTTTTAAGTAAGGACACCAAAACTGCACGCGGTATTCAAGGTACGGCCTAACCAGGCAATTATACAGCAGAAAGAGCATCTCTTGGCTCCTTGAGGTTATCCCCCTGGCAGTGCACTCCAGCATTTTATTTGCTTGGGCCGCAGCCCTTCTACACTGCTCAGAGTTGTTTATTTTGGCATCCACCACCATTCAGAGGTCCTTCTCCCCCAGAAGCTTGTAGTGTCTCTCCCCTTCCCCCCCAGGTGTACACATGCACCAGGTTTTTGGCCCCCAGGTGGAGCACTGCATTTCCCAGTGTTAAACTTTAGTTTCCAGGCGCAGGACCACCTCCCAGGATCTCCAGGTCCTCCTGGAGAGCCAACTTCCCCTCCTCCTCCACCACCGACCACAGTTACGAGTTGTTGGCAAAGAGGCTCGTCCCACTCCTGATACCTCTTCTGATGTCTGAGATATAGGCATTAAACAGGGTGGACCAGCACCGAGCCCTGTTGGGACCCAGCTAATGACTCCTGGAAGATAAGACCTCCCCCCCTCCACCATCACCTTTGTACCCTCCCAGTTTTCTATCCACCTTACCAACTGCTCTCCACCCCATATCCCCCAGCTTCACCAGCAACCCGGGATATGGTACAGAGTCAAACGCCCTGCTAAAGTCTAGAAAGAGGACATCTACTGGCCTGCCCTGATCCAGCTCTCTCGTCACCCCCTCACAGAACTCCACCAGGTTGGTCTGACACGATCTGCCCCTAACAAAACCATGCTGGCGATCATCTAGGTGGTCCTGTGCCTTCAGAAACCCCTCCAGCCTCTTTCAAGATGACCTCCATCACTTTGCCCACTACAGACATCACACTCACCGGCCTGTTATTGCCCGGCTCCTCTCTCAAGCCTCCCTCGTGTATAGGCACAATATGGGCCATCCTCCAGTCTTGCGGCACCCTCCCTGTCTGAAGTGAGGAGTTTAAGAGGCCCACCAGAGGTGCAGCCAAGGTATCAGCCAGCTTCTTAAAGGGAAACACTGGAAAATGCACAGCTTTACCAAGGCACTACAAAAATTCCTGATTAGTACTTTCAGACAGTAACAGTTTTTATTTTAATTCTTCTAATTGCTTTTATGGTCCTCTAATTGCTTTTATTGTGATTTTAATGGTGGCTTTCAACTTTCACTTTCTATTGCTGGGAGCCACCATTTCATGAGCAGCAGAGAGCTTTCTGACCTCACTTTATGCAAATATGTCCTGCCAACCAATAGCAGAGGTCAAACAGACATATTAGCATACAGTGAGTTCAGGAAGCTCACTGCTGCTCATGAAATGGCTGCTGCCAGCAAAAAAAAGTGGAAGTTGTTGGTAGGTGTTCTAAATAATTAAATGAAGTTGTTGCTGTCTGAAAGCACCAATTGAGACTTTCTGTAGTGTCGGAGGAAAGCTGTGTCTTTTCCATTGTTTTCCTTTAAGCACCCTGGGGTGGATCCCATCTTGTCTGCTCTTAGGGCCTTGAGTGCTTCCTATACCCTCCCAAAGGGGAGTTCCTCATTCATTGCCCCACCACATCTGCCTGTCCCCCTACCCTCCCTTGCAGTGCCACCCCCATCCTCCCTGGTGAAGACTGAGGCAAAAATAATTCAGTACCTCCGCCACCCACCCACTCCCCGACCCAAGTCTACTAATCTCTTTCTCTGATATACCTAAAGAACCCTTTTCCCACCTTCTAATCCCCTGTGCCAATCTCAGTTCTGCCCCTGCCTTGGCTGACCTCACCACCCTGATGACCCTCTTGCCTGCCCAATCATACTCTCCCTTGGCTCTATCCCCACCCGAGAATATTTGTATCGGCTATAAGCCGCCTTTTTCTTCCTCACCGCATCTTGGATCTCCCTTGTCCACCACCTCAGCTTCTTAGCTCTGCCTCACTTGTGCAGGCCTTAGTGGCCTCCAGAAGCCCTTTTTTTTTTTTTTTTTTTTTTTTTAAATATAACTACCCACCGGGCCTCAGTGCCCATACCTGACCTGATCTCATGCAGGTGGCACCTGAGGATCCTCTCCATCCCACCAAAGTCTGCCCCTCTAAAATCTACCACCAATGTTTTTATGTGATCTACCTTCCCCCCCCGGTCCATGGAAAATCAGACCATGGCATGATCACTTCCCGCCACTGGGTCCTCAACTATTAGGTCCCTGATGAGCTCACCATCTGACAGGACCACATCCATGACATGACCACCCTGCGTTGGATCAGTCACCAGCTGTGCAAGAAATGCATCCTGGAAGACGTCCAGCTGGCACTGTTCCTTGCCCAATGAGGACATCATAGTCCCCCAGTCTGCTCCTGGCATATTCAGATCCCCCAGTACCACTGTTCTGCCCTTTCCCTCCCACTGTGGCCCCTAAGGTTCGCCACCAGGCACTCCCCCTGCCTGGGTGGTTTATATACCACCATCTTCACCCGCTCCCCCCCCCCAGAGCCTGCAGGGTGATGCATAAGACCTCCACCTGATCCCCACCTCCTCAACCTTGATTATCCCTAATCCATGCTTAATAATAAATGCTACCCCCCCTTCCCTCCATTCTGTCCCTTCTGCATGTGGAGTATCCTGGTAGGTTTAGGTCCCAGTCATGTTTGGAAGTGGCCCAGGTCTCAGCGACAGCTGCCACATCCACCCCACCCTCCAACAACAGCACCTGTAGCTCTGGCATCTTGTTCCTCATGCTCCTGGCGTTAATCAGGACCACCCTCCACCGTGCCTGCTTATCCCCCTTCACCAGCCCTGAGGGCTCCCGGGTCCCTGCGTACCAGGACTTCCTCCTGCACTATCGAGTGTACCTAATCTGTGCCCCTTCCCCTCCTCTTGTGGGAGGAGGCCTGGACCCTCCAGACATGGCCTGCCAGGGATAACCACACCTCAATAACTTAAATATCTCATGCTCCTAAGTACACTGTTAAGATCATCATCCATCTCTGTAACTATCCCAATAATCAGATAATGTAAGCACAAATCTCCAGTTAAAATTCCTAATAACTTACAAAAAAAAAAAAAAAAACATGAAACTGTGAAACCTATACTAGATGCAAATGTATACAAAATTAATCGGCTGTTCATATACAGAAAAAACAATGTACTAATCTATTCCCAAGACAATATTTCACGAAAAATGTTCACAGTCACTAGCACCATAGGCTAAAAACTTTCCCTGCCAACCCTAAGCAGGCAAACACAACCTACTAACAGCTCTCTCCAAGCGACCCTGCTGCCTAACCAGTTAGCCTAATCGAAGCAGCATCCATCTGGGAAGAGCGTGTTCAAGTAAGAACCCCACTATCCCTCAAATCTGTCACCCCACCCTCTTAGTTCACGTGAAGTGTGTAGTAGCATAAGGTATGAGGTTTCTTATCCTGCTGTAGTACTACCAATCAACTCTCATTGTTATACTCTGCAACTCGAAGTTTAATGATAATACCATGTCGTGTTTTTCTCAAAACTAATAAAAATACATTTCAAAAAATAATCTATCTTTCCTTTATCCATAACCCATTAACCATTCTGTGTTTCCCTAATGGGTTCTGTTACTACTCATGGCTTACAAAACACTTTGGGATACTGTGTATAAAAGGTGCTAAAAAAGTACAACTTGGTTCTGTCCTGTTGAAGACAATATAAACTAATAATAATCTGTAGGCCTACAAACAGTACAAAAAATGAACACTGTACATAAGAGTTGCACCTGGTGGGGGGCTAAAAATTACTGAATCAAAATGCATGCCCAACAGCTTCAATTTTATTCTGCTTCTTAGTTTTGACTAGAGTTGCATTTTTAAACCTATCTAGGGACCAGCCCTAGTGGCAAGGTAGCAGTGCAACACGACCAGGGCACAAATTTAATGGTTTTCCACCCTATTTTCCATACCTGTTTTCATGGCAGAATACTAATTTTTGTCATGATAAATTTCCAACTGGAGCTCCACTTCATTATGCTACCGACACACTGCAGTTTATGCTACAGGACGGCTATTCTGGATAGACACAGTAAGGAACACAGAGGCAGAAAACTAAAATTATGTTTTTGGTACTCTGTCTCTGACATCAGATTATTCTCTTAGTTTCTACCCCTGATCCTACTAACCTGGGAGACCGGCTGTTTTTGTACAAGTCTTGGCCGGAATCCCACACTGGAATCAGGTTAGGGTTGAGTCCATCATAAAGGTAAGACACTTGACTCATGGGTAGCAAATGGTGATGGAGGGCACACATTGCTTGGACAGCATTCATGCAACCCCTACCGGATGATTACAGCCACCACTAAAGTTGGCTGTGACTGCCTGCCTTCCCAAACAGAGAAAAGTTACTTCCACGGTGTTTTGGATTGCGAGAGTCCGGGAGAGGTAGAAGCAAAAAGGGGGGAAAATAGATAAAAAACATTCAAACAACATGAAGCCTTGCTATATTCTGACTATATGCAGTTAGCCCCAGCACTTGAACTGCTCCGGAGAGTAAAGGGTTAAAACTCTATGCCAGGGCATAGAACGTTGAGCTCGAGTTCAGTTTTCAAACCTCTGTCCCTGGTACTCCTCAGTGTAACCGACAGATTCGTACGAGCACTATGCTAACTAACTATCTAGAAATTGTTTTTAAAATGTTGTGCCAAAGGCCAAAAAACATTTTTGTGGGTCTAAAAGACAAGTCGAGAACCCCAAAAAAGAATCCAAGTAGGCAGTGAAAACAACCAATACATACTTAAATAAAACCAAAAAAAACTCAAACAAAGATGAGGTATCCCAAGTACACCTCTTGGGTGCAGCACTGCGCCTGCCAGACCACATACCAAAACCACTAGGTTCCAGGAGGGGAGGCAGGGTTGGGGGTCAGAATGAAGCAAGACTCCATTAGAAGAAACAACATTACTATGATGAGTATTTTTTTTCTTCAAACAACATGAAGTCTTGTTGTATTCTGACTATATGCAGACTACCAAGCAGTACCCACTTGGAGGAAGGAGTTATAGAACCTATTTTGGGAACAGGCTCTGCAGCACTGCTGTGCCAAACCTAGCATCACTTCTGGACTGAACGTCCAGAGAGTAATGCTTGGTAAATATGCGAACAGTTTTCCAGGTGGCTGCTTTACAGATTTCCACTAATGGTATATCTCGAGCTGCTGCGACTGAAGCAGCTGTACCTCTGGTGGAGTGAGCCCTCAGGCCTGAGGGAGGATCTTTCCCCAACTCTGAACAGCAGAACTGGATACAGGAGACAATCCACCTGGCAATAGATCTTTTAGAAGCAAGTTTACCTTTCCCCACTTCTCCATAAGTGAAAAACAGCTGTAAACAGTCATTTCTGTGGGCCTTAGTATGTTCTATGTAATAACTAAGAGCCCCTCTTCACATCCAGACTATGCAGTCTTCTCTCCCCAGAGGAAGAATGGTCAGTGCAAAATACAGGCAATGATAGATTGATTCAAATGAAAGTCTGATACCATCTTGGGAAGGAACTTTCTGTTGGTTCAAAGGACTACCTTATTATCCTTATGAAATTAAATCAAATCAGGTTACACTGACAAGGCCTGTAATTCACGCATTCTCCTGGCAGAGGTAATGGCTACCAGGAACACAGTTTTCCAAGTCAAGTACTTTAGCTCAGCTGAAGATAATGGTTCAAAGGGGAGCTGCAAGAGCTGTGCAATACAGATATTCAGATCCCAAATAGGAATAGGTTCTCTAAAAGGAGGATTAATATGAACCAGACCTTTGAAAAAATTCTTAAAAATTGGATGAGAGGCTAGAGAAGAGCCCTTCCCAGCTAAAAGGAAGGCAGATTTAGCTGCCAGATGTACATTGAGAGTGGTAGGTCTGAGGCCTAAACTGTTAAGATGCATCAAATAGTCCAAAGCAGCTGAATGTGTCTCTGAGAACACCAGAAACCAAATCTCTTCCATTTGGAATTGAGGTTTTTCTGGTAGAAAGTTTTCTACTCATCTTAAGAATGTCCAAGACTGACTGGGAAAGGTGCAGGCTTGCATACTCTAGCTCCTCAAGAGCCAGGCTTTGAGTCTGAGAGTCTGAAGGTTGGGATACAGCATCCTCCCCTGCGAGGAGGTGAGGAGATTGTACTGTCTGGGAAGACAAAGCGGTATTGTCGCTGACACTGACAATAGTAAGGGGTACCAAGGCTGTCTGGAGCCACTAGAATCACTTTGCAAGGCTGAGATGTGATCTTGACCAGAACTCTGAATATCAAAGGAAAAGCATACAGAAACTTGCTTGTCCAATCTAATAGGAGAGCATCTTGAGGAACAGACCCCAGAAGAGGGGGTCTGCAGCAGAACAGAGGAAGTTGGCGATTGGGGCTGCAAAGAGGTACATCTCTGGCGTGCCCCACCTCTTGAAAATTACCTAAAGAATCAGAGGATTCAGAGCCCATTCGTGATGGCCTTGAGAAATCCTGCTGAGAGAATCTGCTAGTACGTTGTCCTTCCCTGAGAGATGCACAGCTATCAGAGAAACCTGACAGGAATAGGCCAGTGACCATATTTTCATGGCCTCTGTGCACAAGGCCAAGGACCAAGTACCTCCCCACTTGTTGATTTATCACATGGTTGTGGTGTTGTCTGTCCTGACCACTTTCCCCTGAATTGTGTCTGAGAATGTCTGAAGTGCTAGAAAGACAGCATTGAGTTCGAGAAGATTTATGTGCAGTAGAGACTCCTGATGAGACCATGTTCCCTAAGCAGTGAGCTGGTCCATACGAGCTCCCCATCGCAGCAGAGAGGCATCTGTGGTGAGAATCACTGTAGGAGCCTGACTGAGGAAGAAGACACCTTGTCTTAGATTGTCGTCCTCCAGCCACCACTGGAGAGCCTGAACCAGAGTTTGAGACACTGGAACTAATTTGGAGAGAGTGTCTTTTCTCTGAGACCAGTAAGATCTTAGATGAAACTGACTATCTCTCATATGAAATCTTGCCCCATGCAATACTGCAGTGGAAGCTGCCATGTGGCCTAGCAACTGAAGAAGGTGTCTGGCTGATCGAGACACTAGTGGACGAAAGGAGGAAGCCAGAATGATAAGGGATTGTACCCTTGACAGAGGAAGACATGCCCTTGCCTGGACAGTGTCCAGTTCCACCCCTATAAATGTGAGAAGCTGAGATGGTTCCAGAACAAGACTTCCCTAGATTCAAAACTAATCCTAAGGAGTCCAGAAGCTTTTGAGTGACCTCTAGAGCCGACTTGACTTGATCCGAGGACTGACCCACTATGAGCCAGTCGTCCAGGTATGGGAACAGCAAGATGCCCCGTCTCCTAAAAAAGGCCACCACCACTACTGCTAGGCACTTGGGTGAACACCCTTGGAGCAGATGTTAGGCCAAAAGGCACTGCTCTGAACTGGTAAATACCTGAGGGCAACTCAAACCTGAGTTACTTTCTGTGGGGAATGTCTGATAGGTATGTGGAAATAGGCATCCTTGAGATCCAGGGAGGCTAGCCGGTCTCCTGGAGGAAGGATTATTCCCAGAGTCACCATTTTGAACTTTGGCTTTAGTAAATGTTTGTTCGGGTATCTTAGATCTAGAATGGGTCACCACTCCCATCTTTCTTGAGGTAAGGAAGTATCTGGAATACAGTCCTTTTCCCCTGTGACAATGAGGTACCTTCTCTACTGCTTGTAGAAGTAGTAGGGAGGAGACTTCTGCCTCTAAGGCCTTTGTCTCCAAGGGAGAGGGAGGACTGAAAGACTTTGCTCTCATTTTTGGGAACCTTTTGAAACTGAGAGCAAGTCCATGGCTCACTTACTTCCAGGACCCATTTACCCATTTGTCTGAAGTAACAGACTTTCAGGCCTGAAAATAGTGAGCCAGTCTTACCCCTACTGGAACTGGGGAGGAGACCCTGATTGACACCTCAGGGTGTCTGTTTGGCAGGGGGCTTGGACTGAGTGGATGATGGGGTCCTGGTCATCCCTAGTCTGCCTCTTCCCCTAAAGATCCCCTTCTGCTGAAAAGAAGAGGAAGCCTGGGCTTGGTAAAAAGGCCTGCCCCTGCCAGCCCTAAATTGCTGCTTCTGAGGAGTGGCCTGCTTTTCTTTTGCTGCAGCATTCCTGTAGGTGGTCCTGTACTCATCCATCTTCTTCATGTAACCCTCCGTTTGCTCCCCAAACAGAGAGTTACCAGCAGCAGGAAAATCCATGGCCTTAGTCTGGGTATCCTGTGACAAACTGGTACATCTGAGCCAAGCAAATCTCCTCATGGAGACAGATGTAGCCATGACCCTGGAATGTACATCATTCGAGTCCACAGCAGCACAGAACTGAACTTTGGATGCCTCAACACCATCCACAGCCACCTGCTCCAGCTCCCTGGCCAGCTGGGGAGGGGCATTCTTAGCCAGCTCCAGAACCATATCCCACATAGATTTCTGATATATGGCTTTATATGCCATATAAATTAGCTTGCCTGAGTCCCAAAGAGGATGCCAAGTATTGTTTTTTAGCCATGGCATCCACTTTCCTAGAATCCTTATCAGAGGGTTGAGATGCCAGGGAAATGATAGCCTTGTCACTTGCTGCAGCTTGCACTACCCCAACATAGCTGCAATGATTTATGAGGAATTCCGTCCCAGGACCTGACAAGGTATATCTCAAGTCCATCCTTTTACCCATAGGAGGTATAGATGTTGGAAACTGCAGAATTTTCTGTGTCTGTTTCCACAGGGATTTATGCAAAGGGATAAACACTCTCTTTGACTCTGGGACATCCATCATTTCAACAACGTCAGGTTCCTCCTGATCCTGTTCAGCCTCTTCCACTGGAAGCTGAACAGTATCAGCCACTTTCTTGTAGAACAAGAAATGGAAGGGGGGCTCAGAAAGTTTGGGAGGAGACACATTAGAAGGCCTGTCTCAGAACAGGAAGATCAGGAGCTAAAAGGGCACACAGGCAGTAAGTAGGGAGAGAAAAAAAAAAAGAAACAAACAAACAAACAGAGGAAAGAGTAAGTATTCCAAATAACAGTTAGGGGGCCAGAAAAAAGACACGATGGGAGTGGTGCAGTGCAGTGGCTGTGGAGCAGCAGTCTTCCGGGAGATATTCTGGAGAATGCAGTGTTGCCCCATCTGTAGACACCTCTCTGGGCTGAGAGGAGGTTGCTCATCTCCAGGCTGAGTTGGCCAGGATTTGTGGGACCTCCTCTCCCACCCAGGGACCACCAGGTCACTGCCGTTGCCTCAGAGGTTGCCAAGAAAGAGGAGTGGTTGGACCACAGTGGGCTCAGGGAGGGTGAGGGTGGTGGAACAGAGGCGCATCCCTCCAGTTGTACCTCTCCACAATTTCTATGCCGTTCTGGAAAAGTGTGGTTCCTCTATGGAGGCACCCACAGTGGAGACCAAGGAGGATGCTGGGAACCTCCACAAAGGAGACCCACAGGAGGGTGGCATCGGACCCCAAAGGGGAAAGAAAAAACTCCTGGTGGGGGACTCCATTGTTAGGAAGGTAGAACTGGGGAAGAAAGGGGAGAGGGAGGTAAGGTGCCTGCCTGGTGCCATGGCTTGGAGGGACAGGGAGCGAATCCTAGGATCGCAGGAGCAGCTGCAGAGGGGAGAGAGCTAGATGTCATTGTCCACCTAGGGACAAAAGACCTGGCTAAGAAAGGGATCAGAGCAGTGCAAGAAACGTTTTTGGAGATGGGGAGGGGCCTTAGACAAATAGCACACAAGGTAACCTTCTCGGAGGTGCTGCCTGTCTATGGCACGGATGAGGCTAGGGTGCTCCACACCATGGGATTCAATCAGGTTGAAAAACTGGTGCAGAGCTCAGGGATTTGGCTTCATTGGGGACTGGGGGTCCACCTGGAGGGATGCAGGCCTATACTGGCATGATGGTCTGCATCTGTCCAGGAGGGGAACCAGGATCCTAGGTGATAGGTTTAAATGCTTCATTGACAAGCATTTAAACTAGCCAAGGGGGAGGCACTAGAAAGGAGCAGGGAAATCCTAGCCCCCCCCCCACCAAAATATCAGGGTACTAAGTGAGGTAGACACCAACACAGAGATGTTGATAGGGAGAAGCGCAGGGGTAAATGGAGAAAGTGATAAATGCAGTAAGGACAGGGATGGGGCAAAAAGGGGTAAGGCCATCAAGAAATGGAGGGCAATGAGTACAAACGCCCGTAGTCTGGACAACAAGCTCCCTGAACTGGTGGCCTTGATGGAAGAGGGATGCCTGGATATTGTAGCAGTCACAGAAACGTGGTACACAGAGAACCATGACTGGGATGTTAACATACCAGGGTACACAACCTACAGAAGAGCCAGGGAGGGCAGAAGAGGGAGGGGGAGTAGCTCTCCATGCAAGGGAAGGGATAAAAGCAACTGAACAAAAGAGTAAACAGGGAGGAGAGGGGGCACTGTGGGTCACCTTAGAGACTGGGAATGGCATCACAATCCGCAACAGGGGTTGTATATGGACCCCCATGTTGGGGAGGGAATGGACAAGGATATGATAGAATGCATACTTAGGATGGCAGAGAAAGGGGAGATACTGTTGATGGGGGACCTTAACATGCCAGATGTTAACTGGAGCACCTTTGCGGCAGCCACATCCAAAAAGCAGGGCTATTCTTGATGCCCTTCAGGTGGCATGCCTCAAACAGCTAGTTTTGGAACCTCTCGTGAGGAAGCAATCTTAGACCTCATACTCTCAAATGGGGACAGCGAGAGATCTCAGATCTAGAAGTGGGTAGCCATTTGGGAACAAATGGACCACCAAACAGTGTGGTTCACGATAAACTCAGCTATAGAGTCAAGCCACAAAAGTGAGGGTTCTGGACTTCAGGAGAGCCGATTTGGCAAGATGGGAGAGTGCCTTAGAAAAGCACTAGCAAACAGGCTAGAAGGAGGGTGGAGCAACAATGGTGAAATATCAAACTGCCATCACAGAGGCAACAAGCCTTTGTGTGAAGCAAATAAACAAATTAAAACGAAAGAAAAGCCACTATGGTTCTCAAAAGAGGTGGCGGTGAAGGTTAGGGAGAAAAAGATAGCATTTAGGAAGTATAAGGAAACACAGAAGGAGCACAAAACTGTACCAGTTAAGGCAGAAGGAAGCAGGGAGGGTAGTCAGAATAGCAAAGGCACAAACTGAGGAAAAGATAGCTAACTCGGTTAAGAAGGGAATAAACCTTTATAGGTATATCAGGGAGAGAAAGACAAAGGAGGAACAGTGAGGCTGAATAGAATGGATGGTGGGTGGGCAGAGTGACAGTGAAAAGCAGGGATACTGAATGAATACTTCTGTTCAGTATTCACAAAAGATGAAGTGGGGAGGTGCCTAATCAATTAACAGAAGCACTCTGGAGAGGGGTTGATCCAGTCCTTTCACGAAGAAAGGGTTCTGAAAGAACTCCTAAAACTGAAGGTGGGCAAAAGCAATGGGCCAGATGGAATTACCCCAGAATTCTAAAAGAATTAAGCAGAGAACTAGTGACACCACTGACTACCCTTTTTAACAAATCATGGGAGCATGGTGTGGTACCTGAGGACTGGAAGAAGGCGGATGTGATTCCCTTTCACAAAAGTGGGACCAAGACAGAGGCAGGAAACTACAGAACTGTCAGTTTGACCTCTGTGGTAGGGAAAGTGATGGAATCACTTCTGAAGGAAAGAACTGTTGAGTACCTAGAGGCCAGTGGGGCACAGGACCCAAGGCAGCATGGGTTCACAACGGGAAGGTCATGTCAGACGAATCTAATTGATTTCTTTGACTGGGTGACCAAAGTAGTAGACCAGGGAGGGGCTGTGGACATGGCCTACCTAGACTTTAGCAAGGCATTTGACACAGTCCCACACAAGAGATTAGTAGTCAAATTAACCAGCCTGGGAGTGGGTACCAGCGTGGTAGCCTTGGTAAAACATTGGCTGCACAACAGGACACAGAAAGTAATTGTAAATGGAGTCCATTCTGAAGAAAGAGGGGTTACTAGTGGGGTACCGCATTGTTCAATACTGGGTCCAGTCCTTTTTAATGTCTTTATAAGTGACATTGCAGAGGGACTGGAAGGAAAAGTATGCCTCTTTGCAGATGACACAAAGATCTGCAACAGGGTTGATACACAAGGAGGCGTGGAAAAGATGAGAAGGGACTTGGCAAAGTTGGAGGAATGGTCAGAAGTATGGCAGCTTGGATTCAGTGCAAAGTAATGCACCTGGGAAACAAAAACCCAGGGGAAAATTACACAATGGTGGGGGGGGAGGTAGTAACAACAACAAAAATGGAAAGGGACCTGGGATAATCATATCAGATGACCTTAAGGTTGGCAAGCAATGCGAGAAGGCGGTAGGGAGGGTTGGGGGGATACTGGGATGTACAGGGAGAGGTATCACCAGCAGAAAACAGGAAGTTGTTATGCCCCTGTACAGACAGTTGGTGAGACCCCATCTGGAGTACTGCGTCCAGTTCTGGAGACCCCATCTCCGCAAGGACATAGACAGGATGGAGGCAGTTCAGAGGAGGGCAACTAAAATGGTGCAGGGTCTGCAAGAGCGCCATACGACGAGAGACTAAAACAGCTTAATAAGTATACCCTTGAGGAAAGGAGGGAGAGGGGGGACATGATAGAAACGTTTAAGTACCTCAGTGGAATCAACAAAGTCCAAGAGGGTAGCATCTTTCAGAAAAAAAGATGTGCAACAACAAGAGGACACAATTTGAAGATAGAGGGGGGACGGCTCAGGGGCAATGTGAGGAAGTATTTTTTCACAGAAAGGGTGGTGGACGCATGGAACAGCCTTCCTGAGGAGGTTGTGGGGTCTAAATCTGTGGGAGAATTCAAGAATGCATGGGACAGACATAAGGCAATTTTTGTGGGGGGGTAGGAAGAAATAGGCTGTTGGTTAAATAGGATCTGCAGCTTATCCTCTAGGTAGGGAAATGGGCAGACTAGGTGGGCCAAGTGGTCCTTATCTGCTGTCAAAGTCTATGTTTCTATGCCTGTCTGAGGAAAATGTCAAGCTCTACTGGCTCATCTAGGCCTTCATATTCCTCTCCTTCCCAATCGCCCTCATAGAATGCTTCAGGTTCAATTTCAGAAGCAACTATTTCCGACCGAAGCGATCATCTTTGAGTCAGTGTCAGTTCGGTCAGAACCGGGCAAAGCGAGTGAACAACAGTAATCGCTTTCGCAATTTCTTCAGTGGTCGGAACATGGGAACCGGGATCCGAACCGGCTATCTTGCATTTTCTATTAGACAGAACCGACTCCGCAAAGTCCGCTCTCCTTTTGCCCAAGGAGGTATTGCCCAGGTCAGTGGGCACGGGCTGGCCATCCAGTTCAGCGGACATCTCGGCCTCCCTTTCCTTCAGCCTACTAAGCATTTTTCCAACGTGGCCTTGGGAAAGTTTTTACATATTTGGCAGTCTTCTCTGAGGTGGTCAAACCGTAGACAATAAACACAGACGAGGTGGAGATCAGCCTTAGCAAAGGCCTCCCCACACTCGGTGCACTGCTGAAACCCAGTGGGACCGGTTTTCTTTTTGGGTTTCTCAGACTTGCCGGAATAAATAAAGTTATCCTTAAAAGCGTTCAAGCCAGGCAACTACACATCTATCAGTTCCAACAGTGTCACGGGTCAGTTAAAAAACCAAAACAAAGAAAACTGTTTTTTTTTTTTTTAAGAATCGATAAGTACCGGAAACCACCACAATAATAACAATAATAATAATAAACAACAGCAGAACACAAGAATTAACAATTAAAGAATGTGTTACGGTTCCCAACTGGACCGACCAGGAGAAAACCAAACAAAAAAATAATTTCTACTAAATAAACTCTAAATACCTACTAGCTACACTTACTGTACCGTAGACAGAGATCTGAATACTCAATAAAACAAGAAAAGCGGTTGAAAACCGACCAATTTTACTTAACCAAACCGAAGTGAAGGAGAGAATCTCCAGAGCGACTTCACAGTTAGGCAGAGTAAAGAATCCAGACAGAGGACAGTTACTTCCACGGTGCTTCTGACTGCAAGTGTCCGAGACAGGTAGAAGCAAAAAAGGGGGAATGGGATAATAACCAGTCTAGGACATTACATGGACAGACAGAAATGTCCTAGACAGTATATCATTTTTTTTTTTTTTTTTTTTTAAACTCTATTGCTTCTCCTGGGCACCTCCAACCATGACGTCCTCTGTCAACACCACCTCCCCATATCTCAAGGCTCCTCTTACCTCAGCATCCTGGGACTCCTGGGCCACCCACAACACATCGCTGAGTTGCCCCCTCAGCTTGAGCCCCCCAATGCGAGGCTTGCCTTTTCTGCTCCTATGGAAGCTCCACCCCATAATCCAGCCACCCACGACAGAGATGAAGCCCGGAGGCCAATCTGGGAGCCAAGAGGAGTGAGTCAGATTGTGGATGTGGGAGGAAGGCAGGGGATCATCTGCCCATTTGGCAATCCTTTGCCCTGCATTTTTCCCTCCCTGTGGCTGCTGCTACTGTGCAATGACACTCCTATGTGCGTACCCTGGCATGCGCAGACAGCGCTGGCAGAATTCGGTCCCATCCTGCAAAGTCCCAAGCCAGGATGCCATTCAGTCTTCAGCAAGTGGCAGCAAGCAGTGGGACGCACAATCCTCCTTCCCCAAAGGACAGCTTTTCTCGGGACACTCAATCCTCATTTTCCCAGCCAACCCTGATGACACACGCTCACTTCCAAACTCGCATCGTCAGCATAGCAAGCAGTAGCACTATCAATGCGTTACCAAGCCGGCCCTATAGTTCACAACTTTTTTCAGTTTGTTTTGTTTTGTATTTTGTAGCTACCGCTGCTTATGCTCCCTCGTCTCTGGTTGGCCTCCTCCTGCTCAGCCATCCCAGACCCATCACCCTGGCATCCCCCAAGACTTACTTTCAATATCCAACAAATAGATGGATCAATCCATGTGTATGTAACTTAGCAAACTATTTCTAGCATTATCTTAATTTTATTATTTCTTTATACTACACGAACTGCCATCTGGGCAGGTCTTATCTGAGGATATTTATTGACCTGTTATTACATGCTGACTGAACTGTGTAATCTCAGATTACTCACTTCAATGTATGGTATTACTAGTGCTGAACTGGAAAAATTTAATAAATAAAAAGTTTAAAAAAAAAAAAAGACTTACCTTCACCTCCAAGAGTACCCCTAGAGCTCAACTCCCTCTGATGTAGGTGGAGACACCCCAAAGTCTGCCGAAGAATGGATATGGTGTGTGGAGGCGATGCCTGGCTAGCCAGGTGCAGGGCCTGCAGGTGGCTGGCATTCATCCTGCCGGCCAGGGTATTCTCGCTTGTTCGTTCCTCCCCTACGATGCTGGCAGCAAGGGTGCACAAGCTTGCCAGTCCACGTCCTCCCACCCATGAGCTGTCCCTGTGGTCACCCAGGTGGCAGTACAGCAGCGGAGCTGGCTGCCTTCCCTCACTCCCAAGAGCAGGAGAGGGCCCCCACGCTCGATCCTCCTCCACCCAGCTGGCCTCTGATGACCAGAGCTCATTCCCGAACTCGGGTCACCGTCGTCGCAATCGGTAACGCTGCCAGTGGGCCAGCATTACAATTTTAACCATTTACAAGATTGTTGCTGTGAGTCTCATGAAAAATTCATTCCTCTGAAGTGAACTGAAATATTATAAATCGGGAAAACGTTCAGCCTTCTTTATTCCTGCCCTCCCAATTTTTTTTTTCCTTTTCTAAATGACAGTGCTGTAAGGCTTTATGCTGTTGAGGTGCAAACCAACACCATCTAGCCAGGGGTCAAACTTAAATTGTGTAAGCTGGGAAAAAAAAAAAAAAAAAAAAAAACACACACACTGACCTCACAGACACTTCATTGGCCTAATTTACATTGTCCAATATGGCTAGTTAAAAAAAAACCTGGACAAACCCAATACAAAATCCACCAGCATTTAGCCAGTGGGCCAGAGTCAGTGTGGAGACCCTATCGAGCTCATTTTTAAGTGTTCCTAAACTGAAATTTTGTACTTTGCCATGCAGTCCTTAATATTTTATATAGAGTATCTCTGCAATGCTGTAACTTAGTTAAACCAGAACTCAAAAATGGGAAAACACCCTTTCATTCAAAGAGAACAGTCCTTGCCACAATAATCTGAAACTGGGTAAATTGTATGTTGTACTAGGCTCTCCCACACTATGTGACCCTTCGCCTCAAGACTCCTGGTTTTACTGGCACTATTCCTTATTTTCGTAAAGTGTGTGCCTATGGCAGAAGCCTTTGATAAGACCATTTAAAGTGTGTGCAAACCTTAATATTTGATAGAGTGCCACCGGCATGCTGTACGGTTAACCCAAGAAGACCCAGAAATGGGAAAACACCCTCTTGTTCGGTGAGAGTATTCCTTGCCACTTAAATTTGAAAGTGGGGAAGTTCAGTTCAGTTTTATTCAAGATAAAAAATAAAAAAAATAAAAAACACTGAGCAGACCTTCCTTACAATGGTATCCTATTAAGGCAAAACTTCTGATGACAAGCAAACATGTTACAGACATAACCAGTGCTAGATAACAGTGTACAACTTACAAGGCACTGTATTTCTACATTGCAGAAAACTTCCTCACACTATGTGTTCTTCCCCCTCAAGACTCCTGGTTTTACTGGCACTAGTCTCTATTTTTTTTTTTCCAATCATGTGTGAATGGCAGAAGCCTTTTGAAAATACCCCATGGGCAGGGGTTGAAACTGGCACTGTCCCAGTAGCCAAATGCTAGCAGATTTTGCATAAGGCTAGTAAGACATCCCTTTTAACTAGCACTGCAGCCTTGTACTGGAGAAGGTAACAATTCAATAAATACACCAGCTGAGCCAGCAGAAAAGTCTGTGGGGCTAGTGGATTTTCCGACACTAGCCCTGCTGGCTAGTGGCTGCAAAACTTAATTTCGACCCCTGCATGGGGCTCTCCAACACAGACAAGTTCTAGGTTGGCAGAAGCAGACTACAGTAAAACTCCGCTCCTGGCTCCGATCCACAGTGTTCAAGCAGCCACTAGCCAAACAGCCTTCTGCTAATCATTTCTGTACTGCATCACCAACAGCATCATTCAAGCAGCCTACAAAGCCACATGATTACAGATCCAAATGCAATGATTTTTGTACAATTTGGTTAAAGTGTTTTGTCTAAAAAGTTCAGATTGCAATTAGCCAAAATGATACTGGGCTTTATACTTTTCATTCATTAGTTTATTTAAAATGAAAGCCTATGGACATAAATGCCAGTTTTCATAGGAAACCATGATCAAGGTATTAAACTACAAAGAGACAGTCACGTATAACAATAAATACAAACAGTAAGTACAAACAAGAAAGTAGATTATTGCTCAGAACAGTTACAACTATAAGTTGTACTTCTAAAACTCCTTAAAGTTGTTACAAAAGATTTGTAATTTGCCGAAGTCCTGATAGTTTGGCGTAGCCAGTTCCAAAAGCTACTGGTTCGATAACAGCAGCAACTTGTGCAACATTTTTATGACACTTCGGAAGTTTTAGACATAAGTCATCCATCAACCTAGTTTCAGTGTTTGACAAAATGTTTCTTTCCACCACTGACTTTAGTTTAACTGGCACATGTCCATTTACCATCTTCCAAGCCCAGCCATCCAACTGCTGATTATTTATTGTAATGTTAGTCATTCTGAAGTACTGTACAAATTACAGGTATGGTAATCTAATGGAAGGTCAAATGCAAACTTACAAGCTTTATTCACAAGAAGCGTAATTCTCTGCAAAGTTGTTTTACATGTGGAAGAGTAAAAAACAAGGCCATAATCTATCATTGATAAAATGTGTCAATACAGCTTTTTTTTTTTTGCAATGGATGTGAAATTCAGTATTCCAGCTTAAACACTGCTTTATGTAGCTACTTCTTGCTAATACATGTCCATAGCAGCACTGGTTTGCGCTTCATAGCAAGCTCTGTGGAATATAAAGTTGCAAAGGCAGGAGACTCTTGCCCCAGTATTAAAAGTTTAATATGATAATTCAGTGACTATAATTGCCAGGACACCACCTCCAGTCTGCAAAACCTGCCAAGTATGTCAAATCATGTGCAGTATTTCTAAACAGAGTGAGACCTGCCGTCCAAGTACCTGAACTGTGAGTGCCAAACCCGATTCACTATTTCAACCCAGTTCCTTGGCCGGAAAAGGCCAATACAAATCTCCCCCCAAGTTCAGATGAGTCCGGACGGCATGAGTTATGTAAACTGTATTCGAAACGCATTCAGCAAACCCTCCTTATAAGGAACCTCAGAACGGCTCTCACCGACATTTGAATCACTCCAAACTTCCCCCACCGAAACTAAATTTCCAAAGTCAGCTGTGGTCCCTGGGAAAGTTTGTGTCCCAGGACAACAGAGTGGTTGGGGGCTGGGTCAAAAGTTGACTAAAATAATGAAAAGAAAAAGGCAGCTTTCCAAAGAAATACTCTACAACAACAAGCCTTATAACATACAAACATCTGCACTTTTCTACACGAGAAAACACCTGTCAGTAAAGTTACTGAAGTATAAAACTGAAAATGAACCAATGTATATAAAAAACACACACACACAAAACAAAAACACATTGAGCCTAGTAACCGCTGGATGTGTTTGCAGTTGTAGCCTAACACATAAGACTACACTGCGGTGAAGTACTTCAACTCTACACCTGTAGTTTGTTTGCGGGGAGGAGAAGTGAGAAAAGCTTCCTTGTTATTTTTGTGGGGAAAATACCCGACGGTTTCCACAGATCTTCCCTTCACTAATTTCTGTCAACGTGTGCCCCGGTCTGCCTTACAGTTTAGATGGATGCAAAGAACTGAAAATACACCAACACGGGTAGAAATGTAACTGTTTGCATTTTTCTCTATAAGTTGGGGAAAGCGGAGAATTGTTTTGGCTTGCCATAAGAACACAAAGACAAAATAAGCAACCTTACCTCCCGCAGACAAAGAGAATCAGTTCACCGCGCACCGCTCACTTCTTCAGCACACAATGCACACTTTCATTTTTATATCCGAAATTTTAGGCTATTTTGTCAGATTGTCACCCACCTTTAAATTAAAATGTGGATTCCCAGTTTGAGAAAATCAAAACAGGAGGTCAAACACACATAAAAAAAGAGATACATAAATCCCGCTAAATCAGAGTTAAAGCGACACGAAAATAAAGCTTATTCAAATCTGAGTTTGGTCTACCTCACTGTTTCACGGTTTTAGTTTTTTCGTTTACAATTGTTACATTTTTATTGTTTACGATGATCACTATATATCCTTTATTTACCGCCATCATCAGCACGCGCGAGCTGTCACAAACCGCGAGACAACCAAACAGAGGCTCCGCCCACCTCATAGGATTCCCCCAGTGATGACTGGCCAGAAGGGCTCGACCGGCAACCTACGATGGGGTTCACATTCGTCAGTGGTGTTGTCTGTCATGTACCGCCGTACCGGTGGCGGGATTCACGTCCACCTTACGCATCTGCCGTGACGTATGTGGGGACTAGGCAGCGAATGAGAAGTTTGCCTGAAACCAGTCTGAGCCGCGGGTTAGGTATTCTCGTACGGAACAACTATGCGTAGTCTCTGCTCGTCGTTGACTGAAAGTTAAGAAAATTACGTACCTGATTTTCTAAAAACATCTGGAAAGTTTGGTTGAAGTGCAAAAGGGTAAATAAGGATGTCTCAGACAAAGAGTCTCTTAAAGGTCCAGTCTCCTTTTTTTTCTACACTAACTTCAAGTCTCCCAAATGAGTACTACCCTAAATATGTTTCAACTAGTAAAGATTGAAAGTGTCAACTCTTTTCACGTTTGCTAAGCATACGAATAGGATGAAGTATCCCCAGGGTGGTAGTCTGGGTAAAACATTGGCTGGACAACAGGACACAGAAGGTAATTGTAAATGGAGTCCACTCTGAAGAACGGGCGGTTACTAGTGGGGTACCGCAGGGTTCAGTACTGGGTCCAGTCCTTTTTAATGTCTTCATCAGTGACATTGCAGAGGGACTGGAAGGAAAAGTATGCCTTTTTGCAGATGACACAAAGATCTGCAACAGGGTTGATACACAAAGAACCGTGGAAAGGATGTAAAGGGACTTGGCAAGGTTGGAGGAATGGTCAGATGTATGGCAGCTAGGATTCAATGCAAAAAAGTGCAAAATAATGCACCTGGGAAACAAGAATCCAGGGGAAGAATACACAATGGTTGGGGAGGTAGTAACAACAACAAAACAGGAAAGGGACCTGGGGTAATCATATCAGATGACCTTAAGGTTAGCAAGCAATGTGAGAAGGCAGTAGGGAGGGCGGGGTATACTGGGATGTATAGGGAGAGGCATCAGCAGCAGAAAACAGGAAGTTGTTATCCCTCTGTACAGACAGTTGGTGAGACCCCATCTGAATACTGTGTCCAGTTCTGGAGACCTCATCTCCGCAAGGACATAGACAGGATAGAGGCAGTCAGAGGAGGGCAACTAAAATGGTGCAGGGTCTGCAAGAGAAGCCGTATGAGGAGAGACTAAAGGAGCTTAATATGTATACCCTTGAGGAAAGAAGGAGAGGGGACATGATAGAAACTTTAGTACCTCACGGGAATCAACAAAGTCCAAGAGGTAGCATCTTTCAGAAAAAGAGACTTGCAAGAACAAGGGACACAATTTAAAAGATAGAAGGAGGGCGGTTCAGGGCAATGTGAGGAAGTATTATTTCACAGAGAGGGTAGTGGATGCATGGAACAGCCTTCCTGAGGAAGTTGTGGGGTCTAAAACTGTGGGAGAATTCAAGAATGCATGGGACAGACATAAGGCAATTCTTGTGGGGGGGCAGGAAGATATAGGCTGTTGGTTAACTAGGATCTGCGGCCTATCCTGTAGGTAGGGAAATGAGCAGACTAGATGGGCCTAGCGGTCCTTATCTGCTGTCAAAGTCTATGTTTCTATGTTTAAGTAAGATAGGGTGTTGGACAGTGCAGGTGTACAGACACAAGGTGATGGGAGAGGGACAAAAAAACGATTTTTTGGGGTTCATGCTTTGGGGGTCTCCATTCTCAGTCACAGTTGGTGGCAGTCCGGGGTGGCAGTCCGGGGTGACTGTGTGAATTCAAGGTGCACAAAGGTTCCTTGTGGCACAACCAAAAGCTATACACAGAGCTGACAATCTCCTTGGGAGGAGTGTGTGTCAGCAGTAAGACTCAACAGGGTGTGAGGTGTTGGGGATACCCGCTCCCTCCAACTATGTGACCATAGCCCATGGGAGGGCGGGTATCCCCCCAATGCCTCATGACTGAAAGGTTTTACTGCGCTTAGAAAATGGATTGTGTTTGCTCAACACAGCTCATTGTCCATGCATTCTTAAGATTGTTTTTTTTTTCTTTTTTGTCAATCAGTATTTTTCCAGCTATATATCTGCCCAGTGGCACCCCCCCGCCCCATCACTGACCTTCTTGTGAACTTGCCTGTAAGCGAGTTACCATACTGGGACCCTTCTGGGGATCACCTCTCCTGAGGAGGCTGGCCTGGGTTCCCTTAGGATGTGCCACACTGGCCAAATGTGGTGCAGTGCCTCCACCTGGGGTAGTGATATGTGGTACCTGTCAGCTAAAACACAAGGCTATCACCCCCAGGAAATTATGCATAAACTGCCCACACAGTCCCTCCCGAAAGCAAGTGACACAGCAAACTATGACAGTCCACAAACCTTAAAATGCAATTTAAAACAAATCATTTATTGTAAAGGGAAATTACAGAAAGAACAAGGATGCCACAAGGGTAAAATGGAAGCAATGGGGATAGCACTATCTCTATACTCTAATGCAGTAAATCAAATACTACAAGTAAGAACCAGTTCAGTGCCTTGCCCCACAAACTCTGCCCACCCCCTGGGGCTGCAGAGGTAAAATGGAAGCAGTAGGGGCAGCAATATTTCTATACTATGATGCAGCAAAATATAGAGGATTGTGTATGAGCAAGCATACACAACAAGGCAGTTGTGATCGAGTGGTTTCTGTGGTAACCAGGACGCCGAGGCCGGCTCAAGAGGTCCGTTACCATGGAAACTTCAAGATCTCACAACTGCCTTGTTTGAGTATGGTTGCTCATACACAATCTTTTATAGTGTATGGGCAACCATAAGCAGTACTTTGTGATCCCCAGAACAAGACTATGGCCAAAAAAAAGGCTTACTTCGGTATCTGCCACTGCAAGCTCACTTCCACGTTGCCATGGGCCACTCAATTGCGCATGCGCGAATGCGTTCGATCTTGTTGTGCTGCACTGGTGACGTACTCAGTGCAGCACAACAAGATTGAGACGCACCGAGTGCAGCACAACAACGCTGTTCCAGGCATGGATTTTCATGCGGAACAGCGTTCCACCATACACTATAAACAAATACTCTCATTGCCTCCACAGGAACTCTCTGAAGTTGCAGCTCTTGTCTCCTGTATACTATTAACAGTGAATCCTGGGCCCCTGTAAGCAAAATCAAGCCATAATCAGCATGCCGCAAACAAATGCTAATAGCACAAATACCATAAGTGCTAGACACAAAGTATGAGTGGCAAACTTGTTCAGCATAAGATTACCTTTTCAACTGTGGTATGCAAGTAATAATAGGAAATTTAGTTTTTTTTCTTTGCTGGTCAAAAAAGAAACAAAAATATTTTTTCCACTAAAAAATGCACCACGCACCTTTTTTTGTTGGGAAATATGTAACATATCAACACCAACTTAAGCTTCCAGACATTAGATGTAGTTTTAATAATTGTTCAAAAAAAAAAAAAAAAAACTCTTTCTGTAGTAGTAAACATAATTTTTCCCAATTTTAGTTTTCCCCCTAATGCTGTCAGGCAACGTGCACCCAAACCCTGGCCCATTCTGCTCTAAAGCCATTAATCTGAGCAAGCCTTCGGGTGCCCTCTCATTCATATCAATCTACATCTGCAGCCTCCTTCCTAAAATGGATGCCCTACAGGCCTTCACCAGCCAGCACTGCCCTGACATCCTGGCAGTTGTCGAAACCTGGCTCACGCCATCAGTACCGGACCATGCAATCAGCCTTCCTGGCTACAACGTCTTTAGGCTGGATCGCCTCTCCAAAAGAGGTGGGGGCTGCGCTCTCTACCTAAAAGGCTCCGTACAGGGGCACCACATCATTACCTCACTCCAACCCACAACTGCTCAGATACTGCCAGTGAGAATCCTCCTCGGAGCCCAAAACAAAACCCTCACTGTTGCCACCATCTACATCCCTCCCAAAGAACAGGGAACTGGTCTAACAGCTGTTCTTGACTTTGTAAAGTCAGTCCCACCGGACACCAAATCCATCCTCCTAGGTGACTTCAACATCAACTGGCCTTCGGCCGATGCTGGTGCACACAGGGATACCATTGCTGCAGCGAACCTCACACAAATGGTTGACTCACCAACCAGGAAAAATTACAGGACCGGCACCAGCACACTCTTGGACTGGATCCTTACCAGTCACCCATCACGGATATCTAACACTAATGTCCTCCCTGACTCTCTCAGCGACCACTCCCCTGTTAGTTGCACCTGGTCAAATACATTCATCAAACAACCACCAAAAACTATCACCAGCAGGGTTCTACCCAGTGGTCACCTTCCTCGACTCAAATCCCACCTCCTCCATCAAGACTGGTCCCCTATCTTCAATGCAACCAACGTAAACACTGCCCTTGACCACTTCATAAACATCTTCACTGTGGCCTGTGACACATATGCTCCTATTAAGAAACACAAAGTCAAATCACTCAGTAACCCTTGGCTCATAGGTGACCTTCTCAGGATGCAAAAAACAAGAGACCACCTATGGGAGCTGGCCAGAAACTCTGGAAGGCAAAACGACATCCAGAACTACAAACGTGCCCTAATGACTGCACCAAAACCATCCGGCAAATGAAGTCTGCCTACTATAAGCATGCCCTCACAAACTCCAGGGGCAATGGTTGGGAATTCTGGAAGAACATAAAGGAACTCACTGGGAATCCACCCAAACCCCCCCCATCAATACTCAACATCAACGGAACCACAACCCTCAACCCAAAAACCATTGCGGATACCTTTAACAAAGCTTTTACCGACCTCAGCGCTGTCCTATCCCAGGACTACTTCAAAGATGGTGAAGTCCCTCTGTCCACAATGAACCCTACTCCCACCAGCTCCCCCTGCTTCTACTTCAAAATAGTCAAGGCTCACCAAGTATGCAAATATGTTACCAAAGCCCTTGGTAAATCAAGATTCTGTAATGACTCCCTCGATCTCAAAATCCTGTCTCTCACACTTGATGAAGTGCTTAGTCCTCTGACCAGAATTTTCAACCTCTCCCTCAGCCTTAGCCAGTTCCCGGACAGATGGAAATCTGCCACTGTCACCCCAATCCATAAAAGTGGTGACAAAACTGCCCACGATAACTACAGACCTATCTCCCTACTACCCCCACTCTCCAAGGCACTAGAACGCATCGTCTCGGACCAGCTCTCAGAATACCTGGATACGTACAACATCCTGTGCAAGCAACAACACGGGTTCCGCAAAGGTCACAGCACCTCCACAACCCTACTTGAATTCACTGGCGCAATCCACAACGCACTTGACTCCGGTGAACTACTAGGCTCAGTCTACATTGACTTAACTTTAGCCTTCGACACCGTCAATCACCGCCTCCTGCTTGTCCAGCTTCAGAACACTGGGCTGTCAACTGACTCTGGCTGATTTAAGAGCTACCTTGAAGAACGGTCCCAAACAGTAAGAATTGCTGATACACTCTCGGACCCTAGACCAGTCCGCTCGGGAGTCCCCTAGGGCTTCATTCTGGGACCCCTCCTCTTCAGCTTATTCTTAAACTCACTACCAGACAGCTGCCCAGAACAAATAGTTATCTATGCTGACGATGCTGTGATCCTCACCTCGGATCCCGATCCAATCCAATTACAAAATAAACTTCAGCAAGCCTTCTCCTCCATCAAATCCTGGTTCCTAAATCATAAACTGCTTCTCAATCAGAAGAAAACCAAGTCTATGGTCTTCTGCAGCCCCCACAACAAAAACAAACAACTCCACCTCTCCATTGCAACTGAACAAGGAGCCATCCCTAGAGCAAACACAATCGTTCAAGTACCTCGGCATCACCCTTGATCCCCACCTATCATACGCTGTCCATATCAGCAATGTTGCAAAGTCTGCCAGTGCGAGGTTAGGCATATTATTCTGGCACAGGAAACACCTAACCCCAGAAGCACTGTCAGTGGCCATCCAAAGCTCCATTGTCAGCATCATAAATTATGGTCTTATCATATATGGGTCCACAACTACCACTGCTCTCAAACGTAATCGCAGCCTCCCTGAATAAGGCCTTTCGTCTCATCACTGGCTCACATCGCCATACCCACACATGTGACCTTTATTCCCAATCTGGATGGCTTCAACTGGACAAACGCATAAAGTACCAAACCTGCATCACGGCCAAGAAAATATAATGGGGCTTGCCCCACCTGGTGTCTGTGCCCTCCTTAAGCCTAGACATAGGAACGTCACTACAAGGAGATCCAATTCCCCATCTACTACATATCCCACGATGTCGGACGACCCAAGGACAAAGATCATTCTCCGATCAGGCATCCAACTGGCTCAACTCTCTTGGCAGCGGCATAGTGACCGCTCCAACACTCGGCCTCTTCAAGTCCAAGCTGCACCTCTCACTGCTTGTATCCTGCGATTGCCCATCTTAACATTTCCACCATTCCAGCTGCAAATGCCCCAGCACCCAGCACTTACAATCAGTCTTTGCACCCTTGGCACCTTACCTGTCATATTCCCTCGACAAGGCCCCATGGCTGCTCTGTCTCCTGCCCTCGCCCACCTCTCTCCCATATCTCCACTCCTACCCCCACCCCAACCACCTCCCATACTCCCCCTTACCCCCGCACCTCCTTCCCCCCCTTGATCTCCTACCCTCACTTCCCCCACCACCCACCCCCCTTCCCTTGTCTTGCTCATAGCTCAAGTCTTTGTACTGATTATTACATGTCTGTAAGTCATTGACTATATGTTTGTAACTAAAAATGATGACTGTTGCACACGCTGACGTGGAACCTTTGTAAAAGAGCCTTGCCTCAAAGGTATTGTAATCCTAGATTGAAATAAAAAATAAATGAATAAATAAATAAATAAATTAGTCAAGGTGTGTTGGTGAGGTTTAAGATACAAATCTAAACCATAAACACCATACCATAAACAAATGCATATAACTCCTAACATATGCATGATACACACAACATATCAGTGGCAAAGTTGATTGCCTTTCCGACGGTGCTATGCAATCAATTATGCTCAATTCAGTTTTTGTTTTATACTGGCTGCAATACCCAGAATGTGTGTTTTCTTCAAAGTGCTTAGGTGGTTCTTGAAGGACAAAATGTCTGCACACACACCATGTCATAAATAAATGTGAATAACTCCTAAAGTGAACATGATACACACAAAGTGTCAGTGGCAAAGTTGTTCAACACAACCTTTCTAATGGTGCTATGCAGTCAATTCTAATCATTTCTGGCTGGCAAGTAATAGTAAACCGTGTGTGACGAAGGCAGATGTTACTAGGACACACAAGAAGTCTGTAGGTGACTTCTGTAGTCATTCTGGGACACACTGCAGTACATTTGCTACCACCTACAGGCGTCTTCTAGGAGGCAACGTGCAAGAACCAGTTCAATGCCCCCCCGGCAGCCCTCAGTTTCATCTTAATTTCCCCCATAGGCCATGGGGAAGAGATCTCTCAATAGTTGCAGTGGGCACCACACTGGGGATGCTGATGCTGGTAGCAGGGCAGAACCAGATGGCACACTTTAAACTGTGGTAGGTACAAACCCATTACACTAGTAGAAATCCACACCACGCTGTGCAACTTAAAATCAGGTAAAGCTCCTGGGCCGAACAGGCTAGCCCCCTGAATTTTAAAAAAACTTTATGGAAGAAACTAGGGCTGCACCCTCATAGAGTATGTGGGGCACTGCAGGAGGGAGAGACTCCCCCCATCCGATTCCTGGTAATGTACCCAAATTTCCATCATTCCGAAACCTGGGAACAATCCCTCACTATGCAGGTCCTATCAACCCATATCACTGCTGAATGTGGACCAGAAGATCTTCAAATCTGTTCTGGCAAAAAGGCTAGAGTGCTGTGTGGGTTCAATAGTCCGCCTGGACCTAACCAGATTTATTAATGGCAGATTTATCCATGATAATATCAGACACCTGCTTAACCTTATCTCATGACAGTGCATATTCACAGAATAGGCAGTGGCAATCTTTATAGATGTGGAGAAATCATTTGATCTGGCGGACTGGTGAGTACTACACAGGATCCTGGAGGCAATGGGAGTGGGACCCACCTTCCAAACCAGCATCCAGCCCCTATACACTGTCCTGCAGGCAGTCATGAGGGTGAACGGAACACAATCAGAATGCTTTTACCTAACAAGAGGCTCTAGATAGAGTTGCCCCCTTCCCCCTCCTGTTTGCCATGTGCATTGAGCCCGTGGCAATACTATTCAGGAGGAACCAACAAATCAAAAGGATTTGAGTGGAGAACAGATCCCATAAGATCTCACTCCATACTGATGATTCCCTCTTTTTCATCAAATTCCCTGAGACCCCCATCTCCTCTCTCCTGGAGGAGCTCAGACTATATGGGGAAGTCTCCAGATACAAGATAATCTTAAATAAATCTGAAGCCATCTGGACCAGGGAACATGCTCTTAGTGACTCCTTTCCTTTTAAATGGCTACAGGTACGAATAATTACTTACTTATTACTTGGTATGAAAGAACAGAAGAAGACCAGAGCCCATCAAGACTGTTCCCCACACTATATGGGACATTATTTATCTATTATCCCTCAACCAAACATCTAATTTGTTTTTAAAGACAGTGGCACTAGTTGCCTCTACCAATTCTTGTGGCAAGGTGTTCCATACAATGGATGCTCTTATTGGAAAAACATTTCCCCTTTTGCTGGTTTTATAAGTTTTTGCTTCAAGCTGTTTATTATGCAGTCTCGGAGCATGTCTCCTTTTGGAGAGTGTTAGACCACATTTTTCCATTAGATCTGGTGAATTTATTAAATTAAAAACCATAAGCATATCACCTCTTAATCTTCTAGTTTGAAGAGAAAAGAGACCAGTAGCTTTTAATCTGTTCTGATAATCCAAGTTTGTTAATCTTGGAATCATTCTAGTTACTCTCCTTTGAACCTGTTCAAGAACTGCTATGTCTTTTTTTTGGTTTGGATTCCAGAAAGGGGAGCCATAGTCTAGATACGGTCTAATGTATGCCCTATACAATGGAATAAGGCATTGTTCAGTGCGATTAACAAAAGTGCATTTTATTTGCCTCAAAAGTCTGTTGGTCATGCAAGCAGTTCTAACACAGTGATCATTTGATGTAAGTTTATTATTAACATATATCCCTAAATCTTTTCACAATTTGATGAGTGAAGTGGTAGTCTGTTTATATGATATATCGTTTTTGGATTATTTACACGAAATGCACTACTAAACATTTGTCTTGATTAAACTGCATATGATTTTCATTTGCCCAAAGTGTTAATTTTCCAAATCCTTCTTTAATGCAGAAATATTTTCTTGATTATTAACCTTGCCCCCCAATTTAGTATCGTCTGCAAATTTAACCATGAAGTTATTTGGCCCTGTTTGTAAATCACTGATAAAGAGATTAAACAATGTTGGTCCCAAGACCAACCCCTGTGGTACACCATTTGTCACACTACCCAAATCAGACAAGATATCATTAATTCTGACTCTCTGAGAACGATTTGTCTACCAGTTTAAAGTCCAGTTGACAATATCAGGTGACAAACCTAGAGTGTGCATTTTAGTAATGAGTTTTTCATGTGAGACTTTATTGAAAGCTCTACTAAAGTCCAAAAGAATCACATCAGTAGAGATACCCACGTCTAGTAGAGTGCTTATATTATTGTAAAAAGATAACAGATTGGTGGTGCAGGAATACTTGGGAGTAAACCCATGCTGATTTGAATCATAAATTCGTAATTTTTTACGATCTTGATCTATTAGAGACTTCATTACTCGTTCCATTAATTTACCAGCCACTGAGGTCAGGCTAATTGGACGATAATTTTGCACAGAACCTCTATTGCCTTTTTTAAATATGGGAGTAACTATTGCTGAACGCCAATCATTTGGTACAATGCTTTCTTGTAAAGATTTGTTGAAGATAATTGACAAATGTATAGAAATATTTATAGAGGTTTCGATCAGAAACCATGGATGAATACCGTCTGAGCCCGGACTAGTATTTTTTTTTTTTTTTTTGATAGCCTGTATAATGTCAGTTGGATAGAACCTATGATACTCTACGTGGTGAACTTTAAATGTACTAATAGGTGATTTTTGAGAGAAGACAGAACAAAAGTACTTATTAAAGAGATTCGAGGTTTCTATATCAGATAGAGAAGAGCCATTGGTTATAATGGGACCAATGGTCCTTGATACACCTTTTTTACTATTTATATAGAAGAAAAAAGATTTGTGACAGTCTTTTGTGTGAGCTAGTTTAAATTCTAGCTTATTTTTTTCCAATTTAATAGAATTTTTAAGTTTTTCACAGATAGTCTGTATTTATGTAATAGAGTAGTTTTAAATGCAACAGAACTATTCTTAAGTTTCCTAAAAAGTTTAATTTTTATTTTAATCTGATTTTTAATTGTCTTGTTGAACAATATCTGGGGGTCTGGATTTCCCCAAATTTAGCCTCCCTATTCACACTCAATTACAAAAAACTATTTGGGGAGGTCAAAGCTGATTTTTCTAGGTGGGCATTACTCCCTCTTTCCCTAGCAGGACAAGTGGCCACCTTAAAAAATAACATCCTTTCCAGATTTTTATTCCTGTTCCATGCCCTCCCCTGAATGGACATAACCAACCCGTGGACTCAACATACCTTATGAATGTTAAAGGGACACTGTCAACCCCCTTAGGCCTCAAAGTTTCCCTAGTTTTTTTTTGTTTTACTTAGTATGCATTATCTTCCGGTGGCTTCACGTTCAGCCGCTATGCCATTGCCACCAGACCAAGGATCTTCCACCGAATGTAGTGCTCTCAGATTACCCCCCCCCAGGGTGGAGCTGCTGGAGCCCCCCCCCCAGTAGCCCAGATGGATCTCTATCATGGATGCATTGGGGGGACCACCAGATCTGCGATGGGAGGGAGGCTTCATTTGGGCATGCCAGAGGCTATTTTCTTGTTGGTGGAGGGCATGTCTAAGCAGATGCCACGATGCAACTACATCATGCGTCCAACAGGCCCAAGGAGCAACACTCACAGGTGCTCTGGCCGGGGCACATCCCGTGGTCACCCAGAAGCACCAGACTGGAGACACACAACCCCTCCCTCATAGGGGAAGAGCATGCAGTGGCTGCTTAATTCACCCCTATCCAATCCTTGGGCATCCTTGAGTCCATTCCCAAACCTGGGTCGCCCTGTGTCACAGTGGTGAATCTTGCCGCTGTGCCAGCAGGCCGGCCTAAGTTTCCCTAGTTTAAAAAACACATATTATGATTATTTACACTCTGTAGAAACTGATGATGTAGCTGGTTGCTTGATTATGATTCTTTTTTTCTTCTAAAAACTGAAAAACAGGTGCTGGCCCATCGGTGCAGTGGTTGCATTTCCACTTACGATGCCGGTGACCCTGGTTCAGGAATGGACCCGGGTCGCTGGAGGACCAGCCGGGAGGAGAAGGCTCGAGTGTCCGATGAGTGCTTGCCTTCTCCCGGGGGGGGGGGGATGCAGCTCACTGTGTGCCGTTTTCTGGCAGAGGCTGGGAGCACAATAGTTCAGAGAGCCCTGCTGAATGCAAGGGGTGTGGTGGACGTCGGCATATGCCTTGACGTCTATGGCACACCACACCCCCGGTGAGCAAACAGGAAAAACTGCTTCTCGGGCTGATGGATGATGCCCGCCAGCTCCCGCCACCACGAGTGCCTGAGCCCTCAAAACCACCTCAGAAGCACCCAGGGACCAAACAGTTAGTACGCTGGTTGTCCCCCTGGTGCCTTTCCCCTCGGAGAAGAGGGACCCATCCAGTGAAGGGATACATCGGGCTACCCCTGGGACAGCTGCAAATATGAGGTGGGTAGAGGGGGATGGGACGAGGGTGTCAGTGGGATCCATGGCTGGCCAGAAGGAGAGGTGGGCTGGGAAGCCTAAGAGGCAGGAGCAAAAAAAAAAAAAAATTGAAAAACAGACTGCTCACAATACTGGTGTTGCCACACAAAAACATGTTTGTTTACATTCCTTGATCAACTCCCACTGCATCCGTCTTGGACTAAGGAACACCCCAGCACAATCTAGCCACTCTTTATGCAGTGGGACTAGAGGAGATTATTGCATCAGTGGCCACACTGTTTTGGGGTGTTTCTAATGTTCATGAAGTACACAGTACAAATAAATCCAGGATTTGAAACAAAACATAGGTTGTTCTAGCTATACATTAGCATGCATTTCAGTTCTACGAAGCAAGGAGGCAGATAAAATAATGAGCAACATCAATGAATTTTAGAGACGGTAAGCAATCATAAAATGTGAGCTTTTAACTAGAAATAATATGTATATATATTTTTTTTCAATTCTGTTTATCATCCCCAGGCACTGGAACTTTCTCTGGCCTCTCCACTCACCTGTGTCGCTCTACTGCCCACTGTGAACCCTGCCATCTCCAAGGGCATTACTTTCTCCCCAAGCCCCGAGGAGGAACGAAGAGCCTGAGGAGACCGAAGGGGCAGTGGCAGGGCTCCAGTGTTGGGCATGTGGCGGTTCGGCACTGGGATGGCCGTCGCCTATCCGGGCTGGTGGGGCTTTTCACATAGAGTTTACACCCCAAATGTGGGATGTGTAATGCTGCCTAGCCCGCGACGTGAGTGCTCCCACCCACATCCGGAAGGCAGCTGCCCAGCTTCTTCCCCACTTGTGAGCCCCTGTGCGCCGCAGTGCCACCGGTCTCCACCGGGGGCCACTGCTGCGCCGGGTTACCCCTGGATCCCTCCCCGAGAGAGGAGAGCAGTCCTCCAGATGCTCAGTCCTCTCTCTCCCCTGCCGACCCCGGCAGTCCGGGCTCATTCCCAAACCCGGATAGCCGGCATGGCGCGAGGTGTGGCATCTAGCGCTTCAACCCTCAGCGCCACTGGGCCGGTCAACAACTAGAAATAATATGATGCAAAAAAAGGTTGGCAGTGTCCTTTTAATAGAAACAAGAGCCATAACAAAAAACCCTAACAAGGTAAGCCTCCTCACCACCATACTAGGGACCCTATCTTCTTCCCACCAAAGAGTGACCCCAGTTACCATAAATGGAACAGACAATACATACCTGATACAGTATGCAGCATTAGTATAAAATAAAATGTGCATCTCCTTCAGAGAACTACAGGAAACACATGGCCTGCCCAGACAGGACTTCTTTAGATCGCTCCAGGTCAGACATTAACTCACCTCTGAGAATCTCCTTCACAAGGTGGCTAGAAAGCTCACACCCTAACAAGACTTCTTCTACTGGGCAATCATGTTGGTAGGGAGGGGATGCACAGTCTGCAAAGCTGATAGAAACCTCATGGGAGACGGACACTCAGAACCCTGCATAATAAGGTCCGAATAGGAAAAAAATTGCCAGGAGAAAAAGAATTGAAATGCGTATGGGAAAAAGGATGGCGAGTTATGGCCTCACCAGGCTGGTGGGAATTTTGGTGGAAGTGCATCTCAAGATTTTTCCACACCCCCACCATCACACACACTTTGGAATGGGGTCCTCAAACTTGTGCTGGAGGGAGTGTGGGGCAGTGGGAACCAATTTCCACATCTGGGCATGTCTCAATATACAACATTACTAGAGACAGATCCGCAGGGTTTTGATGAGGCTCTGGGATGATTCTGCTCCTACTGGGTTTAAGAATCTGGTTTGAGTACCAAAACCAGGGAAGTGGGAAACCTAAAGCAGCAAAACTAGTGGGGAAGGTCAGCCCTCCCATTCCTGGCCCTGCCACAGGGGGGCTGGGAAATCCATGGGGGATTCTGGGCTCTGCAGTCGAGGTGAGCGAGCGGCTGAGAGGAGGCAGAGACAGGTTGACAGTCCTGCCATGCACCATGCCGAACAGGGGAAATAAAAACTTCTATGGAAAAAAATAAACTGTTGCCAATCAGTTTGTGTGTCATGGCATTCTTAATCTCACTTTTAAAGAGCCACTGACACCGATGTGACAACTTTGAGAAAATGTAATGTTTAGCACAAGTGTGCTTTTATTTTAATATTGTTGCTGTATTTCTCATTCTTCTTTATTACTGAGGACATTTGCATGTAAACAGGATCACTGCCCAATCTGTTCTGGCTGTTTGCCTACATATGACATCACAGTTATGTTTATGACATCAAATTCTGTTGTTGTGGGGATAATTACGATGCCATAAAAGGGGATTATTTATTTTATTTATTTAAAAGTTGATAGCCGAGAAAATCATCATGACCAGAAGCTCATTTCCAGGTGCAGCCCAGATTATGATGTCATATGTAGGCTAGCAGTAAGAGCAGATTAAGTCTAAAGGGACAGTATGCCTCTTTTGCACAGCTGTCTTCAGTAATAAAGGAAAAAGGTAAATAATTGTAGAAAATACATGAAGTATAAACTGAACTGTCTAAATCTCAAATTTTTTATAAGTGTTTTTAATGGTGTCAGGGGCTCTTTAAATATCTATTAAATATTTATTTATTTATTATTATATCAGAATTACAAACCTTTGAGTCAGGGACTCATTTACAAAGGCTCCTTGTCATTCAACATACAGGACGGGGCAGGTATACAGACAGTGCATGGAATTATAGACATCAGTGCAAATACGTACAGTTATATACACTATATATAAAAGATTGTAACAGAGACAGTGAAGAGATAAATACAGAAAGGAAATATTTGTATGGGAGAAGGCCTATACATGTTTGTAGCTATGCAGGATGGGTACCCAGCAACATATGCAGTGTGAGAGATTGAGGTCACAGTGGTGGATCAGGACCGGCTGGGAGCTGATTTAGGTGCAGGTACAGATGCGGGAGTTGATCAAGTAGTTATGGAGGGCTGATTTAAATGTCCCAATTCTATGTTCAGATGTGATGCTGGGGGAGGATGTTAAAACAAGTGGGGGCTCTGTGCCAGAAGAACTGCTGTGCCAGGAACATCCTGACCCTGGGTACTAGTAGTAAGATTTTGGTGGAGCTTTGAGTGGAGACAGTCGGAAGGGAAGCTCTGAGTATCGTAGACAGACCAGGAGAGGTCAGTCCTAGGAGAATTTTTTTTGGCGAGTATGCAGGATTGGTAGTGCAGTCGCTCCTTAAAGGACAGAATGTTTGACAAGGAGTATAGCATACAGGTATGGGTGAGCCTATCAGCCCCTTTGAGAATCTGACACGCTTTGTTGATCGAGAGCTTGACTTTGCGCAGGGCGGTATTGTCAGCTGCACCATATACCAGCAGTCCATAATCCACAAGGGATAGAACAGAGGAGTTGATAGCGAGTTTTAGCATCTCCGGTGAAAGACAGGCCCTATGGTGGTACAGGAGGCCTATGTGTGTGTTGATGGCTGAGCAGAGGGTGTGGATGTGCTCATGAAAGGTGAGGGCAGAGTCAAAAACAATACCAAGGTATTTGTAAGTATTTACTTACTGAAGTGACTGGTGGGAGTGGGACAGAACAGACAGAGTGGCACCATTGAATTTACTTTGGTTGTGGGTAAAGAGCATGTTTTTTTTTTTTTTTTTAGGTTGATTACGAGTCTGTGGTCTAGGAACCACTGTTCAGTTTGAGCAAAGGAGGTTTGAAGTGCATCCTGAAGTTGGATAGGGTTGGAGTGGGACGTGAAAAGGACCGCATCATCTGTGTAAAGGAGTATATTTTCTGAGCATGAGTTGGGCAGTGTGTTTAGGTATAAGCTAAATAGTAGCGGCCCGAGGATGGAGCCTTGAGGGACTCCGGAGCGGACCTGACAGGGGTTTGAGAGCATATTGTTGATTCTTACACACTGTGTTCGGGCGGTGAGGTAGTTGGTGACCCGGCTTACTGGGCCAGGGGCAAAACCAAGTTGTGTGAGGGTGTCTATGGGAAGAGGGTGGCAGACTGTGTCGAAGGCCTTCGAAAGATCAACGAAGACTGTGTCGGCAAGGTGCCCTTTGTCAAGGGCAGTGTGAATGAATGTGGAAAATTCTAGTAGGGCGGTTGTGGCGCTGAAGCCATGATGGAAACCATGTTGTTCCGTGCAGAGGAGGTTGTGTGCAGTGAGGTAGTCCGTTATTTGGTCTGCGACTACTTTTTCCAAGGCTTTGGACAGTGGGGGGAGGATGGAGGTAGGCCTGTAGTTTCCAAGGGAGGATCGATCACCACCATTGTGTATAGGGGTGATGACAGCCATTTTCCAAGCTAGGGGGAACTGTCCAAGGTAGAGGGAGCAGTTGATAAGGTCTGTGAGGGGGGGTGAGGACGACATCCAGCATAGTGTGAAGGAGGTTGAGATCAAGAGTGTCGCTGCTGTGGCTGGCACCGTTTAGTGCTTTAAGCAGATGGGGTTTTGCGACAGACGGGGGGAGAATTCAGAAGTGGAAAGGCGGGTATTGGAGTGTGGTTTTGGAAGGGTTAGGAGTGGGGTCAAAAAAGTTTGCAGGCAGTGTAGAGGAAAGGTTGGAAAATGTATCATTTAGGCCATTGTGGGTCTGTGGAGATTACACCAATAATATTGAGCTGTGATGGGGATGGGGACTGAGTTTTACCGTTAAGTTCCTTTAGGTTGTCCCAGAACTTATGTGCAGAGCCCCAGGTGGTAGCGAGGGTGTTTCTGTAGTATGTTGCTTTTGCACTACGGATAGCCCAAGTGCACTTGTTACGGGCAGGTCTGTAGGCTTGTCTATCATCAGGTTTACCAGACTCAAGGGCTCTGTGCCAGAGGCTATCCCTGAGGTGCATTTGCTTGATGAGGGTGGGAGTGATCCAGGGTGAGTTGTGTTTCTTAACTAGAGATTTGGAGCGGGTTGCATAGGTGTTGCAGGCCAGATTAAATGAGTATATGAAGTAGCAGAGGGCAGTGTCAATATTGGAGCTAAGTTTTATAGGGGGCCAGTCCCAGCTGGCAAGGTGCTCACAGAGTAGAGCCAGGTTGCCAGGGTGCAGATGCCTCCTGAAGGTAAAGGTAGGATTTGGTTTTTCCTGGTTACAGGACCAGACACAAATGAATGGGCCGTGATCACTAAGGGCATTAGGTAGCACTGCCACGTTAATGATTTTTTGGGCCTGTTAGTGAGTACAAGGTCCAATAAAGTGGCATTACCATTAGTTGGATACGGGTGGGTGGGGGAGGAAACCAGTTGGGTGAGGTCAAGTGCAGCAAAGTCATCTTTAGCATGGGTTGCTGCACTGGCAAGCCAGTTAATGTTGAAGTCACCCATTATGATCTGCTCCATTTTACTTGGTTGGAGGGAGATGTAATCTAGTAGGGACTGCAAGGCAAGATTTTGGTTGCGTGGGTGAATTTAGGCAGCAATGATGATAAGGGGGGCCTTTTGGGTGCCGGGAGTGATTTCTAGGGGTATTGCCTGTGCACCATGTTCTAACGGGGGTTTTGGGAGGAGGAGACCTAGGAGGGAGCCCCGGAGATAAATGACACATCCCCCGCCACGTTTCCCCAACTCTTTCTTCTCTAAAGAGGCAATATCCTGGTAGGGAAATAAATGAGTCAGGGGTTGACTCGGAGAGCCACATTTCTACTTGTGCCAAGACATCAGGTTTGTTTTTTTTTCAACTCTTTTTCCTTGCCTTCCCAGCCGGAACTCTCTCGGGCTGCCTCTCTCGCCGTGACCACTCTACCGACCGCTGTGTTCACCACCATCTTCTTTTTTTAAACTTTGTTTATTTATCAATTTGGTTTTTACACAAGACAACATACAAACAACATAATCAGAAAACATAAAATAGTTAATTACACTTTGTGCCATATACTCTATGGCCCAGATATTCAAACTGCGCTCAAAACTGGCGCAACAGCAGGAGCAAGCACAAACCAGTTGCGCAAATGTGCAACAGGTGCGATATTCAAACATGGAGCAGAGCAAATTGCGCAAGCAACCAACGTCTGAATATCGCACATACTGCGCCATCGCGCAACCAGGAAGGAGAAGCTGAGCCAAAATGCTGCGCTATGGCGCAACCATGGAAGCTCAGCTGAGCAGTGCAGAGCTGCCATAGCGCAAGCACAGCCCCCCAGAGCAATGGAACTGCACATCCAGGGAGGCAGGCTGGGGCCCACCGCCAGCCATGCCACACATGGGCACAGGAACTCACTGCAGAACCCACACCACACTGGCACACCCCAAGCACAGCATCACTGGGGGTGGGACGGCTGATCCACGTGCCCATGGGGACAAGCCAACTAAAGCATAGCAGAGCCATGATGCCCCAGCACAACCACTGGCAGGCAGAGAGTGCCACACCCAGGGGGTTGACAACCACAGTGCACATCAGTCCCCCCTGTACGCACAGCACAGCGTGCACCGTGCCCCCAAGACACCGCTCATGTGCAGTGACAGGCACTGCAGGAAACACCATGCACCCCCCGTGCCACACGTCAACCCCATGCTGCAGAGAAGCAGACCACCCAGACCCACCCTGTGCACCCAGCAGTGGGTGGCAGCAGATGGCAAGAGCAACAGAAAGGCAATGCTATGCTGGTGATACCCCCCATGGACACACACACACACACACACACACACACACACACACACACAATATCCAGGACCATAGTAGCCCAGATGGCATGTACACTCTGCAACGGAGCACCCAGAGCCAGTTGCAAAGCAGACACCAACACAGCAGTTGTACCAAAATAGTATTTTATATTCAAACAAAAGAGGCAACAAAACAGCTAAAAACTATGTACAAGTTGGGGTGGGGGACGGGTAAAAGGCAGGGTGTGCAAGGGAGGAAAACAACTTGGAGAGGAAGTCAGGGTGAAAGGGATGGGGAAGGGCAATAAAGGTGGGCTACAGCCCAGCAGGCTCCTGCTCCTCCCCTGCCGTCTTCCCCTCCTGTGTCTGTGCCGCCGTTCCCCTGTTGCTGTAGGGCTTGCAGGAGCTCTCTGTTGTCGCCCGGCCAGCTGTGTCAGGCGCGGACATCGTGCGCCATGCGCGCAAGCACACGAGGCCTAGGAAAATGGGAACACAGTCAATGGCTGAGACTGACCACAACCCTGAACACCACCCAACCTGCAACCCAGCTAACCCAATGTGCTGCACATGTGATGGCATGCACCACCCACAGTGAACATGCACATGGCCATCACAAACAGGCGGCACCAGCCATGCGCACCACCGCCCACACACCTGCCCACGCCAATCACAGTACAAACTAGGCTGTCATGTGGATGTTGCAGCGCGAGCGATGCCAGTCACACAGCTATGTGCCCAGTGCATGCCTGGACCACCTGTGATGCATACACAGGCGTGTCGTGATGCTGCACTGTGATGCAGGTCACCTGTGTCACGCCTACATACATGGATACATAGACAGTGTCGGCAGATAGGGGCCTATGGGACACCTAGTCTGGCCATTTGGCCTTGTCGATCACTCTCATGTCCTATAAGTCCATTCCCCTCACCCTGACCTCCAGAAGTCCCTCATGGCGAGCCCACACATACAGATCTCCGTGACCAAGTCAGCCCCCACCACATCCTCTGGCAGGGTGTTCCACTCGTCCACCACCCATAATGTGAGGAAACACATTCGCATGTTTCCCTTAAACGAGCCCCCTCCAACTGCATCCCATGCCCTCTACACCTGGAACATCCTCTACGCTGACAAATATTGGTTCCTGCACACTGTTCCCCCCTGTACAATACTCGTATGACCCCATCATATCCCCACACCCTCCTCCCCTCCAGGGAGTACATGTTCAGTTCCGTCAACCTGTCTGCATAGGACATGTGATGCAATCCATGCACCATCCATGTCGCCCTCCTGTGAACACTCTCCACCCAGTCCCTGTCCATACGCAGCTATGTGTTCCGGAACTGTACACTGTACTCCAGTGTGGGGACTCACTAGTGTTACGTATAGTGGAACTACTACCACCCATCTGGTTGTGTCCATCATGGTTGGTGGTCCTGCCCCCCCAGCATGCAATAGCATCCATGACGTAATGATACTCACACTCCTCCAGCAGCTCAGTCTGCCGCTGCTGCTGCTGCTGTTGATGCTGCTGCTGCCGCTGCGGCCGACGGCCTGTGGGACTGGGGCCCTGGCATGGCCCACATCAGCCGCGGCCGCGCCATCACCATCCGGCCTGTGGGAGACATATGGTGAGACAAACATCAGTGTGACTCAAAAGCAGAGTGCCCCTGCCCCAGTAAGACTGCCTGCCCACACAGCCATAACCATCCATCGCACAGCTGCACACACTGACACACCGATGCACAGCCACCCAGGCACACACACCCCTACAGAGAATATGGGTGAATAGATGGTACACTCCACGTGGCTAGGCACCAGGCCCCGCCCTGGCACGGGAACCAGCCACGCTAACAGCTCCGGTCCCTCCGGGGAGATCACTGACCCGGTGCCGGCACTGCTCCGCAGACCGCCCCGCCAGTGACCCCACCAGGTCAGTGGCCACTTGCTGCCACACATGGGTCCTCGGGTCTGGTGAGGGGCCTCACCATACAGTTGGTCAGTGGGGCTCCACTAGAGCCACCAGGTTGGCCACCTCAACTAGCTCCCGGCACCGCCCTCCTCCTAGCCATGGCACCAACTTTACAGCAGGCAATATGAAGCCCGCTGCGCTGTGACCCCACGTGGAGTTGTTGCGCAATAGACCAGCACAGGCACCTATCGCGCTGTTCGAAGAAGCCAGCGCCACTATTTACATGGCGCTGTAGCCAGACAGCCAATAGGGACGCAACATGGCATGCACTCAGCGCCAGGGGTCAGAGGGCATACCCAAGTCACGGCAATGGCGCAAGGCTACGCGCACAGCGCCATAGGGATGCATAGGTATCCTGCTGGCGACTCGGCTGGCACAGCACAGTGCCACAGGGGACTATCGGCGCAGAGGGTGCCTAGCGCCAGTGCCCAGTGCTGCAGCGCCACTGGCACAATGGTGGCCATGTCCAGAATAGCCTATCGCGCTCAGCAGTTCTGCAGCACGATCGACGCATGCGTAACCCGTCTGGGCATGCGCAATGCAGTGTAGCACACAACCACAAACATGCACCATCGGCTCAGCCGGACCTTCCCTATTGCGCTAAGCGCATTTACGCGATATTCAGCCGACATATGCAAAGCAGGCGATCAGCCATTCAAAGGCGCAGTGGCGCGATTAGCATGTCATTAAAGTTGCGCCACACCTCATTTGCATGTGTTGCGCTATAAAAATACGACACTGGGTTGTGGCGGCCAGATTTGGTTGTTGCAGCTGAGAGGTGAGTTACATGCTGTGTGATGCTCAGGACAATGCACATGGGCAGGGGTGCTGGAGGGTGTCACGGGATGAGGGGGCTGAGCATGATGAGGGCACTTAGAAGGGGCAGAGGGCACCCTTTCCATCAGTATCTGCCAGGCAGCGAGGAAAGGGGGCTTCTGCCCCCGGCCTGCAGCTATGCTCATGGGGAAATGCTGTGGACTGCAGAGTGACAGGTGTCCACTTCCACCCATACAGATCAGCATGACTGACGAGAACCAGGCCGAGGGTGTGGACGGCGGGCGTAGGAGGAGGCCGAACTTCACCACAGCAGAGACCGAGGCCCTCTTCCAGGCCTACCTGGAGGATGAGCCGCTTTTGAGTGGGCGGAGGGGCACCCCTCAGCAGCGTGCAGCTGCATGGGAGGGGGTAGCTCTGGCCGTCAACCTGCACGGAAGCCACCAGCGCTCCGTGCAGGAGTGCTGCAAGAAGATGGGGACTGACCGCAGGAGGCTGAAGGAGAAGGTGGCAGCCTTCAGGGTGGCACGTGCTGCCACTGGTGGGGGACCACCAGTGGTGTGCTGCTGACCCCGACCGAGGAGACACTGGTCGCGCCATGCAGCCGAGTGCCATTGCGGTGTTCTGGCGGAGGATTCAAGACAGGTGGAAGCCCATCACTGCACGTATGTCATGGTGATGTTGTGGGGGCGGCTGTTGTTCACATGCACTCACATGTACTCTCTTTCTGTTTCAGATCCTGTTCGTCTGCAGAAGACGGTGGTGGTGGGTGCTGACAGTGAGGCAGACCTGCTGGACCAGGAGGAGGGACCTTCCACCTCCGCCAGCAGCCTGCACGCACTGCAGCAGCAGGCCGGCTGGGCTGACAACTCCGCCGGCAGTGATACGGGTGCAGGGGGTGCACAGCCTGTGTCACAGCAGTCTGGCATGCAGGTGTGCCAGCATGCTGTGCCTATGGCAGTGTCACGCACCGGCACTATTGAGGATGGCAGGCCTGCAATGGCCAGTGAGAGGTGTGTGTCCCACGAGGGACACACGGCAGGCCAGCACGTGCCCCGGGCGTCCAGCTCCACACCTGTGTACCAGCATGCTGGCACAGTCACAGGTTGGCCTGTCAGCACCGTGGGGCAGCACCGTGGCTGAGCAGGTGTCTGGCACTGTTGACAGCACAGGGGTGGAACAGGTGGACCTGGGGGCTCAGCAGTTGGAGGGCAGCAGCAGCAGTTGCACACCAGGCCTGGGGGACAGCGTCAGGCAGTGGCACTTGTCCACCGCCCTTGGATCAGCCCATACCTGGTCCTGGCGGACAGCGGCCACCTCAAGGGGTGCTGTGCACCAGGACCATCCACACCCTGGGGTCACGATGCCATTGGGGCACAGTACCCTTTGACGCGTGCACCCGCCTGCTGCAGGAGTCGGTACAGCTGCAGGGCGGGTTGCAAGGTCCGTGTGAGGCACTGACTGTGTCCATGGAGCGCATAGCAGGGAGTGTGCTCGGACCGGCCAGATGGTCCATATGCGACGGATGTGACCGCTGCCATCGACAGGCTGACCCAGGCAGTGGTCTCTGTGGCGACCGCATTGACCACTGTCTGGTGACCTGTACACGCACCCACACAGTGCGCACTCCACTCCCCGTTCCCGGCATCGTGCGACACCAGGCCTGTCGGCGCCGGGTTCTGCTGTGGGCATCCCGAGCACCCCTGGTGCAAGTTTCTTTCGTGGGATGCAGACCCCTGTGTGGGCAAGGTCGCGGTCACGCACTGGGACCCCTGGTGGTGCAGTAGTGCCACCCGATGTGGCCCCTGCACAGCCTGCCAGTGCTGCTAGGCCACGGCAGGGCCGCACCCGTGGTGGCAGGCCGTGGGACAGTGCTCCTGACTGAGCTGTCTCCCAATGCAGGCCCTGTCTGGTGCTGCCTGTGTGCACTGTGTGTCATGGTGGGCAGTGCACTGCTGGGTGCTCTGCTCACCAAACTGACACACGGACCACCTGCACACTCTCCCAACTGCTGTCCACAGGTGCGTGTGGATGATGATGCCTGCATTGCACTGTACACCAGGGTGCAAGGTTGCCCAGGTCCTGACACACGACGCGGGACAGTCCAGGTGGTGAGGGTGGTTGGTGGTGCTGTGTGATAGCGTGTAATTTCCGCATTGCTGTGCTGCTGCCCCTGTATGCTGCCTGGTGTGTGTGTGTGTGTTTATTTGAGTGCTCACCCCTCTCTGCTAATGTGTTGGTATGCGAGACCCTTCAACTCCCTGACCTTCATGCATGGTGTGTTCCCCTGTGCCTGTGGTTTGCGTGATAGACAGTGTTGCCTGCACATGTCCCTTGACTTACCTGTGTTGTGCGTAGTGCTCTTCTGCAATGGTGTCCCAGTGCAGCTGGGCCTGCCGGTCAGTCGGGGTCCCTCCGTCCTGGGCGGCTCATCACCCATATCACCCGGCCACTGGCGTCCCATCGCTGTCCCCTCTCTTGGACCTGTACGGCTATCCCATGGTCTTTGGCCATGTTGTGCAGGATGCAACAGGCCAGGAATATCCCACAGGCCTTTTGGGAGTTGTACTGTAGGCTCACCGAGGTGTCCAGGCATCGGAAGCCTTGAGTATCCGAACACCCGCTCTATGATGTTCCGTGTTGCGGCGTGTGCCTCATTGAAACCGGCGCTGGGGCCGGTGGGCGCGGTATGGTGTGAGCAGCCAGGGACGGAGTGGGTATCCACAGTCACCTGTGTGGAGATAGTGGAGATCAGTGTTAGGTCAGGTCCATATTGCCCATATCCTTGTGTGCACACCATGGCACCTGTGTCATTCCACCCTTGCACAGAGTTTGCATTCATACATGTGTACTCACCCACTAGATGACCCGTGGGGATGTTCCCACTCTCGAGTCGATGGCACAGTGCAGATTGGTGCCATATGAAGGCATCATGTGCTCCGCCAGGGTGTGTGGCACAGACATTGATGATGCGCCCAGTGGCATCACACACCACCTGGCAGTTGACACTCGAGTAGCCCTTTCGGTTCCGGTATGCTTGCCCGTCGGGGCCAGGTGGCGTGCGAATGGCCACATGGGTGCAGTCTATGGCACCTAGCACGCCAGGCATTTGTGCTACCCTGTGGAACTCCTGCATGTTTGCTTGTACTCTGCCAGCCGGTGCTGGGGAAATGGATGTACTCCGCAGCATGAGGCAGCAGTGCTGGAGGAATTGGGTGAGGATGCGGACGTGGCCGACTGCGTGATGCCTGTGGTGTCCCTGTCGGCCTCTGGAAGGTGCCTGTGGTGAGCAGGCACATGCAGGCTGTCACCTTGGTCTCCACGGACAGAGCGTGACTCCGTCGTGAGGGTGCCTGCATCACATCACTGCACAGCTCACTGAGCCGTCTCAGTATTGCCCTGTTCAGGCGGTACCGGGCCACGATCTCAACATCACTGTACAGCTCGTAGCTGATGCGGCACGATGGTCGCCTGTCGGGGTATATTGCCGACGGGCCCTCCACGGCCACGCCCCCAGCATGCTGTCTCACCCTCATTACAGCTTCCATGTGGAAGCTGACACTGTCCATCTCCCTGGCTTCTGCCCCCAGCTGCTGTTCCTGTGTTACCCCCACTGCCCCACTGCTGCTTCCACTGCACCGGGCACCCCCACTGGCCTCTCTGTCCTCCAGGACCCACTGTCCCTCTCTGTCCTTCCTGCTCCTGTCTCTGTCTCTCTCTCTCTCTCTGTCTCTCTCCCCCGGTTTGCGGCCTGCTCGAGTTCTTGCGCCGCTCCCTTGAGCCGTTTTATTTTGGCTCAAACCGTACTGCGCAACTTCCGGCTGAGCCACTCTTGCGCATTGCGCAAGTGTTCAAATATCGCATTGCGCACTTTATGCATGGACCCGCCCCCTTCGGTTGCGCATGCCTTCATTTCCATTGCGCTGTGGCTCAGCGTGTTTTCGGTGGTGCAACTGGCCCCTTCTCAATATCGCAGAATGGCGCATTTTTGGAGTTGCGCACGCGCAACCCTGTTGCGCATGGCGCAACCCTTTTGAATATCTGGCCCCATGTGTATTTACATACTATTCTTGAGTAGTGGGCAAGGAGATTTCATGAAGTAAATCAGGAAGATTTGATCTGTCAACAAGTTGATCAAGGCAAATTAACTATTTACATCACTTACAGGTATACCTACTAGTCTCTGCAGCGTAGAAGGTAGTTCTTGGAAAGATATCAGACTATATATTGTCTTTTACATTGTGCAGGTTCAACTATTAGGGAAGAGGGGATCAGCTTAAAGTTTTTCTTACCATTCCTCTCCTCACTTTCTCAAGGTATGGAATCAGATCTTACAATCATTACGTAAGTGACCCACCTCTTCCAGAGCAGTTCAAAGTGGGTCAGTTTTTTATTAAGAGAAGCTGTAAGCCTCTCCATCTGGTACACTGAAATCATGAGATCATGCCACTGATCTATAGAAATCTTGTCAGCAGTGAGCCAGTTTTTAGTGATCAGTTGCTGGGCTGTCAATAGCATGATTCTCATAAGTCTCGCTGAGCTCGGGTCTCTGTGCCCAGGGGGTAGATCCAGAAATAAATAAAGTGTGGGGGTCAAGGTAAGGTCTGAATAAAAATGGTATGTATTGCTTGTTGAAGCTCTTGGAGGAAAGGGGCCAGGTGGGTACATCCCCCAAGTATATGAGCCAATGTAGCCGGGGAGTGACCACAATCCCTCCAGCATAAAGACAAGCCCATTCCCCTCCCATATTTCTCCTGTATTGCTGGGGTCAGGAAGAATCCTACAACGATCTTCCAAGAAAACTCCCTCCAGCTTATTGCATTTATTCCCCAATGCACTCTATCCAGGGCCCAGTCCACACCTCATCGGGTATTGGGAGATCTAAGTCTTTTGACCATGCAGCTCTAATTGTTTGTGGTGTGTCCCCCTTCCATTGGAGAATAGCACTATATAAATAAGAAATAATCTTGTCCAAGGACGCTCAATTCTCCAGGGCTAATTTAATAAGATGCATGATTCATGGGGGCACCAAGGGATTGCACATAGTCCCTGGCTTGGAATATCTAAATCTGTCCCACCATGTCACTCCATATTGGGACACCAACTCTTGAAATGTTAATACCCCCTCTCTCCTACGAAATGCCACACCAAGAGGAGGCCTCCCCTCTGCCATCTGCGAAATCCTGAATCCCACCTCGCTGGAACAAAGGCCGGGTCATATGCTATATGGTTTAAGAGAGGTCTCCATTTGCTTAAGGATTTGTCGTTCAGAAGTTCGTACCAATTTACCAGTGTGGACTCTATGTGTGGGTTTCCTTTGTGTATAGCCTGGGAGTTACTCTGTCCAGCAAGAAGGGATCCACAAAGGATGGAGGGGTCCTCTGCCCAACCTCAAGGGTCTTCCATTTGGCGTCATAATTTCTATCTAGCCAGTAAAATACTGTACGAAGTTGGGCTGCGTGGTGATATAGTTTCAGATTTGGGAGGGACAAACCTCCCCCTTCTTTGGGATCTGAAGCACCGAGAGGCGGACTCTAGGGCTCTGCGAGCCCCAGATAAAGTGAGAAATCCCTCTGTTAATTTGAATAAAAAACGAGTTTGGTATATATCTTGACAAAGTCTGTGATAGAAATAGGAATTTAGGAAGGAGAATCATCTTAACTGCTTCAATTCTCTGAAGCAAGGGGATAGGTATAAGGGCCCATCTTTCTCAATCCCACTGCAACTGTGCCACAATAGGAACAAAGTTAAGGTTAAAAATCTGGGAATGAGCTGTTGAAATTTGGACCCCTAGGTATTTAAGATGGATCCTGTTCCAGTTGAAGGGGAAAATCTCTTTTATTCTGTCCGAAGGGGTATAGGAGATCCTCGGTACCTCAGTTTTAGCAGTGTTTACCTTATAACTTGCTAATTGGCTAAATTCCTTCAGCGTATTCCAACGTGGGACTAGTCCTTCATCTGGGTTACTAAAATAGATCAGGAGATCATCCGCATATAGGGCTAATTTATGAGATTCCCCCCTGAAGCTCAGGCCTTCCACTTCCCTTCTTTGTCTCAGGCTTTGTGATAATGGTTCTAGGTAAAGGGCAAACAGAAGCGGGGAAAGGGGACATCCCTGCCTAGTTCCTCGGAGTAATGAAATTGGGATGGATATTCCCCCATTTATTTTAATATAGGCCTTCAAGTTGAGATAAATTTTGTCTATGATCTTAATGAATGCATCTGAAAAATCAAAAGTTTTTAATGTTCGAGACAAAAAATTCCATGCCACCCAGTCGAACGCCTTCTCCACGTCTAGGCTCAGCAGAAGGAAGGGCAAACCCAACCAGGAGGCGTGGTGGAGAATAGACAGGGTCCTTCTAACGTTATCCTGTGTCTGGCGAGTAGGGACAAATCCCATCTGGTCATAATCTATTAGTTTTGAAAGGACCCCTTCTAGATGTTTTGCTATTAATGTGGAATAGAGTTTGTAATCTATATTTAGAATACATATAGGATGGTACGACCTGCATTGTGTCACATCCTTAGCCAGCTTTGGTATGCTGGATATAACAGCATAGTTCCAGGACTGGGGTAGATTCTCCCCCTCCTGGGAGGCCTTGCAGGCCTTCAGGAGAGAAATCTCCAGTTCTTTTTTAAAAAAATCTGAAAAATTCGGGTGTGTGCCCGTCTGGGCCCGGGGCCTTATTGGTCTTCAAGGAAGTGATGGCTCTGGTAAGTTCTGCTAGAGAAAACGGTTTGTCTAGCTGAGACCGTAGACCTGGCGAAAGTTTCGGTAGGTTGAGCTTGGAAAGGTAGGACTGAATTTGTGAATCACTCGCTGTTTGCTCCGGGGTATAGAGAGTATGGTAATACTCTCTAAAGGAGTCTAAAATTTGATCAGGGTTCCTCTTCAATTGACCGGTCCCAGGGTCCCTAATCTGCGCTATGGTATTCCGAGAGGTCTGCTGCCTCAAACGATGGGCCAAAAGTCAAGTTTCTCTTGGTCCCACCTCATAGTATTTTTGGCGCCTACGCTGTAGGGCCTGTTCTGTTCTTACCTCAATTATTTTTTGAATCTGCTGTCTGGTGGCTTGTATAAGCCCCCAGGCAGCTACATCTCCTCCTGCATGGGCTGTCTGTAAGTCCCTCAATTGCTGTTGGAGTTTTTCCAGATTCAAATTCTGTAGTTTTTTGTAATAAGATGCGTATTTAATTATATCCCCCCATAAAATTACTTTTATGGTGTCCCAAAGGGTAGCACTTGAGATCTGTGGAGAGTCATTATACTGAATAATCTGAAGCAAACATTTTTTGGCGAGTTCTGTGAAATCCTTCAAATTCAACAGATAATTATTAAACTTCTAGAGGGTCTGCTTCCGTATGGTGCCCCAATCTAATTTTAAGGAAAGTTGGGAGTGGTCTGACAAGGTCGAGGGGATGTGTTTACAATCCGCTACTCTATGATAATGCTCCCCCGAGATTAAAAAATGGTCATTTCGGGCATAGGTGCCATGAGGGGGAGAATGATGCATGTATTCTCTTTGCCCAGGGTGCTTGAGTCTCCAGGCATCCACCCATAGGGACCCCTTCATATATTCTCTTAATGATTTACTAGCCAAGGTTTTCCTAAGGTATTTTAAGTTACAAGAATCCAGTGGCTCTATGGTTTGGTTTAATTCCCCTCCCACTATTAACATCCCCACCTGCAGTTCCATAATCTTGTACAGCAGGGACCTTATTGTAACCACCGTGGAACCTGGAGGAATATAGAGTGAAGCTAGGGTAATTGGGGTGTCTTCCAGTATGCCCACTGCTACTGCCAGTTGTCCTTCAGGGCCTGAGTAAGTCGAGGAAACCCTAAATTGAGTACCCTGGGCTATTAGAATAGCTGTACTATGTCTTTTCCCTTTATGATACGAGGAGGATACCACATGTGAGAAACCGAACCTCCCCAGCTTAACATGTTCCTAATTGCTAAGATGTGTCTCCTGGAGGAGCCAAGTGAGAGGAGCCTGCTTTTTGAGGAGTGAGAGGACCTTCTTTCTTTTTACTGGATTATTTAATCCATTGATATTATGGGAAACAATAACTATATTTCCCAATCCCCCATTGTCCCTTAAACTATAAGGATCTATTGCTCTCGTTTCCAAACTTCTGTTCGAATTCGGCCTTTTCCCCATTCCTAACCCATAAGATATTCCTTTCTGGTCTTCATTCTGCCCACAGGAGGGATCTTCCTCCCATCTCTCCAAGCACCCCCGAGTCACCACTTTTTCTTTTTCAGTATGTGTGGCACTAAAATAAAAATAAAAAATGTCTAAATAATCTGTCACTCTGACAACAAACAATAACAGTAGTAACAGGAATCCCCACAAGGTGGCGCCCCTATCTCGAGGGCCATCTGTAGGGAATGAACTATTTACACTTTTACTTCCAAGGCAGGAGCGCTATTTATAAGGCACTCTACAAATCCAGGTGAGCTGCTGTGAGGCATACTATACCCTGGTAGGAGAAGTAGGAGTCAAATACAGTAGTTGACTCTGATCTCCTGGACTCTAAGCAGAGCAAGTCCTAGCCAGATGACAAGGCTACATATCAAATCCGGGATGTGTTAGGGAGCCGTCCTTGCGTAGCGTTACCCATGCATACAGCTCACCCCAGAGACATAGCAGAAGCATAACGTTCCTCACCCTGCTCCAATTATGAATATCCCCCCCCCCCCCAGTTCAGCATAATAGTGTCCCAAAGTACTATTTTTTAGTCAGGGCTAAACATCACCTCTATTGACGATTATACTTGCCCATGAAGCATAAGAGAAAACAAAGGAATTACCAAGGAAACTCCCCCCCCCTTCAACCCGAGGGCAACATTTTACATATTTAAAGCAGAACTAGGATTGTTTTCAGCTTTATCATTAGATGCTTAGGGATTCATAAGTCCACCAAGTCCCAATGCCTGCTTCCTGTACAGATCCGGTTTTAGTTTATGCTCACAATAATAAGTCAAGTTGCTCAGGGATTCAGGGCTTAGAGACGATCACCACACTCCATTCCGCTCAGCTCAAACCAGAGGTTGAATGGATACAAAACTCAGTGAGTCTGCACTCACAAGCGCCAATGAAGAAGTTTGTGTTGTCTTGTTTAACTCAGCGTTTTGGGGAGGTTAGGGGGTGCACTTCTTGGGTGTCTTTTTTCCTCTTGCCCGTTCAACAAATTAACCCAGATATGTCCTGTGAGATGGATTTCGGCATTGCTCCAGGGGTCGATCTGGAAGAATTGTCCCTGGCCAGTGACCACATGTTGGACATAAAGGTTTGTTCCAGCTATGCCATCTCCATGTCCAGAGGGGTGATCTTCCATTCCTGCAACAACGGCAACAGGTCCAGCAAGCTGTGGAAAGTTTTGGGGCCCTCAACGAGATAAAGCTTGATTTGCGCAGGGAACAGAAGTTGAGCACGTAAGTTCTACTTTTCCCGAATTTCTTTTAAAATGGCTCGTTTTCTGTCACTCAGATTGTAGTGCAGCTGAAAAGTCTTGCTCAAAAAAGAGGGTGCTATTCTTGTATTTTAGGGTTTTAAGTCTCCAGGCCTCTCGAAGCACCCACTCTTTGCTTTGGTAGAGAGCCATCCATATCACCCAAGACCTGGGTCGCGCCAAAGGACTGGTGGGCTTTGGTATGAGGGAACGGTGCACCCTATCCATCGTAATGTCTAGATCAGCTGGGATTTCCATCACCGAACGGAGCAGCTGCTGTATAAAATCGATAGGTGAAGCATACCCTCTTCTGCTCCCTTGGGGATTCCATGTATACAAAAATTGTTTCATCGGGCATGGTTTTCAGTATCTTCTAACCGGGCCTGAATTTCCCGATCTCTTTTAAGTAAGTAGAGTATCAGATGTTTCACTCGAGTCCTGGGACTCAGACATTTCAGTTAGTTTCATGGTGTTTTCTGAGACTTTCGCGTCCATGTTGTGGACGTCTTGCCTGAGGTCTGCTAGAGAAGATTCTATTTTTTGGACTGAGCACAGGATTTTTTGTAGAGTTCTGCTAGATTTACGGGGCATGGGTAAATCCTCATCTTCCAAATCTTGAGAAGAATCTGTATTCGGCCTAAGACCACGTGGTCACGTTGCCTGACTCTCCAATTCCTCATCTAGGGTAAGCTGCTTCATTTTTGTTTGTACTGGTATAGCTTTCAGCCCCTTGGGTCTAGCTGGTTTGGATGCCTTCTTAGCTTGCTTCTGAGGGGAGAAATAGTCAGTTTTTTTGTGGATAAGTCGGAGGATTATTAAAGATTGTAGAAGAGGAATGTTGGAGCTTGAGGGTTATGCTGCTGCCATTCTCTAAACCGGAACCGGAAGCCCATTCCCCACCATCTTCAAGTTAGTTACGACCCCCCTGGAGACTCAGAAGGGGCTACAACCCTCAGGGAGGTAGAAGGGGCAGTGGTGAGGAACCAGCATTGGTCATGTGGTGCCGTTGGCACTGGAGGAGCCGTCGCCTAATCGGCCGGAGGGGTGTTTTCCCTCAGTTACGCCCAGACGTAGGGATGCAGTGCTGTTCAGCCCGCAACGGGTGCTCCCACTCATGTCTGGAAGACAGCCGCCACATCTTCCCTATTTTCCAAGCCCCTGTGCATCGTGAAAGCACCGGTTCCACTGGGGGCCGCTGCTGCATCAGGCTACCCCTGGATCCCTCCCCCAGAGAGGAGAGCAGTCCTCTGGATGCTTGATCCTCTCTCTCCCCCCCCTGCTGACCCCCGGCGCTCTGGGCTCATTCCCAAACCCAGGTTGCCAGTGTGGCGCAAGGTGTGGAGTCCAGCACCTCAACCCTCAGTGCCACCGGTCCAGCTATCCAAGACATCAGGTTGATGCTGTGCAACCCAGCCCTGTAGATCTGTAAACTTTTTTAGCAGGCTGCAGATGTTAATGGAGGCAAGTTTGAGTCCCGCCGCTAGAGGGAGGTGGGTGTGGCTGTTTATGATAGGGTCTGGGTTTGGGTGGACATTACCAGACAGTAGTAGGAGCAGTGCAATCATCCTGAAAAGAGTCAGGTTTTGTTTATGATGGGTGGCGTCAGTGCCCTTGGTAAAACCTGCTATAACTGTATTGATTTCAGAATGTGAACTGTCCCCTGTGCTGTCTCAAACTGTCTCTATGTAACCCCCCCCCAGTTTCGGGGGGGCGTACCTTAATATCTCCCTGGGCTCTTCTGATGCCCACTGCCTGGCAGACGTCCAGAAGGAGAAGTTAAATCCATGTTCCATGTTGTGCTTCTGTTGACCTGCGTGTGTGTGTGTGTGTGTGTGTGTGTGTGTGTGTGTGTGTGTGTGCATCATTGGATCATGACCATTCACATATCTGGAATGTGTAGTACGGTAGGGGCTGCACGCCCATTGGCTCATGCTGTGAACCAATGGGCGGCACCCTACCGAGGTGTCAAAGAGCGGCGGGCGGGCGGCAGGCTGGGTGGGTGCTGCCGTCACCGCTGACCGGGGGAGCGGGCGGTGGGACTCCAGTGGGCAGGTGGGAGGGAGGCACCCAGACCACTAGGGTAATAGGACGCTTTCAGAAACAGATGCCCGCGATCGGCAGCATTCAGTCCACTGGACCACCAGGGATATTGGATGGGGGTTTCATTTAAACAGATGCCCGCGATCGGCAGCATTCGTCCACTGGACCACCAGGGATATTGGACGGGGGTTCATTTAAACAGATGCCCGTGATCGGGCAGTATCGTCCACTGGACCACCAGGGATATTGGACGGGACTTTATTTTTAACAAATGCCCGCGATCGGGCTGCAGGGCGCTGTCCCTACGGCCGTTGCCTGGCAGGGCGCCAGGCTAAGTCGATGGGATTGGCGACCTGCATGCTAATGGAATGCAAATGGGCAATAATGACATGCAAATGACCCCATGTGCCTTGCATAAATTATGGCCCCATTTGCATGTCACCTTTGAATATCGTGAGGTGCTGTGAATGGCTAAATGGCACTTGGCGCTTAGCCATCTCCATGCTCCACTCTGCCACTTCATAGCTGAGACAGGGCCACCGGCGCCCATGCACAGTGGGGGTGGCCAGGGTGCGATATTCAAAGCTGCTGGGCCATGGCTCAGCTCCTTTGAATATCGCCCAGGCCACACCCCTGCGCAGCTAAGTTGAGCTGCGCCCAAGCTTGCGCCACAGCCTAGTGCAGTTTGAATATCTGGGCCTAAGTGTGCATTAGCAAAGTAAAATGCTTTCAGTTTGAATCCCACAGTTCTAGACCAAAAGGTAATCATTGCTGTTCTGTGGCATACAATGTTAACAGATTGAAATCTATAAGCTATAGCTTATACTTTTTAAAGAAGATATAACAATACTAAAGAGCAGTTGTGATCTTCTCTAATGAGCAAAAACCCAGTTACTTTAAAACTGACCATTATTTAGCCATCACAACCTGGCATAACTTATGGCTTGACATCGTAATGAGGCGACAATCTCACCATCTCAGGGCGAAAAATTTAAAAATACGACTTCAGTTCAGAGTCTCTAGTTCATTTATGCCCGAAATGGTGATTGCCCCCAACTAACCTCACCAAAAGTCAGACAATGTCCAAAATTCTTCAGGAGTCATCATCTTCCTCAGAAGAGGAGTCCTCTCACTCCGTTGCTCTGGGTCTGGAAACCACATGTCTCTGCACCCACTTCAAGGCCTCAGATGGTTCGGTATATACTGTAGGTAAACTTTGCCCTTATGAGCGATTCTAAGTTGGCCTGGAAAAACAAGGCCATGAAGGATCCCCACTTCCTGTAATAGAGCCTGGACCCCATCAAACTTCTTTCTCCGCTGTCGGGTTGCATATCCAATATCGGGGAACATCCTGACCTGCTCCTCATCCTGAAGAAGGACCCGTTTCTGCTTAGCTAGTACCAGGAAATAATCCCTGGAGCCAATCTTGTTGGTGACAGCCACCACAGCTCTCAGTGCCTCTGGGTTGTCCTGTCTGCTGCAGGGAGTCACACGATAGGCCATCTGAATCTCTAGGGCCTGATCAGAGACTTCCTCCCCAAACTGCTGTGTTATCCAGTCACGGACAAAGAGGAGGAGATAATTTGCCTCGAACCCTCCGAAAGACCAAAGATCCGAATATTTGCTGCTGTCACCTGGTTCTCTAATGTTTCCAGGTAAGATTTCAGGTGGGTGTTCTCTTGAATAATAGATGCCACTGCCCCATCGCTGTATCAGCCCATTTTGAAGCATCGGCCGATGTGCTTTGCACGGACTCCATTGTCACCTCAACCCCAGCCACTTTGTTATGTAGGGCATCAAATTTATTGGAAAGCTCAGTGACTGATGTCATAATTCTATTGAGCTTCATCCCAATCATCTGGAGTGTCTCGTCTGGAGATGCGTCCCCATGTTCATTAACATGGCCTTGTTGGGACCACGTGGCAGGAAGACCAGCTGGAGTTCTTGATCTAGCTCTGCCACCTGAGGTCTTGTCCTTACAAGGGTTGCCCATTATGGTCAGTGACCCGTAACTCAGAGTAGTCAACTGTTTTGGCTGGCCCGGTGGTGCTGATGGTTGAGGCGCTGGATGCCACACCTCACGCTATGCTGGCGACCCATGTTCGGGAACGAGCATGGGTCACCAGGAGTTGGCAGGGTTGGGGAAGGATCAAGCATCCGGAGGACTGCTCTCCTTCTCTGGGGAGGGGGGGGTCATCAGCAGTCAGCATGCGGCTGCCCCCTGGTGGAAGCTGGGGGGCAACACTGCCAATGTTGCAGTAGTTAGGGGTGGGAGGAGGCTGACGCCGGGAGGAGAGTGTACGGTAGCGTACGCGCTCCATCCCTTAGCATTATTGCACACCTCCTCCAGCAGGGGAGCCACACCAAAAAAATCTCTGGCAGTATGAAGGCTGCTTGCCGGCGTCACCACGGTCCTGCGCAAGACAGCTCCCTCCTGGTCTCCATGGTGGTGGGGTACGTACCCGCCACAATGCGACCAGGAAGGGTTGTGATCAGGAGGTCAGAGCTCTGACTGGGATGGGTGGGGCAGCAGCCGGCCTAGTTAGCTGGATGGAGGGGGGAGGAACCAAAGGCACAACCCCCCCCCCCCCGGCTGTAGAACTACAAAGAAATTAAGAAAAAAAAAGAGAGTAGGCAACTGTTATATCTCAGCTATGTTGCCCAAAACTAGCAGTTTTATTCAGTTTTATGCTGAGTGAATTGTGAAGATCTAAAGGAAAGCAGCCATCTTGCTCGGGTTCCACAGCACTCCCCCCATTGCAGATTTTAGTGTCATCTACAAAAAGGCATACCTTGTCTTCTAGCCCCTCCGCAGTGTCACTAATAAAGACATTAAAGAGGACTGGTCCCACTACTGATCCTTGTAGCACCCTGCTGGTCATCCTCCCTTCCTCGGTGTGAACTCCATTTACCACTACTCTCTGACTTCTATCCCCCAACCAATTCTTTACCCAGTTTACCACTTTTGGACCAGGGGGGCCATTTCAGCTTTCAACGCGGGGGCAACAACTGGTTAGAGGGGTTGTAGGGTGGAGCCAGGGCTGAAAAAAAACAAAAAAAACCCAACAATAACCTGCAATGTGGGGGGGGGGCGACTGCTCCCTCCTGCCCCCCCAAATGGTGCCTCTGTTTTGGACCCAGTCCCAGGCTGCCCAGTTTGTTTACTAGTCTCCTATGTGGAACTGTATCGAAGGCCTTACTGAAATCTAGGTAGGCCACATTCACCGCTCCACCCTGATCTACTTCCTTGGTCAACCAGTCAAATCTATCAGATTTGTTTGACATGACCTCCCCCCAGTGAATCCATGCTGCCTTGGATCCCGTAAGCTGGAGGTTTCAAAATATTCTGCAATCCTTTCCTTCAGTAGTGATTCCATTATTTTCCCCACCACGGAAGTCAAGCTGATTGGCCTGCAACTGCCAGCTTCCTCCCTACTCCCGCTTTTGTGGTAGGTAAATCTTATATATCCATGACAATATCCTCCCACTCCCATTGGGTAGGGGTTGTTGATGTTGACCAATGTCTGTTGCATCTTTTTTTTGTTTGTTTGTTTTTTGCTACTGTTAACCAAATACCCCATTTGTGTTTGGTATAGTTTTTCTTGAAAATGAGGTAGATGTGGGGGGGGGGGCACTACAGAGCGATCTCCAGGCAGGGAGCTTTTAAAGAGACCCACCAAGGTAATGCAGAAAGCCCCTGCACCCAGTGTTGCCCCAATAATGCAGTAATAAAAAAAATCTAACGCTTGTAAAATCCAGAAAATCAGGTCCCAAGGACTTCCCGGTCATAGTGTGGTGCCGCCCACACTATGCCCCCGCACTCTGCCAAGTTATGCAGTGATGATAGGGCGAGCGTGGGGACGTACTGCATTATACTATATGGGCGGCACCTTTTCTGGATTTTATGAACGTTGAAACTTTTTTATTACTGCATTATTAGGGGCAGCATTCCATGAGGAGGTTTCCTGTGAGGTAATGCACCCATATACCGGGTGCAAGGGCCGAGGCTGGTGAGTCCCCTTAAAGAACACTCTGCATCTCAGCTTGGCTAAATCAGTCAATAAAACAATTTCAGCTGAAAAAACCTTTACACTAATTCTGGGAACGCACTCTCAGTCTTACCAGCTTTCGAACTATATAAAATTTAAGATGGTGTGGCAAATAAATTCAGCCTCAGCGGCTGCCAAGTCTACTACTGGAAAAACAGGGAAGACCAAGGAACCCTCGTGTTCTGCAGCTACAAATGTGATGGAACCCTCAACGAGCCCTCCATGGCAACAAATTTTAGCCACGATGCAATCTATGGATGTTAAAATGGGGAGAACAGTGACACGACTTGAAAAACATGATGCAGCTATTGCCAAGTTAACTAACGCTGTGCAAGATTGCGATAAGCACACCACTGTGACCCAGACAGCCACTGCAACGCTTACAAAAGAAAATATGCAACTCTGAGGCCCTGGAGAATGAAACTAGATCTGGGAATTTGCAGTTTGTTGGCATACCTGAAGGCGTGGAGGGCTCGGACATACTCACTTTTTTAAAAGAATGGCTGCAGACCTCAACTGATCTCCCTGAGAACTTTGAGCGGAGCACTTTGTGAAGGGTCTACAGAGTGAACCCCCGAGTGAGACCTGCAGATATTGCTGCTTCTCAGACAGTGCTGTTACAAACATCAGAGGTCTGGGACCTAATCCTTGTGCTAGCCAGGGCCTCATACCCTCTATCAATAAATGAAAGTGATGTTAAATTCTTTCTGGACCTTTCTTATCAAACTCGAGCCCGCAGAAAGCAATTTGATGGGCTCAGACAGAAGCTTCATACCCTGGGAATCAATTTATTCTTTCCTTTTGCAAGCTCACGTCAGGGTTACCTTTGCTGGGAAATCGTGGCAGTTCACCGACCCAAAAGATGCTGGGAGATGGCTGGAGATGATAGAGAAGGAGTCTGGTTCCAGAGAAATGAAAGTGGTTACAGAGGAAGACGCCGGAGTTGAGTCCGATGAAGGCTGAACTATGTCTGGCAGGCTTTAATATTTTCCACTTCTATTGCCACTGAATGGGATTTGTGGGACACTGAACGTTATTGTTAAATACTTGGTTGATAACTTTTTTTGCTCTCTGAGTAAGGTGGATGGGGATTTATGTTGTTAAACATTTTTGGGCAAGATCTTAGTACTGGACATTTAAGATCTTATTGGTGGTCTTCTCCACCGTGTGGATAAAGCTCCCTGCTCACATGCTGCGGAAAGTTAATAGCAGTTTTTCACATCACAAGTACATTTATGTCAGCCAGAATGTTTGTTGTTCCGACTGTTCAAGTATATACCACTGTAAGGAGACTGATCAATAGGTTAGTCCCAAAAATTGAAAAGTTTGATAAGCTGTAACAGATTTGTTAATTAGTTGAAGTGCAGCAGAGTTTTTTGAAAAGCATATTTTTCCTAATTGTTTTGTCTTATTTTGCAAACATGGATCAATAGCAGTCACTAGAGACTGTGTCACAGTGCCTAAAGTAAACTCTACCTTTCAAACAACATGAAGTCTTGCTGTATTCTGACATATGCAGTGATGTCCAACCTTTGAACTGCCCCGGAGATGAAAGAGTTAACTTTCCATGGCAGGCATGGAACGCTGAGCTCGAGCTCGTTTGAGACTCTGTCTGCTGCTGTTTGAACTCAAGCCGTCAGATTCTTTACTCGGCCTCACTGAACAGTCGCTCCAGAGATTTCTCCTTTGCTCGGTTCAAGTTTGTCGGTTAAAGTGCCGTTTTCCTTGGTTTTCGACTGAATTTAATCCGTTTACCTGTCGGTTCAGTCTCTGTCTGTGGTATCGTGAGTACTAGATAGGTTTATTTTCTTGTTCTTCTGTGTGGAACTTGTAAACGTGGGATCGGTTTGGTTTAAACCAATCAGGTTTGTTCAAAAAAAGTTTATTCTACTTTTAGAGTGTGGTAACCGATCCTTATCGGTTCTAAAAAAAACGGATTTCATTATGGTTTTTTCCATGACCCATAACATGGTCAGGAACCGATAAGGGTGTCTTGCCTGGCGGATTGCCGAAAAAAGGGTAAGTTTTGTTAGGACTGGCCATGTCTGAGAAACCCAAAAGAAAAACCGGGCCCACTGGGTTTCAACACTGTAGTGTGTGTGGGGAAGCCTTTGCTAAGGCTGACCCCCACACCACCTGTGTTTATTGTCTGGGGTTTGACCACCTCGATTCAGACTGCCAGATTTGTAAGAATTTTCCTGCAGCTACCCTGGAAAAGAGAGTTGGTAGGCTCAGGGAAAGGGAGGCCAAGAAGTCCGCTGACCGGATGGCCAGCCCGGTTCAGTTCCAGCGAACCAGAAGGGTGCCCTCTAACCAGAGTGAAACTTCTTGAGACAAAGGAGAACCGACTTGAGGAGTCGGTTCCGTTAAAAGAAAAGAAGGGATAAATCAGCCGTGCGGATCCACAACTTTTCTCCGACCGCTGATGAAATAGCCAAAGTGATAAGGATTGTTCAATCGCTAGTTGTTCAACCGAACCGCACCATCGGAAGGGGCTCGGTTCGTCGGTTACCCTGGTTCCAGATTATAATTTAGAAGATTTTTATGAACCGGAGGAGGAGGAAGGAGAGTATGAGGATAGTGATGGTGATTACGAAAGTCTGGATGTGCCCATTGACCGGACATCTCCCAGACAGACCTTCAGGGTTTCTCCTCCTAGGTTTTCTGAGTTCCCTTCCCATTTTATGTTCTATAAAAAAGTGGCTGAAACTCTTCAGCTTCCTATGGAAGAAGCTGTAGACGATCAGGAGGAGCCTGACTATGTTGAGATGACGGATATCCCAGAGTCCAGGAGGCTGTCTATTCCCCTTCATAAGTCCTTTGGGAAACAGACAATAAAAATTTTAAAGACTCCTAATTCTATACCTCCTGTGGACAAGAGAATGGACAAGAGGTATACTCTCTCAGGCTCAGATAAGGAGTTCCTTACCCAGCAATGCAGCCATGTTAGTAGTGCAGGCTGCTGCCTGTGATAAGGCAAATATACCCTGGCCTCACACCCCAGATAAGGACTCCAGGAGGATTGATGCCATGGCAAAGAAACAGTACATGGCAGCATCCTTGGGACTCAGGCAGGCTAATTATATGGCCTATACAGCTAGATATCAGAAATCTAGATGGGACACTGTAATGGCTTTAGCTAAACAGGTCCCTGGCCAGCTTGCCAAGGAGCTGGAGCAGGTGGCTGCGGATGGTATTGAGGCATCCAAGGTGCAGTTCCATGCTGCAGTGGACTCCAATGATGTTTCATCTAGAGTCATGGCTACATCTGTGGCCCTTCGTAGGATGGCTTGGCTCAGATGTACTAGCCTGTCTCAGGATACCCAGACTAAGGCCATGGATTTTCCTGTTGTGGGTAATTCTCTGTTTGGGGAGCAGACAGAGAACTACATGAAGAACATGGATGAATACAGGACCACCTATAGGAGTGCTCAAGCCAAGGAAAGGCAAGCCACTCCCCAGAGGCAGCATTCCAGGGGCAGGGGCAGGCCTTTTCATAGGCCTTTCTACCAAGCCCAGGCCTCCTCTTCTGCTTATGCTCATAGGGGGTTCTTCAGAGGGAGAGGCAGACGGGCTACAAGCATACCTGCTTCCACCCCTCAGCCTAAAGCCCCTGCCAAACAGGCACCCTGTTGGGTTTGCCAGGGCCGATTCTCCACCACCTGTAGGGGGCAGGCTGGCTTACTTTATCAAGGACTGGATGTCTTTAACATCAGACAAATGGGTCCTGGAAGTAGTGAGCCAAGGACTGGTTCTCAGCTTCAAAAAATTTCAAAAGATGAGAACCAGATCCTTTCCACCTGCAAGTCCTTCAGAGGCACTTGCCCTAGAGGCAGAGGTCTCTTCCCTCTTGGCTCTGAGAGCCATAGAGAGGGTTCCACCCCTACACAAGGGAAAAGGATTGTACTCCAGGTACTTCCTAACCCCCAAAAAGACAGGAGAATGGCGGCCCATCCTGGATCTCAGATTTTTAAACAAGCACCTTTTAAAGCCAAAGTTCAAAATGGTGACTCTGGGAATAATTCTACTCCTCTCAAGGCCAGGGACTGGCTAGTTTCCTGGACCTCAAGGATGCCTATTTCCATATTCTCATCAGAAGCTCCCACCGAAAGTACCTCAGGTTCGAGCTGCCCTCAGGCCATTATCAATTCAGAGCAATGCCCTTCGGCCTAACTTCTGCTCCAAGGGTGTTCACGAAATGCCTGGCAGTAGTGGTTGCCTTCCTAAGGAGAAAAAAGATCTCCATCTTTCCATACCTGGACGACTGGCTCATAGTAGGCCAGTCTCCAGACCAAGTCAAGTCACACCTACAAATAACTCAGCAACTGCTCACTTCTCTAGGTTTCCTTCTGAATCTTTCAAAGTCAGTTCTAGAGCCTGTGCAGCTCCTCACCTTCATAGGGGCAGAGCTAGATACAGTAAAGGCAAGAGCCTTCCTTCCCCTGGACAGGGCAAGGACCCTTATCTCACTGGCCTCTTCATTCACCCTCCAGTTGTCTCGACCAGCAAGGCATTTTCTGCAGCTCCTGGGACACATGGCTGCCTCTACAGCAGTGGTTCAGGGAGCAAGATTTCAGATGAGGGACATTCAGTTCCACTTGAGAGCCTTCTGGTCTCAGAAAAAGGATCCTCTGACCAAACTAATCCCAGTGACTCGAACCCTGATCCAGGCGTTGCAGTGGTGGCAGAATCAGGACAATTTAAGACAGGGAGTTCCTTTTGTCACTTAGTCTCATTCTCTAATCCTTACTACAGATGCCTCCTTCTTGGGGTGGGGAGCCCACTTGGGGGACCTGGCCACCCAAGAGTTGTGGTCTCCTCAGGAATCTCTGCTTCACATCAATCTATTAGAACTCAGAGCAGTGTTTGTAGCACTTCAAGTTTTTTCCAAGTCTGTTCAGAACAAAGTAGTTCAGATCAGGACAGACAATACCACCACAATGTGGTATATCAACAGGCAAGGGGCCATTCGGTCTACGGCCTTGTGCACAGAGGCAATGAAGTTGTGGTCTCTGGCCTATTCCCTGAACACCTCTCTTACAGCAGTGCACCTCCCAGGGAAGGACAGTGTCCTGGCAGATGCTCTCAGCAGGATATCTCAGGGCCGTCACGAATGGTCCCTGGATCCCCTGATTTTGAAGGTGATCTTCTCCAGATGGGGCACCCCACAGATAGATCTTTTTGCAGCCCCAGACAATCACCAACTTCCCCTTTTTTGCTGCAGGCCCCCAGTGTTGGGCTCAGTCCCCCTGGATGCCCTAGTTCTCAAGTGGGAAGGCAAGTTCCTTTATGCCTTTCCCTCCTTCCCTCTCATGTTCAAGGTGCTAGTCAAAATCAGGTCTGAACCCTGCAAGGTGATTCTGATTGCTCCAGACTGGGCCAGACAGCCCTGGTACCCTCTCTTGTTGTCCTTAGCAGTCCACCTTCCCCTGTTTCTTCCCAGGAATTACAACCTGTTAACATGTGCTCAGGGGAGGGTTTGGTATCCGAATCTCAAATCTCTCAATCTCAAGGCCTGGCTCTTGAAGAGTTAGAGCTTGCTGATTTACATCTCTCTCTAGGTGTTCTGGATATCTTAAAGACTTCTCGAAAGCCTTCCACCAGAAACACTTACAATTCCAAGTGGAAAAGATTTACTATATGGTGCTCTGGGAAGCATATTTCTCCACAGTCTGCTGGCCTGCCCACAGTCCTTGACTATATGGTTAATCTCAATAGCTTGGGACTCAGACCAGCTACACTAAGAGTGCATCTGGCAGCTGTCTCTCCCTTCCTCTCAGCAGGCAAGCACTCTTCCCTTTCAGCTCATCCTGTATTTTCTAAATTTTTCAAGGGATTGTTGCATACCAATCCTCCCTTCAGGGACCCTGCCCCTGCTTGGGACCTTAATGTTTGCATTGCTCAGCTTATGCAACCCCTTTTTGAGCCTTTGTCCTCAGCAGAGCTTAAGTATTTGACTTGAAAAACTGTTTTCTTGGTGGCCATCACTTCTGCCAGACGCATAAGTGAGTTTCAGGCCCTGTCAGTGGAGCTTGATTTTATCTCTTTCCATACAGATAAGGTGGTCCTCAGGACTAATAGGAAGTTTTTGCCTAAGGTGGTTTCAGATTTCCACCTTAACCAGTCGATGTCTCTTCCTGTATTCTTCACTGACCATTCCTCCTCTGGGGAGAGGAGGCTGCACAGTTTGGATGTGAAAAGTGCCCTTAGCTACTACATTGAGCGCACCAAGGGTCACAGGTTTGACTCCCTCCAACTGTTCCTCACTTATGGTGAGGTTGGTAAGGGAAAACCTGCCACTAAGATATCTATTACCAGGTGGATTGTCTCTTGCATTCAATTTTGCTATGAAAAACTGGGTAGGATCCCACCCTCAGGCCTGAGGGCTCACTCTACCAGGGGCACAGCTGCTTCCCTGGCTTCTGCCAGGGACATTCCTATCTTAGAGATTTGTCAAGCAGCCACTTGGAAAACAGTACATACTTTTACCAAGCATTACTCTCTGGATATCCAGGCTAGGAGTGATGCTCAGTTTGGCACAGCAGTGCGTCAGAGCCTATTTCCAAAGTAGGTTCTGTCCCTCCTCCATGGAGGTACTGCTTGGTAGTCTGCATATGTTAGAATACAGCAAGACTTCATGTTGTTTGAAGAAAAAATTACTCACCTTAGTAATGTTGTTTCTTCTAATGGAGTCTTGCTGTATTCTGACCTCCCCGGCCTCCCTCTCAGAACCTGGTTTTGGGATGTGGGTGGCAGCAGCAGTGTTGGCACTCGGGAGGTGCCCCACCCCTTCTTTCTCACTCCTTTAGTTTGGGTGTGTGGGTGTTGTGTTTTGTTTTATTTTTTGGGTTTCTTGACTTGAGTCTTTGCTTTGGGACCAAAAAATATTTTTATTATATTTAGTAGCCAGTTGGCTAGTGAAAGTTTACAGTTTCCACACAGGACACCCAGTGAGTTAGCTCGTAAAGATCTGCCAGTTTGAGTTCAAACAGCAGCAGACAGAGTCTCAACCGAGCTCGAGCTCAGCATTCCATGCCTGACATGGAAAGTTAACTCTTTCATCTCCAGGGCAGTTCAAAGGTTGGACATCACTGCATATGTCAGAATACAGCAAGACTCCATTAGAAGAAACAACATTACTAAGGTGAGTAATTTTTTCTTCGTGGACATTCCGTAGCCATTGAGATGGCTGGCACATTTGGAGACTTTTTTTCAGTATATAACTTTGGGTTTACCCCTCCTCCTACTGTTAAAGATTACAGGGAAATACATTACGTATATCAACTATTTGTATGGATGTCCTCCTAACTGCTTTTTATACCCTGTATGAGGAAATGTGTGTATGATTTACATAAAATAATATATACAATGTTTAAAAAAAAGAAAATGAGGTAGCTACAGCAGAAATAGTGCTCCCATGTTGGGTAGCAATTCTTGTAAGGCATTTTACATTGCTCCCCCAAATGATTTATTAGCTGGGCAATCCCAGAGTATATGGGTGTGTTGCAGAAGATTCCCCACATCCTCTCCAGCAATTGGTCCATAGAAGTGGATCATATTTCCCAGTGATATGTGGGGTATGAAAAAAACTAATTATTGTTTCTCAACAAATTCCACCAAATTCCTTCCACAAAAATCCAGAGGTTATTTTGTGTTGTCTACTGCATATGCTGATCCAGTCCTGAATAGATACAGTGGTTCCTGTTTCTGATTCCCAGATCCACTCTGTCTTTATTTCTTGTCCAGTTCATTTTGCCCGACATGCTAAAGAAATGAAGTGAGGAGCACTTCCCTTTTCCAGAATTTGAAGAATAAACTATATAAGGGGAGCAGCTGATTCTCTTTCACATTGTAGCCCTAATCTGTTCCCCAAGTAATGCCTGACCCCAAGATATCTAAAATGATCCACAAGTTGTAGGTGGAATTCCTGTTGTAAGTTAGCATAACTTTTCAAGACACCTTGATTATAATACTAGTAATTAAATCATAACCCTGTTTTATGCTATCTGTGAAAGGTATTATCTAGCTATGCTACAGGGAAATGGTCATCTAAACTTAACCATGCCAGGTAGTGGGCATCATTTTTATTGGTTGGGGGTTATAGTAAGGATTTCCAGGTTGCCAGTAGTACTGGTATGAAGGAGGACTGTAACTTTGGAAGATCCCTTCCATTACAATGGGTGAATAGTAATTCCGGTGTAGTACCCTCAATCTCTTCTAGTTCAGTCTCCCTCCAGGATGGGGTTTCAGATGTTTAGAGCCAAACTGCTATATGTTGAGGTGGACAGCCTTATAGCAATTATGTAAATTTGGGAGAGCTAGGCCACCATGAGCCTTAGGTAGTTGTAATATGGCATATGCTATTCTTGGGCGTTGCCCTTTCCAAAAATATCTAGAGGTAGCTTTATTCCATGCATTAAAATCAGCTAACTGGGGTTCCAGTGACAGGTTCTGAAACAGATACAGGCAGCATGGTAGAAATGTCATTCTGACAGAGTCTCTTTTTTGAATTAGGGGAATTTGCAAATTATCCCATCAGGCCAAATCATCCATGATTTGTTGTTTAGGTTTAGCATAATTCACCTAATAGAGGGATAAATTAAGTGGGTTCGCATTGTAATTTGCGACTCAAGAATCAGGAAAAGCGGTACCCAATCAGGGTGCTGAAGCACGAGCAGACTTGATAGACCCATAGGCCTACTCTGCTGGTGTCTAGTATGTTAGTATGTTTGTCTGATAATCATTCCAAACTGACAGTGGAACCTTCAGAAATGCCTAATTTGGCACTGTCTCTTTCAAACAAAATTTTTTTCCCCAATCAAAGTAGTTTTTTTCAGTCCTTCTCCCCCGCGTCCCACCCCATGTGCCCCGAGCTGTTTGTAACTGGCTACAAGGATGTGCCAGATCCTTCCCTCTACCCAGTCTCAGCGCAGGTGAAACATGATTCTGTCCTCTTCTATGCTACGTCAGCCCAGTGGAAGAAGTAGGTCAGAGAGCTGCAGGCCTGAGTAACTTTGGTGAGTACAACCGCTTTTTGTTTTTTAAGTTTTGTGGGTTTTGTTCATCGTGTTTTGCATCCAGTTAGTAATATTATTTTGTTTTGTTACAGGGCAGAAGGAGCAGAGGAGTGACCGACCGGAGCAGAGCCTGAGAGACCACGGAGATCCAGAAGCAGAGCAGGGGAGCCGAGGACACTGAGAGGGGAGCAGAGACCAGTGGCTGAACTGCGGCGGTGAGCAGAGCAGTATCGGCAGCTAATGCAGCAAGCAGGATCGGGGATCTACAAAAAAAAACAAGTAGAAACTATTTCATTCTTTACGGGCGGGGAGCTGGAGGGAAAGAAACACACAGGAGGGCACGACCTGGCATGCAGAATCTGTGGAGGGTGCTGCGCAAATGGCAAGAAGGGCACACTTGACTGACAAGGTCAAAGAAGGCCTGGAACACTAAGCAAGAACATTGGGGGGTGGGCAGCTGAATTGAAGGGCTGGTTGATTGTCCTATATAAAAAATAAAAGTATTGTTCCCTGCTCTTCGCAATGATTGGGGGAGAAGAGATAAACAGAAATTTCTGAGCAGCAAAGACTTAGATATTCCCTGCTGTTGCAGTGATCTGAAGAGACTACTGAGCTGCTAAAAGTATTGTGCCCTGCTAAATAGCAGTGATGGGGTTGGGGGGGGGAGACTGGGAGCTGCCAACAAGTGTTGTGCCCTGCTTAAATTGCAGTGACTGAGAAAAGCGATATACGGTGCTGTTAAGTTGGTGTCCTGCTTTTGCAATAAAGAGACAGTTTTACTGACTGCTGCTTAAGTAAGTATGCCTTGCTTTGCAGTGATGGGAAAAAGATTACTAAGTGAATGTGTCCTGCTTTGCAGTGATGGAAAAAATACATTTACTGTTAAAGTTGTGCCATGCTTTGCAGTGATGGGAAAAGACATGACTACTAAAGTGCTGTACAAAGATGAGTTACATGGGTTGAGGAACTTCAGTGAGTCATTAATTGCAAGGATAACAGGCCCACAGCTAAAAGTTGACACCATCCAGAAACATCTTCCAACAGAGCAGCACAAGAAAGCTATTAACATTTTGAAATTTGGTAAAAGGAAAGGAAAGGGAAAGGGGAAATTGTTTAACCAGGAAAGGCACACTAAGCTGAAGCTTGCTTCCAGGTGCGACCTGGGAGCACAAGGAAGTTAAGTGACTTGCTCAGGGTCACACAGTATGCAAGTGGGGGCTGTGGGATTTAAACCCCGGTCTGGTCTGCTGGATGTCGCCAGATTTGCAGCTCAGAGCCTTAAACCACTGCGCTGTACTGCCTCCTATACTACCTAAAACAAGGCCACCACTTGATATATTTATATATATTGCCACACCACAATTGTTAAGTTGAAAATAGTGGTGGGGGGGACACGGGGTAGGGGTCTGGACCCAGAGCTAGAACAATATTAATTTATTTGCAGGGAGAGCTTTCAGTAATGTGGAGGAACAGCATAGAATGATTCTAGGCAGGCTGGTGAAGATCCTGTATATGATGGCCAAAGAGGACATCCCTATTAAAAAGTTTGAAGCGATAGCAGAACAAGAGAAGTGCCATGGAGTTCATTTGGACAATAAATACATTAATGTTGTTAGTGGGAAAGAACTCACAATGCAGATTGGCAAGAAAGTACAGTTACATAAGAACTTACCGTAACAGTAGATCTTCGAGAACAGCTCTTGCAGCAGGTTACACCATTAGGACTGAAGCCGGCAGGCACCAGGACCCCACGGAAATTTTTTAGCTAGCAGTATCCAGAGGGGACCGCCCCCAACGTCAGCTCTGCCTCCAACGTCAGGCATCATATAAAAGGGGGCGGTCCCCCAGAATCCTCAGTTTTCCCGTCGGAGACTCATGGCCGCTAGATGACATCAGAAGTGGAGACTGAGGATCCGCCATCAAAAGGTATTCAGAGCGGTGTTAGAAACACCTAATCCTAGAAAAGAGATATCGGAACAACTCTACCTCCAGAGGGGATGGTGGAAGGGAAACTACCTGCTGAAAGAGCTGTTCTCGAAGATCTACTGTTACGGTAAGTTCTTACGTAACTGTACTATCTTACTTCGAGAAACAGCTCTTGCAGCAGGTTACATCATTCGGACTGATTCCCAAGCAATACTGGAAATCCCTCGCAGGTGGGAGGAGGCTAGGTAGAGATCGCAAGTTGGACCGAAGCCTAGGATAGGAGTCCCTGAAGGACTGCTAGATCAAAACCAGCTCTTCACCGTGATGCGACGTCCAGGCTATAATGCCTGATAAAGGTGTGCACGGTGCTCCAAGTAGCTGCTGCGCAGATGGCTGAAGAGGAAACGTTCTTCATGGCCACAAAGGAGGTAGCCACCCCCCTTGTGGAATGACCCTTAACCACACCCGGTAAAGGTTTGTTATGTTTCTGGTAACAGAATGTGATACAATGGATGAGCCACCTGGACAGCGATTGTTTAGAAACTGGAGCTTCCATCATCCTATGGGCGAAGGAGATGAAAAGCTGATTAGATTTACGGTGGTGCCTGGTTCTGGTCAGGTAGTACTTTAGACACCTATACACATCTAGAGTGTGCAACAGGGCCTCTCCTCTATTAGAGTATTTAGGAAAATATACTGGTAAGTCGATGTCCTGATTGAGGGTGAGAGCTGAGACCACCTTAGGTAGAAACTTTGGATTTGTCCTTAGGGACACCCTGTCCTGGTGAAAAACCAAATAAGGTTATTTGTACATCAGTGCGTGAAGTTCAGAAATCCTTCTGGACGAAGTAACAGCAACTAAAAATAATGTCTTCCACGTTAGCAATCCCCGGCTGGTTCAAAAGGTGGCAGCGTGAGCTGCTCCAGGACAAAGGGTAAATCCCATGGAGGAATAGGATCCTTAATCGGAGGTCTAAGGTGGAGAACACCTCTCAGGAAGGCTCGTGCTGTGTCCAACTGAGTTATGGGACGTCGGCCTATAGGTGTATGATAGACTGAGATGGCACTAAGGTGTACTTTAATAGAGGAGTAGGCCAAGTCTGCCTGGAAGAGAGACAAGAGGTAGTCCAGGACCAACCTTTCCGGACAATCCATCGGGGAAAGTCCTCGTGCTTGAGCCCAGAGGCAAAATCTGCAACATTTCATGGCATATGTGGCATGAGTAGCCGGTTTTCTAGCAGCCGCTAGAATATCTGCTACCTCTTGCGAGACTCTGTACCACATGATAGCTATGTCTCTAGGAGCCAGGCATGCAGGTTCAGAGAGTGAAGGTCTGGATGGACCAAAGAACCTGCCTCCTGGGACAATAAGTGAGAGCTGATTGGCAGAGGCACCGGAGGTTCTTGGGACAGCTGGTGTAGCAGAGGGAACCAAATCTGTCTGGGCCAAAAAGGCACGATAAATATTAGCATCACCTGCTCTCTGCGGAGTTTCAAAAGGACCCTCTGGATCAACAGGAAGGGAGGAAATGCATAGAGGAATCTGCCTGTCCAGGAGAGGGACAACGCGTCTCGCCAGAAAACACCAGGCCCTGGATCTAGCGAGCAGAAATTGGGCAGTTTTGCGATGGATGGGGACGCAAAAAGGTCTAACTCTGGTGTGCCCCATCTGTGAAACAGATCCTCTACCACCTCCTGGAGTAGTTCCCACTCATGGACTCTGGCCTGAGAGCAGCTCAGACTGTCTGTGATGACGTTGTCCACTCCTGGGACATGAACAGCAATGAGGTTTGCACCATGTTGTAGAACCCAATCCCACACCCTCATGACCTCCTAGCAAAGTGGGTAGGAATGGGTGCCTCCTTGTTTGTTGAGGTAATACATCACCACGGTATTATCTGTTTGTAACAGGAGAGTACCCGGTGGGATCTCCGACTGGAAGGCCTGCAGGGCATAAAGAACTGCTTTCATTTACAAAATATTTATGTGGAGATGAACTTCCTGAGGAATCCACGAGCCCTGAGACCTGACCCAGTCCAGGTGTGCTCCCCAACTGAACCCTGAGGCGTCCGTGGAGAGCATCACAATCGGAGACGGTGCAATGAAGGGAACCCCCATCGACAGGTTCTTTGAATCTAGTCACCATTGCCAATCCCATATTACGGCATTCATGACCCGAATTGGAAGCTGCAAATGGTCTTGCTTCTGATCCCATTGTACCTGTAACATCCACTGGGTCACCTGCATGTGGAGACAGGCTAGCGGGACTGTTGCAATGGCCGCAGCCATGTGTCTGAGCAGGCAAAGGACCAGTCTGGCTGGGACTGTCTTCTTTGTCGAGATGTCCCTGATGAGGGATCTGATGTATTCCGCTCGGTCCTGGGGCGCTCTCCCCTGGACAGTGTCCAGAACTGCGCCTATGAACTGCAGATTCTGTGATGGAACCAGGTGTGACTTCTCCTGACCGATAATGATGCCCAATGCCCCAAACAGGGACTTAGTACAGTGAACTGCGGACATCAGAGCCTCCCAAGAGGGTGCCATGAGGAACCAGTCATCCAGGTAGGGGAACACGTAGCGGTCTTGTCTCCTTAGAGCTGCCGCTACGACTGCCATGCACTTCGTAAACACCCAAGGTGCCGATGACAGTCCGAAAGGGAGGGCTTGGAACTGATAATGGCGACCTAGAAATTCAAAGCACAAGAACTTCCTATGCGCTCGAGCAATGGGTATATGCAGGTAGGAATCCTGCATGTCCAAGGATGCTAGGAAGGCGCCCTGCTTGAGCATGGGTATCAAACCAGGAAGGGTCGCCATGCGGAAGTGTTTGTAAAGGACCAAAGCGTTGAGATCGCTGAGATCCAGTATCAGATGGAAGTCTCCTGTCTTTTTGGGAACAAGAAAGAAGTGGGAATAGTAACCTGCACCTCTCTGGCTCCTCGGTACGTGCTCTATAGCTTCCTTTCCCAGAAGCACGAGCACCTCCTGCTGTATGAGCAGTGCATGCTGACCCGAATAACGGGAAAGCAGGGGAGGTCTTGATGGTGGGTGGTCGAGGAATTCTATAAAGTGACCTCTCTTGACCAGTTGAAGAACCCACCGGTCGGCAGTAATCAACTGCCACCCTGGAAAGTGGCGAGCGATGCGACCCCTGACCTTTTTTGCCCGTTGATCCAGAGGAGGGGCGAGGGCCGAGAAGGAGTCATGCTGTGTCGGCATTACCCCCCCCCCCACAGACTGGGCCGATTTGGTATACTGCTGACCTCGGCCTGGGGAAGACTTAGGTTGGGCCTTATGGTGGAAGGTGCCCTTTTGCTGCTGGCTGGCACGTGGCTGCTGTCATTGTTGTTGGCCACGAAAACGGTTCTGGTTCCTATGAAAGGAACCAGATTTGGGTCTGTACATGGCCTGTACAGTCCTTAGTGCCTTTCCGGTGTCCTGAAGCTTGGTGATGACCTTTTCAGAGGGTTCACCAAACAGGACCTCTCCATTATAAGGGACGTCCAGGATACTCTTCTGTACGTCCGGGGTAAATCCGGAGACACAGAGCCAGGAGTGTCTCCGGAGACAGACGTCTGGAGCTGCGCCCCTGGCAGACGAGTCCGCAGAATCATATGGGGCTCTTAACACTTGGGTCCCCAAGTCTGACCCTGTGCGGAGGAGGTTCAAGAGCTCCACCTTCTGTTCACCATCCGGTAGTTTGTCAACCAGGTCCTGACCCTGTTCACACAGGGCATTCTGAAACTGAACCATATGAGTCAGATAGTTCAGTGACATGATGGAGCATGTAGCAGCCGCATACATGCACCTCCCCAGGGCATCCAACTGCTTGGATTCCTGGTCTGGTGGCTGTGTGCTCAGATGCTGTGGTCATTGAGACCTATCATGGGAGGCCGTAATGACCAGGGAATCAGCCTGGGGTTGTTGCACCAAGTACGGGTCCTCTGCAGGGGCCCTGTACAGGTGGTCAGCTTTCTTTGGCACCGCGGGGGTGGATTGCGGATGCTTCCACGCAGCCTTGGTGACGTCCGCGAAGGTGTCCACCAGGGGTGGCACCACCACAGGCTTAGGGTCCTTCTGCCGAAGATAACGAGCTAGGCGCTGTCTCTCGGGGTAGAGATCTTCTGAATCCCATCCCATGTTCTCCTGGAAGTGCCTCAAGATTTTGGAAAAAGAGGGATCATCTGGAGGTGACCTGGGCAGGTCTCGTGGGTCAGATGATGGGATACTGATTGGAGAAGGAGACCTGGAGGTATCTGAGGTGTCAGGTCTAGAATCATCCCCCTGCGGAGTGGACCATCGACGTCTGGGTTGCTTAGGACTGGGAGACACTGAGGGAGATCCTGAAGGGGGCCTCTCCTTTCTTTGGATCTTCCCCTAGGAGGTGGGGTAGGTTCCTTGGGGGTCGGTGGTCTTCCTGCTTGCTCCTGCGGTGGAGGAGGGGGAGTAGGAGGTGAAGGAGTAGGAGGAAAAGGTTTTACTGGGATCACGTCCTTCTTTATTGCATCCCACCAAAAGGTGAAGAGATCTTTGACCTCTTGAATATTCATACCGGACGACGGACCTGGCGTTAGTGGTCTGTCACTGGTATTGGGCGTTGGGTCCAAGGGCGTCGCCTGGTTTGGTGAATGTGCCTGTGGAAGCCCGGCGTCCTCGTTGTCGCCTGCCTGGTCATCAGGCAACATCAGGTCCTCCTCTGTGGAGTCCCGGCGACCGGTGTCCACCGGTGACAGGGAGGCAGTCTTCGGCTCCGGTGAACATCTCACTGATGTCAGGTGCTTAGCCAATGTCTGGTCCGACGGGCGTTTAACTGATGAAGGGTTGGTAGCCTGCTTCAGGTCCATCGTCCGTTTTAGGGACGTCAGGTCCTTAGTCTTCCTGGGAGGGGGATCCAGACCTCTAGGAGGCTGGGAGGCTGATCTGGCGTTGGAGTCCCGGTGTCTCTCTGAGGAAGCTTGAAGTAGTTTTGAAGAGGACTTGGACCAGTGACGGTCTGAAGACTTGGAGGAGGCCCGGGAGGGTGTTGAGGAAGCCGAAGGCCTGGAAGTCTTGATGGGATGCAGAGAAGCCGAAGTGCTGCCTGAAGACTTAACCTTTACTGGAGGGGGCTGAGAGCGAGTCCTGGAGGGAGAGCAGTCTGAGCACGTGGAGTCTGAGCTGGTGCACGAGTCTGAGGCCCGGTTAGGAGATCTGGACCTGGCCTTCTCCCGATGCTTGTCCCTGTGCTTATGGGACTTAGAGGTAGACTCACCTCTGGAGGCAGGGTCTTTGTCCATGCTTTTCAACTTTTCTTCCAAGAGGAACCCCTGAAGTGCCTTCTGGTGGCGGATCCGGGTGTGACTATTGAACCGCTGGCAAAAGGAGCAGGCTTTGGTGTCATGTTCCGGGCCTAAGCACCACAGACAGGATAAATGTAGGTCCTTGAAAGGGATCTGTTTGCCGCAGGCACACTTGGAGGGACATCCTTCTGAGGAAGGAGCTGGAGATGCCAACATTTAGAGGTAAAACATTGAAAGTTCTAGGCGTCATTCACTAGAGTGGGACCATGAGGCCGATGCTAGCGAGTCGATGGCAGCAAAAGAACTGGGGATTCTGGGGGACTGCCCCCTTTTATGTGATGCTTGACGTCAGGGTGGTCCCCACTTGATACTGCTAGCTAGAAAATTTCCGTCGGGTCCTGGCACTTGCCAGCTTCAGTCCTAATGGTGTAACCTGCTGCAAGAGCTGTTTCTCGAAGTAAGATCCTAGAAGAAAGCCTGCTGGCAACTGTCAAAAATGAAAATTGTTTTTCAGTACTTAAGGATGGTAGTACTGACAGTGGCATAATTTAAAAGGAACTGGTTTACGTTATTTATGTAAATACCAGAAATGGTTACGTGGAGACTAAATTTCTATGAATGAAAGCAGTATCAGATGGCACAAGTGAGGAATTGAAAAATCTCCTCTTAGACATTCTTGCAGAGAATGGTCTTAGTATCAAAAAATGGTTGAGTTTGGGGCTGATGGAGCAGCTGTCAACATAGGTGTAAGACGGGGTCTTGCTGCCTTTTAAAGGAAGACATTAGTGGTTAGTTGCTGTTCACTGTTTCTCACACAGATAAGAATTGGTCATTAAAGATGCTTTGGATAACACCTATTTCAATAATGTTTCAGACTTTCTGGCCCAACTGTTTTATCTCTATCAGAAAAGTCCTATGCAATTCAGTGAGTTGTGGTCCCTTGCCCAGGCCATGGAAATGTCCGTTGAAAAGCCCAAGAAGGCCCATGGCACACATTGGGTGCAGCATAAACTTCTTGCCACCAGGGCTGTTACCAAATCATTCCCTGTAATTTGTGCCCATTTAGAATCTATGGCCACAGACTCAACTCATGACCAGGCCAAAACCAAGGCGGTGTTGCAAATTATGACTAAATTCCAAATGGTGGCACACCTTTTGTATTTTGAACAGTTGCTTCAACCACTTGCCAGATTCTCATAGCACTTCAGAAAGAGGTAGTTGAGGAGGGCACTAGAGAGCCAACTTTCAGGCTGGACGCACCTCTTTGCAGTTCTCCACCTCAAGGTGTTTACTATGAAAAAAATATTCAAAAACTTTTAAAATGTTAAATATTTTATTAGCTTTGTGCAGAGAATGTCTAGCGGAATCAATTGATCCTATTTTCGACAATGGTGCAACCAAAGGCACAGCACCAGGGCCAACCAAAAGATAAGGCCTATTCTTCCACAAGTAAGGCCCTGGGATCCACAGAGTGTAGTGGCGGCAGGTATAAAGATGCAGTGGAGCCACCTTGGAAAGCACTTATAGAATCCATGAAGGCCATGGATTCAAAAATTAAAAAAATATTCCAAAAACTGGAGACTCATGAAGGGGCAATCCAGAAGCTAATCGGATCGATTGCAGACACTGAAAAAAGATTTATCTCAACCCTTGCGACCGTCACTACTCTGACTTAAAAGAATGGCCTACTCCATGCGAGAATGGAAGCCATAGAAAATGAGGTGCGCTCTGGAAACATCCACGTGGTCAGAGTTCCAGAGGGGGTTGAGGGTTCCAATTTATTGCTATATATGGTTACCTGGCTGCAGGAAAAATTGGTGGTACCAGATGGGTTCCCATGGTTGGCACTCTCCAAAGCATACCGAGTAAATCCTCGAATCTGACCAACAGCTCCAAATACACCCTTCACCATCCCAATTCAATCCTCCGGTTCTGAAATATGGGACAGGATTATCCAAGCAGTGAGAGCTGTTTACCCACTGGAGATTCAAGGGTCCAATGTAAAAACCTTCCCAGACCAGTCCTTCCAGATGAAAGCCAGAAGGAGGGCCTTCGACATGGTCAGACGACTGAGGGTGCTGGACATCATTCACTTGTTCCTTCTACCAGCACGTCTGTGAGTGGTGTATGGGGGTAAGGCCTGGCAGTTCAGCAACCCACAAGATGCCAGTCGATGGGTTGATAAAATAGAACAAGAGTTTGCAGGGCGCAGGGAGCGAGCAAACCAAGTGGATTCCTCATCTGGAGCTGAGGACTGACTCAAACTTTGTTAAATGCATGCAGAAGCAGGTCTGGGTTGTAATGCTGCTGAATTTCATACTTCTTAGTTATTCAGGGACAGATCGTTATGATTTACTTATGGACCTACTATGGACTTGAGACAGTTAGAAGGGCTTAAATATATATATATATATATATATATATTTTTTTTTTTACTTTATTTTTATCTATTTATCATAGACATGTCGTGAAAAAAAGCATACAGCAAACAGATCATCAGGTAGAATAGTTATTGGTACCAAAACTCCCTTAATCAAAAGATGCTTATGCATTTGCTATATAGTGATGCATCATTAGGGAGAATCTTAATTAACTGTTCTCCTTAATTAAGTCCATATTGTACTGTTTTAATGAATCCATGAGCTACATGGCTGCTCCTGATGTAGCAGGATTGACCAGCAATTCCAGTTCCAGTACTATCAGCGTCCTCAATGGGACTATTGATGCCATGTATTAAATCTTAATGAAAAGAAAAACGCTTCTTTATAATGATCTTACAGCAGAATCATTTCCAAATATATTATCAAAAACAATCTGTCCCCTTCCTCCTCCCATATCCCCAACTTCTAAGAACAACCCTAAAAATCATTTATTTATAGCCCTGAGTAGACTTCCCATGTGAAAAGTAGTAGCTACTCAATTATGGAGAAAGAAACATCCCACAACCAAGCTGAACACTGTATTCATAATTACAGAAGCTCTGAAAATAACAATCAGATAATGGGGAGTCAAAAAGTGAAAAAGAACAGTACCAGTTAGCTCAGTTTGTTAAGCTGTATTTTAGAGAAGGACCAAAGTCTTGATTAGCTCTTAAGGGTGCACCCAGAACGTCATCACCCTCTGAGTCTGCCGGTTAAGTTAGGGATTCAGCCGCCCTGTGATCAGCCCACTTGCCGGCTTCAATAGGATCTGAGAAAATACAAATTTTACTTTGATGGACGATCCAAAGTCGGGCCGGGAAAATCACTGTATGCGGCACACTCAACTCTTGCAAAACCCGCCGTACTTCATAGAACTTCTTCCGTCGTTATCTTGTGGCGTAGCTGATATCTGGGAAGACATGAACCTGCCACTCATCTTGGGTCAATGGTGCAGCTCAATGGGCATAACAGAGGATCTTGTCTTGAGCCTGGACTCCTGAGGTAACCAACATTAAAGTCCAGGGCTCATCACAATTTTGTGAGTGACCACAGGGGGTAACCTGGTAGACCGTTTGGATTGCTCAATCTCCATTTGCTTCTTTCGGCAACAATTTCTCTGTGAGCCAGTCCTGTATATACATGATCAGGTGGTTGTCTTCAGAGCCTTCAGGCAGTCCCACTATATGAATATTGGCAGATTGTGTTTGATTTTCAAGGCCTCCTAGTGTCGCCCACAGATGTTGAGTTTCATTTGCCATAAGTGCGGTAGTTCCTGTAGAGGCATCACCTCCTGCACTTCTCCTTTCAGGCCATAAACTGCGGTTTCAAGGAGCAGGACATGACCATTGCAATCATCCACCTTATGGTTAAGGGAGGACATTGAAGCAATTGTTTGTAGTTTGTGCTCCAGAGTAGTTATTGTTTCTCTGGAACTGGATACTTCCTCTGCCTGCATGGCTTCTTCTGGTCTCAAAACCCTGCAAATCAAAGTTGCTCTTTCCACTGGTGTAAGCCAAATTCAATTTCAAAGCTTAAGAAGGGAGGATTAAGGCAGATTTTGTTGATAAATGTAGAGAGCTTGTAAAAGCTTCTGCTCATTGTTCGGGCTCCACAACACTCCCCCCAAAGGCTTAAATATTTGTTTAAAAAAAATTGATGCTCATGATCAAACAAGCGAGAGGAATATCCTCCATTCTGGAATGCCCACGCTAGTTTAAGGTGTCTCCACTAGGTCTGAAGCAGCAGCAGTGGCTCTTCCCGCTAGTAATTACAACTTCAGAATAAAATGTTTAGTTCGCAGTTCTCTGTTGGAACATTGTTCATGATTGATACACTCTGTACTTACAGTGCTAATTTTACTCTTATTTGTACCATCTCTGATTGTTTAACATGAATATTTTGAAATGTCTGAATGCACCTAGAGGGTCTGGGGCTTTCAAAAAGGCGTATTGTTTTCTTGTTGTTCTCCCTAGTTAAAACCAGGTTTAAACAGCAATCCCAGTGATTGTATGTTACATAGCGGAATTTCTCCCTACTGAAAACACTTTTGCTGCTGAAGTGGCTGGCAACTACTATAGACATGTAGGACTTGATAAATTAACTTTCAGGAACCCCCCATCTCCTACACTAACTGAATACAGGATTGTTATATCAGCTGTTCTCCATATAAATGTTTAATAGGGCAGCTTCATGCCTGAATTGTACCTGATGCCTATGTGAGAATATTTTTTGTGTTTGTTTCTTTCTTTAGGTGCCTTGCCTCCTCGGCTGGGGTGGTCCTATGGTTCCCCATTCCGGTCCTGTCACTGGCAGCTCCTGCATCAGGTGCCATGCCTGAGATTCAACCTCCTTGCCTTCTCCCTCTCTCAGGCCACGTCATGGACCCCATCGCAGAAGACCAAGGGGTCAGGACCAGGGGGTGCTCCTGGGAGCATCCAGTGCAGTGTCGCAGGCAGACCTTTATGAGCACTGGAGAATTGGGCTGTTTTGTCCCCGGAGCCCCCCCCCCACAGCATGGGTGTGCAAGGATACCAATGACACTGCAGTATGCGTCCAATACACCGCACGTTGGATGTCTGTCTACGCTGACCCCTCCATCGCACAGTGACTTGTATTAACCCCTAGCCACTGCCAGGAGCCAGCACCTTCATGGGTGTCCCTCCTCACCCTCCCCGGAGGAGGACAGAAGTCCTGGGGAGCACTCAATCCTTCTCCCCCTGGCCAACCCCCGACAACCCGAGTCAATTCTCGAACCCAGGTCACCAGTGTGGTGCGAGGTGTGGCACCTGCGCCTCAACTGTCAGTGCCACCGGGCTGGCACTTTTATGAGAATATTGACTGTATAATGTCTTTTACACAGAATATAAATAAATATAAATAAAAAAAAAGGTAGTTGAAATGCCAGAGCTATTTAGCTCTGTTGAAACTTTGAGAAACACTCTTGACTATGCTAAGCAGAGTGGTCCCATAGGTTGCAGTGAACTTGAAATTCTCTTAAAAAATGGGTCTGACATTCTTTCAGGAGCAGGTCCTGAAGTCACTCACATGGGTGTGAAATTAACACATTTCAGTGGCAAAGCTGTTATTAAACTTTTAAACAGCAATGTAAGAAATACATTACATGACAGGACTTTGTTGAAAATGGGACTGTTGTCCCAACAAATGTATTTCCTGTATAAAAATAAAATAAAAAAAAAATTACAAACATTGAGAAGTGTTATGAAGAAAGATTCTGTTTGACTGATGAAAGTAATATCTATAACTGTGCAAAATTGTTAGATACCACACTTTGGCCCGCAGACCGAAAGGAGCTGAAGCTATATGGTAACAATGACATTAGAAACATAGAAACATAGAATTTTACGGCAGATAAGGACCGCTTGGCCCACCCAGTCTGCCCATTTCCCTACCTACTGGATAAGCTGCAGATCCTAGTTAACCAGCAGCCTACTTCTTCCTACCCCCACCCCCCAGAACTGCCTTATGACTATCCCATGCATGCTTGAATTCCACCACTGATTTTGACTCCACAACCTCCTCCGGAAGGCCGTTCCATGCATCCACAACCCTCTCTGTGAAAAAATACTTCCTTAAATTACCTCTGAGCCGCCCCTCTATCTTCAAATTGTGCCCTCTTGTTCTTGCACACCTCTTTTTTTGAAAGATGCTACCCTCTTGGACTTTGTTGATTCCCTTGAGGTACTTGAAAGTTTCTATCATGTCCCCCTCTCCCTCCTTTCCTCGAGGCTATACATATTAAGCTCCTTAAGTCTCTCTTCATATGTCTTCCGGTGCAGACCCTTGCACCATTTTAGTTGCCCTCCTCTGGACAGCTTCCATCCTGTCTATGTCTTTGTGGAGATTGGGTCTCCAGAACTGCACACAGTACTCCAGATGGGATCTCACCAGCTGTCTGTACAGAGGAATAATAACTTCCTGTTTTCTACTGGTGATGCCTCTCCCTATGCATCCCAGTATCCCCCAGCCTCCTTGCTGCCCTCTCACATTGCTTGCCCATCTTTAGGTCATCTGATATGGCTACCCCAGGTCCCTCTCCATTTTTGTTGTTGTTAGTATCTCACCCCCATTGTGTACTCTTCCCTGGGTTTTGTTTCCAGGTGCATTACCTGCACTTCTTAGCATTGAATCTAAGCTGCCATACATTTGACCATTCCTCTAACCTTGCCAAGTCCTTCTCATCCTTTCCACCCCACCCTGTGCATCAACTCTGTTGCAGATCTTAGTGTCATCTGCAAAGAGACATACTTTTCCTTCCAGTCCTTCTGCAATGTCGCTTATAAAGACATTGAAGAGGACCAGTCCTAATACTGAACCCTGCGGTACCCCACTAGTAACCCTCCTTTCTTCTGAGTGGACTCCATTTACTATTACTCTCTGTGTCCTATTCTCCAGCCAATTCTTTACCCAGGCTATCATCTTGGGACCCACTCCCAGGCTGGCTAACTTGTATATTAATCTTTTGTGTGGGACTGTGTCAAATGCCTTGCTAAAGTCTAGGTAGGCCATGTCCACAGCCCCTCCCTGATCTACTACTTTGGTCACCCAGTCAAAGAAATCTATCAGATTTGTCTGGCATGACCTTCCCGCTGTGAATCCATGCTGCCTAGGGTCCTGTGCCCCTCTGGCCTCTAGATACTCGACAATTTCTTTCCTTCAGAAGTGATTCCATCATTTTCCCTATCACTGAGGTTAAACTAACAGGTCTATAGTTTCCTGCTTCTGCCTTGCTCCCACTTTTGTGAAGGGGAATCACATCTGCCCTCCTCCAGTCCTCGGGTACCACCCCATCCTCCCATGATTTGTTAAAAAGGGTAGTCAGTGGTGTCACTAGTTCTACCCTTAGTTCTTTTAGAATTCTGGGATGAATCCCATTACTGCAGCAGCTGACCATTTTTCAGCACTTTTGCAGCCTGACTGTGACATTGCTCTGCTGCTTGCAGAATGGCAAGAGTTTAAGATGTTTGCTCAAACCAATTTCATCAATCTGTCTGCCTCTGCTATCTGGTCAAAGTTGGAATGTGACTTCCAAAATTCTTATCCACAGCTGTTGAAGCTTGTCAATGTGTTGAGAGTATTTCCTGTGTCTAATGCAATAGTAGAAAGGTGTTTTTCAACTATGAACAAGGTAAAAACGGACTGAAGAGCATCTCTGGCAGTGGACACTGTAGAAAAAGTGATTTGCATTAAGAAGCAGGGCCCCACTCCAGTTGAATTCAACCCAGAAAGGCTGTAGACATTTTTTTGGAACAAAGCCAAGATGTCCTGGTGATATGGCAGCTCAGGATGGTGAACCCCCAGGTCCCTCCCCCAAAAAACAGGATAGAATTACAGGCTACATGCCTGGTGGAGAAGAGTAGTGCACACTGGACAAGGTCACCCAATAAGAAATCAGTCCAGTCCTTGCTGGTTTAATGCTGGGCTTTTTATTTAAATTTTTTTAAATGGATTGTCATGGTCACGAATAATTATCATGGTCTGCTTGACAGATATTCACACAAACTCTCGGCTCTCAAATAATGTGCTTCTGCCTGATTCAACTGCTGTTTGTGTCACAAATGGCAAAAATAAACAGATAAATATCTGAAACTAGGGGTACAATGTGTATTTTATCAATATATAGCAAGATAAATAGTTGTTATGGCATTTAGACTAAAAATATACATTTTTTGAAATTGCTAATCAACTTCGGCCAGTTGCTAATTTTTTTTCACTTTGATTAGCAAAGGCCACTAATCAAGTCTCTGACACTAATTTATGCCTTGTAAGGATTTGTATCCTGAGAGATTTCATTAAGGTATGGTCCAATTGCCAGCGGAAGTGTTGTTTTAAGTTGTATGAGGGAATAAAATAGAACATAATTCTGTTTTATGTTTATTTAGTTTATAGCCCAAAAGTTGTTCCATATCTTGTAGGATACGGAACAACCCTTTCAGGGATTAGGAAGGGTTTGAAAGGTAGATCAAAAGGTAATCTGAGTAGAAGGCAATGCAGTGTTCCACTTCTGCTGTTTGAATTCTGGAAATGGTATCTGTGTGTTGCGCCACATTTGCAATTTTTAAGCCTTTTGCAGAAGCTGTGGAAAAAGGGCCTCAGTTATGGGACATTGTGTTCTAGCTGCACCTGCCTGATATATACAAGAACATTTTAGAAAAAAACAGGATGCTTGTTGAGAAGGGGGGGTTGCAAGGACTTATAAAAACAGAGTTACAGTTGCTTGCAAGAGAGAGCTTCAATGTTTTGAGAGACACAGAGATTGAAGGAAAACTCAGATGGATCTTCTCTATTTATTCAGCCTTTGTAAATAGATATTCTGAACAATTTTATTTTTTATTTTATTGGTAGTCCTAATACAACTCTTGATACGAAGTTTACAACTGCTCCGATTTTTTTCTATGCTTCCTGAACTGTGCCTTGACGACGGATGGTGTCAGCCTAAGTGGGATTTACACCATGCATACTCTAAGCCAGGAGTTTTGTGCATGGGTACTGGACCTAGTACCAGGGAAGCATAGAGAAAGGCATGCCTCTAATGTTATGATTCAATGTCAAAAGCTGTAACTATTGAACTTGTATGTTAGTTAATACCTGATGACTGCCTGTATCACTCCATGTAATGTCTGTCCGGGTTGCCCCTGAAAAAGGGACCTTCGGGGCTCAGTGGGCCTACCCAGTCATCAAAATTTAATAAATAAATAATGGATTCTGCAGCAGCAAGCCCAGGAGTGGTTACCAGGAGAATGGCAGCCAAACCAGCAGAGACAGAAGTCCAAGTTGAGATTGTACAGCCAGAACAAGTTATGGAAAATGAACAGTCAGTGACAGAACCTGAAAGCCTGATGGACTTTTTCAAATGGTGGGCTATACAACAAAATGAGACTGAGAAGCAGAAAGAAAAAGAGATTCAACGTTTAGAAGCACAGAGGAGAGAAGAGATGCAGCAACAGGAGCAGCAGAGATACAGTGACAGGAGTAGCAGATGAGAGAAGAGATGCAGCAACAGGAGCAGCGATGGCTGGATGCCTTGCATGCTATCAAAGGCAGAGGATCTGGCACAGATCCGAACGAGCAACAAAATGCAAGCAACTTAAAAGCCATTAAACATACAAAGTTGTGTCCCTCGGATAATATTGAGGTATACCTGACAACGTTTGAAAGAGTTGCCACAGCCTGCCAATGGCCAAACAACAATGGACAATCAGACTGGTACCCTACCTGACAGGAAAAGCCCAACTTGCTTACAGCAATATGGACACTGCACATGTCAGAAAACTATGACCTGGTGAAAAACAAAATCCTGAAATGGTATGACATCTCAGGAGAGACCAACAGGCAGAGATTTTGATCTCTGAAGTACAACTCAGTCGACAGTCCTCAAGAAGCCTCCACCTGACTCAGAGAACTCCTGATAAAATGACTCCAACTAGAGGGCAAAACAGTCCCACAGATCATCGACACATTTGCAGTGGAGCAATTCATCAACATCCTGGCTACAGATGTGCAGCTTTGGGTGAAAGAACATTGACCAGAAAGTGAGGAAAAGGCTGTTTCTTTGGCCGAGGACTACCAAATGGCCAGACAGATGCCACAGCAGCAAGGTAACAGCCAAGCACCAGTAAGACACTCTTTTTCCCATTTAAATTCCAAGTATGATAAGAACTCTGGTGGGGGTAACCAATCTGTACCCAAAGACGTTATTTGCTATATCTGTAATAAGCCAGGTCATATTGCAAGAAATTGCAGTAAGAAGAGTGACACTGGAGCAGATTTGTCCTTAGAAAATTGGGGCAAGTACTTAACAGATGTGAAGATGGGGGATAAGACTGTAAAGGGGCTGATTGATTCATAAAGAAGACAGACCCTAGTGCATGTTGAAGTACTGGGAAAACATTGTGCGAAAGGACCAGGTACTGGTGTCATCAGCATCCACGGGGTCACTTGATACTATCCCACCACCCAAGTGACTCTGACCATTAAGGGTGTGTCACACCAAATGAAAGTGGGTGTAGTACTTAAGGTACCTATACCTATGATTACTGGAAATAACTGTCCAGGATTTACTGAGTTAATCTCAGAGGAAATGAACCCTGCAGTTTCAGCAGCAGTGGTAACAAGAACTCAGGCAAAGAAAATCGCAAACGTGGGGACACTTTCCCTTTCAGTGATTTTGATTTGGACTTGTATGAGCACAGCTCCAAGATCCAGAAATCCAGGAAAGAAAGATGATGCCTGAAGAAGCTGTGGCAACAAAATGCTGAGGGACATAAGGGGTTAACATATGAAAATGCTGAAACTGGGGCGCCAGAGAGCCAGCTTCCAGGCAGGATGTTTCTCCTGTTGCTCTAATCGTCTTGCTCCCTTCTACCCACCAAAACATTACATTTTTTGCAAAACATTACAAATAAAGTGAACTCAGCTTCTTTAGGACCTTGCCAGCTCTCCAACAAGACCAAATTTTAGACGGGGTGTACAAAGCAAGCGCAACCCCACTCGTCAGCTTCCCAGAGGCATACCGCAATGCAGTAGCAAACATCAGAGGGAACAAAACTAGTGAATTCTGTGGGGCCTGTCTCTACCAAGGAACCTCTGTGGCAGGCCATATTAGAGTCAGTGAGGGCAGTGGACTCAAAAATAGAAAAAAACCCTCGCTAAGCTGGAAACCCATGATGCAGCCATCACCTCTCTGACATCCATGGTGGTAGACGCAGACAAAAGATCCTTGGCAGCACAAACAACCGCAGCTACACTTGTAAAGGAAAACCAGCAGCTTCAGACTAGGCTTGAAGGTGTGGAGAATGCAATGCGGGCTGGGAAGGTCTGCACAGTTGGAATGCCAGAGGGGGTCGAAGCGGGTGCACCTCCTATGCTTTCTGAAAACATGGATGGCTGAGAATCTTTCCATCCCTGGAGACTTCGAGTGGACAGACCTACGGCAGGTGTACAGAATTACCCCGAGGGTGTGGCCTGCAGAAGCAAGTCAACCGTGAACAGTGGTCCTGAAGACAATTGGTTCTGAGGTGCAAGATACCATTATCAGTGCAGCATGTGTGGCCTATCTGCTGGAGATCCATGGCCACAATGTCAAAGTCTTTCCAGACCTTTCTTTCCAGATCCATGCTAGACGGAAGCAATTCGACGCGGTAAGGCAGAAGCTCCATTCGTTGGGGATAGTGCACTCCTTTCTGCTCCCAGCAAGGCTGAAGATTACCTATGGAGGCAAAAGCTGGTAATTCTCCGACCCAAAAGATGTGGGTCAGTGGACTGAGAGAACGGAATCTGAGTTCCTAACCAAACCAACGAGGGGCTCCAGGGCTGAGAGCGCAGATTTGGCGGAAGGATGAGTATATGAACTCTTTAATAAATAATTGTGTGCCACAATATGGACTTGAGGGTAAGCTACTGGGATACAACTGTTTGATGGTTATAGAGGGGGGTTCTGATGGAGACAAGACCTTGTGATAATTATTAAACAGAAAGTAGAATTAAAGGTTGGAGTAAGGCCTTACATTATGTTTAGCTCTGTTGTGAATTTTCCTCCTAAAAACTGATTGTTTTCCTAACTAAGTCACAGTCTGACAATTCTGGGATGTTGAAGCTTAATCTTTAATGTTTAAAAATTAAAACTGAAGAGAATTATTTTCTGTATGTTTTGGTGGGGTGTAGGGGCAGGGGAGAGGAGAGGAGAGGAGATGAGCAATGGAGAGCAAGAATACCTGCTCTATATATGCTATGTAAGGTTATAGCACTACTGGATAGTGCGGTACATCTACCTGGACATTCTACCTATTATATGGACAGCAACCTTGGCTATTGAAGTGTCTGGCAGTATTGATTAAATTTATGCAGGACTTCTGGTGTACTCCATACCAAATATATTTATTCCTTTCCTCCTATTCCTGTTGTGACAGAATGTGAGAGCTAAATTTCTGTGTCATCCCACCTGAAGAAATTGTATTTTATTTACTCTTCTTGCATGAGGAAACTGTATGTATTGTTTTAATCGAAAGCAATAAACAGAAAGTACAAAAACAAAAAAGAAAATGCTGAAACTAAACTGATAACTGATTTTCTTTCAGAACAAGCTAACAATGTTTCTCTCCAGGGTTATTTTAAGCAGCTGGGGGTGAACCCAAAACAGGGTGGACCAATGTTTAAAAAATGTAATGGGTTACTGTACAGAGTTTGGGTTAAACCTCAGACACAGGAACAGACAGAACAATTGGTTATACCACAGAATTATAGAACGGAGTTGTTACAGATAGCATGATAGTCCTATGGCTGGTCACTCAGGGGGAGATCGCACCCTTGCCAGCTTGCTGTACAGATTTTACTGGCCTGGAATTCATGAAGATGTTGCTACCTATTGTAATTCTTGTGCTGAGTGTCAGAAAATAGCCCCAGTCACTAGACAAGACAAGGTTCCCCTGGAGCCACTACCCTTGATAGATGTGCCTTTTGAGAGAATTGCAATGGATGTGGTTGGTCCTTTAGACAAAAGTAAAAAGGGTAATAGATTTATCCTGGTAATATGTGACTATGCTATTCGATACCCAGAAGCAGTTCCAATGCGTACTGTCACAGCTTCAAAAGTGGCAGCAGAGCTTGCAAAAATTTTCAACAGAGTGGGCATACCTAAAGAAATTATTACTGATCAAGGTAATAATTTTGGTGCTGCTAGTAGTCTACTAGGTATCATTGCCATAAGAACCTGCCCCTAGCACCCTCAGACAGACGATCTTGTTGAGCATTTTAACCAAACCATAAAATGCATGTTAAAAAGGTTTGTAAAAGGAGAAGGGAAAGATTGGGACCAATACTTGCCTTATCTACTTTTTGCTTACAGAGAAGTGCCACAGGCATCAACAGGGTTTTCACCATTTGAAATGCTGTATTGTAATAGTAGTAGTAGTAGTAGTAGTAGTAAAAGGTCTGTAAACTGATGATCTAATAATAAATAAAAAATAAAAATACAAAAATAAAAAAAATATTTTTATACAGGAAACAAATCTTTAAGCCAAAGGCCCAGTTTACAAGAAAATCCTGTTTGCAACATGTTACCTATACATACATCCTATAACTTAAAAAAAAATACAAACATAACAGTACTTATACAATCAATCATTACATTAATCCCTTACTACCACTCAAACATCCTATCATTTCATTCATTCAAACTTACATTGAACATTTGATTTATTATTTTTTTTTATATTTATCAAGTCTAGGATTACAAATACCTTTGAGCCTTGGCTCTTTTACAAAGGTTCCACGTCAGAGAAATACAAACTATGGGGAACATCAAGACAGACATTACAACAATGTGGACATTGCAAACAGAGTACAGATTAATACAATTCAAGGGTAACATTGTAAGCAAGGCAGCCAGCGGCATTTGTCAGAGAAAATAGACAACAGATAAGTGCCAGAGTCACAGGGAGAGGGGGGGGGGGGAGAGAAGGAATGTAAGAAGGGTGGGGAGAGGTGACATTTAACATAACTCAATACTATCAAATTCCAATAAAGTCTAACTATAAAACATACAGCTATGACAGTAGCGAGCCATATACTTACACATACATGACAATACTCAAATAATCAATCGTTTTATTTCCTTTACCACCTCTCAATAACTCTTCCTTCATTTAAATATACCTAGAAACATGAACATCTAACATGACTTAATACTATCAATTCACGTAAAAACTGGCTATACACTGGGAATTAACGTACAAAGTGAAGTAGGTTATTCCAATATTTAGCAGCTTGGTGACATAAAGTCTTTTCACCATATCTATTTTTGTTAGCAAAAACAGTAATCTTATTTATTTGACAATTCCTTTTTGGTCTTGAATTTACTGGTCACACCCTCCAAACAGGCACTCATTAATATAATGTTCTGGTCCAGAAGCAAATGATTTGATACCTTTTAATGGACCAACATAGATGTAACAACAAGAACAAAGTGCTCAAGCTTTCGGACCACCAGTCCTTCTTCAGAAGCTCGCAGGCTTCTGAAGAGAGGGTAATCAGCAAACACTGTATCATGACCCACATCTATATTGACTCCATTAAAATATCAAATATTCTTCTGAATCTATTCTTGCAAGGACCAATACGGCAACTACTAAATCAAAATTATAATGTTCTGGATAATCTACATAATATTTATAAATTAGTTTTTGCCACGTCATGGCACATCTATTCTCAAGTGTTTGCCACTGTAGTGTAATCAACATCACACAATGGTGTGTTCTTAGCTCACACCATAGCACATACCTGGCAATTCTATTATAGACAATATCCAATTTTCTCAAAAGAGATTTATTAGCAGTTCGAGATACTAAATCCCCATATGTTAATACAGGGAGTATTACTTGTTCTGCTACCCTTTTCCTACTACTCTTATTTAAACATCTAGTTGTTCTCCGCAACGCCCCCACTCTTTTACTGACTCTATCAACTAATGATTGAATATGTTCTCTAAAGGTCATTTCCTCATCTAAAGTAATTCCCAAATATGTATAAGATGACACCTGTTCCAAATATGTATCACTGTTCACTTTAATAGTGAGTTGTTTATTCTTTTTTTTTGTGTGTAGGTCCTAAGTATAGCACTTTTGTTTTCTTCGTGTTCATCACAAGGCCTGACCTGATGAACCCCCCCATGCTATCAGAATCCACCTGCATTTCTTCTTATAAATCACTACTATTACATCCCACAGTCACCATTAGTGTCATCGACATACAACTGTATCTATGAATGTTGTATAACTTGTGGGAGGTCGTTGTTGAATATCAAAAACAACAGGGGTCCTAATATGGACCCCTGTGGAACTCCCCTATTTACTAACCTTTTGGTGGAATAATCCATGTTTATTGTCACAAATAGTATACGCTTCTCTAAGTATGATCTTAACCATTCCCTGGTACCTTCTGTAATTCCCATCCGTTCTGCAGTTTTCAGCAGGAGGGAGTGGTCCACCAGCTCAGAGTCCTTGGAGAGATCCACGAAGATAACTGCTATATCTAATCCCTTATGTAGTGAGGTGTTAATAAGATTATTAAACTCAATTAGAGCAGATGTTGTAGAAAAACCTTTTCGAATTGATTGGTATGGTGTAATCAGTCTATACCTCTCTATGTAGCCCATCATTTGAGTATGAACATGCCTCTCCAAACATTTTGCCAAAATAGACAATAAAGCAATAGGTCTATAGTTATTTAACTCTGTTTGTTTACCCCCTTTATGTGTGGGGGTAACTTTACTCACCCTCCATTGTTGTGGAAAATAACTTTCCTGCAAACTTCTGTCTATTATGTTTGCCACTATGGGTGCTATGTACTTAGCTGCTATTCTCAGAAATCTCCCTTCCAGACAATCTGGACCCATTGCTTTATGAATATTTATTTTGTTTAATCCCTTCTGAACCTCAGACATGATAGGCAGCCAAGATGGTCACTGGATGTGATAAAAGAAACGTGGGAAGATAATCCCACTCAGAAACAATACATAACATCTTATATGTGTGCCCTAAGAAAGAAGCTGGCAAAATATGTTGAAATTGCCCGTAGTAATCAGGAAGAGACCCAAAACCAGCAGAAGGTATATTATGACCATGGGGTAAAAGAAAAAGTTTTTGAGCCGGGTGAAAAGATTTTACTTCTGTTACCCACAACAGAAAATATACTGTTAATGAAATGGCAAGGGCCTTATAAAGTGCTTAGATGTACTAGCACCATTAACTTCGAGATTGAGACCCTTGACAGGAAAAATCCTAGTAAGATGTACCATGCTGACCTCCTCAAGAAATGGGTTGAAAAAAAACCAAAAAGCTGCTTTGCTAGTTTTACCAGAAACTGATAAAGATGTAGCTTATGATAGACTGGAACAACTGTAACTGCTGATGCTGTAAAGGTGAATGTTTCCTTAACCTGAGAATAAACTGCAGAAATTCACAGTGTGCTAAAGACATTTAACAGTACTTTTACCACAGTACCAGGCTGAGCAAAAGGGGTCGAGCACGTAATAGTGCCAAGGAATGCTCGCCCTATTAGGCAAAAGACATACAAGTTACCAGAGCAGTTAAGAGCAGACGTGGTTAAGAAAATACAAAAAAATAAAAGAATTGGGTATCATAGAGGAGTTGAGGAGTGCTTGGTCATCTCCAATGGTAATTGTAAACAAAAAAGAAGGGGGTGTTAGAATCTGCCTTGATTTTGGGCAATGTAATCAAGCGTCAGAATTTGACAGTTATCCTATGCCCAGAATAGATGATTTGGTGGACAGTCTGAGGAGTGCAAAGTATATCAGCACCCTTGATCTCACCAAGGGATACTGGAAAATGCCTTTAGCTAAAGAATCCAGAGATAAAACTGCATTTGCCACTCCTGTTGGATTCTATCAGTTCACCAAAATGCTATTTAGTTTACATGGTGTACCAGTTACATTCCAGTGGTACATGGATGTAATTTTATCCCCTCACACTGGTTATTGTGCTGCATACCTGGATGATGTCGTGGTGTACAGTCCAGCATGGAAAAGCCACCTGGAACACCTACAAGCAGTTATCCATACTATCCAAAATGCAGGTCTGACTATTAATCCCACCAAATGTGCATTGGACATGCAAGAAACCAGATATTTGGGCTATGTGTTGGGAAATGGAGAAGTTAAGCCAGAAATTTTTAAAATAGAAGCTGTAGCTAACAGCCCTGTCCCTAAAACAAAGAAACATGTCAGGTCATTTTTAGGGCTGGATGGTTATTATCGGAGATTTGTTTCCAGCTTTGCTGAGTTGGCTACTCCCCTCACTGAACTTGTGAAAAAATGGTACCCAAATAAAGTGAAATGGACCCCAGAGTGTGATGACGCTTTTCAAGCTATTAAGGCTGCATTATGTTTAGCCCCTGTTTTAAGAAGCCCAGACTTCGAGAAACCATTTTTGCTATAAACAGATGCATCAGAGGTAGGTCTAGATGCAGTCCTGAGTCAAAATATAGATAGGATGGAACATCCTATTCTGTACATAAGTAGGAAGTTGCATGACAGAGAGAAAAGGTACTTCACCATTGAAAAGGAATGTTTAGCAGCAAAGTGGGCCACGGAGTCCCTTAAGTTTTATTTGCTAGGAACTGACTTTGTACTTAAAAAAGATCACAATCCTCTCTGTTGGTTTAACCAAATGAAAGATAAAAATTCCAGAATCACAAGGCGGTACCTGGCACTATAGCCATTTAAATTCAAGGTGATACACAAATCTGGTAAAGAGAATAGCAATGGTAATTTTCTGTCAAGATATGGATCAGGAATTGAGGGTTCTGAAGGTTGAAAAACAAATGTACGAGTTTAAACTTTACTGTTTGCCGTACTGTTATAGAAAAAAAGGATACTACACATGTGCTTAATTTCTGAAAGTTAGAAGCCAATGCTAGTACATAATTAATAGAATGTTTTGGAAACCCATTTGGTAAAACAGGTTCCCTCTTAAGGAGAGGGGTGTATGTGACATGGTTGAATAGGACCCTATCCCAGTTGTTATGGAGAGTTTGAATGCAGGGATCTGTTCTGTTCTTTCCTTTCCTGTCTCTTGTCTGTCTGGTTGCTCAACCAGGTTTCCTGTGAGACCTAGGATTTGATCACCCTGACAGTCTCACAATTCTTTGCCTCTCACTGTCTCTCAGTCTTCCCTTGCTGTTTCTGTCTTTTCTTCCCTAGCATATCTGCTGGTATAAAAATATATGCAAATCATTATGTGGAAATATAACTGATATTGGGATCCCTTTGTTTAGAAATTATATAGTGTTACTGTTGAAATGTATATAATTATAGTTTGAGATGATTGCAGAAAGCCATTGGGAACTCAAGAGGTTAACCTGAAATGCAATTTGTAAGCCTTTTGCAGAAGCCGTGGAAAAGGGGCCTCGGTTCTGGGACATTGTGTTTTAGCTGCACCTGCCTGATATATACAATGAGGGTGAGTGGTAAATGAGTGTGATAAATTATGTTATTTTCACGAGGGTGTGATAAATATAAGACCTGACATTTATGACACCCATGCAAAGCTGCGCATACCGCACAAAGCCATAAATGGTACATTTGCAAAATTGAGGCCCCCTTATCATATCGGATACATGATGGAGACTGTGGTGATATGGGAAATATGTTCAGTCTCAGCAATGACCTTTCTGAAACCTCACTTGTGGCCTCGCCACCGTGAGTATTCAGAGGTCACTCTATAGGAGTGAAGATATTTCCATATCACACTAGTATGTATCATGTATATATATATATATATATATATATATATATATATTGAACAGTTTAGAAAAAAACAGGATTCTTGTTAAGGAGGGGGGTTGCAAAGACTTAGAGAGCGCTGCAATGTTTTGATTGACACAGAGATTGAAGGAAACCTCAGATGGATCTTCTCTATTTATTCGGCCATTGTAAATAGTTATTCTGAACAATTTTATTTTTTTATTTTATTGGTACTCATAATAAAACTCTTGTCACGAAGTTTACAACTGCTCCTGGTTTTTCCTATGCTTCATGACCTGTGCCTCGACGACATACCTGGGGGCATCAAAGAGCCCTCCAGGCTCCAGGGCACTCTTGCACCCTGTGGGGTGGTGGCACTGCAACCTAAAATCACAAAGGGACTCCTTAGAGCACCTGGAGGCATCAAAGGGCCCTCCAGTCCAGTCCTACACCCTGTGGGGTGGTGGCACTGCAACCTAAAATCACAAAAGGCATCCTTAGATCACCTGTTGGCATCAAATAGCCCTCCATGGCACTCTTCCATGTCTTCTTGCAGCATCTGGAGGCATCAAAGAGCCCTCCAGGGCACTTTTTCCCCTTTCTTATTGGTGCTGCTGTACTGCTGCTGCTTGCTTCACTTTGCTTAGCCCATTTTTTAATAAACTTGTCCATTTTAAGTTACAATGTGTGTTTTTCTTGTGTTGACTCAGAACAGATTACACTGTTGGTTACTGGACAGAATATGATTAAAATATTAGAAAGAGTCAGGGGATGTCAGTATAATACTCGACAACCACTTCACTTCACTTTTGACACAACAGACACCTCTTAAATCAGCAGTCTAACTTTATTGTATTTTGTTTTTTTATAATGCTTTTAGGATGGATAGACACTACTATGGACAGGACAGAAGGACACTGACAGGTTGGTTAAAGAGCAGCTTCCTACTAATGGTTGTGCTGCCCTCTCCCAGTCCATTCGATAACTTACCTCCACAGACAGCACCCAATGAAGTGTGGCATAACAAGTCATTCTATAACAAAGTTATACTATCAAAATAGTGGCTCCACCGCAACAAAAGGACCAACTTCTCGTCCGCGAAAACCACTTTCACATTGCTTATCGGAGCTCTTTGCTTGTAGAGTCACAAAATGAAGGTTTATGACATTGTTTCCTACTACTTTAGCATTTATCAGATATTTAGATTATTTATTGTTTGGAGTTTTCATAATCAGTGATCGCATCGACTCAATAGGATCCCTTAGTCGATCGATCGCTTTGATTTATGAAAATCCCAACAGTAAATAGTCTAAAACTATGTGACAATATCGGACCAATTATAAGTGAATGGGGCGTGCTCACGCAGCCTTCATTTTGTGACATCACAAAACAGGGCTGTGTGGGCCAACATGGAGGTGTGGTTTGCTTGGTTCTTTTGTTGCCGGTGGGCTTGATTTTAATTTTATGAGTAAAAGAACTTTTGATACAGCACGACTTGTTATGCTACACTTCATTGGGAGCTGTCTATGGGGGTAAGTTATCGAATGGGCTGGGGCAAGCAGCTACTAGAAAGCTTCTCTTTAAGGCTCAGCTGCTCACCCTCACACAGAGTTCACAGGCAGCCACACAGACAGACAGACAGACTGCCGCTCTCAAAAGTTTCTTCTTAGCCCCAATCCTATTCAGTTTATTCTTGATACAACAGACCCCTCTTAAATCCCCAGTCTGACTTTATTGTATTTCTTTTAATGCTTTTCGGATGGATAGACACTACCATGGACAGGTCAGGAGGACTCTGACAGGTTGGTTAAGCCTCAGCTGCTCGCCGTCACATACACGTGATCACAGCCTCAAACTACAATGCTGAGCAGAAAACCAATGCTACTACCAAATTTTTTTTTTTTTACCAAAAGTCCTAGCCTAGTACTTAACTTATTTTTCTTTGGTGAGGTGTTAAGGTGACGACACTGGAGTGGACACACTGCAGAGGAGACCTTAGATAGACTGCAGCCTGTCACAGCAATTTGACAAACAATGACTGTTCACCTCAGTCAGTTAGACTAAGCAGTGCAGCCCTTCCCCTCACCTACCCCCCCCCACTGGCCTAGACCCAACCCCAGCCCCATAGACACGCACACTGGTCTGAGACTGGATGGACAGCTAAACCCACTGAAGATTATTTATTAAGGAAAGGAAATATTGTTTAACCAGGAGTAGCACACTAATCCGAAGCTTGTTTCCAGATGCGACCTGGGAGCACAAGAAAGTTAAGTGACTTGCTCAGGATCACACAGTGTGCACCTAGGCAGCTGTGGGATTCAAACCCAGGTCTCCAGCTCTGCAGCTCAGAGCCTTAACCCACTGCACTATACTGCCTCCAAGGGAAAGGGAAAGGGAACATTGTTTATATATATATTTATAGTTGTAAATACAACATTTAAAATAAATGTGTTTGCTCACAATCACAGATTAATAATGTAGAAGAAGTACTAGCCTATCTGGCCCTGGGACTGGGTGGTCACAGTCACCGAGTCACAGTCAAGAGTCAACTAACTTAGAATAGGACTTAGAAGTAGATGAGTCTAGTAGTACTCTACTGTCTGACCCCACTCTCTCTGACAGACTGACTGATATTTTTTTAAAGTAAATATGAAAAAAAAATTGTTGTGTCTTATTATGCTGGCAGAACTTAGATCATAACGTCAACGAGTCCACTGGTACACTGTGAGTACTGACTGACTAACCACACTCTGTCAGACTGACTGAGATTATTTTTAAAGCAAATATGAAAAAAACAAAGATTAGTTATGCCTGACTATTATGCTGGCAGAACTTAGACCACGATGTGTCTACTAGTACACTGTGAGTACTGAATGTCTGACTTTAACCACACTCTGTCAGACTGACTGTTATATTTTTTAAAGCAAATATGAAAAAAAGATTAATTATGCCTATTATTGTGGCAGAACTTAGACCACAACGTGTCTACAAGTACACTGTGAGTATACTACTGATTGTTTGACTTTAACCACACTCTGTTAGACTGACTGATATATTTTTTAAAGCAAATATGAAAAAAAAGATTAATTATGCCTATTATTGTGGCAGAACTCAGATGACGACATGTCTGCTAGTACACTGTGAGTATACTACAGACTGTTTGACTTTAACCACACTCGGTCAGACTGACTGATATTTTTTTAAAGCAAATATGAAAAAAAAAAGGTTAATTAAGCCTGCCTATTATGCCGGCAGAATGTAGACCACAATATGTATAGAACATTGTGAGTACTGACTGTCTGACTTTAACCACGCTCTGTCAGACTGACTGATATTTTTTAAAGCAAATATGAAACATAAAAATATTAATTATGCCTTATTATGTTGGCAGACCTTAGACCAGGACAGGATGTGTCTACTAGTATGATTACACTCAGACTAGTGTCTCACTAACTTTAACCACACTCTGACTCAGATTTTTGTACATAATGAAAAAGAAAAGTTTTTATGCTGGCAGAGTGGCAGAACTTAGACCACCTTGAGTCTAGTACTACACATAAAGATAAAAAAAAATTGTTCCAAGAAGGCAAGGAATAAAGAGGGCAAACTTCAGTCATTCATCTTCATGCTTCCTTCCAAGCTAGCTGCGCTTAGGGGCCATTTTGGTGTTTTAGGGGAGCGGAACTTCTATGATTTGGTAATTAACTATGCCAGCCAGGCCAGCTCTGAATGCGCCAGAGAACTCTGAGAAAGGGAGAGAGCCAGGATAGGAGTTCCCAGGGAGAGCAGCACCAAGGGCTAGTAACAGATGGAACCAGTGACGGAGGCCGAGTACTCCCCATCTCCCTCGTCCCAACCAACAATCTGTTCTCAGGAGCCTCTTACCCTGTTCTCTTGAGTGAAAGTTTTCCTCTCCGACCCAGTACCATGGAACTTACAGCTGTCACAGCAGCAGCACCTCAGGAATGGGGGATGGGGGGATTAGAAACTGAGTGAGCCTGGTGCACCACCCCACCTCCTGTCACTTTAAAAATATCCCTGGGTGGGCCCGTCAGCACAGCGGTTGGATTTCCACTTGTGACACCAATGACCCAGGTTCGGGAATGGACCCAGGTGCTGGAGCGCTGGCCGGGGAGAGAGAGGGCTCGAGCATCTGATGACTGCTCACCTTCTCTCGAGTGGAGGGCAGGGAAGTGACCCGGCACTTGCTGACCCCTGGCAGAGGCTGGGGGCATGACAATGCACGGGGTTCCACTAACTAACAGAGCATCAGTGGCATGCCATGTCCCGGGGAGCAAACGGGAAAAGAGTCCCGAGGCCAACTGGATGATGGTTGCCAGCTCCTGCGAGACCTCGAGCAGTGCATGGACCATCCCAGCAGCATCCAGACCAAGAATTACGCTGGCCACCCCACTGGTGCCTTCCCCCTCGGAGGAGAGGGACCCACCCGGCAAAGGGTTACGTCTGGGTTACCCGGGGGGGGGCTGCAATATGGAGTGATGGGTGGCTGAATCGAGGCAGTGTGGCAATGAGGGGCATAGGAAGGCCTGAAGGAGAGGCTGGCCCGGAGCTGGGGGGAGCAAAAAAAAAAAAAACTATATCCTTGGTGGAGACCCCTAAGTTACCCAACAGTTCAAACAGACGCCCATCTCTCCTCCTCTGACCTCACCTGCAGATGATGTGCAGCAGTGCAGGCTGCAGCAGTGCTGATCCCAGCCACAAGCATAGCAGCTCCAGTTCCTTTCTCTGTGGACCATGGTTGCCTTTCCTCATTCCCTGCTTGATATCAAGATGACACCTGGCAAATGCCCTCCTTAAATATTGCAGAAGCACTCTGAACTGATATGACTAATGTAACATTGAGTACTCACTTGCATTAATTACATTAATTGTTTTTTTACTTGTGCTATTTGACTCTGTTGTAAATATCTCTGTATGCATTGTACCATTTGACCCGGAACTAACCAGGTCCATCTTGTAAATGAGCTTGCTCAATGATGTTTGCCTGGATAAATAAAGATTTTGTTTGATTGATTAAACATTACAGAGTACTGGCCAGGTTGCGTCCGACTCCTCTCACCAGTCCCCTGCTTAGTGGCCTCTCTGTCATTGTTTGGGAGTCATTGCTGATTGACAACAAGCTGTCAGCAGAAGAGTGAGTGAGCCGTGTGGGGGGGGGCTGGAATGGGCTATTGGCGGGCTGAGCTACCAACACAAAAGGAAGGATCGGGCAGTTTGGGTGGGGAGCACGGGGGGGGATGGTCACAATCCCTGGCTTAAATTGAGGGTACTCATTTAAACTTTGTGGGTGCTCAAGCACCCGAGCACCCGTGCTGTCAGCACCTATGTGCCTTGGGCTTCTCAACCCTAACACTCACCCCATTCCATCTGTGAATAAGGCTAGATGTGTGTAGACTTTATGAGAATGGGGTGAGTGTTAGTAACACTCTAGACACCAGGTTTAAATCAAATTAAATTTGCTCTACTTTTCCAGCAACAGAAAAAGAAACAGTTTCTATTTAGCTTAACAACAACTCCTGCAGATCAGGCTTTCTCTGTCTCCATCTAAGCGAAACAGAAAACCCTCTTCTGCTTGTTAACCCTCCCTGGGAGGATGAGAGGAATATGTGATAAGGAGAGAAGGTCTGTGGTATAGTAAGTCCAAAACCAGCACATCTACAATGACAATGTCCAGACTGTAATGTTTAGTGAAAGTGTGCACAGTGCTCCGTGTGGTGGCAGCACATGTGTCAGCAGCAGGGAAATTTTTTGAAACAGGCAACCGAAGTGGCCGTACCCCTTATGGAGTGACCATGAACAGCACCAGGAAGTTCCTTACCGTACTTCCTATAACAAAAAGTAATACAATTCGCCGGTCATTTGGACATGCATTGTGTAGATACAGGGACGTCCTCTTTCCCAGGAGTGAACAAAACAAAAAGCTGAGAGGACTTTCTGCAGTTCTTGGTGCGAGTTAACATAGTACCTCAGTGTTCTGTGTACAGCCAAAGTTTGGAGCAGTGCCTTACCCTGGTTGGCATACTCAGGATAACGAACAGGAAGATGTATCATTTGGGTCAATGTAAATTCTGATACAACCTTCAGTAGAAACTGGAGTCATGTACAAAGAGACTCTGTCTGTGTGAAAAATTACACGAGGCTCACACATCAATGCCTGAAACTTGGAAATCCTTCGAGTAGAAGTTATAGCAACTAAAAATAACTTTTTTCCCATGACAGGAAACATAAGCCACAACTCGCGACAGGCTCAAAAGGAGCCAACATCAGTTTCTCAGGTATGACATTCAAATCCCAAGGCTGGACTGGATCACAGATAGGAGGTTTCATATGCAGTATACCTCAGAAAAGTATGGGATACCTCCAATTGGGCAACTGTATGGCTATCAATAGGGGCATGGAAGGCTGATATAGTGGCCAAACGCACTTTCATAAAGGAATTCTGCAAGCCTGAATCAGATTCGAAAAACAAGTATTCCAGCACAGAATTCACAGAACATGTAAAATGGTCTATATTCCAGGAAGCAGACTACAAAGTGAGGCGCTTCCATTTTAAAGGATAAGTGTGACTGGTAGAAGGCTTCCTAGCTGCAATCAGGACATCAGCAACCTTGGGGAACACCCCTAAAACATGCAATGGCTATTTTTTCAGGAGCAACGCATGCAGGTGTAGGGACTTCAGGTCTGGATGGATCAGAGGCCCCTTGTCCTGTGACAACAGACCCCACACATAGGTGGAGAGGCCAGGATGGAGCAATGAGGATGACAGTTCACTCTCCACCAGTAACTTGAGCAGAACCCTCTGTATTAGAGGAACTGGGGAATATATAAAGGAATTTCCCTTTCCAAGAGAGAGAAAATGTGTCTTGCCAAAAAAAACTCCAGGCCCTGGAGAGAGTGAACAGAAAGGCAGCAGTTTTGCATCGTGTGGGGATACAAAAAGGTCCAGCTCTGGATGACCCCATCTTGCAAAAAGGTTGTTTACCATGGAGGTCAGCAGTTCCCATTCATGAGGAATTTACAAGGGGATACAATTTGAAGATAGAGGGGGGATGGCTCAGGGGCAATCTGAGGAAGTATTTTTTCACAGAGAGGGTGGTGTATGCATGGAACTGCCTTCCTGAGGAGGCTGTGGGGTCTAAAATTGTGGGAGAATTCAAGAATGCATGGGACAGACATAAGACAATTCTTGTGGGGGGTAGGAAGAAACAGGCTATTTGTTAACTAGGATCTGCAGCTTATCCAGTAGGTAGGGAAATGGGCAGACTAGGTGGGCCAAGCAGTCCTTATGTGCCATCAAAGTCTATGTTTCTATGTTTCTATGAACCTTAGATTGGGATCTGCTTAACCTGTCTGCCAAGATGTTTTGAAGACTTGGGAGAAACACTGCTGACAGTTGAAGGTCATGAAACAAAACCCAGTACCATACTCTTATTGCTTCCCTGCATAGGGCGTAGGAGTGCCCTCTTGTTTCTTGATGTAATTATCACACTAACATTGTCCATTTAGATTGACAGAGGACTGGGGCAGAGATGATTCTGAAAAGCCTGGAGGCTGTACAGGACAGCCTCCATCTCCAGGACATTTACTGGTATGCGCAGCTTGGCCTCCACCTTGGTCCATGGCCCTTGTGTCTGAAACTGTCTGAGATGAGCACCCCAGCCAGAGCCCAAGGCATCCATGGTGAGGATCTGTATCGGAGATGGTGATATGAAAAATGGCATGCCCTTGTGTAAATGTTGTGTCACGGTCCATCCACCATACCAATCTGTGCAAAGAGGAGACATGACAAGGACCATTTGCTCCAAATCGTTTGTCATCTGATACCACTGGACCCTGAGTGTCCACTGCAGGATTCATATATGAAGTCAGACTAGTTGTACACTCACTATAGCTGCAGCCATTAGACAGACCCAGGAAATGTAACATCATTCAAGCAGACACGTAGTGGCTCCTGTGAACCAAATGTGCTTGAGCAGTCTATGTGTCTACCCTGTCCTGGGATAGGAAGACACACCCCTCTTTCATGTCTGAGACAGCTCCTAGGTACTGCAGTCTTTGATAGGGGGTAAACACAGACTTTGGCACATTCACTGTGACCTCCAAGTTGTCAAACAGCTGATGTATTTGTGACAGAATATGAAGAAGAGCTCCCCTGGAACTGGCCTTCAGGAACCAGTCATCAGATAAGGATAGACTTTACAATCCTTCCCTGCAAAAGTTGCTGCAACCACTGCCAAGAATTTTGTAAAGACCTATGAAACAGAGGACAAGCCAAAGGGCAACACGTTGAACTGATAGTGCCTGTCTGTGGGACTTCCTGATCTTTATATGATGGTATCTATTCTTCATGTCCAGTGAACAAAGCCAGCCCCCATTTTGTATTAGGGGAATCAGGGCTTGCAGAGACACTATTTGAAACTTTTTGCATTCAATGTACAGTTTGAAATCCCTACGATCTAGTACAGGATGTAGAGGTATCCTGTGATAATAGCGATCGAATATGGGGGACCATCAAACCGGCGACTCACATTTGGTGCTATTATCATGGGCGACCACTGCTACTGTGAGGGTAGGGAAGGGCGACCAGAATGGGAGGATAGTGAGGGGAAGAGGAGGGAAAGGGAAGTGGGTTATTGCTCTAGCCAGCCGTATGGTATGGTGGAGAGGGAGGCTAGCTCCGGCGCAGCAGGTACTGGGTTCAGGGCTGGGAACCGGGTTGGGGGGGGACTTTTGACGCTAGCTGTGGCTGCCATTTTTTATTCCAGAGTGTCATCCCCCGACATGCACCCCTGGAGTTAGGAATATTTAAGCTAGGGAATGGAGACGAGGGATTGTGCCCCACTGCATAGACACTAAGTCTATATGCTGGATGTCTGTTCGCCGGCATGTGTATATCACCAAATTGCTTTTCAGCGATATACACTCGATATAACGACGATTTCTGTTTCGCGTTCACAATTATGACATAGAACCGGATGTAGATGATCTGTCCATGTTAGAACTAGGACGTATCTGGAATAGAACTCTTTGTTCCTGTCTTGAGGAGGAACTGGTTCTATGGCATCCTTCTGAAACAGGGTCTAACTCTCCTCCTTCAGAAGGGACAAGTGGCCAAGGACTTCCAGTGACTCCATGAACAAGTGAGCAGCAGCTGCATGAGATTTCCTTCACACCACTGAATAAAAGTGCCTAAATCAGGGTATTGAATCAATAAACCAAAAACTTCAAAGGCAAGCAATTGTCCTGACTGACACACAGAAAAGGAGCAATATCTACAAACTTCTGTAAAACTAATGACAATGTCCTGCAACACCCAAATAGATTCCTGGCCCTGCGGGATGAGAAAGACAGCTGGGAGAGTGGCCTCTTTGACCAGGACCCCGGGTCCAAGATATTATCAGAAGAGGTGTTGGGAGAGGGAAAAAATCTTCCACTAAACAGAACCGGGGAGAAAAAGAGCCCAAAATATCTAAAGTGCTGGTGGCTATCAACGAATTCAGGACTGAAATGAGGGAAGTCTTGAAAGACATTAGAACTGACCTGAGAGACTTGCAGAGCCGGGCAGACAAGGTGGACAAGCAGATAACCAGTAACGCCAATTGCATCGAGCAACTGGAGGCCTCGGTCTCCTCACCAGCTTACGAGCAGCTCCAAATTTCCTTAAGACAAAAGGATGCAGAAAATAGTAGTCAATGAAAAAACATCAGAGTCTACAGGCTGCCCGAGGATGCAGAGGGTCAGGATGTGATGGCCTTTTCAGAGGAGCTACTGCGGATGGCCTTGGAGCTTACTCTGGACTACCCGCTACAACTAGAGCGTGCTCATACGGCTCTGGGCCCAAAGACTGCTTGGCCCGATGCCCAGCCACACTTATTAGTGATCAGATTTAATTCTTTTGCCACAAAAATTCACCTGCTGCAAAAAGCTTGGAGGATGCAAAAAGTCTTAGACGGTTCCCATCATCTATTTTTTTGACAATGACTATGCCAGCAACGAAGCAGCTTCAGAGAAAATACATCCCAATTTTTCCTCAATAAAGAGCTCAGAGGCTAAAGTTCTGAATCCCTTACCCCGCCAAACTGGTAGTTCACCTCACATCGGGTCCAGTGGTGTACAATAATGCTACAGAAGCCAAACAGGCCCAAGGCATATATACAGAACAGGGCTTCAGCTCGACAACTCCGAGGGACAGATCTCAGAATGCACCCAGTAAGCGACGACAAGAAAACTCATTACCGCTGGCTGAGATGCTCAAAAAATTGCAGCAGTATCGCAATCCCATGCTCCAGACCCGAATCCAGGGAGATTACAACATTCTTGGCACAGTCCGCATGGCTAAATGACTAACTATGAGTAAAGTATAGATATTTAATTACCTTTTGGTGACTGGGGGATTGGGGGGGCTCTGTCTGGCGGGTGGGTGGTGGTGGTGGGGGGCTTTGCCACAGTTACTCCTGAAGCCAATTTGGCGATCAAGGCAGAATAAAACGTAATACTAGATCAAACGAAAACTGCCCTTGATCCTGAGGTTGCCATGCTGGTTACTTGATGGTGGGATAGTTGATCCAGGCTGGGTGACCTAGTTGGCAAATGAGCTGTGATTTGTGGCTATGGGGTCCTGCGGCTGCCCTTCATGCCCCCCGCCCCTGCTGAGGGGGGGAATGCTCCTCCCGCTTCCCCTGTCCTGTCAGATCTTTTTTCCCAATGCTTACAACTGCGCAAAAGACAACTGGAGGATGGCACCAACTAAGCTTTAGGTGTTTCTGAAACACTAGATCTGACTTAAGACATTGAACATCAGCTTAACACTTATTCAGAAACACAGCACGCAAACAAAGTGGCTGGGCATTGTACTTAAGACTCAGTCTGCTGAGCCATGACTGTGTAAATGCGGGCTTGGGGGGAGTGGGGTGGGAGAGGGGCTGGGGGAATTGTCGAGGGAGGTTGGCCATTCCCCTCCTCCCCCTGTCCACACTGAGTTTGAAAGAGGGATGCTACGAGTACAAGGGTGATCCCTGATGCACTCTACCCACCTAACTAGAAATTGAAGTGTTCCTGATATCTTAAATACATTTTACAATAGGTCATTGTTTGTAGCATAGATCTTACTGTAAAGATATAAGAATGTCTCAGAGTAGGAGCGCTTTATCCATTGTAAACTTAAAATGTTATTATAGGAGGGGAGGGTGTTGGATCTTGCTTCCCACAACCAAGGTCAGGAGACTAACAGACACCACTTATGAGATTCTCACACGAGTTCTGACCACGGACATCTGTGGCACAGAGGGACTATCAGCAAGCTAATAGTTCTGTATGCTCAATGGGAAATGGTGGGTGAAGTCATGCTCCCGGAAATGGGTCGGATGGATAATCATGACTACAACACACTGGGGATACTGCTACATTTACTCATAGTAGCAGTGTCCCTTAATGGGCTGGTATGGGCCCAGCAGGGAGCTGACACAACTGGAGTGTTGATGTCACCCCCCCCATGCCCTGGGGGACACTCCTTCACGGGAGTCTCAACTCTGGGAACCGAAAGGCACACAGATTGTATTGCCTTTCATTTGGAGGTTGAAATGTATATAGTTTTGTTAGGAGGTGGGAAAGTTAATATAACCCCACCAACCTTTTTGAGGTTACTGTATAAACTTAAAGGGCGGTTTCCTGTTCTTCACCCTATACCCTGATTTTGAAAAGATCTCTTTGAGATTCTTTCACCCTTTCTTTTTCTAGTTCTATGTGCTCACTTACAACTTCCCCCCAAAAAAGAGACAGACACAATGGGTCAAGGTTTCTAACAAAGTTTTATTACTGTGGATTGTGATTAATGGGTTTGGTTCATGGTTGGTCCGCAGTCTTCTTCATGTTCCTGGTCTACTGCACAGGGTCCTACAGGATGTCCGGAGTGGGGAGAATGATCTGTAGGCCCTCTGGAGTTCAACTCTTCATGGTTCCGCTGTGGGAGGGGGGCAGAATTTGACTTGGCGCAGTACTCCACAGCAGTTAAAATGATAGATCTTGAACGACCTGTGAAGATATTTTCACAAAACATCAATGGGTTACATAACCCAATAAAAAGGGCTAGAGTTATGCATTACATCAAACAGCAATCCGCTGATTTATACATGCTACAAGAAACACACCTATTAGCATCAGAACATCTAAAACTGCAATGGGAACAGAGGTACAGAGTCTTTGTATCCTCACACTCAAGTGGGAGGAGGCATGGAACGGCAATACTGGTGCTGGGTGCTACCCCCTCTTGAGGTCTCAAAAAAGTTTCATAGACTCCCAAGGTAGATATGTCATCCTCCAGGGCATGTTATATTCTAAAAAGGTAACTTTGATCAATGTTTACCTGCCCCTACAGTCCTCACTCCCAATCATTCGCGCGTTCTTGAACAAAGTTATGGAGTTACTAGATGGAATTTTAATTTTGGGAGGTGACTTTAATATGACATGGTTAGCCGAATTAGACTTGAGTAACAGAGGGGATCACAGGACAATGAACGCACTCCATTATTTGAGAAGTTCATTTGACCAGCTGGGACTGGTCGACATACCTCCCAACTGTACCACATTACGAGGAACGTTCCTCATTTTACTTCACAAATGCTTCCTGTTCCACATTGTGAGGACTTGTTCCACATTCAGTAGTAACATTTTAAAGCACAAATCTATAGTAAAGTATGCAAAAACTATATTATTCAATTAATGACAGACTTTCTGAACATAAATGCAAACCTTTTAACAGTGTTCTGAGCCTCCTAGGTAAGGATTTGATTAAGTGTTCCACATTTAGCCCATTTGTTCCACATTTTGAGAGGCAATGTTCCACATTTGGGGGACAAAAGGTTGAGAGGTATGCTGGTCGATGTGTGGAGAAGGACATACACCTCACAACAAGGTTATACCTACTGTTCCCCCACTTCCATAGCTACTCAAGGCTCAACTATTTCTTTACTACACATGAACATTACTTGCTAGTTAAAGACATGAATATAGGACCCCGGTTACTGTCAGATCACCATTCTCTGCTACCAAAATGAGACCTGGGAAAGAGAGCAAAACAAACCCTTAGGCACTTAAACCTATCCCTTCTAAAAGGCCCCCAATTTATAACTAAAATGCAGCAAAATACCCCACAAATAATACAGGAAAATGTTACCCCAGAGATACCTGCAGTGACCCTATGGGACACCCTGAAAGCAGTACTTTGGGGAGAGATACTGGCCTATACAGTGAAAAAGCGTAGAGTAAACAAATCTAAATACCAAGAGCTATCACAACAGTTACAGCAATACCAGTTGCTACACAGAGAGGGGGATAGAGAACTACAGCTCAAAATCCGGGAGGTGAAAAGCACCCTACAAAAATTGCTGAACTGGAGGGTACAGCAAATTTTACTATATTTAAAACAGACTAACTATGAGGGGGGCCCTTGGGGTATCTGAACTTTGGCGCATAAACTTTGCATACATAAGAAGGCCCCCACGATACTGAAGCTAAAAAGACCTGACACTCACTATTTAACACACCACGATGAGGCGATCCATACAATTTTTTCTAATTACTATCAATCCCTCTATACCCCGAGCCAAACTAACAATGTAGAGGCAAGGCGGAAGCTCCTGTCCGATCTGAATCTTCCCCGACTCTCGGAGACTCAAAGACAAATACTGGAATGACCAATTACCCCTGAGGAGATCCTTTCCCACATCCATGCCACTGAGACTCAGAAATGTCCTGGTCCTGAAGGATACAGTGCAGAATGGTACAAAAATGTGCGGGCTGCTGTTACCCACAATGCTTTCAACTTTTCAGAAGATCGCAGAGGGTGAGGGGCCTTCCCCCATCCTGGGAATACGCAGTTATAACCCCCATCCCTAAATCAGGTAAAGATGAAACTGAACCCTCTTTGTACTGTCCGATCACAATTTTAAACACGGACTAAAAAATATACATGGCAATCTGGGCCACTAGACTAGAGGGGGGTTTGCAAACTATAATACACCCTGACCAGGCTGGATTTATTAAAAAGCGTAATACAATGGATAACATCTGTCGGTCACGTCTCCTAGCAGAGTATGTACAAACCAGAAAAATCCCAGCAGTCTTTCTGAGTTTAGATGCGGAAAAGGCATTTGACAGGGTGTCCTGGGACTTTGACACCCTGTTGACCCTTCACTTCCCTGAAAAATTCCTGCTTTGGTTGAGGACCATCTATGCCAGCCCAACAGCCTACACTAGAGTAAACAGCAGATTGTCTGAACCAGTTCCACTGAGAAGGGGGACAAGGCAGGGTTGTCCATCTCCCCCCCCTTTTGTTCACACTATCTATGGAACCATTAGCAGCAGCGGTGCGGGGGAGTTTGGAGATCCAGGGAATCCCACTGGGACAGGTAGAATATAAGATAGGATTGTTTGCTGATGATATTTTACTAACAGTGTTATCCCCAGAAGACTCTATACTAGCTATGTTTGACTTGATTAAATAGTTTGAGACATTAGCTGGTTTCAAGTTAAATTTAAACAAAACAGAGATTATCCCTTTCAACTTTACTCCATCAGCCTCACTGAAAAGAAAGTTCCCACTGAACTGATCCAGACTGAAAATTAAATATTTAGGCATCAACATTCTAAAAGATCTATCTCACCTTGAATTAATTAACTATGAACCACTTAAACAATTCAGGAAGATCTCGATAAGTGGGACAAACTAATGCTTAGTTTCTTCCAAAGAATTGAAATTATTCGTATAAACATACTACCGATATTGCTGTACCTTTACCAAACCCTTCCATGTTTGCCTGCTAGATTTTATCACACATCATGGAATAAAATTATTTCAAATTTTATTTAGGCAGGACACAGGCCACGAGCTCGCTTCTTGGTACTGTAGTTGCCCTTAGCACAAGGAGGGGGTTAACTTGCCTAATCTCGAGCTCTATGTAAAGGCAGCATTCCTCCGAATAACTTTTTTATGGATGTCCCCAGTATATCAGGCACCATGGAAAACCATAGAAGCCACCATAAATGACCTTCATGATATAGATCTCATTCTATTCTCAACTAACAAAACATCCCCCCACCTTGAACACTTTACCTTCATCACAGCCCAGACATTACGTGTTTGGTATGGACTGCGCAACCACTCTGGTTTTCAAACAGAATTCACGTATATGAGGTTGCTGTCAGCTGATGAATTTTTTCTCCCCAACAGAGAAAACCTCACTTATAAGTGTTGGCGTTGCCTGGGTCTGAATTATATCCATCAATTTTTGACCTCAAGGGGGGTGGCACCATTTGAATCAATACAACAGGCTTATTCTTCCCCAACAGGATTTTCAGAGATACCAGAGATTGGGTGCTTTCTTGACCAAGACTCTAGGAGAAACAGTAGCACTTCCCAACCCACAGCCTCCACTTCTACAGCTGGTTATAAATCAACTAGGTGGGGCCCTACCTCTGAGGCTTATTGGTCTTCTATACAAAACACTAAATGACAAAATTGGAGACTCCATCTTTGCTATCCTTGAAAGTTGGAATAAGGATCTGGGGACTTCAGCCACTAGAGATGTCTGGTTGGGTTCGACCCTCCCTGCTGTCAAACTCACATACACAATCATTTGGCATGAGTTCTCTTGGAAATGCAGTAACAGATACTTTAGAGCCCTGGCAGTACTTGCAAAATATCTCCCAGCATGATATGGTACATGCTATGGTACATGCTGGAGAGACTGCAGATGCCAGATGGTAGACTTGGGTCACATAGTTTTGTCATGCCCTAGGTTGATGCCTTCTTGGTGCTCCCTTCAAACTCAACTGACAGAATGTATGGGGAAAAATATAGAATTAACTGATGAAATGGTCATATTAATGATAATGCCTCCCCATGCTCCATCTGGGTACAAAACATTACTCCCTACTCTTGTATTGGCCACCAAGAAGGCGAATACCAGGAGGTGGATGACAACCACACTACCTTCAGTTGAGGACTGGAGACAAATAGTCCTGTCTATTTATCAAACTGACAAGTTAACAGCAGAATTTACAAACAGGGCCACAACATTTCAACTAAAATGGCAAAGATGGCTATGGTAGATGGCCCAGATTGACTCAACATTTGTACCATGGGGGAGGGGGGATGAGCAAGGCTCTAGGAGACATGGGAGGTATTATAAATAAAAAAAGGAAAAGCAGGGAGGGTCTGGACAGAGTAATCTGCTGGTCGAGTATAACTCTAAACTGAAACTGGAAATTATGAAAATGTCTTTCTTCTATATTTTTACTCCAAGAATTAAATAAGTATCTTTTTCATGCTGAATATGGAAAATACTTCCTCTCCACAATGATGTAATGATGAAACTTCTAAGTAACAATGTACTATATAAAAATTACATTAAAAAAAAAGGGGGGGGGACAAGTGGCCCAGAGGATAAAAGCAAGGTGGTGGAGATGATCTGGAGGGTTGTCTAGCAAGTCCTGATCATGTTCTCTTGCAATTATCTCCAGAACCCACTCATCTGTAGCATTCTCCTGCCACTGTTTGAAATGCAGGGAGATCCAGACCCCTCACACTCACTGCTAGAAGCAATAGCTGAGAGGGTCGAGAGATGGAAGAAAGTCAGGCAGAACCAGTGTTGACAGGGCCACCGGAACTGATTTCATTGGGTGTTTTGGCATGGGCACTGGGGAAGGCGACCCAGAAAGGTACCACCACCTCTACCACAGCCTTGCTGATGGTATTTTATTTATTTATTTCATTTTTGTTTACTGAGTAAGTGTACTAGCCATAGAAATGTCTATTTTCAGACGCGACCTGGAAGGTTACATGGCAGGTAATAACATTACAATAGACAGGATATGGAGACACAAATATACAAACAATGAACAGTTGGATTACCCCTCATTTGATGTACCACGATCTAGAATTGTATTGAATCCTACCATTGCATAATGTCTATCTATCTTTATATGCACTGAATTCTGGATGTAAGCTACTTGTTTTTATTAGTACAAACCAATAGAAAATAAGTAAAACAAACATTAAAACAACAAAAAAACCAAACAGTTGATAGCAGCTAAAACACAATCATACAAATAATTAAAATTCTGAGCAGAAATAATATAGAGGCAAGTAAAAAAAAAACAAAAAGCAGAAAACTGGGAAGGGGTAAATGACAGACACTATACAGAAACAAGAATAAAGATATAAGTGTAAGTTAGGAGGTAACAATAGTAAATAAGGCAGAAAACACTATAACAATGGTAGGGAGAGAAAGAGGTCAGAGCATCCTAGGACAAGTCACAAACATAAGGTCAAGAGAAATAGTGAAGCAAGTGCAGAAACGATACGTTCAGAAAGATAATTAGTGAGAGATCAATGTGTGGAGAGAAAGGCAGGACATAAGGCTAGTACAAAGAGGATGGAAAAGAGGATAGGCAGGTTGGTTCTTTGTGGACGGAGGCTTAGAGGTGAGCCATCTGATCGAATGGTAGACAGAAGGGGAAGGAAGAAAGAAACGTGGAAACAGAGAAGAGATAGGGGAGGTATGTAGTTCAGGAAGGAGCAAAGAGAGAAGAAATGCAGACAGGCTCAGATGGGTTTAGGGGGGATTAACGCAAGAACAAGTGTCAGAGATGGAGAGGAACTTATGAAGTTCCTTTCTAAAGATAGCAAGAGATGGCAACTGATGGATTCCAAGGGGAAGACAGTTCCAGTGAAACCGTGCAGAGTGAGAGAAGGCACAGGCACCTTTGGAGGTTTCGTATCTTGGAATGAGTAGCAGGGATTTGTCAACAGAACGCAGGCCATAGGAAGGAGGGTGTGGGAGTAGCAGAGGCAAGAGATGAGGGGGTCTGAGACCTAATAACACTGTCCACCAAGGAGCCAAGGGAGAGGAGTCTGATGGCAGAGGGGGAGAGCCAGTTAAGGTCACCATAGAGCTGACAATGATGTTTGCGATGTGCGGATGAGGGGGTGTACTGGCAGATATTATTACAGGTTGTGTCCCATTTGTGAAGAGTGGATTTAGGGATGGTAGCATAAGTAACAACACCATAGGTGACAGCAGGGAGCAAAATGCCTCAGACAATGGCCAGTCTATCAGAGGGGGTCAGTACGTAGCTGGTTTTATAGGCAATCCCAAGTTTAGCATTTACAGACTCACAGGTGGCTTGGATATCAAGGTCAAAGTCAAGGGACTGGTCAAGGAGAACTCCAAGGTATTTGAAAGATGAAACAGTACCTATAAGGGAGCCATCTACACAAGATACCTGGAGTAGGTCTTGGCAAGAACCAAGTTTAGAGGTACAGCCAAAAAGCATGGCTTGGGTTTTGCCCACATTAAGAACGAGCTTATGTGCAGCAAGCTATGTTTGGACTTTCAGGAAGTCAAAAGAGAGGTGTTGATTAATGTCTCGGATACTTTTGGAGCTTGAATACAGAACAAGATCATCGGCACAGAGGAGGGATGAGCAGAAGCTTAAGACCCTAGAGATATTGCTGATAAATAAGGAGAAAAAAAGGGGACCCAAGATAGAGCCTTGGGGCACCCCAATGTTTATAGAAGCCTGCTCAGACAAAGCAGAATTAAATTTGACAACTTGAACCCTATTGGATAAATATCTATAGTACCAGTTGACCACAGGTGGGGAGAAGCCCATGGATTGAAGAATGGTTAGGAGTAAAGGGTGATCAACAAGATAAAAAACCTTCATTAGATCAATAAAGACAGCACCTGTCAGGAGGCCAGAATCTATGGCAGAGAGAGAGCAAACTTAAGGGCAGTAGAGGTACTATGTGCCTTACAGAAGCTGTCGATTTTTAGAGAGGCTGTTTTTAAGCAGAAAAGCAATAGTTTGGGAGGTAACCAGTTTTTCTAGGATTTTACTGAGGACAGAGAGGATGGCTATAGGACAGTAGTTAGAGATGTCTTTTGGATCTCTCTTTTTAAAGACGGGTTATTTCAGCGATTTTCCAGATGTCAGGGACTTGATTTTTACATAGCGACAGAGTAGATATTCTGTCTGGTAGGAGGCTATAAAAGGGGCAATGAGTTTCAAAAGCCTCGGCCCAAGACTGTCAGAGTCAATGCTTGTCCTGTCAGAGATGGTATTTAGCACTTTTAATACCTCAAGCCTATTAATGGCCTTGAAATGGAAGGGTATGGTTACAGCCTCATTATGGGTAGCCGAGGAATAATTGGCAGGATGAGTCAAGGGAAATGAGGAAGTATACTTGGAAAGGTCTGCGAAGTGCTGATTAAAAGAGTTGGCAATAGTAATGGGATCATTCCAGGGTATGTATGGTTACCCGTGGCAGCAGGCCCATGAAAAGAGCCCCTCTCATGCCCTCTCATGGAAGTAGGGTAGAAGGACTTCACAGACTATAAAGTCATCTTAGATGTCTGAAGGCCATGGATGGTTTCCTCAGCATTATAACTAAACAGCTTGGTGCCCTTAAAAGGAGCATTCAAAACTGCTTGTTGCACATCAGTGGAAAAACCAGCCACTTTGAGCCAAGAATAATGTTTCATGCAAATACCAGAGGCTGCAGCCCTGGAAGAAGCATCAGAAACATCATAAGCTGAATGCAACAAATGTTTCCTAACTTCAGCACCAGCAGATGAAGTTTTAATCAAATCATTCTTTGTAGGACCATCAGGAAAAGCCTGGGCACCATTATGAGCAGTTTTCTAAAGGCTATTTTGATATTTATTTATTATTTATTCTTTTGGTAACTGGGTAAGGCCCATTAGGCAAAAGTGCTTGTTTTCAGGGGCAACCCGGAAGCACTGGAGAGGTTAAGTGACTTGCTCAGGGTCACACAGTATAGAAACATAGACTTTGACGGCAGATAAGGACCGCCCGGCCCACCTAGTCTGCCCATTTCCTTACCTACAGGATAGGCCACAGATCCTAGTTAACCAACAGTCTATTTCTTCCTACCCCCCCACAAGAATTGCCTTATGTCTGTCCCATGCATTCTTGAATTCTCCCACAGTTTTAGACTCCACAGCCTCCTCAGGAAGGCTGTTCCATGCATCCACCACCCTCTCTGTGAAAAAATACTTCCTCACATTGCCCCTGAGCTGCCCCCCCATCTTCAAATTGTGTCCCCTTGTTCTTGCACATCTCTTTTTCTGAAAGATGCTACCCTCTTGGACTTTGTTGATTCCACTGAGGTACTTAAAAGTTTCTATCATGTCCCCCCTCTCCCTTCTTTCCTCGAGGGTATACATATTAAGCTCTATTAGTCTCTCCGCATACGGCTCCTCTTGCAGACCCTGCACCATTTTAGTTGCCCTCCTATGCAAGTGGAGGTTGTGGTAATCAAACCCAGGTCTGCTGCATGTGCCAAGCTCATTCACAGCTCGTTACTATAACCATTAGGTTGTACTGCCAGCCCCTTGATATTTAATCATGTGGGCCTGATAACTTGCAAGCCGTTTTTTCCTCCCTCTTGCCTGGCTGGCCAGCTTCTGCACCCAGAGGCTCCCCCAACTCCATTAGTCACCATCTCTCGGACTTACCTTAGGATCCACCTGTTCCTCCATGTCATTGAGGCACAGATCAGGAAGCATAGAAAAATCAGGAGCAGTTGTAAAATTCACCAAAAATATTTATTTGTACTAGCAGTAACATAAAAAATAAAATTGCTCAGTATAGCTATTTACAAAGACAAAATAAAATAGAGGAAATCTGTCAGAGTTTTCCTTAAGTCTCTGTGTCCAAGTTCCAAGCAACTGCAGCTCTGTCTTATGTGTCCTTCCAATCCCCTATTCTTAACAAGCAGCTTCCAAAGTGTTCTTGTATATTTCAGGCAGGTGCTGGCAGGAACACAGTGTGCCTGAGTTGAGGCCCTTTTTCCACAGCTCTTCTGCAAAAGGCTTAAAAATTGCACTAAGGTAACCGCTTGATTTTCCAGTAGCTTTTTGCAATCATCTCAAACTATAATTATATACATTTCAAAAATTAACACTATATAATTTCTAAACAAAGGGATCCCAATATCAGTGACATTTCCACATAATGATTTGCATATATATTTATATCAGCAGATATGCAAGGGAGGAAAAGACAAACAGCTAGGGAAGACTGAGAGACAGTGAGAGGCAAATAACTGCGAGACTGTCAGGGTGATCAAATCTTAGGTCTCATGGGAAAATTTGGTTGTGCAACCAGACAGACAAGAGACAGGAAAAGGAAAGAAGAGATCCTTGCATTTAAACACTTTCTCCATAACAACTGGGACAGGGTCCTATTCCACCCTGCCACATACACTCCCCTCCTTAAGAGGGAACCTGTTTTATCCAACAGGTTTCCAGAACTTTCTAGTAATTCTCTAGCATTAGCTTCTTTCAGAAATTAATCACATGTGCAGTAGCTGGCCCGGTGGCACTGAGGGTTGAGGCGCTGGACGCCACACCTGTCCCACACTGGCAACCCGGTTCGGAATGGATCAAGGCTAGGGGCCGGCGGGCAGGCAAAGATCGAAGTGGCAGAGGACTGCTCTCCTTTCTGGGAGGAGGAGGGAGGGAGGACTGTGGAGGGGTTGTGGGATAACAGATGGACCAGACACCGAACTTCAGGTTCAACACACACAATCTCTGTGTGATGTTTATTCAAAATACAGGAAATAAGCTTCTGCAATGCCAGGAACCAGCCGCTCTGCCGCTTCTCCATCTGCCCGCCCAGGGAACCTCAGAGCTGGGTAAGGACTCCTGACTGACCGGGGAAGCAGTGAGTTGCCGCTATTGGTCCAACGCTCCCTGTGGTCAATTCCAATTGGACCACTGCTCCCCTCACTGCTACCTGATTGGCTGCTCCACTTTCTACCAATATTCTTCACTGCTGGGCTGTGCGCCCATAGACTTTTGCTGAAAAGCAGCTGAAATTTTACGCCTGCCCCCAGACCTTAATTAAATAGACCCTCACCATGTCCACCTCCATAGAGACCCTCCCACACTAGCTCCCACTGGTCCAATGCCTAGTTCCCACCTCTCTCTCTCTCCTTCCCCTCTATTTTTTTTTCCCTGCCTGCTCTACTCTTTGACCGTTACCTACCTGGGCCCTGCACTTGCAATTGTTCTCTCAGTTTCACTATGCTCTTCTTCCCCCCAACTCGCACCTTTCTCCTTCTCCTTCTCCTCCTCCTCCTCCCCCCCACCTTTTTCCCACTCCTCATCCCCACAGAGCCTCCTTCCCCATCCCTCCCCCTACCTTTGAAATGTTTAGAGCATATCATAACCCTGGCACCTCTCCAGAACTCTCTTACCTTGCCCACTGGGGACAACCTCCCACAAAAAAGGTAACCCTTACTGACTTTGAACACTGCATTCTCACATCTGCCTGCCCTGTAACTCCCATGGTGAACTTTCGCATCCACATTATGGCACGTGCCTGCCAACATAAAAAACATAAGCTCACCCTTAGGGAACTGCGCCTATGCACCCTAAAGCTTCTGCTACTTCTCCTACTGTTGTCAGGTAATGTTCACCCGAACCCTGGCCCACTATCCTGCAAAGTCTCCTCCCAGAACAAACCTTCTAGCACTTTCTCAATCACGTGCTTGAATATCTGCAGTCTACTTCCTAAGTTTGATTCCCAGCAAGCTTTCACAACCAAACATACTCATGATGTCCCGGCAGTTGTTGAAACCTGGCTCACCCCCCAGGTCCCGGACCAGGCAATCACTATCCCAGGCTACGTTGTCTTTAGGCACGATCAAAAAACAAAAAGAGGTGGAGGTTGTGCATTGTACCTGAAAGACTCATTCCTGGGCCATTAATTAAAACCTGGCCCTGCGACCTCTCCTGCACAGATTCTCCCCATCAAAATCCTACTAGGTGTTCATGATAAGGTGCTTACAGTTGTTACTGTATACATTCCTCCCAAGGAAAAAGGACCAGGTCTCACCGCTGTCCTGGACCTGGTCAGGTCGCAACCACCTGACTCTGAAACCATCCTGCTTGGGGACTTCAATATAAATTGGCTCTTGACTGAGGCGGATGCTGTTAAGGACTCCGTCCTATCGGCCAACCTAACCCAGATGCTGGACTCCCCAACTAAAAAAACTATAAAACAGGGACCAGCACCCTACTGGATTGGATTCTGACCAGCCACCCTTCTCGGATCTCAAACTCCTCTATCCTTCCTGACTCACTCAGTGACCATTCCCCCATCAGCTGTACCTGGTCCAATAAATTCCACAAACCAGCCCCAAAAAAATCCACAGCAGAATTCTCCAGCATGGTCAGCTAACCCACCTCAAATCCCACCTTCTCCAACAAGACTGGACTCCAATCTTCCTGGCGACTGACACAAACTTTGCACTGGATCAGTTCATCCACATCTTTAACAAAGCCTGTAACCTATTCGCACCCATCAAGAAGCGCAAATTTAAATCTCTATGTAACCCTTGGCTAACAGGTGACCTCCTAAAAAAAACTAAAATCCAGAGACCAGTTATGGTCTTTGGCTAGATCCACCGGGAAATCAGTCGACATCCAAAACTATAAGCAAGCACGTAATAACTGCACTAAAGCCATTCAGAAACAGAAATCTGACTACTTCGGGAACGTTCTCACTGACACCTGGGGAAATGGGAGAGATTTTCTGGTACAACCTAAAAGAAATCACTAGGAAACAACCCAAATCTCTGCCGGCTATGCTCAAAATTAATGGGAACACCACGCTTGACTCAAAAATCATTGCTGATACTTTCAACACCACTTTCTTGGATCTCAGTAGTGTTCTTCCACTTAATTTCTTCAATGATGCTGAGGCCTCCATAACCCTCAACTCCCTATCTTCCAACAATCACCCTCCTTTCCACTTTAAAGTAGTAAACAGGAATGATGTCCGAAAGTATGTCACTAATGCCATAAGCAAATCAAGAGCTAGCAGTGACACACTTGACCTCAAGCTTCTGTCCCTCACCTTAGAAGAGGTGCTGGGGCCTCTTACCAGGATTTTTAATCTCTCCCTTACACTCAGCCAGTTCCCAGAAAAATGGAAGTTAGCCACTGTTACCCCTATCCACAAAAGTGGTGATAAGACTGCACATGGGAACTACCACCCAATCTCAGTCCTGCCTCCCCTCTCAAAGGCCCTGGAACGCATAGTATCGGACCAGCTCACTGAATATCTCGATAAACATAATATCCTTTTCAAGCAACAACACGGCTTCAGGAAAGACCACAGCACAGTTTCCACATTACTTGAAGTCACTGGAGCAATCCACAGCTCTCTGGATAAAGGGCAACTCACTAGTGCTATTTACATTGACTTAACCAAAGCCTTCGATACTGTCCATCACCACCTTCTACTTGTCCAGCTACATAAAGCTGGGCTCACCCCACATACTACTGCATGGTTTAAAAGCTACCTTGAGAACAGGTCACAATGTGTATAAATCACTGAAGTGCTCTCTGATGCCAAACCTGTTCGCTCTGGTGTTCCACAGGAATCCATTCTGGGGCCTCTCCTTTTCAGCCTGTTTCTCAACACTTTACCGGATGCCTGCCCGGAAATAATTATACTCTATGCCGATGATGCGGTAATCCTAGCCGCACACTAGGACCCGTACCAGCTGCAAGGAAACCTTCATCATTGTTTCTTCACTGTTGAGAACTGGTTCGCTCATCATAAACTGGTCCTTAACCAGAAAAAAAACAAGACTATGATCGTCAGTAGTTCCCACAATAAACATAAGCACCACCACCTTTCCATTATCACCAGTCATGATAGCCCTCTGGAGCAGGTCCAAACTTTTAAATACCTTGGGATCACACTCAACTCTCACCCCTCATACACTGACCACATTAATAATGTTGCCAAAACTGCCAACTCCAGACTTGGTCTACTGTTCAGCCACAGGCGACACCTTACACCTGAAGCCCTGGCAGTTGCCATCCAGTGCTCCATCGTTGCCACCATCAACTATGGCCTCATCATATATGGCCCTGCTAGTGCGCTCAAACGAGTAACCATCTCCCTCAACAAAGCTTGTCGGCTCATGACGTGCGCCCAATGCCTTACACACATCTGTGACCTCTACTCCCAAACCAACTGGCTGCAACTCGACAAACGTATAAAATACCAAACCTGCATATTCGCAAAGAAAATTCTGATGGGTCTTGCCCCGCCTGGAGTCTCTATTTTCCTACAACAAAATAACTGCAGCAGAACCACTAGAGGGTCCAAACCCTTGAAGCTCCAAATCCCCCGTTGTTGCACGTCTCAAGATCAAACAGCTTTTTCATACCAGGCCACCAGCTGGCTAAATGGTCTCCCCAATGACATCACAACCATCCAAACGCTAGGCGTCTTTAAAACCAGGCTCCGCAACTCACTGACTGCTTCTAGCACCTGTGACTGCTATCTCTAACTGTACCACCCTTCTCCTGGACTCCCACGATGATAAACATATCCTTTGCTCCCTGCTCCATTGGCAGTAGGCACATTGAGGGCCACAGCGTTCTAGCACTTACCCCCACTGCCCTGCCCAACCCTGGCACTTCCTGTTCTCTGACAATGCCTCTTGGCTACTGCCCCTCCCTTCCTCCACATCCTGCTCCTTCCCCTTGTCCCACCCCTTCTGCCATCCTTTCCAACTGTCCTCCTCCACCTACCTCCCTTTCCACTCTCCCTCTACTGCTCCCATAACCTTCTGCTGCCTACTTTCCTCTTTGTTTCCCTTCTATTTCCTCCTCTTTATATCCACCCACCTGATAATGCCCTGTTAGCAATATTTACTGTATAGTTCTCTGTATGTACCTCCTAATATGTTTCAAACTGTGTTTATGTACTGTCTTGTTGTAATCCATGATGTGGAACCTTTGTAAAAGAGCCCTGGCTCAAAGGTATTTGTAATGCTAGACCTGAATAAAATAAAAATAAAATAAATATTCCTTCTTCAGTACATCAGTTTGCAGTAACAGACTATGTATGTCCTTTCTCTGCACTTAGCCAGCACCTACTGACACTGATCTCTGATCTAACAATTTTCAGTGAAAACCCTTCATCCCTATGTGGGCCCCATTTGCTTGTGTAGTGGGGGCTCAAATAAGAAAAAAAAAACCTATAGACAAAGAACCTCAATGCAGAATCACTGAAAAAAGGTTTACCCCAAAGGGCACTGGCAACAAATCAAGTTTCAAAGAAAAACAACATCATATATACTTCCATTATGCAAAGCATCATGGGATATATGCAAATCACCATGACATTTCAGGCTTGTTCAGTTTACAGCAATTTACATGCATTTTAAATAGCACAACTAACTTAATTTCTATAATAGTCACCTAGTGCCATGGTATTTTCAACATTTACAGGTTTCATAAACATAAGGTATATACATCAAGGTATTTTATGACATAGTGCTATTACATACTAAATCCAACAATGATAAACATAACCTGTTTTACATACACTTGGAGGTCACCACAATAACCTCTCTGTATGAGGACCTGAGAGGGAAAAGGAAAGTTAAAGAGGACACTACAGCATAGTCAAGAGAGAGAGAAGGGGGTACCCACAGGTGGTCAACCTTATGGAGTAGAAATTGTAAAGGATAGATTAAGCTAAGAAATAGAAGAACTGTTGCAACAGATTTAAGAAAAGGTTGATCCTCAAGTGTGGCAGGAGCTCCCTGTCACATATACCCCACCTTAAGTGGGAAGTAGTTATTGCAGACTGCTTATCACCTTCCTGTCCCAGGAAGGGATGAAGCTTCCACCCACCCATCTTCAGAAGCTACGTCTCAGGGTCCCTATTGACAATAAACATTCCATCATAAACATAGTGGATATCATCATTCTTTACCCTGAGGCATTAACACATTTCTCAACAGAGACTAAAGGTACTTTCCCATCTCCTTCTAGGGAAAGTCTGTCATATTTCTTAACCAATATCTGGACGGCTGTAAAGTCCACTACCATAGAAAGACTTTCTCTGGGGTGAGTAATTACCTGCTCCAACCCCACCAGACAGGTGAGTTTTAAGCAGGGGCCCATGCTAGGTTCAACCCCTCTATATACACCCACTGTGTCTCTTGATTCATTCATTCTACTTGCTACTGATACAGACACCTGAGGGCAGACACTCTTCTCTTGTTACCCCAGCACAGGTTCCTATCCATTTTCCACCAGAAAAGAATGAAACACATGCAGCACCTCAGACTCTTAACATATTGTAATATTTTGGCAACATTACCATCTGTAGCCTGCAGTATACCCCAGTCAATACTGTTAACAGATTTAGCTGCATCAATACAAGAAAAAGTCCCTTCAGCCTCATAGGTTTCTTCTTGCTTCCTTGGAGTCTTCAACCCCAGCACAATATCACTAGGTACAGTCTTACCTGGGGTCTCACATTCAAGTTCCATACTTGCATCTCTGACCTCCAACAGGTAACATACTGGGAACACAGGAAATAAAGGAATATCCTGATCAGTCAGGGGGTCCTCCTCAAACTGAGCCCATAAAAAATCCTAAACTCTCCGGCAGGAACCTCTTGAGTACCTGGCACCAGTGTCCCACCTCTCTGCATAGTCAGTCTACCTCCAGCCATTGCCCACTCATCCAGTGGACCATCCTCATCAGGGTCTCCACCTCTGGGGTGTTGTCTCTCACACCTCCAGTCCACCTCAACCTGCATCTTTTTGCCTTTAGGCTTGGCCTTCCTCCAAGCTCCCAGGTCCAGTCCAGGCAGCAGCTTCTCTCCTTCTGTCAGCCATGGTTCTGAGCAGAACTCAATGGACTTTCTTCTCCGGGTTCTCCTCTGGCAACTCCTGGTGCATCGGTCCTCCTGGGATATCTGGGCAATATCCACCAGAAAACATCTCTCTTTGGCCTGTCCAGATGCTTCCAGCAGGTTATCCCACTTCTGAAACAAAGTCTGTGGAGGGGTTGTGGGATAACAGATGGACCAGACACTGAACTTCAGGTTCAACATACAATCTCTGTGTGATGTTTATTCAAAATACAGTTAAAAAGCTTCTGCAATGCCATATTCCTTCTTCAGTACATCAGTTTGCAGCAATATACTATGTATGTCCTTTCTCTGCACTTAGCCAGCACCTACTGACACTGACCTCTGATCTAACCACTTTTCAGTGAAGACTCTTCATCCCTATATGGACCCTGTTTGCTTGGGTAGTGGGGGCTCAAATAAGAAAAAGGAAAAACAAGCTATAGACAAAAAACCTCAATGCAGAATCACTGAAAGAAGTGTTACCCTAAAGGGCATTGGCAACGAATCAAGTTTCAAAGAAATACAACATCATACATACTTCCATTATGCAAAGCATCATGGGATATATGCAAATCATCATGACATTTCAGACTTGTTCAGTTTACAGCAATTTACATACATTTTAAACAGCACAACTAACTTAATTTCTATAATAGTCAACTAGTGCATTTTACCATTATCAAAAACACCTAGTGCCATGGTATTTTCAACATTTACAGGTTTCATAAACATAAGATATATACATCAAGGTATTTTATGACATAGTGCTATTACATACTAAATCCAACAATGATAAACACAACCTGTTTTACATACGCTTGGAGGTCACCACAATAACCTCTCTGTATGAGGACCTGAGAGGGAAAAGGAAAATTAAAGAGAACACTACAGCATAGTCAAGAGAGAGAGAGAGAGAGAGAAGGGGCTGCCCACAGGTGGCCAACCTTATGGACTAGAAATTGTAAAGGATAGATTAAGCTAACAAATAGAAGAACTGTTGCAACAGATTTAAGAAAAGGTTGGTCCTCAATTGTGGCAGGAGCTCCCTGTCACAGGGACATGATTACACCATCTGGTGACCCCCCAGTGGAGACTGGGAGTTCCTTCCAGCAGTCAGGGTCCAACCAATGGGGATCGGCCGTGGTGGCTGTCCTGTGGGCATGTGCAATAGCGCGCATGTACCGCGCTGAAGTACACTGTACTGCCAGGCCGGGGGGGAGTAAAGCTGAAAACTCCCCGATCCGTGGATAGGTGAAGGCTCCACCTATGATCTGGCCACACTCCCATCGTCAGACTCACCATCCAGGGAAACCCTCCACTCCAGCCCAGCGCTTTGGATTTTAGATAGAGCGCCAGGGTGGATGGCACTACCCCAGATGGCTCAGAGCCAGGGGGAATCACTGGGCTGGAGTGGCCAAGCTCTGGTGGGTTTCAGACAGTTAGGTGGAGCCAGTCATGGGGCGGCAGCTGGAGCGAGTTCCGCGGGCAATCAGGGCACATAAACAGAATTAAAAAATATAAATAAATCACATGTGCAGTATACATTTTTCTATAATAGTACAGCAAACAGTAAAGTTCAAACTCATACATTTGTTTTTCAGCCTTCAGAATCCTCAATTCCAGATCCATATCTTGAAAGAAAATCGGCATTGCTATTCTCTTTACCAGATTTACGCATCACATTGAATTTAAATGGCTGTAGTGCCAGGTACTACCTTGTAATTCTGGAATTATCTTTCATTTGGTTAAGCCAACAGAGAGGACTGTGATCTGTTATAAGTACAAAGTAAGTTCCTAGCAAATAAAACTTAAGGGACTCCATGGCCCACTTTGCTGCTAAACATTCTTTTTCAATGGTGGAATACCTTTTCTCGCTGTCAAGCAACTTCCTACTTATGTACAAAATAGGATGTTCCATCCGATCTATATTTTGACTCAGGACTGCACCTAGACCTACCTCTGATGCATCTCTTTGTAACAAAAATGGTTTCTCAAAGTCTGGGCTTCTCAAAACAGGGGGTTGAACATTATTTATTTATTTATTTTATTTAGTTTTTGTTGACTGGGTAAGTGCACTAGACAAATCCTGCCTATTTTCAGGCACAACCTAGGGAAGGGGGATACAGATGAATGCCAACTGACCTTGAACCGGATGAAGCTGTTGGTGGTATTTTTTGTGAATGGAGGAAATTTGGCCATTTCTCCGGGGAAATTCCCCTGCTCCTTTCGAGAAGTGTCATGGGATCTTTAACATCCACCTGAACTACCACCAGAACAGGCAAATGGGACCTCAGTTTAATGTCTCATCTGAAAGACGGAACCTCAGGAGTGCAGCACCCCCCTCATGCTGCACTACAGTGTCAGTATTGGGATATTAACCCAAGTGCCTGGTGTGGGGATAGAACCCACAGCCTACTGATCTCCTGGCCTCAGAGGCAAATGTGCTACCTGCTGAGCCACTGACACTGGCACAAACATAATGCAGCCTTAATGGCTTGAAAAGCTTCATCACACTCTGGGGTCCATTTCACATTATTTGGGTACCGTTTTTTTTCATGAGTTCAGTGAGGGGAGTAGGTAACTCAACAAAGTTGGGAACAAATCTCCAATAATAACCAGCCAGCCCTAAAAATGACCTGACATGTTTCTTGGTTTAAGGGACAGGGCTGTTAGCTACAGCTTGTATTTTAGAAACCTTTGGCTTAACTTCTTCATTTCCCAACACATAGCCCAAATATTTGGTTTCCTGCATGCCCAATGCACATTTGGTAGGATTAACAGTCAGATCTGCATTTTTGATAGCTTGGATAACTGCTCGTAGGTGTTCCAGGTGGCTTTTCCAGTCTGGACTGTACACCATGACATCATCCAGGTATGCACCACAATAACCAGTGTGAGGGGATAAAATTACATCCATGTACCACTGGAATGTAACTGGAGCACCATGTAAACCAAATGGCATGGTGATGAACTGACAGAATACAACAGGAGTGGCAAATGCAGTTTTATCTCTGGATTCTTTAGCTAAAGGTATTTGCCAGTAACCCTTGGTGAGATCGAAGGTGCTGATATACTTTGCACTCCCCAGTCTGTCCACCAAATTGTCTATTCTGGGCATAGGATAACTGCCAAATTCTAACAGTTAAGTTTCCTAAAATCAAGGCAGAGTCTAACACCCCCTTCTTTTTTGTTTACAATTACCATTGGAGATGATCAAGCACTCCTCGACTCCTCTATGATACCCAATTCTTTCATTTTTTGTATTTCCTTAACCATGTCAGCTCTTAACTGCTCCGGTAACCTGTATGTCTTTTGTCTAATGGGACGAGCATTCCTTGGCACTATTACATGCTCGACCCCTTTTGCTCGACCTGGTACTGTGGTAAAGGCACTTTTAAATGTCTTTAGCACATTATGAATGTCTGCAGGTTGTTCTGAGGTTAAGGAAACATTCACCAGTACAGCATCAGCATTTACAGTTTGTTCCAGTCTGTCATAAGCCACATCAATATATTCTTTATCAGTTTCTGGTAAAACTAGCAAAGCAACTTTTGGCATTTTTTCAGCCCATTTCTTGAGCAGGTTAACATGGTATATCTTAGCAGGATTTTTCCTGTCAGGGGTCTCAATCTCGTAGTTAACGGTGCCAGTATGTCTAAGCACTCTATAAGGCCCTTGCCACTTCATTAACAGTTTATTTTCTATTGTGTGTAACAGTAGCAAAACCTTTTCACCTGGCTCGAAAACTTTCTTTTGCCCCATGGTCATAATATACCTTCTGCTGGTTTTGGGCCTCTTCCTGATTACTATGGGCAATTTCAACATACTTTGCCAGCTTCTTTCTTAGAGCACACATATAAGACATAATAGATCATTTCTGAGTGGAGTTATCTTCCCACCTTTCTTTTATCACATCCAGGGGTCCTCTTAGCTGCCTACCATACAGCATTTCAAATGGTGAAAACCCTGTTAATGCATGTGGCACTTCACTGTAAGCAAAAAGTATGTAAGGCAAGTACTGGTCCCAGTCTTTCCCTTCTCCATTTACAAACCTTTTTAACATGCATTTTAGGGTTTGGTTAAAATGCTTAACAAGACCTTCTGTCTGGGGGTGATAAGGGGAGGTTCTTATGGCAGTGATACCTAGTAGTCAGTACAGCTCCTTAAATGATGCAGCACCAAAATTACTACCCTGATCAGTAATAATCTCTTTTGGTATGTCCATCCTGCTGAAAATTTTTGCAAGCTCTGCTGCCACTTTTGAAGCTGTGACAGTAGGCATTGGAACTGCTTCTGGGTATCGAGTAGCATAGTCGCATACTACCAGGATAAACTTATTACCCTTTTTACTTTTGTCTAAAGGACCAACCACATCCATTGCAATTCTCTCAAAAGGCACATCTATCAAGGGTAGGGGCACCTTGTCTTTTTTAGTGACTGAAGCTATTTTCTAACACTCAGCCAAGAATTACAATAGATAGCAACATCTACATGAATTCCAGGCCAGTAAAATCTATACAGCAATTTGGCAAGGGTGCGATCCCTCCCTGAGTGACCAGCCATAGGACTATCATGTGCTAGCTGTAACAGCTTTGTTCTATTCTTCTGTGGTACAACCAATTGTTCTGTCTGTTCCACCCAAACTCTGTACAGTAACCCATTACATTTTTTAAACATTGGTCCACCCTGCTTTGGTTTCACCCCCAGTTGATTAAAATAACCCTGGAGAGAAACATTGTTAGCTTGCTCTGAAAGAAAATCACAACCAGTTATCAATTTAGTTTCAGCATTTTCATATGCTAACCCCTTATGTCCATCAGTCATTTGTTGCCACAGTTTCGTCAGGCATCGTCTTTCTTTCCTGGATTTCCAGATCTTGGAGCTGTGCTCAGACAAGTCCCAATCAAAATCACTGACAGGGAAAGTGTCCCCACCATCTGAAATTTTCTTTGCCTGAGCTCTTGTCACCACAGCTGCTGAAACATCAGGATTTACTCCTTCTTTAACTCAGAAAATCCTGGAAAGTAATTTCCAGTAATCACAGGTATAGGTAACTTAGGTACTACCCCCACTTTCATTTGGTGCGGCACACCCTTAATGGTCAGAGTCACTTGGGTGGTGAGATAGTATCGAGTGTCCCTGTGGATGCAGATGATACCAGTACCTGGGCCTTTTGCACAGTGTTTTCTCAGCACTTCAACATGCACTAGGGTCTGTCTGCTTCCTGAATCAATGAGTTCCTTTACAGTCGTATCTCCCACCTTCACATCTGTTAAATACTTGCCCCAATTTGCCAAGGACAAATCTGCTCCAGTGTCACTCTTCTTACGGTAATTTCTTGCAGTATGACCTGACTTATTACAGTTATAGCAAATAACGTCTTTGGGCACAGAGTTGTTACCCCCACCAGAGTTCTTATCAGACTTGGAGTTTAAATGGGAAAAAGAGTGTCTTACTGGTGCTTGGCTGTTACCTCACTGCTGTGGTGTCTGTCTGGCCATTTGGTAGTTCTCGGTCAAAGAAACAGCCTTTTCCCCACTTTCTGGTCAGTGTTCCTTTACCCAAAGCTGCACATCTGTAAGCAGGATGTTGATGAATTGTTCCATTGCAAATGTGTTGATGATCTGTGGGACTGTTTTGCACTCTGGTTGGAGCCATTTTATCAGGAGTTCTCCGAGTCAGGTGAAGGCTTCTCGAGGATTGTCAACTGAGTTGTACTTCAGATATCGAAATCTCTGCCTGTAGGTCTCTCCTGAGATGTCATACCTTTTTAGGATTTCGCTTTTCACCAGGTCATGGTTTTCTGACTCTGCAGTGTCCATACTGCTGTAGGCGAGTTGGGCTTTCCCTGTCAGGCAGAGTATCAGTCTGATTGTCCATTGCTGCTCTGACCATTGGCAGGCTGTGGCAACTCTTTCAAAAGTTGTCAGGTATGCTTTGCTAGCATCCAAGGGACACAACTTTGTAAGTTTAACAGCTTTTAAGTTCCTTGTGTTTTGTTGCTTGTCTGGATGTGTGCCAGATCCTCTGTCTTTGATAGCTTGCAAGACATCCAGCCATCGTTGCTACTGTCTCTGCATCTGTTCTCTCATCTGCTGCTTCTCTTCTCTCCTCTGCTGCTCCTGTCGCTGCATTTCTTCTCTCATCTGCTGCTTCTCTTTTCTCCTCTGTTTCTCCATCTCTTTTTGTTGTATAGCCCACCATTTGAAGAAGTCCATCAAGCTTTCATGTTCTGTCACTGTCTGTTCTTTTTCCATAACTTGTGCTGGCTGTACAATCTCAGCTTGGACTTCTGTCTCTGCTAGTTTGGCTGCCATTCTCCTGGTAACCACTCCTGGACTTGCTGCTGCAGAATCCATACCTTTCTCTATGCTTCCCTGGTACTAGGTCCAGTACCCACATACACACAACTCCTGGCTTCAAGTATGCATGGCATAAATCCCACTTAGGCTGACACCATCTGTCATTGAGGCACAGGTCAGGAAGCATAGGAAAACCAGGAACAGTTGTAGGATTCAGCAAAAATATTTATTTGTACTAGTAGTAACATAAAAAATAAAATTGTTCAGTATAACTATTTACAAAGGCAAAATAAAATAGAGGAGATCTGTCATAGTTTTCCTTCAGTCTCTGTGTCCAACTTGCAAGTAACTGCAGCTCTGTCTCATTCCAATCCCCCATTCTTAACAAGCAGCTTCCAAAGTGTTCTTGTATATTTCAGGCAGGTGCTGGCAGGAACACAGCGTGCCTGAGCTGAGGCCCCTTTTCCACAGCTCTTCTGCAAAAGGCTTAAAAATTGCACTAAGGTAATCTCTTGATTTTCCAATAGCTTTTTGCAATCATCTCAAACTATAATTATATACATTTCAAAAATTAACACTATATAATTTCTAAACAAAGGGATCCCAATATCAGTGACATTTCCACATAATGATTTGCATATATATTTATATCAGCAGATATGCAAGGAAGTAAAAGACAAACAGCTAGGGAAGACTGAGAGACAGTGAGAGGCAAATAATTGTGAAATTATCAGGGAGATTAAATCCTAGGTCTCACGGTAAAATTTGGTTGCACAACCAGACAGACAAGAGACAGGAAAAGGAAAGAACAGATCCTTGCATTTAAACACTTTCTCCGTAACAACTGGGACAGGGTCCTATTCCACCCTGTCACACCCCACAGTGGTGGGGCCATCGTGGGCTCCCCGAGCCCCCTCTGGATGGCTTGCTTGGTTCATGGTCCTGTGCCAGTAGGCAATCTGGAGTCTGTGAGGAGCTGTGGGGCTTCATTCCTCCGCTACCAGTGTATTTTTGTGTTCTGTGTTCCTCTAGCCAGGGAAGCTTCATTGAGGTGATGGGTTGACATGCTATCATCTGTATATCATTGGACATGCTGATGCCTTCTGTTGGGAGTGGCCCCCCACCTGGAACTGCTGCTTCTGGCTGCACCACAACCCATGCTCACCTAGGTGGCATTGGTATAGTAGAGCAGACTACCTTCCCTCTCCAGAGTAGGAGAGTGTCCACTGGGATGATTGATCCTCCTCTTCCCAGCCAACCTCCGAGCGGCCCAGTGTCGTTCAAGCACCAGGTCACTGGCGTGACGGCAAGTGAGGAATGAATGCCTCAGCCCACTGCACCACTGAGCCAGCCTGATAATTTGCAGTCCTAAGGCCCAAGGATGCTGAGGCACAAGTACACTTGCCCATCACATCTAGTCTCCTAGATTCTTTATCTGGAGGCAAAGTGCTCATGTGTCTAGGAGTGTTAGAGTGATCATGAGCAGTCACAAGGACTACAGAGTAAGTCACAGGCTGGTTAGCATAATAAGGTTTTGCAGACAGAGAAGGGTACTGCTTATCAGCCTTCCTTTGGACTGCAGGCAGGTAGTTAATTCTGTGCCATGTAACAAAGGTAGCATCCTATACGGCAGGATATACGGGGGGGGGATTATTATGGAGGGAGCACAAGGCACCTCCAAAAATTCCATCACATTCCTCTTAGTGGAATCTTCTTCTTCAACATTAAAGCCTATGGCAGACTGCATCTGCTGTAGCATGGCTTGAAAACAGGGGTCTTCAGGAGAGATCTTGGAGCATAAACCACAGAGTCCTCACTGCAGGATGAGAAGGTGGAGCTGGAGAGCAAATTCCCTTTTTTAAATTGCCCTTCACCCTCATATTCCTCCTCTAAATCCCTCTCAAGATCCATGAGGACAGGATTATATTCCATTTTTGTTGTCATCATCACGGACGTCGACGGGAACCACAGTGGGAGTTGGCAATGCTGGTGGCAGCTCAGAGGAAGGAAAGGAATCTGTGGTGTGCTTGTGGAAGCAATCGATGAAGGCCCTGAAACAGACAGTCCTGATGGTGACAGAGCTACCTGCTGTGGCACCGATGGTAGCAGGCGATGTATCATGTTTGAAAACAATGCCAGCATAGCTCGGGAGTCGACAATGCACTGAAAAGGATGTGGAACTACCTGTGTCGAAGGGTCAGAGCATGACGGCATTGTACATCCACAGCAGGTAAAAAGAAAGGGAAAATTGTTTAACCAGGAAAGGGACACTAAGCCGGAGCTTGTTTACAGGTGTGACCTGGGAGCACAAGGAAGTTAAGTAACTTGCTCAGGGTCACACAGTATGCAAGTGGGGACTGATGGGATTCAAACCCAGGTGTCCAGATTTGCAGCTCAGTGTCCTTAGCCATTATGCTATACTGCCAGTGATAAGTCCTAACCTTGGTGTTGCAATGATGGTCAAGGGGGGCTTTTGTTGATGCTGCTGGAGCGTGTGTTGATGAGAATGTGCCTGTTTTCAGTGTCCACCAGGACCTTGCAGGTGAAGCAATATTTTCCTTATCTCTATGTTTGTGCTTATGGCCGGACAAGGAAGAGGCCCAAGACAAGGCCCTTTCCTTATCCTTTTCCTTTGGTTTCAACAGCCATTTGTTGGTTGACGGTGAGGGAGAAGCAGACCTGGAACCCCTTATCCTTCTCCATGACTTTTTTTTTGTATTTAGTATGCTTTATCCCTTCATCCAGCCAGCCCCTGTCTGCCTCCTTTCCCCTAGTCCTGTCACTCCGCCATCCCTGGGACTTACCTTTCTGACCCTTGCAGTGCCCTACAGTTTACTCCCTGTGATGGAGCCCCTGGGACTTACCTTGTCAATCTTTGCAGTGCCCTACAGTTTACTCCCTAGGATTCCCCAGGCCCAGGAGGAGTTTAGCCCAGTTGCGGGTCAGTGAGCCCAGTGGGCAGGTGCAAGGCCTTGAAGAAAGGAAGCTTAATCCTCTAGGCTGTTTTTTTTTCCCTGGTTTTCTGGTCCCCAACCCTCAGACACTCCTGTGGGAATGGCAACTTGATGTACAAGCATCAATGGACACGCTGACGTTTTCTGCCGGGAGCGCCCCCACCCAGAATAGTTGCTCCAAACTTGTGCCGCCATCTGTGGTCATCTAGGTGGCGGTGTCATGGCAGAGCATGTTATCCTCCCTCCCCAGAGGATAGCATCTACTGGGATTCTCAGTCCTCCTTCCCCAGCCAACCCACAAGCGGCCCAGGCTTGTCCCTGAAGCCAGGTCACCAACGTGGCGACAGGTGAGACATGGAAGCCTCGGCCCTCCAGCCCACCTCTGCATGACTTTTAACTCTTTTTGTGCAAGGGAGGTTTCTAGAGCCTTTCAATGGCATCGCCTTGTGGCCTGGATGAAACTCTGGCAAAAATCTCACAGTCCCTCACACTGTGAGAAAGGCCCAAACAGCACACACAAATAGTGTGAGTGTTGTCTTTGTAAATTTTATAACCACAGATACAGCATCAGAACAAAGGTTCTTTGTCCTTCAGCAGCATGCAAAGATAACAATAAACTGAAACTATAAGAAAATAAAGCAGCAATGGCTTTGTTGATGTTGTTTCCTTCATCAGGTCCAACAAGGATGACTGACAGTGGGAGACAGAGCTGAGGAGTGTTCGGGTCACTCTCGTTATATACTGTATGCATCAGTGCTGCATGTCAGTGTTTTATTCTGTTTTTGTTTTTTTAGTTTTTATTAGAAAGTTTACTAGGTAAGTGAGGACAAAAGGAAGCTATGAAGCCTATCTTGATTGTCCCCCACATTTGTAGGAAATTACACTTTGTTGTAGTTTTTGGAGAGCCAATGATCTACGCCCTTTTTAAAGGATTCAAAGGTATTACAGTCTACTAGCTCTTGCGGTAGCTGGTTCCAGAGCCTTGGTGTTCTTACCAAGAAGAAATGAAGCCTCCTGTTTGTTTTTGCTTTACACACCATTAGTTGTTGATTGTGAAGTCTAGGTACTGTTTTTCTTTGTGTTTTAACAATACCACATTTGTCCATCAGAGAGGGTGATTTGAGAATTTTATGTAAGAACAGAAGATCACCTCTGGAGCTCCTAAACTCCAGTGAACTGGGCATGGCTCTTTTTCAGTCACACCTGACATTTAACAATAAACAGCTACATGCACAGTTAATGCATATAACAAATACAAAAAAAAAAAAAAAAACAATAATTAAAAACTATTTAATTGATTCGTGACTTTGTTAACCGACTAGGTGCACTGATCCCAGGGACCGTTTTCAGGCATGACCCAGGCCATGTAAGGTGGCACAGAGTAGAAACTTCAGAATAACAGAAACATAACAAGAGCAGGTAATACAATGACATTGACTGTGGGCAGCTCCTGGCTAGCATAACATTTCTCTTTGGTCCTGATGCTGACAGCTTATAGTTCCAAAGGTGTGGTGTAATGGAAGATATATCCTCAATGAAGATACATAGAAACTGTCAGCAGAGATGGACCACCAGGCCCATACACTTTTATCAACTCCTTTGCCACTGACCAGGCTGTAGTGGAACATAGGGGTAACCAGTATGACCAATATATACTGATACCCAGATGTACTTTTTATCAAGGGTCCCCACCATATCATGCCCAAGTTTTTCAAATGAAATGTCTATTATGGTCATAGGGATCAAAGGGGCCCTTTTTGTACTTTTAGGGGCCATTGACACTCAGGGTAGGGAGCACAAATCACTCGCACTCCAGAGCCAGGAGTGTAACCTCCAACGAAGGTGTAGCAAAAGTTATTGCAATCACTCCCGTCATTCGTGAAAAAAAGGTTTCAGTTTATTGCTGAACAGTGACCCTAAGGAATTAAAGTTTACTCTAAAGAATTAAAGTTTGCTGGCTTGGAACAGGTGAGAGTGGGGAGGGGAGGTGGGGATAGACTGAATAGACTCTCTCAGAGGAAAAGCTACTGGATTTTTATGCTTAATACTTTGGAACCAGAGGGTGTAGATCAAAAGTGGGATCTTGAACCATTTTTGTAATTGGATAAATAACCTTGAATCATCACCATCCTCTTTTCAGGATTCTTCCCCCTCCCCACACTCACTTTTATACATCTCTCCTTGCCCCCCCTTTAGCTAAAAGAGGTATTAAATTAAAGCACAAACATGTAGAATGAAAGAATAACCAACTGTGACGATCGACTAAACACCGGGTTATGCTGTCGAGGGCTGGAATGATATAACATTTATTTTCAAATAATCTCTCTTTTCCTTTCTTTTTAGCAGCTGGAGGTTATGGAAAGCACAGGATCTCCTGCAAACAACATTTGTTGCCAGGATTTTGGGAGAATTAACGGGAACAGTAGCCATAGCTCCTGAACCCCGTGCTGTGCAGTAATGTTTTCATTTATTTTATTTACCTATTTAATAACCATAAATGTAAGAAAACACTAAAAGAAGTATAAAAATTGATGCATGAAGATTTTTGTTTTGTTAACAAGAATTTACCTGTCTCTTTCAGTTCATAAAATCATTAAGAAATCACAGGGTTATAAACTTGCCTCACTGTGAATTTTGTAGTGATCTGATTGGTCTAGGACATCGGAGTTCTTGAAATGTATTTAACATTAACAGAAATGCCTGATCACCATATGATGAATTGATTTGTACTGTTTCTGTTATGTTCTGTATTATTTTGGTATATTTCTTATTTTTTATGTTAATTGACGGATGATATTACAGACTATAGAAGTATTTGAGGGCATGTCCTCAACCAGGTAGTCACCCCATGAGGAAGCCTTACTTGGTGAAGTGCTGGGGCATCTGGACATACGGGGGATTATCTTCTGGTACTACTGGTAACCTCATTTACTTGGGAAACCTATTTTGCATGTTCAGCAATAAACTGAAACCTTTTTTTCACAACGACTGGAGTGACTGAAATAACTTTTGCTACTCCCTTGTTGGAGGTTACACTCCTGGCTCTGGAGTGCAAGCGATTTTGGTCTCTTGGTTATTGTTTGCGGTCCACTGCCACTGCACACTCACACCCCACCTGGTCTAGAGCATAGCAGCATTGTCTGTCCCATAGGAAGCACAAATGTCTGCTACTTCCTTCTAGATACATGGCCAGAAGAACCAGGCAAGGCCGGCCCATTGACTGAGCAGCAGCACTACCACTAATAATGCCAGTGACCCAGGTTTGCAAACGGTCATCAGGGGCCAGCTGGGGGGGTGGAGGACTGAGCTTTCTACAGGATGCTCTCCATTTCCAAGGTAGGAGGGTGCTAGTGTCTACTGCCACAATACTGCCCCCTGGGTGACTACAGGTGGCAGTGCAGATGGAAGGGCAGTGGGCAGGAGGAGACATTGCTGACGCCGGTGACTGGATGCACGCACAGCGTGGGTGGGTTGCCTTAGCGTCCACGAATACAACATTTTCTGGGTAGGTGGAAAGCCAGGAGATGGCCCCAGCACCTCCACAATGAAGACCACAGTAGCTCCCAAGCCTCCATTTCCCTAGCACAGTGCAGCCTGATGAATAGAGGTGGGCAAGCCAGGATTTTTTCACCTAGAGCCAAGCCAGAGCCGAGCCATTAGTCTGGCATGACTCTACGAGCCAAAACACAAGCCGAGTCCTGGCTACTGCAGGCTGTTTTCTACATAGGAGTTGAATGTTTCAGACACTACACTAACTGCTCAGGCTGACAAAAATGCTTACTTTGACCATGAGTGGCTCGGTTTGACCTTGGCTCTCAATTGCTTATAGAAGTTAAGCCAAGCCGAGCCAGACTTGAGCTTGATCTGAATTGCCCAGCTCTACTGACGAAATGCAGTCTTCAGGGGGACTTGGGCCGCCCCTCTCAACCTCGCCTGGGGGGAAAGCAAGAGCTACATGGAGGTGAGTGACCATAGCTGGGGGAAGCCAAGGGGTAGCCAGCGGACCTGAAGAGTAGGAGGAGCTGGAGAAGAAGGGAGCATAAATACAGGTTACTCACCTGTAACAGGAGTTCTAGGAATGGTATATGTTGTTCATCCACACTTACTGGCAAGTTCCTTGCCGCGTAAAATCTTACCGGAAGGTCTTCAAGCTGGCTCCTCCCACCCACCTGGGTGGTGAAACTCTCGGATCCACCCCATGACGCCACATCTAGCCCACTGGAAGCCAGGTTGTGCGTTGAATCCAGGGAGGTCAAATGGGTTGTGTGGATGAACAACATATACCATTCCTAGAACTCCTGTTACAGGTGAGTAACCAGTATTTCTAGGGATGTGGATATGTTGTTCTATCCACACTTACTGGCAGACTCCTAGCAGTTCTCTGGGAGGAGGGAGGCAAGGCACACACCCCCTACTTGGGAAATAAGGACTGGAGAACTGAGATCCCAAAACCAGCATCCCGGCGTGGCTCTAGGTCAATGCGGTAGTGGGTAATGAAGGTGTGTGCTGACTTCCAGGTAGCAGCCCTGCAGATTTCCTGGATAAGGATGTCCCCGGAAGCAGCCACCGATGCAGCAATACGGCGGGTAGAATGAGCTCTTATCCCTTTGGGAGGCTCCACGCCCGCCAGCCTGTAGCAGAGATCTATGTAGAAGGTGACCCACCTGCCTATCGTCCACTTGGCTGCAGGTCTGCCAGGTGCAGCTTCAGCGTAGGTGACAAACAGCTGGCGAACCTCTCCCCGAACTTCAGCCATCCACTCCTTGTAATAAGAGAGCGCTCTTCTAGGGTCCAAAGTATGGAGCCTATATTTGGCCTCCAAGGTGTGATTGGGGTAGAACACTGGCAGAGTCAACAGCTGGTTAAGGTGAAACTTTGACACCACCTTCGGAAGGAATTTCAGGTGGGGGCACAGGACAAACTTGTCCCTGTGGAAGACAAGATAAGGAGACTCAATGGAAAGCGCCTGGAGCTCTCCCATCCTTCTGGCTGATGTGATAGCCACCAAGAAGATGGTCTTCCACGACAGGTGAGAGATATCACACCTGTGCATCGGTTCGAATGGCTTGCCCATGAGCTTAGCCAATACCAGCAGTAGATCCCACGGAGGTGGAGGTTCTTGCACTGGAGGGGAATATGTGATCAAGGCCTTGGAAAAAGCACCCGACCACCTTCTCCTGCACCACCGACTGTTTCCCGGCCCACGACCGGTAACCAGAGATGGCTGCCAGGTGCACCTTAAGGGTCGTCGACTGAAGCCCTAGCTGAGAAAGGGACCACAGGTAGTCCAAAATGCTGGCCAAGGAACAGGAGGAAGGGTCCAACCCCTTATCCTGACACCAAATGGAGAATCTCTTCCATTTGAAAGTGTAGCATTTTCTGGTCGACTCCTTATGGGATGCCTCAACAACGTTGAGGACCTCGTCGGAAAGACCCAAGGCCTGGAACTCTAGCCACTCAGGAACCAGGCTGTCAGGTGCAGGGATTGAAGGTCTGGGTGGAGAATCTTACCCTGGTTGACTGAGATCAGGTTCAGGTGGGCTGGAAGCTGCCTCGGGAGCCTGGAGCTGAGGCTGAGGAGATCTGGATACCAGAACTGGCGGGGCCAGTCTGGGGCTACCAGAATCACCTGCACCTTGTCCCCTCTCACCTTGAGAAGCACCTTGTGGATCAAGGGGAAAGGCGTAGAAGGGGCCTGGGGTCCCATGGCCTCGAGAAGGCATCCCCTGCAGCAAGCCCTGCTGAGGGGGGCAGGCATGAAACAGCCTCAGCTTCGCATTCTCCCTGGAGGCAAACAGGTCCACCTGAGGCGTGCCGCAGTGGGAGAACAGATCGTGTACTACCTCCTGCAGGAGAGACCACTTGTGAGATGCAGCACCTATCCGGCTTAGGGCATCGGCCAAAGTGTTAGAGGCTCCTGCCACATAGATGGCTAGGAGATCCGCCTCTAGTCTGCTCATGAGGTACCAAGTGCTGAGAGCATCCTTGCACAGGGGCAAGGAGCGCATCCCGCCCTGGCGGTTTAGGTAGTACATGGTCGTGGTATTGTCCGTCTGGACCTGGACCACTTGACCCCATACAAACGGAGTGAAGGTGGTGAGGGCTAGTTGGACCGCTCGAAGCTCCAGCAGGTTGATGTGGCATCGAGACTCCAGAGGGGACCAGGGGCCATGCACTCTGTGCTCCCCCAGATGGGCACCCCAACCCATCAGAGAGGCGTCGATCGTTAGAGTGACCGTCGGCTCGGGTCGGACAAACGGGATGCCCTCCTGCAGATGAGCTGGAACAATCCACCACTGGAGAGCATTCCACATCTTCTGGGTCACCACCACTGGCTGGTCCAGAGGACCAGAGCGCTGTGAACATTGGCAGGCCAGTCCCCATTGTAGGGGACGCATGTGCCAATGGGCCAAACGGACCACACTGGTGCAGGCTGCCAGGAGGCACAGGAAGTCCCAGGCAGGGTGCAATTGCCCAACCAGAAATGACTGGGCAAAGGAGGAAAGAACCTCGGCCCTGTCCACCGGGAGCCGTGCTCTGGCTCGAAGAGAGTCGAGCTCTGCCCTGATGAATTGAATCACCTGCGTTGGCACAAGTTCTGACTTGGCCTCGCTGATGAGGAGGCCAATCTGAGAGCAGACCTGGAGGGCCAGATCCCTGGACTGCTCCACCTCCAGTCTGGAGGGGGCTGCAATCAGCCAGTCATCCAGGTAAGGGTACACCTGGACCCTTCGGTGCCGCAGGAATGCTGTCACCACTGTCATGCATTTGGTGAAGTCCCTGGGAGCTGGAGAGAGGCCGCAGGGCATGGCCCAGAACTCATTAAGGGACCCCTCTGCTCTGAAGTGGAGGAATTGCTGGTGGGACGGACGGATTGGGACGTGAAAGAACATGTCCTGGAGGTCCAGAGAACAGAACCACACACTTTGTTCCAAGGATGGAATGATCTGTGCCAGAGTGACCATCCTGAAGGTTCGAGACCTTAGGAACTTGTTCAGGTCGTGTAGGTCTAGAATGGGGCACCAGCCCCCCCATCCGTTTTGGGACCAGGAAATACCTGGACACAAACCCTGGATCTGGTGGAGGATCCGCCACCTCCCTGATCACCTCCTTTTGGGGGAGCAGAGCAATGTTGGCTCGACGAGCCGACAGAGAGAGGCTGCAGATCTCAAAGCCTCTGGGGGCTACTTGCCTTGATAGGGTGGGGGCCTGTCAATTCCAGAGGCAGACTCTTCCCTACCACTTCCAACATCCAGCGGTCCGCGGTGATAGCAGACCAGGCAGAAAGGAAGTGGTGGAGCCACCCCCCCATGGGGGGATCCCAGCGAGGAGTGACGAGGCTGGGGCGACACCCCTCAACCCGTCACTGGGCAGGCTTGGAGGAAGGACCTCCTGGGCCTTACCCTCCCAGCTTCCTGCTGGAGGAAGCTGCAGGCTTGGCTTTGGGGTGCCAAGTGCGAGCCTGCTGGCCCTGATGCTGGTGTTGCTGGGATGGACGTACCGCAGGGGCAGAAGGCCGAAAGGGCTTATGCTGCTGCTGGTGACCTTTGTCCTTCTGGGCAGATGTGACTGAGTCCAAGGTGGCATTGAACTTCTCGATCCTCTGCAAATTATACTCCACCCTGGGACCGAACAAGTCGGCACCCAGGAAGGGAATGTCTGCCAGCTTGCGCTGGGTATCGGCCGTGAGGTGGAGATCCGCAGCTAAGCTCTGTGGTGCATGCCCACTGTGGCTGCTACTGACCAGGCACAAGAGTCTCCAATGTCAAGAGCAGTTTGGAGCTGTTGCTTTGCCACTGCCCTTCCATGATCCCGCACCTGCTTGACTGTAGTCTGGAGGTCAGCCGGGAGATGAAGAATCACCTCATCCAGGGAGCCCAAAAGGGCGTGGGAAAAGTGTGTCATCAGTACGGCTGAACTGGCCTGACGAAGGCCCAAGGAGGACGCAACGTAGACTTTACGACCATAGTAGTCCAGTTTTTTGGACTGTTTATCGGGTGGCTTGTCCACGTCCCGAGCATTTCCGGAGCGCCAGAAAACACTGTTGGTCACCAATCCCTCTGCAGAGGGGTGCTCCGAGGATCCGGAGAGTGAGCCGGTGGGAATGGCATACTTCCTGGCCATCCTGGCCAAGGGTGCTGGACACAAAGCCGGCCGCTGCCATAGCTCCACGGCCAGGCCAACACTGGCTTCGGCCACAGGAAAGGCCTCCGTAGGAGAATCCCCTCAGTCCAGTATCTCCGTGAGGGGATACTTGGTCCGCTTTGACACGGGTTCGAGCTTCATCCCAGTAGATTCTGAGATGAGCCAAAGCAATCCCACGAATGAGGATGGGCTCTCATCCACCGACTGTCCCCCAGTGGACTCCAGGTCGAGAGGCCTGGAGAACAGGGAAGAGTCATCGTCAGACTCTGAGGAGTCTGCAAACAGCTGCCGAGAGTCCGAGCCACCCTCCACCTGCCGAGGATGATCGGGAGTGAGGGTGACCGACAACCGATGGGGCAACCCCTGACCCGACCGAGAATCCTTGGTCGGAGACCAAGTTCTTGGTTGTGGAGGCGGGGGTTCCACCACAATGGGTGGTGCACCTAGTTTCAGATGAACAACCGGCGCCAGGTTCATCTCCTTGATGACAATGAGGGGTTGTTTCAGCTGCTCAGGTGACAGCCACTTAATGGCCAGGGAAGGCGACGGAGTCGGCTTGTTTCCGGTCAAAAGGAGCTGCTGCCACATCAGATCCTCGTAGCGCTGATGCAACTTGCGCCGGAGCCCATCCTCTGAGGAGGAAGATGATGAGGATGAGTGGTGCCGCCGCTTCCCTCGGTGCCGAGACCGAGACCGCCGATGTCGGCGGGATCGGCTGGACCAAGAAGAGGTCCGAGACCGAGACCTTCGGTGTTTCCGAGGGTGGGTCTGGGAGGGAGCGGGGGAAACCCATTCCTCCCTCGGCTCTGGAACCTTAACCGGGGACTCCGGCACAGGAGGCACAGGTAAGTTCTCGGTTTCCACCGGGGGAACCGGTGAAGAAGGGTTGTCGGCTTCTCTAGTCGACAGCCCATCCGACGGGTCGAGAAAAATCTCAACTACATTGACGGGTGTCTCGGCCGGCTGACCTGAAGGGACATCGTGAAGCCAGCGGCCTTAGCCGCAACCTCAACTGAAGTAGAGCGTCGACTATCCAGGGAAGGGGACCGCTCCCGCTCCCACGAACGTCGATGGTGGGACTTACCCTTTAAGTCCTTTTTCTTGGACTGAGAGGAATGTCCCAATGGCCCCTCTCCCTTAGTAGAGAGGAACTGACAAAGCTCCTTGTATGAAGCCGTGTAGGAGGAGCCCAAGGAGAGCAGGATAAATGCCTCGACCGAGGAAGAAGATGATGCAGCCTGGGCCGCCTCCTCCTCGAAGGCGATCATTTGCTCTAGTTGTTCAGCCAAGCCCACCACTGCGGACACTGCCCAACAGGCCTCCTTCAACTTTACCGGAGGAATACGTCTCTCGGGGCACCCAAGTTGAAGTCTGGCAGCATGGTCTTCAAGAACGTTGACCGAGAAGGACTTGCACAATTCACAGGCCTGCAGATCATGATCGAGCCCAAGGCAGTAAATGCACGTGGAGTGCGGATCAGTCCGAGACATCTTCTGCCCACAAGGGCACCGCCGAAATCCGGGAGTCAATTTATCCATCGCAGCCGCAAAGGAAGAAAACGACCGAAGTCTAGTAAATTTAAGTATGAGTTTCGCTTAACCGACGAGTTTGGATCCAGGCCTAAACGCAGAGTGCAAAGGAGGGAACCTGAGCTTCCAAGCGGTAAGGAAGATCTGGCATCATGGGGCGGAGCCAAGAGTTTTACCACCCGGGTGGGTGGGAGGAGTCAGCTTGAAGACCTTCCGGCAAGATTTAAAGTGGCAAGGAACCTGACAGTAAGTGTGGACAGAGCAACATATCCATGTCCCTAGAAATAGAAATTATAAAAAAACAAGAGAACCAGGCAAATATGCATGCCTCAGCTTTCTCCCTGCCCAAATGACCGACAATAGGTATATAGTATGGGCTAGCATCAGTACCTCCCTTCTTGCAGACCTGAGACCTTGGAACCACTAACTGGTAATGTAAAGGCCCAGTTTCTCAGGTTCTACCCAGTACAAAATATAATCTTTCAGTTCAACCCTTGGAAAACATTGTGATTTTTGTTCATCTACCCTTTTACCATTTACCACAGCTAAATTTTGACAGGCACTCCAGAGAACCTCAACAGTCCTTTGTTCAGAAATTATGCTGGTCAGGTTTTGAAAAATGTCTGGTCTGCCCTCTGAAGGATCTCGTGACCTCCTGTAGATGTGGATGCTTTGTCATCAGAGTCACCGGTCACCTTCCTTAATCTCAGGTCCTTCTGGTCCCCAACCACTACCACTTCAGAGGGGCCCCTTCCTTTTTCTCCCTCCATTTCTGACCCCAGGACTTCTTAGGCTTGCCTTCTGGGCCAAATAGTTCAGAGTCAGTAAAGGCAAATACATGTCCTAGTCTCTCTGCATGGCCTCCTGTGGGCACAAATGTTCACTCTGCAGGATGGTATGAAACCATTCCCAGTCTCGGCCCGAGACTACTGACCAGGGTAAGATTTTGGAAATTCCCACTTTTATTATTCCTGCCCAGTTTCCTACTTTTAACCGTACTGGGGCCATAAGGTATTTATGGGTATCCCCATGTACGCAGACAATATTTATGGGATCTCCTCTCTGACAGGTTGGGTCCTACCACAGATTCTTTCACTGCTATCTGTCCACAGCCCGAAGCCACCAGAACTGTAACTGTTTTGTTCCCCACTTGCACTGGTATTGCATACAGGTTTCTGCCCTGGGATGTGTATGTGTAGCAGCTGTGCATTCTACAAAATCGTAGTCCATGTGGTAATAAAACTTACTGCTATGCCCCATTTTACCACAATGAAAACATACAATGTTGTAGAGCAGCTGGAAGGGAAGGTCTGCCTCTTTGTGGATTACACCAAAATCTGCAACAGGGAGGACTCTGGGGATGGTGGTGGAAAGGCTGAGCAGGGACCAGAGAAAACTAGAGGCATGGAAAAAGATTATGGCAGCTAGGCTTCAATGAGAAAAAGTGCAAAATAATGTACTTAGGGCACAGAAAAGGGCAGAGTTCAAAATGGGGGAAATGGTACTGACGACCACGAAGCAAGAGAGAGACCTGGGAGTAATCATATCAGAGGACCTAAAGATGGCTAGGCAGTGCGATAAGGCAGTCGGGAGGGCTAGTGGGATGCTGTGGTGCAAAGCAAGGAGCATCACCAGCAGAAAGAGGGAGGCGGTGTTGCCTCTGTATAAATTATTGGTAAGAAGATCTCACCTAGAAAACTGTGTCCAGTTCTGGAGACCACACCTTCAGAAGGACTTGTACAGAGTGGAGGCAGTCCACAGGAGGGCAACTAAAATGGTGTAGGGTCTGTGCATCAAAAGCCCTACAAGGAGAGACTAAAGGTTCTCAATATATACACCCTGGAACAGAGGAGGGAGAGGAAGGGAGGATATGATAGAGACCTTTAAATACCTCATAAGAGTACACAAGGTACAGAGGAAAGTATTTTTCTGAAGAAAAAGTGCTCAAGAGCAAGGGGACATGTTATGAAGCGGGGGGGGGGGGAGTGTTGAAGTCAGGAGAGATGTGAAGAAGTACTTCTTCAAACAAATAGTGGTGGATTCCTGGAACAGCTTTCAAAACGAATGCATGGGATAAGCATGAGGGAATCACAGTGGAATGAAGGGGGGAGGGAGAAAGAGCTGCAGATCAGGTACAGTCTGCAGTAATAGTGTAGGTAGGGAGGAATGGGCAGGCTGGATGTACCAAGTGGTCCTTATCTGCTGTTAAAATTCTTTGTTTCTAATGTTACTATAATGTCTATGAGCTGTGCATCTTCCCCCTCCCCATTTGGGTAACTGAACAGCGGGAACTTGGGACTGGGGGAATTACACCTGGTCCTGTGGTTATACCATTTTGAAATGGAGTAGTTTTTCATCATTTGACCACTTACCCATACCAGCACATTTGTTCCAATCTCCCAAAGTCCTTTCTCCCCTATTCTATGGGGAATATCCTTGGGTCACTACCCAAAGGTTTGTTGTGGGTTCTGCTCTTCTTAATGACCTCTGGTCTTTCAGCTTCCAGGCAATGTTTGCCGATTTTAACTGCTGCAGCCAAAGTGGGCTGTTCATGTTGGGTTACCCAATCATGGACTTGATCTAGTAAAAATGTTCCAGTACTGCTCCAGCAAAATCTTCCCTTTAGTGCATACCTCTGGTTTTAATCGCTGAGTAGCAAAGTCTTGTAATTTTGGTGCCAGCATTCTAAGCCATGTTCCAACCAGGGCTGTCAGTAGGATTTTTCATTTGGGGATCCTGGACTTTCTGGAAAATAAATGGGGGTCCTTGGCTAAAATCTGGGAGTCCCCCCTAAAATGTTTTGGGGTCCCCATTAAAATGAATACAGTAAATCTTACTGTAGTGGCCTGCAGCCGTACCTCTCAACTGTCCCTGATTTTGCCTCATCATTTTCCTCTGTTCCTTCTAAACTTTGCATTTCTATGTCTGAATGGAGGGATTATAAGCATAGAATATAATGTCAAGTACAGTTACAGACTTGGTCTTCAGAAAATGCATTTTACCCTATGCCCCTTATTCTACCAGCTTCCTGGATATATATTACCACATTTTAAGATCTGTCCCTTATTTTGGTCCTTTGTCAGATTTGTTTTAAGCCCCATGACTTGTGTCTTATGTATGAGGCAGGAGGTGAGAGGTATGCAAGGCTAGTTCTGAAGGTTTCATGTGAAAGCAACAGATAGCAGTAGCTGTAAATCAGAAAAGAGACTACCAACTGCACTTGGCCTTGCCACACAGGACGTAATCTTGCAGACAAAATGCAAATAGGTTTAATTCAGCAATTGTTGCCTGATGAACAATGCCACGGCTGCTGAAAACAGCATGCCCTGTAAATCATTTCTTCAGCACAGCTCTGCTGTTCACTATTCAGAGGAGGGGCAAGTGGGATGGAGCTCCACAGTAAGTGATGTGAATAACAGTGCTGAAATTGGAGCCGATAGCAGAAGAGAAGGGGTGTGAAGTATTCAAATCACATATGCCCCTTGTCTTCTACTATTGGCTCCGATTTCAGCACGGTGAGTCACGGCATCACTTACTATGGAGTTCCATTCCACTTGCTCCTCCTCTGAATAGTGAACAGCAGAGCTCTGCTGAAGAAACGATTTACAGGGCATGCTGTTTCAGGCATGGGACACCTGCCTGGGCCATGTAGTGCGACTGTCTCTAATTGGGACTTGCTCCGAAATTTCGGAGTGTCCCAAAGGTAAAAATGTGCTTAAAGGATGCGGGTACCTGCATCAAGAGCCCTCCCAACCTTGAAACCCAAGGTAAAAAAGTTCTGTTTGTAACTTCCTTTGTTTATTCTGACCCAGTCCAAGATACTTTATCACAGTTACTGGCGGCGGAGAGTTTATTTATTTCTGATTACAACACCTTTGAGCCAGAGTTTCTTTTACAAAGGTTCCACATCAGGTAAAAAACACAGTAAGTTACAAAAAAACAGGTAAAGTGAACAGTGCATGATAGACAAAATAAAGTGCAAACTTAGGGAGAACACGGAATAACAATGCAGCCAGGCAAAGGCTATATCATGATAGAGGGGGAGGTAGAATAGGAGTGGGAGAGGAGTATGGGAAGGGGGGGGTTAAGACAGACAGAATAGGGAAACTTAGATCACTGGTAATGGAGATAGAGGGAGGGGGAAAGGAGAAATAGAAGTCTAAGGGGGGTCAGTTTCACGATATATGGGGGGTAGCTTTGGTCAATCATACCTGCACAGTGTTGCGAGGTGCTGGCAAAGTTTGTACTCCAAGAGGCCGATCTTGGACTGGCCATGGAGTGATGGTGGGAGGTCATTAAGCCAGATTGGTGCCCTGTACTTGAAGGAGCGCTGTGCTATGGAGGTGTGACAGAATGGGACTTGGTAGGCCAGGTTAGACATTTCACAGGTGTGGTGAGGGTTGGTTACCTGGTTAAGAGGCTTTAGGAAGTCTGGAGGGGTTAGACCAAGACAGATTTTTTTCACAGACAGGTGTAACCAGTTAGATCGAGCATACAACTCACATGCATGAGTGAGTCTATGTGCTTCAGTAGCTAGTCTGCAGGTTTTATTAAGGGCTATGCTGATTCTTTAAAGTGTGGTATCTGAGGCAGTACCATAAATAAGCCTGTAGTTAGGCTTCTATATACAGCCTGGGCATCTCCAATCAGCTACAGTGCAATGCAAGCAGCTCAACTTTCTCGTGGCCAGGCAGTGATACTGGCAACTCTCTCAAAAGCCATAAGTTACAGCCAATGGCGCTAAAGGGTTACAGTGCTGGATGCCACATCACACCACATTGGCAACCGGGTTCGGAATGAGCCCAGGTTGTCGGGGAGGAGTGCAGAGCAGGACCGAGCTGCCACGAGGCTGCTCTCCTCTCCCGGGAAGGGATGAGGGGTTTCTCCTGGCCCTTGACTGCCACCCGGTGGAGGACAAGTGGCAGTTCAGGCTACAGGGGAGCCTGGCGATTGCCGGGGTGGGGCGGAAAGGGCTGAGCCGGCACCCAGAGTGCGAGTGTGCCTCCACGTGCACGCACTGCCGTGTTTATCGGGGTCCCAGGAATTATTGGGAGAAAAGGAAAACAGCATATATAAGAAAAAGTTATAAGACAGGCCTTGGGGTCATCCTTGGGACCAGTTTCCCTGTGACTTGGAGTACAGTTTTTCTGCATTTGCAGCACCTGCTTCATAAACTGTTGTTGCTGGTTCTTTTCAGCCTGTTGTTGCACCAGCTGCTGGTATTTCTGAGCCAACTGTTGCGCTTGCTGAGCCATCCAGTTGTTTTGCATCTGGACCTGTTGTGCTTGCTGTTCTGCCTGCCATTTCAAAACTCTTGAGTCCACCTTTCCCCCATTTAGACAAATGGAAGTCTGATCCCACCGCTAATGCCAAACATGTGTGACAGTGTAGCAAACTCGGCAGCTTCTCAGGGAACAAGTTGAAAACCCCAACTCCGAACACCAGTTTAAATAAAATGAAATCTGCTTTACTTTTCCAGCAAAAGAAAAAGGAATGAACAACTTGCACTAAGATTAACAACAACTCCTGCAGATCAGTCTTGTCTCAAACTAATCGAAACAGAAAACCTCCCACTTGTTCACCCTCCCACTTTACTGGGCTCAGGTGTTGCTTGTTAAACCTCCCTCTCCCCATGACAGACAGACAACACTGTTGAACATCCAGTGCAGTGAGGTCTTAATGGGCCAAGCTTAAAGCAAAAGGGGCTTGGTACAAATCCACCACAGCCCCGCCAAAACCTGGAGGTGCCTCTGTTGTAGGGTTGTGAAGTGGTTTCTGGGTGAAAGGAGTGTGCTGAACATACATTCCATCACAGCACCCCAGAGGATGCTCTCCTTCTCTGGGGTGGGAGGGTCACTACCTCTGCCACTCTGACCACTGCTGGCAGTGCGGCAGAGGTACCGCAGGGAAGGGGAAACGGTCGGCAGGCTACATTCAGTGTACAATTTGCGTGCATGTGTGTGTGCGCTCGCATGATGACGTCCTTGGGTTTGGAAAACAAAGCCCTGTTGTGTGCCGGATGATCCTGGCATACTTCAGCTCCACCTCCCTCCACTAGCCACTCCTCCACCAGTGGCTTCCTCTGCCCCATATTCAGGAGGGGGCAGAAGGTATTTCCCAGCGGTGGCCTGACCTAATCCTGGGAGGGTAAGCCATGGGAGAGCAGAGTGGGTAAACTCTAGGGATGAGGGAAGGATTGGGCTGGGGGCATAAAGCATAAATTGTTAAAGAAAAAAAACTAGTCCCATTGGCACAGTGGCAAGGCTGCTATTACTGAGCCCGGTTGGGAAATGAGTGTAGGACATTAGGGGCTGGCTTGGGGAAGAAGGACTGAGGCCCTGTCCACACTACACCAAAATCACCCCTCTGTAATGTTACAGAGGGTTCAAACCGTTATGGTAACGGTCTGCATTTACACTGATAATGTTACAGAAGACATTTTCATAACAGTTACAGAAACTTCTTGAGAGGTGGTTTCAACAATGGTTTCTGTAATGGTTTCATTCCTGTAACGTTACCAGTGTGTGTCTAAACGCTCCACTGTGTAGCCTCCAGTCTCCCACTATACTTGCATGTATTGCAGCGCTGTTTTAATGCATGCTGGCTATTAGGATGTAAACAGAAGAAAGCGTGGATCACGAGTGTAGGCTGCAATACTGGGATACCTCTATTGCAAAGTAACCTGACTGACAGCTGTATGTCCTCCCCCGGGTCTGCCCCCATGTCCCCACCCAACCTACCTCTCTTTCCTCACTTGCCTCTCTTACGGCTGCCTCCTGAAAGCATCCGTTTTCTGTTCTTGATTACTCCTCTCACCGTGACGAGTGTCGGGATTACCCTGCCTGCCCATTAGAGAAGTGTCATCAAAACTACCTGCAGAGCAGGGCCAGTAGTAAAAACATACATTAGTTGAGCTCCTGAGTGCTTCGTGGAGCACTGCTGTGATGGCCAATAGACGTGTGGCACTGTTTAAAGTGGAGCAGTGGGGAACACTGAAGGTAGTAGTAAAGGGGCTGCCTTCAGCCATACAGCAGCAGTACATGAACTACTGTTTTGCCCTGGTGCCCTAATACTGTCAGAATAGATGCCATGTCTCTCTCTCTCACTGAAGTAACTCCCCGATTTCAACATACAGATCTCCCCCTCCCTCGAACCTTCTCTCTGTCACTTCCTCAACATGTGTCTCATTACACTGAAAAATGTATGTTACAAAATATAACTTTGACAAAAGCATAATACTCCATATGAATTGTGGGAGGGTGTCTCTCATCGCAGCTGTCATCACCAAGTGCACTACCTAGGGGGCTGGTGGAGGCAGAGACAGTGGAGGGGTTCAAGAGGGAGTGGGACAGGCACAGGGGAAGGGTTCAGGAAGCAAAATCCAATGCAGCAAGAATATCCGGAACTGGGAAGGGAGAAGCCAGAGAAGGCGAGGGGGACAGCAAGGTCAGCACCCAGGGTGGGGGCTGACCAAACGAGCAGACACGAAAGACCATTAGACCTATTCTGCTGGCATTTTAGTATGTTAGTATGTTAGTAAGTGCACCATGGGATGTGCTCTGCTATTACACGGTTGAGACCACACACACAATGTGGACAGGCTGTAACATTTTCAAACCGTTATCTAAACTGTTTACTGGCAGTGTGGACACACTGTAATGTTTTGAAACCATCACAGCTTTTCTGAGTGTAGTGTGGACGGGGCCTGAGTGTCCTCAGAAGATGCTCTCCTTCAGGAAGGGAGTGCTGCTTACTCTGCTGCAATACAGTCACCTGGGTGACCACAGGTGTGGTGCAGTTGCAGCTGATTGATCGGAGGATGCTGGCTAATGCTGTGTGCAGCTATGCTACTGCATGTACACTTAGCAGCCTAGTAGTCAGCGTTCTGAGAGGGGGAGGAACTGAAAGAAACCCCACAGACATGAATCAACAGGACACATGACACTCTAGGGCCCTGTATTCCAAATGCCCACTCCACTTCCTTCACCCGAGGACCAGAGGGGTAGCTGTATAACACCCCCTTCCCCCACTGGAGGTCAGTGGCAGGGAAGGGTTTTATTTTTATTTATTTTCAGCCAGGAAAGACACATTAAGCCTAGGCTTGTTTCTAGGTGCTTCCTGGGGGCACGGGGCAGTTAAGTGACTTGCACTTGCTCATGGTCACACAGTATGCAAATGGTGGCTGCGGGATTCAAACCCAGTCCTCCAGGTTTGCAGTTCAGTGCTCTTAACCATTACACTATAGTGCCTTTTCAGATGGTGCTGGGGTTGCCAGGGCTAAAGGAGGCAGCTGTGGAGATGTGGGGATAATAATAATAATAAAAAAAAAAAACGAAGCCAGAGAGGGGTCCTGAAAAGAGACAGAGCATCAGTCAAGCAGCAGGGCACAACTCATACAGGCATGTTGCAATAAAAGAGCATGGGACTGAAAAGGAACAGTGGGGTAGTGTGGCTCCAAATATACGTGCTGGGCACCACCTTTAATAAGGGTCTGCAAAGGTACCGTCTTATGTCCGGGGCCAGGAGGAAACATATTTGTGCAGTACCAATGTAGAGAGTAACTGGGGATCATCATTCCCATTTGTAATTGCAGATATGTCAGCAGGAGAGTGACTACTGCCTAATTCACCATGTCCGAGTGATTTATTTCCATTAGAGTGGAGGTCTGAGCTGCATTCCCTTCATGGCTGGGGACCTGGAGTGTACAATGACTGTGGGCATTCAGTTAAGTGCACCATTCTCATCCCTAGACACAGAGGTTTCTCCTGGGCCATGCCAGCCCTAGCTATCACCCGGAGGTGGAGAGTTCCTGACAGAGAATTGTACTGTATGGAGTGGATTACATCAATATATATATATTTTTTTTTAATTTCTTGATTTCTGCCTTTTTTTTTATTATTTAGTTGTTTAACTAGGTATAGCACACTAAGCTGAAAGCTTTTTTACAGGAGCAACCTGGGAGCACAAGGAGGTTAAGTGACTTGCTCAGGGTCACACAGTATGCAAATGGAAGCTGTGGGATTCAAACCCAGGTCTGGTCTGCTGGATGTCACCAGATTTGCAGCTCAGAGCCTTAGACCACTGTGCTATACTGCTCAATTGTTTAAATATATATATATATATATATATATATATATACATACATATACACACACACACACACACACACATATATATATATATATATATATATATATATATATATAAAAAACCTTTTGCATGGATTGTGTGTTGCACTGTTTGCCTTTTATCTCCCTCCTTGTAACTCTTCCTCCCCAGGTCATGCCTGGAAAAGAAAGGACAAGATAACATACTCTGTTTTCCCTGCTTCCAACAACTGGGGCATCACAGCTACACCAGTGCTCTGGCAGGGGGGACATTGAGCAGTTATCTTTACAAGTGGTGTTCATGCCTGCCTCCTCAGTCAAGCTACAGATCTGTTTCTCCCTGGGGTGTAAGGAATAAAGGACACAAGGGAAGAATAAATTCTCATTTTCCTGTTAAGCTCCTTTGTGTGAACACAAAGCTGATACTATGGGTTTTATTGCCAGTCTAGGTTTTTTAGAACACAGCGACTTCTGGCAATGTTGGGAGCCTAATTAGCACCAGTGTGTTAGGAAGTGGTCACCAATCACAGGAATGAGTCAGAAGCCCAGCAAAGCACAAGCCCCAACCCCGTCTCTCAAGACATGGAGGGGCAATAATAAAGGAAGTTTACTTTGTAAGTCAGACAAAGTAGATGGAAAGAAAGATGTGGAAGTTTGAAGCCCTGCTAATTAGTTTAAAAGTTTCACCAGGAAAGACATACTGAGCTGCTAACAGCTTGTTTCCAGACATGTTGTGGGGGAGAGGGGAAATGGGGGAGGATAAACAGTAATAACGATATTATAAATGCAAAAAAAAAAAAAAAGACAAACAGTAATACAGTATTCCAAAGAAACATAATCATTACCAAACAGATATGCCTACCAACAGAAGAGCTGGCAGAGCATTAAGGTGATAACATTCACAACTGGATCTGGATTGCTTAAAGAAGTTGTGGCTCAGTCCAAACGAGATGGAAGTATTCATGGCAAGGTCTCACTCCAGGATTGAGGATTTTCCAAGGGCTGAAAATGGCCCAAAGATTATGTCCCAGCCCGTCACTGTGGAAAAAAATCTCTGATCCACTGGACATCCCAAATTTCAGCCCACAGGGTGCAGGGGTGATGGAGTGCAGCTGTGGAGGATGCTAAACCTGGTACTACTAGGTGCGACATTTCAATGCAGCTGTGCATGAAAAACTGGTGTAGGCTGCCATAAATCACGTAGTCGGTCGCAAACTGGCTCCATGAACAAAAATATGGCGCTTGCAGCAAAACCTGCAGGTGCTCTAGGAAGGTGGCCACCCCAGCACACAGGATTTGCCACTCGTGCACAATTTCTGAAGCTCTGAGCCCAGGTGTTGGAGCTTCCTGTCCATGGTGGAACGCTTCCTTTTTTGAGTGTCCCAAGTGTCCTGTCTGGGGTGGGTCTCTTCCTACTCATTGCCAGGGCACTTGAGGTCATGTACTAATAAAACATCTTGGATGTATTAAGATCTTAGCTTGTAAGGGTTGCATTGTCTCCAAAAAGCTGTTGTACTTGAGAGATTTGCACATACTGCCAATTGTTGTCTTTGTGTACAAATTCAGTTGTATGTATGTTATAGTATTTTTAAGACTGAAACTGATATTTTTGTACAGTAGGACCCCATTGTAAACTAGCTGCTGCTAAATTGGGTTATCCTGTTTCTGATATCAGAAATAAACTTTTTACTACTTTACCATTACTACTTTTTATTTGGAGACAAAAGAAAAAAAGGCACAGTTCAGCACAAAAAAAAAAAAAATACATTGGCAGAACTCAGTTATACTACATCTTCATTTCAAGATGTTCACCCTTCATAACCAAGGAGAACATATTCATGAAAACTGGAGTCTTCTCTTCGACAGTTCATTTTTTTTTTTAATCTGTTTATGCCCCCTTCCATCCAACCCATCTGACACTTCTTTGGGCAGCCAAGTCGACACTCTCCGCTGTTTCCCTGATCTGCTGTCCATCCACCCAGCTGCCCGCCTGTCCTGGTGTATCCCTTCACTGAGAGGACCCCCCTGCCTGTGGAGAGACATCCAGAAGGGGAGATTGAGGTGCCCCTTGGAACCCCCTCGCATCTTGGGTGGGCAAGCATTGGCAGAGTCGGGGCTTCCCAGCTAGAGGAGACGGTATGCCGTCATCCGGTGGTACAGGTGGCCATTTTTCATTTTTCTTGGTTTCCCCGCCCCCTGGGGAGGCACGCCACAGCGTCCTTGAAACCTGCACATGCGGTGTGTGGTCACCCATGTCACAAAGTGCAAGGCCATATCTGGCCACAAGGAGCCACCAAATAATGATGCCTCTACGACCTCCCTCCCAGGAAGAGACTGTCCAAAGGACGCTATTGAGCCCTCTCTGACGACCTCCGCTCCTTTTTTTTTTTTTTTTTAACATATCTGCAGTTTTACCAGGAGAGGCACACTAAGCTGTGATGGCTTGTTTCCACATGTGTCCGGGGATGGGGTGGGCCAGCGCTAGCGTGGATGATTGTCGTCAAGGCACAGGTCAGGAAGCATAGGAAGACCAGGAGCAGGTATAAAATTCACAAGCAGCATTTTATTTTTTCCAATAACAGTAAAATAAAAATTAAAAATGTTCAGTATATTGCCAGCCCATTGGCGCTGAGGGTTGGGGCACTGGACTCCACACCTCGCTCCACGCTGGCAACCCGGGTTCGGGAGCGGACTTGGGTCGCCATGGGTCAGCAGGGGTGGAGAGGGGTAGAGTGTCCGTTTGACTACTCTCCCTCTCTGGGGTGGGAGGTTCCCAATTGTCGGTGCACTTTCAGCCCCTGGCGGAGGTTGGGGGTGGTGTACTGGCATCAGGTAGTGGAGCAGAGTTTGGGCACGGCACCGGGAGAGAGTGTGTGCGCTCCTTGCCATGGAGCCCTTGCACGCCTCACTCACGTAGGGGAGAAAACAGAAATATCCGGCCATCGGTCGGTAGACGCGATGGCCGTTCTCTGGCGTCGGCTCGAGGGGACATCGCCGAACATTGGATCCTGGTTCAGGTGGAGATCAGGGATCTTCTTCTCCGCCCACCCGCCACGGGGTAATCTGTGGGGTATAGCCGAGGGTCTCTAATTGAGCCGGGGCTACATACGTGGCTGGATGATTAGGATACACAGTGGACTTAGGCAGACCGTAGCCAGGGGGAGAAAAAGGAATTATAAAAAAAAATGTTCAGTATAACTATTTACAAAGGCAGTACAAACACAGAAAACAAAGTCCTTCATCTAAGGATATCTCTAATTTCATGTTTCAGTCTTGTACTCTGTCTCTCTCTCTCTCTCGCAAAAACATTGCTGCTCTTCTTATAGGTCTCTGTCTGGGAACTAGTTTACGAAGACATCCTGTTTTTCAGAAAATGTTCTTGTCAGTTTCCTTCCTTGCAGGTGCAACAAAACAATACATGGTGTCCCAGAACTGACCTCCTGTTGACAGCTCTGCAAGAAGTTTTCAAACCAGCATCTCAGGTTAACTCCTTGAGCTCCAAGTCCAAATAGCTTTTTGCAATCATTTCAACAATATAACTATATACATTTTCAAAACAAGGGAATCCCACTATTACATAAAGATTCACACATATTTTGTAACTTCAGATACGCAAGGGGGAAGAAAAGATAGAAACAGCAAGTGAAGGCAGAGAAATAGCGGGGTACATGAAATAGAAATGAAAATAATCCCCTATTGACTTCAATGGCACTGTCCCCCGCATTCTCCCTTGCATCATATCACCTCACGCTGAGAAATTTGAACAGAAACAGAGGACCAGGAAGAAAGGAGGTCAACTGGACGTTCAAAGCTTTCTGGGGAGCCCTCGACTCCTGGGGCCCTGTGCACTGTTCACACTAGGTTAAGACCAGCTCTCGGGGTGGTCTACATCGACCTGTTCGATAGGGAACGTTGGCCATGACACCAGGAAACTCCCCACCTCTTCAATAATGGCCATATGATAACTTCCACCTGGATGGTGATCAGAGATCGGCAGAAGGGACCTCAGTTTCCTATCTTGTCCGAGTACAGCATCCTCAGCAGTGTAGCTGCAGCACCTCCCCTATGTAATGCACTGCAATGGCAGTTACAGGTATTACCCCAAATACCACATAAGCAGAGTACAAAGGCTGCAGGAAGGGCCAGTGGTATGCTGGGGTGCACAGGCAGAGGTATCACTAGCAGAAGGCGGGAGGTGGTGACGCCACTGTACAAAATGCTAGTGAGGTCTTACCTAGAGTACTCTGTGCAATTCTGAAGGCCACACCTTCATAAGGACATTGACAGGGTGGAGGCGGTCCAGAGAAGGGCGACTAAGATGGTACAGGGCTTGCACCAGAAGAAAAAATTACTCACCTTAGTAATGTTGTTTCTTCTAATGGAGTCTTGCTATATTATGACATATGCAGTATAACCCCAGGTTAGAACTGCTCCGGAGGTGAAAGAGTTAACTTCCATGCAGAGCATAGGATCTTGAGTGCGAGCTCGGATGAACACTCTGTCTGTTGAAGCTCAAACTTAAACTGTCAGATCTTTACGAGCAAAACTCACTAAGGTTCTGTGTGGAAGCCGTAAACCTACACTAGCTGTTGGCTGCTAACTACAAAAACACCTTTTTGATCTTGATTCCAAAACAAAGACTCAAGTCGGGGGATTCAAAAAGAACTTAAGCATAACACCTAAGCACCCAAGGAGGGTGAAATAAAGTGGGCATCAAAGAAGTGCCAACATTGCATTGCCCACCCACCTCCCAAAAACAGAGGTTCTGAGAGGGGCAGGCTGGGGGGAGGTCATAATATGCAAGACTCCATTAGAAGAAACAACATTACTAAGGTGAGTAATTTTTTCTTCAAACAACATGAAGATCTTGCTATATTATGACATATGAACTACACAGCAAGTACCTCCATGGAGGAGGGACAGAACCTACTTGGGAAATAGGCTCTGAAGCACAGCTGTGTTAAATCGAGCATCACTCCTAGCCTGATATCCAAGGAGTAATGCTTAGTAAAAGTGTGAACTGTTTTCCAGGCTGCTTGACATATCTCTAGGATAGGAATGTCCCTGGCAGCAGCAGAGACAAGCTGTACCTCTGGTAGAGTGAGCCCCAGGCCTGAGGAGGAACCTTACAGTTTTTCGTAACAGAATTGGATACAAGAGACAATCCACCTGGCAATGGATCTTTTAGTGGCAGGTTTCCCTTTACCAACCTCACCATAAGTGAGGAACAATTGGAGGGATTCGAACCTGTGACCCTTGGTACGTTCTATATAGTAACTAAGGGCTCTTTTGACATCTAAACTGTGCAATCTCCTCTCACCAGAGGAGGAATGGTCAGTGAAGTACACAGGAAAAGACATGGATTGATTAACGTGAAAGTCTGAAACCACCTTAGGCAAAAACTTCCTGTTAGTCCTGAGGACTACCTTATCTCCATGAAAGGAGATAAAATCAGGCTCCACTGACAAGGCTTGTAGCTCACTTATGCACCTGGCAGAGGTGATGGCTACCAGAAACACAGTTTTCCAAGTCAAGTACTTCAGCTCTGCTGAAGACAATGGCTCAAAAGGGGGTTGCATAAGCTGAGCGATGCAAATATTAAGATCCCAAGCAGGGACAGGATCCCTGAACGGGGGATTGGTGAACAACCTTTAAAAACTTGGAGAACACAGGGTGAGCTGATAAAGAAGAGGCTTACCTGCTGACAAGAAGACAGACACAGGTGCCAAGTGCACCCTTAGGGTAGCTGGCCTCAGCCCCAAGGAATTCAAATGCACCAAATAATCCAGGATCGTGGGCAGTGGGCACACCAGCAGATTCTGGGGAAATATGTTTACCAGCACACCATATGGAAAATCTCTTCCATTTTGAATTATAGGTAGCCCTGGTGGAAGGCTTCCTAGAGACCTTCAAGATATCCAATACACCTTGAGAAAGGTGTAGGTCAGCAAACTCTAACTCTTCAAGAGCCAAGCCTTGAGATTGAGAGATTTGAGGTTCGGATACCAAACTCTTCCCTGGGCACAGGTTAACAGGTTGTGATTCCTGGGAAGGCATGGGGAGGGTGGACTGCTAAGGACATGAGGAGTGGGTATCAGGGCTGCCTGGCCCAATCTGGAGCGATCAGGATTATCTTGCAGGATTGAGATCTAATTCTGACTAGCACTTTGAAAAGAAGGGGGAAGGGGGGAAAAACATAGAGAAACTTCCCTTCCCAACTGAGAAGGAAGGCATCCAGAGGACTGAGCCCAACACTGGGGCCTGCAACAAAAGGGAAGTTGGTGATTGTCTGGGCTGCAAAGAGATCTATTTATGAGTGCCCCATCTGGCAAATATTACCTCCAGTACTAGGGGATCCAGTGCCCATTCGTGATGGCCCTGGGAAATCCTGCTGAGAGCATCCGCTAGGACATTGTCCTTGCCTGGGAGGTGAACTCCCGTAAGGGAGGTGTTCAGAGAATATGCCAGAGACCACAACTTCATTGCTTCGGTGCACAAGGCCGTAGACCGAGTGCCCCCTTGCTTGCTGATGTACCACATTGTAGTGGTATTGTCTGTTCGGACCTGAACTACCTTGTTCTGGACAGCTGTGGAGAAACCTGAAGTGCTAGAAAACTGCTCTGAGCTCCAGCAAATTGATGTGGAGCAGAGATTCCTGAGGGGACCACAGCCCTTGGGTGGAAAGGTCGCCCATGTGAGCTCCCCACCCCAAGAGGGATGCATCTGTAGTAAGGGTGAAGGAATAAGACTGGGGAGTGAAGGGAACCCCGTCTCAGATTGTTCTGATCCTGCCACCACTGGAGGGCCTGGATCAGGGTTCGAGTCACTGGAATCAATTTGGTTAGGGGATCCGTCCTTTGAGACCAAAAGGCTCTCAAATGGAACTGAATGTCCCTCATCTGAAATCTCACTCCCTGCACTACTGCTGTAGAAGCAGCCATGTGCCCCAAGAGTAGAAAATGCCTTGCAGGGTGAACAGAGTGAAAGAGGAGGCCAGAGCCACCAGGGTCCTTGCTCTCCAGAGGAAGGAAGGCTCTGGCTTCTTTGTGTTCAGTTCTGTGCCCATAAAGGTGAGAAGCTGGACAGGCTCCAGAACTGACTTTGGAAGATTGAGAGAAGGAAACCTAGAGATGTAAGCAGGTGCTGGGTTACTTGTAAATGAAGTTTGACCTGTTCTGGAGACTGGTCTACAATGAGCCAGTCGTCCAGATAAGGAAAGATGGCAATCTTTTGCCTTCTTAAATGAGCAACTGCTACTGCCAGGCATTTTGTGAACACCCTTGGAGCTGAGGAGAGACCGAAGGGCATTGCTCTGAACTGGTAATGGCCTGAGGGCAGTTCGAATCTGAGGTACTTTCGATGGGAGCTTCTGATGAGAACATGGAAGTAAGCATCCTTGAGGTCCAGGGAGGCTAGCCAGTCCCTGGCCTTAGAGAGGGTAAAATAACCCAGGGTCACCATTTTGAACTTTGGTTTTAAAAGGTGCTTGTTTAGATACCGAGATCCAGAATGGCGCCATTCTCCTGTCTTTTTGGGGTAAGGAAGTACCTGAGGTACAACCCCTTGCCCTGGTGTATGGTAGAACCCTTTCCACGGCTCTGAGAGCCAGGAGGGCAGAAACTTCTGCTTCCAGGGCAGTGCCTCTGATGGGTTTGCAGGTGGAAAAGATCTGGCTCTCATCTTCAGAAATTTTTGAAGCTGAGAACCAGTCCTAGCTTACTACTTCCAGGACCCACTTGTCTGATGTTAAAGACTTCCAGTCCTGGACAAAGTAAGCCAGCCTGCCCTACACCGGTAGTGGAGAATCGGCCCTGGCTACCCCATCAGGGAGCCTGTTTTGCAGGGCTTTGGGTTGAGGGTAGAAGCAGGCTTACTAGAGCCACTTCTGCCCTTCCTAAAGAACCCCTCTGGGCATAAGCAGAAGAGGAGGCCTGGGCTTGGTAAACAGCCTATGAAAAGGCCTGCCCCTGCCCTGACATGCTGCCTTTGAAGAGTGACTTGCCTTTCTTTGGCCTGTGCAATTCATAGGTGATCCTATACTCATCCATTTTCTTCACATAATTCTCTGTTTGCTCCCCAAACAGAGAATTTCCCACAACAGGAAAATCCATAGCCTTAGACTGGTATCCTGTGACAGGGCAGTACATTTGAGCCAGGCCATTCTGCGAAGAGACACAGATGTAGCCATAACTCTAGATGAAACATCATTAGAGTCTACAGCAGCATGAAACTGCACCTTGGATGCCTCAATACCGTCCGCAGCCACCTGCTCCAGCTCCCTGGCAAGCTGTTCAGGCGCCTGTTTTGCTAGGGCCAGAACAGTATCCCACCTGGATTTCTGGTACCTAGCTGCGTAAGCCATATAATTTGCCTGTCTGAGTCCCAAAGATGCTGCCATGTACTGCTTTTTTGCCATGGCATCCATCCTCCTGGAATCCTTTTCAGGAGGGTGAGAGACTAGAGGAATATTAGCCTTGTCACAGGCTGCAGCCTGCACTACCCCCACATGGCTGCACTGCTGAGATAGGAACTCTGTATCAGAGCCTGATAAAGCATACCTCTTGTCCATCCTTTTATCCACAGGGAGGATAGAATGAGGAGTTTTCAGAATCTTTACTGTCTGTTTCCTAAAAGATTTATGCAAGGGAATAGACAGTCTCCTAGACTCTGGAATATCCATCATTTCCACAAAATCAGGCTCTTCTTGATCATCAACAGCTTCCTCAACAGGGAGTTGCAGAGTGTCAGCAACTTTCTTGTAAAACAAAAAATGAGAAGGGGACTCAGATAGCCTGGGAGGGGATACTCCTGAGGGTCTGTCTGGAGAGACGTCCAGTTCAATGGGCACATCCAGACTGTCAAAATCACACTCACTCTCCTCGTACCCCTCCTCCCCTTCCCCTGGTTCATAAAAATCTTCAAAATCATAATCTTGAACCGAGGGAACCGACCGAACCGGGCGCTACTCAATGGTGCCGTTCGACGAACTGGGGAAAGAGACTGGACAATTTGGATAGCTTTGGCTATTTCCTCAGCGGTTGGAGAAAGAACTTTTGGCCCCAAACTAGCTGACCTTCTAGCCCTTTTAGTTGGAACCGGCTCCTCAGAGCTAGCTCTTCGTTTGCCCGAGGAAGCATCGCCCTGGTCAGAGGGCACTCCCTCAGGTTCGGCTGGAACCGAACTGGGCTGGCCATCCGGGTCAGTGAACTTTTGGCCCCTTTCCTTGAGCCTACCAACTCTTTTTTCCACGGTGGCAGCAGAAAAATTCTTACAAATCTGGCAGACTGCATTGAGGTGGTCAAACACCAGACAATATACACAAATGGTGTGTGGGTCAGCCTTGGCAAAGGCTTCCCCACAGAGGCCCCGGTGCTGAAACCCAGTGGGTCCGGTTTTTCTTTTGGGTTTCTCAGACATAGTGCCAGCCTAACCAAAACTTGCCCGTAATGGCAATCCACCAAGCAAGACTCTCTTATCGGTTCCCAACCGTGTCACGGGTCATGGAAAAAAAAGTAATAAAATCCGTTTTTTTTAGAACCGATAAGAACCGGGAACCGCACTCTAAAGGGCTAGAAAGTAATTTTTAAACCCCTCTGATCGGTTCAAACCGAACCGAAAAAGATGTTTACAGTTCCACACAGAAGAAAAAATAATAAATAAGCCTATCTATTACTTACAATACCACAGACAGAGCTTGAATGACGATTGCGGTTAAATTTCGATAAAATAAACCGAAATTACACTTTAAAACCGACAAACAAACGAGCAGCAGCAGAATCTCCAGAGCGACTGTTCAGTGAGCGGAGTAAAGAATCTGACAGTTTAAGTTTGAGCTTCAACAGACAGAGTGTTCATCGAGCTGCGCTCAAGATTCCATGCTCTGCATGGAAGTTAATGCTTTCACCTCCGGAGCAGTTCTAACCTGGGGTTATACTGCATATGTCATAATATAGCAAGACTTCATGTTGTTTGAAAACATATGAGGAGAGACTAAAGGACCTCAATATGTACTCCCTGGAAGAGAGGAGGGATTGGGGGGACATGATAGAAACACTCAGGTACCTTAAGGGCATAAACAAGGTGCAGTGGAGAGACATCTTCCAATAGAAGAGATGTACAAAAACAAGGGGGCATGATATGAAATTGGAAGGGGGCAGACTGTGGGGAAATGTGAAGGTTTTCTTCATGGAGAGGGTGGTGGACACACAGAATAGACTGCCACAGGAGGTGGTTGGGGTGAGCACAGTGGAGGTTTTTTTTTTTTTAACCCTGTATTTATACTCCTCCTGCCCTCTTCTCTCCACTCTCTCAGACTACCTCAACCTGTGTTATCTCCCTCATCTGGGTCTGCTCTTAGAGTAAGCGGTCCACTAGCCTAGATGCCCGGATAACCCCCGGGTAGGGTGAGGAGGCACCCCCCACTTACCTCATCTGAATCATGCTTGCTGCGACGTGGACCGGTACAGCAGAGTCTGCCCGACGAACCTGAGGGCACAGCGAGGAGTCGTCGCCTAGGAGAGATGAGGGTGATTTTTCCCTGTTCATTCCCCGATGCCGGCTTGCAATGAGGGCAATGAGCACGGAAGCACGCTAAGACGTGCCTTCTGCTCCGCCCCATGCCAACATCTACCCTATCCCTGTGCTGCTACTCCCTCCTACTGTACCTTCCACCCAGACTCCCCTAGGTGGTGGTATTGCAGCGGGAGCGTGCAGGTAACCCCCCCCTGGAGAAGGAGAGCAGCCATTGGGCGCTCAATCCCTCCTCCTAGGCTGATTCGTGGCCTGTGTTGCTCCTAACCTGGTCACCGGCATGGTACGAGGTAAGGCACATCAACAGTACAGCATCCCCCTAGCACTGCACTTGGGTGGCAGCAATTATGTATGAGCCCAGGTCCTGGTGTGGGACTAGAACCCACAACCTTCTGGCCCAGAGATGGATGTGTTACCAACTAAGATACTGACTCTGCTGATGCCAGGACTGGAGCATCTTTTTTTTTTCTCCTGGTCTATTCCCTCTCCTGATAATCCCTCCCCTCCAGCCCTGTCACCTACCTCCTCAGGGACTTACTGGTTATCCATCACTTACCCAGAACCATAGCTGCTTCTACTTTCTACAGACATCCTTGTACCACTGTCTGTCTGGACATGGTATACTTATCTTTAAGACACTAACATGTCCATGTGTCCTTCGGATTTGCATCAAAAAAACTGCCATAAACTGAATTTGCATATTTTTTCTTCTTTTTCTTTCTGCTGGTCCTTCCGATCGACACCATCTTCCACTAGTGCCCCCAAAGTGAGGCAGTCACCGGGGGAGACGGGAAGGCTGTTCATCCCAGAGTGTTCCTTGCATTGTCGAGCAAGACCCCTTTGCCATGACTGGCAGTGCAGGACCTGTAATGGCAGCCAGCATCATCCTACTGCAAAAGGGGTGGTTTCCTTTTCCCCCACCTCACTCCTAAGAACCGCTGATACTAGTTTGTGTCCTTCCCCCTCACAAGAGCCCACTCAGGGGGCAGTATTGCAGAGGAAGACGTCAACCCCCCCCCCGATCAAAGCTTTACTTCGAACCCAGGTCTCTGGTGTCACAAGTAGTAGCACTACTGATGCACAAAGGGCCAGCTTGCAACTTCTTTTTTGACACATACTGTGACTTTCTGTCTTAATCAGAAGTTTCTTTTGAAAATCAGGTGGGTGAATGGCATACGGATTCGGGCAGAGGCAGACAAACCATGCAGTTGCGTCTCACCCCTCTAAAAATTGACCTTGTGCACTTCAGTAATGGGCTTCTAAAGTACTACTTCCAAATCAAAATAATTTTTGTATCGGATATGCCATTAAAGAGCATTGCAAAACAACACTGCTACTGTACTTTCGCTATACAGTAACCTGAATAATAAGCCATACTGTCTTTAAAAAAAATTGTTTTTATTTCAATATCACAAAGAGGTTACAGTGTCATCTCACAATGCAGTCAAGACTAAACAGTATGATCTGCTTTTCACCCAAAAAAAGAAATGGGCAAGGCCCAGGGCCGAAACAACCCCCTCCCTTCGAACACATCAGCTTACTGGTCCCAATCTCCGCCACTGGTGACGGTGTCCTAATAATGCTTTTTTTATTTGTTTCCCCAGGACTTAGATTTGTGTAAAGTGGTTATTTTTTTCTTTTCCTGCAAATGCTAGGAGTGACAGCCTGTTTGGCTAAATCAAAATGGCACACCTGTATCTCAGTCCTGTTGGTGGAGACAGCATTTTTACTGAAATGCAGACTGTAGAATGAGTAGAAACTATATTTTGGGAGAAAGGGGAATAGAGAACCAAGCTATAGGTGAGACGCAGTTCATGTCGGTTCCCTCGGGCATCAATGGAAAGTTAATATTTTACCTTGGTGAATCCAGTATAAGACCATCATATTCTAAAAGAGTGAATTTTGCTGAATATGCTAACATAAAAACCACTGGGATGCGCCGTCAGGATGGTGCAGTTTGAGGAGAAAAGCAACAGACAGAAAGTGAAGGCTTTGGTAGCTGGAAGACCGGAGCGGGCACCACTCTATGGGAAGGTATGCTCATGGCTGTCTGTAAAAAGGACAGAAAGACTAACAAAACCCTAGAGTGGATGGGTGGTACAGGATCTAAAAAATGACTCGACTAAGCTATGCCAACAGCGAAGGATGCATAAGAGAAAGTGCACAAGGTGGTGACTATGGCAGTCAAGCTGACTAGTGAAAATGCGCACCTTAGATCTTGCTTAGAAGCACTCAAAAAAGGGGTTAGAGCAGCAAATGTATGGTTGGTATGCCTTCTGAACTAACCTTTTCAGAAAACTAGCTCCCGGAGGCAATGCAGCTTGGTGACTACGATCTAGGCTTATACTGTTAATCCCAAGAAAGCCAGCTTAGGGGGCAAGTGTAGCCCACACCATTCATTTGGTCACATCTGAGATGGAGGTCAGAAATGGTCTTCTAGATGCTGCCCGTCCTACAGACCTGGCAGTTAAGATGGAAAAGAAATCCATCCTTTTTCTGACTGGTCATTTTCAACTCATAACCAGAAAAAACAATTTGATGCGGAACAGGGCAGCTCAGAGCTCATGGAGTGGTACATTTACCTTTGGCCATAGCGCTTTGTAGAATAATCTATGGGGTTTGCACCTTTCAATTTACCAACTCCAAGGATGCAGGTAGTTGGGTAACAAATGTCTGCTGTATTCAGACCACAGGAGTCTGCTGATTCAGATGACTGAGGAACAGTAGTTGATTTGCTTTAGGTGTTGAGGCTCTGAGGTAAGGCTGGGTGGCTGGATAAGTGGCAAGAGAAGGCCGCTGTTTTCCTGGACTAAAAACGAAACCCTCTGGACATGATCAGTTTACTGAGTTCCCTAGTTCTGGTTCATTTTGTTGTCTGAACAATGTACGTGGCATAAACGTAGTGCAGGCCATGCGGGCAGCCTTCTCTCATGACTGTTCAGAATGTAAAAACAGTATGGATAACATAATGACCCAGCACCCCCCAACGCCATCTTGTGGCCATCAGTTGTAAAAGTTTTCTCATAATCTTCAATATGCAGTAACAATTTTAATCATTCTTGTGGTCTACAAGTGACACAATGGGAATGTTTTGGCTATTATTCTCCAGGGGGTAGACGGGTACTGAAACTGCATGCAAAATGATCTTTCAATAAAATATTTCTATATTTTTCCGATAACAGAAACTGTAATGTGTTGCAGTACACTCACCTGCTGTACCCATTTGTCTTTTTTTCTCCAAATGCTTTGCTGGGTTTAGCACTGCGATATGTAACTTATGAAACATATGTTCCCGACACCCCCATATGTTGTAACACAGGAAAAGAGGACAAAAAAATCCTGCATGGCAACATATATGGGTGCACTTCAATGTATGTAGTTTCTCTTCTTTGACATTTTATGTCTATATTGAATTGTTTATTGATCAATTCAATAAAATAGAAATTTTAGGAACTGTGTTAAGGCTCATAAAATGTGTGACATGTAGATTTACAGCCTGACTGTAACACAACTCCTGACGAAATCCCTGTTATTTTAGAGCAAGCCATGGGCTGAGAGTCCAGCAACTAAGAGAGCGTGTAGGCTGAAAGGAGGCAGTTCCCATTTCGCATCATACTTTGCATTAAAATCTCATTTGCAGTGCTGACTTATCGAAGCCCACTCATGGAGGCCGGCTGCTGTTTGCGGATCTTGTTGAAGAGTTCCATATACTGGACCATGGTATCAGCCTGGGTATAGACTGCGTCATGCTTGTTGCTGAACACGGATGGGATCCCAGGAGTGTGGCTACCCATGAAGCTTTGCATAAACTCCATCATCAGGTTCCAGCAGTCATTGGCTATAACGCAAGGGCTGTACTCCACCTAAAGACGATATGGTGGGTTGGGGGAGCCAAAACAAAGAAATACAATTTGGTTAAAAAAAGTGAGAAACACAATGTTGCTATGTGTGCAGTAAGCTTGATTCTCTAACACATAAACTAGCTCCTGAACAAATTTTACCCAAAAAATACTTATACAATTATAGCGAGAATAAACATTGCCAGATAAATGCATTTACTTTGTACCTGGAGTGAAAGTAAATCATGTATTTCCACTCCAGGGGTGTCATAATGGATATTTCCACTCCAGCAGCACCAGATTACTGAACATCTGTTATAATTCCGAAATTGTATAAGTCCTTACCTTATGTGGAATGTTTGAATACTCTATTAATTTGAATGTGCTTATTTGAATATTTATTTTTGATAACTGGGTAAGTGCACTAGACAGAGAAATTCCTATTTTTAGGCACGGCCTGGGAGAGTACAAATGTGAACATCAAAATACAAGTTCAGCTGTGATACAGGACAACTCACAGCCATTTGCCAAAAACATCACAGGGAATTATACAAATTAGGTATATGTAAGCATACATTTTAAGCACAGCACTTAGAAAGCAAGATATACAAATCAAAACAAGGATGTATGCAGGAACAGATTCCAAACATATAACAAAATAAGGAAGAGCAGTGCACATAATGGATAAGCATCCTACGTACTTCGGTCAAAAGCGGGGGGATAACAGAAACTAAATGGGGCAGTTTATATGGGGCAGTCTACAGTGTGTGATGAGAAGCAGGTACAACCATGGCTAGGGAGAGGAAGGAGGGCAAAGTTTTATAAAAACGATTTGTTAAGAGGTAAGCAGAGTGAAGTGCAGGGAGAGAGCCAAGGCAAAAGCCTGAAATGTGAGGGGGCGGAAATCAGAGAATGGTGGTGAGGGGAATCACCGAGGAAAATCGAGGATGGAAACAGCTGCACGAGTCAGATGATATGAGATAACTACGTAGCATCCTTTTGAAGTTGTCATGAGTTGTAGAGAGACTGAGACCTACTGGTAGACAGTTCCAGAAATAGGGAGCAGCATGGGAGAAAGCCCAGGTCCCCGTAAGTGTTCTGCATCTGGGTATACTAAAATGGGTTTGGTGCCCAGATCTAAGGTTATATGAACATACAAACCTGCCAGCAGATAAAGGCCATACAGTCTATCGAGTCTGCTCGAATGTGCAGCTAGCAGCCCTTATACTGCAGCTGCCCCTCCGTCCCCATCCCCTCCACTGACCCTCCCCCTCACCCTGTCCCATCCCCTTTTGAAGCAACCCACTGTATTACAGGATACCACTTCCTCTGGTAATATGTTCTAACCTGCCACCACCCTATCCGTGAAAAAGTATCTCCTCATTTCCCTCCTGAACCTTCCCCCCTCCAATCTCAGACTGTGCCCTCGGGTGTTCCTCCCCCTCAACTGGAAATGCCCTCCCGTATCTGTCCTGTTTATCCCCTTTATGTATCTGAAGGTCTCAATCACATACCCCTGTCTCTCCTCTCCTCTCCTCCAGGGAGTACATGTTCAGCTCCTCCAGCCTACTCTCATAGACAAGTCCTCCAACCTGTGGATCATTTTTGTTGCCCTGCACTGCACTGCCTCCAGCAACGTAATGTCCTCCCTCAGATACGGCCGTCAGAACTGCACACAGTACTCCAGGTGGGGATCCGTACGAAATCCCGACTGACTACATAACAACAACAAGCCCGATACTAAAATCCCGACTGGTTTGTAATACCGACAGCTAAAATCCTGACATACCAAATATCGAGAGCTAAATGATAAATGGAAGGTGGCGGTAGCTGTCCCAGTGCATAAGAGAGGTTCCAACTCCGTTGCAGACAACTACCGTCCAATCTCTATCCTATGCCCACTGGCCAAAGTCCAAGAAAGCATAGTCTATAACCCCCTCCAGGACTACCTTGACTTTCACAACATTCTCTCCCCTTATCAGCATGGTTTTAGAAGGAAACACAGTACTCTTACCGCCCTGTAAAAGGTTACATTCGACATATTTCATGCCATGGACAAAGGCCTCGTCACAGGCGCCATCTTTGTGGACCTCACCAAGGCATTTCACCTAGTGAATGATGATTTCCTTCTCCACCAGCTTCTTCTTATCGGTATGGACAACAGTGACCTCCACTGGGTCAAAAGTTATCTGACTGGGCGTTCCCAGACAGTGAAGTGGGATGGCTTCCTCTCCGACCTCCGCCCAGTTACCCACGGGGTCCCACAAGGATCCATCCTGGGCCCCATCCTATTCTCACTCTTCATTAATGAACTTCCCTAGTTTTGTGGTGGTGCCTCTGTACATCTTTATGCAGATGACGCTATACTTTACCGCTTCTCCCCTCACACTGACATTATTAGCCGTGACCTTGCCTCTGACTTTGCTTCCCTAGAAGACTGGTTCCTTCACAATCATCTTGTCCTTAATGCTAATAAAACTAAGTGTATGCTCTTCTCACATCATCCTATTCCTAATCTTCATCCCCAACCCCTTCACATCTCAACCCTAAAAGGTGAGACCTTGGAAGTAGTTCACTCATTTAAATATCTGGCATTCACTCTGGACTCCATGCTCTCCTTCAGCTCCCATGCCTCAATCGTTGCCACAAATCTCTTAATCAGAAACTAGGTCTCCTCTACCGTATTCGTCCGCTTCTCACGACTGACTCCTGCCAGATAACTGCCTCCTCCTCCCTTCTTCCTCTCTTAACCTACTGTGCTCCCCTGCTCCTCTCTATCAACTCTGCCTCCATGTCCCTCCTCTCTCAGGCATACCACAGGATTGGAAGGTTTGCCTTGGGGTAAAAGCCCGCTCGCACCACTGTGATGTCCTCTCCTCACTGGGCTGGTTTACTTACATTGATAAATTAAGGTACTCCTCCTTGAGCCTCATATTCAAGCTCGTCCATGACTTTACACCTCCTTGCCTTGACGAACTCGTGCACCTCCGGCATGCACCGTGCACCCTTCGCTCCGCCTCACTTCCCCTTCTTGTCCTACCGAAACTACGTTTGACCACTTCCAGGAGATCTTTTTTGTTCGCTGCTCTCTCAGATTGGAACTCTCTTTCTCCAACAATCTTGTCTTGTTCCTCTCTCAATTTGTTCCAATCTAAGTTATCTGCCTCGTTATCCCCCTCTTCACCCTGTTCTTGCTTCTCCTGAATAGGTCCCCCCCCCTTCCTAATGTACCCCTGATGTGCACTTCACTACTTAATGCTGTGATGAAGCTATTATCATGTGCCAATGCCTAATCCCTGTTTTTACTCATCTCTTACCCTGACAAACCTTGCTTAAGTATTTTATCATTGCTTTGTCTTATTGTTCTTCTAAATGTTGAATGATATACCACTCTGTTAATTTGTACTATTAGTGTATGTCCAATGTATTACCACTCTGTTAATTTGCTCTGTTACTGTATGTAATCCATACCCGGGTCACCCCTGAAAAAGGGACTGTATTGTCTCAGTGGACTCACCTGGTCACCAAAACTCAAATAAATAAAATCAAATCCCGACAAGTAGAATGGCATAGAAACAGCCAAAAGCAGTGATCTCAGAGCTTGGACATTTAAAGAAAAAGCGAAGTCTCTGAACGGGAGCCTTTTCCAGCAAACAGCAGAAAATACAGGTTACTCACCTGTAACAGGAGTTCTAGGAATGGTATATGTTGTTCATCCACACTCATTGGCAGGTATCCTTGCCGCTTTAAATCTTGCCGGAAGGTCTTCAAGCTTGCTCCTCCCACCCACCCGGGTGGTATAACTCTCGGCTCCGCCCCATGACGCCAGATCTGGCCCGCTGGAAGCTCAGGTTGTGCGTCGAAGCCGGGGAGGTCGGGTGGGTCGAGTGGATGAACAACATATACCATTCCTAGAACTCCTGTTACGGTGAGTAACCTGTATTTCTAGGGACATGGATATGTTGTTCATCCACAACTGGAGACTCCTAGCAGTTCTCCCGGGAGGAGGGAGGCAAGAGCACCCCCAATACTTACTTGGGAAAGAGACTGAGAACCGAGGCCCCAAAACCAGCATCCCGGGCGTGACTCAAGGTCGATGTGGTAATGGGTAATGAAGGTGTTTGCTGACTTCCAGGTAGCAGCCCTGCAGATTTCCTGGATAGGACGTCCCTGGAAGCAGCCACCGTTGCAGCGGTATGGCGGGTAGAATGAGCTCTTATCCTCTGGGAGGCTCCATGCCGCCAACTTATAGCAGAGATCTATGCAGGAGGTTACCCACCTGCCTTATAAATCCAGCTTGGCTGCAGGTCTGCCAGATCAGCTTCAGCGTAGGTGACAAACGGCTGGCGAACCTCTCCCAATTTCAGCCGTCGCGCTCCTTATAATAGCAAGCACCCTCTAGGGTCCAGAGTAGGAGCCCATTCGCCTCCGAGGTGATTGGGGTAGAACACGGCAGAAGTCAACACCTGGTTAGGTGAAACTCCGACCACCACCTTGGGAAGGAATTTGGTGGAAGCGGAATAACCTTGTCCTGTGAAGACCAAGGTAAGGAGACTCGATGGAAAGCGCCTGGAGCTCTCCCATCCTGCCGCTGACGTGATAGCCACCAAGAAAGCGGTCTTCCACGACAGGTGAGAGAGCAGCACACTGTGCATAGGTTGAGAATATAAACGCCCAGCAGGCTTTGCCAGTACCAGCAGTAGATCACGGAGGTGGGGGGTTCCCGTGACTGGAGGGGAAATGTGATCAAGGCCTTGAAAAAGCGCCAGACCACCTTCTCCTACGCATTGATTGCTTCCCTGCCCGCGCCTCGTAAGCAGAGATGGCTGCCAGGTGCACCCTTAGGGTCGTCGATCCAAGCCCTTGACTAGAAAGGGACCTATAAATAGTCCAAGATGCTTGCCAAGGAACAGGGAGAATGCTTAGCTGTTAATAACTGTGTTTAGCCTTGACTGTTAAAAGTTTCTCATCATATAATTCTCTTGTGTTAAAAATATATTTAACAGAAAACTGATCAGAAATAATGAGATACCTTATTTGGTTGCTGGTACAAGGTTCTGGCCCTAAGACAAAAGTTATTTGTAATAAATATACAATTCCTCACCACTTGTTTTCCCTCCAAGGATGAGAATAATAACTCCCTGTCTCTGAAAGTGTCAGATGTATATTATGACCATGGTATCTCATGGCCATTGTACTTTTAAAACCTTGTCTCATGATGTTATTAAATGACGTGATGTCTAGGCTAAAATGTGCTTGTAACAGTTGGGAATTTTCACTATGCATTTTTTGTGTATAAAGACAGGACCTAATGTCATGGCCAGTGTGTTTTAGAGAATAGCTACAGCTGCTATAGATGCTAAAACACCCAGAAAAGGGAGCAGTTCACTCCACTTTTCTGTACCTGTAGCCCTGGTGGTAAAAAGCCATCGGCTGTTTAGATTCGATCATGTTAGAGGTAAAATTGTTAGGGCTTATTTGGTATTAATAAATTGCAACTGATTTAAAACAACATTTGGTGTCAGGTGGCTTTATTGAATTACCAGGGACCACTAGCCAAGAGCCTTGTGTTTTTACAAATTGGCTGAGCCAGCCAGCAGGTGGTTTTGGTAAATCTGGTAAAGCCTAGTGTTTACTCTAAACAAGGTCCGCGCAGGTAAGGGTCATAACCTAACTGTGGGGCTGGGAAAAAGTCTAATGGACTCTGAGTGTTCGAGTGGACTTGAACCTTTAGGAAAAGGTCCTTGGTGCAGCTATAAGCTGGGTAAGCATAATGTGTATTTATGTGGGGTTCTGAGACCCCAGGTTTAAGGATATGTGGAGGGATGTATTAAGGAAAAGTCTCTCAAACAAGTAAGGTCAACTGCCCTTGTAATTTGTGCTTGCTAGAAGTATATACTGTTAGAGCCAATGATGGCTTTCACAGTTCAGGCTGCTTTTAGAAGTAGAGCAGTGTCTAATCAAGTAAGGTTAGATAAGCAACATTTAGAGAAAAAAAAATAAACTACTGTGGCTGCACACAGTAGATGTGACTACAGACGGGTTAATTTGAAAATCCCCCCCACCTTGTTCCCTATCTGTATAGTTTCAAGTTTTTTTTTGTATCAATTTCAAGTTCCTTGCCTCCTATAGAGGCTGAAACATTGATCCCAAACCCAGTTATGGGGATCTCCACCAGTTGGATCTCAACCTAGTACCTAGTACTGCTACAGATTTTTAAACTGCAAACCAGAGCTCTGGGAAAAGACTTGGTTTGGCAGGTTACTGAAATAGCAAAAGAAAACCTTTGAAAGGGTTAATAGCTGCAGCATTTGGAGATTATCATGAAGGTCCTGCAGTCGTTTTTGAATCGGACGGTGTATCAGAAAAGAAGACTGAAAATACCTTGGCACAGGGTAAGTCAGTTTTTTTTTTTTTTTATTTTTTTTATGTCTGTTTTATTTCTGTGATACATGTACTAAACCAGGTAATGCTCCATCTCTCTCTCACACATGTTTTCCAGCGCATATCTGTATTCTGTAATTATGTTCTGTTGTCAAGGTTGCAAGATAGCATTGACTGCCTTTGGCACAGAACATGTTACAGTAAAAAAGAAGCTTCTTTGCCTCATATCTGACTGTTTTAATTGGTTTTATTTTTAACAAAACATGTGTGCTGCCTAGACAGGGTCAGTGAAGAACTTTTGTATGTAGTTGTTGGTTGGAGCAGGTAGTGTTGAAGGTGAAGAGATGTGACGTCATAGATTGCAGTGTGCAGAAAGATTTGTAGTTTGCAAGCAACGTGCCAAGCCACTGCTAGGTGAAAATGTAATGTGTTAACAGCTATGAATGGCTTTACCATACTTCTAGTTAAAACCAGAAACTTTTTGCAAAATGGCAGAGTGCTATATTTTGGCTATGCGTCAAAAGGTGTAACCATGTTATACTAGATGTGTCCACTTACAGATGGTATGTTGTGCTGTATTTTAAAGGAGTTGGATGGTGTTTAAAAATGTTTTGTTCTAAAAAGATTTGGCATGGAGATATGTATGAATTTTTTGGTTTAAAAGGTTGTCAGTGTTACAAGACAGGCAGGAGGCAGCACATATATCTAAAACACGTAGATCTTACTTCGAGAGGGCTCTTGCAGTAGGTAATTACATATAGGACTGACGCCGGCCAGCGGCAGGACCCCTCGGAAATATTTTTCTAGCTAGCAGTCCCTGGTGTGGGACCACCCCCTCATCAGGTGACCGGCATCATGCGACGTCGGTATAAAGGGGTGGTCCCAGACGCCCGCCTTCCAGTTCTTTCCCGCCGTTAGCTACGAGTAGCACCTCGCGGTTAAGTTCATTGCAGTTCTGTCTCTTCGTCGTTTTTTTTCCGAGAAAGCTACAGTTTTTCTGTTCGATCGTCAGGTGAACGTCGTTTTATGTCGTCCCCCTCTAAAAACAAGTGCGATTCGTGCGGCGCTCAACTGCCACACAAGGATGGTCACTCCCTCTGCCTCCTCTGCCTAGGCCCCGACCACGCGGTGGATAACTGTCCGCACTGCCTCCGGTTCAACGCGGCAACCCGCAAGTGACGCCAGCAGTCCCTCGAAGCCCATCTCCTGAAGAAAAAGATGTCTGCGATGGAGAAAGAGCTGAGAAAGTTAAGGCAGGCGTTGACTTCTCCGGAAGGGCATAAAAGAAAGGACAGGATAGGCACGGGAGAGGCCTCCTCTTCCGCCCTCCGGCGGTCGTGGGCAAAGTAACTTCTCCTCCGGCAGCCTCCAAGGGTTTGGAGGAGTCGTCTGCCCGCCCTTAAGGCTCGAGTTCGGGCCTGTCGGGTGTCTCTGGGATAAAGGAGACTCTAGCCCCCAGTACGGTCTTACATCCTCTGCCTACTGGCGCGGGCACCTCCCATAAGCCGGGCATCGGCTCCTACGACGTCCGCCTGGAGAAGGCCCCTAAGTCGCCCGACCCTTGAGGTGGCGCGAGCTGTCTCTCCTCTGACTGGGCCTCTCTCTCCTCGGCCCGTCTCGGGCGTCGAACCCCGAAGTAGGACGCCGGCTCCTCCGGCGTCCGCGGTTTCGACCCATAAGTCACACCTTCGGCTCCTTGACGTCGCCCGGGTCCTAGAGCCTGTCTTGGGAACCACCCTCTTCCGTCGTACCAGGCTCTCGCAGCCTTCGCTGTCATCAGGGGAGCCCCAGTCCCCCTTGCCTGACTCAGGGGATTTCTCACCACCTTCCCCGGGTGAGACTAGGGATCCTGGGCTGCCGTCAGATCCCCCCATTGAGGACCCGGATCTGACGCCGGTTCCCCCGACGCTGGCCCCTCCGACACCGGCCGAGCCAACACCGGCCCCGCTGTCGCCGGACCGGACACCGACCTCTCTGACGCCAGCAGGGGATTTTCTCCCTCCTCTGGGCCCTCCACCCCAGGGGCCTTTTCCGGCTGATCCGCCCCTGGAGTGCCTGGCTGTGCTGTCTGCTCCAGCAGCTCCTCCAGTGCCTTGGTACCCACCGTCATACCCGACGCTGGTCTTCCTGGGCCAGCAGTACCCCGCGCCGCCGTACCCGGTGCCAAATCCTCCGGCTCCACAGTACCCGACGCCTCACTACCCGTCTCCGACTTATCCGCAGACGGGTCTTGGGTACTCTCCCTTCGGATATCCTCCATTTCACTATCCCCCTCCTCCTCCTCCACCGCCCCCCAGGCCGCGGTGGATTTGCAGAGACTCTTGCCTCCTGGTGGGCTGAGGCCAAGGCTCAGCTCACCAGAGAAGTCGAGAGCCGTCTTACGACGACGGTGCCTCCACCGGTTCCCGTATGCCCTAGACGGCGCTCTCCCTCCTCTCCTCCAGTTCCCCGGGGCCTCCCCTCAGGTTCCAGAGAGGGGCAGGACACACGTTCTGGGTCTCTTCCCACGGAACATGTTGCTCCCCCTAGACAGGTGAGGGAATCTTTTTCTGCCTCGGATTCTTCCTCTGTGGTCCTCTCGGACTCCTCGGAAGCCTCCAGCGAAGTTTCCGATAAAGGCGAGACTCGTTCTCCGTCCAAACCCGGCCGAGGACTCCTCCGAGGTCTTCTCGGAGGATCCTTCTTTCACGGAGTTACTTAAGAAAATCCAGGAGGTCCATCAGTGGCAGTCCTTAGATCCAGATCCTCAGCGGGTGAAACTCACGAACATCTGGATTGTCGCCACGCCCCTACTTTAGTGCCACCCTGGATCGAGCCTCCGCCCACCTTGTTTCCACTATTTGGAAACAACCGTCGACTTAGCCCCACTTCCTAGGAAGTCAAACAGGCATACCAGGCTCCGAGGAGTGTAGACTTCTTAGATTCTCACCCCGTGCCGACTCGGTCGTGATAAGCACTGCTCATGGCTGGTCCGCACATCCTAAACATTTGAGCTCGTCTCCCCGGATAATGAATCTAGCCTTCTGGATCAGTTTGGAAGAAGATTTATGTTTCCTCCACACTGGGTATAAGGGCCCTGAACTATGTAGCTCACATGGGGATTACCAGAAGGCCGTCCTTCCAGGCGGACTCAAGATCGACTCCTTGCGGACTCCCAACTCAAGCAGGAGTTGGCCGATCTATCCGCTCTGCTCGTTCGACCAGTCGCCACCTGTTAAGGGCGACATACGATGCAGTGGACACCGCTGGATGAAGCTGTCGTTTGCCGTTAGCCTTGAGCGCCGCGTAACCGCGTGTCGGTCTGGTCCGAGGTGCAATCCGCCATTCAAGAGGCACCTTTCAGGGGTTCCGTGCTTTTCGGTGGTGATGTCAGGACATCATCACTGACTTACAGGAGAGGAGCGGCCCCATAAATCCATGGATTCACTGTACGTCCCATCCTCTGCAGCGCCGTCCCCTTTAGCGCGGCCCGGCCTCAGCGAAACCCTAGGAGCGCGGGCCAGTAACGCCGGGCCCCGCGGCTGCCAGGGCCCCTCCACCCAAAAGCGGCGGGCACTCCAGCTGCGGCGCTGCCTCACCACCTGACTCTCTCCTCTCCCACCGCCTCCGGATACTCTGGAGGAACCGGTAGGAGGAGGTTCTCCCGCCACCTCCCGGAGTGGGAGAGGATAACATCGGATTCATGGGTGCTTCAAATCATCGCAGGAGGACACTCCATAGAGTTTCTGCAGAAACCTCCACGTCACCCCCCTCTGAATTCCGCTTACTCAAGGGACCATCTTTCTCTGGTCAGGGAAGAAATCTCAGCTCTTCTTACAAAACGGGCTATAGAACCCGTTCCTCCTCACCTCTATGGAATGGGGTACTATTCCCACTTCTTCCTTGTACCAAAGAAGACGGGATATCTCAGACCGATTCTCGATCTCAGCTCCTTGAACCTGTTTGTGGAATACAAAAGGTTCAGGATGCTCTCCCTTCAATCCCTTCTGCTCCTACTTCGGCCAGGCCAATGGCTTTGTGCACTGGATATGCAGGATACATACCTGCACATCCCCATTCGCCTTTCGCACTGCAAGCACCTCAGATTTGCATTCCAGGGGGTCCATTACCAATTCCGAGTGCTTCCGTTTGGCCTTTCCTCGGCTTCTCGAGTCTTTACCAAATGCCTGGCGGTGGTAGTGGCCCACCTGCGTTCTTTGGGAGCTCAGGTTTTTCCCTACCTGGACGATTGGCTCCTGGTGGCTCCATCCAGGGAGGAACTCCTGCATTTCCTCTCCCTCACCCGGCAGGTTTTTACCAACCTGGATATTACCATCAACCTCTCCAAGTCTCTTCTGGAGCCTTCTCAGAGGCTCCAGTTTATTGGGGCGATTCTCGACACAACTTTGTGCAAGCTTTTCTGCCTCCGGACCGGGGGTTTCCCTCCAGTCACAGATTTCCCTCCTACTGAACTCCAGGAGGGTCCCGGTGAGGTCGGTGCTCCGTCTACTGAGGCTCATGGCAGCTGCCATCCCGGCGATCCACAGAGCACGCCTCCACATGAGAATATCTCAATGGACTCTTCGACCTCAGTGGGACCAAGGAGGTAGCGACCTAGATCTTCCGATCCTGATCTCCTCGCCGATGGTCAGAGACTTAAAGTGGTGGATGGTACAAGAGAACCTCTTCTGGGGGTTCCTTCTCATCCTCCCCGATCAGACCTTGACTACGGACGCCTCCGGCGAAGGTTGGGGGGCCCATCTTGGTCCTCATCGAACTCAAGGACTTTGGTCGAAATTGGAGGTAGCTCTCCACATCAGTGTTCTCGAGCTTCGAGCGGTGCTTTATGCACTCCAGTCCCTTCATCAGTAAATCCTTCCCGGTCACCTAGCCGTCCAAATGTGCAACACGTGCGTGGTGTGGTACATCAACAAGCAGGGAGGAACTCGATCCTACCCGCTGTGCAGGGAAGCGATGAGGGTCTGGGAGTGGGCCACCCTCCACAACCTTCACCTCACGTGATCCATGTTCCGGGAGTAGACAGTGTCCTAGCAGGCAGGCTAAGTCGCTCGTCAGCTCTTCCACACGAGTGGGAATTAGACGGAATAGTCCTAAACAGCATTTTTCAGGCTTGGGGGACTCCTCAAATAGACCTATTCGCCTCCTCCCAAAATGCAAAACTTCCAATCTTTTGCTCGCTCGCTCCAGAGCGAGGAGCTTTCTGGAGAGATGCTCTGTCTCTAAGCTGGAAGGACAGATTCGTCTATGCTTTTCCCCCAATTCCACTGGTCCCACGTGTGTTACAGAAACTGGCTCTAGAAGGAGCAAAAATTATTCTAATTGCTCCTTTCTGGCCCAGGCAAATTTGGTTCTCTCTTCTACAACAATACTCAGAGGTTCCTCCTCCTCTTCCTCTTCCCTTATCTCTGGGATTGCTGACTCAGGATCAGGGGACCCTGGTCCATCCGGGACTCAAGTCCCTTCAACTTCATGCATGGCTCCTTCAGACCTAGTTGAATCTCACTTTGGAGTATCCCCTAAGGTAGCCGAGATTTTGGTAGAGGCTAGAAAGCCCTCCACTAGGTCCACTTATGCCATGAAATGGAAGAGATTTTCCATCTGGGCCGCGTCCAGGAATGAGGAACCCTTTTCCTGCCCTGTAACCACTTTGCTGGATTACATGCGTCATCTCTTCGACCTGGGTCTCAGTCACCCCTCTCTGAAGGTTCACATGGCAGCTGTCTCTGCCTACCACGTACCTTTCGCTGATAAGGCATTTGCCCAGCTAGAGGTATCCAAAACCTTCCTTAGAGGGGTCCTTCATCTCAGACCCCTGATCCGGACTCCAGCTCCACCTTGGGACTTAAATTTTGTCCTTGAGAAACTTACTCTTCCCCCCCTTCGAGCCTGCGGCTTCTGCAGACTTGAAGTTTTTATCGTGGAAGACGTTTTTCTTAGTGCCATTACCTCAGCTCTGCTAGAATTTCCGAGCTTCAGGCCCTTCTGTGCAAAATCCCTTACTTGATCTTACACAAAGAATGAGTAGCTCTCCGCACAAACCCTAAGTTTCTCCCGAAGGTGGTAGCTGCATCTACTTTGAATCAGTCTATTGAATTACCTGCCCTTTTCACGCAATACTCCAATCATGGAGAATACTTGCTTCACACCATGGATGTTCATAGGATTCTGAGATATTATACCAATAGAACGAAAGATCTCAGAAAGACTGATCAGTTGTTTGTCTCTTTCACTCACAAAAGAGAAGGCAATGCTGTTTCCAAGCAATGCCTGTCAAAGTGGTTGGCTCATTGCATCACTTTCTGTTATGACAAGTATAACAAGACCCTTCTGGGTCAAGTCAGAGGTCACTCCACTCGTGAAGTTGCTGCCTCTGCGACTTGTTTCAAGAATGTGTCCTCGGCAGACATTTGTGCTGCTGCCACTTGGACTTCCGTCCATACCTTCACTAAACATTACAGTTTGGACATTGCCTCTCGTCGTAGAGCAGGCTTCGGGTTAGCGGTCTTGCAAGGCCTCCTTTCTTGAGGGTTGCAAGCTTTCCTACTACTTATCTGAGTATTTCCTCCTCCCGGTGCCTTTCTTTTTGGTTCCAGACTGCTTGGGATTCTGTCCTATATGTAATTACCTACTGCAAGAGCCCTCTCAAAGTAAGATAGTACAGTTACGTAAGAACTTACCGTAACAGTAGATCTTCGAGAGAGGCTCTTGCAGTAGGTAATACCTTCCATCCCGCCATCCCTAGGCTTTTCAGCTCCTTTTCCATTGGGGAAATATCTGCTTCTCTCTTGTCTGGGCCTTCCGGACCTGTGGCGGGAAAGAACTGGAAGGCGGGCGTCTGGGACCGCCCCTATACCGGCGTCGGTCACCTGACAGGGGTGGTCCGCCAGAGGACTGCTAGCTAGAAAATTTTTTCTGTGAGGGTCCTGCCACCGGCGGCGTCAGTCCTATATGTAATTACCACTGCAAGAGCCTCTCTCGAAGATCTACTGTTACGGTGGTTCTTACATAACTGTACTTTTTCTAATGAAACTATGGGCATTACCTCCAGCAAATTGGTGTCAAATAATGTCAGTCTTATTTTGTGTTAAGTATTTCTTTTTGTGTCTGTGTGTGTGTGTACTGTCTTGGCCAGCAGTTTTATTTTGTGCTCTATTGTTATTTAAAGATATTTTTAATATCGGTAATGTTCAAGGACACTACAAAAACAGCTGGGTTTGAGCCACCCTTGCATGCATACTGTGTGACCTTGTGCATGTTATTTGACCACCTTGTGTTTCAACATTTTATGTTACTACCAGTTCAAACTTGATGTGTGTTCCCTACCTAAAGCACAATTTTTCGCACAAGATGTATGTTTTCATGGAAGCACAGCAAGAGTGAACCATACAATCTGACTTTTTATTACAGAACTGGCATTCAAAGTAAAAAGAAACAAATGTGTTTTTTTGTTTTTTTTTTCTGGGCTTGCAGTCAACACAGGCAATGCTCAAAGCCTTCCTCCACAAACATTTGGTTGTAAGTATAGCTCCTTTGTTCTTTAACAGTATCACGTGATTCCCATACTATGCAAGGCATTCAAGCTGGAAGGGGAAATTATTCATCACCTCCCGTACTTTGTTTTTATTTTTTATATATATATATGGGATTCATGATGGGCATGAGTGTGATATGGCAAATATTGTCACTCCTGCAGTGAGCTCTGGATATCTCATGAGTGCGAAGGCATGGTGAGAATATCCAAACTCAGGAAGTGACAATATTGCCATAACACCTGATCTGCTGATCGTGTCAACTATATACAATAGGAGCCAAGAGTTTAAGAAGTTTTGTTTTGCTGTCTTGTGTTCTGTTCCTGTTTATGTGTTTGCTCATTCTGTGTGTGAGCTTTTCTGAATGGGCTGGCATTGTTATAAACTCTGAGAGACACATGAGTGTGTTTTGCAATGCTAAATGAGTTAGTTTTAGATAGGAGTGAGAAACATACTTTTGTGAAGCTGTATTGTTTAGCACTCTGGCTGCAGTGAAGTTAAAAGCATCACAGTAATTGTAATGAACTGAGAGGCAGAGTGTCAGAACAGCTGATAATGTTTTCAGTGGTAATTAAGTTAGCTGCAGGCAGACTGCAGAGTGTTCTGTGAAATTGTGCTCTCTAGGATTCTGGCTGCAGTGAAGTTGAAATTGTCACAGTAATTGTAATGGGTGAGAATCAGAGTTTGAGGAACAAGTGAGTGTGTTTCAGTGGTAGTTGAGTTAGCTGCAGGCAGTAATTTAGACTGTTCTGTGAAGCTATGCTGTTTGGAATTCTGGCTGCATCAAGTTGAGAGCATCACAGTAATGAGCTGGAAGTTGGGGTGGGAATATGTGTGTTTTGTAATGCTCACTGAGTTAGCTGTAGGCAGCAGTGAGACCTCTCAGGTAGTTCTGCATTTGTGTCTATGGTAACAGCACAGATGTTTCTTGCATGCTGAGAGGAAAGCTGCCTAGGGTGATGATATCAGTGACCTTTTGTAACCTGTGTGTGTAAATGGCTGATATCATCACCGTAGAGCAGAGGTTAAAAATATCATACTGCAGTGGATGATGCACTGTTTTATCTCACTCATTTACCACTCACCACTATTTTGTGTGTGTGTGTGTGTGTGTGTATGTATATATGTGTGTGTGTGTGTATATATATATATATATATATATATATGTGTGTGTGTGTGTGTGTGTGTGTATATATATATATATATATATATATATATATATATATACAAGATACACTATTAAAAACATAGAAACATAGAAGTTGACAGCAGATAAGGACATGAGGCATCAGTCTGCCCATTTCCATTTCCTACCATAGATGTGCTATCGGCCTTTGCTCTGTCAGTGGCCTATCTATTCATACTCATCTGTATTGCTCCTTATGCGTATCCCATGCCTGTTTGAAGCCCTGCACTGTATTCATAGCCACCACTTCCTGAGGTAGGCCATTCCATGCATCCACCACCCTTTCTGTGAAAAAGAATTTCCTCACATTCCCCCTTAATCGGCCTCCCTCTAATCTCATGCTGTGTCCTCTTGTCCTGCTGTTTTTCTTATATTTAAACATGTTAGACTCTTTCACCTTGTTAATGCCCTTAAGGTGTTTGAATGTCTCGATCATATCACCTCTCTCCCTCCTTTGCTCAAGGGTATACATATTGAGCTCCGTTAATCTGTCCTCATATGTCTTCTGATGCAGTACCTGCACCATTTTGGTTGCCCTTCTCTGGACTGCCTCAATTTGGTTAATGTCCTTGTGAAGATGTGGCCTCCAGTACTGCACGCAGTACTCCAGATGGGGCCTAACCAGTGTCTTGTAAAGAGGGATTATTACCTCCCTCTTACGACACCCCTACTAATACACCCTAACATCCCCCTAGCCTTATCTCCTGCTTTAGAGGCCTGCTTGGATGATTTCAGACCATCGGTGATGATGATGCCCAAGTCTCTTTCTTCCTTTGTGATTGCCAGCAACTCCCCTCCCAGCCTATAGGTGGCCTCAGGGTTTCTCGTCCCTGTGTGCATGATCTTGCACTTCTTGGCATTAAATCCCAGTTGCCAGTCTTCTGACCATTTTGCTAGTTTATCCAGATCTCTTCTCATTCTGCCCACCCCATCTGGATCATCTACTCTGTTGCAGATCTTGGTGTCATCTGCAAACAGACAAGCCTTACCCTCTAGTCCATCTGCAATGTCACTAATGAAGCTACTGAAGAGGACTTGCCCAGGACTGATCCTAGTGTACCCACTTGTGACTTGCATCTCTTCTGATTGTATGCCATTTACCACACTCCTCTGTTTTTCTGCCCGTCAGCCAGTTTGCCCAGTTGAACCAACTTCTGACCCACCCCTCGAAAGCCTACCCAGCTTATTTATCAATATTCTGTGTGGAACAGTGTCAAAGCTTTGCTGAAGTCAAAGTAGGCGACAACAACTGCTCCCCTTGGTCCACCACTCTGGTTACCCAGTCAAAGAAATCTATGAGATTAGTTTGACAGGACCTTCCTTTGTAAACCCATGCTGTCTTGGATCCTGTGCCTCTATGGATTCCAGGTGTTGCACTATCCTTTCCTTAAGGAGTGCCTCCATAATCTTGCCCACTACTGAGGTAAGACCGACTGGTCTGTAGTTCCCTGCCTCCTCCCTGCTACCACTCTTGTGGAGCGGGATCACGAGCCCTTCCCCAGTCTTCTGGGATCTCTCCTGTGCTCAGAGACTCACTAAACAGTTCTGCTAATGGCTCTGCTAGTTCTACCCATAGCTCCTTAAGTACCCTGGGATGTATGCCATCAGATCCCATTACCTTCTCCACCCTGAGCTTAGCGAGCTCTTGTAGGACCCTGTTTTTGAGAGAGTTTACCATCTACAGTTAAAAAAAACAATGGCTTTTGTTTTCATGTGTGACCATGGTGTAATCATTTTTTTAATGCATTCTAAGAAATACGTACGTATGGTATTACCATCAATCTGGATCTTTTATAAACTCAGCTGTCATTTTGTCATGCTTAGGATAAGGGACCCAGGGATGCTTGGCTTCTTTTATCCTATGAAAATAATCTTGTTTTATTTTTTAGACTTGTATGTTTGTTTTTGTTGTTTGTCTGTTCTTCTCTTTCTTCTAGAGAAAAAGTTCCATCTTTATAGTAAGGTATGAAACTTACTAAACTAGTTGCATATAATTCTGTTACAATTTGAAGTGTGCTAGGTGGGGACGGCAATGGGGCCAGCCATTACCATTTATCCAGTGCACATTTTTTTTTTTTTTTTTTTTTTTTTAGGACTGCACGACTGGCTGCTAATATTGCCAGACCATTTCTGGTTCAGTATCCATGTCACCATCCATAGCTAACATTTTATTGCTACAGTAGTCGAGCTCTCTCTTCCACCAGTAGGAGCTGGGGGATACTAGCCTTCCTTCCAGTGCAATACCCATAAAGGTTGCAGGTACATCACTGTCTCCCCAAAGGGGTAAATAAACAAAATGTGTATTGCCAATAATTATTTCTTATTTACAGGTTTAAAAAGACCCAATGTGCTTTGACAGTATAACCTAGCTCAGTCCTCTCGTTTTCTAGTGCAAACAGTTAAACCTCATACCTATCATTGGTACAAGGGCTTCTGTCCTCAGCAAGTAATCAGTTAAGCTGGAGGGGAGTTGTGTTTGTATTTCCACATATTCATTCTTTTGATCATTTTTTTAGCTTTTTTATCCTGTCAAAACAAATGTAAAACAACTTATCAAAGCCTTACAGCAATGGATGCAATCATCTGCTTTCTATAAGTGCAAACAAAGGTTTTTTTTTATATATAATTTTAAAGTTCTAAAGCATCGCAGACCCTGAAAAAGTCTTACAAGTTAACAAAAAGAGTGGTGGATTGCTCCAATAATTCTTTAAACCAAAACTAAGAAATTTTTACCAAGGACTGCAACTTGTAAACTTAAACTGTACCACACACCTTCTGCAACTTATACCATGGTTATGTTCAACCAATAAATTCACAATACTCTAACATTCCTGGACTCTGAACTAAGCTTACAGGCTATATTTGTTCTGTGTTTATAGATGCTAAAACACCCAGAAAGGGCAGTTCACTCCACTTTTCTGTACCTGTAGCCCTAGTGGTAAAAGCCATCAGCTGTTTAGATTTGATCAAGTTAGAGGTAAAATTGTTAGGGCTTATTTGGTATTAATAAATTGCGACTAATTTAACACAACATTTGGTGTCAGGTGGCTTTATTGGATTACTAGGGACCACTAGCCAAGAACCTTGTGCCTTTATATGTATGATTTACATTCATCTGGGGTCTTTTTCGGCCTAAGGAAAACTGAAATTTGTGATTGATTCCAGGGACTAGGGGCTGCCCCCTCTCCCCCAATGAGCTTGTTAAAAGTGGCAGCCAGCAGGGGAACCAACTTGTCTCTGAACTTCTTGAAGAACTCGGCCATAAACCAGTCTGTCCCCGGGGCCTTACCGTGTTTTACGCTTTAGGGTTATTTCAGATACCATAATGGGGAGCCTGTAAGCTATCCAGTGTTCCCCATTCATTGTTTTAGGGCGGTGGGCCACCACCCTATATTTTTTTACCACCGCTCTATATTTTTTACCACCACCCTATATTTTTTTGCCACCACCCTATATTTTTATCCATTTTTTTATAAAATCCTCCAAAATTGTCTTTTATTGACATCCTTTATTGCAATACTACCCATTTAATACCGGCACACTATATGTTACTTAAGAGCTACTTATGCACATGTACAGTGCATATAGGAGGTCCCGAAAAATAACGCACCATTTGACCCGATCACCACTGCCACCGCCCTATATTTTCAGAGGGTGGGGAACCCTGCTATCTCTTTGGTCTTCTGTCCGCGTAGAAAGGCATAATTTCCCCAAATATCTTGATTTTCTCCTGATGATCCTGTGACCTTTCTGACTTATACAGTTCTTTATAAAAATGTTGAAAATGGTTTGCTGCTATTGTTGGGTTTATAGATGGGGCTCCGGTCATTGGATCTTTAATTAGTAGCACTGCCCTAGATGCTAGTTCTTTACGTAGCTGCCAGGCCAACAATTTCCCTGCTTTGTGCGAGTTCAAAGATTTTTATTTTGCATATCGAAGTTGGCCTTCTATCTAGGAGTCTAAAATCGTATAAAGTTTTGCTTTTACTTGATCTAGCTGTTCTTTTAAAGTAGGGTCAAAGGTAGGCTGATGCTGAGTTTCTAGTCTGGCTATTTTTTGTTCTAGTTCTAATCTCGTCTTTATTTTCTGTTTCTTGTACCTTGAGGAATATTTTATGATCTCCCCTCTCAGGTAACATTTGAGGGGTGTCCCATCTTATCCCTGCATTTCCCTCTTCCTGCTGATTTAACTCCAGATATTCTTCTATTGAGTGACGGATTAGGCTCTTAAATTCCTCATGGGGTAAGAGGCTTGCATTAAACCTCCAGAGTGACTCCTTTGGATATGGAAACAACTCCAGCTCCTGCGAGACTGGGGCATGATCAGAGAGAGAAATTTTACCAATGTGGGCATCTTTTAAAATTGCACCCCACTGGTCGAGATCAAGAAGTAGTCAATTCTTGAATACATGTTATGTTTGGGGGATTAGTAGCTATAGTCTCTCCCACGCGGATGTTGGAATCTCCAGCTGTCTACTAATGATAGTTCAGAGCATAACCTGGTCAAAATTTTAGTGGTTTGGGATATGCCTAATGACTTGGATCCCACTAAGTCAGCTAAGTATAGTTTTTCTGAGGGTCTATTACCTAATTAAAGTCCCCCATCATTACCACATTGGAGGATCAGACATAGATTATTATCTTCTTAAAGAACAAAGCTCTCTCTTGATCATCATTTAGGGCATAAAGATTCACTAGGGTACATTGTGTGCCTCTGTATTCTCCCTTTAGTCTCACAAATCGTCCCTCAGGGTCTGTGACCACTTCAACACACAGATACACACAGAAATGTGACGGCAGAGAAAGGCCCCACGGCCCGTCTAGTCTGCCTAACATTCAGTGATTTTAAGCGGCATGTCACGTCTGATTAGATTGCTACCCTCTCCGGGGGTGGGCTTGATAGTCTGATGCATACACCTTTCCACCCAGCCCCTGTGAAGTTTTAGGTGCTTTTATGGATTGAGATGCATTTCTTGTAAAAGGCTACTCCTGTCCTTAGTCTTTGTAACTTTTGTATAATACGAGCACGTTTCACTGGACTGTTTATGCCCGTGATATTCCATGAGACAATCTTTAAGTCTCCCGTTTTTGGTCCGTTTTATGTAACCCATTGTTGTGGATGGTAGGAGGTGCTTCACTCAGTAAGATAACTGGAATAACTTGGTGTTTAACATAACATGTAACAAAACTATATACAAAGTACCATGTTACAGTTCATTTCATCAATTTGAAGTACTTCAGGGTTTAAGTATACTCAGCCCTCCACCACCCGGATTATTCTATGGAGTGGAGGAAGGAGGTTATTTTTCCAATACCTCCCTTCCGGATCCATCACCCTCTAATTGGGTGGCAGTCCAGATGGGTTTAAATTTATGTAAGGAGTGGTAAAGTTGAAAAGTATTACCACTCTGTTTCTCAGTGTCTCACCTTATATTTTATCTGTTAACCTCGAGAGGCCCCCCCTTCCAGGGGCCAGGGATCAATAAAGATGGCAAAGGAACCTGTACACCTCTGGGGTCCCCTGTATGGTATTGTTAAGTATTAATTCCTCTGCGATGCTGTTAGAGACCCACATACCAAGTATCTGGTTCCTCTGGGGGTACACGCTGGCAGGCCAGAAGCCCATTCTGCTTCAGTCCCCTCCGACCTGAGAGACCCCCCCACCCTCTAGAAACAACAGATTTCCTCTCCATAATTTTGGCTTACCTTGGAGGGCAGGCCCACTGTGCAGACCCAACATGTTTGCTTCTTCGGAAGTTATAAAAGCTCTTAGTTCCTTGATAGAGGTGGGATCCAGGAGACCTCTGCATCCCCATATCCCGCAGTCATTTTATTGTATCATAATGGACTTTCCCTCTGAAAAATGAAGCTGGGTCCTTTCACCGAATAGCTATACAGAACTGCTCACAGGCAGCCCCCCCTTGCCTTCCATAAATTGTTTTAGTGCGTCGGTAAGGGTGATGGCAGCAGCCTCGAGAGGATATGAGAGGGGTCCCCATGGATGGCAACACAGAGCCCATTCGGCCCTCCGGCACCCCCCTCATGCCCCATGGAGAACCATAAGCATTGCCTGGTCTAAAAGCCTTCTCTGTCTGGGATATCCCCCTCGCACCCCATCAGCTAGTTATCCCAGGTCTCCCAGGCCGTGGCCCCCCCAGTTTAATTATAAAAACTAAACAAAGTATCCGATTCATTTTAAATCTCTTTCTATGTCAGGAGAACAAATATCGTTGCATATACGCAGAGAGATAATCGGGGAATATTTGTTTTGGTCATATGTACTGCCAAGTCGGACCAGAAAGTCTATACATTGGTTAGGGGTGGGCAAAGTACAATCCCCTCTGTTTTTCTTTAAGAAATCATGCTAAGTATAGTATTGAGCAGAATGTTAAATGTCCCTTCCCAGCCTGGTTCAGTAGTCCTCCCCTTCTCTGCGGACAACTTAAGTCTCTTGGGTTAATCGTATCCTTCATCTAATGCCCCCAAGGTAACACCCAGCAGGGCTACCTAGAGGACTCTGCCTCCATTCCAGCCTAGCCAAGGGCTTAAGTAAGCTATCAACCTTCTTTAAGCACTTGGTACTGCCTCCCAACCCCCACACCATACTCAACAAAGCCCTCTGGGCTACTCCCCCCATCACAGCCCCCGGTTCACTATTCCCTCACACCTCGCTCTCAGCGGTTGGTTCAAACCAATCCCCTTGTTTCACTGTCACCCAGCCTCTCGCCATCTGGGATAGCGTTAAACCCTATGCAGTTACTCTGCCATAGTCTATCAACGTTGGAGGTTTCCAGGGTATGCTACCTAAGGCAACCGATTAGAAATATCTTAGTATTCAATTACAACTGCTCAGTTTTTTTCTCCTATTTGTCTAATTGTCATGTAATCGCTCTTTAATGCCTAATGATCAGGTCTCTGTAGCCACTGAATATGTGTAATGTCTTATTGTCCACCCTGACGTGGAACCTTTGTAAAAGAGCTCACGCTCAAAGGTCTTTCCGAACTACTAATTAAATTAAAATCCATTTGCAATTTCACTGTAGTCACAGTAAGGAAAAAAACAGTAGTTAGCCCTCTTATCTTTCAGGTGGTGCGTTCAGATTGGTGGTCATTCAGATGTAGGGACTTTGTGCAAATCTCTTTCTGAGCAGTTGCTGCGGAGGTCATATTGTCCCACAACCCGGAAATGTCCCTCTCCCTCCGAGCTCTGCCACTTTTGGTTCCCCTTCAGTGCTCAAGCCCTTTTCCTCAGTTCTCTTTGTGTGGCGCTTCTGGTACCTGAATGCCTGCTTTGATCGCCCATTTCTTAGCCACTGTGGTGTCTGAAAAATTGAGCCAGCGCTCCTTTGATCGTACTTTAATACTCGGCACATTGGCTAGGTTTGGCTACTCTGCACAGGGGCACCCAAGTAACTCCGGACAAAGGAAGCAATAACTGTAATGTCCAATACCAGAAGTAGGATTCTAAAGTGTGGCTTTTATTCACATCCAACAGAATAAACAAAGCATAGATGGACACCCGTGGGGCTACACTCCTGGTAATGCAGATTAAAGGAGACCAGAACACATCCTCATCACTTTAGCCCTCAGGCTTGGAAACACACTGGGCACACAGCCCGAACATGCAACTGCTCTGGGTTTACCTGGCTCCAGCTCCTTGCCAGCCACTTGGACACTTTCCATATAGCATGGAAACATTTACTGGTGGCTCCTAAACCACCTATGAGCACTTCTGCTCCATAAGGGAATCTTCCTCATCAATCCCACATCTGGGTACTTTCCTCAGGTACTGGCCAAGTACCTAAGAGAAAGCAATAGGTTTCCCAGAGCAAATCTGTAGAGGTGAATTTGGTTACTACTGATGGGGGTCTCCCACCTCTTGCTCCCATAATTTATACCCGGCAATTTCTCTGGACTGTAACACCTCATCCTTTAACATACTTTGCTGTGTAGATTCTTTTTAATGTATATGTAACCCCCCTGCAAATGGGGGTTCCCAAAAGACTTCCAGGAGCTTGCTTGAATGCTCCAAGCCTGAATGGTGTTTGGCATTTAAGCCATTTATCAGTGAGTGTTTTTAGAACCTCTGGTACTGTCTCTTTAAGAGCTGTCTGCTTACAGACATAATTAGTTTGTATGGGGGACTGTGTGTTTCTTTGATTGAGTACCACTCAAGCTGCTGCCAATTCACTTCATTTTGCAGTCACTAGGGTGCAAAGGAACCTATCTGAAAGATGTAACTGTTTGCCAGAAATTATTTAGAGTAATAATGAAATTACAGTTTGTCTAACCTGCTTTCTTTGCAGTCAGAACTGTGTCTGGTTCCCCATTCTAGTTTTGAACTGCTGAACTGGACCAATCAGTGTGGGTAAGCCAGCTCTGAAATGGTGCCTTGGACGAATCAGAACTTGGACTCATAATCTGAGCCAGCCACAAGAGGATTGTATGGGCAGTGACTCTGGGAGATGTAGTTTAGACTTCAGTGCCTTTTGGACCAACAGCAGCAGTCTATTGTGAGTGACAGCCAATCCAGTCAAGAACTGGGAGGAACTCAAAGGAAGTGCCCGTTTTGTCGGTTGGAGTTTCAGTTGAGCTTTGGCAGTGAAGAAGGAAGGAGCCCTGTGCTTTTCAGTGTGCAGTTTTAGTCAAAAACGTGTGTAAGGCCCAGAGTTCGGTCTGCAGCTTGTGTAACAGCTTGTTAGGACTGAATCCGTCCTGTGAAAAGAATCAAAGGATCTCTGAAGAGTAGAAACCAGGCTCACCCTGTAGAAGACCGGAGGAATTGCTGAAAATTGCACTCTGTCTGTCAGGAACTGAATCTGCTGTGTGTTCTCCGGGTATTGTGCAGTAATTGCGATCGGGATACAGATGCAGCCTGCCTGGTATAGTGCTTTCTTTTATATGGATGTGTGAAGAGGTTTGTGTACCTCAAGTGAGCCCTGCTGACATTGAAGGACCCTATCTTATTTGGAGGTCGTGAGTACTAATTCAGGAGTCGCTCCCTGTTGAATTGCCACATTAAATCCAAATGGAATTACTGTACTGCTGACTGTTTAATTCTCCTTTTCTCTGTGTGAAGGGCCCCTACCAGCTGCCACGGTTTGGACTAGCCACTAGGGCTTGGGTACCCAGGGACAGTAACTGATAGGGATAGGCCTGTGCACAGAGCCATAGGGTAGATTATTAGAGTGATAATCTAATTAACCTGATTTCCCTGTCCTTGTTATATCCCCCTAAATAAATCAGAGCTGCTTGTTTCAGCAAAGTTATACTGCCTGAGGTATTTGTCTATGTAAAGTACTGTACTGTGATTGTTGCTGTATCTCATTTCACAGGAGGTCCCAGTGCGGAACCAGACCTGGGGTAAGTGTATACTGTGAAGGTAATTCTGATATATTGTGTGGGCCACTAGTGGGAAGAAAGGGGGGTTGCAGTGTCCCAGAGGGCTGTGACCAAGTTAGTTTAACTATTGCAAACCCTGACCTCTGGGTGGAGGCACCCGCCATTGGATCCAGGCCCCTCAACCTGTTAGTGGCAAATCAGGCAAGGGTAGTAGCCCCTGGGATAGCGCCATCTAGGGGTTACATATATCACATTCAGTCTACTGTCTTTACATCCCATTGGTGCTGGACTTGAACATACTTAATAAGTGGCTTTGTCCATTACTCTAGACCCACCATGGAGTTAAGCAGTCCAATCACCATATCTTCCGTACTGTACTTGTCTGTCTTTTCCTGACCCCACAGTAACAGTTCCTTTAGTTTCATCTTGATGCAGGTGAAAACACATAGCCCTTTAGCAGAGCGAACTCACCCTTACATTGCAGGTGCCCCACAGGCATTTCCTCCTCAATGAACTCTCTTCCAGAGCTTCTGGTGCCTCAGCACGAACTTAAACAGGCAGCTTTTTTTCTCCTTAGCTGGACCAAGGGGGTTGTCCCTGGAAGCAGGCTGATCCCCCGTCCCTGCAGGGATGGGCCCTGAGCCATTGAGGCGGTCTCCACCACTTCAATATGCTCTTCTTGTGTTCCTCTTCAGGTGGAAACACACACCTAAAAACAAAGTGGCTCTTGACAGAGCTGAGGCTCTGAGGGCCTGCCTACCCTTAGAGCACTTAGTTCAGACTACACACACACTATGAACTCTACAGACTCGCTTCAAATTCCCCAACGTTCTACTCTAATCTCCAACTGTATCATTCCAGTGTGGCTTATGCAGCTGTGACAGTTCTAAATGATGTCATCCCTCAGTCTCAGCTGAGACTGAGAACAGAGTGAGACAGTGTGAAATCCATTTAACTGGGTTTCTACAAGCTGCCTTCCCTGCCTACCACTAGGTCTTACTGGGATTCTAGTAACCCTGGTAATCAGTGAAAGCCATTATAATAGATCAGGGGCGGGTGTTGGGGTCTTTTGGTTTGTCACTAATTAGCGGTGGGCTCTGATGATCCCCAAGTCTTTTCCTTTGAAATGTCCAAAATCTCTTTTAAGAACTGTCCATGAACTGTGGAGTACTACCTGATTCTGTTTCTTCTGGTAGCCGTGGAGGTGTAAATTGTTTCTTCTGTTGCGATTTTCCAAATCTTCTAGCTGCCACTGAGTTTTGAGATCTCTCTTATGCAATTCCAGAAGGGCAGTGTTATTGAGGTCTGATGTGGCTGTATATTCTGAGACCATGGTTTCAACCTCCTGTTTTTTTCATTAAGGGTGGTTAATCCTTGTATATCATCATAATTCTTTTCAAGTCTGGTGAGGTTTCATTCAATTGCTGAAGGGTACTGTGCAAAGTTTTGGAGGTGATGGTGTAATCTTCTTCAGCCGAAGAGTTGTTTGGCAGTGTTCTTTCAGTCAGGTCTGCAATCTCTGCCGTGCTGTGGCCTGCTGGAGCAAAGTTTGCTGTTGGTTATTTTTGTTTGGGCTGTACCCACCGTATCATCTTTGCCTTTTTGTTTTGTAGGCATCCTATAATCCGTGATGTTGTTTGCCTGACAAGATGCCGATTTTTAAACCTCGATAATGCTAGATTTAAATTTAGGCAAGATGGAGCTGAGCTGATTAAGTTACCATCTATTAGCTGCCGGAACTGGAAGTCTGGCTCTGGGCTGCTTGATGAGAGACCAACCATGAAAGGCACAGAGCAAAGTCAAGTCGTACTTTATTTCTACAGCGCCCAATCCCTGGGGCTCTGGACGCTTCACATCAATACAGGACAAAATTGTAACACAGTTCTTATAAGAGTCAATTCAATGTAAAATCTATTATAAATATCAATATAAAATTATAAAATTAGGAGAAGTTCTGGAGCTTGGTGGTTATGCTGCAGTTAATGAAGTGGGTGTTACAGGCATTTGCAGTGTCTGGAAGTGAAGTGACAGGGTCTGCAGTGGAGTTCTGGATTAGATCAATTTGTTCTTGAAGACTTGTTTTAAATGGGTTTTTAGCACCTGACCAGAATTTTATTGAATGATGTTTGTTTTCCTCCAGTAGTTGTGGTAGCAGTCCACTTTTATCTTTATCTATACTTAGATTCCAGAGTTTCCTGTACATACGACAATGCCAGCGGAATTAGGCCTCAAAGTCTATCTCGTCTGCTCGAAAATGCAGCTTACAGTTCAGACAACTGCTGCCCCCTTCCCTCCTGAGTTCACCACCCTGGTCAATTCTCTCCTATTTGTACCTTGCCCATGAATCTATCTCATCCCTTCTTGAAACTCCCACTGAATCCGATGAGATCATCTCCTCAGGCAGCGTATTCCAAGCCACCACCACCCTTTAAATGAAGTAATGCTTCCTCAGCTCCCACCTTAACCCTTCCCCACCAGTTTGGTCTATGTCCCTCATAGTCCTCCCCATTTAGTCTAAACAATATCCTCAGTACTAACCTTGTTTATGCTCTTCAAGTACTTAAAGGTTTTGATCATACCTCCTCTGTCCCTTCTGTCTTCCAGGGTGCATGTTGAGCTCTTTTAGTCTCTCCCATAAGATTTCTCCCCATTACCTGGATCATCTTGGCGCCCTCCTCTGGACTCCCCAAGAACCTGGCGTCCCTCTTTAAGTATGGGCACCAGAACTGTATTCTGTAATAATGTCTGTCATGAGGAGATCTCGTTTTTCTAAATCTGGTCCAAGCAGTATCACTTCAGGAGGATAATTCCGTAGAGATCCAGGGGTAATGGTGTCCTTTGGCCATGTACAAACTGATTTGGAGCATGTTTGTTGTAGACATTAAGAAATTCACTGGCAAAGAAGTCCTAGGCAGCAGCTACTGAGAAAATAAGGTTGATATGGTCCTGTCTTATGGCAGACAAGTCTGCATAGAAGTCCTCTGGGATTAAATGCCTATATGAGGGAGCTGTGATCAGTTTTGGGGAGTTTTTTGCTGTGAATTTTCCAGACACATACGATTATGGAATGATCATTGAAGCAGTCTGAAAGTACGCCAGTAGCTGAGATACTATCAGGGCGGTTAACAGGAATCCAGTCTAGAAAGCTGTGGGTGTTTGTGGATGGTGGTCTTGTGGGTAGTGTGATAATTTGGGAGAGATTTAAATATGAAAGAGCATGTTTGCGTTTGGATGAGTCCTTTCCCAAACAGTTGAGGTTAAGGTCACCAAGCAGGAACATCTCAAAGTTGTACCTACTGATAGCAGTGCCCAGTGCACCTATAAAGGAATCAATGTCAAGCTGGCCCAGTGGTGTGGAGGGCTGAGGCATTGTGCCTTACTGCCTGACACACTGGAGACCCATATTCGGTGGCATACAGGGTTGCGGGGCTGTCTGGAGAAGGAGGATTGAGCATCTGGAGCAACTCTCCACTCCCAGGGGGATACATTGGCAGTCCCACCAAATGACTACCCCAGCTAGAGGTCTGAGGGCAGAGCGGTTGGGGCGCCAATGAAAGGAGGTGCTACAGGACTGTGGGCACTTTCTGATGTGCCCGCCCCTGCAACGATGAAGGGAGAAAACCAGAAACTGGGGAGGCTGGCTGGCAGCTCCAACTGCGCTCCCAACCCACAGTTACCCTGGCATCTGAGTGTGTGTCATGGGGGGTGACGATTCTCTCTTCCCTGACCCTTCCACGGCGGGGGGGATCCATGGGGGACTCGCCAGGGACTGGGCCAGGATCAGGAGAGAGCCAGCGGTTTGGGGTGGATGGAGCCCTTAAGGAGAGAGCAGCCGCCTGCCAGCAGAACCGCAGACCTTTGGTGGTCTATAAATACAACTCACAAGTATAGCCTTTGTGGTGTTAGATGTACTTTCTAACAGAGGGTCTCCATATTATCAGATGTTTACCTACTGCCTCAGACAATAGATTTTCCATGATACAGAGAGCAACACTGCCTTCACGCTTGTTTCTGTCCTGTTTTGCACACCAAATATCCTTGTATACGCAGGGTTTTATATAGCTGGTATCACATTGCACTTTGCGATGCAATCCGACTGCACATGCAACCCATTTCTTTTTTGGATCACAAAACAAGTGCAGTCTATTGACTGTGAGCCTCCTCAGCCACCCATAATATATCAACAGTCTCACTGCTGTGGCCCCAGGTGCCGGCAGTTGCTCTCAATAGTACTTTGTGATATCACAAAGCACTACTGGGAGCCATTGCCGGCACTTGGGGCCACGGTGGTGAGACTGTTAGTATATCATGGGCGGCATCAAAACTCCATCATGGCACTCAAGGGAGAGTTAAGCAGCCAGTCCCCCTGGCTCTCCAGTGGTTCCTCTTCTCTGACTGCCCCCCCACTGCTGCACTTCCTCTGCCCTTGGTGCTTATCGGTTCTGCATTTTGGGTTCTGCATTTTGGAGCTAAACAGCTTGCTGCTCAGAGTCTCACAGTATGTAGTGGAGGTTGTGGGAATCGAACCCTTGTCTGCTAGAGTGGGTCTTTCTTTGGTAACCAGGTATGGCCCAGTACAAGTACCTGTTTTCAGGGAAGTTAAGTGCTTGCTCAGAGTTGCACCGTATGCAGTGGAGGTTGTGAGGTCAAACCCAGGTCTGCTGGATGTACTAAGCTCATTCACAACACATTACGTTACTCTAACTCTAGGTTATACTGCCAGTTAGGCTTGTGTCTGTAGTGTGTATTGAAACTGATCACGCAAAGACAGAGCTAATTTTAATGAGAATTTTTATTCAGATACATTTTTTTTTAAATCGTATGGCCCGGATATTCAGACTGCACCAGGCTGTGGTGCAAGCCTGGGCGCAGCTCAACTTTGTTGCGCAGGGGTGTGGCCTGGGGATACTCAACGGAGCTGCGCTATGGCGCAGCAGCTTTGAATGTCGCATCGTGGCTACCCCACTGTGCATGGCGCGATGTACTGCTTAAGCGCAAGTGGAGTGGAGCATGAAGATGCGCCTCGCAGTGCCATTGCGCCATGCACAGCACCTGCGATATTCAAAAGGGGACATGCAAATGGGGCCATAATTTTTGCAAGGCACACATGGGGCCATTTGCATGTCATTATGGTCCCATTTGCATTCCATTAGCATGCAGGTGTGCCGATCCCCGACGACTTGCACGCGGCGCCCTGCCAGGAAGCAGCCATTGGGGACCAACGCCCCCTGCAGCCTGATCGCGGGCATTCGTCTAAATGAAACCCCCCCTGTAATATCCCTAGTGGTCCAGTGGACCGCTATGTGCCTAATCGCGGACATTTGTCCTACTGAAGAATCGTCTGATATCCCTGGTGGTCCAGTGGACCACTATGTGCCCGATCGTGGGCATCGGTATAAACTCCTCCCTCGAATATCCCTGGTGGTCCAGTGGACCAATCGCTGCCCGATCACAGGCATCTTTTGAAATCAACCCCCCCCCGCCAATATCCCTGGTGGTCCAGTGGACCGCACTCTGCTCGATCGCGGGCATCTGTAAAACATAGAACAGTCCTAGTACCCTGGTGGTCTAGTATACCCCCCTCCCCACCCACCCACTGAGCCCCACACCCTGCTCCCCCTCGTCAGCGGCGGCGGCAGCACCCACGCCCGCGCCGCCCGCCGACTGACAGCTCGGTAGGGCTACAAGCCCGATGGTTCTGGCGTGAGCCAATGTGCTAACTCATCATACTACTCAGTCCAGATATGTGAATGACTGAACCAATGGGCATGCAGCCCTACAGAGCTGTCAGTCGGTGGGCGGCGGTGGCAGGCGGGTGGGGTGCTGCAGGGGCGGGCGGTGGGGCTGAGTGGGCGGGTGGGGAGGGTGCACTAGACCACCAGGGTACTAGGACTGTTCTATCTTTACAAATGCCAGCGATCGTGCAGAGTGCAGTCCACTGGACCACCAGGGATATTGGTGGGGGGGTGGTGTCTTTACATGGATGCCCGCGTTGGGGCATAAGGGGGCGCCGCCAGGTGCGGCAGGAACTCAGGTGACCTCCCACAGGAGGCAGCTGCCGTGTTGCACCCTGCAATGCAGCAGCTCACCTGTAGGTGGCCATCATTTGTTCCTTTTTTTGGGGGCTTAACTTTGTGCAGGTGCAGGTAGGGGTTGCGCATGCATGACTCTGCACATCCCGAGCTGAATATCGGGCTGTGCAGGTTATGCAGCGCACCTCCCCTGTGCCTGCATACGTACTGATGCCTCGGCGAGTTTGTGCGGCGCACTTTTCCCTTTTGAATATCGCACTGGGGCACATCAGTGGGTTGTGCATGGCGCAACCCTTTTGAATATCTGGGCCTATGTATACACATTTTTAGGATTTTTTATTTTGCTAATCAGATTGAGGCAAGTGCTATGTATCTTCAATTTTCACAACTTAATTAGAACCCTGATATCTGGTATTCTGGAGTTAAGCCATGTTTCTGACAATTCCATGATATTGGGTCCATATGAAGAAGCCAGCAGAAGAAGAAGGCCATTTGATCCATTTAGTCTGCTTGTACTGCAGGGTCCACAGCTCGAGCTACTGTCCCTGCCCCCCCCACTCCTCCCATCCTTCCTACCCATGATCTTTAGCTTCCCCCATACCGATCACAGCCTGTCTTGAAACTGCCTGCTGTCTTCAAGCGAGACCACGTCTTCTAGTAGCGCATTCCAAGTGTCCACCATCCTCTCTGTGAAGAAGTGCTTCCTGAGCTCCCTCCTAAACCTCCCCTCTCCAGCTTAAGACTGTGCTCCCTCATGTTATGGTTGCCACTCAGCTTAAAGAGACTCTCCTTAACTACCTTATTTAATCTCTTTCAAGTACTTGGAGGTCCCAGTCATGTCCCCTCTCTCTCTTTCCTTCAGGGAGTAGTGACCCAGGTTCATGAATAGTGACCCAGGTTTGCAACTTATCCAGTTTAGGTACAGACTCCTGATGTTCATATGTAAAAGCTTCAGACCTTAGCATGTAGAAGGAATGGTAGAGCTACATGATGCAATATATATTGGGTTTGAGAGGGTAGATTAGGGCCATGGTTCCTCAGTGTCACCACATGGTAGGAGACTATAGACCAATGCACATTTAAGGGGCCTCATACTGAACATGGCTTTGCAGCACTTGTTTATCACAAAATGGGAGCATGCAGTCCCTCCTCCAGCTTAAACATATGAGCTATCTAGTCTAAAATGACCTCAGAACCTCTTATGGAGGGTGGAGTATCAAATGTTGGGGGCTGAAGAGCTGGTTGAGGAAGGGAAATGCAGTCACAGGGCAACGTGGTAATAATATTGTAAGGTGTATTGAGCCTTTTGCTGCCACCCTATGTGCAGTGAGTGGTAGTGGGGTGGAATCAGGGCAAATGAAAGGCAGAACAACAGTAGCAACATATTTTAGCAACAGGCGTCCGGTTATTTAGGCAGTTAAGATATGCAAATAAAGGTTACAAGATAGTTTCTAACACATACATTATTATCATGCTAGTAATAACACTATGCACGATTCTAAGACAGGAAGTCCCTCAGACTTTGTAGAATGCAAACAAGAATGCCTAGGTAGGAAGCTGCCCAGAGTTGTTATAAACGCACTAAGCAGAGCAAGTAACTAACATAAAGAAGCGTTGCAGTTTAAAGGAAAACTACGTCCTCGTAGTTTCCATGCTAATGGATATCTCTTGTTCTGCAGCTGTTAGGGCTAGAAGTGTTTGCTTTAGTTTGTTTTCACTGTTCATGGTAGCCCCTGTGACTACCCTGGGGTCTCCATTTATGATTGTTGAAATCTTGGTAGCCATCAGAACTGCATTATGATAGGAACACGATGTCACAGCACCCATTTATACCATGTATCTCTATGCTGAAGGAACCAAATACCCTGCAAAACTCTGGAAGCACATAAGCTGAAAGTAGTTTAAAGGAAAAACCCTGCATTACAACTGAGTTTGCAAAGCTAACTGAAGGTAAATGCTGTATTTCACAGCTTCCTACAACTTGTTTATCTGAAGTCTAAGCAGACAGGCATACCGTGGTGTCTGAAGGGCGATTACACATCATGTTCTCGCATGCTAATGCAGCTGTCCAAGACAATCAGATTTTAACAACCAGCAAATGGAGGCCCCCAGGATAGTTACAGTGTGTAGTACAAAGTGTGAAAACAAACTAAAGCAATTGCATGCATCTCTAACAGCTACATGAAAAGAGCAGTCTGTTGGCATGGAAACAAAATTTACAAGATATGAGGCCATGGTAGTTGGGTCAGAAGTTCATGGGGATTTGCATATATATCCATATGAAGGTTCAAGGGGTTTCGTCGGTAAAAGTCCACACTGAACAGTAGTACTGCCACTGAATTGTGGGGGAAGTCTATATGGACTTTGCCTTTTTGACTTCCTAAAAAATGTGTCCTATGGACTGGGGCGGAGGGTGACTTACTCCATGGTCCCCATGCTGAGCCCAAATCTACGGACCCGAACCCGGGGTGGCGCCGTCAAGCTCCACTAGCCGGGCAGACCTTCCCGAGCAGAAACTGACCGCATTTACCTGAAATCTCTCCTGCAAGCGGAGAGCTGTTTGAGAGTCCGCATCGCTTCCTTTGTTCAAGTTTGGCGCCACCACACGAGCAAGGATCCGCTTCAATTGGTTGGAAGGTATGACTGTGAGCAGCTGAGTAGTTAAAGGCTGTCTCACTAAATCCATTAAGCTACTACTTAGCGGACTGAGGAGGAAGGTGACTTGCTCAATCGGCCCCCCCACGCTGGAGCCCAAATCTCACGGACGAACACTGGGTCGAGGCGCAGGCAGCTCCACCAGCGGGCAGAGCTCCCCAGAGCAGAAACTGACCACATTTACCTGAAATCTCTCCTGCAAGAGGAGAGCTGTTTGGGGACCATCACTTCCTTTGTTTTGAAATTTCCGCCCACCGCCCTGGTGCTGTCTCGAGTTAAATAGGCAGAGGCCCATCCCACTGACTTCAAGCGACCAATTGTGGCAGCCTTGGGCTATCTCTCTCAGGAGGAGCTCCTGGCTACAACCTCCGCCTGTTACACCTCTAGCTAGGACCCCGCAGGAGTTGGCCGTTTTGTAGTTCTGCAAGACCCTCTATCCTCCTGCTGCCACAAAATTGCCGCCCGGAGAGACTCTTACTCCTTTTCGGACAGATTAATAAACCGCTAATCTGATTATTACACCGAGATGTAGCTTACACTCGGACACTACTTCCAGACTTGGAATCCTACTGATCCTGCTGCTAGCTAACTTTAGGATATAATTGTGACACTGTACACCTGTTACTGCTAGTCTACTTATATACGATTTAGAAAGGGAACCTAGAATTTATAGTGCATAGTGCTGCAATGTCTAAAGTACCTCTGTTGCTGGCCTGAATTAGATTTGTCTTTCACTAGTCTACTTATAGACAATTTAGAAAGGGAACCTAGAATTTATAGTGTATAGCGCTGCAATGTCTAAAGTACCTCTGTTGCTGGCCTGAATTAGAGTTGTTATTCACTAGTGATAAGCTCTAACCCGCATGAAGCTGTTTTTTCCTAACTGTTCCTGCCATGTGCTTGATCACTATTCAATAATCTGAAACCGTGAGTACATCCATAGTAGCAACTCTACTACCATATAAAACAATAGAGAGAAGCCACTTCCTTAGTGCCCCACGTGCACCTCATTGCCTAGCTAAAAGGATAAGGAGGCGAATCTCAGCCATTCCTACCAATTCTGAGTGCACCTAACCAGCACCCATTCTGCTTCCCATAACGCAACCTAACGGAGCACAACTGGCCAGCACTGTTCCCTGCCTGCCAGGTAACTACGTCTTACCCGGTCCTGGTACTCATAAGGCTAGGTACTAGAACAAGGGGTTTACCCAGAAGTTCTTCCTCGAGGTCCTAGCTGGGGACCACAGAAGAGGGCAAGATGGGATCCCGGAAACTGAACAGTGGCATCCTCCTTGCATCTCTATATATCCTGGCTTTTCTATGGACGGACTGGCTTGATAGTAGTATCTGCCACTCCTCTCATGCCCGGGAAGGGACGGGAAAGCACTTGGCAAGACACTACCACTGTCCTTCCCTTACGTGCAACATCACCCTTCTAGTGGCACATGAATTCTCAAGGAAAGGGATCCTTTATAGATCCCTTCTCCTTACTAGGAGTGTAACCCTCTGTACGACTCTACCACCCTTAACCTTCACTCTCCGCCTCTTGCTCACAGCTCTGCTGCTACTGGCGGGGGACATCCAACCGAACCCAGGACCAATGCGCCTAATGTATCAATTTTCTCCCCCTAGACCAGTCCTGGTATGCAGCTAAGGGTCTGAGGCTGCGCATATGAATATTTGCAGTCTTAGGCCCAAGATCCACCAGTTCCAGCCACTGTATAAACCGGACATCCTAGCAGTTTCAGAGACTTGCACAAAGCCCCATATCCTGGATCATGAGGTTGCTGCCTCTGGATATGCCTCCTACAGAGAGGATAGACCTTTGGGGGGTGGTGTTCTTATATACTCAAAGGACACACTGACATCCTCCCTTGTTAACATGCCCCATGGCAGGTCCCTGGAAATAGAATCAATTTTCATACGGCTCACACTAGGTGGAGCCAAGCACCTCACAGTAGGTTGTGTATATTGCCCCCCTACCAATGCTCTCTACTCTCTGGAGACGCTCTTGAAGGACCCAGTCGTTGAAGCTGCATCTGAGTTTATCATATTGGGTGACTTCAATCTAAACTGGGCCTAAGAGGCAAAGTCCGCCATTAGTGGCTTATTACATGACTCACACCTTGCCCAAGTTATCTCACAACTGACCAGAATGAACCACAAATTGGGTAGGCACTCAACTATCGACTGGGTCCTGGCATCAACCCCAATGAATGTAAAAATAGCAGGCACCATGGCAGATGCCTTGAGTGACCACTCGCCTATATTCGCTATTTGGAAGAATAGCGCGAACAAAGTCCAGCCTAGAGTGATTACCACCAGGGACTACTCCAAATTCTATCCTGACCAATTCAATTGCTACCTAGATGGCATTGACTAGAGTCCAATAAGATGCCTACCTACCCTGGAAGAGGCTGTTAAATTTTTCCTGACAACTCTCATGAGGACCATTGATCTCTTAGCCCCGATGAAAACCCACCGAGTAAAGGGAAGCTGCTATAAGTGGATCACGCCCTCTGTAAAAGCCTTGATGATCACCCGTGACAAGGCCTGGAGAAAGTTCAGGAGATCTACGTTACCTGCTGACTTTGCCAGCTACAGAGCCCTTAGAAACCAATGCAAGCAAGCAATAAAGCTAGCTAAAAGGCCTACATCACCAATCTCCAAAAACTAACCTAGGCAACCTGAGGTTCTTCTGGTCATACATTAATGAACTGATCAAAGGAACAAAAAAACTGCCCCATGTCCAATCAAGGCCAGCGGGCAATTACTGGAAGATGGGACACTCATATGAGAGGCCCTAAACAGCTACTTCACGAACCTGGATGAATATAAGGCTGGGCTCCCAGATAACAGGAAAGAGCCTAATGTATAGGGGCCCCAAACCTAGACCACGCATTGTTTCACTTGAGGCTGGTTAGGGTAAAGGAGGTCTTGAACATCCCTTAAATCCCTGAACTCAAGAGGATCAGGGGGCCCTGATGGCATCCAGACTAGAATCCTCAAGGATGGAGCCCCAGCACTAGCTAAGCCCTTACCTGGCTGTTAAACAGGTCCCTAAAGGATGGGTCTGTCCCTGAGCTTTGGAAGCAGGCTCACGTGGTCCCCATTCACAAGGGTGGGCCAACCAAGCCCATAGGGAACTATAGGCCTATGTCCATGCTGTGTGCCATTGCAAAAATACAGGAAAGCTAGTATACTCCCAGCTCCGAGAATATTTAGAAGCCCACCGGCTAATCTCCCCAACCCAACATGGCTTTAGAGCCAAACATGGGACAGATACCGCTTTAACCAAATTCTCGGCTGATGTACTGAGCAGTAGCGACGCAGGGGCCTACACAGGTGCGGTCTTCATAGACCTTTCCAAGGCGTTTGACTTGGTAAACCACAAGCTCCTACTCCAAAAAAATGTGCCTACTAGGCCTTGACACTCACGCACTGGGATGATTCGAGAGCTACCTTTCAGGACGTACACAGAGGGTCAAGTGGAAGGACAAAATCTCCGACCTATTGCCACTCAAAGAAGGGGTACCACAAGAATTCGATACTCAGTCCCCTACTTTTCACACTTTTTATAAATGAGCTGCATACCCACTGTGGGAGCAATCAGCGTCATCAATGTCACGGATGATGCGGTCATTACAGAACCTCTCACAACCTAAACGATCTGGGACAGCCCTCCAAAGGGACATCCTACAGATGGAGGACTGGCTCACTGTGAACAAAATGGTCCTAAACACTAACAAAACGAAGGTAATGCTGTTTGGACCCAGATCCCTAGCCCTGAGAGGTCACCGCTCCTCCAACTCAAGTCCAGGGGGGGTATAAAACTTGAAGTGGTTGCCTCCACGAAATACCTTGGACTTACCCTGGACCAAGGCTTCACACTAAAACATCATGTGGACCAAGTCACTAAGGTCATCCATGGTAAACTCGGAACCCTCTACAGACTAAAGGACCAGCTGATCCCAGAAGCTAGGGCAGCCATTGCATCAAGCGTACTTCTCCCTACACTCACCTGTGCGGCCCTGGTACTCCAGGGTGTGGCCAAGATGGAGCTCAGCAAGCTACAGACCTTGTACAACAAGATAGTCTGCTTTGCTTCACTGTCCCACCCTAGGAGTCACCACTGTGAGTCACTAACTAGACTCAGATGGCCGTCTTTCGAAGCTCGCCTCATGTACCCAACTCTCTGTCTTACTTTTAAGCTAATTGGGCCTACACCTCCCCCTAGCCTTAATGGTCTCATAATGGTAAAACGAAGCCCACAGCATCTACGGACCTCAGGCCAAACTTTCTTCGAGGTCCCGAAGGCGAGGACAAAAGCTGGGTCCATGTCCTTCGCTCATGCTGCCCCCTCCAACTGGAACAACCTCCCCCGGGAGGTGCGGGAAGCTGAGTCGATCACCTGCTTCCGAGCTAGACTCAAGTCTCACTTGCTAGAAAGAAGCAAATGCCTATGCTACAGCACCTGACCCACATAGCACTACTCCGGTAGGTTAATGCACCTTCCTAAGGAATTAACATACACGCCAGACGTGGGAGTACTTGCGGCCAGCGTGTCCCTCCCCTTGTGCCCATAGGCAAGCACCACAGGACCTAAACCAATTCCTTGACCCAACCCTGCGTACACTGTAATACAACTTGAAATTACTAAGCAAAATGTTTTCTCTATGTGTAACTAATATGTTCTTCCTGCTTGAATGTCTTCTTACCACAATCCTACTGTTTTAAGCCCAAGAGGATTGTTTTGCCTACAACAAGAACTGCACCTGTATGTACTGCCTCTGTTACCTGTAATAATTGTAACTCCCGGGTCGCCCCTGAAAAAGGGACCTCCGGTGCTCAGTGGGCCTACCCGGTCATCAAAATTCAATAAATAAATAAATAATGAAATCTGCAGATGAGGTGTTCTGCAGCTGTGAGTCACGGTGATCAGTGTAAAGTGGGAGGGGCAAGTGAGATAATACCTGCACACAGTCTGCACTAAGAGCTTCACACCCTTACTGTGTACTGCAGTGTAGTAGATTTATCAGGCTGATTCAGTTAACTTCCAGGCTGACACATGCTGTAAACAGAAATCCCAGAATCCACTGCAGCTGACATCAGAACAGGGTTGCATCAGTGGGAGATTCAGTAGCCTGCAGTGTATGTTAGAGCATCTGTAAGCTCATACCATATGTTTGCCATTCTGGCTGTTTTCCCAGGGCTAAGTACAGTCCTCTGTGACTGTACCTAGCTCCAGAAGAACAGAGTTAGCAGCAAACAAAATATCCAAGCACATAAAAACTATTACATGCACTACAGGTTATTGAATCTTCCACAGCGGCAACCCTGCTCTGATGTCAGCTGCAGAGAAAGCCTTTGTCTTTTGAGGGCATTTTTAAAGCAACCACTTGGTCACCCACTCACACGTTTGCCAAAGCGTTACCATTTGGATGTGTTTAGCTCTGCCAATGCTGCATTTACCCACATGAGTACTACTTACTGAGGTCCATCTCCAGACCTTAGAAGCTCACAACCAAAGGGAAATTTCCTTGTGCCTGGAGTCGCAGCACACCAGTAGCATATGGTTACTGTGGTGTAACAGCACAATTTGTCATATAAAATTGTTATATTGTGTGACAACTGTCATATACAATTGTTACATAGTATACAGTAATTCAAACTAATTTGCATGTGTTACCCATGATTCTTTGCATTAGCTGGTTATTAAAAGTTGTCTTTATTTGAAACTTGGCTTTACTGCTAGTGTGCTTTTCCCTTAACCTTTGGTTCTTGCTTTTGCATTGAGGTTCTTATGTTTTACATTTATTTCTTGATTTTTGGCTCACCATTACACAAAAGACTGTCACCATTCAGCTGGTTGCCCTCTTTCCTGGGTTGAAATAATTATGTCACACTGATGATCAGCGTTGCACTTTGCATACAAGGTCATTTGGCAGGTTATAGTCCTGCCAACCAGTGGAATTCTTCATGGTGATTTGCTTATGTTACATATGCGCCTTGCTTTAGAGTGTGCACAAAATTGTGTTTCATTCAAACTTGGCTTGCTAGCCAGTGCAGTTTGTATGCAGTCTTGGTTTCAGTGCTTTTGCATTGAGGTTGACTTTCTTATCATTAAAACTGAATTAATGAGGCTTTTTCTTTTCCTTTTTTTTAATTTGAATGCCAGAAAAGTGATAGAAACCATTCAGCTGTTGCAGAGGGACCTTGGGGGAAAGAAGTGAAGCATCATTCCAAGGTGAGTCTGCTAGAATGGGGAGGGATACAGAGAAGGTGCTGTGGTGACCTAAGTTTGTATAACTTTCAGTTTGTAATGTACTTGATGATTCGGTGTTGCACTTTTGTCTATAGAAACATAGAAGTTGACGGCAGATAAGGATCCAGTCTGCCCATTTTTTCTACCTTATGAATGTGCCATTGGCCTTTAATCTGTCAATGGCCTATCTATTCATACTCATCTGTATACTACTTATGCCTCTCCCATGCCTGTTTGAAGCCTATGCTGCAAGAATAATTGATTCACACTTTGTGAAGACATGTGTTGCACATGTGTTGGTCTTGAGGGTATCACAGTCTTGGCCATGATGATCCAGTTCTTCTTGAGTACTAGATTGTGATTGCAGTTTTTATCCATATGTATGTTCCCTCCACAATATGCAATCCTCCCTCTTAACAAGCCAGGATAACAACCTAGACCCATCAGATACTAGCACACCACTAGCTGGAGGGTGGTGTGGTCAGTGGTGGGGGGACTCAAGTGTATCCAAGATATTATTCTGAAAGCTTTATGGCTTTTTCCCCCCTCCACAGGGTTCCCCATCCCCTCCAGGAGGGAGGCAAACTTCCTGACCCTCCTGAGTAGTTGCCGTCCCTTCTGGGGGAGGAGGGGAAAGCTCCCTGACCCTCCACAGTGATAGCAATCCCCTTGGGTGGGGGCAAGCTTCCTGACCCTTCATAGAGGTTTCCATTCCTTCTGGGAGGTTATGCTCCCTGACCCTGCCCGGGGTGGCCATCCCTATGGGGAGGTCAAGCTCCCTCATTCTCCACAGTGATTGCCATCCCTCCATGGAGTGGGGGATGCTCCTTTATCCTCCACGGGGGGGGGGGGGAATGTCACCATGCCCAAGGAGGGGAAGCTGTTTGTTCCTCCACAGTGATCACTAGCTCCCTGACCCTCCCCCGGTCAGGAAGCACTGTATTTCCTTAACACCTGCTTGCATGTCCAGAATCACCACTCAGACCTGGGTCACTAGCACAGCAAAGCAGCTGGGTCAGTGGATGGCTAACAGTGGCAATTTTAATACATTCTGACTATGTAGTGTGGACCACAGATTTGATTTTGATAAAACACATCAGTGATTCCATTAGTACCATTTGTTGAGGTATTAACATCCTTATGATGGCTACAAAATAGGATTTCTGCCCAGGCACCAACAGGATGACCAAAAGTTAGTCTGATGGATCCTGAGGTTGTAACAGTTTTTCAAAGTTACACCCAAAATATCATTAGTATGCTCTACCCTTGCCTGTACCTACTTTCTGGCCAGTAGGGCTGCTGTTAATAGTTGTGCTGCTTCCTGACTCTGTGTGTGTGTGTTGCCAGGTGCTTGTTCACCAGCTTGCTAGTGCTGTTCTGTTCTTCTCTCCCAATTTTGAATATCATCTTTGGCATTCATCCAGTCAGAGTCCATTCTTGACTCAGGGTCATCATACAGCAGTAAACCTGACCCTTTCTAAATGCCTTCCCCCTTCTTCCTCGATGAGTGCATGGTCAAGTCCTGTCTTTTTTTTTTTATATCTGCCACTTGAGGGGATCATACAGTACTCCGTTTTTTAAGTTGCTTGTTGTATTGCCACATCAGCAGCCATGTTAATGGTAATACCTGTTGCCTTGAATTGGGATTTTAGTTTTACAGAATATTTAAAGAAGATGCGCTTTGTTTTGTTTTTTTTCTTTACACCTTAACAGCCTGCCACTGACGCATGCACCCATCTGTCAGGCCACTCCTGTTCCTCCATGCTTCCTACCGGGCCCTAGTCCCACACCCTGCCTATCCAGACCTCTGACCAACAGCTTATGTCCTATGGACTTGACACTCTGTGTTGAGGACCAGGTCTACTGTAGAGGGCTTGGCTGACCTAGGAGTGAAGGTCTGTTTTTTACCTGGGTTGCATGGGTGGCCAGATGGAGTCAGATTGTGTGAAGAGAGTGTGTGGGGGACTGGCTGTTATTGTGGCAACCAACAGGGTTTTTACCTGTGATTACCTCTGACCCACCTACCAACCCTGATGTTATCATCGAAGTTCCACTCCTGCGCTGCCCTACAGGGGGTTGGGGGCTGATGCTGTGTGTCACAATGCTAAAGGCCACCCCACCACCTGTAGGAGGGCTTTTGTAGCAGGAGATGTCACCACCCACCCTCTCAGAGCATGAAAGAACTGCCTCTGCAATTCACTCACATGCTTCACTGGCTTAGCAGTACACAATGCGCTCCACTAGGCGCCAAACCAAGGTGGGTGAATATCTTTTGTTAATGTCGGTATTTGTGGACTCTGAATTCTCGGCTAAAGATGCAGTGAAAGTTACTAGCAACCAAGGAGTAGTAGTAGTAATACATTTATTGTTTAGCCATACAAGGCATTACAAGAAGACAAAACAAAGCACATTATATAAATTACATATATCTTGCCATAAAATCTCTTAGATTCAACACTCACATTGATTAGGTTATAAATATATAAATCTCATAATAAAAGCATTCAAAGAATATCTTTCATCCTAAAAGATCTAAATATGACAGCAGTTTCACATCAGTTTACAATAAAGCATCTTGATTAATACATATAATCCATATTATTTCAAATAAACTCATTTCACTTTAACAAGAGAAGTGCAAGTTTCATATTATACAATCTGAACAACTAAATTATCCAATTTCTCCCAATCTGGCTGACTGTACTAAAAGCTTGACTAAAGGAAATCAATTTCAATACAGGGAATTCTAATTCATTATATCATCAACCACATCTTTGTTTTTTTTTTTTTTCCTAATTTTGAAAGCATATTTAAAATAATTTACAATTATTTTGACAGTGATCTCATCACTTGTATTCATAACAATAAGTGTAAGTTCACTATTTGTTATTGTATGCCAGTTGATATATGAATCTAGCCAATACTGTCGTATTCTAGTATACCAGGGACATTGCCATAAAACATGGTTGAGATCCTCTCTTATTCCCATATACAATCGCACAATTCATACTCCTTTGAAAGTTTATAATATCTGGTTCTCAAAATATTACTATCAAAAAGTTCTAGTCTGGCTTAAAAAGATACTTTTATCTACCCTGTTTTCTAATATGTCCCAATAACTCCTATACATTGTAGCTGACTATTCAAACTGCGCAGTTTGTGGCACAGGCCCTACACCGCTCAAAATAGTTACGCAGGGAGTGCGGCCGGCGCTATTCAACGGAGTTGTGCTAGGCGCAACTGCTTTGAATATTGCCCTGGCCACCCCCACTGTGCATGGCTCAGTGGAACTGCGCCAGCGCAAGTGGTCAGAGTGGAGCATTGAGATGCGGTGGCTCAGGTTCCATTGTGCCATGCACAGCACCTGCGCTATTCAAAGGGTGACATGCAAATGGGGCCATAATTTATGCAAGGCGCACGGGGGGCCATTTGCATCTGATTACGGCCCCATTTGCATGCCAGTAGCATGCAGGTGCGCCGATCCCTGACGACTTGCGCCTGGTGCCTACCAGGCTGGCCGTCGGGACAAAGCGCCCCCTGCAGCCTGATGGCGGGATTTCCCCTAAGGGACGATGAATGTCTCCTATCCTTGGTGGTCAGTGGACGCGATTAGCCGATTGCGGGCATAACAGTAACCCCCACCCCGATTAGCCCGATCGCGGGCATAACAGTAACCCCACCCCGATTAGCCCGATCGCGAGGCATAACAGTAACCTCCACCCCGATTAGCCCGATCGCGGGCAAACAGTAACCCCGATTAGCCCGCTCACGGGCATAAGTGTAACCTCCCCAGTAGCCCGATCGCGGGCATAAGTGTAACCCCACCCCCGGAGTAGCCCGATCGTGGGCATCAGACCTCCCCAAAGTCCAATAACCCTAGTGGTCCAGTAGCCCGAGTAGCCCGATCACGGTCATAACAGTGTTTCCCCTCCCAGTACCGATCGCGGGCATAACCTAACCCACCCCCATTAGCCCGATCGCGGGCATCAGATCCCAAGCCCAATATCCCTGGTGGTCCAGTGGACGAACAGAGCCTGATCGCGGGCAGCATTCCTCACCCCTCAAGTAGAAATCCCTGGTGATCTGGTGGAACCCCACCCGCCCACTGAGCCCCACCACCCGCTCCCCATCAGCCGGCGGGCAGCAGCACCCATCCGCCTGCCGCCCGCCACCTGCCGACTGACAGCTCGTGTGTGGCTGCCGCCCATTGGTTCAGGCATGAGCCAATAGGCGTGCAGCCCCTCCCCGTACTGGTCAGTCAGATATGTGAATGAATCATTTGTATCTGGACTGACTAATCTGATATGGACTCGGCCGTGGCTCATGCCTGAACAATGGCGCCTGGCACTCACTCTGGCTGGCAGGCGAGTGAGATGCTGCCGTGCCGGGTGATGGGGAGCGGGGTGGTGAGGCTCAGTGGGCGGGTGGGGTGGGGTCACACTAGATCACCAGGGATTTCATACTTTGGGGGTGAGGAATGCCGCCGCATCGGGCTCCGTTCGGTCCACTGGACCACCAGGATATTGGGCTTTGGGGAGGAATCTGATGCCTACGATTGGGCTAATGGAGATGTTACAATGCCAGCAGATCAGGCTACGGGTGGGGGAATTATGCTGATCGGAGCATGGAGGCGCCGCCAAGTGCGGGCGGGAACAAGTGAGGCCACCCACAGGTGGCAGCTGCTGTGTTAGCCCCTGCAATGCAGCAGCTCACCTGTGGTGGCCCTCGACTGTTCACCTTGGCTCAACTTTGTGCAGGTGCAGGTGGGGTTGCGCTTGCATAACTCTGCACGGCCCAGGCTGAATATCGGGCTGTGCAGTTTATGCATGGTTCCTCCCCCTTCAGTTGCGCAAGCCTTCATTATCATTACGCTGTTGCTCAGCATGATTTCGGGGACGCAACTGCCTCCTGCTGAATATCGCAGAATGGCGCATTTCGGACTTGCGCAGGCGCAACCCTATTGCGCATGGCTCAGCTCTTTTGAATATCTGGGCCTATGTCTTTAGAGTTAGAGGCATACCAGTTAGAGTATCTAGATAGATGTATATTATCCATATCTTGTTTTTTCCAATATTCATTCACCTTATTTTGGATAAAAGATTTGTAATTATTATTTAACTTAATATTCTTTACAAAATATGATTTTAAGAAATTCAACTCATATTGATCTAATTTCTTATAGAGGTCCTGCAGCCAACACTTTTTCCCACAATCATTTTTAGTCCACAATAGTTGTTCTACAAAACATTGCTTAACTTTTACGATTCAGATCCGAACACTTTGGATATGGAGGACAAGTCGTCCCCCGGGTTTCGCCGGTGTCCTTGTGGACAAAAAATGTCTCGCACTGATCCCCACCTCTCGTGCGTCTACTGCCTTGGCGCCATGCATGATACTTCGGCTTGCACCATCTGTTCGGCCTTCCATCCCACCGTTCTGGAGGACCGCAAGGTGCGCCTTAAGTTGGGGAGACCGGAGCTTCGCAATCCACCGGTGAAATCGAAGGAGGCCAGGTGGGCGGTTTCCGTGCGGATCCGCTGAGCAGCTCGAGCAGATGGCAGCTCCTCGGAAGAGGAAGGCCCAAGCTTCGGCCAACCGAAGCTTCTTCATGCCACTCAACTTGGGCTTCACTTTCACGGGATCCTTCTGGGAGTTGTGCCAGTCTCTCCCAACTAAGGGTGAGGCGCCTTCGGGCTCGCACTCCTCCCGATCCAAGAAGAAGGATAAGGATCCTAAACCATCTTCTTCTACCCGAAGAAGACGCTTCTGGGACCAAGAGCGGTCCGACTCTCAGGAGCAAGGGGTCTCGACCACGGTCGAGATCGCCTCCTCGGCTACCGGCTTCTCGGACCTCCCGTCAGGCCAGGGCACCGAAGCCGAGAATACGGCAGAACTGGCCGAGATTTCTCTCGACCCAATCGAGCCGTTGTCGCCGACGCCTGTCGATGACTCCTTGGAGAGGACTCCCATTCTCTCCTTCCCCGATGAGGAGACCCATCCTTCAGGCATCCTGATCGAGGGACAAGAGCCGGAACCCCGGTTCTCACCAAATCCGGCTTCTCCCGACCGACAGAGCCGACACTGTCGGTCTCGATCGAGGAGTAGGACTCTGTTGGTCGGTAAACCGAGAAAGGGTCACAAACACTCCCAGAAGAGGCGCCGCCACTGTTCCTCATCCTCCTCGGATGAGAGAGACTACAGAGCTCCGTCGGCGTTATGAGGCCCTCATGTGGCAGCAACTTCTTTTAACGGGTCAAAAGCCGGCTGCTCGCGGTACTGGCCATTACTTGGCCCCAGCCTCTTCGGCGACACCGACTCCCTCGGTTCCGAGGACTCTGGTTCTCCCTCTGGTGGGACCGGTGCGCATTTCGGCTCGGCCAGTTATGGGCTCCCCACCAATTTTGGTGGAACCACCACCAAAACAGCCTCAGGAAGGGTCTCTCTCTAAGGAGGAGGACCGACCGACTATGGCCTGCCCCATAGGTTGTCCGTTACAGTCACTCCTGATCACCCTAGGCGCATTGAGGGGGACTTAGGTGGGAGACCCTTGTATCCGGACTCGGATACTACCAGCCTTCACTCACATGATGAGCTGTCGGTGACGGGCATGGAGGAAGGGCCTTCTTCCTTCCAGGGCATCCTTTGACTCATTTCGGAGTCCACAGGTATGCCTCTGCAGCCCATTCAGAAGAAGGTGGAATATCCTCTCACGGATATTCTCAAGAGGGGGGATACCCTGACTGAGGCCTTCCCAGTGGCGAAGCCATAGTTAACCCAGCACTGGAACTTTGGCGATGTCCACCTCTTGCCCGGCTCCTCTGCCTGCATGGCCCGCAAGTCGGTGCCCATGGGGTCTTTAGCGGGCTTCACTGAGCATCCCTTGGCAGAAAGCCTTGGGCTGCCTCAGTGTTTAGGGCGAACGGGCAGCTCTGCGGATACCGCCCCCTGGACAAGAGTCAAAATATGGACCCTCGGCCGGAAGGTTTCAAGTGGCATCATCCTAGGCCTTCCAATCAGGCTAGCTCAGCAGTGATCATGGCACACTTCTCTCATGCCCTTTAGGGGTACCGGTAGAAGTCCTCCCTCATCTTCCAACTTGACATGCAGACCACGGTCAAGGTCCGGGACCGAGGAGACCGTGCTGTTGCTAACAGCAGCTCCAGATGGTTGTGGACATTGGTGATTCCTAGTGCCCTTTCACTGGCTGGCGCCACTCGCCATGAGGCTTAGTAAAGTTATACTCCTTTCCAGCGGATACTCAGCACAAGCACAGCTGGCGTGCCCAGCAGCACCGACCTCTTTGTCCGGGTGGCGAAATCTACAGGCGCATTGAGCAGTCCTAATGCAACCTTAGATACCTCTGCTAAAGGTTCTTTGGGCAGAACCGAAGCGCAAGAAGAAGTCCTTTGACTTCTTCCCCTGCAGTCAGACGCCTTCCTTCCAGGAGGTTAGCAACAACAACAGGCTCAAGCTTGGTGCCTAGGCCCAAGCAAGGTCCCCAACAACCCCGCAAAAGGCAGAGGTGCTGGTCAGGTGCCTCCTCCTCCTCCAAGCCTGCACAGTGGCCAGGTCGGGGTGGCCTCCCTGCACCCGTCCGCCAGTATCAGGGTCCTCCGTAGGGCCGATTCAGAACTTTCATTCTGCCTGGTCGTGCGGCTTCAGACAGGTGGGTTCTGGAAGTGGTCGGGCAGGGACTGCCTCTAGAGTTCGAGCCATGCACCCCAGCCCGGCCCGTGCCCCGGGAGGAAAGGATCTCAGTTGGAACTCAGTCGGCCTTTGGGGCGACATTGTCAAGCTCCTCCTCAAGGAGACGGTAGCTCCAGTGCAGATCCTCCTTCAGACCCAGGCTTCATCTCCCAGGTATTTCCCCAATTTGCCCAAGCAAGCAGGGGTTGGGCGCCCCATTCTGGCTCTCCACGACCTGAATCGGGGTATTCAGGTCATCAGACCTTCCGATGGTAACTCTGAACCAGATCATACCATCCCAGGAGCGAAACATGTGGTTCTGTACACTGGATCTTCAGGGCAGCATTCTACCATGTCCCAATCCGTCTATCCCATCCCAGCGGTTCCCTCCGCTTCAGGAGTCGAGAGGAATTCCCTTAACGAGATTCAGAGCCATGCCGTTTGGCCAGCTCCTTGACCCCAGTGCTTCACAAATGCATACTTTGGTGGCAGCCATCACGGCATCAAGGGTTAGCATTGCCCTATCTAGATGACTGACTCTGGCGGGTTCTCCTACAGGAGGTGGAAGGTCAGGGACCCCGACCCTCTGAACCTGCTCCCACCTGGGCCTCTAATCAATGAGGTCAAATCAGAACTCGTGCCTTCTCAGGTGATGGGCTTCACGGGCGAGAGGCTCAACTCTTGTCAAGCCAGGCTGGCTCCCGGTAAGACTGAGTGAGTTCTTTCCTCTTTGCCCAATCTCATTTCTGGGTTGCATGCCTGGGACACTGTATCTCCAGAGTTACATGGTGGCGTATCTCAGTGGTCAGTTGGCCAGATTGCACATCGCGTCACTCTTAATAGGGAGCTGGCTGCCCAGTGGTACCAGCGTCAGGGTCTCTTCCGACCAGCTGGTCACGGTCATCCAGAGAGTGTGGGGCGCTCTCCCATGGTGGACCATCCCGAGTCACTTGCAGGAAGGAATCCTGTTGTCCACCCTCGCGCCCGGTCGTCCTTCGGCTGATGCCTCTCTCATGGGCTGGGGAGCCCACATGGGGACAACAGAGCTCAGGTTCTGGACCCCCAGAGTCGATACCACATCAACCTGTTGGAGCTCAGAGCAGTCAGACTGGCGCTGTCAGCTTTACGCTCCTCAGCTCCGGGGTCAAGTGGTTTCAAAGTCCAGGCCGGACAATACCATGACCATGTACTACCTCAACAAACAGGGCAGCCACGCACTCCTGTCTGCTATGCAAGGAGGCGGATCTGGACCTTCGTCCAACCCGGCTGGAAGCTGGATCTCCTAACCATCCATGTGGCAGAAGTCTCGAACCAACTGGTGGATGCTCTATCCGTAGGCCAGACATCCTGCGGGTGGATCTCTCCATCCAGAGGTAGCTTCACGATCTGTTCTCCCATTAGGGCAAACCGTTGGTGGCCTGTGCCTCAGGGGAGGAACCAAGCTCGAGGCTGTACCTTTCCGCCCCCAACAGGGGCTAGCTGCGGGGATGCCTTCCTGAGAGGCTATGTGGACCCCAGGTCTCCTCTGCACCTTCCCTCCAGCTCCCTTGATCCACAGGTGTTACTCAAGGTGAGGAGAAAGGGACAAAGCGAAGGTGATCCTGGTTGCCCCAGATTGGCCACGCCAGTTCTGGTATCCAGATCTCCTCAGCCTCAGCTGCAGGGCCCCGGAGTGGCTTTGTACATGCCCGTACCTGATATCGTTGAACCAGGGGAAGGTTTTCCACTCGGACCTTCAATCCCTGCACCTCACAGCCTGGTTCCTGAGCGGCTAGAGTTCCAGGCTCTGGGTCTTTCCGAGGATGTCTTCACCGTGGTGGAAGCATCTCGAAAGGAATCGACCAGGAAATGTTATGCCTTCAAATTGAAAAGATTTTCCATTTGGTGTCAGGGAAAGAGCCTGGACCCCTTATCCTGCTCTGTGGCTAACATTCTAGACTACCTTTAGTCCCTCTCAAAGGGGTCTTGATCATCGACCCTTAGGGTGCACCTGGCAGCCATCTCTGCTTACCGGGCATGGGCGGTCAGCCTATGTTGGCACAGGGAGGCGGTGATCAGGGCTTTTCAAGGCCTGGATCCATATCCCCTCCAGTGTATGAACCTCCACCTCTGTGGGATCTCTTGCTGGTTTGGCAAAGCTCCTTGGGAAAGCCATTCAAACCCATGCAAAGTATGAGCTCTCGCACTTGTCCTGGAGAGACTACCTTCCTGGTGGCTATCCATGTCAGCCAGAAGGACAGGGAGCTCAGGCACTTTAGGTGGAACTCCCCTTATCTGGTCTTTCACGAGGACAAAGTTATACTCTTCCTACCAGAAATTCTTTTCGAAGGTGATGTCAGAGTTTCACCTCAGCCAGGTGTTGACTCTGCCAGTATAATACCTTAACTACACCTCGGATGCAGTACAGGCTCCATACTCTGGACCTCAGATGTGCTCTCTCCTACTATAAGGAGGAAAGTGGAAATCCAGGGGAGGTTACATCAGCTGTTTGTCACCTACGCTGAAGCCGCTTCTGGCAGACCTGCAGCAAGCAGACTATTGCAAGATGGATTACATCATGCATAAGTCACAATGTATGAATTAGCCCGGGCAAGGGCCTCCCAGAGGGATAAGGCTCATTCTACCTGCCATACTGCTGCTGCTTCGGTGGCTGCTTCCAGGGACATCCCTATCCAGAAATCTGTTGGGCTGCTACCTGGAAGTCAGCGGGCACCTGCATTACCCATTACCACATCGACCTTGAGTCCGATGTGATGCATGATTTTAGGGCCTCGGTTCTCCAATCTCTTTTTCCTAAAGTAGAAATTGTATGGCCTTGCCTCCCTCCTCCCGGAGAGAACTGCTAGGAGGTCTGCCATACAGTGTGGATGAGACAACATATCCACGCTTCTAGAAAAACAGGTTACTCACCTGTAACAGTAGTTCTAGAGGTGGTATATATTTATTCATCCAACTGCCCTACCGACCTCCCGGCAAGCGCACAACCTGGCTCCAGCAGGCTAGATCTGGCATCATAGGGGTGGAGCAGGGGTATTTACCACCCGAATTGGGTGGGTGGAGTGGAAGGAGCCAGCTTGAGAGACTTCCGGCAAGATTTAAAGGAAAGGGACAATGCCAGACAGTGTGGATGAGACAACATACACTCCACTAGAACTACTGTTACAAATGAGTAACCTGTTTTCTGAGCATAAGACCTTGCAAACTAGGGTCATACATTGTTCTGCATCACTTACAATCCCAGATTTCAGATACATGACATCTGTGTCCAGCTTTTAGCTTTAATAGCTCTCAGTAATGGGTTTACTGAGAAGCACCCATAAGAATAATTGAATTTCTTTAACCCATTCATAGTTTTTTTTATTTTGTTATACTACATATTTCTATGCTGTTTCCACATAACATTATTTGTAAAAATTAGACCCAGATATGTATATATTGTTTTTATTTGCATCTAAATTATATTTACTTAAATTTAAAGTAGGATTTGACAATATTAAAACCAAAAGTTGATTTTAGATTTTGATCAAATTTATTTTAATTTCAGATCCCTGATGCTCCTTTCAAAGCATTTATTTGGCTTTGGAGACCTTTTTAGTCTGAGAGATACATTACAAGGTCATCAGCATATGCCACGATAGAAATGCGCCTCCTGATTCACCTTTAGGCCATCAAATCTCTTTGTTTAGCTTCCTAATGACAGGACCTACATATAAATTCTAAACAGAGTAGGGGCTAGTAAGCAGCATTGTCTTACCCATGGTTAGTTCGAATAAGGAATAGATGTTTCCCCACACTGGTATATCTAATCTGTACCCCAAGGTTTTATTATAAAGTTCACTGATTATTAAAAAGTAATGCCTTATCTATTTTCTTTTCATACATAATAATCATAATTGAGATCTAACACGTGTCAGAGAGGAAGGCAGCAGGCGGATCAATAAATGCTGCATATAGTTTTGCCTTCTGGTTTGGCATATTTGTGAATTAGATGGATTTCAAGATAAAACAACTCTATTATTATTATTCCCTAAAAAACAATTAACATACAAATCCCGTTAATTAGATTTGACATTTTAAATAGTTAGACTAATATATGTAAAAATCTTAAGACTTACATCTAACAAACTAATAAGATGATACATAGTAGGTCACCCATATCTCTTTATGTATTGATATAATTACTCCTTTCAAGAATAAAGGAATGAAGAACTTCTATCAATTTATTAAAAACAAAAACAGAGTATTTTGCTCAAAGGGAGCATTACATTTATAAGCGTCTGCTGGTATTTTGTCTATTCAGGAGCCTTATTAGATTTCATCATATACACATAAAATATAAATCTTTAATAGTAATTTACACTACAACTTATATTTTGGAATCTCTTCTAAGTCACATATATCTAGGTCATAAAATATCTTCAAAAAAAATCCTCCACTGTGATTCTGATATATAACCTACAAGTAATTTAAATCTCACAGCTGTCAAGTCCTTTGAATCACCTGAGATTCACACCTAGATAACTGTTCAGATAACCATTCAGTTCAGTCAACTCAAACACACACTTTTTTGTGTTTTGTTGGTTTTTTTACCATAAATTAAAGCTCCAAGTACAAGAGTTCTACTTCTTTAGTCAAAGCAGAGAAGTCCAGTCACACAGGAGTCCTTTTCCCTCGTGTCTTCTGCCAAGCTGCTAGAAGAATCTTTCTAAGGCAGTGCTTAAATATAGCTTCCTTCTAGCTAAGCCACTCCCCTACTTACTAGGTCTTTCTACAAGTAATTTAAACCTCACAGCTATCAAGTCCTTTCAATCACCTGAAATTTACACCTAGATTACTGTTCAGGTAACCATTCAATTCAGTTAACTCAGACAAACATACACTTTTTTTTCTCTTGTCTCTTAGTTTTTTTACCCTAAATTAGAGGTCCAATTACAAGAGTTCTACTTCTTTAGTCCCAGGAGAGAAGTCCAGTCACACAGCAGTCCGTTCTCCTAGTGTCTTCTGCCAAGCTACTAGCATAATCTTTGTAAGGCAGTCTTTAAATGTAGCTGCCTTCTAGCTAAGCCACTCCCTCTACTTACTAGATCTTTCTACAAGTAATTTAAACCTCACAGCTATCGAGTCATTTCAATCACGTACGATTTACACCTGGATAACTGTTCAGATAACCATTCAGTTCAGTTAACTCAGACAAACAGACAATTTTTTTGTTTTGTTTGTTAGTTTTTTTACCCTTAATTAAACGTCAAAGAACAGGAGTTCTACTTCTTAGTCCCAGCGGAGAAGTCCAGTCACGCAGCAGTCCTTTCCCCTGGTGTCTTCTGCCAAGGTACTAGCAGAATCTTTCTAAGGCAGTCTTTATACGTAGCTTCCTTCTAGCTAAGTCACAACCCGTACTTACTAGATCTTACTACAAGTAACTTAAAACTCACAGCTGTCAAGTCCTTTGAATCACTTGAGATTCACACCTAGATAACTGTTTAGATAACCATTCAGTTCAGTCAACTCAAACACACACTTTTTTGTGTTTTGTTTGTTAGTTTTTTTCCATAAATTAAAGCTCCAAGTACAAGAGTTCTACTTCTTTAGTCAAAGCAGAGAAGTCCAGTCACACAGGAGTCCTTTTCCCTAGTGTCTTCTGCCAAGCTGCTAGAAGAATCTTTCTAAGGCAGTTCTTAAATATAGCTTCCTTCTAGCTAAGCCACTCCCCCTACTTACTAGGTCTTTCTACAAGTAATTTAAACCTCACAGCTATCAAGTCATTTCAATCACCTGAGATTTACACCTAGATTACTGTTCAGGTAACCATTCAATTCAGTTAACTCAGACAAACATACATTTTTTTTCTCTTGACTCTTAGTTTTTTTACCCTAAATTAGAGGTCCAAGTTCAAGAGTTCTACTTCTTTAGTCCCAGGAGAGAAGTCCAGCAACACAGCAGTCCTTTCTCCTAGTGTCTTCTGCCAAGCTACAAGCATAATCTTTGTAAGGCAGTCTTTAAATGTAGCTGCCTTCTAGCAAAGCCACTCCCTCTACTTCCTAGATCTTTCTACAATTATTTGAAATCTCGCAGCTATCAAGTCCTTTCAATCACCTGAGATTACAGCTAGATAACTGTTCAGATAACAATTCAGTTTGGTTAACTCAGACAAACATACAGTTTTTTTTTGTTTTCTTTGTTAGTGTTTTTAACCCTAAATTAAACGTCCAAGAACAGGAGTTCTACTTCTTTAGTCACAGCACAGAAGTCCAGCCATGCAGTAGGCCTTTCTCCTAGTGTCTTCTGTCAAGCTACTAGCAGCATCTTTCTAAGGCAGTCTTTAAATGTAGCTTCCTTCTTGCTAAGCCACTACCCACACTTACTTGATCTTTCTACAAGTAATGTAAACCTCACAGCTATCAAGTCCTTCCAATCACATGAGATTTACACCTAGATAACTAATCATATAACTATTCAGTTCGGTTAACCCATACCAGCATTTTTTTTTGCTTTGTTTATTTTTTTTCACCCTTAATTAAAGGTCCAAGAACAGGAGTTCTACTTCATAGTCCCAACAGAATCCAGTCATGGCACTCCTTCCTCTAGTGTCTTCTGCCAAGGTACTAGCAGAATCTTTCTAAAGACAGTCTTTATACGCAGCTTCCGTCTAGCTAAGTCACTACCCGTACTTACTAGATCTTTCTACAAGTAATTTAAAACTCACAGCTGTCAAGTCCTTTGAATCGCCTGAGATTCACACCTAGATAACTGTTCAGATAACCATTCAGTTCATTCAACTCAAACACACACTTTTTTGTGTTTTGTTAGTTTTTTTACCATAAATTAAAGCTCCAAGTACAAGAGTTCTCCTTCTTTAGTCACAGCAGAGAAGTCCAGTCACACAGCAGTCCTTTCTCCTTGTGTCTTCTGCCAAACTACTAACACAGAATCTTTGTAAGCCAGTCTTTAAATGTAGCTGCCCTCTAGCTTTGCCACTCCCTCTACTTACTAGATCTTTCTACAAGTAATTGAAACCTCCCAGCTATCAAGTCCTTTCAATCACCTGAGATTTATACCTAGATAACTCTTCAGATAACATTTCAGTTTGGTTAACTCAGACAAACATACAGTTTTCTTTGTTTTGTTTGTTAGTTTTTTTACCCTAAATTAAAGCTCCACGTACAAGAGTTCTACTTCTTTAGTCAAAGCAGAGAAGTCTAGTCACACAGGAGTCCGTTTTCCTTGTGTCTTCTGCCAAGCTGCGAGAAGTATCTTTCTAAGGCAGTCCTTAAATATAGCTTCCTTCTTGCTAAGCCACTCCCCTGCTTACTAGGTCTTTCTAAAAGTAATTTAAACCTCACAGCTATCAAGTCCTTTCAATCACCTGAGATTTACACCTAGATAACAGTTCAAGTAACCATTCAATTCAGTTAACTCAGTCGCTTTTTTTGTCGTGTCTCTTACTTTTTTATACCCTAAATTAGAGGTCCAAGTACAAGAGTTCTACTTCTTTAGTCCCTGCAGAGAAGTCCTGTCACACATCAGTCCTTTCTCCTAGTGTCTTCTGCCAAGCTACTAGCATAATCTTTGTAATGCAGTCTTTAAATGTAGCTGCCTTCTAGCTAAGCCACTCCCTCTACTTACTAGATCTTTCTACAAGTCATTGAAACCTCACAGCTACCAAGTCTTTTCAATCACCTGAGATTTACACCTAGATAACTGTTCAGATAACATTTCAGTTTGGTTAACTCAGACAAACATACCGTTTTTTTTGTTTTTTTTTTTAGTTATTTTACCCTAAATTAAAGGTCCAAGAACAGGAGTTCTGCTTCTTTAGACCCAGCAGAGAAGTCCAGCCATGCAGGAGGCCTTTCTCCTGGTGTCTTCTGCCAAGCTACTAGCAGAATCTTTCTAAGACAGTATTTAAATGTAGGTACCTTCTGGCTAAGCCACTGCCCCTACTTACTAGATCTTTGTGCAAGTAATTTAAACCTCACAGCTATCAAATCCTTTCAATCTCCTGAGGTTTACACCTAGATAACTGTTCAGATAGTCATTCAATTCAGTTAACTCAGACAAACACACACTTTTTTTTGCCTTTTTTGTTGTTGTTTTTTTACCTTAAATTACAGGTCCAAGTACAAGAGTTCTACTTCTTTAGTCCCAGCAGGGAAGTCCAGTCACACAGCCGTCCTTTGTCCTGTTATCTTCTGGCAAGCTACCAGCAGAATCTTTCTAAGGCAGTCTTTAAATGTAGCTTTCTTCTAGCTAAGCCACTCCCCCTACTTACTACATCTTTCTACAAGTAATGTAAACCTCACAGCTATGAAGGCATTTCAATCACCTGAAATTCACACTTAGATAACTGTTCAGATAAGCATTCAGTTCAGTTAACTCAGAGACACACTTTTTTATGTTTTGTTAGGTTTTTTTTTCACGTTAATTAAAGGTCCAAGTACAAGAGTTGTACTTCTTTAGTCCCAGCAGAGAAGTCCAGTCACACAGCAGTCCTTTCTCCTGGTGTCTTCTGCCATGCTACTAGCAGAATCTTTCTAAGGCAGTTCTTAAATGTAGCTTCCCTCCAGCTAAGCCACTCCCCCTACTTACTAGATCCTTCTAGAAGTAATTTAAACCTCACAGCTATCAAGTCTTTTTAATCACTTAAGATGTACACCAAGATAACTGTTCAGATAACCATTCTGTTCAGTTAACTCAGACACACACTTTTTTGTTTTGTTTTTAGTTTATTTCCCATAAATTGAAGGTCCAAGTACAAGAGTACTGCTTCTTTAGTCCCAGCAGAGAAGTCCAGTCACACAAAACTCCTGACTCCTGGTGTCTTCTGCCAAGCTACTAGCAGAATCTTTCTAAGGCAGTCTTTAAATGTAGTTTCCATCTAGCTAAGCCACTCCCCCTACTTATGGGATCTTTCTACAAGTAATTTAAACCTCACAGCCATCAAGTCCTTTCAATCACCTGAGATTTACACCTAGATAACTGTTCAGATAACATTTCAGTTTGGTTAACTCAGACAGACATACAGTTTTTTTTTTGTTTGCTAGTTTTCTTTTACCCTAAATTAAAGGTCCAAGAACAGGAGTTCTACATCTTTAGTCCCAGCAGAGAAGTGCAGCCACGCAGGAGGTCTTTCTCCTGGTGTCTTCTCCCAAGCTACTAGCAGAATCTTTCTAAGGCAGTCTTTAAATGTACCTTCCTTCTAGCCAAGCCACTACCCGTACCTACTAGATCTTTCTACAAGTAATTTAATACTCACAGCTATCAAGTCCTTTCAATCACCTGAGGTTCACACCTAGATAACTCAACTGAATTGTTATCTGAACAGTTAACTCAAACACACACTTTGTTTTTTGTTTGTTATTTTTCTTACCCTAAATAAAGGTCCAAGTACAAGAGTTGTACTTCTTTCGTCCCAGCACAGAAGTCCAGCCATGCAGTAGGCCTTTCTCCTGGTGTCCTCTGCCAAGCTACTAGCAACATCTTTCTAAGGCAGTCTTTAAATCTAGCTTCCTTCTTGCTAAGCAACTACCCATACGTACTAGATTTTTCTACAAGTAATTTAAACCTCACAGCTATCAAGTCCTTTCAAACACATTAGATTTACACCTAGATAACTGTTCATAAAACCATTCAGTTCGGTTAACCCAGACAAACATTTTTTTTTGTTTTGTTATTATTTTTTACCCTTAATTAAAGGTCCAAGAACAGGAGTTCTACTTCTTAGTCCCAGCAGAGAAGTGCAGTCACGCAGCAGTCCTTTCTCCTGGTGTCTTCTGCCAAGCTACTAGCAGAATCTCTAAGACAGAATTTAAATGTAGGTTCCTTCTGGCAAAGTCACTGCCCCTACTTACAAGATCTTTCTACAAGTCATTTAAACCTCACAGCTATCAAATCATTTCAATCTCCTGAGGTTTACACCTAGATAACTGTTCAGATAGCCATTCAATTCAGTTAACTCAGACAAACACATACTTTTTTTGCTTTTGTTTTTTTTTTTACCCTAAATTAAAGGTCCAATTACAAGAGTTCTACTTCTTTAGTCCCAGCAGAGAAGTCCAGTCACACAGCACTCCTGTCTCCTGGTGTCTTCTGCCAACCTACTAGCAGAATCTTTCTAAAGCAGTCTTTAAATGTAGCTTCCTTCTAGCTAAGCCACTCCCCCTACTTATGGGATCTTTCTACAAGTAATTTAAAGCTCACAGCTATCAAGTCCTTTCAGTCACCTGAGATTTGCACCTAGATAACTGTTCAGACAACCATTCAGTTCGGGTAACCCAGAGAAACAAAAACATTTTTTTTGTTTTTTTTTTATTTTTTTTACCCTAAATTAAAGGTCCAAGAACAGGAGTTCTACTTCTTAGTCCCAGCAGAGAAGTCCAGTCACACAACAGTCCACTCTCCTGGTGTCTTCTGCCATGGCTCTAGCAAAATCTAAGGCAGTCTTTATATGTAGCTTCCTTCTAGCTAAGTCACTACCCGTACTTACCAGATCTTTCTACAAGTAATTTAAAACTCACAGCTGTCAAGTCCTTTGAATCACCTGAGATTCACCTTGATAACTGTTCAGATAACCATTCAGTTCAGTCAACTCAAACACACACTTTTTTGTGTTTTGTTAGTTTTTTACCATAAATTAAAACTCCAACAAGAGTTCTACTTCATTAGTCAAAGCAAAGAAGTCCAGTCACATAGGAGTCCTTTCTCCTTCTGTCTTCTGCCAAGCTGGAAGCAGAATCTTTCTAAGGCAGTCCTTAAATATAGCTTCCTTCTAGCTAAGCCACTCCCCCTACTTACTAGATCTTTCTACAAGTAATTTAAACCTCACAGCTATCAACTCGTTTTAATCACATAAGATTTACACCTAGATAACTGTTCAGATAGTTTTTTTACCATAAATTAAAGCTCCAACTACAAGAGTTCTACTTCTTTAGTCAAAGCAAAGAAGTCCAGTCACACAGGAGTCCTTTTTCCTTCTGTCTTCTACCAAGTTGGAAGCAGAATCCTTCTAAAGCAGTCTTTCAATGTAGCTTCCTTCTAGCTAAGCCACTCCCCCTACTTATGGGACCTTTTTTACAAGTAATTTAAAGCTCACAGCTATCAAGTCCTTTCAATCACCTGAGATTTACACCTCGATAACTGTGCAGACAACCATGCAGTTTGGTTAACCCAGAAAAACAAAATTTTTTTTTATTTTGTTTTACCCTAAATTAAAGGTCCAAGAACAGGAGTTCCACTTCTTAGTCCTAGCAGGAAAGTCCAGTCACACAGCAGTCCTTTCTCCTGGCGTCTTCTGCCAAGGTACTAGCAGAATCTTTCTAAGGCAGTCTTTAAATGTAGCTTTCTTCTAGCTAATCCACTCCCCCTACTTACTGCATCTTTCTACAAGTCATGCAAACCTCACAGCTATCAAGTCATTTCAATCACCTGAGATTCACACTTAGATAACTGTTCAGATACCCATTCAGTTCAGTTAACTCAGAGACACACTTTTTTGTTTTGTTTTGTTAGTTTTTTTTTACGTTAATTAAAGGTCCAAGTACAAGAGTTCTACTTCTTTAGTACCAGCAGAGAAGTCCAGTCACACAGCACTCCTGTCTCCTGGTGTCTTCTGCCAAGCTACTAGCAGAATCTTTCTAAAGCAGTCTTTAAATGTAGCTTCCTTCTAGCTAAGCCACTCCCCCTACTTATGGGATCTTTCAACAAGTAATTTAAACCTCACAGCTATCATGTCCTTTCAATCACCTGAGATTTGCACCTAGATAACTATTCAGACAACCATTCAGTTCGGGTAACTGAGACAAACAAAAATTTTTTTCACCCTAAATAAAGGTCCAGAGAGGGTTCTACTTCTTAGTCCCAGCAGAAGTCCAGCCACACAACAGTCCATTCTCCTGGTGTCTTCTGCCATGGCTCTAGCAGAATCTAAGGCAGTCTTTATATGTAGCTTCCTTCTAGTTAAGTCACTACCCGTACATACTACATCTTTCTACAAGTAAGATAAAATTCACAGCTGTCAAGTCCTTTGAATCACCTGAGATTCACCTTGATAACTGTTCAGATAACCATTCAGTTCAGTCAACTCAAACACACACTGTTTTGTGTTTTGTTTGTTAGTTTTTTACCATAAATTAAAGCTCCAACTACAAGAGTTCTACTTCTTTAGTCAAAGCAAAGAAGTCCAGTCACACAGGAGTCCTTTTTCCTTCTGTCTTCTGCCAAGCTGGAAGCAGAATCTTTCTAAGGCAGTCCTTAAATATAGCTTCCTTCTAGCTAAGCCACTCCCCCTACTTACTAGATCTTTCTACAAGTAATTTAAACCTCACAGCTATCAACTCGTTTTAATCACATAAGATTTACACCTAGATAACTGTTCAGATAACCATTCAGTTCAGTTATCTCAGACAAACACACACTTTTTTTGTTTTGTTTTTAGTTTTTTTTACCATAAATTGAAGGTCTAAGTACAAGAGTTCAACTTCTTTAGTCCCAGCAGGGAAGTCCAGTCACACAGCACACCTGTGTCCTGGTGTCTTCTGCCAAGCTACTAGCAGAATCCTTCTAAAGCAGTCTTTCAATGTAGCTTCCTTCTAGCTAATCCACTCCCCCTACTTATGGGACCTTTTTTGCAAGTAATTTAAACCTCACAGTAATCAAATCCTTTCAATCACCTGAGATTTACACCTCCATAACTGTGCAGACAACCATTCAGTTCAGTTAACCCAGAAAAACAAATTTTTTTTTTTTGTTTATTTTTTTACCCTAAATTAAAGGTCCAAGAACAGGAGTTCCACTTCTTAGTCCCAGCAGAGAAGTCCAGTCACGCAGCAGTCCTTTCTCCTGGTGTCTTCTGCCAAGGTACTAGCAGAATCTTTCTAAACCAGTCTTTATATGTAGCTTCCTTCTAGCTAAGTCACTACCCGAACTTACTAGATCTTTCTACAAGTAATTTCAAACTCAGGGCTGTCAAGTCCTTTCAATCACCTGAGATTCACACCTAGATAACTGTTTAGATAACCATTCAGTTCAGTCAACTCAAACACACACTTTTTTGTGTTTTGTTTGTTAGTTTTTTGCCATAAATTAAAGCTCCAAGTACAAGAGTTCTACTTCTTTCAGTCAAAGCAGAGAAGTCCAGTCACACAGGAGTCCTTTTTCGTAGTGTCTTCCGCCAAGCTGCTAGCAGAATCTTTCTAAGGCAGTCCTTAAATATAGCTTGCTTCTAGCTTAGCCACTCCTCCTACTTTCTAGGTCTTTCTACAAGTAATTTAAACCTCACAGCTATCAAGTGCTTTCAATCACCTGAGATTTACATCCAGATAACTGTTGAGATAACCATTCAGTTCAGTTAACTCAGACAAACACACACTTTTTTTGTTTTGTTTTTAGTTTTTTTTACCATAAATTGAAGGTCCAAGTACAAGAGTTCTAATTCTGTAGTCACAGCAGAGAAGTCCAGTCACACAGCACTCCTGTCTCCTGGTGTCTTCTGCCAAGCTACTAGCAGAATCTTTCTAAAGCAGTCTTTAAATGTAGCTTCCTTCTAGCTAAGCCACTTCCCCTACTTATGGGATCTTTTTACAAGTGATTTAAATCTCACAGCTATCAAGTTCTTTCAATCAACTGGGATTTACACCTAGATAAGTGTTCAGACAACCATTCAGTTCGGTTACCCCAGACAAACAAATTTTTTTTTTGTTTTGTTATTTTTTTTACCCTAAATTAAAGGTCCAAGAACAAGAGTTCTACTTCTTAGTCCCAGCAGAGAAGTCCAGTCACGCAGCAGTCCTTTCACCTGGTGTCTTCTGCCAAGCTACTAGCAGAATCTTTCTAAGGCAGTCTTTAAATGTAGCTTCCTTCTTGCTAAGCCTCTACCCGTACTTACTAGATCTTTCTACAAGTAATTTAAAACTCACAGCTATCAAATCCCTTGAATCACCTGAGATTCAGACCTAGATAACTGAACTGAATTATCTAAACAGTTAACTCAAACACACTCTTTGTTTTTAATTTTTTTTTACCCTAAATAAAGGTCCAAGTACAAGAGTTGTACTTCTTTCGTCCCAGCAGACAAGTCCAGCCATGCAGGAGGCCTTTCTCCTGGAGTCTTCTGCCAAGCAACTAGCAGCACCTTTCTAAGGCAGTCTTTAAATGTAGATTCCTTCTTGCTAAGCCACTACCCGTACTTACTAGATCTTTCTACAAGTAATTTAAACCTCACAGCTATCAAGTCCTTTCAAACACGTGAGATTTACACCTAGATAACTGTTCATATAACAATTCAGTTCGGTTAACCCAGACAAACCTTTTTTTTTTTTTTACTCTTAATTAAAGGTCCAAGAGCAGGAGTTCTACTTCTTAGTCCCAGCGGAGAAGTCCAGTCACGCAGCAGTCCTTTCTCCTGGTGTCTTCTGCCAAGGTACTATCAGAATCTTTCTAAGGCAGTCTTTATGCGTAGCTTCCTTCTAGCTAAGTCACTAACTGTACTTACTAGATCTTTCTACAAGAAATTTAAAACACACAGCTGTCAAGTCCTTTGAATCACCTGAGATTCACACCTAGATAACTGTTCAGATAACCATTCAGTTCAGTCAAATCAAACACACACTTTTTTGTCTTTTGTTTTTTAGTTTTTTTACCGTAAATGAAAGCTCCAAGTACAAGAGTTCTACTTCTTTAATCAAAGCAGAGAATTCCAGTCACACAGGAGTCATTTTTCTTTGTGTCTTCTGCCAAGCTGCTAGAAGAATCTTTCTAAGGCAGTCCTTAAATATAGCTTCCTTCTAGCTAAGCCACTCCCCCTACTTACTAGGTCTTTCCACAAGTAATTTAAACCTCACAGCTATCAAGTCCTTTCAATCACCTGAGATTTACACCTAGATTACAGTTCAGTTAACCATTCAATTCAGTTAACTGAGACAAACATACACTTTTTTTCTCTTGTCTCTTAGTTTTTTTTACCCTAAATTAGAGGTCCAAGTACAAGAGTTCTACTTCTTTGGTCCCAGGAGAGAAGTTCAGTCACACAGCAGTCCTTTCTCCTAGTGTCTTCTGCCAAGCTACTAGCATAATCTTTGTAAGGCAGTCTTTAAATGTAGCTGCCTTCTAGCTAAGCAACTCCCTCTACTTACTAGATCTTTCTACAAGTAATTTAAACCTCACTGCTATCAAGTCCTTTCAAACACATGAGATTTACACCAAGATAACTGTTCATATAACCATTCAGTTCGGTTAACCCAAAGAAACATTTTTTTTTTGTTTTGTTTGTTATTTTTTTTTACCCTTAATTAAAGGTCAAAGAAGAGGAGTTCTACTTCTTAGTCCCAGCGGAGAAGTCCAGTCACGCAGCAGTTCTTTCTCCTGGTGTCTTCTGCCAAGGTACTAGCAGAATCTTTCTAAGGCAGTCTTTATACGTAGCTTCCTTCTAGCTACGCCACTCCTCTTACTTATGGGATCTTTCTACAAGTAATTTAACCCTCACAGCTATCAAGTCCTTTCAATCACCTGAGATTTAAACCTAGATAACTGTTCGGATAACAATTCAGTTCGGTTAACCCAGACAAACAAATTATTTTGTTTTGTTTGTTATTTTTTTTCACCCTAAATTAAAGTTCCAAGAACAGGAATTCTACTTCTTAGTCCCAGCAGAAAAGTCCAGTCACACAGCAGTCATTTCTTCTAGTGTCTTCTGCCAAGCTACTAGCAGAATCTTTCTAAGGCATTCTTTAAATGTAGCTGCCTTCTAGCTAAGCCACTCCCTCTACATACTAGATCTTTCTACAAGTAACAGAAACCTCACAGGTATCAAGTCCTTTCAATCACCTGAGATTTACAGCTAGATAACTGTTCATATAACCATTCAGTTCGGTTAACCCAGACAAACATTTTTTTTTTCATTTTTTTTTTTACCCTTACTTAAAGGTCCAAGAAGAGAAATTCTACTTCTTAGTCCCAGCAGTGAAGTCCAATCATGCAGCAGTCCTTTCTCCTGGTGTCTTCTGCCAAGGTACTAGCAGAATCTTTCTAAGGCAGTCTTTCTACATAGCTTCCTTCTAGCTAAGTCACTAACCGTACTTACTAGATCTTTCTACAAGTAATTTAAAACTCACAGCTGTCAAGTCCTTTGAATCACCTGAGATTCACACCTAGATAACTATTCAGATAATCATTCAGTTCAGTCAACTCAAACACACACTTTTTTGTGTTTTGTTTGTTAGTTTTGTTACCATAAATTAAAAATCCAAGTACAAGAGTTCTACTTCTTTAGTCAAAGCAGAGAAGTCCATTCACACAGGAGTCCTTTTTCCTTGTGTCTCCTGCCAAGCTGCTAGAAGAATCTTTCTAAGGCAGTCCTTAAATATAGCTTCCTTCTAGCTAAGCCACTCCCCCTACTTACTAGATGTTTCTACAAGTAATTTAAACCTTACAGCTATCAAGTCATTTCAATCACCTGAGATTTACACCTAGATAACTGTTCAGATAACCATTCAGTTCAGTTAACTCAGACACACACTTTTTTTCTGTTTTGTTAGTTTTTTCTTTACCCTAAATTAAAGGTCCAAGTACAAGCGTTCCACTTCTTTTGTCCCAGCAGAGAAGTCTAGGCAAGAAGCAGTCCTTTCTCTTGGAGTCTTCTGCCAAGTTTCTGGCAGAATTTTTCTAAGGCAGTCCTTAAATGTAGCTTCCCTCCAGCTAAGCCACTTCCCCTACTTACTAGATATTTCTACAAGTAATTTAAACCTCACAGCTATCAAGTCATTTCAATCACGGAAGATTTACACCTAGATAACTGTTCAGATAACCATTTAGTTCAGTTAACTCAGACAAACACACACTTTTTTAGTTTTGTTTTTAGTTTTTTTACCCTAAATTAAAGGTCCAAGTACAAGAGTTCTACTTCTTTAGTCCCACCACCAGAGAAGTCCATTCACACAGCACTCCTGTCACCTGGTGTCTTCTGCCAAGCTACTAGAAGAATCATTCTAAAGCATACTTTAATTGTAGCTTCCTTCTAGCTAAGCCACTCCTCTTACTTATGGGATCTTTCTAAAAGTAATTTAACCTTCACAGCTATCAAGTCATTTCAATCACCTGAGATTTAAACCTAGATAACTGTTCAGATAACCAGTCAGTTCGGTTAATCCAGACAAAGAAATTTTTTTTTCTTTTATTTTTTTTACCCTAAATTAAAGTTCCAAGAACAGGAATTCTACTTCTTAGTCCCAGCAGAGAAGTCCAGTCACACAGTAGTGATTTCTTCTAGTGTCTTCTGCCAAGCTACTAGCAGATTCTTTGAAAGGCAGCCTTTAAATGTAGCTGCCTTCTAGCTAAGCCACTCCCTCTACTTGCTAGATCTTTCTACAATAATTGAAACCTCACAGCTATCAAGTCCTTTCAATCACTTGAGATTTACACCTAGATAACTGTTCAGATAACAATTCAGTTTGGTTAACTCAGATAGACAGGTTTTTTTTGTTTTGTTTGTTAGTTTTTTATCCTAAATTAAAGGTCCAAGAACAGGAGATCTACTTCTTTAGTCCCCGCAGACAACTCCAGCCATGCAGGACGCCTTTCTCCTGGTGTCTTCTGCCAAGCTACTAGCAGAATCTTTCTAAGGCAGTCTTTAAATGTAGCTTCCTTCTAGATAAGCCACTACCCGTATTTACTAGATCTTTCCACAAGTAATTTAAAACTCACAGCTATCAAGTCCTTTGAATCACCTGAGATTCACACCTAGATAACTGTTCAGATAACAATTCAGCTCAGTTAACTCAAACACACACTTTGTTTTTTGTTTGTTAGTTTTTTCTACCCTAAATAAAGGTCCAAGTACAAGAGTTGTACTTCTTCAGTCCCAGCAGAGAAGTCCAGTCACACAGCACTCCTTTCTCCTTGTGTCTTCTGCCAAGCTACTAGCAGAATCTTTCTAAGGCAGTCTTTAACTGTAGCTTCCTTCTAGCGAAGCTACTCCCCCTACTTACTAGATCTTTCTACAAGTAATGTAAACCTCACAGCTACCAGGTCCTTTCAAATACCTGAGATTCACACTTAGATAACTGTTCAGATAACCATTCAGTTCAGTTAACTCAGACACACACTTTTTGTTTTATTAGTATTGTTTTTACGTTAATTAAAGGTCCAAGTACAAGAGTTCTACTTCTTTAGTCCCAGCAGAGAAGTCCAGTCACTCAGCAGTCCTTTGTCCTGGTGTCTTCTGGCAAACTACCAGCAGAACCTTTCTAAGGCAGTCTTTAAATGTAGCTTTCTTCTAGCTAAGCCACTCCCCCTACTTACTAGATCTTTCTACAAGTAATTTAAACCTCACTGCTATCAAGTCATTTCAATCACCTGAGATTTACACTTATATAACTGTTCAGATAACCATTCAGTTCAGTTAACTCAGACACACACTTTGTTTTGTTTTAATTTTTTCTTTACCCTAAATTAAAGGTCCAAGTACAAGCGTTCTACTTCTTTAGTCCCAGCAGAGAAGTCTAGGCAATCAGCAGTCCTTTCTGCTGGTGTCTTCAACCAAGTTACTGGCAGAATCTTTCTAAGGCAGTCCTTAAATGTAGCTTCCCTCCAGCTAAGCCACTCCCCCCACTTACTAGATATTTCTACAAGTAATTTAAACCTCACAGCTATCAAATCATTTCCATCACGTAAGATTTACACCTAGATAACTGTTTAGATAACCATTCAGTTCACTTAACTCAGACAAACACAGTTTTTTTGTTTTGTTTGTTACTTTTTTCACCCTAAATTAAAGGTCCAAGTACAAGAGTTCTACTTCTTTAGTCCCAGCAGAGAAGTCCAGCCACACAGTACTCCTGTCTCCTGGTGTCTTCTGCCAAGCTACTAGCAGAATCTTTCTAAGGCATACTTTAAATGTAGCTTCCTTCTAGCTAAGCCACTCCTCTTACTTATGGGATCTTTCTACAAGTAATTTAACCCTCACAGCTATCAAGTCCTTTCAATCACCTGAGATTTAAACCTAGATAACTGTTCATATAACCATTCAGTTCGGTTAACCCAGACAAACATTTTTTTTTGTTTTATTTTTTTTTACCCTTTCTTAAAGGTCCAAGAACAGGAGTTCTACTTCTTTAGTCCCAGCAGAGAAGTCCAGTCACACAGTAGTCCTTTCTCCAAGTGTCTTCTGCCAAGCTACTAGCAGAATCTTTGTAAGGCAGTCTTTAAATGTAGCTGCCTTCTAGCAAAGCCACTCCCTCTACTTACTAGATCTTTCTACAAGAAACTGAAACCTCACAGCTATCAGGTCCTTTCAACCTGAGATTTACACCTAGATAACTGTTCAGATAACATTTCAGTTTGGTTAACTCAGACATACAGTATTTTTGTTTTGTTTGTTAGTTTTTTAACCCTAAATAAAGGTCCAAGTACAAGAGTTGTACTTCTTTCGTCCCAGCAGGGAAGTCCAGTCACACAGCACTCCTTTCCCCTTGTGTCTTCTGCCAAGCTACTAGCAGAATCTTTCTAAGACAGTATTTAAATATAGGTTCTTTCTGGCTAAGCCACTGCCCCTACTTACTAGATCTTTCTACAAGTAATTTAAACCTCACACCTATCAAATCATTTCAATCACCTAAGATTTACACCTAGATAACTGTTCAGATAACCATTCAGTTCACTTAACTCAAAGACACACTTTTTTTTGCTTTTTTTGTTGTTTTTTTTACCCTACATTACAGGTCCAAGTACAAGAGTTCTGCTTCTTGAGTCCCAGCAGAGATGTCCAGTCACACAGCAGTCCTTTGTCCTGGTGTCTTCTGGCAAGCTACAAGCAGAATCTTTCTAAGGCAGGCTTTAAATGTAGCTTTCTTTTAGCTAAGCCACTCCCCCTACTTACTACATCTTTCTACAAGTAATGTAAACTTCACAGCTATCAAGTCATTTCAATCACCTGAGATTCACACTTAGATAACTGTTCAGATAACCATTCAGTTCAGTTAACTCAGAGACACACTTTGTTATGTTTTGTATTGTTAGTTTTTTTTAACGTTAATTAAAGGTCCAAGTACAAGAGTTCTACTACTTTAGTCCCAGCACAGAAGTCCAGTCACACAGCAGTCCTTTCTCCAGCTGTCTTCTGCCAAGCTACTAGAAGAATCTTTCTAAGGCAGTCTTTAAATGTAGGTTCATTCTGGCTAAGCCACTCCCCCTAATTACTAGATCTTTCTGCAAGTAATTTAAATCTCACTATCAAGTCGTTTTAGTCACGTAAGATTTACACCAAGATAACTGTTCAGATAACCATTGAGTTCAGTTAACTCAGACACACACTTTGTTTTGTTAGTTTTTTCTTTACCCTAAATTAAAGGTCCAAGTACAAGCATTCTACTTCTTTAGTCAGAGCAAAGAAGTCTAGGCAATAGCAGTCCTTTCTTCTGGTGTCTTCTGCCAAGTTACTGGCAGAATCCTTCTAAAACAGTACTTAAATGTAGCTTCCCTCCAGCTAAGCCACTCCCCCCACTTACTAGATCTTTCTACAAGTAATTTAAACCTCACAGCTATCAAGTCATTTTAATCACGTAAGATTTACACCTAGATAACTGTTCCAATAACCATTCAGTTCAGTTAACTCAAACACACACTTTTTTTTGTTTTTAGTTTTTTTACCATAAATTAAACGTCCAAGTACAAGAGTTCTACTTCTTTAGTCCCAGCAGAGAAGTCCAGTTACACAGCACTCCTGTCTCCTGGTGTCTTCTGCCAAGCTACTAGAAGAATCTTTCTAAGGCAGTCTTTAAATGTAGCTTCCTTCTAGCTAAGCCACTCCCCCTACTTATGGGATCTTTCCACAAGTAATTTAAACCTCACAGCTATCAAGTCCTTTCAGTCACCTGAGATTTACACCTAGATAACTGTTCAATCATTCAGTTCGGTTAACCCAAACAAAACATTTTTTTTTACCCTAAATTAAAGGTCCAAGAACAGGAGTTCTACTTCTTAGTGCCAGCAGAGAAGTCCAGTCACGCAGCAGTTCTTTCTCCTGGTGTCTTCTGCCAAGGTACTAGCAGAATCTTTCTAAGGCAGTCTTTATATGTAGCTTCCTTCTAGCTAAGTCACTACCCGTACTTATTAGATCTTTCTACAAGTAATTTAAAACTCACAGCTGTCAAGTCCTTTGAATCACCTGAGATTCACACCTAGATAACTGTTCAGATAACCATTCAGTTCGGTCAACTCAAACACACACTTTTTTGTGTTTTGTTAGTTTTTTTACCATAAATTAAACCTCCAAGTACAAGAGTTCTACTTCTTTAGTCCCAGCACAGAAGTCCAGTCACACAGGAATCCTTTTTCCTTGTGTCTTCTGCCAAGCTGCTAGCAGAATCTTTTTAAGGCAGTTCTTAAATATAGCTTCCTTCTAGCTAAGACACTCCCCCTACTTACTAGGTCTTTCTACAAGTAATTTAAACCTCACAGCTATCAAGTCCTTTCAATCATCTGAGATTTACACCTAGATAACTGTTCAGGTAAGAATTCAGTTCGGTTAACTCAGACAAACATACAGTCTTTTTTGTTTTGTTTGTTAGTTTTTTTACACTAAATTAAAGGTCCAAGAACAGGTGTTCTACTTCTTTAGTCAAAGCAGAGAAGTCCAGTCACACAGGAGTCCTTTTTCCTTGTGTCTTCTGCCAAGCTGCTAGCAGAATCTTTCTAAGGCAGTTCTTAAATATAGCTTCCTTCTAGCTAAGCCACTGCCCGTACTTACTAGATCTTTCTACAAGTAATTTAAAACTCACAGCTATCAAGTCCTTTGAATCACCTGAGATTCACACCTAGATAACTGTTCAGATAACAATTCAGTTCAGTTAACTCAAACACACACTTTGTTTTTTATTTTTTTACCCTAAATAAAGGTCCAAGTACAAGAGTTGTACTTCTTTCGTCCCAGCAGAGAAGTCCAGTCACACAGCACTCCTGTCCCCTTGTGTCTTCTGCCAAGCTACTAGCAGAATCTTTCTAAGACAGTATTTAAATGTAGGTTCTTTCTGGCTAAGCCACTGCCCCTACTTACTAGATCTTTCTACAAGTAATTTAAACCTCACAGCTATCAAATCATTTCAATCACCTAAGATTTACACCTAGATAACTGTTCAGATAACCATTCAGTTCACTTAACTCAGACAAACGCACACTTTTTTTTTGCTTTTTTTGTTGTTTTCTTTACCCTACACTACAGGTCCAAGTACAAGAGTTCTACTTCTTTATTCCCAGCAGAGAAGTCCAGTCACACAGCAGTCCTTTGTCCTGGTGTCTTCTGGCAAGCTACCAGCAGAATCTTTCTAAGGCAGTCTTTGAATGTAGCTTTCTTTTAGCTAATCCACTCCCCCCTACTTACTACATCTTTCTACAAGTAATGTAAACCTCACAGTTATTAAGTCATTTCAATCACCTGAGATTCACACTTAGATAACTGTTCAGATAACCATTCAGTTCAGTTAACTCAGAGACACACTTTTTTATGTTTTGTTAGTGTTTTTTTTTACGCTAATTAATGGTCCAAGTACAAGAGTTCTATTTCTTTAGTCCCAGCAGAGAAGTCCAGTCACACAGCAGTCCTTTCTTCTGGTGTCTTCAGCCAAGCTACTAGAAGAATCTTTCTAAGGCAGTCTTTAAATGTAGGTTCCTTCTGGCTAAGCCACTCCCCCAATTACTAGATCTTTCTACAAGTAATTTAAATCTCACAGCTATCAAGTCGTTTTAATCACGTAAGATTCACACCAAGATAAGTGTTCAGATAACCATTCAGTTCAGTTAACTCAGACGCACACTTTGTTTTGCTTTGTTAGTTTTTTCTTTACCCTAAATTAAAGGTCCAAGTACAAACATTCTACTTCTTTAGTCAGAGCAGAGAAGTCTAGGCAAGCAGCAGTCCTTTCTCCTGGTGTCTTCTGCCAAGTTACTGGCAGAATCCTTCTAAGGCAGTCCTTAAATGTAGCTTCCCTCCAGCTAAGCCACTCCCCCCACTTACTAGATCTTTCTACAAGTAAGTTAAACCTCACAGCTATCAAGTCATTTTAATCACGTAAGATTTACACCTAGATAACTGTTCAGATAACCATTCAGTTCAGTTAACTCAGACAAACACACACTTTTCTTGTTTTGTTTGTTGGTTTATTTTACCATAAATTAAAGGTCCAAGTACAAGAGTTCTACTTCTTTAGTCCGAGCACAGAAGTCCAGTCACACAGCACTCCTGTCTCTTGGTGTCTTCTGCCAAGCTACTAGCAGAATCTTTCTAAGGCAGTCTTTAAATGTAGCTTCCTTCTAGCTAAGCCACTCCCCTACTTACTAGGTCTTTCTACAAGTAATTTAAACCTCACAGCTATCAAGTCCTTTGAATCACCTGAGATTCACACCTAGATAACTGTTCAGATAACCATTCAGTTCAGTCAACTCAAACACACACTTTTTTGTGTTTTGTTTGTTAGTTTTTTTTGCCCTAAATTAAAGCTCCAAGTACAAGAGTTCTACTTCTTTGGTCAAAGCAGAGAAGTCCAGTCACACAGGAGTCCTTTCTCCTGGTGTCTTCTGCCAAGCTACTAGCAGAATCTTTCTAAGACAGTCTAAAAATGTAGGTTCCTTCTGGCTAAGCCACTGCCCCTACTTACTAGATCTTTCTATAAGTAATTTAAACCTCACAGCTATCAAGTCCTTTCAGTCACCTGAGATTTACACCTAGATAACTGTTCAGATAATCATTCAGTTCAGTTAACTCAGACAAACACACACTTTTTTTGTTTTGTTTGTTAGTTGTTCTTTTTTTACCCTAAAGTAAAGGTCCAAGCACAAGAGTTCTACTTCTTTAGTCCCAGCAGAAAAGTCCAGTCAAACAGCAGTCCTTTCTTCTGGTGTCTTCTGCCAAGCTTTAGGAACTGATCATGTCAACAAGATGCATACAGCATTTTTTTGTTGTATTAATGTTTTATTTATTAGGATATAAGTAGAACAGACATGTGTTATGTTCCAACTGTAAGTAATGCTAATTTTCTTTCTTCAAGCAGTTGAATGCAAAGGAGAAATGAAACATTGATGTCTAGCAATAAAACTACCTTAACGCTTGGATCAGCAACAGATATCACAGCAAGCTTGGAATGTCTGGAAGAAAATATAGACACTTACAGTAATAATACCACAGTTCTAAGAAGTGATGATGTGTACTGTGACAATGTTGGAATTTGTAATGAGGCTCTCTGTCGGTACAATGCTGTATATGCAGTGGGTAGCCTAGATGAGGGTTATGTGGTGCACGACTTATCAAGCTGCACACCACAAACTGGAGCACAGGGCATTGATGGCAATCAGCCGGCATGTCCAGTAATGGTAGATGCAGCACTGCAGGTTAATTTAGAGATGGTAAATGTTTGTGACATTTGCTGTAATCCAATGGTTGAATTGAGGGCTGTTAATTTTGACCATCGCTATGCATCGATGGTCAACTCTTCAGTGGCAACCAATAACACATTCTCACAAACACCTTCACATTCAATGCCCATTAAAACATCAACAGACATTTTGCATGACACAGTGGTAAACACACCGACTGACAGTGACATATTGTGCACACCAACCACAAATGCAGACACCACTGATACTCGTACAGACCCCCATCCGACTGCGAAAGTGATAGTGCTCAATCAGATGATGAGGATGTCACGTTACTGTCTCAGTATGTCACTGAGCCAAAGTACATTGTTTTCAAGTCACAGTTGGAACGTTTGATTGGCAACATTACATGTAGGCAATGTGGATCTGCCACGAAATCCATAAAAACGAGTTCCATAGGATCCATGATTACATTGCGTACATACTGTATTATGGGCCATCTAATCATACAGTGGCAATCACAACCAACTGTGTCAAGCAAAATGTCTGTTGGTAATTTGGTAATTGCCTCATTGATCCTGTACAGTGGTCAGTTGTTTTCAGTGGTTCATCATTTTGCAAGCATTATGAATCTTAAGATAATTGGTGGGGGCACTTATTATGCCATTCAAAGGAACACCCTAATCCCAATTATTAATAAGACTTGGTCAGAATATAAAAAAAAAAATCAAGGTCCCATTAGACTGGCCGGCGATAGTCAGTGTGATTTGCCTGGTTTCTGTGCCACCTACTGCACCTATACCATGATGGACGTTGACTCTAGGAAGACTGTAAATTTTCTACAAAAATATGTCACACAGACAGGAACATCACAGGCAATGGAAACAAAAGGTTTCATAGAATGCTTGGACGAAGTGCTTTCTCAAGGGCTACATGATAATGCAGTTTCCTCCGACAGGCATGCTGGGGTGCATAAAGTTATGAAGGACAAGTATGCAGAGATGAGCATAGATCAGCAGTTTGACCCTTACCACATGGCCAATAACATACGTAAAAAAAAACACATGGAGAAGGTGAAGCTGAAGCAGCATTCAGGGCTACAGCCATGGGTTAAGTCCACAGTAAACCACCTATGGTGGTCTGCAAGGACATGCTGTGGAGACCCAGACATGCTTGTCAAGAGGTGGTCATGAGTGTTGCAACATATATGCAACATCCACGAATGGGATGAAGGTAAACTTTTCAAGCAATGCACACATGCACCAATACCGGTTGATGTGACAGGCCACAAAAAGTGGATTGAGGAAGACTCGGACACATTTATAGTTGTACGCAATATTGTCCTCCACAAAACAATTGAGAAAGATATGAGACAGCTCTCCAAGTTTATATACACCAGGTCAGCTCAAAGTGTATCACTCGCTGATGCTGAAGTACTGTCCCAAGAGGCTAAAGTTCAGTTACCCTGCCATGCAGGCAAGGCCACAGCTTGCTGCTTTAGATCACAACCACAACGTTGTGAGGTAAACTGCGACAATCAAAACACAGTACTATGGTAGCAGTGCCACTGGACAGAAACAGTATCGGTGTCTTTGGAGAAAAAATCCTGTTAGTGGGTGGTACGTGATGTTCGGACCCCAAAGAATTATGACTACCTCACAAATGTAATAGTGGAGGTACTTGAAAGCAGCAAGGATACATGCCAAGAATTGCCAGTTGTGTTGACACCAATTGATGTTAAAAACAACATAACACATGAGTCTCCATTGCCCATAACAGAACTTGTAATACAATACAGGTCAAGATTTGCTAAGTAAGGTTAACAATCAATGGCACATTGCTTGCTCGTGCAGTTAACACTGAATGCAGAGTGAAGCACAAAATTTTTGAAATATCTTCAGGACCTTACATGTAACAGTATGGTTTGTTGTTAATTTACAAGGTTTTTGTTACTTATACATTATGCATTTGTAATTGCACTTTTGATTGGTTTGTTACTGTGATGTTACAGATTGTTAATCTACATCACAATACCTTGTGTCTGTGTTACCTCACTTGTGACATTCAGTTGCCTGGCACACACTACAGAACTGTTTTTGAAAACCGTTTTTAAAACTAGTTTAGCTAAACCATTCAGTGCAGCCACACTACTCAGTAACCAATTTTGATAACAGTTTAGTGTGGCCACACTGCTAGTGTTGAACCTGTTATAACGTATGGTAAAATGCTGTTAACCTTAGGAAATCAAAATTTCATAAGATTGTTATACCATTGTTGTGACATAGAAATGTTGTTAAACCTATCGATGCTACGTCACATCGATAGGTTAACAACGGGGATCGGTCTGCACATGTGCGCACCTTTTTTTTTTCCACTCGGGAACCGATGGATGCATGCAACGGTAAGGGAATGACTGAACAGCCACGGCGGTGACAATATTTTGAAAAGTAAGGAGCTGTTTTCATTTTTTCTTGGGATCATACACTATAAAAAATAATGTATGATCCTTCTATCAGCAACCGGTTACTGTTAACCGTCTCGAGGTTGCCATGGTGAAGTAAACCTCTCAAGCTTCGCTCTTGAGGTTTACACAGTCGCCCTGGCAACCTCTCAACGGTTAACAGACTGGTTACCGATAGATGACCAAACATTATCCTATATCTCCTTGTAACTATTTTGTGTTAAGTCCAACACACAGAACTGTGCTTGCCTGGACACACTGCAGCTAGAACTGTTTTAGTTAAACCATTGCAGCTTAAAACACTTTTACTCCTGGACAGACCTGTGAGTAAAACCATGCTAGCTCCAAGACATTTTTAAAAATGGTTTTAAGATTAGGTATCTAGCAGGGTTTAAAAACACTTTTGTTAAAATGTTTTAAGGGGCTTGTAGTATGTCTGCAAACAGCACTAGGGGGATTTAAACCGTTTTAAGGCACTTAAACTGTTTTAAGTTCCCCATGTGTCCAGGGCCTTAGTCACAACTGTACCACGTGACATGACATTATTATTGTCTAAATTATTCACTCACACTGCATCAACATGTACCCTGTAAGAAAACATTACTTACCGTAGTAATCTTGTTTCTTCTAAGGGAATCTTACTGTATTCTGACAAATGCAGTAAGGTCTCACCACAGGACTGTCCCGGAGACAAAACAATTAGAACCTATGTTAATAGTGGAATGTTAGGCTCGAGCTCAGTTTTCAAATCACTGTCCCTGGTTGCAATTCCTGCAAAAGCTAATAATAACTACTCACTAATCTAATCTTAACTAATTCTAAATGCCCTACATAGGGTAAACACCTCTTAAGCAACATAGGGCATTCCTAAGACTCAAGTCAACAGATGCCTAAAAACAAAACAAAAACAAAAAAAAACTAATAGGTACCCACAGGATTCCAACATCAAATATACAGACAGTATGCAGTGCACTGTAGGTCCAAGCAAGGGAGAAAGGGTGGGAGCTCAGAATGCAGTAAGATTCCCTTAGAAGAAACAAGATTACTATAGCAAGTAATGTTTTCTTCAAACCCTAGAAAAGTTTACTGTAGTCTGACAAATGCAGACTATCCAAGCAGTGCATTTGGAGGCAGGCAGGCAGAGGACCTACTTAGGAAACGGGCTTTGCAAAACTGCTATGCCAAACCTGGCATCACTCCTGGCCTGACTATCCAGACAGTAATGTTTAGTAAATGTATGAACTGTTTTCCAGGTAGCTGCTTTACAGATTTCCAACAAAGGAATATCTCTTGAAGCTGCTATTGATGCAGCTGTCCCCTTTGTGGAGTGGGACCGGAGCCCTTGACGGGGCTGTTTACCCAGTTTACCATAACAGAATTGGATACATGCCACAATCCATCTTGCTATGGATCTCTTTGTGGCAGGTTTACCCTTTCCTACTTCATCACAGGTCAAAAAGAGTTGGGTCCTGTCCCCTCTGTGACCCTTTGTATGCTCCAGGTAGTAGCCGATAGCTCTTTTAACATCTACGCTATGCATGCTACGCTTACCTGAAGAGGAATGGTCAGTAAAGAAAACTGGTAGTGTGATAGACTGATTAATGTGAAAATCTGAAACCACCTTGGGAAGAAATCTGTTATTGGTCCTAAGGACCATCTTGTCCCTATGGAAAGCCACATAGTCAGTATCTATGAACAAGGCCTGAAGTTCACTGATCCTTCTGGAAGAGGTAATGGCAACCAGGAACACAGTCTTCCAAGTTACATACTTGAGATCAGCTGCTGACATGGGTTTAAAGGGTGGCTGCATAAGCTGTGCTACGCAAATGTTCAAATCCCACTCTGAAATAGGAGTTCTATGAAGTAGATGCAAATGTAGCAATCCCTTAAAGAACTTCCTAAACACTGAATTAGAGGCCAAGGATGATGTCTTACCTGCTGACAGGTAAGCAGAGACTGCAGCCAGATGCACTTTCAACGTGGAAAGCCTTAAACCCAGAGAATGAAGATGGGTTAGGTCATCCAAAACCACAGGCAATCCTGCCTGATAATGATGCAAGCTTTTATTCTGACACCAAATACAAAATCTTTTTCATTTGGAAGTGTAGATCTTCCTGGTAGCAGGTTTTCTAGAAACCCTAAGGACCTCCATGACACCTTGTGAGAGCTGCAGATTGGCATACTCTAGGTCCTCAAGAGCCAGGCCTTGAGCCTGAGAGACTGAAGGTTCGGGTACAGGATCCTGCCCTGGGATAAGGTGAGCAAGTTGTGCCTCCTGGGGAGGCTGACTGGCTTGGCCACTGATCGTTCCAGTGCCAGGGAGTACCATGACTGCCTGGCCCAGTCTGGAGCAATTAGGATTATTGTAACTGACTGGGATCTGAGCTTGACCAGAACCCTCAGCAACAAGAGAAATGGCGGGAAGGCATACAGAAACTTCCCTGTCCAATCTATAATTACTGCATCCAGTGGCACTGAACCTGTCACTGGTGGTCTGTAACAATACTTCGGGAGCTGGTGGTTGTCTGGTGAGGCGATGAGATCTATCTCTGGAGTTCCCCACCTTCTGAATACCACCTGTAGTACCTGACTGTTCAGGGACCATTTGTGATGGTTTTAATGTAATGTATTCTGCTCAGTGCATCTGCCAGCACATTGTCTTTGCCTGGCAGATGAACTGCTGACATTCGAATGTCCAGTGAGTAGGCCACACTCCAAATTCTCATGGTCTCTGTGCACAGGGGCATGGACCTTGTGCCTCCCTGTTTGTTGATGTAGTACACTGTGGTCCTGTTGTCTGTTCTGACCTGGACCACCTTCCCTTGAAGCATGCTGGCAAATGCCTGCAGTGCTAACAAGACTGCTCTGAGCTCCAGCTGACTGATGTGGAGCAAAGTCTCCTGTCTGGACCATGAACTGTGAACAGTATGCTCCCCTAAATGTGCTCCCCACCCTAGAAGAGATGCATCTGTGGTGAGCACCAGGGAGGGTTGTTCTTGCAAGAAGGGGGCTCCTTGCCTAAGGTTTTCCCCATCTGACCACCACCACTGCAGAGCCTGCAGGAGGGTTTTTGTTACTGGGACCAGCTTTGACAGTGAATCTTTGTTTCTGGAGCCAGTATTGCTTGAGGTGATATTGTACATCCCTCATCTGAAACCTCGCCCCTGGCACTGTAGCTGTTGATGCTGCCATGTGACCCAACAACTGCAGGAAATGCCTGGCAGGCCTGAGACTGTGAAGTTTGAAAGAGCTTGTCAACTGTACCAATGGTGCTTACTCTTTCCTGTGGGAGGAAGGCCTTTCCTTTCACCAAATCCAGCTGAGCCCTTATGAACTCAAGGAGATGTATTGGTTGTAGTACTGACTTTTTCTGATTGATCAGAAAACCTACAGACTGCAGGAGTTCCTGTGTCAGCATCAGGGAGTGCTTGACCTGCTGAGAAGACTGCCCTATGACTAACCGGTTATCCAGGTAGGGAAATTCTGCTACCCCGTCTCCTCAGGTGTGCCACAACCACAGCCAAGCATTTTGTGAACACCCTTGGAGCAGAAGTAAGACCAAAAGGCATTGCTCTGAACTGATAATGGCCTGATAGCAGTCTGAACCTGAGGAACTTTCTGTGTGACTGTCTCACTGGGATGTGGAAATAGGCATCCTTTAAATACGGGGATGCCAGCCAGTCTCCTTGCTTTAATGTTGGCAGAATTGTAGACAGAGTGACCATTTTGAATTTTGGTTTCCGTAAATATCTGTTTAAGTGTCTGAGATCCAGAATGGGTCGCCACTCCCCTGTTTTCTTGGTAGTGAGGAAGTATCTTGAGTAGAGGTCTCTCTCTCTCTGCCAGAGGGACTGGCTCTATTGCCCCTAAAGATAGGAGGTTTAATACATCCTTTTCTAACAGCAGGGTTTCTGCTGGGGAGGAAGGTCAAAAAAACCTTTGCTCTCAGTTTTGGTCTGAGTTTGAAACTGAGAGCCAGACCTTGGCCCACTACCTCCCAGGACCTACTTGTCTGTGGTGATGGACTGCCATTCCTAAAAGTAGTGGGCCAACCTGCCTCCTACCTGTATTGGGGAGGCGACCCGAGCAGACTTCTCAGGGTGTCTGCTTAGGTTGGGATGCTGAGTGCTGAGGCCTGTACGGTTACCACCTCTTCTGTCCCTTCCTCTAAAGTAGCCCCTTTGCTGTTGGTACTGCTAGTACTGTGGATAAGCTTGGGGCTGAAAGAATGGCCTATAAGGCCTGCTCCTATGACCCCTGGCTTGTTGCTTATGGGGTGTAGAGGTCTTGTCCTTTGCAGCAGCACTCTGGTATGCTCCCTTGTACTCATCCATTTTTTTCATGTAAGCCTCTGTCTGCTCACCAGAGACAGAGGCTCACAAAAAAGCCCATGGCCTTGGACTGAGTGTCTTGGGTCAGGTTAGTAGTCCTGAGCCAAGCAAATCTCCTTAAGGATACAGAGGAGGCCATCTGTCTAGCTGCAGTGTCACTGCTGTCCACTGCCATACGAAACTGGACCTTTGAAAGCTTCTATGCCCCTTTTTGCAGCCTCTTCCAGATCTGCTGCCATAGGGTCTGGGACCGACTTTGTGATATACATTACAGTGTCCCACAAGGTCCTCTGATATCTAGCCACAATGGAGGCCTGCCTGTTAGGCAGAGAAGATCCCAGGTATTGCTTTTTAGCAATGGAATCTATTCTCCTGGAATCTTTGTCTGGAGGGTGTGATGCTAAACCGATGTCTACCTTATCACAGGCTGCAGTCTGCACCACTCCCTCATGGTTAGGGTGCCCAAATAAAAATTTTGCTCCACCCTTAGCCACCCAATATTTTTTTTTACCTTCCTCTCCAATGGTGGGATAGAGGGAAGGGTATGCAAGACCTTTAAAACCTGCTTCTTAAAAGATTTGTGGATGGGTAACAATACCCTCTTAGAGGTTGGGAATTTAAACTAGGAGTGGGGGGTGGCAGTTGGGGAAGAGATATGTAGAGACCACAGGTTGGGAAACCATATGAGCTTACCCCCCCATAACAGTGACAAAGGACAAATGGCAAGTACTGTTGGTGATGCTAGGAAAGGAGGGCAGGATGGGGGGGGAAGGGTGGAAGGTGGTTACCCTTAATGCTAGGAGCCTTGGGAGGAAAACTGCAAAGTTACAGGTTCTCATGGCAGAGGGAGAGGTGGACATTGCAATCATCACGGAAACATGGGCCACCCAATACAATGACTGGGACCTGTCTGTACCAGGATACAGATTATTTCGTAGGGACAGAGTGATTGGAAAAGGGGGGGGGTGGCACTATATGTGAAGGAAGGACTGAAGTGTGTAAGGGAGGAAGGGGAGGAGGGTAGTACGGAGTCACTTTGGATGCAAATCCAGGATTCCAAGAATAGGATTCTTAGAATGGGAGTGGTGTACATGCCACCATCTCAGACGGAGAAGTTAGACAGGGAACTAGCGGGACAGATCAGGAGGACCTGTGAGAAGGGTAGTGTGGTGATTGTGGGGGTCTTCAACATGTCAGGAGTGGACTGGAGCACCCCAACAACCAGGAACAGAAGGGAGCAGGTACTGCTGGATGCCTTCCAGGAGAGCTTCCTGCTGCAAATGGTCAGTGAACCAACCAGGTAGGAAATATCCTTGACCTTGTGCTGGCAAATGGGGACTTTGTGAGAAGAACTTACAGTGGAGGAACCGCTGTCAGGGAGTGGCCACAGCTCAGTATGGCTCACATTGGATATGGGCAAGGAAGGAGTGGAATCTGGCACAATAATGCTGGACTTCGGGAGGGCTGACTTTGGGAGGATGGGGGAAGTGGTAAAAGGGTACCTGGCCAGAATTCAATCTAGTATGGACACTAACCAGAGGTGGGAGCTCATAAAGCTGGGGATAGTGGAGGCAACCAAAACCTGCTGCAAAGCCCAGAGCAAGAAGGCTAGGGCTAAGAAACCGATCTGGTTGGGTAAGGAGGAAAAGAGCTTCCTTTAGGAAGTACAAGAAAACAGGGAGGGGGGAGGACAGGGAGGAGTACTTGACAGAATCGAAGGAGGTAACAAGGGCAGTAAGGGGAGCCAAAGCATCTACCGAACTCAGGCTGGCACAAGGCATTAAGAAGGGGGAGAAGGACTTCTTTAAGTACATCAGGGAGAAAGGGCTGTAAGGACCCATAGTAAGGATTAGGAAGGAGGGGTTGGGTGGAAGCAGGGTGAGATAAGGCGGAAGTACTAAATGAGTACTTCTGCTCAGTATTACCTAAAGAGAAGACGGGGGTGACACCAAAGGTAGGAGAAATGGCAGAAGTGGGGGGGGGAGTGGTGACAGATGGGGAAATCATGGAGAGCAGAGTTCGAGAGGGTTTGAAGGCACTGAGGGTGGACAAGGTGCCAGGCCCAGATGGCATCCACCCCAGAGTACTGAAGAAGCTGGCAGAGGTCCTTGCAGGACCTTTGGCAGATCTATTTAATGCCTCACTACATTCAGGGTGTGTACCTCAGGAGTGGAGGATGGCTCATATGGTGCCCCTCCACAAGAGTGGCCCCAAGGATGAACCGGGAAACTACAGACCAGTGAGCCTCACATCCATCGTGGGTAAGCTAATGGAGACTATCCTGAAAGAGAGGCTGGTGGCCCTCCTAGAGGCCAAAGAACTACAGGACAGCAGACAGCATGGCTTCATACGTGGCAGATCCTGCCAAACCAACCTGGTCGAGTTCTATGACTGGGTAACTAGGCAACTGGACAGGGGGCCATGCAGTGGATGTCCTGTATCTGGACTTCAGTAAGGCATTTGACTCAGTGCCACATGGAAGGCTGGGAAGGAAGTTAGTAGGCACAAGGCCGGGTGTAAAGCTGGTGAGATGGGTAGGAAACTGGCTGCAGGGAAGGCAACAGAGGGTGGTGGTGGGTGGGGAGCTCTCACACCCAAGGGCAGTGACGAGCGGTGTTCCACAGGGCTCGGTGTTGGGACCAGTGTTGTTTGGGATATTCATTGCAGACATATCATGGGACATCAAGAGCAAGATCAGTCTGTTTGCTGATGATACCAAGGTAGGCGTGGTGGTGGATGACCTAGGGGGATGGCAGGGGTTGCAGGATGATCTGGCAAAGCTTGAAACCTGGTCAGACACCTGGCAACTGGGCTTTAATGCCAAAAAGTGCAAGGTGCCGTATTTTGGGATGAAGAACCCAAGGAGGAGTTACCAGCTAGGGGGAGTGCAGCTAGCCCAGACAGACGAGGAGAAGGATCTGGGTGTGCTCATTACAGGATCAATGAACAACTCAGCACAATGTAGGAAGGCAGCTGCAAAGGCCAACAAAATGCTGGGTTGTATTGCAAGGGGTATATCCTTGAGGAGGGAGGAGGTGATTCTGCCACTGTATAGGTTATTAGACCACACCTGGAGTACTGCGTGCAGTACTAGCATCCATATCTGAAGAGGGACATTAAGTTATTGGAGGGGGTGCAGTGCAGAGTGACAAAGATGATCAAGGGGCTGGGGGACTTATATGAGAGGAGGTTGAAGGAGTTGAACATGTACTCACTGGAGGAGAGGAGAGACAGGGGTGACATGATTGAAACCTTTAAATACATGAAAGGAGTAAACAAGATGGGTACAGAGGGGCTGTTCAAAGTAAGGGAAGGGAGGGCCACAAGGGGCCATGATATGAGACTGGAGCGAGGAGGTTCAGGAGGGAGATGAGGAGACACTTTTTTACAGAGAGGGTGGTGGTTGGGTGAAATGCATTACCTGCTGAAGTGGTATGCAGTAGAACAGTGGACTGCTTCAAATGAGGATGGGACAGGACAAGGGGGAGGGTTACTGAAGGGGAAGGATGGAAAGAAGGGGCAGCTGCAGAATAAGGGGTGCTAGCTGCACATTCGAGCAGACTTGATAGACCTCTAGGCCTTTATCTGCTGGCAAATTTTGTATGTTCGTATCCATCATCTCTCTATAGTCCTGTTCCTCTTCCTCATCGGTTGATTCCCGAGTGGGGAGGTTCAGGGACTGAGCCACCTGCTTGATGAACTGAAAATGTGAGGTATAATCCTCAGTTCCCTTATCAGGGGAATCAGGTCGATGAGGATCTGGGGAAATGTCTGGTTCAATTGTATCCCCATAGTCCTCATCCTCACCCTCATCATAATTTTCCACAAAGGTCTGTAATTTGGGTTCCAATGAACCGGGAACCAAGATAGAGCCTGTAGTAGACAAACGTGGTTGCTTTTCAACCGGAACTGGGTTGGCCTGAAGCGACTGGATAATGTGAATCGCGTTTGCTATTTCTTCAGCGGTTGGAACCGATGCCTTCAGTTGCGGTTCAACCACTGGATGTTTTCCTTTTTTCTTTTGTTTACCTGTCTATGACAGGTTAGCAGATGGTTCAGCATGTCTTTTCTTAGTAGAGGATGTAACAACCTTGTCAGAGGGCTGATCCTCCGGTTCCTTATGGCTGTCTGTTGCCGGTTCAGCGGCTTTTTCAGACATCTTCTCCTGCAGTTGTTTAAATCGCCTGTCAAGCGTCGACTGAGGGAAGTTTTTACAAATACTGCAGTCATCCCCAAGGTGGTCAAAACTCAGACAAATTACACATATAAGATGAGGATCTGCCTTTGCGAATGGTTCCCCACATTCTGTACAATGTTGGAAACCTGTGGGGCCCGTTCACTTTTTGGTCTGTGACATTTATCGGTTGGTCAGAACCAAAAAACAACAGAGAGTTAAAAGATTCAAATTTAGACCAAAATAAAACTGCCTTACCGGACGGTACAAAAGACTATTTTATATTTATTAAAGAAACACCAGAATTATCTATCAGTTCCCTCCCGGTTGGGAGAACCGAGGAGGAACCGACAAAACTTACCAGACTAATTCTGCCTGTTAACCAAGGACAGTGCTTCAAAAATCGAATAAAATAAACGGACTTTTAAAATAAACAGAGAAAATAACTTTTTCAGTTGAAGTGAAGGAGAGCTCTCCGGAGACGTCTTATTGAGGCAAGCGGAATAAAGAATCTTAACGGTTGTAGGAAGTGCAACCAGGGACAGTGATTTGAAAACCTAGCTCGAGCCTAACATTCCACTATTAGCATAGGTTCTATTAACCATTTTGACTTTGGGGCAGTCCTATGATGAGACCACACTGCATTTGTCAGAATACAGTAAGATCTCCTGGGGTTTGAAAAAAGAATTATGAGCAAGGAATCAACATATTACATGTGTAAAGAAAGGCAAAAATCAATGTGGTATTTTGGTATGTTGGTCATGATTTGAAGTAAGTGGTAATGTTTGAACTTCAACACATTTTAAGTTCTGAGTTGATATTAGAAGTGAATTTTGAGCCTTGACTGTGTAAATCCTTCTCATGCTCTCTGGCCTGCACTCTGTGTCTATCCTAACCCCCAAACAGTCTGCTGTGCTCTCTGTTCCTGCCCACTTCTTTTGTTCTCTTTTTTTTTTTTTTTGACTTTTCCATTGGCAGATTACTGTATATCCTCTCGCCACTAGAGGGCTATATCTCTGGTAGCAGTGACATTTTCTGTGTCTGCTCCTCTATTAGCAGGTTATATGCAGCTGCCACTAGGTGCTCCTATCCTATCTGGCACATCACACACTCTGTTCCCCAGATTTTATCAGCTCAAATGTATCAACCCCAACCACCGCAGCCCACTCCTCAGACTTATCACCTTACTTCTTCTGCTCCCCGGGAACGTCCACCCCAACCCTGGTCCTGGGTCTTCTGCCCCCCCTCTCGCAACCTGCTGGGTGTGGCCTCTGCATTGCCTCAATGAACATCTGCAGCCTCCCAAAGAAAACTGCTGCACTCCAGTGCTGGGTCACACAACACAGGCCCGACTTCACTGCCATAGTGGAGACCTGGCTCTCTGCATCAACCCCTGACTCAGCTGTCTCCCTCCCTGGTTTCACCCTGTTCCGAGAGGATCGAGTTGGTAAATGTGGGGGCAGATGAGCAGTCTACTTGCATGACTCCCTCCTTAGCCATGCTCTCCCAGCCCCTAAGCTCGGTCATGGTGCCCAAGTGATCACCTTAAAAATCTCCCCTGACCCGGGCAGGGGCCCTCGCTATCTTACCACTACATACATACCCCCACGGACCCAAGGATCAGCAATCCACTCCCTCACTGACTGTTTCTCTACCCTGTCCTACAAAGCTGAGCAGCTCGTCCTAGGTGACCTCAATGTCAACTGGCTATGCTCCACTGCTGCACACATAAAGGACTCCTTCACTGCCCTTGACCTAGCTCAATAAGTTACTCTTCCTACCAGATTTAACCAGTCAAGTGGCACCACCTCCCTCCTTGACAAAATACTTTCCAACCGCCCACACAAAATCAAGACTGTTAATGTCCTAGCTAACTCCCTCAGCGACCATTCCCCTATCCTCTGTTTCTGGTCCTCCCCCATACAAAAACCCACGCACGAAGTCACCTCCCGCTGCCACTTTCGCCCAGGGGGCCTCAGTAAACTGAAGTAGTACCTAGCCCAACTTGACTGGTCCCCGATCTCACTCGCGACTGATACAGGCACTACGCTAGCCTACCTCACAAGAGCCTTCTGCAAGGCCTGTGACCTCTTTGCCCCCTTTACCAGTACCCGCTCCAAAAGACATAATGCCGCCTGGATTTCCCCTTCCCTTATTCAACAACTGAGGCAGTGAGACAACCTCTGGCATGTCGCAGTCGAGTCAGCAGGACAGTGGACAGACAGGCCTATAATGCCGCTCGTAACAAATGCACCTGGGTCATAAGGCAAGCCAAGTCCAAATACTACCAAACCACCCTGGCCACCTCAAGGGGCTCTGCGTGTGCATTCAGGGATAATATTAAGGAGCTCAATGGAAAAACTCGCTCCCCCCATCTCAGATATCTGTCAACGGTGCTATTACCACTGACCCCCCACATATTGCTGACTGCCTCAACACGGCTTTCGCTGACCTAAGCGCAGTCCTTCCTGTCCACTTTTTTGACCCTATCCCTACCTCAACCCCCCTACCCTGAATCGCCCATTTCTCCTCCGCGCCATATCTCCCCATGAAGCCAAACCACTCCTACTAAAGGCCCTCTCCAGCCACAACCCCAGCTGTGACCCCATTGATTCCAGGATTCTCCGTCTAACTCTAGATGTCATGCTAGCTCCTCTCACCAACCTGTTAAACCGGTCTCTGTGCCTCGGTCAGTTCCCGAGTGCCTGAAAATCAGCTGAAATTACCCCAATTCATAAGAATGGAGATCGCACATTACCAAATAACTACAGACCAATCTCCATCCTCCCCCCACTCTCTAAATCCCAGGAAAAAATAGTATCCACCCAACTCATGGAATATCTAACCAAATACAGCATACTATGTCCAGAAAAGCAAGGCTTCCACCCTGGACACAACACCAACACAGCCCTCCTAGAGTTCTCACAGCAAATACACTCTGCACTTGACTCTGGGAACATTGCTGGGGCAGGTTGACCTATCTACGGTCTTTGACACTGTGTGTCACCCCCTATTGCTTGACTCCATCAAGTAGGCTTCTCATCTGACCCCTTTGCCCGGTTCTCCAGTTACCTCTATGCCAGATCCCAACGGGTCAAGATAAACGGTACCCTATCAGCTGCCCTACCTGTTTGCTCAGGTGTCCTCCAGGGTTCCATCCTGGGCCCCACATTGTTCAGTCTCTTTCTAAACACCTTTCCTAGCTCCTGCTCGGGCAGTATGCTCCTATATGCCAACAATGTGGTTCTCGTCACCTCCCACCCCGACCCCATCACCCTCCAGAACTCTCTGCAACTCACCTTCAGCCAAGCTGAAAAATGGTTCCTAGACCATCATCTAGTTCTGAATTTCAAGAAGACAAAATCTATGCTTTTTGTCCACCGCTACAGTAACACCAGAAATGCCTCCCCTTCTTATCCTCCCCAGCACCCTACACCCCCTTGAACAGGTGTCTGCATACAAATATCTGGGCATCACCTTTGACTCGGCTCTCTCTTTCCACTCTCATATTAATTCCCTGTCCACTGTCATAAACACCCGGACTGGACTCCTCTACCGCCACAATGATTGCCTCCCTCAGAATGCCCTCCGGCTGGCTATAACCTCCTCCATCCTGTCACTGGTCGACTATGGGCTCCCTATCTATGAGGCTGCTGACCCCATCACCCTCACCAAAGTCCAGACCTCGATCAACAAGGCTTGCGGGCTCCTGACCAGTGCCCCCAGCAGAACGCACACATGCCAGCTCTACTCCTCCTCGAACTTTCTCACCTTTGAAGAGCACCTGCGCTACCACACCTGTATACTGGCAAAAAATCACTACTTGGGCTCTCCCCCCCCGGGGCGTTGCTACATCCCTAAAATTGGCATCCCACTCAGTCACCACCCGAAGTGCAACCAAAGCCACCATCCAGGTCCCAAGAGCCAGGACCTCTCTCGCCCAAAGATCATTCCACCACAGAGCCCCCTCTTGGTACAACTCCCTCCCCCCTATCACAAAAATCTCCAAAATCGGCCCCTTCAAAATCGCCCACCGTAACCACCTCACTGACATTCAGAGCTGTAAATGCTCCTGACTGGCCCATACCTAGAGCTCCGCCTGGCCCAATTTACAGACGTCCTTCCGGCCTGCCTTCTCCCCCAGCAACCACCCTTCCCCCCAAGGTATCGCTCCCTAGAGCCCCTAGCGGTACCTTCTTATTTATATACTAGACTAACTGTAACTAATTGAAGCCTCTGTACACCTTTGTATTACTGGAATTGCTTTGTGTGTTCTTTTATTGTAACTCACTTGTAATGTTCTCCATTGTTGTACTCCACCACCAATTGTTGTCTACCCTCCCTGCGATGAGGTGCCTTTATAAATGAGTCTTTGACTCAAAGGTTGTAAATCCAAATTATGAAATAAATAAATACATTAATAAAGAATGTGCAGTACCACAGTAAATTGAAACTGGTCACAATTCATGTTTATGGTCAATTGAAATAGTCCCATGCAACATCATGCACAAAACAGGAACTATAAATTCAGTCACATCTGACAGCAAATAGTCCCTTGAACATCAGATGCAGCTTGAACCGGGCAGATGTGACCTGGTTCGAGTCACATTTGACCCACACAATGACCCTGACAGTCAGATGTGGCTTGCATCGGGCAGATTTGGCCTGGTTCAAGTCACATCTGACTCACACAATGACCTCGACAGTCAGATATGGTTTGAACAGGGCAGATTCGGCCTGGTTCAAGTCACATCTGACCCACACAAGGACCCCAACAGTCAGATGTGAGTTGAACTGGGCAGATTCAGCCTGGTTCAAGTCACATCTGACTGACAACAGAATCTTGACTGTCAGATGTGGCTTGAACCGGGCAGATTCGGCCTGGTTCAAGTCACATCTGACTGACAGCTAGACACTGACAGTCAGATGTGGCTTGACCCGGGAAGATCTGGCCTCGTTCAAGTCACATCTGACCAACAGAACCTTGACAGTCAGATGTGGCTTGAACCAGGCAGATTCGGCCTGGTTCAATTCACATCTGACTGACAACAGGTCCTCAACAGTCAGTCAGATGTGGCTTGAACTGGGCACATTGGCCTGGTTCAAGTCACATCTGACCCACACAAGGACCCTGACCGTCAGATGTGGCTTGAACAGGGCAGATTCAGCCTGGTTCAGGTCACATTTGACCGACAACAGGACCTCAACAGTCAGATGTGGCTTGAACAGGGCAGATTCGGCCTGGTTCAAGTCACATCTGACTGACAACAGGACCCCAACAGTCAGATGTTGCTTGAACTGGGCAGATTTGGCCTGGTTCAAATCACATCTGACCCACACAATGACCCCGACAGTCAGATGTGGCTTGAACTAGGCAGATTTGGTCCAGTTTAAGTCACATGTGAGAAATGATACAAGAAATATAAGCAAACAGTAAAGATATGTAGTAAAACTCTCAATATCACTATTCGTAATAAATAACTTACTTGCATATTAAAATTCCTGAACTGTCTCTCTGTACTCCTGAAATCCAACATAGTCTCCCATTTCAGAGGGATACATAATTTGGATTGCATTCACAACACAAGATGGGATAACGCGCCTGTTTCCCCTGCCTAACCTCATACCTCTATACGCCCAGCACATGAACTGGCAGTAGGCCATGAGACGGTACTGGCTGTAAAGACAGTTTAAATTCTTTTAGGAACAAAATATTTATTACATGAAAAAGCGCTCTTATTCTTAGCTTCTGTAGACTGTAAAGCATTCTTAATTAATGTTTAACTTCTAATTATGTAAATACATATATAGCATAAAACCTGACAAACCTATTCGTCAGCACTGAAGGTGCTCTACTACTTTGTCGCTTGTAGAGATGAAATGCTACAAAGGCCACCTCAAGACCGGCTCAATGGATAATAATGAGGAAGTCAGCAAGATGAGTCACACAGCTGACCACTCCAAGATACTCTGCTATTATTTCCCACTCCTGGCAGCATAAACATTCATGGGCAGATGGCATACTGGTACATGTTCCGCACTGACAGCAATCATTGCTAATCAGACACTGACTGCTGTCATCAGCTTGGGATTCTTTCTGGGAGCCTTCAGTAACACTGCCTGATCCTCTCCTAGGCTTATCTGGTCCATACTCTGGCTCAAACTGGTATGGCTCCAGATCCATTACTTCTATTTCCTGATCTAATTCTTTGATGAATTCCTGAGATTGAGAAGTCATTTTCCTGCAATATATATATACAGTTAGGTGTTGTGACTTGAAAGCATGGATTCACGTACAGTTGTAATGTGGCTAATTTTACTAATAATGGCGTAACACACGCACATAATCATTTAAAAGAACAGTTTACAGGTTTTCATATCTCAGCATGAATAACATAATGCAGCACATTAACAGGACTCATTGACATAAATATGATTTGTCACCGTCTGTGGTACTGTGTGTTATGTCACTGTAGTGAATAATGCTGTTTGAAGTCACCAACAGCAATAAATGAGAGCAAAGCAGTGGCACATGATGTGAATCACCACTGATTTGTAGAAGAAATCAGGGGACAACGAGTGACAACAATGAGTACTATTATTACAAGATTCTTGATATGATGTTATAGTCCAGGGTTACAAAACAGTGTTGACACTCAAGGATGTTTAAAAAATGTGTTTCATAAAACAGGGATCACCCTTGGTGGATTGGGTCTGTGTGGCCACTCATTAATCCACAGCATGCATTGTTCTTTGAAAGGTTAACTGGGGGCGCCGTGAAGCACAACGCTCCTTACCTTGGCCGTCAGCAAGCGATTTGGCTGCATATCTAATGGCATCAGCTTGCAGCTCAGCACACTTTCTTCTAAAAATGAGTAAGCGAAGACTTTTGATTTTGAAAAGGTATAAAGTTTAAAATATTAAACACCATATTGTGCACTTATTGGCCTGTATTCTACACTATCTGGATGGGGTACCTTTTAAGCCTTGCTTGTCCTGGCATTCTTCAAAGTCTTTATCGAAATGTGTATGACATACTAAATAGTCAGAAGATTAGGCCCTATGCTCTACCAACTCTGCTCTATGATCAGTGCCTACCAGGTCACTGTTATGGCACCCCCCACCCTCCCTATAAGATCCCCTACCTCCAACTCCCAGACAGCTATTGGATGAACCATCCCCCTATGCCTATCCCAGCCCTTCTTGAAACCCTCCACAGTTGTAACAGCCACCAGCTCCTCGGGCAGCGCATTCCAGTGCTCCACCACCCTCTCAGTGAAGTAGCATCTCCTTCTTTCTCCCCTTAGCCTTCCCCCTACCAGCCTCAATGATTGTCCCCTGTTGGCCCCTTCCTCCCTCAGCTGAAGCACCCCCTCTAGGTTTACCCTATTCATTTCCTTGACGTATTTGAAGACCTCGATCATATCCCCTCTGTTCCTCCTCTCCTCCAGTGAGTACAGGTTGAGCTCCTCAAATCTCTCCCCAAAGGACTTTTCTCCTAGACCTAACTTGCCTTTAGTTTCCCGGCTCCTCTCACGAGCAGCCCTTGTGTATAGGCATGATATGGGCCATCCTTCACTATTGAGGCACACACCCTGTCTGAAGGGAGGAGTTAGAACGGTCTGCCATGGATATAGACAGAGTATCAGCCAGTTACTTAAGCACCCTGGGATGGATCGCATCTGGGTCCGGTGCTTTTTCTGTTCTTAGGGCCTTGAGTGCTTCCCACACCCTCCCAATGGGGATTTCAACATCCATTGTCCTCATTTCATGTGCCGTTCCCCCCTCCTTGCCGTCCCACACCCCATCTGACAGGCCCACATCCAGGATGCACCCCTTCCTCGTTGGATCAGTCACCAGCTGGGCAAGAAATGCATCCTGGAAGACGTACAGCAGGGCACTGCTCCCTGCCCAATGAGGATGCCATAGTTCCCCAATCTGATCATGGCATATTCAGGTCCACCAGCACCACAGTTCTGTCCTCTCCCCTTTCACAGTGATCCCTAAGGTTCGCCACCAGGCCTTCCTCCTGTTCCTCCCCCTGCCCTCATGGTCTATAAACTACCCCCATTTTCGCCTGCTGGGTGACCCATAAAGCCTACACCTGACCCCCCCCTTCCTAAACCTTGCTGATCTGTAGGCCTTCTCTAATGAAAAATGCTACCCCCCCCCCGCACGTGGTGTATCCTGTTAGGTTTAGGTCCCAGTCATGTGCGGAAATGGAACAAGTTGTTTATCCAGGAGTAGCACACTAAGCTGAAAGATTTTTTACAGGAGTGACCTGGGAGTAAGGGAAGTTAAGTGACTTGCTCAGGGTCACACAGTATGCAAGTGGAAGCTGTGGGATTCAAACCCTGGTCTGGTCTGCTGGATGTCACCAGATTTGCAGCTCAGAGCCTTAAACCACTGCGCTATACTGCCTCAGGTGCCTCAAGTCTCAGTGACCACTGCCACATCAACCCCACCCTCCACTAACGCCTGAAGCTCTGGCATCTTGTTCCCCATGCTTCTGGCATTACTCAGGACCACCCTCCAATGTGTCCCCTTACTCGCTCTTCCCCTACCCTGGGGGCTCCCAGTTAACATGTTTCTCCTACTTGGCATGCAGGAACTGGTTCCCTATGGAATCCAGTTTTGGGGTGTGGGAGATAACCAGAGGGGGTAGGTTTGGAAACTAAGCCCTACGCTATGCCCAACTGCGGAAGTGGCTCCAGCAACCCCGATGCCTGACTCCACTGAAGCACAGTACTACAAGATGGCACTCTGGTATCTACTGATACTCAGTCCTACGCTATCCCCGACTGCAGATGTGTGTCTGGTATCCTTGGCTTCCGGTCTCCAGTTAAGTAATACAAGATAGTCTGCATTAATGTTGTTGGATAATGATTGTTTAATATTCCGGCTCTGTATTATACAAACATTTTTGCCTTTTGCATTTCCAGTTACATGACAGGCTGGCATGTGTAAGAGTTTTAATATATTATTTTAAAAGAAAAGGAAGGTTGACTTTATAACAAGAGACAGAATGAAACTTAGACTCAAATGTTGTTTTATTACAACAAGTAACAAATCTACAAACATGTTTTTTAAAGCTAAGTACTTAATTCAGCATACGTGCACAGTGAAAATAACGATGACCTTGATTAATTTGAAACTGTTTTTCTAATGTTTTACAGTATGAAAAAAACGTAATTTTATGAGTGCAATAACCCACTACAGGCACATGGGTATACTGGGCATTAATATACCTCCCAATTTGTTTGAGGTCCCTTGTGCTGCGCCATCATGCCTCACAGTGCAACTGGGGTGTTCATTAATGCCTAGTATACCCATGGTTTGTCGTGGTTTACAGGTTACATGTGTGTCACACAAGGCGCCATGACGTGAGGGTATGATGATCTCGGTGGTTAATCTGATCCATTCTGTATTGATATTGGCACACTGGGTATGCCAAGCAGTCATTATCAGACCAAAGAGGTGTATTATATTGTTGTATGCTCTGCGTCTACAGTTCCTCAATGACTGACCATGAATGAAATACAATGTTAACCAGTACAACACAGTTGTAGATGTATGAGAAAGGTATGACTTTATGTGATTGCAAGAATAAAACAATGTTGTAAAATCTTTATTAGAATGACAAAATGTGTCTTCTGAATTGTTTCACCACCTGTACAATAGCATACAGAGGGGTGATCTGATACAGACATGGAAGTAACAAAATACTTTATGAAAGGTGTAAAACATTTACCAGCTCAAGGTGTGTGAGACGTGACTTGCAGTATGCAATGTCTCTTTCAAGCTACTTTTTACTGTCAAGGTGTGAACAGTTAGACTAGGCATACTTCAAGTACCATGTAACACACAGCAGGAGCTAGACATTGATATTTGGCTTACACAAGGCAAATTCGGACTGGTTCAAGTCACGTTTAACAGAAACCACGACATCGACAGTCGGTTTTGTTTCTTGAACAGGTCAGAGTATGCTGTGTTCAACTCCCATCTGACACCAAACAGGACATCAATAGTCAGATATACTGCTTGAAACAGGAATACTCTGCCTGGTTGAAGTCACAAACAAGATCCTCAACAGTGACACGTTGCTTGAACAGTGCCTTGTTCAAGTCACATCTGACCCAAACACAGACCTCCACAGTAAGATGTGTATTTAAACTTGCACAATAGTCCACGTTCAAGTACCTCAACAGTGCCTTGACTTGACCAGGGGCATGTCTGTTGAGATTAACAGCACACCCTGCATGACTACTATGGCAGTGCAAGCAGGAAGATGTATGGTCACAAAATGACGATTTGTCCTGATGGAGTGCTGTCACATGTCATGCGTCTCTGTGCCAACCAGTTGCACAACTATCCATCCTGTGTCTCTGTGTCAACCACTGCCCCCCCAACAGCTGTGTTTCAAGTACTTGACACCTCTCCTAATTGCCTCATTGCTATCTTTGTGTCCAACTGTCGCCCAAATTCCTTGTGTGTCTATGTCCCACAACTTGATCCCTCGAATCATGGGTTTCTGCCTCCACCAGTCACCCACTCTCCTCGTTGGTCTCTGTCCATAACACTGGCTACCTCTTCTGGGTCTCTCTGCACAATGCTGGATCCCTCTCCTCATGCGTCTCTGTGTACACTACTGAATCCAGCTTTTCATGTGTGCCTGTCCCCAACACTCATCCACTCTCCTCATGGGTATCTGTGTCCATCACTTGACCCCTATCCTTGGTGGTCTCTATGTCTACCATTTACCCCCTGTCCTCATGGGTCTCTGTGCCCACAACTGGCTCCAGTTACCCATAGATGTCTGTCCCCACTGCTGGTACCCTCTCATCATCAGTCTGTGTTTTCACCACTGGCACACTCAACTCAGCACTCTCTATGCACAAGAGTGGTCTCCTCTCATGTGTCTCTTGGCCCACCTCTAGCTACCCTATCCACAGTGTGTCCACCAGTACCATGCTCGGCTCATGGGTCTCTGTTCTCACCGCTGGCTTCCTGTCCTTGTGTGTCTCTAGGGATGGCATCTTAGGTGAAGGAGCAGGTGGCTCACCTTGACATGATCACTGTAGGTTGGACTTAGAGCAAGAGGAGGAAGAAAGTAATGCAGTACTGCCAGAATATATGGCTGTAAAAACATCACTCTGGCACTTCAGAATGACTCTGGTGTTGTTGAGATTTATGGTGCTATCACTGAAATACACCCCCCACCAACACCAGGTGTCACTACAGGATGTGTCTGATGATGCGTCTGTGTGCCCTACACCACTGGCACACTCTCTGTATGGTTCTGTATGACAAAAAATAGCTCACTACACTCGTCTGTCTGTGCCTTTCACTAGCTCCCTCCACTCATGTGTCTCTGTGACCACTGCTGGCACACACTGCAAATAAATCACTGCAGAGCCGGCGGACCTAGTGACTGAAATTAGGAAACATGGCTAAAAGTTCTTTGGGGCAAGCGTTATTCACTGTGTCTGTAAGCAGCTCCACGGCAAACTGCACACATCACACACAGGAAAATGTCTTGCAACACTCTGCCCTCATGCTTCAATACTGAATTGCGGCCAAAATATTCATGTTGGGCAATATAGAATGTGGCACAGTGCTGTAGGCTAAGCTCGCATGTCCCTGAGCCACTGCACACGAGGTGCATCTGCACATAATCGCGCTATAAAACAGCGATTCAAATTACCCAGGCACACGTACACTATGCCACGATAACAAGTACAGAGTAAAACAAGAAAAAGCACTGCATAGTAAAGTGCTTTCATAATGTTCTTACACACGTAACCAGTGCTCGCTCTCCCTACCACAATATCAATGACATGACCAGTACTTCCACGTTGCAGATGACATAGGCAGCCAATCACAGAGTGGTGAGGCACAGACGTCACCAGAATCGACCATGCATGTGTTAGCATGCTGGACATGGACAGAAAATGGCACCGGGTGTTCCGTGGTGCAGCAGGTTTATTTTATTTATTTTTATTAATTGTAACATTACTGGGCAGACAGAGGCATCGTGGGATAGACTGCAGACACTGGTGAGTAAACTAATAATGCGGAGTGGCACACAAAAATACTGATTCGCTTTAATACAATCAGAATGGCTGCAGCTCCTAAAATCTTTTTTTTTCTTCAGACCCTACTCATTAAAATAGGTAAAACTGTCTTTGATCAACTAAATAAGATAACTAGACTCTTTTCGTGGAATACATTATCTCCCAGACTTTTGCTGTCAAAACTTAGGGCTCACAGGTCAAATGGAGGTTTAGGCCTTCCAAGTTGGGAGAAATACTATTTTGCCTTCCGTTTCAAATAATGTAGCTGGTATCTAGAACCCAGTTCAGCAGACCATCAACCACTGTGGCTTAAAGTCAAACAGCAGTTAAATGGACTATTTATTAAACGTCCCCTTCCTTATCGTAATATTATTTGCATTTCCTCATCCATATGGGTAATAAAAAGGATGCAACAGCTTTTACTACTAGAGAATTTCCCCTCGCGACTGCTAACAATCTGGAAAAATTCCAATCTAGTACATAACTGTCTTTGTATATCAGACTTTGATCACAAACGTGTCCAATCTACTGGGAGCCCATGGTCAGCTTCTCTCTTTTAACCTTCTTAGAACTAAATACTAAATATAGCTTACCAAAATTTCACTTTGTCAGTTATCTTCGGTTATGGAAAGCCTTACAGGACTCTGTCCTAGGACCAAACCTCCTACTGAAGGAAAGTTCTGAATGGGACCCAATATTGAAGATGATTAAACTAAAGAAAGGGGTGAGTGTGATATATAAATTGTTAATGAATACACAATACCCTGCTTCTTTAACAATCTCAGGGAAACTGAAATGGGAAGGAGAGATGAGGAAAATGTCACTGACTCAGAATGTGCTTTAGCATGGGACAACGCTTACTCTAGTAGTAGAGAAGTCCAAGGTAGGACAATACAATATAAAATCCTACATTTTTATTACTCCCCTAAAAGACTGACATTCCTAGGTTTCCAACCAGATGAAAAATGTTGGAGATGTCAAAAGGATCAGGTGGGACTTTTACATATGCTTTGGTCTTGTTCTTGTATTAAATAGATCTGGACAAAGGTTCATAAAATCTGTGAAACAGCCCTGGGGATTAATATTCCCTTCACCCCTAAATTCCTCATTTTGGGAATAAGGGATGAATTTGGTACTTAAACAAATACCAAAATGTTATTACTTGGTCAGCAGCTCTGACCCTCAAAAATACGTTGTAATCTCACTGGAAATCTCCAGAATCCTCAAGTTTCAGAGAATGGAGTAATAAAATGAGTGAGGTAATCAATAATGAAAGATTGGCATTAGTGGCTTCTGGTAAAAATGAGCTTTTCAATACAATTTGGGTCCCCTTTCTGAGTCACCTTAGTAATACATGTACCAAAATAGAAAAGTATTCTAATTAATCTTTTCGTTATTGTCTACTTCTATTCTGTCAATATATCTGTTGATTTACTGCATCCATCATATGTTAAATACTGTTCATATAGTGAATGCCTTGGTTAGAGCCCATCACTATATACTTTTTTTTTCTCTTTTATGAGGCCTAACAATTGGTGATGTATTTACCACATTATTGATCTGTACAAAATATGTATTATACGACTTTATTGTATCCTGTTTTCTGAAATGTAATAAAATCTTTCAAGAAAAAAAAACTCTGGCAGCACAGGCTGGCTGTACGTGGTTGTCCAAGCAGTATTCCCTATGTTTAAGGGCCAGATGTCCTTGCGCAATCTGCTTTTGGGGCTGACTCCTGGCACTGCTTGACATGAAGAGTCTGTACAGTAGTTTGAAATAGAGACTCTGCAAGTGTAGCATGGAGTGTGTGTGGGGTTTGCTTGACAACTACACCAGACAGGAAGACTACAGAGATGCAGATGAGAAACGTTAAGGGAAAGGTAAACAGTAGGGAAAACAAATGTAAAGCTTTAAAATTGCCAAACAAAACTGGCAGGCTACTACTCAAATTGATTTTGACACGCAATCACTGCTACTCACTCATTTTTTCACAGGTCACAAATGTTGCTTCATGAACATTAGTTATTCTGAAAATAAAATGAGAGGCTGATGCCTGTATATGCAAGCAAGAATACCCGACAGGGTGGGCGGTATTGGGCAATACTGGAGCGCCCAGGGGCATAATGAGGCCCGACGCTGCATGTGGAGGGCCTTATAGCCCCTGGAAGGTCCAGTATTGCCCATACCACCCACTCTGAAGGGTATTATTGCGCTTAGAAAATGGGATAGTTGTGTCATTTATATGTGTGATTTAAAAAAAAAAATGAAGAGAAATTTAAAACTTTAGCTAAGTGAAGTTAAACTTGTCCTGCTGTAAAGTAGTCCCTACTTTTCTGTGCTGTTCTATGTCTTGTTGCTACCCCCCACAGAGCTATTCTGATATTCTCCCCCTCCCCCCCACTGCTCCACCACATCTGCGAGAAGATATTGTTTTGTTTTACAAAAATGCAGCTTTCTGTGTAGTCACTTTTTTTTCACCTTCTTTCTACACTCCACTGATGCGATTTTTTGATGTCCTGGGTGTTAAATGTGATCTGATGTGACTCGGGCTTTTCCTCTCCTGCAGCGCGAGCGCACACAGAGACACAAGATGAGACTCGGAAAATGAGCGAGCGAGGGTGAAAGCCGTGGGAGTTAAAGTGAGGAAAAATAGGTGCAGGGGACAGCGAGGGATAGACAGTTCAAGTACGGCCTGTTTTAAATGAATTTTGAAGCTGTACAGTGGCACAGCAGGTGGGGGGGTGGCACATGACATCGGATTGAAGATGTGTCGCTCGCTTAGCGAGGGTAAAAAATGGCGGCATTTGAAATATTTTTGTCCAGTGTTTTAGCCAATGATGAAAGAGGCTGAGCAGAAGGATACCACATGTTTATTTAGTTCTTGTTGACCGGGTAAGTGCACTAGACAAATTCTGCCTATTTTCAGGCATGACCCGGGAGAGGGTGATACAGATGAATACCAACTGACCTTGAACCAGATTAAGCTGTTGGTGGTATTTTTAGTGAATGAAGGAAATTTGGCCAGGACACCGGGGAAATTCCCCTACTCTTTTCGATAAGTGCCATGGGATCTTTAACATCCACCTGAACTACCACCAGTGCAGGCAGATGGGACCTCAGTTTAGCGTCTCATCCGAAAGACGGCACCTCAGAAGTGCAGCACCCCTCTCATGTTGCACTACAGTGTCAGTACTGGAATATTAACCCAAGTGCCAGATGTGGGAACTGAACCCACAGCCCTCTGATCTCCTGGCCTGAGAGGCGAGTGTGCTACCTACTGAGCCACTGACACTGCGTATGAGGCTGGCATGGCTGGTACTTTTAACTTGCAAGGCTCTCACTGTAAGTTAATGTACCCCCTGCCAGCCAATGAGATTTCTTTTATTGTTAAACCCATTTTCTAAACCCTAACATTTTTCTGGAACACATTTTTAATAAGTTAGAATTTTTTTTCAACTTTATTTCCCTCCCATCACTGCTGGCTGGGGCCCGTTCAGTCGACCTACCTGTTCCCCTCCTACCTGAAATCCTCCCAGCTGTACCCCGGTCCTCGGCACACCCGTGATATGCTTCATGGAGCAATCCCTCCGGAATCCACCCCCCCTCGGAGTGGGGCCACCTTCTGCTCCTCGGTACTTTCTTCTGGTGCTTCCACTGGCGGAGGTGACACCGAGACCAGGTCCACAGTGGGCAAGATCCGGTGTTGGAGGTGGGGGCAGGCGAGGTTTACTCCCCCAGCCAACAGGTGTTTTCCCTGTTCTTAGAGAGCTCCCTCAGGAGCCCGAACATGCAATGACGTCCAGTGCGGCCGGGTGCACTCCTGCACCCAGCCCGCGGACGTCTGCCGAGGCTCCCCTTGTGTCAGCATGATCCCCGGACTGTAGCGCTTCCAGCCTCTGCTGGGAGCCGTTCATGCCAGGGAGTCATCCACCCACCCTCCCCAGGTGAGGAGACCAGCCCTCTGGACGCTCAATCCTCTCCATCCCCACCGACCCAAACTCACTTCCGAGTCGCTGGCATGGTACGAAGTGTGACGTCCAGCGCCTCGACCCCCAGCACCACTGGGCTGGTAATAAGTTAGAATTTGATGTGTAGATGTATAGCATCTAGAGAAAGTGATACAGTTCCATGTGGATATTCACTATTTATCTTTATTTTCCCCTAACTACTAGACATTGCAGTTCATTGTTGCATTGAACAGAAATGGAATATGCCATGAAAAATCAGGATAACAAATCTGGTCCAATGGTGTGTAGGGCTGAGGTAACGTGAGTGCCACTCCACCAGGCCAGCATTGTATTCAGTTATGAACGCCCATGGTTGCTAAGAAACCAGCGAGGAGGAGAGGGTCTAGCACCTGGTAGCTGCTCTTCTCTCCCAGGTGAGGGAAGACCTGCACACTCTGCTGAATGACTGCCACCTAGTGGAGACCATATGGTAGTGCAGGTCAAGGAGGGAAGTGGAAAGGAAGGCTGTGGGCCTCTGTGGCGTGCGCATGCCTTCACATGTGCATGCTTACAAGCGTGCCCCAACATGGGGAATGGGGACAAAATTCAGGTTGAAAAAATTGATGGCAGGACAGGCGTAAATGATGCCTGCCACAGATCACCACCCGTCGCACCAGTGGACCCCTGGAGGTCCAATGACTGGATGTGTGACTTTGGGGGAGAGAGAGGATAGCCCGCCCTCTCATGACCCTGCCACAGGGGGCAATCCATAGGGGTAGCAGACCTCCGGGTGATTCCCAGGAAGATGTAGGATGGTGGAGGTTCAGCAGGGTAGAGCTGAAGGGAGCTCCGCCTGTCCTGGCCAAGGAGAATAAACAATGGATGGAAACAAAAAATGAGAATAACCAAAAGAAAAAGGATGAATGCATCAGGAATGGAGTTATGAAAAACTTCAGCCTAATTTATTACTTTTTTTTTTTTAAACTATATGTTTCTTTTAGAAAATTATATATAAGAAAAGGATGCAGACATAGATTTAAAACATAGACTGAAATACGCTGAGGGCTCCTCTTAATACATACATTAGGAACTTACTATGCCATTAAGATGCATCATATTGGAGGGAATCTACATTATTTATCAAAGATTGTCCACATAGTTGCTGTGATTATGAGTCCATGGTAGGTGCAGCAATAAAATATGACATATGAAATGAATAATGTTCTTTGCTCTCCTACCTGAGGAGAACCTAAAGGGGGCTGTGCAATATCAAAGTAGTACACTGATGTGTAAAACTGAAAGTAGTTTCAAGCTACACATTACATTAAAAAATATATATATTAGGCACCTTATAGATTGTTTTAACCAAATATAGGTATAAACAGTGACTTTAATCAACAGGATTTACAAGTCACAAATAAAGTTCAATACTGTAACATTTATCTGACCCGACTCTTGATGACTTCTGACTTTTCTTATTACTTATTTAATCAGTTTGTTCACATCCATTTGAATTTATTTATGATTTCTGAGGACCTGGTCTTCAAATGACTCTAGTCATGTTACTTCCCTCTCTTCTTTGTTTGTCCCTCTGTTCTCTTTCCTCTAGTGATCTTTATACACTGCATTACCCCACCCCAAACCCCCCCCCTTCATCTTGCATTCACATATCTGTCTGTCCTTTCCTTATTTTCACTGACTGTTCCACAGTTACCTCTTACCTACTCCCGCTATACCTTTAGACACTTTCCTGCCCCTTTTTTTCCCTAGTAAATTAGGCCCATCTTGGTGCAATGTTATTTTTCTCTGTTCTTTTATTTGACCTCTCATATTTTTCTTCTCAGTCTCTCTTGCTTTGCCTACCCTTGCTAAACTCAGATTTTTCACCTTTGACTCCCGTTTAGGGCTGTTTACCCTTCTGCACAAATGTTCTTAGTGCAAGTATAGGCCTAAGGATATTTGTCATATGGTATTTAACATTATTAAAATTTCATGTAAGTATATGAAGATTGTGACCATTAGGTTTTTCAGCACTATATTATACTTACACACAAGTTAACATCGCTAATGCTTTACCACGAGCAAGTCTTTTAGATCTCATTTATAATATGAAAAAAAGCTTTCTGAACGTCTGTTTCACACTTTGGCAAGCAAAGAATATGTCCTTTTACTCACAGGTCCAATTTAGTGCATCTATTGAGTAAAATAATGCAAGTGCTATTCGCATACAAATCAGATCCTGGGTGTGCAGGACTTTGGAATTTTTCAAGAAAGTTTCCCAAAAGTCAAGTAACAAGTTGCAGTATTGTATTATGTTGTGTATAATGTGCCACATTCTGGATACTAGAATTATGTGCTTTGTTTTACTCTGCTACCTTTTACATTTTCACAGTTGGTGTTTTATACCTTTAAGAGTTGTTCCCTACATAAGATGAAGATGTTTTAGATAACTCACCATGCCCCCCTGACAAAGGCACATTGGTCGAAGTGCCAGGGCGGGCAGTCAGTGCCGTTTTGGTTTTCTCAATAAATGTAACTGCAAAGTATTTTTGCTGGTACGTGTCAGTCTCTCAACTGCACCCCTTTGTTCTTTTAAACCGTGTAGGGTCACCGTCCCTGCTGTCTAGGGGTGTAACGGTTGCTCTGGGAGGGGTCTCTCACAAGAAACCACTTACTTGACCTCCTGAGCCTGAGGTGACCTCCGGTGCTCCACTGACATTCAGCAGGGCTGACAAAGCTGTAAAAGGAAGGGGGGTTGCAGAACTTGGATGCATAACACAACTAATGTCCAAATGGGATATTAAAACAAAATGGGATCCTTTTTTCCTCCACTTGAGCTCACATAAAAATGTTACATTTTTTCTAGCTGGCACAGTCTATTATTTATCACCGCAGGGTAAACATCTCTGTTGCACTTCTGGGTTGGATACAACCCGGTGGGGAGGTGCTTTCACTGACACACATAACTGACCCTGATGGAGGCACTGGAACTCACAGAGCTACCCACCCTGGGGCAGCAAGGGTGGGGACTCCCTGGGTATCTCCTAGACCATTTTTCCCATTTCCCGAGCATCTGACAGTGCTTTACAGTCTCTGGGCTGACTGTGCAGCACTAAACTGTATAGGATTTCAGGAACACACTCTGTCCTCCCACCGAGTCTGTTCGACAATTCACACAGACTTTCTCCTTTACTTGAGCAAAGGTGCTTTGCCTACCTGGGCATCACTTAGATCCCAAAGGGTACCACACTGACTTCTCTCAAGGGGCACACCAGCCCTCAGGAGACACACAGGTAAAATTCCTGTTTTCTGACACAAGTCTGTGAATGTCTCTTTAAACAGTTCTGGCATGGAAAATGAATAACAGCATTCTAACTTACGCTGCTGAACAAGTCCTTGCGGCAGTCTAATGAACAAACTAGGTAACTCGATTATAGTCTGATTCTGCACACTGCAGCGTGACAATAAAAGGCAGAAAACTAATGTGGTGCAGCAAGAAGGAGCTGTTGATAAAAAAAAAAAAAAATCACTGCGCCACGAGACGCCACCATTTCAATCCCTCAGATCCCCAAGCCCTTCACAATTCCATACAGTTCAACATATTGCATTTATTAACCATTTAATTGTAACATATGTGAATGGACTTAGAAGATAGCGAGTTAATGAATGCCATCACAAATGCAGCTGTCTTTACTCCCTCTACAGACTTAGGACGCAAAGGAGTACCTTATTTTTTGCCATGAATCATTTTTCTCCCTGCCACAGTACAGGTTTAGCCCTTCACTGACACCCCCAGCCCCATCACCCAGCATTCCAGGGACTTGTTGATCTGAACTGAGACCCCTGGAGGTTTTGAACGAGGACAGTGCTTCATTTGTTGCTGACAGATTTCAGCTCCTGACACCATACCTGTGCAGTGTGAGAGACTGCAAGCAGGGTTTCTGTCGGCGAGCTGTTTTTCTGCAAACTGGGGAGCTAGGACCTCGGTATCCTCCTGACTTTTCCTGTTAAATTTTCCCGCCATAAGCGTGCGTAGTGCTGTTGATCTGAACTGAGACCCTGGAGGTTTTGAACGAGGACAGTGCTTCATTTGTTGCTGACAGATTTCAGCTCCTGACACCATACCTGTGCAGTGTGAGAGACTGCAAGCAGGGTTTCTGTCGACGAGCTGTTTTTCTGCAAACTGGGGGAGCTAGGACCTCGGTGTCCTCCCTGACTTTTCCTGTTAAATTTCGCCCGCCGCAAGCGGTGCGAGTGCTTGTTGATCTGAACTGAGACCCTGGAGGTTTGAACGCAGGACAGTGCTTCATTTGTTGCTGACAGATTTCAGCTCCTGACACCATACCTGTGCAGTGTGAGAGACTGCAAGCAGGGTTTCTGTCGACGAGCTGTTTTTCTGCAAACTGGGGAGCTAGGACCTCGGGTGTCCTCTGACTTCCCTGTTAAATTCTCGCCCGCTGCAAGCGGTGCGTAGTGCTTGTTGATCTGAACTGAGACCCCTGGAGGTTTTGAACGAGGACAGTGCTTCATTTGTTGCTGACAGATTTCAGCTCCTGACACCATACCTGTGCAGTGTGAGAGACTGCAAGCAGGGTTTCTGTCGCCAAGCTGTTTTTCTGCAAACTGGGGAGCTAGGACCTCGGTGTCCTCCTGACTTTTCCTGTTAAATTCTCGCTCCGCTGCGCAGAATGCCGTAGTGCTTGTTGATCTGAACTGAGACCCTGGAGGTTTTGAACGAGGACAGTGCTTCATTTGTTGCTGACAGATTTCAGCTCCTGACACCATACCTGTGCAGTGTGAGAGACTGCAAGCAGGGTTTCTGTCGACGAGCTGTTTTTCTGCAAACTGGGGGGAGCTAGGACCTCGGTGTCCTCCTGACTTTTCCTGTTAAATTTTCGCTCCGCTCGCAAGCGGTGCGTAGTGCTTGTTGATCTGAACTGAGACCCCTGGAGGTTTTGAACGAGGACAGTGCTTCATTTGTTGCTGACAGATTTCAGCTCCTGACACCATACCTGTGCAGTGTGAGAGACTGCAAGCAGGGTTTCTGTCGGCGAGCTGTTTTCTGCAAACTGGGGAGCTAGGACCTCGGTGTCCTCCTGACTTTTCCTGTTAAATTCTCGCTCCGCGAAGCTGCCGCTGCCAGAGTGCTGGCCACTGCACTGGAAATGTTTAGTTGATACAGGGGCTAGATTATGTTTTATTATGTTTTTGGTAATTGATTGTTTATTTATATAGTTTTTACTATGTGTAGTTGTAGAATTAATCTGTTTAAAGGGCATGGCTATTAGCAGGCCTGTCATATTTTAGAACTTGGTTTGGCGGGTATTATATATATTTTATATATGTTATTATTTTGTATTTGTTGTGCTTTGAAGACTTGCATATGATATGGAGGGACTGAGAGGGGCTAGAATTGTGTATGATGGCTTGGTGTTGCCGACCTATGTCCCTTTCATCCCCTTCCGGTTTCTGATGTTACTATCAGACGCTGTCAGGAGGTGGGATTGGTAGGATAGTGTTGGTCTCTAATATCGAAAATCTTAAATTGGATAACGCTAGGATTGAAGTTATCAGGTCCAGGAGGCATCCCTGGTTTCGGCAGGCTCATAGGAGAGGCCAACCGTTTTTGGTGTCCGTCCCCAGGGAGCCTATTAGATCAAATGGCCAGGTAACCTATAGGGCTGCATCACCCCCAAATCCCCTGACGGCAGTGCTTTGTAATGCCAGATCGATCAGAAATAAGACAGCAATTATTGCTGACTTGGTTTAGTTGGTTGATCTGGCTTTTATCCTGGAGACCTGGGTGGGTGACGATCACGGGCCCTATTTTGAGGCTGCTGTCCCCCTGGGTATACCGTGGTACACTGTCCCAGAGCGGAGCGCAGGGGTGGCGGTGTAGCCATCTGTTTTAGATCCAGCCTGAACTTTACCGTGCACCCGGTGAGAGCCCCGGGTTCTTTTGAATGTGTGGCTGTCCGGGGGACCTGATGCGGCTGCAGGATCTTTTTATTTACCGTCCTCCGGGATTGGTGGGGGAGTTCCTGCAGGAGGTCGCAGACTTTGTCGCGCTGCATCGTTGGAATCCCCAGATGTGTTTTCCTGGGGATTTCAATGTTTGGTTTGACGATGAGACTGTGGACATGGTGCGAAGCTTCCGGATCATGTCCTCCCTTGGTTTGACGCAGGCGGTTACTCTACCAACGCATCGGGATGGCCACATGTTGGACCTGGTGTTCTCACTGGGATTTGATATTAGTGATCTTAAGATCGATCCAGTTTCCTGGTCTGATCACTGCACGGTTCAGTTCACGTTTGGGGCTCCCGCCATAAGCCCTTCCCCTGCTGAGATGATTCGCTGTCGCCCTTTACGGGGTTTAACCCCTGAGGGTTTTTTGGCGGCAGCGAATTTATCTAGGGTGGGTGATGCATGCGCGGGAGGGGTGGTGGTCGGAGTCGATGCCTATAATAAGGTGTTATCTGATACCATAAACTCCCTCGCACCTGTCCGTGTACGACCCAGGACTTCCTACCTGAGGTCGCCATGGTTTGATGGTGAGCTCAGGGAGATGAAGAGACTGGGTCGGAGATTGAGCGCTGCTGGAGGAGATCCCGTCTGGATGTGGACAAACTGGCTCTGCGTACCCATTATGGGGAGTACCGCAAAGGCAATCGACCATAAGAAGACAGTGTTTTTGTCTGGGGAGATTGCTGCGGAAGAATCGACCGGCCTCACTTTTCCGGACCGTGATGACTTTACATCCTGTCTGTCTGGCCTGAGAAAGGTTTTTCTAATACTGATTGTGAGATTTTGCTCGATTCTTTTCGGACAGGGTGTCTATGATCCCGGGTGGCTCCCTCAGCCAGAAATGATACAGCTGGCAGTGATGGCGGATGGTCTCTGAGTGCACTCCGCCTGGTTGGGGAGAGTTTAGACCAGTGGAGGATATTGAGGTTGTTGAGTAGCAACCAATGTGAGCACACCTTTGTGAACTGGACCCAGTGTCGAGCGTTTTTGATGAGATGTGTCGACTCTGTTGGCCCGGTGTTTGCCATGATTGTACGGTGTTCCCTTTCTGAGGGTGTCTTTCCGGATGCCTTGAAGGAGGCTCTGGTGAGACCCCTCTTAAAGAAGCCATCTTTGGACCCGGAGATCATGGCAAATTACCGCCCTATCTCTAACCTTCCATTCCTAGGAAAGTTATTGAGAAAGTGGTAGCGCTTCAATTGGAAGAGCACCTCACATCTCATGAGTTATACGAACCTTCCAGTCAGCTTTTCGTGCCAGACACATAGCACGAAACTGCACTTGTTGGTGCAGAATGACCTTCTCAGGGCTAGAGACCGGGAGATAAGACAATTCTGGTTCTCCTCGATCTCTCATCAGCATTGACACTGTGGACCACTGTGTGTTGCTTTTCGCCTTGAGGGATCTATGTGGACTCACGGTAATGTCATCAAATGGTTTGAGTCTTTTCTTACTAACAGGAGGCAGCGGTCGTGATGGAAATTTCTCTTCTATACCTGGTCTGCTTCCTTGTGGAGTTCCCAGGGGTCAGTATTAGCTCCAATGTTGTTCGTGGTACATGCTGCCTCTGGTGGATCATTAGGAAATATGGCTTGAGTTTTCATTGCTATGCTGATGATACTCAGCTATATTTTTCCTTTGCCCCAGGAACATCCAATGCAGTGGATGTGATTAACATCTGTCTGACCGAGATTAATGACTGGATGGCCTCCAGCTGGTTGCGGCCGGAACCCGATAAGGCGGAGGTATTAGTAGTGGAGTCGAACAGAGTTCGCGATAAGGCGGCCTCTGACACAGAAACTGGGCTTGTCCTGGGTCCGTGCCATTGAAGGCCTCCGCATCGGTCTGAAATCTTGGCGTGATTCTGGACAGGGATCTAACCATGGAGGCTCATATATCCTCTGTGGTTCGACCTGTTTTATCATCTCAGAAACATTGCCAGAATTAAATCTCTTGTTCCGCCTCTGGACCTCCCTACTTTGATACATGCCTTAGTTACATCTAGGCTTGATTACTGTAACGCCGCCTATCCGGGTCACGGGAGGATCTCTTCATTGCAGCTGGTGAACGCAGCTGCCCGGTTGTTGACCGGCAACAGAAGTTCTGTCATATTACACCTGTTCTGCGTAAATTGCACTGGCTGCCAGTTAGGTGGAGAGTCCTCTTTTAAGGTAGGTCTTTTACCTATAAGGCCCTACACGGTCAGGGCCCTGGTTATTTGTTAGACCTTCTGTCACCTGTTCTCTCCATGCGCCCTCTCCGCTCCTCCAATGAATGCCTCCTGGCCATTCCCAGAACTAGGTTGAAATCAGCCGGTGATAGGCATTCAGTGCCGCTGCCCCTATTCTGTGGGAACTCCTTACCAACTATGGTTAGAGAGGCTCCATCGGTGGATGCTTTTAAGGCTCAACTAAAGGCCTTTTTCTTTTCTAAAGCATTTAATTTAGTTTAACTTAAGTTTCGATTTAGTTTTATATTTAACTATTTAGTTTTGAAATTATTTGTATTTATATGTTTATTTTATATTTATTATGTTAAAATGTTTGTTTTAAATTGATTGTACGGCGCCCAGAGCCTCAGGGATAGGGCGTCTTTTAAATAAACTTTGCCTTGCCTTTGCCTTGTAGTGCTTCCCCCATGGCGGGGATCGACAATGGGCACATCATCGCTGCCGAAATGGATCCAGTTCTGGGTGAGGACCCTGTAGCCCGTGCGGAGCCTGAGGGGTCGGTGTCATCCATGCACTACATGCAGCCATTTTCCTTTTTTTCTGGTGTGGAGGAATGGATCTGCAATGCTGTCCAGATGTACCATGCATGCTACCATACGTGGGATGTCAACAGCTGCCATCCCTCCATGCCCCTATCTCCTATGCCTCTATATTTCCGCTAGGGGACAGACAAGTGCTAGAACCCTCAACCCTCCCTCCCCAGAGGAGAGCTGTCCTCTGGACATCCAATCATCCTCTCCCCAGCCAGCCTCAGACAAACCAAGTCCATCACCGAAACTGGGTCACCAGCATGGCGGCAGGTGAGGCATGAATGCCTATATGCCACTGGTCAGGCTAAAGGAGTACCCTACTTAATTCTCCAATTTCTGAGTCCAGCTCAGTGCCCCAAGTATTTAATTCTCTATTTTCTCTAGCAGTTTGGCAGCTTCTTTCACATGGGAAAACTGATGGGTTTTGTTCCCATATATGAAGACTAGTGGGCATCAGAAGTAAGTGGTGGAGTCCGAGTTGGTGTAGTCTCGATCAATCGCCACTGAAACTTTTTCTCCTCTGGCAGGTCTTGGCAGAGATGGATGCAGACATCTTTCCACTCCAGTGGCACCATCTGCTTTGCTTTTTGCAGTACAACATCCCTCTCCAAAGTGGATCCTAATGCAAGTAAAATTCTGCAGGGGAGTTGTTCATTAGTGGTCTGGCAGCGTCTCCCTCCACGAGGAGTTATTCTGAAGGTTGTTAAGACTGAACATTTACAACTGGAAGGGGAGTTACAATCAACTACTGTTTCAAGAATTATCAAGGAGGCTTGCCCTCCTCTCCCCTCTGGCACACCGAGTAGTCTTAGATGGGTTGCCCTTACCACATTCTCTACATTTTCCAGCCTTTTTCTTAGGAGGCTATTTTCTTCAGTTAAGCCCATGGAGACCATTAAGGTTCTTCCACTGCTTCAGTTGCCTCCTGTGTTTTGCTGGTTAGATTCCCAATTCTGCCATCCATCATTTTCATTTGAACATATGAAATTTACCAGCAGAACCAGGTCATGATGGTCTACCTAGTCTGCAGCTCAGTTTAGATCTCTGGAGCTGCGCCCCCCACACTCCTCCTGGAGTCATCCATCTCCCCATACACTCTCCCCTCCCAGAACGGATTCCTCCAGTTCTGATTTTCTTTTCACCCACCCCACTTGAGCTATCTACTGTATTCACCACTATCACCTCCTCCGCAACTCGTTCCACCCTATTACTACCCTTTCTGTCAAGAAGTGTCTCATTTCCTTCTTAAATCTACCCCCACCAGCTTCAGGCTATGCCCCCTTATAGTACCCTTCTTTTCTTAGATTGAATATACCCTCTGATCGAAACCTGTTTATGTCTCTGAGGTACTTAAAGGTTTTTATCATGTCTCTCCCAGTCCTTCATGGAGTACATGTTGAGCTCTTGCAGCCTCTCCTAATGTTTTGTCCCCCATGCCCTGTATCACCTTGGTTGCCCTCTGCTGGACCTCCTCCAGTAGACGACACCCTTCTTTAGCTAAGGGCACCAGAACTGTACACAGTACTCCAGGATGTGGTCTCACCAGAGACCTGTACAGTGGCAGAATAACTTCTTCCCCCCCAGAGGTGATTCGATGCATCCCAGCATTTTATTAGCTTGGGTGGCTGCCTTTTGGCATTGCACAGAGTGCTTTATGTCACCCCTGACCGACACTTCAAGGTCCTTTTCCTCCTCTGAAATGGTCACCAGTACCCCAGCCAGTAGCTGGCCCCTGGGTTCCTGGCTCCCAGGTGCATGACCTTGCACTTCTTGGCATTAAATCCCAACTGCCAGATGCCCGACCATTTCTCTAGCCTAGCTGGATCTTCCTTTCATTCTTGTCTCCCCTCCCACAGAGCTTGGCATCATCTGCAAAAAGGCAGATCTTACTTTTGACACCCTCTGCTATGTCACCAATAAAGATGTTGAACAGCACAGGTCCGAGTACTGAGCCTGTGGGACCCCACTGGTCACAGGCCTTGGCTTGGATAGTTACCCTCCTTCACCACTATCTGGTTCCTGTCCTGCAGTCAGCTCTCGATCTACCCTAGCAGTTTTTCCCCTATACCTAGGTCCCTCAGCTTGCTGATTAGCCTACCATGTGGCACTGTATCGAACGCCTTGCTGAAGTCCAGGTACAGGTCGGCCACTGCCTGCCCTTTGTCCAGTGAGTGACCTTGTAACCCAGTCGAAGAAGTCCATCATGTTTGTTTGACAGGATCTCCCCCTGACAAACCCATGCTGTCTATCAGCCTGGAGACAATTCACCTCAAGGAAGGACACCAGTCTTTCCTTAAGAATGGTCTCCACCAACTTGCCCACTATAGAGATTACACTGACCTGCCTGTAGTTACCAGGCTCGTCCCTGAGACCACTCTTTTGGAGTGGTACCACATGTGCTGTCCTTCAGTCCTGCAGTACACTTCCCTTATCCAGTGAAGTGTTAAACATGTCCATCAGGGGTACTGCTAGTACCTCTGCCATCTCTCTCAAGACCCTCGGATGTACTCCCATCTGGGCCAGGAGCCTTATCCATCCTTAGTTCTCTCAGTCCCCTTTAGACCCTCTCAACCACAATCTCTCTGTTGTATTCCTCCCCACCCCTAGGGCAACCCCCAACCATCCTGTTGCATAGGCCCGTCCTGTTCCCTAGTGAAAACAGAGCAGAAGTACTCATTCAGTGCCTCCACCTGATCCTCACCCTTTTCTGCCCACTGCCCCCCTTTTATCCTTACAATCCCGTCCCTTCTGGATCTTCTCTCCTTAATGTAACAGAAGTCCTTTTCCCCCCGTCCTTAATCCCCTGTGCCACTCTCAGCTATTTCGCAGCCTTGGTTGCCCAGACCTCTTTCCCTACCTCCGTAGCTTTCACTGCATCTTGTCTTCCTCTCTCAAGGTACGCTTGTGCCTCAGTAAGGCAGCCCTCTTTTCCTTCACTTTACCTGCCACATTCCTGCTAAACCAGCTAGGTCGCTTGGCCCTAGAGTTCTTTTTACGAGCCTTCATGCACGTGTCCGTGGACTCGATTGATCCCTTCTTGATGATGGACCATTTCTGATCCACATCCATCTCCGGTTTGTGCATGGCCAGGTGCCCCTCTGATATGTTTGGCATTTTATTGAACTCCGCCTTCTTGAAATCCACCATTCTAGTTTTGGACTTGGTTACTTCCTTCCCCATGCTGATGTAAAACCACACTATGCGGCGGTCACTGCCTCCAAGGGGATCTCGCTCTTCTACCTCCTGAACCTGCTCCCTATCCGGTAGCACTAGGTCTACTATGGCCCCTTCCCTAGTTGGTTCTGTACCCCCGTGTGTCAGGAAGCACTCCTGTATAGCATCCAGGAGAAGCTGCTTCCTGTGACAGGAGGTAGTTGGGGTGCTCCATTCTATTCCAGGTAGACTGAAGTCTCCAACTATTACAGCATCCCCTTTACCTCCTGATCTGGTCCCCTAGCTACCTGTCCAATTCTATGCCCTACGAGGGTGGTCTGTACACCACCCCCAAATGAATCCTTCCCTCACTGGAGTTCTGTAGCATTACCCATAGGGCTTCTGCCTCCCCCTACTTCCTGATGCACAGAATCCCTTCCCTTATGTACAATACAACTCCACCTCCCCTCTCTTTTTTTCTGTCCTTCCTGAGCAGTTGGTACCTTGACATCTCACGGTCCCAGTCATGGTGCTGGGTTGCCCACGTCTCTGGGGCACAGGGTCATAATGTTGCAAGACATTATGCTGCAGCAATATACCGTGCTGCCAATACAGTGCGATATATTGCAAGCGGCATTGGTCTTTCTTTTTCTCTGCCCCCCCGCACCCATTACAGGGGGCACAGCCCCCAACTAAAATAACCAGTCTGGTGTGTGTGTGTGGGGGTTAACACTTAACACACACACAGTTTGAAAATTAAAACAATTCCTTGCATCTGGGACCGGGAATTGAAACCCGGTCCCAAACGCACCACCTCCCTCACTTTGTGCCTGTGGCTCATCTCGTCAAGCCAGGACAGCTGCTCGCTGGCCCCACCTCCCAGCACAGGTCTCATCCCCTACCTGGGAAGAGTGAGAGGGTGCACTACCGTGTATACACCCTTTTGCGGTTTTGCACTCTCTCGCTCTACCCTACCACGTTGTTCCTGTTGCGTGGTTTTAACGTACGCTGTTAAGCGTACGAGATACTGACCTGACTGTAGGCATCTCTGTGATGGCAACTATTTACACCACCTCTTCTGCCATCATCGTCTGTAGGTCTGCTGTCTTGTTGGCCAGGCTCCTTGCATTTAAGGACACTATCTTCCAGTGCTCCACCTTTCCCTCTTGCCATCCCTTGGTGTCCTTCCCCTGCCCCAACTATCCTCTCACTGTGCCCCCTTCCTTCCTTTTGAATTCCTACTGGGGGGAGGCCCTGAGGCCCCCTCTTGATGCACAGTGCCTTGCCCTCTGCTGCTGCTCCCCCTTCTTCAGTTTAAATCTATATCTTCTGCCAAGTATTTCTCCAGTCTGTCTTTCAGGGCCAATGTGCCTTCCTCATTTAGATGTAGCCTGTCCAGTGCGTATAGGTCCTTGCGCTCCCAGGTCTTGCCCCACCCTCCCACCAGACCATACCTATCTGCCTTGCACCACCCCTCAGCCATGAGTTAAATTCCTCTATCCTCCGCTTTCTCACTGTACTGGCCCTCAGGACTGGCAGTACCTCTGAGAAAGCTACCACTTCTCCAGCCCCTTGCAGATCTCACCCAGCTCTTTGATCCTTTCCTGCACCACATTCACCTCTCAATCTGCCAGATCATTGGTGCCCAAATGGACCACAATGTAAGGCTTCCCCTTTTCCTGCCCCACACACTTTATGATATAATAGCGCCCACCCTCCTGTTGCTTTTCCTCATGTTTGTTTTCCCATCTTATTCCCTTCAGTATTGAGTCTCACAGTTACAACCCTTACCCCCCTTCCTGCCTCTCCCTCCTGTAATGCCCCTTTTGCCCCACCTTCTTATAATTCCCTCCTTTCTGATCAACCCCCAGTGCCTCACTTCTTCCCTTATCTTCAGCTTCCCCCTGCTTTGCCTCTCCCCTTGGCCCAGTCTTCCCTACCCTCTAGGCTCCCCTCCTAGAGATGCCTATGCCACCCTCTTCCTCCCCTCGCTTGTCTTGAACCCCCCCAACTTGGATCACCTACCCTCCTTTCACTGGTTCCCTTCCTGACTTTTGGTCCCCCCTTCTCTTTTATCCCCGTTACTATACTTGTTCTCTGGTCCCCTGTCGCTCATCTCCACCCCTCCCTTGGTCCCCCCTCTCATCTCCACCCCTTCCCTTGATCATCCATACTCTGCAATATTGTGAACCTATCTGGTGCCCTATTCCCTTTGTCGAAATGCCCACTCTTTCCCTTCCCTTCTCCCCATTATTCTCCTTCTTCCCCCCCATCGACTTCTCCTTCATTCCCACCTCATCCCTGTGGAAATGGTGTTCCAGGACTGTGCGCCAGCCTCCTCGATTCTGCCATAGCTTCATGTTCTGAGCTGCCCGGCAGCAACATCCCCTTCCCATCCCCACTGCTCATGTTCCCTACCGCCCCTCCTCCTTCCCAGTTCCCATCTCAGCCTCACTATTTTTTTCCTAAGTTGTCCGAGTCTCCTACAGAATAGACACCCTCCTGTATTCCACATTATACCCAGGAAGATGGCTGCTCCACAGCTGTTACATCTGACCATCCTCCCAGTTCCCCCCCCAGTGTCGTCCAACTACTGTCCCTGCCCCACCAACTCTCCTCTATGTTATCCCTCAGCCTCTTGGGTGCCACATCCTCCCTTATAACTATGCTGGCCTGTGTACCCTAGGTCCCCTCCTGATAGTCACTCCTCCTTATTGTACTGCCTCAGCGTAGCCTGACTGCTGTCCTCCCAGCAGACGCCACGTAGTCAGACGCCACACTCCTGCTTTGTGGCACTCACTTCAGGGTCACTTGGTCCCCTGGGAAATATAAACGTACTCCAGCGTACCAATAGGCCAATCTGTGTCACGTGACCTGCCAGCTTCCCCCCTTCCAGTCCCTCACTCTGTGGCCTACCTCCCTTCTCCTGAACCATTGGTTCACCCCACAAAGTCACAGCAATTACTTTTTAAACATCAGCAGTTAGTTTGACTGTTTAGTCCCTATTAGCAGCATACAGTTCACAAAATAAACAGACTGCCTCCCGTTCCCTGTCCGACCTCCTCCGTCTGCTTCCTCCTAATGCCCCCAACCTACCAAAGTGGCTTCTATTAAGCACGATTCCAGCCTTCCGATAGGCAGCTCTGCATCATATGACCTGCCGACTTCCCCCTTCAGTCCCTCCCTCTATGGCCTACCTCCTGAACCCCGGTTTCACCCCATAAAGTCACAACATGAAGTTCTCAACTTTGTCAAGCTTTCAACAGGGCGGTGTTGGGACGGCTGATTGGAATCACTCTCCCAAGCTACTGACGACTGCTCTTTGCTCATGCCTGCTCACTCCCTGGAACAAAATCTCCATTTTCAAGTGTCTCTGGATCTTGAAAGTTATATCAATTGAATACAGGAACGATAATCTGTTCAATAATGTTGTTCTTTTATGGTTTAGTTACACTTTAAGTAGCATTTTAATCATTGTTCAGTCCGTGATCTGCAGAACTCGTTGGAAGCACTGCTGCAACCTCAGTGGTTGATCACCCTTCCCCCCGCATCTCTAACGAACAGATTCTCACAATTCCCCCTATTTATACCCCTTATGAACTTAAGTTTCTATCTTGCTCCCAGTCTGGCCTCTGCTGGGTACATGTTCAGGGTCTTCAGATGTTTCTCATAAAACCTGCCCTGCTGGCCTCAAGTCATTTTGTGACCATTCTCTGCACTGACTCCGGCCTATCAATGCCTTTTTTTCAGATTAGGCGTCAAATAGTGGGCATAATACTCTGAGGCCTCACCAGGAATCTGTATGGGGGCAGTATCTTCTCTCCCCCCCCCCCACTACTAAAACCTCTCCCTCTATACCCCAGCAGGAGTTGCTGGAGTAAGTCACTGATGACAACTCCCAGACCCTTCTCCTAGCTGAAGTGGCCAGTTTAACACCTCCCATCTGCTACTCCGTGCATGGATTCTTCTTTATTTATTTATTTTGCTTTTGTTGACCGGGTAAGTGCACTAGACAAATCCTGCCTATTTTCAGGCACGACCCGGGGGAGGGGGATACAGATGAATGCCAACTGACCTTGAACCGGATTAAGCTGTTGGTGGTATTTTTAGTGAATGAGGGAAATTTGGCCAGGACACCGGAAATTCCCTCTTTTCGACAAGTGCCATGGGATCTTTAACATCCACCTGAACTACCACCAATCCAGGCAGATGGGACCTCGGTTTAACATCTCATCCGAAAGACGGCACCTCAGAAGTGCAGCACCCCTCTCATGCTGCACTACAGTGTCAGTACTGGGATATTAACCCAAGTGCCAGATGTGGGAACTGAACCCACAGCCCTCTGATCTCCCGGCCTCAGAGGCGAGTATGCTACCTATTGAGCCACTGACACTGTCAGTGTCCAAGTGCCCAGTGTCCAGTGTTCTTCTCCAAGTGCAACACCCTACATTTCTTAGTGTTTCATCTCAACTGCCTGACCTTCGACCCCTTCAAGCTTTTCTAGATCCTTTACTGTCTACCCTGCCATAGAGCTTCATATAATCAGCAGACACACATCTTACCCTGGAAACCTTCTGCCGTGTTAGTAACGAACATATTTAACAGGACAGGTCACAAGATATCCCTGTGGTACCCCCAGTCGTGAATCGTGACTCCTTCCCCCAATTTGACCCTTTTAACCACCATCCTCTTCTGCCATTCCCCTAAGCAGGTTCCCACCCATTTGATTTATCCCATCTTCTTATAAGCAGCCTCCTGTGTGGCACAGAATCAATGGCTTTGCTGAAGTCAAACTAGAGCAAATCCACAGCCTGGCCTCTGTCCACTGCCCTAGTGACCCAGTTGAAAAAACACAAGCAGGTTAGTCTGACAGTCTTCCAGACAAAAAAAGTGCTGCTTGCTGTCCTGCAGCCTGTTATCCTCCGAGTAGGCTATGAGACTTTCCTTCAAAATGATCTCGATCAGTCTGCCCATGATGGAGGTAAGGCTTCCTTGTCTGTAGTTGACTGGATCCTCCTCGCCCCCCACACACACACACAGTGGAGTGGACTACATCCATAGTTAACCAATTCCCAACTCCAGTGAGTCACTGACTAGCTGGGACAAGGGCCATGCAAGCTCAGAAGAAAGTCCCCTCGGGCACAGCCCACCCAGGCCCATTGGTCTTGTCCACCCTAAGGGCTGTTGGTTAACCCTTTCCCTACTCATTCAACGTGACTACCACCCTCAATCCCACCTTCTTGGAGAGGTACATCATCCTCCACCATGAACCTTGAGCAGAAGCAACTGTTAAGGACATTACCCTTCTGCTTGTTCTCTTCCACCACCCTTCCCCCTCAGCTAGCCTGACTGTCCCACCCCTAGTTTTCCTCTTTTCCAGAATTTATGTAAAAAATTCCTTTTCCCCTCCCTTCATACCCTCTTCAATACACAGCTCCATGTCTGCCTTGGCCTCCTTTAACTTTGCCTGATCTTTCTTCCATTTCCCTTTGGCTATCTTGTACCTTACAAAGACCTTCCTTTTTGCCCTTGCAGCCTCCCTTACCTTCTGGAAGAACCAGATTCTTATGCCTGTTCCTTTTTCTGACTTTCTTGGCCACTTTTTCTCTACCTCCTCGCTCCAGTTTACCCCCACCAAGTTTTTCCTGACCCTTTCTCTCATATGTGAAAATCCGACCATTTAAGGTCCGGAACCACCACCCTCGTGAGGGGCCAGAGTTCCCCACAGCCAAATCAAATCACACAGAACTGTGATCGCTGAACCCAGCTGGTTCCCTGACTGCCACCACCTCAGAGTTGGTGATTACCAAGTCAAGGATGGGGGCCTGCTGTGTCGCTTAACTAACTGAAGCAGCATCCCTGTGTCTGACAGATTCATATCCCCTGCCATCACCAGGTTCCCTTTTGCTGCCCCATATCAATTTTCTCAGTCCGATCTCTCTGTCTCGCTCTCTCTCTTCTGTTGCCCTGATGGTTTACAGACTACTCCCCTCCTAACCTTTTCTTTTTTAATTAAATGAATACCAGCAGCCATGGTTAGCTGTACTCAAATCGACTCCACTCTTCCACCTTTCTTCTTGATGGTCCTGTCTTCTGTAGCTTCAGTACCCTCATTTTAGATACAGGGCTACTCCTCCCTTTACCCCTGCCCCTCCTGTACAGGGTATACTGTGGAACGGCCAAAGCCCATTTGTTGTTCCCAGTGACCCACGACTCACTTATGGCTACCAAATCTAACTTTGCCTCAGCCACCACTGCCTATAGAACACTGATCTTGTTACTCAAGCAGACCCACTTCTAACCTCCCACCTTATTCTCCTTCCTATTACCTGTTCCTAGGCCCCTGTCCACTGCACCCTTTTTATTCCTCCTGCTAGCTGGATTATTTGGACTCCTAATCTCCCGCTCCCTAAACTTTTTTGGTTCCTGTTCTTGTCATCACTCTCACCCCCTAGTTTCCTCCCTTTTTTTGGGGGGGGGGGGCTACTAAGTATTCCATGTCCCCCCTTTCCAAGGAATTCCCAGCCCGTATCTACCACCCATCAGTTTAAATGACAGTCCATAAAAACATCAAACTCTGCCCTAGCACACTTGTTTCCTCCCTCGTGAGCAAAAGGTGCTCTCCCCTAAATAGCCATCTATCCCAGAAGTTACTCCAGTCTTCCAAATATCCATACCCCTTGTCCTGATGCCACCCCTTCAACCAGGCATTGAATGCCTCAGTTTCTTGCTGCCCTCCCTACTTTCTCCACTATCCCACACTGGTAGCACTTTGAAGAAGGCTAGCAAGGCTACCCTTCCTTTTAGCTCCTTTCCCAGCCTCTGGATGTTAGATTCTTCCTTCAAGCTTTGATTTTTCAGGTCATTAGTAACCAAGTGTATGAGACAATGTGGCACCTCTACCATCTAATCCTCCTCCCTATTCATTTCCCGGTCTCAAATGGCTGATGTACCCGGCAGGATCCAACCTCCCTCCTTCTTTCTCCAACAAACCACCCTCTCAACACCCCTTACCATAGAGCACCTACCATAAATAGTCTGTTGACTTCCTTCCTCACTCTGCTACGCTGGGTGATGCTCCCTGTATCATCCTGTGTGACTGGCTCGCAGCCTCCACTGGTGGAGTCAGGCAACTGTCTCCTCCATGAGTGCAACTCTGTTTGTGGTCACGGTCAGGACACTGTCTCACACCTGTGGGCTGTTTCCTCCCACCCTTTTCCCTTTTCCCTTTCCACTACCCTCTAGCCTCCTAGGCAAGTTGAAGAAATTATTAAAAATATTTACGGAGTCTCTCCACGCTCTGCCACAGCAAATTCCAACACTTGCCAGCTGAACATAGCCATTTCATATGGGATAGCCACCAGAGACCTTGTCCTGCAGGGAGCCCAAGTACAAAGACTGATACTGTGGCAGGACACCCAGTGGAAGTCTTTCTGGATCCTAGTTTTATTATGAAGAATCGCCATAAACAGTTCAATGGCATCAGTCAGCAACTGAAGGCTCTGTGAGAGGTTCATCCCCTGTGTTCTACCAGCCTGCCTGCACATTCAATATGGAAGTAAAGGTTTGCCAATGCTCTGCTCAGACACAAAGTGGCTGGTAACTGGGCTTCAAAAGCTGCTATGAAGTTTGACTGCCACCAAGAGGAGGAACTGGAGGGTGAGGACTGTTTTCTGTCAGCCAGCTGACGAAAGGAGTTTGAAGGAAATCACTATTGATCAAACGCGAATGCAAAACTCCAGCTATTCTCAATGTTTTTGTTCTGTTTTTTAAACTTAGTACGCTCACAAAATGACAGTTTTAACATAGTTTAAAAAACATATGAAAGTTAATAACTTCAAACTTATAAAAGCATGTACCTTGGGCCAGACTGTAGCAGAACTTTAAATTTCAGGTTAAAATTTTTTTTTTTTTTTTAATTACAAGGGAGCAAAAAAAGTCTTAAAAATATGGTGAATGTTAGCATTTTTGCACCTCTGTAACTATCCCCTTCCTGAACCAAGTGACACAAAATATTCAGGATTGAGGGACCCTGACCCATACTCCATACCTATCAAATCGACTTAAAGGGAAGAGTTATTAAGGTGCAAGAGTGGCAATTTAACACAGAAGTACTTACACAACCCTAATACAGAGTTGCTACTGTGCCTGCATAATCTATGTGTGTGTGTGTATGTAATATATATATATATATATATATATATATATATATATATATATATATATACACATACATACATACATACATACATACATACACACACACACACACACACACAGATGCATATATACATACATATACACACACACACTTTTTGGGGGCAGCGTATTCCAGTGGTTTGGGAACCAGGAAGCTCAAGTTCAAATCCCACTACAGTCACATGGCTGAGTGAAAAGTCACTGTCAATGTACACTCAGGGGGCTGGATGCAAGCTACAGGTCTGGTGCCCTGTGCAAAGAAAGATCTCCTGCTAAGCTGGCCTAGAGGGCTGAGGCCCTGGCGCCTTACCTTGCACCATGCCGGTGACCCAGGTTCGGGAACGGACTCGGGGTGCTGGGGGACAGCGGGGAAGAGACAGAACAGGGTATCCGCAGGACTGCTCTCCTCTCCTGGGGTGGGTAGCAGGGCCGCATTGCTCTGCAGCAGCCCCTGGTGGAGACCGGGAGCACTGCATGAGCACTGCAACAGAGAAAACACCAGAAAAGTGGAAACCGCTTCAGGATTGGCCGGACGATAGCCGCCGGTCCGCCGACACTTCCAAAACTCCTAAAGGAGCCACTGTCCCCACTGGTGTCTTCCCCCTTAGAGAGGGACCCACCCGGCAAAGAGTTACGCCGGATTACTCCGGGGAGGCTGCAATATGAGGTAAGGAGGCTCAAGGAGGTAGTAGAAGGTTGTCGGAGACCATGGCGATCTGAAAGAGTGGCGGGTCCCGGAGCACATAGGAGTGAAAATAAATAATGCAAAAGGAAAGACCTCCTGCTGCAGACCTTGCACTAAGAAAGTTATGACTGATCTTGTTCTTCATCCAGGGCCAGAAACTTACAAGTGATCTGTTCCACACAAAGAAAGTTATGAATGATCTCCTGTATTGCACAAGGCCCTGCGTAAGGAAGGCAACATCTTGTTCGAAAGTTATTACTGATGCTGCGGGTCCTATGTGAAGCATCAGACTTGTAGGGGCACTGCTTGGGACCTGTATCTTGAAGCAGCAGACCTATGGGGAACGTCTCCAGACCTGTAGCTTGACCTTGGTTCACAAAGTAGGGGGGCAGGCGATATGGCTGAAAACCCTTACCACCTCATTTCTCACCTTTTGTGGCCCTGTAACCCAAACAATGCATTAACATGTTTTTTTCTAATAAATATACATTTTCACTTACTGGCCTGGGGACAGAGTTTGTTTATATGGATACAGAGACAACACAGTGACCTGCGACTGAACCCATGTTCAGACAATGCCAACGCTAGCACCTCTAGGACAAGGCATGCCACAGAAGAAAATGGTAAGGAAAGAGCTGCTACTACAGTGACTCTACGCATCAATAATAAAAGTCTTTCACATGGAGTTCATATGCAATCACAGGGTCTTAGTTCCACTGTCCTAGCTGCCAGTCTGACAAGGCAAACTGTGCTAAGAAAATAATATTTTACTGAAGTGCGGAAAATAACCACTGCCATGAAATGCAAAGATATTTGAAACTGCCACCATACGAGCAGTGGCATGCTGTGCGGACTGGAAGACTGTGATCAAACAGCAAATTTGAGCTCCAAATCCCAGTATTGATGAAGGCACGGCAGGGCACCTGGCGTACCAGCATTTCGTCCTAGCCAGGCACTGGGTACAGCAATAATATTGACTACAAAGGCAGCCTTTCTCCATGCAAAGTGCAATCCGGTAAAACTCATCTACTGACAATAAAGAAAAACTTTTTTTTTCTTTTGTTACACTCACAGTTTATTGATACATTACACTTTTTGATAATAGAGAATGCTATGACACACGACATTTAAACCAACACTACATGACTGAGTTTGAAAACATGATGCTAACAGCCAGTATCTTCCTTTGGCCACAGGTCCCACCTCATACACTGTCAGTCAGGTGCTGCAATGATCATCAGTAGGGTGTTGTGCACATCTTGAGTCTGTCATTGGGGAAAAAAAAAGACTTAGAACGTGACAGGAGAAAAGGCCCCCTGGACCATCCAGGTTACCTAATCCTACTATATACTCTTGTGATGGTCTCAATGACCATCTTCCTCCACTTCATACCATTATCAGGACCTTTTGCCTGTCTCATTCATGTTTGAACACACTCACCGTTTTGGTGCATACTACCTCCATTCCACTTGCACATCACTCTTTCTGTGAAAAAGTACAGTGGACATCCCTCCTGAGCCTTCCCAGCCAGCATGAATGGGTCCCCCCCTTGTGGTTACACTAAGGGTGAACAGTTCGCTGCAATTCACCCTGTTCCCATGGAGACATTTGTAAGTTTCAGTCATGGCCTCCCTTCTGGTCTCCAGTGCACATGTTAAGGTCCATCAATCTTTCTTGATATGCTTCATCCCCCAGCCCCTGGATCATCTAGGTTCCTCTTCTCTATACAACCTCCACCTTATCACAGTCCTTCCACACAGACACCTGTACAGGGGAAGGATCATCTCCCGGTCTCTACTATTAATACACAGGGAGCAGCTCAGAAAAATATCCCACCATCCTGTACGATGCTGTCCACTTAGTTCAATAAAATTAAAAACAAACAAAAAAAAGAAACTATGCATGACTGGTGCAGATGGCCAAACAACTATGCAGAGGGTGGGAAAATCAGAAACCATTCACAAGCATCTGTTCCAGGGCACGGCTAGTATTCTGTGTCTCCGCCAACCACATGTACAGCCTCAAGCCCAGAGCAAAGCACCATTGGTAGCAGTAAGCAAATCCTCGTGTACATCAGGCTGACAAGGCTTCAGCAGATCAAAAGCCGCCAATGCTGGCTTTTAATCATGTGATGCTCTCAACCAACCACAACACGCCTTTCGTCTGCATGGGAGGCACTCTATTTTGATAAGAGTGCCTCATGCCCTGTGCCATGGCAACTGATGCTGCCTCAACAGGAATGCTGGTCCATTTTTTTGGGCTTAAAAAAAAAAAAAAAAAAGTTTTCTAAAATACAAACAGTCCCTACCTATAATATGTTATCTACCCCGCTGCCGCTGTTTCAGGAGAACTAAGGGTTTTACTTGCATCTGCCGCAAGTCAGTACATATCTGCTTCACTCTGCTGTTTTCACACAGGACGAGAACATGTGACACTGCTCTGATACTGCAAAGAGTGGCGCCAGGGCATATACAGTGTTCAGGAGAAAACACTGGATCATGCGGTGCTGCCCCATCTGCAGGCACCCCTCTGGGTTGAGGGAGGAGGTTGCCTGTCTCCGAGCTGAATTGGAAGGAGAGGATTGAGCATCTGTAAAGACTGCTCTCCTCTCCTGGGGTGGGTAGTGGGGAGGCATTGCGCTGCATCGACCTCTGGTGGAGACCGGGGGAGATGCAGACGCAACGCAAGGGAAAGTCACCAGAAAAACGGAAAATGGCTCCACATTCAGCTAGATGATGGTCGCCTGGCGATCTGAGACCATCAATGTTCTGAAGCTCCCAGTCCCTCAGCAGTTTCCCAGGGCCAAGTATTGTGCTAGCCCTGTCTCTGGCGCCTTCCCCCTCGGAGGAGTGGGACCCGCCCGGCGAAGGGTTACGTCCGGGTTACCTTGGGGACGACTGCAATATGAGGGTCGGGGCTCGGGAACAAGATGGGTCAGATGCTGCACTGGCACAACCTGAAGGAGTGGCTGAGGCGGTAGCACGTAGGGGAGGAAACTAAATCACACAAACACAAAAAAAAAAAAAATTCAAACTGGAAAAAAAAAAAAAGTGTAGCGAGAACTTCTAGGTCCTCCAGGCAAGGTCACATGCACAGTTACAAGCCAGCAACTCTGGAGATCCATGGGAGATTCTCAGTCCCTACTTCATCTTTGGGATGGGGTGGGGGGGTATGATGATCCAGACTAATTTGAAGGTGAAGAATCTGAAGTTCTGTCAATGCTGCCAGCTGCAGAAATAGGGTACAAGTTCTCATTTGTCTACTAGGATGGGTTATTGTATGTTCTGCTGGCCACAGTTAAAGTAGAACTATGATCAAAATTTACAGAAAGATGAGCCAGCTCCGTGGCATAAGGCGTGGGGTGTTAAGCTACGGCACACTGGTGACAGGTTCGCACCCAAGTCCGGACGTCAGAAATTGAGTCCAGGAGGGGAGCTAAAAGCATCCTGGACGCCCCTCCTCGCGGGGTTGCTCCTGGTGGTGGCTACTGGTTGGCGTTCTGGTGGTGTGTGGCCTTGATATGCCACTCAACGCCCCATCCCTAGGATGCCGCCGCGCCAGACTACTATGAGGGTGGTGGGTGGGTCGGGAAAAAACAGAAAATCAGGTGCTCTGCCGATGGCGTCTGGACCCCGCTTGCCACAATACCCCAGAGGTGTCTGTGTCAACCCGTCATGCCTGGGATATGCAGAATTCCAAAGGGGGTCGCTACTCTCCCAGTTGTCCCCCACAGAGGAAGGGCCCTCCTGACAAAGGGATACACTGGGTTACCCGGCCCACAACACCTACGGGGGAGGCAGATGGCAAAGGACGTGGCGATGGAAGATCTAGGCGACCCAAAGGAGTGGCCAGCCGAGGACTCATGGGCATCATAAATAAGGACATTTATTTATTTATTTTTAAACAGAATATGTTGTGCAGAGTGTTTGGGGGGGGTGGTCTTAATGTGTCCTTTCCTGTTTTTGGTCCCTGGAGATTGTAATGACCATTTCTTTCATTACCTTTCTGTTTCCCACAATGCTTCCTGTCCCATTCGACCATGATGCAACTGACCACTGATTCAGCCGAGTATTGACTTGCTGTCCTGCAGCAGCATTACAATATTAAAAGCCCGTTCTGTCCTATTTCAAATCCAATATTTTTTGCAGGTACATGCAAAGGTCCACCCTGCAGGAGTTAAAGTTTTCAAAGACTGTCTTTTTTATCAAACCACATGCAGTCATAAAAATGCACAGAAATCCCCCCAGGCCATCAGTGCTATAATCAGTGAAGGCTCTAACTATCTCCTTTAAGAGTAGCCCACTCAATTATCCCTCCGGTTGGGTGTTTACCAGACTGCAAATGCAGCCTTTATTAGTGTTCACTGGATAAGGAAAGGCATTCATGGGATAGAAGACAGAGGGAAAAGGAAAAGCAATAAAAAATACAATCATGGAGATCCGTAGGGGCCGTAAACCAAGTAGGTACATTTAGAAAAAATCCTAATAGCCAAAAAAACAAACAGGAGAGGACTCACTAGGACTACACACACACACACACACACCAATCAAAACACATCTGCACAACATATATTTTTGTAAATGTTGACAAGTTCCCCTTTAAATGTACAATTTGTCAGCAGAAAAAGACCGCTTGGCCCACCCGGTCTATTCAGATTGTCCCAGCAGATCCTAACTGGTCTTCGGCGACCATCCCTCCTCCCTGCCCATTTCCTAATATGCTCCTAGGTCTAGCCCACGCATGCTTGAAGCCCCTTACTGTTTTCATCTCCATCACTTCCACTGCTAGTCTATTCCAGGTGTCCACCACTCTTTCAGTGAAGCAATACTTTATCAACATCCCTCTTAACCCCCCCCCCCCCAAACTTCACTACATGCCCTCTAGTTCTGGTGTTCTTCCTCATCTGAGACTCTCCTCTTGAACCCAGTTCACCCTGCACGAGGTACTTGTAGGTCTCTATGATGTCCCCCCTCTTGCTCCATCTTGCAAGGTGTACATGTTGAGATCTCGCAGTCTCTCCTTGCTGGGCTTTTGGTACAATCCCTGGACCATTTTAGCTGTTGTCCTCTGGACTGCCTCCACCCTGTCTATGTCCTTTCTGAGATGTGGCCTTCAGAACTGGACACAATGCTCCGGGGGGGGTCTCTCACCAGCCAGCGATATAGTGATAACACCACCTCCCTCTCCTGCTGGAGATGCATCTCCCTATGCACCCAACATCCCACCGATCCTACCCACTGCTTTGCTACACTGCCCTGCCTCTGCATTCATCAGCTATGATAACCCCAAGGTCCATTTCCTGTTTAGTGACTGACAGTACCTCCCCCACCATCCTATACTCAGTTCTTGGGTTCCTATGCTCTAGGTGCATGATTTTGCACTTTTTGGCATTTAACTTGCTCTGTCTCAGTGGGCCTAATTAGTTATCAAAATCCAAAAATTAAAAACCTGAAAATGTACCCCACTGTGGGCCGGTGGAGGCCCTCTGCTCAAAAAGTGGCAGACAGTAACAGTGAAGGATCCATCACCACTTTTCTACATAAAGAAGTTGCTTTTTTTCCTTAATTTAATGAATAAAGACTGGTATTCTAAAGGTTACTCATGCTACCTCCTTTTAGCAGAGAACACAAGGGCAACCGTGCACCTCGGAACGAGTGAGTGCTAGTCACAAATAAATCTGAGTAAGAGACAAAGAAAAAGCCCTCTTGCCAAGAAAACACTTTGAGGTCCCTGTCCCCTATGGGCCTCAGTGAGTGTTTAGACATTACCCCATCTGTGTAGCGGATTCTTTGAATATTATTTTTCTGATATTCCCCAAGGGAACCGACAGCAGTTTCTCTTTATATATTCTTTACTAACAGTATTTGAATTGCCTTTTCTGAACTTTCAGTATGGCTTAACAAGAGTATTTGACTCTGCATTAGTCCTAGTGGGGCATATTTGAAAATACTTAGAACATTTTGAAAATATTTATTGCTATGTAGTAAATATGCATATTTATTGCAGCAATGTTAATTGATCAAAAAACTAAAGGAATTCTGGATATTTATACAATTTTCCACTGGTTTTGATACCACTATACATGTATTTTTTAGGTCTGTGGAATTTCTTCTGTTTTTATCTATCAATATAGTAACTTTATAAATTTGACCTTTTGCAGGTATACTTCACCTCCCAGATTTTGCTGCTACTCAGTGCTTTTTTGGATAATTTTCTTAATCACATGTTTAGGCACTGTATAATATGTATTTAAGATGATTACACAAACTTTTTGGCGTTCGGACAATTTATTAGGGGGTTTTGATGCTCTGATACTGAATTTATATGACTTTGTACTGTCACTTTAAATACTTTAAAATAAAGCGAGATCCTGAGCTGCAGAACCCCGCCTCCTAAGTGCCCCAGAGAGGACACAAAGCTGGGGTGGCGAGGCCTCTGATTCTCGCTCCTGACATCCGTATTTTGTAGCTTCAATATTTAATTTTCTTGGAAAGAGTGTTTTTCGTTTGTGTCTCAAACCTCCTTTTAACACCCACATGACAAGAAGTTATCAGCCGGCATTTATGGTTTGAGACCCCTTTCATGAACAAACAGTATTTTCAAGATTACTGTCACAGGCACTGGTCTATGTGTGAACTCAGGTTTTGCACCCTGTGACTAGCAGGAGCCAAGATGAACTAGCATCTGTTATGGGGCAGTCTGGGCAAGGGTACACTTTGGCCCCAATCAGGGATGGGTGGAAAAAGGGATGCACTCGCTACCAACAAGAAAATGGTTGCAAAAGTGTGGTTGCGCTTAAGGAGTCAAACAAACACAGTGTTTCAGTGTTCCGTAGGGGGTGCAGCCCCCCCCCCCGGCAAAAGTGTCACCCTATACTATACACAGATTTGTGGATCCAGATGTTAGAGGACAGTGCACTAACATGCGGATCTGTGCATGCCAACATGACTCAGTGTTACCATCATTTGTTGTCCCCTCTCATCCAAACGTCACATTAATAGTGCATATGGGCTTAGTGTCCCTGTCATCATCATTATTTTACTGTTCTATGCTCACTTGGACAGTACTGTTATTACTGATTACATTGTTTCTTATATTAAAACAATCTCATTTGTTTTTGTTCATTTAGTATGGTGACAATTCCTACTCATCCTTGCTTTAGACTGGCTAACACACTGCACTGGTAACCCACGAAGATTTATGCTTGGGCTTGGATACTTACAAAAGCATTGTCTACTTCCACCTACCGCACAACTAGATGTTCTCAGATCACTCTTTATGTGCCAAAATGCCTAGTCAAGTCATTTAACCCCCACTATTTCTCAGAACTCACCCCCCACCAAAAAAAAAAAAAAACACTGCTGGGTCACAATCTGCAAACCAACACTTGGATTTTTGCATTTCAGTGAGAGAAAGAGAACTCACTCCATGCTCCCCAGCTGACCCACACGCCAGTTTAGCACACAAGGGGTACTTTTTTTTTTTTTTTTTTTAAACCTACTGTTGAGTGTATATGGTACCCACCTTGGATTTTTACTGTGCAGGCACCGGTGCCATCAGGTCAATGTCTGTCCAGTTTCTGGCCACCCATACTCCAGCTGCAAACAGCCCTAGGTTTACGATTAAGTTCCTGCACAGAAAGAAAGAACTGGGTAACCCAACAATTCTTCTTGATCCTATTAAACCCTTCCCCCACTCGAACATTTAAATCCAGATGCAATCCTTGTCTCTGCCATGCCTCTTCACATATGTGTGGGACACATTGTGAGGGAGGAAAGTGTCAAAATGTGACACAAATCTAAATGTCATGGAGGAAGAAGCTCAGGATACCAGAAATAAACACTTACCAGTTTAGGAAGGAACTCCCCTGTAAGGTGTCGCTTCTCCTTCATCCTCTCCCTGAAGCCTCTTCTGATTACAGTCCTGCTCCTGCAGCTCTTCCCTTACTGCCTCCCTTTTTTCTTTTCTCTGCACTTTTCTACTTTTTTTTTTCAGCCTATCAACCCTTTACTCTGATCCCATCTCTACTGCTTTTTCTCCACCTCTGGCTTATTTTTTTTCTCTTTCTGCCCTCTCCGACAGCTGTAATCTAAGCCCGCACTGCACCGCATGGTTGGAATAAGCTTTATCATTATCATATTTGGTACATATAGTCCTTTATTTAATCACCGTCAATATAACCAGGCACCACCACTGTTTTTTGCATCGTTTCTTTGCATTTTTTGGTTATTCTGTATTTCTGGTGTATAATTTTGTCTGACTGTTCCTCCCCCCAACTGCACCTGAAAATAAACCTCAGCTCAGCGCGCTATCCTACCTGGCAAATTTTAAACAAATAAGTATGTTGTTAACTAAGAAACAAGAATGCATTTCTGGGCCAGTCTGCCGGCACATCCATCCCGCAGGGATGCGCTCCTCTGGGGAGGGTTGCGCAACCTGACATACCCCCACCTGGGTGACCACTGGTGGCGTGCAGTGCAGTCTTGTGTACCTGTGGCTGCTCAGGGGATGGGAGAGCATCTGTCAGGCATGCTGGCACCTGAAGATATTGCATGCCCTCTAGTGGGCAGGTCAAAATGGGGAACAAGTGACACCAGTTCAGCAGATGACGCCATGCCCATCCCCACAGCTGCACCAGGCTTCCTTCCTCTCTGCCTCTCTGGAACGGCCTCAGTAGGACCTCTGTCATAAATGGATATCAGGGATGGTCTGCTACAGCACTGAAAACAAGACCTCCCCTTCAGTGAGCACACTGAGGGGGCCCATCATGGAAAATCTGGAGAGGAGCAAGGAGGCACATGCTGAGGCAAAAGGTGGTACTGGCTGGTGGGCAAAAATGGAAAAAAGTTTAAACACACACACAGAAATAGGATTTTTTTTCTTTAACTCTCGCTGTACAATTTGGGACAGTACTGTCTAAATGTGGGTGCCTCCCAATATGGGACAGTTACGAGGTGCACTCTGCAACTGCCATTTCTGCTAGTAGAATCCTGACTTCCCAGAAACATGAAGTTCAGTACACAGCTTCCAGCACTGCTACCCTCTTACCCATTTCAAAAGGCACACAGTTCAGCTTACATTTTCGCATCATGCACACCGATTATCTAATCAACAGAAATAAATACCACCACCCACAAGCATTTTTTTTTATTTATTTATTTTAACAGCAGCTAGATTTCTTTTGGTTTTGCTGCAATCAGTGTCACTAAACAAGTCACGACTTAAAGAGTAGGCAGTTACTCAAATAAAAGTATTTAAAAAGCATGGGAAGGGGTTAGGAGATGCGGCCGACTAGGTCGTAGCTTAAGCCTTCACGCTCTGGCCCCCCCGACAGGCAAAATCTAATTTAAACAGCTGCCTTAGCCCACTCCGATTCTCTGTAAAGTGTGCATCCCTGTGGTAGGCAGGATGCCTGCCACAGAGAAGATCCCAGCGCAAGTCAACTGGTGAGAAAGCTTAAACTGTCAAGAGTCGACAGAGCAACAAGCGTCTAAGTTCGCAACGGCACCAATGGCCAAGCAGCCGTTGCAGTGAGATCACAAAAAAACTTCACAGGTACAACCACTTTCAGACGGATAGGAGTAACGCCCTGTAAGAAATGACGGAGTTAGCGAAGTGGGTAGACAGTGTAAAGTCCCAACTGGAGCCACTGAAGGCACAGATGGAAGAACGGCAGCCATGCAGGAGACATAAGTTCAGAGTACTCAAAAATAAAGTTGACAAACTCAAGTGGAGGGGCCGCCAGAACGATATTAGGATGTCAACTGGCTGTTATTACTAGCCTACTACTATATTTCTTCACACTAAAGTCTGTATGATTTAAGCCTGTCAGTATGCCTCAGCTTCGTAATGACTGCAAATGGTTTGCTAAAAAAAAAAAAAAAAAAATACTGTTTGCACTCTTATTTCTCATTGCTGTCTATATACTATTATCATGGACTGTTACCTGTATTTATAAATAACTCTTAAAGAGCAGCTGACGCCATTAGGACAACTTTAATATATTACTTAGACACAGTTCAGCTTGTATTTCACATTAGTTCTGTATTTCTCATCCCCATTTTTGACTGAGGCCATTTGCATGAAAATGGGATCTTTGCTACTGAAGAGTTCATCTATTCCTATTGCTTTCTCCCTACCCAAGATCATAATGCTCTACTTGTGACATTACAATTACTCACGTGGCAACAGATTGTGATGTCACAATAGAGGACTATGACAAGAAGTAGGAAGTAAGCAAAAGAGGCAGATGAACTCTAAGGAATGTAGAGCAGGTTTCCATGCAAGTTTCTCAGGCACGAGTAATGGGGAGGAGAAACCTACTGAATACATATGGAGTGCAAACCAAATTGTACCTAAATATTATGTTTTTCAAAGTTTTCTTTGAAGCATCAGCAACTCTTTAAATGCAATTAATTCTAGGTTGTTCCTGAAAACGGGACTTCTAGCCTCAGTAAGCCGACCCAGGTGACAAAATCCAAATAAATATCTGGGCTACTGGAACTTGAGTACAACGATACTCAGTCATTATTGGTACATTCCCTTTGAGATGGCTCGGGGCCATCTCGCCCCTGTTAAACAGAAAGGGGGGGCAGTAAAGTAGCACTGAGGGCTGAGGCGCTGAACGTCTTACCTCGCATCACTCCAGCGACCCAGGTTCGAGAACGAGCCTGGATTGTCAGAGAGCCGGCATGGGGGGGGGTGGCAGGACTGAGCAGCCAAAAGGCAGCTCTCCTCTCCCAGAGAGGACTCTGTCACGCACCATAGTTCCACTGCCCCCAGATGGAGGTCCACGAGCAGTGCAAGTGAGCGGGTGGCAAGCAGTGGGAGGGCGTCTGGATGCTGTGCCGCCAGGCAGGATCGGGAGAAAATTGGGGTAAAATAGAGGCCACTGGGTTACCCGAGGGTCTCTGAGCAGATGCACTCTCTAGGAGCAGACTCTTGGGGGCACCACGGGACGTTGTGGAAGGCAACTTGAGGGGCTCTGAATGAGGGGAGGGACGGTGCAGCAAAACGGATAAACATAAGGTTAAAAAACCAAAAAAAAAGAATCCAAGACTGGGAGCTAATTCAAAGCAAGGCAACTGGGTCTACTGCTTTGGCAATAACACTGGGTCTCCCTGCAACCCAACTTCTCCAAGCAAGCAGTAGATAAAAGGTAGCTATCCAACAGAGTGAGGGATCTTGTTAGATCTTAGAAAGGCTACAGTGCTATGCTGGCCCGCCAGCGCAGCAGCTGGATTTGCACTTGCAACGCCGGCAATCCGGGTTCAGGAACGGACTGGGATTGGAGGGCCAGCCAGGGAGAGGGATTGAGCATCCGCAGGACTGCCCCCTTTCTCCAGGGGGAGGGCGTGGGTGTCACTGGCGCTTGGTGACCCCCTGGTGGAGGCTGGGAGTCACCACAACAGCTGGAGACAGCAAGGCACTAAGGGGACGGGAAGGACGCTGGCGTCATTGCACGTTACCGCCCACCGCTAAAGGGCAGAAAAAGCCAGTCCTCCCACTACCTCCGTGATGCCTGCCCCTTGGCTGCGATCGGCTCCCCCAGGCCAACTCCCACCATATCGCGTTGACCATGGCACATTTCAAAATGGTTCAGGTGGGGGAGCGCTAATGAGTGGCTAGCAAGGCGGATGCGATCTCCTCGAGCTCTTGCCCTACAAGCTTAATATTTAGGGAAATAACATTTTTCAAGTTTGGATCATTTAAAATGGAGGATCCTACCCTTCTGAGCAGCCATGGAAGAATATCTGACCGGCGCAATGAATAAAAGCACCAGAAATGCCAATAAAAGTGAAAAAAAGCTAGTTACGGGGCCTACTTCAGAGGCTTCAGGTACCATCTCATTTTCTGCAGCGGAGATTGCAGTTCTGGGTCAGGAAGTTACAACACAGGTTCTTGCAGCCCCGAATCCATGACTGGAAAAAAAAAAATGGAAAATAAAATAAAGGCTAAAATGCAGCAGACAGCGAAGCACGGCTTCTCACAGGGAACAGCTGTCGGACGTGGAGGAGCGCACCTCAAGAGTAGAAGACACACTGCACCGGTTGCCAGACTACGTGGAGACACTGGAAAAAGAGCTGGAAGACCTCAGGGAGGCCTTCGACTATCAGGAAAATTATCACCGCGGGCTCAACCTGCGAGTGAGAGGCATCCCTGAGGGTCAGGAGGGCCACGATGTGCTGAACTTCTGTGCCGAGCAAATCCCGAGGCTACTGGGTAGTCATCCAAAAGGGGGCAAGCACAAATTAGAATGTGCCCACCAAGCTGTTACGCCCAAATCGGCTGCGGGCCTCCCCCCAGCAACATCATTATCCGGTACCACAATTTCCAGGACTGGGAGGAGGTGCTCCGCGCCTACTGGCAAAAGCAATCAGTACTGTTCGAGGGGACCAATATTTTCATCACACAGGACTACTCCACGCGGCTACTCAAAAAAACGCAGGGCCTATAATGCAACCATGGCACAACTGAGAGACATGCAGGTGGAAAACTTTCCCCTATATCCAGCAACCCTTAAAATACGACATGAGGGCGCCACATACATGTTTTGGGAGGTGGATAAGGCCCAGAAGTACGTGGATGGACTCAAGAAGAAAGTGGGGTAAAGTGGCCGGTGAGCGATGGCTGGGGTGAAGACCCGCAGGGAGAGAAGTAGAGACTTGTACGGGACTTTGCACGTGACATTTGAGCGGCTGACATTCCTCTGTGCTTAGGTGCGTTAGGGGGATTGCCCCTGGAGCCTGTTCGACCTCACTCCCTCTTTCCCCAAAAAATCTGTTTTGTGGCTTTGGGACTCCTAGAAGGGAACTGTGTTGGATCATCACAATAACTGCTACCTGGTGATGTGTGGAACTGAACACAGTTTTTTTCCGCCTCAAGCGATTTGGAGATCGAGGAGTGGTGGACCCGAACAAGGATAAGGTAGGCTGGGGGGGCTGGGTGGTCGAAGCCAGCGCGTTTTCTGCTGTCATTCACACGGCTTTTGTCGCCAGCTCCTCCCCTAGGTCTGGGGCTGAAGAATATCACGGAGGGATAGGTTGGGTGGAGAGAGGGGACTGTAAATGAAGGAGGAGGAGGAGGGGGATGAGGCAGATATCGGAGTGTGTTTTGGTTGTTCAGGAATTGTAACAGGAGCCTTGCATAAAATGGGGATTTAGGGTAGAAAACTACACAGAGGGGTGTCGTATGCTACAAAATGCTGCACAGAAGAGGTAGAGTGATGGGGGTGAGGAAAGGGAAGCTTATGTATGAACAGAAGATTCAAACCTCCTCCTCCTCCTCAGCTGGTGGGGTGTTCGAAGCACTAATATGTTGGGAAATGTGTTAGTAGTTTATATGTTTGATGTTTAAATATGGAGTTTTGAAATTAAAGATTTCAGGGTGGGGGGCTCGAGGGGGGCAGCTGCTCGAATAGCAGATGACGGGCTTTTCAGCCATGTGTGCTACTGATGGCAAACAATCGGGGGTGGAGGGGAAGGGAGGGATTACTTAAGGGAATGGGGATTAAACTGTGTTGTAATCACAGGGATTTACAGTTGGGGTGTACCTGTTTTATACTGCATGGTTTGCAAAGTTTGTTACATGTTGTGTGTTTACATCAGGTCCAATTAACTGTCTGTTTAGTTAAAGATAGGGATCCATGGGAAGAAAGTCAGAATCAATGGCACAGACTGGAGGAAAAGGGAGCTCAGATCAAACAAATATGGCGGCTACAAATGAAATGGTGATTCAGTCCTAGAATGTACGGGGTTTCTCCTCTCTGATTAAAAGGAAGGCGATTTTGACAGCACTCCGAAGGGCGCATGTGCAAGTTGTTATGTTGCAGGAAACCCACTTAACACAAGTGGAGCATGGGAAACTTGGAAGGGGATGGGTGGGTGCATGCTACTCTTCCGCTTTTAATTCTCATAAGAGGGGGGTTGCAGTGTTAATACATAAAAATCTGCCATTTCAGGTTTCAAAAGTGGTTGCTGGCCCTAAAGAGGGCAAATTTATATTTGTGTCTGGAACCCTGCACGGAATGGCGGTTACGTTTGGTAGCGTTTATGCACCAACAAATTTGGATGCCAAATTTTTCAGTCAGGTATTAGACATACTGGTGAAAGAGCAATTTAAGAACCTTATTATGGGGGGGGGGGGGAGACTTTAACTGCACACCGGATGCGAACTTGGACCATTCGTTGGGTAAGGGGAAGAGAGACCCCTGCATTAGGAAATGGGAGGGAAGGGATTGCGGAGCAGGAGCTGGTCGATATGTGGAGAACCGCCAATCCCCAGAGAAAGGAGTTTACTTTTTTTCTCAAACCCGCATAAGACGTGGTCCAGGACAGATGACATTTATGTGGCCATGAACTGGTATGAGAGGCTGGCGAAAGTGGATCATGGCCCAATCCATCTTTCGGACCATGCTTCAGTTACTGCGACCTTCCAGGTACAGGGGGGGTAAGGGAGAGAGGGAGCCTCCTGGAAATTGCGCACATATATGCTGGGTTCACAGGAGTTTCAGCAATTTTTAAAGGATCAGGTTAAGTTTTATACGGAAACTAATGCAGCATCCGCCCCCTCTTAACAACTTCTATGGGAGGATAGTAAAGCATTTATATGTGGTGCCCTCACTGGGGATATGGCCCGATACAGGAAGGATAGGCTGGCACAGCAGAGACCCTTACAGATGAAAATAAAGGAATTGGAGGGTAAGGCGGCCCATGGGATGGGAGGGAAGATATGCTGCGGGCCCTAGCGAAAACATTTATTGGATGAGGCTTGGAAAAGGTTGTTTTATACGAAACATAGGCTATACGAATGGGGCAACAAGCCAGGCCCACTGCTGGTAGATCTGGTCAGGGGTAGAAGGGGTACATCACATATAGTGGGGATTAAAAATGCCAAGGGCCAAATTGTCACTACCTATAGAGAAATCAGGAGAATATTCAAGGAATACTATGAGAACTTATATCAGGCAGAGAGAGAGGGAACTAAAGGGGAGATGGGAACATTCTTAGATAAGTGTAAAATACCGCAGCTTTCGGCACAGCAGCAACAGGTTCTAGGCCAGGAGATAATGAGGGAGGAAACTGGCAGAGCAATTGGATCACTGAAGGCTGTGAAGGCTTGTGGCCCTGACAGCCTACCAGCAGAATATTATACAGTGACCAAAGTCGAGACGTTGGATATGTTATGGGGACTGTTTAAAGAGGTACGAAGGCAGGGGTATGCCCCCCTACATCTAGCAGTGCAGTGGTATGTTTGAACCCCACTAACCATATCGTGGTTAGGATGTATTAATTTAATAAGCATGAATATCCTGCCAAGAATTCTATATATAGTCCAGGTGTTGCCAATGGGCCTAACAGAGCAGGATGACAGGAGATTCGAGAGGGCCTGCTCACAATTCATATGGAGGGGAGGAGGAAGAAGCCATGGGCTAGCCTAGACAGGCTTATGGTAAGGAAGGACCCAACAGAGTATGCATCATTTAGACCCATCTCTCTCTCAAACTGTGATGCTAAGATTTATGACAAGATTTTGGTTACAAGGTTGGAGGGTCTGTTACCAGATGTAATACACCCAGACCAAACTGGCTTCATAAGAGAGACACTCATACCATAACATCAGGAAAGTCCTCAATGTAGTAGAGCGCTCTTCTCGCCTCCAGGGAGGAACCGCGGTCCTGTCCATGGATGCGGAGAAGGCGTTCAATCGGATCGAATGGCCCTACCTGTTTGAGGTGCATCGCCGGTTTGGGTTAGGGGAGGACTATGTTAAGATGGTACGAGCCCTGTATCCAGTGCCTACGGCAGCGGTGTTAGTAAATGGGACATTGTCAGACCAGTTCTCCCTGCACAGGGGCACCAGACAGGGCTGCCCCCTTTCGCCACTTCTATTCGCTCTACGCGGCTGAACCACTAGCCACTGCTAGAAGGGAAGACCCGAGAATACTAGGAACAGATGGGAAGAGTCAACAGCAACACAAAATCACTTTGTATGCAGACGACATGATATTGTATATCAGGGACGTCTCGAGTTCAATGCCAGTTTTGGTAGAAACCCTCTCTCAATTTGCAACCTTCTCTGGGTATAAACTCAATCTCGGAAAATCTGAAGTCATGTTTCTAGGACAAGGGGGTGTGGGTGTTAGTAACACCTGTGGCTTGCGAAGGGTGGGTGTTGCCTTTAAATATTTGGGCATTAAGATTGGGCACAATCTTTCTTCCCTCTACAGATTAAACTACGCCCCACTTTTGAAATTAATATTAGAGGACCTGAATAGGTGGAAGACCCTCCCCATATCGTGGTTAGGATGTATTAACTTAATAAACATGAATATCCTGCTAAGAATTCTATATATAGTCCAGGTGTTGCCAATGGGCCTAACAGAGCAGGATGACAGGAGATTCGAGAGGGCCTACTCACAATTCATATGGAGGGGGAAGAAGCCTAGGGCTAGCCTAGACAGGCTTAAGGTAGATGGGAGTAGAGGCAGACTTAATTATCCAGATATGAAAACCTACTTCTTAGTGGCACAACTCCAGGTGATCAAGGATTGGAACTATCGGAGCAGAGAAGTGAGCTGGCTGGACTAAGAGGAAGCCAATTATGAAGTACGGTTGTCGGCACTGTTAGCCGAAGACGGCAGAAGAATACACATAAATCAGGGACACCAGAATATTTTAGTGGGGGTATAGTGGAAAGCTGGGGTCAAATCAAGAAAAAGGGGGGACATCAGAAGGGGGAGACATATGATCCCACTGGTGGGCAACCCTTTTTTTCTACCAGGGATGGGTGACCCAGTATTTCACATGTGGGAAAGGAAAAAATTACTCACCTTAGTAATGTCATTTCTTCTAATGGAGTCTTGCTGTATTCTGACAAACTGCAGTGAGGTCCAACCTTCGAACTGCCCCGGGGATGAAAGAGTTAACTTTCCATGCCAGGCATGGAACGCTGAGCTCGAGCTCGGTTGAGACTCTGTCTTTGCTGTTTGAACTCAAACCGTCAGATCTTTATGAGCTAAACTCACTGGGCGTCCTGTGTGGAAGCTGTAAACCTACACTAGCCAACTGGCTACTAAATATAATAAATAGATTTTTTGGTCCCAAAACAAAGACTCAAGTCAGGAAACCCAAAAAATGAATAAACACAACACCCACTCACCCAAAGAAAAAGGGGTGATAATAAAAAGGTGGGGCATCTCCTGAGTGCCAACACTGCTACTGCCCACCCACATCCCAAAAACAAAGGTTCTGAGAGGGGAAGGTGGGGGGGAGGTCAGAATACAGCAAGACTCCATTAGAAGAAACAACATTACTAAGGTGAGTAATTTTTTCTTCAAAACAACATGAAGTCTTGCTGTATTCTGACAAATTGCAGACTACCAAGCAGTACCTCCATGGAGGAGGGACAGAACCGACCTAGGAAATAGGATCTGAAGCACTGCTGTGCCAAACCGAGCATCACTCCTAGCCTGGATATCCAGAGAGTAATGCTTGGTAAAAGTGTGCACTGTTTTCCAGGTAGCTGCTTGACATATCTCTAAGATAGGAATATCCCTGGCAGCAGCCAGGGAAGCAGCTGTACCTCTGGTAGAGTGAGCCCTCAGGCCTGAGGGTGGAATCCTACCTAGTTTTTCATAGAAAAATTGAATGCAAGAGACAATCCACCTGGCAATGGATCTTTTAGTGGCAGGTTTTCCCTTACCAACCTCACCATAAGTGAGGAACAGTTGGAGGGAGTCACACCTGTGACCCTTGGTACGCTCTGTGTAGTAGCTATGGGCTCTTTTCACATCCAAACTGTGCAGCCTCCTCTCACCAGAGGAGGAATGGTCAGTGAAGAACACAGGAAGGGACACAGACTGGTTAAGGTGGAAGTCTGAAACCACCTTAGGTAAAAACTTCCTGTTAGTCCTGAGGACCACCTTATCTCTATGGAAAGAGATAAAAATCAGGCTCAACTGACAGGGCTTGTAACTCGCTTATGCACCTGGCAGAAGTGATGGCCACCAAGAAAACAGTTTTCCAAGTCAAGTACTTAAGCTCTGCTGAGGACAAGGGCTAAAAAGGGGGTTGCATAAGCTGAGCAATGCAAACATTAAGGTCCCAAGCAGGGGCAGGGCCCCTGAATGGCGGATTGGTATGAAGCAATCCCTTGAAAAACTTAGAGAATACAGGATAAGCTGAAAGGGAAGAAGACTTACCTGCTGAAAGAAAAGCAGAGACAGCTGCCAGATGCACTCTTAGTGTAGCTGGTCTGAGTCCCAAGCTATTCAGATGAACCATATAGTCAAGGACTATGGGCAGGCCAGCAGATTCTGGAGAAAGATGCTTCCCAGAGCACCATATGGAGAATCTTTTCCATTTGGAATTATAAGTGGTTCTGGTGGAAGGCTTCCAAGAAGCCTTTAGGATATCCATAACACCCTGAGAGAGGTGTAAATCAGCAAACTGTAACTCTTCAAGAGCCAGGCCTTGAGATTGAGAGATTTGGATACCAAACCCTCCCCTGAGCACAGGTTAACAGTTTGTAATTCCTGGGACGAAACAGGGGAAGATGGACTGCTAAGGACAACAGGAGAAGGTACCAGGGCTGTCTGGCCCAGTCTGGATCAATCAGAATCACCTTGCAGGGTTGAGACCTGATTTTGACTAGCACCTTGAACAGGAGAGGGAAGGGGGGAAAAACATACAGGAACTTCCCTTCCCAATTGAGAACTAGGGCATCCAGGGGGACTGAGCCCAACACTGGGGGTCTGCAGCAAAAGAGGGGAAGTTGGTGATTGGGGCTGCAAAAAGATCTATCTGTGGGGTGCCCCATCTGGAGAAGATCACCTTCAAAACCAGTGGATCCAGTGACCATTCGTGATGGCCCTGAGATATCCTGCTGAGAGCATCTGCCAGGACATTGTCCTTGCCTGGGAGGTGTACTGCTGTAAGGGAAGTGTTCAGGGAATAGGCCAGAGACCATAACTTCATCGCTTCTGTGCACAAGACCATAGACCAAGTGCCCCCTTGCTTGCTGATATACCACATTGTGGTGGTACTGTCTGTCCTGATCTGAACCACTTTGTTCTGAACAGATTTGGAAAAAGCCTGAAGTGCTAGAAACACTGCTCTGAGTTCTAATAGATTGATGTGAAGCAGAGATTCCTGAGGACACCACAACCCTTGGGTGGTTAGGTCTCCCAAGTGGGCTCCCCACCCCAAGAGGGAGGCATCTGTAGTAAGGATTAGAGGAGACTAAGTGACAAAAGGAACTATCTGTCTTAGATTGTCCTGATCCTGCCACCACTGCAATGCCTGGATCAGGGTTCGAGTCACTGGGATCAGTTTGGTCAGAGGATCCTTTTTCTGAGACCAAAAGGCTCTCAAGTGGAACTGAGTGTCCCTCATCTGAAATCTTGCTCACTGCACCACTGCTGTAGAAGCAGCCACGTGCCCCAGGAGCTGCAGAAAATGCCTTGCTGGTCGAGACACCTGTAGGGTGAATGAAGAGGCCAGTGTAATAAGGGTCCTTGCCTTGTCCAGGGGAAGGAAGGCTCTTGCCTTTATTGTATCTAGCTCTGCGCCTATGAAGGTGAGGAGCTGTACAGGTTCTAGAACTGACTTTGAAAGATTCAGAAGGAAACCTAGGGAAGTGAGCAGTTGCTGAGTTATCTGAAGGTGTAACTTGACTTGGTCTGGGGACTCGCCTACTATGAGCCAGTCGTCCAGGTACGGGAAGATGGAAATCCTTTTCTTTCTTAGGAAGGCAACTACTACTGCCAGGCATTTTGTGAACACCCTTGGAACAGAGGTTAGGCCGAAGGGCATTGCTCTGAATTGGTAATGGCCTGAGGGCAGCTCGAACCTGAGGTATTTTCGATGGGAGCTTCTGATGAGAATATGGAAATAGGCATCCTTGAGGTCCAGGGAGACTAGCCAGTCCCCTGGCCTTAGAGAGGGTAGAATTATTCCCAGAGTCACCATTTTGAACTTTGGCTTTAAAAGGTGCTTGTTTAAATATCTGAGATCCAGGATGGGCCGCCATTCTCCTGTCTTTTTGGCGGTGAGGAAGTACCTGGAGTACAATCCTTTCCCTTTGTGTAGGGGTGGAACCCTTTCTACAGCTCTGAAAGCCAAGAGGGAAGAGACCTCTGCCTCTAGGGCAAGTGCCTCTGAAGGATTTCCAGGTGGAAAGAATCTGGCTCTCATCTTTGGAAATTTTTTGAAGCCGAGAACCAGTCCCTGGCTTACTACTTCCAGGACCCATTTGTTTGATGTTAAAGACATCCAGTCCTGGACGAAGTAAGCCAGCCTGCCCCCTACAGGTGGTGGAGAATCGGCCCTGGCAAACCCATCAGCGTGCCTGTTTGGCAGGGGGTTTAAGCTGAGGGGTGGAAGCAGGCCTGCTTGTACCCCGTCTGCCTCTCCCTCTAAAGAACCCCCTCTGAGCATAAGCAGAAGAGGAGGCCTGGGCTTGGTAGAAAGGCCTATGAAAAGGCCTGCCCCTGCGATGCTGCCTCTGAGGAGTGCCTTGCCTTTCCTTGGCCTGAGCACTCCTATAGATGGTACTGTATTCATCCATTTTCTTCATGTAGTTCTCCGTTTGCTCCCCAAACAGAAAATTACCCACAACAGGAAAATCCATGGCCTTAGTCTGGGTATCCTGAGACAGGCTAGTACATCTGAGCCAAGCCATCCTACGAAGGGCCACAGATGTAGCCATGACTCTAGATGAAACATCATTGGAGTCCACTGCAGCATGGAATTGCACCTTGGATGCCTCAATACCATCTGCAGCTACCTGCTCCAGCTCCTTGGCAAGCTGGCCAGGGACCCGTTTAGCTAAAGCCATTACAGTGTCCCATCTAGATTTCTGATATCTAGCTGTATAGGCCATATAATTGGCCTGCCTGAGTCCCAAGGATGCTGCCATTTACTGTTTCTTTGCCATGGCATCAATCCTCCTAGAGTCCTTATCTGGGGGATGTGAAGCCAAGGGTATATGTGCCTTATCACAGGCAGCAGCCTGCACTACCCCAACATGGCTGCATTGCTGAGTAAGGAACTCTGTATCCGAGCCTGAAAGAGTATACCTCTTGTCCATTTTCTTATCCACAGGAGGTATAGAATTAGGAGTCTTTAAAATTTTTATTGTCAGTTTCCCAAAATACTTATGAAGGGGAATAGACAGCCTCCTGGACTCTGGGATATCCATCATTTCAACATAGTCAGGCTCCTCCTGGTCATCCACAGCTTCTTCCATAGGAAGCTGAAGGGATTCAGCCACTTTCTTGTAAAACATGAAATGGGAGGGGGACTCAGAAAGCCTAGCAGGAGACACTCCTGAAGGTCTGTCTGGGGAGATGTCCGGGTCAATGGGCACATCCAGACTTTCATAATCACATTCACTTTCCTCATACTCTCCTTCCTCCTCCTCCGGTTCATAAAATTCCTCTAAATCATAATCCAGAACCAGTGGAACCGGCCGAACCGAGCGCCTTCCTGATGGTGCCGGTTCGGTCGGAACCGGGAATAGCGACTGAACAATTTTTATCGGTTTGGCTATTTCATCAGCGGTTGGAGAAGAAACTTTTGGATCCAAACCGGCTGATTTATCCCTTCTTGTTCTCTTAACCGGAACCGACTCCTCGGAATCGGTTCTCCTTTTGCCCGAAGAAGTTTCGCCCTGGTCAGAGGGCACTCCTTCTGGTTCGGTTGGAACCAAACCGGGCTGGCCATCCGGGTCAGCGGACTTTTTGGCCTCCCTTTCCCTGAGCCTACCAACTCTTTTTTTCTAGGGTAGCTACAGGAAAATTTTTACAAATCTGGCAGTCTGAATCGAGGTGGTCAAACCCCAGACAATAAACACAGGTGGTGTGGGGATCAGCCTTGGCAAAGACTTCCCCACACACACTACAGTGTTGAAACCCAGTGGGCCCGGTTTTTCTTTTGGGTTTCTCAGACATGGCCAGTCCTAAACCAAACTTACCCTTTTTTCGCCAATCCGCCAGGCAAGACACTCTTATCAGTTCCTGACCGTGTTATGGGTCGTGGAAAAAAACGTAATAAAATCTGTTTTTTTAGAACCGATAAGTAACCACACTCTAAAAGTAGAATTAAAGATTTCTAAACAACCTGATCGGTTCAGACCGAACCGATAACACGTTTACAAGTTCCACACAGAATAGAAAATAAAATAAACCTATCTAGTACTCACAAATACCACAGACAGAGACTGAACCGATAGGTTGCGGTTTAAATTCGGTCGAAAACCGAGAAAAACGATACTTTAACCGACAAATTGAACCGAGCAAAGGAGAAATCTCTGGAGCGACTGTTCAGTGAGGCGGAGTAAAGAATCTGACGGTTTGAGTTCAAACAGCAACAGACAGAGTCTCAACCGAGCTCGAGCTCAGCGTTTCATGCCTGGCATGGAAAGTTAACTCTTTCAACTCCGGGGCAGTTCGAAGGTTGGACCTCACTGCAATTTGTCAGAATACAGCAAGACTTCATGTTGTTTGAACAAGGGAATCTTGTGCCTAAATGACCTTAGGAGGAAAGGGCATGTCTGTATGTTTGTGGATATGAGAGAGGGGATTGGATTGCCAGAACTGCACTTGTTTAGGTATTTTCAAGCCAGGACACATATTCAGGATATTGAGAGGCAGAGGGAAACGGATTCTTGCATGCAGAAGATAGAAGCCCTTTTGGAGCAGATTAAGGGTGAACCCAAAGGTAGCCTTAGAAAGGCAGTTCAGTTCATGAGACAGCAACTCCCAGACAGGACTAGCAAGACTAAAGGACTACGAAAGGGATCTGGGCGTAGCCCTGTCAGAGGAGCAGTGGCAACAACTTCGGAACACACACCAGGGGCTCCGGATGTGTAATAGGTAAAAGGAGTCTGCATTCAAATTTATACATAGGTTCTACTGCCCTCCAGTGGCGGTGAATAAGTATAACACAGCTGCGCCCGCATTGTGTCAGAGATGTGGGATGGCTGTGGGCACCTACTTTCACTCATTTTGGTCATGTACTGTTCTTCAGACCTTCTGGGGCCAAGTGGCAAAAGAAACAGCAAATATAAGGGCAAGGGATGTGCAGGTTGTCCCACATGATGCTTTTTGGCATGGAGGAAAGACAGACGGCAGAATGGGTGCCCGCGGATAAATGGATAAGAATCCTGCTTGCCGTGGCACGCCAATTTTGAATACGTGGGTTTCAAGGGACAGGCCAACCACAGGACAGTGGAAGAATTTGGCATGGGGTGCCTTGCAGCTGGAGAGCCTGACATATAACGCTAAGGGGAGGGACGAAGCCTTCACAACTATGTGGGCCCCGTTTTGGAACACTATTGCTCCTGAGGAGAGGGTACTGATGTGGTAAAGAGGTATGTCTGGTACACCACTGATCAAGGTAGCCAACCCATAAAGTGGACACTCCCCTATGAATGAATGTAAGATAGGAATACACTATTGTAAGGACTAATCCCTTTAAATATTGGATATGGACCTAAAAGTTGAAGTTGAGGTGTGGTTAAAGGTTGTTTTATGCATGTCTGTTCTTTCTGCTTTTTCCTTCTCTCCTTTTCTTTTTCACCCACTAGAGTATCAGCTTGTGACCCTTTTTTCTATCTTTTTATCTCACTTTCACACTTGTTTTCTGTTTAAAGACCGCTCAGCCTCAGTGTAATGTTGGGGTGAGATATACTACATATATATCAGTGGTTGACAGTAATGTATGCATTATAGGATTGAACAGTAAGCCTGTATTGAAATGGAATATGTCTTAATGATTGTACTGGTACATGGACTGTTGCCTGTGGAAAAAAAAATCAATAAAAAAGTTTTATACAAAAAAAAAAAAAAAAAAAAAGGTTTGTGTACACAGCCCCCACCTGGGGGCAAGCCAGGGTCCCAGAGGGCAGCTGATATGAGGAGCCGCAGCAGGTCCATGGTCATGGATGTCCGCAGTGCAAGTGGGCATAAAAAGATTAAATCAACCAAAAAAAAAAAGAAAGTCCACAGTGCTATTTTGGTTTTCCCATGATAATAAGGTTCTCAACGGGTGGGGGCCCACATCAATTTCGTTGACCCTGGGAAGCCACAGAATTCATGCTGAAGCAAGGAGTAACTTGCCTCCAGGGAGAGAAGAGAACTGGCCAAGCCCTCAGTGAAGAATGCAGGGAGAGACAAGAGGACCAGACCACTAGGGACAGCTATGACTCATGGACAGCTGCAGACTCTATGGGGACCTAGTGACACCACTGACCACCCTTTTTAAGGAATCATGGGAGGATGGGGTGGTACCCGAGGACTGAAGGAGGGTGGATGCGATTCCCTTCACAGAAGTGGGAGCAAGGCAGAAGCAGGAAACTACAGGCCTGTTAGTTTGACCTCACTGGTAGGGAAAACGATGAAATCACTTCTGAAAGAAAGAACTGTAGAGTACCTAGAGGCCAGCGGGACGCAGGACCCAAGGCAGCATGGATTCACAGCAGGAAGGTCATGTCAGACGAATCTAATAAATTTCTCTGAGAGGGTGACCAAAACAGTAGACCAGGGAGGGGCAGTGGATATGGCCTACCTAGACTTTAGCAAGGCATTTGACAGTCCCGCACAAAAGATTAATAATCAAGTTAGCCAGCCTGGGAGTGGGCCCCAGGGTGGTAGCCTGGGTAACAAATTGGCTGCACAACAGGACACAGAGGGTAATAGTAACTGGAACTCACTGCAAAGAAAGGGGGGTTATTAGTAGGGTACTGCAGGGTTCAGTACTGGGTCCAGTTCTCTTTAATGTCTTTATAAGAGACATTGCAGAGGGTCTGGAGGGAAAAGTATGCCTCTTTGCAGACGACACGAAGATCGACAACAGAGCTGATACACAAGGAGGGGATGGAAAGGATGAGAAAGGACTTGGCAAGGTTGGAGGAATGGTCAGATACATGGTAACTTAAATTAAATGCAAAGTAGTGCAAAGTAGTACAACTGGGAAACAAAAACCCAGGTGAAGAGTACACAGTGGGAAGGGGTTTACTAACAGCAACAAAAATGGAAAAGGACCTGCCGTAATCGTATCAGATTACCTTAAGGTAAGCAAGCAATGTGAGAAGACAGTAAGGAGAGCTAGGGGGTACTGGGATGCATAGGGAGAGGCATCACAAGTAGAAAATGGGAAGTGGTTATCCCTCTATACAGACGGTTGGTGAGACCCCATCTGGAGTACTGCATGGTTTTGGAGACCCCATCTCCTCAAGGACAGACAGGATGGAGGTGTTCCAGGGGAGGGCAACAAAAATGGTGCAGGGTCTGCATCAGAAACCATATGAAGAGAAACTAAAAGAGCTCAATATGTATATCCTTGAGGAAAGCAGGGACAGGTGACACGATAGAAACTTTCAAGTATCTCAAGGGAATCAACAAATTCCAGGAAGATAGCATCTTTCAGAAAAAGAGCGGTGCAAGAACAAGGGGGCACAATTCAAAGAGAAGGGGGGGATGGCTCAGGGGCAATGCGATTAAATATTTTTTCACTGAGAGAGTGGTGGATGCATGGAACTGCCTTCCTGAGGAGGTTGTGGGGTCAAAAACAGTGGGGGAATTCAAGAATGCATGGGAAAGACATAAGACAACTATAGTGGGGGGTGGCAGGAAATAGGCTGTTGGTTAACTAGAATCTGCAGCTTATCCAATAGGTAGGGAAATGGGCAGACTCGGTGGGCCAAGCGGTCCTTATCTGCTGTCAAAGTCTATGTTTCTGTGACTCCAGGACTGAGCAAAGCCATGAGGCAGGAGGCATAGAACAAAGAGGCCAAAGTAGCTGAAGGGTCCCTTGCCTGTGCAGGCTTCCATTAAGTATGTATGGCGGGACTCCGGAGAGGGGAGGGGGGATACCAACAATGTTAAAGTTAGTTATGTGATTTCCCTAGTAAAAATAATTATGTTGCTTTTATAAGGGAAGGGGGAGTTGATGGAAACTGGTGAAGCAGCAGTCAAAAAAAAAAAAGTCATCACCTGACATGGACTGCAGGGGCAGAGGAGGGTGCTGTCCAGGCACAGGAAATAGTGACATGGGGAGTTGCGGGTGCTTTCACTCAAGCCATAGCTGAGCTGGCTGCTATTGACCCCAAGCATGTGTATGCCTGCTGTCCAATGGAGCAGAATCAAGTACATGAGGAGGTAAAGCAGAGATGCAGCACTGGAAGGGGGACACCTGCAAGTGAAGTGTACTTTTTGTGCCAAAAACTGGAGCTGCAGCGGAGAGGTGACATCTGATGGCTCCATGGAGCGACATGCCACTGCACGGTCCCAACTCACTGGAGTCCTGGCACATAGACATCTGTAGGGGAGGGACAAAACACAATACAAAACTTCCCTGCCTTCAGCATCACACCATGTGCACTCTGGCTCTGCACAGCCCACTGTACCCTCACTACCCTTAGGGGCTCCTGTGAGGGGAGACCTGCACCCATCCAGCCATGCCCTGTGGTGTATGACAGAGGGGTGGAAGGGAAGGGCCAGAGCTAGGAACAACGGGGCTGGGTGGTTTTCTGAGGCAGACGGGGAGCAGGACCAGGATGGAAAAGTAAACATTATTGAAAAAGGTAGCGCATTCTAGATGCCCAAAGCACTTCAGACGACATGTACATATAACAAAGCAATCAATAAACATAAAATAAAGTCTAAATAAACAGCATTCCATAACTGCCAGCACTGAGAAAACGCTACCCCAAACACTGGGCAAGTGGCGCCACTGTTTGACACCGCAGCGTGGGTCCAGGAACCTGATCGACACTGGGGCAAGCTGCATGTGCACAAAGCTGACAACACACTGGATGCTGTAGCAATACCAGTGGGACGGGAAGGGGGGGGGGGAAAAGCAGGTGGAAGATAGCAAGTGCTGCCAAAACAATAGCACTTTTAATTTCAGGCCCTCCACAGCTGCCAGATCTCCAGGATCAAGGAAGAAGGTAGGAGATGCAGTCAGGACTGGGAGGCTGCTGGCCATCCTGATGTGGAAGGATCTGGCTAAGGCAACACAGATAGCGTTTAGGCAATAAAAACTGAAATACACATTTCCAAATCTCCATCTCACGATTTTCTTCATATCATCACGCTTATAATACATGCCACACACACGCAATAAAAATACTCTGATGTGTCACCAGTAGGCCGCTGTATATGTAAACAGTTAGTACACATGGAGCTGTAGCAGAGTGGTGGCAATGACATCATGTGCCGCCACCTACTGGAGACAAATAAGAAATCAGTTTCAAGTATCCAATCCCAAGTTTCACTGTATTTATTATCTCCCCCCCTTTTCCCTAGAGCTTTCTCTCCATCAGCCAGGTCGTCTCAGGGAAAAACCTTGGTCCCAGGCAAAACTGGCTGCCACCTGATGGCTCCCATAGCTTTCCCTCTGTGTACAGGAGCTCGGGGGGGGGGGTGCTGTCTTCCCCCTCAAGGCAGTCCATTAACTGGACTGGATCTAGCGTTGGGGTCACCGGGACCCAGGGGAGTTCAGCAACACCAGTCAACATGTAAATGGTCATGGATTTTTCTCTCCTGTCCTCCCCTGCCATGGCCGGAGCCTTGCGACAGCCTCAGACACACACAGCTATATTTGTTTCTGCTCCCACCTGCAGACCAGCCATCGGCCTTACCCCATGCCTAGCCCCGTCATCCACTGCCCCTTGGACTTACCTACCTAAGGGTTCCTCCCTGGCTTTCCCCCAGGGCAGGGCCTTCGGGAAGGGGCTCCTTCCTCCTGGCAGATGCCTGAACACAGATCAGCAGTGCAGGGCGGACCCTGTGGCACAAGGCGGGCGGCATCCTGCACGAACTGTGTTTTTATTGTTTTTTTTTTCTTCCCAGGAAGTGGGACGTGCAGACATCAGGGGTACACACGCCAACATCTGCTTCGCCTCCAAAGGATGCCAGCACTGGCTGTTGGACCTCTGGCTTCCACAAGGGGTCAGGAAGCCAGAAGCCTGCCAGAGGGCGAGAGCAGTGCATGGGGCGCTCAATTCCTCCCCCCCCCCGTCTGGCCCTCTGATACCTAGGCTCACTTCTGAACCCGGGTTGTGGGCGTCGCAAGCAGTACAGTTATGTTAGCGGGGAATGCACCTCCCATGGCCCACCACAGAAGTCACTACAGAACTGTGTGCCCGATGCTTTCATTCCGAATCGCAGTGCACTGCTGAAAGGCAGCTGCTGCAGTCTGGCCTGCCTCCCAACACGCCGAGTTGAGTTTACTCCCAAACCTGGGTTGTCTGCATAGCAGCCATGCACGCTGGGTCATCGGGACAGCCCTTTATTTACAGAAGTCTTTTCCACCACTACATGCTGTTCAGCTGTTTCCACTTTGACCTGAGGAAGAGGGTTTTATCTCTCGAAAACTAGTCTTAGAAATAATTTTTTAGTCCAATAAAAGGTATCACCTGCAACATATTTGTTTTTTTTTTTCTCTGTTGTTGACTAGACTAACAAGGGTACCACATTTCTTTTTTCCACCACTACGAAACTAAACCTCTCTCTTGCTCAAACTGTCCTGTGTACATACACCTCCCAACTGCTGGCTTTCACATCTCTAAACAGGCTACTGGTGTGCCCAGTACTCTGATGCGCATTAAAATCTATAAGCTATTCCCTTTGTTATCTAGCTTTTTGTCCTCCACTACCATCTGCAGGCTGTGTGCCACAGTGACATTCCAGCCCAATCACCTTCACAGCACCGGATCCAATCCCACCAAGGGGCCAGAGTACCAACACATCTGGACAACAGAGGGGTTGTTACCCCGCAGGTTTTCTCCCACTTGCTCTCCCAGCTCCTACCAACCCCCCATGGCAACGTGTACAATACCTGTAGCGGTCCTTACCAGTATGCAGTTCCCAGTGACTGGAAAGTGAACCCCAAGGGACCAGTGACCACAGAGGTTGCTGATGCTGCAGAAGCATGGTGCCTCCCAGAAGACCCTTTGGCCACAGTCCAGGGCATATTTCCAAGCATAGGCTGTCAGCATGGTAGCGTAACAAGCTACCGCTGAGCCATCAAGTGGCTAGGAAATGTTTTGAAATGCAAGACGTGGCCAGAAAGGGGGGGGGGGGGCAGAAAGACAAGTCCTGGAAAGCAACTGGCATTAAAGCCAGGAGTTTTAAGACTGATCTCACAAACATTCTTAGGGTATGAGAACCGCAAACCAAAGGCACTAGCAGCTTTCTGCCAACCAGCTGCCCGCGCGGCCATCTGTGTGACACTTTTTATTATGTTCTATGAAGGGCGCTGTTTCTGCTTCCTAAATGAATCCCAAGGTACCCTGGGTAGTAGGAAGGGTGTGAAATACCTATAAATCAGTAATTTAGTAAATCTGTGCAAAGCATGCTCGTTAGTTGGCTGTAGAGTCCCTTGTACCATAAAGAATTCTGTATGTGTTTAGTAACATTTCGGGGCAGCTAGACGTGAGCAAAAATCTCATCCGTTCATTCTTGTAGGAGAAAGTAAACATTCTGGACAGGCTGTCCCTACTGGCGAACAAATGTGATTTTTTTTCTGTCCAGGTACATGCCACTCTTCTGGAGCGATACCACGTCCTTTTAGATCAAAGTCTCACTCTTTGTTTTTCTCGCCTCTCTCTCGTGTTGATGTTCTGACCCTGACCGACCGCTCTAGATGGTACACTAATAATAAGCGTTCATTGGTGGGGAGGAATGGACATCGGCCGAGAAACACCCCGGCCTCTCACATCATACAGTGTTCCCTCCCTACCTTCGGAAGTCGTTCCTGTCCGTGACAAATTTGTAGGCTGCCCGGCTCCACTCCAGCATCCCTTGCGAGCGACCTGATTTCTTTCCGGACGGAGCCATGCTCTCCTCTACTCTCCTACAGCATGTATTGCGGGGACTGAGAACAACAGCGGTGGCGCCCTTCACACGCGTCACTGACGTGACGTCACGACGATCACCCCGCCCCAAACCCTTCCCATGCGCCTTTGCGGAGCGCTGCTATTAGACAGATGTTCGTTGCGCGTTTTTCTCGTTAGGAGAGATTCAAAGATCACCACTTCTGTGAAATTAGAGGTCAAGTCATTTAAGGGCACAGGCTTCCATGCACGAGCAGCAGGGAAGCGCTGGGATCAGGAGGAAAGTATGCTCGGGAGGCAACAACCATTTTTTTAATGGAACAGGGCAAAGAGCAGTTCCCTTTACCCGGCAACGGGAATGACGTCAGCCTCCCGAGCCAAGCATGCCTGGGAGGCAACAAGTGCTGCAGCCAGGATGGCCCAAACTTGGGCACCACAACTTGGGTTTCTTTCCTCCTACCAGGGACAACACACCAGAGGAGGCAGCTAAACCCCAACCTGGCGTATGTGAATGAGTGGCCCATTGTACAAATGCCCACCCTGGTCGGCAGGGGGGCTAAAATGTTCGCCCATTGTGTCAGAATGCCCGCCGTAGAGGCTGGAATGCCCACCTAGTGTGACACAGTGCCCTCCCTGGATTCTATAATGCTTACCATATGGAGCGCAATAGTGAAAAAAAGCTGGTCTCAAACACCACTCCGATATAAAAAAAAAACAGTGAAGTTTTTTCCTTTCATTAACTATTCATGCTTGAAAATAAAAAGGCAGCACCAAGGTGTGTAACCCACTGTCTCCTATACGTTTCAAGCAGCACTGACTCTGTCTTGAGAAAGAGCGTGGCTTGAAACGTAGAGGAGACTGGATACTGTGGGAGAACCACTGCGGCTTGAAATGTAGAGTAGACAGTGGGTACTGTGGGTGTACACCTTGGTGCTGCCTTTACTTATTTTCAAGCATGAATAGTTAATTGAAGGAGCTTCACTTCGTTTTTTATAACTGAGTGGTGTTTGAGACCAGCTTTTTTCACTATTGAACTATTAATTCTATGCTGTGGAATCACCTTTTCACCCTGTGCGATCTTCTGCAACCCTTTCTACCATATGGAGCACAGTGCCCACCCGAGAGCTAGAATTGCCCACACTTGGCAGCCGGAATGCCTATCCAGTGCCAGAATGGCCATTATGGCCCAGTCCCTGTGTCTTAATGCCTGCCCTTGGGCTGGAATGCCCACCCTCTTTGCCTTAATGTCTGCCCTAGAGCCAGAACGGCCACTGTCGTCTAAACCATAGTGCCCATCCATAGAGACACACCACCCTTTGGGGTGGAGGCCTGGAAGGACCACACTGGAGGTCAGAATGCCCACCCTAATTGCTTGAATGATAGCACTGGTGGCTAGAATGGCCACCCTCTGTCTCAGTCCCAACCCTAGGGATGGAATTAACACTCTGAGGGCTGGAATGAACACCCTGGGGTCTGGAATGACCACCCTGGGGCCAGAATACCCACATTGAAGGATGGAAGGATTCTGTCCAGAATAAGCACAGTAGGGTCTGAAAGCACACCCTGGTGGCTGGAATTGCCACCCTCTGTGCCTAAGTCCCCACTCTGTGTACCACAGTGCTCTCCCTGTGGACAAGAATGCCCACCCAAGGGCTGGAAGGACCATGCTGAGGCCCTACTGCCAACAGTAGGGAGTTGGAATGCCCATGCTGGGGATAGTGCACACCCTAGGGCAAGAATCACCACTCTGGGGCAGGAATGGCCACCCTAGTGGCTAGCATGACTGCTCTCTGTACCTTAGTGCCAACCCTGGAGCCAGAATACCCACTCTCTGTGCTCTTAGTGACCACGCTAGGGCCAGAATGCCCACCCCTTGGGCTACAGTGCCCATTCTAGTGCTGAATGGTAACCAGGTAAGGCACAGTAGGCACAAGTGCCTGTTTTCAGGGGTGACCCAGGAGCACTGGGATGGTTATAGCACTTGCTCAGAGTCACACAGTATACAAGTGAAGGTTGTGGGAATCAAATGCAGGTCTGCTGGATGCACCAGGTTCATTCAAAGCTTGTTAGTAACTTCTAGGCTATACTGCCAACACTGAAGACCAGAAATTAACCACCCTGGGGGCGAGAAATACCACCATAGAGTAAGAATGACCACTTGGACCACAGTGACACCCTTAGTACCTCACCCACCCTATGGCTTGAATGCACACCCTCAGTGCTTTAATGCCCACCCACAGTCTGGAATAAGCACTGTCTTGACCGGACCCCTCACCCTGTGTCTGGAATGCCCAGCCTGAGAGCCAGAATGATCACCCTAGGGGATGGAAAGACTAGGGCCAGAAAGCTCATCCTGATGGCTGAACTTTTCACCTTCTTTGCTTAAGTGCCCAACCTGGGGCTGAAATGCCCACCCTATGGGTACAGTGCCCATCCAGGGGCTAGAATGCCAACACTAGGACAGGAATGCCCACCTTGGGGGCAGAGTGCACTTCCTAGGGCCATAATGTCCAATCTGGGTAGCACAGAGCCCACCCCAGGGCAAGAATGACCCCTCTGGGGGCTGGAAGGACTACTCTCTTTGCTTCACTGCCCACTCTGGAGTTGGAATGAGCACTCCGAGGACTGGAATAACAATCCTGGGATGCAAAAAAAAGAAACCATAGAGCCAAAATGACTACACTGGGGCCAAAAATGCCCACCCTCTGTAACTTTAATGCCCATCTTAGGTCCAGCATAACAACTCTATGTGCTGGGCTGCCCGCCCTAAGTTTGTAATGCCCAACCTGAGGGCTAGAATGCCCAGCTGGGGGCCAGAAAGCCCACCCCGTGGGGCACAGTGCCCACTTAAGGACTGGAATGCCCACCCTAAGGGGCACAGTGCCCTTCCTAGGACTAGAATGCCCATGTGGGGAGCCTGACTGCCCAACTCGAGCAAAGAAACCACCCTAGGGCCAAAATGGCTACTCTGGGGGCTGGAATGACTGCTGTATGTGCCTCAGTGCCCACCCTGGGGCCAAAATGTTCACCCTGTTGGCTGCAGTGCACTACATAGTGCCAGAATGATCAATCTGAGGGTCGGAATGACCCCTGGGAGTCAAAGAGATCACCCTGAGGGTCAGAATGACTACCCTGGGGGCCAGAATGATCACACAAGGGTCTGCAGAACCTGCAATCAATCCCCTTCGGCCCAACAGGGGCCTACCATCTCAGCCGAAATTACCCATTCATTACAGCAGAGCATAAAGGACATTTTAAATGAACTTCTGTCTGAAAATACCCATTCATTACAGCAAAACATTGAAGATAGTTTAAATGAATTAATAGTGTGTATTGATTAAAATTTAAAACAGTTTTAAAACACAGGTTAGGACTCTGTACTAATGTCAAAAGTGTTTTAAGGTCAGGACTTTTTGTTAATGTTACTTTTTGCTAATGTTAAAACTGTTAAAACCACATTGATATGTTGTATGTGTATCTCTGTTTCTGTCATTGCTAATTTGTTCATGTTTTAAGGTCAGGCCGCTGACATATGGATTATATTTTTAGCTTACCAATAAGTTTTCCTTGCATCTTCATTGCTGTTATGCTCTGTCTTTAGAAATGAATTGCATCAGCTGCGAGCTAGGTTTACTAAAGGTCACTGTTGTATAAGATGTATCCAGGGTAAAACCCGTATCTTTGCTTAATTTTAATATTGAAAAAAATATAATTTCACAAGGGAGAAAAACTGTATTAGCATTGCTATGATGTGCCAAGCAGTAGTTATCCGAGTTCATTTTAGGAATAAGTTTCCCAACCTGGTAACACTAGTTTCATAGAAATCATTTATGGGTGCTGTGTTAAGACTTAGAACCCAGTCTTCAGGCTGCTTTATCTGTTTAAACCTAATGTTTGTGCTTTGAAACATTTTATTCTGCCAGGACTTTCGTGGCTAAGGAAAGAGAATATTATGTTTTAAATATTTACATTGAAAAGAAAAGCTGTTGGGCAAATTCGCCTTCATAAATTATCCAGTGAGACATTGCTGCCATCTAGTGACCAAAAATAGTTATGGCAAGTAATGCATATTTCTGACTTATTGGAAATGCGGTTCCCCTTGCTAATATGCTTTTAATATTTTATTTATTGAGAAAATCAGAATTAGAACCTTTGAGTTATAAGCTCACTTATGAAAGATCCTCATCAAGCAAAAGGGGGGGTACAAAAATACAAAGGGTCATGGGAAGTAGCAGCTAACAGGCATTGTCGGTAACACATCAATCAGGCCATACAGTATTCATAAAAACAGGATAATGGCATGCAGAAACATAGCAAACTCCATAGCATTGGTACAGGATACAGGGACAAACAGTCCCTGATACAGCATAGATAGTTACGTGCAAAAGTCCAGTTAAGTGCAAGTTTTAGTTACTCCCAGTTAGCAGCTATTGAGCATGTCAGTAAACTAAGGGGTACAGTTATAGAAACATCCAAAAAGTCAGTTTGTTGGGGGATAGGGGCTGCAGAATAAGAGGATTAGGAGGAGGAATCAGCAGTGGGTGACAGAAATAGGCAGGGATAAGGTCTAGAGAGGTAAGCCATAGTCAGTACCGTCATTAGGGTGTAGGGGGCTGCAGGAAAATAGGGTGAGTAGGAAGAATCACAGTGGGTGCCATAGATAGGGCCAAGGGGGACTAGCTAGTTTGAGCACATCAAACCAGGTGGTGGGAGTAGGGGGGGAGGGTACATGGGTAAGTGTGTAGGGAGGGAAAACGGGAGCAAAAGGGAGCTTCTTAGGACCACTGGTTACTAAAAGGTAAGTCAGAGCAGGGTCCAAGGGCATAAGTAGAGCTAGATTATCTGGGAATTAACTGTGACAGTACCAATGTTCGGGGGGTGGGGCTAGAATTCTGAAGTTCAGATTTGAAGTGGCTGAGGCATGTGAGGCTCATAATGACGTGGGGGAGCTCATTTAGCCAGGTGGGAGCCCTTGCTGCAAAGGCTTGCCTCCCCAAGGCAGTTCTTCTGAAAGGCACTGCTAGGGCTTGTTTTGTGACGCTTCTCGTGGCATGCTCGGCTGGGGCAGGGCGGAATAAAGCCTGTAGGGAAGGAGGTGCTTGTCCTAGGAGGGCCTTCTTCCCTAGAAGGCAGGAGTGGAGCTTGATTTGATCCAGGAGAGGAAGCCATTTTGTCTTAATGTATAGGTCGCATGGGTGCGTTAGAAGATCAGCACCTAAGACAAATCTACGGGCTTTGTTGCAGGTAGTATGTACTCTGTGGATGCAGGTAGCAGAGGCTGCACCATATACCACGTTTCCATAGTCCAAGATACATAGGTAGTGCCTCTGAATGCTTGGAACCTGGCCTCAGGTGTGAGGTAGAACCAGAGCCTACAGAGGGCCCCTAGCTTCCTGTTGGTGGCAGTGATGATATTGTGGATATGTTTGTTGTATGAAAGGGACTCATCGATTGTGATCCTTAGGTACCAAAATGAGGCCACCTGGTCGAGGGGGGAGTGAGAGTTGTAGGCTATTGTGAAGGGACAGTAGCTCTCCTTTTTGACGTCCAGCAAAGAGCACTATCTTGTTTTTTTTTGCTGTTGAGCATTAGCAGGCTATCCTTGAACCAGTCCTGTAGGAGGTTAAAGGTATACTGCAGGTTCCTAGTCAGTGCTTCTTGGCAGGAGTCACATGAGAAGACTGTCATTTCGTCTGCATAGAGCAGGATCTTAGAAGTGGAACACACACCTAGGAGATTGTTCACAAAGAGGCTAAACAAGAGAGGGCCCAGTATAGACCCCCTGGGGGACCGTACTGTGACTTTGCTGGTCTCAGAGATGACTCAATTGATTTTTACCTGCTGCGAGTGCCTAGTCAGATAGCTAGAGAGCCACCTGATTGTGTTGGTGGACAACCTTAGGCAGCATAACCTGTGGAGCAGCACTGGTGATCCACAAGGTCGAAGGCCTTGGTTAGGTCTATAAAGATTGCCCCAACTAGATGACCCTGGTCAAGTGCCTCATGCACGTGACCTGTGAAATCGACTAGGGCAGTGTTAATGCTATGCATCTTGCGGAAGCTGTGCTGCTGAGGGCAGAGGAGGTCGTATTTGTGCAGATGGTCCATGAGTTGGTTAGCTACGATTCTTTCTAGTGCTTTAGAGAGCAGGGACAGGATTGAGATGGATCTATAGCTGGATACTAGTGTCTGGTCACCTTTTAACACGGGGTGACCTGGGCAGTTTTCCAGGTAGAAGGGAAAGTGGACAGGTGGAGTGACAGGTTAAACAGCTTGACGTTGGGTACAACGGCCTCAGATAGGGCGATGGAGATCAATTTCATATCAATACTGTCGCCTCCCATCCTTGTTTTACGTAGGACTCTTGTAAGATATTTTCTTGTTTCCTTGAAGGTCACCTGTCTGAAGTAAAAGTTGGGGCAGGGATTAGCATTGGGATTGGAGGGCGATTGGTCTGTGGCTGGTATTCCTTCTGGGTGTATAGCTGGTCGGGGGAGAGGGGGAGGACTGTGCTGTAGTCCATGAATGCTTTGTTAAAGATATTGCCCATTGCATCATCTTCATCAAGTATGACTTCATCATTGCGGTGAAGCATAGAGGGGGGCTCCTGTCACCGGTTCTGAGGAGCTCCTTGATTTAGGCCCAAAACCTCTTCCCATCACGCCAACACTGAGACTGATGGTTCTTGTGATACATAGCCTTGGCCTGTCAGATTGTCCAAGTGCACCTGTTTCAGGCCACTTTGTAGTTTCGGATAGCTAAAGTTGTCCCTGTTGCCTTGGCATGGTGCCAGAGGAGATCCCATCGCTGCATCATAATGAGAAGTTGAGGGGTGATCCAGTCCATGCTACAGACTTATACCATTTTGCATGGTACGGAGCGAACTTATCTGCTGCAGCAGAAGTGAGTGAGGAAGAGCTGAAGGGCTGTGTCGACAGAGATGCACGTGCCAAGGAAGCTCCAGTCTGTGTTTGCGAGGTGGTTCCTGAAGTCCACCATGGAGCTATTTTTGATAACTCTGTTCCTCACTAGTCTTGGGGGGGAGGTTGGCCTGTTTTGCAGATCACTCACATTGGATAGGTGAGTAGTCACTCAGGGTGTCTGGGAGTACCTTGACATCAGTTAGCTTTTCAGGGTGCATGGTAAGTACCCAGTATATGCTCCACATACACACAGCTCAGTAAAAGACATCTAGCCCTGTCGGCTACTGGCTCCACCCCCTTTTCAGTGGTTTCTAAAATGTCTTTGCATACATTAACAATAACTTTTAGAGAACATTAAGAACTTTGAATGTTCAGCGTGAGCTCAGCTGTGCTCATTAGCAGCATGTGGTCAGAAACAGTGATAGAGTTTTGGCTTGAAATTTCATTTCTTGTTGGACTGGACTCCGTAATACTGATCTACACAAACTGAAAAACTTGTTGATTCACACACCTCATGGGTGTAATACACTTGTTAGTTGAATCTGAGCTACGATTTCACCAAACCTTCAGTTAAACGGCCAGAAAACAGGTTTGTAAGCCACACTCCATAGACTTGAATGGAGCATGCCCAGCGCTGTCCCTATACAGACATCACAAAACGTCGGAGTGTGGGGGCAGAGCCAATGATAAGGAAGTGGAAGGGACTGCACAGCTAGCACCTCAGGCAAATCACGATCCCTTCCCTTTCTTTGGGGGGGGGGCAGTATGGAGCATATCAAACATGACAGGTGTTACTGGTACAGCATCTGAGTAAGAACCGTGCACACAAGGAAAGTAACCATGTAACAAGGCATAACAGATAAGAATAAAGATACTGTAAAAGCACAGCTCTGATCCTATTTTTTCTTTTCCAAGTAAAAGTCTGCCATATTAAAGACCTCAAAATAGGTGTTCGTCCATCACTGGCAGGGCAGTGTCTCTTTAAAAAAACTTGCAGCACAAAAAAAGCATTCTGTAGCATGCCTGCATCATCCAGCGTGCAGATATGTCGACCCTACGTTACTCATGTTGAATTGGAATAAATTCATAAACAAGAAAAACAGTCTATCTAAACAATAAAGTCACTATATAAAAAAGAAACAAAGTCCACTGTCCTTTACTTTGAATTCAAGAATGGTGCTCTTTAAAGGAATACTGTTAACCTCCAACCCAAACTGTCCCTAGTTTGAAAAACATTTTATGATTACTCACCGAAAGTAGAAGAGGAAAATAACAAATATGCTGCCGCCGATACCGTTTATTGGACCAACAAAACTGTTTTTGAGACTAGCTTTCGAGAGATATACTCTCTTCTTCAGCTCAGTGAAACAGAGCTGAATGATGTCAGATATAAAGAGGCTGGATGTGGGTTCAAGTGAGACATGGTGTAGCTTGTTTAAATATCATAGAAAAATAGAATTTGCAGGAAGATAAGGACCACTTGGCCCACCTAGTCTACCCATTTTTCCCTGCCTATAGTATCACCACTGATCCTACTTGATCGCCGTCCCATTCGCCCACTTCCCTTCCCTACGATTTCCTTATGTCTATCTCATGTATTCTTGAATCCCACCATTATTTTCACCCACACCACCTCCGCTGGAAGACTGTTCCAGGAATCCACCACTCTTTCTGTAAAAAAAGAAAAGGATTTCCGCACATCTCTCCTGAATCTAACCCCCCCCACATCTCTCCTGAATATAACTCCCTCCCACATCTCACCTGAATCTAACCCCCTCCAGTTTCTTAGCATGCCCCGTTGTCCTTTAGCACCTTTTTTCTGAAAAATACTTCCCTCTTGTACCTTGTTTACTCCCATGCGGTATTTAAAGGTCTCTATCATGTCCACCCTCTCTTGCCCCTCTCTTCCAGGGTGTACATATTTAGGTCCTTTAATCTCTCCTCATAGGGCTTCTGATGCAGACACTATACCATTTTATTTGCCCTCCTCTGGAATGCTTCCACTCTATGACCCAGTGCACTTCAGGCTAGTTAAAGCATTTTAAGGCACTTAAAACGTTTTAACTAGTGCAAACACGGTGCCCGTCCGCATTTAAGCACGGTTTCAAAGCATGTTAGGAAACCGTGCTTAAACTCTGCTGGGAGCTAGTCTTAAGTCAGTTTTTAAAAACGGTTTGAAGGAGGAAACCGTGTTACCTTGTGGTGTGGACATGCATGCAGTTCTCATTCTGTTACACAGATGCATCTTGGGTTGAATCCCCTAACATAACTGTGCTGCAATAGCGGAGGATTACCGGGTTTGAAAACATTACTCGCTGCTGATGTAGACAGAAGTTAACCGTGTTACAATCGAGTTCAAACTCGGTGAAAAATAATGTGGACGGGCTACTGTGATGAGTTTGAAAACTTTTTTAAAATGTTTTTTAAACCAGTGCAAATCTTCAGCGCTAATGTGTACAGGGTCTATGTCCTTTGTGAGATGTGGTCTCCAGAACTGGACACAGTACCCTAGATGGGGTCTTACCAGCAATCTGTACAGCGGCAACACCACCTCCCTCTTTCTGCTTGTGATACCCAACCCTATGCACCCCAGCATCCCACTTGCCCTCCCAACTGCCTTGTCACATTGCCTGGCCACCTTTAAGTCATCTGATACGATCACCTCCCCAAGTCTTTTTCCTGCTTGGTGGCTGTCAGTACCGCCATTCCCATTTTATACTCTGCCCCAAGTGTATAATTTTGCACTTTTTCATATTGAAACCCAACTGCCATACCCTTGACCACTCTTCGAGTTTTCCCAGGTCACTGCTCATCCTTTCCATCACCCCCAGTGTCTCCACCCTATTGCAGTTTGGTGTCATCCCCAAAGAGACAGACCTTCCCTTCCAGCACCTCTGCAATGTCACTTAAAAAGACATCAAATGTGCTGAGATGGGACTGTTCTCTGTAGGATAAGCCAGAGTGGCTCACGTACCACAGTTATATAAGAACTGTAGATATTATATTTATCTAAAGTATCAACGTATACAGACTGGTGACATTTATTTATTTATTTATTTTTTGTTGACCAGTTGGGTGTGCTAGCCATGAAATGACTATTTTCAGACACAACCTGGGAGGTTACAAAGTTAAATCAGTACAGCAGAAATAAAGTAACAAAGCAAAAAGATAAAGTGGACACATTACATAGAACGGATGATAGGTACAAAATTAGGAACTCAACGATGTTACAGTCAACAGATCAGGATAAAAAAAATAAACGTATTTGAGTAACACATCTACAGGGTTTACACAATGTACAGTAAGCAGGAATAACAAAATTATAGTAACATTCTCAACAAAGTGCACTGTAGCAATATTAAACCTAAAAATATAAAATAAATATATAGGGCATATTCACTGGGCAGAGAAGAGGGTAGAATAGGGTTGAAGTAGCTTGGGATGGAGCATATAAAACTACATCACAAACAAGCAAGGAGACAACTTTTATAGCTGGAGGAATAAGGCAGGAGAGAGTGGATTGAAAAGGGACATAGTGGAGAGAGCAAAAGTTAGCAAACAGAGAGGATGCTGGGTGAATTACAAATTAAGGAGGTTTGAAGCAAAAGCATATATCAGAAATGGATAGGAATTTGCGAAGTTCTTTTTTAAAGATGGCATGAGATGGTGCTTGATGAACAGCTAGAGGAAGGGAGTTCCAGTGCTGTGGGGTATAGTGGGAGAAAGCACTGGTACCTTTAGAGGTTTTACATCTAGGAACGTGGAGGAGTGCTTGGTCAACGGAGTGTAGGTCGTATGAGGATGATTGGGGAATCAGCATGGCAGCAAGTGCTGACGGAGTTTGTGATCTCGCGACACCATCTACCAGGGAGCCAAGGAGAGGAGTCTGATAGCAGGGAGTGACTGCCAGTTGAGATCTGCATATAGCTGGCAGTGATGTTTGAGCCGAGGCGATAAGGAGGCATACCGGCAGATGTTATATGTAGTATCCCATCTGCGAAGTGTTGATTTTTGTATGGCAGCATAAGTTGGGACACCATAGATCAGGGCGGGAAGCAGGACACACTGGGCGATAGCCAATCTAGCTGAAGGGGACATATGTTTTTTGTCAGGCCCATGGTTTGGTTATTTTAGGTACTATTTTATATGTTTTACTCTGTAAAACAGTTGCAGTATCTGTAATGTTAACTCAGTAAATTGAAGCAATAAAGACAGTATGAAAAAAGACATTAAAGAGGACTGGTCCCCTCAGGAAAATCCATTTTTTGTGCCAGGCGTCAGTGACACAGGGATTTAGAGAATGGGAGGACGGGAATTAAATGTGTGGGAGATCTATATACGAAGGATGGGCTCTGTTCCTTTACTGATGTGCAGCAGTGAACAGGCTTGGGTCATTCGCACTTCTTTCGATATCTGCAGATTAGACCATACAGCCGAGGGCTGGGAAGAGACCAGGTGCAGACTTCCCCATTAGGGTGAATAGAACATCTAGTGTATACTGCCAGGAGACATGCTAACGGCATATTACGTAAGGCAGCACAGGAGGGAAAACAATTCTTCATGAATACCACAAAGAAAATGAGACTCCTGTGGCAAAGGGACTGGGGTTCGTGAACACACTGAAGAGAACTGGTGGGTACTTTTGACACTCTACAGGGGCATACTGATCTGTAATAAATATAATTAATCTTTCTGTAAGTTTATCTGTTTATATTGCCCATCACTAATTGTACACAAATTTAACCGTGCCATATTCCCAATGTGTGCAAGATGTAATAATGTCCTGGGATCTTACTATCACTACTTTTAGTCTTGTCCAGTACTATTATCCTTTTGGTCAGAAATAGTGGTAAAAGCAGAGAAACTATTGGGGAGAAGGTTGCCAGTAACCCCACTACTTCTGTTCATCATAGAAGACCTGGGGGAGGAGGGGTGAGGCCCCTTGTCCTGTTGGGCCCCAGAGTACTCCTTGGCTGGTAAGACACTGCATTTGGGGGGGGCGCTATGGAGCCTGAGCAGAGCAGACGCACCTTCTTACAGCTCTGCTATAAACTCCCTGGAAAGGCAATAAAAAAGTTATTTTCCTGACCAAACTTACAACTTTTACTTGTTCAGGTCAGCAGATCAACCCTCAGAGCAAAAAAAATGGTGACTCCTCATCGAGATCAGGGAGCTACTGGCCATACCAGAGGGAAGCAAGAAGTAACCAGCCTTCTACCAAGTCGCACAGATGCCGCCATTGCAGGCCCAGAGCAGAGCGAAGGAACTGAACCATGCAAACCTTGGGAATAAAAATGCAACAATTCATTTCAACGCTCTTGGACTTAAATCAAAAAATGGACACTTTCGCTAACCAGGTCATTCTTGTAGAAACTAACATTGACTGCATGAAAAAATTACCATAGTAATGTTTCTTCTAATGGAGTCTTGCTGTATTCTGACTACATGCAGTTAGCCTCAGCACTTGAACTGCTCCGGAGGGGAAAGGGTTAACTCTATGCCAAGGCATAGAACGTTGAGCTCGAGCTCGGTTTTCATACCTCTGTCTCTGGTACTCCTCAGTATAACCATCAGATTCTTACGAGCACCATACTAACTAACTAGTAACACAGAAATTGTTTTAAACATTTTTAGGTAAAAGGCCATAAATAAGTTTTTTGGGTCCAAAAGACTCAAGCTGAGAACTCCCAAAAGAATCCACATATGTAGAAAGTAACAATAATATGTATTTAAAATAAACACACAAAAAAATCATGAAGAAGGAGAGGTGACAAGGGTACACCTCTGGGATGCAGCACTGAACCTGCCAACCACATCCCAAAACAACTAGGTTCCAAGAGGGGAGGCAGGAAGGGAGGTCAGAATACAGCAAAACTCCATTAGAAGAAACATTGGTGAGTAATTTTTCCTTCAAACAACATGCAGTCTTGCTGTATTCTGACAATATGCAGACTACCAAGCAGTACCTCCTTGGAGGAGGGAGTTACAGAACGTATTTTGGGAACAGGATCTGCAGCACTGCTGTGCCAAACCTAGCCTTACTTCTTGACTGAATGTCAAGAAAATAATGCTTGGTAAATGTGTGAACAGTTTTCCAGGTGGCTGCCTTACAGATTTCCACTAAGGGTATGTTTCTAGCTGCTGCAATCAGAGCAGCTGTACCACTGGTGGAGTGAGCCCTCAGGCCTGAGGGTGGCTCTTTCCCCAACTTTGAATAACATAATTGAATACAGGAGACAATCCATCTGACAGTAGTTCTTTTAGTGGCAGGTTTACCTTTTCCCACTTCTCCATTAGTGCGAAACAGCCGAGAGCAGTCATTTCTATGGGCCTTAGTGTGTTCCATGTAATAACTGAGGGCCCTCTTTACATCAAGACTGTGTAGTCTTCTCTCTCCAGAGGAAGAATGGTCAATGAAAAATAGAGGCAATGGCATAGACTGATTCAAATGAAAGTCTGATACCACCTTAGGAAGTAACTTCCTGTTCGTCTGAAGGACCACCTTGTCCCTATGAAATGAAATCAGGTTCCACTGATAAAGCCTGCAATTCACTGATTCTCCTGGCAGAAGTAATGGCTACCAGGAACACAGTTTTCCAAGTCAAGTGTTTAAGCTCAGCTGAAGATAATGGTTCAAAGGAGGGGCTGCATAAGCTGTGCAATATAGATATTCAGGTCCCAAACAGCAGTAGGCTTCCTAAAAGGAGGATTATATGAACCAAACCTTTGAAGAATTTCTTGAAAACTGGATGGGAGGCTAGGGAAGAGCCCTTCCCAGCAGAAAGGAAGGCAGAGATAGCTGCCAGATGCACTTTGAGAATGGTAGGCCTAAGGCCTAAATTGTTAAGATGCACCAAATAATCTAAAGCAGTGGCAATGTCAGCTGAATCTGACTGAATATGCCTCTGAGAACACCAGAAACCAAATCTCTTCCATTTGGAATTGTAAGTTTTTCCCTAGTAGAAGGTTTTCTACTGACCTTAAGGATGTCCAAGACTGATTGAGAAAGATGCAGACTTACATATTCTAGCTCCTCAAGAGCCAAGCTTTGAGTCTGAGAGTCTGAAGGTGGGGATACAGTATCCTCCCCTGAGAAGATGTGAGGAGATTGTACTGTCTGGGAAGACAAAGGGGAATTGTCACTGACATTGACAACAGCAGGGGGTACCAAGGTTGCCTGGCCCAGTCTGGTGCCACTAAAACCACTGTGTGGTGGCACTGAGGGTTGAGGCACTGGACGCCACACCTTGCGCTGTGCTGGCGACCCGGGTTTGGAAGCAAGCTCGGGCACCGGGGGGGTCAATGGGAGGGTTGAGGATCGAGTGCCCTTGTGGTACTCTCCTCCCCAGGATGGAAGGGGGGATGGCCCGGCGTGCTAGTGGCTCCCGGTGGAGACCGGGGGGCACTGCAGTGTGCCAGGCAGCACGTGACATTACAGACACTGCACGGTTCAGTGCATTGCACCAGTGCATCGGGGTGTGTGCCACGCAAGGGGGGGAGACCACAGAACACAGGAAAAACTCGGTCCTTGGGGTAGGCGATGGCACCAGCCCACAGTCGGGCCTGTCCTGTGTGGCCTCTCATGTTTCTCTGCCCGGGACCCGCAGCTGGAGTCTGTGGTCCAGAGAGGAGGGGTAGCCCCACCCCGAAGGGGTCAAGCTGGGGTGCCAGATGAGAAGGGAGGAGAGAGGAGGACCAGACAGGCGGACTTTGAGCTGGACAGGATCCGGGTGGATGCCCGAGAGAGGCTCCTTGGACAGTGAACAGGAGGGAAAAAGAATTGTAAAAAAAAAAATAAATCACTGTGCAAGGCTGAGATCCGATCTTGACCAGTTCTCTGAACATCAGAGGAAAAGGAGGGAAAGCATACAGAAACCTGTTTGTCCAATCCAATAGGAGAGCATCTTGAGGAGCAGACCCCAAGAGGGGGGTCTGCAGCAAAATAGAGGACGCTGGTGATTGTCTGGGGCTGCAAAGTGGTCTATCTCTGGGATGCCCCATCTCTTGAAAATGACCTGAAGAATTAGAGTATTCGAGGCCCATTACTGGTGACCTTGAGAAATTCTGCTGAGTGCATCCACCAGTACATTGTCCTTCCCTGGGAAATGCACATCTATCAGGGAAGCATGAAGAGAATAAGCCAGTGACCATATTTTCATGGCTTTGGTACACAAGGCCGAGGACTGAGTGTCCCCCCCCCCGCTTGTTGATGTACCACATGGTTGTGGTGTTGTCTGTCCTGATCTGCACACTTTCCCCTGAATTGTGTTCGAGAGTGTCCGAAGTGCCAGAAAGACAGCCCTGAGTTCGAGAAGATTTATATGTAGAGAGACTCCTGCTGAGACCATGTCCCTTGAGCAGTGTTCTGGTCCAGATGGGCTCCCTATCCCAGCAGGGGAGCATCCATAGTGAGAATCACTGCAGGGACCTGACTGAGAAAAGGGATGCCTTGCTTCAGATTGTCCTCCTCCAGCCACCACTGGAGTGCCTGAACCAGAGTCAGAGACATTGGAATTAACTTGGACAGGGTCTTTTTTCTGAGACCAAAAAGACTTTAGATGAAACTGAATGTCTCTCATTTAAAATCTTGCCCCTTGCACCACTGCAGTGGAAGCTGTCTGCAATGATTTGTAAGGAATTCCGTCTCAGGACCAGACAAGGTATACCTTCTGTCAATCTTTTTATCCACAGGGGGTATGGATGTTGGAAACTGAAGAATTTTTTGTGTCCGTTTCCCCAGGGATTTATGCAGAGGAAGACACCCTTTTCGTCTCTGGGACACCCATCATCTCAACATAGTCAGGTTCCTCCTGATCCTGTTCAGCCTCGTCCACTGGAAGCTGAAGAGTATCAGCCACTTTCTTGTAGAACAAGAAATGGAAGGGGGGCTCAGAAAGTCTGGGAGGAGACACATTTGAAGGCCTGTCTGGGGAGATATCAGGCTCTACTGGCTCATCTAGGCCTTCATAATCCTCTTCTTCATAATCTTCTTCTCCTTCCCAATCGCCCTCATAAAAAGCTTCAGGGTCATATTCAGAAGCAGAAGCTTCCAAATGAACCGATCATCTTTTTGTTGGTGTCGGTTCAGTCGGAACCAGCAAAGCGACTGCACAGTAGTGATTGCTTTAGCTATTTCTTCAGCGGTCAGAACACGGAGACCGGAATCCAAACCAGCTGACTTGTGCTTTTTCTTAGACGGAACTGATTCTGCAGAATCGGCTCTCCTTTTGCCTGAGCAGGTATCGCCCAGGTCAATAGGAACCCCCTCAGGTTCGGTCAGAACTGAACCGGGCTGGCCATCTGGGTCAGCGGACTTCTCGGCCTCCCTTTCCTTCAGCCTACTTAAATGTTTATCTAAAGTGGCTTTGAAAAAGTTCTTACAAATTTGGCAGTCTTTCTTGAAGTGGTCAGACCCCAGACAATAAACACAGACATGGTGGGGATCAGCCTTAGCAAAGGCCTCCCCACACTTGGTGCAGTGTTGAAACCCACTGGGACAGGTTTTCTTTTTGGGTTTCTCAGACATGCCTATAGAATAAGAAGTTACCCTTACCAGCATTTAAGCCAGGTAACTAAAAACCTATCGGTTCCAACCGTGTCACAGGTTGGTTAAAAAAACAGAGAAAATCTCATTTTTTTTTAGTATCTGATAGGTATCAGAAACCGCAATAGCAAAGGTAGAAAATACAAGGAAAAACAAATAACAGAATTTGCTTCGGTTCCCAACTGGACCGACCGGGAAGAAACCGAACAAAAAACAATTTCTACCTACCAAACTACCTACTTAATACACTTACTGTACCATACACAGAGATCTGAAACTGAAAAATAAGGAAACGGTAGAAAAAAACCGACCGATTTTTTACTAGAACTGAACCGAAGGAGAAATCTCCTGAGCGACTTCACAGGCGAAGTAAAGAATCTGACCATTACAGTGAGGAGTACCAGAGACAGAGGTTTGAAAACCGAGCTTGAGCTCAACATTCTATGCCTTGGCATATAGTTAACCCTCTCCTCCCCAGAGCAGTTCAAGTGCTGGGGCTAACTGCATATAATCAGAATACAGCAAGACTTCATGTTGTTTGAAGAAAGTTGACATGCTGGATATCAAAAAACAAGTGGCCACATTGACTAGTTCCTCAGCAATGGCAGTTAAAGAGGCATAGCACTCTTTCGGGCCAGGCTTGAAACTATGGAGAACCAGATTAGAGTGGCAAATGTGAGGATTTCAGGCTTACCTGAAGGCGCTGAGGGAGATCATCCCAAAATGTCTATAAAGGAATGGCTAGCAGACAAACTTTTCTTCGAAGAAGATACGGAGGCCTTTCAGATACAAAAAGTATACCGCGTAATGCCAAGAGGGAGACTGGAAGCCGACAACCCACCAAGCACTCTCCTAGTGGTTGCCGCAGGCATTGGGGACCATGATCGAATTCGGTCCCTGGCAAGGCAAAATGGGCCACTTTCCTATGAAGATCAAACAGTACACCTCTTCCCCGATATTAGCTACGCGACGAGATGGAGGAAGAGGAAGTAATCTGACGGAGTTCGCCGGCTGTTAAAGGATTTGGGCATTCCCCACTCCATTATCTTTCCTGCACGTCTCAGAATAGTGTACAGGGTTTTAAATAATTGATTAGCAGTTTTTTTCTTGGGACGATACTAACTGTACAGAAAGTATTTATATAGATTTTCTAGAAGTGCTGTGTTTGTTAAACACAGTGAGGCAAGAGCTATTAATTTTCACAAAGTTTCAGCACTTTTATGAGCAAAACGCTAATCAATTTTTAGAGTTAAATAAAACCCTGGTGTACCAGAGCAAAGTTTGGGCCTTTTCTGATCCAGTGGAAGCAGGCAAATGGGCAGACAAGGTACGGGCTACACAACCTAGTACTGATACAGACGAGGAGGACATTGAAAAAGACCCTACGGAGTGAGGACTTCCATTTAAAAACTTTTTTTCTTTTTTCCTTAAAATACATCTGCTCACTGTTTAGCGATACTCTTTCACTATAACAAGCAGAGGTAGCTGTTTGGGGAATGTCTTTATAAGAATATAGGCTACTTGTTTTGTGGCTTTATTTTCTTTTCTTTCTAAAGCGAGGTACACTATCCAGCTATGGTGAGGTAAGGGAAATAAGATGGAAATAAGAGCTAATATTTGTTCTACTCGTGTAATAGAAGTTATTTGTGTTCTTGTTGTTCTATTAGACGTTAAAAGTGCCAAGGGGAATTACAGTTGGGCTTTAGCTCTTTATTGAAGTATGTACCTCATTACTTATAAAAATAAGAAGGTGCTTTACATTAGTTTGGGGGTATTATACCCCAAAATTCAAGAAATGTGCATGGCCAAACATTCCCCATAATCGGTGGTAGTTCATGAAGGAACATTTGACTGGAATTTGTCTTTGAGAAACATAGCCCTGCTGCTCTTGGCTCCACTGCGTTTATATACATACTTTCGGATATACTCTTAAGTGTTATTTAGATATTTCCCTCCAGATGATGTATCACAATTAGAGGAGATGCATATGATTACAACTGTGATTAAGAGGCACTGTGCCCCAATAGTTATGTATTCTATTGGTCTGTCTCTTATATGGAATCAGTATTTGATTGTTATCAAAGAACTAATAAACATACAATATATAAAAAAAAGACACTGCATTTTGAACACCTGGTTTTCTGGGGCTGCCAATGGAGGAACCTTTCCATACAGGCTCTGGCAATGGAAAGACTATCCCATGTAATGAAAGGGAGAGGTAAGCTATTTTGTAAGACATGGGAGCCCTTTCTTTCCTCTCTAACACTGGTGGAGAATCAGATCCTGTGTGAGATACGGTTCTAAAGGTGGTGGTGGGGAGAGATGGGAGGTAGGGGTAGGGATCACCCCTCTTTAATGCACCCCCTGAAGGTGAAAGGTATTATTGTACTGTGTTACTCTGTATGGCTGGAGGGGTGTGGTATGGGAATTTTGAAGAAACTAGAATATAGACCATATGTAGTGTCTAGATAAACTGACTTATAATACTTTGTGTAATGAAATGAACCCTTGTACATAGTTTGATGAATCTGATTTGTATGTGATGTATGCTGATGTTTGTTTTATGCAAAAATATCCAATAAAAATATTTTACAAACAAAAGAAAAAGAGGACTGGTCCCAGCACTGATCCCTGAGGAACCCTGTTAGTCACCCTCCCTTCCTCTCAGTAAACTCCGTCCACCACTACCTCCCTCTTCCACTTATCCCTTAACTAAATTCTTACCCAGTTTACCACCTTTGAACCCACTCCTAAGCTATCCAGCTTGCTTACTAGTCACCTGTGTGGAACGCCTTACTGCAATCTAGGGAGGCTACATTCACTCCTGTACCCCTTGGTCACACAGTCAAAGAACTCTATAAGATCAGTTTGTCATGAACTCCCTCTGTGAATCCATGCTGCCTCAGGTCTTGTAACCCACTGGATTCAAGGTATTCCACAATCCTTTCTTTCAGCAGTCATTCCTTTAACTTTCCCACCGCCTCCCCTCCTGAAGCTTCCACGGGACAGAAAGGTAAAGATTGCAGTGCTCCTGAATTACCACGGACATTAAGTTCTGGCGCCTCACTGAAGCATCTCCCGGGTTTGCTGGTGGCTCCTCGCGGCTTCCTGCTCATTCGTCCTCTAACCCCACCAGCTGAACTCCAGCCACAGAATCCGGTCCTTCCACTTGGTTTCTGCCTGGAAGTTCCCTTACTGAACCTGTGTTCTCTTGCCATTACTCCAAAGCGTGATTTTCTTTCATAACTGTGTTAGCCACGATTAATTCAGGCTGCATTAATGCCTAGCTGATTTTGCTCAGTTCTGTTTCAAAACAAGCATTTGAGCCTCTGCTTTGGCTAAGCTGCTGTGATTCTTTTAAATCTGAGCAGCTCGGCCCACAGCTCATAAAGCTAAGCTGCTCTTCTCCGGCTACAATATTTTGTCCCACCCACCCACCCTTGACCTCCATTGAATACAATCCAAAGATACTAGCACACACCACCACCACCCCCACACACATAGCATAGCATAACGCTTAAACTCTCCACTGCCAAAGTTGGCTATATTTACTTCAAGCTCCATGTGAGGAGAGGGTCCTCTTAGTTTCAGACTGAAATTCCAATTTGAGTAAGCTAAATCACCAACGTCAAGGTGGGACCCTTCGATTTAGTCTCTAACTTTCTAGTGCCTCAGTGGTTACTAACTGACTCTTTTTATACTGTGCTCCCAGCAAGGATTTTACACAGGTGATTAACTTTCCGGTGCCTCAGTGGCTACTAATTGACTCACTTTATACTGTGCTCCCAACAAGGATATTACACAGGTGTTTTAAAGGAAGTGTGCTAAGAAGGAGCACCACAAACTCCAGCAAATCCAAAAATAGCATGCTTAAACCTTATCTTCAGATTGTATGTTGTTTGCCACAACCTATCAACACCCCTTAGAAGAAATGTGAATTCCAGTGTGGAGTAACATGAAAGGTTTGAGCATGCTGTTTTTGGATTTTCTGGAGTTTGGGAAGTTTGTAAGACCTAGTGGTAGGCAGGGAAGGCAGCTTGTGAAATTCCAGTTAAATGGATTTCACACTGTCTCACTCTGTTCTCAGTCTCAGCTGAGCTGAGGGATGACATCACCATAGAACTATCGCAGCTGCATGAGCCACAATGGAATCTGCAGGAGGGAGTTAAGAGTAGAATGTTGGGAGGTTTGAACAGTCAGTCTGAGTCAGCTGAAGTTGGAGATTGTGGTGAGAGGAGCACAGCAGCTCTGTGCTCAGGCTCTTGGAGCCTCAGCCCTGAAATAGGGCTACATCTAGGGAAAGGTGTGTGTTTCTACCGAAAGAGAGACACAGTGAGCTGTTTTAAAGTGTTGGAGACCGCTGATTCGGGTCTCTGTGCCCCATCCCTGAGGGGATGGGGAAGGAAGGTTTTCCTGCATTTCCAGGGGCAAACTCCTGGCTACTGCTGGAGGAAGAAGCTGCTTTATTTTGTCCAGGAGTGTGGGGTACAAGAAGAATTTGTGATTCGCCTGTGGGGCACCTGCAACCAAAGGGTGAGTTCTGCTCTTACTAAAGGGCCCATGTTTCATCCTGAACTGTGTTAAAGTGGGGATTGGACTACTGAAGTAGTGGGAGGCCTAGAGTAATAGGCTTAGCCAAAAGTAAAAATATGTTCAAGTCCAGCACATAGGGGAAGTCAAGACATGTAGAGGAGATGTGATATACGTCTACCCAGTAATCTACATTGCCAAGCTTTCAGAAAGTGTTGTTTAGTGTCCAGAGAAATGGCCGGGTATGAATTGTGGGAGCTGGAAGTGGGAGACCCCCCATCTTTAGTAACCAGGTCCACCTCTACGGATTTGCTCTGTGGATTTCTACTTTGCCTCATGCACTTGGCCAGTGATGAGGGAAGTACCCAAATGTGGGATGGAAGGAAAATTCCCTCTAGGAGTCGAAGGCTCTAAGGTGGTTTGGGGAGCCACCAACAGGAAAACTGGTTCATTCCCATAATGGACCGCGGATCAAGTGGCCAGTGGGGGAGCCGGGCCAGTGGGGAAAACCCAAGTAGTGTACAAGTCAGGCTGTGTACCCAAAGCTGCATGCAAGTCCGGGCTGTGTGCCTGGTGGGTTCAGAGCCTGAGGGCTGGAAATGTGAAGAAGTGTTCTGTTACCTCTAATCTGCATTACCAGGAATGTAGCCCCATGGGGGTCCATCTATGATTTGTTTTGTTCAATTTGGATGTGAATAAAAGCCACACTGTAGAATCCCATTCCTGGTTTTGGACACTACAGTTATTGCTTTCTGTGTTCAGATTTACTTGGGTGCCCCTGTGCAGAGTTGCCAAACCTAAGCCCCCTGTGCCGAGTAACCTAGTCCTCCCTGAACCCAGTCCCCACCAGGTACTGCTGTCAGCTTCAACAGCATGCCACCTGTCGTTTTGCAAAAAGGCAGGGGCCTAGAGGTTACATACAAAATCACACATGACCCCACAATGCAAAGCATCATGGGCTGCATATGCAAATCGCCACAGAATATTCAACTTTAAGCAGAACTGCATGGTGCCGAAAGGCCTCTCACACAGTTTGCAAAGGGTGCTAACAGATGACATAGACACGTGTTTCATCCTACCACGACTCATCAGTATGCCTCGTCTGTCTGACACCCCAGTGGAATGAACGAGCTACCCTAAGACAGTAAGTCTGGGTTATGTTGTGGTGAATCCATTAAAACAAAAAACAATTTAAAAGACAAAGAATGGCACCTGAGAAGGTGTGCCTGGTAATGGTAAACTAGGTTCAAAAAGGTTTTATGCCTTCAGGCATAGAAACGAATAAAGTCCCTTAAAACTAAATGGGACTGGGGAAAGAATGTATAAATACCCTGGTAAAAGAATAAAAAGGATCCTTAGACACATATGTTTGTTTATAAGATGTGCAGGGGTAGATTAGAACCCCCCCGAAACTGGAGCATGCGCTTAGCGAAAGGAGGCAGGGTGGCAGGTGCAATTTCAGCTGTCCTGAGATCAGAGAAAAATCATGCAATTTAAAATGCATTTGGTTCAAGCAGTTAAAGTGAACCAAGCAGAGTTAAATGAATGAAAGGCATGCTGTGTGCCTGAATGAAAAATAGATCCCCCCCCCGAAGTTGTAGACAAACACACAGAGCAGTTTCGGGCATGGTGGCATCTGGCAATTGCGACCGTCCGCCCGATAAGTGAAAACATATGAAACTTTCGCTTTTCCTGCATGGTTCACGCTGCAGGCAAACCATACAAATCTTTGTGTTTATTTCTTTTGGGATAGAGAGAACTTTTTTTTTTTTTTCGTCTTTGGTAACCAGGTAAGGCCCACTAGGCACAAGTGCCTGTTTTCAGGGGCAACCTGGGAGCACTGGGTGGTTAAGTGACTTGCTCAGTCACACAGTATGTAAGTGGAGGTTGTGAGAATCAAACTCGGGTCTGGTTTGCTGGATGTACCAAGCTCGTTCACACCTCGTTCCTCTAACCTCTAGGTTATACTGCCAGAACTACTGCCAAGAACAGTGCAGAAAGGTAGTAGGCTCATAGAATCTGCAAATATAGATTCTAATAAAAGAAAAGAGTCAGTGGCTGAAGAATTATTGGCAAATTTCTGCCACCACTCCTAGCATTACTAAGCATTCCCTGAACTTTGCTTAGTCATTCAGTATGCCATAAAATGACACAGTGCCATTTAATTCTCCTGTTGAGTAGCTTAGAGGTTTTTTTTGCTGTGTTATTAACGTTGTAACTGTACTTTCAATAACATTGGTTACAGTTAAAATAAGCAAAATACTGTATGAGTCTATAAAATGTTCTAAGAAGGTTCAGGCATATCTAAGCAATAAGACATGATGGGGTATGTGTTGAACATATATTACCGCACGGCTGGGGCGTAGTACGTCACAAGGCCGCAGGCCGAGTGACTTCAGCCCCAGCCGTGCAGTAATATATGTTCAACACATACCCCAGAGTGTCTTATTGTGCTTATAAATGGAGAAATTTGATTATAATTGAAAAATAAAATTGAGAAAATAGTATTTCCATTAAAATATTGCTTTATTTGAAGTGTCCCTACGCACGGGAAAATAGTCCCTTTAAACTGAGACTTTCTAATGAAAACAGTTTTAAATGAGACTAAACAATGAGTAAGGCGGTAAACTTCTTATTTCTTAAACAATCAATAAGGCAGTAAAACCAATAAAGAACGTGACATTTCCATTTTAAACTGACAGAGAACGAGAACGTGACATTTCATTTTTTTTTTAGACTGAAACAGCTGTCTGCTACTGAAAAGTAGAACTTATTCATTCATGTTTAGGAAATTAATAGTGCCAGTGAAACTGACTGAACCATTGAAATTGAATCCTTGACTTGGAAAATTCATAGGTGATGCGCATTTAGGTGACTGCACGGCTGACTGAGGTGACTCTAATGAATATGCACCCCAAGCACAAGTCGCAGAGTTCATATCTTCTTGCCACGGACTTGAGTCAGGAGCTGACTGGCTTGATGTCACGGTTGATTGAGGTGAGTTTACTGCATCATAACCAGAATTATTTAGATATTGTGTTGGGGACAGTACCTTACTTCAGTTTTCTATGTTCGGGTTTTTGTTTCCTTCATTTTTCGGCACCAGTACTCTTTTTATTTTCTTGGCTGGCTGCACGCTTATTTCACCCTGCCCCAGAATGCTGCTCCATTTTCTGTGGTCGGAGCAACTGGCGGACCAGTAGGACCGGAGACTGGCTTCGTTTTGGTGGCCAGTCACCGGCATAATTTCTCAGTCCTCGCAGCCAGCTTCAGACAATAGACAGACTGCAGTAGCATGAACTGAGGGGTTCATGTAAATTTGTGACAGCTCAGCCTCCTTACTCAGATGAGTCATCATGGTGGAAAGGAAGTTTAACCCCATAATTTCACAACTATACCATGTTTCTTGTGTATCCAGGAACTCCTGTGGAAATTTAAGAGGGTGGCAGTACAGAGATTTTGCATCAAAAGGTAGTTTGGATATGTATTTCTTTAGACTTTGCACAGGGCAAGATGAGGATCCAGGACTGGCATAAATCAAGCCACAGTACGATTCTTTGTTCGGTTCTCTAGGGTCATTATGATTTTTTGTGTGCTCGTTGAAACTTAGAGTTACAAACTTGTTTCCGGTTTCATCATGGTGGATTTGAAAGCTGTCAGGTTTTAAAAGACGCAATCCTTCACGTCCGCACCTGGCCATGTACAGCTGGATGTCCAGCCACACTTTGCAGATAAGGCCAGGTGCAGTATTAGGTGACAGTGCTGGAGAGATGTGCAATTTGTTTAAATCAAGCTTGCTTATAGGAGGATGATGCTTGGAACAGTCTTTTTGCTGTCTTCTGCATTTTATCATTACCGCAACAAATACGTTGTTGCTTGATGTGAAGGCTTGCTCTGTGATTATGTTAATTTTTCTCCCGATTGCTGTACAATTCAAATGCCTATTTAAAGCAGCCCTCAGGCTACAGAAACTGCTGAGGGCATATTCTTTTCCATCAGTGTTACACATGTCCACGTAGAATTTGCGGAATGTCTCATTCAGTAGTTTGGGCGAAGCAGTTATAAAATTTATATTTATGTGCCTTGCAGAAGCCCAATCCTCAAAAACTTTTACTCCCCATGTTGTAGAACGCTTAGTGTTTAGCTCATTACGGGAGTCTTCTATGATGTTAAGATCTTTTTCATTTAGTATTTGGTGCCTGCTTCTTTCCGCCACTGGTTTTAAAAATGACAGCTCTGACTCGGTACTCACTGTGGCTGTCGGAGCTTTACTGCTGTTTTGTGCTACATTATTTTCTACGTTTCTAAATATTTCCTCAAGCTCTTCTTCTGTTATACTAACACTGAAGTTTACTAAACTGTCGCCTGCCGTGGTTGCATATACAAGTCTCTATGCATGCAAAAACAGATGGCTAACTTTACCTTTATGAACATTCCATTTTATTTCTCAACATTCTATTTAGGGGCATTGATTTGTTTGCCTGTTCCTTTTTCTTCCTATGTGTAATACATATATGGCACTGCTTGTTTGGCCAATCACTAGCGTTAATTAGCTACTCCCATTTTATAAATATATATAACATAGCCAGAGAGCTCCCTCATGGATGCTGACACCACAGGAATGAGTTTGGCATACAGTTTAAAATAACAATTATAAACAAATACAAAAAGGTTTCAGTTTAAAGTAAAACAAAGAGCTGCATGACTGCAAATGCTCCCAAGGTATTATGCACTCTAAAGTAACAGTATAAAAGGGTTGCCAGAGTATTTGTATACACATATAAAGTGCTGAGAGGGTGCAGGCCCATATTCACAAATTAGCCAGGTAGAAACAAACAAAGAACCTTCTCCTTACCTAGCTGCTGATTTCCCAGCGCCCTCTGAAGCCCCTGTTTTATAGTGCATCCTCTGTCACTCATGGCGTAACAAAGGAAATACCAGGTGTGTTACTAGGTAATTAGCCTAGTAATTAATATGAAAATGGGAATAACAATCTATTGTTTACTGTTACTAACTGATAATTCCTAGGATGGCAAGCTAAACTTCCAGAGCACCTCTGGTGGGTCACAAATGTTAGACAGCCTAACCAAGAGCTTTTATATTTTGTATTTTAGGTTAAGGGCTTTAGTCAGGTGACCACACCTAGAGGGTATATAAGCTCCCTGCACAGATCTTCAGGCAGATCAGGCTTGATTGGAGAGAAGGAAGGTCTACAGTGCAGGTAGACTGGTATTACAGAAGGTGACGTTTGTAGCACTTCTACATATCTTGTACTGTATATCTGTGTTGTGCAAGAAACCACTGAAGAAGAAGTGGTCATTTATATTGCAGTATTTATTTTATTTTTACTATTTTTTTTGTAAATCTTTTAAATAAATATCACAAAGTGTGTTTTAAATCCTGACAACTTGCCTCATCTGAGATTATTTCCCACACGCTGTGACAACAGCATACCCACCTTGCATCCCAGAACATTTGCAAACTTGTTCAACAGTGTGTTCACAGACTTGAGTGGGGTACCCCCGGACATTTTCAGTCCGTCTGACACTGCTACTGCTAGACAGAGAGAAAAAAGCCCAGGCCCCCTCTTACCCCTCCTTTCTATTTCAAAACCATCATAGCCATGGAAGCTCAAAAATACTTCCAAAATGTTCTGGGAAAATCTAGGTACAACTGCAATCTATTGAATTAACTTTAGATGAAATACTGGCTCCACTTACACATATTCTCAATGCTTCACTCAGGTACTTGCACTTCCCTATAAAGTGGAAATCTGCGATCGTGACACCAGTCTTCAAGAGTGGTGACCGTGCGCTAAGTGGCAACTACCACCCAATTTCTATGCTACCGCCTCTCTGAAAACACTTGAGAGAACAATCACGGACCAGGGAATACCTGAAAAAGTATCAGCTGCAATGCCTACAGCAACACAGATTTAGAAAGGAGCACAGCACCACTACAGCGCTGCTTGAATTTTCAGGCTACATACCCAACTCCCTCAACCAAGGTCTTCTTGTCGATGCAGCCTACATCGACTTATCTAAAGTGTTTGACACAGTAAACCATGCACTACTGATCAAACAGCTGGTGATCATTGGTCTCTCCCCAGACACTGTGGTATGGTTTACTAGCTACCTGCAGAACAGGACTCAACAAGTTAAGATTGGCCATATTCTATCTGATAGTCGGCCAGTCAACTCAGGAGTTCCACAAGGGTCCATTCTGGGCCCACTCTTATACAGTACCTTTCTTAACTAATTCCCATCCACCTGACAATGTCTACTGTTATATGCAGATGAAGCTGATCTGTTTGTTAGTGACTCAAACCCCCTCGCTCTCGAATGCAAACTCCAGAGCAACTTCTCAGCTGTTGAAAGGTGGGTTAAAGATCAGAAACTTGTGCTGAACTATACTAAAATGAAAACTATGATGTTCTCCACATCCCCAAATCAGTTCAGATCCTACCCACTTCTCATCAAAAACGATGTGGGCACTCCACAGGAACTAGTGCAACATTTCAAATATCTGGGGATCACACTGGATAGCACAATGACTTTCGTTCTTCAAATCGATAAAGTCACTAAGGCTGCCAATACTCACATCAGACTGCTGCACAGGCACAAGCACAGTCTAACTTCTGAGGCTCTTAAGCGAGCAGTGCATAGTTCCCTGGTGACCCTCATCGACTATGGGCTGGTAATTTATGGCTCAGCTACAGACAGAGCCCTTTGCCACATAAAAGTAGCTTTAAACAAAAGCTTGTCGACTTGTTATGGAAACCAAATGCCTAATGCACACATGTGACTTGTATGCCCAGATTAACTGACTACAGTTCTCAGGCAGACTTCTCTACTAGTCCTGTCTACTGGGGAAAAAAGTCAGTCTTGGCCTGGTACCCCCTGGGGTCCAAGATCTTCCCTCACCCAATGATAACCATCACTGCACTCATTTATTTATTTATTTATTTAGATTTTGATAACTGGGTAAGTCCACTGAGACCAGAGATTCCTTTTTCAGGGGCGACCCGGAATTAGTTACAGTAAATACATACATAGGTATAAATACACAGTAATTTCAGCTGACACATTTTTGATGAGGAGTGGGTGGGATCTGAACTGATTTGGGGATGTGGAGAACATCATAGTTTGGATAGTCTACTCGAAAAATTACCACAGTAATCTTCTTCCTTCCAAGGGGTCCTTTAGCATCAGTAACTTTTTTGCACTTAGCTGGCTAGGTGTAACTGCCCCAGAGGGGTGCCTTTAAGAGATATTTAAATGAGCGTAGGCCCAAGCAAATCAAAAGACAGGAGGGAGTGTGAGCTGAGACAGCTGCTGAATACTTCAGAATTTTTTCAAGGAAAAACAAGGGCAAATGCCCTGAAGAAGAATCAACAGGATTCAAAAAACATGCAAATGTCCAAAAAAGTGGAAATAGAAACAAGAGCAACAGGAGCTAAAAACTCATCAGTAAGAAACTCCAAACTTGGTAAAAGGTGACATAAGAGCTCTTCTCCAACAGGTGAACCGAGGAGGGAGGGTGGGAGCTTACTGATACTAAAGGACCCCTTGGAAGAAAGAATATTACTGCAGTGAGTAATTTTTTCTTCTTACCCCAGGAGTCCTTTAGCATCAGTAACTTTTTTGCAGACTACCCAGCAGTACCAAGTGGGAGGTGAACAGAGAACCTACTCAGGAAAGAGGCTCTGCAGAACTGCCCTGCCAAATTTGGCATCAGATCTGGTCTGCACATCCGAACTGCAGTGTTTCACAAAGGTGTGCACAGATTTCCAGGTAGCTGCTTTGCAGATATCCAGTAGGGGAATGTCCCTTGCTGCTGTAAGCGAGGCTGCAGTGCCCCTGGTGGAATGGGCCCTGAGCCCCACTGGAGGTTGTTGACCAGCTTTCTCATAGCAGAATCTAACACAAGAGACCAATCAACAAGAAATAGTTCTCTTGGTAGCTGATCTTCCTCTGCCTACATCCCCGTAGGTGAGGAACAACTGAATGAAAGAATCTCTGGACTGTCTAGCACGCGCTAGGTAGTGAAAGATGGCTCTTTCAACATCCAAACTGTGGAGCTTTTGCTCGCTAGGAGTGGATGGCTCAGTAAAGAAGACAGGCAGAGTAATGGACTGGTTCAAATGAAACTCTGAAACCACCTTTGGCAGAAACGTCCTATTTGTCCTGAGCTCAACTTTGTCATTGTGAAAGATGAGGTAATTCAGCTCAGTGCACATGGCCTGTAGCTTTGAAATCCTCCTGGCAGATGTAATGGCTACCAGGAAGATGGTCTTCCAAGTTACAAACTTGATGTGGGCCGTGGACATAGGCTCGAAAAGTGGATTCATGAGTCCATCTATGCAAAGGTTCAGGCTCCAAGGAGGAACAGGTTCCCTGGTTGGAGGCTGGAGGTGCAAGAGGCCTTTGAAAAACTGTTTAAAAATGTTGTGGGAAAAACTGATTTCTTCTTTCCCACCAAAAGGTAAGCTGAAATTGCCACCAGGTGTAGCCTGAGTGAAGACGGTTTCAAGTCTGATCCCTGTAGGTGTACCAGGTAGTCCAGCAGTTGAGGGTCTGAAGCTGATAGGGGTTCAACCTTTTCGCTCTTGCACCAGAGAGAAAACCTTCTCTATATGGCTGCATAAGTCTTCTTAGTGTTCAGTTTTTTAGCCATCTTCAGTATCTTAAGGACCTGTTCAGAGTACTGTGAGGATGGAAACTCTAACTCCTCAAGAACCAGGCCTTGAGGTGAAGAGAGTGTATGTCAGGGTACTGCACTCCCATTTGAGGAAGGGTCAGCAGGGAGCGAGTCGGAGGCAGGCAAATGGACCTGTTGCAGGACACTGAGAGAAGGAGAGGGTACCAGGCTTGACTGGGCCAGTCCAGAGCCACTAGGATCATTGATGCAGGCTGCTGTCTGAGTTTCAGCAAAACCCTGAATATCAGCGGAAAGGGAGGAAATGCGTATAGGAACCTCCCTGACCAGTCCAGGATCAGGGCATCCAGAGGAAGTGTTCCTGGAACTGGGGGCCTGCAACAGTACTGAGGAAGCTGAAAATTGAGAGGAGAGACAAACAGATCCATGTCTGGTGTGCAACACCACCTGAACACTGTGGCTAGTACTTGCTTGTTTAGTGTCCATTTGCTCTGACCTTGACTGATGCAGCTTAGAGCATCTGCCAGAGCACTGAGTTTGCCTGGAAGGTGAATAGCTGAGCTGCTGACTCCCACGGAGAATGCTAGAGACCAGAGCTTCAGAGCTTCCAGAGTATTCCTGATCTGGTACCACCCTGCTTGTTTATATAGAACATTGAAGTGGTGTTTTCCATTCGAATTTGAACCACCTGCCCTTCTGTGATGGGAGCAAAAGCTTGGACAGCTAGGAAGACTGCTCTGAGTTCCAAAAGATTTATGTGCAACTGTGACTTTTCAGGAATCCGGTTACTGCTTACTGAGGCACTGTCTAAATGAGCTCCCCAGCCCAAAAGGGAGGCATCTGTGGTGATCACCTTTGTGGGAAGAGGAGCTTAAAAGGGAATCTCTGCCTGCAAATTTGCAGAGTTCTTCTACCACAGCAAGTTTTGAAGGAACTGCACCGACACAGGTATCAACTTTGAAAATGTGTTGCTTTTCTGAGACCAGTGAGCTCTGAGATAGGCTTGCAGGAGTCTCATCCTATGCCTGACCTCTGGGACTACTGCAGTCATAGAGGCTATATGTCCCAGAAGTTTGAGGAAATGCCTGGTTGATCATGGGTGTCCCTGGGTGAAAGAATCTGCCGCTAAAAGGAAACTCTGGATTTTTTCCTGCGGGAGGAAAGCATATCCCTTCTGAGTGTCCAGATGGGCCCCTTTGAAGGTAAGCAGCTGGGTGGGTTCCGAGTGAGATTTCTTTAGATTTACCAGGAAACCCAGAGACTCCAGAGTGCATTCTGTGAGAGAAAGAGATTCCTTGACCTGGCAAGGAGACTTTGCTACTATGAGCCAGTTGTCCAGATAGGGGTAGAGAGCGACACTCAGTCTCCTGAGATGTGCTGCTACCACTGCAAGACACTTGGTAAAGACTCTTGGGGCTGAGGACAGACTGAAGGGCACTGCGATGACCTGATAATGACCTGAAGGAAGTTTGAACCTCTTCTTATTAAATTCCGTTCAAGCACCTTACTATCTGGTATTAAAATAGGAAAAGAGCAAAAAATCTTGGCTTATGCAGATGATATTCTGCTCTCAATAACTAATCCACAGTCTACTAGTCCCCAGGTCTTATCTATTGTTCAGGAATTTGCATCCTTCTCAACTTTCAAAATTAATTTTGAAAAATCTGAGGCTCTTCCACTAACTAAACATTTTAATAACTCCATCTTTAAATCACACAACATTAAGATTGCAATTAAAGCCTAAAATTCCTGGGTATTTTCATCTGCCCTTCTATACAGCAAATCATCTCCTTCAACTTTAAATCCATCCATGATAGAATATCATCAGACTTCATCAGGTGGAAAAAAATATACTTGTCCTTTTGGGGGGAAATCCAGGTTTTTAACGATGTTAGCACTGGTAATATACTATTTTTCTACAACACCTAACCATTAAGATTCCTAGAATCTATTTTAACAAAATCTACACTCACATTAAAATCTTTTTATGGGAATATAACCCCCCTCCCACCAAGGATTTCATTGCAGAAACCCCAGCAGCAAAAATTAAAAGGAGGCTTCAGCCTACCTGATTTTAAACTGAGACATGACGCTTTTATTGTGGCACAATGTATTAAATCACTTTGGCTCAATAAAAATCAAGGTAACCCAGGATGGGTATCTGTAGAGAAGGAGTTGCTGAAAGGCAATCACCCAAGAGTTGTGCTTTTCTCTGATTCTTCTAAAATATGTGTTTCCAATCCTGTTTTAAACCAAGTATTCAACTCATGGAAATCAGTAGCCGTCAGGCTGGACTAGTCCCCAAATGCATCCCTACATTGCCCGTTATGGGGAAACCCTTTAATTAAACTAGAAGGGAAATGCTTAGTATGGACAAGCAGGAAAAGTGCAGGTATCCTATTCCTAGAAGACATATGGGATCATACTAAATCAATATTAATGACCTTTACACAGATTTCATCAAAATTTAAACTCCCCAGAACTGAATTTCACAAATATTTATAACTAAGAGAAGTCCTAAACTCAAAGGGTTCTCCATGCCCCCAGACCCATTTTCTAGATAAAATCTGTTCTACAAATAGTGGCCACAGAAAACTATATTCTCTAATGCTAGATTCGCTCCCTGACCCAAATTCATCACTTTTAGATCGTTGGCAAGAGGAACTAGATGCACAAATTTCATTCGAAGAATGGCAGAAAATGTGGAGAATGAATTCAAAGGCTTGTAGAGAGGCTAAGGGCAGATTTTCACAATACAAAATAACACATCGTTGGTATTACACGCCCAGTAAAATGGCTAAGCTTGGTTTAGTCACTGTGGATAAATGCTGGAGATGTGCAAAAGGAAAGGGTATACTTTCACACATTTTATGGTTCTGTCCTGACATTAGCCCATTTTGGAATAAGGTGTTATCATTGTGTGGCAAAATTCTTGGTCATACATTTAATTGTTCAGCTAAGATTGAAATTTAAATACCTGTAAATTTTCTTTCTCCAACTGCTGGTCTCCGGGCTCATAACTAGTGGGAGGTCCTTCCTGGAACCACGTGATAGGCAGGAAAAAGATCTCTGCAGGGAGACCAGATCCTCCCCTCTGCATCCTGTCACTCTTAGTTCATTCCAAAGCATGTCCCCTGTAGTAAAACATCACTGAGAAACAACAAGAAGAAATGTTAATATGTACTTACGGCCTGGAAGAGCCGAGTTCAAACCCTCCAGCCAGATGGCCAATGTCCAACATTCTGGGAGGGGAGGAGCCCGGAGACCAGCAGTCGGAGAAAGAAAATTTACAGATATTTAAATTTCAATTTCTCTCTCTAAGCTGGTCTCCAGGCTCATAACTAGTGGGATATACTAAGCAGTACATCCTTGTTTCCAGGTGGGAAGAATGGAAGGCCATATGGGTCCCCGCCTAGGAGGGACCAGTGTATCCCATCTATAGAGGGACCAGATGACCAAGGGATGCCTCAGCAGAGGCAGACACATCCAGACTGAAGAGCTTTGCCTAGGAATGGATGGATATCCCAGCAGCCACTCAGAAAGAGACTGCTTGAAGGCTTCTCATGACCAAATGGCCACTCTGTGAAAGACTGCGGAAGGCTTCTCTGAATTCGAAGGTAGCTACTGCTCGAGGTGAAGGTGCCCTCCACGGGCCCAGTATAGAAGGCCCTGACCTTTTGGAAGGTGAAAGAGATGAGACCAAATTCATTTGTTCCACGTGGCTTTTAAGGCTTTTTTTTTTGTTGGCCCAAGTTCGACCCTTAAGGTGAGGGTGTACACTAAAAAGAGTCATATAAGGGCTTCCGGTCCCCTGATGTAAAATTTGAGTGCTCTCCTGTAGCCTAGAAGGAGAATTTCCCTTTTCTGCTCGCTCTTAGAGCTAGGACAGGAATATTCAATTAGGCTAGGACAGGAATATTCAATTCCTGGTAGTTGAGGAAGGGAGATAACACCTTCAATACAAAAAAAATTGAGATGTTCGGAGAATCCCAGAGTTCTGGGGAAACACACAGTAGGGTAACTTGAAGAATGGAGCCCCTATCAGCTATACCTCGGGCTGAAGTGAGTGTGCTGAAAGTGAGTGCTATAAGAAGATGACTGCCCTTGTGAGGATGATGACAGCCATTTCCTTAATGAGTTCCAATGGGGTCTTGGTGATGGTTCTGAGAACCTGGTTGATTTTCCAAGGTCAGAGGATGGCTCCACTCAACCCGGGGTGATCTTGTGCAGGAGCCTTGGCCTTAGTAGAAATGGATTCTTGAAATTAGTGGAATTGAAGGAAAGTTGTAATTGAAATTGCCGGGTACCCAGTCTAGGGTGAAGGCAACCTATGCTATGGTTTGCTTGACCCTAATTAGCGAGCAGGACTGAGGAACTCTGCAACTTCACTAGCCAGTGGAGAACTACCTGTAGGAAGCTTTCCCCCACCGCTAGGAGGAGGAAGGGGCTGACCTTTAGATCCCATCCTCCTGGGAGAACCTCCTGACTTAGCCGATCCTCCATGATGTTCATCTGACCTGGTATTTATACGGCCATCAAGCTCACCCAGTGATGCTCTGCCCACCGGAAGAGCAAGTTCACCCGGTGATGCTCTGTCCACTGGAAGGGCAAGCTCACCCGGTGAAGCTCTGATTACTGGAGAGCAATAGGGTTTCTTGTACTATCAGAGAGCTCATGTCCCTCTCTGGTGACATGTGCAGGCCATTGTGGTTCAATTAACTGAGGATGAGAGTATCCTGGTTGGAGATCTGTGTTTCGGATCTTGAAATGTCAGGTGGTATCTTGAGGATGTTGATGTTGCAGTGGGTCTCAACCCTCGACTACTTGCCAGCACCGAAGGCTGGCCTCAGCAATAATTCTCCTGGCAATGGCCTTGAATCCATGGCCTCTGCCTGACCCTGGATTGTTCCCATGATGGAGCAGGTTTGACTCGCCATATGTTTGAATCTGCTGGCCCTGATTGACCTTTGACTAGAACCCTTGATGCAGTAGGTTCGACTGATAACCAGCGCCAATGGAATGGAGACTGCCATGGAGCCCGTCGTCCCCGTAAGCTGAGTGAGGGTGTGGTCTGAAAGGCATTAGGCCGCTTGGTCTGTGCTGAAGAGAACCCTGAGGTCTCTGCACTTAGCATCCGTAGGTAAAGTCTTTAATTTGAGATGTTCAGAAGATTACTCCTCAATGATTCAGGTGCTTGGATGGTGGAAGAGAGCTCTACTGATGATCAGGAATCCTATCGGTATGAGGCATTGGGTGACCTCAGTCACTGCCAGAGTTATTTGCCCATGCTGCGGGGCATTGACCCGAGTGCTGCCCAGATAGAATATGTAAAAATGCACCTGCCAAACTGCTAGACCGACTGATCTCCCCAATGGAATACCCCTGAAGATGGATGCAAGGGTACTCATCTAGACTGTCCTGTGGTGGACGAATTCCCTCAGACATTTGAGAACCCATATGACTTAGCAAACTCAGACCGTAAATGTCCAGGTACCTTTTTTGTACTAGGCACTCACTGCCTGCTCCAGCCTGGAAGTGGTTCATAAGTGTTTGGAGCATCAACATATTTTGTGCAGATAAGGGTGAGAGTACCACATGACGTGGGAGGACTCTGCTTAAAACTCTCCGGCACCCACTTGATCGTGGGGGTGCAAACCCTTTCCTTGAGAAAGCTGGAAAGCTTGCCTCCTACTTGAGGAGGGGTTCAGGGCCTTTACTGTGGCCTTTCTGGCATCTCAGATGCCTCCTCGTCTGCTGGGAGAGAGAGATAGAGATGACCCAGTATCGTCTGCTAAGGCAGATTTAATTTGTCCTCCGAGTATGTATGGGCTTGAATACTCTGACTGGATCCCTACGTCCAGGGTCTGTACCTGCTCCTGGATTGTGGTAGTTAAGTTTTTGTCATTTCCCTGGATTCTTTTACCACCCCCTTTAACGATGATCTGTACGGGAGATCTCCCCTGTAGGGGGCATTCACCCAGTGTGCCTTGGCGACCTGTCTGCCTGCCATGCCTGCAGCCTTAGGTATGTCGAGGTGAGTTAAAGCATGGCCCTTGCTGCGTATCTGGCAGCCTCCTTTGGGATATCTGCTGATAATGCAGAGAATAGCCCCGAGCTGTAGTTGCTGCGGGGTGGGCATGTTTACATCTGGTTCGTCAGCACACTGGAATGCAAGGAAAGAGGCCCATGGTATTGCGGCTCATGCTGAAAACAGGTTGGCTGGGCTTGTTTATATCTGGCTCATCAGCTCGCTGGAATGCCAGGTCAGTGGCCCATGGCAATGCATGTTGAGAACAGGTTGTCTGCAGCTGCTTTAAGGGAGGTTGTGGAGGATTAAAAGTGTCTCTTCGAGGGATGCCTCCACCTTCGTATCCTCTGGGTTCCTCAGAAAAGCCCCACCCCCAGAGGTAAAAATATGTATTCTCTCTTTGCTTGGCAGTCGATGCCAGTCTGAGTGCTGGTTGGAGGTTCAGGAGTTGACAAGGCTGGTTGGAGGATCAGGATTTGACAAGTGAGACTCCTCACTCACCCATCTAGTGAAGTAATCTAAGTCATCCAAGGTTAAGTTTCTGGGTGGAGAGCCGTCCGAGACAGAAACACCACCCAGTAGCCCCCTTCCTCTTGGGGGGGACTAACTGACCTCTGGAGGATTTGTGTTACTAGTATGTGCCTTCTTCCTCTCCTATGGTGCTGAGAGGAGAGATGTCCCTCCATCCGAAGATTGGGGGTAGGCATGGGGGTGGGCTTCCTGTGGACCCTATGATCTATGAAGGACATTGAGGCATAATGGTCAGGGCATGATGAGTTGAGGGCAAAGGCCCTGTTAGGTTTGCCTATTATATCATGGGCTAAGCCTGCTGGTAAACCACGCTGCCCCTTGGAGGAGGAGGAGGAGGAGGAGGAGGAGAAGGGCTGATGGGTCTGCGCTGCCCTGGTTCCTGCGATAGCAAGGTGGATCTCTCCTGACTTCCTCTGACCTTGTAGCTGTCTCACTTATGCATAGCGAGCTGGAGCTGGAGAAGGTGACCTGGGGGGGACTCCATCTGTGGCACTGTCCGCCCCATAAGAATTTGTGCTTTGCTCCCAACAGCCCTTGCACACCTTCTGCTTTGCAGCCCTTTTGTGCTTGATAGGAAGGGGAGCGCAGTTGCTCTGGTCAGTTTCCCTCGTTGTGCATCCAGGGGCCTGAAGGGTACGAGACTCAGTAATGGGCTATAGAGTGGACTGCCTGAGCTCTCTTGCCGTTGGCAAGGGACTGTAGTGTGGCTGTTCCTGAGCCGAAATGAAGCCCCTGCTACTGTGGAGTGCTACCGCTCTGATAGTGCCCCGATGAGGCTCCTTCTGAGCCCAGAGAATGCCCCCGTGGAGTGCACCGCTCCAAGGAGAGTTCCCACTAATGAAGCCCCTGCACAGTGCAGCGCTCCCGCTAATAAAGTCCCTGCTACTGGGAAGCGCTCCCGCTCTGCTAGTGCTGTCGAAGAGGAGCAGTACCGCGGCTTTCCCTGAGCCAAAATGAAGCCCCTGCTTCTGAGAAGCGCAACCACTTCAAGTGTGATTCAAAGCTGGAAAACTGCTTTTGCCTGTGCCTTCCGAGGGGGCTGAGGGTGGCTGCTCCTGAACCGACATGAAACTCCTGCCCATTGTTTAGGGGCTGCAGCACAGCTCATCCTGAGCTGAAATGATGATCCTGCTGCCGCGAGGCCAAAAAACTGCTTCCTCGAAATGAACGTGGGGTGTGATCACTCCAAGAGGCTTCCCTCCTGCGTGGTGAAGAGCCTGCCAAGAATACTGCATTGGCCACCTGAGCAGCAGGGCTGCATGCGAGAAAACTAAAGCTCGGCTCTTGGGCCACCACAGGGAAAATAAAGCGTGGCTCTCCTGAGCTGAAAATAAAGGCGCAGTGTGAGGGGCCCTGGTGCCTGTGACCTGCCAGACTCGGGTGCTGGTGGCGGGAATCTGGAGCAGAAAAGGAGCCAGACTGTCCATCATGCCAGGCTGGGGCTGTGACAGGAAAAGTAGCAATCCTGTCAAGTGAATCCTGCTCCTAAGGAGCCAGACTGTCCATCATGCCAGGTTGGGGCTGGGCTGACCTGTAGATCCCAAAAAGAAGTAGTGATCCTGTCGAGTGAATCCTGTTCCTCCCAAGTAATGACTGTTGGGGGGTGGTGCATGCCTCCAAGTGCGAGAAAGAGAGGAGAGAAGGGATCCAGTCTGTACAGCATGCATGGCTAAGACTGGGGACCCTCCAAAATCTGTGAGGCAACACTGTTTAAGTTTCCCCTTGCCAATCCTCTTCTTAATCAAAACTAAGCTGCACTTACAGTTTGGTGTCTTCAGCTCTGCCACAACAGTGGCAGAGCCCCTGCAGAGAACCTGCCTCATGGCAGGCAGGAAGTAAACTGAGAGTGACAGGATGCAGAGGGGAGGATCTGGTCCCCCTGCAGCGATCTTTTTCCTGCCTGTCACATGGTTCCAGGAAGGACCTCCCACTAGTTATGAGCCTGGAGACCAGCTTAGGAGAGAGAATTTGCAATTCTTGACATATGTTCCGAGTTCACTAATCTATCTGAATGTCAGCAATTATGGCTGATCACAGCTTTCATTACAGCAGAAAATGTCATTCTCAGATACCGGAATAAACAACCAATCCCTACAATTAAAGAATGGTTAACCGATTTATCTACAAGAGCTAGTTATGAAAGGGTCGCTTATGTAAATATAAACCGCTTAGACAAATACCTAGATATTTGGGAACCATATGTAAAATGCTCTTTGAATAACAATATTAATTATTTTTAATTGATGACTTTCTGTATGGATGTCTTTCTGAAATAGGCAAGGGAACACCCTGTCTTGTGGTAGAAATTATCTAGATAAGAAATATATTGTATTTTACAAGACAGTTTAGTCTGTTAAATTGTCTTTCAAATGTTTAAGTTTATCTACTTTTCTTTAGTTATTGTTAATACACAGTTTTCAAACTGTTTCTGTATATGACTACTCTTTATCTTTATGTAATTCACGTATTTTGAAATCATCAATAAAATGTCAATTATAAAAAAAAGAGAGATGGCATGGGCCATCGTCCTAGAGGCTGCATCACTGTTTTCATCAGTCATGTGGAATTGGTACATAGTAGCTTCCAGAGCAGTTTTTAATGTATTCACCAGCTCCTGCACCATAGAATCTGATCCGTTGCAATCGATAGCCTGGACAGATTTCCAAAGGGCTTTCTGATATTTGGCTGAGAATGCCATGTAAGAAGAAAGCCTGAGAACCGTGGAAGCTGTGGCATACATCTTCTTTGCTATAAAGTGTCAGTGTCAGTGGCTCAGTAGGTAGCACACTCTCCTCTGAGGCTGGGAGATCAGAGGGCTGTGGGTTCAGTTCCCACATCTGGCACTTGAGTTAATATCCCAGTACTGACACTGTAGTGCAGCATGAGAGGGGTGCTGCACTTCTGAGGTGCCGCCTTTCGGATGAGACATTAAACCGAGGTCCCATCTGCCTGGATTGGTGGTAGTTCAGGTGGATGTTAAAGATCCATGCCATGGCACTTATCGAAAAGAGCAGGGGAATTTCCCCGGTGTCCTGGCCAAATTTCCCTCATTCACTAAAAATACCACCAACAGCTTAATCTGGTTCAAGGTCAGTTGGCATTCATCTGTGTCCCCCTCCCCCGGGTCGTGCCTGAAAATAGGCAGGATTTGTCTAGTGCACTTACCCGGTCAACAAAAACTAAATAAATAAATAAATTTTCTTGGAATCCTTGTCAGGGGGAGAGGGTGACCATGAGACTCCAGCTTTCTCACACGCTGCCTGCTGCACTATACTTTCGCGGCTAGGGTGTGCAGACAGGAACTCTGTACCATTTTTCGACAATTTATATTTTCTCTCAAGCTGCTTATCAACCCAATACTGAAGTGTGGTGTTGAAGCACCTTCATGGTATTTTCTCTAAATGCATTATATAGATAGAGATGACCAGGGTCTTTGAGGATGAAAGACCCTTCATCTCCCTATAATCTTCATCAACATCCTAGTTGGGCTCCTGCGTGGGGAGGTCCAGGGTATCCAGCATATTTTATATAAATGTAAACATAGAGGAAGGATCCTCGTGGTCACCTGGGGGATCCCCAAGGTGAGGGTCCAGGGACTCCTGGGGCTCAAGGCCCTCAAAATCCATGTCAGAGGCATCATAAAATTGATCATCATCTACGTCACCCCACAGTCTACAGAAGAGAGAACTGTAGAAGAGTGCTAGCCAGCCCCAGTAAATCGAGGACCCATCTTTTGAAGGGTCTGAAACAGTTGCCATGCTTTTTCCACATCTTGCACTGATGGAAGAACCTGCACAGTTTGTAAGTGTTTTGTCTTTTCTGTATGCTTTAAGTTGCCTGTTGTCTCGCTATTGGCTTTCCAAGGAGCAACGGGAGCATATCTGTCTTGACAGAGTTTCTTTTTAGCCACTTCCTCAGAGGCTTGATCAAGCTTCCTTTTTTCGTCACTCTTATTATTTGCCAATTTGTGAGGAACTTCATCTTTGGAAGCTTTATTTTTTGGCTGGGATCTGGAAGGTTCCTCAGCACCTCTGCTTTTGGTATTAGTACTTTTGAATGGCCCCTCGTCAGAAGCCTTTGATTCATCCTCAGCCATAATAATCAAAGGTTTATCTGCTATGTTTGCCAATTTAAGCAAAGCAAACCAGTTCAAGACCTACAAACTGAGTGCAGGTTTCTGTGAAAATGCCACCAGCCAGTTCTGCCTCAGTTAATAAACTTTGTCTATTACTAGTGCCTTTTTTTTGGTTGTAAAACTGGGATCTATACCAGTATCAGTCTTAATAGAAACCCAGTAATACTCAACTGTGCACAGGTGGCTGCTGGACCCTTACAGACAGTCCTGACACAGGTGATACCAAGGTCCAGTAATATAACAAAAAAGGTTTCCTCATAATTGCCAATCTAGAAAGAAAACCCCCAGGCACTGTTTAAATTTGAAATGCACTGCAGGTGCCTCGTGGTAAACCCTGCAATGTCTGAGGTAAAAATCAAGGCAACTTTACCTAACTCGATGGTTCCCACAAGAATTTGCCCCAAAAATGAAGAAAACTGTCGAAAATTAGCACCCAAGATAAAATTAGGCTTTAAACCAAATAGTCACGGTAAAAATAAGTCAAAATAGTGCCGTCATGCTAAAAATAAAAAATTTGTGCAGTGCTAATGAAAAAGTAAAACTTTCACTCAGCACACTAAAGGAAATAATTTATGAGGAAAACTTTACCCAGATAAGCACTAGAAGGCTGTCAACAAGGAAAGTTGGGAGACACCTCAGAGGCAATACTGCTGAGTCCATTGGAGAAAAAATTCTGAAGCACTCAACAGCTCTCACTCAGCTCACACCCCCTCCTGTCTTTTGATTGGCTTGGCCCTACGCTCATTTAAATATCTCGCACACCTCCGGGGCAGTTGCACCTAGCCAGCTAAGTGCAAAAAAGTTACTGATGCTAAAGTACTCCTGAGGTAAGAATTCAAAATTCCCCATTGTCGCACCTCCTTAGGTCAAAGATCCTTCATGTACCGTGCCCCTGGATGGCTGAACGTGCTACATGCTGATATTTCATCGCTAACATTGATCGGTCCCTTTAAAAGGAAGCTGAGACAACAGCTGGTTGCTGATGCCAGCTGTGACTGTTTCCAATAACATACTGCTACATCTCTTGAGATGGAGTCCTCTGGCACTGGATCCTGTCCAAACACCGGACCACTCCGACGTTGCCTATGTTGCACCTTTCCTATCTCCTGTTCAGCTCCCACTATGCCTGGAATTTAATCACTTCCGCTCTTATTTCCCTCCTAGCACTTCTGTTCTTGCCTGCCTTCTTTCTCCCACTACCCATATCCCTCCCAACACCTAATTTTCTTTGTTCATCCTCCCCTTCCCATACACAGGCCCAGTAACCTGTATTTCACCCCTTAGCAATAAACCTACAGCCTGGGGAGCTGGTCTCTTTCCATTCAGATGTAGCCCACTGGGCTTTTCCTCTCATCTTTCCTCCTCCTCCTCTAGTTCCTTTCCTACTTCCTCTTGTGATAAGGCCTATGTTATGTAACTGACTACAGATATTTGTTCATAGCCTTGTAACAATGCCTATGCTATTGTAACTGACTCAGGCTATTTGTACATAGCCTTCGACTATGACTTTACTAGTTATAACTATTCCTGTACAATTGATAGTGATATTTGCTTCTCCTTTATCTGTATTACATTCTTATAGTTCGTTTACCCTGATGTGGAACCTATGAAATGAGCTTGTCCTCAAAGGTGTTAATCCTAGGCTTCAAATAAATAAATAAACTGATGTCATGCTGACTGGCCTATAATTGCCAGCCTTTTCTTTACCAGTTTTGTGAAGTGGGACTACATCTGCCCCCTCCAGTCCTCTGGGACCACTCTGGTCTCCAATGAGCTGTTAAATGGGAGCATCAGAACTACAGCCAGTACCTACCTGAGCTCCATCAATACCCTTGGGTGGACCCCATCTGGCCTCACTGCTTTGTCCACTTTCAGATTTGCAAGTTCCTTCAGGACTCTCTCCTCCAATAACGACTAGGATCCACCTCCCCCCCCCCAGTGTTCCTGTTACATTTTTTGTGGCCCCTCCCCTTCTCCTTCCTCTGTCAACACTGGGCAAAAGTGTTTGTTCAAGATGTCTGGCTTTTCATGGTCCCCATCTGCACAGCCCCACCCTCTTCCCTTATTAACCTCATTATCTCATCTGTGTTTTGTTTGTTTCCACTTACATACCTACAAATTGTCTTTCCCTTTTTGTTACTGCCTTGGCTATTCTCTCTCTTTAGTTTGTGCCTTTGTGCTCTTTAGTGCTTTCCCTGCTTACTTACGTTTCCCCAATACACCTATCTTCCTCCATCTCCTTGTATCTTCTGAATGCTACTCTCTTAGCTTTTATCTTTTCTGCCACCTCTTCTGAAAATTATAGCAGTCTCTTTTTCCTCTTTCTTTTCCTGCCCTGACACAAGTTTGTTGCCTTCACTTTGGCCCTTTTTAGTTTCCTCCACTGTTCCTCCACCCCACTTAGCTCATCCCTTGCCAGGTCATCCCCAGGATATTCACTCATTTTTTTAAATCTGCCCTCCTGAAGTCCAGGACCCTTGCCTATGTGTGGTTCGATTCCATGGCCATCCTCATACTGAACCACACTGTACAGTGATCACTGGTCCCCAGGTGTCCCCCCAACCTTGACATCTGCAACAGTGTCCCTGTCAATGAATACCAGGTCTAGTATTGCCCCATCATGAGTGGGCTCACTTATTAATTGCCTGAGGAATATCCCCTGCAGGGAGTCCAAGATTTCCCTGCTTCTAGCTGAAACCACAGCTGGAGGCTCCAATCTACATCTGGCAGATTGAAGTCCCCCCCACCAGCAGCACCTTTTCCTTTTCTGCCATCTTGGCAGCGACTTCAGTTAGTACTTGATCCAACTCCTCCCCTTGTGCTGCAGGTCTGTAGATCACACTGGTGTGAACAGAGGCTCCATTCCTCATCTGCAGGGAGACCCACTGAACCTCTGCCACCCTGTATCTCTGTTGTTTTTTTGCCCTCCCTCACATAAAGTACCACTCCCCCTCCTTTCCTTCCCACCCTGTCCTTCATGAACAGAGTATAGTCTGGTATGGCCATGTCCCAGTCATGGTTTTCAGTGCACCATTACTCAGTAATAGCCACAGTATCCAGGTCAGCCTCTGCCATTGTGGCCTCTAAGTCTGGAATCTTATTTCCAAGACTTAGCATTTACACACGTGGCTTTCCAGGTTTTGCTGACGCTCCGTTTGTTACCCCCCTTTTTTTTCTTTGCCCCCCCATGGAGTTTTTCAGGCTTCTGTGTCCAAGATACAGCTTCATGAGCCCAGTTCCCAGCCCCCCCAGGCCAGCTTTCCACCTCCTTCAGCTGCATGCTTGGTCAGGTTCTCCCTACAAGCTACCCTCTTGTGGCAGGCCAGAGGGGAAGGGTCACCCTCCTCCCTGCCCCGGTATACACAAATCCAAGGTGGACAGAGACATTTATTTATTTATTTGCTTTTGGTAACCGGGTGGGTGCACTAGGCATATAGATGCCTATTTTCAGGAACAACCCGGGAGGAATACAAGGGGAAAATACATGAGCAGTACAATGTGACGCAGCTCAAGGAAAGGTACACAGCGGGATGGTGAAAATACAAACAAATAGACGACTGGGTGATATAAAGAGTTACACAAGGTCAAAAGTAAAATAATACACAGTACGGTCTGGAAAAAGTCAAAATATAAACAAGTGTGTACAAGTCAGTATTAGGTACAACAGGAAAAGTACAAAATACAGTAAGTGCCATCACGAGGCTCAAAACATAGAGAAGTAGGAGAGAAGGAGGGGTGGTAGGGATCAGAGGAAGAGAAAGGGGGTAAGGAAAGAAGGCGTGAAGGGAAAGGGTAAGAGGGAGAGTGCAGGAAAAGACAGGGGTGAGGAAAGAAGGAATGAATGAGCTAAGGTGGATGAAAGCATGTACAGGGATTTGAGGCCAATAGATGTTCATGGTGGAGTTTCTTGAAGCCAGCATAGGTAGGAGCTTGGCGAATAGCTTGAGGGATGGAATTCCAGTACGTTGGAGCCACATAAGAGAAAGCACTAGTACCCATAGTGGTTTTGCATCTAGGGATCAAGAGAGGGGCATGGCCATTAGATCGGAGACCATAGGAGGGAGTTTGAGGATGTAGCAAGGAGGCAAGGGAGTTGGGGAGGCCTGATCTAGTTATGCCATCAATTAGGGAGCCATAGGACAGTAGTCAATGAGCTGCAGGGCTGGGCCATTTTAGGTCAGCATAAAGCTGACAGTGATGTTTGAACCATGGTGATGCAGAGGCATAGTGGCAGATGTTATTATAGGTGGTGTCCCATTTATGAAGGGAGGTCGTTGATGTCCCTAGGTAGGTGACTAAGCCATAGGCCAGGGCCAGGAGCAGCAGGCCTTGAACTACAGCAAGCCTGGCAGTTGGTGTAAGGGCATAGCTAGTGCGGTAGGCACCTCCGATTTTAGCATTAACAGATTTGCAGGTGGCGGTAATATGGAGGTAAAAAACCAGGGATTCATCAAGGAGAATGCCTAGATATTAGAGGGAGCTAGGGCCAACTACTGGGGAACCATCGGCACTCAATATTTGAAGGGCGCTGCAGTTCACCGTGAGTCCAGCTGGAGATCTGAAAACAGAGTGAGTTTTGCTTGCATTTAGGGCAAAGTTGTTTTCCATTAGGCAGGATTGAATGCTTAAGAAGTCCACAGCTAGGGAGTGGTTAATATCAGCGATATTACCACCACTGCAGTAAATGACGAGGTCATTTGCATACAGCAAGGAGGAGCAGGATGGCGCAGATGATGGGAGGTGATTTATAAAAACTGAGAAAAGTAGCGGGCCAAGCATGGACCCTTGGGGAACCCCCATGAGCACAGGAGCGGGACTGGACATAGCTGAGTTAAAGGCTACAGCCTGCATCCGGTTGGATAGATAGCTCTTGAACCAGGCAACTATTTCAGCGGAGAAACCAAAAGAGCAGAGTTTAGTAAGGAGAAGGGTATGGTTAACCAGGTCAAAAGCCTTAGTTAAGTCAATGAAGATAGCACCTGTCAAGAGACACAGCAGCATAGATGTCATTTGTAAGTTTTAGGATGGCAGTTGAAGTACTATGGCCTTTTTAGAAACCATGCTGGGTGCCTGAGAGGAGGTTGTGCACCTGTAGGTATGCTATAGTTTGGGTTGCCACTAATTTTTCCAGGATTTTACTAAGCACGGAAAGAATGGCAATGGGTCGGTAGTTAGACATGTCTTTAGGATCACCTTTCTCAAGGATGGGAGTGATCCTGGTGTAACCCCCCCCCCCACAAATGGGGGTTCCCAAAAAGTCTTCCTTGAGCTTGCCTAAATGCTCACTGCCAGGCTGGTGTCCTGCATTTTAGCAGTTTAAATGTGATTACCAGAGCCTGTATAGCCTCTGTGTACTGTCTCTTTAAAAGCTGCCAGATTGCAGCCTAAGTAATCTGAAAGGGAGCTCTGTTGAAAGATGTAACTATTTGCTGAAAATCATTTAGAGTGATAATGATAATGTAGTTTGTCTAACCTGCCTTCTTCACAGCAAGGACTGTTTTGTCTCCACTATCTTGGTCCTAGACTGCAAATTAGACCAATCAATTCTGGTGGGACCTAAAGTTGAAGCTGAACTACAGGAGCTGTCTGAAGTCAAAATCTGTAGGAATTATAGTTTTGAACTTTTTGTGTCTTTTTTGCAACTGAAGGGGGAGCTCTTGCTTTGACTGACAGCCAAATCAGCCAACCGAATCTTTTGGATCTTGGGGAAGTCCCGGGCTGCTGGCAGTTTTCAGTTAGTTCTGTGCTGGGGAGTGAAATGAGAAGAGCTCAAGTGTATTTTGGGCAGCAATCCTGAGTGGATTCACATGGGAAAACTGTGAAAGGGCTGAGTTTTTGGCTTGCATGTCTGCTGCCGCTCCTGCTCCTATGTACAAAAACTGAAAGCTCAATTGAACCATGCCTATCAGCTGGCCCAGATAATGGCCGCCAAAAGAAATCTAGCCAACAAAGAGAGACATGATAGAAAAGTAAAGGTTCAAGAGCTTAGGCCGGGAGACTGTGTGTTGTTGCGAAATTTAGGATTGCATGATAAACACAAAATTGCTGATTGATGGCACCATCTTCCCCATGTCATAGTTGGAAAGTTGGATGATTTGCCAGTATACAAAGTGCTCCCAGAGAATAACTCCAAAGCTGTCAAGACCATGCACCGTAACCACTTGCTACCTATTGGTCAAGTTATAATTGAGGCTGAACCAACCGAGAGTGATTCCCCTGGACCAGTGACTCGTGCTGCTGCAAGAAAAAAACAGCCTGCCCTCATGGTTGCCGATTTAACACTTCCTCCGCAGCAGGCCCAGAATGATAGTGACTGCCAGTTTAACTCGGATGACAGTGAGTGTGATAATGCCTATTACCCTTCATATGATCTGAGTCAGTTGTTTCATGGAAATCCTATGTTGAAGCTGGGCCTTCTGGACTGCCTAATGCCCCGGCATCATTCTTGGAGCCAATGCTCCCTGAAGGTGAAGTGCAAAGTATTACGTCTGAGGACGCTGAGTCTTTGTGTATTGTGGAACTGTATGATTTGCCTGAAGGAGAGGCTGATGGTACGAGTCTTTCTGGTGACATGCCAGAACTTGAGGAACACTATGACAACCCCCCCCCCTTCAGTGCCAGAGTGTCTTCAAAATGAGCCAAGTGTTGTAGAAACAGACTACAGAGCAAGGGGCTGACAGTGCTCCCAGCTTGGACATTCCCTTCATGCAGAGGCACCCCTCACAAGTGCAAGCTCCAAGACCATTGCTGAAAGTACAGAGACTGTGGTTGTTCACCCCAGAAAGACTGGCCGAGCTGTCAAGCCAGTGGTGCGCTTCAGTTACGATTCCCACGGGAGGCCAGTGGATTTGCCTCTCAATGTAGTCCACAAAGATGTTTATGTCTCTCAGCGCTCACTGCCCAAATTGAGCTTGACGGCCCATTCCAGGTTACTTGTTTTGCCCTCTCACCATGGTGCCCCTGCCCCCTCCAGCCTCAAGTTAGCTGATAGGGAAGGACCCCCTCTTGCATTGTTTAAAGTACAAGAAGTTATTACATGATTCTGTATAGTAATGTTCAATTTACCTGTGTGAAATATGCATCATGTATTGTCAGAATGGAAATGATATAGTGGAGTACATTGAAATGTATAGTAAAGTGCCAAGTTATGCCAATTAATGAATCAGATAGTACTTGTGTAGCATGCTAATGGTATAAGTATCTTGTATACAGTATGTTGCATTTTCAATGTTATGATGGTACAGACTTGACACGGACGCCACGTTTTCCCAGGCAGGGAAGGGTGTAACCCCCCTACAAATGGGGGTTCCCAAAAAGTCTTCCTTGAGCTTGCCTAAATGCTCACTGCCAGGCTGGTGTCCTGCATTTTAGCAGTTTAAATGTGATTACCAGAGCCTGTATAGCCTATGTGTACTGTCTCTTTAAGAGCTGCCTGATTGCAACCTAAGTAGGAAGCAGTATAGCGCAGTGGTTTAAGGCTCTGAGCTGCAAATCTGGTGACATCTAGCAGACCAGACCTGGGTTTGAATCCCACAGCTTCCACTTGCATACTGTGTGACCCTGAGCAAGTCACTTAACTTCCTTGTGCTCCCAGGTCGCACCTGGAAACAAGCTCCGGCTTAGTGTGCCTTTCCTGGTTAAACAATTTCCCCTTCCTAAGTAATCTGAGAGGGAGCTCTGTTGAAAGATGTAACTATTTGCTGAAAATCATTTAGAGTGATAATGATAATGTAGTTTGTCTAACCTGCCTTCTTTATAGCAAGGACTGTTTTGTTTGTCTCCACTATCTTGGTCCTGGACTGCAAATTGGACCAGTCAGTTCTGGTAGGACCTAAAATGAAACCGGATTACAGGAGCTGTCTGAAGTCAAAGTCTGTAGGAATTGTAGTTTTGAACTTTTTTTTTTGAAATTACTGTTTATCCACCTTCCAGCCTGCCATCCCAGACCCTTCAGGAGCCCCAAGGTAGACATCCGACACAAGGACAAAGATCATTCGTCTATCGGGCATCCAACTGGCTCAACTCTCTTGGCAGCGACATAGCGACCGCTTCAGCACTCGGCCGCTTCAAGTCCAATCTGCGCCTCTCACTGCTTGTATCCTGCGATTGCCCATCTTAACATTTCCACCATTCCAGCAGCACATGCCCCAGCACCCAGCACTTACAATCAGTCTTTGCACCCCTAGCAACTTACCTGTCATATTCCCTCGACAAGGCCCCCTGGCTGCACTGTCTCCCACCCTCGCCCACCTCTCCCCCGTATCTCCACTCCTGCCCACCCCAACCACCTCCCGTACTCTCACTTATCCCCTGCACCTCCTACCCCCTCAATCTCCTACCCTCACTTCCCCCCCCACCCCCCCTCCTTCCCTTGTCTTGCTCATAGCTCAAGTCTTTGTACTGGTTATTACATGTCTGCAAGTCAATGACTATATGTTTGTAACTAAAAATGATGACTGTTGCACACCCTGACGTGGAACCTTTGTAAGAGTCTCGGCTCAAAGGTATTGTCATCCTAGATTGAAATAAATAAATAAATAAAATTCCCTCCACCTTCCACCCTGCCCGAGTGACCCCCTGGATTCCCATGCAGCTTTGCTTTACCCCCCCCCCCGAGCGGGGATGGTGCAGAACCCCCTTATCCCATCAATCAACTTTTGTTGGTCCAGGGGCCTTCGGTCGGGCGAAGACACATCAAGGACACGTCTCTGGGGGCTCCAACTTCCCAGAGATGGCAGGCATTTTTCTCTTTTTCTCCCACCCCTACAGCATAGGACCCCTGACGTCAAGGTGCAGAGCGGCGACGCTACGCTGTATAGCGGCCGCCTTCCCCCTAACATTAGGGGCTTGCAGTATTGCGAGCCTCCGCTTGGAGTCAGACAAGTGTTCAGGCTATGGCCTCAACCCTCCCTGGAGTAGGCAAGCTGTCATGGGATGCTCAAACCTAACTCTCCCCAGCCGACCCACCAGCAACCTGAGTCCACTCCTGAACCCGGGTTGCTGGCATGGAGCAAGGTGTGGCATCCAGCGCCTCAACCCTCAGCGCCACCAGGCCAACAGTTTTGAACTTTTTGTGCCTTTTTTGCAACTGAAGGGGGAGCTCTTGCTTTGACTGACAGCCAAATCAGCCAACCGAATCTTTTGGATCTTGGGGAAGTCCTGGGCTGCTGGCAGTTTTCAGTTAGTTCTGTGCTGGAGAGTGAAATGAGAAGAGTTCAAGTGTATTTTGGGCAGCAATCCTGAGTGGATTCGCATAGGAAAACTGTGAAAGGGCGGAGTTTTTGCCTTGCATGTCTGCTGCTGCTCCTGAGAGGGACAGAAAATAATTATTTTGGACTAAATCCAAGTTTGTGTGACTAAAGTAAGATACAGCAGTGGGCCAGACTCAACCTGAAGAAGACCTAAGATTTTGCTGAATGCAATCGGCCTGTCAGGAGTTCCAGCTACCCCTAAGCTCCCGGTGTGTGCAGAGACTTTGCGATTGTGACCAGGGAGCGCTTTGCCTGGTACAGTAGAATTCCTGTACATGTAAATGTGCTATGAGCTGCTAGTGGGTTGTGAGTTAGTTCCCCACTGTGTGTATCCAGCCCAAAACGGACTGCATCCGAATTTGTCTCCATGCAGTCTGGACCTTGCCAGACTGGCCCAGCCAGACTACCCACTGCACAGAGAAGCCATCGACGAGAGACCTGCCTGGGGATCAGCCCTCTGCTCCACGCTTGAACAGGAACAACGCCTCTGCGACTCATGTGGGCCCTGCTTCTCCTGGCATTCCAGATCAACCACCTGCAGTTTCGATTTTCGTCCAGCCTGTGTCCAGTCTTGGGTATCATGAGTAAATACCAGGGTAGCTCCCTGCAACAACAGCTTAATCTGAGTGTGTCATCTGATTGTCTTGTTTCGTTTCCTTTACGAACTGAGCCCTCTGGCTCTGTATTACAAATATTGTGTACTGTGCATGTTGTGTTTTCCATCACAGGCCCTCAATCAGCTGCAACCCCGGCAACCATCCTGGCTAGCCCATCTCTTCTCCACCTGGGTACCCAGAGGCGTGACTGTGTGGGGGGACTCAAAGCGCACGCGTAACTGCTTGACTGATATAACCTTTAAACTAATTAACCTGATTTTGCCTCTTCCTTGTTCAAGTCCCCTGAATAAATCAGATCTAACTTTTTCTGCATGTAATCTGACTGTGGTTCCAGTTTGTGCTCAAAGTACTGTACTGTTGCTATTTGCTGTGCATAACCTTGTTTTACAGGAGGTCCCCAGGGTCGAGGCAGAGGAACCAGCCCTAGTGGTAAGTGCAAACAGTGTGGGTACTTGTGTGGTGTACCAGGGGTATTGTGAAAGTGATTATTGTACAGTGTTCAGTCCATTAGAGGGGAAGGAGGGGAGTTACAGTGTCCCGGAGGGCTGTGCCCAGGTTAGCTTGACCACTACCAACCCTGAGCTCCAGGTGGAGGCACCCATTTCAGAACTCAGGCCCTTTAACCTGCTACTAGCCAAGCAGGCGGGGTAGTAGCCCTTGGGATAGTGCCACCTAGGGGTTACACTGGCTAGCTTCCAGATGTTGGGAACTATGCCATGACATATCGACAAATTAAAAATTTTAGTTAACGGGGAGGCGATAAGAGGGGCAGCGACTTTCAATAGCCTGGGTTCCAGTCCATCAGCACCAGAGCTAGTGCTGTCAGGGATGGAGAGTAGTAGCTTTAAAACTTCAGTTCTGGTGAAGAACCGAAACCAGAATGGTGGATGAGAAAGCACAGGTTCTGTGTCCACAGAACTGGAAGTAGGGGGGAAGAGGCCGAGTAGATACATAGGTCAGAGAAGTGGCTGTTCAGTGCATCAGCTATGGTCATAGGATTATTGTAATGCACGCCATTTAGCAGCATGTCATTAGTAGTGGATGAATTATTGACTCCAAAGAGAGGTGTTTTTTTTTTCTACTTTTTATTTATAAATCTTGTGCTTAGATACAACATTCAACAACTCCTTTGCAGTACAGTTCTACAAATGAAACCAACAGAAAAAAGATATTCAGATGAGAGACACTGCAACATGCAATCAAGATTAGGGGGAACAGCCATATACAGTGAAAATCTGTAATATTATTTTATCATTTGGCTAATGCTATCAATGCTCTTAATGGAAAATTCACATATAATAAATAATATTCACTACTGTAAAATGGGCTATCGTGCCCTTAAGCAGTACACTCTTTATACAACAAGCTCAAAAATAAACTCCCAATTTTTTTGTTTTTGTTCAGGTCTAGGATTACAAATACCTTTGAGCCAGGGCTCTTTTACAAAGGTTCCACGTCAAGGATTACAAGACAGTACATAATCACAGTTTGTAACAAATAGTTTGCAATACATAGTTCTATACAGTAACTATTGCTAGCAGGGGCATAATAGAGGTGGGGGATATAAAGAGGAGGAGATAGAAGGGGAGGACGAGGAAATAGGCATCAGAAGGGTAGGGGTGCGGAAGAGGAAGGGTGAAAGGAGGCAGGTGGAGGACAGGTGGAAAGGAAGGCAGAAGTGGTGGGACAAAGGGAGGGGGGAAGAGGAGGGAGGAGGGCTGCAGCCAGGAGGCATTGTCAGAGGACACGAAGTGCCAAGGGAAGGGCAGTGGGGGTAAGTACTAGGATGCTGAGGTCATCAGTGAACGCTAGTGCCAATGGGGCAGTGAGCAAAGGATACGTTTGTGGTCTTGGGAGTCCAGGAGAAGGGTGGTACAGTTAGAGATAGCAGTCACAGGAGCTAGAGGCTGTCAGTGAGTGACGGAGCCTGGTTCTAAAGTTGCCAAGCGTTGAGACGGTGGTGATGTCATTGGGGAGACCATTTAGCCAGCTGGCGGCCCAGTAGGAAAAAGCTCTATGACCTTGGGTCATGCGACAGCGTGGGATTTGGAGCTTCAATGATTTGGATCCCCTGGTGATTCTGCAGCAATTATTTTGTTGTAGGAGGAGAGATTCTGGAAGGGGCAAGACCCATCATAATTTTCTTTGCGAATATGCAGGGTTGGTATTTTACATGTTTGTCAAGTTGCACCCAGTTGGTTTGGGAGTAGAGGTCACAGGTGTGTGTAAGGCGTTGGGCGCCCGTCATGAGCTGACAAGCCTTGTTGAGGGAGATGGTTACTCATTTGAGCGCAGTGACAGTAGCAGAGCCATATATAATAAGGCCGTAGTCGATGATGGTGACGATGGAGCACTGGACGGCATCTGCCAGGGCTTCAGGGGTAAGGTGGCGCCTGTGGCGGAACAGTAGGCCTAGTCTGGCGTTGGCAGTTTTGGCAACATTATTAATGTGGTCATTGTACGAGAGGTGGGAGTCGAGTGTGATCCCAAGGTATTTAAAAGTATGGACCTGCTCCAGTGGGCCATCGTGACTGGTGTTAATGGATAGGTGGTGGTGCCTATGTTTATTGTGGGAGCTACTAAATATCATGGACTTAGTTTTTTCTGGTTAAGGATTGGTTTATGCTCAATGAACCAGTTCTCGACAGTGCAGAAACAATGCTGGAGTTTTCCTTGCAGCTGGTAAAGGTCATGGTGTGTGGCAAGGATTACCGCATCATCGGCGTAGAGTATAATTGGTTCAGGGCAGGCATCTGGTAAAGTGTTGAGAAACATACTGAAAAGGAGTGGTCCCAGAATGGATCCCTGTGGAACACCACAGCGCACAGGTTTGGCATCAGAGAGCACATCTGCGATTTTTACACATTGTGACCTGTTCTTAAGGTAGCTTTTAAACCATGTAATAGAATCTGGGGACAGCCCAGCTTTATGTAACTGGGCAAGTAGAAGGCGGTGGTGGACAGTATCGAAGGCTTTGGTTAAGTTGATGTAAATAGCACCAGTGAGTTGCCCATTGTCCAGTGAGCTGTGGATTGTTCCGGTGACTTCAAATAGTGCTGACACAGTGCTGTGACCTTTCCTGAAGCCATGTTGTTGTGTGCAAAGGATATTATATTTGTCCAGATATTCGGTGAGCAGGTCCTATACTATGCGTTCCAGGGCCTTTGAAAGGGGAGGCAAGACTGAGATAGGGCGGTAGTTCCCATGGTAAGTCTTATCACCACTTTTGTGGATAGGGGTAACAGTGGCTAACTTCCATTTTTCTGGGAACTGGCTGAGTGTAAGGGAGAGATTAAAATCCTGGTAAGAGGCCCCAGCACCTCTTCTAAGGTGAGGGACAGAAGTTTGAGGTCAAGTGTGTTATTGCTAGCTCTTGATTTGCTTATGGCATTAGTGACATACTTTCAGACATCATTCCTGTTTACTACTTTAAAGTGGAAGGGAGGGTGACTGTTGAGAGGCATGTTGTTAAGGGTTTCAGGGGCCTCGTCATCACTGAAGAAATTAGGGGGAAGAACAGTACTGAGATCCATAAAAGCGGTGTTGAAAGTATCAGCAATGATTTTTGGGTCAGGCGTGGTATTTCCATTAACCTTGAGCATAGCTGGCATAGATTTGGGTTGTTTCCCAGTGATTTCTTTTAGGTTGTGCCAGAAATCTCTCCCATTTCACCAGGAGTCAGTGAGAACTTTTCTGTAGTAGTCAGATTTCTGTTTCCGAATGGTTTTAGTGCAGTTATTACGTGCTTGCTTATAGTTTTGGATATCGACTGGTTTCCCGGTGGATCTAGCCAAGGCCCATAACTGGTCCCTGGATTTTAGCATGTCACCTGTGAGCCAAAGGTTACATAGAGTTTTAACTTTGCGCTTCTTGATGGGAGCGAATAGGTCACAGGCTTTGTTAAAGATGTGGATGAATTGATCCAGTGCACAGTTTGTGTCAGTCGCCAGGAAGACTGAAGTCCAGTCCTGTTGGAGGAGGTAGGATTTGAGGTGGGTTAGCTGACCACGCTGGAAAATTCTACTGTGGATGATTTTAGGAGGTGGTTTGTGGAATTTATTGGACCAGGTACAGCTGATGGGGGAGTGGTCACTGAGAGAGTCAGGAAGGACAGAGGAGTTTGAGATCAGTGAGGGGCGGCTGGTCAGAATCCAATCCAGTATAGTGCTGCTACCTGTTTTATAGTTTTGTCTAGTAGGGGAGTCCAGCATCTGGGTTAGGTTGGCCGATAGGACGGAGTCCTTAAGAGGACCCGCCTCAGCCGAGAGCCAATTTATATTGAAGTCTCCAAGCAGGATGGTTTCAGAGTCAGGTGGTTGTGACCTGACAAGGTCCAGGACTGCAGAGAGACCTAATCCTTGTTCCTTGGGAGGAATATACACTGTAAGCACCTTATCGTGAGCACCTAGTAGAATTTTGATGGGGAGGATCTGTGCAGGGGAAGTCACGGAGGCAAGTTCTAATTGATGGCCCATGGATATGCCTTTCAAGTACAATGCACAACCTCCACCTCTTTTTGTTTTACAATCGAGCCTAAAGATGTTGTAGCCTGGGATGGTGATTGCCTGGTCCGGGACCTGAGGGGTGAGCCAGATTTCAACAACTGCCAGAACATCAGAAGTATGTTGGATTGCGAGGGCCTGCAGAGAATCAAGCTTAGGAAGTAGACTGGAGATATTCAAGCATAGGAGTGAGAGAGTGCCAGAAGATTTGTTCTGGGAGGAGACTTTGCTGGTTTGTGGACCAGAGTTCGGGTGAATATTGCCCAATACCAACAGGAGAAGAAGCAGAAGCTTGAGGGTGCATAGACGTAGTTCCCTGAGGGTGAGCTTATGTTTTTTATATTGGCAGGCACATGCGATGATGTGGATATGAAAGTTCATCATGGGAGTAACAGGGTTAGCAAATGTGAGACTGCAGTGTTCAAAGTCAGCAAGGGATACCTTTTTTTGTGGGAGGTTGTCCCTTGACAGCAGGGTAGGTGAGATCCGGGGAGGGACCAGGGTGATGATATGCTCTGGTCATTACAAAGGTTGGAGGAGAGGAGGGGAAGGAGGCTCTAGGAGGGATGAGGAGAAGAAAAAGGAAGGGGATGAGGAGGAGAAGGAGAAAGGTGGGAGTTAGAGGGAGGGAGAGCATGGTGAAGCTGAGAGAACGACAAGAAGTGCAGGGCCCAGGTATGTGAACGGTCAGAGAGTGGAGCAGGCAGGGAAAAAATAGAGGGAGAGAGAGAAGAGAGGGAGGACTTGACGTTGGGCCAGTAGGAGCTAGTGTGGGAGGAACCCTATGGAGGTGGTATTGAGGTCTATTTAATTAAGGTTGGGGGGGTGGGTGTAAAATTTCGGCCGCTTTCCAGCTAAAGTCTATGGGCGCACAGCCCAGCAGTGAAGAAAATTGGTAGAAAGCGGAGCAGCCAATCAGGTAGCAGTGAGGAGAACAGCGGTCCAACCGGGGTTGACCGCAGGGAACATTGGGCCAATAGCGGCACCTCACTGCTTCCCCAGTCAATCAGAAGTCCTTATCCAGCTCAGAGGATCCTTGGACGGGCAGAAAAAGAGCGGCAGAGCAGCTGGTTCCTGGAACCGCGGCTGCACCTGGCGGAGGGCTGCTTGGCACCAGATTAGGGGCTGCGAATTTGGAGAGAGGAAGGAGAGGAGATGGAAGAAGTTAGAGAGAGACAATGGATGGTGACGTGGTGGCTAAATCAGGGGGCGTAGATCAGACTAAGAGAGAAAGAAATGCATGTGCAGCACAGGGGCGGCAGCCAGGGACAGGTGTATGGTAGGATCTATGCCTGGTGCCACAGGGGGAGGGTAGAAACAAGGAATTTAGCAAGGCAGAGGAAAGGGAGTATGCAGGAGAGACGGAGGAATCAGAGGAAAGCAGGGATTTGTGGCGAGGGAGTGGGGAAGGTTCAAGCCCAAAGGAGAGAAGAAAAAATTACTCAACTTAGTAATTGTGTTTCTTCGAATGGAATCTTGCTGTATTCTGACTATCTGCAGTTAGCTCCAGCCTTTAAACTGACCCAGAGAACAAAGGGTTAACTTTCTATGCAGTGCATGGAATGCTGAGCTCGAGCTCAGTTGAGGTCTCTGTCTGCAGCTCTTTGAAACCCAACCGTCAGATTCTTACGAGCAAAAACTCACTAACTATACTATGTGGAAATTGTAAAATTTTTAACAAGCCAACTGGCAACAAAGAGTTTTGGACTGCCCAAGAAGACTCAAGTCTGGAAACCCAAAACTAAAAACCAATCCAAAGAGGATAACAATACAATAAAACACCCAAATAGAAGGGAGGGTGTGCCAGAAGCACCTCTGAGGTGCAACACTGCACCTGCCCACCCACTTCCCAAAAAACAGGTTCTGAGAGGGGAGGCAGGGAGGGAGAGAGGACAGAATACAGCAAGACTCCATTAGAAGAAACACAATTACTAAGGTAATTTTTTCTTCAAACAACACAAAGTCTTGCTGTATTCTGACCATCTGCAGACTACCAAGCAGTACCTCTATGGAGGAGGGACAGAACCTACTTTGGGAATAGGCTCTGAAGTACTGCTCTGCCAAACCGAGCATCACTCCTAGCCTGGATATCCAGAGAGTAATGCTTGGTAAACGTATGGACTGTTTTCCAGGTGGCTGCTTGACAAGTTTCTAAGAGAGGGATATCCCTGGCAGCAGCCAAGGAAGCAGCTGTACCTCTTGTAGAGTGAGCCCTCAGACCTGAGGGTGGAATCTTTCCCAGTTTCTCATAGCAGAATTGTATAGAAGACACAATCCACCTGGCAGTAGTTCTCTTGGTGGCAGGTTTGCCCTTTCCCACTTCTCCATAAGTGAGGAACAACTGGAGGGAATCAAACCGGTGACCCTTGGTACGCTCTATGTAGTAGCTAAGGGCTCTTTTAACATCTAAACTGTGTGGCCTCCTCTCTCCTGAGGAAGAATGATCAGTGAAGAAGACAGGAAGAGACACAGACTGATTCAAGTGGAAGTGTGAAACCACTTTGGGTAAGAACCTTCTATTGGTTCAAAGGACCACTTTATCTCTATAGAATTAGATAAAATCAGAAACATAGAATTTGACGGCAGATAAGGACCGCTTGGCCCACCCAGTCTGCCCATTTCCCTACCTAATGGATAAGCTGCAGATCCTAGTTAACCAGCAGCCTACTTCTTCCTACCCCCACCCCCTAGAATTGCCTTATGACTGTCCCATGCATGCTTGAATTCCACCAGTTTTTGACTCCACAACCTCCTCCGGAAGGCCGTTCCATGCATCCACATCCCTCTCTGTGAAAAAATACTTCCTTAAATTACCTCTGAGCCACCCCCTTATCTTCAAATTGCCTCTTGTTCTTGCACCTCTTTTTTGAAAATGCTACCCTCTTGGACTTTGTTGATTCCCTTGAGGTACTTAAAGTTTCTATCATGTCCCCTCTCCTCCTTTCCTCCAGGCTACATATTAAGCTCCTTAAGTCTCTCTTCATATGTCTTCGGTGCAGACCCTGCACCATTTTAGTTGCCCTCTTCTGGACAGCTTCCATCCTGTCTATGTCTTTGTGGAGATTGGGTCTCCAGAACTGCACAGTACTCCAGATGGGGTCTCACCAGCTGTCTGTACAGAGGGATAATAACTTCCTGTTTTCTACTGGTGATGCCTCTCCCTATGCATCCCAGTATCCCCCAGCCCTCCTTGCTGCCCTCTCACATTGCTTGCCCACCTTTAGGTCATCTGATATGACTACCCCCAGGTCCCTTTCCATTTTTGTTGTTGTTAGTATCTCACTCCCCATTGTGTACTCTTCCTCTGGATTTTTGTTTCCCAGGTGCATTACCTTGCACTTCTTAGCATTGAATCTAAGCTGCCATACATTTGACCATTCCTCTAACCTTGCCAAGTCCCTTCTCATCCTTTCCACCCCACCTTGTGCATCAACTCTGTTGCAGATCTTTGTGTCATCTGCAAGAGACATACTTTTCCTTCCAGTCCCTCTGCAATGTCACTTATAAAGACATTGAAGAGGACCGGTCCTAATACTGAACCCTGCGGTACCCCACTAGTAACCCCCTTTCTTCAGAGTGGACTCCATTTACTATTACTCTCTGTGTCCTATTCTCCAGCCAATTCTTTACCCAGGCTGTCATCTTGGGACCCACTTCAAGGCTGGCTAACTTGTATATTAATCTTTTGTGTGGGACTGTGTCAAATGCCTTGCTAAAGTCTAGGTAGGCCATGTCCACAGCCCTCCTGATCTACTACTTTGGTCACCCAGTCAAAGAAATCTATCAGATTCATCTGGCATGACCTTTCCCTGTGAATCCATGCTGCCTTGGGTCCTGTGCCCCTCTGGCCTCTAGATACAGACAATTCTTTCCTTCAGAAGTGATTCCATCATTTTCCCTATCACTGAGGTTAAACTAACAGGTCTGTAGTTTCCTGCTTCTGCCTTGCTCCCACTTTTGTGAAGGAATCACATCTGCCCTCCTCCAGTCCTCGGGCACCACCCCATCCTCCATGATTTGTTAAGAGGGTAGTCAGTGGTGTCATTAGTTCTACTAGTTCTTTTAGAATTCTGGGATGAATCCCATCAGGCCCCATTGCTTTGTCCACCTTCAGTTTTAAGAGTTCTTTCAGAACCCTTTCTTCTGTAAATGGGCTGCTATCAACTTCTGTATCCAGAGTGTTTCTACTGTTTGTTTTAGGCACCTCCCCCTCTTCATTTGTAAATACTGAAAATAAATATTTTAGTATCTCTGCCTTTTCACAGTCACCCTCTGCCCACACTCCCTCCCCTTTATTAAGCCTCACTATCCTTCCCTTGGTCTTCCTTTGCTCCCTGATGTACCTATAAAAGGTTTTATCCCCCTTCTTAACTGAGTTGGCTATCTTTTCCTCGGTTTGGGCCTTTGCTGTTCTGACTGCCTTCCCAGCTTCCTTTTGCTTTAACTGATACAGTTCTCTGTCCTGCTCCTTCTGTGATTCCTTGTACTTCCTGAATGCTTTCTTTTTCTCTTGAACCTTCACTGCCACTTCCTTTGAGAACCATAATGGTTTCTTACATCATTTTGTTTTATTTGCTTCACACAAAGGCTTATTACCTCTGTGATGGCAGTTTTTATTATTCCCCATTGTTCTTCCACCCCTCCTTCCTGCCCATTTGCTGACAGGGCTTGCAACTCATAGATACGTCTGGCAGAGGTAATGGCTACCAAAAACACACTTTTCCAAGTCAAGTACTTAAGCTCTGCTGAGGAAATAGGCTCAAAGGGAGGTTGCATCAGTTGAGCAATGGTAACATTCAAGTCCCAGGCAGGGGCAGGATCCCTAAAGGGAGGATCAGTATGAAGCAATCCCTTGAAAAATGTACAGAACACAGGATGAGATGATAGTGAGGAAGACTTCCCCACTGACAGAAAAGCAGAAACAGCTGACAAGTGTACCTTGACAGTAGCTGGTCTGACGCTTAGGCCATTAAAATGGACCATATAATCCAGAACTGTAGGCAATTCAGCAGTGTCTGGGGGAAATATGTTTCTTGGAACACCAAATGCTGAATCTTTTCCATTTGGAGTTATACGTCTTTCTGGTGGAGGGTTTTTGAGAAGCTTTGAGAATATCCAGAACCTCCTGACACAGATGCAAATCTGCATACTCTAACTCTTCAACAGCCATGCCTTGAGATTGAGAAATCAAAGATTGGGGTACCAAATCCTCCCCTGAGAGGAGGTTAACAGGTTGTAATTCCTGGGAAGAGACAGGGGATGATGGACTGCTAGAGACAGCAACAGGGGGTACCAAGGCTGTCTGGCCCAGTCTGGAGCAATCAGAATCACCTTGCAAGGTTGTGACTTTATTTTGACTATAACTTTGAACAGAAGAGGAAAGGGAGGGAAGGCATACAGAAATATCCCTTCCCAGTTCACAATCAGAGCATCCAGAGGGACTGAACCCAAGACTGGGGGTCTGCAACAAAACAGACAAAGTTGGTGATTGTCTGGGGCTGCAAAGAGATCTATCTCTGGAATGCCCCACTTTGAAAAAATCAACACCAGTGGGTCCAGGGACCATTCATGATGGCCCTGGGAGATCCTGCTCAGTGCATCTGCCAGCACATTGTCCTTTCCTGGAAGGTGGACTGCTATCAGAGAGGTCTGCAAGAATAAGCCAGGAACCACAATTTCATGGCTTCCATGCACAAGGCCATAGACCAAGTGCCTCCCTGCTTGTTGATGTACCACAAGGTTGTGGTATTGTCTGTTCTGACCTGAACCACCTTGTTCTACACAGTCTTAGAAAAGGCTTGCAGGGCCAGAAAGACTGCCCTGAGTTCCAGGAGATTGATATGAAGAAGGGACTCCTGAGGGGACCACAGTCCCTGGGCTGAGAGAGCTCCCAGATGAGCTCCCCACCCCAATAGGGAAGCATCCATGGTAAGGACCACCGAATGAGACTGAGTGACAAATGGGACCCCTTGCCTTAAGTTGTGCTGATCCTGCCACCATTGGAGGGCTTGGATCAGCGTCCGAGTCACTGGAATCAGTTTGGTAAGAGGGTCCTTCTTTTGGAACCAAAAAGCCCTCAGATGGAACTGAATGTCCCTCATCTGAAATCTTGCCCCTTGGACCACTGCTGTAGAAGCTGCCATGTGGCCCAAGAGCTGAAGGAAATGCCTTGCTGGTCGAGACACTGAAGGCTGAAGGAAGAAGCCAGTTCCACAAGAACTCTTGCCTTGACAGTATCTAGCTCTGCCCCTGTAAAGGTAAGGAGCTGCACTGGTTCGAGGACTGACTTGGGAAGGTTGAGAAGAAACCCCAGGGAAGATGATACTTGCTGGGTCACTAGCAGGTCTGACGTGACTTGGTCTGGAGACTGACCCACTATGAGCCAGTCGTCCAGCTATGGAAAGATGGAAATCTTCTGCCTTCTTAAAAAGGCCACTACTACTGCCAGGCACTTTGTAAAAACCCTTGGAGCTGATGTTAGGCTGAAGGGCATTGCTTTGAACTGATAATGGCCTGAGGCCAACTTGAACCTGAGATACTTTATGTGGGAGCACCTGATGGGAATGTGAAAGTAGGCATCTTTGAGGTACAGGGAGACTAGCCACTGCCCTGTCTTTTTTGGGGTAAGGAAGTACCTGGAGTACAGACCTTTGCCCCAGTGTAGGGTAGGAACTCTCTCTATGGCCCCTAGGGCCAGAAGAGATGAAACCTCTGCCTCTAGGGCAAGGGTTTCAGAGAGACTTGCAGGTGGAAAAGATCTGGCTCTCATCTTCGGAAATTTTTGAAGCTGAGAACCAGTCCTGAGCTTACCACTTCCAGGACCCGCTTGTCTGAAGTAACAGACACCCAGTCCTGGACAGTTAAGCCAGCCTTCCCCTACAGGGATAGGAGAGTCGACCCAGGCAGACCCATCAGGGTGTCTGCTTGGCAGGGGCCTTAGGCTGAGGAGTGGATGCAGTCCTGCTCATCCTACTTCTGCCTCTCCCTCTGAAGAACCCCCTCTGTGAAAAGGGAGAAGAGGCCTGTGCTTGGTAGAAAGGCCTATGAAAAGGCCTGCCCCTGCCCCTAGAATGCTGCCTTTGAGGAGTTGCCTGCCTCTCCTTGGCCTGAGCACTCCTATAAGTGGTCCTATATTCCTCCATTTTCTTCATGTAATTCTCTGTCTGCTCCCCAAACAGAGAGTTACCTTCCACAGGGAAATCCATGGCCTTAGTCTGGGTGTCCTGTGAGAGGCTAGTACATCTGAGCCAAGCCATTCTCCGAAGAGCAACAGATGTAGCCATGACTCTTGATGACACATTGGAGTCCACAGCAGCGTGAAACTGTACCTTAGATGCCTCAATCCCATCTGCAGCCACCTCCTCCAGCTCCTTGGCCAGCTTGGGGGAGGCCTGTTTAACCAGTGCCAGTACAGTGTCCCACCTGGACTTCTAGTACCTGGCTGTATAGGCTATATAATTAGCCTGCCTGAGTCCCAAAGAGGATGCCATGTACTGCTTCTTTGCCAAGGAATCCATCCTCCTGGAGTCTTTATCTGGGGGTGTGAAGCCAAGGGGACATTAGCCTTGTCACATGCTGCAGCCTGCATGACCCCAACATGGTTGCATTGTTGGTAGAAAAACTCTGTGTCTGAGCCTGATAAGGTGTACCTCCTATCCATCCTTCTATCAACAGGAGGTACAGAATTAGGAGATTTAAAATTTTTTGAGTCTGTTTCCCAAAAGATTTGTGCAAGGGAATAGACAGCCTCCTGGACTCTGGGATGTACATCATCTCTACAAAATCAGGCTCCTCTTGATCCTCTGTAGCTTCCTCCATAGGAAGCTGAAGAGTTTCAGCCACTTTTCTGTAAAACACATAGTGGGGAGGGAACTCAGAGAGCCTAGGAGGGGAGGAAAAAAATTACTCACCTTAGTAATTATATTTCTTCTAATGGAGTCTTGCTGTATTCTGACAATTGCAGTGATTCCCAACCTTTGAACTGCCCCGGAGAACTAAGGGTTAACTTGCTGAGCTCGAGCTTGGTTGAAGTCTCTGTCTGGAGTGTTTTGAACTCAACCTGTCAGATTCTTATGAGCCCAACTAAAGTAAAAATTCTATGTGGAAATTGTAAAAATTCTACTAGCCAACTGGCTGAAAGATTTTGGATTCCCAAGGAAGACTCAAGCCAGGAAACCCAAAAACTAAACCCAATGTACTCAAAAATAACAATAATAAATAAGCACCAAAACAAAAAGGGAGGAGGATGCCAGCAAATAAACCCCTGGGGTGCAACACTGCACCTGCCCACCCACTTCCCAAAAACAGGTTCTGAGAGGGGAGGCAGGGAGGGAGGTCAGAATACAGCAAGACTCCATTAGAAGAAATGTAATTACTATGGTGAGTAATTTTTTCTTCAAACAACATGAAGTCTCGCTGTATTCTGACAATTGCAGACCACCAAGCAGTACCTCCAAGGAGGAGTGACAGAACCTAATTTGGGAATAGGCTTTGAAGTACTGCTGTGCCAAACTGAGCATCACTCCTAGCCTGGATATCCAGAGAGTAATGCTTGGTAAAGGTATGGACTGTTTTCTAGGTGACTGCTTGACGAATTTCTAGGAGAAGGATATCCCTGGCCACAGCCAGGGAAGCAGCTGTACCTCTTGTGGAATGAGCCCTCAGGCCTGAGGGTGGAGTTTTTCCCAGTTTTCATAGCAGAATTGCATACAAAACACAATCCACCTGGCAATAGATCTTTTGGTGGCAGGTTTGCCCTTTCCCACTTCTCTATAAGTGAGGAACTGGATGGAGTCAAACCTGTGACCCTTGCTACGCACTATGTAGTAACTAAGGGCTCTTTTGACATCTAAACTGTGTAGCCTCCTCTCTCCTGAGGAAGAATGATCAGTGAAGAAAACAGGGAAAGACATAGACTGGTTTAAATGGAAGTCTGAAACCACTTTGGGCAAGAACCTTCTATTGCTTCTAAGGACCACTTTATCCCTATGAAAGGAGATACAATCAGGTTCCACTGACAAGGCTTGCAATTCACTGATACACCTGGCAGAGGTAATGGCTACCAAGAACACAGTTTTCCAAGTCAAGTACTTAAGCTCTGCTGAAGACATAAGCTCAAAGTGGGGTTGCATAAGCTGAGCAATGTAAACATTCAAATCCCAGGCAGGGGCAGGGTCTCTAAAAGGGGGATTGGTGTGAAACAGTCCTTTAAAAAATTTACAGAACACAGGATGGGAAGATAGTGAGGAAGGCTTCCCCACAGACAAAAATGCAGAAACAGCTGACAAGTGTACCTTGAAAGTAGCTGGTCTGAGGCCTAGGTCATTAAGATGGACCATATAATCCAGAACCGTAGGCAATTCAGCAGTGTCTGGAGAAATATTCTTCTTAGAACACCAAATGCTGAATCTTTTCCATTTGGAGTTGTAAGTCTTTCTGGTGGAGGGCTTTCGAGAAGCCTCGAGGATGTCCAGAACCCCTTGGGAAAGATGCAGACCTGTAAACTCTAACTCTTCAAGAGCCATGCCTTGAGATTGTGAGACTGAAGATTGGGGTACCAAATCCTCTCCTGAGAGGATGTTAACAGGTTTTAATTCCTGGGAAGAGACAGGGGAAGATGGAGTGCTAGGGACAGCAACAGGGGGTACCAGGGCTGCCTGGCCCAATCTGGAGCAACCAGAATCACCTTGCAAGGTTGAGACCTTATTTTGACTAAAACTTTGAACAGGAATGGGAAGGGGGAAAGGCATACAGAAACTTCCCTTCCCAATTCAGAATCAGGGCATCCAGGGGGACTGAGCCCAAGACTGGAGGTCTGCAACAAAAGAGAGGAAGTTGGTGATTGTCTGGGGCTGCAAAGAGATCTATCTCTGGAGTGCCCCACCTTGAAAAAATCACTTTCAACACCTGAGGGTCCAGGGACCATTCGTGATGGCCCTGAGAAATCCTGCTCAGTGCATCTGCTAGCACACTGTCCTTGCCTGGAAGGTGAACTGCTGCAAGAGAGCCTTGCAGGGAATAAGCTAGGGACCACAACTTCATGGCTTCTGTGCACAAGGCCGTGGACTGAGTGCCTCTCTGCTTGTTGATGTACCACATGGTGGTAGTGTTGTCTGTTCCGACTTGAACCACCTTGTTCTGAACTGACTGTGAGAACATTTTTAGAACTAGAAAAACTGCCCAGAGCTCTAGAAGATTGATGTGAAGAAGGGATTCTTGGGGGGACCAAAGGCCCTGGGCAGTAAGGGACCCCAGGTGGGCTCCCCAGTCCAGAAGAGAAGCATCCATGGTAAGGACCACTGAACAAGGCTGAGCAACAAAAGGAACACCTTGCCTTAAATTGTCCTGATCCTGCCACCACTGCAGGGCCTGGATCAAGGTCGGAGTCACTGGAATCAGTTTGGTAAGGGAGTCCTTTCTCTGAGACCAGAAAGCTCTCAAGTGGAACTGAATATCCCTCATCTGGGAATCTTGCCCCTTGGACCACTGCTGTTGAAGCTGCCATGTGGCACAAGAGTTGGAGGAAATGCCTTGCTGGTCGAGATACCTGAAGGCTGAAGGAAGAAGCTAGTTCCATAAGAGCCCTTGCAGTTTCTAGAGGAAGAAAGGCTCTTGCTCTGAGTATGTCCAGTTCTGCCCCTATAAAGGTAAGGAGTTGGACTGGTTTGAGAACTGACTTGGAAAGGTTGAGAAGAAATCCTAGGGAAGTGAGCACTTGCTGGGTCACTTGCAGGTGAGACTTGACTTGCTCTGGAGACTGGCCCATTAATAGCCAATCGTCCAGATAAGGAAATATGGAAATCTTTTGCCTTCTTAGAAAGGCAACTACTACTGCCAGGCACTTTGTGAAAACCCTTGGAGCTGAGGTTAGGCCAAAAGGCACTGATCTGAACTGATACTGGCCTGAGGGCAACTCGAACCTGAGGTACTTTCTGTGGGAGCACCTGATGGGAATGTGAAAGTAGGCATCTTTGAGGTCCAGGGAGGCTAGCCAGTCCCCTGGCCTTAGAAAGGGAAGGATTATTCCCAGAGTTATCATCTTGAACTTTGGTTTTAAAAGATGTTTGTTCAGATATCTTAGGTCTAGGATGGGTCGCCACTCCCCTGTCTTTTTTGGGGTCAGGAAAGACCTGGAGTAAGTCCTTTTCCCCAATGTAGGGTAGGTACTCTCTCTATAGCACTTAAAACTAGGAGAGAAGAAACCTCTGCCTCTAGGCAAGAGTTTCCGAAAGATTTGCAGGTGGAAAAGATCTGACTCTCATCTTTGGAAATTTTTGGAAGCTGAGAACCAATCCCTGGCTTACTACTTCCAGGACCCACTTGTCTGATGTAATAAACCTCCAGTCCTGGACAAAGCATGCAAGCCTGCCCCATACTGGAACAGGAGAGTCGACCCAGGCAGACGCATCAGGGTGTCTGCTTGGCACAGGCTTTAGGCTGAGGGGTGGATGCAGGCCTGCTCATCCCCCTTCTGCCTCTCCCTCTGAAGAACACCCTCTGCGAAAAGGAAGAAGAGGACTGTGTTTGGTGAAAAGGCCTGCCCCTGCCCCTAGACTGTTGCCTTTGAGGAGTTACCTGCCTTTCCTTGGCCTGAGCACTCCTGTAAGTGGTCCTGTACTCATCCATTTTCTTCATGTAATTCTCTGTCTGCTCCCCAGAGAATTACCCACTACAGGAAAATCCATAGCCTTAGCCTGGGTGTCCTGTGAGAGGCTAGTATATCTGAGCCAAGCCATCCTCCGAAGAGCCACAGATGTAGCCATAACTCTTGATGAGACATCATTAGAGTCCACAGCAGCATGAAACTAAACCTTAGATGCCTCAATCCTATCTGCAGCCACCGCCTCCTGCTCCTTGGCTAGCTGGGGGAGGCCTGTTTAGTCAGTGCCAGTACAGTGTCCCACCTGGACTTCTGGTGCTGGCTGTATAGGCCATGTAATTCACCTGCCTGAGTCCCAAAGAAGATGTCATGTAGTGCTTATTTGCCATGGCATCAATCTTCCTGGAGTCCTTGTCAGGGGGGTGTGAAGCCAAGGGAATATTTGCCTTGTCACAGGCAGCAGCCTGCACTACCCCAACATGGCTGCATTGCTGATATAAGAACTCCATGTCTGAGCCTGAGAGTGTATACCTCTTGTCCATTCTTCTATCCACAGGAGGTATAGTGTTAGGAGACTTGAAGATTTTTTATGTCTGTTTCCCAAAAGATTTATGGAGGGGAATAGACAGTCTCCTGGACTCTGGGATATCCATCATCTCTACATAATCAGGCTCTTCTTGATCTTCCACAGCCTCCTCCATAGGAAGCTGGAGGGTTTCAGTCACTTTTCTGTAAAACATAAAGTGGGAAGGGGACTCAGAAAGCCTAGGAGAGGAAATACCTGATGGTCTGTCTGGGGAGATGTCCGGTTCCACAGGCACATCCAGACCTTCACTTACATCATAATCCTCAAATTCCCCTTCCTCTTTGAACTCCGGTTCATAAAATCTTCAAGGGTATACTCTTGAACCGGGGGAATCAAATGAACCAAACCCCTGCCAGAAGGAGCCGGATCAGTCGGAACCAGACGGAGCAATTCCACAATCTGAATCGCCCTGGCTATCTCTTCGGCAGTCGGAACATGAACCTCTGAATCCAAACCGGTTGATTTATCTTTGCGCTTTTTGTCGGAACCGATCCCTCAGAATCGGCTCTCCTTTTGCCCAAAGAAGTATTGCCCTGGTCAGAGGGCACTCCTTCTGGTTCAGTCGAAACTGAACCAGGCTAGCCATCCGGGTCAGCAGACTTCTTGGCCTCCTTTTCCCTCAGTCTACCTAATCTCTTCTCAAGGATAGATTTGGGAAAATGTTTACATGTTAGACAGTCTGAATCGAGATGGTCAAACCCCAGATAATAAACACAAGTGGTGTTGGGATCAGCCTTGGCAAAGACCTCCCCACACTCACTGCAGTGTTGAAACCCAATGGGCCCATTTTTTTTCTTGAGTTTCTCAGACATGACCAACCTAACCAAACTTACCCTTTTTTTGGCACCCGCCAGGCAAGACTCACTTATCGGTTCCTAACCGTGTCACAGGTATTGGAAAAAAAATGGTTAAAACATGTTTTTTTAGAACTGACAAGAACCAGTAACCGCACACTAAATATAGCAAAATTCACAATCAAATGGTCTGTTCAGACGAACCAACCACACTTTTACAAGTTCCACCCAGAATAAAGAACGACTCCTATCTAGTACTCACAGCACCACAGACAGAGACTGAACCGACTATGCGGATGCTTTTTTGCGGTTTAAACCGACGACAAACTGAAAACTTTAACCAACTTCGAACTGAGCTGAAGGAGAAATCTCTGGAGCGACCGTTCAGTGAGGCAGAGTAAAGAATCTGACGGTTTGAGTTCAAAACACTCCAGAGAGAAACTTCAACCGAGCTCGAGCTCAACATTCCATGCCCTGCATGGAAAGTTAACCCTTAGTTCTCCAGGGCAGTTCAAAGGTTGGGAATCACTGCAATTGTCAGAATACAGCAAGACTTCGTGCTGTTTGAAACACCAGAAGGTCTCTCTGGGGAGATGTCCGGTTCAATGGGCACATCCAGACTTTCTGCTCCATCATAATCATCATCTTGTTCAAAATCCCCCTCCTCCTCAAACTCCAGTTCATAAAAATCTTCAGGGGCATACCCCTGAACCGGCGGAACCGACCGACCGAGCCCCTAGCTAACGGGGCCGGATTGGATGGAACCGGGCGAAGCGATTCAACAATCCGAATCGCTCGGGCAATTTCCTCAGCGGTCGGAACATGAACCTCTGGATCTGAACCGGCTGACTTGTCTTTTCTTTTTCTTTTTGTAGGAACCGATCCCTCAGGATCAGCTCTCCTCTTGCCCGAAGAAGTATAGCCCTGGTCAGAGGGCACTCCTTCTAGTTCGGGCGGAACCTCACCGGTCTGGCTATCCGGGTCAGCGGACTTCTCGGCTTCCTTTTCCGTAAGTCTACCTAATCTCTTTTCTAAGGTAGTTTTAGGAAAATGTTTACAAATTTGGCAGTATGTATCAAGGTGTTCAAACCCCAAACAATAAACACAGGTGGTGTGGGGGTTGGCCTTGTCAAAGACTTCCCCACACTCACTGCAGTGTTGAAACCCAGTGGGCCTATTTTTTTTCTTGGGATTCTCAGAAAATGGCCAACCAACTCAAACTTACCCTTTTTTCGGCAACCGACAGGTAAGACTCATTATCGGTTCCTAACTGTGTCACGGTGTTGGAAAAAGCGGCTAAACTCGTTTTTAGAACCGATAAGGACTAACCACGCACTAAAGTAAAGCACAGAAAATCAATATAAGGGATCAGTTCAGCCGAACCGATCGAATAAACTTACGATTTCCACACAATAATTGGAAACCACTATCTAGTACTCACGGTACTGCAGACAGAGCCTGAACCGACTACGCGGATTAAATTCGGCTTAAAACCAACACTTTAACCGACTTTTGAACCATGCTGAAGGAGAAATCTCTGGAGCGACTGTTCAGTGAGGCAGAGTAAAGAATCTGACGTTTGGGTTTTAAAGGGCTGCAGACAGAGACCTCAACCGAGCTCGAGCTCAGCATTCTATGCACTGCATAGCAAGTTAACCCTTTGTTCTCCAAGGCAGTTTAAAGGCTGGAGCTAACTGCAGATAGTCAGAATACAGCAAGACTTCATGTTGTTTGAAGTCAGTGTTTAGGAGAAGGCACAGAGAGAGAGAGAGACAGAGGCCAGGCTGAATCAATAACAGTTACAGCTGGATTCGGATTTGGCTAGCGGACATGAAATACAGTAAGAAATTGGAAGCGGCTAGTGGGGCTAGAGAGGCAGCACTGCGGGAGCAGAGCTGTGCATAATTTAACAATTTAGCAGCAATCGAAATCAGCTTAATTAAACAATTTGGTAACAATCGGAATCGGCTTCACAGAGTAGTCACCACATGAACAGAACAAACAGGTGCAGGTTGCAGGGGCAGGTCGAGAAGCGGGCCAAAATTTCAGCCACTTTCCAGCTAAAGTCTATGGCCACACAGCCCAGCAGTGAAGACAATTGGTAGAAAGCGGAGCAGCCAATCAGGCAGCAGTGAGGAGAGCAGCGGTCCAATTGGGGTTGACCCCGGGGAGCGTTGGGCCAATAGCAGCAACTCACTGCTTCCTCGGTCAATCAGAAGTCCTTATCCGGCTCAGAGGATCCCTGGACAGGCAGAAAGAGAGCGGTAGTGCAGCTGGCTCCTGGAGCCATGGCCGCACCTGGTGGAGGGCTGCAAATCCAGCTCAGAGGATCCCTGGATGGGCAGGACAGTGGCAGAGCGGCTGGTTCCTGGAGCCACGGCCACACCTGGCAGAGGGCTGCTTGGCGCCCGATCAGGAGCTGCAAATCCGGCTCAGAGGATCCCTGGACGGGCGGAAAGAGAGCGGTACAGCGGCTGGCTCCTGGAGCCATGGCCGCGCCTGGTGGAGGGCTGCTTGGCGCCCGATCAGGGGCTGCGAATCCAGCTCAGAGGATCCCTGGACGGGCAGAAAGAGAGCGGCAGAGCGGCTGGCTCCTGGAGCTGCGGCTGTGCCTGGTGGAGGGCTGCGAATCCGGCTCACAGGAACCCTGGACGGGCAGAAAGAGAGCGGCAGAGCAGCCGGTTCCTGGAGCTGCAGCCGCGCCTGGTAGTGGGCTGCTTGGCGCCAGATCAGGGGCTGCAAATCTGGCTCAGAGGATTCCTGGACTGGCAGAAAGAATGTGGCAGGGCGGCTGGTTCCTGGAGTCACAGCCACCCCTGGTTGAGGGCTGTGAATCTGGAGGATTCCAATTAGCTCCCTCAGCCTCCCTGTACGATTTACAAATATTCGGTTTTAACCTCAGCCCACTCAGTTGCATTAACATACAGTAGTACTGATTAAAATAATAAAAAATAAAGGGAAAACAAGAACGACAAATGTCCTGAATGTGTCCAAAATATTATTTACCTACCTGAATAAGAACAACCTACATTATGGGATCAGTCCATTACCTAACATCGAAGAAAGAAATTGCAGTCCCACTTCTAAAAAAGTGAGAAATAGTTAATGTTATTAATTATGACCTTGATCTCCTTCTCACTGCTTAGTTCAGGTATCTCCCAGCTCAGAATCTGACGAGAAGTCGCCCTCTCGAGCAGCCCTTTCGGTCTCTAACTTTTGCACCAGCTTTGCGGCCTCTTTAGGGTCCGTAAAGATGTATCCTTTCTTGCCAATTGTAATGTGTAATCGAGCTGGCATCAAGAGATGATTCGGGACCTCCATCAATCGAAGTTGCCTCCTGATGGCGTCAAATCCTTTCCGCTTCATCCGGGTGGCATAGGAAAGGTCAGGGAAAAACATGATTCTGGAGCCCTCCACCTCTAGTCTCCGTTTAGCTCGTACTGCTTGAAGAATCTGGTCCCGCACCACCACGGAGGTAGTTACCAACATTACAGTCCTGGCACCATCTGAGGGAATACTCAGTCTTCGGATATTAACCCGGTAGCCTCTTACAATCAATCCTTGTACATCTATATCCAGGGTCTCCGACAACCATCCAACCAAGTAGCCAGGCAAATCCTCTCCCTCTACTGCCTCCGGTAGCCCTATTATCCTAATATTAGCAGCACGCGTCAGATTTTCCAAATGTTCCAGTCTGGATTTGATCAAATTTTGCTCTCTTACACACTTTGCTGCAGCTGCTTGGGCCCGTTCCATGGATTGCTTTGCTGTTTGTGCCATGTCCACCAGCCCATCCAACTTCTGTTCGACCTGGACCATTCGGTTATGGTTTGTGTCCATTATCTGGTCCATAAGCTGGACCGTTTTGGTCAGATTTAGTACTGCAGACTGCAGAGTCTCCAATGTCGCCGGGCCAGGTTCTCCAACTGCCTCAATAGAAGTAGGCAAGTTCCCAGGCGTGGGTGGTGGTTTGGAGGCCCCACCACTAAGGGCAAAGAAATTAGGTTTCTGCTCTGTATTTTTCTGCCCATGTTGATAAATTCGGTATGCCCGGATAGCCCTATACCTCAGGAAGCCCAAATTAGTAACTTTCAAAGTTCAAGTTTGGCCGAAATATAGAAAAAATATTATGTTAGGACACTGAATCAGGAGCTTCTTTAAAGTACGTCGCAACAGCTAGGTAGCTAGTCACGCCCCCCCCCAAGGAGAGTTTTAATGACTGACCAAAATTTCTTGGAGTCACCATCGGATTTCGTTAGTAAGTCCTTACAGAAAGAGCTTTTAGCTAAGCGAATATTCCTTTTGCAAGAATTTTTCCGAGCTCTATAGTCATTTTAATCCGTATGTAGCCTGGAGGCCTTGAAACACCGCCAACTTTTATCCCTTACCCTGAGTTGAAAAAGAAGATCTTTTGCGAGCCACTTGGTCTGTGTACCCCGTATGAGGAGAATGACTGGGGGGGGGGCATGGATGTTCTGGAGACAGCCAAACTTGGCAAGGAAGTAGTCAAGTGCTGATTGAGCATTTGAGGAGGCAAAGATGGGAGACCAGTCGATCAATGATAGGTCATGCATAAAAAGAGCCTGATTTATATTGGCCAGATTGCAGAAAGTGATAAGTTTTGGAGGAGGAGATGGTGGTCTACCGGAACGCCAGAGGCAGAAAATTGGGGAGTGATCACTTATAGCGTCTGCCAGGGTACCACCAGCAACTATATTGTCAAGGCGGTTAGTAAGGGCCCAATCTATTAGTGTACTGGAACGAGGAGGGGCCATGACCCTTGTGGGGTCATTGATTAGTTGGTGGAGGTTATGGCCATGTACCACAGTGTGGAAGGATTGACTAGCTTTACTAGTCCAGTTTAGATTTAGATCTCCCATTATGAGGATCTCATTTCTTCCAACGGCTGTATCCACCTGGGATAGGAGTTCCTTGAGATCAGCAATGCTACCAGTGGGAGGGTTATAGGCACACACTATGTGCAGTTTCTTGGAGCCTAGTTGAAGGCTGGCATGGATGGCTTCAGAGTGAGGGAGGGTGAAAGGGCTATTTCGGGTGTAGTAATAGGTGAGGTTTAAAAAAGATTGCAACACCACCACCACGTTTTGATGTGGGTCTGTCTTGACGGAGTATTTTGTAGTTGGGTAACATGCACAGGTGATCAGAGATGGAGGGTTTTAGCCAGGTTTCAGACAGACACAAGATGTCAGGGTTATATTGAGTAGCCCAAGCCTCTAGTTCAGTTAAGTTATGAGGGGAGGCTCCTGATATTCAGATGAACAAAAACCCTTAAAGTCTTTCCAAGCTGAATCATTATGGGTGATGTGGCCAGTCGGACCTGGATTTAGTTCAATATCTCCTGCCAGCATTAGTGATAGGAGGAGCAGGTACCACAGTTTGCGAGGAAAGAAAGGGGTGGGCAGGGGGAGGTTTAGAGGAGAGGAATTATGGAGTGTGTATGCAACGTGGTAGGTGATCTTATTTGAGACAAAGAGGGGAAGGTGGTAAGGGGCAGGTGGGATGGTATAAGCATGTTGGTAGAAATAATATTACGGTGTAAGGAGTTGCTATCCCAGGAGAGAGGGTAACTTAACAAAGGCATCCATATGAGAGGAGCAAGAATAGAGGCTAACTGAAAGATGGCAGAGGGGTTTCGAGCACTGTAGTTGGATAGAGAGTGGGCCATGTTGGGGACCAAGTAAAAGATAAGGTAGGAGCTATTTGGTGAGGGAAAAATTACTACTCAAGATTGGAGGAGTTTAGGTAGAAAAACCACAGACCGACACCAAGAAAGTGAGAAATTCATACGTATCATGAGCATGTTTCCAAGAGCCCCCTACTGCTGAAAAAGTATAGGCTGTAAGTGAGAAAGTGAGGAGATTGTTAAAATCCTCCTCACACAAAACAAGAACAAATAAGCGGGCAAGTCAGCACTATATAACAAATGCCGCCCAAAGGTTGAGTCTTGGTGGGAGCAACCCGCTTTTCAGCAGCTAAAGGATGAACCACTGAGGCAGGGTTAAGATTTTGGCTAGATTGTACTTTAAATGCTACCCAAAAAAAAAAAAAAAATATAGGCTGACTGAGCATAGGGCTGTAGTGAGTGCAGCGAGGGGAAAAGTATCGCATATTAGACTAGAGCCCGATTCTTCACTCCAGTTCCACTACTGCTTACAAAGGCTATCCAAAATAGTGGCCGCCTGAGAGAAGGGCTGAAGCGAGCGCAGCAAGGGGGAGTCAGCATTTTAAAACTGGCACCCAATTTAATTTGAATCTACACTCTGGTTACACTTCCACTTTACTGGGGGAAAAATCATTCAAAATGCTAGGTCCATGCCTGGTGAGCAGAAACAAAAGCAGTCACAGTAACTTCAGCACAAACGAAGCAACACTCCCTAGACGTTTGGAGCTGGTAGGATGAGGTCCAAAAGGCACCAAGACTGAATTCAAAAACAAAGGCTTCAGAAGCTTGGTGAAACGTGGTCAAGGGGCAAGTGCAGACGAGATTACCTTGATTGCTTGGGGGGGATGGATCAGCTTGCTCCAGGGCAGGGTGCCCTCATGAAACAGGGCTTGATTGCTTGGGGCAACGGCTCAGCTTGCTCCCGAGCAGGGTGCCCTCCTGAAACAGGGCTTGATTGCTTGGGGTGACAGCTCAGCTTGCTCCAGGGCAGGGTGCCCTCCTGAAACAGGGCTAGGCTGGGCTTGATGAAGCCCCCTAATGTTCCTTTTTCTGATCCCACCCCCAACTGTTTGGTGTCAGGCTCATGCGTGGAGGCGCACCCATCCGACCTTCCTCACAGACCCTCCCGTATTTTACCTCCCTGACCTGCTCTACCCACAGGTCTCCACCTGGGGACAGCCTTGGCCGGGATGACAGACATCCCCATCCCTAGGAGAGGAAAGCAGTCCCCAGGATGCTCAATCCTCTCCCTCCCTGGTCAACCAGAGTCCATTCCCCGAATTTGGGTCACTGGTGTGAAAAGAGGTTAGACACTAATCGCCTCAGCCCTCTGCACCACTGGGCTGGCATCTCCTGTATTTTTAATGCACCTGCTCCCATCCACCTTCATTTTTTTCCACCCTGCTTCCTGTATTAATTTGCATCCAAGGGGGATTCCACTCCCCTCAGGTTCTCCCTACTCTTTACTTCAACCGATGGGTGCAGTTTCTACCTCCCAGATCTCTTCCGCTACCCCCTTGGCTAGTTAAAAAAAGTAACATTTAAACCATCCACTGAAGACTATGGTTCCCCTTCCAGATGAAAGCAGGCCATCACCCCTGTATAGATCCTTACCCACCCAGGTGAGTTCCCAATAGCCAGCATAGCCAAGACCCTCCTCTCTGCACCATCCCTTCAGCCAAGAGTTGAAGCTTCTTGTACAGAGCTATCTTCCCCTCATCGTAGATGGGCAGCAGCTCAGCGAAAGCCTCCAAGCATGCTACCGAACACCCCTCCTGCACTATCCCAGCCCCATCCCTAACCAGGTCATTAGTCCCCAGGTGGACAACATCCGTCTCTGCCTCACATCCACAGCAATCCTAAGGATACACTTCCCATCCCCCCCCGGCCATGGCATCACATAGGCACCTGTAACAGGGAGTTCCTGTTACTTACCCAGTAAATCATAAAACAATGTGCCAGTTCCCCCCTTTTCTCTCACTCTTTTCTGTCTTCTTGTTTTCCTTCTTCTTTCCTTTGTTCATGTCAAGGTGGCCAACCTGACATCCTCATAGTTTTTCAGTCCCATTTTCTTATAAACTCCCCCACTTGCACATTAAGTGCTAAAAGCACTTCTTGTTGATCTCCTGAATTGCAGATAATTATTAGCGCAAATCGCGCTGTTTGTAAAACTCCTGAGCGACAGCAAATGGAAATAAGCGCATATCATGCTTTAGGTTTAGAAAAATCACTAGTACCCGATTACTAAATGGTCCCGCTGCTGAGTGCGATCGAGTGCTGAACCCATGGCTGCATGTTATTTCCAGCAGGCAGCTCTGGTGTCTGGAAATGTTCCTAGTCACAATATGTGATCCAGGAGCATGTGTTAAATAATAAATGAAATAGGAAAATGAGTTTCTACAGCCCCAGAGATGTTGTAACTGGGTCTGCCTGTAGAAATAAAGCTTATTTGGGGAAAAAGAGCCAAATAAAAGGCCCCTACATGTCAAAGCATTGTAAAATATGGAAACTCCCCATTGTGTTATGTCATGACCTATGGAAACTCCCCATTATGTAATGTCACAGCAAATGGGAATACCCCCCCAAAAGTGTGACGTAATCCTTAGGGTATAAATAGGGCTCACCACTAGGGGAATGTAAGATAGTCGAGTCAGTTTGGTGCTGACAGTGAGCAGGGAAGGACCTACTTGCGGAGTGTGTTGTTTTCACACTGGAATTGAGAAGTGTAAGAAGGAATTACACACTTAGGCTATCTTGGCTGAAGTAAAACTGCAGCCTCTGTTGACAGAAGCAGAGGGCTGAATTATTGTGTTGAACTAATCAACTGTTATTTTTATTTCTGTATTATTTTATTTTTATTTATCGAAAATAAACTGATAAATGCACTTTACCATTGGTTGCTGTGTCTTTATATCCTGCACCATCACACTGGTGTAAGAAGTGGGATATCTGGCTCATTTAGTCTGCTTGGGAAACGCTACCAGGGGGTACAGTAATATACCAGACACATGCACAGGGTAAAAAGTGCGGAGCTAAGGAAAAATCCAATGAACTCATGCCATGGCTGATAAACTGGGTTTGAACCCTATGCCAGGATTGGAACCAGGAGCTCGACCAAAGATGGCAGCGAGAAAGGAAGAAGAGGAACACACGGATGAAGACCTGACTGAGGAAGAAGAGAAGACAACTGGAGGAAAGTGCCCCAGAGGATCCCAGCAACCTGCTGAAATGGTTGTGCTTACGATAACTAGAGATGGAGCGTAAGAGGGCCGAGGAAGACCAACAACAAGAGGAGGACAGGAGATTGCAAGAGGATGATTGGAAGAGACAGGATGAGAGGTGGTGGGATGCCCTACTGGCTATCCAGGTCCTTACCCCTGGGCAGCCTGATTGAAATACTCCCCAGGATATTAAATTAATGAAATTGACTGAGGCTGATGATATTGAAGCCTATCTAACAACATTTGGGCACATAGCTCAGACATGCACTTAGCCCAGAGATCAGTGGGTCATCAGACTTGTACCCTGTCTGTTAGGAAGAGCCCAACTGTTCTAGTCATCTTAGTGTACCTGACTCCAACAACTATGATCAGGTGAAGGAAGAAATTTTGCTCGGATAACGACATCAACGCCGAAACGTACAGACAGCGGTTTCATTCTCAGAAGATGACTGGACAGGATACCCCCAGGGAAACTTATGCTAGACTTCGGGATTTTTGTTGCAAGTGGTTACAGCCAACAGTCAAAACACTTGACCAGATTTTGTAACTTTTAATAACTGAACAATTCATCCAGGTGTTGCCTTCAGATGTCCAGGTTTGGGTGAAGGAGCATAAGCCAGACACAGCTGAGAGAAGTCCATCACTCTGGCGGAGGATTACCTGGTGGCCAGATCATCGAAACGCCATAGATTCTAAGGCTCTCCACCCCAAACTACAACACCGGTAAGATCCTTTGACTTTAATTATCAGAGACAATCACTAACTGGGGGAACCGATTGAAGAGGAAGGCCCTACTCAGCGGATGTTATCTGTCATAGTTATTTGGGGAAGGGTCACATAGCACAGAACTGCCCAAATAGAAGGAATGAACCCGCCCACTTAGCACTGGCAAATTGGGAGTATGTTACGACAGTTCGTATTGGGCAAAATCAGATGTTGGGGTTACTAGACTCTGGCAGTAGGCAGACCCTGATGAGGGCAGATATTGTAAAAGAATCCAGCAATACAGGCCAAATGCTAATCTGTGTGCATGGAAATGTCCACCAGTACCCAACAGTCACTGTAGAAATGATGGTGGAACAAGAGCAACAACAAATCACAGTTGGTCTAGTACCCAGACTACCAGTCCCCATTATTATTGGTCAGGACTTCTCCAACTTTGATCGTTTAATGAAAGGTCTACAAACTTGTGACCAGCTTGTGGCAGTCACCACCAGGGCCCAGGCAAAACAAGAATAGGCTCAGAACATTTTCCCTTTTAAGGAAAGTATATATGAGGGTTCTGGGAAAACAAGGAAGGAAAAGAAGGCCGACAAAAAGAAATGGAGGGACACCCACCAGGAAGGAATACCTGATATTGAGTCTGACTTTACCAGAACTGACATAAAAATAGAACAAAAGGTTGATGAAACTTTGAAACGTTTATTTTTACAGGTGGACCAGGTGGTTGTAGAAAGGCAACCCCAATATGTACTTGTAAATTATGTTTTGTACAGAAAATGTATTAATCCCACTACAGGGGAATGTGTGGACGAATGTTAGTGCCCCAGAAATACCAAGACAGGTTAATGTATCTGGCCCATGGCATACCCATGGCCGGTCATGAAGGCCGAATCGGACTCTAGGTAGATTATCCAACTGGTTCTTCTGGCCTGGTGTGCATGAAAGTGTGGCTGAGTACTGCCGCAGTTGTCCGGAGTGCCAAATGGTGGCTTAAGGTGGAAAGGGACAGGTACCTCTACAACTAATGCCAGCTGTACGATTCCCTTTTGAAACAGTACCTATGGATGTAGTAGGCCCCTCTAAAAAGCTCTAAAGGTAACCAGTTTATCTTAGTAGTCTGTGACTATGCCACAGGGTATCCTGAAGCGATACCCCTTCCGACTATAACAGCCCCTCGGATTCCCGAGGAATTGGCCAAAAGTTTTAGTTGACTGGGTATCCCTTAAGTCATTTTGTGTAACAGAGGTACTAACCTTACCTCAGTACTCCTTAAAAGACTTGTATCGCCTGTTAGGGATCTCTGCTGTCCAAACCTCTCCATATCACCCCCAGGCTGATGGCTTGGTGGAGCGTTTTAATAAAACCCTTGAACATATGCTCCAAAAGTATGTACAGGCGGAGGGACATGACTGGAATAAATATCTACCCTATCTCCTGTTTGCCTATCGGGAGGTGCCCCAAGCCACCACAGAGTCGTCACCCTTCACCCTACTGTGTGGCAGAAACCCCAGAGGCCCTTTGGATGTGGTCAGGGAACATTGTGAAGAAGGAAATGATGTGGGCCATCTGAATGTGATAGACTATATGTCTAACTTAGAAAGAAATTGGTGAAATGTGCTACCATGGCCCATCGAAATGTGGTTCACTGACAGGTAGAACAAAAAGAATTTTATGATGAAGAGTTGAAAGAGAAAATATACCAACCAGGGGATAAAGTTGTGTTATTGTTACCCCCATCAGAAAAGAAGCTATTGATGAAATGGCAAGGCCCTTTTGTAACTGGCAAACGTGGGTAAAGTTAATTATGATATTGTAATGTTAGGTCGAAGATCTCCAAAGAAAATCTATCATGCTAACCTCTTAAGAAAATGGTTTAATAGACAGGACCCTGTACCCAGTTATTTCATTCATCCTGAACAGGGTATCACAGGACTAGAGGAGGCCTATGAAAGGCTTGAGCAAAGCACAGAGAGTACAGGGGTACATGTCAACCCAGCGTTAGATGTTAACCAGAAGCATGAGGTAGATCAACTATTGCAGTACTACAGGGACACATTTACCAGCATCCCAGGGAGAGCAAAGGGGGTAGTAAACACTGCAAGGGTAACACAAATGAAACCTATTTATCAAAAACTCTACCAGTTGCCAGAAAGGGTGAGACAGGATGTCACTGAAGAGATAAAGAAAATGGAAGACCTAGGGGTCATAATACCATCCTATAGTGCTTGGTCCTCACCAGTGGTGGTGGTAGTGCTAGATATCATGCCCCATAAACTTCTAAGTTTATGGGGAATGATATCTAGCTGGACAGTATAGCTGTGTGATAGTTCCAGCTAAGTTTTTACACATCATACAGTGTACACTGATGTTTTTAAGACAGCTTTACTGGTAATTTCTTGTCTATAATGCATACAGTGAAACTTCTTGGAATCCTAAAAACAATCTTAATACGTCTTTAATCTGCATGGGGGTTGTTTTTCAGTAATCACATCCTTATACACACTGTGACACTCACAGCTTGATTTAAGAGTCTTCTGCTCCAGCAGTGTTATCCTATATCCTATATCAATTCAATTTATATGCAGTAGGATTCTTTGTGTGTGTTTTGCACCAAGCACCTTTGACCCTGGGACACTCCCAGATGAAGGTAACATGGTACTGTTAAACTTCTCTGACATCATCATCTGTATTTTTTAAATGAGTATTTTAAACCAATTGGGATTTTTTCTGCATGATCTAGCTGTTAAAAGTATTGTTTTTTTTCTAAATAACTGCCATTACGCTTCTGAAGGACTGGTTGGTCCAAAAGCTAGAGCACTTTGTTCTTGTTGTTACATCTATGTTGGTTCATTAAAAGGTATCACATCACTAGGGGAATGTAAGATAGTCAAGTCTGTCTAGTGCTGACAGTGAGCAGGGAATCTTGTGGAGTGTGCGGTTTTCACACCAGAATTGAGAAGTGTAAGAAGGGATTACACACTTAGGCTATCTTGGCTGAAGTAAAGCTGCAGCCTCTGTTGACGGAAGCAGAGGGCTGAATTATTGTGTTGAACTAATCAACTGTTATTTTTATTTCTGTATTATTTTATTTTTATTTATCGAAAATAAATTGATAAACGCACTTGTGCATTTATGCACTTTATTTTTGGTTGCTGTGTCTTTGTATCCCGCACCATCCGCACCCAACCTCCCTCTCCCCTCCCTTTCATATTCCCAAATCTATCCCCTCACAATCGAGTCCCCAGCAGAAGTTGCTTCCTCCTCCTCTTGGTCCTCTTCCAACCTCCTTTGGGTCTCCACTACAGAAGACCCCCACCTCGGTTTCATGGGTGTCCCTTCCTGGCAGTCATGCCTCACCACAGCAGCACAGGAACTGTGTAGACGTACCAGTTGAGGAATGTACCTTTGACCCACCACAGACTTGGAGAGCCCTGGATGACAGTCAACTCAGCCTGGAATCAATCAACCTCATCCTTCAACCCAGAGAGGTGCATGCAGATGGGGTAGTACCACACTCTCCAGAAGGTCCCTCTGAAAACTGCCACCCCACAGCTACACGACTGCGCCATTCCCAACTTATGTTCTCACTGTTACTGGGAACTACTGTACTTACGTACCATTACCCCTGATAGAATGATTCTAGCTTTCTTTTTTTTTTTTATATATATATAATAAAGTTTATTGCTACTTTAATCCTTCTGTACAAGGTTTAAACTCCTAACCTAGACTGGGTGTTACCCCCTTCCCAGTTTTGGCCTACCTTTTTACCTTCTGCCCTTCCCAGCAGTGACTGTTACACAGGAGTGAACAGGTACGTTAGTCAACCAGTACAGTCCCCTGCTGCCTTGGTTCCTTCTGCTGATGCCAGAGATACCAGTCCCTTGCTCCACTCAGCTGGTGGGACACAAACGATCAAAGTGCTACAAAGTCAATTCACATTAAAAAAAAAAAAAAAAGGCAGGAAGGATCCCATTATCATTAGAGAGTACCCGTTTAAAAGGACACTGTCAGCTTTGCCCCTTCGTTTTTTGGCAAAAGCATGCAGTGTTCCTGTTACTCACACAACACTCAGTACTGTACTCAGAACACCCCAATAGATTTAAAAGATCAGGATTTTACCTGCTTTCCTTTTACACACACACACACACACACACACACACACGCACACAAATACATATACATACTTTCAGTTGTCGATGCTAAGCCCCACAAACAGAAGCACATCCAGGTCAGGCGTGCATCTCCAAGCTGTGATCCCAGTATGATTTTTCAGAAATAGCCCTTGGAATCATATTGCCCCTGTCCCTTGTGTTATTTCAAAGCCTGCAGCTATCTGCCGTCAGCGAGCACTAGTTGTGGCATTATTTTGTATTGTAGAAGCGGCCAAAATCCTGTGCATCGCATCAATGGCATGCTTTACGCATGTTGAGATATTTTGTTCATGGATCTTGTAGACATGCACGGGATTTCGGCCTCGGCGTACAAATACGAATACAACTTCTAGTGCTCACTTTGTGACGGCAGATAGCTGCTACCTTTTAAAATAACACAAGGGACAAGGGCAATATGACTCCAAGGGCTGTTTCTGAAAAAATCGTATTTCGGGACCTCGCTTGTGGCAGACGTGCGGGCCCCACCTGGATGTACTTCCAGTTTGCTGGGGCTTAGCGTCAAGATGACAATCTATATTTATGTAAAAAACAGAGAAATCAGGTAAAATCCTGATCTTTTAAATCTATTGGGGTGTTCTGAGTACAATACTGAGTGTTGTGTGAACAATAGGAAAACTCATTGCTTTTCCCAAAAGCAAAGAGGCAAAGCTGACAGTGCCCCTTTAAGAGACACCTTAAGATCAAAGTGACAGTTCCATTTTGGTCGGGGGGAGGGAGCTGATATGAATGTTGGAGGATGAAAGGAGAAACATCTGAAGTTTTTTTGTTTTTTTTTAAGTGTATCTCTGGTAATGGATCAAAAAGCCAACATCTTTATTAAGTCCTAATTCTTTAGTGTCTAAAAGTTGGATCATTTTCAATTCAACTGTTCACTGTTCCTGGATATTCTTGAAATTATCTCTTAATACTCTGAAAGTGTTGGCCCGGTGGCACAGTGGGTTGAGGCACTGGACGCCACACCTCACGCCGGTGACCCGGGTTCGGGAACGAGCCTGGGTTGTCGAAGGTCGGCCAGGGAGGAAGGCGAGGACTACAGCAGGCTGCCGGCAGGCGGCCCTCTACCCCGGGGTGGGGTAGCAGGTACCCTCAGCTGCCCTCTGGTGAAGGCCGGAGGCGGGCGTCTCTCCGGAGACCTACAAGTATTGAGCCCGATCGGGGAGGAGGAGACCCCATCTGGAGATGTGGTGCACATGTGCGCTTCCACGCGCATGCGATACCACTTCCGGGGGTCTCGGAAGTAGGCTCACGGAGAAAATGGAGGAAAGTGTGGGGGCCACCCAGGATGATGCCTCCGGACTGGCTCTCAGGATCTGCCAGGGCACGCACGGTGCTACAAGCCCCCGAAAGACCCAGAGTCCGGTAGGTTGGTGGACAAAGACAGACCTGCCACAGGAGGATAAAAAAGATCTAACAAAAAAATATATATATACTCTGAAAGTAAGCTAGCAGTATAGCTGAGTGGTTACAGTAATGAGCTTGGTACATTCACCAAACTGGGGTATGATTCCCATAACCTCCACTTGCTTACTGTGCGACTCTAAGCAGGTGACTTAACCAGCCCAAAGCTCCCGTGTCGCCCCTGAAAACAGGCACTTGTGCCTAGTGGGCCTTACCCAGTTAACAAAGAAAAAAAAAAAAAAAAAATCACCAATGGAGTGAGCTGGGACCAGATTCACACACAAAAAAAATCGCAAACTGCAACGCAAAAGTCTGCGATGTGCCTCTCAATTGCACAGGTTCTAAAAGTTGCTATTAACACACTATCTGACTGACTAGAGCCAGGACAGGGCAGCGCTAACCCAGTAAAGCCACCGCTAATCCCATTAGCGCTGCCCCAACATCCACCCAGGAGAATGGCCCCAAAAGGAATAGCGCAGGTACGATATGTTCTATTCACAAAAGTAGCAATGTAAATGAGTCCATTAGATGCAGGCACTATGAGCCCATTTACATAGCCTGTGATGACTGGACCACCAGGAGATGTTATTTGTAGTATCATCGAGAAAAGTGGACCACCACGGAATTTTTTTTTTTTTTTTGCATTATTTCTTTATCCCACTACGTGCTCTGGGACCCACTACTCCTTTGGGCCACCATGGCCTCCGACAACCCCTACTACTTCCAAGAGCCTCCTTACCTCATACTACAGCCTTCCCCGGGGTAACCCTTCGCCAGATTGATCAGTCTCCTCCTAAGGGAAGGCACCGGGGGATGGCATCCAGCACACTCTTTATTTGGCCCCAGAGTGCATCTGACACGGAGTGCCAGCACAGACCCTGATTTTACACATGCCCATGATGACAAACTAAATACGGCATGCATCTTCTATGCTGTACTAGACCCACCAGATGAAAACGAAGGCTTGGGAAAGGGGGGAAGCTTTAAAAGCAGTCGCTGAAATCTCATGCATGCACGAAAAGCGATCAAGCACACATCCTTACAAGCATGCATGGGAGCATCCCGCTGTCGGGTATGCACGTGATTTCGTGACTGCTTTAAAAGCTTTTTTTTTTTTAAACTTTCCCAGCGCTTGGTTTTATTTAAAAACAGGCAGGTATAGTACAGCAACAGGTCTTGCTTGTTTTTTTTTTCTGCCGGGGGGGGGGATCATTTAAACTGAGTTTGCTATATCACCATATTAATATCGCCAGACAACAACGTATTTGTTTACAGTCCCTGCCCACCACAATGGCATCCTTTATGAAACCTGGGCCTCACCACCACATCCACATTTCTGGGGCTTGCCTTACTGCCTTCCAACAACTTATTTGTTTACAGTCCTTGCCCACTTCCATGGTATCCTTCCTGAAATTTGGGATGACCCACCACCACACACATTTCTGGGGCTTGTCTTACTGCCTTCCATCGATCCTGGACACTATCTTCACCTTCTGGTCCCCCCCAGGACTGCTGATAGTGGGGACCAGCAGGGTACTGTGCCAACATCAGGAGCCCTGGAGGGATGTGAACCAGGGTTCCACTTGAGATGTCCGAGGCAACTGCTGCACAGCTCCCCTTGCTCTCATCCGTCAGGACTGTGGGATGGCCTGGGGGGGAGAAGAGACAAAAAGGACAGCCTTAAAGAGCCCCTGACCCGATTGGGCAGGCAACTCATACATGCCTTCACATGGAGCTTTTTCAGCCAGAAATGAATATTTTTTGTGCCATGGATTTTAAAATATTTAGCAGGTATGAGCAGAGTGGCCACAGAGCACTGCAGCCCCACCCCGAAAAGTAGCATAAGTATGATGCAAGGTCTGGGACGGGGCAGCAGGTGATCTATAAAGAATTTAATGTAAATTAGGGTCTGTGGCTGCTTAAATGTACGAGAAGTATCACTGCTGGCATGTTTACATGTATTGGGCTGATAAGTTCATGTAAGCATGCCTGCAGCATGATTCTCTTAGTGCAGTTAGGCAGCAGCCTAATCTAATATATTCTCCACAGATTGCCTGCAGCACCATCCCAGACCTTCATCGTAATTGTGCTACTTTTTGGGTGAGGCTGTGCTTGATATTGGCTCGCACCAGGAAGGTACAAGCCAGGCTTTATGAGTTAACTGTTTTAAAATCTATGGCACAAAAAATATTAATTTCTGGCTGAAAAAGCTCCACGGGAAGGCAGCTATGTGTACGAGTTGTCTGCCCGATCGTGACAGGGGCTCTTTAAGAAAGAGAGAGAGAGAGAGAGAGAGAGAGAGTTCCTAGAGCTCAGGAGCTGCAGCAGCTGGGGAATGAGTGAGAGAGAGAGAAGTGTGGTGGCACGTGGCACAGTCTACGAATGCACAGATGCTATTTTCGGAGCTGGAGCTACAAGACAGATACCGGGCAATGCACCCATTCAGACCGTGGATCCTGGCTCCATGGAGACAAGCAGAGCCAGGACTGAAATTAAATTTCTCCACTAGGTGCCTAGTAATGTGTTTTCTGGCCCCAGGGTAGCCAGTGGGGCCAGAAGGTAAAAGCACCCAGTGTACATGCGTACCATTGGGAGAGACACACAGCCGGCTGCCTCACACTGAACAAAAGCTCCTGACTCAGAAATGGGCTGCACACCCAGCAAAACAAGCACATCTCTGGCCCCAGGTCTGCAAGTGGGGCAGGACATACATGAAGCATCATCATGGGGCTAATAATAAAGTGACAACAACCTGCCAAACTATTGGGACTAATGTCAACAAAAATAGTGGCCCCCATGAATGAACTGAGTAGAAAAGCACCTTGGGAGGGGGTCAACTGTTGGATCCATTTTGCCTGTGAATTTCAGCCAATGAGGAGTCTGCTCGAGCACAAGATAGTTTGCCCATCAGCAAGCCTGGCCAATTAGGCATCAAGTTTCAGCCTTCATTAAATGGACTGTTTTCAAAAGTTCATGGCAGTTCAGTCAGACTACTGAGAGTGTCAAGGTGTGGGCCGATTTGCCCCAGTCTGTCCAGGCACCACAGTTTTAATATTATCCAGGCACTGCAGGCCTGGCTGACTGTAAGTACTGGGATCCCAAAATAAAGTGTTTGTGAGAAGATTAGCAAAACCACCATTTAAAAGTCAAGCTGCAGCTGGGGGGGGGGGCCTGACCACCACAGACATTTCCCCGGGGGATCAGCTCCTATAGCATCTCCAGTCCAAGAAGGTGGCTGTCTTCACTGAGGTCCCCAGCCTGGGCAAGTGAAGCAAAGACTAGCCACCAGCAAGCCTGGGGAAGCCAGCATCCCAGTCGAACGCACTACATCCCAGCAGTCTGTTCTAGCCAGCTGTACCCATGACATTGTTTAAGGAATCAGAACCGTGAGTAAAACCCAGGGTTCGACCCTGCCATTGGGGAAAAAGGTTGCTGTGCCAGGACTTGTGAAGGAAGTCCCAGGCAGGACTGTGTCAGTTAGAAAAGCCCAGGAAGATGACCTGCTGAGGCCAGGTGGCCACCAAATCCCACTAAATTGCAAATAGGAGCTCCTTTCTGACTTGGTTAAAAAACAGTTTCTCGGCCCGGTGGCACAGAGGGCTGAGGTGCTGGCGCCTCACCTCGTGCTACGCCAGCAACCCAGGTTCGGGAATGACCTTGGGTCGCCTTGTGAGGCTGGCTCGGGAAGAGGGGGGATTTGAGCAGGATCGAGCCATGGCTCTCCCCTCCAAGGGGTGGATGCCCACTTTGCCGTAGTCCCGCTCCCACCAGGTGGAGGTCCGGTGGGTAGCGCAGGCGGTCAGAGCAGCAATACAAGTCTAAGGAGGGGCAGAAGGAGCCACCGGATCCTGGCATGTGCATGCGCCTCCACGTATGTACATGCATGTGTACACCGTGGCCCCGGGAGGGAAGGGGAAGAAAATCGAAAATACCAAAAATTGCACATGAAAAAAGGAGGGGAAAAAAAAAAGTTTAAAATTTGTGTTCAACACTTGTGTTTCAAAAAGTATTTTACCTACAATAGTTTAAAACATGCCTAGGGGGATGGGGCAGGACAAGGGGCAGGATCAATGGAGGGGAAGGGTAGAAGGGAGGTGCAGAACAAGGGGTGCTAGCTGCACATTCAAGCAGACTTGATAGACCTCTAGGCCTTTACCTGTTGACAAATTCCGTGTGTTCGTATTGAGAAATCTCTAACCTATAGCCTTTGGGAGGAATTAAGATGGGTGCACCTACACTGTGGTTTGAGAACTGCCAGGGGTGGGCAGAGTCTGTGGGGAAAAGCACTGAACTGTTTCTTGCTTCAAGTATTTGCTTTTACTGCATTATAGAGATACTGCTACCCCACTGCTTCCATTGTACCCTTGCTACCAACTTGTTCTTCCCTTTCTAAATAAATTACTCATCTGAACTGCAGTGGTTTGGGGACTATGTTGCTTGCTTTGGGGGAAGGGACTGTGTTGGCACTTTATGCATTATTTCCTCTGGGGGGTGACTGCCTTGTGTTTCAGCAGCCAGGTACCTCATATCACTACCCTAGGTGGAGGCACTGCACCGTGTTAGGCCAGTGTAAGCACATACTTGGGGGACCCAAGCTGGCCTCCTTGGGAGGAGTGGAGATTAACCCAGAGGGCCCCGGTACAGTGAGCTGCTTACACACACAGCTCAATAATTCTGGATGCAGTAAGAGGAAACTACTGCCTCATGGTGAGTGGCTGAACTTCATTGGGGAATTCTTAAAGCAACTGTGCAATGAAATTAGGCAACATCTGAGCCTACCTTTTTTTCTCCCCATTATAAAAGATTTGAGGAATCTTCCAGTTTTATTTGGTGGTAAAAAAATGTTATTTCCACCAAAATGTATTTTCTCTTTTCCTCCAGAAAAAAAGCAAAGGCTGACACATTTGGTTTAGAAACAGCACTGTAGAGCTTTTCAAAGGTGGTGACAGAGTACACAAAATTCATGGTGCACAGCACAGGAGGTACCTAGAAAGGTAAGAGTTGATGGGTATGCTCATATTTTTATTAACTGTAGCTTAAACTACCCTAAAAAAAATGTAATTCATTTCTACTTTAAACGTCATGCTGGATACAGTGAGGTGAGAACAAAAACAAGAAACCAAACAAGTTCTGTATGCTTCTTCCACTAGCCAATCTGCCAGGTTTACACAGAAAACGTGAGCAGATAAAAAGAACCAGCCACAATAACAAAATCTACAGCAGATGTTTTTTTTTTTTTTTTTTTTAACAAGAAACATTTGCCTGTATTTCCGAACATTACCTCTAGTGTTAACATCACCTTTCTCTGCTTTTACTGGACATGAGAAATTGCCAAACTGGGTTGGTAAGGCCAAAGCGAAGTGGCTTTAATGCTGCAGGTACATGAATATTAGGCATTACAGAGTGATGCGGTGTCCTTTTAAATGGAGGCTTTTCTAGGTCCTGGAACTGACCCATCTTTGATTTATTAATCATCCCAAACATGGACTTCCTCCATCAAGTGTTTCAAAACAGCAAGCCTGGTAAAGGGGCCACGAGATTTTCCTGCCAGGACACCTGTGGTGACCAACTCATTGCACTTAAGGTTTCTGCTATGCAAGTCCCTTTTCCCATATAGATGTACTCTTCTGAACACCACACCCCCATGGATCACTACTCAACCGAAATTCTGAAAAAAAGAAAAGTGGGGGGATGTGTGAATTTAAATCCACAACCTCTTGTTTATGAGGCTGTAGACTTTTCCACTACACCACAAAGCTGGCACAGCAGTGAAATTGAGCTCTTTAGCTATAGAGGTTAAAACCATGCCAGGAGGTTCCTGACAGAACAATATCATTCCAGAGATAATTTCCTGACAGGAAATTCTCGTGCCACCTTTACCATCATACCTTCAAAACATCGGACTGTGAACCAATAACTTCCTAGGTCATGTCTGTGACATCAGTCAGTCTTCCTCGACAGCACTGTGATGCTGAGAAGAGTGAACCCTACCAAGTCAGAAGATGAACACTGGCAAGCTTTACAAGGACTACATGGATAAGCTGAAAAATAAAAACACTTTAAACTCTTTTAAAAGGGAATGGAAACAACAAATGAACACTCTATGAAATTAACTTAGCTGAATTATTGCATGCAATCACATATACTGAAGTGGGTTCCTGTACTGAAACTGAACATACCATGCACATTTATTTTCATAGAGAGTTAAGAGTACCTCTTACAGGTACAAGTGTCTCCTTGCAAGTTCTTCGGATGAGAAGACTGCAAGCAAAGGGCAAGTTCAGGTACACTCAGTCTGTAAGAGACCCCAAGAGTCCCTATGAATATATTATAAAACTTCTTTATTGAGCTGGTCGTGCACACAAGACAACAAGAGCAGAAAGGTACAGCCACAAAATGTGGTTCCATCTGTTATAATTCCATAGCCCACTTCAAACCAAGTCTGTTCACTGGTTAAATACTGACCACAGTTATGTCTGAGGTTAGAACTACATTTATGTAAACACACTTAAACGCTAATTGGGCATATTTGCCCTTGAATGTTGTAAACCCTTTATGACCTAGTACTTCCTGTCCTGGCCACACTATTAAAACATAAATACACAACACTTAAGTCACATCTTGAGTCTCTTTATAGTGGGACACTGTTGTGCAGACCTGTGGTCCTTGCTTTCTGCCTGCTTCCTATTCCAGACACCTAACAGTTGCTCTGGACCACCTGCATCCCTGAAAGGCTTAGATATTCAGATCGCCTTGATTTATCCCCTCCCCCCACCCATGAGGTCAGGCTTCTCCCATAATTTCGGCTCGACCAGAGCCGAGTCAGCAAGGGAGGAAAGAATCTAGTGCTTTAGTGTCAAACAAGGGCTTGGGCATTTGGAGTGTCCGAGAGCACAAGACAGTGATTGGCCAACCTTTGACATGTCCCCCTCCCCTTACTGCCCTGTCCGCACCTAACGGTTGGGCATTCAAGATCACAACTGCCCTAGGGGCAAGATTACTGGGCAGCACATGGTCACTTGCTCAGCTGATAACATGCCCACTGTGCCACCCCAGGTGATGCCATGAAAGCAGTGCTGTATCTTTCCCCAGGTGTACAGCATCTTTCAAAAACACTCAAAGCCCTCTGCTACTGATAACCTGGGTCACCAGCGTACCAAAGCAATCCCCTGTTCCTCATTGCTGTCCCCCCTCCCAGAGTTCAAAAAAGGTCACATTTTTAAATTAAATAAGAAAAATCCTGTTGGATCCTTTTATGGTTCTTAGAGGTTTTCCACATATGGTCCAACCACAGTGCTTACTGGTCAAATCAGCACTTTTCTACAATAATAAATATATTCAAGTCTCAGATCTCCATTTTGATAGATGTTCAAACATGATGGACAAGCACCTATGGAAAGGTGAGCTTGCCACCCAGAAGAACAGTCCAAGATGCCAGGCCCCACAGCCCAGTGGCTGGCTCTGATTACACTGGGACTGACCGGAAGACCTTGATGTGGATTGCAGAATTATTCCTGGTTCGGGTCAGTGGATCCCCCACATCCAGCTCTGGCTCCAGGTCATCTACCAACTCCACCGTGGAAGTGTTCGCCGCGATCTGCAAGGCTCCGAAGCTGTTGGCTTGAAGCTGCAATGCTATATTAATAGCTCTGTTTATTGCCAGCCCCAGGCCATGAATGCAAATTTCATTAAAAACCCCGCTGTCTAGAAGCTTCTGGCAACGTGCCAGCTGGGCCTTGAAGTTCGTCTTCATGTTGACATAGATGTCATTTTTGCGTTTGGGGAGTTTTCGAGGCAGACGTTTCCGCAGAGTGTATTCTACCTGGTCCATCTCCACGTCAGCACCAGTCAGCTTCTGCTGTGCCGAGGTTGTCCGGTTTTCAGCCATGGCTCTGTGGAGTGAGGGACATATTTGATGTAAAATGTTTTCAGAAAAGTTGCAGTATTATACAAAACATAACTGCATCATTCAAAAACAACCCCCCCCCCCCCCAACACTCACACACTTTATACAGTATTACCAAAGTGTGAATTTAAGGTCATTCTATTCTGTATTTATAAGGATATTTGCATGCAAAATGGAGTGGACTTTCATGCCTTACATTTTGCATACACCCGCTACTTAGGGCTCCATATCCAAAGCATTACCGTCTGGCTAACAAGTGTAGCACCGCATTACTTGAATACAATGCAGCCGACAGCCTGTTAGAATAGCCATTGATATATTAATAATCATCATAATAGTAGCAGTTTTTATTTTATGAGGCATCCTTCCCCGGAGACTCAGGGTACCATTACAATATCATGCAGTAGCAGCAGGTTAAATAAAACATCTCAAAAAACATAAAACAAATACCCTAAAAATTAGTTAAAATATAATATTACATTCTCAATAAATAAATTCACAAGTAGATAATTCAGTGCTTCAAACTGCGATAGCACAGATATCGAGATGGTTGGACTCCAAATTCCTGAAAGAGTAAGAAAAAAATTACTCACCTCAGTAATCTTCTTTCGTGATAAATCACTTGTACCTCAGCAGGAGTTGGTGCCTGTTTGGATTAAGCAAACAGATACTTTATTAGAAGCAGGGGGTCTCATTGAAGTAAAAAAAAAAAAAATCACTGTGTGTTTCTCTGTTTGAGGACGGGGGGCTGTATCAGCTCAATTACCTGAGTCAGAGGGTGAAGCTAATTGGGGGTGTGGCTTAGGAGTACAAAAGCAGGTGTCTCCAATTACAGCTTCCTGCTGTAGTTTTTGACAAAGGAGAATTTTGCTTTCAGAGCAAATAACAGCAGTCTAGAACTACAGCTTTCTTACCAATTGCCCTCCTTCTCACCCTAAGCCAGTTCTACTTTTATAGTCACTGGATTTGACTGACAACAGAAACGTCCTGTTTGGCAGTAGGAAGGGAAGGATCACTGAGACAAATTAGTTTCATCAACCTTGAAGGAATCTAAAAAATAGCTCTTCCTCCCGCTCCCGACTGCTGGAGGTCTGAATCCAAACACGGAAGAAGGAGACTACTGAAGACTACAGGAAGTTCCTGTCCCAGTACAGGAAGGGCAAGCGTTATAAGGGCACACAGGCAATAGGAAAGTAGGTGCAAAAATACATAGAGGGAGGAGACAGTAAGCATACAAAGCAACAGAAGAGGGGACATAAAATAAGTCAAGATGGGAGTGGTGCAGTGCAATGGCTGTGGGGCAGCAGTGTTCCGGGAGACATTCTGGAGGCTGCGATGCTGCCCTGTTTGCAGGCACCTCTCTGGTTTGAGGGAGGAGGTTGCCCGTCTCCAGGCTGACCTGGCTAGGATTCTTGAAACCTCTTCCCCCACCCAGGGACCACCAGGGCCACCACCGCTACCTCACAGGTTTCCAAGAAAGAGGAGCAGTTGGAACAAGGTGAGCTCAGAGAGAGTGGTGAAACAGAGATGCATCCTTCCAGTTGTACCTCTCCACAATTCATATGCTGTTCTGGCGAAGAGGGGTTCCTCTATGGAGGCACCTGCAGTGGAGACCAAGGAGGATGCTGAGAACCTCCATAAAGGAGACCTACAGGAGGGTGGCATGAGACCCCACAGGAAGGAAACAACTGCTGGTGGGGACTCAATTATTGGGGGATAGAAGTGGGGAGGAAGGGGATAGGGAAGCAAGGTGCCTGCTTGCCACAGCCCCGGAGGAACAGGAAGCGAATCCTCAGGATTGTGGGAGCAGCTACACGAGGGAGGGAGCTGGATGTCATTGTCCACCTAGGGACAAATGACCTGGCTGTGAATGGGATCAATGCAGTGCAAGAGGAGTTTGTAGAGTTGGAGAGGGGCCTTAGATAAGTAGCACATATGGTAACCTTCTCAGAGGTGCTGCTGGTCTATGGCAAGGATGATGCTAGGGTGTTCCGCACCATGGGATTCAATGAATGGTTGAAAAACTGGTGTGGAGCTCAGGGTTTTGGCTTCACTGGGGACTGGGGAGCCACCTGGAGGGATGCAGGCCTATACTGGCGCGATGGTCTGCATCTGTCCAGGGGGGACCAGGATCCTAGGTGATATATTTAAATGCTTCATTGGCAAGCATTTAAACTAGCCAAGGAGGGAGGCACTGAATAGGGGCAGAGAAATCCCAGCCTCCCCCCACAAAACACAGTAGTTAGAGAGGTAAACACCATGGTAGAGAAGTCAGTAGGGAGCAGGATGGGGTAAATGCAGAAAAAGGCAATGAGGACAGGGATGGGGCTAAAAGGGGTAAGGCCATCAAAAAAATGGAAGGCGATGAGTACCAATGCCCGCAGCCTGTGTAACAAGCTCCCTTAACTAGTGGCCTTGATGGAAGAGGGATGCCTGGATATTGTAGCAGTCATTGAAACATGGTACACAGAGAACCATGACTGGGATATTAACATACCAAGATATACAATCTACAGGAGGGACAGGGTGGGTAAAAGAGGAGGAGGAGTAGCTCTCTATATAAGGGAAGGGATTAAAACAACAGAACTAAAGAGTAAACAGGAAGTTGATGAGTCACTATGGGTCACCCTGGAGACAGGAAATGGCACCACAATCCGCATGGGGGTTTTGTACAGACCTCCATCTCAGGGGGAGGAGATACATAGATACATAGACAGTGTCAGCAGATAAGGGCCTATGGCCCACCCAGTCTGCCCATTTAAGTTTGTAAGTTCAGTTTATGTTTTCCAGGAAGTCTGTTGCCCCTTACCCCTGGACAAATGGACAAGGAAATGATAGAAGGCATCTTTAAAATGGCAGGAAAAAAGGGAGATATTGTTGATAGGGGACCTGAATATGCCAGATGCTAACTGAAGTACCTTTGCTGCAGGCACATCCAAGAGCAGGGTCATTCTTGACGCCCTACAGAGGGCATGGCTCAGACAGCTAGTGTTGGAACCCACTCGGGAGGGAGCAATCTTAGACCTGGCACTCTCAAATGGGGAAGGGGAAAGGATCTCAGATTTAGAAGTGGGTAGCCATCTGGGAACAAGTGACCACTAAACAGTGTGGTTCACAATAAACACAGCCATAGAGTCAAGCCATACAAAAACAAGAGTACTGGACTTTAGGAGGGCTGACTTTGGGAAAATGAGAAAGTGCCTCAGAAAAGCACTAGCAAACGGGCAAGAAGGAGGAGTGGGGGAACAATGGGGAATAATGAAAACAGCCACCACAGAGGCAACAAGCCTTTGTGTGAAGCAAATCAACAAAACAAAACAAAGGAAAAAAACATTATGGTTCTCAAAAGAGGTGGAAGGGAAGGTTAAGGAGAAAATGATAGCATTCAGGAAATATAAGGAAACACAAAAGGAGCAGGACAGAGAACTTTATCAGTCAAAGCAGAAGGAGGCAGGGAAGGCAGTCAGAATAGCAAAGGCAGAAACTGAGGAAAAGATAGCCAACTCTGTTAAAAAGGGGGATAAACCCTTTTAAAGGTACATTAGGGAGCGAAGAAAGACCACGGGAGGGATACAGAGACTTAATAAAGGGGAGGGAATGTGGGCAGAGGGTGACAGTGAAAAAGCAGGGATACTGAATGAATATTTCTGCTCAGTATTCACAACGGAAGAGGAGGGGGAGGTACCTAAACCAAACGAGAGAAACACTCTGAATAGGGAGGTTGATACCAGTCCATTCACAGAAGAAAGGGTTTTGAAAGAACTCTTGAAACTGAGGGTGGACAAAGCAATGGGGCCTGATGGGATTCACCCCAGAATTCTAAAAGAACTAAGGGTAGAACTAGTAATGCCACTGACTACTCTCTTTAACAAATCATGGGTGGATGGGGTGGTACCTGAGGACTGGAAGAGGGCAGATGTGATTCCACTTCACAAAAGTGGGAGCAGGGCAGAGGCAGGAAACTATAGACCAGATAGTTTGACCTCAGTGGTAGGGAAAATGATGGAATCACTTCTGAAAGAAAGAATTATTGAGTACCTAGAGGCCAGTGGGGCACAGGACCCAAGGCAACATGGTTTTACAGCAGGAAAGTCATGTCAAACAAACCTAATAGATTTCTTTGACTGGGTGACCAAATTAGTAGACCAGGGAGGGGCTGTGGATATGGCCTACCTCGATTTTTGCAAGGCATTTGACACAGTCTCACACAAAAGATTAATATACAAGTTAGCCAGGCTTGGAGTGAGTCCCAAGGTGGTAGCCTGGATAAAAAACTGGATAGACAGCAGGATGCAAAGGGTAATAGTAAATGGAGTCCACAGTGAAGAAAGGAGGGTAACTAGCGGGGTACCGCAGGGTTCGGTACTGGGACCGGTCCTCTTTAATGTCTTTATAAGTGACATTGGAGAGCACTTGGAAGGAAAAGTATGTCTCTTTGCAGATGACGCAAAGATCTGCAACAGGGTTGATAGACAAGGTGGAGTGGAAAGGATGAAAAGGAACTTGGCAAGGTTGGAGGAATGGTCAAATATATGGCAGCTCAGATTCAATGCAAAGAAGTGCAAGGTAATGCATCTGGGAAACAAAAACCCAGGGGAAGAGTACATGTGTTTTACTGTTATACTGTTCTACTATATGTGACGTGGAGCCTTTGTAAACGAGTCTTTGACTCAAAGGTACCTTCCGAATAAGCAATAAATAAAAATAAACAAACAATGGGGGGTGAGATAAGAACAACAACAAAAATCGAAAGAGACCTAGGAGTAATTATAGCAGATGACCCAAAGGTGGGCAAGCAATGTGAGAAGGCAGTAAGGAGGGTTGGGGGGGATACCGGGATGCATAGGGAAAGGCGAAAACAGGAAGTTGTTATCCCTCTGTACAGACAGTTGGTGAGACTCCATCTAGAGTACTGCATGCAATTCTGGAGACCCCATCTCCGCAAAGACACAGACAGAGTGAAGGCTGTTCAGAGGAGGGCAACTAAAATGGTGCAGGGTTTGCACCAGAAGATATACGAGGTGAAACTAAAGCAGCTTAATATGTATACCCTTGAGGAAAGGAGGAAGAGGGGGACAAGATAGAAACTTTCAAACATCTCAAGGGAATTAAAGTACAAGAGGGTAGTATCTTTCAGAAAAAGAATGTGCAAGAACAAAGGGGAACAATTTGAAGATAGAGGGGGACGGCTCAGAGGTAATGTTTGAAAGTATTTTTTCACAGAGAGTGTTGTGGATGCATGGAACATCCTTCCTGAGGAGGCTGTGGAGTCAGGAACAGTGGGAGAATAGAAGAATGCATGGGACAGACATAAAGCAATTCTAGAGGGGGGTAGGAGGAAGTAAGCTGTTGATTAACTAGAATCTGCAGCTTATCCATCAGGTAGGGAAATAGGCACACTGGATGGGCCAAGCGGTCCTTATCTGCCGTCACATTCTATGTTTCTTCTAAGGGGTCCTTTAGCATCAGTAACTTTAGCAGCTAGCTGGCTAGGTGCAACTGCCCTGGAGGTGTGCCTTTAAGAGAAATTCAAATGAGCTTAGGGCCATAGCTAATCAGAAAACAGGAAGGGGAGTGAGCTGAGTGAGAGCTGCTGAAGGCTTCAGAATTTTTGCGAGGAAAACGAGGGCACATGCCCCGAAAAGAATCACCAAGATTAAAAAAAAAAACATGCAAATATCCACAAAAGTGGAAAAAGAAACAACACGAGTTAAAAACTAAATATGAAACCCCCCAAATTTGGTAAGAGATGCGATAAAAGAGTCCTTCTCCAACAGGTGACCTGGGGAGGAAGGGTGAGAGCTTACTGATGCTAAAGGACCCCTTGGAAGAAAGATTACTGCGGTGAGTAATTTTTTCTTCTTACCCCAGGAGTCCTTTAGCATCAGTAACTAATGTCTGTTCGACTCTGTAAGTCTGTCCTTTTATGACAGGAGCAAATGCTTCGAGCTAGAAAGATTTCTCAGAGTTCCAAAAATAAATACGATTAACTGTGACTCTTGGAGAATCTAGGTGGCACTTACTGAGGCACTGTCCAGATGCACTTCCCACGACAGGGGGAAGGCATCTGTGGAACTGCTCCGTCTTAGTTTACAGCTTTGAAAATTGTTGCTTTCTGTGACCTGCAAGCTACAAGGGGACTTGCAGGTGACGCATTCTGTGTCTGAACCTTGGGACCACTGCAGGCATTGAAGCCATGCATCCCAACAGCCTGAGGAAATGTCAAAGTTATGTGATTTGCTCAGGACTGCATCATATACAGAACCAGTGAGAGTTAAAGATTCAAACCCAGTCAAGCGCTTGCTGGCTGGTGTCACTGTCCCCAAATGAAGAAAACTGCCAATGAGGGACATCTTGAATTCATGCCTGCGTAAGGAAGGCACATCCTTCCTGGATGCTGGGAGGGTTCCAGCGAGACTTTGTTTAGATTTACCTGGGAACCCCAAGATTACAGACACAGCCCTGTTAGGGGGAAAAGAGACTCCTTGACCTGACAAGGATAGTGTAAATGGAAAAAAGGGGACCCTTTTTAGCCAGGGAGGCTAGCCCATATCCCTACTGTAAGGGCTGTATGAATAGTAACAGAGTGACCATCTTGAATCTGGATTTTACCAGCAAGACGGGAAGCCACTCACCAGTCATCTTTTATGTCAGGAATTACGTGAAGTAGGGGCTCTTTCTTCTTTTCTTGGCCAGGGACTCTCTCCACCATTGGCAAGCTAGAATGGTTTTTGCCTCCCACTCCAACAGAAATATCTGTGTTGGGGATACAAGCTTAGACACCTGGGAACACATGATGTCTGCCCACACTAACGTCAGGCTTTAGGCTGTGAAAACACCCCTGTACTGAAAGAAGGCTGGGAAAAAACCTCTGCCCTTAATGCCCTCGGGAGGAACTTCCGTGGGGCAGGGGGCCTTGTTTGAGACGTTCTGGAATCGAATAGTATGTTTTGATTACCAGGAAAGTCCATGGTTTTAAACTGGGAGTCTGAGGGTAGACCAGTAGTTCTAGGCCAAACAAAGTGCCTCAGAGAGATGGCATAGGCCATGACTCTGGAGGTGGCATCCTTGTTGTTGTCCTATGAAAGTGATATTACATAGCTTCCGGAGCAGGTTAGCCATATCCACCGGCTCCTACACCGGGAAACAGGACAGAGTACTGCAATGCTTTTTTTTTTGGGGGGGGGGATTTGGCTGAAAAGCCAAAAATTCTGACAAGCATCTGCGGGTAACTAAGAAATGTATTTTCTGGAGTCCGGGGCTAAGGAAGACAAGGAGACCCCAGCTTTCTCACGAGCTGCCTGATGCACTATACTCACATGGTTGGGATGTACAGACAGGCCACTCAAGATTGTTAAACAAATGATATATTAATGCATTTATTTATTCTACAATGCTACAAGTCTCGATGGCTGAGAGGGACCTGGGGGTGGTGGATGTCAAGATGAACAACTCGGAGACTTGTAGGAGGGCAGCAGCCAAGGCCAACAGGATGCTGGGATGCATCGCCAGGGGGATCACCTCCAGAAGGAGGGAAGTGATACTCCCTCTGTATAACTGCTTGGTGAGGCCGCACCTTGAGTACTGCGTGCAGTTTTGGAGGCCACACTTAAAGAGGGACATTAAACTCCTGGAGAGGGTCCAGAGGAGGGCAACCAAAATGATTTGGGGCTTGGGGGACAGGACCTATGAGGAGAGGCTCGAAGAGCAAATATGTACACACTGGAAGAGAGAAGGGACGAGGGGACATGACAGAGTCTTCAGGTATGAAGAGGGTAAATAGGGAGGAACAGTCAGGGTGCATCGAAGGAAGGAGGAGGGGGCCACTAGAGGGCATGGGTGGAAGCTGGAGGGAGGAAGATTCAGGGGAGAAAGGAGGAGGTGCTACTTCACTGAGAGGGTGGTGGAGCCATGGAATGCACTGCCTAGGGGGCTGGTGGAGGCAGAGACAGTGGAGGGGTTCAAGAGGGGGTGGGACAGGTACAGGGGAAGGGTTCTGGAAGCAAAATCCAGTGCAGCAAGAATATCCGGAACTGGGAAGGGAGAAGCCAGAGAAGGCGAGGGGGACAGCAAGGTCAGCACCCAGGGTGGGGGCTGACCAAACGAGCAGACACGAAAGACCGTTAGGCCTATTCTGCTGACATTTTAGTATGTTCGTATTCACACTTCCAGACCGCTTGTAAACCTCTGCCACAGAACTGGGGGTTTGAAGCAGTTTTGTGGTATTGTTATTTATATTTTTCATTACAGACAGGGCTTTTGGGAGGTGGAACCTTTCATCTCTCTAGAATCTTTTCTTAATATCCCTATCCTCACCTTGGAAGGACTCCACAGAAGGAAGGATCAGGGTGTCCAGTATGTTTTGGACAAAGGCACAGAGGGAGACCACCTCATAAAAATTCTCATATCATCTGCATCACCCTCAGTCTCTGGGGCAAGAACTGTGGAAGAGTGATAGCAGCCCTTGTAAGCAGGGTCAGAATAAAAATATTTACCATCCACTGAATCACCCTCACAGACTCTGGGGCAAGAACAGTGGAAGAGTGTTAGCAGTCTCTGTAGGCAAAGGCATCATAAAATTATCATCAACTGCATCACCCTCACAGTCTATGGGAGAAAGAACTGTGGAAGAGGGTTTGCCATCCCCAGTAAAGAAAGAACCCACTTTTTTATAGGGCCTGAAACAGCTGCCATGCTTTTTCAATGTTTTGCGTAGACGGAGTACTGCACAGTTTTTCTGGATGCTTTAAGCTCCGTTTTGTCTCATTATTTGCTTTCCCAGGAGCAAAGGGAGCATCTATGTCCAGAGTGTCTTTTAAGCCACTTCATCAGCTGCTGATCAAGCTTCCTTCATCTGTCACTTCTACTATTTTGTAAATTGTGAGGTACTTGGTAATTTGTAAGCTTTAATTTTTGGATGGGATCTGGAGGGTTCCTCAGCACCTTCTTACTTTTTAGTACTTTTGAACGGCCCCTTGTTGGAAGCCTTTGATATGTCCTCAGCCCTAATAATCAAAGGTTTGTTTATGCTTTATTTATTTACTCATTCTCAGATTACAAGTACCTTTGAGCACAGGACAGTTCAATTCCAAAGGTTCCACGTCAAAGAATGGGGAGGGGTAAACACAGACCAACAGAGGATAACATAACTTTTACAGATATCAGTGAATCATCATTATAAATAAGTTGATAGAATATTTCACAGTTACATTTGTAATACAATACTGTCGGTATAAGCTAAGTGGAAGAAAGGGGAGTAGAAGTTAAGGAGGGTCAGAAAATTGTGTGGGATGGTTAGCAGCCAGGTGGCCTTGTCAAGAGAAAGCACGGTAGGTGGAGATGTGTGAAAGCAAAGAGGGTAGTAGTGAGGTAGGAGGATGAGAAATGGGCAAAAGGAGTATAGAGAGAGAGAGAGAGAGAGAGAAAAATTACTCACTTTAGTAATTATGTTTCTTCTAATGGAGTCTTGCTGTATTCTGACTATTGCAGTTAGCCCCAGCCTTTAAACTGCCCTGGAGAACAAAGGGTTAACTTTCTATGCAGAGCATAGAATGCTGAGCTTGAGCTCGGTTGAATCCAACCGTCAGATTCTTACGAGCAAAAACTCACTAACTATCCTATGTGGAAATTGTAAAATTTTTACTAGCCAACTGGCAACAAAAAGTTTTGGATTCCCAAAAGAAGACTCAAGTCAGGAAACCCAAAACCAATCCAAATAAGAATAATAATAAAACAAACACCCAAACAAAAAAGAAGAGGGTGTAAAAGGCGCACCCCTGAGGTGCAACACTGCACCTGCCCACCCACTTCCCAAAACCAGGTTCTGAGAGGGGAGGCAGGAAGGGAGGTCAGAATACAGCAAGACTCCATTAGAAGAAACATAATTACTAAGGTGAGTAATTTTTTCTTCAAAAAACATGAAGTCTTGCTGCATTCTGACTATTGCAGACTACCAAGTAGTACCTCCATGGAGGCGGGAGAGAACCTACTTTGGGAAGAGGCTCTGCAGTACTGCTGTGCCAAACCGAGCATCACTCCTAGCCTGGATATCCAGAGAGTAATGCTTGGTAAAGGTATGGACTGTTTTCCAGGTGGCTGCTTGACAAATTTCTAAGAGAGGAATATCCCTGGCAGCAGCACCTCTGGTGGAGTGAGCCCTCAGGCCTGATGGTGGAACATTTCCTAGTTTCTCATAGCAGAATTGTATACAAGACACAATCCACCTAGCAATAGTTCTCTTGGTGGCAGGTTAGCCTTTTCCCACTTCTCCATAAGTGAGGAACGACGGGAGGGAATCAAACCTGTGACCCTTGGTACACTCTATATAGTAGCTAAGGGCCCTTTTAACATCTAAACTGTGTAGCCTCCTCTCCCCTGAAGAAGAATGATTGGTGAAGAAAACAGGGAGAGACATGGACTGATTCAAGTGGAAATCTGAAACCACTTTGGGCAAGAACCTTCTATTGGTTCTAAGGACCACTTTATCTCTGTGAAAGGAAATAAAATCAGGTTCCACTGACAGGGCTTGCAATTCACCGATACGTCTGGCAGATGTAATGGCTACTAAAAACACAGTTTTCCAAGTCAAGTACTTAAGCTCTGCTGAGGACACAGGTTCAAAGGGGAGCTGCATAAGTTGAGCAATGCAAACATTTAAATCCCAGGCACAGGCAGGGTCTCTAAAGGGAGGATTGGTATGAAGCAATCCTTTAAAAAATTTACAGAAAACCGGATGAGATGATAGAGAGGAAGACTTCCCCACTGACAGAAAAACAGAAACAGCTGACAAATGTACCTTGACAGTAGCTGGTCTGAGGTCTAGGACATTAAGATAGACCATATAATCCAGAACTGTAGGCAATTCAGCAGTGTCTGGAGAAATACGCTTCTTGGAACACCAAATGCTGAATCTCTTCCATTTGGAGTTAAGTCTTTCTGGCGGAGGGCTTTCGAGAAGCTTTGAGAATATCCAGAACCCCCTGAGACAGATGCAAATCTGCATACTCTAACTCTTCAAAAGCCATGCCTTGAGATTGAGAGACTGAAGACTGGGGTACCAAATCCTCCCCTGAGAGGAGGTTAACAGGTTGTAATTCCTGGGAAGAGACAGGGGAAGATGGACTGCTAGGGATGGCAACAGGGGGTACCAAGGCTGTCTGGCCCAGTCTGGAGCAATCAGAATCACTTTGCAAGGTTGTGACCTTATCTTGGCTAAAACTTTGAACGGTAGAGGGAAGGCATACAGAAATTTCCCTTCCCAGTTCAGAATCAGAGCATCCAGGGGGACTGAGCCCAAGACTGGGGGTCTACAACAAAAGAGAGGAAGTTGGTGATTGTCTGGGGCTGCAAAGAAATCTATCTCTGGAGTGCCCCACCTTGAAAAAATCACCTGCAATACCAGAGGGTCCAGGGACCATTAGTGATGGCCCTGTGAGATCCTGCTCAGTGCATCTGCTAGCACATTGTCCTTCCCTGGAAGGTGAACTGCTATCAGAGAGGTTTGCAGGGAATAAGCCAGGGACCACAACTTCATGGCTTCTGTGCACAAGGCCATAGACCGAGTGCCTCCCTGTTTGTTGATGTACCACATGGTGGTGGTGGTGGTGTCTGTTCTGACTTGAACCATCTTGTTCTGCACTGACTTAGAGAAAGCTTGCAGGGCCAGAAAAACTGCCCTGAGTTCTAGGAGATTGATATGGAGAAGGGATTCCTGAGGGGACCACAGTCCCTGGGCAGTGAGGGCCCCCAGATGGGTTCCCCATCCCAGAAGGCAAGTATCCGTGGTAAGGACCACTGAATGAGACCGAGTGGCAAATGGGACCCCTTGCCTTAAATTGTCCTGATCCTGCCACTGTTGAAGGGCTTGGATCAGGGTCCGAGTCACTAGAATTAATTTGGTAAGGGAATCCTTCCTCTGGGACCAAAAGGCCCTCAGATGGAACTGAATGTCCCTCATCTGGAATCTTGCCCCTTGGACCACTGCTGTAGAAGCTGCCATGTGGCCCAAGAGCTGGAGGAAATGCCTTGCTGGTCGAGACACCTGAAGGAAGAAGCCAGTTCTATAAGAACTCTTGCCCTTTCCAGGGGAAGAAAGGCTCTTGCTTTGACAGTATCCAGCTCTGCCCCTATAAAGGTGAGGAGCTGCAGTGGCTCAAGAACTGACTTGGGAAGACTGAGAAGAAATCCTAGAGAAGTGAGCACTTGCTGAGTCACTTGCAGGTCTGACTTGACTTGGTCTGGAGACTGGCCTACTATTAGCCAATCATCCAGATATGGAAAAATGGAAATCTCTTGCTTCCTTAGAAAGGCAACTACTACTGCCAGGCACTTTGTGAAAACCCTTGGGGCTGATGTTAGACCAAAGGGTATTGCTCTGAACTGATAGTGGCATGAGGGCAACTCAAACCCAATGTACTTGCTGTGGGAGCACCTGATGGGAATGTGAAAATAGGCATCTTTGAGGTCCAGGGAGGCTAGCCAGTCCCCTGGCATTAGACAGGGAAGAATTATTCCCAGAGTTACCATCTTGAACTTTGGTTTTACAATAGAAGATGTTTGTTCAGGTATTTTAGGTCTAGGATGGGTCGCCACTCCCCTTTTGTGGGGTAAGGAAGTACCTGGAGTACAGACCTTTGCCCCAGTGTAGGGTAGGCACTCTCTCTATGGCTCTTAAGGCCAGAAGAGATGAAACCTCTGCCTCTAGGGCAAGGGTTTCTGAGAGACCTGCAGATGGAAAAGATCTGGCTCTCATCTTCGGAAATTTTTTGAATCCGAGAACCAGTCCCTGGCTTACTACTTCCAGGACCCACTTGTCTGAGGTAATAGACGTCCAGTCCTGGACACAGTAAGCCAGCCTGCCCCCTACTGGAATAGGAGAGTCGACCCGGGCAGACCCATCAGAGTGTCTGCTTGGCAGGGGTCTTAGGCTGAGGAGTGGATGCAGCCCTGCTCATTCCCCTTCTGCCTCTCCCTCTGAAGAGGCCCCTCTGTGAAAAGGGAGAAGAGGCCTGTGCTTGGTAAAAAGGCCTATGAAAAGGCCTGCCCCTGCCCTTAGACTGCTGCCTTTGAGGAGTTGCCTGCCTCTCCTTGGCCTGAGCACTCCTGTAAGTGGTCCTGTACTCGTCCATTTTCTTCATGTAATTCTCTGTCTGCTCCCCAAACAGAATTACCCACTACAGGAAAATCCATGGCCTTAGCCTGGGTATCCTGTGAGAGGCTAGTACATCTGAGCCAAGCCATTCTCCGAAAAGCCACAGATGTAGCCATGACTCTTGATGACACATCACTGGAGTCCAAAGCAGCATGAAACTGTACTTTTGATGCCTCAATCCCATCTGCAGCCACCTCCTCCAGCTCCTTGGCTAGCTGGGGGGCCTGTTCAGCCAGTGCCAATACAGTGTCCCACCTGGACTTCTGGTACCTGGCTGTATAGGCCATATAATTCGCCTGCCTGAGTCCGAAGAAAGATGCCATGTACTGTTTTTTTGCCAAGGCATCACTCTTCCTGGAGTCTCTGTCTAGTGGGTGTGAAGCCAAGGGAATGTTTGCCTTGTCAAAGGCAGCAGCCTGCACTACCCCAACATGGCTGCACTGCTGGCATTAAAACTCCATATCTGAGCCTGACAGTGTGTACCTCTTGTCCATCCTTCTGTCAACAGGAGGTAGAGAAGAAAAAAATACTCACCTTAGTAATGTTGTTTCTTCTAATGGAGTCTTGCTATATTATGACTATTGCAGTTTGTCCCACCATTAGAACTGCTCCGGAGGTGAAAGAGTTAACTTCCATGCAGGGCATGGAACTTAAGGCGCGACTCGGTTAGAGAAGCTCTGTCTGGGATATTTCAAACCGAAACTGTCAGATCTTTACGAGCAAAACTCACGAAGGTTCTGTGTGGAAGCTGTAACCTACACTAGCCAACTGGCTACTAAAATATCAACACATTTTCCTGGTCCCAATACCAAGACTCAAGTCAGGGGACCAGAAAAAGATAAGATAAAATAAAATAAAAACACAACACCCAAACACCACAAAAAGAAGGGGTGGAAAACATAAAAAGGGGCATCAATAAGTGCCAACAGTGAACTGCCCACCCCATACCCCAAGTAGAAGTTCTGAGAGGGGCAGGCTGGGGGTCATAAAATAACAAGACTCCATTAGAAGAAACAACATTACTAAGGTGAGTAATTTTTCTTCAAACAACATGAAGTCTTGCTATATTATGACTATTGCAGACTACACAGCAGTACCTCCATGGAGGAGGGACAGAACCTACTTAGGGAATAGGCTCTGAAGCACGGCTGTGCCAAACCGAGCATCCTTCTGGCCTGGATATCCAGGGAGTAATGCTTGGTGAAAGTGTGTACTGTTTTCCAAGTACCTGCTTGACATATCTCTAAGATAGGGATGTCTCTGGCAGCAGCTAGAGACGCAGCTGTACCTCTGGTAGAGTGAGCCCTCAGGCCTGAAGGGGGAACCTTACCCAGTTTTTGATAGCAGAATTGGATACAAGAGACAATCCACCTGGCAATGGATCTCTTAGTGGCAGGTTTCCCTTTCCCAACCTCACCATAAGTGAGAAACAGTTGGAGGGAGTCAAACCTGTGACACTTGGTACGCTCTATGTAGTAACTTAGGACCCTCTTAACATCTAAGCTGTGCAGCCTCCTCTCACCAGAGGAAGAATGGTCAGTGAAGAACACTGGAAGTGAAATAGATTGATTAAGGTGGAAATCTGAAACCACCTCAGGCAAAAACTTCCTGTTAGTCCTGAGGACTACCTTATCCCTGTGAAAGGAAATAAACTCACTTATACGCCTGGCAGAAGTGATGGCTACTAGAAATACAGTTTTCCAAGTCAAGTACTTAAGCTCTGCCGAAGACAGAGGTTCAAAGGGGTTGCATCAGCTGAGCAATGCAAACATTAAGATCCCAGGCAGGCAGGGTCCCTGAATGGTGGATTAGTATGAAGCAATCCCTAAAAACTTGGAAAATACAGGGTGAAACAGAAAGAAGAGGGCTTCCCTGCTGAAATGAAAGCAGAGACAGCTGCCAAATGCACTTTCAGGTAGCTGGTCTCAGCCCCAAAGAATTAAGATGGACCATATAGTCCAAAACAGTGGGCAAATCAGCAGATTCCGGGGAAATATGCTTCCCAGAACACCATATGGAAAACCTTTTCCATTTGGAATTATAAGTAGCCCTAGTGGAAGGCTTTCTAGAAGCTTTCAAGATTTCGAGAACACCTTGAGAAAGTTGTAGATCAGCAAACTCTAACTCCTCAAGAGCCAGGCCTTGAGGTTGAGGATTGAGATTCGGATACCAGACTCTCCCTGGGCACAGGTTAACAGATTGTGGTTCCTGGGAGACATGAGGGAAGATGGACTGCTAAGGACAGAAGGAGTGGGTACCAGGGCTGCCTGGCCCAGTCTGGAGCAATCAGGATCATCTTGCAGGGCTGAGATCTGATTTTGACTAGCACCTTGAACAGGAGAGGGAATGGGGGGGAAGGCAGAGAAACTTCCCTTCCCAATCGAGGAGAAAGGCATCCAGGGGACTGAGCCCAACACTGGGGCCTCCAACAAAAAAGTGGAACTTGATGATTGTCTGGGGCTACAAAAAGATCTATCTGAGGAGTGCCCCATCTGGCAAAAACTATCCCCAGTACTAGGGGATCCAGTGACCATTCGTGATGGCCCTGGGAAATCCTGCTGAGAGCATCTGCCAGGACATTGTCCTTGCCTGGGAGGTGAACTGCTATGAGGGAAGTGTTCAGGGAATAAGCCAGAGACCACAACTTCACTGCCTCGGTGCACAAGGCCGAAGACCGAGTGCCCCCTTGTTTGATGATGTACCACATTGTAGTGGTGTTGTCTGTTCTGACCTGCCACTTTGTTCTGAACAGATGCAGAAAAACCTGAAGTGCTAGAAAAACAGCTCTGAGTTCCAACAGATTGATGTGGAGCAGAGATTCCTAGGGGACCACAATCCCTGGGTGGAGAGACGCCCATGTGAGCTCCCCATCCCAAGAGGGACGCATCTGTAGTAAGGGTCAAGGAGTGAGATAGAGGGATGAAGGGCACCCTTGTCTCAGATTACTCTGATCCTGCCACCACTGAAGGGCCTGGATCAGGGTTCGAGTCACTGGGATCGACTTGGATAGGGAATCTCTTCTTTGAGACCAAAAGGCTCTCAAATGGAACTGAATGTCCCTCATCTGAAATCTTGCTCCTTGCACTACAGCTGTGGAAGCAGCCATGTGTCCCTAGGAGCTGTAGAAAATGCCTTGCTGGTCGAGAGACCTGCAGAGTGAAGAAGCGAGGCCAGGGCCACCAGGGTCCTTGCCCTTTCTAGGGAAGGAAGGCTCTGCACTGCTTTGTCCAGTTCTGCACCTATAAAGGTGAGTACCTGGACAGGTTCCAGAACTGACTTTGGAAGATTGAGAAGAAAGCCCAGAGGTAAGCAGCTGCTGGGTAACTTGCAGGTGTGAGCTGACCTGGTCTGCAGACTGACCCACAATGAGCCAGTCGTCTAGGTAGGGAAAGATGGCAATCTTTTGCCTTCTTAAATGAGCAACTGCTACTGCCAGGCATTTTGTGAATACCCCTGGGGCAGAGGTAAGGCAGAAGGGTATTGCTCTGAACTGATAATGGCCTGAGGGCAGTTCAAATCTGAGGTAATTTCGGTGGGAGCTTCTGATAAGAACATGGAAGTAGGCATCCTTGAGGTCCAGGTAAGCTAGCCAGTCCCCTGGCCTTAGGGAGAGTAAAGTCATTCCCAGAGTCACCATTTTGAATTTTGGTTTTAAAAGGTGCTTGTTCAGATATCTTAGGTCCAGGATGGGCCGCCACTCTCCTGTCTTTTTTGGGGTAAGGAAGTACCTGGAGTACAGACCCTTGCCCTGGTGTAGGGGAGAAACCCTTTCTACAGCTCTGAGAGCCAGGACGGTTGAGACTTCTGTTTCCAAAGCAAGAGTCTCTAGAGGGTTTGCAGGTGGAAAAGATCTGATTCTCATCTTTGGAAATTTTTTGAAGCTGAGAACCAGACCCTGGCTTACTACTTCCAGGACCCACTTGTCTGATGTTAAAGACTCCCAGTCCTGGACGAAGTAAGCCAGCCTGCCCCCTACAGGTAATGGAGAACCGGCCCTGGGCATCCCATCAGGGTGTCTGTTTGGCAGGGGCTTTAGGCTGAGGGGTAGGAGCAGGCCTGCTTGTACCCCGTCTGCCTCTCCTCGAAGAACCCCCTCTGAGCATAAGCTGAAGAGGAGGCCTGGGCTTGGTAAAAGGCCTGTGAAAGGCCTGCCTCTACCAGGGGCTGCCTCTGAGGAGTGGCTTGCCGTTCCTTGACTTGTGCACTCCTATAAGTGGTTCTATATTCATCCATTTTCTTCATATAATTCTCTGTCTGCTCCCCAAACAAAGAATTTCCCACCATGAAAATCCATAGCCTTAGCCTGGGTATCCTGTGACAAACTAGTACACCTGAGCCAAGCCAATCTCACGAAAAGCCACAGAAGTAGCCATGACTCTAGAGGATACATCATTAGAATCCACTGCAGCATGAACTGCACCTTAGATGCCTCAATACCATCAGCAGCCACCTGCTCCAGCTCCTTAGCAAGCTGGCCAGGGGCCTGTTTAGCTAAAGTCATGACAGTATCCCATCTAGATTTTGGTATCTTGCAACATAAGCCATATAATTTGCTTGTCTGAGTCCCAAGGGCGCTGCCTATGTTTTTTTAGCCATGGCATCAATCTTCCTGGAGTCCTTGTCAGGAGGATGTGAAGCCAGGGAATATTAGCCTTATCACAGGCTGTAGCCTGAACTACCCCAACATGGCTGCATTGCTGTGAAAGAAATTCTGTATCAGGACCTGACAAGTGTACCTCCTGTCCATCTTTTTATCTACAGGAGGCACAGAATTAGAGCTTTAAAATTTTTATTGTTTGTTTCCTAAAGGATTTATGTAAAGGAATAGACAATCTCCTGGACTCTGGATATCCATCATCTCTGCAAAGTCAGGCTCCTCTTGCTCATCCACAGCTTCCTCCAAAGGAAGCTGGAGGGTTCAACAACTTTTTATACAACAGAAAATGAGAAGGGACTCAGCAAGCCTAGGAGATTCTCCTAAAGGTCTGTCTGGGGAGATGTCCAGTTCAATGGGCACATCCAGACTTTCAAAGTCACATTCACACTGTTCATAATCATCCTCCCCTCCTCTGGATCTAAAACTCCTCATATCATATTCTTGAACGGTGGAACCAACCCAACCAACCTCTTGCCAGATAGTGGCGGTTCGGACGGAACGAGAAAGTGACTGGACAATTTGAATTGCCCTGGCTATCTCTGCAGCAGTTGGAGAGGGATTTTTGACTCCACCTGCTGATTTTCTAGTTCTCTTGCTGGAACTGGCTCCTCAGAGTCAGCTTCACGTTTGCCCAAGGAAGTCTGGCCCTGGTCAGAGGGCACTCCCTCGGTTCGGTTGGCACGAGCAGGGGCCAGCCATCCGGGTCAGCGGACTTTTTGGCCTCTCGTTCCCTGAGCCTACCAACTCTCTTATCTAGGGTAGCTGCAGGGAAATTCTTGCAAATCTGGCAGTCTGCAATGAGGTGGTCAAACCCCAGACAATAAACACATGTGGTGTGTGGGTCAGCCTTGGCAAAGGCTTCCCCACAGACACTACAGTGTTGAAACCCAGTGGGCCCGGTTTTTCTTTTGGGTTTCTCAGACATAATGCCAGCCTCACCAAAAACTTGCCCTTTTTCGGCAGTGCCAGGCAAGACACCCTTATCGGTTCCCAACCGTGTCACGGGTCGTGGAAAAAACCGTAATGAAATCCGTTTTTAGAACCTATAAGAACCGCGAACCGCACTCTAAATGCTTCAGAATAAAGTTTCCACACAACCTGATCAGTTCAAACCGAACCGATAAACATTTACAAGTTCCACACAGAATAAACCTATCTATTACTTACAATACCATAGACAGAGCTTGAACCGATCGGTTTGCGGTTAAAATAATGATAATCACAGTTGAATTTAACCAAGAAAAAACTCTTTAAACCGAGAAAATGAACCGAGCAGTAGGAGGAATCTCCGGAGCGACTGTTCAGTGAGGCGGAGTAAAGAATTTGACAGTTTCGGTTTGAAATATCCCAGACAGAGCTTCTCTAACCGAGCTCACGCTCTAAGTTCCATGCCCTGCATGGAAGTTAACTCTTTCACCTCCGGAGCAGTTCTAATGGTGGGACAAACTGCAATAGTCATAATATAGCAAGACTTCATGTTGTTTGAATTCAGGATTTTTTGTGTCTGCTTCCCAAAGGATTGTTGAAGGGGAATAGACAGTCTCCTGGACTCTGGGATGTCCATCATTTCCACATAATCAGGCTCCTCTTGATCTTCCATTGCCTCCTCCTCCATAGGGAGCTGGAGGGTTTCAGACACTTTTTTGTAAAACAGAAAATGGAAAGGGGACTCAGAAAGCCTAGGAGGGAAAACACCAGAAGGTCTGTCTGGGGAGATGTCTAGTTCCACAGGCACATCCAGACTTTCACCATCATCTTCAATCTCCCCCTCCTCCTCAAACTCCGGTTCATAAAAATCTTCAGGGGTATAATCTAGAACCGGGGGAATCTACCAAACCGAACCCCTACCAAAAGGTGCCAGATTGGTCGGAACCAGGAGAAGCGATTCCACAATCCGAATCGCTCTGGCTATCACCTCGGCGGTCGGAACATGAACCTCTGGATCCGAACCGATCGATTTCTCTTTGTGTTTCCTTTTTGTAGGAACCAACCCCTCAGGATTGGCTCTCCTCTTGCCCGAAGAAGTATCACCCTGGTCAGAGGACACTCCTTCTGGTTAGGTCGGAACCAAACCAGGCTGGCCATCTGGGTCAGTAGACTTCTCGGCCTCCTTTTCCCTCAGTCTACCTAATCTCTTTTCAAGGGTAGATTTAGGAACATTTTTACAAATTTGGTAGTCTGTATCGAGGTGTTCAAACCCCAGACAATAAACACAGGTGGTGTGGGGATCGGCCTTAGCAAAGGCCTCCCCAGACTCACTGCAGTGTTGAAACCCAGTGAGCCCATTTTTTTCCTTGGGTTTCTCAGATATGGCCAACCTAACCAAACTTACCCTTTTAATGGCAACCGCCAGGAAAGACTCCTATCGGTTTCTAACCATGTCATGGGTATTGTGAAAAAACGTTCAACACACATTTTTTTTTTTAGAACCAACAGGGACCGGTAACCACACTCTAAAGCAAAACACAAGGATTCACTACAAGTGATCGGTTCAGCCGAACCGATCTAACAGTTTACAATTTCCACACAGAAAATCAGAACAAAACCTATCTATTACTCATGGTACCACAGACAGAGACTGAACTGACTGTGCGGAATTAAATTTGGTTTAAAACAGACAATTTAACAGAGACTTTAACCGACTTTCGAACTGAGCTGAAGGAGAAATCTCCGGAGTGACTGTTCAGTGAGGCGGAGTAAAGAATCTGATGGCTAGATTTCAAAGGGCTCCAGACAGAGACATCAACAGAGCTCAAGCTCAGTGTTCTATGCTCTGCATAGAAAGTTAACCCTTTGTTCTCCGGGGCAGTTTAAAGGCTGGAGCTAACCGCAATCAAATCAAATCAAATTTATTTATATAGCGCTTTTCAATATATCAAAGTGCTAATACATATCAGGAATAAACATCAACCATAATAAATAATGACATAAAACAATAAAAACAACCATAAGCTTATTCAAATGCTAACGCAAGTAAATGGCTTTTCAGAGACACCTTAAATGATTCCATGGACAGGCACTCTCTAATCTGACAAGGTAGAGAATTCCACAGGATTGGGGCCATAAAAGAAAAAGCCCTGGCCCCAGATGATTGAAGACGAACTCTGGGAATCTCTAGCAATCCCTCGTCAGTGGAGCGGAGTGGGTGGAGAGGGCGGTAAGGACGAAAGAGATCTTGCAGGTGGCCTGGTCCCTGACTGTGGAGGGTCTTATAGGTCAGCAACGTGACCTTGAAGGTGATCCTCCACCACACTGGCAGCCAGTGCAGTTCACGCAGCACAGGTGTGATATGGCAAGTTCTTGGTGACCCAGTCAACAACCTGGCTGCTGCGTTCTGCACCAGCTGCAGGCGACAGAGATCCACCCCCAGCAACCCTAAATATAGAGCATTACAGTAATCAAGACACGAGGAAACAAAAGCGTGGACCAACACAGGAAGGTCATCATGCAGAACAAGGTGTTTTATCCAGGCGATATTCCTCAGATGGTAAAAGGAAGACTTGACAGTGGTAGATACCTGTGTCTTCAGCGTCAGCTCACTGTCAAAAATTACGCCCAGATTTCGCACCTGTTCAGAAGGTCTCAACTGGTTACCCCCTAATAAAAGACCAGAGGGAGACCCAGGAGTCAACTTCTCTACATGGTGACCCGGGTCCACAACCAACACCTCAGTCTTATCCGAATTTAGTTTCAACCAGTTCGCACTCATCCAGTCCTGAATCTCAGCAAGGCAGTTGTTAAAGACCGATAATGCGTCATTCTGTTCGGGTACAAAAGGACACATAGAGCTGAGTGTCATCTGCATAGCAGTGAAAACTCAGCCCATGACGCCTTATAATGTCTCCCAACGGCAGCATATACACCGTGAACTACATGGGGGAAAGCACAGAGCCTTGCGGCACCCCACAGGGCACAGCGAAGGAAGCAGAAGAAAAAGTCCCTGAAACTACCCTTTGACTTCTGCCTGTGAGGAAAGAGTGAAACCATCTGAGGACTGTCCCCGACAGTCCGCAGAGTAGCTGCAGGCGATCCAGCAACATCCCATGCTCCACAGTGTCAAATGCTGCAGAGAGATCAAGGAGAATCATGATCGAACGGCTTTCCGATCTCTTGCTATTAGGAGATCATTAAGTACCCGAACTAACGCCGTCTCGGTACTGTGCCTCTTCCTGAAACCGGACTGGAGAGGATCATAGACCTCATGGGTGGTAAGAAAGTCATCAAGCTGCAACGTGACTACTTTCTCAATAACCTTACCCAAAAAGGGCAGGTTAGAGATCGGTCTGTAGTTAGCGAGACAGTCAGGGTCAAGGGAAGATTTCTTCAAAAGGGGTGTCACAACAGCCTCCTTTAAAGACTCCGGAAACACCCCTTGGTCCAAAGAGCCACAGACTATCTTTGCAAGGACTGGTCCAGTCGCATCCATGCACCCCATAAGGAGGCGTGTGGGACCACGATCCAAATTACAGCAAGTTGGTCGCAAGCCCTGGACAATCTTCATGATACCCATGATCACTGGCTGGTCAAAATCTGTCCAGGTAGACTGAGGGCATGTAACCCCACATCGATCGCTGCAATGTTCATTAGAACGTGTCCTGCGGATCTCCGACCTGGCTGATGACATCTTATCCTCAAAGAACCGAGCAAACTCATCACACTGTATTTGTGAAAAAGCTCTCCGACCCCACAGACAGGCTGGACTGCACAGTCTGTCGACGGTCCAGAAAAGCTGAGCAGGTCGGTTTCTTGATGCAGTTATCTCCCTGGACAGGAACTCTGCCTTCTTATGGCAGATTACTGATTGACAGTCCACATAATGGGCCATCAATCTAAGTCTGTCACCTTCCAGGCCGGATTTCCACCAACAACGTTCCAATCTTCGCCCCACTCTCCTCAACTCCCTCAATGTTCCATCAAACCAAGGGGACCGAGGGCAAAGAGAGAGGGGGCGAACACGGACAGGTGCTACGGAGTCCAGTGACCTCAGCACCATGTTATTACAGTGCACTACTAAGGCATCTGCTTCCATGCACTCCACAGACCAACTCGAAAGGTCCAGCACCGCCATCAGACCCTCAGGGGTAACTCCCTTCAAAGGGCGATACTGGACCATCTCCAGAGGGGTAGGTTTCATAAGGGAGGAGGGCTGCGAAATTGAACTTTATGGAGTGATGGTCAGACCACCCAACTGGTTCCACCACCAGTTCCGTGATCTCCATCCCCAAGGTGGTCACCAGATCCAGAGAGTGACCTTGAATATGGGTAGCAGCGGTAACCACCTGTGTGAAGCCCAACAAAATCATCAATTGGAGGAAGTCTTGACCAAAATGCGAGAGTTCATCGTTGTCCCAGGCATTGAAGTTCCCCAGGACCAACCACCTGGAGGGCTCCAACACCAGGTCAACAATGAAGTCCACGACTTCCTGCAGAAAAACTTTCCCGTCACTGGGCAGATGGTAAATGAACAATAACTGCAACAGTCAGAATACAGCAAGACTCCATGTTGTTTGAAAAGGGGAGGCAGAGCAATATAGGAGAGAAAGTGCAGAAGCGTCAAGTGATGCCCATGATCTAAGTAGGTTCTTGAACTGTTTCACTGGTGATTGGGGTGCACAGTGGAGAGGGCCCTGTCAGGCTGCAGTGGGAGGGTTAGTATCACTGGAGGGCAAATGTTGTAGTTAATTGGGGCAATCACAGGTGCTCTCATTCATGATGCGCTGGTGCAGGAGGTGTTTAAACTTGGTCAGATGAGTTAGGCTAGTTAGTTCAAAGCCTAGGCCATTAAGCCAGCAAGGTGCTCTGTATAGGAAAGAACAATGGCACTGTGTTGTCCAGAACCTTGGTATAAGTAGGAGCTCAGTGTCAAGAGGCCAGAGTCTGGCGGACCTTGAGGGATCTGGGCAAAAGGCAGGTGATTCCAGTTGGCAGATGTCCAATGAGCACTTTTTTTTATTAGTATACAAGATTGGTACTCGATCATTCACATGAATGGGTGAAGCGGTCTGAATCCCTGATGAACCTACAGGCTTTGTTTAGTGTTATGTTCAGTCTTTTTAGGGATGTGATGGCGGCAGCACCAAAGATTACTAAACCATAGTCAATAGTGAATAGTACTGAGCTGCAGACAGCCAGTTTAAGAGCTTACAGAATCAGATTCCTTCTATGCCTAAATAGCAAGCTTAATTTTGAATTCACAGACTTGACAATGTTCTCAATGTGAGGTACACAGGTGAGATAGCTGTCCACTGTTACACCGAGATATCTGAATTGTAGAACTCGTTCGAGGGGGGCTCCAAGGTTGTTATTTACTGTCATGACATGCGACCGATGTTTGTGGTGGGGGAAGAGAACAACAGAAGCTTAGTTTTTTTTTATAGTTTAGGACTAGTTTGTACAATTGGAACCATTTTCGACATCAAGGAAACCAAGTTGCAGGTTGTCCTCGAGTGCAGTGGGATCAGAGTCGCTTGTATAGATGACAGCATCGTCAGCGTAAAGGAGTGTTCGTAGTTGACAGGCATGTGGTAAGTTGTTTAGGAATATACTGAACAGGAGAGGACCAAGAATGGACCCTTGTGGGACACCAGATCAGACGTTTCATAGTTCAGAGAGAAAGCAGGACATCTTCACCCATTGAGTCCTATCTGCAAGGTAGCTTCCGAATGATTTCAGTGTGTTTGGAGAGAACCGACTGTTGACAGTTGATCGAGGAGTAGACTGTGATTCACAGTATCGAAAGCTTTCGTAAGGTCAATAAAAACAGTGCCAACTAGCTTGTTATCGTTGAAAGACTGATGGATGAAGCTGGTAAATGCTAACAGAGCAGTGGTAGTGCTGTGCTTTTTTCTGAAACCATGTTGCTGAGGATACTGTAAGGTGTACTTTTCAAGGTAGTCTACCAATTGGCTGGAAACTATACGTTCGAGGACTTTCAACAGAGGAGAAAGAATTGATATCGGCCTGTAGTAAGAATGCTGTGTATGATCACCAGACTTATGCACGGGGGTAACCAACGCAGATTTCCATACTTCAGGGAATTGCATCAGAGTGAGAGATAGATTTAGTATCTTGGTTATTGGTAGGAGAACTTCTTCAAGAGTAAGTGCAAAGAGTTTGTGGTGGAGCGAGTCTCCACTATGTCTGGATTTGCCCAGGACTTTTGTTAGAAGTTTTCGGACTTGGGTTAGGGAAACCTGTTTGAAACAGAAAGGAGGCTGGTTGGGTTTATTGGTTTCCATGTAACCAGCTGATAAGGCAAGAGCATCATCAAAGAAGTCTTCTGTGAGGCCGCCCGACAGACAAGTGAAGGTTGCGTTAAAGGTATTTGCAATCTGGAGTGGGTCAGTGATGGGACTGCCATCCTCCATTACTACTGTGGTGAGGTCTTATGTTCTTTGCCTGTGATGTCTTTTATGTTAGTCCAAAATTTCCTACCGTCTCCCCATGAGTTTTTTTTTACTTTATATTTATTACTTTTCATAGTACAGACATACAAAAAAACCTTATTCTGGTTTTGAGTATCAAAAGATAGGTGATATACATCGTATAACTAGGATATTTAACTCAGCATCCAATGTTACATCATACAGAGGCTGGTAATCATACTTAAAAGATATCCAAGCAAATCCCCACGAGTTTGATAGCAACTCTCTGTGGTGCCTACTTTTTGCCAGTCGAATTTCCCTAGTACAGGCATTTCTGGCAGCTTTATATACCTGCAGATCATGTTGCTTCATTGATGATTTGGCCAGCTGCTACAGACGGTCACACTATTTCACACCATTTACTATACTGGGTGTGATCCAGGAGTTAATCGTTCCTTGAACCTTCAGTTTCCTAGAAGGAGCGTGTATATCGCAGGCAGCACTGAAAATTCTAATGAAATGTTCTAGTGCGATGTTAATGTCATCAGCAGTGTCCAGAAAAGACCAGTCCTGGGGGCGAAGTTGGTTTTTTAGGGGATCCAGGTGCCCACGCTTTAGTATGTGGTCATAGATAGTTTGAGGTGGGAGGAGTATAGAATTTATTAGACCAGCAGCAAGTGATAGGGGAGTGGTTGATAAAGGAGTCTGGGTGAACCATTACATCTGCGATGAGATCCGGGCGATTAGAGATAATCCAATCAATGGTGGTACTGGTCCCAGTTTTATAATGTATTCTGGTTGGTGAGTCGAGTTGCATGAGGTGCAAAGATGCCAGTGTGTCCTTTATCATCCCACTTGCATCCAACGGCCAGTTTATATTGAAATCTCCCATTAGAATCTATTTTGAGAGATGCTTTTGGGATTGAAGGTAGTCCAGTATACTTAGTAGGCCAGGGGACAGGTCCTTAGGGAGTATGCAGATTGCAGTAGTAATAGACTTTAATAGCCCACAGAACACTTACACCCTAAAGCCTGGGCAGAACATCCAAGGTCAATCAGAGGCATGGTCAGTCCTCTAATGGAATTTTTTAGGTAGACTGCGCAGCCACCGCCCCCCTTTAGGTGATAGCCAGGTTTCCATGACAGATAGTATGTCTGGATTGTGATAGCCACCCAGACCATAGGGAGGTCGATTTTATTTAGGAGACTACAGATATTTATTGTGGCTAGTATAATGGCCACATGCTTCAGTTGCAAATTTTTTGGAATTGCAGCATTTGGACCCAGGTTAGGGTGGATATTGCCTGACAGCATCAGTAGCATTAAGGCTTAAGTTCAGGAGGAGCATGCATTGAAGGTTAGCAAGATGCTTAGATCGTCTACTGTGGCTACAGCGCTTGGTCTTTTTTTTCCTCAAGTGGCAGGTCAGAAAGGTACCAGTGAAGGACTATATAGGGCCAAATACCCAGCAGACTTGCCAGATATGGGGCCATTGGTGTGTAAACGGGAAGGGGGCCAAAGGACCCATGTTAATGTAAAAAAAATTTCCAGTTGAGTAGCCAAGAGTGTAGTGAAGGCTACCTTCTGCTGCCTAGCTTCGATGTTGTGAATACTTGGGGGCATGTATTTCTTGTGCCTGATGAGTAGACAGAGCAGAAAAGTAAGTGGAAGGGACAGTTTTATTAGATAAAGCATTTTGACAAAGCATAGAGAGGTGGTGAAAAGTGAGCAACCTAGTAGAGAAAGAGCTGATTACAGAGACAGATGGGAGCAGTAAGGGGCAGGACAGACAAAGAGCGAGCGATTTTGCCCAATTTAAGCACACCAAACCAATCCTGGACCTTACGCACTGAATGTAGGTTTCTGTGAAATGCCACTGGACAGTCCTGCCCCAGTTAATTAGCTCTGTCCGTTGCCAGTGCCTTTTTTCCCCACCTTTTCATTTCATGGTTGTAGAACTGGGACCTATACCAGTGCCAAGCTTAACAGAAAGCCCAGCAATACCCGATAGAAAACCCAGCAATACCCGTCAACTGCAACAGGTGGCTGCTGGACCCTTATGGACAGTCCTGTGACAGTTGATACCTAGGTCCAGTTCCTTTATGTATAAACATATAATAGAAGAGTTTCTCTTAAAATGCCAATCCTGAGAGAAACCCTCAAGCACTGTTAATATCTGAATTCCAACAGAGCGCCACACGGTAAAACCCACGAGGTCTGAGGTGTAAAACAAGGCAACTGTCCCCAATTCAACAATTCCCACAAGAATTTGTTCAGAAAAGAGAGGAATCATTGAAATTAAGCACTCATGATAAATTTAACATTTAAAATGAACAATCGTGGTAAAATAAAGTCAAAATAGTGCAGTTGCGCAAAAAATTTGAGCAGCGCTAACGAATTTGCCATACTTCACTCAGCACACTATTGAAACATAAATATGAAAAAAACTTTACCCAGACAAGCACTAGAATGTTGTTAACAAGGAAAGTTGAGAGACACCTCAGGGGCAATGTTGCTCAGTCCAGCAGAGAAAAAATTCTGAAGCCTTTGCTAGCTCTCATTCAGCTCATTACCCTTCCTGTTTTCTGACTGGCTATGGCCCTAAGTCCATTTGAATTTCTCTTAAAGGCACACCTCCGGGGCAGTTGCACCTAGCCAGCTAACTGCTAAAGTTACTGATGCTTAAGGACTCAAGGGGGTTGAAAAAGGGTTTCAGACCCCACTTAAAGAGCAGCTGGCACCTTTAGGAAACTAATAAACCATAATATTTAGACAGTTCAAGTTGTATATCATGTTAGTTCTGTATTCGTGCTCCCCATTATTTATTACTGAGGTCATTTGCATGAAAACAAAATCTTTGTTCCTGAAGAGTTCATCTACTTCTTTTGCGTTCTCACTACCTAAGGTCATAATGCACTGCTTATGATACCACAGTTACTCTTATGGCAACACACTGTGATGTCACAACAGAGGATTATGACTTGAAGTAGGGAGTATGGGAGAATGCATGGGACAGACACAAGGCAATTCTTGTGGGGAGGGGTAGGAAGAAATAGGCTGTTTGTTAACTAGGATCTGCGGCCTATCCTGTAGGCAGGGAAATGGGCAGACTAGATGGGCCAAGCAGTCCTTATCTGCCGTCAAAGTCTATGTTTCTATGTAAGCTATAGAGATAGATGAACTCCAAGGGATAAAGATCATGTAGTCGTGCAAACAGTAATAAATAATGGGGAAGAGAAATGTATAGAATACATATGGAATGCAAGCTGAATTGTGCCTAATTATTATGTTTTTCAAAGTTTTCTTTGAGGTGTTAGTAGCTCTTTAAATGCCTCCACTGAGGGGGCCTCTCTCAAAGTTCTTGGCAAGGAATTCCAGAAGACCAGACCTGCTACCTCAAAGCATTCACTAAAAATACCACCAACAGCTTAATCTGGTTGAAATTCAGTTGGTTACTATCTGCCCCCACCACCAGGTCGCCCTGAAAAGGGACCTCTGGTCTCAGTGGGCCTACCCGGTCAACAAAATTCAATTAATAAAGGACTAATCTCCTTGAAATCTTCAACCTTGCCCTTGGAAGTACTAGGAGGCCATTCTCAGCAGAGCAGAGAAAAGCACAAGTGTATGTGAGGGTGCAAGAGCTCAACCAGCTAGCCCAGGTTTAGCCCCTACACGGCCTTACAAGTTAAAAGTACAACTTTAAAGGAGAATTGCCACTTGACCGATAACCAGTGCAGATCACACAGCGCTGGAGAGACATGACTTTGGAAGGCCAATCAGCAACCGAGCATGATCTAACGTGGTCGATACGTAACAGCACCACTTCAACACTATCTTTGTGTTTGGCTTTCACATACTCATGTTTTATACTGTGTTTTAAGTGTTTTCTTTCAATTTATTGTTTTCGGCTAAGCAACAGTTGCTTTTTACCTTCAGGTTTGACAATTTGCAGATTTGCGCAGAAAACGACAGAAAGGCACTTTCATTGCACATTTCTGCAGACAGCTTTTTGGAGCAGTCAAATTCCATCACGCATAGGTGAGATGTTTCTGACCTTGTGCCAGTTTTTGTATGTTGCAATTCATGTTTTACTTGTAGAATAAATAAAGGCTTAAACAGTTTCAGTTACATTGTCCCTTTGTTTACAAGTAGCCTGTTTGCTGACCTCAATTGCAGAATCTTTTCTCTGCAACAGTTTTCTGGCTATTTCTATTTACTAAAGAAATGACAGGATACCCTGGGTAGTACAGTAAATTAGAATGTAACATGGCACAGGATCAGCACAGCACAACAGATGAGAATAAGTGAAACTCATTGGAGGAACAGCAACATGTGACCACACAGCAACCATGGATTAATTTCCTTTAGTAATCCATGGTTGCCAGTGGAAGCACACTGCACAAATCACTGAAAGACAGTTGCCATCAGGGCAGCACTCAACAAGCTGAAATTTTTTTTTTTTATTTCTGTTTTTCCGCACCTACTACCCCACTAGAGCTGCACCATCGGGAGTCGTCCATTAAGTCTGCCCCTACCAGTGCCTACCTCACTGTCTCCGGTCCCTCCATCCAGCCTCGGAAACCCCCTGGGCAGGGTCAGGGCAGTGGCATCCCCAGAATCTTGCAAGTCTCGTCCAGGTCCTGAGGCTGCAGGCACTGGCACATCAAGACCTGGCTTGGCGCTCCATCTTCCCGGCTCCAATGGGGCATTTTTCCAATGTTCCTTGTGGGATGTTGCGGGACCATACATCATAGCATGTGCCGACGTCCACAATGCCCCTCCCCCTCCTTCCTCGAAGGAGCAGCCCCAGATGCTGACTGGTCACCAGCCTGCGCCTGCAACCAATCATGCCCCCGAGACTCCAGCTTGATGTCGCGCCTCCAGCCTCCGCCAGGGGTCGCCGCTTGCCGGGTTAGAGAACCCCCCTCCCCCGAAGAAGGCGAGCTGTCAGACACTCCAGCCTGTTCCCCCCCGGCGGCCCAAGCTCGTTCCTGAACCCAGGTCACCGGTCTGGTATGAGATGTGGCGTCCAGCACCTCAGCGTCACCGGGCCGACCAACCAAGTCTTTCTGCACATCGCTTAGTTCCTGCCCACCCACCCGCCCACCAAGTGGACCTCATAGAATTGTGCGGTCAGTGTCCCCACCACCTATACTAGTCTGCACTGCCCCACTCCCTAGTGTATCTGCTCCAGTTGCCCAGTCTCGCTGTCACATTGTGCTCCTGTGCCGTAGCAAGAGAGAGAGACAGCGAGATGGACACAAACGGCAACAGTGGCTGGAAGAACACACAGCAAAGTCTTTCTCTCTCTGTATCCCCAACTGTGTCGGGAATCGGGCGCTCAGTCTCCCCGCCACCTACACTGTCCTGCTGTATGCAGAAAGGCAAGACATATTCCCCCCTTAAGAAGACTCCTCCCAACCATCTCCTGAAAACCGCAGAGGGAATTAACAATATACAACTTAAAGACTTGCACTGGTGATAGATTCAATGGCTTTATATGGTCCCATCTAATGGAATATTGTAGAGACATAAGTTGTAAACCAGTAACAGAAAATAAGATATGGTTATTTGATTCTCTGGAATTCTATACTTGAACCATGTTGTATTACTGACTATGACACCAAATAAAAATAATTTTATAACAACAAAAAAAAAGACACAGTCCCCTTGTTACCGAGAGAGGGTAAGAAAACAGACAGGGCTGCCCTCTTCCTTTCCCAGCCACCTGTGCCACGGACCTCCGTTTAAAGCCAGTAAAATAAAATCAGTCTGGACAAATCAGAAAACTGTACATATATTTTACTACTATGATCTGCTGTTTTCACCAGTGTTCTTCCGGTGACCCTTCCAAAATGTTTCGTACTGTGCCGTACTTGTGAAATGTTCACAGTATGAAAATGCAACTTCAAAATGTGAGCAGACTGTCTTGCTGTGGATGTTAGAACAGTCCACACGTATCTTTGCATACAACAGGCACCAGATGAAGTTTCCCAGCATCCACAGCAACCAGTTCTCTGAATCCAAGTGAGGAGAATAATGAAGAGCGGTCCAACCTTCCTGTACCTCAGGTAGGCGGAAAATCAAGACATAACCTAAATGTTAAGGTAATGTCTATACAAAGACTACATGATTTTTTATTTTTTTTATTTATAAAGCAGTACTCACGACATTACATTTCAACGGACCATCTGCAAACCACTGTACTCAGCCAAAATGAGTCGAATGGGAGTGCGCTCAATAAGAGTGGCACGAGAGAGAGAGAGAGACACACACACAGAGCAGTGTGCTATATCTGTGTAGATTTATTGGTTAGTGGTTATAAACCACTGCCAGCGAGTGCCCAACAGCTCCATAAACCACATATGTGGTTTATGGAGCTCCGTAAACCACAGCCACACAAAAAACAAAGCAGCACCTTAGATATCTGCCGGAAAAGCTGTCCTCGTGCCACACGTCAGGTAGCGCTAGTTTTTTCACACAGTCATCACGAGGCACAAGCTTCTGGGTGGCTTTACAATACCTCAGGAAGCAATTTTTAAAACTAAGAGCAAGTTACGAGTTTCAAACTGCTCCCTTCCCCCAATACTTACGACAGCTTACCTGCCCTGATATTCGGCGCCCCAAGAAGTTTCATTGATCTTGGTCCTTATTTTAAATAAAAACCTCGTCATTTTTATTTCTGTGGCCAGCTTGTGATATGGACCGAGTTCCGGCTTTGCCAACATGCCCCCCACGTTTACAGACTTCACTTCATAAACAGCAAGAGGACGCACTCCAATGAAAACCCAGGTCTTTTTACCTCTGGGTATATACTGACAGCTACTACCCCATTTGGTCTAAAAGTAGAGAAGAATGTGTACTTGCAAACTACACAGCTAATATTGGCAGCAAAAAAAGGTAATAACCAGGCTATGGGGAATGAATAGGCAGCCAACTAAGGGAGAGTAGCTAAACTTGACAAGAGAGATATATACAGGATGGAGAGAATGGCGGCCAGAGTACAGGATAGAGTGGAGGTATTTGATACAAAATGGAGAAAATGGATTATGTATCAGTTAAGCACTTATTCAGACTTTGTTCCCTGTAGCTAATCAAATCAATACTGGAAAAATGTTAAAACGAGACTGGTCTAGTTCATGTGATTAATTAGTCCTGATGCTGGGTGAGATTTTCTTTTTTTTTTTAAAGTGCAATGTATAATTATATAAACTGAACGAATATATCTATGTAACATGTCTTGTATAATGCATAAATGTCCTTGTGCCTAATAAAAAATGTTATTATAAAAAAAGGACGCACTCCATACACATTAATGGGGATGATCAGTAAATACAAAAAAATAAAACATGAAATGAGTTTTAATGGGGATTTCAGGCATCACACACCTCGGGTGTGAGTAAAATCCCCATAAGCCACACTTCCTCATGCATTACTCTATACAGAATGACTGGTGACCTATAATATCAACCTGATTATGGTGCTTCTCAAACACCATAATAACTTGATTTCGGGTTATTACGCTCCAAAAAGTGGTAATCACCCAAAATCCGGTTATTACGGCATTCTAGGAACAACTTTCACTTTCCTTCTGCAGCATGACCGAGCGGAAATGTAGTGCACCACCTAACTGACCCTATGTGTGTGGGCGAACCAAATATCAAACACCTTTATATCTTTGCCTGCACTTGCCATGTTACAAGCACATTAAACCACTCCAGAGCATGGTTCTACTGTGGAATTAATCAACGGTTGGGCAGTTGGAAGCACACGGCCTCGTTCCCCCAACATGGATTAATTCCACAGTAGAACCATGCTCTGTCCTGGTTTAATGTTTTCCTTATGTGCAGTGCACTGCATACTTGCTGCCTCTCACTTACAAAAGGGGAGGGGGAACTTGATGGACCTAGAGTCCCTGCCGACCACCTTGTACCTTACAGATTTCTGTACGTTACCATTTATATTTCGGGCAGCTGGACATAAGCATAATCCACATTTGTTCATTCAGGTATGAGGAAGTAAACATTTTGGACAGGTTGTCCCTACCAACGAACAAAGGTGTTTTTTTTCTGTCCAAGAACATGTCTCCAGTCGCCCTTTTGGAGTGAGACCACGCTCTCCGAGAACCAAATCACACTCTCAAAATAGTGCGGTCTCCGCTTTTTTTCCTTGCCTCTCTCATTCTGATATTCTGACTCAGTGCGTTTACATGCAGTCAGTTTTCTGATTTCCAGAGGGTTTCTGAGATTTCGGTTTTATGAATCGGGAAACACGACTGCATGTAAACGGGGTATTTTCGGGTTTTGCAACCCACCCAATTTCTTGAAAAATAACAATTATGCCCTCTGGAGGTCTCTCGCACAAATCGGACATTGGGTATATGTAAACTCTTGTGTGCTGTTGTTTTCCGAAAATGATCCTCGTGCATGCTCTGTGATAGTGCGCTAGCCGACTGGACAACTGATGTGTAATTTGCTAGACAACTGTTTCCGTCTGACAGGATTTGTTTTGTTAGATGGTACTGGCAGACACATAACTTGAGTGATGTTGAGTAATTCATTAAATGTAGCCTCCCTGAACTTCTGTTTTGTTATGTTCTGTGTTTCTTTGTTTTTCATTGACGTCATATTCTAATGTTGTTATTATTAATGTGTGACAGCAAATCCTTAGCCATCTTGATCACGGCCCGAGTTAAAGAATTACAGAACACAGCCCGAGTTAAAGAATTACAGAACACAGATGTGTTATGATTACATTATGGCAGAAGCACCAAATGTCCATGTTAGTTGAGTGTGTTTATTGTTGCCATGGCAATTCTCTGTGAGCAGTGCTTCACACTGGCAGCTGATTTTAAAACCAATTAGCAGTGTGTGTTTGTGTCGCAGTGCTCCCAGATCAGGTAAAGCATTTTCCTGTAGTACACCCTAATTTTCCCTGTAAAACTGGGATGAAATTCTTGTAGATTTTCCTGTATGCACAAATCAATGTAAGTACACAATTGGTGTCATTATGCCAGTCAATAAAATCACTAAGACAAATGTTCAGGCTGTTTTATGTGTTCTTATTTATTTTAAATAGATAAAATCACCTACAACGTATCACATAACTACTCTACAACTATAAGAACTTTATATGTAACAATATAATACCATCTTGAAGTTCTGGGGACATGTTGGAATGTATAAAGCTCAGTTCTCAAGGGTTTACATGTCTCCAGAACCTCCTGAAGGTATTATAACCTTGTAATATTACAGTCCCTTATACAGTATTATATTTATCGTGTGAAATGCCTTAACTTAAAATTTACCCCTTACTCACAGACTGATACATTTTGTGTTCTGCTCACAATGCATGAAAGGGGCATAGGGATGCACAAAATGCGCATACCCCATCCTCGCCCCTGCACCCCGCAGACAGGTGCACCCATACTGGCATTCACCAATGCCGACCACCTATCCACGGTTCCTCCCCCAACGCACAGGACTCTGCAGGGTGGCCAGGGAGGAGTTGTCCCAGGCAGACATCCAATGGGATGTCCCCGTGGGACCCATAGTGGATCTCACACATAGGGTGGCATGGGTCTGGGGCTGTGCATGCCAATAGCATGCACCCGGACCAGCGTGGCACCCTCCAGTCCCCGGTGCTGCCTCACATAAACTTTCTGGGCGCTCACCCATCCAGCTACCCCTGCCGCCTCCTGTTGCCCCGCAGTTAGGAGCAGCACAGTGTGCACTGTCCTGGTCCCCCAATGACTGAATAACTGTGATCATGGGGGCATGCTGTGGGGTATGGCAGGGTCTCCCTGGTGTACCCTGCACCACCCTCTGCACCCATGCGGCCAGCACTACACGGGTTAGTGAATACACGTAGTGCTGGCACACCCCTGGAACGTCCCCATCGCGGAGCTGTCTACAGACATGGGGAATCGGGTGTGGTGGGTCTGCATGTGCCCCCTTCGTGCATGCCATGTGGGGGGCATAGGGGGTGTGGAGTAGCTACTCGTCCCAGATATGCGTGCATAGCCACTGCACACCAATCATGCATTGGGCCTACAGCTCTGTGTACCTGTAGTGCTCCATTAATAAACATTGTTTCAGTGTACTGTTGTGTTTTTCATTGGCATGCTTAAGCACCCCCCCACACCCAGCTTTGTGCACTGAACTCTCAGAGGTAAAAACAAATATTCCCTTTTTTTTTTCCATTTATCTTACTTATCTTAGGCCAGACCAGGGTCTACGGGTCCCTTCTGATCTCACACATATAATTCATAACTCCTGGTTATCTTGATGAAAACACCCCCATACCTTTCCCAGGCTCACAATTACATAGAAACACTCATTTTTTTTTCAAATAATCTCAACCTCTAGGCTGGTCAGAAGAAGTGCTGCCTTAGTGATCTTTTTGAAAACACAACTCTGCTCTGTGCACCAAACAAGCCAAGTAGCACTTAAGCACTCTGTGTCCCCTTCACCCTTTAAAGCCCACCATCATTGAGTCCCTTGTCTGGCTCGCTTTTTGCACTTCATGTGTTTTTTAAAATAGACAGGTTTACAAAACAGGTTTGTTTGCCTTGGGGGGCTGCTTCCCTCAAGCAACACTTAAGCACTCTTTCTTGCACCCCCCCCCATACAAAAGCATATCATCAAGTGGTCAGTCTTTTGTCTGACTCATTTTGCACTTAAAATGAGTTTAAAATAGACTAATCTGAGGCTGCCCACAAGAAGGCTAGTTTACATTCAGTGGCTTAGGCTCTTTGCCAGTCCAGAACAGTGGCATTTGAGATGCAGCTTGGCTGACTCAACAGTGTTGCTGTTTTGAGTGCCACATGGCAGCTGTTTGGATCATGCAGCAGCTCACTGGTTCTTGATCAGAAGATCTGAATTCATCCTCAGAAAGATGCACTGCCAACACATTACCTTACTACCCCAAACACAGGCTGCAAATGGACCAACAGAATTGCTTAGTGTAGCAAAGTCAGCAAACTGAGCACCAACTGGAGGGCTCTGTCTGGATCTTGGCAGCCATGAGATTCACAGTGGGCATTTTCCCATAGTGTTTGTCCATTTCCCCTGATATTTTAGAAATAAAAGATTTCCTTCCCGTATCCCGTTTTTGTAGTAAAATTCCCTTAAAATACAGGAATCCGTGTAGATCTGGGAGCACTGGTGTCAGTCTCACGCTGCATAGATCATGGGGCAATCGAGGATGTACTGTGAATATTTTACTAAGTAGTGTGCATTGTTAGTAGTTAAGGGCTCTTTATAAAAAGTGCAGTATTTTAACCTTATGGCAACAACCGTAACAGGAACGTAAGAATTAGCATGTACTCTTTTTAAAAAACAAAGAAAATCTGAATAGCCCAGCACTGCATTCAGACATCCTAATACTTTATATGGAGTATGTAGGAGCATGTGTGCAGTTGGGGACTGAAGTAGCTGGAGAACAAAAGCTACATAAAATGGAAACCTAATGCAGAGCCCACATCAGTTGGTGACTCGGTGTCAGACTGTCAAAGCCACTTGATTTAGGCAAGGTGTCTGTACCAAACATGAATGGTGCAAAATCAGAAAACATCCTCGGAGCTATTCTCAATTGAAGCCTGCGCCTGCCACAGGCTGCCTGACCCAAATGGGGCCTATGTCACCCGAGCATCCATGAATGGGCTGAGATGTGGCGCTAGGGGGAATGTGGCAGACGCAAGCTGCTACAGTCCCCCTAAATGCAATTTACAGAGTCCTCCAGATGACACATTTCTAAGTACCCTCAGACCAGCCAGAGCTGGAGTAAGGGTACTGAGAACAACATTCACTGGAGAAGTCTAGTCTGTTGGGGAACTGTTTCACATTTGTTTAATATGCAGAACCCTGGTGATCTAGTTGTCCCTCCCTCTCACCACCTTATCTGGCGCTGACTGACCTGTCATTGAGCGCTTGTAATAAAACACAGTACGTTCAATGAATGTGTAGTGTATTATGATACAAGTGCACAACTGACAGTTCAGTCTGCTCTGGCTGAGGTGCTGAGGGGAGTGTGCTGGCTCTGGGTACAGGTTTGGGGTGGGGGTGCCAATAGATCACCAGGGTATTATTGGAATTTTAAAGTGAATACTGTCCATATCAGGGTGTGTGGAGGGATCGGTAGACCACCAGTGTAAATTATTTATTGAAAGGGAATATTGGGGCAGGGGAGGGATAACTAAATCAACAGTAAATTATATGACTTTCAAAGCGAACAATGGCCATATTTGGTTGGGGGGGGACAGGACTGCTACATCATCATAGTACATTATTTATTAAAAGAGAATATCGGGCCGGGGGCGGTACCAGTATACCATCAGGGAAGAATATTATTTTACCGTTCTTTATGGGCATTTTATGGACTGCTATAGCACCAGGGATAGGGGACAAGATTGCTTGCCCTGTCCATAGGATCTTCCGAGAAACACCTCCTGTGCGCCGGGCATTTGTTGCACTGGAGAGGTTGTTGCAAGTGTGGGCACTTAGGTGCCAGGACCCATCCTGTGCCATAATCTGGTTCAGTGTCCCTGGCGCACGGGACTTTGGTGCACGCTGATGTTTGCAGTAGCTTGCGCAGGACGCAGACCCCTTTCAGAATTAGGAACCTGATCATCTGACTTGTTGGGGTGGGGAAGGGTGCACAATAAGAGAACATGCTTTTTGCAGCAGTACCCTCAAACAAGCATTTGTCAATTCCAAACGTTTGTTTGCTGGTTTTGGCATTGGTACTGCATGATGTCCATGCTACACATCGAAAACCCCTCTGTAACGTTACAAAGGGGCTAAACCATTACTGCAACGGTTTGTGTTTAGACCTGTAATGTTACAGGAAGTGTTTTCGTAAAAGTTGAAACCACATACAGTACGAGGTGGTTTCAACAACGGTTACGAAACCGGGTCTGCCTCTGCAACGTTACTGGTTGCAGTGTGGACAAGTGAGCGTGTTGCTCCAACCAGCCCCCAGTGCAGCACGAACTGCATTGTTGGACAGGGTGCCGTCGTAACGGTCCCACAGCACCCACAATGCAGATGCGCCGTCAAGATGCCACCCAGTTGCTGGGACTGTTCGCGAGCAGTGTGGACACACTGTTACGGTTACCGTCCATACCGATCCCTTGTGGTTATACTAAGGATGAACAGTTTGCTGCATTTCACCTTGTTCCCATGGAGACATTTGTAAGTTTCAGTCATGTCCTCCCGTCTTGTCTCCGGTGCACATGTTAAGGTCCATCAATTTTTTTGTTTTACAAGTCTTTGTATCCTCCTGCGGCAGGTCGCCCCAATCATCTGCCACCCTACCGGAGCTCAGGGTCTTTTGGTGCTGTTGCACGCCCAGTGGAGCCCCTGAGCCCAACCCGGAGGTTTCTTCCATAAGCAGCCCCCGTTTTTTTCCTCCGTTTTCTCCCTGTGTGCGAGCTCTAAGCCTAAGGCCCCCGGAAGCGGTGACGCATGTGCGTGGAAGCGTACATGTGCACTGCAGCTCCAGTGCCAGGTCTCTTCCGCCCTCCCTCGGCCTAGCACTGGCACTTCTCGGAGTGACACCACCAGGGGGCGGCCAAGCTCCAAGGAGACAGAGAACTCCTTCCTGAGGCAGACAGCTGCCAGCCAGCAGCTTGCCCACACCTCTCCCCCCCCGTGCTGACCTCCAACGACCCTGGCTCATTCCTGAACCCAGGTCGCGGACATGGCATGATGTATCGCATCCCGCTTCATCAACCTTTCTTGATATGCTTCATCCCCTGGATCATCTAGGTTCCTCTTCTCTATACAACCTCCATCTTATCACTGTCCTTCCACTGTACCTGTACAGGGGAAGGATAATCTCCGTGTGTCTACTATTAATACACAGGGAGCAAAAGCAGGCCCGGCGCCGCTGAGGGTTGAGGCGCTGACGCCACACCTCGCACCACGCTGGCAACTCAGGTTGGGGGACAGACTCGGGCCATCGGCCAGGTGGGGAAGGGGGAGGGATCGACTGAGCCACCGTTTGGCTGCTCTCACCCTCAGGGAGGGATCGATGGGGCTCCTTGGTGCTGGCTGCCCCCAGGTGGAGGCCATAAGTGGCAGCACCACAACAGAGGAGCCAGGCGATATGCCAAGGGAAAGTGAATGAACACGGATTGGAGCTGCAGTGCGAATGTGCACCTCCACACGCAAGTGCTACTGCTTCCAGGGCCTCGGGACAACTGGGCGCAAAAGAAGAAAAAAAAACAACTCAGGTGGCCCCAATGGAGATGAAGGAGGCCCCAGGAACATGCCCACATCCCACCATCGGACCCACCAGCATCGAGATCTCCCAAGGGCAACCTGACCATGGCAGGTCCCTCTAATCTCAGACAGGCCACCGGAGGGGGGGAAGAGAGAGACTGATATGTGGGGGTTTCAGACTGGGTGTAGAGGCATAGTTGAGGGGTCACTCTGGAAGGATGCCCTGGGCTCCAGAGAGATAAACAGAATTCACAAAAAAAAAAAAGAAAAAATACACAGGCAGCAGCTCGGAAAAATATCCCACCACCCTGTACGATGCTGTGCACTTACTTCAATAAAAATAAATTAAAAAAAGAAAAACTATCCCACCATGCGTGACTGGTGCAGATGGCCAAATGACTATGCAGGGGGTGGGGAATCAGAAACCATTCACAAGCATCTGTTCCAGGGAACGGCTAGTATTCTGCGTCTCCACCCACCACATGTACAGCCTCAAGTCTCAAGCCCAGAGCAAAGCACCATGGGTAGCAGTAAGCAAATCCTCATGTACATCAGGCTGACAAGGCTTCAGCAGTTCAAAAGCTGTCAATGTTGGCTTTTAATCATGTGATGCTCTCAACCAACCACAACACGCCTTTCGTCTGCATGGAAGGCCACTCTATTTTGATATGAGTGCCTCATACCCTGTGCCATGGCAACTGATGCTGCCTCAACAGGAATGCTGGTCCTTTTTTTTGGGCTAAAAAAAAAAAAATTTTCTAAAATATAAACAGTCCCAACCAATAATACGCTATCTAGCCTGCTGCCACTGTTTCAGGAGAACTAAGGATTTTACTTGCATCTGCCACAAGTTAGAACAGCCCCGCTTCACTCTGCTGTTTTCACACAGAACGAGAACATGTGACACCGCTCTCATAATAATAATAATATAATAACAATAATCATATTTTTTTTCTGGTGCCTTTCAAGAACCAAGGTGCCTAACAAATATAAAACAGCATATCAAGTAATCCAAACATTAAAACAGATTGTTAAAAACGATCAGTCACCAAATACCTGATGCCACAGGTATGTCTTTAATGCCTTCTTAAATCCTTCCACGATCATGCACTCCCGTAACTGACGGAGTAGAGAATTCCAACGGGTTGGGGCCGCATGCATAAATGCACGGGTCCCAGAAGATTTCAAACACACCCTAGGAATCCCTAGCAACCCCTCGTCGGTTGGGCGGTAAGGGACCAGGAGCTCTTTCAGGTAGTCCGGGCCTAGTCCGTGTAGGGCTTTGAAAGTCAGTAAACCGACTTTAAAGGTGATCCACCACTGTACTGGCAGCCAGTGCAGTGCGCGCAGCACCGTGAAATATGACAGGACCTGGAAGTCCCCGTCACGAGCTGGGCCACAGCGTTCTGCACTAGCTGCAGGCGACAGATTTCGGCCCCAGGAAGCCCTAGGTAAAGGGAGTTGCAATAGTCCAAGCGAGAGGTCACAAAAGCATGGACCAGCGTAGGAAGATCACCGGAAGGAACAAGGTGCTTTATCCTGAGATATTCCTCAGATGGTAAAAAAATGACTGGACGACAGCTGACACCTGCGAACGCAGGGTCAGCCCTTCGTCAAAGATTACCCCCAGGTCTCGCACCTGTTCAGAGGTCGGGAGTGGTAAACCCCCCAAAAAAAGCCCAGAGGATGAACCAACCCCCGGCCCCCCACCCGGTGCACCGGGTCCACAATCAGCACCTCAGTCTTTTCAGAGTTCAACTTCAACCAGCTAAAATCCATCCAGTCCTGGATTCCTACAAGGCAGTTGTTAAAGACAGAGAGCTCCATCCTGGTCAGATGCAAAAGAAAGGTAGAGCTGGGTATCCTCGGCATAACAAAAAAAACTCAGCCCATACCTTCTTACAATGTCTCCGACGGGCAGCATGTACACTGCGAACAACATGGGTGACAGACAATACTGAACCCTGAGGAACCCCACTTGACAGAGAAACTAGATCCGAAGAATAAACTCCAGACACCATTCTGAGTTCTTCCAGTGAGAAAAGATGTAAACCACCTGAGTACTGTACTCGACAGTCCACAGACCGCAGATGAACCTCAGGCGATCAAGTAAGACCCCATGGTCCACAGTGTCAAACGCTGAAGAGAGATCTAGAAGAACCAAGATGGAACAGTTTTTCCGATCTCTAGCCATCAGGAGATCATTTAGCACCTGAACCAGTGCTGTCTCAGTACTATGCCTCTTTCGAAAACCGGATTGGAGGGGTTTATAGATGTCATAGATGGTCAAATGGTTCTCCAACTGTGCAGCCACTACTTTCTCAATCACCTTCCCCAAAAAGGGGAGGTTAGAGATTGGTCTGTAGTTTGCATGGCAGTCAAGGTCCAAAGAAGCTTTTTTCAAGAGGGGCGTTACCACCGCCTCCTTCAAGGAGCTAGGAAACTCTCCTGTTTCCAAGGAGCACCAGACTATCCGTGCAAGGACCGGACTGATAGAATCAATACAACCCAGAAACAGGGAAGTTGGTCCAAGGTCCAAACTACAACATGTAGGTCGCACACCCCAGACAATCCACATGACATCCATCAACTCCGGTTGGTCAAAGGTACTCTAGGAATGCTGAGGGACAGTGACCAAGTAGTACCACCCTAATGTCAGCCACCTTGGTCGCAAAGAATCGAGTAAGCTCATTGCACTCTACCTGCGAAAAGACTTTTCGGACTTGTAAACAGGCTGGGTTGCACAGTCTGTCCACAGTGTGAAAAAGCTGAACTGGTCGATTCTTAACAGCTGCAATCTCCCCCAGACAGGAACTTTACGTTCTTACGGGTGATTGCAGATTGATAGATACAATAATGATCCATCAATTTAAGGTGGTCGGCATCAAGGGTGGACTTCCGCCAGCGACGCGCTAACCTTCGTCCTAGTCGCAGCATCTCCCGCAAAGTCCCATCAAACCAAGGGGACTGAGGGCGAAGGGAGAGAGGACGAACACGGACAGAAGCAACGACATCCAAGGCCGCCGAAATGGCCATATTATAGGCCACCACGACGGCCTCTGGGTTGCTGTTTGCCTGGGGAAAGGACGATAGGTCAAGTACTGCCGCCAGGCCTTCAGAGCTAACACCTCGCAAAGGGCGATACCTGACCATCTCCACAGGGATAGGCCTACGAAAGGGGAGCATTAAAACTAAATCCCATGGTGTAGTGATCAGACTATTCAACTGGTTCCACCCCCAAATCGGGAGGCCTCAATCCCCAAGAGAAAGACTAAGTCAAGAGAGTGACCATGTTTATGGGTAGCAGAGGTAACTATCTGTGTAAGGCCCAGAGATTACATCAGCTGAAGGAAGTGTTGTCCAAATTGCGAGAATTCGTCATCGATCCAGGCACTGAAGTCACCCAGAACCATCAATCTGGGCAACTCAAAAGCCATGTCAACGACGAAGTCTGCCACTTCCTGAAGGACCTACGTCCCATCACCGGGTGGACAGTAGATGAGAGCAATCCTACAGACTACACCTGCTACCACAGTACACTAAAATGACTCAGTCCTTTTGACTGGTACACTCGTGAGATTAAGTTCGATCTTGAAACAGACAGCAACACCCCCACAATCCAATCTCGGGTGGTGAACCACCGAGTACTCGGCTGGAGTCAAGGCCTCCAATATGGGGCCGGAATCCTCATCCAGCCAGGTCTCAGTGATGCAAGCCAAGTCCACTGTAGCCACAAGATCTGCAATAATTGCAGTCTTGTTCTTAATGGACCTGGCATTGCATAACACCGCCCAAGTTGGATGAACCTCCAAGGCCACCCGAGCCACCTGCCCACTAAAATTAGTGCCCTTGGGTATGGAAACCAAACATGGCAAACCACGATCTTAGTTCCAGTTCACCCCAGGGCGTCGCCTAGATCTTACAACCCCGATGCAGTGGCCCCGTTCATTCACTCTCCACTGTTCACACACCCCAGTTCCCCCTCCCTCAAGCAATGCCCAGTGCTCTGCAGCGCTGATATGTTGTAAATTGCAGTTGGAGGGGGCCATGGGTGTGAAAAGCAGAGGGTGAATAGTGCATAACCGTGGGGGCAGGCCTCCCAACACATTCCGGTGACTGATTTATCAAAACAGCTCTTACATTAACTAGACCACCAATATCCCTTAATATTTAAAAACCAATCAAATAAAATAAAATAAAATTATAACAAAATATAACCCCTAACACTTACTTAAGGAAAATAAATAACCCTCAACATCCATCCCCCATAATATTAAATAAATATCCTTAATTAACCCCACCCAACATAAAATTCTAAAATAAATTAAGATATCACAGCTCAGGATCTTAAAATGAGTCAGCTTGGAGATATTTCAGTTATTGATAAAGTATTGAGTCTACTGCAAATTAAGTCCCGGATGAAGAAATGTAGGTCCTTGAGGCCCTCTCACTGCCTCAGGAAAATTTAACAGGGCACAGGTGCTCTCACTGTCTGTCCACCCCCCCCAAAAAAAAAAAAAAAAAAAAAGCAGAATGATGGATAACTTCGTGAACAGCTTCAGCCCCCAGGCTCTCTCACTACTTGGGGGACTGAGAACACAGGCACTCTCACTACCCAAAAATAACAGTAAGGAAAAAAAAAGATCAGAAAATAAAGAGAAAATAACAGTCTGACCAGGTGCAGGCAGAGGGTCTTCTGAGCGAGCATCCTCACTTCAAACAACATGAAGTCTTGCTGTATTCCAACAATATGCAGTTAGATCGACCGGTTCAACTGCCCCAGAGAACAAAGAGTTAACTCTATGCAAATGCATAAAATGTTGAGCTCGATTTTCAAACCACTGTCCTTGGTACATTCTAGTAACTGAGCAGATTCTTTACTCCACTCACCAGTGAAGATGCCTTGGAGATTTCTCCTCGCTGCCTTCGGTCTAGCGGAGTTTCGTCGGTTCAATTTCAACCGCTTTGTTATTTTATTTAAAAAATGTTCTCAAACCGCTGTCTTCAGTATAGTGTACGTTCCTAGGTTGGGTAAGTGTTTGGTTTCCGATTGGTTCCGTGACCATGAGGGGACCAAACTTCTATTCCTCCCTTTTTTCTGTTAAATTTGCACTTCTATTGGGATCCGGTGCAAAGTCCTGACCAGAACCGTGGGCTCTCGGTTGTTTTTTGGCTGGCGCTAAACCGTTGGCCGGTTTTGACTTTGTTGTCTCTATTACCCGGCCTAACTAAGCCTTATGGGGTAATTTTCTTTATTTCTTTATCCTGGCCTAACTAAGCCACTCTGGATAAAGTAGATATTTAATTATTGCTTAACCGGGCTAACTAAGCCACTGGGTTAAGCTCCAAATTTTAGGGTTATGTCACAGAATCCCAAGAGAGGGAAAAAAAAAAAACAGTCCCACTGGGTTTCAGCGTTGTACTGAGTGTGGGGAGCAATTTGCAAAAGCTGATCCACACTTGGTCTGTCTGTACTGTCTAGGTTTTAACCACTTACAAACAGACTGTGATATTTGTAAACATTTCTCTCAGTCTGCTTTAGACAGGTGACTCAGTAAACTGAAGGAAAAAATGGATAAGACTGCTGAGGGTGGTTCCAGTTTAACCAAACCATCGGATCCAACAACCGAACTCTCAAGCCAGGGCGAACCGTCAATGGGTAAACGACGTCTGGAGTCTGCTTCTGAACCCACACTGTCAAAGAAAGCCAAACGCTCCGGTTCAGAACCGCGCAAACAATTGGTCTCAGTTCCAACCACGGACGAAATTACAAAGGCCATCCGAATAATGCAGTCCTTGTAATCTGGGTTTGGCGAACCGTCGCATGGACCGTCTGGGCAGCCAACGGTTCCAGATACCTGTTCAGCTCCTTCAGGACACACTGACCCTGAGAAGTATTATTTCTCTGACTACGATGATAAGGAGGAGGAACAGGATGAAGGAGAACTCACTGACCCAGAGGTCTCCCCTGACCATCCCCAATATGAATCCCCTCCCAGGCCAGTCTCTAAGGCTACCTCCCATTTCGCTTTTATGAGGCAGGTGGCTGAGACCCTGCAGCTCTCTGTACAAGAGGCCAGGCAGGAGGGCGATGAGGAAGAGGACTACAGGGAGATGATGGTTCTTCCTGTATCCCAGAGACTTTCGATTTCCACTCATAAGTCCCTTAAGAAGCAGACTTTAAAGATCCTCCAAACCCCTCATTCTGTCCCTCCTGTAGATAAGAAGATGGAAAGCAAGTACTTTCTGGCTGGCAATGGTACACACTTCTTAACTAGCCATCGTAGCCATGTAGGGGTGGTTCAAACTGCAGCCTGTGAGAAGGCTGGCATTCCCCTGGCCTCTCATCCCCCCGGCAAAGATTCCAGAAAGGTGGATTCTCTTGCCAAGAAAGGGTACCTGGCATCTTTTTTGGGTATCAGGCAAGCCTCCTATATGGCTTATGTCTCCAGGTATCAAAAAGTCCCTTTGGGAAGCTGTGGAACAACTGGCTAAAAAGGCACCTCCTGAGCTGTCTGCCAATCTTCAGGAGCTGGTCAACAAGTGGGTACAAGCATCAAAGTCCCAGTTCCACATGTTTGTGGACTCCAATGATGCAGTTTCCAGGGCTATGGCTTTTGCTGTATCCCTCAGGTGTTTCTCCTGGCTTAGGTGTACTACCTGTCCCAGGACACGCAGAATAATGCCATGGATTTTCCCCTCGTCCAGAACTCTCTGTTTGGGGAACAGACTGCGGCATATATGAAGAAAATGAATGAGTACAGAGTGGCATATAGGAGTGCTTCAGCAAAAGAGAAAGCTGCCACTACTCAGAAGCACCAGGTCAGGGGCAGGGGTAGACCTTACCCTAGGCCTTTCCATCAGGCCCAAGCTTTTCCCTCTTACCAGCAACCCAGGGGGTTCTTTAGAGGGAGAGGCAGGAGGGGTACTGGTAAGGCCGCTTCCACCCCCCAGTCTGCTACCTCAGCAATACAGACAGACACCCTGAGAGCTCTGTTCGAGCTGCCTCCTCTTCCCCTGTTGGGGGCAGGCTGACCTACTATCTCCAGGCTTGGCATTCCATCACTTCAGACAATTGGGTCCTGGAGATAGTGGGTCAGGGTCTTGCTCTCACTTTCAAGGTGCCCCCAAAACTGTCAGCAAGAGTTTTCAGACCTTCCAGCACTGCAGAAACAGCCCTGCTGGAGGCAGCGGTTTCTACTCTTTTTCATTCAAAAGTAGTGGAGCCTGTGCCCTATCAGCACAGAGGCAAAGGACTGTACTCAAGGTACTTCTGGTACCAAAGAAAATTGGGGCGTGGCGGCCCATTCTGGATCTCAGATTTCTAAACAGGCATCTTACAAAGCCAAAATTCAAGATGACAACCCTGGCTACCATTCTAACTACTCTCAAGCAAGGGGACTGGGTTGGCATCCCTAGACCTAAAGGATGCTTACTTCCACATTCCCATCAGACAGTCTCATAGAAAATATCTCAGATTTCGACTGCCTTCAGGTCACTACCAATTCAGGGCTATGCTCTTCGGCCTGACATCTGCACCAAGAGTGTTTACAAAATGTCTTACAGTAGTGGTGGCATTCCTCAGAAGGCAAGGGGTTTCAGTTTACCCCTATCTGGATGACTGGCTGTTGGTGGGTCAATCCCCCCCCCAAACAGGTCACAGAGGCTCTATACCTTCACTCAGGACACACTTCAGTCTCTGGGGTTTTTTGATAAATCATCAAAAGTCTGTTTTGACCCCAGTACAAATACTAGACTTCATTGGGGCAGAGCTGAACACCATTCAGGCAAGAGCCTTCTTGCCCTCTGCAAGGGCACAGACTCTCACAGATTTAGCGAAGTCTTTCCATGTTCGAGTTCCTCGGCCAGCAAGGTACTTACTACAGCTCTTAGGACACATGGCCTCCACCACAGCTGTGGTCCTGGGAGCCAGGTTCCAGATGAGGGACATTCAGTTCCATCTGAGAGTCTTTTGGCCTCAGAAAAAGGATCCTCTGTCCAAACTGATTCTAGTATCTCCCACCCTTCTGTTAGCTCTTCAGTGGTGGCAGGAGATGGACAACCTCAGAGTGGAGGTTCCCTTTCTCCCTCAGGTACCCTCTCTAGTGCTGACAACAGATGCTTCTCTCCTGGGCTGGGGTGCCCACCTAGGGGATCACACAGCACGAGGTACGTGGCTCCCTCAAGAATTTCTCTTGTACGTCAATTTTCTGGAGCTCAAGGCAGTGTTCCTGGCTATTCAGGAGTTTGCCAATCTCTTACAGGGCAAGGTGGTGCAGGTCAGGACAGACAATACCAGCACCATGTACTACATCAACAAGCAGGAGGGAACAAGATCCTCTCTGCTGTGCACAGAGTCAATGAAGATTTGGAAACTGGCATATTCTCTCAACATGGCACTGTTAGCAGTTCACTTGCCAGGCAAGGACAATGCACTGGCAGATGCTCTCGGCAGGATCAGCCACGGCCATCACGAATGGACCCTGAACAGGCAGGTCCCTCTCTCAGTATTCAGGAGATGAGGGTTCCAGAGATAGATCTCTTCACAGCCCCAGACAATCACCAGTTACCACTGTATTGTTGCAGGCCCCCACTCCAGGGCCCAGTGCCACTGGATGCTCTCCTCCTGGACTGGTCAAACAGATTCCTTTATGCCTTTCCCACTTTTTCTCTGATAGCCAGAGTCTTCGTCAAGCTGCGGTCATAATCTGCCACAATGAATCTCATAGCCCCAGACTGGGCCAGACAGCCATGGCACTCGATGCTGCTGTCACTGTCAGTGACTAAGCCAATTTCTCTACCCAGGAGGTACAACCTGCTGACGTCCTCTCATGGCAGGATAATGTACCCCAATCTTCAGTCTCTTCACCTCAGGGTTTGGCTCTTGAGGACTTAGCATATGCAGATTAACAACTGTCTCAATCTGTCTTGGATATTCTGAAGGGTTCCAGAAAACCTGCTACCAGAAAAATCTATTCCTCTAAGCGGAAAAGATTTTCTATCTGGTGCACCCAGAAAGATCTGGATCCACAGCAAGCTGGATTACCAGAACTTCTGGACTATCTGGTCCACCTTCAGTCTCTGCATTTACAGCCATCTACCCTGAAGGTACACCTCTCTGCTGTCTCTGCTTATCTTTCAGCCAGGAAGGCCTCTTCTCTGGCTGCACACCCAATTTTAAAAAAGTTTTTCAAACGGTTATTGCATCTTCATCCGCCACATAGGGAACCTACCCCTGCAAGGGACCTGAACATATGCACAGGCCAACTTTTGCAGCCTACTTTCGAACCTATGTTTTCTTCAGAACTCAAGTTTCTCACTTGGAAAACTGTTTTTCTAGTGGCTATCACCTCTGCTAGAAAAATCAGTGAGCTTCAGGCCTTGTCTGTAGAGCCTAACCCAGATCCACCTCGAAAATGAGCTTGCTCAACTGTGATTGCCTGGTTAAATAAAGACTTTGATTGATTGATTGATAACTATATCACACCCCACAGAGATAAGATTATGCTCCGCACTAATAGGACGTTTCTCCCTAAAGTGGTTTCTGATGTTCATCTTAACCAATCCAGTACCTTGCCTGTATTGTTCTCAGATCACTCTAGTTCAGGTGAACGCAGGCTGCATAGCCTGGATGTAAAAAGAGCTATTAGCTATTACATGGACAGGACAAAGGAGCTCAGGAAGGATTGTTCCCAACTTTTTCTTACCTATGGTGAAGTTGGTCAGGGCAGGCCAGCTGCAAAGAGGACTATAGCCAGATGGATTGTGGCCTGCATCCAGTTCTGCTACAGTAAGTTGGGTAAGGACCCACCAGCAGGTCTTAGGGCCCACTTTACCAGAGGCACTGCTGCCTCCCTGGCGGCTGCCAGGGAAGTCCCCTTGCTTGAGATATGTAAGGTTGCCACCTGGAAGTCTGTCCATACATTCACTAAACACTACAGCCTGGATATTCAGGCTAGGAGTGATGCCAGGTTTGGCACAGCAGTACTGCAGAGTCTATTCACCAAATAGGTTCTGTGCCCACCTCCAAGGGGCACTGCTTGGTAGTCTGCATATTGTCAGAATACAGCAAGACTTCATGTTGTTTGAAGAAAAAATTACTTACCATAGTAATGTTGTTTCTTCTAATGGAGTCTTGCTGTATTCTGACCTCCCACCCTACCTCCCCTTCAGAACCTGGGGAAGGGTGGCTCTTCTGCAGAAACTTTATGACTTAAACCATTAATAGGTATTGGTTTTCTTTGGGCATCTGTGACTTGAGTCTTATACATGCCTTTTTGTGTTTTGCTTATGTTGCCCCTGTAGGGGATCTCTTTAGGCTTAGTTTTGGCCATTACATACACATATAGTTTTGGCCATTACATACACATATACGTATACATATACACACACACACACATATTATATATATATATATATATATATATATATATATATATATATATACACACACACACACACACACACACATGCACACACACACACACACACACACACGCATATATATATGTATATACACACACACATACCTACACACACACACAGGTATGTATATATATCGCTTCATAAAATCTGATCAGTTACTAGAACGTACCAAGGTCAGTGGTTTAAAAACCGAGCTCGAGCTCAACGTTCTATGCATTTGCATAGAGTTAACTCTGTTCTCCGGGGCAGTTGAACCGGTTTGTCTAACTGCATATTGTCAGAATACAGCAAGACTCCATTAGAAGAAACAACATTTTCTTATGATCCGTTTACCTGTGGAGCAATGGTCCCAGCAATCCCATAGGAGGGACTGCAGCTAGAAAATAACCGCAGCTGCTTCCTCTGCTCTCTACTGGTGCCAGCCCACAATTTGGCCTCCCAGGGAGCCTAAGCGAGGCGATAACCCGCTCTGTTGACTACCCAACAAAGCTACGGCTCAGCTCCCTGAGCAGCCCTGAATTCCAGCCACCAGTCATCCCACAGGGATGACCGACCACTGCCTACTATCCAGTTCTTACGCCAGCAAAGGCGCTGCCACAGAGTTGTCCAAACAAGGACTCAGTTCAAAACAGAACCACACAATCCTCTTCCATATTGCACATAGTTAGTAAATCCAAGTTCCAAGTAGTCCACTCTCCTCCCCTCAAAGTTTCCTGACTCCGGCCCGGATCAAACAAGCAACAAGTCCCCACAGGTTTTCTCCCACTTGCTCTCCCAGCTCCCACCAACCACCATGGTAACATGTACAATGCCTATAGAGGTCCTTGCCAGTATGCAGTTCCCTGTGACTGGAAGATGAACCCCAAGGGGACCACTGACCACAGGGGTTGCTGATGCTGCAGAAGCATGGTGCCTCCTAGGCGACCCTTTGGCCACAGTCCAGGGCATACTTCCAGGCATAGGTTGCCAGCATGGTAGACTAACAAGCTACCTCAAAGCCATCAAGTGGCTAGGTAATGTTCTGAAATGCAAGTTGTGGCCAAAAAAGAGGTGGGGGCAGAAAAGCAGACTCCTGGAACGCAGCTGGCATGAAAGCCAGGAGTCTTGACAGCTGTAAGAGTGATCTCACAAACATCCTCAAGGTATGAGAACCACAAACCAAAGGCACTAGCAGCTTTTTGCCAACCAGCTGTCCGCGCGGCCATCTGTGTGACACTTTCTGTTATGCTGTATAATGGGCACGATTTCCACTTTCCAAAGGAATTACAAGGTACCCTGGGTAGCATAGTGGGTGTGAAATGCCTATAAATTAGTACATGTGTACAAAGCATGCTCGCTATTTGGCCCTAGAGTCCCTGGAGACCACCTTGTACCCTAAAGAATTTTGTAAATGTTCAGTAATATTTTGGGGCAGCTAGACGTAAACAAAATTCTCATTTATTCATTCTTGTAAAGCCCTCCGGATACATGAAATCCGCAAATATATTAAGAAAGCAATCACCAATTCCAGAAGTTGTGCTGACTCACTGGGCCTCAAATTACTGTCCCTCACCCTCGATGAAGTGATAGGACTACTTACTAAGATATTCAACCTCTCTCTCAGCCTTGGACAGTTCCCCGATATCTGGAAATCTGAAACTGTGACCCCTGTCCACAAAAGGGGAAATAAGTCCCTCCATGGGAACTATCGTCCAATCTCCATTTTACCCCCTCTTTCCAAGGCTACTGAGTGTATAGTAGCTGACCAGCTTACTATCTGGATAAGCACAATATACTATACTCCCAACAACATGGTTTCAGAAAAGGGCATAGCACTGCCTCTGCCCTCCTTGAATTCACCAGTGCAACCTACAGCTCACTGGACAATGGTCTCCTAGCTGGATCAATCTTACAAAGGTCTTCGACACCGTCCACCATGGTCTTCTACTTGAGCAGCTTTGGATAGCCGGCCTCTCTCCTGAAACTACAGCTTGGTTCTAAAACTGCCTGGAAAACCACTCCCAAAGAGTCAAAAACTGCAGATATCCTCTCTGATGCAAGACCAGTCCACTTTGGAGTCCCGCAGGGGTCCATTCTGGAGCCCCTTCTTTTCAGCCTTATTCTGAACAGCCTTCCACAATCCTGCCCAGAGCAAACCATCCTCTACGCTGATGACGCTGTCATCCATGCCACACATAAGAATCTTCAACCCCTATAAAACAACCTTCAGAAAGGCTTCATCTCAGTTGAAAACTGGTTTAGCATGCATAAACTGATCCTAAATTAAAAAGTCTATGTTTTTTTGCAGCACTCACAATAAATACAAGCTACAACCTTTAACTATTACAAACTGCCATGGAGCAGGTTCACTCCTTTAAATATCTTGGGATCTCTTTGGACAGCCACCTCTCCTATGGTACCTACTTCAAGAGTGTTGCCAAAGCTGGTAATAGCCACCTTGGTCTCCTCTACAGGCATAGGCAGCACCTTACTCCTGAAGCCTTAAGGGTCGCTGTTCAGAGTTCCGTTGTCTCACTTACAGATTACAGCCTGATCATCTACGGCTCCGCCTCGCAAACAGCTCAAGACATATATCCATGACACTCAACAAAGCCTGCCGGCTCATCACTGGCTGCCACCGACTCATTCATACGTGTGACTTATATGCACAATCTGGCTGGCTACCACTCTCAAACCGCATAGAATACCAGACCTGCATTATGGCAAAGAAAATTACTATGGGTCTTGCACCACTTGGAGTCCAAGCCCTCCTTTGCCCTAGCAGCAACCCTAGACACACCAGGGGCTCTGCAACCCAACTCCTTCAGGTGCCTCGCTGTCTTACATCTCAGGGTCAAAGATTCTTTGCCTACAGGGCCCCCAGCGGGTTGAACATGCTCAGAAGCGACCTCTCATCTGTGCAAATGCTTGGACCGTTCAAAATCCAAACTCAGCCTATTCCTCACTGCCTCCAGCACCTGTGACTGTCCTACATAGTAGCCTACCTTACTCTTGCACTTCCCCTAGTCACTACAACTGCACCCCCCTATTTCTTTTTCTTCTTTTTGACTCCGGCACTTCTACCTGTAATATGACAATGCCTCTGTCGGCACCTTTTCCGTATTCCCCTCCCTTGTTCTGTACCCTATCTACTACTGTTCAGAACACTAGCACTAGTTTAGCCCCATACCTCTCATTTGGCCCCTTAAAATTGCTCTGTCCCTCATGGAAAAGGTGCTGCCCACAAACAGAATGTGGTGATTATTTAGATTAGGGGACACATAGTGCCCCTGTTCCAGAATTCCATGGATTACGGTAAAATGTCCTCCCACCAACGTCCGTACTCTCTGCCCCATACACACGTCTTGCAATCAGCCAAATCCGATTTCTCCATGTCCAGTAAATATATGCCCCAGACTGTCCCCTAAATTAAGTAAAACCAAAAAATGCAGTTTAACGGGGTGTAACACTTTTTTTATCACTATCTTCCGCGCCGCACTAATTCTGATGTTCACTCCGTAGAAATCGTACAGCTAGAAATATTGCGTTGCACAAAGCAAACAAAAATAAGAAATTATTCAAATACCCACAACATGAGAATCATACACCATTAAAAATGCAGCTTCATGGGGAATACTGTTTTTGTTATTTCTGTCTTTCACGCCTCACAAATTCTAATACTGTACTCCACCACAGCCGAACATGTCAACTGTGTGGAGTGATCGAGTGATAACTGAACAGAAATCTTTGTTCTGTGGGGGTGCTCCACCCCCCCCCACACCCCCCAGGTCCTCAGTGGTGAACAGAAATATAAGTGGAGGTCCAAAGAGAATTGAAATTCTAAGAAATAACATAAAATCTTTGTTCTGTGGGGGCGCTCTGCCCCCCACAACCCCGGGTCCTCAGCGCTCGACAATCACAGCATTAAATAACAACTAATGTACTTTAATAGCGGAACCAGTGATGGGCTTTGTTTGTAAATATTATTATGATAATCGCAGCGGTAAATAACTACATTACTTTAATAGCAGAGCGTTGACTGCACTGCGCATGCGGTCGTATTTCTCACTGGGCGTACTCGCATCCCAGGTGCATCCCCTAAAGTAAATAAATGCCACTATGGTGCTCTAAATTCAGATTTTAAAGCAGAAACTCTTCATATTTTAAAATACTAAATCCAAAATAAACTTTGTACAAGTAAACACTATGGTTTTCAGTGTTCTGAGCTTGTATCTTCATGTTTGGGTATGTGTTCCGCATTCTGACTGGCTGTGTCCCTAATTTTGACTGTCCTAAAATGTTCATATCCCTCATTTCAGTGACAAAAGGTTGAGAGGTATGTTTAGCCCAACTGTCTTAACCACATACATGGTAATTGCTGTTATACTGTTACCATGCTTCTGTAAGTCAGTGTCTTGTCTTCTCGTATTGCACCTGCTTTGACGTGGAACCTCTGTAAAAACAGCCTTGGCTCAAAGGTATTTGTAATCCTAGATTTAATAAATAGAAAGTAACCATTCTGGCGAACAAAGGTGATTTTTTTTCCGGTCCAGGTACATGTTTCGTGCCACTCTTCTGAAGCGATACCACTTTCTCATTGGTGGGGAGGAATGTACATCGGCCGAGAAAAGGAAAATTAAACACCCCGGCCTCTCACAGTATGCATGTGTTCCCTCCCTACCTTCGGAAGTCGTTCCTGTCCGTGACAAATTTGTAGGCTGCCCGGCTCCACAGGATTTCTTTCTGGACGAAGCCACGTTCCGCTCGCTACTCGTACATCACGTACCCCTAACGACAGCGGGAGTGTCGCACTTCACACGCGTCACGACGCAACACCCGTGCTCCCTCCCAACCCTTCCCATGCGCCTTTGCGGAGCAGTGTTGGTTGAGTGGTTCCTTTTTGCACGTTACTCCCTTTGCTATTCAGAGATCACTACGCTGCTGTGAGTCACCACTTTTGTGAAATCTGAGGTTAGGCCTTTTTAGGGGAACAGTCTTCCATGCACGAGTGGCAGGGAAGCGTAGGGGGAAGGAATACAGTCCTCCAAAGCATGCTCGGGAGGCAGCAACCATTTTTTTACGGAACCGGGCAAAGAGCACCTCCCGTTCCCCAACAGGAATACCGGACGAGGGGAACGGCATAAGCCTCCCAAGCAAAGCATGCTTGGGAGGCAACAAGTTGCTGGCACCCAGGATGGCCTAGATTCGGCACCACAACTTGGGTTTCCTTCCTCCTACCAGGAATACAGAGGAAGGGGAAACCAGTGCTAACACACACCAGAGGAGGCAGCTAACCCCCAGCCTGGTGTATGTGAATAATGGGTGGCCCACTCTACAAATGCCTACGCTGGTGGGCTTAGAGTCGACACAAGGGCTAAAATGTTCACCAATTGTGCCAGAATGTCCACCATAGAGGCTGGCATGCCTTCCATGGGTTCTAGAATGCCTACCAATATGGAGCACAATAGTGAAAAAAGCTGGTCTCAAACACCACTCCGATATAAAAAAACGAAGTGAAGTTTTTTCATTTGATTAACTATTCATGCTTGAAATAAAAAGGCAGCCCCAAGACATGTACCCACTGTCTCCTCTACGTTTCAGCTTTGCCTTAACAAAGAGTCCGTGCAGCTTGAAACATAGAGGAGACTGGATACTGTAGGAGAGTCAGTGTGGCTTGAAACGTAGAGGAGCCAGTGGGTACTGTGGGTGTACGCCTTGGTGCTGCCTTTACTTATTTTCAAGCATGAATACTTCATCAAAGGAAGAAGTTTCACTTCGTTTTTTATACCTGAGTGGTGTTTGAGACCAACTTTTTTTTTCACTATTGAACTATTAATTCTATGCTGTGGATCCACCTTTTCACCCTGTACAGTCTTCTGCAAACCTTTCTACCATATGGAGCACAGTGCCCACCCAAGAGCTAGAATTGCCCACACTTGGCAGCCGGAATGCCTATCCAGTGCCAGAATGACCATCCTGATGGCCATTCTGGCCCAGACCCTGTGCCTTACATGCCTGCCCTGGGGCTGGAATGCCCACTCTCTTTGCCTTAATGTCTGAGCTATGGCCACTCTCGTCTAAACCATAGTGCCCATCCACAGAGACGCACCACCCTTTGGGGCGGAGGCCTGGAATGACCACCTTAATTGCTCAAATGACAACACTGGTGGCTAGAATGCCTACCCTCTGTGCCAACCCTAGGGATGGAATTAACACTGAGGGTTGGAATGAACACCCTGGGGTCTGGAATGACCACCCTAGGGCCAGAATACCCACACTGAAGGATGGAAGGATTCTGTCAGAATGAGCACCCTAGGGCTTGAAAGCACACCCTGGTGGCTGGAATTGCCACCCTCTGTGCCTAAGTCCCCACTCCGTGTACCACAGTGCTGTCCCTGGGGACTAGAATGCCCATCGAAGGGCTGGAAGGACCATGCTGAGGCCCTACTGCCCACAGTAGGGAGCTGGAATGCCCACTATGGGGACAGTGCCCACCCTAGGGCAAGAATAACCACTCTGGGGACAGGAATGGTCACACTGGTTGCTAAAATGACCACTCTCTGTGCCTCAGTGTCAACCCTGGAGCCAAAATGCCCACACTCTGTTCTCTTAGTGACCACTGTAGGGCAAGAATGTCCACCCCCTGGGCTACAGTGCTCATTCTAGTGCTGACTGATAACCAGGTAAGGCCCACTAGACACAAGTGCCTGTTTTCAGGGGTGACCCAGGAGCACCGGGAAGGTTATAGGACTTGCCCAGAGTCGCACAGTATACAAGAGGAGGTTGTGGGAATCAAATGCAGGTCTGCTGGATGCACCAGGTTCATTCACAGCTTGTTAGTAAACTCTAGGCTATACTGCCAGCACTGAAGACCAGAAATGAACCACCCTGGGGGCCAGAAATACTACCATAGAGTCAGAATGACCACTTGGGCCAGATTGCCACCCTTAGTGCCTCACCCACCTTGTGGCTTGAATGCACACCCTCAGTGCTTTAATGCCCACCCAAGGTCTGGAATAAGCACTGTCTGGGCCAGACCCCTCACCCTATGTCTGGAATGTCCAGCCTGAGAGCCAGAATGATCACCCTAGGGGATGGAATGACTAGGGCCAGAAAGTCCATCCTGATAGCTGAATTTTTCACTCTCTTTGCTTAAGTGCCCAATCGGGGGCTGAAATGGCCACCCTGTGGGTATGGTGCCCATGCAGGGGCTGGAATGCCCACCTTGGGGGCAGAGTGCCCTTCCTAGGGCCAGAATGTCCAATCTGGGTAGAATTGAGCCCACCTCAGGGCCAGAATGACCCCTATGAGGGCTGGAAAGACTGCTCTCTTTGCTTCACTGCCCACTCTGGAGTTGGAATGAGCACTCCGAGGACTGGAATGACAGCCCTGGGATGCAACAAAAAAAAACCTACAGCTAAAATAACCACACTGGGGGCAAAAATGCCCACCCTCTGTACTCTTAATGCCCACCTAGGTCCAAAATGACAACTGGCTGTGCCAGGATGCCCACCCTAGGTTTGGAATGTCCGTCTGGGAGCCAGAAAGCTCACCCTATGGGGCACAGTGCCTACCTGAAGACTAGGATGCCCATTCTAGGACAGGAATGCCTACCCTAAGGGGCACAGTGCCTTTCCTAGGACTAGAATGCCCATGTGGGGAGCCTGACTGCTCAACTTGGGGGCAAAGAAACCATCCTAGGGCCAGAATGGACACTCTGGGGGCTGGAATGACAGTTCTCAGTGCCCACCCTGGTGCCAAAATGCTCACCCTGTGGGCTGCAGTGCCCTCCCTAGTGCCGGAATGATCAATCTGAGGATTGGAATGACCCCCGGGAGTCAAAGTGATCACCCTGAGGGCCAGAATGACCACCCTGGGGGCCAGAATGATCACACAAGGGCCTGCATAACCTGCAATTAATTCCCTTTGGCCCAACGGGCCTACCATCTCAGCTGAAATTACCTATTCATTACAGCAGAGCATAAGGGACATTTTAAATGAATGTTTCTCTGAAAATACCCATTCATTAGAGCAAAACATTGAAGATAGTTTAAATGAATAGTGTGTATCGATTAAAATTTTAAAGAGTTTTAAAACACAGGTTAGGACTCTGTACTAATATCAAAAGTGTTCAGGTCGGGACATTTTGCTAATGTTACTTTCTGCTTGTGTGAAAACTGTTAAAACCACATTGATATGTTTTATGTATATCTCTGATTCTATCATTGCTAATTTGTTCATGTGTTAAGATCAGGCCACTGACATATGGTTTGTATTTTTAGCTTACCAATAAGTTTTCCTTGCACCTTCATTGCTGTTATGCTCTGTCTTTAGAAATTAATTGCATCAGCTGAGACCTAGGTTGACTAAAGGTCGCTGTTTTATAAGATGTATCCAGGGTAAAAGCCATATCTTTGCTTAATTGTAATATTGAAAAAAATATAATTTCACCAAGAGAGAGAAAAACTGTATTAGCATTGCTATGGTGTGCCAAGCAGTAGTTATCCAAGTTCATTTTAGGAATAAGTTTCCTAACCTGGTAAAACTTGTTTTATAGAAATCATTTATGGGTGCTGTGTTAAGACTTAGAACCCAGCCTTCAGGCTGCTTTATCTGTTTAAACCTAATGTTTGTGCTTTGAAACATTTTATTCTGCCAAAACTTTCATAGCTAATGAAAAGTAAAGTTGGAGGCAGTATAGCGCAGTGGTCTAAGGCTCTGAGCTGCAAATCTGGTGACATCCAGCAGACCAGACCTGGGTTTGAATCCCACAGCTTCCATTTGCATACTGTGTGACCCTGAGCAAGTCACTTAACTTCCTTGTGCTCCCAGGTCGCACCTGGAAACAAGCTCCGGCTTAGTGTGCCTTTCCTGGCTAAACAATTTCCCCTTTCCCCTTCCCCCTAAAGTTGTTGGGCAAATTCAAGCTCTCTGCACCTTCATAAATTATCCAGTGAGACACTGCTGCCATCTAGTGACCAACATGGTTATGGCAAGTAAGCTCACTTATGAAAGATCCTCATCAAGCAAAGGAGGAAGGGGGAGTACAAAAATACAAAGGGTCATGGGAAGTAGCAGCTTACAGCTTACAGGCATTGTCGGTAACACATCAATCAGGACATAGAGTATTCATAAAAACAGGATAATGGCATACAGAAACATAGCAAACTCCATAGCATTGGTACAGGATACAGGGGTAAACAGTCCCTGATACAGCATAGATAGTTACATGCAAAAGTCCAGTTAAGTGCAAGTTTTAGTTACTCACAGCAGCTATTTAGCATGTCAGTAAACTAAGGGGCGCAGTTATAGAAACATCCAAGAAGTAAGTTTGTTGGAGGATAGGGGCTACAGAATAAGAGGATTAGGAGGAGGAATCAGCAGTGGGTGACAGAAATAGGCAGGAATAAGGTTTAGAGAGGTAAGCCATAGTCAGTACTGCTGTTAGGGTGTAGGAGGCTGCAGGATAATAGGGTGACTAGGAAGAATCACAATGGGTGCCCTAGATAGGGCCAAGGGGGACTAGCTGGTTTGACCAGTTGAGGTCACATACAATATCAGATCCTCTCTTCTCAGTCCTAATTGTCCGAAAGTGTTTGCTCGGTTTCTTTAGCAAGAAAATCTTGCTTAGTTTTCTCAAGTTTCTTGTTAGCTTCAGGTGGGTCACTAAAGAGGAGCTGTTTACCAGCATAGGATATTTACAGACAAGCAGGCAGCTGGAGGGCATGATTAATACCAGGCTCCCTTAAACCCACTCGTGTACCACCAAATGTTTTTCTTCTCTCCTGGATAGAGAAACTTAAGTCCGGATAACAGTGGACCAAGTTAGTGTCTTCCACAAGCAAAGGACTGTGTTCTTTTGCCTTTTGTAAAAGTTTGTCTCACTGACATGTGTCACCTATAACAATCAGTAGTGTGTGAGGCAAGGTGGTCATGCTTTTTTTTTTTGGCAGAGATTTATCCTGTAAGCTTGGAGATTAGAGATACCTTGAAGTGCACCCAACCCATTTCCAGAAAGCTGAGTTATTAACTTGGTGGCAGGGTATGAAATTTGTGAAAAAAAGTAAAAATGTACATGCCCAAGAAATGATTTACATGCCGCCCTCAAACAGTCTCTTGGTGTCTTCTGCCTGACTTCTCGTGACTATTGATTTGGCCTGTTTTGAGAATTTTGATTTGTATTCAATATTAATAAACTCAAGAAAGAAAAATGTGTGTGTGTTTTTTTTTTTTGTCAATAAATAAACTTAATAAGAAAAACTGATTGTGTGTTGCCCAATTCTTTTTTATAATAGTATTCAGATTTTAGACAGTCTAATTGTGACACAGTGACAGCATAGCTTGTTGTAAAAAAAAAGCTTACCAGATTTTTTATAACACTATTCAGATTTTAGATAGTCCACACAGCATAGCTTTAAAAAGCTTAATACATTTTTTATAACACTATTCAGATTTTAGATCGTCCACACTCAGAGAAGCTTGTAAAGAGAGCTAGTTGTAGTATTTATTCAGATTTAAAGTAGTTGGATAGATAAGTCCACCACATAAGAGAGTGAGACTATGCTTTATTTAATAACAGATCATGGATCCTGTATGGTAGGTAGGTAGACAACAGAGCAGCTACTACAGTAGCCTGTAAAAGAATAGAAAAGCTTTTTTAACTTAAGCAGCATTATTTAACAGATGGATCCCTGAACTTAGACTGTAGCCAGAGGAAAAAACTTATTTTAAACTTTTTTTTTTTCCCCTTTTAAAATCGATCCCAAGCAGCAGTACCCCCTCTACTGTCGGTCTTCTAATCTCAACTTTTTATTGATTTAGGTAGTAGTAGACAAGTAGTTATTTAACAAGAAAGACAACAATAGGTGTAGTGTTAGTTACTGTTAGGAACTGGGTGGGCACTGAGCAGTGAGAACTGACTGACTGAGCTCCCTTAACATTTCAACACAACAGTCTGGCCTGACTTTAACCGTTACCTAGAAAAAAAAATAGCTCTTATGACAAGAACCACAATGGATGTGTGTACACTGTTCTAGATGCCCTTCACAGGAGGACTGTTTACAATTTATAAGTGAAGTCACTCACTTCACTTACAATTCAAATAGAGCTTTTTTATTTGCTTAATTAACTGAGGTTAGGAAAGTAAAAAAAAATTAGCACACAGGCAGCTTTTTATGGTTTTGAAATTTACTGTGTTGCCACTGGCTGCATAAAATAGAAAAAAACAAATTCTTGCTGGAATTTTCTGCAAGCAGCTGGTAAAATCATAGAATTGGCCCTAAAGAGATTGAGTGCTGCAGTTTAGTTGTTGATGTTTTCAGACTTCAGTTATTTACTTGACATTATCATTCTCATACAGCACAGCAATACCATTATTCTGTTAGGGTAGGAACTTAGGCACATTATCCAGTTAGCTGCTTGGCAGGGTCAGGGTTATAAAACAAGTGCAGCAGGTACATTTATAGTAGCTTTCTGAAGGGAACTGTCTGTAGTCCAGAAAATCACTGTGTGTTTGTCTCCCCTCACCCTTCTATTACAGGTCTGGTGGTTGGTGTTGTAAGAGCTAAAAAGAAGAGCAACAGCAAAGTTGTAATCTCTAATTCAGATGCTGCTTGTTTTTTTTTTACTTTTTAGGAAAGGTCCAACTGACTTCACCTATTATTATTTTCTTGCTGTACAATTTCCTTCCATCTCGAGAGAGACCTTCGCTGTCTCACACTCCTCTCCTCCCCCCTCCGAGTTGCCCCTGCCCTAAAATCAATTCACTACTTCCAGTACTCCGTATTTTTTTTAGTACTCAGTCAGGCTAGCTCTTAAAAGAGCTTTTGGTTCTCTTTGTTTTTTTAAATGTTCGCTCGATCCCACAAATAGCCTGACAGCATAAGCACAGAATGACGCGCTGTGCAGCAGGGTCCTCGTATCATGCTGTCTGGAGGGGGCGGGTGAATATATACAATAGGTGGCACCATTTAGTGCGTGGCTGCTGAAGCCCGCCTCCCAACAGCGATACAGGGACCCATTTGGCTGATGTCTGTGCCACAGAAATCTCAGCAACACATCAGTCTACTCCTTTTCTCCTCCCCTGAACTTGAAGAGCTGTATGTTCAGAGTCTCCGGCTGCAGTCAGCTGACATCAAGAAGAGCACACTCGTCATTGGCTCGTTGATGTCAGCACCGTGTTTGCGTTCCTCCAACCTTTCCCCCACCCCTAGGGAAAGTAAAGAAAAAAAACCCGGCAACTGCAAGTAGAAAAAAAAAAAGCCGAACTGTGCAAGAATACCTTAGGTGCCCAAACGGGCAGGCACTGCACAGCAGTAGCTGTCCAGAATCAAAAGTGCCTGCCCTAGGGCACCTAAGGTATAGGAATTTCGCACCCTGCTTGGTGGTATTCCATTCCTCCAACCCTTCAAGAATACCCAATAGACAGAGGCTGACCGCTCGCACTGTATTCTCAATGCTCTCCAACCTATACCAGAAGGTCTTAGTTTCTTTAACCAAGCTGTGCACCACTCTCAAAGTCTTGTTTGAGGATTCAGTTGTCGCTTTTTCAGCCACCATTTGTTCCATTTTAGTTTCCAGGAGGGTCGCCCTGGAATCGAAAGCACTGATGTTAGTAGATGGTTCTTTAACTGCTCCCCATACCAGATCCTTTATGGCCTTACATGTCAGCTCAGGCTCTGTTGCTATGTTTCGTTGTTGGCCACCTCCCACACCTCCACACACACACACAGGTTTCTGTCAGTGTGGGTTGCTTCCCTTTCCCAGTTTCATTGGCTTGCTGGTTCCTCGGTCATCCCATGGCTCTATTTCACCAAGTCGCACATCTAATAAGAGCTCAGAGTGAGTGCTAAATGAAGGAGTGAGTTTTAATTCAATTTAAAGAGAAATAGTGTCAGTTTTATTCTGTAGAAGCTCCACATGCACAGAACTCAGTAAAAGACAACTAGCCCTGTCGGCTGCTGGCTCCACCCCTTTTCAGTGGTTTCTAAAACGTCTTAACATACGTTAAGAATAACTTTTAGAGAATGTGAAGAACTTTGTTCAGCGTGAGCTCAGCTGTGCTCATAAGCAGCGTGTGGTCAGAAACAGTGATAGAGTTTTGGTTTGAAATTTAATTTCTTGTTGGACTGGACTCCATAATACTGAGCTACACAAACTGAAAAACTTGTTGATTCACACACCTCATGGGTGTAATACACTTGTTAGTTGAATCTGAGCTACGATTTCACCAAACCTTCAGTTAAACGGCCAGAAAACAGGTTTGTAAGCCACACTCCATAGACTTGAATGGAGCATGCCCTACGCTCTCCCTATACAGACATCACAAAACGTCGGAGTGTGGGGGCAGAGACGGTGATAAGGAAGTGGAAGGGACTGCACAGCTAGCCCCTCAGGCAAATCACGATCCCTTCCCTTTCTGGGGGGGGCAGTATGGAGCATATCAAACATGATGGGTGGTACTGGTACGGCATCTGAGTAAGAACCATGCACACAAGGAAAGTAACCATGTAACAAGGCATAAATACGAATAAAGATACTGTAAAAGCACAGCTCTGATCCTATTTTTTCTTTTCCAGGTAAAAGTCTGCCATATTAAAGACCTCAAAATAGGTGTTCGTCCATCACTGGCAGGGCAGTGTCTCTTTCAAAAAACTTGCAGCACAAAAAAGCATTCTGTAGCATGCTTGCATCATCCAGAGTGCAGATATGTCGACCCCACATGTTACTCATGTTGAATTAGAATAAATTCATAAACAAGAAAAACAGTGTATCTAAACAATAAAGTCACTATATAAAAAAGAAACGAGTCCACTGTCCTTTACTTTGAATTCAAGAATGGTGCTCTTTAAAGGAATACTATTAATCTCCAAACCAAACTGTCCCTAGTTTGAAAAACATTTTATGATTACTCACCTAACGTAGAAGAGAAAAATAAATATGCTGCTGCCAATATCGTTTATTGAACCAACAAAACTGTTTTTGAGACTAGCTTTCGAGAGATATACTCTCTTCTTCAGCTCAGTGACACAGAGCTGAATAACATCAGATATAGAGAGGCTGGATGTGGGTTCAGCGAGACATGGTGTAGCTTGTTTAAATATCATAGAAGAATAGAATTTGCAGGAAGATAAGGACCACTTGGATCACCTAGTCTACCCATTTTTCCCTGCCTATAGTGTCACCACTGATCCTACTTTATGTCCGTCCCATTTGCCCACTTCCCTTTCCTACGATTCCCTTATGCCTATTTCATGTATTCTTGAATCCCACCATTATTTTCGCCCACACCACCTCCACTGGAAGACTGTTCCAGGAATCCACCACTCTTTCTGTAAAAAAAAAAAAAAGTACTTCTGCACATCTCTCCTAAATCTAACCCCCTCCCACATCTCTCCTGAATCTAACCCCCTCCAGTTTCTTAGCATGCCCTGTTGTCCTTTAGCTCCTTTTTTTCTGAAAAATACTTCCCTCTTGTACCTTGTTTACCCCCATGATGTATTTAAAGATCTCTATCATATCCACCCTCTCTTCCAGGGTGTACATATTTAGGTCCTTGAATCTCTCCTCGTAGGGCTTTTGATGCAGACACTGTACCATTTTAGTTGCCTTCCTCTCGTCTGCTTCCACTCTTATGTCCTTTGTGAGATGTGTTCTCCAGAAGTGGACACAGTGCCCTACGTGGGGTCTTACCAGCAATCTATACAGCGGCAACACCACCTTCCTCTTTCTGCTTGTGATACCCAACCCTATGCACTCCAGTATCCCACTTGCCCTCCCAACTGCCTTGTCACATTGCCTGGCCACCTTTAGGTCATTTGACACAATCACCCCTCCCAAAAAAAAAATCTCTTTCCTGCTTGGTGGCTGTCAATACCACCACTCCCATTTTATACTCTGCCCCAAGTGTATAATTTTGTACTTTTTCACATTGAAACCCAACTGCCATACCCTTGACCACTCCGAGTTTTCCCAGGTCACTGCTCATCCTTTCCACTACCCCCAGTGTCTCCACCCTATTGCAGTTTGGTGACATCCCCAAAGAGAAAGACCTTCCCTTCCAGCACCTCTGCAATGTCACTTAAAAAGACATTAAATATGCTGAGATGTGACTATTCTCTGTAGGATAAGCCAGAGTGACTCACATACCACAGTTATATAAGAATTGTAGACATATTTATCTAAAGCATCAATGTATACAGACTGGTGACATTTATTTATTTAGTTTTTGTTGACCGGTTGGGTGTGCTAGCCATGAAATTACTATTTTCAGACACAACCCAGGAGATTACAAAGTTAAATCAGTACAGCAGAAATAAAGTAACAAAGCAAAAAGATACAATGGATACATTACATGGAGGATGATAGGTACAACATTTGGAAATCAATGATATTACATTCAACAGAGATCAGGATAAAAAAAATAAACATATTTGAGTAATACATCTACAGGTTTTACACAATATACAGTAAGCAGGAATAACAAAATCATAGTAACATTCTCAACAAAGTGCATTGTAGCAATATTGAACCTAAGGATATAAAATAAATGTATAGGGCATTTTCACTGGGCAGAGACGACGGCAGAATAGGATTCAAGTACTTGGGATGGAGCATATAAAACTACATCACAAACAAGCAAGGAGACAACTTTTATAGTTGGAGGAATAAGGCAGGAGAGAGTGGATTGAAAAGGGACATAGTGGAGAGAGCAAAAGTTGGCAAACAGAGAGAGGATGCTGGGTGAATTATAAATTAAGGAGGTTTGAAGCAAGAGCATATATCAGAAATGGATAGGAATTTCCGAAGTTCTATTTTAAAGATGGCATGAGATGGTGCCTGACCGAACAGCTAGAGGAAGGGAGTTCCAGTACTGTGGGGCATAGTGGGAAAAAGCACTGGTACCTTCAGAGGTTTTACATCTAGGAACATGGAGGAGTGCTTGGTCAATGGAGCGTATGTTATATAAGGATAATTGGGGAATCAATATGGCAGCAAGTGCTGATGAAGTTTGTGACCTCGCAACACCATCTACCAGAGAGCCAAGGGAGCGGAGTCTGATAGCAGGGAGTGATTGCCAGTTGAGATCTGCATAAAGCTGGCAGTGGTGTTTGAGCCAAGGAGATGAGGAGGCATACTGGCAGATGTTATATGTAGTATCCCACTGCAAAGTGTTGATTTTTGTATGGCAGCATAAGTTGGGACACCGTAGATCAGGGCGGGAAGCAGGATACACTGGGCGATAGCCAATCTAGCTGAAGGGGACATATGTTCTTTGTCAGGCCCATGGTTTGGTTATTTTAGGTACTATTTTATATGTTTTAATCTGTAAAAGAGTTGCAGTATCTGTAATGTTATATCAGTAAATTGAAGCAATTAAGAGAGTATATAAAAAAAAAAAAGACATTAAAGAGGACTGGTCCCTTCAGGAAATCCATTTTTTCATGTCAGGCGTCTGTGACCCAGGGTTTAGAGAATGGGAGGACAGGGGGATTAAATGTGTGGGAGATCTATATATGAAGGATGGGCTCTGTTCCTTTACTGAAGTGCAAGAGTGAACAGGGTTGGGTCATTCGCACTTCTTCTGATATCTGCAGATTAGACCATACGGCTGGGAAGAGACCAGGTGCAGACTTCCCCACTAGGGAAAATAGAACATTTAGTGTATACCAACAGGAGAGATGCTAAGGGCTTAATACATAAGGCAGCACAGGAGTGAAAGCAATTCTTCATGAATACCACACAGAAAATGAGACTCCTGTGGGAAGGGGACTGGGGTTGGTGAACACTGAAGAGAACTGGCAGGTGCTTTTGGCACTCTACATGGGCATACTCATCTGTAATAAATATAATTAATCTTTCTGTAAGTTTATCTACCATTTGTATTGCCCACCACTAATTGTACACAAATTTTACCCTGCCATATTCCCAATGTGTGCAAGATGTAATAATGACCTGGGATCTTACTATCACTACTTTTAGTCTTGTCCAGTACTACAGTCCTTTTGGTCAGAAATAGTGGCTGAACCAGAGAAACTACTGGGGAGAAGGTTGCCAGTAACCCCGCTACTTCTGTTCAGCCCCTTGCGGCCCCCGAGTACTTTTTGCCCTGGCAAGACACTGCACTTTGAACACCTGGGTTTCTGGGGCTGCCCCAACTGTTCAGCAATGGAGGAACCTTTCCATACAGGCTCTGGCAATGGGAAGACTATCCCATGTAATGAAAGGGAGAGATAAGTTATTTTATAAGACATGGGAGCCCTTTCTTTCCTCTCCTAACACTGGTGGAGAATCAGATCCTGTGTGAGGGATGGTTCTAAAGGTGGTGGTGGGGAGAGATGGGAGGTAGGGGTGGGGATCACCCCTCTTTAATGCACCCCCTGAAGGTGAAAGGTATTATTGTACTGTGTTACTCTGGCCGGAGGGGTGTGGTATGGGAGTGTTGTAGAAACTAGAATGTAGACCATATGTAGTGTCTAAATAAACAGACTTATAATGCTTGGTGTAATGAAATGAACTCTTGTATATAGTTTGATGAATCTGATTTGTATGTGATGTATGTTGATGTTTGTTTTATGCAAAGATATCCAATAAAAAGATTTTACAAAAAAAGGGGGGGACTGATCCCAACACTGATCCCTGAGGAACCCTGCTAGTCACCCTCCCTCCCTTCTTCTCAGTAAACTCCATCCACCACCATCCTCTTCCGCTTATCCCTTAACTAAATTCTTACCCAGTTTACCACCTTTGGACCCACTCCTAAGCTATCCAGCTTGCTTACTAGTCGCCTGTATGGAATGCCTTACTGCAGTCTAGGGAGGCTATGTCCACTGCTCTACCCCATGGTCACCCAGTCAAAGAACTCTATAAGGCCTTGTCCACACTGTGCCTCTGTAACATTACAGAAGGCCCAAACCATTACTGTAATGGTTTGCATTTACACCTGTAATGTTAAAGAGGGCGTTTTCGTAACTGTTGTGGAAACCACATATGGGGTGGTTTCAACAACCGTTATGAAACTGGTTCTGCCCCGGTAACATTACTGGGTGTAGTATGGACAGGTGAGCGTGTTGCCCCAGCTGTCCCCCAGTGCAGACCGCACTGCATTGTGGGATATGGTGCCGTCCATAACGGTCCCACGGCATCCATAATGCGGACGCATACCTCTCAACTATCCCTGATTTTCAGGGATGTCCCTGATTTTGCCTTAGAAATTTCTTCTGTCCCTCCTAAATTTGGCATTTCTGTCACTGAAGAGTAGATTTGAATCACAAAATAATGCCAGCCATTGGTGTTACAGTCTAGTTCTCATTAAGAAAATGATATTTACACTAAGAAGCATGTTCTACACAGCTTCTGGAACTAATATTACTATTTTTTTCAGATGTGTCCCTGATTTTGGTCATTTGTCCCCGATCATTTTATGCCTTGTCCCTGATTTGTGATGAGGGAGGTTGAGAGGTATGTGCGGACGGGCTGTCACGGTTCCACATCGTTACTGAGACAGTTCCCCAGCAATGTGGACGGGGTCTAAGATCAGTTTGCCATGAACTCCCTCTGTGAATCCATGCTGCTTCAGGTCTTGTAAGCCACTGGATTCAAGGTATTCTACAATCCTTTCTTTCAACAGTCATTCCATTAACTTTCCCACGCCTCCCCCCCCCAAGCTTCCAAGGGACAAAAAGGTAAAGATTGCAGTGCTCCGGAATTACTGCGGACATTGAATTCCGGCGCCTCACTGAAGCATCTCCCGGGTTTGCTGGCGGCTCCCTGCTCATTGGTCTTTTAACCCCACCAACTGAACTCCAGCCACAGAATCCGATCCCTCCGCTCAGTTTCTGCCTGGAAGTTCCCTTACTGAACATGTGTTCTCTTTGCCATTACTCCAAAGCCTGATTTTCTTTCATAACTGTGTTAGCCACGATTAATTCAGGCTGCATTAATGCCTAGCTGATTTTGCTTAGTTCTGTTTCAAAACAAGCATTTGAGCCTCTGCTTTGGCTAAGCTGCTGTGATTCTTTTAAATCTGAGCAACTCGGCTCAGAGCTCATAAACTTGAAACATAGACTTTGACGGCAGATAAGGACCGCTAGGCCCATCTAGTCTGCCCAATTCCCTACCTACAGGATAGGCCGCAGATCCTAGTTAACCAACAGCCTATATCTTCCTGCCCCCCACAAGAATTGCCTTATGTCTGTCCCATGCATTCTTGAATTCTCCCACAGTTTTAGACCCCACAACTTCCTCAGGAAGGCTGTTCCATGCATCCACTACCCTCTCTGTGAAATAATACTTCCTCACATTGAGGCTTGAGCTGCTCTTCTCACGGCTACAATATTTTGTCCTGTCCACCCACCCCCGACCTACATTAAATACCGCTCCTCCCTCACTAAACACACACATTTCTCCCCTCCCTCTCCTGGAACCTCTCTCTTAAAAGTGACCTGTCTCTTCTTTTATATTACTCCAAACACATACTATACCACTCAGCTCCCCCACTCAGCACCGTATCTCATTCTCCTTGTCCCTCCATTATAATCTCTACTCTATAGTTCCAGATCTGATCCACTCTCTCCTCTCCACACCTACACTCCCTCTCTTGGTGCTAAAATTTCCATAATGGTCTCCACTGCTCGACTATCTGTTAGTTGGATGCTCATGCTATTGCTCTTTACTCTCTCCGACCGCCCACCTGATCTTGGGACCTCTCTAGACTTGCCACCCCTGGAGTGCTGTTGTCCTCATGTTTATAGCACCACTACATCCCAACTCATAAACAACTTTCCCTACTTTTGCTGGCCTCAGCCGCCTCATTCTGATTGGGTTACAGGCATGGAAGTCCATGTCTGGCTACCACCACTGGCACTCTTTCCTCAGTTCTTAAATTTAAATAAGCTCATTTCTTCTCAGCAATCACAGAGAAGGCACTCAGAACTCTTCAATAAGCTATTAAGAGAGAACTTCTGGAGGCTTGCGCTACTGTTATTGTTGCTTTCAGGGAATATCCATCCCAATCAAATCCCTCTTCTCCTAACAGAACAACTAGGTCTCTCTTGAGCACCTCAATCAGTATTCTCAGCCTCCTTCACAAAATGGACATCTTGAATGCATGGATCCTGCAACATAATCCAGACATACTCTGTTGTCTAGACATGGCTCTCCCCAAGCATAACCGACATCTCTGTTTCACTCCCTGGCTATACGGTTTTTAGAAAAGACCACTTATTCAAGTGTGGTGGAGGATGTGCAATTTACCTAAGGGACAATTTACTGGGTTTAGTCCTGAGCGACCACATACAAGCTCTAGCAATAAAATTGCTCCTTGGCATGCATAATAAAACCCTTACAGTCATGTCAGTCTATAGTCCCCCTAGGCATACGTTCACTGGCTTCGATGCACTAATGGCGTGCTTAGACTCATTGAGTCTCAACACTGAAACTATACTCCTCGGGGACTTTGACGCCAGCTGGCTCTCCCCAGAGACTAAGGCCTTCAAGGATGCACTCACAACAATCCACCTCACTTCAATGGCCAACACACCAACTAGGGCTAACTACACCACTGGTACAAGCACCGTACTGGACTGGGTACTGTCTAACCCCCTAGCCATCTATCAGGAATCTCTGTTCTCCCTGACGCTTTAAGCGGCCACTTGGCTGTTCTGTTCCAGTGGTCCAATAACTTCATCAAGCTCCCTGCAAGAACAGTCACCAACAGGGTTCTCATACGAGGCCACCTAGATTCTGTAAAAGAGAATCTTCATCATCTTGACTGGTCCCTAGTCCACAAATCCAGGAATGCTGACTCTGTTCTAGACCACTTCATTCGCCACTTTAATGAAATTTGTGACTGGCACACCCCGTTGAAAACACAGAAAGTCAAATGCCACTGCAACCCCTGGTTCTCCCCTGACCTACTTGATCTGTTGAACACTAGGGATCGCCTATGGCTAAGGGCACGAAAGGAAGTAACTGGAAAAAACAGTAAATCTGTCCCAGCCATGCTCAATATTGACGGCGTACCCACCTTGGATCCCAGAACAATTGCAAACTTGTTTAACAATGTTTTCACGGACTTGAGTGGGGTACTTCCTCCGGACTTTTTCAGTCCATCTGGCAAGGCTACTGCTAGAGAGAAAAAAGCCCAGGCCCCCTCCTACCCCCTTTCTATTTCAAAACCATCACAGCCATGGAAGCTCAAAAATACCTCCAAAAGGTTCTGGGCAAATCTAGGTACAGCAGCGACACCCTGGACCTGAAATGTACTGAATTAACCTTGGATGAAATACTAGTTCCACTTACACATATTCTCAATGCTTCACTCAGGTACTCGCACTTCCCTGTAAAGTGGGAATCTGTGATCATGACACCAATCTTCAAGAGTGGTGACCATGCACTAAGTGGCAACTGTCACAGATTCACTCAGCAGGTCAGACCCTCTACTCCCAAAGTGCCAACCTCTGAGCACAGTCTTGTGAACAGTGTAACAGACAAGGTAACCCTCTTGTCTGTTTTTGTGAGTTCGGATCAACCTTTGGTCTCAGTTCTGGAGGAATTCAAACTGTAACCTCTTGCTAGCATACCCAATACACAGGCTCAGATATCTTCAGGGGGGCCAGATATCTTTGCCTATGGGCACCTAACCAGATATTCAGAGATGAACCCTTAAGACCTCAGATTTAAAATGCTTCTGTTTCCAGTTTGGTACCACCATACAAGCTTATGTCTGCTGAACCATAAATATTTCTTAGCAAAAGAAAGCAGTTCAAAGACAGACCAGGTCTACTCTAAAATTAGAGTTTTTACTAAAATATATAATAATACGTCAAACATACAATACAGAACTCTTGTATTACAAGATAAATATATTTTTAAACAAAACAAGGTTTAAAACAGTGCAATTCCTACCACTATATTTAGATTTTGTCTAGCTTTCTAAATACCTGTTTTCAGTGCTCAGATGTTTCCTTAGTCAGTGTCAGATAAAAAGTGCATCTCTATAGTGAAAGAGAATAATCTTTTCAAGCAGTATTGGCCCACCCCTTTTGGACGAAGTCATCCAGCCCCTCCTCTGATCAAATATCTAACAAAAATATATTTTTATACAATCACAGGATGTAATTTTATTAATCTATACTATACAGCTATACAGGATGTATTAATTCTGCAACCTTAGCATAACTCCAGTTTCAATTACACTTCTTTTGATCTCATGCTGTACCCTCTTCACACAGGCTTCATAGGGTCATTTACAACCTTACACCTGTATGTAACATCCTAGCTTCCCTTATTTTAACATCATAAACCTAGTTTATGATTTCTCTCTTAACAGAATTAACGTAACAACTCTGTAATTAGCTCAGAGAAACAGGATCCTTAATAAAAGTCTTCCAGTAACACATTGTCTCTAAAAAGACTGACTATGTGATACAGTGCTGTCAGCAGTTCTCTTGGTCTGCATCTGTCAGCTAAAATCTGGGGGGGGGATGAGAGAGGTCATTCCTAGAGCATTTGAATTTTCAGCAGAGACGTTAATACATTTTACATTAAAAAATATAATACAGCACTCAGAACTGGCTGTCTACGTCACAGTCCTCCCCACCTAGACTTAATTTGGGGGATCTATCCCCTACATGGGATGAGCTTCCCAAATCAGTTCACTCCTCATAGACCCTAGACAGCCCATCGGTGTTCAGATTCTTAATGCCTGCCCTATGTATGATTGTCAGATCATATCCTTGCAAAGCAAGACTCCATCTTAGTAGTCTCCCATTGCTCTTTCCCATCTGCGTCAGCCAAACCAGGGGGTTGTGGTCAGTCTGCACCACAAAATGCTGCCCATACAAGTATGGCTCTAATTTCTTTAGGGCCCACACTATGGCAAGACACTCCTTTTCCACCGTGGAGTACGCTTGCTCCCTGGGAAAAAGCTTCCTGCTCAGCTACTCAACCGGGTGGTCTGTCCCATGGCTAGACGTCTGGCTAAGTACTGCCCCAATACCCACATCTATAAAGGTTTTGCTATAGTCCAGACTTTTCAAAACAGGAGCACTGCACAGTGCCTCCTTCAGTCTGGTAAAGGCTTCCTCACAGGCTGGGCCCCAGGTAATTTTCCTTGGCATCTTTTTTTTTGTCAGGTCAGATAGGGGAGCAGCCAGGGCACTATAATTAGGTACAAACTTTCTGTAGTACCCTGCTGTCCCTAGAGGGCTCCTGACCTGCTTCTGGGTTTCTGGTCTGGGCCATGCCTGAATCACCTCTATCTTTTTTTGGTTAGGATGGAGCTGTCCTTGGCCTGCCACATGTCCGAGGTATGCCACTTCCCCCATGGTCACCTGGCACTTCTCGGCTTTGACAGTGAGCCCGACCCTCTGTATCCTGCGCAGCACTTCCCTAAGGTGTGAAAGGTGTTCCTCCCAGCTAGTACTGAAGATGGCAGTGTCATCCAGGTACACTACAGTGTACTCCTCAGCACCATTCAACACCTGGTTCACCAACCTTTGGAAAGTGTCCGGGGCATTCTTCATTCTGAAAGGCATTACTTTAAACTCAAATAAGCCTATCGGAGTGATGAAGGCCGACCTTTCCCTAGCTCTGTCTGTCAATTCTACCCGCCAATACCTCTTGGCCAGGTCAATAGTCGTCAGGTAGATCGCCCCTCACAACTTGTCCAGGAGTTCGTCCATCCAGGGCATCGGGTGGGTGTCGGACTTCGTGACTGCATTCAGTTCACGACAGTCCACACAGAAATGAGTTGAGCCATCTGGCTTGGGCACAAGGACTACGGGTGAGGCCCAGGGGCTGTGGGATCTCTGGATTACCCCTAAATCCAGCATCTCCTCCACTTCCCTCCTAATGTGCTTTTGGACAGCCTCTGATACCCGATATGCTGTTCGCCGTAAGGGCGTCTGTGTCCCTGTCTCCACATCGTGTGTCGCTAAGGGGGTTAGTCCAGGCTTGGCGCTAAACAAGGGGACAAAGTCTGCTAAAACCTCCCTTACTTTCTGGACCTGGTCCAGGTTCAGCTGGGGAGACAATTTTACTGCCTCCACAGAGGACTCCCGCTTACTTTCTTCCAGCGATCCAGAAGGGGTCTCCTTCATCCGGTCCCCTCCCCATGACTACCCACTGCAAACACCATGTCAGCCCTATTTGCATATGGCTTCATCATGTTGACATGGTACATCCTTTCAGTCTATCTTCTGTCAAGTAACTCCACAATGTAGTTTACGTCATTTACCTTCCTAACCACTTTGTACGGTCCTGCCCACTCAGCTTGCAGCTTGTCTTTCTGGACCGGAATAAGGACCATGACTTCCTGACCCACCATGTACGAGCGGGCTCTGGCTCTGCGGTCGTACCACACCTTTGTCTCTGTTGGGCAGCTGCCACGTTGCTCTGAGCTGTCCCCATAAGCTCCTTCAGCCTTTCCCTAAACCTAAGGACATAATCCACAATGGGAGTTCCTTGGGCGACATGCTTGCCTTCCCAGTCCTCCTGGATTAAGTCTAGGGGCCCACGTACCCGGCGTCCATATAGGAGTTCAAGAGGGAAAATTCTGTTGACTTTTGGGGCACCTCCCTGTATGCAAACAACAGGTGGGGAAGGTATTTCTCCCAGTCCCTCCCATGCTGTTCAGCAAACGCCCGGAGCATTGACTTTAGAGTACCATTGAAACGTTCCACAAGCCCACTGGCTTGTGGGTGATACGGTGTTGTGCATCTCTGCACCACCCCACACTTCTCCCATAAACACTTCATCAAGACCAACATGAAGGAACCCCCTCGATCAGTGATTACCTCCTGTGGAAACCCAACACGGGAGAAAATCCCAAGTAAGGCATCTGTCACTTTGTCTGTCCTCAGTGAGGATAGGGCGACTGCCTCTGGGTACTGGGTGGCATAATCCACCATAGTCAGGATGAATCTCTTCCCTGAGGACCTGGGGGTAGTTGAAGGCCCCACAATATCCATTCCCACCCTCTGGAATGGCTCCTCCACTATGGGCGAGGGGATCAGGGCGGCTTGGATTTTCTTGCCCACCTTCCCTATTTCTTGGCACCGGTGACAAGACCTGCAATACTCCTTCACCTGCTGGGTGAAGTTAGGCCAGTAGAAATTCTGGGCCAACCACTGCATAGTTCATGCGATTCCCAGATGACCAGACAAGGGAATATCATGTGCAATTTTGAGCAACTGCTCACGATACCACTGGGCAACGACAAGCTGCCTGCCTAGCACCCCTCCCTCTGTCTGTACTGCCTGTGTATACATAAGTCTATTTTCCCAATAAACCTTATGTCTGCCGTCACCTCCCTGTGTGCCCTCAGAGTCTGCCCAAGCCCTTAGCTTCTCTAAACTAGGGTCACTCCTCTGAGCAGCTGCAAACCCCTCACACAGTCCCAAGGCATGGGACAAGTCCCCTTCAGTCACTAAACTAGGGTCCCTAGCACTAGCATCAGGGCCCTCAGGATCACTGTCAATCCTAACCCTCTGACAATTGGTCACCCCTCCCTTTTTGGAGTAACCTTCCGTAGCTGTGTGGTCACTTGCTACTGGGGAAATCTTTACCCCCTTTTTATCAGTCTCCCCATCTGGAGACACAGGCTGGGGAACCAGCCTCTCTGTGGTTTCCACACTGGTTTCTGTGGGGTTCAGGGAACTACTATTTTCCCTTGCCCCTTGGCTACGGGTAACTGCACATGCCATCCCCTGTTGGAGATTGTTACAGGATCACATCTACTGCTAACATTTTAGCTACAGCCACCTGTTGCACAGTCCCCCCTGTTTCACCTCAGTCCAGGAGAACACTGGCCAGTGGCAATGTTTTCGCTTCACCCGCAAAGTCCTGTACAGTCACGTATTTGTTTGGGATAAGCTGACCAGGCTGTACTAGATCCCCTTTCACCAATGTCAGGGATGCCCTGTGTCCCTTAACCCCTGTATCTGTACGCCATTTATCATGACTGGGTGCATGTGTTCCCTCATGTTCACTGGCATGCTCTCAGGAACACACAAGCAACCCACTTCTTTTCTGGTACCACTTTGCGTATTATTGCTTGCCCTTCTTGGACACTGTCTGGCAATGTGCCCAGTTTCTTTACATAACCAACAAGCATTTCTTACTTCAGAGAAATCCTTTCTCTGAAACCTGGGGCTAACTGGTTTCGGTGGAGGCAGTGAGGGTTTAAGCTGCCCTGAGGGCACACTTTTCCCTTTCTGCACTGCCACACCCGCCCCATTCGCCCTCAGAGCAGGTCTGCTCTTGGCATAGCGGTTCGAGAGTTCAGCAGCCTCTTGCGCTGTTTTGGGATCTCGGTCCTCTAGCCAGGTTTTTAGCTCTGCTGGGCATGCCCAATAAAACTGTTCTAATAAAATCACATTTTCAGTTGTATCAACAGAGTTTGCCTCAGTTCCTTCCCACCAACGTTTTAAAAACTGATGTTGTTTCGTGGCTAACTCCTCATAGCTCATATCAGGGCTTCTCCTGAGCTTACAGAATTTAGCTCTGTATGATTCAGCAGTTAATTCAAACTTTTTTAACAGTGCAGCTTTAAGTTTGCTGTAATCATCACTGTCCTCATTGTCCATTTGACCAATGCATCCCGAGCTTTCCCGGTGAGTAGCGGGATAGCTGGAAGCTCCAGGACTCTCTAGGAATTTTAGCCTGAATACAAACTTTTTCAAAAGAATTTAAAAAGGCATCCATACCTTCCCCCTCTTTAAATTCAGCTATTAATTTGGAATTCAATTTGTAACCCAGTCCTGTAGTCCCAGTTAAACCCAAGCCACTTACCTGCTCTGGTGCTGCTGGTCGGAGTCATATCTTCTCTAGTTCGTGTTGCCTCTGGTGCTCCTGCTCCTCACGGTCTGCATCTCGGCGTTCTCGCTCCCTCTTCTCCTCTGTAGTTTGCTGGCACTCACGCTCATGCTCCTCACGGTCTGTGTCTCTCTGTTCTTGCTCTGCCTCTCGGTGTTCTCGCTCTGCCTGTCAGCATTCTCGCTCCCTCTTCTCCTCTGCCTCCCTTTGTTCACGGTCCCTCTCTCTCTGGAACTCCAGCTCCATGCTGTGCAACTCAATTTTCAGCCTGAGTACTTCTGGATCCAGGATACTGGTGGCCATCCCTTGCTGCTGTGGCCCTTCACTGACAGTGGCCCTGCTGTCATCCTCACCGGATCTGGACACTGCACTGGCCACTAGCCCTGCCACACTCGATGTTTGGTCCTTTTTGGTCACAGTCTGTGACTCGCTGCTCTGGGTATCTGCTACCATAAGGGCATCTATGAGGTTCTACTTGCTGGCTTTCACCACAAACGGGACTCCTCTGTCCCTGCACAACTGCTTTAAGGAGTCTACAGTATGCCTGCTGTAGTCGGAAGCCATCTTCTTCCCTCACTACTGCTACTCTGACTTGCACTTTAGAAAAAAAAATAAAACGGGTAGGAACTTGACTGCATGCGAAGTGATATAGTTCTGTTTCCTTTTTTAAAAATAAATCACTGCCTTTTTCTTTCTTTGCAAGTGAGCTTACGGTCTCAAGCTGACACGCTGAACAATAAAAGCTTGTGATACCAAAATTATGCCACCACTGCCAACCAATCTGTCACAAACCCACTCAGCAGGTCAGCCCTCTACTCCCAAAGTGCCAGCCTCCGAGCACAGTCTTGTGAACAGTTTACAGAAACAGGATAACCCTCCTGTCTGTTTTGTGGGTTCAGATCAACCTTTGGTGTCAAGTCTTGGAGGGATTCAAACTGTGAACCTCTTGTTAGCATACCCAGTGCACAGGCTCAGATAATTCTGTCTTCGGGGGGCCAGACATCTTTGCCTACAGGCACCTAATCAGGTGTACAGAAATGAACCCTTAAAAACTGTAATAAAAGACCTCAGATTTAAAATGTTTACCTTTTTCCAGTTTGGTATCACCATTCAAGCTTATGTACAGTGTCTGCTTTTACCATATATCCTCCACTTACAAAAGGAAAGAAATCAAAGATAGACCGAGTAGGCTCTAAAAATAGAGTTTTACTAAAATAGAAACAAAATATGTAAACATAAAATACAGAACCAATGTCACAAGAACCATACAAATCTTTTAAAAGAACAAGGTTTAAACAGTGCAATTCCTACTACAGTACTTAGATTGGTCTCTCTCTCTCTAAATACCTGCTTAAAGTGCTCATAGATGTTTCTCTGTCAGAGTCTTGATAGAAGTGTCTCTTTGAAGTAAAACAGAATATTCCTTAAAGAAAACTGTGTTTGCCAACCCCTTTGTGTGAGGTCACCTAGCTCCTTCTCTGTCAGAATATATAAAAAATATATCTATACAAAAACAGGATGTCTTTTCAAAGTATTAAATTCTGTAATCCTCAGCACAACTCATTTTCTCTTTTCAAATGACATTTCTTTGATCTGTGAGCAGTATCCCCTCTCACACAGACACTAAAGCATTTATGAGTTGGAGTGTTGGCCATGGGGGGAGAGAGGTGCCCAGCATTGGGAGTGTGGTGCAGGTGGTGGTGCCTTCACCTATCTTCCAGAGTTTTTTTTTCCATTTTTCTGTTTCACTCGGAGCTCGGTCGTGCAATGGTGTCCAGGCACTAATGCTGATGCCTGCCACAGCTCTGCTCCCTCACTATGCATGGCAATGCAATCTTGGCTTCCTCCGGCCACCACCAGAGGTCGTGCTTGTGTGATGCAGCCCCCAGAGCCCACCCTGGGAAGAGAGAGAGCAGTCCTCTGGATGCTCAATCTCTTCCCTCCCTTGCCGACCCCCAGGGGCCTGAGTCCATTCCCGAACCCAGGTCACCGGCGTGGTGCGAGGTGTGGAGTCCAGTGCCTCAACCCTCAGTGCCACCGGACTGGCTGAAAAAGCCAACATCTTTATTAAGTCCTTTTTCTTTAGTGTCTAAAATTTGGAAACTTTCTAATTCAAATGTCAGTGTCAGTGGCTCAGTAGGTAGCACACTCACCTCTGAGGCCGGGAGATCAGAGGGCTGTGGGTTCAGATCCCACATCTGGCACTTGGGTTAATATCCCAGTACTGACACTGCAGTGCAGCATGAGAGGGGTGCTGCACTTCTGAGGTGCTATCTTTCGGATGAGACATTAAACCGAGGTCCCATCTGCCTGGATTGGTGGTAGTTCAGGTGGATGTTAAAGATCTCATGGCACTTATTGAAAAGAGTAGGGGAAATTTTTATTCAGAATTCAAAAACGATACAAAATGAAACATCATCAATAACTGTGAGAAATAAATCATACTGAAAATTCCTATTAATTCAAAAGAAAAACACGTGCAATGTTATACAGATACTTATATATAATGCCCTTCTACCTATTTCTAAGTTCCTTAAAGAAAAAAAAATCAAAAATTTATGAAAGGAAAAAGAAAAACATATCACTACTAAAAAATGTTGTGTTTCATCCTATGACCATCCATTCACTAAAGATACCATTTATTATTATCCACAACAACCCTCAACCCACCCAACCAACATTTCTCCATAGTTTGACAAGCACTACTTTCCCCAGGGTACAATTTTCATATTCATAAATGTTATCCAGTTCTTACTGTAGTCTAAAAAAAAATCTTGCTGCTGAATTACTTTACCTTGTAGGAATCTAAGGCATCTTGCCTGCCAAATGGACCATTTTATACAAATAGAATAATAGATAGGTTCTGGTGTATTACAAGGTAGTAATTCCATCTCGAGGTTCTGGGGACACAGAAAACCTCGAGAACGAAGCTCGAGAGGTTTCATGTGTCCCCAGAACCTCGAGATGGAATTACTACCTTGTTATGCCAGAATCTGTTATTTTTTTAATATATGGATAACAGGTGAATTTCAGACCTTCATTTGAATAGTGCAGTCAGCCGGTTCATGTGCGTGCTGGCAGGGTTCCCCAGTGATGTGGGCTTCATTTAGCACTGCCTTTTTTTAAACTGTTTGTCAGCGGCAGTATCGGGCGAGCAGAGGAGCAGCGGACAGAGTTGAATTCTTTATAATGAGAAAATTTTTGAAAACTAAGAAAATGGTTTGCTGCTCCAGACCATTCGCTCGCTGAGATGAGCGAGCCGCCATGTTTCGGACTCGTTGTGCCAGCCACAGAGCAACAGCGGCCAATCACAAAGGCATGCTTTCAAGGCGGCGGGGACAGACTTTCCAGCTCTTCAGCTTTCTTGATAATATACTATCGTTCGGGTGCGAGCGATACTATACAACACCAACGATAGGTATTATCACTAAGGAACAGTAGTATTATCACTCCAGGAGCGATGGTATTACAAGAATTTTTTTGTATGCTTTTCAGCCGTATTATTTCAACAATCCATATATTAAATACCAATAATATATGGACTGTACTTTTTGCCCATTTCGCCCAGGCCGTCAGAATTTGTCCTAAAACCAAAACATCATAATTTATTAACAAAATCAACTTTTCCCCCCATAAATCTGACAATAACTTCCAAAAATCATGAACATGAATACAGTCAAAAAAAAAGATGCTGCATTGTCTCCACAACTCCAGCACAGGCACTTTCAACACACCTTCTCTCATGCAGCTGCTTATGCTTCTGATTGCCCTTTACTTGTAGTTTGTGCTGACCACAGATCCAAGCAAAGTCTTGCATTTTCAGAGGTATTCCAGGATCAATCATCCCTTCCAGTAACAAAGTAATATCAACCGTAGAAGATACCTTAAAAACTGGGTCTTCTCGATACCAGATATCCAAAATAGTGTTATAAAACAGTTTCTACGCACCATGCCAACTCTGTCCTCCAGGTTCTAATATAACATATTGTAGTCTGTACATGATTTGGGAGCATTCTTTCTGTAGGATGCCTTTTCCCTCTACCCCACGCTTCCAAAAAAAGCTTACCCCAGAGCTGCATACAAACTTGTCCCATCCCCGCTGCTTGCAACAACAAAGGGCAAATAGAACTAAAAAATAAGTTGCCAAATAAATAAACTAAAGGATGTAACATGTTCAGACCTCCTTCTTTCCTTTCCTTACCCTATAGGTATGATTTCTCTTGACTGGGTTCAACCTACTACCCCCACAAAAAATGAAAAAATAAACCCAGAACTTTTGTGTACATCTTATAGGGTAGGGGAAACACGAGACACATATAAAAAAATAGGCGCTATATATGCTCTTAAGAGATAAACTCTCTTTTTCCTTGACATTTTCCAAGATAACCAGGACAGCACCTTGAGCTTCACTTTATCATACACTACAGTCCAGTTTTGTTCTTCTGATTCTCTTGTCCCAAAAAATAATCCCAAAATTTTGACTTGATGAGTGGTCTTCAGAATAGGAAAATTCTCTATTTGACTAGTCTTTCCTAAAACTAAAATACTACTTTTACTCATATTAACTCTAATACCTGTCACACTATAAACATCTTGCAGCATCTTTAAAATTTTGACACCAGATTCTCCATCTGCTACAGTAAAAACACAATCATCCGCATAAGCTGAAACTTTTTGAAATTCATATCTATCATTGTTGACTATAGCTTTAATGTCTTCGGCTTGCCCAATTCTTCTTAATAATGGGTCCAAACCAAAAACATATAACAAGGGGCTCATTTGGCAACCCTGCTTTACCCCATTCTTCAAATAAATGGGAATCCTTAAAAAAACATTTACCAATGGTATAGCCTGAGCCTCAGCATACAACACCTTAACTAAATCTATAAAACCTTTTGGAACCCCAGAATGGTGTAATACCATCCAAAGATATTCCTGCCGAACTGTATCGAAAGCAGTTTCCTGATCCACCGACAGTAAATAACCACTTGACTTATTGCCTAAACTTTGCTCCACAATCTCCCTAATAAAGGCCAAATTCTGCACAACATTCCTACCTGGAATTGCACAAGTCTGCTCCTGGACAATTACTTTCTGTGCTATTTTTGCCAACCTCATTATTAGTATTGTTGCTAGTATTTTATAATCAGTATTCAGAAAAGTTAATGGTCTCCAATTTTTTAGGTCATGTTGATCACCTTTTTTAAATAGAAAAAACATCATTTCCATCTGCATTGAAGGGGCAAGCTTTCTTTCCTCCCAAATGGCATTATAAAGCACTTCTAAACAGGGAACCAAAATATCAATATAATGCTTATAAAAGTCATTTGGCATCCCCTCCTTTCCAGGAGTAGTCTTGGCAGATAATTTCAAAATAGCATCCCTAATTTTTAATGCAGAAATAGGAGCAACTAGACATTCCTTATCCTCACCTAACAGTTCAGGTATAACTAACTCTTTGACAAAGAGATCTTGACCTTCCTTCCCTTCTCTTTGAAAGGTGTCTACAATATGTTGTTGTATTATAAGCATTATATCTTGATTATGTTCCTTCAGATTGTCTTGTTTATATCTGAGACCTGTCATGGTCACCTTCTGCACACCTCGTACATTTCCTTCATAAGGATTTACTTCCTCTTTTGTTCCTCTAGTCCTATATTTCTGCTGACTTGCCGCCTTCCTCACTGTCTCCTATAAGTACTGGATCATATAATCTTTTAAATTCTGTAACCTTACTGTAATATTATTTGCTCTATCCGCAGCTTGTGTTAAAGTTTGCAGATATTTTGCCCTAAGTCCTAAATATGCAATATATTTATCCTTAGCCTTCCTTTTCGTAAAGGTTACATACCAATATTGCAGCTCCCTCTTTGTATCTTCCCACCATTCTATTGGACTATCATACATAAAGCAGACATCCTTCCTTACCTGGAATAACTCTATTATAGATTTTTCTACCAAGGCATCCTGCAATACTGAAGTATTCATTTTCCAACAGCCCCTACCTACTATTAACTTCTGTCTGTCTCCCAACCGTAATTTAACTGCCAAATGATCTGACGTTTCCAATGGTGACAATTCTACCACTTGACAAGTAATTATTGCTGATGCAAACCAAAAGTCTATCCTGGTAGATAGCTTTACTTTAAAAAAAAGTGTGTTTTGACTCCTGCTGTAAAATGTCATACACATCCTTCAAATTATTTCTACGCAAAACTGTTAACAACGTATTAGTATCACAAAATACTTTCTTTGTAGCCCTTCCCCAATCCTTATGTGAAAGCCCACAATTAAAATATCCACCCCATAACACCAATTTAGAAGTGTTCAAATAAGATTCTACCTGTTTAAACACACTAGACCTTTCTGCTTTAGTTTGAGGGGCATATATATTTATTATCCTAAATACTTCCTTCTGTATTATCACATCCATAACCATGGCCCTCCCTGGTATCATATCATAAACATGCAATACCTGAACAACAATCCCTATAAGAAGCACACCTATCCCAGAGCACTGCTCTTCTCCTACTGACCAATATGATACACCCCTCCTCCAATCTTTCTGTGTAGCATGTACTTCCAGTAAAGAATGTAGCCGAGTATCTTGTAACAAGATAACTTGCCCAACCCCAATGCTGAGACTCAGAAAAGTGCTCTGTCTCCTCTCATAGCACTTTATACTATTAACATTAACCGTAAGAAAGGAGATAGCCATAACCAATGCACAAAAGAAATAAAAATGATCCAACTTAATCATTTTTACTTCTTTCTCTTCCTAGTTTTCAGCTTTTCCGAAGGGCCAGACTCTGAAGCTCCGTCACCTGACAGGAGGCCACTGATGAAAAATCTGATTCACAGCCATCCTCCTCCATCCCTTCCTCAAACAACAGTGCATATGAGTTTTGAACTGCTACCCCATCCATACTTTTAGGCTGCACCGGGGCGGTTGCTAGTAGCTTTCCTGCTTTGGACCTAGTTACCCTCTGGAAATCTGCCTCTAACTGTACTGGGGGGGCATGGAAACACCTTGTTCTACTATTCTCCCTATTTGATCAACCCCTTCCTTCTCCCTTTCACCTCCTTCTACCTGACAAGGGTGGCTAGTGGATTCCACTAATTCTTCTGGTCCTACCTCCACACCTAAGTTTTGTACACCATTTTGATTGTCTCCCTCTAATATTTCATCCCCTACTTCCTTTTCCAAATTTGCAGCCTTACCTATCTTCCTTGGAACCCTTTGTGGCAACGGACTTCTATCAGGAACTATACTCAACAACTCCACCATTCGCATTTTCTCTTTTTGCGCTGTGGCTACATATACATCCTGCTCAGCTCTAACAGTACTATCTACATTATTATGTGAGGCCCATGAGCAGGTATGAAAAGAATGCCCTTGTTCCTCACATAAGTTACATTTTAATGGTTGCCGACAATTAGCCCCTACATGCCCCAATTCCCCGCACAATCCACATTTTTGTTTATCACACACATTACTGAGATGACCCACATCCCCACATTTGAAACAGGCCCGTGGTTGCCCAGGATAGAAAATCACTCCCCTGTCCCGACCCAAAAAAAAACAATTTGGTAAATGACTAGTCTGACCATTCACAAGATTCAGAACCACTTGATATTTCCACCCCCCAATCCATAATTTCTCCTCATCCAAAATAGGTTCAGGAAAACCTTTAATAGTACAATGCTGCTGCAACCAGTAAGTGATATCTGCAACATTCACCACTTCATTGTGAACAACACTGTAATCTTTTTTGTCAGGGGTTTTGTTAATGGACTAGCCAAAAAAGGCCTCCATAAAGGCAAAAGTTTCATAATCTGGTATTGCTTCCAGAATCTTTCTAATCATGCAGGATGCTTGAAACTAACATCACAAATCACATCTCCTGGCACATGTATTAATGCATAAATCTCGTATGCATAGTACTTCATACTAAATACAAAATCACACATGCCCCCACAATGCAAAGCATCATGGGCTGCATATGCAAATCACCACAGAATGTTATGCTGGTCCAACTTTAAGCAGAATTGCATGGTGCGGAAAGGCCTCGCACACAGTTTGCAAAGGGTGCTAACAGAAGACATAGACACGTGTTTCATCCTACCAGGACTCATCAGTATGCCTCGTCTGTTTGACACCCCAGTGGAATGGACCAGCTACCCTTAAGGCAGTGTGCCTTGGACATGTGTGGTGAACCCATTAAAATAAAAAAACTATTTAAAACAAAAGAACCTCTGTGTGCAAACACTGAGGCAAGAATTCTGAGGGCATTTGGCTGGAAGCGAAGTTTCGAAAATACAAAATCACACATGGGGGCATGTGTGATTTTGTATTTTCTTGAAACTTGGCTTCCCAGCCAAATGCCCTTTGGGGTAACCCTTGCCTCAGTGTTTGCGCACAGAGGTTCTTTGTACTTCATACTGCCTTTTAACAAAACCCTAGCAACAAATTTTCTGTTTGGGACCTTTGCAACATCACCCCTGTATTTTAGTCTTACAGCGTTCCTTCTTTCAGCAGGTTCCAACAGTGGGCCTGTATCAGTGGGAAACAAATGCTCCGTTACTTTCCCATGCCATACTTTATCAGGAGCTGAAACCAGAGAAGCATGCTCTGATAAATCCACAGAAGCGGTTCCCTGTTGCTGCAACTTCTTAACTCTCACTGTTTCCTCTACCAAAGCACTGGAACCCTCTGCTTCCTGGTCTCTAATGATTTTTAGCAAAGGATGAGGCTCATCTTGTTGCTGAGCTAATTCTTCCCCTAAAGGGGAAAGCTGTCCCGGGGGTAATGAGGGAGTAAATGTAACCTCGGGGGGGGTCCCTTCTGGAGCTCCAGAGCCTCCTAATACAGAAGATCCTTCATCATTCAAATTTGCATTCCACCCATTCCCCGTAGAATTTTTCACCCAGCCTGCAGCTTGCAAGGCTGTCGCTACCCAATTACCTGGGTCCTTATCCAATTGCTGCTGGTCTTGCCCCTGCCTAGGCCCATCCATTACGACTCTGTATCTTCCTGCTTTCCCCGCTTCCTTTAAAAGTCTCTTCGAGCCTCCTACGGAGGACCCAATATTGAAAGTTATAGCAGGCAGCACAATTTGAGCAGGAGCTCCCATACCACTTGTGTCTGCCATTTGTCCAGCTATCATGTCCTTATCCCCACTATCAGCCCCCGAACTTATTGTTCGCTGTTGCAGAATTACTTCTCCCCTTTCAGCAGAGGTTACCCCAGCATTTTCTGTGCAGTCCATATCCAAAATATCTCCATTTGGACTCACTGCTTCTTCGATCGTAAGCTCTCCCCCTTCCACGTCTGTTGCCATCTTCCTTTCCTGCGCTTCCACTTCCTGCACCACCACTGCTTCTGTCCTCCTCTCGAGTGCCTCCTGTAAATGATTCCTCGCTGCCTGATAGCAGCGTTCCGCCTCTTTAACTTGGAACCGTAAATCCATCTCCGTTTCCTGCTCTAAGAGCAACGGTTCCTGCTGCTGTACACGGACTCTCAAAACCGCATCTATCGGTGAGTCCTCTTCTTCATTTCGCAAAGCCACCGTTGTATTTTCCCTTTCCACAGAATCTCCTTCTGAATAGGTCTCCATAGTAGTACAATAGGGAGCCAAGGAGGAGACCTACTCCTTAGCATCCCGCACGTCTGTCTCTCCCAAGGACCCAGACGCCACTGAGCAGTAGCACTGCTCAGCCACAACAGCGCCCTCTGCCTCCAGCGAGTAGGGGAATTTCCCCGGTGTCCTGGCCAAATTTCCCTCATTCACTATAAATACCACCAATAGCTTAATCTGGTTCAAAGTCAGTTGACATCCATCTGTATCTCCCTCCCCCGGGTCATACCTGAAAATAGGCAGGATTTGTCTAGTGCACTTACCCGGTCAACAAAAACTAAAATAAAAAAAAATAAAAAAATGTTCACTGTTCCTGGATATTCTTGAAATTAGCTTTCATTTATTTATTTAGATCTCGGATTAACACCTTTGAGCACAGGCACTCGTTTACAAAGGTTCCACATCAGTGGTAGGAGGGTAAACATACAGACACAAGAATATTACTGTAAACTAAAATGACAAAAAAAACAACAACAGTATAACTAAAATTGTACATTGATAAAAACATGAGAAGATACATACAATTTGGTTTATGATAACGGTAGCAGAAGAGACATGAGAAACAGTACCTGGAATTGATAGTGTGGATTCTCAAGTAAAAGTATACAATAAATAGTGGGTTAGAGAGCGGAGGTAGGATAGGGAAGTGTATAAGGGGGAGGAGCAGACCGAATAAAGACAAGCAAAGGGGTGGGAGTGGGGGGGGGAGCAGGGGTTACTATCAAAAGGAAGGGAGAGGTAGGGAGAGTGGATGTTAGGAGAACCATGGACTGGATGAGGCGGCATGGTCACTGAAATGTACGAGGCAGACCCTAGGGGTACAAAGGGCAAATATCAAGTGAAACAGCCACAAGAGCTGTTAGCCATGAGGGGCAATTTTAGCTTGGTCTTAAAAGCACCCAATTTTTGCAGTGTGCAGCGAATTGAACCATTGAGGACCTCTGCAGGCAAAGGAACGCTGGCCTTGTGATGACTGGCATCTAAGGACTGGTGAGCAGCTGATCTGGTGATCTTAGTGGGTCGGGAGGGGGGGTAAGCAATGCTGCCGTCCCGGGTGGCAGTAGTCCTAGGTGCATTTTTTTGTCTAGTAAGCAGGTTTGATATTTAATCTGATTTTTCAGTTGAAGCCAACCCGTCTGTTCATATAGATCACAGGTGTGAATAAATCGATCAGACCCTGTAATTAACCTGCAGGCTTTATTTAGTGCAACAGTTTAATACTCTGAAAGTAGGCTAGTAGTATAGCTTAGTGGTTAGAGTAATGAGCTGTGAATGAGCTTGGTACATTCAGCAGACAGGGGTTTGATTCCCATAACCTCCACTTGCATACTGTGCGACTCTGAGCAGGTCACTTAAACAGCCCGAAGCTCCCGGGTCACCCCTGAAAACTGGCACTTGTGCCTAGTGTGCCTTACCCAGTTAACAAAGAATAAATTAAAAAAAAATCACCAATGGGTGACCTGGGCCAGATTCACAAAAAATTGCAAACTGTATTGCAAAAGTCTGTGATGCGCCTTGCAATTGCGCAGGTTCTAAAAGTTGCTATTACCATGCTATCCGACTGTAACTAGGCCAGGACAGGGCAGTGCTAACCCAGGAAAGCCACTGCTAATCCCATTAGCGCTGCCCCGACATCCAGCCAGGAGAATGGCCCCACAAGGAGTAGCACAGGTGCGATATTTCCTATTCACGAAAGCAGCCATGTAAATGAGCCCATTGGGTATGCAAGGCACTATGTGACCATTTGCATAGCCTGTAAGTGGCTGGACCACCAGGGAGATGCTTGTTTGTAATACCATGATCGACGATCGGGGAAGGGGACTACTGGACCACCAGGGAGACTATTGTCTATTACTGGGACAGCGATTGGCAATCTGGGAGGGGCCACTAGACTACCAGGGATTTTTTTTTTTTTTGGCATTATTTCTTTATCCCCCTACGTGTTCCAGGACCTGCCACTCCTATGGGTCACCATGGTCTCCAACAACCCCTGCGACTCCCACGAGCCTCCTTACCTCATATTGCAGCCTTCCCCAGGGTAACCTATCTCAGCATTCGCTCACAGTGGGTCAAGATTGGAGACATTGTCTCAGATAGTAAACCTGTTCACCCAGGGGTCCCCCAGGGATCAATACTGGGGCCCCTTCTCTTTAGTACCTTCTAAAATAAACTTCCAGGCTCTTGCACCAGTCACATGCTATTGTATGCTGATGATGCTGTCATTTTCACCTTCACCCCCAACCCCAAACTACTTCAAAACAACATCCAACTAGGATTTACTGCTGCTGAAACATGGTTTAAAGGAAAACTCCGACAATCTAAGCAGACCCACCCCCAAAAGATTTAGCTTTTTGGCCATGAAAGCCTTTCTTTAAATATTGCTACTTACAGAAATCTAAATTTTAAAGTCTGCGTTTCCTAAACATGGCGGACGGTGCGCGGCTCCATCTCATCGGAAGTTGCGACACGCGCTGCTAGCCCTAATACAGATGTAGGGCTATCAGCGTGGCGCTGCAACTTCAGATGAAATTGAACGCAGCACTGCTCATGTTTAGGATCGCAGACTTTGAAAATTAGATTTCTGTAAGTAGAAATATTAAAAAAACGGCTTTCATGGCCAGAAAGCTAAATCAGGGGCTAAAGCTTTCGGGGTGGGTCTGCTTAGATTATCAGAGTTTTCCTTTAAGGAGCACAGACTAATCCTTAACTACAAGAAAACTAAGACTATGATATACTCCAGCACCCACAACAAATACAAGACCTTCCCACTATCCATCTTGAACAACAATGGCAATTTGCTGGACCTTGTCTAGCACTTTAAGAACCTGGGTATTACCTTTGACTCCACCCTGTCCTATGCACAGCATATAGGCAGCACAGCCAAGGCCATCAGTTCCAGAATTGGGATACTCCACCGCCACAAGCACAGCCTTACATATGAAGCACTTAACATGGCCATCACCAGCTCAGTTGTTACACTTGTTAAATACGGCCTAGCAGTTTATGGTTCTGCACCAGACTCAGCCCTCTGTTGCATTTCTCTGGCCCTTAATAAGGCCTGCCAACTCCTCACAGGTGCTGCAAGGCTTACTCACACCTGTGAGCTCTATTCACAAGCAGGGTGGCTCCAGCTAAAGAGCAGAGTTAAGTACCATACCTGTCTACTGGCCAAAAAAAAAATTGCACTAAATCTGATGCCACCAGGAGTCCAGAATCTGCTCACGTACCATGTTAGTGCCAGGCTGACCAGAAGCACCCACAGCCAAATTTTCAGCGAACCTAGATGCCGCACTGCACAGGGTCAATGTGCATTCTACTACTGTGCACCACACTGGGCCGACGCCCTTCTTTCAGACATCTCTGATGCCACAACCATTGGTGCTTTCAAGCGTGAGCTCAGGCAGCACCTTGCCACAGATGACAACTGTGACTGCGTTGGCCATTCATGATGATCAAAACAACTCTCTTACATCTGGACCACCACAAAGCACTAGCACTTTGTGTTCTACCTAATCCTAGGGGCACCTACTTTTACAGCACTTCATTGTCCCACCCCCCGTCTACCCCTTCCCCTCCCCATTGGTTACTCATTCCCCTCTCTGTCCCTGCCCTTGTGCCCCCTGTCTGCTGCTGTCCTAGCTCCATTGTCTCCAACCTTCCTTAAATCTGTTCTTAACCCCTTACGCAGGCATACACTTCACTATGCCACAGCTGAGCCTGTTCTCCACTCTGTTTCTCCCCTCACAAGTAGGCTTAACTCTCTGACGCAGGCATCTTTTCACCAATGCCGAAGCAATATCTAAATGTTATACCTTAAACTAAACGCTATCCCAGTCTTGTAATCCACACTGATTTATTGTCTACCTAGCTTGTAATGTGTTTGGTACCAATGCAATTTTGTACTTGCTTGTAATGTAATGCCTTGTATGTAATGCTATGCGCCTGTTCACTTTCTTCTTGTAACTGACATGGAATCGAACCCAGGTCACCCATGTGGTGCGAGGTAAGGTGCCAGCACCTCAGCCCTCTGCGCCACTGGGCCAGCCCCTATTATTTTTAATATAAGGGATCATCGATCAGAGAATGGGGGAGGTACCACTGAACTATCAGGGTAAGTATTTTTTACTACGGGGATGGCAATCGGACATGAAGGCAGGGACCACTGGACTGCCAGGGATATTTCTCTTTTTATTGTGGCCTGGTGATCGGACATCAGTGAAGGGACCACTGGACTACCAGGGACACAGTGTTGTGGGTCAGGAAAGGGGCCATCTTGCACTACCTCTGACTAGGGTTGCGTGGAGTTAAGAGGAGGTTTTCCTCTGCAATATTTTCTGCATGCAAGGGAACCCCACAAAAGGCCCTCGCATGGAGAAAATGCTTCATGAATGGGACTGCACTAAAATGCAGACCCCTTCCCCCTCATTTGCATTGAGGCCCCCTCAAAACTTTGCCCTGGTACGAACCCAGTTTGTTGGTTCAAACTGAGCTTTTGTGAATACCACTTTGCTGTAAACCCCCATTCACCCAGTGCAAACTGGGTTTGTGCCGGGGCAAAGTTTTGTGAATCGGACCCCTGGTCTTAAGAAATGTTTTCCTATTGGTGCCGCAAAGTTGGTGGGGTGCTATCAGACACCAAAACTGTCTCCCTAAGGGTCCCACAGGTCTCAATACTGGGCCCACTCCTCTTCAGCCTCTCTATCAACAGCCTCCCAGATGCCTACACTACATCCAGGGTCCTGCTATACACACAGATGATGCAGTCATCTTTAGCAGTCCACATCAGGCCACCCTCACTGGTGACCTTCAGTGACGTTTCTGGTCACTAAAGGAGTGACTGAAGAGGAATAATTTAGTCTTAAATTACAAGAAGACTGAACCCATGCTATTTGCCAGACCACAGATGGGGAAACAGGCTCTCCCACTTATTCTGAATGAGAATGGTGACATACTAGAACAGGCTAACTACTTTAAGTACCTTGGTGTCACCATTGATAACTCCTTCTCTTTTGTGCACCATGCTGACAATATTGTCAGCGCAGCTAGGGTGTTATATCAGCATAAACACAATCTCTCCAAGGAAGCCAAGCATGTAGCAGTGATTAGTTCTGTCCTCCCCATTATCAAGTACGACATTTCTGTTTACGGTGCAACCTCAGACACTCTGCTCACTAGGGTAAAATGAATACTGAATGAGGCCTGGCCGTTTGCCCTTGGAACCAAAAGGTTAACACACACCTGCTCCCTGTACGCTCAGACCAATTGGTTCGTCCTACAAGACAATTAAATTCCAAACTTGCCTCCTCGGTAAGAAAGCACTACTGGAACTCACACCCCAAGGAATATGGAATCTCCTGTATCTTGTCCCAAACAAATATACCACCAGGCTCGTATCTAAGAATGCTCTCAATGTCCCCTTCCCCAAAACATCTCTGGCCTTGCACTCTTTTGCCATTAGTGCGCCAAGATGGTTGAATGAGCTCCCTGACTCCCTAATGAGATTTCCCAAGCTTGGTCAGTTCAAAAATGTCTACAACAACTACTTACCCCTAACAACACTGTAACTGCCATGAACACTACCCCCCACCTACTATTTTTGTACTCTCACAGCTCCTGACAACTGTCTTGGAGTTGACTTTCCCCTGCTTCGTGAGCTGCCTTTTCACTGACCTTAAAGAGCTGCTGACGCCTCAAAGAAAACTTTGCAAAAGATAATAGGTACAATTCATCTTGCATTCCATGTGTGTTCTGTAGACTTCTCCTCCCCATTGTGTACTGAAGAAATGGTTATGAATACATTATCTTTATTCCTTAGATTTCACCTGCCCCTATAGTTTACTCCCTACTTTAAGTCATAGTGATCTGTTACACCACAGTCTGTTCTCATGGCAATAACTGTGATGTCACAAGCAGTACATTATGACCTCAGGTAGGGAGAAAGCAACAGGAATAGATGAACTCTTCAGAAGCCAAGATCCTGCTTTCATGCAAAGGACCTCAATAATAAATAATGTGGAGGAAAAATGCAAAACTTGTGTGAAAAACAAGTTGAACTGTATCTAAGTATTATGTTTGTTAAAGTTGTCCTGAAGGCATCGGCTGCTCTTTAAGAAGAGTAAATTTCTCGAAAACCAGCCTCAAAAACAAATTTTGTTAGTCCAATGAAAGGCATCACTTGCAGAATATTTGTTTTTTTTTTTCCCTTCTACATCATCGACTAAACTAGCATGGTTTCCAGATTTCTTCACCTAAAGTAGAAATTCCTGATGTAGCAGATTGTTTTGTGATTTTTTTAACTTATTCTCTCCCCCCTTTTGAACCACTGTGGCCCCTATCTGTTCCGGTGACGTCCGAACCCCACCTATGCCTTCTCTGTGGCTAGGGCTCAGTGACTAATAGTCGGACAGCATTCCCCCTCCCTACTTTTGTACAGCTCCAGCTGCATGTGGTGGTCGAGCAGCAGAGTCTGCAGTCCATCCCAAGAAAACAGTCCCCTGGGACACTCGATCCTCCTCCAGTCCCCAACCAGCCCTCTGACACCCTGGTCCCATTTCCAAAGCTGGGTCACTGATGTGATGGTGTTACAAGCTGCAACACTGCCGCAGCACTGACAGCCGGTGTCTTGCTTGTTTTTTTTCTTGGGGGGAGATCATTTAAACTGAGTTTGCTGTCCCACCACATTACTATCGCCAGACAACAACATATTTGTTTACAGGCCTTGCCCACCATCATGGCACCCTTTATGAAATCTGGGCCTCACCACCACATCCACATTTCTGGGGCTTACCTTACTGCCTTCCAACAACTTATTTGTTTACAGTCCTTGCCCACTTCCATGGCATCCTTCCTGAAATTTGGGATGACCCACCACCACACACATTTCTGGGGCTTGCCTTACTGCCTTCCATCGATCCTGGACACTATCTTCACCTTCTGGTCCCCCCCAGGACTGCTGATAGTGGGGACCAGCAAGGTACTGTGTCAACATTCAGGAGCCCTGGAGGGATGTGAACCAGGGTTCCACTTGAGATGTCTGAGTCCCTCACCGCACAGCTCCCCCTCCTTTCATCCATCAGGACCATGGGATGGCCTGGTGGGGGATAAGACAGAAAAGACAGCCATAAAGAACCCCTGACCTGATTGGGCGGGCAACTCATACATGGAACTACCTTCCCGTGGAGCTTTTTCAGCAAGTATTGAGCTAATATGATGCATGTGAACATGCCAGCAATGATACTCTTAGTACATTTAGGCAGCTACAGCTCCTGATTTACATTAAATTCTCCATAAATCGCCTGCTGCCCCATCCCAGACCTTGCATCATAATTATGCAACTTTTTGGGGTGGGGCTGCAGCACTCCACGGCTGCTTGGCTTGTACCAGGAAGGTACAAGCTGGGCTTTCAAGTTAAATATTTTAAAATCCATGGCACAAAAAATACAAATTTTTGGCTGAAAAAAACACCACAAGCAGGCAGCTACATGTATGAGTTGTCTGCTTGATCCTGCCAGGGGCTCTTTAACAGAGAAGTTCCCAGTGCTCAGCAGCTGCAGAATGAGTGAGAGAGGAGTGTGGTGGCATGTGGCACAGTCTACGAATGCAGAGATGCCCATTGTTGGAGCTCAAGCTACGAGACAGATACCAGGCAGTGCGTCCATTCCAACTGTGGATCCTGGCTCAATGGAGACAAGCAGAGCCAGGACTGAAGTTAAATTTCACCACTAGGTGCCTAGTAATGTGTTTTCTGGCCCCAGGGCAGGCAGTGGGACCAGAAGGTAAAAGCACCCAGTGTACATGCGTACCATTGGGAGAGCGACACGGCTGGCTGCCTCACACTGAACAAAAGCTCCTGACTCATAAATGGGCTGCATGCCCAGCAAAACAAGCACGTCTCTGGCCCCAGGTCTGCAAGTGGGGCAGGACATACATGAAGCATCATCATAGGGCTAATAATAATGCGACAGCAACCTGCCAAACTATTGGGACTAATGTCAACAAAGATAGTGGCCCCCATGAATGAACTGAGTAGAAAAGCACCTTGGGAGGGGGTCAATTGTTTGATCCATTTTGCCTGTGAATTTCAGCCAATGAGGAGTTGGCTCGAGCTCAAGATAGTTTGCCTGTTAGCAAGCCTGGCCAATCAGGCATCAAGTTTCAGTCTGCATTAAAAGGACTGTTATCAAAAGTTCATGGCAGTTCAGTCAGACTACTGAGAGAGTGTCAAGATGTGGGCCGGTTTGCCCCCGTTTGTCCAGGCACCACAGTTTTAGTTTAATCCAGGCACTGCAGGTCTGGCTGACTGTAAGTATTGGGATCCCAAAGTAAAGTGTTTGTGAGAAGATTAGCGAAACCACAGTTTAAAAGTCAAGCTGGAGCTGGGGAAGGGGGTCCTGACCACCACAGACTTTTCCTCTTGGAGGGGGATCAGCTCCTATAGCATCTCCAGTCCAAGAAGGTGGCTGTATTCACTGAGGTCCGCAGCCTGGGCAAGACAAGCAGAGAGAAGTGAAGCAGAGACTAGCCACCAGCAAGCCTGGGGAAGCCAGCATCCCAGTCGAACGCACTACATCCAGGCAGTCTGTTCTAGCCAGCTGTACCAGTGGTATCATTTAAGGCATCAAAACTGTGAGTTAAACCCAAGGGTTGACCCTGCAATTGGGGAAAAAGGTTGTTGTGCCAGAGTTGAGAAAGAAGTCCTGGGCAGGACTGTGTCAGTTAGAGAAGCCCAGGAAGAAGACCTGCTGAGGCCAGCCGGCCACCAAATCCCACTAGATGGCAAATAGGGTCCCCTTTCCGACTTGGTTAAAAAATAGTTTAAAGTTTGTGTTCCACACTTGTGTTTCAAAAAGTATTTTACCTGCAACAGTTTAAAAACATGTCACCGAGCTCCACCCTGCTAGCAGGTTCAGTGTTCCCCAGTGTGGTACCACTGCAAATACTGAGAGATCTCCAACCTATAGCCTTTGGGAGGAATTAAGATGGGTGCACCTGCATTGTGGTTTGAGAACTGCTAGGGGTGGGAAGAGTTTGTGGGGAAAAGCACTGAACTGTTTCTTGCTTGAAGTATTTGCTTTTACTGCATTAGAGTATTGAGATACTGCTACCCCACTGCTCCCAATGTACCCTTGCTGCCCCACTGTTCCCTATGTACCCTTGCTACCTCACTGCTCCAACCTTGCTGCCCACTGCTTCCAATGTACCCTTGCTGTCCCACTGCTCCCAATGTACCCTTGCTGTCTCACTGATCCCAATGTACCCTTGCTGTTCACTGCTGCCTCACTGCTTCCAATGTACCCTTGCTGTCCCACTTTCCAATGTACCCTTGCTGCCCCACTGCTTCCAGTGTACCCTTGCTGCCCCACTGCTTCCAGTGTACCCTTGCTGCCTCACTACTTCCAGTGTATGCTTGCTGCTTACTTGTTCTTCCCTTACTAAATAAATTACTCAATTGAACTGCAGTTTAATGGTCTGGGGGACTATTTTGCTTGCTGTGCTACTTGCTTTGGGGGAAGGGACTGTGTGGTCAATTTATGCATTATTCCCTGGGGGGTGACTGCCTTGTATTTCAGCAACCAGGTACCCCTTATCACTACCCCAGGGGGAGGCATTGCACCACATTGGGCCAGTGTAAGCACATACTTGGGGAACCCAAGTTGGCCTCCTTGGGAGGAGTGGAGATGAACCCAGAGGGCCCCAGTATGGCGAGCTGCTTACACACACAGTTCAATCATTCTAGATGCAGTAAGAGGAAACTACTGCATCGTGGTGAGTGGCTGAACTGTGTTGGTGAATTCTTAAAGCAGCTGTGCAACAAAAATAGGCAACATCTAATCCTACCTTTTTTTTTTCCACTAGAAAAGATTCAAGGCATCTTCCAATTTTATTTGGTGGTAAAATATTTTTATTTCCACCAAAATGTGAGTATTTTATTTATTTTTTCATCCAGAAAAAAAGCAAAGGCTGACACATTTGGCTTAAAACAACACTGTAGACCTGGCAAAAGTTGTGACAGAGTACATTAAACTCATACGAACATACATACAAATAATCCAGCAGAGGAAGGCCGTTTGGTCTATGAAGTCTGCTCATACTGCAGGGTCCACAGCTTGAGCTAATGCCCCTGCCCTCCCTCCCCACTCCTCCCATCCTCCCTACCCATGATCCTTACCATCCCCCTATGCCTATTCCAGCTGCCCACTGTCTTCAATGAGATGACCTCTTCTGGCAATGCATTCCAAGTGTCCAACACCCTCTCTGTGAAGAAGTGCTTCCTGATCTCCCACCCTCCAGCTTGAGATGGTGCGCCCTTGTGTTATGGTTGCCACTCAGCTTAAAGAGACCCACCTTTTCAACCTTACTTATCCCTTTGTAACCCCCCTACAAATGGGGGTTCCTGAAAAGTCTTCCTTGAGCTTGCCTAAATGCTCACTGCCAGGCTGGTGTTCTGCATTTTAGCAGTTTAAATGTATTGCCAGAGAGTGCCTGTATAGCCTTTGTGTACTGTCTCTTTAAGAGCTGCCTGGATTACAGTCATAATTAACCTGAGAGGGAGCTCTGTTAGAAGATGTACTTATTTGCTGATTATCTATTAGAGTGATGATAATATTGCAGTTTGTTCTAACCTGTTTTCTTTGCAGCAAGGTCAGTTCTGTTTGCTTCCATCATCTTGGTCCTGGACTGCAGAATGGGCCAATCAGTACATTTGGGACTCTAAAATGGAGCCTGCCTACAGGGGCTTGGTGGGGCCAAAACTTGTAGGAATTGTAGTTTTGGGCTTTTGGCGCCTAAAGTAACCTGGAGGGGGAGCCCTTCTTGTGACTGACAGACAGATCAGCCGACCGAACCTTTTGGATCGTGGGGAAAGTCCCACACTGCTTGCAGTTTCAGTTAGATCTGAGTTGGCAAGTGAAGAAGTAAGAGCTTGAGATAGTTCAAGCAGCAATCCATAGTGGATTCACATGGGAGAACTGTGGAAAGGCCTGAGTTTGGCCTGCATGCCTGCCTGCTGTTCCTGAGAGGGAACTTGTACTGTTTTTTTCAGACTGAATCCGAATTTGGAGAGCGAATTAAGCCACTGAATTGTTACCAGGCTTTAACCTAAAGAAGACCGCAGATTTGCTGAATGTGATCAGTCTGTCAGGACTTCCAGCTACCTCTGAACTCCCGGATTGTGCACAGACTCTGTAATTGCGACTGGAGAGCAATTTGCCTGGTACAGTGGAATTCCCTTACATGTGAATGTGCTGTGTGCTTATAGTGGGTCATGATTTGGTTCCCCACTGTGTGTCTGAACTGTGTTTTGCTTGCTGGAGGCTCTATCCAGCTCCACGGACTGAATCTATATCCATTTCTATTTGCCTGGGCCCTGCTACACTGGCCCAGCCAGAATACCTGCTATGCAGAGAAAGTCATCAACGAGAGACCGGCCTGGGGATCAGCCCCCTGCTCAATGCCTTGAACAGGAACGATGTCTCGGTGATTCATGTGGGCCCTACTTCTCCGGGCACTCCAGCTCAACAGCCTGCAGTCTCAATTTCATCCTGCTGTGTCCAGTATTGGGTATCATGAGTAAACATCAGGGTAGCTCCCTGCAACAACAGCTAAAATCTAAAAGTGTTGTAATTTGATTGCCTTGTTGCCTTTTCTTTCATGAACTGAGCCCTCTGGCTCCGGATTACAAATAGTGTGTGTTGTGCATGTTGTTTTCTTCCATCACAGGGCCCAAACCAGCTGCAATGTTCCTGGCTAGCCCACCATTTTCCTACCTGGGTACCCAGAGTGTGTGACTGTGTAGGGACTCTGAACTGCATGCATAACTGTCTGATTAATATAGCTTTTAAGGACATCAACCTGATTACGCCCCTCCCTTGTTCAAGTCCCCTGAATAAATCAGATTTAACTTTGTTTGCATTTAATGTGACTGTGGTTCCAGTTTGTGCCAAAAGTATTGTACTGTTGCTATTTGCTGTGCTTAACCTTGTTTTACAGGGGGTCCCCAGGGTCAAGCTAGAGGAACCAGCCCTGGTGGTAAGTGCAAACAGTGTGGGTAATTGCCTGGTGAATAAGGGTCATTGTGAAAGTAATTATTGTATATTGTTCAGGCCACTAGAAGGGAAAGAGGGGGGGTTACAGTGTCCCGGAGGGCTGTGCCCAGGTTAGCTTGACCACTATGAACCCTAACCTCTGGGTGGAGGCACCCGTTTCATTACCCAGGCCCCTTAACCTGCTACTAGTCATGCAGGGGTAGTAGCCCTTGGGATAGTGCCACCTAGGGGTTACACATTAAATTTGTAAACAGAGATTATGGGGCTCCATCTATAGTTTGGAGTTCAACCATTTTTATAAATGGGAGATATGAGGCTCCAATTACTCTAGGGAGTCCATCAATTTATAAATGAGGGTTGAAAAATACCAATTATTCTCCGAAGTCCACTCCCAATTATAGGAAAATTGAAAGGCTCTATTTGTGCTAGAAACAGCGCTTTATGTTGAAATAACTTGTACGTTTTAAAAAGTCCTTACTCTATGTATACTGTTACCCAATATCACTTATTCTCTCAAATCATAGACGCTTGACAGTAGAAAAGGCCCACACTGGCCCATGTAGTCTGCCCCATTTCCCCCCAAACCTCCCCCTCCCTACCAGCTCCTGCCCTCCCCGCTACTCAGCCCCATGTGCCTGTCCCATGACCTCTTGAATTCTTCCACTGATTTAGCCCCCATCACTTCGTCTGGCAGTCTGTTCCAGGGCTCCACCACCCTCTCTCTGAAGAATCACCCTCTCACATTGCCTCTGTATTTTTTTCCCCTGCAGTCTGAGGCTATGCCCTCTAGTTCTGGCCCCCTCCTTCTTCTTAAGTAAATACCCTTCCCCTACTTTGTTGAGCCCCTTCACATATTTAAAACTTTCAATCATGTCTCCCCTTTTCCTCCTAGTCTACAGCATGTACAGAAGATCCAGCTCTTTACACCTCTGCTCGTATGTCTTCCCCTGCATACCCTGCACCATCTTGGTTGCCCTTCTCTGAACCCTCTCCATCCCATCTATATCCTTGCGGAGATGTGGTTTCCAGAACTGGACCCGGTATTCTAGTTGCGGCCTCACCATGGCTTGGTAAAGGGGCATTATTACCTCCCTCCTTCTGCTAATAATGCTCCTGTCTATACATGCCAACATTCCATTGGCCTTTCCCACCGCCCTGCTACACTGGTTTCCTGCCTTAAGGTTTGAGGAGACTATGATCCCCAAATCCCTCTCCTGTTCTGTTACTTGATTGCCTCCCCTCCTAGGGTATATCCTGCTTGTGTGTTTCTACTCCCCACATGCAACACATGCACTTTTTGGCATTAAATTTTGGCTGTCACATCTCTGACCACTCCTCAAGTGTCTTTAGGTTTTGCCTCATGTCATCCACCCCCCCCAGGGTGTCCACCCTATTGCAGATCTTTGTATCATCAGCAAATAGGTACCCTCTCCTCCTCAAACTGTAAATAAAGAAACTATACCACACTGATGACAGTAAGGTAGTAAAAGCACAAGGTTCGTGGTTAGTTGTCCACGGTAATCCAATAGCGCCACCTGACACCAGATGTTGTTTTAAATCAGTTGCAATTTATTAATACCCAAAATAAGCCCTAACAATTTTACCTCTAACATGATTAATTCTAAACAGCTGATGGCTTTTTACCACCAGGGCTACAGGTGTTCAGAAAAAAATGAAGCAAAATTGCTCCCTTTACTGGGTGTCTCAAGCATCTATAAGTAGCCTTGTGGCGATTCCTCTTGGACACACTGGACATGACACCCAGGTCCTGTATTTATACTTAAATTGTTTACATCAAAAATGCATAGTGGAAATTTCCAAACTGCTACAGCAAATTTTAGCCTAGACACTACGTCATTCAATAACATCATGAGACAAGGTTTAAAGTACAGTGGCCATAAGATACCTCGGTCATAAGATACATTTGACACTTTGCCGAGACAGGGGAGTTTAGTTTATCCTATCCTTGGAGGGAAAAACAAGTGGTCAGGGGATTTTACATTATCAAAAAATAGCATGCTTACGAGACATGGGACTTGCTCTATTTTAAAATAACTTGCTTACAAATGCAAAAGCAGCCTTGTACTAGACAGTGGCCAAAGCACATATACCATTATCTCCTATCAAAGTTCCTTGTTATGCATATTTTTAAACACACATAATCATGAGATGAGGAGCTTCAATAGTCAAGGCCAGATGCGGTTACCAATAGTTGCATCTTATCTCGACCATAACCTTCAAAAATACCTATTTAGGTACCAAGTTGCTTTCTGCTGAGCAAAGTCAATTAATTTGCTTAGGGCATCTTGTTCTTAACATGGCTTCTGCTTTTACAATTATTTTTCTAAATTTTATTTTACAGGGCTCTAACAATTAACCTCTTAAACTCCTACATGTACCTACACATTAATTGACATGGTGGTATCATCAATTCCCTAGCCACTTGCAGCCCTTTACTAGCCATACATATCAATTGACATGTTGGCATCATTTAGTGTTCATTAACCATTTGCAGCCTCTGCAAGCCTAGTACACTCTTGGTATCTTTAAAAATGTTTTTTTTATTCTCATATTTATTCCTCCTCTTCACCCCTCAGCTCTGGTCTCCTCGGGAGACACCAAGGAGTCATCCCTCTGCGGTCTGCCCTGCCTGGACAGTCCTCCGTCACCCATGTAGCCTCAGTTTATCCCACGGGCGGGGCCGGGTTGGGCCCCTAACACCCCGGGCAGGCAGTAGCATCGGTCGGTAGGGTGCCAGGCAGGTGGCCACAGATCGAGGGCAAGCTCTGGTGCTCCGTCTCCGCCGGAGCTGAAGGTTTTTTTTCCCTTTTTCTCAGGGAATGGCTGGTGCCCTAACATCAAGGCATGTTACCGACATCTGTCACTCCCCCTGCTCCTTCTCTGCATCATCAGCGCTTGCTGCATCTCTGGCCTCCACCAGAGGGCAACCGAGCACAGACTCTGGACCCTGTCCCCCCCGGGAGAAGAGAGCTATCCTCCGGATGCTCAATCCTCTCCCTCCCCTGCTGACTCCCAGCAACCTGGGCTGGGTCCCGAACCCGGGTCGCCAGCATGGCGGAAGGTGTGGCGTCCAGCGCCTCAAGTATCTTTTTAATTTTTTTATAGCCAACTATATATAAAAGTTGTTATTGGTAAACTTTATAAAACTTTGGTTACTGGTCACTAAAACTTTGGCCACTGGCCACTTTCAACAAAACCCTCTGCAATATTGCTGGTGTGGATGTTAAAAAGAAGTGGACCCAAAACTGACCCCTGTGGCACTCCTCTCTTCACCCTCGCCATACTGGAGTACACCCCATGTAGCACCACCATCTGAGTTCTTCCTGCCAGCCAGGCCTTCACCCTCCTTGTCATTTTCCTGGTAACCTTGTAAGGACAAAGTAAGCAGTCAAAGGTAGGGACTGCATCACAGTTCAACCAGCTACCATGTTCATTTCCAGCACAACAGTTCTATATCATAGGATAATTTGTTTGAGCAGACTCGAATACCCCCCATATAAAAAACTATAACAATACCAGTACCTCTAAAAAATGGAATCATCCAGCCAAATCATTTAGCAATTAGGAGTAGCTGCAGTCATAGCTTTCACCCCTTTAGCAAGTTTCATGAAAGGGAAAATTTCCTTTGTTGCTTAGAGAGGACTGACAATTTGTCAATTTCAGGCTATGAATGCTGGTTGCAAAAGTTCTAGCTCCATATGAGTAGTTCTTGGAGCACCTCAAAGTATTCAAACCCTATTTCTTTTGCTGAATATCAGTTTGTTAGCCAAACAAATAAATCGGTACCTCAAAGGGGGTGCTAGCCCCTTAACAATACTCCTCCAGTTGCCACTCAGTGTTTTTCTTTTGTTTTGGTTTTTTTAAATCTCTGTTTATCCTCCCCCTCACGCAGGAGCCCTGCTTCATCGGGGAGGCGCACATGTCTGTCCCACTTCACCATCCCCCTACTTGACTTCCGCAGCGGAGCTCTATGGCGGTACCCCCAATGCGGGTGCAAGGTGGGGCCTGTACACCCCGAGACACTTCTGTGTTTTGTTGGGTCCGCACTGGATCAGGCAGGTGGGAGCTATCAGGGTCTGCACTTCGGCGCTCCTTCCTCTCGGCACTCCAGTTTTGATTTTCCCTGTTCTGTGGCCATGGCATGCACCCTGACGTTAAGGTGTTATTGCTGACATCCACCATGCCCCAACCCTCTCTCTGTACTCCTTGCTTGCTGTGCCTCTGGCTTCTGTCAGAGGCCAGTCAAACACCAGGGCTGGAGCCCCCCCCAAGAAGGTGAGCTGTCCTACGGACGCTCAAGCCTTCTTCCCTGGCTGGCCCTCCACCCTTCCGGGCTCGTTCCTGAACCCGAGTCGATGGCGTCGCAAGCAGTAGCGCTACCGCTGCACCGGCGGGCTGGACCACTCAGTGTTTTTATGAAACTTACAAATATACATAAATTTAACTCCCATTTTCTCAATCCTGGTGCTAGAGTTCAAGCCCAAATTGTTCCCAATTTCCCTGACTTTCCGTAATCGAGATATTCTTCTCCCAATTGTAGATTGGATCCTTACAGGCCGTCAAATGGAGCAGCAGCACTACTGGTTCCATTTCATAAGCTCATCTGAAATATAAAATAGGAAAAAATCCTCCTCTAAGTGTAGCATTTCTCATTAGTGAATCAAAAGCACCCCATCCCCTTAGGTAATGTTGGCATACCTTTTAAATTAATTAAAATGGCCTTCGATGCTTACAGCACTAACAAACTCATGAGCTCCCACTAACCAGGAAACCGGATCCTTAGACAGGTAAACTCCTGTTTCATTTCAGCTCCTGTTCTCCAGTCTTTTGAATATCTAACTCAAGCTAGGTAATTACTTTTAAAAGTCTTTAAAGAGACTTCCGGTGACGTCACGGAGACAACTAGACCCTAAAGCCTGAGCTCCCGTACCCTCGGGTCAATTTTAACCTCCCAATTTAACCTAACTCTACCAAATAAATCTCAAAATGTCAGGAGGAGGTTGCAGAGGAGACAAGGGGTCCAAGAATACAATCGAATACCTGCAGAAATCATCCGATGCCAAAGGATTGCTATCAGATTGTCAGGCCTGCAGAAATCAATCACCTTCAAGTGCTAGGGGAACAGACTATGACATGGACAGGGAAGCAGAACAGCTCTCATGCTCCAGATTCGAGATACTGCTTAAAGAGATCAAGAGCTCGAGGGCGGAAAACAAGCAAGCAAGAGTTTAAAAATCTATTGCAGAAACTGTCTAAATTGGAAAAAAGACTCGACCAGGCAGAGGACTGCATTTCAGCGGCAGAGGGCAGTGCCATACAGATTAACCAAGCCATGGAATCCTTGTTTCAGCACACCATCTCACTACAGGCCAAATGTATCGACCTGGAAGGACGGTCTAGATGGGACAGTCTGCGGCTTTATGGTTTAGCCGAGGGGGCTGAAACAGCTCCCATTTCCGCCTTCTTAGAAAATCTGCTTAAAGACATTTTAAACATGCCTCCAGATTATTCTTTCTCAATCGAGCGGGCACATCGATCTTTGGTGCCCAGACCCATGGACCTGGCAGTGTGCCAAAGGTCCATTGTCATGAAATTTAACAGCTTCAAGGTAAAAGAAAACATCCTAAGATGGGCCTGAGCCACAAAAGATTTAAAATACCCAGATTCTTGGCTTACCGTGGACTGTGACTATATTCCAGAAGTCCAGCAGGCCAGGCAGCAATACACCCTGCTCCTTCACCAGCTAAAGGAGAAAGGTATCCGCTTTCAAACTCCGTTTCCAGCCAGACTAGCAATTTTCTGGGAAGACGGACCCAAACTGTACTTCATGGCAGAGGAGGCTCTGGCAGCTCTACAAAAACAAGGGATCTCAGTGCCGAAAAAAGAAGCGGACCATATACTCAATCAATCCCCCTCCCAGGCCTCCTTTAAATGCACACAGTCTCCACTCACTCCTATTTGATGTTTCAATTTATTGGTTACTTACTGTCAACAACTGCAATTCCTCCCATCCCCTTTTTGCAACTAAGCTTTCTAGCAGCTTTATCTCATTCTGTCTTGTTGAGGCATACCATTTTGGTACTTTAGGTTTGCTTATTGCTGACTAGCATATCCTGTCTTGCTGACTAGCATATCCTGTCTTGCTAAAGCACTGTTTTACTTGAAAATTGTACTACAAATTACTGAACTGTGACTGATTTGCCAAAAAACTGTGTTTATTGTCTAAAAATTTTCCCAGCAGCCAAGTGTTACAGCCCCTTCGTGATTTTGTAGCTCTCTCCAGACTGCAACGCGCCAAGGAAATCGCAGGCTTTTCAGTTGCTAATTGAGCTGTTTTCACTCAGACTGCTAGCCTTTGTGTTGCCCCACTATTAATTTGAGCTACTCTCTCCTTTCTCTAGCCAAGGGCGGTATACATTTATCTTGCGTAACTCCGTTTTTAAACTTCCCCAAACAGTCACATAAGGAACAACGACCCCTGGGACCTATATAACTTAGATAGCAGAAGCTACTGCATTACGCTCCTTACTTACATAAAGGGCAACCATGACAAGCCTTGTTTGGCTACACTTATTCGCCAGCCTTTGTATAATACCCTATGTGGTTAGGCAACCTGACAGAATTGATTCCAACAAAGGTGCATGCTCTACCATGCTAGTCTCCCCATATACCAACACTATGAACAAATTATGCTGCCACTGTACACCTTTGATCCCCTCACAGTTTGTGGAATCTCCTCTAAGTGGAACTGCTAACCAATATCCTCTACATGGTCCTATACCCTATCCATTCAAACTAGGTATGGCTTGGTGCTATTCTGCATGGATCCTAGAATGTGTATCTGTAGGGCAGCACAATAAGATGATTCAGTCTTTGCACCCATGTACTCAAACCTATACCAGATGTAGAAAGACTCATGCCTTTAAACTTCTCCTTGCTGCCCTGAGGAAAATTGTGCTCCTTCTACTCCTATGCTCAGGTGACATCGAACTTAACCCGGCCCCTCCGAAAGTGCTCTCATCTACTTCTGAACTCACAACTTTGAAAGGAATTAGCTTCCTGCATACTAACATGTGTAGTCTTTTAAAGAAGCTCGATTCAGTCCAGGCTTGGATTATTCATACTGCACCAGACATACTCGTGCTTTCGGAAACATGGCTCCAGGTGTCCACCTCAGACAGGTAAACATCCCTAACTACCTCCTCTTCAGAACCGAAAGGCAGACCAGGGGTGGAGGATTAGCTACTTATATTAAAAACAAATTCTCAGTATCTATATTAGATGCTACCTTCTTTGCCTGTGGATTTGAATGCCTGTCTCTTAAAGTCGAGCTTTCCCCATCAGTGGCGTTCCACATCATAGGCTGCTATAGACCTCCAGCAGCAGGACTGCAACTTCTGACACACCTGTCATCCTACCTGGATACTACCCCAATGGAAACAATCATACTAGGTGACCTTAACTATGATTGACTGACCAAGGTCTCGTTACCCCTGAAACAATTCTGTGACTCTTATGGGCTCACTCAACTTATTACTGAGCCTACTCGCATCAACAAAAAAAATCCAATGAGAAGCACCCTCTTGGATGTTCTTCTTGTTAACAGACCTCGTTCCTTTTCCCATGCTGGTATCCTCTTAGCAGACGTTAGTGACCACTGCTTTATTGGTGGCATAAGACCTGTTGCCAAACCTCTATCTACATCAAAGTTTACCACTAAAAGATCCAGATGGAACTTTGAACCTATTGCATACTTCAATGATCTAAAAAAACTGTTTGCTATGGCAGAGTTTCTACCTGGCTAAGTCAGTGAGCAATGCCTGTGACATTCTCCATGAAATCATATCCAGAGCCCTAAACAGCCATGCTCCCCCTGGTTAAAGCAAGAATAAAAGCCAGAACCTGTTGTTGGTTCTCACCAGATCTGAAGGCTGCCTTACTCAAAAGAGATTACCTCTGGAAAAAGGCTTGTAAATCTCGTGCCAACGCAGACTGGTGTCTCTTCAGGGCATCTAGAAACGTCTGTACTAAGTTGGTCAGAGAGGCCAAAGCCAACTTTTATCAAACCGAGCTACTCTCTGCGTCAAACTGCCCTACCAAGTTCTGGTCCACCATAAAAGAGCTATCTGGCCACTCTCCAGGAAGTGCGCTTCCTTCCAAAATTACCACTGATAATATTATCATTAACAATAAATTAGAGATACTGCAGGCTTTCAACAATCACTTTGCCACTGCTAGCCTGGAGTTTGATAATGCACCTGTAAGTAGCCTTCTTCCTCAGACCAACACCCAGCCTTCAGAACCAAGCAGCAATAACATGGATTTCTCCTTTTCACCTACCACCATAAAAGAAGTTGAAGATCTTCCATGACTAGATACTAAAAAAAGTGCTGGGACCAACTCCTTCGACCCATATTTCTTGAAAATAGCATACCATATACTTGCTACACCTATAACACACCTATTCAATCTGTCCCTAGCATGAGGCTTCATCCCCAAGGCATGGAAAACTGCTCACGTCATTCCCCTGTTTAAAACAGGGGACCCCGTGACCTAAATAACTATAGACCAAGCTCCCTTCTTCCCATACTTTCAAAACTTCTGGAAAAAATTGTGGATACGCAGCTGAGATCTTTCTTAGACAGTGCTAGACTACTCAACCCAATACAGTCTGGCTTTAGAGCTAAGCATAGTACAATTACGGCACTGGCAAAAGTTACTAATGATTGGCAATGGGATCTAGACAACGAAAAATGTGTTTGTGCCATGTTTCTAGACCTCAGTAAGGCTTTCAACACTGTTGACCACTGCCTGCTCCTCTCCACCTTAAAAACTATAGGCATTAGCTCAACTGCACTGGGATGGTTCCATGACTACCTTTCTGATAGAGAGCAACAAATTAAGGCTGATGGAGAGATTTCTCCACTTAAACCAATAAAAAGAGGTGTTCCCCAGGGCTCCATACTGGGCCCATTACTGTTTGTCATTTATATCAACAGCTTGGACGTAGGCATCAAAGATGCCAGTATTCACTTGTTTGCTGACGACACGGTGCTCTACTTAAGCCGGGACTCTCCTGAAGCTGCCTGCACTGTGTTACAATCTGACTTTAATACTCTACAGTACCAGCTCCTTAGCAAAAAGTTACTACTAAATGCAAAAAAAACCAAAGCCATTCTTTTCTCACCATCAGGCCCAGGGGCTTACTCTGCTGTTGCTAATCCATTACCATCAATCTCTACTTTATTAGGAAAAAAATCTTGAATTTGAGACCAAATTCAAATACCTTGGTATTTGGCTAGACAACAAACTCTCTTTTGTGGAACACACAGAAGAACTGCTGAAAAAACTGAGGCAGAGGCTTGGTCTTTTTTTCAGAATTAAACGTCTCTTGACCACAGATGCAAAAAGACAGCTTGTCCAATCTACGTTCCTTTCTTTAATTGACTACGTCGACTTCATTTATGGCCATTGCCCTGCCTCATATCTTGCAAAACTGGATGTATTATATCATAGAGCACTGAGATTTATAACTGGCCTCCCATACTCCACACATCCCTGCTCTTTATACGCAGCCATAGGGTGGCCCTCCATTCAATACAGGCGATATAGAAATCCAGCCCTATGGACACTCCGAGCCCTTACCAACAAACTCCCACAATACGTTGTTGACTGTCTCTTCCCCCTTAGTCCTATTAGGCACTATGCCTTAAGAAGTCAATCGCTGATTTCTTTGAATGTCCCAAGGGCCAACACTCGCTTTGAAAGGGCCGCCATAAGCTATGCCCTGCCTACTCTCAGGAATAGGATACAAAAATCATTGAGACTTAGCTCACCTGTCAGTCCTGCCTTCTTTAAGACCCTCTATGACAAAACGTTTGCTGAAATCTGTAATTGCTTCTAGCGCTCCTAGCAGCTTGACTATTGTTCCTCTCTTCTTCAGCACTAGTCCCCGCTGCTTATCCAAATCAGCCCTTGCCACTACTACTCCCCCCTCCTCTGCCCCACTTGCCCTTAGCACCCTCTGCATCCCTCTTATTCCCCACCCCCCTTCTGATGCATTTACCTAAGGCTTACACACTGTTAGGCGCACCTCCATAGCTTAGGAATTTCCATCCAGGCCTGTAATGTGTTTCTGCTGGACAGAAATATAAATAATCTTTCCTTTTTCTTCTGTGGTTTGTATATGACATCCATACACCTCCTGCTCCTGTGGGAACTGTATATATATATATATATATATATATATATATATATATTACGTTTGGGTTGTGTTATATATATCTTTCTTGTACATGTGACTTGGAATGTAAATACTCTGCTTCTATCAGTATTGTAAACATGTTGTTCCTTTTGTATTATGTATATTTTTATGTAACTGTACAATTTTCCCTGCCAACAGCAGATCCACCTTGTAAATGAGCTTGCTCAATGGTGATCGCCTGGATAAATAAAGATTTGATTGATTGACTGATAATCCCCAGATCCCTCTCCTGACCTCTTTTTTATTGTTATTAATCATTATTATTATAATACAGCTTCTCTAGCACAACTTCCCCTCCTCTTAAATAGGATAGAACAATAACTCAAACCATGTAAAATGAGGTAGAGTTACACCTCACAGGAACATTTAACAATACTTTTGTTATAAGTGAGTTTGTTCAATTAACATCATACACACATGAGAGTGAAGTACTGAAGCACAATTGATATGCCAACTTAATAAGGAGCATTTGCTCCAAAACAAAGTTAGTAATTAAATCCTCTGTGAAGGTGTAAAGAATGTCACTATCAAGTCTGCCTTCACATCAGGCAGCGTTTTAAATAAGTAAAATTAAAGATGTATTCACCACTCTATCATCTTCATGGAAAATTAAGACCCCCCCAGCGTCCCTACTAACATAAGGCGAACAACAATACACATCAGGTTGTGATATAGGGGAAAAAACAAAAGGCAGAGAGTCTTGGTAGCACTAAGACACTAAGTTTTTCAATTCTCAACTTCTTCTTCAGTCTCTGCTGCAGTCAGAAAAGGAGATGTCCTGGAACAAGGGGGCATGACATAAAGTTGGAAGGGAGTAGACAAAGGGGTAGCGTGAGGAAATATTTTTCTTAGAAAGGGTGATGGATGCATGGAATAGACTCCGAGCGGAGGTGGTGGGGGCAAACACAGTGGGGGAATTAAGACATGCATGGGACAGGCAAAGGGAGACGCTAAAAATAGGAATGAAGAGGTAAAGCCAGAGATCAAGTAGGCTCAACAGCTTTTACTGTAGGCAGAGAAATGGGCAGACTGGATGGGCCTAGCAGTCCTCATCTGCCATCAATTTCTGTGTTTCTATGTCCTCTTGCACTTCATGATGGCAACCATTTTAGAAGCCCATTTCCGTATATCTCCTGCATAGGTAAAAATATAAATTTTACTGTTATGCACTATATGCAGTTTTGCAGGGAACTGAACAAAATGAGGGATATTCAGTTTCTTTAATATAGTCCAAATCTATTTTTTATTTATTTCATTTTTATTATAAGAGACATCATTGATAGAGCATACAGCGTAATTCTGCAAAAGTTACAATTCGTTATTAAGGAAAAAGCAATTTAACTAATATACACTTATTCTTAAACAGAGTTATATCAGCATTCATGCTTAGATTTAGTAATTGCAGCCCAGTGTGTTAAAAGATATGTCAACAGAATCTAAGAAACAATGTATTGGAAAGAAATAATTAATTATAGCACTGCAGAATAACTGTAATTTGATCTGATTGATTCAGAAGTCTGATGGAGATGAATGTATCTGTACCCATTTGATGTCAAAAAACTTGAGTATGAAAAAAAAAAGTAATTGCAGCCCAGTGGATTGATAATCCTGTGGGCAGACCTCAACCCCCAGGAATGGGGGAATGGGCCCCTCACGTGGGGCCAACCACCCCACCCCACCCACCCCATAAGGGATAGTGGGAAAAGAATCGAACTACATAAAACCCTAGAGAGGGATCTCCCCAGCTAGGGAACGAATTTGAGATCCAACAGGGGAAGAAACAATATCCACTGCTGCCATTTCCTCCGAAAATTCTCATGCTCATTATGAAGCTTGGCAGTCAAGGGTTTGAGTCTGTACATGTCACTCACTATTTTGTGCCAGTCTTATACTGGGGGGAGGGTCTTTTAACATCCATCTACGTGCCATTGCTTTTCTAGCAGCCAGTAGAAAAGTGGAAGTAAAGTGCTCTTTGATCTTGGACTGAAGGGAGGGAAAATAGACATCAAGACCATTTCTGACATTAACTCTATTGGTTCATTCATACATTTCCCCAGTTCCACCTCTAAGGTTAACGAAAAGGGCATAAAGACAGGGCAAAACCAGAATATATGTCCCAATTTGGCCATATTAAAGGACAAAGATCATTCGCCTATCGGGCATCCAACTGGCTCAACTCTCTTGGCAGCGACCGCTCCAACACTCGGCCTCTTCAAGTCCAAGCTGTGCCTCTCACTGCTTGTATCCTGCGATTGCCCATCTTAACATTTCCACCGTTCCAGCTGCAAATCAGTCTCCCGGGGATCGCTGCTGCAAGGGTCCATGAGATCTTAGGATGCCCTCCCCCCCCCGCATACCAGGTATGAAGGAAGGTTGAACTGATCTTGCTGCTCTGGGCAAAACGGATCAGACTCAGACTATTGGCGTCTTTTCTTAAACCTCAGTGCTTAACCCTTTAATTCTATACTGTTGGTGCCTTTTTTATACCTTAAGTGCAATACCCTTTAATTGCTTTTATAACCTTTATTGTGTAGTACCTCCAAAAGTTTTATTTATGTCCCCGCACAAATGAAGTCTGTTTTTGATGTTTAAACTTCTACTGCAAAGAGCCAGTGTATAATGTTGCCTTGCGTTTTCTGACCTTAGAACAATCTGCAGACGGGTAGACAACTAACAACCTGACCTCTGCTTTCCGACTGGGCTAAATACAGCGGCAGTAGTTTTTGGAAGCTGTTAAACACTAAAGGCTGCAATTTCTCTACTAACCGGATGTTATTTAAAATCTCGTAAAGTAAACGCTGCAGCTCTAGAGAAGCCAAGGCAAGCAATCGAGGGTTTTCTAGTCTTTAAATCTCGGCAGCATTGAAAGCTCTCAGGCTGTTCCCCCCTCCCCCTCTGGCGTGTCTCCCTGCCCCTCCTCAGAATCCTACCTGTCCGCTTACTTAGACCCTGTTTTCTGCTTCCTTTCCACAGAATCAGTCTCCGGGAACACTGCTGCAAGGGTCCATGAGGGCTTAGGATGCCCTCCCCCACATACCAGGTATGAAGGAAGGCTGAACTCATCTTGCTGCTCTGGGCAAAACAGATCAGACTCGGCCCCGCCGTTGCTGCGCTCTGGTTCCCCACCACCCTTGGTCGGCTCTTGAATATATAGGGAGTGCAAGTCAGGTGACTGTGCAAAGTAACCTATCAGCCCACTTTTCCAGCTGCAGGTTATAAAATTCTGTCACTAGTGGCCACTGGAATCTTCCCCTCACTTACTTCCCGCACAATATTTACCATACTCACAACAACACTACTTACTTCCAGGAATATATAACTTGCTCTTCAACCCCCCTCAGTGGCTCCCATGCCTCACCTCCATAGCTATTTCCCTATCTTTTTAGCTATCACTGGTAGCTACTGGCCCTGTCCTTCCAACCTCTCCCACTCTTTCCAGTTTGATCCCAAAGACCTTAACCCACACTCACCCACTTTAACGCACACACTCACACAGGGTTGGCTCTGTACCTCTGCGCTCCCCGACCTCAGACCCCAGCCCCCCACCACCTACGTTAACCACACATTTGTCCTCCTCTCTTCCCTCTCCGTTCTCCCCAGTGTTATCACTGGTCTCCCAGTCCCCTCCTTCAGCAAAAAAAGCCCGTCACCTTTCCATTGCCAGCGTCTTTCTCCCAAATTCTGCAGACTGGCACTCTTGCGGCACACCTTTCTTCTTCTGCTCCTATCAGGCAATATCCACCCCAACCCAGGACCTCACAGCACAATGACCTCACCAAAAAAAATGCAGGGGAGACTGCAGCTAGCCTCCCTTAATATTTGCAGTCTACCCAAAAAGCACACCCCTCTGCAAGTCTGGATCGCCCAACATACACCAGACATGCTAGCCCTCTCTGAGACCTGGCTCTCTGATACCATCCCCAATACTGCTGTCTCCCTTAGTAATTATACCATCTTTAGGGCAGACAGGACCGGCAAGAGAGGTGGTGGCTGTGCAATTTTTATTAAATCCTCCCTCAATGCCATAGAAGTACATACCCCCGCCCCACAACATGGAGCCCAGGCACTAACTGTCAAACTAAACCTGGGTTCCAAAACGCTACACATTATCACGGCCTGTATCCCCCCTGAGAAGCCAAAAACTGGCGTTTGAGTCAATCCTACACACTATCTCCCACCTACCGAATATTAGTGAAATTATATTAATGGGTGATTTCAACGTCAACTGGCTATCCCCAGCTGCATCCTGCTACAAAGACATGGCCCTGGCATTTGATCTAACCCAACTTGTCACCACCCCAACCAGGTGGAACATTAGAACCGGGACCTCCACCCTCCTAGACCTTATTTTCACCAACAGGCTATGAAACCTCTAGCAAACGACTGTGCTCCCAGACTACATCAGTGACCACTCCCCGGTTACTTGCTGGTGGTCGGGTAAACTGCCCTCTGCCCTGCCAAAAATCTCCTGGCAGCGGAGGCTCAAAAGAGGAGGCCTAGTGAACCTCAAAAACTACCTATCCAATAGCAACTGGCTCCCCATATATACCACGCGGTCTGTTGACACTGCCCTTGCCCACTTTATTACCACCTTTAATAAAGCCTGTGACATATTCGCTCCCCTCACTAAACATGTTGTGAAAGCCAGAACCACCCCCTGGATCACACCCCCCTCCTCAACCTTATGCAACAAAGGGACAACCTTTGGCACAAAGCCATTGACTCCCAGTGCACCCAGGAGAGACAGCTTTACAGGGAGGCTCGTAACAAATGTACATGGGCTGCAAGTCAGGCTAAAGCCAATTATTACCAACAAACTCTTTCCGCCTCCTGGGGAGATGGGAAAAAATTCTGGAGCAACATAAAAGAACTCAGTGGTAAAGCCTGCTCCCCAACCCCTACTCAACTCAACCTAAACGGGCATGTCACACAAGATACCGCTACCATAGCAGAAACCTTTTACTCCGCCTTCTCTGACCTCTCCCATATCCTCCCCCAATTTTTTCCACCCTACCACTATCCCCCTCCCCCCACCCTAGGTAATGTCAACTCACCTCCTTTCAGGCTTCAAGTCATCCCTGCAGTGCAGCAGCTATATTTCCAAAGCTATCATATACCCGTATAGCAATGACACCCTAGATCTCAAACTAATAAGGCTTACCCTCGATGTCACACTACCTCACCTTACAAAAATTCTCAACCTTTCCCTTAGCCTCGGCCAGTTGCCCTCAACCTAGAAGAAAGCCATAGTCACTCCCATTCTGAAGAATGGTGACCCCACTTACACCAGCAACTATAGACCAATCTCTATTCTTCCTCCTCTCTCCAAAGCTTTGGAAAAAATTGTTTCGGACCAGCTAACAGAACATCTAACTAAACACAACCTTCTCAGCCAGGAACAGCATGGCTTCCAGATGGGCCATAGTACCGTCACTGCACTTACTGAACTCACCACATTCATCCATGAGGCCCTTGACCAAGGCTGAGTTGCATGGGCTATCTTTGTGGATCTGACCAAGGCATTTGATACGGTCAGTCATGAACTACTGCTTTGTGTCCTTCCTCAACTAAACGTGGTCCCTGAGGCCACTGCCTGGTTCAAGGACTACCTCTCAGGACGATCTCAGCATGTCAGGATTAACACCACTATCTCCACCTCCAAAACAGTTTGCTCCAGGGTCCCGCAGGGGTCTATACTTGGCCCTCTACTCTTCACCCTCTTCTTAAACTCTCTCCCTAAAGCTTGCAGTGGTCATCTATTACTATATGCTGATGATGCAGTCCTGTACTGGAAACACCCTCATCCAAGCGCCTTCCAACAAGCCCTTCAGGGTTTTTTCCGGGAGCTAGAGAACTGGTTCAGTGATCACCGCCTGATCAACAACTATAACAAAACAAAGTCCATGATCTTTGCGCACCGCCAGAGCCCTCATAGTCAGTCAGCAATCCTAATTTTGAACTCACTAGGCACCCAACTGGAACATGTTACAAACTTTCAATACCTGGGCATCACCCTGGATAGCTCCCTCTCCTACCATAGCCACATCCGTCTCCTCGCCTCCGCTGTCAACACTAGAGTTGGCATCCTCTACAGACTCAAGCACCACCTACCTGCTCAGGCCATGAAACCTGCAGTCACCTCCTCCATCCTCTCCCTAGCTGACTATGGGACAGTAATTTATGGCTCAGCGGAACCCACCACGCTGAACAGCATAAACACTGCACTGAATAAAGCCTGCCGCCTAGTGACAGGCAGTGACAGACTAACCCATACCTGCAATCTGTATACACTGACTGGTTGGCTAAAATTCCAACAAAGACTAAAATACCACACCTGCATTCTTGGAAAAAAAAATTCACCTTCAGCTTGCCCCCATCGGACTATTCCCCTTTATCAGTGCAGCCCCCACCAGGCGCAATACAAGACTCACAGCACATCCCATCTTTCTTGGTTCCCTTCTGTAGAACAGCACCAGGTCAAAGATCCTTACGGTACCATGCTCCTCTCTGGCTCAACTCACTACCCCACCCCCAGTCCCATAGCATCTCTCTATTCAAATCTGGCCTTAAAACCCAACTAAAGGAGAGTGCTAAGTGTTATTGTGGCTAATCTGCCCTCTCTCCTAACTCCCTAATCCTTCTCCTCTCCTGACTCAGGGTCTTCCTAGACCCTACGTAATGGCACCCAGCAAACCCCTGCCTAGGGACCTCAGGAATGCTCCCGAATTACCTCTCATGCTGATTAGGTTCATGCCTAGTTTCCTCACCTGCCAAATAAGTTTCTAGCCTGGACTGCTCTATGATCAGTACTGTAACTTTTAATACTGCCTGTCAATGTTAGTCCTTACTGTACTCTGTGTTACCCTCCACCCCCTGTAACCAATGTGGAGACTCTGAAACACTGCTGTGTCAGTACTGGAACTGTAAATACTGCCTGTTCATGTATGTCTTTTCTGCATTTGTCTACCCTACACCCCCTGTAACCTGAAGTGGAGCCTTTGCAAAAGAGTCTATGACTCAAAGGATTGTAATTCTGATCTTACTCAATTAAATGAAATAAAAAATAAATAAATGCCCCAGCACCCAGCACTTACAATCAGTCTTTGCACCCCCTAGCACCTTACCTGTCATATTCCCTTGACAAGGCCCCCTGGCTGCACTGTCTCCGACCTTCGCCCACCTCCCCCCCGTAACTCCACTTCTGCCCCTGCCCCAACCACCTCCCATACTCCCCCTTGCCCCCTGCACCTCCTTCCCCCCCTCGATCTCCTACCCTCACTTCTCCCACCACCCACCCCCAGCTTCCCTTGTCTTGGTCATAGCTTAAGTCTTTGTACTGATTATTAGATGTCTGTAAGTCAATGGCTATATGTTTATAACTAAAAATTTATTTATTTATTTATTTATTATAACATCAGTTTAAAAACCTTTGAGCCAGAGGCTCGTTTACAAACGTACCTCGTCGAAGGCAGACAGAACAAACATACATGAGGTAAACCAAAATACTGTACAGTAGTAAGACAAAGGCATGTAGAAGGCAAGGCGAGACAGTCAGCAACAGAAATTAACAATGGCAATGTCACAATTGCAGGTGAATGAGTATCATAACACCATTGTCAGTTTAAACGTTTTTTTTATAAGCATATCAAACAAAGAAGGGGCAGACAGAAGGGTGATCAGGGGCAGTGGCAGGAGTGTGAGATGAGCAAGTGGTTTTTTAGATAGTTTCTGAAGCTGGCGAGTGAGGGAGCATTTGTGATACCAGCAGGTAGGGAGTTGTACAGGGAGGGGGCTCTATAGGAGAACGCCCTTTGGCCCTGGGTGGACCGTACCCTAGGGATGACTAGGGCAGTTTTGCTGGAGGCGCGGGTGTGAACTGTGGGGTTGGATCGACGAATAGAGTTGGCAAGGTTAGGGGGGGATAGACCATGGAGGGCTTTGTAGGTAACTTGGCAAGTTAGGAACAGGAGGCGCTCATCAAGGTTGAGTAGGGAGGCCATGGAGTACAATTGACAAGTATGGGTGAGTCTAGGGGCACTGGTAATAAGTCTACAAGCTTTGTTAAGTGTAAGACGAACCTTTTGAAGGGCTGTCGGGTCAGCTGTGCCATAAACAGGGAGGCCGTAGTCAACTAGCGAGAGCACAGAGGAGGTGACCGCCAAGCGAAGAGAGTTATTGGGGAGGCATTTTTTGTGCCGGTAGAGGATACCAACCGAGCATTGGAGGCTGAGGTCAAAGCAGAGATATGGTTATGAAAAGGAGAGAGCAGAAGTGAAGATTAAGCCAAGGTATTTATAAAGTGCACAAGTTCCAGGGTGATTCTTGCGGCGAGAACAGAGAGAGGGAAGTTGCTGGACTTATTTTGGGGGTGACTAAAAAGCATAGATTTAGTTTTCTTCAGGTTGATGACAAGACGGTGGTCAGAGAACCAGTTTTCAGCTGAGGTGAAGGCACGCTGTAGGGAGTTTTGGAGTAAGACGGGGTTACTATCAGAGGCAAAGAGCACAGCGTCATCTGCGTAGAGAAGGATTTTACCAGCGCATGCATTGGGCAGGGTGCTGAGGAAGAGAGAGAAGAGTAAAGGCCCAAGAATAGAGCTCTGGGGATCACCAGAGTGAATTTGGCAGGTAGAGGATAGAGTGCCACCAACCCGCACACATTGGGAGCGGTTGGACAAGTAGCTTGCGCACCAGGAGACAGGACCAGAGGCAAAGCCCACCCTGGCAAGGGTGGCTAATAGTAGAAGGTGAGAGACGGTATCAAAGGCTTTCGATGGGTCTATAAACTGCACCAGCGAGGCTGGCATCAAGTGACTTATGAAGGAAGTTAGCAAACTCCAGGAGAGCAGTATTGGTGCTATGGCCAACTCTGAAACCATGCTGTTCAGGACAGAGGACCTCATATTTTGTGAGGTAAGGGAGATTTTACTGGCAACTATTTTCTCCAAGGCTTTGGGGGAGGATGGAGTTGGTGGTAGTTACCTGCGTGTGATCTGTCACCACCTTTGTGAAGAGGGGTAACAGTGGCGACCCTCCAGATGGCGGGGAATTGCCCCAGGCAGAGGGATTTATTAAAGAGGCAAGTAATGGGTGAGATGACCTGATCCAGGACCTGGCGTAGGAGACGGGGATCAAGGGAGTCATTGCCGATGGAGTTGCACTTTAGGGCTTTTTGTAAATAGGGCCTAACCTCATGGGTGGACACAGTGTGAAGGTAGAAAGGGGGGTGGGGGATGGGAGGAGCAGACAAGGGGGGAAGGGGATTGAAGTTGCACGGGAGCACTGCACTAAGGTCAGTGAAGGCGTTGTTGAGGTGTGTAGCAATGAGAGCAGGGTCAGTGCAGGTAGACCCATCAATGTTAAGATGTGATGGGGGAGTGAGCGTGTGCCACCATTAAGCTGCTTGATATTATCCCAGAAGGATCTAGGGTTGCCCCAGGAGGAGGTAAGAGTAGCATTGTAATAATCTGACTTAGCTTTGCGGACAGCCCACGTATTTTTATTCTGGGCAGCTATGTAGGCCAGTCTGTCAGCAGGGCGGCCAGTTTCAATGGCCAGGTACCACAGGTTGTCACGCTGCTTGAGAAGTGAGCGTAGGGTAGGGGTAATCCAGGGGGTGTGCCTTAATTTAGATCTAAGTGGGGTGAATGGGGCGTAGGTGTCACAGGCAAGGTTAAAGGTGTGGACAAAGAAGGCTAGCACCTTGTCAATATCAGGGGTGTTTAGTAGCGGGGACAAATCAGTGCCAGCTAGGTGGCGTTTTAAGTCTTTAAGCCCACCAGGTCTAAACCGACGACGGTGGGTGGTGTGAACAGGGGGCTTGGGCAGGGAGGTTGCCCAGAAGAACAGAACTGGGGAGTGGTCACTAAGGCAGTCTGGGAGGATTTGAACGTTGTGGATGCGGTTGGGCCTGTTAGTGAGAACCACATCCAGAAGAGTGCCTGTCCCTGTGCTAGGATTTAACCTGGTGGGTTGTGAGACTAATTGTGTCAGGTCAATGGCAGCGAATGCCTCACGGGAGGTAGACTCCTTAGGAGATAGCCAGTTGATATTTAGATCACCTACCAGGATTTGGTCAGAGGGGTTAGGAAGAGAGGAGATGTAGTCAACAAGGGGGCCCAGTGCATGGGCTTGATTTTCTGGTGGTATGTAGGCAGTAGTCAGGAAGATTGGGGCCCTAGCAGGGTCAGGAGACAACTTTAGGGTTAGGGCCTGGGCATTGTAACCAAGGGTGGGGGGGAAGGGCAAGACTATGAAGTGGGTCTTTAACATAGATGGCACAACCACCACCCCTCCTACCGATTCTGTCCAACCGATGGAGGGAGACCTGGGCATGGAGGTGGAGCAGGACAGCCAGGTTTCAACTAAGGCAATCACATCAGGATTATGATCAGCCAACCAGCAATGTAGGGAGTCCAGTTTTTGGAGGCTACAGGTATTAATAGATCGTCGCAGTCCAGATGATTTCAAGGGAGACATTGGGGACCGGCCCAGGATTAGGATGGATATTGCCAGAGAGGAGCAGAAGGAGGAGACCGCCCTAGGAAGGAGGTAGTGGAGGAGAGATTTACGCCGGACCGGGAGGGGTGGGGGAGCCAGTACAAGGGATAGGCAGGAACTATAGATGGGGAATGCTAGCAAGAAGTGATGGAGGAGTGAGCAGGGGGGTGGGGAGGGAGGCCAAGGTGATGGCGGGGTGTATGGGAAGTGCAGGGTGTGTACGAGGCTGGAGGGGGGCAGGGCAACAGGGGACACAGGTATAGCTGTGTTGTGGGTAGAAGCTAGTCATAGGAGGGCAAGGAAGATAATAAGGAGGAGGGAGGGGGGAACAAGCCTGATCAAGGAGGATAGACATATTAGGTGAGGAGGGGAGAATAGCAGAACCCTACTGAGGAGGACTTAGGGCTCCTAGTAGAAGCAGCAGTGGCGGTATAAGGGAGGTATGAAGGAGAGCTGGGGAGGGAGTAGAGGAGACAAGCACCACCTAGAGGCCACCCAGTATAAGCAGCAAATGGAAAGATGGGGACTTAGGCTACAGGACAACACAGGAAGTGGCGTTGGCGTCGGAGGCAATAAAGCAAAGGCCGCCCTGGGTGGGGGTGGTTGGGGTGGGTGGGTGGGCTAGCACCCCACAGCCGAGTCCACACAGAAACAATCAGTGGGCTGTGGAGCTAGGAAGCCAGGAGTCCAACCCAAACGGTCCACAAAAACGTCCAGAGCCACGAGGTGGGAGGCCTGATTACCTGTGAGCAGTCCCGAGACACGCTCCGAGTCCTGAACCCGCCGATGTCGGGAGCGTTCTGGGGGGGTTAATCAGCTAGAAAGAAGTAAAAGGAAACAAATTAGTATGGGGCGGGAAAAAAATGTAGGGAGGCAAGCTGGTACAGGGGTCATAGACATGCGCAGTCAGCACAGGACAGGAACAAAGCCCATAAACAAAAACCCCACCAAGCTGTAATACCCAAAAACACTGCAGTTTACTATAACATTTTTTTTTTTTCCCTTATTCCCCTCAGTACCTTTTTAAAAAGCGAGCTAGCAACCGGAAAGGTGAAAACCAAAAAAGAACACACAAAAATGCTCCAGGAAATGCAGATAACTAAGCACCCCTCCTAAATCATCAGCTGGCCATTCAAACACATACAGCAAGTCAAAAACTAGCCCTGAAACGAACTAAGTATGGCATCATAGCATACAGACAAGAAACGGCTAAAATTCAGTACAGCAGTAAAATACATTTACGAGGATCTACGACGAACTGGTGAACAAGGAAGGCAGCAACACTGCAATGAGGCACCAGAAGAGTCCAGTAAAGGCGCGGTTATTCGATCCAGCCACCCTATGGATAGCACCCCACAGCCGAGTCCACACAGAAACAATCAGTGAGCTGTGGAGCTAGGAAGCCAGGAGTCCAACCCAAACCCAAACGGTCCACAAAAACGTCCAGAGCCACGAGGTGGGAGGCCTGATTACCTGTGAGCAGTCCCGAGACGCGCTCCGAGTCCTGAACCCGCCGATGTCGGGAGCGTTCTGGGGGGGGTTAATCAGCTGTGAGCAGTCCTGAGACGCGCTCCGAGTCCTGAACCCGCCGATGTCGGGAGCGTTCTGGGGAGGTTAATCAGCTGTGAGCAGTCCCGAGACGTGCTCCGAGTCCTGAACCCGCCGCGGAAAAATGATGACTGTTGCACATGCTGATGTGGAACCTTTGTAAAAAAGCCTCGGCTCAAAAGTATTGTAATCTTAGATTTAAATAAATAAATAAAAATTACAATTACAATTTTTTTATTGTACATATGTTCTTGAATAATATACACAAATTACTGTAACTTAACATACATACTGTGAATCATTGCACATATTACAGTAATTCCATATGAAAGCTTTAATGTACCCGGTCTGTATTTGGGCTTTTCAAGACCTGTTTGAATGACAAAGACGCATACAGACAAAAGGATGTCACATCCTGCATATGCACAGGCAGAGTTCATCCCTTTCAGGAATTCTAACACATTCTATGACTGTAGACCTCAGCGGTTGATCATTTCTCTTTCAGCTTTTGACTTAACCACCAGGTATCAACATTTTCAATTGAAATCAACTCTTAATGTACTTGTCTCTAAGGGCTATCTATCCAGCAACCATTCTGAAGAACAAATGAAACTTTTGATCTGTTCTCAAAACCACTGCAACTGTGCCCTTACAGCTCCTTGCTATTACTAACTGGTCACTACCTCATGCATCATCCTTATGGAAAGGAACCTGTTAAAAAAAGGGCCCTGCTGCCCGACAGAAGCAACTTTAAACCCCTTTTAAAACATCTAATACTGCTGCTGTTGCTCCTGTCAGGCAACATTCATCCTAACCCCGGCCCACCACAACTTGGCCACAAGGTTAACAGCAGTGCAGGGTCACACTCCTTGGCAAGCATTAACATCTGTAGCCTCCTCTCCAAACTTGATACCCTCTCTGCCTGGGTTTCCCAGCACAATCCAGACATCCTATCAGTGCTGGAAACATGGCTGTCTCCGAAGATACCTGACTCCACAATAGCAATTCCTGGATATGTAGTTTTCAGACAGGACAGACTTACCAAGAAAGGAGGAGGCTGTGCCCTCTACCTTAAAGAGTCCCTCATGGGTCATGTCATGCCCATCCCCAGAAATGACATCCAAATCCTTGCTGCCAAAGTACTTCTCAGAACTCATAACAAGATCCTGACTGTTGTCTCTGTCTATATACCACCCAAGTTGAGCAATCTGGGCTTTTGCTCCCTCCTTGACTGTATCAACTCTCTGGATCAGAATACAGAAGTTATCCTACTTGGTGATTTCAACATCAACTGGCTGGCCTCCAGCTCGAACAGTTATAAGGATGCCCAAACTGCTGCTAACTTCTCACAAATGGTCAAATCACCTACTAGAGTAAACTACAGAACAGGGACCTGTACACTTCTAGACTGGGTGCTAACTAATCGCCCAGAGCACATCTCCGAAGCAATAGTCCACTCAGACTCCTTAAGTGATCATTCCCCTATCTTGTGTATCTGGACCAACAAATACACCATACTCCCCCCCAAAACTATTAACAGGAGAATGCTGACCCCTGATCATCTTGAGTCACTTAAAACACTCCTTCATGAACATGACTGGTCACCAATTGATATAGCCCCCGATGTAGACACAGCACTTGAATACTTTATCACCTGTTTCAACTCAGCCTGAGATGCTCCATTCAAAAAGCGTAAGATCAAGGGTGTCAATAACCCATGGATGACACTAGGCCTCCTACACAAATGAAATCTCGAGACCAGCTCTGGTATCGTGCTAAGGCTACTGGTACCCAGACTGATATCCAGGCCAACAAAACAGTAAGGAATACATGTACCAGAGCAATCCGCCATGAGAAGGCTAACTATTACAGGAACATCTTAGCCAGCACCTGGAATGATGGGAATAAATTCTGGCGTAACCTTGCTGAAGTGACTGGAAAGGATCCCAAAACAACACCCACAATGTTGAACATAGATGGTACCATCATTCTTGACCATATAATCATTGCCAACGCATTTAACACCACTTTTCTGACCTTAGTCATGTGCTACCCACTAACTTTTTTGATCCCACCACAGTCAACCCAGCTCCTGTTAGTTCAGATTTGCCACCAGGACACCCTCCTTTCCATTTCAAAGCAATCCCGGAAAGCCTAGCTAAAAAACACATTCTTAAAGTGCTTGGAAAGTCTAGGGTAAGTGGCGATTCACTGGATATGAAACTTCTCGCCCTCACCACTAACGAAGTCCTGCCCCCACTAACCAAAATCCTCAACCATTCCCTCATGCTCTCCCAGTTCCCCCAAAAGTGGAAACTGGCAGTGGTGACTCCAGTCCATAAAAGTGGTGACAAGACTCTCACGAACAACTACAGGCCTATATCCATCCTCCCTCCTCTATCCAAAGCCTTGGAACGGATAGTGGCTGATCAGCTCATGGAGTACCTTGTAAAATACAGCCTGCAATGTTCCCAGCAGCATGGCTTCCACAAAGGGCACAGCACTACCACGGCACTCCTCGAATTCACCACACATATCCATCATGCACTTGATCAGGGCCAGTTGGTCGGTGCCTCTTTTATTGACCTGACTAAGGCATTTGACACTGTCAGTCACTCCATTCTCCTCGAACAATTATCCCTCCTTGGTCTTTCAAGTGAAACTACCCTCTGGCTTCAAAGTTACCTCAGTAACCGGACCCAACAGGTCAGGATTGGTAAATTCCTCTCGTCATCACTACCAATCCACTCTGGAGTACCCCAAGGTTATATCCTGGGTCCCTTGTTATTCAGCATATTCCTGAACAATCTCCCTGCCTCCTGCCATGACAGAATGTTACTGTATGCAGATGATGCAGTAATCTTCACATGGCACACCAACCCCACCTCCTTTCAGTCTCAACTACAGAAAAGTTTCACAGAAGTGGAAGACTGATTTTGCTCACATAAACTCATCCTTAACCACACAAAAAACTAAAACAATGCTGTTCCATGGAACCCACAAGTACAAGGACCATGAGCTTATAATTAACAACCACAAAGGCGTCACTCTTGAGCAGGTGGATATATTTAAATATTTGTGCCTGACCCTTGACTGCTCCCTCTAGTATACCAAACACATTGACAATATCGCTAAAATTGTGAACTCCCATATAGGGCTACTATACAAGAATAAACTTTGCCTAACAGCTGAAGCCTTGAACCTCGCTATATAGAGCTCTGTTATCTCAGCTGCTGACTACGGGATTGTTATCTATGGATCCACTACTGATACTGCACTCCAACGCATAGCTGTAGCCCTTAATAAGGCATGTAAACTCATTTCAGCTGCCCACCTTTCTCACACGTGTGACATTTACGAGCAGGCTAACTGGCTCCAGCTATCCAGACCTGCATCCTAGCTAAGAAGACATCACTGGGCCTTATGCCCCCTGCAGTCCAATCAATATTGACCCCACAGCATGTCCACCGCCTAACTAGAAGATCGGACAGTCTAACCTTTACAATACCTCGCTGTAGGACGTCTCAAGCTCAGCGTTCTTACCTTGTCAGAGCCTCCACCTGGTTCAACTTGCTACCTACAGAAGTCTCCTACATTGCCACGATTGGTGCTTTTAAGTGTAAACTGCGTCAACACCCCGTGGCTAGTGCCTTCTGTGATTGCTTCTTATAATCCCTCCAGGCATACTACCCTCAAGCATCCCTCCTCACTGCCTCAGCTCCTCCTCCTCTCCTACCCCCCCATTACTGGGTATAGGATGAATCTGTCTCCTTTTCTTTTTCATCCCCCCTTTCCTCCTCCCTTGCTGTTTCCCATCTACTACATACCCAACGCAATGCCCTCCCCATTTCTCCCCTCCTCCCTCTCTCTGTTTCCCATACCACCCCCTCACCACCATGCTTCTTTCTCTTTTCCCACTAACCCACTCCTAACAAAGCTTCACTGAACTGCCTATGACTTGTACTGTATAATTAACTCGCAACACAATTCCTTGACAATGCCTTTGGCTGCTATTATTGTAACCTTATTTTTTTTTTGCAAGTTCCATTGTAATGATCATGTTATGTTTTGTACCTTATTGCCTTGACGTGGAACCTTTGTAAAAGAGCCCTCGGCTCAAAGGTGTCATCCGAAATACAAATAAATAAATAAATAAATATTCCATAAAGGTGGCCGATAAGTACCCCCCAGGTAGCACCCACTAACGTGTCCCTAAGGAGAGCCCAAAGAGTAAGTAGGGGTGAGGGGCAGCAGGTAGGGAAATCTCTTTGCCTCAAGATATAGTTTCTCACCTGGGTATCTCATAGATTTCTTTTTGTCTCTGCTTCGTAGAATAGGACACATCAGGAAACACATGCACCATTGTCTCATCCATACTAAGCAGTCCATACCTTTTGGCCAACTTTAGCAGCTTGTTCCTGGTCCCCATACTGTCCAGAACTGCCATCGTCACTCAAGGGAGCTCGTCTGGTTGTTTACCCCAAGGAGCAGATTCTGTATGCTTTGACCACAGAAAGGTCCACGTTTGGAGTCTGTGCCTTGAACTGCTCATGGAACCATTTTTGCAAAAACAGCATATCACGATTGCCCTCAGAGCCCTCCGGTAAGCCCAGCAGTCTGACATTATTAGAGGAGAACAGGGAGCAAAGCAAAGGCCAGGATATTGCAATAATAATGGATACCAGGAGTGACAGTGGCTAGGTAGCTCAACCACCCCCTGGTGACAGTACAAAGTGCTGTAAGATATGTCACCAAGTGGCAGCTGAATCAGTAAAAATGATTGAGAAACTGCAGAGTTGCAAGCCAGAAGGCAGATAAGAGAGAGTAGAATAAGCTGGGCTAGAAGCGCGTCCACTAGTGGTGGGAGAAAATAACCTCCGGTAAGCCCAGCAGTCTGACATTATTACTCCGGATCTGATTCTCCAGCTTGTTATTCGTATGCTGGGCCTCCTTTGCTCTCTGAGCCATGGCATGCAAACTTCTGAATGGCACTTTGTATCCTTCATTTTGCTCTAAAGGGCATCCACGGACTTCTCGACAGTTGTAATCCAACCAGTTAATATATCCAGTTTTCCATTCATCGCCGCTGAAGAGGCCAATAATTGCTGCATCTTGTGGCCCAGAGATTGTAGGGTTTCTCTTAACCATCTCCCTCTCCCATAGCTTGCTGTGCAGATGGAGTGCTGGGCCCCACTCTCATGCCTTTCCCCTCCTTCTTTCCGAGGCTCTGTCTGCTGCTGGTTCAATTTCATTTTTCCATCTTGATCTCCAGGTCTCTCTCTGTTAAAGTTAGTAAAAATTAAAAAAAAAAAAAACTGATGAGACTGTTGTTTTATCAACTTTAAAATCTGATATTCGAGGAAGTGGTGTGCAGAGTGACTGCAATGCTCAGGCTCCCCGCCCCCCATCGGCAGTATCAGTCCCCAGGCATTCCGTGGGTGGGAACAGGACTTTGAAGAACTTGGAAGGAGTTTTTCAGGTCAGGTTCAGGCTGTTAGAGTAAAACCTACAAATAAATCTCTGTTCGATATTGTACATACAATACTGCAGGAAAAGAAAACTCAGAAACAGTACTGAGGAGCATAGAACTTACTAACAGATAATGGAACATCCACAGAACAGTTCATTGAAGACTGTTGTCAGACATGTAAAACTGCTCTGAAAACACATGATATAGAGGATTGTGTATGACTGATCATACATAACAGGGATATTTTTTACTCGAGCAGTTTCTGTGGTAACTGGAGACCTCATTTTTGAATGGATGGATTTCCATCCATAACAACGTTCCACCATACACTATAAAGAAACAAAAGAAACAAAAGCCGTGTTCACAAGCATTCGGGTTGCTGTGGTGCAAATGCTGCCATGTGGATGCTTAACGAATCGCGGTAAGCCACTCCTTGCCCTGCTCCGCATTCCCAGAAAGTCTGGAGGCACATTCGGGAGGGAGTGGATTAGGCAGTCATGTGAACAGGCTGCACCGCTTGCTCCCATATGAAACACCTTGTGGGCCCTTCCATCAGCCAACTGCCCCGCCTCCCGGAGCATCTTGTACAATGGGGGGTGAGATACTGACAATAGTAAAAATAGAAAGGGACCTGGGGATAATTATATCAGATGACCTAAAGGCGGGCAAGCAATGTGAGAAGGCAGTAAGGAAGGCTGGGGGGATACTGGGATGCATAGGAAGAGGCATCAATAGTAGAAAACAGGAAGTTGTTATCCCTCTGTACAGACAGTTGGTGAGACCCCATCTGGAGTACTGTGTGCAGTTCTAGAGACCTCATCTCCGCAAAGACATAGACAGAGTAGAGGCTGTCCAGAGGAGGGCAACCAAAATGGTGCAGGGTCTGCACCAGAAGACATACGAAGAAAGACTAAAGGAGCTTAATATGTATACTCTTGAGGAAAAAAGGGAGAAAGGGGACATGATAGAAACTTTCAAGTACCTCAAGGGAATTAACAAAGTCCAAGAGGGTAGCATCTTCCAGAAAAAGAGATGTGCAAGAACAAGGGGGCACGATTTGAAGATGGGGGACGGCTCAGGGTAATGTGAGAAATATTTTTCACAGAGAGGGTTGTGGATGCATGGAACAGCCTCTCTGAGAAGGTCGTGGAGTCAAGAACAGTGGGGGACTTCAAGAATGCATGGGACAGGCATAAGGCAGTCCTAGAGGCGGGTAAGAGGAAGTAAGCTGTTGGTTAACTAGGATCTGCAGCTTATCTGTTAGGTAGGAAAATGGGCAGACTAGGTGGGCCAAGCGGTCCTTATCTGCCATCAGATTCTATGTTTCTATCTTACATCGGCGCTGAGGAGGGCTGTATAGACATGTGAGACAAGTATCTTTTGGGTCAGGGCATCTCTGCAACGCTCCACTGAAGGAGCAACATCAGCCATGTAAACACGGCTTAAGACTTAACCATCTACAAATAACAGATACTGAACATCCCAGTGACTGTTCTGACCAGATTACTATAAACCAGACTGAAACTAATGTACTGAACCTATCAGACTATGCACTCTCACCAGCAGAAACAGCTCCACTTCACAAAGGATTGTCTTTTTGTCCATCATCAAATCTAGATGAGATACAACTATATGGGGGCCTTGAACAGTTTTTCTGTCAATTGCACCTTTTTTTTTTTTACCAGGAGAGACACACTAAGCTGAAAGCTTGTTTGCAGGTGCAACCTGGGAGCACAAGGAAGTTAAGTGACTTGCTCAGGAACACACAGTATGCACCTAGGTGGCTGTGGGATTCAAACATAGGTCTCCAGGTCTGCAGCTCAGAGCCTTAACTCACTGTGCCATACTGCCTCCACCTGTGAGAATTCTTCTATGATAGGCACACCACTGAAAAGCAAACCCTCTACAACAGAGAGAAAATCATCAAGGACTCAACTGGCAGGATGGAATCCTAATCTAGACCAATATAGCGACACCTTTAGACACTGCATAAATTCAGACATCTTAAGTAAATGGAACAAAATGCAGTATAAATCTGAACCAACTGGAAAGAAGGGCAATTCAAGATCTAAAGAAAAGTGACAGTATCCCCATCAAGGCTGTTGACAAAGGCAGAGCAGTTGTAATCATGAACAGTACATAGTATACAACAGAAGAAGAAAAACAACTATCAGATACTAAATTCCACATGCCATTACTGGAGGATCCAACAGAAAACTTTAGAAGGGTTAGGGAACTCCTTTCTGTGATTGATAAATATCCACCAAGCATCAAATCACAACTACCTGGTTTAATTCCTCAAACTCCAAGAACAGGAATATGTTATACACTGCCGAAGATACATAAACCAAGAATTCCAAGAGCACCGATTATCTCAGGCATTGGTACTCTTACTGAACAATTATCAGGCTGGGTCGAGGGCATCCTCAAACTGGTGGCACAAAGAACTCCAGGCTTCATGCTGGACACAATCAACTATCTAAACAGACTTCACAAATTAAAGGCACTCCTTACTGGCTAATTTCTGGTCACAATAGATGTAGAGATCTATACCAATATATTGCACTTGGATGGACCAAACACACACACAAAACATTACTACAAAGGGAAACAGACAACCATACAATTACACATGCAGTTTTAGAGCTCACCAACTTCATACTGAAATGTAATGACTTTTCCTACCACAGCAAACTATAGCTACAGAAAACTGGCACAGCTGTGGGCATTAGAATAGCACCCCAGTATGCCATTATCTTCATGGCTGTATTAGGGGAGAGCATTTTGTCACAGCAGAGAACACCACCATTGATCTACTACCATTTTATTGATGACATTTTTTTTTATGTGGACAGAAAGTGAGGACAAACTACATGAGTTCCATGGGGCTTTCCATCATTTTCATCCCCCAATCAGTCTGAAAATGAAGTACTCCAAACAAAAAATCAGCATTCTGGACCCCACAGTTGAACTGCAACAGGGCAAAATAAAAAACATCAATATACAGAGAACCAACAGATCATTTCAACTACCTACACCATTCTAGTGCACACCCAAACCATACAAAAAGAGCAATGGTCTACAGCCAAGCCCTTCGACACCAACATATATGCACAGACGAGTCAAACAGGGACAACAATTTGGAAACATTACAAGGAGCCTTCACCATCAAAACAACTACCCCTGTCATGTAATTGACAAACAGATTGCATGAGCTAGACAAATACCATGAGAACAGCCACTGGCGTATAAAGAGAAAACAGAATCCAAGTGCACACCACTGGTTGTGATGATATATAACCCATCAATCATACCACTACAGAAGATCATCAGAGAATGACAAGTCCTGCACAGCGATGGCAGAGTATCCACTATACTCAGTGAACCACCTATAATTACATACAGGCAACCACTGAACCTGGGAAGAACACTAGTTAGGAATTACAGATCCACAATTCAAATGGACACACGAGGAACAAGACTGTGCAACAAGCCTAGATGCAAAACATGCATCATGATTGATACATGTGACAATATCTACTCTCCAGTTACCAAACAGGAATACAAACTAAAAGGGTATTTCTCATTCAACACCAACAATCTGACTTATCTAATAAAGAGCCCCAAAAATGTCCACATGGGTGGTACGTGGGAGAAATGGGACAAACACTCTGTAAATGCATGAATGGACACAGATCCACTGTCAGACACCTCAGACAACCAAACACCAGTGGCCAAGCACTTCTTCCAAAACAATTGTTCTTTGAAGGATCTTAAGGTGGCAGTTGTGAGAGGAAACCTTCAAAAACATTCATGCAAGACTTCTCTGGGAAGCAAAACTCATGAGGCTTTTTGGAACAGACAAACATGGGCTGAACAAAACTATGAACATATGAAATTTTCCAGAAGATAAAGGCCTAGAGGTCTGTCAAGTCTGCTCGAATGTGCAGCTAGCACACCTTTATCTGCAGCTGCCCTTCCCTTCCACCCTTCCCCTTCATTAACCCTCCCCCTTGTTCTGTCCCATCCCCTTTTGAAGCAGTCAACTGTTCTACTGGATACCACTTCTGCAGGTAACACATTCCACCCAGCCACTACCCTCTCTGTAAAAAAGTGTCTCCTCATCTCCCTCCTGAACCTTTCTCCTCCAGTCTCATATCATGGCCCTGGTGCCCTCCCTCCCTTACTTTGAACAGCCCCTCTGCCCGTCTTGTTTATTCCTTTCATGTATTTAAAGGTTTCAATCTGTCACCCTGTCCTCCTCTCCTCCAGTGAGTACATGTTCAACTCCTTCAACCTCCTCTAGTATGATAAGTCCCCAGCCCCTTGATCATCTTTGTCGCCCAGCTGCACCCTCTCCAGTAACTTAATGTCCCTCTTCAGATATCGGGCGCCAGTACGCACGCAGTACTCCAGGTGTGGTCTAACTAATGACCTATACAGTGGCAGAATCACCTCCTCCCTCCTCGAGGATAATCCCCTTGCAATACAACCCAGCATTTTGTTGGCCTTTGCAGCTGCCTTCCTACATTGTGCCAAGTTGTTCATTGACCCTGTAATGAGCACACCCAGATCCTTCTCCTCCTCTGTCTGGGCCAGCTGCACTCTCCCCAGCTGGTAACTCCTCCTTGGGTTCTTCATCCCAAAATGCAGCACCTTGCACTTTTTGGCATTAAACCCCAGTTGCCAGGTGTCTGACCAGGTTTCAAGCTTTGCCAGATCATCCTGCAACCCCTGCCATCCCCTAGGTCATCCACCACCGCGCCTACCTTGGTATCATCAGCAAACAGACTGATCTTGCTCTTGATGTCCCATGATATGTCTGCAATGAATATCCCAAACAACACTGGTCCCAGCACTGAGCCCTGTGGAACACCGCTCGTCACTGCCTTGGGTGTGAGAGCTCCCCACCACCACCACCCTCTGTTGCCTTCCCTGAAGCCAGTTTCCTACCCATCTCACCAGCTTTTGCACCCACCCCTGTGCCTACTAACTTCCTTCCCAGCCTTCCATGCGGCACAGAGTCGAATGCCTTACTGAAGTCCAGATACAGGACATCCACTGCATGGCCCCTGTCCAGTTGTCTAGTTACCCAGTCATAGAACTCCACCAGGTTGGTTTGGCAGGATCTGCCATGTATGAAGCCATGCTGTCTGCTGTCCTGTAGTCCTTTGGCCTCTAGGAGGGCCACCAGCCTCTCCTTCAGGATAGTCTCCATTAGCTTACCCATGATGGATATGAGGCTCACTGGTCTGTTTCCTGGTTCATACTTGGGGCCACTCTTGTGGAGGGGCACAACAAGAGCCATCCTCCAGTCCTGAGGTACACACCCCGAATGTAGTGAGGTATTAAATAGGTCTGCCAAAGGTCCTGCAAGGACCTCTGCCAGGTCCTTCAGTACCCTGGGGTGGATGCCATCTGGGCTGGCCTTGTCCACCCTCAGTGCCTTCAAACCCTCTTGAACTCTGCCCTCCATGATTTCCCCATCTTTCACCCCTTCCCCCCCGTTTCTGCCATTTCTCCCACCTTGGGTGTCACCCCCCTCTTCTCTTTAGTAAATACTGAGCAGAAGTACTCATTTAGTGTTTCTGCCTTATCGCACCCTGCTTCCACCCAACCCCGCTCCTTCCTAATCCTTACTATGTGGTCCTTCCAGCTGCTTTTCTCCCTGTTGTACTTAAAGAAGTCCTTCTACCCCTTCTTAATGCCTTGTGCCAGCCTGAGTTCCGTAGATGCTTTGGCTCCCCTTACTGCCCTAGTCACCTCCTTCGATTCTGTCAAGTACTCCTCCCTGTCCTACCCCCTCCCTGTTTTCTTGTACTTCCTAAAGGCAGCTCTTTTCTTCCTTACCTTTTCCATGACCTCCTTGCTCAACCAGCTCAGTTTCTTAGCCCTAGCCTTCTTGCTCTGGGCTTTGCAGCAGGTTTTGGTTGCCTCCATTATCCCCAGCTTTATGTGCTCCCACCTCTGGTTAGTGTCCATACTAGATTGAATTCTGGCCAGGTACCCTTTTACCACTTCCCACATCCTCCCAAAGTTGTCCCTCCTGAAGTCCAGCACTCTTGTGCCAGATTCCACTCCTTCCTTGCCCATATCCAATGTGAGCCATACTGAGTGGTGGTCACTCCCTGACAGCGGTTCCTCCACTGTAAGTTCTCTCACAAAGTCCCCATTTTCCAGCACAAGGTCAAGGGTATTCCCTAACCTGGTTGGTTCACTGACCATTTGCAGCAGGAAGCTGTCCTGGAAGACATCCAGCAGTACCTGCTCCCTTCTGTTCCTGGTTGTTGGGGTACTCCAGTCCACTCCTGGCATATTGAAGTCCCCGACAATCACCACACAACCCCTCTTGCAGGTCCTCCTGATCTGTCCCGCTAGTTCCTGTCTAACTCCTCCATCTGAGATGGTGGCCTGTACACCACTCCATTCTAGAATCCTATTCTTGGAATCCTGGATTTGCATCCAAAGTGACTCCATACTACCCTCCTCCCCTCTCCCCACAACTTCAGGCCTTCCTTCACATATAGTGCCACCCCCCCTTCCCAATCACCCTGTCCCTACGAAATAACCTGTACCCTGGTACAGACAGGTCCCAGTCATTGTATTGGATGGCCCATGTTTCTGTGATGGCTGTAATGTCCACCTCTCCCTCTGCCATGAGAACCTGTAACTCTGCAGTTTTCCTCCCAAGGCTCCTAGCATTAAGGGTAACCACCATCCATCCTCCCCCCCCATCCTGCCCCCCTTTCCTAGCATCACCAATAATACTTGCCATTTGTCCTTTGTCACTGTTATGGGGGGTAAGCTCATATGGTTTCTCAGCCTGTGGTGTCCGCATATCTCTTCCCCAATTGCCACCCCCACTCCTAGTTTAAATTCACAACTTCCTCTATGTACTCCTCCATCCTCTGTTTCCAACACTTTCTTTCCCTCCTCACTCAAGTGTAGTCTGTCCTTGGCATAGAGACTACTGTCCTCCCAGGTCCCTCCCCACCCCCAACAGCCTATACCCTTTAGCACAACACCAGGTTTATTTATCAATTTATTTATTTATTTATTTATTTATTTAAGAGATTTACCAGATAAGCATACTGAGCGGGGACCGCTCGTTTCCAGATGCGACCTGGGGGATACATAGGTTGAGGTAAGGAAAGAATGCACAGTACAACAATGAATAGGCAGCAGCATCAGTAGACAACTCAATACCAGTGGTAATTAAAATAGCTGCAGAGTGCATAGATTATTTGTGGCATGGTTAGGCATAGACTGCCAGGTGAAACAGTAAAGCAGAAAATATATTGGCACAGTAGGAAAACTAGGCTTGTTGCTTTAGTTATTATTTATGATCCAAATTGGATGCCCCTGGTAATAGGACTAGGCTGTGAGTAGCAACTACATACATCTGAGAAGTGGGCGATTAGAAGTGGTTTGCGAAGCTAGTGGGAGGTGGAGAGCCTGATGTCTGCAGGTAAATCATTCCATAGTTTGGGTAACTGGTATTTGAAGGCCAATTGGCCCTTTGAAGTGCGCATGAAAGGGACTTGGAGTTGTTTTGAATCCGATCCTCTGAGGGGGTATGCCGGGGGGGGGGCTGAGTTGCTAGAACGCAGCTGAGATATGGGGGGGAGGGCATTTGCCCAGTATTTGGCAATGAGATTTGTGCAATGCAGTTTGCGCCAAGACTCCAACGATGGGAAAGCAAGGGCGCTGTACAAATCGCAGTGATAGGTGGAAGGTGGGCAGTCAAGGACGAAACGGCAGAAAGAATGAAAGAGGGGTCCAGAATGGCCAAGGTGGATGGGGGGCTGCACTGTAGACCACGTCGCCATAGTCAAAGATGGGAAGGATCATTTTGAGGACTAGTTCTCTCTTGACTGAGGTTGGAAGGTTGCCTTTATTGCGGTAAAGTGCGCCTAATTTAGGGTGAAGTTTTTTCTGTAGTGAGTCAATATGGGCGTAGAAATCAAGGTGTTGATCTAGCCAAACCCCCCAGGTACCTGAAAGAGGTGCAGGATTCTAGGATGGAACCATCCAGAGTGTGGAAGACAGGGGGGGCTTCTAGTCGGGATAGTTTAGGGTGGGTGCCGAAAGTTATGGAGACGGTTTTCTTTGCATTAAGGACTAGTTGGTTGGACCTAAGCCAAGCTTGAATGGCATCAAAATCCCGTTGAAGAGAAATGCGTGTGTTCTTGATGGAGAGGCTGGAGGTGTACAGTACGGTATCATCAGCATACATTTGTATGGCTGAGTTGGAGCAGACTTGAGGTAGATCATTTAAGAATATGGAGAAAAGCAGGGGGCCCAGGACCGAACCCTGGGGGACCCCCATGTTGACTGGGAGTGAGGTGGAGACAAGAGGGCCAACTTTTACTGCCTGCTTCCTGCCTGTTAGGTAGGCTTGGAACCAGCTGGTGGTGAGATGAGACAGGCCTGCGTGTTGCAATTTTATGAGAAGTTTTGAGTGGGATACAGTATCAAAGGCTTTGGCCAAGTCTATGAAAATAGCGTAGGTGATGTAGCCCTTGTCCATTCCTGAGGAATATCGTTTGTGAGCCTTAGCAGTGCTGTAATGGTGGAGTGTGTTTTTCGAAAGCCCGACTGAAATGGGGTGAAGAAAGAGGTGGAGTCGAGGAAGTGTGAGATTTGGGAGAGGGCTAGGTGTTCTTGAAGCTTGGCCAAAATCAGAAGGAGAGAGATTGGGCGGTAGTTGCTAGGCTCAGATGGGTCGCCTCCTTTAGGTAGTGGGATGATTACTGCTTCCTTCCAGGCAGCTGGAATTTTAGCCGTGGAAAAAGAGCGGTTCAAGAGGTCGGCTAGGGGGGTGGCTATTGCAGGGGCTGATAAGAAGAGGAGTTTTGTGTCCAGTCCCAGAGGGCACGTGCCTTTGTTTGGGTCAAGGTAGCGTAGGGCGACTAGAGCTTCAGCTGAGGAGATAGGTCGAAAGGAGAAAGAAGACACGTGTGGGGTCGGCGGGGGTATTGCAAGAGGGTTGTATGTGGGTGTGTGGAGTTGTTGGCTGTCTAGAAGAGAGTTTGCACTAGTGGAAAAGAAGGAGTTGAAAGCTGTGGCAACTTCGCTGGGGGCTAATATATTGATGCCCTGTATATTTAGGGTAGGGGTGGGTGGCTGGGCAGGAGGAGAGAACAGGGTTTTCACGGTTTTCCAGAATTTGGAGGGGTGACTTAGATTAGCGGTGAGAGCCTCTCGGAAATAGTTGTTTTTTGCCTGTCTTATGGCTTTAGTGCAGTTATTTCAGAGGGTACGGTAACCTGTAGAGATACAGGGGTGTCTAATAGCCTGTGTTTTTTCCAGGCCTGGTCTCTAGCCAGACATCTACTGATAATGTCAGCAGAGATCCAAGGGAGATGAGAATCTCTGACTCTTTTTTTTCTTAGGGGCGTGATAGTCCCATATGTCAAGGAGATGCTTTCTAAACATATCGAAAGCGTGGTCAATAGTGGGCGCCAACTTAATAAAGGACCAGTCGGCGAGTGAGAGGTCATTTAAAAGGGAGTGGAGACAGAGGGATTTATATGCTCTCGTAAGGATTATCCTTGGTGGGTGGTGGTTTGTAGGTCTATGAACTTTCCTGGTCATGTAGACCATATGGTGATCGCTCAAGGAATCAGGTAGGATGCCAGCCTTAATTATCCTGTGTGGGTGTGTAGTGAGAGCCCAGTCCAGAAGGGAATGATTGTGTGTTGTAGTGTTCCGTCATGTGGGTTGTTCTATTAGTTGGGAGAGGTTTAGAGATTTGACACTGCTACATAGTTTTGAGCAGTCAGGAGCTAGCCAGTTATGGTTTAGGTCACTGAGTATGTATAGTTCACCTGAGGCAGACGTGGCTTTCAGGAAGGCTAGATGTTCGATGATGGAATTTCCAGGTGTAGCCAGGGCACAATAAATCCCGGCCACATATACTGGGGAGGTGTGTGGCAGTATAAGTTTAATCAGTTTAGTTTCTATCTGGGGAGGCAGACCTGTGAGTTGGACAGGGGTGTAGTGTAGCCTATTTGATATATACATGGCTAAGCCTCCACCTTTCTTAGTTCCTTGGCGTTCCTGCCTAATAACAGTATACCCAGGGATGGCTTTTTCTGCATCCGCATGGTGAGGTTTGAGCCATGTCTCGGATAAGATACAGATGTCAAGTTGGAGGGTTTGGGTAGTGACTTGCAGCTCCTGGATTTTATTTAGTAAGCTGCGGATGTTCAGATGGAGCAGGCTTAGTCCCTTTGGAAGAGTTACGAGGTTGGGGTCGGACGCCGGGCCGGGTTTATTCGATATCACCTGCCAGAGAAGCAGCAGGGTGAGGTATCTTATAACATTACACCATGTAATTCTTGGCTTAGGTCTGGAGCGGTAGAAAGGTGGGGACTGGGGAGGGGCAACTGTCCCTAGATTCCTTAGGGCAGATAGGCTCATGGGAAAAGAGAAGGGAATGACTGAGGGACATATGAACCATGAACGGATGGCTGTGCGACATTGCCTCTCCTTGGGATAGGGTAGGGGAGGAGGAGGGGGTGGGGACGAGATATTTAGGTGGAGGTTTGGGTTGTTTATGGGCTTGTTTGAAGGAGGTAGAGAGGTGAGAGGTATGGCAGTGGTAATCACTACTAGAAGGTGCAGAATCATGTTTAAGTAAGTGGAGGGTATAGGAAGCTGAAATTGGTAGTAGCAGCCTCTGCTGGTGGGAATTGATAACCTGCAAACCTGAAAGTGGGCTGATAGGTGGTTTTGGCAGAGTCACCTGACCCTGCAGCTGCCTATAAGTTTGAGTGCCGACCAAAGGTAGTGGTGGGGGTGGTGGGGAGCCGTCGCAGAGCACCGGCGGGGCCAGAATCACAACAGAGCAGTGCAATGTGCAAGCCGCAGAGTCCAGCTTGTGAAAAAGGCACCAAGATTTAAAAAGGAGCCCTGTCCAGTGATCGATCGTCGTACCTTCTGGCTTCGGGGGGGGGTCCGTGTCCTGGGGAGAGCACAGCAGAGCTCTCACGACCACAAGGGGGTATCCAGGGGCAGGGTGTCAGTCCCACACCCTCACGACCCGCTGTGGAGAGAGGAAGAGCCAAAGGATTAATTTATAATCTGCGGCCGGGGCACAGCTGCTAAGCAGGTAAGCCTTTGTCACAAGTTATAATAGCAGTCCGTATAATGCTGTGTGTTTCAAAATAGGCTTCCCGCTTCAAAATTGAGAGGCTTCCCAGTTCAAATTAACTAGACAGGCTGCCCAGTAATTAAATTGTTTAGCTCTGCTAAAGTCCCGCAGCTCAACAAGTAAGCTGAGATCCCGCAGTTACGGTGCCTTACACCGAAAAGCCCCCGTCGATGCAGCTTGCAGGGAGCTGGTACTCAAGTGACTTGGCACGCAGGCTGTAGCCCTTTTCAACACCACCAGAGTAAAAAGTTAGCAACTTGAGTTTAGAAGCCTGCAGCTGAATAATTTACAGGGAACAGGCTCTCAGTACGAGGCGTGCAGGCAGTAGCCCTTGTAAATTCACCAGGAGAGCAACAAGCAGAAAATACTAAGCTTTTTAATGATACAGTTTCCCTAGCTTATATGTGATTTTAGCCAAAGCAACAGCTTAAGTCCATGTGCCTGGGTTGCTACAGAACGAGCTAAAAAGGCAGCCTGTGCATTGCAACAATTAAGTAGGGTCACTTTTAGGCATATTTGCAAACAAACAATACAGAAGTAATTACAGGGGGAGAAAACAGTAAAAAAATAGTAAGTAGACAAAAGCCAGCTAAACAGATCAGAATCACAACAGAGCAGTGCAATGTGCAAGCCGCAGAGTCCAGCTTGTGAAAAAGGCGCCAAGATTTAAAAAGGAGCCCTGTCCAGTGATTGATCGTCGTACCTTCTGGCTTCGGGGGGGTCTGTGTCCTGGGAAGAGCACAGCAGAGCCCTCACGACTCGAGGTATCCGGGGAGTGTCAGTCCACACCCTCGCGACCGCGTGTGGAGAGAGGAAGAGCCAAAGGATTAATTTATAATCTCGGCCGGGGCAGAGCTGCTAAGCAGGTAAACCTTTGTCACAAGTTGTAATAGCAGTCCGTATAATGCTGTGTGTTTCAAAATAGGCTTCCGCTTCAAAATTCAGAGGCTTCCAGTTCAAATTAACTAGAAGGCTGCCCAGTAATTAAAATGTTTAGCTCTGCTAAAGTCCGCAAGCTCAACAAGTAAGCTGAGATCCACGATTCTACGGTGCCTTATGCAAAGGCCCCCGTCGATGCAGCTTGCAGGGAGCTGGTACTCAAGTGACTTGGCGCGCAGGCTGTAGCCCTTTTCAACACCACCAGAGTAAAAAGTTAGCAACTTGAGTTTAGAAGCCTGCAGCTAAATAATTTACAGGGAACAGGCTCTCAGTACAAGGCGTGCTGGCAGTAGCCCTTGTAAATTCACCAGGAGAGCAACAAGCAGAAAATACTAGGCTTTTTAATGATACAGTTTCCCTAGCTTGTATGTGATTTTAGCCAAAGCAACAGCTTAAGTCCGTGTGCCTGGGTTGCTACAGAACGAGCTAAAAAGGCAGCCTGTGCATTGCAACAATTAAGAAGTAGGGTCACTTTTAGGCATATTTGCAAACAAACAATACAGAAGTAATTACAGGGGGAGAAAACAGTAAAAAAATAGTAAGTAGACAAAAGCCAGCTAAACAGATCAGAATCACAACAGAGCAGTGCAATGTGCAAGCCGCAGAGTCCAGCTTGTGAAAAAGGTGCCAATATTTAAAAAGGAGCCCTGTCCAGTGATTGATCGTCGTACCTTCTGGCTTCGGGTGGGGGTCTGTGTCCTGGGGAGAGCACAGCAGAGCCCTCACGACTACGAGGGGGTATCCGGGGGGGTGTCAGTCCCACACCCTCGTGACCCGCTGTGGAGAGAGGAAGAGCCAAAGGATTAATTTATAATCTGCAGCCGGGGCGGAGCTGCTAAGCAGGTAAGCCTTTGTCACAAGTTGTAATAGCAGTCTGTATAGTGCTGTGTGTTTCAAAATAGGCTTCCCGCTTCAAAATTCAGAGGCTTCCTGGTTCAAATTAACTAGAGAGGCTGCCCGGTAATTAAATTGTTTAGCTCTGCTAAAGTCCCGCAGCTCAACAAGTAAGCTGAGATCCCGCAGTTACAGTGCCTTACACCGAAAAGACCCCATCGATGCAGCTTGCAGGGAGCTGGTACTCAAGTGACTTGGCGCGCAGGCTGTAGCCCTTTTCAACACCACCAGAGTAAAAAGTTAGCAACTTGAGTTTAGAAGCCTGCAGCTGAATAATTTACAGGGAACAGGCTCTCAGTACGAGGCGTGCAGGCAGTAGCCCTTGTAAATTCGCCAGGAGAGCAACAAGCAGAAAATACTAGGCTTTTTAACGATACAGTTTCCCTAGCTTATATGTGATTTTAGCCAAAGCAACAGCTTAAGTCCATGTGCCTGGGTTGCTATAGAACGAGCTAAAAAGGCAGCCTGTGCATTGCAACAATTAAGAAGTAGGGTCACTTTTAGGCATATTTGCAAACAAACAATACAGAGGTAATTACAGGGGGAGAAAACAGTAAAAAAATAGTAAGTAGACAAAAGCCAGCTAAACAGATTAGAATCACAACAGAGCAGTGCAATGTGCAAGCCGCAGAGTCCAGCTTGTGAAAAAGGCACCAAGATTTAAAAAGGAGCCCTGTCCAGTGATCAATCGTCATACCTTCTGGCCTCGGGGGGGGCTCCGTGTCCTGGGGAGAGCACAGCAGAGCCCTCATGACCACGAGGGGGTATCCAGGGGAAGGGTGTCAGTCCCACACCCTTGCGACCCGCTTCTGGCTTCGGGGGAGGTCCATGTCCTGGGGAGAGCACAGCAGAGCCCTCACGACCACGAGGGAGGGGTGTCAGTCCCACACACCTCGTGACCGCTTCTGGCTCGAGGGGTCCGTGTCCTGGGAGAGCACAGCAGAGCCCTCACGACCACGAGGGTATCCAGGGGGAGGTGTCAGTCCCACCCTGCAACCAGCTTCTGGCTTCAGGGGTCCGTGTCCTGGGAGAGCACAGCAGAGCCCTCATGACCACGAGGGGGTATCCAGGGGAAGGGTGTCAGTCCCACACCCTCGTGACCCGCTTCTGACTTCGGGGGGTTCTGTGTCCTGGGGAGAGCACAGCAGAGCCCTCATGACCACGAGGGGGTATCCAGGGGAAGGGTGTCAGTCCCACACCCTTGCAACCCGCTTCTGGCCTCGGGGGGGTCCGTGTCCTGGGGAGAGCACAGCAGAGCCCTCATGACCACGAGGGGGTATCCAGGGAGAGGGTGTCAGTCCCCACCCTCGCGACCCGCTGTGGCTGATGGTTCTTAGCCATCCGTTAAATTCCTCTATTCTCAGCTTTCTTGTTGTGCTTGCCTTTGGCACTGGAAATATCTCTGAAAAAGTTACTGATCTTCCTGCCCCTCACATAATTGTGCTAGTTCTTTAAACCTCCTCTGGACTATATCTACCGTCTTGTCAGCCAGGTTATTTGTCCCAAGATGTATAATTAAATGAGGCTTGTCCCTACCCCTTCTAGCATATTTCAGAACAGATTGTCCCACCCTTTCTTTTTTTTTTTTTTGTGGGGTCCTCCGTCCTCCTTCAGCCTGGTCACGGCCCCGGAGCTTCCACCGCCTGCCCATTTGCCGCCCCTCCCGGTCACCCCCGGCTTTCCCCGCGGAGGGCGGGGCCTCGACACAGACCCCTCAACTCCAGTGCCGTGGAACCAATATCTGGTTGGGAGTGCGGCGGCAGGGGTGCATTGAAGCCTCCGGGGAGGCTTCACCTAGATGGAGGACCTCCCCCTCCTTCTTTTTTCCTCCTCGGTTTTCCTCCCGGAGGCGGGGCGTGCAATGGCGCCAGCGTCCGCCCGCCTCCTCCCTGACATGAAGCGCGGCAGCATGAGGTGCCCCAGCAGCTTCCATGGGGTCCCCATCGCTCCGGATGCTGCCTCGACCCTCCCGGAGAAGGAGAGCAGTCCATAGGGCGCTCAATCCTTCTCCCCTAGCCAACCCTCCGGCTGACCGAGGTCCGTTCCCGAACCAGATGCGCCCGGCACTCATAGTGGAAATCCCACCGCTGCGCCCGGCGGGCGGCCTGTCCCACCCTTTCTGCTGTCATTCCTGGCATGGCCTCCACCCAAATAGACTATGCCTCTCCCTTTGCTACCCCACCTGACTCCTCTTAGTATTGAGTCCGCCAGCACTAAGATTCCACCCCTCTTACTCCCTGCTTGCTTCCATTCATCTCCCTCTCTCATTTCCAGCTCCTCTTCTTCTTCCTGCACATTATTTCCCCCTTTTACCCCTGTTGCAATTCTCTGAGCAGAATTTCCCTCTGCTCCAGTTTGGTCCAGGCATTTATCAATTACTCCTCTAATTTCATCATTTCCCTCCTCCACCTTCTTCCTCTCTAGCAGTGCACAACTATTTTCTGAAGGCCCTTCACAAATGCGCTTCCTCTCTTCATAGTAACCTGTTCTCTCCTTTCCACTCCATGACTTTTGCCCTTCTTCGCCTCCCTCACAGGTCCCTATCTCCTCCTTCCATTTGTCTTTTGTCTCCTGACCTGGTTTCCCAGCAATCGTTCTTCCTGTCCTGGGCCCTTTGTCTCTGCTTCCCTTCTTCTGACCCTCTCCTCACCACTGTTGGCTTAAATCGCCCTCCCTCATCTCCCTTTCTTCCTCCCTCCAGTATTGGGCTAAACCCACCCCAATCTGCCTTGCCTGTCTTAGTTCCTCCTGCAGACCCTCAATCTCTTTTCTATGTGGTTGCACACAAAACATCCCCCCACACTCCAGTCAATTTTTAGAAAGATTGGTGCACTGCAGTTGTTGCAGCCTACTGCCCTACCCATTGCTGTCGTTGCCCACCAGCGACCCCCCACCCTTCCAGATGCAGGATACCAAACACTCCCCCAAGTCTCCCCTCTCCCTCCTCTATCAGTGCAAAACATTCTTTTATTTATTTCTCTTACCTTCTTTGTTGTACATGTTTAGATATGTGGGCTTTCTTGCTTATTACCACATCCCAAACTGAGTTTTGATAGTTTCCACTGCAGCCCTGGGCCTCATCAGTTAGATTTTGTTCAATGCATCTTTTTTTAAATCTTCCTCTGTTGAACTCTGCTGTAGAGACATAATTGACTTTTAGGAGCCACATATGCAGATGCTGCTTAATTTACAGAACTGGCACCATCACTTTCAGCCATTGATCTTTTGTTATGGTATTACTGTGAAGTAGCTCACCATTTGCATGTCTGATCTCTCACCTTTTTAATGACATGAGGCCTATTTCCTGGTAGTCACCTGTACTGTATTAAATTGCTTCCTTTATAGCCTGCCCTTTGTTAAACAACCTAGGACCCACAAACTCTTGTATGTAGTCTAATATGCTGGTTGCTTTGCCCTGCACCTGATGAAGGGGCCCGAGAGGTCTCCAAGGCTTGTGTAAAAATGCTTCAGTTAGTTTAATAAAAAGGTATTACCACAAAAAAAATACATTCAATATTGTTGACCCACTTCAGTACATGGAAGACTGATCATGTCCACTCAGCCCTTTTTCTCTCTCCTCAAAGTTTATTTATTTATTGAAATCTTGGAAGTGTCAGTGGCTCAGTAGGTAGCACACTCGCCTCTGAGGCCAGCAGATCAGAGGGCTGTGGGTTCAGTTCCCACATCTGGCACTTGGGTTAATATCCCAGTACTGACACCGTAGTGCAGCATGAGAGGGGTGCTACACTTCTGAGGTGCCATCTTTCGGATGAGACGTTAAACCGAGGTCCCATCTGCCTGGATTGGTGGTAGTTCAGGTGGATGTTAAAGATCCCATGGCACTTATCGAAAAGAGTAGGGGAGTTTTTATTGAAATAATAAACATAACAAAACAACACGGTTTAGTCAGTTATACAGAGTGGAAAACAAAACCTGATCAGGCAAACTTATACTATAAACAAAAAAAAAACAAGAGGATAAATAAAATAGATTTCAGACTATATCATACATTACTTAAACTTAATAAAGTGAAGGAACCCTTTCCACATCTTTAAAAGTTTAGCCGGTGCTGTCCTTCGGGCATCCTGAGAATAAATCCTTGAGAGTTCCTGTGAGACCAAAATACTAAAACAAATGTAAGGCATTTTCTTTGGTATATAACCCACTGACACCTTGCCTGCATAAATAGTATAGTAAGCAACCGAGAAATAATGACAATGTCCCCTCATGAGAGTCAGAAAAAGTCACTGGATAACATCCTAAAACCAGGATATGGTATGATAGAGAATTAAGCCATTTAAAACCCCATAGTGTCGCCAAATAAGCCCACAAACCCTTAGCATAGGAACACTGCAGGAAAAAATGTTCCATTGATTCCTCAACATTTATGCAATCCAAGTACAGACACTTCCTTTCCTCGATGACCTTATATTTAGCGTTGCCCTTAACATTCAGACGGCCATAAAATATTAGCCACTGTGTCTCCCATTGTGATTGGGGCAATCTGAGACTATTTAGTTGGGCCAATACTTTAGGATTAAGGGTAGAAGGGCAATTCTTGAAACTCGGCTCTGAAGGAAGTAAATTTGCCATTATAACCTGATAAAATCCCTTCATATTGTTACTCAAAATTGTCTCTTTTCTAATTTCCATCTATATAGTTTTTGCGGCCAGCCTAAAATACTGTGGGAGATGAATATGAGGTTTAATTTGGAGCCAAGAATGCCAATTCCTAAAATATTTGCCCAGAGACCTGGAAATCCATTTGTCCCCAATCCCTGCTTCTAATCTTAAACCACTTTTAACTGAACACATAATAAATAAAGAATGTACAAAAACCACAGGATCCACCATCCGAGTCCTCCTATTTTTTACTTAAATAAGTATAACATCTCTTTACGGATTTAATCTGTTACCCCAAACCATTTGAAAAAACAGACCATACATTTTAGTTTCTAAATGCACGGGCGGGAAAATCATAGCTACATATTATGCATGGTAAAAGAAACTGTTTGATTACTATGCAGCGTTTCAATTTGGACAATTTCCACCGTTTCCATCTGTTGACCTTATTTTCCACCGTTTGGAGAGCTGAATCCCAATTTTCTACTGGCATATTCTGAGGGCCAAACTGGATGCCCAAAATTTTAAGGGGAGTTCTGGAGAAGTGGATGCCCCCCTGCACCACCTCAGTAGGACCTGTTGCTCCAATAAATAACCCTTTTGTTTTGTGCAAATTTATTTTAGCATTTGAAACTCTTGAAAAAGCATCAAATGCTGTCAAAAAAGTATCCACAGGAGAGTGGTCTGAAAAGTATAAAATCAAATCGTCTGCATAGGCCTGCACTAAAAGATGATGATCCTTAGATATATTATCAGAAATTCCCAACCATAACGGAGTAGTAGTTAGGTTCTGCAAGAGGGGGTCCAATGAAAAAATGTAAAGGAGAGGGCTGAGAGGGCAACCTTGACGCACTCCAGTATGTAAACAAAAACTTTCAGCCATATGGCCTTTCAAAATGGAAACACAGTATTATAGTCATATAACCTTTTAATTAATTTAACGGTTTGCAGCAGGACTCCATAGTGTACTAGAGTTAAAAACATAAAAGGCAAATATACCCTATCAAAACCTTTTCTAAATCAGCGACCACCATACAATTCGTAACCCCCACATCAGAGAGGTATTCAATAACCTCGTGTAGAACCATTAATGCTGTCTGGATCCGTCTATCTGGTACCCCGCTAAATTGGTAGGGAGAGATTACCTATCTAGCATAGTTTTTTAACCGATTGTTCAAAATACTGGTGAAGATTTTATAATCCGAATTTAGGAGGGTGATCGGCCGCCAATTTTTAATATTCTGCCTATCACCGGATTTAAATAGGTAAATTAACAATCCTTCAGAAAAAGAGGAAAAAACAGCATTTTTTATAAAATACTGAAATAAAATAAACAAACATTGGCTCAATTCATTCGAAAAAACTTTATACAGGTTATTAGAAAGACCATCCTTACCTGGTGAAATATTCAATTTCAATTTCCCAATTACATTTACAATTTCCTCTTGTGTGATTGGTTCCAATAATGTAGAGGCTTCTGCTAACCTGGGGGGGGGCCTTGGATGCTCTTAAATATGAAAGCATTTCTGTTTCAGTAATAAGAGAGGGGTGGTTTAGGGTCCGAAAATGATCAATAATCAATTCTCTGAGTTGTACAACTGTGGTGGCTATAGAGCCATCAGAGTTTTTTAAAGAGTCAATATTAGAGGAAGCCTTCAAATTTTTACAAGCCTCAAAAGGATCTCCAATGGGAGATTTTTTTATACTATTAGACAGAATGGCATGTAGGGTTTTAGCCCTATCATACTGAAAAGTCCTCATGTCTCCTTTTAGTTTAATAATTTGATCAGAGTAGTCTGAACAAGAGGCATACGCAATTGTTGTGAGTTTCTGGAGTTGTTGCCTAAGGGACAAGTATCTCAAAAACCTATAATTTTTTGTTCTTACCCCTTGCCTTTTAAACCAATTACGTAAATCAAGCTTAGTTGCTAACCACCAGTCCCCTAAATCCTCATAAAGAAAGGCCACTGATAATCTGGCTGTTAAAATATGTTTCACCCCAGACTGTATATAGGGTACATCCAACATAGTGTTATTCAGCTTCCACCTAACCTGTCTATGCTCAGGGGGACCTGAAAACTGAAAACTACAAAAAAGAAAAGAATGATCTGAAAATTCACAAGGGATCATCTTAAAAGAATCAATTTGCACAGAAGGGGAGACAAACATATAATCTATTAGGGAAAACAATTTACCCTTTGTAAAAGAATACCGGGGTCCTTGAGAAAAAAAAGAAAGACAATTAAGTAAACCCGCTATTTTAACAACGTTAGCTAATATGTGAGAATCACAATAAATTTTCTTTTTCTTCTGATTAGGTGAATCAAAAATTGTACAGTTGAAATTGCCTCCCCAGAGCACCTTAACTGATGTCACCAAAAAGGGTTGAACAGCTTTTAAACAAGAAACTCTGCCAGCTTTTGTTTGAGGGTTGTAAATGTTGATAAAGCGATAGCATGTATCATGCCATTTCCCATCTAATATCAGTACTCTCCCTGGGATAAGGTCAATTAAATTATGGAGTTTAAAGGAATAAGAATTAAACAAAATCCCTATACCGTCTGCCGTATCTGTTCCAAAGGACCAAAAGGAAGGGCCCCAAACCCAATCCCATTTAAAAGAAGAAAGTTGTTCCACTGAGTGCATCCAGGTTTCCTGCAAAAAACACAGATAAGTGCTGGTTTCATATATAATGAAAAAGGGCTTGCCTTTTGACTATATTTAGCAGGCTATGAGTATTCAGAGAGCCCCAAGACCACTGCATTATGCTTTATAAAGATAGGACAGACTTATTGTTTTTTCCTTTTTTTCTTTTTCTTTTCTTTATAAGTATCCACTGGCTGAGACCGAGTGGATAAAGAAGATTTTTGGGAGTCTGAATCTCCCAATTCCATCTCTGTATCTCCCCATGGAGTAAACAAGGCAGCATAAGAGTTAATTTTTCTATGATAGGAGCAATGGGGGGGGTTTAGGATGTAGATTTCTAGAAGATCTGCGTTGGGGCAGAGATGACCTAAGACCCAAAGCCTTAGATGCTTCCCCAAGCGTCTCCACGGGAGCCTCAGAGTAACACACAGGAGGGAATTCCAAAGGGTCAGGTGGGCCCATGCAAGTTTTTCCAACTGCCACAAAATCAGAAACAGGTTGTACAACCTTATCTAGTTCTTCTAAGGGCTTGTTGATGGGAAGCTCCGTGCCAGGGGACTGATCCATGTTTTGAGAAGAGGGGAATGGTAGAGGGGACTGTAAACCAGGAGGGGAGAAGTTTACAGCGTCCTGAGCCTTCTGAATTAAGAGATCTGAATTTATACAAGATGTTTTGTTTTTAGCAGCCCAAGGGCAAACACGAAACGTATGGTCAAATTCTTCACAGAGCTCACACCTAGACTGATTACGACAATACATAGTTAAATGCCCAACCTCCCCGCAGTTGTCACAACGTGGTTGATCGCAGACACTCGAAAGATGTGTTTTAGCCCCACATCTGTAACAAGCCCGAGGTTGTCCGCTATAAAAACAAACACCTCTATCTTTCCCCAGCAGAAAGGAATTGGGAATATGCACTACCCCTGTCTCAGATTGCCTCAGTTTAGTTTTATATTTCCATCCCCCCGTCCAAAACTGTTCGGAATCCAGGATGGGTTCAGGCCCACTCAGAATCTCACATTTGAGGGACAACCAAAAGGATATATCTTCCACATGGACCCCCTCATTTCTAAACATGACTGTAACATGTTTTATTAGAGTTTTAGTTAAAGGTATAACCAAAAAAGGGGTCCACGCGAGAGAAAATTTTACCTGGCTATACCTATCCCAAAATAAGTCCAAAGCATGTGGTGTCCGAAAACTAATGTCAAAATTGTCCTCCCCAGAGATATTAATGAAAGCATATACATCTTTGGGAGTAAAGTGCAAAGAATCTTTCAATAAGGTTTTTCCCACATAGTGTCTATCTGGTCGATCCTCCAAGCCCCCTTTATAGCGAATCCGGACAGCATTTCGGCGAGGTGCTGCTTCTCTCTTGGAATTGGAAAATAATTCAGACATAAGCGGTTTCTGAGGAACAGGTTTCGTCAAGGAGGGCATTTGTGAGGAAGAAATATGTTCTTGAAGGGGTGGTACCATGTCTGTATTTGAAGAGGGGGATAGGGATGTTTTTGCCTCCAAAGGTATAGCAATAAGTGGAGATTTCCCTGTCTCTGAACAGATTTTATTTTCCTGTAAGTCTTGCACCAAATCTTTCTGCTGTAAGTCTGGTTTCCACTCTGGGGAATGCTGTGAGAGGGCAAAGTCTGCGTCCCAGGTAGGATCAGGCTTCCAGATGCCTGCCAAAGCTTGCTTCCAGCTAGCCCCTCTAAGAGCTTTACCAGGGGACCAAGGTTCCTGAGCCACTTCTTTGGGTAAAGGAGAAGGTTCTGATAAAACTGATGTCGGGATAACAGGTTTTGCTTGAGGTAGTTTTTTCTTGGGAAAAAAAATTCAGTGGCCCCAGTTTGAGAAACAGCTGAAGACTGATAAATCACTTTAGGCTGTGCATGAGAATCCATAGTCCTAGGGTTTTTGAAAATGAACCCAGCTGATTTATCCAACAGTGCAGATTCTGGCTGATCAAATACCAATGCAGGCAAAGTTTGGTGTAATGATTTTTGGGTCCCCGCAATAGGGCTTTCAATTTGTGAAACCTCCAGCAATGTAGTGGGCTGTAGGCACTCGCTAGCACACGCGATTGTACTGCCAGCCTGAACAAAAGCAGGGTTTACAACGGGAACCTTCTGTGTAGAAGTGAGGCTGGGAGGTATGTGGTCTCGCCCTACAGGGCCTTCAGAGTCAAATGTTTCAGCCGTAATTTTGACAGGGCCAATGCTACAGCTGTCAATGCAGGATTCCTCCTGCTGTAGAGACGGTAACACAGGCTGTGCGGCTGAGCGCCGATTCGAAAAGCCCTCAGGTGATTCAACTGCTTGCTTCTCCCTTACTCCCAAAACGCTCAAGTTTTGTTTCAAAATAGAAAGAGAATCAGGTTGCTGTGCACATTCACTTGTCAGAAAAGCAGATACATGCATAATACTCTCCGCTTCAACTGCGGGTTTCAAATTGCCAGAAATACGCTGAAAAGACTCACCACGCTCCACGGAGCTGTTCTCAGGGGTTAGTCCAGAGGAATTTTTAGTAGTAGTAATCGCACCATCTTTAGGGAGGGCAATATCGCAGATAAAGTGTGCAGCCGAGTTTTCAGGTCCCAAGCTGGGCTCGATCCTTGTGTCCACAGATCCGTGCTCATGCGTCTCTGTTTTTGCGACCAATATAGGAAATTTGTTCTTTTGTTTGCCCAACTCAACAACTGAATCTTCCCAAAGGACCACCACATCGTGAAACTCCATATCAGAGTCAATGTCCTGAATGTTCAAAGGACCGGCCTCCGCGTTGCTCACTGTGGGAGCAGAGGCCAAAGCGCCCACTGTGCAGACGTCTTCCTCCTTCAGCAGCTCACTCCGAGTGGCCATCTTGGCAATGGCCCGTCCCCCGACTGGCCACAATGCAGCAGCAGAGTAGGGGAATTTCCCTGGTGTCCTGGCCACATTTCCATCATTCACTAAAAATACCACCAACAGCTTAATCTGGTTCAAGGTCAATTGACATTCATCTGTATCCCCCTCCCCCGGGTCGTGCCTGAAAATAGGCAGGATTTGTCTACTGCACTTACCCGGTCAACAAAAGCTAAAATAAAAAAAAAGACACTAATTGAGCTAGAAGCTCTTTATTTATTTAGTTATTTATTTATTTAAGAGTTTAACCAGGAGGGCATACTGAGCAGGGTTGCTCGATCCAGATGCGTCCTGGGGGACAAGTCCCGATAAATAATATAACACAGTTTACAATAGTTTACATAATAATAATTAAAAATTTGCAAGCATTATGGACTATGGTCTACTAGCTCTGAAATACCTATGATACATCACATGTGGCTGCAGGCCTGGACATTACAGACAATAGGCAGGTAGGGTTCAAGGAGGCGAAGAAATACACTTGGATACATTTACACAGGATACCATCTGAGGCCACGTAATGGTGGTTAAGCAGAGGCCCATAAGGTAGGCACAGAACGGGAACTAGCTAAAGCAAGAGCAGCTGGTGGAGAAGTGTGTGCTGAGGAGGATGTTGAGGTGATGGGAGTTAGTTGAGTGTCTAATATCGGCAGGCAAGGCGTTCCACAGCTTGGGGATATGGTATTTGAGGGCGGTTTGGCCTTTAGTTGTGCGCATGTAAGAAAAAATTACTCACCTTAGTAATTGCTTTTCTTCTCATGGAGTCTTGCTATATTATAACAATAGCAGTCAGCCACTGCAGCTGAACTGCCCCGGAGAGGAAGGAGTTAACTCCAGAAGATCTGGAGTTCTACTGTGATGGCTGTGCCCAAAACTCTATCTGGCAGTTTCAAATGAAACTGTCAGATCTTCTAACTAACATCAAAGGACGGAAAGTCTGTGTGGAAAAACTACACTAGCCCATGGCTACCTACTAGTAGTAATAACAACAATATAAAGAACAAAGAAACACTCAGAGCCATAATAACAAAATTGATGGTATTATGGTTCGTTTTACCACCCTTGACAAGCACACATGAACCCCCCCTTCCCCCAAAGACTCAAGTCCAGGAAGGGGGCAATATAAATAACCTAAATGAAACAATCTAGATCCCTAACCCAAAGGAAAAGTGGATAAGGGAAAAACTACAATGGCATGACACAGTGCTTGCACCAAATTGCCACCCCTACCCAAGTAGAAGTTCTGAGAGGGGCAGGAGGGAGGGTGGTTATAATATAGCAAGACTCCATGAGAAGAAAAGCAATTACTAAGGTGAGTAATTTTTTCTTCAAACACCATGAAGTCTTGCTATATTATAACAATAACAGATTACACAGCAGTACCTCCATGGAGGAGGGTCAGAACCTACTTAGGAAATAGGCTCTGAAGCACAGCTGTGCCAAACCGAGCATCTCTCCTGGACTGGACATCCAGGGAATAATGCTTGGTAAAGGTGTGAACTGTCTTCCAGGTAGCAGCCTGACAAATCTCCAGAATGGGGATGTCTCTAGCAGCCGCTAGAGACGCAGCTGTACCCCTGGTGGAGTGGGCCCTCAATCCTGAGGGGGTACCTCACCCAGTTTCTGATAACAGAATTGGATACAAGAACAATCCACCTTGCAATTGTTCTCTTAGTGGCAGGTTTCCCTTTGCCAACCTCGCCATAGGTAAGAAAGAGTTGGAGGATTCAGACCTAGACCTCTGGTGCGCTCTAAATAGTAGCTTAAGGCTCTTTTGACATCCAAGCTGTGCAGTCTCCTCTCACCTGAGGAAGAATGCTCAGTGAAAATACTGGGAGAGAGATAGATTGATTCAGGTGGAAATCAGAAACCACCTTAGGCAAAAACTTTCTATTAGTCCTAAGGACTACCTTATCTCTGTGGAAAGAGATAAAATCTTTTTCCACTGACAGGGCCTGTAGCTCACTTATGCGTCTCGCAGAGGTGATAGCTACTAGGAAAACGGTTTTCCAAGTTAAATACTTGAGCTCTGCAGAAGACAGAGGCTCAAAGGGGGTGGCATTAACTGAGCAATGCAAATATTCAGGTCCCAGGCGGGAGCTGGTTTCAAAAGGAGGGTTAGTATGAAGTAACCCTTAAAACTTAGAGAACACCGGGTGAGAAGAAAGGGAGGCAGGCTTCCCTGCTGACACAAAAAGCAGAGACAGCTGCCAGATGAACCTTCAGGGTAGCTGGTCTAAGGCCTAGGGAATTCAGATGGACCAAATAGTCCAGTAGAATGGGAAGATCAGCAGATTCTGGGATAATCTGCCTCTCAGAGCACCAGATGGAAAACCTCTTCCACTTAGAATTATAAGTGGCCCTAGTGGAAGGCTTCCTTGAAGCCTTTAAAATATCCATGACACCTTGAGAAAGGTGTAAGTCAGCAAATTCTAGCTCCTCAAGAGCCAAGCCTTGAAGTGGAGGGATTTGGGGTCCGGATACCACACTCTCCCCTGTGCACAGGCCAGTAAGTTGTGGACTCTGGGCAGGCTCAGGGCAGGGTGGACTGCCAAGGACAGGAGCAGAGGGTACCAGGGCTGTCTGGCCCAATCTGGGGCAATCAGAATCACTCTGCAAGGTTGAGATCTGATTTTTACTAGTACCCTGAAAAGGAGAGGAAAGGGGGGAAAGGCATACAGGAACTTCCCTTTCCAGTCCAACAGAAAGGCGTCCAGAGGGACTGAGCCCAGAACTGGAGGCCTGCAACAGAAAAGGAAGTTGGTGGTTGTCTGGGGCTGCGAAAAGATCTATCTGAGAGTGCCCCATCTGGCAAGACAGACCCCAGCACTTGTGGATTCAAAGCCCATTACCAGATGGCCCTGAGAAATTCTGCTGGGGGCGTCCGAAGGACATTGTCCTTCCTGGGAGATGAACCGCTATCAGGGAGGTGTCTAGGGAGTAAGCCAGAGACCACAACGTTATTGCTCTGGTGCACAAGGCTGAAGACCGAGTGCCCCTTGCTTGTTGATGTACCACATTGTGGTGGTATTGTCTGTCCTGACTTGAACCACTTTGTTCTGGACAGAATCTGAAAACACCGAAGAGCTAAAAGACAGCTCTGAGTTCCAAAAGATTGATGTGGAGCAGAGACTCCTGAGGAGACCATGCCCCCTGAGTGGCAAGGTCGCCCAGGTGAGCCCCCCACCCTAACAGGGAGGCATCCATGGTGAGGGTGAGGGAGTGAGAAATGGGAATGAAGGGAACCCCTGTCTTAAATTGCTCTGGACCTGCCACCAGTGGAGGGCTAGGATCAGAGTTTGATAACTGGGACCAACTTGAGGGGTCCTTCCTTTGAGACCAATAGGCCCTCAAATGGAACTGAATGTCCCTCATCTGGAATCTTGCTCCCTGCACGACAGCTGTGGAAGCAGCCATGTGCCCGAGGAGTTGCAGAAAATGCCTTGCTGGTCGAGAGACCCACGAGGGTAAGGAGGATGCCAGGCGATGAGTCTGTCCACCCTTTCCCGAGGGAAGAAAACCCTGGCTAACCTTGTGTTCAATTCTGCACCTATGAAAGTTAGGACCTGAACTGGTTCCAGAACTGACTTTGGTAAGTTTAGCAGGAATCCCAGGGAAGTGAGAAGCTGCTGGGTGACTTGCAAGTGGGATTTCGCCTGACCTGGAGACTGACCCACAATGAGCCAGTCGTCCAGGTAGGGAAACACAGCAACCCCTTGCCTTCTTAAGCGAGCCACTACTACAGCGAGACATTTTGTAAATACCCTTGGCGCAGAGGTAAGGCCGAAGGGGATTGCCCTGAACTGGTAGTGGCCTGAGGGCAGTTCGAACCTGAGGTACTTTCGGTGAGAAGGCCTGATCAGAACATGAAAACAGGCATCCTTGAGGTCCAGGGAAGCTAGCCAGTCCCCTGGCCTTAGGGAAGGCAATATCATTGCCAGAGTCAACATTTTGAACTTTGGTTTCAACAGATGCTTGTTCAAGTATCTTAAATCTAGAATGGGCCGCCATTCTCCTGTCTTTTTTGGGGTAAGAAAGTATCTTGAATAAAGCCCCTTGCCCTGATGGCAAGGAGGAACCCTTTCCACTGCTTTGCAGTCCAGCAGAGCAGAAACCTCTGCTTCCAAAGCAAGGGCTTCTGAAGGATTTGCAGGTGGAAAATGCCTGGCTCTCATCTTTGGAAAGTGTTTGAAGCTGAGAACCAGACCCTGGCCTATTACCTCCAGAACCCATCTGTCCGTAGTTAGGGACAGCCAGTTCCGGCTGAAATAGGCCAACCTGCCCCCCACTGGTACAGGAGAATCGGCCCTGGGCGCCCCATCAGGGTGCCTGCTTAGCAGCAGCCTTAGGCTGAGGGGAGGGGGACGGCCTACTTGAGCCCTCGCCTACCCCTGCCTCTGAAGAAACCCTCTGCGAGACAGCAGAGAGGCTTGAAATTGGTAAAAGGCCTGGAAAAGGGCCTGCCCCTACCTCTGGAGCATGCCTTGTGGCATGGCATGCTTCTCCTTAGCCTGGGCACTTTTGTAGGTAGTTCTGTATTCATCCATCTTTTCATATAGTTTTCTGTTTGCTCCCCAAAAGAGAATTTCCCACTACAGGAAAATCCATAGCCTTTGACTGGGTATCTTGGAACAGATTAGTGCATCTGAGCCATGCCAACCTACGGAAGCTACAGAAGTGGCCATGACCCTAGAAGAAACATCATTAACATCAACAGCAGTATGAAATTGAACTTTAGAGGCTTCAATGCCATCAGCAGCCACCTGTTCCAACTCACTAGCCAGCTGGCCATGGGCCTGCTTGGCTAACTGCAATACTGTGTCCCACCTAGATTTCTGATATCTAGCTACATAAGCAATATAATTTGCCTGCCTGAGTCCCAAAGAAGCTGCCATATACTGTTTCTTCACCATGGCATCAATCTTCCTGGAATCCTTATCAGGAGGATGTGAGGCCAGAGGAATATTAGCCTTGTCACAGGCTGCAGCTTGTACCACACCCACGTGACTACACTGCTCAGTAAGGAAGTCTGTATCCGAGCCTGACAAAGTATACCTTCTGTCCATTTTTTATCTACAGGAGGGACAGAATGAGGATTTTTTAAAATCTTTGTTGTTTGCTTCCTAAATGACTTATGCAAAGGAATAGACAACCTCCTAGACTCTGGAATATCCATCATTATCACATAATCAGGCTCCTCTTGCTCATCCACAGCCTCCTCTAAAGGAAGCTGGAGGGTTTCTGCAACCTTTTTGTAAAAAATAAAGAAAGAAGGGGACTCAGACAGAATAGGAGGAGATTCTAAAGGTCTGTCTGGAGAAATGTCCGTTCAATGGGCACGTCCAGACCCCCCAGCCACACATATAATGATCAAATTCCTCCTCCCCCTCCTGTGGTTCATAAAAATCCTCAACTTCAAAATCCTGAGCCACTGGGACTGAACGACCAACCTTTACCAGCTGTTGGTGGTTCTACAGATCCCTGAGACAGTGACTGGACAATCTGAATGGCTTTAGCTATCTCTGCAGCAGTTGGAGACACAATTTTGGACTCCAGACCTACTGATTTCCTTGTCTTTTTACTTGGGACTGGTTCCTCTGAACCAGCCTTCCTTTGCCCGAGGAAGTCTCGCCTGGTCAGAGGCACTCCTCTGGTCCAGTGGGTACTGGACCGGGCTGGCCATCCGGGTCAGCGGACTTTTTGGCCTCTCGTTCCCTGAGCCGGCCCAATCTCTTCTCCAGGGTGGCTGCAGGGAAATTTTTACACACCTGGCAGTCTGACAGGAGGTGGTCAGCCCCCAGACAATAAACACAAGTGGTGTGTGGGTCAGCCTTGGCAAAGGCATCCCCACAGACATCACAGTGTTGAAACCCAGTGGGCCCGGTTTTTCTTTTGGGTTTCTCAGACATAATGCCAGCCTAACCAAAACTTGCCCTTTTGATGGCAGTGCCAGGCAAGACACCCTTATCGGTTCCTAACGCGTGTCACGGTATTTGAAAAAAAGCGTTATAATTCCGCTTTTTAGAACCGACAAGAACCGAGAACCGCACTCAAAACCCACTGTACACTTTTAAAATACAGAAAAAAACCAACCGATCGGTTCAAAACCGAACCGATAATTAATTTTCCACACAGACTTAAATTTTTGTACTTACGGTTACCAGATAGAGCTTTAAAACCGAAATGCGGTAAAAATAATAACTTTTGCCGGTTCAAATGAACAGAAAAATACTCGCTTGAACCGAGAATGAACCGAGCTGAAGGAGCTGATCTCCGGAGCGACTGTTCAGTGAAGCGGAGTAAAGAATCTGACAGTTTCATTTGAAACTGCCAGATAGAGCTTTGGGCACAGCGCCCTCACGCTGTAGAACTCCAGATCTTCTGGATTTAACTCCTTCCTCTCCAGGGCAGTTCAGCTGCAGTGGCTGACTGCTATTGTTATAATATAGCAAGACTTCATGGTGTTTGAAGGGATGCAGAGAAGCCTGTGATCTGTGATTCTGAGAGAGTAGGCCGGTGGAGGTTGTGGTGAGAGAACAGAGGCCAGGTAGGGGGGAAGGGACTGGGACCAGAATTTGGCTGCAGTCCTAGCGCAGTGGGTCAGCCTGCAGTCTTGAAGGGATGGCAGTGCTAGGGAGGTGTATAAGGCGCAGTTGTGGGTTGTTTGCGGGCAGTCCAGGATAAAGCGACAGAAGGAGTGAAAAGGGTGTCCAAGCTGGTTAGGGAGGAGGAGGAAGCAGTGCCGTAGACTACGTCGCCATAGTCGAGTATTAGGAGGATCATCATTTGGACAATAGTCTTCCGGGCTGGAGGGGGGAGGCATCCTTTGTTCCAATATAGGGTGTCAAGTTTAGGGAGTAGTTTCTTGTGGATAGAATCAATATGAGTGGAGAAATCTAGGTGCTGGTCGAGCCAGACACCTAGGTATCTGAAGATGGTGCATGCTTCCAGGGGGTCCCGTCCAGTGTTTGGAAGGGGAGGGCACGTGGCTTGGCGGAAGAGTCTTTGCTGTGAGCCAAAAGTTAGTGTAACAGTCTTCTTAGGGTTTAGGAACAGCTGGTTGGATCGGAACCAGTGCTGGATGATGTTGAAATCCAGCTATAGTAGATTAGCCACATCTCTCGTGGAGGGGCCCGTGGCATACAGCACTGTGTCATCCGTATACATATGGATGGATGAGTGAAGGCAGGCTGATGGAAGATCATTTAAAAATATGGAGAAGAGCAGTGGACCCAGGACTGAGCCTTGGAGGACGCCGGTAGTAACTGGTATGGGACTGGAGATGTGGGAGGTGATTTTAACAGAATGGTGCCTACCTACCAGGTATTCGTGAAACCAGCAGGAGGCCGGTTCGGAGAGGCCGGCAGCTTTTAGTTTAGATAGGAGCAGAGCATGGGAGATGGTGTTGAATGCCTTGGACAAGTCGATAAAGATGGCCGAGGTGATGTGGCCATTGTCCATACCGGTGAGTATGGCATCAGTGATTCTTAGTAGGGAAGTGACAGTTGAATGCGATTTGCGAAAGCTGGATTGGTATGGGGAGAAGAAGGAGGATGCGTCTAGGTAGGGAGAGAGTTGGGCAAGGACAAGACGTTCCTGTAGTTTAGCCAGGATTGGGAGTACGGAGATAGGGCGATAGTTACCCGGTGAGGAGTGGTCCCCACCTTTAGGGAGGGGTATGACCGTAGCCTGCTTCCACTCAGTTGGTAGTTTGGTTAGTGAGAAGGAGAGGTTGAAAAGGTCAGCTAGTGGGGTGGCTATGGCAGGGGTGGACAAGTATAACATCTTGGCGTCCAGGGCTGAGGGGCATTTCCCTTTATTAGGGTTCAGGGCCCGTAGGGATTTGAGTACTTCGGCCGGGGAGACAGGGCAAAAGGAGAAGCTGGATGGCTGGCTAGTGTGCTCTTGGTGCGGCGGTGTGCTCAGAGTGGGCGGGTGATGGAGTGTCGATAGGAGAGAGTCCGCGCAGCTGGAGAAGTAGGTATTGAAAGTGGTGGCAACTTCACAGGGGTCAGAGATGGTAGTTCCCTGTATGGACAGTGTCAGTGACGGTGGATGGGCTGGGGGGGGAGAAGAGGGATTTGAACGATTTCCAAAAGTTAGTCGGGTGGTTACGGTTTGTACCGAAGGCTGGTAGGAAGTAGTTCTTTTTGGCCTGGCGAATGTGTTTGGTGCAGGAGTTGAGACAGGCACAGTAGCATTGGAGAGATGCTTGGGTGCCCAGTTTCTTGTGGGCTTTCCATGCGTGGTCCCTAGAGTGACACTGGCTGATAATATCAGCGGTGATCCAGGGAAGGTGGGCACCTCTGACCCTTTTTGCACGCAGGGAGGCATGGGAGTCCCACACTTTTAGGAATCCGGCCTTGAAAGTTGCGAGTGCGGAGTCAATAGATGGAGCTGCCGGGATGAAGGACCAGTCTACTCGTCCTAGGTCTTGCAAGAGCGATACTAGGTCTAAGGAATTATATGACCTTGTGAGCAGTATCTTGGGGGGGTGCAGTGGGCCTGTGCACTTTCCTGACCATGTAGATCATGTGGTGGTCACTTAGGGAGTCAGGGAGCAAGCCCACTCTTAGAATCCTATGGGGGTGGGAGGATAGGACCCAGTCCAGTAGTAAGTGATTATGCATTTTGTTGTTCAGCCGGGTGGGGTCTGCGATTTGTTGGGTGAGGTTTAATGCCTTGATTTTGGTCCTGAGCTGGACATTTTCTTTGGTGAGCCAGTTGAAGTTAAAATCGCCGAGGGCATGAAGCTGACCTCCAGAAGCTGAGGTCTTTAGCATGTCCAGGTGGTCTAGGATGTCAGGCTGGGGGTGCTGGGGGCGCAGTAGGAGCCTGCAATGTACACTGGGCTGATGTACGAGAGTGAGAGTCTGATTAGAAGAGAGTCGATGTGGGCTGTAGGGGAGGGGATTTGCACCAAGGTACACTGTAGGCTGGAGGCGATATACATGGCAGTTCCCCCTCCTCTCTTTTTCCCTTGCCGATCATGTCTGTTGATTGAGTAGCCAGGGATGAATACCTCAGCGTCAGTGTGGTGTGGTTTTAGCCAGGTTTCAGATATAATCAGGACGAAGAGATACAGCAATGGGTTGCAGCGCGGTTATCTTGTTTAGTAAACTGCAGGCGTTGAGGTGCAGGAGCCTGAGGCCTTTTGGAAAAGCAAACGGAGTGGATGGGTTGGGGGGGTCCAGGGTTGGCTTCAATATCCTCTGCCAGGAGGAGGAGCAGTACGATATACTGTTTGGTTTTATGCCAGAGGGATTGGGGTCTGGGGGCTGAGGTGGGACCTGGGGAGGTGGACGGAGGACTACATAGGGCTGGGAAGCGGAGGACTGTATGACCTGGCTGGAAAGAGGGGGGAAGGATGGTAACGCTAATAGCTCAGTCGTGTAAATGAACGTGGGATAGCTGGTGGGGGGTGTTGGCATAGGAGGGCTGGGGGATAATGGGGGGACATGGGTGGGGGTGGTTGCCATTGCGGGTGGGTAGCTGGAGCAAGGAAGACTAGAGGGGCTAATGTGAGTAACAGCAAGGTTAGAAGAGGTATCATAGTGGCAGAAGGGTAGAGCAAGGTGGAACAGAGAAATAGCAGCCACTAGAGGTTGCAGCTGTTAAGCTGCAAATGGAAGAAATGGCTATGGAGGGCTGCTGCTTTGGACCCTTGCGACCCCACTGTGGAGGAAAAGAGAGGAGAAGAAAATTATATGGCCAAGTGGAAGGGAGGAGCAACAATGGGTACAAAATTCGTAAGCTGAACAGGAGCTACAAACGACAAATACTGCAGGCCATGCTGAAATTAATTAAAGTCCATAGTAACTGCTAGGTCATGCTGAAATTAATTGCTTTGCAGTAGATAAAACAATCAGTAAGGCTGTGCCGACTGAAATGATCTTAAAGTCCTTAGAGACATAGGTCCATAGTTCAGAGAATTCAAATTTTGGCACCAATAATCTAACTGCCTGAGATTCAGAGCCTGCCGCTGCTTGAGTGCATCCGTGCCTGGTGTCTTTCTGCTTCGGGGGCCTTGTTGGAAAAGCGGCTGGGGAGGGCTGCTGCTTTGGACCCTCACGGCCCCACTGGTGTCTTTCTTCCCGAGGCTCGTCGGAAGAAACGGCTGGGAGGCTGCTGCTTTGGACCCTTGTGACCCCACTGGTGTCTTTCTGCTTTGGGGGCCTCGTTGGAAGAAACAGCTGGGGGCTGCTGCTTTGGACCCTAGCGACCCTACTGGTGTCTTTCTGCTTTGGAGGGGGGGTCTCGACAGAAGAAATGGCTGGGGAGGGCTGCTGCTTTGGACCCTGGCGAGGTTCCACGTCAAGTAAGTTACAGAGAGGTACAGATTATGTTGCCAGTTGATTGCTAGCAACATTTACAAAGAATGAATGTGATAAGGCAGTACCATTAAGCAATATATTCTTGATATGGCAAAGAACAGGCAACATCCATTTACAGACAGCTGTGGCACACATGAGATGGCGACATACAGTGAACAACCTTTTGTGGACATTAGTGGCACACAAGGGGTGTGTGGGGCAAGTAAGGAGGAACGTACATAAGGAAAGGATGAGAAACCCATGTGTCTTGGTGAGTAGTGGATTGTTCAGCTAGGAGAGCCAAGATGGGGGGAGAAATCAGCCCAGGAGGCCTTGTCAGTAGGTGGGACAGTGAATGGAAAGGTAGGGAAACAGCCCAGGGGGGCATTGTTGGAAGGGTGAGCAAAGTAGAAGGGAGGGGAAGAAGAAAGGGAATGACTGGGGTGGGGGCAGAGGTGGGGTGTCAGGGATTAAAGAGGGAGACAGACTGGCTCAGTGGCGCAGTGGGTTGAGGCGCTGGCGCCTTACCTTGCACCACGCCAGTGACCCAGTTTCAGGAACGACCTTGGGCCACCGGGGTACCAGCTCGGGGGGGGGGGTGCAACGGGATTGAGCCTTGGCTCTCCTTTCCATGGGGTGGACGCCCACTCCATCGTAGTCCAACTCCGCTGAGTAGAGGCCTGGTGGGTAGCATAGGCAGTCAGGAGCAGCAGCGAAAGTCTGGGGAGTGGCAGAGGGGGACACTGGATCCTAACATGTGCATGCGCCTCCACGCACATACATGCATGCGTATACTGTGGCCCCGGAAGGGAAGGGAAGGGTAGTAAAAAGAAAATAATACTAATGATATACGGAAAAAAAAGGAGGGAGGCAGAGGTAGCAGAAGAGTAAAGATTAGACAGAGGGGTAAACATGTGGGGGGTGCGGAGGGAGATGGCAAGGGGTGAAAGGTGGAGGTAGCAAATGCAGGAGGATGTAGGAGTGGGCACAGAGGAGGTACAGAGAGTAGGCAAAGGAGCCGAGGAAGAGATGTATGAGGGAGACAGGAGTCAGGTAGGTCCCCCCCCTGCTCTCAGAGTACCACTTCTTCAGGAGTTGCCAGTGGTATCTGCCCCTCTCCACCTACCTGAGCCTGCCGGTGCACTCCCCCATGGAGCCTTGGCTGTACCCCCAGGTGGGTACAAGATGGGACCTGTACACCCTGAAATGCTTGTTATGTCGGGCACCGGACAAGACAGGTAGGTGGGAGCTGTGGGGTCTGCACTGGGCACTCCATCTCCCCGGCACTCCAAGAGCTGATTTTCCATTGTTCTTTGGTGTGACATGTGCCCAAACATCAAGATGCAGATTGCCAACGTCTGTCACACCCCAAACCCCTTAGACTGGCTCTGGCGCATGCTGTGCCTTCGGCTTCCACCAGAGGCCAGTCATACACCGAGCCTCAACCCCCCGCCCTTCCTCCCCGGAGAAAGCGAGTGGTCCTCAGATGCTCGAGCCTCCTCCCCCTGCCAGCCCTCCAGTCTCCCTGGTATGTTCCTGAATCTGGGTTGATGGCATCGCGAGCAGTGGTACAACCGCTGCACAGGCAGGCCGGCTGTCCTCAAAGTTTTTGTCTCCATACCACTGACCCCTATTGTCTCCAGCTTCTCCTTGACCACGGCACATGCCTTGTTGTAGTAACCACTATGGCACAGTGGTTAAGGGCACTGAGCTGCAAACTTGGAGACCTGGGTTTGAATCCCATTAGTGCCCACTTGCATACTGTGTGACCCTAAGCAAGTCACTTAACTTTGTTGTGCTCCCAAGTCACACTTGGAAACAAGATCTGGCTTAGTGTGCCTTTCCTGGTTAAACAATTTCCCCTTTCAATTTCATCCCTCCCCAGCATGTGATCCTGAGGAATGTCCTTGCAGAAAAGAGCCATCGGAAGGGTGGGTGAGCCCTGCCCTACATTTTGAAGCCTCTGGCTGGCCCCAATCTGGGCCTGTGGTTGCTCCGTGATACTTGCCAGGCATGCATGCCAACATAAGGTCACTCCCACAGAACATGCCTTCCCCCAGGCCACCAGGGACTGTTGAGCATTAAGAGGGGAAGGCCTGCAAGGGATAGGGCCCTAGTACTCCCTGAGGCAGGAGGCATGAGGGACGTTTGCTGGAACCCCACCTTGCTGGTCAGCACATGGATGGCGTACGGTAGCACGACTGCTGTGCTAGGCAGTCCTCCAGCACAAGATTCTAGCTTGTTATCATGTAGATGTTTAGCCTTCTTCCTCTCAGCTATCCTCCTCACTAGCTGGAGACCTGTAGAGACACTACAACCACTTACCTTGATGGATAACCCAATGGCTCCCAACCCCTCCCAAGCAGGATCCATATGAGTGATAAAAAGTCTCAGGAGTAATGAATCTGTCTTCCCACATAGTTTCTCCTCGACTCCCCTCCCACAGGTGCCATGGCTTTCCTCAGTGACCCTATAGAGATACAGGGATGCTGATATGTGTCTAAACTTGCCTTGGCCCTGCCTCAGGATTGTTGTGGGAGCAGTAAGCTGGCACCTTCATTCCAAGTCAAACTGCATTGCCCCCCAGCAGCACATCCAACCCAGGGCCACCCAACAAGCGCAGACCCTGGCTGTTTCCCGAACCTGGATCACTGGAACAGTAGAATAATGTGCTTCTATTGGGCAGTTTGGGCAGTCTTCCTTGTTTGTATTTTTTTTTTTTTGCTCCCCAGCACCCGCCTTCTTTGGGTTCTCCTGCCAAAGCTGCCTGCTAGAATTATCCTCTGCTGATGTCTTGTCACCTCCATGTTCCCTCACATCCTTGCATAAGTCCTGACAGAAGGGACCCTTCTTCAGGGGAAGGACATGCTTCTCATGGGTGGGGTCACTTGACTGAGGGTGTGTGACTGCAGTATGCAAGAAAGTTGGAAGTTAGGTGGCATGGGTGAGGAAATGGAGATCACCATCTGGCATGCTGAGTCGGACAGTATTTCTGTTTTCCTCTTTTCCCAGTTCCATCTCCTTCCCTAAGAATAAGCACTTCACGGTATGCTGGGGAGTATCTGGCAGCACATGGTCACCCATGCCACCAAGCACACCTCCACTGGGTCACTGCCAGGTGTCGCTATAGGAGCAGTACTCATCCAGCTCACCCTCTTAGGAGGAGAGTGCCTGAGAGGACTCTCTTTCACCCTCCCGTCAGCCTCCACTCCAGCTGTCCCAGGTTTGGGGCCTGATCCTGGGTCACCAGCATGCTGCCTCGGCAGCTGGTGCCATGGAACCAGCCTAATGCTTTTATTTATTTTATGTTTCCCCTTTAGCTGGTGTCAGTCTGCCTCACGGCTTCTGGGGAGCTCCAACCTTGTCTCCCCTGCCATCTCCTAGAGCTCACCTTGCATTGGGAATGTAGCCCCCATGGTATCCCCTCCGCAAGGTGGAGGTCTTTGGGCTGGATCAGTTTCCTTAGAAAGCATACTGTGGTGCTCCTAGAATGTACCTAGGTTGGCGGGGTGCAGGGTTTGCGGGCTGTCCAAAGCCATCATGGCGCTCGGCTGTGTTTTCTGTTTGTCTTTTTACAGGAACTCAGACAGACAGACGTGATCACACAGAACGTGCACATCCATTTAGTCAGTCCGTGGTCCCCAGCCCCAGAATTCCACTACTGCCTGCACCTCCACCTGTGGTCACTCAGTGGCACTGATCCCCCTGCCTTCCTGGAAGAGGAGAGTGTCCTGTGGGACGTTCAATCCTTCTCCCCCAGCTGGCCCTCTGATCTGGCTCGTTCCCGAACTTGGGTCACTAACGTTGCAAGCAGTAGTGCTACTTCTCCACCAGTCAGCTGGCTTAATGCTTCTATTTCAAAAGTGGAATGAGCTCACTACACTTACAGAAGAATCCGTTATAGAAAGTAGCTGCCTGCAGTCTATCTGTTAGCTGGGTAGGGGTAGGGCAAAGGTAGTGTGGTGTTAGGGGGGGAGTTTGGGTGACATTTGGGAGGACATGGAGACCATCATGTGGCAAGGTAGGTTGGACAGTATTTTCATTTCTGTCCCTTGCCAGTCCCTCCTCCCACAAACAGCAACAGAGTCAGGAATACAAGAAATGGAAGTAATCAGACACTGAAAATTCCCTTCCACCAGACGTCAGCGATCTTTCGCCTATAGAGTACCTAAATGGATGAACTCCATGTGCACTGACTGCATGTCCAATACCAAACTCTGCCAATTTAAATCCAATCTAGGAGCCCACCTAGCAGCTAACAATTTGAAGTGCGATTGTGGGCACTAACCTTCACACCACCTGCTACGAGTTACCAATGAATTCCACTACTATATCCTCAAAGATACTGTTAGCACTTAACCCCTCCAACGCCTGCCACACTGCCCTACTTCTCAACCACTCTAACTTCCCCCACACAAGGCTTTTCAGCTGCTTATCACCCCCACCCAACAGCTGCCCCACACCTCTCCTACCTTCACCCAGACAAGGCTCTTGAGCTGCTTATCTCCCCTCCAAACCTCTCTCCCCTCCAACAATTTGCTTTACTACCCCTCCTCTTTACCCTCTCCTAACTTCACCCCAGTCAAGGCTCCTGAGTTGCTAATCTCCCCAACCCTCCCTCCTTCCAGCCTCACCAGCTATCTACTGCCTTTCACCATCCCTCCTCCTGCTTTCTTCTCTTACTTTTTATGTTGGCGCATTTGCGCAGTCAACATCTTGCGGTAGTGCAGATTTGGAGGTGTGGTCACTGTTGGGTGAATGCAGGGGCACGCATTCAGGTGTGTCCTCATTCCCCAATCAGCCTGCATGCCAGCACCACACCATGCATACTAATGTGGTGAGCACATCTAGGAAAGGTCAGCTGCAATGTAAGCAAAGCTTGTCACATGCAGCGGGCCCTTCCTACGTGCTTTGCCAGCTAGAAACATGGCGGCATAGTGGCCGCTAAACTGCCGACTTCGGGAAGCCCAATCCCCCGGTCAGCTTACCCTGCCCCTCAAGTATGTGCTGACAGGGGAGCCTACTCCCCATCGGCAGAATGTGTCCCCCTCCACTTTCATTGTTTGCTGACAGGGCTGCCCAATCCCTGTCACCATCTTTCTCCCCCCTTCCCGCTTTAATGTGCTGATGGGGGAGCCCACTCCCCGTCAGCATGATGTTCCCCCCCTCTTCTGTGTCAAGGGGTGCCCAACCCTGTCAGTTACTGTATCGCCTCAAAAGAAACCACCTGTAAAAAGAAACCGCCTGCAATGTTTTTTTTACTACCTGTAAACAGAAAACGGTCTTTCATAGTCTCCCTACCCACCATCCGCACCCACCCACTGCGCACACTGCCTCCCCACACCCCCCTCACCCCAAACTTACCTCCAGAGCTTGGCGTGACGATCTTCGGTGGACCAGGAACACGTCTTCACTCTTCAAAGCCAACCGCAAACAGGAAATGCCGGTAAGCTGCATAATGGAATAAATAGGATTTTATCAACTTTGATGCATATCTCGGGCATTTTGTGGAATTTTTGCACCAAATTTTCAACATAGGGTTTTTGGGACCCCTCCTCATGAATTCTGTCACTGTTATGATGTTAATCGGTCCCGAAAGGTGATTTCGCAGTTACTGTGTGGAATCACCTTTCAGGACCTATTAACGCAAGGACAGTGGCAGTGTTCATGAGGTGGGATCTCAAAAAGCCTATGTTGCAAATTTGGTGGAAAAAATCCAAAAAATGGCTGTTTTACGAGCGTGCTTTGTGTAGTTGCTATGCATGCTCGTAACTTCACGAATTGGCAATATTTTCATGTCAGATTTTCAACATTGTCTTTTTTCTACACCTCCTTATGAACAGTACAGCTGTGATTTTTCACATCCTGGCCGAAATGTGTTTCCACACTTCCGGCGCACAATACTGTGGTCACTGTGGGAAATCAGTGTTCGGGGCAGATTACGAAAATGACAGTGAAACTGTTCATGATCAGAGGTCCTAAAATGCCTATGTTAAAAATTTGGTGGCGATACTCCATAGAATGACTGTGTTACGAGCATGTGTTGTGCAGTTTGCACGCACGCTTGTAACATTGTGCATTTGTAATATTTTCACTCTGGATTTTCACCACTGGCATTTTTCCACACCTCTTGATGAACAGTACAGCTGTCATTGTACATATCCTGCCCAAAATATGTTTTCGCATGTCCGGCGCAGAATAGCGAGGTCGCTGTGCTAAATCACTTTTTGGGACAGTTTGAGGAAATGACAGTGACACTGTACATGAGCAGAGGTGCTAAAATGCCTATGTTGAAAATCTGGTGCCGAAACTCCATAAAATGATTATGTTATAAGTGTGCGTTGCACATTTCCCACGCACTCTTGTAACTTCGCAAATTTGCAATATTTACCTGCCACATTTTCACCGCTGCAATTTTTTTACACCTCCTTATGAACAGTACAGCTGTCATTTTTCACATCCTGCCAAAAACGTGTTTCCACACTGCGCTACCAAAGCCAATGCCAGCGCGACAACATTCGGCATTGACAAATGCTTGTTTCTATTTATCCCCACCCCACCCCCTACTCCCCATCCATGTACTCTACAAGGTCACCAATTACCTTCGTCTCCAGTTGTCGTCATTCCATTAATACGTATCCCATGTCTACCCAAATGTACTTTATGGATTGTGTTCGCTAGTTCTGTTGTTTGCTCACTGTAAAGTTACTTTGTCTGTATTTGCCTATGATGCGGAACCTATGTAAATGAGCTTCTAGCCCATAGGTATTAATTCTGAGTATTGATAAATAAATAAAACAAAGATGAGCACTTTGCGGTGCCTTGTGGGTTGCATATCGGTGTGTCATCACCCATACTGACAAGCGCATTTCAACCAGGACACCACCAGGAGTCACTATAGGAGCAGTGCTCATCGAGCCCCCCCCCCCCGGAAGTGGAGGAGTGTTCAAGTGGCACAGTTTCACCTTCCCGTTGGCCTCTCCAGCTGTCCCAGACCTGAAGCCTGACTGTGTGTCACAAGCATGGTGCCTCAGCAACTGGTGCCATGGAGCCAGCCTAATGCTTGTATTATAAAACTGGAATGAGATAGCGACACTTACAAACAAATCAATTAGTGTATGTATCCTAATAGTGCCTTTTTTTCCATTATTCTGTTTAGCCACTGATCACTGGTGCTGCCTACCTCTGCGGACGACCACCCAGCCCTATCAATCTCCATCTCTGGCATTTACCTGTCCTCATGGGGCACACAGGGCATTTCCACCCCGTGGTGGATTCCACTGGCAAGGCCTGACATGCGAGATGCCTGGCTGTGGTCCATAAAGTGTGGAGGACAAGGACCAGTCGGAATGATGGGGCCCAGGTATACTGGCATCATGCTACCGTGCTCTGGAAGTTTTCCTTGCTTTGTTAGTGTTCCCCAGCCCCAAGGATTCAGCTGGTAAGGACTCCACAGTGCACATGCCATTGCGTCACAAGCCTTTAGAGCTAGGCTGTGTTCTCCCTTCCTCAAGCCCTTCCATTTGCAGCAGCACCTGTAGCCAACCAGCTGGTGCTGTTGCAATGGAGAATACAGTCCTCCCTGGAAGGGAAGAGCATCTTGTGGGATGCTCGATCCTCCACCACCTCCTCCTCCTCCTCCTCTTCGTAATAGTGACTTTCATTTATGCTTTATCCACATCTACCTCAAGTGCTAATAGGTCCTGCCAACTAGCTTGGGCTGCACTTGCCCCGCTATGCCATCAGGTTCTTTCTCTTATTTGCAGCCTGCTTTCCTGGACCCCTGGTCTGACAAAGCCTGGAAGGTTTTCCCTGTGTCGATGCTTTGGCCAGGTGACACGATGTAAGGCAATCATGTCTACTTTGTGCCGATGTTGTGGGGAGGAGTGGACAGGGTTAGAGTCAGTGATGTGGTACTGGGAGCCAGCCATCCTTTGTGTCCTAAGGATGCAGTTTATCCTGTAATTTAGAAACCCCTTCTACCTTCCCATGACGAATATGTTGTCTGCCATGCTCATGCCAGCCTGTGGGGGAGGAGCCAACACTGCATGCTCACCCATGATGCCAAGGTGTCATATGGTCTATGGGAGGTGCTGTTGAGAGGGTGGTTGCAACCTTTTCTGGGATTTGTACACACTACCTCTGTAGTATGCCCAAATACCTGCTAGTCAGGAATCACAATCAAGATTGCTCTAATAATGATTTTCACCCCAACATCATGTAAAGAAATTCCACACCCTTTCCAGAGTAGGGCCATTCCTGTTCATCCTGTCAACTGGGCCTTTTTTTTTATTTTATGTTTTATGCCCCGTGTCTCTGGTTAGCTACCCCTGAGGCACTCCTGACACTCTCTCTGGTCTGTCCCACAGCCTTACCTGCTGCCCCCCCATGCAGCTCTTGTTCTCCCCTGGGTGGGGAAGGGATGAGGGGATGCATCCCTGATCGTACTTCATGCCAGGCAATAGCAGAGGCCAGGGAGAACCATTGGATGTATCTGGGTTTTGAGTGGTGCTGCACTGGGGCTAAATTATTATTTTTCCCCCAGTTCCTTTCCCCATGGGGTAGCAGACATGCTAGAGAGAGCAGTGCAGCTGCACATTCAGTGAATACTCAGTACAGGTCCCTGGTGTACATCCTCTCCTCCCACATAGTGCCCTAGCTGCACTCAGACCTGTGGTTACCTAGGTGGCAGTATCACAATGAGGGCTTCAACCCTCCCTCACCAGAGAAGGAGGAGGAGGAGAGTGTTTGCTGGGATGCTCAATCCTCCTTCACCTGGCCAGCCCCAACGACCCAGGCTTGTTCCCGAACCTGGGTCACCGGCATCGCAAGCAGTAGCATAGCCACTGCGACAACGAGTCAGCTGCTCAACTACTCCTTCTTTGGAGGACTATCCTTCAGAGATGCTGTGTCACATGGGAAAGGTGCTGTCCCAGTTTGCACAATGTTCAAATTAATGAGTACTGATCAGCCAACATGAAAATGGAAATTCATTGGATGGAGGGGGAGAAGAACCACCCTACCTTTGCTGTAGGATGTGCAGCTCTGGTTAAGGGTCTTGGAATACGCTTTACTATTAAAGAGCAGCTGACACCTTCTGCATAACTTGAATAAAACATAATATTTAGACACAGTTCAGTTTATATTTTACATGAGCTCTGTATTTTTCCTCCCCATTATTTATTACCGAGGTTATCTGCATGAAAACAGGATCTCTGCTCCTGAAGAGTTCATTCTCCCTACCTGAGGTCATAATGCATGGCTTGTGACATCAGTTACTTCCATGGCAACAGATTGTGATGTTGCAACAGAGGTTTATGACATGAAGTAGGGAGTAAGCTATAGAGGCAGATGAACTCTAATAGACAAGATCATGTATTCATGCAAATTTCCTCTCTAATAAAAGACGGGAAGCAGAAAGCTATAGAATATATTTAAAATGTAAGCTGAGTTGCACCTAATTATTATGTTTTTCAGTTTTCATTGAGGCGTTTGCAGCTCTTTAAATTATACATTTTGGCACTTTGGTGGACATTTCTGCATTACTGTCAGACTTTTAATAATTTCACTCCTTGTAATTCGTGCTTGTCTCCCTTCCCGTTTCCATCACTACAAGCACCAGCTCTTTCCCCAGTGTTCTACATGTGTGTATCCCAGATTTCATGATGTCTCCTGCATTTGGTCTCTTTTTTTCTCCACAGTTTTGTAGTCCAGTTGCCCCACACTGGGAACAGGCTTATGCAACTGTCTGTGAGTATGGGTACACCACAAGAGTACTTATAATCACTGTTGTTTGTGAGCTAGTCAGCCTACCGCTCAACCATTTAGCAATGAAATATGGGAAATTGACACTTGAAGTGAGGAAGATGGGATACTGACACTTAAATTAGGACAAATGTGGGGCGCTGACCTGAAAATGTGCCCATGCATTGAGATGCAAGCCAGAGGCATTGCTAGGAGTGGGCCTCTGGTGCAGGGGCACTGAATGGTTTGTCTGGGGCCCCAAACCCTGACCTACACAGCCTTTTTGTTCTTAAACCTCCTTCACCGTCTGATCCCATTGATCGAGATGTGTCACAGTGAGGAGAGCGCTGCTGGCAAACACCTTGCTGTGCAAAACATGCAGGCACAAAGAAGAAGTGTTTCTCAAGTCATACCTTGGACTCCGACATGATCAGTGGCTCCCCATGTTCTCATCCACATTCAGAGTGAAGCCCAAGGGAGCTCCACCATGCAGGCATGCCTCCATGTAAATAAACTGCCCTTCCTTTCTGCGTCTCAGCTGTGAGGGTTGTCGGGCACAGTGCATTGCTATATCCTCTCTGGTCCCGCCGCACTCCTTCCCCGTCGCCAGTGCTTTCAATTATAATGATGTGCTTGGAGCAGGGCAAGAAGTTAGCAAAGAAAACCAGTTGATTTCTTTTTTTTAACTTGCAACTTTCCTTCTCTCCCCCCCCCCACTCTCGCAGCCCCGCTTCCTCGGGAGTCGCCAATGGTATCTGCCTCACTTCTCCACCTACCTGAACCTGTGGGTGAATCCCTATGGAGCCATGGCTGTACCCCCAGATGGGTACGAGGTGGGGCCCTTCACCCCGAGATCCTTCTTGTTTTGTCAGGCACCCAATGCAAGATGGGCAAGCAGGAGCAATGAGATCTACACTGGGCGCTCCATTTCCCCAGTTCTCGAAGAGCCTATTTTTTCCACTTGTTCTAAGGGGTGTGGCATGCACCCAGACATCAAGGCACAACCGCTTGTTTTTGTACTAGGGCTGGGGATCGGCGGGCAAGGGGGACCACTAGTCATCAGGCATTTTCTTGACGATACCGGAGCTGGTGATCGGAGGGCAGGGGGGCCACTAGCCACCAAGGAGTTGTTTTCCTATACCGGGGCTGGCGATCGGAGGGCAGGAGGGACCACTAGGGACATTGTATACAATTACCAGGATGGCTATCACAGGGTGCAAGGGATCACTAGACACCGGCTTACTTTATTTTAATGGGGCCAGGGTTCAGAAGGTGGGGGGTGCCACTAGCCACTAGGGAGCAGGTGTGCTCCCCCACCACCAACATAGTTGTTTGCTGCAGTTGTTCTGTTGGCAAGTAGGGTTGCCTAGATTGTCAGGCTTTTCTCATGTGGTATTTGCGCTGATTTTGGTGTCATCCACAAAGACAGATCTTCTTCTTTTCCAGCTCATCTGCAGTGTCACTTAAAAAGACGTTGAAGAGGACTACAGGTAGTAATTCTGTGACCTTTAATCTACAATATGAAGTCTTTACCTGACAAAGCAGCAAAAAGAGGACTAGTGAACACAAAATAAATTAAATAATGGAACAGAACTGGGTATAAGAAATGGAAAAAGTAGCTGAATGTGTTATTTTGCACCAGAGAACACCATTTCATCAGCTTCTTCAAGCCTGTTTTGGAGTCCAGATCCTGAACAATATCTTTTTTTTTTTTTGGCTAGTTTTCCATTAGCAGGTTATACAGACCTGCCACTAGAGGGATTCTTGTTCTTTCATTTAAAAAAAAAAAAAAAGTCTACTCTCTGAAAGACACAGTTGTTATGTTTGCTTGCACGCATGTGCAAGCAACATAGTGCCATCATCGGAGATTTTGGAGGTGATTCACCTCCTCCTCCAATTCAGGCAGCGAGCTGGCAGGCGCGGCCCCTGTAAGCCAATGCATTTTGGAGCTGTCTATGACACGCTCCAAAATGCAGTGGCATGCAGTTGAAAGGGGGAGCTACGCTTGAGTGAGCAGCGATAAGAAGCTGCTCACGCCAGCTCCCCCCAACCGCCAGGCGTCTGCGCCCGCCTGCGCAGCGTATATAGCAGGGTGCCCAATCCCGTCGGCTGAGCTTCACCGTCTCCTCCCTTCCCCAGTAGTTGGTGCCACGCTGGGCAATCAGTAATTTTGCCAACAGGGTGCCCAATCCCCCATCGGCTGAGCGCCCCCAAAGTCCCTGTGCCATGCTGAGGAGCCACCCCAGCGTGGCAAGCGTCCCATGAGGTTTTTATATTTTTTTGCCGACGGGGTGCCCAATCCCCGTCGGCTAACGCCCCCCAAAAGTCCTTGTGCCACACTGGAGCCCACCCCAGCGTGGCAAGTGATCCCTAGCGTTTTTTTGTTTAACCTGTAAACAAAAGCGGTCCCGCAGCGCGCCTCCGAACCCCTCCCACAACCCGCACACCCACTGCGCACCCAGCCTCCCAACCCTCCCACCCCCTTACCTCCGGACTCGGAGCGGCGATCTCGGTGGACCCGGAACACGTCTGCACTCTTCAAAGCCGACCGCGAACTGAGGAAATGCGGTAAGCTGTATAATGGGCTAGATAGGAGGGTTCAACTTTATTGCATATCTCAGGCATTTTGGAATTTTTGCACCAAATTTTCAACATGGGGTTTTTGGGACCCCTTCTCATGAAGGATGTCACTGTCATGGCGTTATTCGGGCTCGAAGGGTGATTTGCGCGAGTGACTGCGCAGTGACTGCGAAATCACCCCGGGACTGAATACCGCCATGACAGTGACATCATTCGAGGAAGGGGCCCAAACCCCCATGTTGAAAATTTGGTGCCAAAATTCCAAAAATGACTGTTTAACGGCGTCATGTTGCGCAGTTCCTCACATGAGGCCATGAGTTCGCGAAATTTCAATATTTTCACTCCAGATTTTCAACATTGCCATCTCACCACACCATCTTATGAGTAGTATAGCTGTCATTTTTCACATCTCACCCAAAATGTGTTTCTGCCCTTGTAGCGCAGAATGGCGCAATCGGTGTTCGAAATCAATGTACGGGACAAATTAAGAAAATCACAGTGACACTGTTCATGAGCAGAGGTCTTGAAATGGCTATGTTGAATATTTGGTGAAAAATTCCTAAAATGGCCGGTTTTCTGGCGTGCATTGCGCAGTTCCTACTGCGCTCATAGGTTTGCAATTTTCAATATTTCCACTCCAGATTTTCAACATTGCCATTTTTCCACACCTTCTTATGAGCAGTACAGCTGTCATTTTCTCTCACACCCAAAAGCGTGTTTCAGCCCATGTAGCGCACAATGGCACAGTCGTGCGAACTCAGTGTATGGGACATATTAAGAAAATCACAGTGTCACTGTTCATGAGCAGAGATCTTAAAATGGCAATGTTGAAAAATTGGTGACAGAATTCCTAAAAATGACTGTTTTACAAGTGTGCGTTGCACAGTTCCCACGCACACTCGTAGGTTTGCGAATTTTCAATATTTCCACTCCAGATTTCCAACATTGCCATTTTTCCACACCTCCTTATGAGCAATACAGCTGTCATTTTTCACATCCTGCCCAAAACGTGTTCCGCCCATGTAGCGCACAATGGCGCAGTCGGTGTGCAAGCTCAATGTATGGGACACATTAACAAAACCTCAGTGACACTGTTCATGAGCAGAGGTCTTAAAATGGCTATGTTGAAAACTTGGTGAAAAAATGCCTAAAAATGACTTTTACGAACGTGCGTTGCACAGTTCCTATGCATGCTCGTAAGTTTGCAAATTTAATATTTTCACTCTAGATTTTCAACATGTCCATTTTATTAAACTTCCTTATGAACAGTACAGCTGCAATTTTCATATGTCACCCAAAATGTGTTATCAAGACATGTAGCGCACAATGGTGCTGTTGGTGCGCCAAGCAATGTTTAGGACAGATTAAGAAAATCACAGTTACACTGTTCATGAGCAGAGGTCTTAAAATGGCTATGTTGAAAATTTGGTGACAAAGTCCATAAAATGACTGTGTTCACGAGTGAGCATTGTGCAGTTTCCGCATCCTCGTTAGTTCATGACTTTGTAATATTTTCAGTCCAGATTTTCACTAGTGGCATTTTCAACACTTCCTTATGAACAGTACAGCTGCCATTTTTCACAACATGGCGAAGTGTGTTTCACACTTTCAGTGCATAGATGCGTGGTCGCTGTAGGAAATCATTGTTCGGCACAGATAAAGAAAATCACAGTGACACTGTTCATGATCGGAGGCACCAAAATGCCTGAGTTGACAATCTGCTATAAAATATCCAACCTACTTATATAGCAGATTGTGCGTTGCACAGTTTCTATATGCGCTAGTGACTTCACCATTTTTTAAATATTTTTACTACACATTTGCAACATAGCCATTTTACACCTCCCCATGAAGAGTACAGCTGTCATTTTTACAGCCTGTTGAAATATTTTGCACTGTGGTGCTAAATCCCGTAGTCACTGTGCATAAGCAGCTTGGCTACCAAACTGATATTCCCCTGTTCATGAGGTGGGGTCTACAAACAAACATGTTGAAAATTTGGAGTTAAAATACCAACAAATGCCTGAGGTATTAGGCTTTTCAACTAAATCCTTCAACCCTATAGAGAATGACAGGAATCAGGGTGTGACTTGGGATTCTTGCCTGTGATGCTCATACCATTCCACACCCTGCAGTCACTGAGAGGCATCGAGGTATGCCTTGGACTCTTGACCCCAAACTTCACCCCATTCTCCTATATCGTACCATCTCACCGTATTTCCTAATGAAATGGGTGTGCATAAGGACCAAAGACCCCAAGGAACACGTGACACTTGTCAGCCTCGCAGAGTGTGGTGAAATGGCATGGCCGTTATGCCTGACGACCCAAATGCACACCCCAATGCCTGTCACTCTCTGCAGGGTGGTGGTGGGGTTGGCTTCAGTTCAATACTTCACTGCCATTCCTATTACACAGCTCTGTAACTTCTACACTACCACTGCCAATGCCAGTAAGCAAACATTCGGCATTGACAAATGCTTGTTTTACTTGCTATATACCTTCCATCCCACCCTAGAGATCCTCTTGAACTGGGTAAGACTTCCCTGAACCACGGGACTGCTGAGAGCCACGCCATTGGCCCCACAGTATCTGTACCACACCCTGATTAGATGCTCTCTTGCCTCCTGCTCGGGGATTGGCTCTTGAGCCAGCTAAAACTGTGCTTTGCTCTGGGCTGCTACGCCTATTCATTTCTATGGCAAACAGCCGAAATTTTACGCCAACCCCCCCCCAACTTTACAGACATTCCTCCACGCCCCCTAGTAGCTCCGCCTCCAACTCATGCTCCACTGGGTACCTGTTTTGGGACCCCTTTAGTCATCACTTCCCAATCCCTGGCTGCCTGGCCTTCCTGGCTGTATCCTCACTTTGCACCGATCCAGCTACTGCTCTTCCGCCCCTTCTCCTAGCCCCGCCAGCCTGTCTTAACCCCCTCCCTCCGCCTACCCCAAATCCTACCTTAATCATGCGCCTCCACCGTTCTCTACCCCCTATTCTATTTCTTCTTGCCTGTCTTCCTTCCCTACTGCATGCCCCAAAAGCCTGCTTTCCCTCCCTCCCCCACAGCTTCCACATTCCTACATCCTTCCTCCACATAGGCATGCTGCACACTGGTCAGTGCCCCTTGCCCAGGGTCCATCCTACCACCATGAAACTGTCCTACACCCACATTGGTCCTAGCCCTCCACTCTGGTCCCCCCTGTCTACGCTTACCCTCACCCACTATCGTCGATGCTCGGCAATTTCCCGAGATGCTAGCAGGCGAAAGCATTCCTTTAAAGAAATACACCCCAGCTCCTTGAGGCTAGTCCTCCTCCTAATGCTGTCAGGCAACTTGCACCCAAACCCTGGCCCATTCTGCTCTAAAGCCACTAATCTGAACAAGCCTTTGGGTGCCCTCTCATTCATATCAATCAACATCTGCAGCCTTCTTCCTAAAGTGGATGCCCTACAGGCCTTCACCAGCCAACTCTGCCCTGACATCCTGGCAGTTGTCAAAACCTGGTTCACGTCATCAGTACCGGACCATGCAACCAGCCTTCCTGGCTACAACATCTTTAGGCTGGATCGCCTCTCCAAAGAGGCGGGGGCTGCGCTCTCTACCTAAAAGACTCCATACAGGGGCACCACATCATTACCTCACTCCAAACCACAACTGCTCAGATATTGCCAGTGAGAATCCTCCTCAGAGCCCAAAACAAAACCCTCACTGTTGCCACCATCTACGTCCCTCCCAAAGAACAGGGAACTGGTCTAACAGCTGTTCTTGACTTTGTAAAGTCACTCCCACCGGACACCGAATCCATCCTCCTAGGCGACTTCAACATCAACTGGCCTGCGGACGATGCTGGTGCACACAGGGATACCATTGCTGCAGTGAACCTCACACAAATGGTTGACTCACCAACCAGGAAAAATTACAGGACTGGGACCAGCACACTCTTGGACTAGATCCTTACCAGTCACTCATCATGGATATCTAACACTAATGTCCTCCCTGACTCTCTCAGCGACCACTCCCCTGTTAGCGGCACCTGGTCACATAAATTCATCAAACAACCACCAAAAACTATCACCAGCAGGGTTCTACCCCGTGGTCACCTTCCTCAACTCAAATCCCACCTCCTCCATCAAGACTGGTCCCCTATCTTCAATGCAACCAACATAAACACTGCCCTTGACCACTTCATAAACATCTTCACTGTGGCCTGTGACACCTATGCTCCTATTAAGAAACACAAAGTCAAATCACTCAGTAACCCTTGGTTTACAGGTGACCTCCTCAGGATGCTAAAAACAAGAGACCACCTATGGGAGCTGGCCAGAAATTCTAGAAGGCAAAACGACATCCAAAACTACAAATGTGCCCGCAATGACTGCAGCAAAACCATCCATCAAATGAAGTCCACCTATTATAAGCATGCCCTCACAAACTCCTGGGGCAATGGTCGGGAATTCTGGAAGAACATCAAGGAACTCACCAGGAATCCACCGCTGTACCCACACATGTGATCTTTATTCCCAATCTGGATGGCTTCAACTGGACAAACGCATAAAATATCAAGCCTGCATCATGGCCAAGAAAATTTTAATGGGCCTTACCCCACCTGGTGTCTGTGCCCTCCTTAAGCCTAGACATAGGAAAGTCACTACAAGGAGATCCAATTCCCATCTACTACATATCCCACGATGTCGCACGACCCAAGGACAAAGATCATTAACCTATTGGGCATCCAACTGGCTCAACTCTCTTGGCAGCGACATAGCGACCGCTCCAACACTCGGCCTCTTCAAGTCCAAGCTGCGCCTCTCACTGCTTGTATCCTGTGATTGCCCATCTTAACATTTCCACCGTTCCAGCTGCACATGCCCCAGCACCCAGCACTTACAATCAGTCTTTGCACCCCTAACACCTTACCTGTTATATTCCCTCGACATGACCCCCTGGCTGCACTGTCTCCTGCCCTCGCCCGCCTCCCCCCATCTCCACTCCTGCCCCCGCCCCAACCACTTGCTGTACTCCCCCTTATCCCCTGCACCTCCTTCCCTCCCTCGATCTCCTACCCTCACGTACCCCCTACCCCCCTTCCCTTGTCTTGCTCATAGCTCAAGTCTTTGTACTGGTTATTACATGTCTGTAAGTCAATGACTATATGTTTGTAACTAAAAATGATGACTGTTGCACATGCTGTTGTGGAACCTTTGTAAAAGAGCCTCGGCTCAAAGATATTGTAATCCTAGATTGAAATAACTAAATAAATAAATCTCATACTACCAATGCTTCACTGTGTAAATGAGGGTTTGTTGAAAGTTAAATTTTGCTATAGCATCATAGTGTTACAACACCTTCTGTATATGGGATGCACCTTTTCAGTGTGGGACAGAGCAATTCTGAGGTGCAAAATGAGGTATTTCCCTCCCAGTGAGGGACAGTGGAGAGGTACGGTAGTCAGCATGCCATCAACAGGAGGAGGAGGAGAAGAAGCCCCCAAGTCAGCCCCCCCCCCAAAAAAAGTTGAATGACGGTCATGTGACTGACTGCAAACTCCAGTTAATTCTCTTCTGCTTGGGTCCTCACAGTAATTGTGAGTGCACTTTAAGAAAGAAAGAAAAAAACAGCCTTTTCCCAAGGTGGGGGTCATTAACTGATAGCCAGTCACTCCCCTTCTTATTTCAGAGACTTCAGAAAAGTTCTTCAACTCAGCTGCTTCCATATAATTTTCTAGTCTGAGCTTGGAGAGGCAAGCAGGTAAGAGTTTTTTTTAATCGTCATACTACAGTTTAATCACTTTTTAAGCATCTAATTGAATTATTTTGGTAAACTCTTTAGCAGATTAGTGCTGTTCTTGACTTTAATTTAATCTACCTGTGTATTCTGACCAACTCCTAATTTTTTCTGCAGGACATTTTTTTTTTATATTTCATTTCCTACTGTTTGTGAAGCAGAGGTTGGACTTGACAGCAGCACAGTGACTAATGTTTTGACGTAGAACCTTTGTAAAGGAGCAGTTTCTGCTCAAAGGTATTTGTAATCTGAGAATTTAATAAAGAAAAAAAATAAATAAATAATATTTACCCTGAAGGGCTATCAGGTTGACTCAAAACCATCTTTCAAAAAGTCAGAATCGTGTCACTTTTACCAGGACAATTTTGGTAACTGAGTAAGGCCCACTAGGCACAAAGCTTGTTTTTAGGGGTGACCTGGAATTAGGGTTACCACCTGTCCTGCGTTTCTCAGGACAGTCCTGATTTGGGTAGCTGTGTCCTGCAAAACGATATGAAAAATACTACATGTCCTGACTTTTTAATAGAAAAAATATATTTTCTAACTTTCATCTAAATCTTGTAGAAAACTGTAGCACCTTAACAAAAATACATTAAAATGATATGAAACCATAGAAGCAACCAACAAACTACAATACTTAGCCTTAATTCTGATTATATAGAGAAAACAAGTCCATTGCACTAGTCAAGGTTACGTACTGTCCTGCGAAAAATCATGTTTTAGTAAGAAATGTCCCACTTTGGGCTTCTTAAAAGGTGGTAGCCCTGCCTAGAATTACTGGGGAGGTAAAGTGACTTGTTCAGGGTCACACAGTACACAAGAGGAAGTTGTGTGGGAATCAAACCCCGCTCTGCTGGATGTGCCAACCTCATTCATAGTTCATTACTCTAACCTCTAGGACTAGGCTATACTGCCAGCTCCAACTGGCAATTTTACCCCACTCCAAAAGCTATTTCCTCTGAAGCAGACTCCTTATTGAAGTTTAGAGTTTGATTATACAACTTTTAATTAAAGAGCACTGGGAGTTTAAAATGCAGGCTGTTTTATTTTAAAGGAGCAGTATTGGTTAGTTGGCAAAAACTTTCATCATATTTTTGTTTGTTTGTTTTTTAGCAAAAAATGTGTTTCTGACATCCTAAGATTCAACACTAGTGTATTTTTGATCCCCTTTGAAATAAAAAAAAAAAAAGTTAAATTTTATTACAATATTTTTTAATAACTACGATTAAAAATATCGGTGATAATGAAGGATTACGGCCAGATCGCTTCGCTGCTTTCAGAGACTACTCGGTAATGTCTCTTAGAGCTGCGTGAGCAAGTTACAAACAGCTGAAGCTGTATATGTATGTGTGTGTGTGTGTGTGTGTGTGTGTGTGTGTGTGTGTGTGTGTGTATATATATATATACAACACACACACACACACACACACACACACACAATACACACACACCTCACTATAGACTGAAATAAAGCGGACACCATAGTAAATGCAAGCAAATGTTTTTATCACAGGCTAATGATAGTCGCAAAAATACACAAAATACTACAGACTAAATGCATTTTCTACCTGCTTTTATCACTAGAGACATCAAATGCATCTTAAGTCCGGAACTGTTCTGCATATTCCACCTACTATTATCACATTTTCTTTATTGTGTGGGGGAAGAGTACTTGAGACATAGCTTAAGGTACGTATTTTTCTGCATTTCCTACCTATCAGTGTTTCTTTGTACTTGATACATCAAACACAGCTTAAGTCACGCACTGTTTCTTCTGTTTGAGCTATCTTCTGTGGGGTCGCTCCGCCCCCCCCCACACTCCACCGGGTCCTATGTGGTCATTTATTGTTCCTATGTACTCCCTAGCCACACAATATCTTCTAAATATTACTCTACTGTTTCTTTCTTCTGTAGGGGTGCTCCGCCCCCCACACCCCTCGGGTCCTATGTGGTAATTTATTGCTTTTATGTACTCCCTTGCCGCACAATATTGGTCAACTGTATTTATTGTTCTCTATTAATATTATTATTCTGACTCGGGCAAGTCTGTGACGTAACGGTAGAGGCGTGACTAAGTGGCGTTGCTTAAGACGCAAGCCTGTTACCGTAAACCTTTCTTGTTTACTTGCGCAACTGGCCATAATCATTCTGTATTGCCAAAATCTCTTCACTTGAGGTTACCTTTTTGAACGTACATTCAAGATTCCTACTATAGATGTATTATGATGATACTCCCGCATGTTCCTCTTGGTAAACAGCAGCATAGCACCACATGGGGATATTACTTTTTTTTTTTTCATTGGGTGAGTCATGCTTTCAGTTGGGGGCTCCCCCACCGGTGAAAAAAGCAATTTATTTGGTAAGTTAGTTACTTATGGAGTAGATAAGTAGAGATCATTGCTGTCATGCTTTCTGTGGGGGCATGGAATGCCCCCCCCATAGGTAAAAACAAATGCAGTGGAATACAGCAACATGCTGTACACTCATTAAGAAGTGTTGAGCTGTGTCGTCAAGCACGGTAATGTCCAGAAATGGGTAATAATAGCAGCAATGCCAGGTGCTCGGAGTACAACTCAATACAGCGTAACCCTTCCTAATAGTGATGTATGCTGCTGAAACTGTGTCCCCCCTCCCCCGGGGGGAGGGCGGAGTGTTCCCACTGAAAGCATGGCATGAACACTTGCTAATGTTGCTGTGTTTTTTTATTTATTTATTTTTCCCCATTCCCAATCTATTTTGTTTTGTATTCAAGAAACAATGGGTGATTATGTATTTCCACAGCCATGTTGCACCTACTTGGTGAAATACGATAAACGCGCTAGTTGTTACTCAGCTACAAAACTCAGCAAAAAAGATAATTGTAGGTAGCGCTAGTTTGTGGTAAGTATTCTCATGATTTAGAAGTAAGTAGGCATCAAGTACACTCCTGCAACACTTGAAAACAAGCATTGTTCTGAACCCGAAGTGTTAAGCTCTGTCGAACGGTTTGGATGGTACACAACGGAAGCATTCAATACTATACTTGTGCACATTTCCATGTACCAGGCAGCAAAGCGGTCTGAAGAGAATGATGGAAATGTCTCCCACATGGTGACTGAGGGCTGACTGCAATGGTTCTCGTTAATGTGTTTATTTGTTTTGTTTATTTAGGAAATTGGAATTACAACCCTTTGAGTCAGAGACTCATTTCCAAAGGCTGCACGTCAGAATAAAACATAGACATCCATACAGTACATACACAGAATAAATGTGGGTGAGCAATCCTACAGAGTATAAGTACAATGAGCACGGGTCAATGCCTGTACATTTGGTAGCTAAAACAGGGCAGAGCTATCGACATATTTACTTACTGAGCGGTTAAGACCTATACAATTGGTAGCTAAAGCAATGCATGATATGAATTGGTAGTAAGCCGCCTCAGGGAGGTCCTGTCTTATACATAATACAATGCATTCATAGTCCAGTGCTGCTATTTGGTAATCGAGGGAGGCGAGGAGCCTGTAGGCTAGAAATAATGTTCTTTCTTTAATTATCTGTGCTGTAAGTGCTGCACACAACTGCATATCAGCACCTGGAGGGTGTGTGGCGTGCCCCCCCCATAAAGTAATCACTAATACTTTTTCTGTGGGGGCGCTCTGCCCCCCACCCCCCCAGGGTGCTGATATGATGCTGTGCGCTATTGCAAATGTGTGTGTTTTTTTGTTTGTTTTTGTTTTGTGCAATAACTGTTTCTTATGAAGTTGTGTGATGTTGAGAATTTTTTTTTTGTTCATTATGCGTGCAATAGTGCAATAACTGTTTCTGTTGGTGCGTTCTGCCCCCCCCCACCTCCCAGGTGTTGCTATGACGTAACATTATGACTGCAATAACTGTTTGTGTCATATGCAGTTGTGATATTTGCTCTGATTTCGGCTGGGGTTTTTTTCTGTGTGTGCAATAACTGTTTCTTATGAAGTTGTGTGATGTTGAGAATTTTTTTTTGCTCATTGTGAGTGGAATAACTTTTTCTTTGGGGGCATTCTGCACCTCAGTGCGAAATATTTTTGTCTTTTTTTTTTTTTTAACATTATGAGTGCAATAACTGTTTCTGTCATATGCAGTTGCGCGATATTTGCTCCAATCTCTGCTGCTATAAGTTTCTGTAATTTGCTACTTTCTTGTCTTGTAATAAACTGTTACTTAGCGTAATATTATCTGCTGCTCCGATTTTTTTTTTTGATTTTTTTTATTTTAGAGTTGCTTAAACTTTAACTGATCGTACATCAGTTGCTCTGAATGTGTTTAGATGTTAGCACGCCACTACGTTGGAGCCATAAGACACTGAGTCTGAGGAGAAAATGCAGCAACAGGCTGGGGATATACACAATCTCCAAACAATGTGTGATTTGATTTGTAGCAAAGTCGGTAAAGTTAAAGGAAAACTACACCCAAAACTTGAAAAAAAATATGTTGTGCAGAGTGTTTTAATTTGTATGTGAAGTTCTAGTGTTTCCTTCCCTCTGACTGGCATTAGGAGTTTTTCCCAAATTAGCCTGCTAGCTTTATGCTAGTTTTATGACCCCTGGGGATCTTCATACCTGATAGCGTAATTGTATTTCTTGTTCCCACAGTGCATCTTGTCTCATGTGACTGTGATATAAAAGAGACCCAACATTCAGCACACACATGCCAAACAAACTAAATATCTTGGAAGCTTTACAAGCTGCACAAAAATTACCAGCAGCAAAGTTTTTCAGGACAGTAAAACCTTTAGGATGAGGGTGGTCACCAAGCTGAATTCTACTGATGTTAAAATATTGCCATCTCTATTGTTGTGAACTGATTGTAATGCAGTGCTTTCTGATGGATTTATGGGCTCTGCTACATCACCATCACATGAAACAAGGTACATTGTAGGACAAAGAAATGCAATAAAGCTATTTGATATGGAGATCTCCAGGGGTCATAAAACTACCTTAAGGCAGACTGGATGAACAAGCATGTACAGCACAGGACCGCGATTGATTGTTGACGTTGATGTTAGCGTAATGTACTGTAAGTATGGTTGTGCAAAAATTAATGCGCAAGCTGTCCAGAGTGCTTCACAATCGCCTTTCATTGTGGGCACGGCAAGGGAGCAGGAACTTGTGAAAACATCAGAATCCTGTTATCACAGTTCAGGCATGCATGCTGAATATGGGGAAAAACAGGTATATTGATGTTTTTTTGCCAGAAATATGTTTTTGGTAAGAAAAAAAACCTACATTGTGGCTAACAGATACCACTGCTTTAACTTGGTGGCATGCATTAGCAATGGAAGTACAGAAAAAGTTCATATGACTTACCATGGTGGTTTTGACAACATGCTTTATTCACTGCTGCTCCTTTCCTGATCTCTTGGTCCCACAATACTGTGTAGATATTATTATTTTAGGCCACTGTCTCGTATTATTTCTACCATAAGCCCTGTATGAATGTTTTTCATGCACTTGGTGGGTCAGAGCTTTTAGCTAATTGTTTCGTGAGGGTGCAGTTTGGCCTATACTGGCAGGACGGTCTGCATCTGTCCAGGAAGGGAACAAGTCTTTTGAGCAATCGGTTTAAATGCTTCATTGGCAAGCTTTTAAACTAGTCAAGGGGGGATGCACTGAAAAACAGCAGGAAAATCCCAGCCTCTCCCTACAAAACAGGGTACTAAATGAGGAAAAAGACCGAGGTAGAAAGGTCAGTGGGGGATGCTGCAACAGAAGGTAAAGCCATCAAAAAATGGAGAGCAATGAGTACCAGTGCCCGTAGTTTGGGTAACAAGCTTCCTGAATTAGTGGCCTTGATGGAAGAGGAACATCTGGATATCGTGGCAGTCACAGAAACATGGTACACACAAAACCATGACTGGGATGTAAACATACCAGGATACACAATCTACAGGAGGGACAGGGAGGGTAAAAGAGGAGGAGGCGGAGTAGACTTTACATAAGGGAAGGAATCAAAGCAACAGAACAAAAGGGTAAACAGGGAGGAGAAGAAGCACTGTGGGTAAATTTGGAGACAGGCAATGGCACCACAATCCACACAGGGGTTGTATACAGACCCCCCTCTCAGGGAAGGAAATGGACAAGGAAATGATAGAAAGTATACTTAGAATGGCAGAAAAGGAGGAGATATTGCTGATGGGTGATCTGAATATGCCAGATGTTAACTGGAGTGCAGTTGCAGCAGCCACTTCGAAGAGTGGGGTTATTCTAGATGCCCTACAGGGGGCATGCCTTAGACAACTAGTATTGGAGTCCACTCGAGAGGGAGCAATCTCAGACCTGGTTCTCTCAAATGGAGATGGAGAGAGGATCACAGATGTAGAAGTGGGTAGCCATCTGGAAACTAGCGACCATCGAACAGTATGGTTCACAATAAACACAGCAATAGAGTCAAACCATACAAAGGCAAAAGTACTGGACTTTAGAAGGGCTGACTTTGCCAAAAAATGGGTGAGTGCTAAGGAATGCACTAGCAAATGGGCAGGAAGGAGGGTGGAAGAACAATGGGAATAATAAAACTGCCATCACAGAGGTAACAAGCTTTGTGTGAAGCAAATAACCAAAACAAACGATGTAAGAAACCACTATGGTTCTCGAAGGAAGTGGCAGTGAAGGTTCAAAGAAAAAGAAAGCATTCAGGAAGTACAAGGAATCACAGAAGGAGCAGGACAGAGAACTGTATCAGTTAAAGCAAAAGGAAGCTGGAAGGCAGTCAGAATAGCAAAGGCCCAAACCGAGGAAAAGATAGCCAACTCAGTTAAGAAAGGGATAAAACCTTTATAGGTACATCAGGGAGCGAAGGAAGACTAAGGGAGGGATAGTGAGGCTTAATAAAGGGGAGGGAAGGTGGGCAGAGGGTGACTGTGAAAAGGCAGAGATACAAACAAATATTTTTGCTCAGTATTTACAAATGAAGAGGGGGAGGTACCCAAAACAAACAGTAGAAACACTCTGGATACAGAAGTTGATACCAGCCCATTTACAGAAGAAAGGGTTCCTAAGGGTAGAAAGTACAGTTACGTAAGAACTTACCATAACAGTAGATCTTCGAGAACAGCTCTTGCAGCAGGTTACACCATTAGGACTGAAGCAGGCAGGCGTCAGGACCCCACGGAAAAATTCTAGCTAGCTATCTTCAGCGGGGACCGCCCCAGACGTCGGTCCCGCCTCCAACGTCAGGCGTAGTACATAAGGGGTGGTCCAACAGATTCCCCAGTTCTCCCGCCGGAGACTTCCGCTGCAGGCTTGACATCGAATGGGAGACCAGGATCCACCATCGAAGACAAACAGGGAAAAATTCTGTTAACAAAGGCTTAAGCCATGCCTCCTCCAAGGTAAGGTGGGAGGAAGTACTTGCTGCAAGAGCTGTCTCGAAGATCTACTGTTAGAGTAAGTTCTTACATAACTGTACTATCTTACTTCGAGACACAGCTCTTGCAGCAGGTTACACCATTAGGACTGATTCCCAAGCAGTAGTGGTTGCAAACACTCTGGGAGGAGGAAATAAGAAAGAACGTTCCAGGTCCTGAATCTAGGACAGGAGACCCTGTAGCACTGCCAGGCCGAAGCCTGCTCTTCGCCGTGAAGTGATGTCCAGGCTATAATGACTGATAAAGGTATGAACAGAGCTCCAAGTGGCTGCAGCACAAATGGCAGAAGTGGAGAAGTTTCAAAGTGCTGCAAAAGATGTGGCCACACCCCTAGTGGAATGGCCCCGGACTGCTCCTGGGAGGGGCTTTCTTTTGATATCATAACAGTAAGAGATGCACTGGACAAGCCAGCGAGACAGGGACTGTTTGGATACTGGTTGGCCCTTCATCCTTTCGGTAAAGGAGATGAAAAGCTGTCTAGGCGCGAAGTTGCTTAGTTCTGCTCAGGTAGTACCTCAAGCAGAAGTGAACATCCAGGGTGTGAAGCAGTGCCTCTCCTCTGTTAGAGTAATTAGGAAAGTAGACCGGCAGGTCAATATCCTGGTTGAGAGTGAGTGTGGAAACCACCTTAGGCAAGAATTTAGGATTCGTCCTCAGGGATACTCTGTCCCAGTGGAAATTTAAATAGGGCTCTTTGCACATGAGAGCCTGAAGCTCAGAAACTCTTCTCGCTGATGTAACAGCAACCAAAGATAATGTTTTCCATGACAGAAAACGCAGCTCACAATCCACGGCAGGTTCGAAGGGAGGGAGCATGAGTTGCTCCAGGACAAAGAGCAAGTCCCAAGGAGGCACTGGGTCCTTAATGGGCGGCCTAAGGTGTAACACCCCTCTTAAGAATTCTCGACAGGCATCTAATTGTGCCACTGTGCGCTGTCCCATCGGGAGGTGATAAGCTGAAATGGCACAAAGATGCACTTTAATCGAGGAGTAGGCGAGACCCGAATGGAAAAGGGAGAGCAGGTACTCTAACACCACTTTCACCGGACAACCTAAAGGGGAAAGGCCGCGTGCTTGCGACCATAGACAAAAACTGCGCCATTTCATGGCATATGTCGCATGCATTGCCGGCTTGGCTGCAAAAAGGATCTTCGCAACCTCTGCAGACCCCGTGCGAAGATGGCTATGTCTCTAGGACCATGCTGCAGGTTCAGTGAGAGTAAGTCCGGGTGGACCAGTGAACCTCCTCCTGAGACAAGAGGTGGAGCTGAATGGCAACAGAAGCGGAGGTTCCCGGGACAGCTGAATTAGCAAAGGGAATCAGATCTGCCTGGGCCAGAATGGGGCCACCAAGATCATTGTTGCATGCTCCCTGTGCAGTTTGAGAAGAACTCTGTGGATCAACGGGAAGAGAGGGAAAGCGCAGAGGAATCTGTCCGCCCAGGAGAGGGACAACGCGTCTCGCCAGAAAACACCAGGCCCTGGATCTAGCGAGCAAAAATTGGGCAGTTCTGCGTTGGATGGGGAGGCGAACAAGTCCAATTCTGGAGTTCCCATCAAGAAACAGATCCTCTGCTACCTCCTGGAGAAGTTCCCACTTGTGGACTCTGGCCTGGGAGTGACTCAGGCCGTCTGCAATCGTGTTGTCCACCCCGGGAACATGTACTGTGATCAGGTTCGGGCCGTGTCGGATTACCCAATCCCACACTCTCATGGCCTCCCTGCAACGGGGGTAAGAGTGTGCGCCTCCTTGTTTGTTGAGGTAATACATCACCGCCGTGTTGTCTGCCTGAAGCAGGGGAGTACTCGGTGGGATTTCTGACCGAAAGGCCTGCAGGGCATAAAGGACCGCCCTCATCTCTAGGACGTTGATATGGAGGTGGGCCTCCAGAGTGGTCCACGTACCCTGGGACTTCACCCCATCCAGGTGTGCTCCCCACCCTAGACCTGAGGCGTCTGTGGTGAGGATTACCTCCGGGGACGGCGCTATGAACGGGACGCCCATAGAGAGTGTCCCTGGGTCTAGCCACCACTGCCAGTCTCGAATTGCGGTATTCATGATTCTGACCGGATGCTGCATGTGGTCTTGCCTTTGGTCCCATTGCACCTTGAGCATCCACTGAGTCACCCGCATGTGGAGCCTTGCGAAAGGGACAGTAGGAATGGCTGCAGCCATGTGTCTGAGCAAGCAAAGGACCGACCTGGCTGGGGCGGTCTTGTTCGATGAAAGCTCCCTGATGAGGGATCTGATGCGCTCTGCTCTGTCGTCTGGAAGAAATGCTCTTCCCTGAACGGTGTCCAGTACTGTGCCTATGAACTGCAGTTTCTGCGACGGTACCAGGAGGGACTTCTCGTGGTTGATTAGGATACCCAGAGATCGAAACAGGTCCTGGGTGCTCTGGATCGCCTGTGACAACGCCTCTCTGGAGGCGGCCATGAGAAGCCAATCGTCCAGGTACGGGAACACATAATGGCCCTGTCTCCTTAGAGACGCTGCCACGACTGCCATGCATTTGGTAAAGACCCTGGGTGCCGATGACAGCCCGAATGGAAGGGCTCGGAACTGAAGATGATGGCCGAGAAACTCGAAGCGCAGGAACCTCTTGTGCGCTTGAGCTATAGGAATGTGCAGGTAAGCGTTCTGCATATCTAGAGACGCTAAAAAGGCGTCCTGCTTCAGCATGGGAATAAGACCTGGAAGAGTTACCATGCGGAATCTTTTGTAGGCGACCAACAAATTGAGGTCGCTGAGGTCCAGAATCGGACGGAGGTCCCTGTCTTCTTTGGAACCAGGAAGAAGTGGGAATAGTATCCGTGTCCTCTCTGGTTCTCTGGGACGTACTCTATCGCTCCCTTTTGCAGGAGCGTGAGCACTTCTTGCCTGATCAATGACTTGTGCTGACCCGGGTACCGGGAGAGCAATGGAGGCCTCAAGGGTGGCTTTTCCACGAATTCTATAAAGTGGCCTCTTCCGACCAACTCTAGAACCCACCTGTCGGTGGTAATAGTCTGCCATCCCGGCAGGAAATTCGCAATGCGACCCCCGACCATGACGTCCCATTGATCTTGAGGGGCGGGGGCCGGGAAGGAGTCAGGCTGTGGCGGCTGAGGGTCCTGCTGGCTGGACCGGCTTAGGAGCGCGCTGGCTCCGACCTGTGGGTTGTTTTCCCTGGGCTCTGCGAAAACCGGAGCCCATCTGCTGTGGAACGGGGCGGGACTGTTGTCTCTGCATCCGTCCATGAAATCTGCTTTGGTTCCTACGAAAGGAACTAAGCTTGGGTCGGTACATGGCCTGAACCGACCTCACCGCCTTCCCGGCCTCTTGGAGTTTGGTAATTATCTTCTCTGAGGGTTTACCAAACAAAACTTCTCCCTCGAATGGGGCGTCCATGATGTTTTTCTGGACGTCCGGGTTAAAACCGGAGACACGGAGCCAAGAGTGCCTCCAGAGGCATACGCCTGAAGCTGCTGCTCGGGCCGAGGAGTCCGCGGAATCGTACGCGGCTCGTAACACCTGGGTTCCCACGTCCGAACCCGTACGGTGGAGCTGTAACTTCTCCTCCTTCTGCTCACCTTCTGGCAATTTCTCAGCCGCATCCAGACCCTGCTCCCACAGGGCATTTTGGAACTGCACCATGTGGGTCAAATAATTCAGGGATCTGATGGCGCAGGTGGCGGAAGCATACATGCGCCTACCCATGTAGTCCAGCTGCTTGAACTCTGGGTCCGGTGGCAGGGTGCTCAGATGTTGCGGTCTCTGGGACCGGTCATGAGAGGCTGTTATGACCAGATAGTCGGCCTGAGGATGCTGAGTCAAGTACTGGTCTTCTCTTGGAGCCTTGTACAAGTGGTCCGCTTTCGTTGGTATTGCCGGGAGCGAATGTGGATGCTTCCACGCTGCCTTGGTGATGTTCATGAAAGTGTCTACCAAGGGTGGCACCACCACAGGCTTGGGGTCCTTCTGCCGAAGATACTTCACAAGGCACAGCCTTCCGGGGTCTAACTCTTCCACATCCCATCCCATGTTCTCCTGGATGTGTCTCATGATATCCGAGAACGAATGGTCATCCAGAGGAGACTGGTAGCTCACGTTGGTCCGGAGAAGGGATGGAGAGGGGGGAGATGGGGATCTGGATGTAGAAAACTCTGATCCTGTGTCCTCTGTCGAAGGCGAACGGCGGCATCTTCTAGGTCTCTTGGGACTGGGTGACCTAGAAGAGGATCTGGATGGAGGTCTCCTTTTATCGAGTCTCCCCCTTGGAGGGGTCCTGGGCTCCCGGGGAGGAGGTAACCGGCCTGCAGACTCAGATGGAGACGGGGGCGCAGGAACCGGAGGAGCAACCGGTGTAGGAAGAGGAGGAGGAGGAAGCGGAGGTGGAGTGGGGACCATGTCCTTTTTGATGGTATCCCACCAGTAAGTGAAAAGCTCCTTCACCTCTGAAAAGGAAAGGCCTGATGACGGTCCGGGCGCCGGTGGATGGTTGTCGGGACCCGGCGTCAGCTCCACAGGGGGCTCGGGTTGCGGCGAGGGTTCCCTGGGAGTCTCAACAGGAATGAGGTCACCCGTCTGGTCCTTGGGCTGGGTTAACTCCTCCTCAGTGATGGTCTCCTGACCGACATCGGTCGGAGGCGTCGGGGTCCTCTTCTCAATAGGAGCGGGTGCCGGTCCCCCTACCGGCGTCCGGGTGATGAGTAGGCCTGGCCGACGATGGTCTTCTGGCAGACGACGGCTCTGGGGACCTGTGGCGAGAGGCCAGCGTCGGGTCCTGCGGCCTCTTGAGTGAGTTGAGCTCCTTGGTTTTGTGAGGAGGCAAGGAAGCAGACCTGATGGGTTCAGAATGGCGGGAACCCGACTTGTGGTGATGGTGGCGATCCCCTGACTTAGCCAGGGCCTTGGAGGACGAGGAAGGCCTGGGAGTCTTGGCCTGAGAAGAGGAAGAAGATTTTCTCACCGCAGTGGGGGGAGGCTGAGATCTGGCCCGGGAAGGAGAGCGGTCGGACCTGGAGCCAGAACTGCGCGAGTCGGAGGCCCTAGATGGGGACCTGGAAGGGGCCTTCTCTGCGTGCTTCTCAGCATGCTTGTGGGCCTTCTGCGAAGAGTCCCCCTTGGAAGCCATGGACTTGAGTTGCTCCTCTAACAGGAATGCCTGTAGGGCCTTCTGGCGTCGGATCCGGGTTCTGCTGTTAAAACCCTGGCAAAAGAGCAGGACTGGGTGTCGTGGTCTGGGCTAGGCACGGACACAGGCCAGTCACGGATCCTTAAGGATCTCTGCTTCCCACAGGGGCACTAGGGTGACAGCGAGGTCAGGAGGACATCAGAGAAAAACTGAACTCTGAGAACCAAATTTCCCGTGGAGAAAGCACTTTACCACGTCGGCGTGCACAAGAAACCCGAACTGAGGGTGAGACATGCAAGTCGAGAGCGGAAAGAACTGGGGAATCTGGGGACCACCCCCTTATGTACTACGCCTGATGTCGGAGGCAGGACCGACGTCAGGGACGGTCCCCGCTGAAGATAGCTGGCTAGAATTTTTCCGTGGGGTCCTGACGCCTGCCGGCTTCAGTCCTAATGGTGTAACCTGCTGAAAGAGCTGTGTCTCAAAGTAAGATCTAGTGACACCACTAACTACCCTCTTTAACAAATCATGGGAGGATGGGGTGTTACCTGAGGACTGGAGGAGGGCAGATGTGATTCCCCTTCACAAAGGTGGGAGCAAGGCAGAAGCAGGAAACTACAGACCTGATAGTTTAACCTCAGTGATGGGGAAAATGATGGAATCACTTCTGAGGGAAAGAACTGTTGAGTATCTAGAGGCCAGGGGGCACAGGACCCAAGGCAGCATGGATTCACAGCGGGAAGGTCATGCCAGATGAATCTGATAGATTTCTTTGACTGGGTGACCAAAGTAGTAGATCAGGAGGGCTGTGGACATGGCCTACCTAGACTTTAGCAAGGCATTTGACACAGTCCCACACAAAAGATTAATATACAAGTTAGCCAGCCTGGGAGTGGGTCCCAAGATGACAGCCTGGGTAAAGAATTGGCTGGAGAATAGGACACAGCGAGTAATAGTAAATGGAGTCCACTCTGAAGAAAGGGGGGGTTACTAGTGGGGTACTGCAGGGTTCAGTATTAGGACCGGTCTTTTTCAATGTCTTTATAAGCAACATTGCAGAGGGACTGGAAGGAAAAGTATGTCTCTCTGCAGATGACACAAAGATTTGCAACAGAGTTCAATTCAATTCAATTCAATTCATCTTTATTTTTAAAAGGCGCTTTTCTTAAAATCAAAGCGCCTGTACAAATTCACGAGTTGATGCACAAGGTGGGGTGGAAAGGATGAGAAGGGACTTGGCAAGGTTAGAGGAATGGTCAAATGTATGGCAGCTTAGATTCAATGCTAAGAAGTGCAAGGTAATGCACCTGGGAAACAAAAACACAGGGGAAGAGTACACAATGGGGGTGAGATACTAACAACAACAAAAATGGAAAGGAACCTGGGGTAGTCATATCAGATGACCTAAAGGTGGGCAAGCAATATGAGAGGGCAGCAAGGAGGGCTGAGAGGATACTGGGATGCATAAGGAGAGGCATCACCAGTAGAAAACAGGAAGTTACTATCCCTCTGTACAGACAGCTGGTGAGACCCCATCTGGAGTACTGCGTGCAGTTCTGGAGACCCAATCTCTGCAAAGACCTAGACAGGATGGAAGCTGTCCAGAGGAGGGCAACTAAAATGGTGCAGGGTCTGCACCGGAAGACATATGAAGAGAGACTTAAGGAGCTTAATATGTATAGCCTCGAGGAAAGGAGGGAGAGGGGGGACATGATAGAAACTTTCAAGTACCTCAAAGGAATCAACAAAGTCCAAGAGGGTAGCATCTTTCAAAAAATAGGTGTGCAAGAACAAGGGGCACAATTTGAAGATGGAGGGCAATAGAGGTAATTTAGAGTATTTTTTCACAGAGAAGGTTGTGGATGCATGGAACAGCCTTCTGGAGGAGGTTAATGAGTCAAAAACAGTGGTGGAATTCAAGCATGCATGGGACAGTCATTAGGCAATTCTAGGGGTTGGGGGTAGGAAGAAGTAGGCTGCTGGTTAACTAGGATCTGCAGCTTATCCATTAGGTAGGGAAATGGGCAGACTAGGTGGGCCATGCGGTCCTTATCTGCCGTCAAATTCTATGTTTCTATGGTTACAACAGGTCTACCAGACTCTGACCAGATAGGTAAAAGCCAGACCGGTACAGGTTGTGGGAATTTTGCCAGTTTGCTCAGATGGGCAGTCTGGCTTTTATCAATGTTCCTGTGATCCAGTTTGAACCCATACCTGGGACTTTGTGAAAACTGGACCATCAGGACCAGAATGGATTAGACTGTTAAAACACAAAAGTCCACCTGATTACATTGGCTGGAGTGGCAACATTTATGCAGCTTACACCCGAGCCAGCTGGTCCAGCTTTTACCAAATTGATCCAGTTCCAGCAGTCTGTTTTTCAGGCATACCCAGTTTTTTGTTTACAAAATAATTAAGATATATGGTTTTAGTGATAGGATTCATTTGTATGTACCAACGTGTTCAGCTGACATTTTGTGGTAGGAGGAAAACTGTGCTGCGACTAAAATTACATTGTGCTGTTTCTCGCGGAATTTTGTGGCTCTGAGAACTCTTAAGCAGAGACACCAATACTAAAAATGCAGTTTAATGTCACACTTCACAGTTATTTATTCAAATAAGGTACTCTAGCTGGTTCTCTACCCCATATGGAACTTCCCGTATGCATTCAAAGCACTTATCACCCTCACCCGTATCTGCTGTCACTGTTGTACTCTGTATAGTAATGTATTTGCTGCCCTCTTCTGCAGAAACTGTATACTGTCCTTATAACCCCGTATTATATGTACTACTCTGCCAGGCTGTACTCATCACTGTAATATACATCCTGTATTAGATGTACTGTACCATACTGCAGTATTAGATGTACTACCGTATTAGACGTACTGCACTATACTACTGTATTAACTAATATCATGTACATGTACCGCATGCCCTCTTCCACAAAAACTGTAAAATTGTATACTGTCCTAGTAATCCTGTACAATATGTCTGACACTGTGATACCTGACTATATGTTCAAACTATATGTAACAAACTCCGGGTTGCCCCTGAAAATGGGACCCTCGGGGCTCAGTGGCCTTACCCGGTTAACAAAATTTTAATAAATAAATAAATGACGGAAACACACCTCACCAGTGATAACAAACAGTGCATTTTATTTAAAATGGTCATGTATCTTTAAATCACAGCCATAACTGATGTGAATGCATACATGCCTCTTTTTCATCATTTTTCTGGTCTTGATTGAGGACAACTTCCATTTTTCCATTTTGTTTGGTCAAGACACATACCGATCCAGTGCAGGACTGTCTAGGTCCAATTAGGTCAGGTGGCAACTGTAGATGGCTACATTGGTTTCATGTTAGATTATAGCCCAACCTACCCCCCCCCCCGGGGCCTGTGCTACAGTCCACCCAGAATTTGCAAAAAACATATGTTGTGCAGAGTGTTTTGATTTGTTTGTGAAGTCCTAGTGTGTCCTTCCCTCTGTCTGCTAATAGGAGTTTTTCCTAAATTAGCCTGCTAGCTTTATGGTAGTTTTACGGCCAGTGGGATCTCTATCCGGGCCAGTTTTATTGCTGTTCTTGTTCCTACAATGCATTCTGTCTCCTGACAGAAATGTAGGAGGGACTATAAGCTACGTTTACAGTCATATTTGCACCAAAGCAACCTGAGTGCTCTGGTTGCTGCAGTGCAATGCCACCATGTGGACACTCACCAGATCGTGGTAGGACGTTCATTAAGGCACTCCGGTCACAGAAAATGTGGGGATGCTGACCGTATTGACAGGCACAAGTCGCCGTGTGGACAGGACATGGCGTGTGCTCCGTCACATAGCAGTAGCTTCTGGCATCCTCTGACTTGTCAGCAGTAGGTCACCAGTGACTATGATAATGAAAATGAGATGAGTGCGCAGACTGACCAGAGGCGTGGGTTACATCGCAACAGTGTGTCGCTGTGTGGATGGAGGGCAACATGCCACATCGCAGGTAGGGAATGCACTGCAGAGGTCTTAACGTGCAACGCAACTGCAGTGTAAACACGGTTATAGATTCAGCTGCAAGCACTGCTTTAGAATTGGTTCACAACAGCAGGGCTGAATGACTTTTTAACCAGTGTGCACAAATGGCTACATGTACAGTTTAGCAGATACCTGAGAACTGAGTAGGTTTTCTGTAAGAAAACAGCTACTAAATATCTCCAATTCAGTATTTTTGTTTTGCTAGCTAGACCTGACACACACACAAAACAAAAATACTGAATTGGAGATATTTAGTAGCTGTTTTCTTACAGAAAACCTTCTTAGTTAGCTTTCAAGTATCTGCTAAACTGTACATGTAACCATTTGTGCACTCTGGATAAGAAAAGTTACACAGCTCTGCTGTTGTGAACTAATTCTAAAGCAGTGCTTGCAGCTTAATCTATGAACTCCTCTACATCACGGTCACATGAGACAGGATGCACTGTGGGGAAAAAGAAAGCCGCTGACTACCCTTAACAAATCATAGGAGGAAGACATGGTACCTGAGGACTGGAGGAGGGTGGATGTGATTTCTCCATCACAAAAATGGGAGCAGGGCAGAGGCAGAAAACTACAGACCTGTTAGTTTGACCTCAGTAGGGAAAATGATGGAATCGCTTCTGAAAGAAAGAATAGTTGAGTACCTAGAGGCCAGCAGGGCACAGGACCCAAGGCAGCATGGATTCACAGCAGGAAGGTCATGTCAGACAAATCTAACAGATTTCTTTGACTGGGTGACCAAAGTAGTAGACTAGGGAAGGGCTGTGGACATGGCCTGCCTAGACTTTAACAAGACATTTGACAAAGTCCCACACAAAAGAATAATAAACAAGTTAGCCAGCCTGGGAGTGGGTCCCAGGGTGGGAGCCTGGGTACAAAACCAGCTGGACAACAGGATGCAGAGGGTAATAGTAAACTGAGTCCACTCCGAAGAAAGGGTGGTTACTAGCGGGATACCGCAGGGTTCAGTAGTGGGGCCGGTCCTCTTTAATGTCTTTATAAGGGAGGGGGCCTAGAATTGAGCCCTGAGGTACACCCTGGTTTAGGAGTAGTGGGTCAGACATGGTCCCTTTCCATGAGACCCTCTGTGCCCTGCCTGATAAGAGGCTCCCAAACCACTTCAGGGCATGACTGTCTAGGCCTATATTTTGCAGCGGCAAGTTGTGGTCGACGAGGTTGAATGCCTTGGATAAGTCTATAAAGACTGCACCAGTGGGTATCCCTTTGTCCATTGCCCTGAGAACTTCATCCGTGAAGTTAATGAGGGCAGTGTCAGTACCATGGTTTGTTCTAAATCCATGTTGGGAGGGGGCAAGTAGCTGATGAGCTTCCAGGTAGTCCCTGAGTTGATTGTAGTTGACTCTTTCTTGCACCTTAGCAAGTGAGCAGAGGACGGAGATGGGCCTGTAGTTGTTGAGTTTTTCCCTGAGCCGCCTTTTGTGAATAGGGACAACACTGGCATGTTTCCACGGGTCAGGGACTGCTCCTTCCCTCAGTGATCGATTGAGGAGCATGGTTATAGGCCAGGCTAAGGAGGTAGCTCCTGCTTTGAGTAGCCAAGGGTTTTAGGTTCCTTAGGAGGTTTAGTACTCCAGTGCGTTTAGCCAGTCTCAGGTGAAATGGGGGTCTTTCCATGTGAGGTGGTTCATCTGAGGTGGGGGGGAGAGTCTGGGGAGACGGGCAGGTCTTGTAGGCCTCGAGGTCTGAGAAGTGCCTGTTAAGGGCAGCCAATATTTGAGAAGGGTCAGTTGTGAGCTGACCATTAATCTCCATGGGTCAGGACTCAGGCTTTTTGCTGCTCTTGATCAGGTCATTGATATGATTCCAGAATTGCTTGGGGTTGCCCAGGCTGGTTTTCTGGAGGTGGGTTAAGTAATCTCTCTTAGCGAGTTTTATGGCTCTCTTGGCTTTGTTCCTCAGGGCTTTGTATTCAGCGAGATCTGTCAGGAGGGAGGAGAGCCTAAACTTTTTCCCCAAGTAGCCATTAGGGCTTTGAGGGAGGGAGAGATCCACTTGTAACAGCTGCCTTTAGCCCTCATTCTCTTCACTGGAGCAAAGAGGTTGGCCGCTGTGGTTAGTTCGTCCTGGAAGTATTGCACAGCCTCAGTAAGAGTAGGGAGAAGATTTATGGGGTTCCAGTCCAGACTACCTAGGTAGCGATTGTATTGTAGTTCAGAGAACTTGGAGAAGTCACGGGCAGAGAAAATTCTAGGTTGGACCTTGGGTGGTTTGTTTTTCCATATACAGAAGATTGGGGAATGGTCACTCAGGGAGTCTGCCATTGTGCCCGCACTCTGTATATTAGTGGGGTTAGACTCCAGAGCCCAGTCAAGGGTGGTGTGGTTCCCAGTTTTGTAATTGTCTGGTCGATTCAGAGATGACCTGTGTCAGACCTGCTTAATGGGTAAGTGACTTCAAGGCATGACCAGAGTCCTGGACCCAGTTAATGTTGAAGTCGCCCAGGATTAGTTGCTCCGTTGTTACCTTGATAGCCGTATTGTTTGTGATGGCTTCAAGGGATTTGAGGGCTGATTTTGGTGGGTGGTAGACGCAGCCAATTGTTAGTTGTTTGGCATGCCCTAGGGTTATCCGGATGTATATGCTCTCTCCCTTGGTAGTAGATTAGTCTGCAGGGGTAGAGGTGACATGGAGAGGTCATCCTTAGCATAGATTAGGACCCTACCACCTTTTTTGTTTTCTCTGTCATTGCGGTAGCTATTGTAGCCCACAACCTGAATCTCGTGGTCATGGATGTGGGCTTTTAGCCAGGTCTCAGAGATGCCTTTCTCTGAACCCTCTCTGTCCCATCTATGTCCTTGCGTAGATGAGGTCTCCAGAACTGCACCCCATACTCCAGGTGCAGCCTCACCATGGCTTTGTAAAGAGGCATCAGTACCTCCCTCCTTCTGCTAGTTATGCCCCTCCCAATGCATGCCAACATTCCATTTGCCTTCCCTACAGCTTTGCTGCATTGGCTACCTACCTTAAGGTTGCTTGATATTATAATCCCCAGATCCCTCTCCTCACTTCTTTTTTATTGTTATTAATCATTATTATTGTAATACAGCTTCTTTAGCACAACTTCCCCTCCCCTCGAATAGGACAGAACAATAACTCAAACCATGTAAAATGAGGTAGAGTTACACCTCACAGGAACATTTAACAATACTTTTGTTATAAGTGAGTTTGTTCAACTAACATCATACAGACATGAGAGTGGAGTACTAAAGCACAATTGATATGCCAACTTAATAAGGAGCATTTGCTCCAAAACAAAGTTAGTAATTAAATCCTCTGTGAAGGTGTAAAGAATGTCACTATCCAGTCTGCCTTTACATCAAGCAGCACTTTAAATAAGTAAAATTAAAGATTTATTCACCACTCTATCATCTTCATTAAAAATTAAGACCCCCCCCCAGCGTCCCTACTAACACAAGGCGAACAACAGTACACATCAGGTTGTGATATAGGGGAAAAAACAAAAGGCAGAGAGTCTTGGTAGCACTAAGCCACTAAGTTTTTCAAGTCTCAACTTCTTCTTCAGTCTCTGCTGCAGTCAGAAAAGGAGATGTCCAGAAACGAGGGGGCATGACATAAAGTTGGAAGGGAGTAGACAAAGGGGTAGCGTGAGGAAATATTTATTTTCTTACAAAGGGTGGTGGATGCATGGAATAGACTCCGAGCGGAGGTGGTGGGGGCAAACACAGTGGGGAAATTAAGACATGCATGGGACAGGCATAGGGGGACCCTAAAAATAGGAATGAGGAGGTAAAGTCAGAGATCAAGTAGGCTCTGCAGTTTTTACCATAGGCAGGGAAATTGGCAGACTGGATGGGCCTAGCAGTCCTCATCTGCCATTGATTTCTGTGTTTCTATGTCCTCTTGCACTTCGTGACGGCAACCAATTTAGAAGCCCATTTCCCTATATCTCCTGCATAGGTAAAAATATAAATCTTACTGTTATTCACTATATGCACTTTTGCAGGGAACTGAACAAAATGAGGGATATTCAGTTCCTTTAATACAGTCCAAACCTATTTTTTTTATTTCATTTTTATTATAAGAGACATCATTGATAGAGTATACAGTGTAATTCTGCAAAAGTTACAATTCGTTATTAAGGAAAAAGCAATTTAGCTAATACACTTATTCTTAAACAGAGTTATATCAGCATTCATGCTTAGATTTAGTAATTGCAGCCCAGTGGATTGTTAATCAGGCGGGCAGACCTCGACCCCCCAGGAACGGAGGAATGGGCCCTCGCCTGGGGCCAACCACCCCACCCCATAAGGGATAGTGGGAAAGGAATCGAACTATATAAAACCCTAGAGAGGGATCTTCCCAGCTAGGGGACAAATTTGAGATCCACCAAGGGGAAAAAACAATATCCACTGCTGCCATTTCCTCAGAAAATTCTCATGCTCATTATGAAGCTTGGCAGCCAAGGGTTCGAGTCTGTAGATGTCACTCACTATTTTGTGCCAGTCTTATACTGTGGGGAGGGTCTTTTAACATCCATCTACGTGCAATTGCTTTTCTAGCAGCCAGTAGAAAAGTGGCAGTAAAGTGTTGGTCCATCTTGGACTGAGGGGAGGGAAAGTAGACATCAAGACCATTTCTGACATTAACTCTGTAGGTTCATTCATACATTTCCCCAGTTCCACCTGTAAGGTTAACCAAAAGGGCATAAAGACAGGGCAAAACCAGAATATATGTCTCAATTTGGCCATATTACAATTACAGTTTTTTTATTGTACGTATGTTCTTGAATAATATACACAAATTACTGTAACTTAACATACATACTGTGAATCATTGCACATATTACAGTAATTCCATATGAAAGCTTTAATGTACCCGACAAAGCCTATGGCTGCTTGAAACTACTGTACTTGTTATTGTCCTCACTATGTTCTGTATTGTTTCCCCGACATGGAATCTTTGTAAAAGAGCCTTGGCTCAAAGGTGTCTTCCAAAATAATAATTAAATAAATAAACTAAACAAGCCCTCCAGCAGTACTCATAGGAGGCCGGCATGTATTTTGTGAGCACAGCAGGGGAGCAGAAGAATCTAGAACAAGATTTCCATACGAATTCTCATCAGATATTTGAAGCGGTGATTTTGATAGCTTTCAAAGTAGCCATTTCCCATTGTAGAAGAGGGATTTCCATTTCTAGATCTTTATTCCAGGCTTTGAAGACTGACTTGGAGGAATCTCCCAAATTGTCTTGTAATATTCTATAAAGGTGGCTGATAAGTATCCCCCAGGCAGCACCCGCTAACGTGTCCCTAAGGAGAGCCCAAAGAGTAGGTACTGGTGCAGGGCAGCAGGTAGGGAAATCTCTTTGCCTCAAGATATAGTTTCTCACCTGGGTATCCCATAGATTTCTTTTTGTCCCTGCTTCATAGAATAGGACACATCGGGAAACATGTGGACCATTGCCTCATCCATACTAAGCAGTCCATACCTTTTGGCCAACTTTAGCAGCTTGTTCCTGGTCCCCATACTGTCCAGAACTGCCATCATCACTCAAGGGAGCTCGTCCGGTTGTTTACCCAAAGGAGCAGATTCTGTATGCTTTGACCACAGGAAGGTCCACGTTTGGAGTCTGTGCCTTGAACTGCTCATGGAACCATTCTTGCAAAAACAGCACAGCATGATTGCCCTCAGAGCCCTCTGGTAAGCCCAGCAGTCTGACGTTATTACTCCGGATCTGATTCTCCAGCTTGTTATTAGTATGCTGGGCCTCCTTTGCTCTCTGAACCATGGCATGCAAACTTCTGAATGGCACTTTGTATCCTTCATTTTGCTCTAAAGAGCATCCATGGACTTCTCGACAGTTGTAATCCAACCAGTTAATATATCCAGTTTTCCATTCATCGCTGCTGAAGAGGCCAATAATTGCTGCATCTTGTGGCCCAGAGATTGTAGGGTTTCTCTTAACCATCTCCCTCTCCCATAGCTTGCTGCGCAGATGGAGTGCTGGGCCCCACTCTCATGCCTTTCCCCTCCTTCTTTCCGAGGCTCTGTCTGCTGCTGGTTCAATTTCATTTTACCATCTTGATCTCCAGATCTCTCTCTGTTGAAGTTAGTAAAAAATAAAAAAAATAAAAATAACAGATGAGACTGTTGTTTTATCAACTTTAAAATCTGATATTCGAGGAAGTGGTGTGCAGGTGACTGCAATGCTCAGGCTCCACAGCCCCCCCCCCGTCGGCAGTATCAGTCCCCAGGCATTCCGTGGGTGGGAACAGGACTTTGACGAACTTGGAAGGAGTTTTTCAGATCAGGTTCAGGCTGTTCTATTTTGTACATACAATACTGCAGGAAAAGAAAGATCAGAAACAGCACTGAGGAGCGTACCAACTTACTAATGGATAATGGAACATCCACAGAACAGTTCATTGAAGACTGTTGTCAGACATATAAATCTGCTCTGAAAACACATGATACAAAGGATTGTGTATGACTGATCATACATAACAGGGATATTTTTTACTCGAGCAGTTTCTGTGGTAACTGGAGACCTCATTTTTAAACAGATGGATTTCCATCCGTAACAACGATCCACCATACACTATAAAGAAACAAAAGCCGTGTTCACACGGCGACATTTCCACCATAGCAGCCCAAGCATTCGGGTTGCTGTGGTGCAAAAGCTGCGTGGATGCTTTTCACTGATCAGCAAGCCACTCCCCTGCCCTGCTCCGCATTCCCAGAAAGTCTGGAGGCTTATCTGGAGGGAGGGATTAAGCAGTCATGTGGACAGGCTGCACCACTTGCTCCCACATGAAACACCTTATGGGTTCTTCCACCGAGCGACCGCCTCGACTTTAGCTCTCTCCAGCGCATCTTACATCGGCGCTGAGGGGGGCTGTATAGACATGTGAGACAAGTGTCTTTTGGGTCAGGGCATCTCTGCAACGCTCCACTGAAGGAGCGAGGTCAGCCATGTAAACACGGCTTAAGACTTACCATCTACAAATATCAGATACTGAACATCCCAGTGACTGTTCTGACCAGATTACTATAAACCAGACTGAAACTAATGTGCTGAACCTATCAGACTATGCACTCTCACCAGCAGAAACAGCTCCACTTCACAAAGGATTGTCTTTTTGTCCATCATCAAATCAAGATGAGATACAACTATATGGGGGCCTTGAACAGTTTTTCTGTCAATTGCACCTTTTTTTTTTTTTACCAGGACAGACGCACTAAGCTGAAAGCTTGTTTACAGGTGCAACCTGGGAGCACAAGGAAGTTAAGTGACTTGCTCAGGATCACACAGCATGCACCTAGGTGGCTGTGGGATTCAAACACAGGTCTCCAGGTCTGCAGCTCAGAGCCTTAACTCACTGTGCTATACTGCCTCCACCTGTGAGAATTCTTCTATGATAGGCACACCACTGAAAAGCAAACCCTCTACAACAGAGAGAAACTCATCATGCACTCAACTGGCAGGACGGAACCCTAATCTAGACCAATATAGCGACACCTTTAGACACTGCATAAATTCAGACATCTTAAGTAAATGGAACAAAATGCAGTATAATCTGAACCAACTGGAAAGAAGGGCAAGTCAAGATCTAAAGAAAAGTGACAGTATCCCCATCAAGGCTGTTGACAAAGGCAGAGCAGTTGTAATCATGAACAGTACACAGTATACAACAGAAGCAGAAAAACAACTGTCAGATACTAAACTCCACATGCCATTACTGGAGGATCCAACAGAAAACTTTAGAAGGGTTAGGGAACTCCTTTCTGTGACTGATAAATATCCACCAAACATCAAATCACAACTACCCGGTTTAATTCCTCAAAATCCAAGAACAGGAATATGTTATACACTGCTGAAGGTACATAAACCAAGAATTCCAAGAGCACTGATTATCTCAGGCATTGGTACTCTTACTGAACAATTATCAGGCTGGGTCGAGGGCATCCTCAAACTGGTGGCACAAAGAACTCCAGGCTTCATGCTGGACACAATCGACTATCTAAACAGACTTCACAAATTAAAGGCACTCCTTACTGGCTAATTTCTGGTCACAACAGATGTAGATATTCTCTATACCAATATATTGCACTTGGATGGACCAAAAACACACGCAAAACATTACTACAAAGGGACACAGACAACCATGCAATTACTGTACAAATGCAGTTTTAGAGCTCACCAACTTCATACTGAAACGTAATGACTTTTCCTACAACAACAAACTATAGCTATAGAAAACTAGCACAGCTGTGGGCACTAGAATGGCACCTCAGTATGCCATTACCTTCATGGCTGTATTAGAGGAGAGTTTCTTGTCACAGAGAGAACACCACCATTGTTCTACTACCATTTTAAAGATCACATTTTTTTTTTATGTGGACAGATACTGAGGACAAACTGCACAAGTTCCACGGGGCTTTCTATCATTTTCATCCCCCAATCAGTCTGAAAATTGAGTACTCCAAACAAAAAGTCAGCATTCTGGACCCCACAGCTGAACTGTAACAGGGCAAAATAAAAACAATATACAGAGAACCAACAGATCATTTCAACTACCTACACCTTTCTAGTGCACACCCAAACCATACAAAAAGAGCAGTTGTCTATAGCCAAGCCTTACGACACCACCATATACGCACAGACGAGTCAGACAGGGACAACAATTTGGAAACATTACAAGGAGCCTTCACCAACAAATAAGCTACCCCTCTCATGTAACTGACAAAGAGATTGCATGAGCTAGACAAATACCATGAGAACAGCCACTGGTGTATAAAGAGAAAACAGAATCCAAGTGCACACCACTGGTTCTGATATATAACCCATCAATCATACCACTACAGAAGATCATCAGAGAATGACAAGTCCTGCACAGCGATGGCAGAGTATCCACTATACTCAGTGAACCACCTATAATATCATACAGGCAACCACTGAACCTGGGAAGAACACTAGTTAGGAATTACAGATCCACAATTCAAATGGACACACGAGGAACAAGACTGTGCAACAAGCCTCGATGCAAAACATGCAGCATGAGTGATACTTATGACTCTATCTACTCTCCAGTTACCAAACAGGAATACAAATTAAAAGGGTATTTCTCATTCAACACCAACAACCTGACTTATCTAATAAAGAGCCCAAAAATGTCCACATGGGTGGTACGTGGGAGAAATGGGACAAGCACTCTGTAAATGCATGAATGGACACAGATCCACTGTCAGACACCTCAGACAACCAACACCAGTGGCCAAGCACTTCTTCCAAAACAGTTATTCTTTGAAGGATCTTAAGGTGGCAGTTGTGAGAGGAAACCTTCAAAAACATTCATGCATGACTTCTCTGGGAATCAAAACTCATGAGGCTTTTTGGAACAGATAAACATGGGCTGAACAAAACTGTGGGCTTCCTTGCTTATTATCACATCCCAAACTGAGTTTTGATAGTTTCCACTGCAGCTCTGGGCCTCATCAGTTAGAATTTGTTCTATGTATCTTTTTTTAAATCTTCCACTGTTGTTGAACTCTGCTGTAGAGACATAATTGACTTTTAGGAGCCACATATGCAGACGCTGCTTAATTTACTGAACTGGCACCATCACACATCCTACATACTTAATGGAACTGGTTTCAGCCATTGATCTTTTGTTATGGTATTACTGTGAAGTAGCTCACAATTTGCATGTCTGATCACTCTCCTTTTAATGACATGAGGCCTATTTCCTGGTAGTCACCTGTATTGTATTAAATTGCTTCCTTTACAGCCTGCCCTTTGTTAAGCAACCTAGGACCCTCAAACTCTTGTATGTAGTCTGATATGCTGGTTGCATTGCCCTGCACCTGATGAAGGGACCTGAGAGGTCTCCAAGGCTTGTGTAAAAATTCTTCAGTTAGTTTAATAAAAAGGTATTATCACAAAAAAATACATTTGATATTGTTGACCCACTTCAGTATATGGAAGACTGATCATGTCCACGCAGCCCTTTTTCTCTCTCCTCAAAGTTTATTTATTTATTGAAATTTTGGAAGACACTAATTGAGCTAGAAGCTCTTTATTTATTTAAGAGTTTAACCAGGAGGGCATACTGAGCAGGGTTGCTCGATTCCAGACGTGTCCTGGGGGACAAGTCCCGATAAATAATACAATACAGTTTACAATAGTTTACATCACATGTGGCTGCAGGCCTGGACATTACAGACAATAGGCAGGTATGGTCCAAGGAGGCGAAGAAATACACTTGGATACATTTACACAGGATACCGTCTGAGGCCACGTAATAGTGGTTAAGCAGAGGCCCATAGGGTAGGCACAGAATGGGAACTAGCTAAAGCAAGAGCAGCTGGTGGAGAAGTTTGTGCTGAGGAGGAGGTTGAGGAGATGGGGGTTAGTTGAGTGTCTAATATTGGCAGGCAAGGTGTTCCAGAGCTTGGGGATATGGTATTTGAGGGCGGCTTGGCCTTTTGTTGTGCACATGTAAGGGACATGGAGGAGCCTGTGGTCCATGATTCTGAGAAAGTAGGCCGGTGGAGGTTGTGGTGAGAGAACAGAGGCCAGGTAGGGGGGAAGGGACTGGGACCAGAATTTGGCTGCGGTCCTAGCGCAGTTGGTCAGTCTGCGGTCTTGAAGGGACGGCAGTGCTAGGGAGGTGTATAAGGTGCTGTGGTGGGTTGTTTGCGGGCAGTCCAGGATAAAGCGACAGAAGGAGTGAAAAAGGGTGTCCAAGCTGGTTAAGGAGGAGGAGGGAGCAGTGCCGTAGACTACGTCACCATAGTTGAGTATTGGGAGGATCATCATTTAGACAATAGCCTTCTGGGCTGGAAGGGGAGGCGTCCTTTGTTCCGATATAGGGCGCCGAGTTTAAGGAGTAGTTTCTTGTGGATGGAATCAATATGAGTGGGAAATCTAGGTGCTGGTCGAGCCAGACACCTAGGTTTCTGAAGGTGGTGCATGCTTCCAGGGGGGTCCTGTCCAGTGTTTGGAAGGGGGGGCACGTGGCATGGCGGGACAGTCTTTGCTGTCAGCTGAAAGTTACCGAAACAGTCTTCTTAGGGTTTAGGAACAGCTGGTTGGATCAGAACCAGTGCTGGATGGCGTTGAAATCCAGCTGTAGTAGATTAGGCACATCGCTTGTGGAGGGGCTCGTGGCATACAGCACTGTGTCATCTGCATACATATGGATGGATGAGTGAAGGCAGGCTGATGGAAGATCATTTAAAAATATGGAGAAGAGCAGTGGATCCAGGACTGAGCCTTGGACGATGCCAGTAGTAACTGGTAGGGGACTAGAGATGTGGGAGGTGATTTTAACAGAATGGTGCCTACCTACCAGGTAGTCGTGAAACCAGCTGGATGCTGGTTCGGAGAGGCCGGCAGCTTATCGTTCAGACAGGAGTAGAATATAGGAGAAGGTGTCGAATGCCTTGGCCAAGTCGATAAAGATGGCCAAGGTGATGTGGTCATTGTCTCTACCGGTGAGTATGGCATCAGTGATTCTTTGTAGGGAAGTGACAGTTGAATGCAATTTGCAAAAGCTGGATTGGTATGGGGAGAAGAAGGAGGATGCATCTAGGTAGGGAGAGAGTTGGGCAAGGACAAGATATTCCTGTAGTTTGGCCAGGACTGGGAGGAGGGAGATGGGGCAATAGTTACCCGGTGAGGAGGGGTCCCCACCTTTAGGGAGGGGTATGACTGTAGCCTGCTTCCACTCAGTTGGTAGCTTGGCTAGTGAGAAGGAGAGGTTGAAAAGGTCAGCTAGTGGGGCGGCTATGGCAGGGGCGGACAAGTATAACATCTTGGCGTCCAGGGCCGAGGGGCATTTCTCTTTATTAGGGTTCAGGGCCCGTAGGGATTTGAGTACTTCGGCCGGGGAGACAGGGCGAAAGGAGAAGCTGGATGGCCAGCAAGTGTGCTCTTGGTGCAGGGGGGTGCTCGGATTGGGCGGGTGCTGGAGTGTCGATAGGAGAGAGTCCACACAGCTGGAGAAGTAGGTATTGAAAGCGGTGGCAACCTTACAGGGGTCAGAGATGGTAGTTCCCTGTATGGACAGTGTCGGTGAGGGTGGTTGGGCTGGGGGGGTAGAAGAGGGATTTGAACGATTTCCAAAAGTTAGTTGGGTGGTTAAGGTTTGTACTGAAGGCTGATAGGAAGTAGTTCTTTTTGGCCTGGCGAATGTGTTTGGTGCAGGAGTTGCAGCGGGCACGGTAGCATTGGAGAGATGCTTGGGTGCCCAGTTTCTTGTCGGCTTTCCATGCGTGGTCCCTAAAGTGACACTGGCTGATAATATCAGCAGTGATCCAGGGAAGGTGGTCGCATCTGACCCTTTTTGTGCGCAGGGGGGCATGGGAGTCCCACACTTTTAGGAATCCGGCCTTGAAAGTTGCAAGTGCGGAGTCAATAGATAGAGCTGCTAGGATGAAGGACCAGTCTACTCATCCTAGGTCTTGCAAGAGCGATACTAGGTCTAAGGAATTATATGACCTTGTGAGCAGTATCTTGGGGGGGGGGGTGCAGTGGGCCTGTGCACTTTTCTGACCATGTATATCATGTGGTGGTCATTTAGGGAGTCAGGGAGCAAGCCCGCTCTTAGAATCCTATGGGGGGTGGGAAGATAGGACCCAGTCCAGGAGTGAGTGATTATGCGTTTTGTTGTTCAGCCGGGTGGGGTCTGTGATTTGTTGGGCGAGGTTTAATGCCTTGATTTGGTCCTGAGCTGGGCATTTTCTTTGGCGAGCCAGTTGAAGTTAAAATCGCCGAGGGAGTGAAGCTCGCCTCCAGAAGCTGAGGTCTTCACCGTGTCCAGGGGGTCTAGGATGTCAGGCTGGGGGGTGCCAGGGGCACAGTAGGAGCCTCCAATGTACACTGGGGTGGCATGCGGGAGTGAGAGTTTGATTAGAAGAGAGACGATGTGGGCTGTAGGGGAGGGGATTTGCACCAAGGTAAACTGTAGCCTGGAGGAGATATATATGGCAGTTCCCCCTCCTCTCTTTTTCCCTTGCCGATCATGTCTGTTGATTGAGTAGCCAGGGATGAATACCTCAGCGTCAGTGTGGTGTGGTTTTAGCCAGGTTTCAGATATAATCAGGATATCAGGGCGAAGAGACAGAGCAATGGGTTGCAGCGCGGTTATCTTGTTTAGTAAACTGCAGGTGTTGAGGTGCAGGAGCCTGAGGCCTTTTGGAAAAACAGAGTGGACGGGTTGGGGGGGTCCAGGGTTGGCTTCAATATCCCCTGCCAGGAGGAGGAGCAGTACGATATACTGTTTGGTTTTATGCCAGAGGGATTTGGGTCTGGGGGCTGAAGTGGGACCTGGGGAGGTGGACGGAGGACTATATAGGTCTGGGAAGCGAAGGACTGTATGACCTGGGTGGAAAGAGGGGGGCAGGATGGTAGTGCTAATGGCCAAGTCATGCAAACGAACGTGGGATAGCTGGTGGGAGAGTAGGCTGATAGGTTATGCAATCACATGAGCGATCGCTATAAAAGAAGGAGCTCACCAAAGGTGGTGGTGGGGGTGGCGGGGCTCTAACTGCCTGAGATTCAAAGCCTGCCTCTGCTTGAGAGCGTCCATACCTGGTGTCTTTCTGTTTCTGGGGGGTGAGGTGTCTCATTGGAAGAAATGGCTTGGGATGGCTGCTGCTTTGGACCCTCGCGACCCCACTGTGGAGGAGAGAGAAGAGAATTTATATAGCCGACTGGGAGGGAGGAGCAACAATCGGTACAAAATTCGTAAGCTGAACAGGAGCTACAAACGACAAATACTGCAGCTCATGCTGAAATTAATTAAAGTTAATAGTAACTGCTAGGTCATGCTGAAATTAATTGTTTTATCTACTGCAAAGCAATCAGTAAGGCTGTGCCGACTGAAATTATATTAAAGTCCTTAGAGACATAGGTCCATAGTTCAGAGAATTCAAATTTTGGCGCCAACAATCTAACTGCCTGAGATTCGGAGCCTGCCACTGCTTGAAAGCGTCCGTACCTGGTGCTTTGGACCCTTGCGACCCGACTGGTGTCTTTCTGCTTCGGGGTGGGGGGAGCCTCGTCGGATGAGGCTGGGAAGGGCTGCTGCTTTGGACCCTTGCGACCCCACTGGTGTCTTTCTGCTTCAGGGGGGCCTCGTCGGAAGAAATGGCTGGGGAGGGCTGCTGCTTTGGACCCTCACGACCCCACTGGTGTCTTTCTGCTTCGGGGGGGGTGTCTCGTCGGAAGAAACGGCTGAGGAGGGCTGCTGCTTTGGACCCTCACGACCCCATTGGCGTCTTTCTGCTTCTGGGGGGGGCCTCGTCAGAAGAAACGGCTGGGGAGGGCTGCTGCTTTGGACCCTGGTGAGGTTCCACGTCAAGTAAGTTACAGAGAGGTACAGATTATGTTGCCAGGCAACATTTACAAAGAATGAAGGTGATAAAGCAGTACCATTAAGCAATCTATTCTTGATATGGCAAAGAGCGGGCAACATCCATTTACAGACAGCTGTGGCACACATGAGATGGCAACATACAGTGAACAACCTTTTTCGGACATTAGTGGCACACAAGGGGTGTGTGGGGCAAGTAGGGAGGGACGTATATAAGGAAAGGATGAGAAACCCATGTGTCTTGGCAAATAGTGGATTGTTCAACTAGGAGAGCCAAGACGGGGGGAGAAATCAGCCCAGGAGGCCTTGTCAGTAGGTGGGACGGTGAAGGGAAAAGTAGGGAAACAGCCCTGGGGGGCATTGTTGGAAGGGTAAGCAAAGTAGAAGGAAGGGGAAGAAGAAGAAAGGGAGTGACTGGGGGGCAGAGGGTGGGGTGTCAGGGGATTAAAGAGGGAGACAGACTGGCTCGGTGGCGCAGAGGTTGAGGCGCTTGAACCTTACCTCGCTACGCCAGCGATCCAGTTTCGTGAATGACTTCGGGCCGCCAGGTGCCAGCTCGGGGGTTGGAACAGGATTGAGCCTTGGCTCCGCTGAGTAGAGGCCTGGTGGGTAGCATAGGCAGTCAGGAGCAGCGACGAAAGTCTGGGAGGGGCAGAGGGGACACTGATCCCAACATGTGCATGGGCCTTCACGCACATACATGCATGCGTATGCTGTGGCCCTGGAAGGGAAGGGTAGTAAAAATAAAATAATACAAATGATATATGGAAAAAAAAAAAGAGGGAGGCAGAGGTAGAAGAAGAGTAAAGATTAGACAGAGGGGTGGACATGTAGGGGGTGTGAAGGAAGATGGGCAGGGGTGTAAGGTGGAGGTAGCAAGTGCAGGAGGATGTAGAAGGAGGGGAGGGATGAGTAGGAGTGGGCACAGAGGAGGTACAGAGAGTAGACAAAGGAGCCAGGGAAGAGATGTATGAGGGAGATAGGAGCCGGGTAGGCCCCCCCGGCTCTCGGAGTACCACTTCTTCAGGAGTTGCCAGTGATGTCTGCCCCTCTCCACCTACCTGAGCCTGCCGGTGCACCGGCCCCATGGAGCCTTGGCTGTACCCCCAGGCGGGCACAAAATGGGGCCTGTACACCCCGAAATCCTTGTTATGTCGGGCACTGGACAGGACAGGCAGGTGGGAGCTGTGGGGTCTGCACCGGGCACTCCATCTCCCCAGCACTCCGAGAGCTGATTTTCCATTGTTCTTTGGTGTGACATGTGCCCAAACATCAAGATGCAGATTGCCAACGTCTATCATGCCCCAAACCCCTTAGACTGGCTCTGGCATGCTGTGCCTCGGCCCGCCAGAGGCAGTCATACCAGTCTCAACCTCCCTCCCCGGAGAGCGTAGTGTCTCAGATGCTCGAGCCTCCTCCCCCTGCCGGCCCTCCGGTCTCCCTTGGTATGTTCCTGAATCTGGGTTGATGGCATCGCGAGCGGTGGTGCAACTGCTGCACTGGCAGGCCGACTCTCCTCAAAGTTTTTGTCTCCATACTACTGACTCCTATTGTCTCCAGCTTCTCCTTGACCACGGCACATGCCTTGTTGCAGTTACCAAGCTTAAATGACAGAAGGGGATGCCTGCCTTAGAAGCTGGGAACCACAACAAATGGAAGAAGATATAAGATGTTGTTGTCCAGTGAAGGACTATGAGAAGATGTTTAATAGCTGGGAACATGTGGGAAAGATGATGGGGTCTGTATTGAGGGAGGAACTAGTGGACTTCTTGGAGGGAAATGGGCTACAGGACCCAAACAACATGGGTTCACAAGAGGAAGGTCTTGCCAGACAGATCTGGTTGACTTCTTCAACTGTTTGAACAGGGCAGATAAAAACAGGACAGAGATTCAATGTCATGTAATTGGATTTCAGCAAAGCTTTCTACTCAGTCCCCCGCAGGAGGTTGGCCAAAAAGTTAAGGGACTTAGGGGTGGAGGAAAAATTGCTGATATGGGTAGAGAACTGGCTGAGGAAAAGAACACAGAGGGTAGCAGTAAATGGGGAGATTTCACAGGTAAGGGAGTAACAAGCAGAGTATCTCGGGGATAGCAGCATTTCTTTTTTTTCTCTTTTTTTTGTTTGAACCTATTTATTTAAGCCCCTTATCCCTCCAGATGCCCTCCTTCCCATCAGGACTTCAAGGCACCCACCTCTACCTGCCCCAGCCCCAGCCACCTACCTCCATGGAGCCTTGGTTATACACCCCAGGTGGGATCAGGGTAGGGGGATGTACCCCCGAACATCTAGTTGCATCAGGCTGTGTGTGTGTGTGTGTGTGTGTGTGTCTGGATATACCAGGGTCCATCATTGTGGAGATGCTGGGGCTGTGTGTTTTCCTGTTTTTTTCCATGCCTCCAGTACATTACATGCAAGGATATGAAGGCTTGCTCGCACATGCTGTGGGTGTGTCCTCACGCTGACATTAGCAATGTCACTCCTTTCTTTTTAGATTGTCCAGCTACACTACTACCTGTGGTCACCGAGGTGGCAGTATCGTGGAGGAGGACAGCATCCTCTAGGATGCTTAATCCTTCTCTTTCCGGACGGCCCCCGATGGGCCGAGCTTGTTTCCAGACCTGGGGCACTGGTGTCATGAGCGGTAGCACTGCCGATGGGCCAGCTGAGCCCCATCAGCCACGTGCTTTGCCCCGCACCCTGAGGCCCCCAACTCCCCAAACACCACCTGCCTTAGCTTGGGCCGCTGGGAGAGACAGATGGACTTGAAGTCAGTGACCCAGTAGTGGGAACCCATTCTGCAGCGTGAGATCCGGCGTGAGGTGTCATCCACTGGCGGTGGGACCATTTTTACTGATGCTGTGCTCCCCAGGAAGCGGGACTTGCAGTGATGTCCATGGGAAGAACCCGAAGTCTGTCACACCTCCACTAGTCCAGGTGCTGGTTGCGTGAATCCCCAGCCTCTGCCAGGGGTCTGTTTGCACCAGATTTTCAACACCCCCGAGAAGGAGAGTCATCCCCTGATGCTCAGTTCTTCTCCCCCTGACCAGCTCTCCAACTCCCGAGTCCAAACCCGAAATGTTGGCATTGCAAGAGGATACCTTGCTGCGGCGCTAGTGGGTCAGTGGGACTGGCCTTTTCAATGTGTTTATTTATAACATAGGGGAAGGCATCGAGGGCAAGATCTGCCTCTTCACAGGCAACACAAAGATCTGTGCAAGAGTGGACACAGAGGAAGGAACAAGGGAACTCAGGAAGGATCTGTGCAAGGGTGGACACAGAGGAAGGAATAAGGGAACTCAGGGAGGATCTGTGCAAGGGTGGACACAGAGGAAGGAACAAGGGAACTCGGGGAAGATCTGTACAAGGGTGGACACAGAGGAAGGAGTAAGGGAACTCAGGGAGGATCTGTGTAGATTGGAGAGCTGGGCAAAGATATGACAGCTGGACCTCGACACTAAAAAATGCAAGGTGATGCACATTGGGAAAAGGAACCCAAGAGTGCAATGTGAAATGGGGGAGGGGTATATCTGGAAAGCATCATGGAAGAAACAGAGCCAGTGTTGAAAGTGGCCAGTGGCCAAAGTTTTAGTAAGCAGTGGCCCAGGTTCATACAAGGTTATTAATAACAACTTTTATATAAATAGTTAGCTATGAGAGGCTGCAAATGAGTAATCAATAACTAAATAATGCCAACATGTGAGTTAATAGGTATGGCTAGCAAAAGATACAAGTGGCTAACTACATAAATGATGCCACCATGTCATTTACTGTGTAAGTACGTGTAAGACTTTAAAATGTTAATTATTAAGATTCTGTAAAATGAAGAAAATAGCTGAAAAGCATGAGCCATATTAAAACCAAGGTCTCAGCAAAATGAGTTTACCCTGTCAGCCAAGACAGCGTGTACCAGAACATGTCTTTTGAAGGTTATGGCCGAGATATGCGGGCAGCTATGGATAACTGCATTTAGCCATGAATGTTAAAGTTCCTCATCCTGTAAAGTCCCTTGTGTTGAACAATATGTTTAATAAGAAATAATTATATTTTTGCCTTGGCTACTTTATATTAAAAGGCTTTTGTACTAAAGTTTTTTTTTTTATCACAGTTCTAAGCAATTTATGTTAAATAGAGTAACAGCCTTCTTTGTGTTTCCTGCCTCCCAAAGCATGTTTTTTTTTTTTTTTTATTTTCTTCGTATACCCGCTCTCTCACGGCTGAACTCCTACTCCTTCAGGAGTCTCCAACGGCCTGATTCGTCCCTGCTCCTACTAACCAGCGTCCAGTGCAGTCCATCCCCCCCACGGAGCCTTGGCTATACCCCCCAGGCGGGTACAGGGTGGGGCCCTCACACCCCGACGTGTCTGTATTTCGTTGGGGGATGCTGGTACTGGCGCCGGTAGGGGCATTGGGGATCGTGGCCAGGAGCTCCATATACTGGAAGTCCAGCGGGGTATTTCCTGGCTTTCTGGTGTCCTGCCCCCCCCGAGGACGTAGACACAGGGAGAGCCAATGGGTGAGTCACGTACTGACGTGCAGTCTCCTCCCGACTCTCGGTCTGCATCCTCCCCTCCCCACTGACTGTCCCAGCTGCATTGGCGCCCGTGGTCACCCAGGTGGCGACAGAGTAGCAGGACAAGTCGCCTCACCGGAGAAGGGAAGCGGCCGATGGGCGCTCTATCCTTCTCCCCCCGGCCGGCCCTCCAGTTACCCGAGTCCATTCCTGAACTCGGGTCGCTGGCACCACGAGCGGTAAGCCTACCGCTGCGCCGACAGGCCGGCCGCAAAGCATGTTATTTTTAATAATGTAACATTCCCTGACCACCTGTTTTTCCATCCAAAAATGAGAATAACGAACCCTCCCTGTCTCAGCAGAATGTCAAGTACATCTTGTAACCAAGAACTTTGATCACGGAATGTATCGGGAACTTTGATTACAAAATATATCAAGAACTTTAATTAGGGGATGGATCAATGACCAGGTATCTAGGCTAAAATCTGCTGTAGTAGTTTGGGAAAATTCCAACTTTGCATTTTTGTTGTACACAAATTGGATATATAAATGAGACCTAATGGTTATTATGTCCAGTATCCCTTCGAGAAGATGCTTCCTGAGATCTGACTATCGATAGATTGCTAGAGGGATCCAGAGATAAATATGGTTTCATATTTCTCTGAAAATCTGTAGCCCTGTAATGCAAATATTACTAGCTGTCTAGATTGCATGTTAGAAACATCCCAATGGGACTGCCCCATTGGCTGTAAGATTAAATTGTATCAGGTACACCCAGGTAATAGCAGGCTACCTGATGCCTAGAAATAATCTGGTTAGTGTTGTTAATACTATATCAATAAATTACAACTAATTTGGCAAAGAAATAGTGTGGTGGCTTTATTGAATTACTGAGAATTACCAACCAGGAATCTGTATAATTGGGTCCTTTTTACACCAGGGTCATGATATTGGAGAGCCTGAAAACAACAGCACACTGTAGTAGAGCTATAGATATGGGAAACAGGATGCTGGGATGCACAGGGAGGGTGGTGAGCAGCACAGGAAGTGAACATCCAGTTGTACAGGTCACTGGTGTGACTGCACCTGGAATACTGTGCAAGGTACTGGAGACCACACCTGAGGACGCACTACACACTGGGAGGCAAGACGTATGAGGAGAGGCTGCAGCATGTGCACCCTTTAAAAAAAAAAAAAAAGCAGGAAAAGGAGTGACATGATCAAAACATACAAGTACCTGCATAGGGAGGAGGAGGAGGAGGAGGAGGAGGAAGGAATTTATATAGCGCTTTTCATACATCCAAAGCGCTTTACAAGCAATGCTAGACTGGTAGTGAAGTGACTGAATGTGTGGTGGCGGCCATATCGCACATCATCACCCACACACAGCCTGGATAATTGCATGAACCGGTTTATGGGAAGGGGAATGTTGGCCAGGACACCGGGAATGTTCCCTACTCTTTTGAAGAGTGCCCTGGGTTCTTTTACTTCCACCTGGACACCCACCAGGACAACACCAGGATGGGCAGAAGGGACCTCGGTTTAATGTCTCATCCGAAGGACGGCACACCCCAGCAGTACAGCACCCCCCAATACTGCACTCGGATGCCAGCGATGTTTAGGTGCAGGTCCAATCCCGGTGTGGGACGAGAACACACGACCTTCTGGTCCAGAGGCGGATGTGCTACCAACTGAGCCACGCTGACACCTGAAATACAGGAACGGGGGGAGCTCACTGAAACTTGCAGGGGGAGATTCCTAAGGGACATCTGCAAGTACCTTTTCACTGGAAGAGTGGTGGACAAATGGAACAAGCTGCCAGAGGACGTGGTACAGGCCACATCATCGAGCAGCTGCAAGCAGGGATGGGACAGGCATATGGGATTAGTAACAACAAGGGTGGCAGTAGCTGGCTAGCCAGTGCAGCAGTAGCGCTATTGCTTCTGATGCTAGTGAGCCGGCTTCAGGAACAAGGCTGGGTCATTGGAAGGCTGTTGGGGAGGATGGCCTAGTGTTCCATGGACATTCGTCTCCTTGGGGGTGGGAGGGAATCTGGACTCTGCTGCAATACTGCCACCTGGATGACCACAGGTGGATGTACAAGCTGGAGTTATGGATGGGGGCACTGGTGGCATCACAAAAGCTGCGTCGGCCAAGGTCCTTCCGATGTCCATGGCTGGAGCCAAGAAAAACTGGAAAACTTCCTGACCGTGCAGAATGCCTTCCACAGCAGTCCCTGCACTGCAGACTGTGCTCTCTGCTCAAGGACCAACACTGTATCTCTGCCAGGGGGTACTAGGGCCCCATCCCTGGCAGGCCTTCCCATGGGAGGTCATTCATGGGGGAACATGGAGTGGAGGTAAGTGTTGTGGGTGGCGGGTTACAGGGCTGGGTGGAGCGGCAGGGACTGATGTAGGACAGTCAGTACGAAAGGGGCAGAAAGTTTACTAAATTAAAAAAAAAAAAAAAAAAAAAAAGGTGGCAGAGACAAAGGGGTGTGGGATGGGGTTGGCCACTAAGGCCAGTGCAGAGTATTTCGGTAGGGTGGGTAGACTGGATGGGCCTACGGGCCTTTTTCTGCTGTCATTATCTGTATCTATATGTTGAACATGGCCCCAGCGAGGACTGACTATGCAGCAGTAGATATGTTTTCATACTCAAGCTCCCTGTGGGGAACATTTATCAGAAGCTCCTTCTTCATCAAGCCCTTGCCCCTGAATGATACCCCTTCCAAATGTCCCCAACATTCAACTCTCCATTCCCAAACAGGGTACTGAATGCATTTCTTTTTTTACTTTCTTTTTATCCCCTCCTATCGTCCCGTCATTCCACTCCTTCAGGCTCGCTCATGCTACCCACCCCGACACTGAGTCTGCCCCTAGAGTGCCCATGGGTGACTCCTACCTTTCCTCCCGTCTTTCGTGGAGCACCCTGGCACAGTGGGGTCTGCCCGTGGTTCCTGGACTGGGCAGCTGGAGCGGCCGTCATCTAGGACCGCTGAGGATGGTTTCCATTTTTCTGTGCTTCCCATCCCCCCCCTCCCCTGAGGACATCGGCTTGGGCAAGTGCATGCTGACGCACGCTTGCCAAGTGCCTAACAACGTCCTCCCCTCCCTGACTTCAGCCCTTCTGAAGCCGCCAGTGCCCCATGAGAGCCAGTGCTCCCATCGGCCCCAGGGACATTGGGTGCGTACAGCACCCCTGGTAACCCACCCAAAGAAGGAGAGCATCCATTGGGACACTCAATCTTCCTTCCCCCTGCTGACCCCCGACGACCAGAGTCCGTACCTGAACCCGGGTCACTGGCATGATGCGAGGTGTGGTGTCCGGCGCCTCAACCCTCAGCACCACCAGGCCGGTTGAATGCATTTCTAGTTGATATATTTTGGAATTTATTTTTCAGTTTCATGCTCATCTGTACTACCAAACTTCAACAAGTCTGCCTTTTGCGTTTTTCCTGTTGACTCCTCCTTGTAATATCAAGACCAGCTGTGTTGGCACTAGCCAAATCTTGTTAATTTTCTTCCTATTTATTTATTTATTTAGCTTTTGTTGACTGGGTAAGTACACTAGACAAGTATTATGCCTATTTTCAGGAACGACCCGGGAGAGTACAACATAGGGATACATTTTTACAGAAGAATATAAGTACATCATGACAATATAACAACATTTAGGAGTAGTAACATTATCCAGGGGTATGGAAGGTCATAATATAACTTAAAACTTTATGGTTAATGCACCCTCAGGGTGAGTAGGTCACCTACAAATTCTAACAAGCCATAAACACATTAGAGACATTTAAGTAAGGCATGACCAGGGAACCTAGGCGTAGACAGTTTGCCCTAGGTCAAGTACCCAGATAATTGGTAGAATCGTGGAAAACAGCAGGGAGTTTCAGGCAACATCTATGGGAGGCAACTTTGGACTGGAGTGACAGCAGTTGATAAATTACTCTAAGGAGGCTTAGGGCAGTCACACGCTGAGGCTAGTTTCAGGAACCCCCAGAGGGAATTGCGAAAGCACTGATGGGAGGGGGCCGAACGAATATGCTCAGGAAGGGAGTTCCAGAGTCTGGGCGCACATACAACAAAGTCCCGGTCGCCCATGAGGGTACGGGTGGAGGGGACTTTGAGCATCCCTGAGCCTGGGACCTAAGGTGGTAGGTAGTAGTGTCAACTTGCGGCAGAAGCAGGCCAGCTCTGGGGGGGTGCGATTCTGATCACTTTGCCCGTGAGACAGCCCACCCCGAAGTCCAGGTACCTGGCTGGGGAGAGCCAGCAAAGTTTATCGTATAGCTCACAGCGATGGGTGAGACGGGGGGCAGCCAGGGCAAAATGACAGATGATGTTATATGTCGTGTGCCACCGAGTGAGATGAGTCTTGGGAGAGCGAGCGAATTGGTGCAGCCCATAGCTGAGAGAGGGAAGAAGTACACACTCCCCAGACCCAACCATCAGGATCCCAATGGCTGTACCGTTCCTCTAGTCGGGATGCTGGGTTGGTGGTGGTGGTGGGTTAAGTGACTACAGGCCAGCCCGTGCCACCTCCTTTTCTAAGGGCCATGTGCTTAACCTCGATGACACGCCAGCCCCATAGCAGATCTTGGGATTCTGGGGCTTGCACACTGCTGCCCCACCACTGAGCCAGACCCTGCTCCTTTTCCTTTATGCTGGATGATTTAAAGCTAACTGTCCCTCCATGTTCTTTTTGAGCTGTGTTTACTGGTCATCACTGGCCCTTACATATTTTACAGTTGATTTGTTCTAGATAGTCCAACTGAAGTGCAGTGTCTAATTTTCAGTGAGCCCTGCTTCTGTTTGATTTTGCACCTTGGAAGACAGAAGCAGGGGGAGGCCCAGTCACTTGCTCAAGATTACACAGTGTGGATAGGGCTCTGGTGGGATTTGAAGCTACGTCTCCTGCTTCCCAAACCTGTGCTTCCTCCACTGAGCTCCACTGTCTGTCTGCCTCTAGTTATTTGTGGTTTGTAAGTGTGCTTCTCATAACTTCTACAGCCTTCATGTTTCTATTTTTGTTACTGTTTATTTTTGACACCATTTCTCTTCACCTGCATTCAGGTCCTCCTTCCACCTGCATCTGCCCACAGTCAGAATCCTTTGATGGTCAAGCTGCCACCAGCCTCTGCTCAACATCACCTTTGGAATCCCCATGGCCCACAGCGGGGTGAGGTGCCCTTCATGTGCCTGGGTCTGCTAGGGTATTTCTCCACACTATGGACTATGGCATAGTGGTTAAGGGCACTGAGCTGCAAACTTAGAGACCTGGGTATGAATCCCATTAGTGACCACTTGCAAACTGTGTAAGCAAGTCACTTAACTTTGTTGTGCTCCCAGGTCACACTTGGAAACAAGATCTGGCTTAGCGTGCATTTCCTTTCATCCCTCCCCAGCATATGATCCTGAGGAATGTCCTTACAGAACAGAGCCATCGGAAGATTGGGTGAGCCCTGCCTTACATTTTGAAGTCTCTGGCTGGCCCCAATCTGGGCCTATGGTTGCTCCGTGATACCTGCCAGGCATGCATGCCAACATAAGGTCACTCCCACAGAACATGCCCTCCCTCAGGCCACCAGGGACTGTTGATCATTAAGAGGGGAAGGCCTGCAAGGGATAGGGCCCTAGTACCCCCTGAGGCAGGAGGCATGAGAGACGTTTGCTAGAACCCCACCTTGCTGGTCAGCACATGGATGGCGTGCGGTAGCACTACTGCTGTGCTAGGCTGTCCTCCAGCACATGATTCTAGCTTGTTATCATGTAGATGTTTATCCTTCTTCCTCTCAGCTAACCCCCTCACTAGCTGGAGGCCTGTAGAGACACTACAACCACTTACCTTGATGGATAACTCCAATGGCTCCCAACCCCTCTCCCAAGCAGGATCCAATATGAGTGATAAAAGTCTCAGGAGTAATGAATCTGTCTTCCCACATAGTTTCTCCTTGACTCCCCTCCCACAGGTGCCATGGCTTTCCTCAGTGACCCTATAGAGGATACAGGGATGCTGATATGTGTCTAAACTTGCCTTGGCCCTGCCTCAGGATTGTTGTGGGAGCAGTAAGCTGGCACCTTCATTCCAAGTCAAACTGCATTGCCCCCCAGCAGCACATCCAACCCAGGGCCACCCAACAAGCGCAGACCCTGGCTGTCTCCCGAACCTGGATCACTGGAACAGTAGTATAATGTGCTTCTATTACGCAGTCTTCCTTGTTTGTAATTTTTTTTTTTTTTGCTCCCCAGCACCCACCTTCTTTGGGTTCTCCTGCCAAAGCTGCCTGCTAGAATTACCCTCTGCTTATGTCTTGTCACCTCCATGTTCTCTCACATCCTTGCATAAGTCCTGACAGAAGGGACCCTTCCTCGGGGGAAGGACATGCTTCTCATGGGTGGGGTCACTTGACTGAGGGTGTGTGACTGCAGTATGCAAGAAAGTTGGAAGTTAGGTGGCATGGGTGAGGAAATGGAGATCACCATCTGGCATGCTGAGTCGGACAGTATTTCTGTTTTCCTCTTTTCCCAGTTCTGCCTCCTTCCCCAAGAATGAGCACTTCACGGTATGCTGGGGAGTATCTGGCAGCACATGGTCACCCATGCCACCAAGTACACCTCCACTGGGTCACTGCCAGGAGTCGCTATAGGAGCAGTGCTCATCCAGCTCACCCTCTTAGGAGGAGAGTGCCTGAGAGGACTCTCTTTCACCCTCCCGTCAGCCTCCACTCCAGCTGTCCCTGGTTTGGGGCCTGATCCTGGGTCTCCAGCATGCTGTCTCGGCAGCCGGTGCCATGGAGCCAGCCTAATGCTTTTATTTATTTTATGTTTCCCCTTTAGCTGGTGTCAGTCTGTCTCAGGGCTTACGGGGAGCTCCATCCCTGTCTCCCCTGCCATCTCCTAGGGCTCACCTTGCATTGGGAATGTAGCCCCCGTGGTATCCTCTCCACAAGGTGGAGGTCTTTGGGCTGGATCCGTTTCCTTAGAAAGCATACTGTGGTGCTCCTAGAATGTACCTAGGTTGGTGGGGTGCAGGGTCTGCGGGCTGTCCAAAGCCATCATGGCGCTCAGCTGTGTTTTCTGTTTTCCTTTTTACAGGAACTCAGACAGACAGAAGTGATCACACAGAACGTGCACATCCATTTAGTCAGTCCATGGTCCCCAGCCCCAGAATTCCACTACTGCCTGCACTGCCACCTGTGATCACTCAGTGGCACTGATTCCCCTGCCTTCCTGGAAGAGAAGAGTGTCCTGTGGGACGTTCAATCCTTCTCCCCAGCTGGCCCTCTGATCTGGCTCGTTCCCGAACTTGGGTCACTAACGTTGCAAGCAGTAGTGCTACTTCTGCACCAGTCAGCTGGCTTAATGCGTCTATTTCAAAAGTGGAATGAGCTCACTACACTTACAGAAGAATCTGTTATAGAAAGTAGCTGCCTGCAGTCTATCTGTTAGCTGGGTAGGGGTAGGGCAAAGGTAGTGTGGTGTTGGGGGGTTTGGGTGACATTTGGGAGGATATGGAAACCATGATGTGGCAAGGTAGGTTGGACAGTATTTTCATTTCTGTCCCTTGCCAGTCCCTCCTCCCACAAACAGCAACAGAGTCAGGAATACAAGAAATGGAAGTAATCAGACACTGAAAATTCCCTTTCGCCAGACGTCAGCGATCCTTCGCCTATAGAGTACCTAAATGGATGAACTCCATGTGCACTGACTGCATGTCCAATACCAAACTCTGCCAATTTAAATCCAATCTAGGAGCCCACCTAGCAGCTAACAATTCGAAGTGCGATTGTGGGCACTAACCTTCTCCACACCACCTGCTTACGTGTTGCTACCAATGAATTCCACTACTATATCCTCAAAGATACTGTTAGCACTTAACCCCCCTCCAACACCTGCCACACTGCCCTACTTCTCAACCACTCCTAACTTCCCCCCACACAAGGCTTTTCAGCTGCTTATCACCCCCACCCAACAGCTGCCCCACACCCTCTCCTACCTTCACCCCAGACAAGGCTCATGAGCCGCTTATCTCCCCTCCCAACCACTCTCCCCTCCAACAATTTGCTTTACTACCCCCTCCTCTTTACCCTCTCCTAACTTCACCCCAGTCAAGGCTCCTGAGTTGCTAATCTCCCCCAACCCCTCCCTCCTTCCAGCCTCCCCAGCTATCTACTGCCTTTCACCATCCCTCCTCCTGCTTTCTTCTCTTACTTTTTATGTTGGCGTGCTTGCGCAGTCAACATCTTGCGGTAATGCAGATTTGGAGGTGTGGTCGCTGTTGGGTGAATGCAGGGCACGCACCAGTAGGTGTGTCCCTCATTCCCCAATCAGCCTGCATGCCAGCGCCACACCATGCATACTAATGTGGTGAGCACATCTAAGGAAAGGTCAGCTGCAATGTAAGCAAAGCTTGTCACATGCAGCGGACCCTTCCTACGTGCTTTGCCAGCTAGAAACATGGCAGCATAGTGGCTGCTAAACTGCCGACTTCGGGAAGCCCAATCCCCCAGTCAGCTTACCCTGCCCCTCAAGTATGTGCTGACAGGGGAGCCTACTCCCCGTCGGCAGAATGTGTCCCCCCCACTTTAATTGTTTGCTGACGGGGCTGCCCAATTCCTGTCACCATCCGTCCCCCTTCCCGGCTTTAATGTGCTGACGGGGAGCCCTCCCCGTCGGCATGATATCCCCTTCTTCTGTGCCAATGGGGTGCCCAATCCCTGTCAGTTACTGTATCCCCAAAAAACCACCTGTAAAAAAAAAACCGTCTGCAATGTTTTTTTTGCTTTTTTTTTTTACTACCTGTAAACAGAAAACGGTCTCTCATAGTCTCCCTACCCACCACCCGCACCCACCCACTGCGCACACTGCCTCCCCACACCCCCCTCACCCCATACTTACCTCCAGAGCTTGGCGTGACGATCTTCGGTGAACCAGGAACACGTCTTCACTCTTCAAAGCCAACCGCGAACTGAGGAAATGCCGGTAAGCTGTATAATGGAATAACTAGGGTTTTATCAACTTTGATGCATATCTCGGGCATTTTGTGGAATTTTTGCACCAAATTTTCAACATAGGGTTTTTGGGACCCCTCCTCATGAATTCTGTCACTGTTATGATGTTAATTGGTCCCGAAAGGTGATTTCGCAGTTACTGTGTGGAATCACCTTTCAGGACATATTAACGCAAGGACAGTGGCAGTGTTCATGAGGTGGGATCTCAAAAAGCCTATGTTAAATTGATGGGCATCAAAAATAGCTGTTCTGCGAGCGTGCTTTGTGTAGTTGCTATGCATGCTCATAACTTCACGAATTGGCAATATTTTCATGTCAGATTTTCAACATTGTCTTTTTTCTACACCTCCTTATGAACAGTACAGCTGTGATTTTTCACATCCTGGCCGAAATGTGTTTCCACACTTCTGGCGCACAATACTGTGGTCACTAGGGGAAATCAGTGTTTGGGGCAGATTACGAAAATGACAGTGAAACTGTTCATGATCAGAGGTCCTAAAATGCCTATGTTAAAAATTTGGTGACGATACTCATAAAATGACTGTGTTCTGGCGTGCATTGTGCAGTTTACCCTGCGCTAAATAACGTTATGCATTTGTAATATTTTCACTCTGGATTTTCACCACTGGCATTTTTCCACACCTCTTGATGAACAGTATAGCTGTCATTGTACATAACCTGCCCAAAATATGTTTTCGCACGTCTGGCGCAGAATAGCGCGGTCGCTGTGCGAAATCACTTTTTGGGACAGTTTGAGGAAATGACAGTGACACTGTACATGAGCAGAGGTGCTAAAATGCCTGTGTTGAAAATTTGGTGCTGAAACTACATAAAATGATTGTGTTACAAGTGTGCGTTGCACATTTCCCACGCACCCTTGTAACTTCACAAATTTGCAATATTTATCTGCCACATTTTCACCGCTGCCATTTTTTTTACACCTCCTTATGAACAGTACAGCTGTCATTTTCACGTCCTGCCAAAAATGTGTTTCCACACTGCGCTACAAGCCAATGCTGCGACAACATTTGGCATTGACAAATGCTTGTTTCTATTTATCTCCCCGACCCCCTACTCCCATCCATGTACTCTACAAGGTCACCAAGTACCTTCATCTCCATTTGTTTTCATCCCATTAATACGTATCCCATGTCTACCCAAATGTACTTTATGGATTGTGTTCGCTAGTTCTGTTGTTTGCTCACTGTAAAGTTACCTTGTCTGTATTTGCCTATGATGCGGAACCTATGTAAATGAGCTTCTAGCCCATAGGTATTAATTCTGAGTATTGATAAATAAATAAAAAAAGGATGAGCACTTTGCGGTGCCTTGTGGGTTGCATATCGGCGTGTCATTACCCATACTGGCCAGTGCATTTCAACCAGGACACCATCAGGAGCTGCTATAGGAGCAGTGCTCATCGAGCCCCCCGGAAGCGGAGGAGTGTTAAAGTGGCACAGTTTCACCTTCCGATTGGCCTCTCCAGCTGTCCCAGACCTGGAGCCTGACTATGTGTCACAAGCATGGTGCCTCAGCAATTATTTATTTATTTAGCTTTTGCTGACCGGGTAAGTGCACTAGACAAATCCTGCCTATTTCCAGGCACGACCCGGGGGAGGGGGATACAGATGAATGCCAACTGACCTTGAACCAGATTAAGCTGTTGGTGGTATTTTTTTTAGTGAATGAGGGAAATTTGGCCAGTACACCGGGGAAATTCCCCTACTCTTTTCGATAAGTGCCATGGGATCTTTAACATCCACCTGAACTACCACCAATCTAGGCAGATGGGACCTCGGTTTAACGTCTCATCCGAAAGACGGCACCTCAGAAGTGCAGCACCCCTCTCATGCTGCACTACAGTGTCAGTACTGGGATATTAACCCAAGTGCCAGATGTGGGAACTGAACCCACAGCCCTCTGATCTCCCGGCCTCAGAGGCGAGTGTGCTACCTACTGAGCCACTGACACTGGCGCCAACTGGTGCCATGGAGCGAGCCTAATGCTTGTATTATAAAACTTGAATGAGATAGCGACACTTACAAACAAATCAATTAGTGTATGTTTCCTAATCCTATCGATTTTGCTGAGGCCACAGGTCTCAAAATGATGATGGTCAACATTTTAAGCCTGCCTAAAAAACTTGTACAGCGGCAAGCCTGGGCTGCACACGTTAACCCTGACCTTATTATAATTACTGAGTCGTGGTTAAAAAAGACTAACACTGATTAACAAATATCACTGCAGGGCTACAATTTATTTAGAGCAGATAGAGAGTCTAGAGGGGGGGGTGGTTATCTACGCCAAATCTAAGTACTCGGTCACCAATATTAGTTGCAAATCTCTAGCCAAGGAATTTGAGTTAGTTTCGCTGAGCCTTCATCTCCCCTCCTCGGAATGTATCACTATCCTAGGTGGCTATAGACCCCCGTCTGGTGGTGATGAAGTCCTTAATCTTTTGAAATCCATGTTCGTAGATGCAAAAACTGAAACAATATTTCTAGGAGATCTAAATATGGACTGGCTGTCACCTAAATCACACGGCCTCAAATCCCTTTGTGACGAGCTAGGTCTTGGGCAATTAGTCAGTGAACCCTAGGAACAACACTCTAAAGGCTGCCAACAGTTCCATTCTAGATGTGGTACTAACCACCCATCCACACAAAATATCTCATTCGGCAGTGTTTCGCAACGACATGAGCGATCATAGAATTGTTGCTTGCATAAGATCTCAAATTAAGGCCCAGCCGCAGCCCACCTTTATAACAAAAAGATCCTTTCACAAATTCAGTGCAGTAAACTTCCTATCTGACATGAGCATGATCAGATGGCAAGATCTCTACCTAGCCAAAGATGTCAACAAGGCAGCTTACATCCTTAATGACAAACTCACTGCAATAATAAATAAGCATGCCCCTTTCATCAAAGTAAGGGTACGGAACAATTCCAACCCCTGGTTCACCTCGGATCTCAAGGCAGCCCTTATAGCTCGAGATAAGCTCTGGGCTAAAGCTAGACATTCCAAAGAATCTTCGGATTGGCAGGCCTTTAGAACAGCCAGGAATAACTGTGTGAAAAAACTTCGCTCTGCTAAAGCTAACTATTATATTTCTACTCTTGAACACGCTAAAGGTAACCCTCATAAAATATGGAAGACTATCAAAGCTATAGAAGGATGACCATGGCCCCTCTGTCCCAACAAAGATAGTTGCAAGTGGCAAGATTGTGGAAAACAAGTCCCTAATCCTGGAGGAACTTAACTCCCACTTTGCTACAGCTGGATTAGCTTTTGACTCGTCACCTTATGCTGGTGCTGCGGTGAGCCAGCATACCCTCCCCTACATCTAGTCCTGCACCCAGCCCCTCCAATTGTGCGAGATAACTTATAAAGAAGTAGAAGATTATCTTCTTAACTTAGACACCAAAAAAAGCCCAGGGGACGATGGCTTGGAACCCTTTTTCCTAAGGTTAGGCTACGCCCATCTCACTGCCCCAATTCTCCACATCTTCAATCTTTCCGTTACATCTGCTACTGTGCGTCCTGCTGGAAATCAGCACATATCCTCCCTCTATTTAAATCTGGTGACCCATGCGATGTAAACAACTATAGGCCTATCTCCATATTGCCTATCCTTTCTAAAGTTCTCGAAAAACTGATCCATATTCAGTTAAAATCTCACTTGAAACCTTCCTCTCATAACCCAGCTCAATCCGGCTTCCGGGCTAATCATAGCACAAGTCACTGCACTAGCAAAAAGTAACCAATGATTGATTCTGCTATAGATGCTAAGAAGGTAACTCATGCAGTCTTTTGGACCTCAGCAAAGCTTTTGATACTGTTGATCACAAACTACTAGTCAATTGCCTTGCAAAGTTGGGTGCCACATACCATACCACCCAGTGGTTCTCTAGCTACCTTACTGGAAGATCCCAAAAAGTAAAGGCGGAAGGCTTTTTTTCTGCTGCCTTGCCAGTTGCAAGAGGAGTCCCCCAAGGATCCATCTTAGGCCCTATCTTGTTTTCTTTGTACATTAATGACTTAGATGCTAACATATCTACGTCCAATCTGCACTTTTTTGCGGATGATACTGTGTTGTATACTTCTGGCTCATCGTTATCTGAAGTCAAGGGAGTGCTCTCCAGGGACTTCGACAACTTGAGCATAATCTAACAAAGACAAAGCTTCTGCTCAATGCTAAGAAGACTAAAGCGATGATATTCTCCTCAGTGCTGTCACAGACCCCCAATACCCTTGCCCAAGACTTCATTGTCACCACGCTTAAACGAGCCTCTGGAAGTTGTAACCAAATTTAAATATCTGGGTATCTGGATCGACACAAATTATCTTTCAATGACCACGTCGAAGATGTCTCTAGAAGGTTAAAAGCAAGGTTAGGTTTCTTCTACAGAAATAGGCCCCTTTTCCCCCTTGAAACTCGAAACAAGCTAGTATAGGCCACTTTTCTACCCCTACTCGACTATGGCGATGTAATCTATTCCTCCACCACTCTTGCAAATCTAAGTAAACTGGACATCCTTTTATCACCGTGCGTTACGGTTCATTACCAACTCCTCTTACCGTTCGCATCACTGAGACTTATATGCAGCTGTTGGTTGGACATCCCTTACTACTAGACGCCTGCTCCATGCTGGGCTGTGGACTCTTAAACTGCTCCTGCAGAAATTGCCAAGCTATCTCTCTTCCCTTATTAGTATCTCACATAGTGCATACTCGTTAAGAAAATCTGACTTTATTATGCTTGACATACCAAGGATGTGGACCTCCTTTGGTAAACGTGCTATTGCATATGCCCTTCCCTCCATTTGGAACCAATTACAAACCGTACTGAAACTAACTAGCACAGTTTCAATAAACTTCTACAAATCGCTAAGTTCAGCCAAAATAAAAGACACCTGTAACTGTCATTAAGTCTCTTCCTTCCCCATGTGCGCCATATTTATCCACTAGTAAGGTATAATTGCTTTGTCATACTAACTGCTTTCCCTTCCCCTTCTACTCCTGGCTTTATCTATGCTTACGCTCCACTGCTACTCTATCAAATCACTCCTCTCCCCCACCATATCAGTTGTAGTCTGTTGTTTGTTCTAGCTGCCAAAATATATGTATTGCACACACAGTCATCATGTTTCATTTATCAGTATGCAACCTGTAAGTCGCTTCCCTGTGTCATATTAATGTTTACCACCTGCGGTCACCCTATGTGGTACCCTTGTATGTATATCCAGCCTGTATCATGTAACGTGCATTTCATGTATATACTGTTATTACCTATCTATGTTTGTACTTTAAGTGTTTATGTCACAGGACCTCCTTGTGAATGAGCTTGCTCAATGGAGTTTTCCTGCAATAAACTTGAACTAATAGTGCCTTTTTTTCCATTATTCTGCTTAGCCACTGATCACTGGTGCTGCCCGCCTCTGCGGGCGACCACCCAGCCCTATCAATCTCCATCTCTGGCATTTACCTGTCCTCATGGGGCACACAGGGCATTTCCACCCCATGGTGGATCCCACTGGCAAGGCCTGACATGTGAGATGCCTGGCTGTGGTCCATAAAGTGTGGAGGACAAGGACCAGTCGGAATGATGGGGCCCAGGTATACTGGCATCATGCTACCATGCTCTGGAAGTTTTCCTTGCTTTGTTAGTGTTCCCCAGCCCCAAGGATTCAGCTGGTAAGGACTCCACAGTGCACATGCCATTGCATCACAAGCCTTTAGAGCTAGGCTGTGTTCTCCCTTCCTCAAGCCCTTCCATCTGCAGCAGCACCTGTAGCCAACCAGCTGGTGCTGTTGCAATGGAGAATACAGTCCTCCCTGGAAGGGAAGAGCATCTTGTGGGATGCTTGATCCTCCACCACCTCCTCCTCCTCCTCCTCTTCGTAATAGTGACTTTAATTTATGCTTTATCCCCATCTACCTCATGTGCTAGTTAGTCCTGCCAACTAGCTTGGGCTTCACTGGCCCCGCTATGCCATCAGGTTCTTTCTCTTATTTGCCGCCTGCCTTCCTGGACCCCTGGTCTGACAAAGCCTGGAAGGTTTTCCCCGTTCGGTGCTTTGGCCAGGTGGCACGATGTAAGGCAATCATGTCTACTTTCTGCCGGTGTTGTGGGGAGGAGTGGACAGGGTTAGAGTCAGTGATGTGGTACTGGGAGCCAGCCATACTTTGTGTCCTAAGGATGCAGTTTATGCTGTAATTTAGAAACCCCTTCTACCTTCCCATGACGTATATGTTGTCTGCCATGCTCATGCCAGCCTGTGGGGGAGGAGCCAACACTGCATGCTCACCCATGATGCCAAGGTGTCATATGGTCTATGGGAGGTGCTGTTGAGAGGGTGGTTGCAACCTTTTCTGGGATTTGTACACACTACCTCTGTAGTATGCCCAAATGCCTGCTAGTCAGGAATCACAATCAAGATTGCTCTAATAATGATTTTCACCCCAACATCATGTAAAGAAATTCCACACCCTTTTCAGAGTAGGGCCATTCCTGTTCATCCTGTCAATTGGGCCTTTTTTTTTTTAATTTTATGCTTTATGCCCCGTGTCTCTGGTTAGCTACCCCTGAGGCACTCCTGACACTCTCTCTCTGGTCTGTCCCACAGCCTTACCTGCTGCCCCTCCTCATGCAGCTCTTGTTCTCCCCTAGGTAGAGAAGGGATGAGGGGATGCACCCCTGATCGTACTTCATGCCAGGCAATAGCAGAGGCCAGGGAGACCATCGGAAGTATCTGGGTTTTGAGTGGTGCTGCATTGGGGCTAAATGATTATTTTTCCCCCAGTTCCTTTCCCCATGGGGTAGTAGACATGCTTGAGAGAGCAGTGCAGCTGCACATTCAGTGAATACTCAGCACAGGTCCCCGGTGACCGTCCTCTCCTCCCACATAGTGCCCTAGCTGCACTCAGACCTGTGGTTACCTAGGTGGCAGTATCACAATGAGGGCCGCAACCCTCCCTCACCAGAGGAGGAGGAGGAGAAGAGCGTTTGCTGGGATGCTCAATCCTCCTTCCACTGGCCAGCTCCCGACGACCCAGGCTCATTCCCGAACCCAGGTCACCAGCATCACAAGCAGTAGCATAACCACTGCGACAACCAGTCAGCTGCTCAACTAGTCCTTTTTCGGAGGACTATCCTTCAGAGATGCTGTGTCACATGGGAAAGGTGCTGTCCCAGTTTGCACAATGTTCAAATTAATGAGAAATGATCAGCCAACATGAAGATGGAAATTCATTGGATGGAGGGGGAGAGAAGAACCACCCCAACTTTGCTGTAGGATGTGCAGCTCTGGTTAAGGGTCTTGGAATACGCTTTACTATTAAAGAGCAGCTGACACCTTCTGGATAACTTGAATAAAACATAATATTTAGACACAGTTCAGTTTATATTTTACATTAACTCTGTATTTTTCCTCCCCATTGTTTATTACTGAGGTCATTTGCATGGAAACAGGATCTCTGCTCCTGAAGAGTTCATTCTCCCTACCCGTGGTCATAATGCATGGCTTGTGACATCACAGTTACTTCCATGGCAACAGATTCTGATGTTGCAACAGAAGATTATGACATGAAGTAGGGAGTAAACTATAGAGGCAGATGAACTCTAATAGACAAGATCACGTATTCATGCAAATTTCCTCTCTAATAAAAGACGGGAAGGAGAAAGCTATAGAATATATTTAAAATGTAAACTGAATTGCACCTAATTATTATGTTTTTCAGTTTTCATTGAGGCGTCAGCAGCTCTTTAAATTATACATTTTGACACTTTGGTGCACATTTCTACATTACTGTCAGACTTTTAATAATTTCACTCCTTGTAATTCGTGCTTGTCTCCCTTCCCGTTTCCATCACTACAAGCACCAGCTCTTTCCCCAGTGTTCTACATGTGTGTATCCCAGATTTCATGATGTCTCCTACATTTGGTCTCTTTTTTTCTCCACAGTTTTGCAGTCCAGTTGCCCCACACTGGGAACAGGCTTATGCAAGTGTCTATGAGTATGGGTACACCACAAGAGTACTTATAATCACTGTTGTTTGTGAGCTAGTCAGCCTACCGCTCAACCGGTTAGCAATCAAATATGGGAAATTGACACCTGAAGTGAGGAAAATGGGACACTGACACTTAAATGAGGACAAATGTGGGGCGCTAACCTGAAAATGTGCCCATGCATCAAGATGCAAGCCAGAGGCATTGTTAGGAGTGGGCCTTTGGTGCAGGGGTACTGAATGGTTTGTCTGGGGCCCCAAACCCTGACCTACACAGCCTTTTTTTCTTAAACCTCCTTCACCGTCTGATCCCGTTGCTCAAGATGTGTCACAGTGAGGAAAGCGCTGCTGGCAAACACCTTTGCTGTGCAAAACATGCAGGCACAAAGAAGAAGTGTTTCTCAAGTCATACCTTGGACTCCCAACATGATCAGTGGCTCCCCATGTTCTCATCCTCATTCACAGTGAAGCCCCAGGGAGCTCCACCATGCAGGCATGCCTCCATGTAAATAAACTGCCCTTCCTTTCTGGGTCTCAGCTGTGAGGCTTGTCGGGCACAGTGCATTGCTCTATCCTCTCTGGTCCCGCCGCACTCCCTCCCCCTCGCCAGTGCTTTCAATTATAATAAAATACAAATCACACATGCCCACACAATGCAACGCATCATGGGCTGCATATGCAAATCACCACAGAATGTTATGCTGGTCCAACTTTAAGCAGAATTGCATGGTGCCGAAAGGCCTCTCGCACAGTTTGCAAAGGGTGCTAACAGAAGACATAGACACGTGTTTCGTCCTACCAGGACTCATCAGTATGTCTCGTCTGTTTGACACCCCAGTGGAATGGACCAGCTACCCTAAGACAGTGTGTCTTGGATATGTTGTGGTGAACCCATTAAAATAAAATCTATTTAAAGACAAAAGAACTTCAATGCGCAAACACTGAGGCAAGGGTTACTCCAAGGGCATTTGGCTGGGAAACCAAGTTTCAAGAAAATACAAAATCACACATGCCCACACAATACAGCATCATGGGCTGCATATCAGATCACCACAGAATGTTATGCTGGTCCAACTTTAAGCAGAATTGCATGGTGCGAAAGCCCTCTCACACAGTTTGCAAAGGGTGCTAACAGAAGACATAGACACGTGTTTCGTCCTACCAGGACTCGTCAGTATGCCTCGTCTGTTTGACACCCCAGTGGAATGGACCAGCTACCCTTCTGTTAGCACCCTTTGCAAACTGTGTGAGAGGCCTTTCGGCACCATGCAATTCTGCTTAAAGTTGGACCAGCATAACATTCTGTGGTGATTCGCATATGCAGCCCATGATGCGTTGCATTGTGTGGGCATGTGTGATTTTGTATTTTCTTGAAACTTGGCTTCCCAGCCAAATGCCCTTTGGGGTAACCCTTGCCTCAGTGTTTGCGCACAGAGGTTCTTTGTCTTTCAATTATAATGATGCACTTGCAGCAGGGCAAGAAGTTGGCAAAGAAAACCAGCTGATTTCTTCTTCTTTTTTTGTTTAACTTGCTATTCCCCCCCAACTATCGGGGCCCCGCTTCCTCGGGAGTCGCCAATGGTATCTGCCTCACTTCCTCACCTACCTGAACCTGTGGGTGAACCCCTATGGAGCCATGGCTGTACCCCCAGATGGGTACGAGGTGGGGCCCTTCACCCCGAGATCCTTCTTGTCTTGTTAGGCACCCAATGCAAGACGGGCAAGCAGGAATAATGAGATCTACACTGGGCGCTCCATTTCCCTGGCACTCTGAGAACTGATTTTTTCCCCTTGTTCTAAGCGGTGTGGAGTGCGCCCAGACATCAAGGCACAACTTCATGTTTTTGTACCAGGGCTGGGGATCGGCGGGCGAGAGGGATTCCACTAGTCATCAGGCATTTTCTTTACTATACCGGGGCTGGTGATCAGAGGGTGGGGGGGCACTAGCCACCATGGAGTTATTTTTCCTATACCGGGGCTGGTGATCGGAGGGCAGGAGGGACCACTAGGTACTAGGGACATTGTATACATTTATCAGGATGGCTATCAGAGGGTGTGAGGGATCACTGGACACTGGCGTACTTTATTTTAATGGGGCCAGGTTTCAGAGGGTGGGGGGGTTCCACTAGCCACTAGGGAGCAGGTGTGCTCCCCCACCACCAACATAGTTGTTTTCTGCAGTTGTTCTGTCGGCAAGTAGGGTCGCCTAGATTGTCAGGCTTTTTCTCAAGTGGTATTTGCGCTGATTTTGGTGTCATCCACAAAGACAGACCTTGTTTTCCAGCTCATCTGCAGTGTCACTTACAAAGACGTTAAAGAGGACTGCAGGTAGTAATTCTGTGACCTTTAATCTACAATATGAAGTCTTTACCTGACAAGGCAGCAAAAAGAGGACTAGTGAACACAAAATAAATTAAATAATGGAATAGAACTGGGTAAAAGATATAGAAAAAGTAGCAGAATGTGTTATTTTGCACCAGAGAACACCATTTCATCAGCTTCTCCAAGCCTGTTGTTTTGGAGTCCAGATCCTGAACAATATCTTTTTTTTTTTTTTTTTGGCTAGTTTTCCATTAGCAGGTTATACAGACCTGCCACTAGAGGGATTCTTGTTCTTTCATTAAAAAAAAAAAACAAGTCTACCCTCTGAAAGACACAGTTGCTTTACTTGCTATATACCTTCCTTCCCGCCCTCAAGATCCTCTCGAACCGGGTAAGACTCCCCTGAACCACGGGACTGCTGAGAGCCACACCATTGGCCCCACGGTGTCTGTACCACACACTGATTGGATGCTGTCTTGTCTGCTGCTCGGGGATTGGCTCTTGAGCCAGCTAAAATTTTGCTTTGCTCGGGGCTGCTGCGCCCATTCATTTCTATGGCAAACAGCCAAAATGTTATGCCCGCCCCCTTCCCCACCTAACTTTATAGACCTTCCTCCACACCCCCTGGTAGCTCCGCCCCCAACTCATGCTCCATTGGGTACCTGTTTTGGGACTCCCACCCCATCTTTTAGCCACCACTTCCCTCCCTGGCCTTCCTGGCTGTATCACTTCCCACTGATCCAGCTACTGCTCTTCCACCCCTTCTCCTAGCCCCGCCAGCCTGTCTAACCCCCTCCCTCCACCTACCCCGAATCCTACCTTAATCATGCCTCCACTGTTCTCTACCCCCCTATTCTATTTCTTCTTGCCTGTCTTCCTCCCCTACTGCACACCCCAAAAGCCTGCTTTCCCTCCCTCCCCCACAGCTTCCACATTCCTACATCCTTCCTCCACATAGGCACGCTGCCAACTGGTCACTGCCGCTTGCCCAGGGTCCATCCTACTGCCACGAAACTGTCCTACACCCACACTGGTCCTAGCCCTCCACTCTGGTCCCCCCGTCTATGCTTACTCTCACCCACTATTGTCCGATGCCGTGAAATTTCCCAAGATGCTAGCAGGCAAAAGCATTCCCTTAAAGAAATACGCCGCAGCTCCTTGAGGCTAGTTCTCCTCCTTCTAATGCTGTCAGGCAACGTGCACCCAAACCCTGGCCCATTCTGCTGTAAAGCCACTAATCTGAGCAAGCCTTCGTGTGCCCTCTCATTCATATCAATCAACATCTGCAGCCTCCTTCCTAAAATGGATGCCCTACAGGCCTTCACCAGCCAACACTGCCCTGACATCCTGGCAGTTGTCAAAACCTGGCTCACGCCATCAGTACTGGACCATGCAATCAGCCCTCCTGGCTACAACATCTTTAGGCTGGATCGCCTCTCCAAAGAGGCGGGGGCTGCGCTCTCTACCTAAAAGACTCCATACATGGGCACCACATCATTACCTCACTCCAACCCACAACTGCTCAGATATTGCCAGTGAGAATCCTCCTCGGAGTCCAAAACAAAACCCTCACTGTTGCCACCATCTACGTCCCTCCCAAAGAACAGGGAACTGGTCTAACAGCTGTTCTTGACTTTGTAAAATCCTCCCACGGACACGAATCCATCCTCCTAGGCGACTTCAACATCAACTGGCCTGCGGCCGATGCCGCTGCACACAGGGATACCGTTGCTGCAGCGAACCTCACACAAATGGTTGACTCACCAACCAGGAAAAATTACAGGACCGGCACCAGCACACTCTTGGACTGGATCCTTACCAGTCACCCATCGCGGATATCTAACACTAATGTCCTCCCCGACTCTCTCAGCAACCACTCCCCTGTTAGCTGCACCTGGTCAAATACATTCATCAAACAACCACCAAAAACTATCACCAGCAGGGTTCTACCCAGTGGTCACCTTCCTCGACTCAAATCCCACCTCCTCCATCAAGACTGGTCCCCTATCTTCAATGCAACCAACTTAAATACTGCCCCTGATCACTTCATAAACATCTTCACTGTGGCCTGTGACACATATGCTCCTATTAAGAAACGCAAAATCAAATCACTCGGTAACCCTTGGCTCACAGGTGACCTCCTCAGGATGCTAAAAACAAGAGACCACCTATGGGAGCTGGCCAGAAACTCTGGAAGGCAAAACAACATCCAAAACTACAAACGTGCCCACAATGACTGCACCAAAACCATCCGGCAAACGAAGTCTGCCTACTATAAGCATATCCTCACAAACTCCTGAGGCAATGGTCGGAAATTCTGGAAGAACATGAACTCACCGGGAATCGTAAACCCCCCCCCCCCCTAAATACTCAACATCAATGGAACCACATCCCTCAACCCAAAAACTATTGCGGATACCTTTAGCAAAGCCTTTACCGACCTCAGCGCTGTCCTACCGCAGGACTACTTCAAAGATGGTAAAGCCCCTCTGTCCTCAATGAACACTACTCCCACCAGCTCCCCCACTTCTACTTCAAAGCAGTCAAGGCTCACCAAGTACATAAATATGTTACCAAGGCCCTTGGTAAATCAAGATTTAGTAATGACTCCCTCGATCTAAAATCCTGTCTCTCACACTTGATGAAGTGCTTAGTTCTCTGACCAGAATTTTCAACCTCTCCCTCAGCCTTAGCCAGTTCCCAGACAGATGGAAATCTGCCACTGTCACCCCACTCCATAAAAGTGGTGACAAAACTGCCCACGATAGCTACAGACCTAACCTCCTGCTACCCACTCTCCAAAGCACTAGAACGCATCGTCTCAGACCAGCTCACAAAATACCTGAATACATACAACATCCTGTGCAAGCAACAACACTGGTTCCGCAAAGGTCACAGCATCTCCACAGCCCTACTTGAATTCACCGGTGCAATCCAGAACGCACTTGACTCCGGTGAGCTACTAGGCTCAATCTACATTAACTTAACGAAAACCTTCAACGCCGCCAATCACCGCCTCCTGCTTGTCCAGCTTCAGAACACTGGGCTGTCAACGACTCCATTGGCTGGTTTAAGAGCTACCATGAAGAACGGTCCCAAACAGTAAGAATCCCTGATACACTCTCGGACCCTAGACCGGTCCGCTCGGGGGTCCCCCAGGGCTCCATTCTGGGACCCCTCCTCTTCAGCCTATTCTTAAACTCACTACTGGACAGCTGCCCAGAACAAATAATTCTCTACGCCAATGATGCTATGATCCTCACCTCGGACCCTGATCCAATCCAATTACAAAATAAACTTCAGTGGACCTTCTCCTCTATCGAATCCCGGTTCCCAAATCATAAACTGCTTCTCAATCAGAGAAAAAAAAAAAAGTCTATGGTCTTCTGCAGCCCCCACAACAAAAACAAACAACTCCACCTCTCCACTGCAACCGAACAAGGAGCCATCCTAGAGCAAACACAATCGTTCGAGTACCTCAGCATCACCCTTGATCCCCACCTCTCATACACTGTCCATATTAGCAATGTTGCAAAGTCTGCCAATGCAAGGTTAGGCATATTATTCCGGCACAGGAAACACCTAACCCCAGAAGCACTGTCAGTGGCCGTCCAAAGCACCACTGTCAGTATCATAGACTATGGTCTTATCATACATGGGTCTGCAACTACCACTGCATTCAAACGTATCGCAACCTCCCTGAATAAGGCCTGTCATCTCATCAGTGGCTCACATCGCTGTACCCACACGTGACCTTTATTCCCAATCTGGATGGCTTCAACTGGACAAACGCATAAAATACCAAACCTGCATCAAGGCCAAGAAAATTATAATGGGGCTTGCCCCACCTGGTGTCTGTGCCCTCCTTAAGCCTAGACATAGGAACGTCACTACAAGGAGATCCAATTCCCATCTACTACATATCCCATGATGTTGCACGATCCAAGGACAAAGATCATTAACCTATTGGGCATCCAACTGGCTCAACTCTCTTGGCAGCGACATAGCGACCGCTCTAACACTCAGCCTCTTCAAGTCCAAGCTGCGCCTCTCACTGCTTGTATCCTGCGATTGCCCATCTTAACATTTCCACATTCCAGCTGCAATGCCCCAGCACCCAGCACTTACAATCCAGTCTTTGCACCCTAGCACCTTACCTGTCATATTCCCTTGACAAGGCCCCTAGCTGCACTGTCTCTTGCCTCGTCCCACCTCCCCTGTATCTCCACCCTGCCCCCACCCCAACCACTTGTCAGACCCTCACCCCTGCACCTCCCCCCTCAATCTCCTACCTCACCTACCCCCACCCCGTTCCTTGTCTTGCTCATAGCTCAAGTCTTTGTACTGGTTATTACATGTCTAAGTCAATGACTATATGTTTGTAACTAAAAATGATGACTGCTGCACACACTGACGTGGAACCTTTGTAAAAGAGCCTCGGCTCAAAGTTATTGCAATCCTAGATTGAAATAAATAAATCTCATACTACCAATTCCTCTGATGCAAGCATGAAACACTGTGTAAATGAAGGTTTGTTGAAAGTTAAATTTTGCTATAGCATCATAGTGTTACAACACCTTCTGTGTGTGGGATGCACCCTTTTCAGTGTGGGACAGAGCAATTCTGAGGTGCAAAATGAGGTCTTTCCCTCCCAGTGAGGAATAGTGGAGAGGTATGGTAGTCAGCATCCCATCAACAGGAGGAGGAGGAGGAGGAGGAGGAAGAAGCCCCAAGTCAGCCCCCCCCCCAAAAAAAAAGTTGAATGACGGTCGTGTGACTGATTGCAAACTCCAGTTAACTCTCTTCTGCTTGGGTCCTCACAGTAATTGTGAGTGCCCTTTAAGAAAGAAAGAAAAAAATCACCTTTCCCAAGGTGGGAGTCATTAACTGATAGCCAGTCACTCCCCTTCTTGTTTCAGAGACTTCAGAAAAGTTCCTCAACTCAGTTGCTTCCATATAATCTAGCCTGAGCTTGGAGAGGCAAGCAGGTAAGAGTTTTTTTAATCATCATACTACAGTTTAATCACTTTTTAAGCATCTAATTGAATTATTTTGATAAACTCTTAAGCAGATTAGTGCTGTCCTTGACTTTAATTGAATCTACCTGTGCATTCTGACCAGTTCCTAACTTTTTCTGCAGGACATTTTTTTAATATTTCATTTCCTACTGTTTGTGAAGCAGAGGTTGGATTTGAGAGCAGCACAGTGACTAATCAAAGAACTTTTTGCTGACACAGATACTGAAACAATAGGTGTGAGAAGAGGTGCAAAGTGCCCCATTCACCTAAATGAAGCCTTGACTACAATGCATGTTTTTGAATGGTATGGTAGACTTTCCTTGTATAAATACTTTCAATCTGAAAGGATTCTGATTCAAATGTGTCAAGAGTTTGGATGGCCCTGCTGATTATAAACTTGAATGTGCTTCTGAGGGGGTTGGTGACAATGATTCCTTACATGTAAATCTGCCACAACTGTATACTCGCATGCAAAGCCTACAAAAAGCAAACATTTCTGAAAACATGCAGAACAGGTTAAGTATAGTTAAACAGTTACCTTCAAATAGACAAAATAATTGCAACCCAAGTAAAATCACTGCAAACCGAGTAGAACAAAATTACAATGTATTAAAAACTATTGTATGATATAATGAAAAACTATTGGCATGATTTAATACTTTTATCATGTGATTTTTAAAATGTACATACAGTGCTGATTAAGAACAGTAATCATTTTAACGAAATAAACATTTTTCTTATTAGGCCTTTATTAGGCACCCCAGTTATCTGTTTATTTTTTTCTCGCACCAAAGCAAGTAGTTTAAACAGGCTTCATTATTTAACACCTAGAAACTAGCAACATGTGGTGTTTTCAGGATGTATTCAGTACAGACTAACTATAAATTACAGAATAAAATCCAGTTAGCACTGCATGACTTCGATGTCTTGATTTTTTAGAAGATATGCTACATAATGATTAGTTTACAGTGCATTTCAAAAACACACATCTTTCTTCATATTAAAAACATTTACAAGTGGCAATATGTTTATCTAACAATTTTATGTGATCAATAAATGCTGCAGCAAATAAAATATTTATTAGGGGGCGGTGGGGATGTATAGTGAACCCCCACAATTTTCGCAAGAAACTCCCTGCATTTTTGGGTAAACTTTTCCATAATTTTCCATTGGCCTGGCTAAACCATCTTTCAAAAAGCCAGAATCGGGTCACTTTTACCAGGACAATTTTGGTAACCGGGTGAGGCCCACTAGGCACAAAGCTTGTTTTTAGGGGTGACCTGGAATCACTGGGGAGGTAAAGTGACTTGCTCAGGGTCACACAGTACACAAGAGGAAGCTGTGTGAGAATCGAACCCCGCTCTGCTGGATGTGCCAGACTCATTCATAGTTCATTACTCTAACCTCTAGGACTAGGCTATACTGCCAGCCCCAACTGGTAATTTTACCCCACTCCAAAAGCTATTTCCTCTGAAGCAGGCTCCTTATTGAAGTTTAGGGTTTGATTATACCACTTTTAATTAAAGAGCATTGGAAGTTTAAAATGCAGGCTGTTTTATTTTAAAGGAGCAGTATTGGTTAGTTGGCCAAAACATTCATCATATTTTTGTTGTTTGTTTTTTAGCAAAAACTGTGCTTCTGACATCCTTAGATTCAGCACTAGTGTATTTTTGATCCCCTTTGATATTAAAAAAATTTTTAAATTTTATTACAATATTTTAATAACTCAGTTAAAATATAAGCGATAGTGAAGGATTACAGCCAGATAAGCCGCTGCTTTGCAGAACTACCGGTAATGTCTCTTAGAGCTGCGTAATGATTACAAGAGAGCTGACGCTGTGTATATAGTGTGTGTGTGTGTGTGTGTGTGTGTGTGTGTGTGTGTGTGTGTGTGTGTGTGTGTGTGTGTGTGTGTGTGTGTGTGTGTGTGTGTGTGTGTGTGTGTGTATGTATGTATGTATGATGTGTGTGTGTGTGTGTGTGTGTGTGTGTGTGTGTGTGTGTGTGTGTGTGTGTGTGTGTGTGTGTGTGTGTGTATGTATGTATGTGTATATATATAATGTGTGTGTGTATATATATATATATATAATATGTGTGTGTGTGTGTATGTATGTATGTGTATATATATATATATATATATATATATATATATATATATATATATATATATATATATATATATACATACATACACACAAAGATGATCATAGTAAATGCAGGCAAATGTTTTTATGACAGGCTAATGATAGTCGCAAAAATACACAAATACTACAGACTAAATGCATTTTCTACCTGCTTTTATCACTAGAGACATCAGGCGATACTGAAGAATTACAGCCAGTTGCACAAGAAAACAAGAAAGTATTACAGTAAGAGGCATGCATCTAAAGCGACGCCACTCTGTCATGCCTCTTCCCATCTATGCCAGAGTCACTGAACAGTTCATTGAATAGAAAAGTGATATAATATAGTATAGTTCATAGAATAGTTACAGTAATGTACAGTACAGTGTGTGTGCGAAGCGCCACATTGGACCCAGGGGGTGTGGGGGGGCGGAGAGAACCCCCACAGAAGATATAAACGATCATTAAACAAGTAAACGAAAAGAAAGATGATATTTGGGAGTACATAGTTAGCAACAATAATTTAATTCATAGGACCGAGAGTTGTGGAAGCGGGCCCCACAGAAAAGAACTTTTTTTCTGTGGGGCGGTCCTGGGTCTAATGTTTATTCTGTAGTCAGTAATATTGTATCCAAGACCAAAATGTTTTCACTTGCTCGCGCAGCTTCAAGATGCACATTATCGTGTAGTCTCTGAAAGCTGCGCAGCTAAGCGATGTGGCTGTAATTCTTCAGTATCGCCAGACATCAAATGCATCTTAAGTCCGGAATTGTTCTGCATATTCCACCTACTATTATCACATTTTCTTTATTGTGTGGGGGCAGAGTACTCAAGAAATAGCTTAAGGCACGTATTTTTCTGCATTTCCTACCTACTATTATCACTGTTTCTTTGTACTCGAGACATCAAACATGGTTTAAGTCACGCACTGTTTCTTCTGTTTGATCTATCTTCTGTGGGGGTGCTCTGCCCCCCACACCCCACCGGGTCCTATGTGGTAATTTATTGTTCCTATGTACTCCCTAGCCACACAATGTCTTCTAAATATTACTCTACTGTTTTTCTTTTGTGGGGGTGCTCCGCCCCAACACCCCTCGGGTCCTATGTGGTAATTTACTGCTTCTATGTACTCTCTTGCCACACAATATTAGTCAACTGTTTATTTATTGTTCTCTATTAATATTATTATTCTGACTCTGGCAAGTCTGTGACGTAACGGTAGAGGCGTGACTAAGTGGCGACGCTTAAGACGCAAGCCTGTTACCGTAAATCTTTCTTGTTTACTTGCACAACTGGCCATAATCATTCACTATTGCCAAAATCTCTTCACTTGAGGTTACCTTTTTGAATGTACATTCAAGATCCCTACTATAGATGTATTATGATGATACTCCCACATGTTCCTCTTGGTAAACAGCAGCATAGCACCACATGGGGATATTACTTTTTTTTATTTTCATTGGGTGAGTCATGCTTTCAGTTGGGGGGTGGGGGTCCCCCCGGTGAAAAAACTATTTATTTGGTAAGTTAGTTGCTTATGGAGTATGAGTAAGATTATGAAGATGAACTGTTTTGATAAGTAGAGATCATTGCTTTCATGCTTTCTGTAGGGGCATGGAGTGCCCCCCCCCCCCCAAAATAGATACAAACAAATGCAGCGGAATACAGCAACGTGCTGTACACCCATTAGGAAGTGTTGAGCTGTGTCGTCAAGCACGGTAATGTCCAGAAATAGGTAATAGCAGCAGCAATGCCAGGTGCGCGGAGTACAACTCAATACAGCGTAACACTTCCTAATAGTGATGTATGCCAATGAAATTGTGTACCCCCCGCCGCTGAAATTGTGTCCCCCCCCCCCCGGGGAGGGGGGAGTGCTCCCACTGAAAGCACGGCATGAACATTTCCTAATGTTGCTGTGTTTTTATTTATTTATTTTTTTCCCTATTCCCAATCTATTTTGTTTTGTATTCAAGAAACAATGGGCAATTATGTATTTCCATGGCCATGTTGCGCCTACTTGGTGAAATACGATAAGCGCACTGGTTGTTGCTCAGCTACAAAACTCGCCAAAAAAGATAACTGTAGGTAGTGCTAGTTTGTGGTAAGTATTCTCGGGATTTAGAAGTAAGTAGGCATCAAGTACACTCCTGCAACACTTGAAAACAAGCATTGTTCTGAACCCGAAGTGTTAAGCTCTGTCGAACGGTTTGGATGGTACACAACAGAAGCATTCAATACTATACTTGTGCACATTTCAATGTACCAGGCAGCAAAGTTGCCTGAAGAGAATGATGGAAATGTCTCCCACATGGTGATTGAGGGCTGACTGCAATGGTTCTCGTTAATGTGTTTGTTTATTTATTTAGGAGATCGGAATTACAACCCTTTGAGTCATAGACTCGTTTCCAAAGGCTCCACGTCAGAAAAAAACCTAGACATCCATACAGTACATACACAGAATAAATGTGGGTGAGCAATCCTACAGAATATAAGTACAATGAGCACGGGTTAATGCCTATACATTTGGTAGCTAAAACAGGGCAGAGCTATCGACATATTTAATTAATGAGCAGTTAAGACCTATACAATTGGTAGTTAAAGCAATGCATGATATGAGTTGGTCGTAAGCCGCCTCAGGGAGGCCCTGTCTTATACATAATACAATGCATTCATAGTCCAGTGTAACTATTTGGTAACGGGGGGGGAGCCTGTAGGCTAGAAATAGTGTTCTTTCATTAATTATCTGTACTGTAAGTGCTGCACACAACTGTGTATCAGCACCTGGCAGATGTGTGGAGCCCCCCCTCCCCCAAATAAAGTAATCACTAATATTATTATTTTTTCTGTGGGGGCGCTCTGCCCCCCACACCTCCAGGATGCTGATATGATGTGCGCTATTGCAAATGTTTTTTGTTTATGTGCAATAACTGTTTCTTATGAAATTGTGAAGTCGTGTGATGATGAGCGAGAGATAGATACATATTTTTTTTTTCTTCATTATGTGTGCAATAGTGCAATAACTGTTTCTGTTGGGGCGCTCTGCCCCCCCCCCAGGTGTTGCTATGATGAGTGCAATAACTGTTTCTGTCACTGCAAATGTTTTTCTCTTTGCATTATGAGTGCAATAACTGTTTGTGTCATATGCAGTTGTGATATTTGCTGATTTCTTCTGATATGATGTTGTGCGCTAGTGCAAATTTTTTTGTTGTTACGTTGCTTGCATGCATGTGCAAGAAACATAGTGCCATCATCGGAGATTTCGGAGGTGTGTCACCTCCTCCTCCAATTCAGTCAGTGAGCTGGCAGGCGGCGGCCCTGTAAGCCAATGCATTTTGGAGCTGTCTATAACCACGCTCAAAATGCAGTAACCTCCCCAGAGATTGAAAGGGGAGCTGCGGCCTGGTGAGCACCGATAGAGCGAGCCTCCCCACACGCAGCGTGCGCCCCGCCGTGCACTGTGTAGCCGGCGAGGTGCCCAATTCCCCGCCGGCTGAGCTGCGCCGCCCCATGTTGGTGCCACGCTGGGAGCCTACCCCAGCGTGGCAATCAGTCCTTTGGCCGGGGTGCCCAATCCCGCCGGCTGAACGGCCCCACCGTCCTTGTGCCACGCTGGGAGCCCACCCCAGCGTGGCAAATGTCCCACAACGTTTTTTTTTTTTTTAAACCTATAAAACAAAAGCGGTCCTGCGTCAGCGTCTCCGACCCCCACAACCCGCACCCACCCACTGTGCACCCAGCCTCCCCACACCCCCCCTCACCCCATACTTGCCTCCGGACTCCGGCACGACGATCTTTGGTGGACCGTGAACACGTCTGCACTCTTCAAAGCCGACCGCGAACTGAGGAAATGCCGGTAAGCTATATAATGGGCTAGATGGGGGAGTTCAACTTTATTGCATATCTCGGGCATTTTTGCACCAAATTTTCAACATGGGGTTTTTAGGACCCCTTCTCATGAATGATGTCACTGTCATGGCGTTGATCCGGGCCGAAGGGTGATTTCAGCGCAGTGACTGCGCATTCACTGAATCACCCTTCAGGCCTGAATACTGCCATGACATGTGCATCGATTCATGAGAAGGTAAAACCATATTGAAAATTTGGTCCAAAATTCCAAAAATGACTGTTTTCTGCAGTGCATTGCGCAGTTCCTACGCAGGCTCTAAGTCATGAAATTTCAATATTTTCATCCAGATTTTCAACATTGCCATTTTACCACACCTTCTTATGAGTAGTATAGCTGTCATTTTCACATCTCACCCAAAATGTGTTTCCGCCCTTGTAGCGCAGAATGGCGCAGTCGGTGTGCGAACTCAGTGTATGGGACACATTAAGAAAATCACAGTGTCACTGTTCATGAGCAGAGATCTTAAAATGGCTATGTTGAACATTTCGTGAAAAATTTCCCAACAATGACTGTTTTACGAGCATGCATTGCGCAGTTCCTACGCACGCTCGTAAGTTCGCAAATTTTCAATATTTGCACTCCAATGACTTCCAAATACCTAAACAGCACATAGAAGCAAGCAACATTCGGCATTGACAAATGCTTGTTTTTTGTGCAATAACTGTTTCTTAGAAGTTGCGTGATGTTGATAATTTTTTTTTTGTTCATTGTGAGTGGAATAACTGTTTCTGTGGGGTGTTCTGCACCTGATTTCCACCCAGCGGGTGCAAAATGTTTTCCCTTTTTTTTTTTTTTTTTCCCTTTAACATTATGGCCCGGATATTCAGAAGGGTTGCGCATGGCGCAACAGTGTTACACCATGCACAACCCACTGATGCACCCCAGCGCGATATTCAAACTGGGATTGAGCCTGGCACAAATCCTGATGCGCTGGAGCACATCAGTAATGTATGCGGCGCAGGTGGGGGTGTGTGCCCATGCATACTCGGCACATCCCGATATTCAACCCGGGATGTGCTGAGCCCATGCATGTGCAACCCCTACCTGCGCTGCACAAATGGCAAAAAAAAAAAAAAGGAACAACGGCTGGCCACCCACAGGTGAGCTGCCGTATTGCAGGGTGCAACATGGCAGCTGCCACCTGTGGGTGACCACCTGAGCTCTGGCTGCACCTTCGTGGCGGCGCTCCCCCCATGCCCGATCGCGGGCTTAAGTATAAAACGTAATCGTCCAACATCCCTGATGGTCCAGTGGACCGCTCGCAGCCTGAACACGGGCTTCAGTATGGACATATATTGTCCAATATCCCTGGTGGTCCAGTGCACCGATCGCAGGCATAAGTAATAAAAGGAAAGGTCCAATATTCCTGGTGGTCCAGCGGTACCCCCCTCCCCACCCACCTACTGAGTCCCACCACCCTCTTCCCCGGTCAGCGGTGGCGGCAGCATCCACCCACCTGCCACCCTGCTGACTGACACCGTATGATGGGCTGTGACGCCCATTGGCCCAGAGCGTGAGCCAATGGGCGTGCAGTCCATACTGTATTACAGAGTCCAAATATGTGAATGGATCCATTCACATATCTGGACTGTGTAGGATGGTATGGGCTGCATGCCCATTGGCCCATGTTGTGGACCAGTGGAAGGACAGCCCTATCGTACAGTGTCAGGCGGCGGGGCAGCAGGTGGGTGGGGTGCTGCCAGTGGGGAGGGGGGTACCGCTGGACCACCAGGGATCTTGGACCTTTCCTTTTATTACTTATGCCCACGATCGGCTGCGAGTGGTCCACTGGACCACCAGGGATATTGGATGATTTATGTTCATACTGAAGCCTGCGATCAGGCGTGAAGCGGTCCACTGGACCACCAGGGATATAGGACGATTGCTTTTCATACTGAAGCCCGTGATTGGGCATGAAGCGGTCCACTGGACCGCCAGAGATATAGGACATGTTTTCTTTTAACAGATGCCTGCCATCGGGCGGTGGATTACTTTTCCGCGCTGTGCAGGGGGCGTTGGTCCCCAACAGCTGCAGCCTGGCAGGGCACCAGGCACAAGTCACTGGGGATCGGCGCACCCCATGCAAATGGGGCCATAATGACATGCAAATGGCCCCATTTGCATGTGCACCTTTGAATATCACGGTTGTTGCGCCTAGCGCATCCCCTTGCTCCACTCTGGCCACTTGCGCTGGCGCACGGCCAATGCGCCATGCGGGGTGGCCAGGATGCAATATTCAGTGATGCTGTGCCATGGCGCATCTCCGTTGAATATCACCCTGTCAACGCCCCTGCGCAGCCCATCTGCGCTGCACCCAGGCTTGTGCCACAGCCTGGCGCAGTCTGAATATCCGGGCCTATGAATGCAATAACAGTTTCTGTGTCATATGCAGTTGTGCTCCAATTTCTGCTGCTATAAGTTTCTGTAATTGTTACATTCTTGTCTTATAATAAACTGTTACTTAGCGTAATATTATCTGCTGCTCCAATTTAATTTTTTTATTTTAGAACTGCTTAAACTTTAACTGATCGTACATCAGTTACTCTGAATATGTTTGGCTGTTAGTACACCACTACGTTGGAGCCGTAAGACACTGAGTGTGAGGAGAAGCGCAGCAACAGGCTGGAGATATACATGATCTCCAAACAATGTGTGTTTTGATTTGTAGCAAAGTCGGTAAAGTTAAGGCAGATTGGATGGATGGATGGACAAGCATGTACAGCACAGGACCACGATTGATTGTTGACGTTGATGTTAGCGTAATGTACCGTAAGTATGCTTGTGCAAAAATTAATGCTCAAGCTATCCAGAGTGCTTCACAATCGCCTTTCATTGAGGGCATGGCAAGGAAGCAGGAATTTGTAAAAACATCAGAATCCCGTTATCACAGTTCAGGCATGCATGCTGAATATGGGGAAAAATGGGTATATTGATGTTTTTGCCAGAAATATCTTTTTAGTAAGAAAAAGACGTACATTGTGGCTAACAGATACCACTGCTTTTAAGGGGCACTGTCAGCGTTGCCCCTCGGTTTACCTTCAGTTCACAAATGCTGACCTGTGGACACAAACAAGCACTATGTATGCTCTGGAATGGCCCTGCATCAACGTAAAAGTGATCAGGTTACCTGATTTCTGATATTTTGCAGTTCTTTCTTCATATTCGTCCCGACTGAAAATCTCCATCCTGGAAGCAGATGCCATGCCGGGAACATGCCAGGAATGCACGTCTACTGTTCACTTGGTGCTGAGGTGCACCTTTTAGCAAACACATCACAGCAGACAAGTAATACAGCATAAACAATAAAATTAAAGAGCTGCTGCTGTGTACAGCGTTAAAACGAGCGCTGGATTAGCTTTAAAATCCTACTGGAGTTTGGGGCCGAAATCCCGAGCATGCGCACTTGCGGTCACAGGAAAGATCTCGCGCATGTGCCAGAAAGTGCCACCAGTACGCATGCCAGTGACAGGCATCTAGGTGTGCCTTGGACTCTTCAGCCCCAGACTTCACCGCATTCTCCTACTGTATACTGCACCCTTTTCAGCGTATGTCCTTATGAAGTGGGGTGACTATGAAGCCAAACACACCAAGGCACACCAACATTTGTCGGTGTCTACAGGATAGGGTGAGGTGAAATGCCGTGAGTGTTGTGGGCAACGACCCAAAGGCACACCCCAATGCCTGTCCATCTCTGCAGGGTGGAGGTGGGGTTGGCGTGAGTTCAGTACATACTAACATACTAAAAGCCAGCAGAATAGGCCTTTTGGTCTGTCGTCTCTGCTCGGTTGCCAGCCCCCTGCAGGGTGCTTGCTTCTCCACCCCCCCCCGATAGGGTCTTCCCCCAGCTTCAGTTTCCTCCTGTGCCTGTCCCACCCCTTTCTGAATGCCTCCACTGTGCCCTCCTCCACCAGACTCCTGGGCAGTGCATTCCATGGCTCCACCACCCTCTCCGTGAAGTAGCGTCTCCTATGCTCCCCCTGTATTTTCCCCCTCCAGTTTCCATTCATGCCCCCTGGTTGTTCCCCCACCTTCTTTAGCCTGAATACCTCCTTGGCTCTGCCCTTATTTATTTCTTTTACATTTTTGAAGACCTCTATCATGTCCCCTGTCTCTCCTCTCCTCTATTGTGTACGGCCCAAACTCTTCCAGTCTCTCCTTATAGGGCGCCCCCATGCCCTGAATCACCCTGGTCACCCTCTTCTGGACCCTCTCCAGCACTGCTATGTCCTTCTTAAGGTGGGGCCTCCAGAACTGCACACAGTACTCGAGATGCAGCCTGACCAAGGCATTATATAGAGGGAGGATCACCTCCCTCCTCCTGGAGGTAATTCCCCTGGCTATGCAGCCCAGTATCCTGTTCGCTTTTGCTGCAGTTCTTAGACAATTTTTAGTGTTATTCATTTTGACGTCCACCACCACCCTTAGATCCCTCTCGTCCAATGTGGCTTGCAGTGAGATCCCCCGCCGGGTGTATACATGGCACGGGTTTTTGACCCTCGGATGCAGCACACTACATTTCCCTGCATTACATTTTAAACCCTATGGGTGGGCAGAGGGAGACTGTGAAAAGGCAGAGATACTAAACAAATATTTTTGCTCAGTATTTACAAATGAAGAGGGGGAGGTACATAAAACAAACAGTAGTAACACTCTGGATGCAGAAGTTGATACCAGCCCATTTACAGAAGAAAGGGTTCTGAAAGAACTCTTAAAACTGAAGGTGGACAAAGCAATGGGGCCTGATGGGATTCTATCCCAGAATTCTAAAAGAGCTAAGGGTAGAACTAGTGACACCACTGACTACCCTTTTTAACAAATCATGGGAGGATGGGGTGGTACCTGAGGACTGGAGGAGGTCAGATGTGATTCCCTTCACAAAAGTGGGAGCAAGGCAGAAGCAGGAAACTACAGACCTGTTAGTTTAACTCAGTGATAGGAAAATGATGGAATCACTCTGAAGGAAAGAATTGTCGAGTATCTAGAGGCCAGAGGGGCACAGGACCCTAGGCAGCATGGATTCACAGCGGAAGGTCATGCCAGACAAATCTGATAGATTTCTTTGACTGGGTGACCAAAGTAGTAGATCAGGGAGGGCTGTGGACATGGCCTACCTAGACTTTAGCAAGGCATTTGACACAGTCCCACACAAAGATTAATATACAAGTTAGCCAGCCTGGGAGTGGGTCCCAAGATGACAGCCTGGGTAAAGAATTGGCTGGAGAATAGGACACAGAGAGTAATAGTAAATGGAGTCCACTCAGAAGAAAGGAGGGTTACTAGTAGGGTACCGCGAGTTCAGTATTAGGACCGGTCCTCTTCAATGTCTTTATATGCGACATTGGAAGGACTAGAAGGAAAAGTATGTCTCTGCAAATGACACTAAGATCTGCAACAGAGTTGATGCACAGGGTGGGGTGGAAAGGATGAGAAGGGACTTGGCAAGGTTAGAGGAATGGTCAAATGTATGGCAGCTTAGATTCAGTGCTAAGAAGTGCAAGGTAATGCACCTGGGAAACAAAAACCCAGGGGAAGAGTACACAATGGGGGGTGAGATACTAACAACAACAAAAATGGAAAGGGACCTGGGGGTAGTCATATCAGATGACCTAAAGGTGGGCAAGCAATGTGAGAGGGCGGCAAGGAGGGCTGGGGGGTTACTGGGATGCATAGGGAGAGGCATCACCAGTAGAAAACAGGAAGTTATTATCCCTCTGTACAGACAGCTGGTGAGACCCCATCTGGAGTACTGTGTGCAGTTCTGGAGACCCAATCTCTGCAAAGACATAGACAGGATGGAAGCTGTCCAGAGGAGGGCAACTAAAATGGTGCAGGGTCTGCACCGGAAGACATATGAAGAGAGACTTAAGGAGCTTAATATGTATAGCCTCGAGGAAAGGGGGGGACATGATAGAAACTTTCAAGTACCTCAAGGGAATCAACAAAGTCCAAGAGGGTAGCATCTTTCAAAAAAAGAGGTGTGCAAGAACAAGGGGGCACAATTTGAAGATAGAGGGGGCGGCTCAGAGGTAATTTAAGGAAGTATTTTTTCACAGAGAGGGTTGTGGATGCATGGAACGGCCTTCCGGAGGAGGTTGTGGAGTCAAAATCAGTGGTGAAATTCAAGCATGCATGGGACAGTCATAAGGCAATTCTGGGGGGGTGGGGGTAAGAAGAAGTAGGCTGCTGGTTAACTAGGATCTGCAGCTTATCTAGTAGGCAGGGAAATGGGCAGACTGGGTGGGCCAAGCGGTCCTTATCTGCTGTCAAATTCTATGTTTCTATGTTATGTTTCTATCTCCTTGACCACCTCTCCAGGGCATCCAGGTCCCCTGGATTGCCTCTGTTCCTTCCTCCCCGTCCGCCAGTGCTCCCAGTTTTGAGTCATCTGCAAAGAGACACTGCCTACTCCTAACCCCTAACCTTATGTCCAAGACATAGGCATTGAACAGGAGTGGCCCCAGTACCAAACTGTAGGGGACCCCATTGATGGCCCTTCAGGGGGAGGATACTATCCCACCAACCACCATCTTCTGTATTCACCCCATAAGCCAATTTTCCACCCACCTGAGCAACTGCCCCCACCCTATCTCCCCAACTTTGTTAGCAGGCCATCGTGAGGTACCAAATCAACGCCTTGCTATAATCCAGATATAGGACGCCCACCGGCCTATGTCAGTCCAGGCGCCTGTCACCCAGTTGTGAAACTCCACAAGATTGGTCTGGCACGATCTCCCTGGACAAAACCATACTGTTTGTCATCCAGGATCGCTAACCTTTCCAGCTACTTCCAAAGCCTCTCCTTGATCATGCCCTCCATTACTTTGCATACCACAGACGTTACACTGACAGGCCTATAATTCCCCATGTCATCTCAAGACCCCCACCTTTGTGGATGGGTACCACATGAGCTACCCTCCAGTCCTGAGGCACCCATCCTGTCTGCAGAGACGTGTTAGAGTGCAACCAGTGGAGCTGCCAGCACATCCACCAGTTCCTTCGTAACCCTCAGGTGCAGCCCAGCCGGCCCCAGTGCCTTGTCGGTCTTTAGCTTCCAAAGGGCCTCCCTCACCCTATCCACTGGGATTTCTCCTTCCCCGCCCACCCTCTCATTCAACCCCTTCCCCTTCTAGGTTTGGTCTTGCCTCTACCCTAGCCTCTTTCAGTTCTCCAGACTCCATCTGACCTCCCAATTTTGTGGGCTCCCCCTTCCCTCCCGTCAGGATGGATGGAAGGATTCCCTGCCTACCTCGGTAAAGATCGAGGCAAAGTACTCATTTAGCACCTCTGCTTGCTCCCCTGCTTCCTGAGCCCATCCCTCCCCAGTCCTAATTCTGCTGATCTGTGCCGTCTCTTTTCTCTTCTTCCCTATGTATCTATCTATAGAAACCCCCCCCCCCCCGATATTTCTAGCCAGGTTTTGCTCCACTTCACTGCCATTCTTATTCTATATCTGTCTAACTCCTGCATGTCCGATGCTAATATCAGCAGGCAAACATTAGGCATTGACAAATGCCTGTATATATTTGACATATATGAGTAGGAAATGACTTGCGTACACCTAGGAATCAATTTGTGGTTGTGAACACATCATTTCCATGTTTGGTCCAGGTGTAAAGTTTGTTTTTTCTTCCCAATAAATAATTGTATTATAATTCTGTCTGTATTAATAAAAAATTCCCCTATTCTTTTTGACAAGTGCCGTGGGAATATTTAATGTCCATCTGTGCAACCAACAGAAATGGCAGACAAGACCTTAGTTTAACATCCCATCCAAAGGACAGCACACCCTGACAGCAGAGCACCCCCTTAGTCCTGCACTACCAGCATCTGTGGTATGAGCCCATTCCTTGTGTGGAACTAAAACCCACAATCTTCTGGCCCAGAGGCTGATTTGGTTCCAACAGAGCCTTACTGACACTCTAGTATGGTGGCCTTAGAGGCAGATGGTTTGCAGTGCAGTGCAGAGCTGAATTCTTTTTTTATAGAAATGCAAACATCCAGTGCGTTGACAAAACTGCCTTGCACTGCCTCCTGCTAGGAGATTATGGTTTATGTGCAAGCCCATGCATCCCACTCTGAGGCTGGTTGATCCTGAGGGCAGCATGAATGTGGGGCACTCATGTCCCTGGGAGGGTAGGCAAGGCCCTGCTGGCCAATCACAGAGCAGCACTGGTGTCCGATGCGCAGACAACCACTCACCTTCCCAACCTCGTCAAGCAGGCTGCAGCTGTGGTGACTTTGTTCTTTTTGCTCAGCCCCCCCTGCCGTGTCCCATCCGAAGAAGTCTCATGGAAGTGATGAATTCAACTTTGGGGAAGGGGGCAGACCTAGCAATAGAGATGTGCAAAACTGGCAAGCTTCACTTCGTAAATGAACTTGCAAAGTTTAGCCAAACTCATGAAGCGCAATGTCTAACCTGGGGGAAAAGTAACATGGAGTGGAACAGCACCAATTCATGGGTAGGAGGAATGGCAAGAGGAAGTCAGCCAGGCTAGGGTGCGTGGTATGCTGCCAAGGATGTGGAGCTGCTATTTTCCTGAGAATGGCATGGAGGGTAGGGGGATGCATGGTGTGCTGGCAGGTAGGTCAGCATAGAAAGGACATTGAGTGGCTGAAGAGGGAGCTAGAGGCATGGGGGGTCCAATTAGCAAGGTAGGCAGGCATGTGGGTACCCAATGAGTCATCCACTACAACTGGCAACAGGCCATCAAATGGTAAAACTAGGGGTAGCGAGGGGTGGGACACAATCACATGCAAGCACAGGCAGGAACCAAACACTGGAGGTGTGTCAGAGAGTGGAAAATAGATGCAACAGGGCCAGTGCTGGGTTACAAGTCCCAGGGAGGAGGGACAGTGCACAACCAGACAAGGAGAGCCTACCTGCACAAACAGGTTCCAAATTCTAGTCTAAAGGAGCAGGAGAAGGCAGGTTGTGCAGCTAATAAGCCAGTTGGAGTGGAGAGCACTGCAGGGGATAATAGTTGCAGCACAGGCCCTGAAGAAGCTAACGGTAGCCCAAGTACCTATAGAGGCAAGGAGCAACAGGATGGGGGCAATGCAGTAATGCTAGCAGGGTTAGATAAGTAAGGAGATGATGGAGAGGGAAAAGCTGCAGGTGGCCCGGGAGGGTGGGAGCTGGGGCGCTGAGGGGGACACGAGTAAGAGGAAATAGTAACACAGGGATGGCACAGGGGGAACAGTAGTGGAGGGGAAGGCAGGGGGTGAAAAAAGGAATGAGGTGGGGGAGCACAAAGGGATTGGTCTAGATGTGGAGGCAGAAGCACCAGCCAGAATACCACAATTGAAAGAAGGGTGGAGATGGGGAATAGAATGGGGGAAGATAAAGGGGAGCTTAACTGGGAGAATGGGTGGAGGGATCAAGCTGGGAACACTGTAGTGCAAAGCAACATGGGAAAGATCATCATAGAAGTGAAAGAGTCATAAATCTGGGGGACTTGATACTGAAGGGGGTAAGATGGGGGGTAGGGGAGCCAGAAAAGACAATATCTGGGTGGAGTGCATGCCTGACATGACAGCAGAAAGGGTGGGCCAGCATACTGCTAGATGCATAAGGAAGGTGGGGGGGTGGGACACACATTATTGTGTGCCTGGGAACAAACAATCTAGAAGGAAGAAGGTTAGAGGAGATTCAGGATAGCTTCAGGGTTGTGGGAGAGCTATGCAACGAGGGGGGAAGCACAGTAGCATTCTCAGAAGTCCTGCCAACGCCACAAGCAAGTACAGATAGGAAGTGCAGAATCAAAGACTTCAACAAGTGGCTGAGGGTATGGTTTGAATCCATGGAGTATGGATTGGTGGGAGAGTGGGGTAGCACATGGGAGAACGAGGATTGGTATGCAAGGGATAGGCTACACCTCAGTAAGCAAGGGTCACAGGTGTTAAAGCAGAGACTGGGGGAATTTCTCAGCGAAAGATGCAATTTAAACTAGCTGTGGGAACTAGAGAGGAGGACTGAAACAGGAGACAAGAATACAACCAAATTTGACTAAGGTTGGGAGAGGAGGGCAGGGTAAAGAGGCGACAGGGAAATATAAAGGGTGGAAGGTGTTATCACTACATGCTAGGAGCCTGGAGAACAAGATGGCTGAGTTGGGGGGGGATAGGCCTAGCTGCTATTATGGAGACATGGGAACTGAAAACCATGACTGGGATTTGGCCATCCCAGGATTTAAGTTGTTTAGTCAAGACAGAGAAAAAGGGAAGGGGAGGAGTAGCCATTTATGTTGGAAAAGAAATCGGATGTATTAGGGAAGAGGTGGGAGGAGGGCAATCCAGAAGTCATTTTGGCTGCAGCTACAAGCCCGGATGGGAGCTAAGATCCAATTAGGGGGTTGTTTTATAGGCCCCCAACCCAGAAAGAGAACGCAGACAGGGAACTAGGGGAGCAGCTAAGGAGACTCTGTGGCAAAGGGAGCACTGTGGTGGTGGGGGACTTTAATCTACCAGGGGTGGACTGGAGCATCCCAGCTACCACATGTGCTAGGGAGCCGATCCTCCTGGAAGCATTCCAGGACAGCTTCCTTACCTAAAGGGTGACCGGGCCAACAAGAGAGGAGAATATTATTGACCTAGTGTTGAATGATGGGGAACTTGTCAGGGATGTACTGGTGGAAGGACCCTTGGTGGGTAGTGATTACTGGACAGTGTGGTTCTCAATCCGCTTGGAGAGGGAAGCAGCCAATACAAAAACTAAGGTCCAGGATTTCAGAAGGGCTGATTTTGGCAGGATGGTTCGCATACTGAGTAAACCCACAGATAGCATCCACCCAGACATGGACACAGAACAGAAATGGGCGATCATCAAACAGGGACTGACCAAAGCCATGGAAGCCTGCATCAAGAACAGGTGTGTAAGAAATCCAGGCCCAAAACACCTAGCTGGATGACTATGGAGGTAGTGAGGATGGTGAAGGAGAAGAGAAAGGCATTTCAAACCTTTAAGAGAACCAACAGGGCAGTGGACAGAGAAGATTACGTGAGGAAATCCCGGGAAGCAAGCAGAACAGTAAGGGCAGCAAAGGCGGCCAGGGAAAGGAGATTAACTCGGGGGGATAAAAGAAAGGGAAAATGATTTCTTGAGTTCTATCAGGGAAAATAGGAAGAACAAGGACCAAATAGCATCAGAAAGGGCAGTGGGTGGACAGATAAGGAGGATGAGATGGCACTTCTGCTCAGTATTCACAAGGGAGAGGGATAGGCCAGTACTTGAAGGGAAAGGTGGGGGCAGGGGAGGGAGATGAGGCAACCACAGATGGGTAATCAAAACAGGAAGGGAGCTGGAGGGCCTTAAGTCACTGAGGGTGAACAAGGCACTGGGGCCAGATGGAGTTTATCCCGGGGTGCTGAGGCAGCTGGCAGAGGTCCTAGCAGGACCACTGGCAGACCTGTTCAACACCTCTATAAACACAGGGTGTGTGCCCAGGGATTGGAGAGAGGTGCATGTAGTACCTTCCCATAAGAGTGGGCTCAAGGAAGAGCCAGGGAACTACAGATCAGTGAGCCTTACCTCAGATATTGGAAAAATGATGGAGGCAATCCTCAAAGAAAGGCTGGTGTAATTTCTGGGGCACAATGGCTGCAGGATGACAGGCAGCACGGGTTTGTCTCTGGCAATTCCTGCTAAACAGACTTAATTGATTTTTATGACTGGGTCACAAGGGCAATGGACTGGGGCCATGTGGTGGATGTACTCTACCTGGATTTCAGCAAGGCCTTCGATTCAGTACCACATAGTAGGCTGATCTGCAAACTAGAGAGACTGGGGGTGGGAGAAAAAAATGAGCAGATGGGTTAAAACTGGCTGTAGGACAGATAACAGAGGTGGGGGTGGGGGAGAGACAGCAGAGCCCAGGGCAGTGACAAGTGGTGTCCCACAGGGCTCGGAACTAGAACCAGTCCTGTGTTTTTTTTTGTTTTTTTTTTAACATTTTAATTGCGGACATTGCAGTAGGGATCAAAAATAAGATCAGCCTCTTTACAGGTAATGCCAAGATCTGTGCTGAGGTGGACAGGGTTGGGGGGGGGAAGTACTTCAGGAAGATTTGGCAAACCCAGAGGAATGGTCATACAACTGGCAGCTCCGATTCAATGCCCAGAAATGTAAAGTGATGCACTTGTGAGCAAGGAACCTGGGTTACAGTTACTGGTTGGAGGGTGTCCAATTATCCATATCCAAGGAGGAGAAGGATTTGGGGGTGCTGGTGACCAGTGAACTGAACCACTCTGCACAGTGCAGAAAAGCAGCGACCAAGGGGCAAACAGGATGCTGGGGTGCATAGGAAGGGGGATAACTTCCCGAAGTAGTGAGATCATACTGCCCCTGTACAGGGCACTGGTGAGACTGTACTTGGAGTACTGCATGCAGTTCCAGCGCCCATACTTAAAAACGGATTGCAAGCGGCTGGAGGCGGTGCAGAACAGAGCAACAAAGATGATCCTGGGGTTGGGGGATGGACCTTACAAGGACAGACAAGGAGCTCAATATGTATACCCTGGAGGATATAAGGGAGAGGAAGAATGTGATTAAGATCTTCAAGTACCTGAAAGGGATGAACAAACTGGACAACATAGGTATGTTCACTCTAAAGAGCAGTAGAGAAACCAAAGGGCACTCTCTGAAAGGGTAGATTTAGAAGGGGAAAATGGAAGATACTGTTTCACTAAAAGGGTGGTGGTAGGGTTTAACGCACTGCCAGAGGAAGCCATACCATTGCAGTCAGTGGGGAACTTTAAGAGGGGATGGGACAGATTCAAAGATTTTCATTTGCAGATTATATTATAAAGCCACTAGAGGGCAACAAGACGTGTACATTGCAATCCTCTTCCCACTGCTCTCCCCTAACACTTCTAGTCCTGGATCATGCATACCTAAAGCACATTTTCTATGTCCTTACATTCAGTGGTGTGATCTGAATCTGTAATTCTGTACAAAGCCTCTACTACCCTACCCAGAATGGTTTCCATCTCCCTCCTACTCACACCCATCCTAGTTCTTACTCTTATTCCCCTCTACATCTATTGCCTCTTCTCTCTCTGCTTCCCTTCCAGATACCTCCTTCATCCTGTCAATCACCCCCACAGCTCCTCTTGTAAACAGACCCAACTTTCCCTACTACCCTCCAGCCCGTTTTCCCTTTCTGGTCACTTTGCCCTTCTTCGTTTCCTTATCTCCTTCTCTGCACCCCTCCCTCCCTCCCTCTTTTCTCCCTCATGTAGTTCCTACTCTAATTATGAAAGTCCTAAACTTCACTATTTCATCCTTGCCCTCCTCCTCCTTTCATCAGGGAACATCCACCCCAACTCTACCCCTATTTCTTCTCCTACCTTTGCTCCTTACCCAAACATGTCTCCAAACCCCACTTCCACTACAACCCTTCCTAATGGGTTTAAGCTCCTGCACCTGAACATCTGCAGCCTTCTATCTAAACTCAACCTCCTACAAACTCTTATGATTTCACACACCCCTGACATCCTAATTATTACTGAGACATAGCTCAAAAAAAGCATCCCTGACAATGCCATTGCTATCCCTGGGTATTCCTCTCCAGACAAGATCGATTGGGTCATGGAGGGAGAGTGGCCATGTATTTCCTGTCCTCACTGCAGTTTACTACCACCCTGTCTACCTCTGTCCCAGCTACCTACGAGGCCCTTGTCACCTGCATTACCTTTCCTTTCTTAATCCCAATCTTTGTGACAGGCATCTATTGCTGCCCAAGCATTCAACCCTTGGTCTCGACTGAACTCTTAGCCAACATCACCTCCCTCTCGCAATCTGGTGAACTATTCAAAATGGGTGACGTGACTCTAAAATTGGTTGTCTCCTAAGTTAAACAAGCTGCACAATGACATCAGTGCTCTAAACCTCAATCAACTTATACTTGAGCCCAACCTTGTTGCTGGTGTAAAGCACCATATTGTCTGCATAAAGGATAATAGAGGAGAGACCTGGGAGGTTAGGCAGGTTATTGATAAAAAGGGAGAAAAACAACAGTCCAAGAATGGATCCTTGGGGGACACTGAGGCTGGTAGGAGCAAGATCTGATTAAATTGTGTTGATCGCCACAAACTGAGTACGGCCAGTGAGATAAGAAGCAAACCAGGAGGTGGCATCTCCTGAGAAACCAAGTAAGGTTAGCTGGTCCAGCAGTAACGGATGATTGACCAAATCAAAGGACTTAGAGAGATTAACAAAGATAGCCGCAGTGAGGAGGCCCTTGTCCATTGACTGTTTTATGTCATTGGTGAGCTGTAAGAGTGCTATATTTGTGCTATGAGCCTTTTTAAATCCATGCTGGGCAGGGATAAGTAGCTTGCTGTGATTAAGGTATTCTGTCACTTGCACTGCAACCAGCTTTTCCAAGATATTGCTTAGTACAGCGAGGATGACTATAGGGTGGTAGTTATTTACACTTGGGGGATTGCCTTTCTTATACAGCGGTACCACCCTTGCAATCTTCCAGACTGATGGTTGGGCAGCAAATGAGTTGAGTGAGCAGCAATTTTCCTAGAACAGTGTTATAGGTACCAGCATTTTTACCATGCATGTCAAGATTTAGTTTAGAGTAATTGCAATTACAGCACGGCACACAGGCAGAGTATAACAAGCTTTATTTAATTGTGAATAAAAAAGCATACCAGCTCCAAGGACAAGCAAAGACCCCGACCAGTTTCGCAGCTCGTGTGTCATCAGGGGGATGGTCTTGTTGCCATGCATTACTATTCTTAAATAGTGGTGATATTTAAAGAAGCAGTACATTAAAACCAAATACCATGTATGGATATTTAAGGTGTGTGTGTGTGTGTGTGTGTGTGTGTGTGTGTGTGCGCTTTATATATAAAGTGCAACGTGATTCAGTGCAAATACAATATTAAATCACACAAATAAATTACCCCCCCATAACCATATCTTAAGAAACAGTACAAACGGATCACTATTTACACAAATGCATAGCAGGGGAAAAAAAGTACAGTTGCGTAGGAACTTACCATAACAGTGATCTTCGAGAGAGGTTCCTTCAGTAGGTCATCACAAGTAGGACTGACATCGCCTGATGTCAGGCCGCATGGCAGACTTTTCTAGCAATCCCTGACAGGGCGGGGACTGCCCACCCGACGTCACGTGACCGTCAGCATGACAGTATATAGTGGGCGTTCCCCACGCCCGCCCTCCAGTTCTCCCTCCGGAGCCAGGAAGAGGCCTAACAGCAGGAGCGAACAGGATTGAAGACCCTGTAAAAATTAAAATGAGGGGAAGGAGGGAGGGAAAAATATGACCTACTGAAGGAACCTCTCTCGAAGAGCTACTGTTACGGTAAGTTCCTACGTAACTGTACTATCTTACTTCGAGAGGGTTCCTTCAGTAGGTCATCACAAGTAGGACTGAGTCCCAAGCAGTCCCTTTAAGAGAGACCATGAGAAACTAGGGAGGGGCAAAAAAATCCTGGAAAGACTGAGGTCCAAGGACCCAGCCTGAGACAACAGACCCTGCAGGACAGCTAGGCCAAAGCCAGCCCTTCGCCTAGAAGCAATGTCCAAACTGTAATGCTTGTAAAGGTATGGACAGAACTCCAATAGCGGCAGCACAAATATCCACTGCAGAAACATTATGAAGGAAGGCTGCAGTAGCCATGCCCTAGTAGAATGACCCTGATAACACCCGGGAGGGGTTTGTCATACTTTTGGTAACAGTATCTAATGCAGTTGCCCAACTATTTGGAAAGGCCCTGCTTGGAAACTGGTTTGCCTCGAGTTCGAGATGTGAAGGAGACAAACAATTGGTCACAAGAGCAAAAGTCCTTGGTTCGGTGTGTGTGTAACAATGGAGAATCTGGAGCACCTCCATCGTATGGAGGAATGCCTCACCACTGTTAGCGGGAGCCGGATAATATACTTGAAGCTCTACGGATTGGTTTAGAGTAGCTTCCAACACCACCTTTGGAAGGAACCTCGGATGGGTTCTGAGAACTGCCCTGTCCCGGTGAAAAATAAGATAAGGTTCCTTACAAACCAATGCGTGAAGCTCTGAAATTCTTCGAGCTGAACTGATGGCAACCAGAAACAATGCCTTCCAAGATGGGAAGCGTAGGTCACAGCTCATTGCTGGTTCGAAAGGAGGCAAGGTGAGCTTTTCCAGGATGAAATGCAGGTCCCATGGTGGTGTTGGACTGTGGATGGGGAGTTTCAGATGGAGAATTCCTTTCAAAAAAGTCTTTGAGATATCCAACTGAGCCAAGGGTTTACCATCCACCAGCTCATGGTACGCCAAGATAGCTGAGAGGTGCACTTTTAGAGAGGAATAGGCTAGACCCGAGTCCAATAAGTGAAGGAGGTATTCCATGACTTGTAGGGCCGAGCAAGAAAAAGTGTTCCAGCCCTTTGTGGTCATCCAAATGGAAAACCGCTTCCACTTCAATGTATAAGTGGAATGGGTGGAAGGTTTTCTGGCTTTGACAAGGATCTGTGCCACTCTAGAGGATACCCCAAAGCGAGAGAGATGGCTATGTCTGCAGGAGCCATGCATGCAGATGCAGGGTCCTGAGCCCCGGATGAACCAGACGACCTTGATCCTGAGTAAGGAGGTCGTGTGTCAATGGAAGTGGAACCAGTGGTTCCCTGGATAGCTGCTGAAGCAGCGGGAACCAAATCTGTCTTGGCCAAAAAGGAGCGATGAGAATCAGCTTGGCCTTCACAGTCTGTAGTTTGAGGAGGACCCTCTGCAGAATGGGAAATGGAGGGAAGGCGTACAAAAATTTCCCTGTCCAGGATAGAGACAATGTGTCACTCCAAAAAGCACCTGGCTCTGGAACAAGCGAGCAAAACTTGGGAATTTTTGCACTGAATTGAGAGGTGAATAGGTCTAGTTCTGGCTGCCCCCAATTTTGGAAGTTGTATTCCGCCACTTCCTGATGAAGTTCCCACTCGTGAACAGGGGTCCTTGATCTGCTGAGACTGTCCTCCAGGACATTTAGAATGCCCGGTACGTGCATGGCCACTAGGGACAAGTGATGCAGGACTGCCCAGTTCCACACCCTGGTCGCTTCCCTGCAAAGAGGGTACGACCAGGTTCCTCCTTGTTTGTTGATGTACCAAACCACCGATGTGTCCGTTTGGATCAGCAGTGTTCCCTCAGGCAGCAGGGATTGAAAGGCCTGTAAGGCATACAGGACCGCCCTGAGCTCTAGAACACTGATGTGAAGAGAAAACTCCAAGCCGGACCAAAGTCCCTGGGCTTAGTGATTTCCCCCAGATGCGCACCCCACCCCAAGTTCGAGGCATCTGTGGTGAGAGTGGCTATGGGTGCTGATCTTCAAAACGGGAGACTCAAGGAAAGATTGTGTGGATTCATCCACCATAGAAGATCCTTCCGGACCGCTGAGGAGATGAGAACCGTATGGTCCAGATCGTCCAAAAGCTGGTCCCATTGCACTCTCGGGGACCACTGAGAGATCCTCATATGGAGCCTGGCTAGGGGAACAGTACAGATGCAAGCTGCCATGGGGCCTAACAGGCGAAGGACTTCCCTGGCTGGAATGGTCCGGCAAGACGCCACCTTGGTAGCCTGGTGGACCAGAGACTCCACTCTGTCTGGAGGAAGGAAAGCTCTGCACTGGACCATGTCGAGGACCGCCCCAATAAACTGATGTCTCTGGGTGGGAATGAGGTATGACTTGGGCACGTTGACAGTGATCCCAAGTCGACTGAACAGGTCCAGGGTAAATGACAGAGCCCCCAATAACGCATACCTAGAAGGGGCCACTAGTAGACAATTGTCCAGGTAGGGAAACACTGCAATACTCCTGCAGCATAAAAATGCTGCCACCACCGCAAGGCACTTGGTAAAAACCCAAGGTGATGAAGACAGGCCAGAGGGGAGTGCTTGGAACTGGAAATGCTCCCCCGGAACACGAACCACAGGAACAAATGGTGGTTGGGGAAAATAGGGATATGTAGGCAGGCATCCTGCATATCTAGGGCGCAAAGCCAGTGATTCTCCAACAGTAGTGGCAGAAAGCTCTGCAGTGTCAGCATACAAAACTTCTTGTACTTGACAAAATGATTCAGCTGACTGAGATCTAGAATGGGTCGGAAATCCCCGTTCTTTTTCGGAACCAGGAAAAAATGGGAGTAGAAGTCTTTCCCTGTTTGCCCTGGAGGGACTTGCTTGATCACTTGTTTTAGCAAGAGCAAATTTATTTCCTCTTGGATGAGGAAAGCCTGGTCCTGAGAGTATGGGGACCTCACCGGAGGGTTTCCCGGAGGATTTTCCAGGAACTCTATAGTGTGATCTGAGGCCACTATTGCAGGACCCACTCATTGGAGGTAATCGCCCCCATTCCTGTACGTGGAGAGTGAATTTGCTCCCCACTTGCTCTCGCCGAGAGCTGAGGAGGCAGGCTGGGGGAAGTAAGAAGTGGCGGTCTGTCGGGAGGACCCTTGACCGACGCGAGATTCTGGAAGCGGAGGGGGTAACGGTACTCATTGCCTTCCGCTTGCCTTGGCGACGCGCCTGAGTTGATCTCCCCTGCCGCCAGGTCCCCTTCCGAAAGGGCTGCTGTTGTCTACGATGAGGAGCACCCGATCGGTACATCGACTGAACAGGTCTAAGGGCAACACCCTTGTCCTGTAGTTGTGTAATTATGTCTTTGGTGTCACATCTGAAAAGTACCAAGCCCGGAAAAGGAGCATCTTGAATCGCCGACTGAACCTCGTTAGCGAGGCCAGAGAGGCGAAGCCAGGAGTGCTGTCTCAGGGCCACGGCAGTCACTGAGGTATGGGCCATGGAATCGACCGAATCGTAAGTGGCCTGTAAAGCACGCCTACAAGAAATCTTGGAGAGGTGAAGGTCCTTGGCAAGTTCCTCCTTGAGAGGTGAAGGATCCATAGACTGGACCTTCCAATCTGGCCATGGTCGCTTTTTGGTGGGCCACCATATGGACCATGTAACTGAGGGAGCGGAGTGCACTTGTGGCTGAAGAATAGACTTTTTTGCCAAACTGGTCCATCTGCCTCAACTCCTCATCTGGAGGAGTAGTGCTCAAGTGCTTGGGCGTAGCGGAGCGATCATGAGCTGCTGAAATGACCATGGAGTCTGCCTTTGGATGGATCTTCAAAAAAGGAGCATCCTTAGGCGCCTGGTAAAGCCTGTCCACCCGCTTGGGGACAGCTAGGATAGAGTGAGGCATCTGCCAGCTGGTGGTGGTGAGGTCTTGGCGGGGGGCTATCCACGGAGGAACTGGGACTGGAGAGAGGGACTCCAAATCGAGGTGCTCCGTGAGATGCTGTCTCATTGGGTCCTGTTCCTCAGACTCCCAATCGAAATAATCTCTGACGGCCCTCAAGATATCTGAGAAGGAAGGATCCTTAGGTGGTGATTTCGGTGAGGTCTTGCCTCTCTGCTCGGGTTGCTCCATGATTTCCTCCTCCGAAGAGTCCTCTTTCCATCCGAACTATCGCCTGCCTCCTCCACTGAATGACGCTAAGAAGCAGAGGGGAATGTTCAGTCGAGTCTTCCCCCAGAGGTGGACAGTCTGACCCAAGCTGCTCAGGGAAGGGGACCCATGAAGTGGCGGAGGTGGGAGTCTTGCTTCTAGGTCCAAAACCAACTCCAACCTCACTCCCTGCCACCAAGACTGTAAGAAAGACTTGAAATCCAGTGTAGCCGGAGGGGGAGAAGGAGGAGTTGGTTGAGGCTGAGGTGGAGGGTGAACAGCAACTGGCGGAGGGTAATACCCATGCGGACCCATGTAATAGGTATATGGAGGATAACCCTGATAAAACTGTCCCATTGGACTCCATCCAGGAGCGGGAACCTCCGGGTAAGGATCCCAGGATACCCATGTGGGTAATGGGGGACAGTGAGGGGATGGTTCGAGTACCTCGTTGTCAGCTCTGATGTCGGGGGAGACCCATGTCAGACCCGCAGTAGTATATATCAAATTAGGACCCGGCATCAAAACAGTCTGTTATAGGGACCGACGTCTGCACAGGTGCCACCTGATCCAGCGCCAGGAAAGGATCCGGTGTCGGAGGGGCCGGCATCGGCATTGGACGAAGGGGTCTCAGTGGTAGGAGTCGGGGCCGACTGAATAGGCCTGACCACCGGGCCCAGCGTTGGAGGTACCGGCAGTCCTGGCATCGGGACTGCAGTGGTAACAGGAGGCGTTAGAGTCGCCAGCGGTCCCGGTGTCAGAACTGTAGTGACTGGTGATGCTGGAAGTGCCCGCAGTCCATCCTCTGGCTGAGGAGGGGCCTCCAAGGAAAGGCTGTCTGGCCGAGGAGGGGCCTCCTGACCCTGGTCCCCAGTGGGGGAGCGCGGGGAAGAACCCCCAAAATCAGTTGGTTCACCAGTGACCTCATCCGCCTCGCCAGACTTGTCCGAAGTAAAATGAGAGGACACGGGTGAGGGAATAACAGGAGGGAGCAGGGTTGTCTCCCTTCGGTCCCACCAAACGTCGGTAGTAGCGCCAGAAGGCCCCGACGGGGGAACCGAGCCTGTACGGTCGTCGAGGATGGCTGACTTAGCGAGCGTGGTCGGGCAGTCGGGTAGAGAACCCCCGGCCGACTTAACGATTGAGGCCGGGCGACTGCCCCCAGCTGGGGGAGTCAACTTAACTGCCACCGGGTGGTCTCCGGAGGAGCCAGAGGCTGACTTACCAGCTAGTGCAGCACGGTTGCCGGAGGAGCCGGCGGCAGACTTATCTGCATAAAGTTTCTCCTTACCTGGGTGCTTCGATGGTGGTTGGGCCTTGCTGGTAGAGGGCCTGACGTCGTCTGTGGAGCGAGCCCGCTCCCTTGTCTTCTCCTTGTGTTTTTTAGCAGAAGATTTGTCGGACAAGTCCCTAAGCTTGTCCATCTTCTTATCAAGTGAAAGTAGATGGGCCTTGAGAAGATGGGCCTCCAGCGCCTGCTGTGCGGTATCTGAGTGCCACACTTGGAGCACTTTTTTTCTTCGGAGAAGACATGAACTATTTAATACTAAAAGATGAAATAGCGAGGTTTTTAGAAAAAATGCACGAAAAATACTGACAGATGCTGAATGGAGTCTGCGGAGCGACTAGCACGAGGCGACGGTGGGAAAGAACTGGAGGGTGGGCGTGGGGCCGCCCACTGTGCGTCCGCTGATGTCGGTCACATAACGCCAGGTGGTGGTCCCCCGGCCAGGGATAGCTAGAAAATCTGCCGTGCGGCCCAACATCGGTCCTACTTGTGATGACCTACTAAAGGAACCTTCTCGAAGTAAGATCTTGAATAAATTAATAAATTGCATGTGTTTACTTTCATGCTATTAAAACATTCAGTCTATACATTTCATTTGCTTCCAGATCCTTTCTAGTGTGAGGGGAGATAGAATCTTCCACCAAGAACACTTAAAAATGGAATGCATAGATTAATTAGTGGACATAAAGAATGATTTAAATTTATAACCACAGCTTGATACAAATTCAACACAGCAGGGACTGAAACTAGCAAAGAGTAATATCCCGACTATGACTTTTTTTTTTTTTTTTTTTTTTATGCAGGGCATCAATTCAATTTTGTCATTCGGACCAGGTGTAGTCAAGGTCCCCAGGGTATAGATCCAGAATGATTGATTCTTTCAGTTTTAGCTTGTCATCCAGATCACGCCCTCTTGGTCCTAAATGTACTTTGTCTATACCACAGAACTTGAAGGTGTGTCCAGTTATGCCCTTAAATCTGCAATGATTACCTAATGTCTTGCTTGGGTCATATGCCTGGATTGCCCTAAGATGCTCACCTATCTGTACTTTTAAATTACCCACATAGAATGATCCACAGCTGCATGTGGCCAAATATACAATGTATTCCATGTTGGAATTGAAAAAGATCCACATTGTGAAGCTTTTGGTACTGTTACATGAACTGAATGTATCAGTTCTAATCATATAGTCACAGAATTTGCAGCGACCACAGGTGAAATTACCACATGGTAAAGGGGGCAGCCAATTTCTGTGGTCCTTCTCTTTCTATTGGGACCTGGTAGCTATGACCTAGTCAGTCCCTAAGATTGGTGGCACGTTTGTACTGTACACCATTCTGGGTTTTTCCTTTGTGGCATCTCTAAGTACAGGGTCTGATTGCAAGATGGGACAATGTTTCAACACTGTCTCCTCAGTTTTCCTAGCCTGTCTAGTGCATGTGGTGACAAAATTTATACGGGGATTTACAACATTCTTCTTTTTCTCACAAAGTAACTCCTGTCTATCCATGTCCATTACTTCGTTGTAAGCCTTAACCACAGTGCCAGCACTATACCCTCATGCCAGGAATTTATGGCATAAATCTGACCCATCTGCTATAATGTCAGAGTCTTCACTGCAGTTACGTTGTACTCTCATCATTTGGGCCTTGGCTATATTTTTAATTATATGTTATGGGTGGCAGCTAGAGGACATAAGTAGTGAGTTTTTATCCGTCCTTTCTGTATATAGATCCATCCTATATGTACCATCCTCATTTTTAATTATTTTAAAATCTAAAAGGGATACGGACAGTAGCTCACAACGTACTTTAAATTTTAAGATTTTGCTTGTGTTCTCCAAACAGGTTACAAATTCCACAAGTTTCTCCCTGCTACCACATCAAACCATAAAAATGTTGTCTATAAAGTGACGCCAAATGTCACTCATATCATAAAATGGACTGACCTGGCTGTCATAGACATAATCCTTTTCCCATTTGCCCAAGTAGAGATTTGCATAGTTGGGGGCAAAAGTCGGCCCCATAACTGTCCCTTTTTAAATTGCAGATAAACTTCTCCCTGGAAAAGAAAATAGTTTTTACCGAGGACATGTTCTGTACATTCCAATAAAAACTCCTTTAACTGTATGTAATGATGCATCCCCAATCCAACCAATATCATAATGCATCCTAACCTTCCTCGTGTGAAATGTTGGCATACGATCAACAAATGTCCATTCATACCAACAACCCATCAATTTCAGACTGCATGTCCTCCGGGATGCCCGGTATGTGCATGGTGTCCCTAATATATGATGGAAGTTTCCATACGTAATCTTTAATATATGAATCCACATATCTCAGAAGTGGTTCCGTAAGGGAACCTATCACCGACACTACTGGACGCCCCAGCGGTGTTCTGGAGAGATCCTTATGTATTTTTGGTAGAAGATGAATACTGACCTTAACTGGATGACAGACTGTCGGGTATGATAGCTTACTGTGGTCTATATTACCATCAGATTTAGCACAATTCAGAAAAGAGTCTATTTCCTTTTTATACAGGAGTGTCGGATCTCTAAGCATAAAAGGACAGATCTGACAGTTGCCTTTCCTTTATGTATTGTGCTGTTGACATGATGACAATAGCTCCCCCTTTGTCAGCAGGCTTGATAGTAAGATCTTTATTGTCCATTTAATGATCTCATAGTGGACGACTCTTCATGTGTCATGTTGATAAATCTCGGTTTGTCACTGCATGCCAGTAATGTTCTAATGTCATTTTCACATGCCCTCTCTAAAACATGAACAGTATCATTATAGGCTGGCATTAAGTTAGATGGTGGTCTAAAGCACCTTACCGCCTGCTCCAGAGTAGATGTCTGGGTCCCCTAGTAGCAGTATCTCATAACTGCCCTTTAGATTAGTAAGATGGTCAATGATGATGTTTACATCAGTGATGTCACACGTTGGTGGGTTATATGCACATATCATATGACGTTTCTTTGTCTTCCCCAGCACTAGGACTGCATGAAGGGTCTCGCAAGAGCCCAGAGGAGCTGTGTACAGAGTCCTAATGTTTAAATGTTCTTTGAAGAGGAGGGCAACACCCCCTCCTCTTTTAGAAGGGAGGCGATCAACTCTGAACAAATTATAGCCTTGTACTGCATATATAGAGTCGGAAATGGAGGGCTTTAGCCATGTCTGTGTTAATGTCAGAATGTCAGGTGAGTAGTATGATAGCCACACTTCCAACCCAGCCTTATTTTTAGTGAAGCTCTGAACATTCATGTGGACGATCCTTAGTCCCCTAGTTGAGAACGACTGTGAAGTAGTGTCAGGTTGAACACCAGTGTGGAGAGTTGGGATTTGATTTAGTGCCCCCAAGAGGTATGTGTGTATCCTATGGATCCAAGGCTCTTTGAAAAGATTAATGCCACAGCGGAGACCTGGATGCCTGTGACAGGGAGGGCTGTAGATTAGGGGCACTTGTGGGGGACAGTCGGGGTTCTGATGCAGATCCTTGTATAGTTTAAGCCTTGTGACCCTGGAAGTAAACCTAGGCTGATTTAACCCAGTCATTTGGATGGATACAGCACTGGATTTTTCCTGGCGAGATTTGAAGTTATGACCAGGGCCACTGGGAAATTACGGAATTTTTTAGCAGATTTTGCGGGGAATTTGCGGGACTTTTTTCTCCCAAATTTTGAAAGGATTTTGCGGGACTTTGCATGTATTTTGCGGTGATTTTGCGGGCTGCTGGGCACACATTTTCCTTTGTGAGGTACAAGTCTGGGGTTTTCAATTTCAGTTGCTTTGTGATGCATATCAAAGTCAGCCCTCAGAGAGGTATAGGTTTTTGTGTGTGTTTTAAAAAAAAAACGCACAAAAGGTTTTTTTTTTTTAATAAAAGCACCCACAACTGATCAAAAAACAATATACATTATAATAGTAGCATCATTGTCAAAGCAGTACCACCACCACCTCTAATAATTCAAACAATAAACATTAGTATTCTACAGTAAAAGTATAGTACCACCACCTCCCCAGATCGTCAAGAAAGGATTTTTACATTATAGAATGAGCAGCAATGGTTATCCAACAAAGATCTTTAAAATTTCTTATTGTACTTCAACATAAGAAGTAGTCTAGTGTTGTCATCTGGGGGACAGTGAGACGATTGTCTTTTAAAAGGTCTGTGTACAGCGAAAAAGTCCGTTCAACGTCTGCTGTGCTTACGGGAAGCCAGATATACCTTTTTGCCACAGCAGCAAGATGTGGAAGTGTATCCCTTTGTGCTTCCCACCACTCAGCAATAATAAAGTTGTCACTGGGTACTGACTGGGTGAAAGTTCTGTACCCACAGTTTGAAACACCAGCCAGAGATGGTAGCCCCTGGGTGTGTTTTACTTTTTCCTTGTCCAGTGTTGGCAGCTGCTTTGGGTCAAAGATTCGGGCAGTTTTGAATGTGCCGACTGAGGGATGCGATTTTAAAATTTTGTTCAGTTTCTCACTGCTGTCCAACATAACCTTCTGAAAAAGGTTCACACAGTTTTGATTTTCAGGTAACTGACAACGGGACAACATTTCTACTGTATTTGGTCTGTATTTAGTTTCCGCTGCGGTGGCACAGAAGTCCAAAAACATATGCACCTTTTGCACCCTTCCAAATATGGAGTGTCCCTGTGGCTGGCTGCTTGACTGCAATTGTAGAATAAGGTTAACAAGTTTAGATGAGTGTTCCACAACAAAAGTGGCTTGTGTTACCAGCTCTGCTGCTTTGCCTTTCAATAAGCACTTCAGGCGCTTCAAGGTTGCTGCATCAGATTGTAGTGTTTCAACAAATTCTGTTAACACAGGCAAATAGTCTGCCAAATACTGAACAGTGTTAACCCAGGAGCACCACCGAGTTACCACTGTGTATACTGGCATCTTGGGTTCAATGCCCTGCTTGGATTCCATGAAGGCAAAGTACTGATGCTTACGCATTGGGCTCTGGCAAAATATTTTTTTAACAAGGGAAACAGCAGTGTTTAAGTCTTCCAGTGTGTCTGCCCAGACTTCCAAGACCAAATTGAGGAGGTGAGCAATGCAAGTGACATGCACTGCATTTAGTAGGACACAGGACAGCACAGTTTTAAAAGCCTTGTGCATATAACTTGCACTGTCCGTGACAATGGCAAAGACTTTATTGAAGTTCACCCCATTGGTGTTTAGCACTTTTAGTAGAGCATGGGATACTGTGGTGTTGTTCACATGATGCAAAAACTCATCACCAATTAGGAGTGGCTGCTCCCCAACATTAATCAATGGTTGGGCCAAAATAGCCAACACGCTACGCCCACAGGCATCTGTTGTCTCATCCAGAAAAATGAAGACATCTTGATCCTCTGCCGCCTCTTTCAAGGACTTTTCGTGATCAAGCCGAAGTTCTTGGAGGTATGTGCTCCGAAGCTGTGCTGGTCCTGGAAGACTACCACCTTGTTTTGTGTGCTTCATTAAGAACTCTTGAAAGCCAGAAGCCTTCTCCAGTGGTATATCTGCACAGGTCAAACAGCAGATGAAGTCCAGAACAAATTCCTTCCGTTCAATGGAAGATTCCGTTGCTCGACTGAAACACTAAGTCAGCGACTGCTGTCGTAGAGGTGTGCCTTAAAAAAGATATAATATGTTACAGGGAAAAATAAACTGTGCCTGGAAAAGAAAACAAAACAAAAGCAAACAAGGTTTAATATTTTACAGGGGAAAAAACAAGCTGTAGGTCAGCCCAGTGCCATGGGGGGCTGAGGAGCTGTGAGCTTTACCTCCTGCCACACTGGCAACCTGTTTGAGAACATCAGATCGGCAGGAAGGGGAGAGGATTGAGTGTCCAATTGGCTGCTTTGCTCTCCCGAGTGGGGGTGGGAATCTGCTGTCTTGCTCTTAGAGGCCAGGTGGTAATTTTGAATTCTAGCAGCAAGGAAGGGGGATGCAGGAACAAGGCACATGTGCATGGGGGGGAATTGGGTTCCACGGTGCCAGAGAGAGATGAGATGGACTTGGAAGGCAGGGACAGAGCAGGTACCAGTCACCCAAGGGGAAAAGCAAACTGATTTATGTAAAAAAAAATAAAATAACTGCAAACATCTGTGCGACTAGTACTTACTTTGCATGTGTTTCTTTGCAGCTTCTTTTCTTTCTAGATCTTTCTGCGACTTCATGTGCATATCAACTGTATCCTTCCGCATGAAGTCGAGTGTGTGGGTACAAGCACAACAAAACAGCAATTCTCCATCCTCATAAAGATCCTCCGGATATAACTTAACCCGATCCTGGGCGCGCACAAGATACGAGACATGACGGTCCTTGGCCTCTTCACGAGAAAGACGGAAGCGCTTTGGTGGCGGTGTAGACAAGGTGTAATTTAACTAAACAAAAATTAAACCAAAAAAAAAATAATTGACTTCAATGAGAGCATCAGTGCATAGAGAGCTTTCCTTGGGATGCTTGATCTTCCAGTATCACACCACTGGTTTGCATCCCACAATGTTCTAAGCTGGGCAGATTGGCTTCAAAACCTCAGCTCCTGAAGTTGCCTTGTCATGGCGCTATGCTTGCCCATAGACTTGCTAGTATCCATGGAACAAAAGACTCCAGAAATTGTTTTCTTGCTACCTTTCATACTGGCCAGGCACACCCCTCCACAGCAGCGAGTCAAAGACACACCACAGGAGCGAGCAAGCGATGGACGTTGGCGACTGCTATACATGATGGAAAAAAATTGTTCTGTGCCACTCTGGTCGCCCGCCCCACCCTGCACCCTCACCAGAGGCCAGAACAATTTTTTTCACCATGTGTGCCAGTCCGCCAGTCTGACAAGCTTTTGTTAGAGCCCCATACATAGAAATAAAAAAAATTACCATAGCTGGCCCCTGCTAGACTCCCTCCCTGCCTCCCAACATGCCACCCTCAAGTCATCAGAAGAAACATTTGCAATAAAAACTTACCTGTTTGGCACAAAAAAAAAAAGAGTTTCAGCAAGTGATTCAGCTCTTTTTGGGATATGAACATACGAAATTTGCCAGCAGATAAAGGCCTAGAGGTCTATCAAGTCTGCTCGAATGTGCAGCTAGCACCCCTTATTCTGCAGCTGCCCCTCCCTTCCACCCTTCCCCTTCATTAACCCTCCCCCTTGTCCTGTCCCATCCTCGTTTGAAGCAGTCCACTGTTCTACTGCATACCACTTCTGCAGGTAACGCATTCCACCCAGCCACCACCCTCTCTTTGTTTTAAAAAAAAAAAAAAAAAAAAAAAAAAGTGTCTCCTCATCTCCCTCCTGAACCCTCCTCGCTCCAGTCTCATATCATGGCCCCTGGTGGCCCTCCCCTCCCTTACTTTGAACAGCCCCTCTGTACCCATCTTGTTTATTCCTTTCATGTATTTAAAGATTTCAATCATGTCACCCCTGTCTCTCCTCTCCTCCAGTGAGTACATGTTCAACTCCTTCAACCTCCTCTCGTATAAGTCCCCCAGCCCCTTGATCATCTTTGTCACCCTGCGCTGCGCCCCCTCCAGTAACTTAATGTCCCTCTTCAGATACGGACGCCAGTACTGCACACAGTACTCCAGGTGTGGTCTAACTAATGACCTATACAGTGGCAGAATCACCTCCTCCCTCCTCGAGGATATACCCCTTGCAATATAACCCAGCATTCTGTTGGCCTTTGCAGCTGCCTTCCTACATTGTGCCGAGTTGTTCATTGACCCTGTAATGAGCACACCCAGATCCTTCTCCTTCTCCTCCTCCTCTGTCTGGGCTAGCTGCACTCCCCCCTAGCTGGTAACTCCTCCTTGGGTTCTTCATCCCAAAATGCAGCACCTTTGCACTTTTTGGCATTAAGCCCGGTTGCCAGGTGTCTGACCAGGTTCAAGCTTGCCAGATCATCCTGCAACCCCTGTCATCCCCTAGGTCATCCACCACCGCGCCAACCTTGGTATCATCAGCAAACAGACTGATCTTGCTCTTGATGTCCCATGATATGTCTGCAATGAATATCCCAAACAACACTGATCCCAACACCAAGCCCTGTGGGACACCGCTCGTCACTGCCCTTGGGTGTGAGAGCTCCCCACCCACCACCACCACCCTCTGTTGCCTTCCCTGCAGCCAGTTTCCTACCCATCTCACCAGCTTTGCACCCGCCCCTGTGCCTACTAACTTCCTTCCCAGCCTTCCATGTGGCACCGAGTCGAATGCCTTACTGAAGTCCAGATACAGGACATCCACTGCATGGCCCCTGTCCAGTTGCCTAGTTACCCAGTCATAGAACTCTACCAGGTTGGTTTGGCAGGATCTGCCACGTATGAAGCCATGCTGTCTGCTGTCCTGTAGTCCTTTGGCCTCTAGGAGGGCCACCAGCCTCTCCTTCAGGATAGTTTCCATTAGCTTACCCACGATGGATGTGAGGCTCCCTGATCTGTAGTTTCCCGGTTCATCCTTGGGGCCACTCTTGTGGAGGGACACCACATGAGCCATCCTCCAGTCCTGAGGTACACACCCCAAATGTAGTGAGGCATTAAATAGGTCTGCCAAAGGTCCTGCAAGGACCTCTGCCAGCTCCTTCAGTACCCAGGGGTGGATGCCATCTGGGCCTGGCGCCTTGTCCACCCTCAGTGCCTTCAAACCCTCTCGAACTCTGCTCTCCATGATTTCCCCATCTGTCACCACATCCCCCTCCTGCTTCTGCTATTTCTCCCACCTTGGGTGTCACCCCCCTCTTCTCTTTAGTAAATACTGAGCAGAAGTACTCATTTAGTGCTTCCGCCTTATCGTACCCTGTTTCTACCCAACCCCCCTCCTTCCTAATCCTTACTATGTGGTCCTTACAGCTCCTTTTCTCCCTGATGTACTTAAAGAAGTCCTTCTCCCCCTTCTTAATGCCTTGTGCCAGCCTGAGTTCCGTAGATGCTTTGGCTCCCCTTACTGCCCTTGTCACCTCCTTCGATTCTGTCAAGTACTCCTCTCTGTCCTCCCCCCTCCCTGATATTCTGACAGCTGCAACACCAAGAGTGGGAACAATCCTCACTAAAGCCTGGGCAATTGATACGGCAAGGAGCAAAACATTCATTGCAACCAGACTTCACAAGGAGAATTGAAAAGCATCATTCTTTTGACCATGTCTGTCACCTGGCTTCAAGTGCTCCTCGGGACTGCCAGCCACCCTGACTACTGGGAGCACGATGGAATCTTTTGCTTGCCCAGGAGAGGCTAGACAATTTATTCTAAACATTATGGATCAGCATGAATGCAGGGACTTTACTGAGGAGAGACAATGTTCCTGAAGAGTGGAGTGTGTCCATAATTTAAACACTAGGCCTTGTAATGCTCCTAGAACTCCCCCAGTACAGTAACATCTAATAACACTGAGCCACCATAATTACATGTAAGTATGCCCACATCACCCCCTTCCCACGACATGAGGCCACACATTTTGGTCCCTATAGGATTAAGGACAGAGCTCCTTCTGACCTTCTCCCACTAATCAAGGCTCCCCAGAAAAAACAGGCATTCAATTCACTTGGAGCCAGGGACAATTATGCAAATTGCATAAAAACATACCTGTTTGGCACAACAGCAAGTGATTCAGCTCTTTTTGGGGTAATTGCTGCAGCAGTGATCCTCTGCTTCTCCTCCGCAGCTCATCACGTCGTTGAATTCTGCAGCACCCGCCTCCCGGTTGCTCTCACTCTCACCGCACTGCTCTCTTGCCTTCAGCTCTCCACCTTTCAGACTCTGCAGCTCCTGGTGATCCTCACTCGCCTTCAGCTCCTGCTCTGTAGCCCCCCTCACCTGTCCATGCACATTTACCTTGGTTTGGCGTACCTGAGGGGGGGCCTGAGCAAATGGAAAAAGAGCGGGGACTTTAAAAAACAACAGCCTGGCATGATTGGCCCCCAGCTAGTGTGACACGTTGCGATGATGTCACTAGCGCATCACACGCCAGGACAACAAAACGGGCAGAGAGATCGGGCAGGAGAGGAGTCAAGAGCGAGACTGAGCATACAGTGAGATGGCTGGGGAGTCTGTGGGGACACATCAGGAGGGATACCATATTGGGCAGCAACAGAATTCAAGGAGCTACTTGCTAGTAAGTGACCGTGGTTTTTGCGGGGAGCGGGAGCTCGCGTTAAGCACAGTTTGTGGTAGGGAAGCAGAGGATGCATAAAAAATGATTAAGCTCTACTTTGTTGAAATTTGCGAATTTGCGGTAAGTGCGATATTTATTTATTTTTTTTCCTCCTTGCGATGGGGTCCGAAAATCGCGCTTCCTGCCAAATATTCGCAGCTGCGATTTTCCAGTGGCCCTGGTTATGACCAAAGTTGATTAAGTAACCAGAAAAGTGCATCAGGGAGTACCCAGTATCCCTGCATACACCTGGCAGTCGTACAGACACAGGCATTGTTAAAAGTGATCCCAACAACAGTAGTTGGGGATATGAACAGTAGTTACACTAAAACATGGCAATAGCTTCTCACAGTCCAGTAACTCAATGGAATGACAACGCTAAGGGGTATATGCAAACAACTAGAACATTATAGTCTGTTCATAAATAGGTGCCCATCTGGCATGGTGCCAGTCTTTATGCAGGAGCCCAAGGAGTCTGCAGTTGACTAGAGGTGGGGCAGCCAGTTCAGTAATATGGGTGGGCAAAACACCCTAAGACTACAAAGCTGAGAGAGGGTGGGGGGGTTGTAGAACTGTGAGGAACAGACAGTAATACTTAACCTGGGTGAGCTAAAAGTGCAGTGGAGTTAAGGTCTTGCAGTATATAAGACACTGTGGGCTCGAAAACAGAAAAAAGCTGCCAGTCTGGGGAACACAAAATCTATGTAACCGGATAGTTCAGTTACATAAGAACTTACTGTAACAGTAGATCTTCAAGAACAGCTCTTACAGCAGGTCACACATTAGGACAGAAGCCGGCAGGTGCCAGAACCCCACGGAACTTTTCTAGCTAGCAGTATTCAGCGGGGACCACCTCCAATGTCGGTCCCGCCCCTGACGTCAGGCATAGTACATATGGAGGTGGGCCCCCATAATTCTCCGTTCTCCCACTGGAGACTCCTGGCCACTGGATGACATCCGAAGAGGAGACAGAGGATCCGCCATCAAATGGCAAAACAAGGCATCGGTAAATGCCCTATTCTAGGAGAAGGATGCTGTGACTACAACCTACCTCCAGCGGGGATGGTGGGAGGGGAAAGTACCTGCTGCAAGAGCTGTTCTCGAAGATCTACTGTTACGGTAAGTTCTTACGTAACTGTACTATCTTACTTCGAGAAACAGCTCTTGTAGCAGGTTACACCATTAGGACCGATTCCCAAGCAATACTGGTAATCGCATACCATCGGGAGGAGGAAAGGTAGGAATCCTCGAATTACATCGAGCCTAGGATAGAAGTCCCTGAAGGACTGCTAGACCGAACCCTGCTCTTCGACTCGTTGCAATGTCCAGGCTGTAATGCCTGACGAAAGTGTGTACGGAGCTCCAAGTAGCTGCAGCACAAATAGCTGAGGTGGACACATTCCTTAAAGGTGCAAATGAGGTAGCCACCCCTCTGGTGGAATGACCCTTAACCACGCCCGGTAAGGGTTTTCTGCGCTTCTGATAACATGAATAAGCCACCTGGACAACGACTGCTTTGAGACAGGAGCTCTCATCATCCTATGGGCAAAGGAGATGAAAAGTTGGTCCACTTTTCAGTGTTTGGTTCTGGTCAGGTAGTATCTGAGACACCTATGCACATCAAGAGTGTGCAGAAGGTCTTCTCCTTGATTAGTTATTTCGGGAAATACACTAGTAGATAGATGTCCTGATTTTAAGGGTGAGAGCTGAGATCACCTTAGGCAGAAATTTAGGATTAGTCCTTAAGGATACCCTGTCTTGGTGGAAAACCAAATAAGGTTCTTTGCACATAACTGCGTGCATTTCAGAAATTCTTCTGGACGAAGTAACGGCAACTAAAAACAACATTTTCCAAGAGAGAAAATGTAGTTCGCAATCTGCGGCTGGTTCAAAAGGTGGCAGTGTGAGCTGCTCCAAGATGAATGGTAGATCCCATGGTGGGATTGGATCCTTAATCAGGGGCCTAAGGTGGAGGACACCTCTCAAGAAGGCACGTGCCGTGTCCAGTTGAGCCATAGTACGTTGGCCTTTAGGGACATGGTAGGCTGAAATGGCACAGAGGTGTACCTTAATCGAGGAGTAAGCCAGGCCAGACTGGAAAAGGGACAGCAGGTAATCCAGTACCAGCTTCTCTGGAGAGTCCAAAGGTGAAAGGTCACGTGCTTGAACCCATAAGCAAAACCTGCGCCACTTCATGGCGTGGGTCGCACGGGTAGCCGGTTTCCTAGTGGCAGTAAAAACGTCTGCCAACTCTTGCAAGACCCTGTATCACATCATGGCTATGTCTCTAGGAGCCAAGCACGCAGGTTCAGGGAACATAGGTCCGGATGCACTAAGGAACCTGCCTCTGGAGACAGCAAATGGGAGCGGATTGGTAGAGGCACTGGAGGTTCCCGGGATAGCTGATGAAAGAGAGGGAACCAGATCTGTCTGGGCCAAAAGGGCACGATCAGTATAAACATCCCTTGCTCCCTGCAAAGTTTTAGAAGAATGCTCTGGATCAACAGAAAAGGTGGAAAGGCATAAAGGAATCTGCCCGCCCAGGAGAGGGATGAGTCTCGCCAGAAAACACCAGGCCCTGGATCTAGCGAGCAAAAATTGGGCAGTTTTGCGTTGCATGGGGACGTGAAGAGGTCTAGCTCTGGAGTACCCCATCTGTGAAACAGATCCTCTGCCACCTCCTGCAGTAGTTCCCATTCATGGACTCCGACCTGAGAGCAGCTCAGGCTGTCTGCGATGACAATGTCCACTCCTGGAACATGAATGGCAATAAGGTTTGCGCCATGTTGTAAGACCCGATCCCACACTCTTATGGCCTCCCTGCAAAGTGGGTAGGAATGGATGCCTCCTTGTTTGTCAAGGTAATACATCACCGCGGAATTGTCTGTTTGTAACAGAAGTGTATCTGGTGGAATCTCCAGCTGGAAGGCCTGCAGGGCATAAAGAACTACCTTCATTTCCAGGATATTCATGTGGAGATGAGACTCCTGGGCTGTCCACAGGCCCTGAGACCGGACACCGTCGAGGTGTGCTCCCCTACTGAGCCCTGAGGTGTCTGTGGAGAGTGTCACAGTCTGGGATGGCGCTATGAAGGGGACTCCCACCAAGAGGTTCCTTGAATCTAGCCATTGCCAATCTCGAATAATGGTCTTCGTGATCTGGATTGGATGCTGCAGATGGTCTTGCCTTTGGTCCCACTGTACCCATAACATCCACTGGGTTACCCACATGTGGAGAAGGGCTAGCGGAACTGTTGCAATGGCCGCAGCCATGTGTCCGAGCTGGCAAAGGACCAGTCTGGCTAGGACGGTCTTCTTTGCCGAAAAGTCCCTGATGAGGGATCTGATGTGTTCCCCTCTGTCCGGGGGGGGGGAGCTTTCCCTTGGATGGTGTAAAGAACTGCTCCTATGAATTGCAGAGTCTGGGACGGAACCAGGCGTGACTTCTCATAATTGATGATAATGCCCAACGTCTCGAACAGAGACTGAATGCAGTGAATGGCAGACATCAGGGCCTCCCAGGAGGGCACCATGAGAAGCCAATCGTCCAGGTAGGGGAACACCTAGTGGCCTTGTCTCCTCAGAGATGCGGCTATGACCGCCATGCATTAGTGAACACCCGAGGTGCCGATGACAGCCCGAAGGGAAGAGCTCGGAACTGATAATGGCGTCCCTGAAACTCGGAAGCGCAGGAACCTCCTGTGTGCTTGAGCAACAGGAATATGCAGGTAGGCATCCTGCATATCCAGAGACGCTAGAAAAGTGCCTTGCTTCAGCATGGAAATCGGACCAGGGAGGGTCACCATGCAGAAGCGCTTGTACGTGACCGAGACATTGAGGTCGCTGAGGTCCAGTATTGGACGGAGGTCCCCTGTTTTTCTCTGGAACCAGAAAGAAGTGAGAATAATATCCTAGTTCCCTCTGGTTCCTTGGTACGTGCTCTATAGCTTCATTTTCCAGAAGTGCGAGCACCTCCTGCTGTATGAGCAGGGTACGCTGACCCGAGTAACGGGAGAGCAGGGGAGGTCTTGTAGGTGGGTCATCTAGAAACTCTATGCAATGGCCTTCCTTGACCAACTGGAGAACCCACCTGTCGGTGGTGATTGATTGCCACCCTAAAAAGTGGCGAGCGATGCGACTCCTGACTTTCCTTGCCCGTTGATCCAGAGGAGGGGCCAGGAAGGAGTCCTGCCTTGGCAGCGTTTGTCCCTGCATGCTGGGCCGACTTTGTGTAACATTGGCCTCTGCCTGGGGATGATTTGGCCTGGGCCTTGCCCGAAAAAGTGCCCCTCTGCTGCTGGCCAGAATGTTGCTGCTGCCTTTGTAGCTGGACACGAAAACGGCTCTGGTTCCTACAAAAGGAACTAGGCCTGGATCTGTACATGGCGTGTACAGATCGGACTGCCTTCCCTGCGTCCTGGAGCTTGGTGATGACCTTCTCTGAGAATTCACCAAAGAGTACCTCACCATTATACGGAACGTCTAGAATATTCTTCTGTACGTCCGGGGTGAAGCTGGAGACATGGAGCCAGGAGTGTCTCCAGAGACAAACGCCTGAAGCTGCAGTTCTGGCCGAAGAGTCCACAGAATCATATGCGGTTCTAAGCACTTGGGTCCCCACATCTGACCCGGTGTGGAGTAAGTTGAGGAGCTCGCTTTCTGGCCGCCATCGGGAAGCTTTCAACCAGGTCCTGGCCCTGTTCCCACAGGGGTTCTGGAACTGTACCATATGGGTAAGGTAGTTCAGAGACCTGATGGCGTGTAGCAGCTGGCAGACGTAAGGCCTCCCCCAGGGCATCCAATTGCTTGGATTCCTGGTCCGGTGGCTGAGTGCTCATATACTGGGCCTTTGAGACCGGTCGTGTGAGGCAGTGATGACCAGGGAATCTGCCAGAGGTTGCTTCACCAAGTACTGGTCTTTTCTAGGAGCCTTGTACAGGCGGTCAGCCTTCTTCTGCACTGCGGGAATGGAATGCGGATGCTTCCACGCAGCCTTGGTGACGTCTGCGAAGGTGTCCACCAAGGATGGCACTACCATAGGCTTTGGGTCTTTTTGCTGAAGGTAGCAGGCAAGGCATTGTCATTCAGGGTCACGGTCCTCAGCATCCCATGCCATGTTGTCTTGGATGTGCCTCATAATCTCGGCGAAAGAGGGATCATCCGGTGGAGACTTTTTTTTTTTTTAACCAATTTTTTACCAGGTGAGACACACTAAGCTGAAAGCTTGTTTGCAGGTGCAACCTGGGAGCACGAGGAAGTTAAGTGACTTGCTCAGGGTCACACAGTATGCACCTGGGGACTGTGGGATTCAAACCCAGGTCTCCAGATTTGCAGCTCAGAGCCTTAACCCACTGCACCATACTGCCTCCTTCCTGGGGAGGTCATGTGAGTCAGGAGAGGAGATGCTGAGTGGAGAAGGAGATCTTGAGTATTCCGAAGTATCCGATCTTGAATCCTCCTCTGACGGAGTATACTGGTGTCGTCTGGGTTGTTTGGGGCTGGGTGACCCTGAGGGAGATCTGGAGGGAGCTCTTCTCCTATCTGTAGATCTGCCCCTAGGAGGTGGAGTCTGCTCCTTGGGGGATGGTGGTCGTCCTACTGGCCCCTTAGGTGGAGGAGGGGGCATAGGTGGTGAGGGGGTAGGAGGAGGAGTAGGAGGAGTAGAAGGAGGATGGGCGGGGACCACATCCTTCTTGATTGTGTCCCACCAAACGGTAAAGAGCTCCTTTACCTCTGTGATGTTCATGCCCGCAGACGGGCCTGGCGCCAGTGGTCTGTCGCCGGGGTCGGGTCCCCGGGGGTCTCCCGGTCCAGGACCTCCTGGAGGGCATTCCAGAGAGAGGGTGCAGAGAAGACAAAGATTTATTCCCCACAGATGTGTATGTCTTGGGCACCTCTAACAATTTGTTTGGGGGGGGGGTTATGGAAGAGCCTGCTTGTGTGCCAGGGGGCTAAAAGGTCAGCCAGATTAGGTGGAGTTAGAGAGTAACATGCTTTTATTTATATCTTTGATCATGTAGCAGAAGCAGGAAACTACAGACCGGTAAGTTTCACCTCAGTGGTAGGGAAAATGATGGAATCACTTCTGAAAGAAAGAACTGTTCAGTACCTAGAGGCCAGCGGGGCACAGGACCAAAAGCAGCATGGATTTACAGCAGAAAGGTCATGTCAGACGAATCTAATCGATTTCTTTTGACTGGGTGACCAAAGTAATAGACCAGGGAGGGGCTGTGGATATGGCCTACCTAGACTTTAGCAAGGCATTTGACACAATCCCACACAAAAGACTGATAATCAAGTTAGCCAGCCTAGGAGTGGGTCCCAAGGTGGTACCCTGGGTAGCAAACTGGCTGTACAACAGGACACAGAAGGTAATAGTGAATAGAACACATTCCGAAGAAAGGGGGGTCACTAGTGGAGTACCTCAGGGCTCTGTAGTAGGTCTAGTCCTCTTTAACATCTTTATAGGTGACATTGCAGAGAGTCTGGAGGGAAAGGTATGCCTCTCTGCAGATGACACAAAGATCTGTAACAGAGTTGATAAACGGGGGGGGGGGTGTAGAAAGGATGAGAAGGGACTTGGCAAGGTTGGAGGAATGGTCAGACATATGGCAACTTAGATTCAATGCAAAGAAGTGCAAAGTAATGCACCTGGGAAACAAAAATCCATGAGAAGAGTACACAATAGCAGGGGAGGTACTAACAACAACAAAAATGGAAAGGGACCTGGGGGTAGTCATATCAGATGACCTAAAGGTGGGTAAGCAATGTGAGAAGTCAGTAGGGAGAGCCAAGGGGATACTGGGATGCATAGGAAGGGGCATCACAAGTAGAAAAAGGGAAGTGGTTATCCCTCTGTACAGACGGTTGGTAAAACCCCATCTGGAGTACTGTGTGCAGTTTTGGAGACCTTCTCCCATCACACAGCGGGCACCCAGGAAGAAGAGGAAACGCTCTGACCACTCACTATCCCTGTCCCTTGGTGCCCTCCTCAAATTAATCTTCTTCCTTCTGATCTGCATTGGTACTACTGAAATACTACTGAAATAAATCCTGGCCCCATTGAAAGTTTCTTTTCCCCTGCTGATCTATCCTCCATAAATGGCCTAAGCTTCCTACATTTCAATGCTTGCAGTCTCTTAAAAAAGTTCTCCTTAATATAGGCTTGGGTGGCACATACTCTACCTGACTTCCTGGTCATCTCTGAATCTTGGTTCAGACCTACAACAAAAGACAGTGTTGTAAACCTTCCCAACTATCAGCTCTTCAGAGCAGATCGCCCTTCCAGGGGTGGTGGGGTGGCCATATACATTAAGGACACCATCTCTGCAACCTGCCTCATCAATACTTCCGAACCAAAGGAATTTGAATGTTTGTCAATCAAAATATCCCTTCCTAACTTGTCTTTATTTAAATTGATTGGCTGCTATAGGCCCTCTGCAGGCCTCAAACTACTATCTCACCTAGGGTCAATACTCAATCTAGGCCCTGAAGATACCATCATCCTTGGTGATTTGAATTTAAACTGGCTATCTAATGTATCTGCACCATTGGTAACCTTTTGTGACACCTATGGATTTACATAACTAATTAAAGACCCAACCAGGGTTAACTCTAAAAACTCTAGCAACAGCTCACTCCTGGATATTATGTTGGTAAACAAGCCTCACTTATATTCACATGCAGGAGTACTACCGAGTGATGTAAGTGATCATTGTCCTATAGCTGGCATAAGATCTACACTCAAACCACCCAATCCTGCAGAATTTGTCCTCAAAAGGTCAAAAGAAATTCAACATCTCGGGATACCTCCATGACTTGAGTAATACAATATATTGGCAAGATTTCTACCTTACAACCTCAGTTGAAACAGCTCTCCAGACCTTAAAGGACATTATCACTAATGCTCTCAATATTCATGCACCAATCACCAGTATCAGAACTAAAGCAAGATCCTGCCCTGGTTCACTACTGATCTTAAAGCAGCCTTGTTAACCAGAGATAAACTGTGGAAAAGGCAAGAAAACAAAGGATACCAGAGACTGGCTAAATTTCAGAAAGGCAAGGAATTCATGTACAAAACAAATAAGAACTGCCAAAGCTGCCTACTATAGAGCTGAATTGGATGCCTCCTACAATAACCAACCAGACTCTGGGGTACTATAAAAGGAATTCTGGGCCAAAACTCTACTCCTGCCTTAACCTCCAAACTGCTACTAAATGATACAGAAATTACGGGCAAACAAGAAATCCTAAATACCTTCAATGACCACTTCACCACAGCTGGCCTAGCATTTGACTCATCACCTGCAAATCTACTGAGATCTTCCTTGAACCTTCAATCCACTGTGGGACAAAAGGCTACTTCAACTTTTTCCTTCAACCTAATATCCTTGAAAGAAGAAGACATCCTCTCTAATTTAGATACTTCTAAGAGTGCAGGTACAGACTCCCTGGATCCCTACTTCCTTAAAATTGCATCACACGTCTTATCTGCCCCCCCTCACTCATCTCTTCAATCTTTCCCTAACTACTGGATCCATTCCCTCCACTTGGAAAACAGCTCAAGTAGTTCCACTACTTAAATCTGGTGATCCCATGGACCTCAACAATTACAGGCCCATTTCCATCCTATCAGTACTATCCAAGATGCTCAAAAATTAGTAAACTCACAATTAAGGGACTATCTGGATAACATAACCTCCTAAATTCAGCACAATCGGATTTAGATCAAGCATAGCACCATTTTGCCCCTAGCCAAAGTAACTAACGATTGGCAGATTGCCTTGGATAAGAAGAATAGTACCTGTGCTGTGTTCCTGGATTTGAGTAAAGCATTTGACACAGTGGATCATGAATCATTAATCACCTCCCTTAGCTCACTAGGACTGGATTCTCTCTCACTCAACTGGTTTAAGTGCTACCTATCAGATAGGTCACAACTGGTAAAAAATGGAAATTACCTATCCACCTTAAAACCACTGCTAAGAGGTGTACCGCAAGGCTCTATTCTTGGCCCCATCCTCTTTGCCATTTATATTAATAATATCGATGCCAACCTCACTCAATCTAACATTCATCTGTTTGCTGATGATACTGTATTATATGTCAGCAATCCCTCATTACCTAAAGCCTGTGAGCTGTTACAATCTGAATTCTCCATCCTGCAACACAATCTACTGAAAAAACTACTTCTAAATGCCAAAAACAAAAAGCTATGTTCTTTGCCACAAAGAGTTGCTCTGCCACTACCCCATCACCCACCACTCTACAATTATCCACCCTACTTGGAGAGAAGCTGGAATTTGTTGATAACTTCAAATACCTTGGAGTCTGGATTGATAATAGGCTTGACTATTCTGTCCATATTGAAGAGCTACTAAAAAACTGAGACAAAGGCTTGGTCTATTTTTTAGAATAAAACACTACCTTCACAGAGACTCCAAAAAAAGATTAATCCAGGCATCATTCCTATCCCTCATTGATTATGCTGACTTTCTCTATGGCCATTGTTCACTCCCCCTCTTAAATAAGCTGGACACCCTGTATCATAGATCCATCAGATTTATTACTGACCTTCCCTCCAGCACCCATCATTGCTCTCTTTATATGGCAGTCAACTGGACATCACTACAACACAGAAGAAATAGGAATGCTGCAACCTGGATATTCAAAGCTTTATCAGGCAAACTACCCACCTATATCACAGACTGTTTTACCCTAATTATTTCTAGGCTATACACTAAGGATCAGTAAACTCATCATACTAAAGGTCCCCAATGCCTGCACCCGGTTTGGAGGGCCGCTATCAGCTACTCACTAGCAGTTGCATGGAACTCACTCAAAATCCATGAAGCAAATAGCCTCTTACCTTTAACTTCCTTCAAAAGATTATTCTCCACCCTATTTCCAGAGCTCTGCAATTGCTTTTATAAGGCCTAATCCCCTACCCTACCTACCCTCCCACCCCTTTCCGTGTTCCATTATGTTAGTTCTACTTCTATTTTCCAGTCACCTGATATACTCTCATAAAAGCCAATTAGGCCCTATAATTTATATATTATGCCTGCTATACCCATTGTCTCCTTTTTCTTACAGGTTAAATGGTTTTACTGTGCCTTGTATATATGTAAATTGTTGTATATTATCACTTTGTCATTGTACTACTGTTTATGTTATTCTTGTCTATGTAAAAATACTTGTACTCTTATTTGTATGACCACTCAGGTCCATCTTGTAAATGAGCTACGCTCAATGATGTTCGCCTGACTAAATAAAGATTTTGACTGATTGATTGATCTACGCAAGGACATACTGTAGACAAGATGGAAGCAGTCCAGAGGAGGGCAACTAAAATGGTGCAGGGTCTGCATCAGAAACCATATGAAGAGAGACTGAGAGATCTTAATATGTATACCCTTGATGAAAGGAGGGACGGGGGGACATGACAGAAACATTCAAGTACCTCAAGGGAATCAACAAAGTCCAGGAGGGTAGCATTTTTCAGAAAGAGATGTGTAAGAACAAGAGGGCACAATTTAGAGGGGGGACGGTTCAGGGGTAATGTAAGGACATTTTTTTTTTTTTTTCACGGAGAGAGTGGTGGACTCATGGAACCGCCTTCCTGGAGAGGCTGTGGGGTCTAAAACAGTGGAGCAATTCAGACATGCATGGGACAGACATATAAAGGATAATGGCTGGGGATCAGGTGATAACCATGCTGTAATCACCTCGAGTGGTTGCTAGGACAACATGGTAAACCTCGAGAGCACAGCTAGAGAGGTTTATTGTAGCCCTAGCAACCATGAGAGGTGATTTTACCGTGGTTGTCACCCAATCGCCAGCCATCATCTTTTATAGTGTATGGTCAAAAAAAACACTGTTTGCATTCTATGTGTGAGAATTATGGAACTCTGGTGCATTCTTTTTTTCTTTTCCACTGTTTGGAAGTTCCGAAGTGTGGTTAACAACTTTTAAAATTCTAACCAGTGCATAACAAAGCTGTGTAACTGCTGATTTATGGTGGTTAAATAGGTACTTACCATACATTATAAGGCAATTATAGTTGGGGGTTGCAGGAAGTAGGCTGTTGGTTAACTAGAATCTGCAGTTTATCCAGTAGGTAGGGAAATGGGCAGACTGGGTAGGCCAAGTGGTCCTTATCTGCCGTCAAAGTCTATGTTTCTATACCTTTTATCTACTGTATTATTAGCTATATGTTTATGCAGCATAGATATAGAAATGTTCTTCCACTGGTGCCTGCACGTCTGGGTGTTGCTTGGCAAGTCTGCTATGTGTGAGTGTTTGGGGGAGAGTATTTGAGTCTTCTTAGGGACACTCTTGTAATATAAACATCAAACAATTTATGGTCCTCCTGCTGTCACATGCCATCCTGGGGAAGGGGGCCTGCATCCCCAGTCTGATTTTATAACCACTTAGTCTTTCAAAGTCTGCCTTTTTAGTCTCTGCACAAATTATATTGCTCTCTAGATATGTGATGCTTCCTTGTCAACAGAACTCCCTCCCATGTCCTGTGTAAAAAGTTAATTTATCTGTGGCTCTTTCTTTTCAGTAGATTGGTCTATCTAGATCTTGTTTTCTGTAGAGCCTGTTGCACCTGATGAAGGGCTCTGAATAGCCTGAAAGCTTGTGTTCTGAAACCATCATTGGGCCAATAGAAGTGATCAAATCACTCATGTGGTTCATCTTTTTCTAGAAGGACCAATACAGCTTAAATAATTTTCTAATTATATTGAAACACAAATGGATAGATTTATTTATACACACACACACACACACACACACACACACACACCAGTATGTATTGAAGTGACACTGCATATCCTAACTTGTATCCAGAGGAGGGCAACCACAATGGTACAGGGGCTGCATCAGAATCCATACGAGGAGAAACAGAGGGATCTTTACACCCTGAGAGGAGGGGGACATGACAGGAGATCTATAAATACCTCATGGGGGTGATTAAGATAGAGAAGGGGAGTATTTTTCAGAGGAAAAGTTGCATAAGAACAAGGGGGCATGCAATAATGCTCCAAGGAGGGAAATTTAGGAGGATGTGAGGAAGTACTTTATCACTGAAAGAGTGGTGGATGCCAGGAATAGTTTTCCAGCAAAGACAGTTGGGGGTGATAACAGTGGAGGGTTTCAAACAAGCATGGGACAGACACAAAGGAATCTTGGTAAGATCAGGTTATGGTCTGCGGTGTTAGTATAGGTAGGGGAAAATGGGCAGACTAGGTGGGTCAAGTGGTCTTTATCTGCTGACAAATTCTGTGTTCCACTTAATACAGCCAGCTGTGAGTGGTGGAAAAAAGGAGATGTGGGGAAAATCTATAATGGGGACGAGGACGTTAACTTGTGAGTAGGGATTGCTGAACTCTAGGTAGTGATGCTTTGTTCAGATTCAGTTCCTATAGTCACTGAGTGATCACTGCCAAGCCGACCATAGCAGGAAAATCCGCAAGGGGAGACTTCTTTCCCTCTGTTTTGGGAATTCTCCCTTGGGATTACTATCATCCCATAATGTGAGGTGAGGGAGAAAGGGTGGCATAATGGGGGAAAAAAGTAACCCAAAAGGGAAGGGGGGGAAGAGACTATCTTAAGGAACGATAGGGAATGGTAGGAGAATAATGATCTCTCCCGGGCCTCCATCGGTCTGTCCCTGGCTTCACAGTGCCAAAGGAGAAAGGGAAGCTCCCCCCCCCCCCCACTGGAGGGGGCAGGGTCCATAAGATCTAGTAGAATATGCTAAATGAGTGAACCTGTGCCCTGGAGCATCTGAATGGGGGTAGACCAAATATGGCCCAACTTTCCCATCCAAATCCCCCATATCCACCCACTAAAGTGACTTCACTTTTAGGGCTGTACCCCGTCCGGGGTATTTATAAACCACTGCTTCCTTTCCCTTCCCTCCTTACTCTTTTTTTCCCCAGTCCCAACCAAATGCTTCTCCAGATAAGTTATCCGTTAAAGGTATTGATAAGGTCCTTCTGATCCTCTGCATAATGAGGAGAGATAGTGAACAGTTAGCTTTATTCAGCTTAATTGTTGGAGAACAAATACAACATAATCTTCTTTCTGTTCTCTCAGAGACCCTACCAGGGGCCGAGTGAAAGTGTCTACTTCCTGTGCTACTGTCCTTGGGAACCTCCTCCTCTTTAACCTCACAGAGGTAGCAGAATGTCATGTTAACTCCGGTGCCCTCTCCTGCAGACATCGGGGAGCGGGGAGAGGATCCTAGGGACAGCTGAAAAACTGTTTCCTATGGACCCCTGGAGGGCCTCAGTAGGCGCTAAACTGAGAGGGCTACTACCCCTGCCTGTGTGGCTAGTGGACAGGTTGAGGGGTCTAGGTCCTGTGACGTGGTGCCTCCATTTTTGTAATCTGAAATTTGGGGAGAAAGATGTCACTCGGCATGGTGATTAGGTTTGACTACTCTTCACAGGGGCACCCAAAGTAATCCAGAGACTGGAAGCAATAACATAATGTCCAATACCAGGAGATGGGATTCTAAAGTGTGGCTTTATTCAACATCTCTGAACAAAAAGCATAGCCGGACCCCGCCATGGGGCTACACTCCTGGTAATGCAGATAAGGTAATGACACAGACACATATCCAATCTTGGATCCTAAGTTTCCATATGACATGGATTCTTCAATTAGTGGCACACTACCACCCTTTACTCCATCCCAAATCTGGGCCCCCTCTTCAGGCACTGGCTGGTATCTGAAAGAAGGGTATCTGGTGTTTCAAAGCGAATCTGTAGAGGTGAGCCCTGTTATGCCAGGTGGGGGGTCTCCCGCCTCTTGTTCCATAGACCCATACCCTGCCATTCCTTTGCTTAAACACACTTCACTGGCTACTGCAGTGCAGACTGTACATGGCTTTGTAATGCAGTAACTGTCTTTCCCTAATGACCCCCCCCACATACAATAATCATTACTGTCTCACTGTCCCATAAGCCCTGGACTTGGCATCCTGACTGACCCACAGCCCCAGAGACTTATTTATTCACTGTTTTGATGAATGACCCTGGCCTTTTGTCAACACTTAATCACCCTCCACGTTGCAGGTGTCCAAAACTCTGTAGGAATCTCTCTTCCTCAAAATTGTAGTGCCCCAGCACTCTCCATCAGGCAGCTTCTTCCTTTTTCCCAGACCAGGGGATTGTCCCTGGGAGTTGGTTCTTTGTGCCTCTCTTATGGTGGAAGCACCCACCCTAAGGTAGCTCTGTGTCAGAGCTGAGGGCAGGGGGGTCTGCCCCTGCAGGGCACCTCCTCCCTTACTGCACTGCAGGATCTACATCCTTCTCTCTCTTGAGCGTACTTCAGACTTCAACAGACTGAAGACTACTGCAGACCAATTCAAAACCCCCAACATTGTAGCCGAACTCCCTGCTGCAGCATTCCAAAGTGGCTTATGCAGCTGGGACAGTTCTAAATGATGTCATAACCCCAGCTCAGCAGAGACTGAAAACGGAGCAAACACAGTAAAATCCATTTACTGGAGTTTCACTAGCTGCTTGTCCCTGCCTGCCACTAGATCTAAGGTTCTAGTACCCCGGGTAACGGGGGGGGTTTACACTAAATAAATAAAGGCTGACACAGCTGAGTCCTACGTATGCTGACCTGTGGGATATTGAACCACCAATTTTGCTGGGTATGGCACGTGGAATTTCAGGTTGTTTTGGTGGAGTGCTGGGGAAAATGGGATAAACTCCCATCTTTGCTGCATTGTGGCTGGTGGGTAGGCATTATCTATGAATATTCTTGTGGCCCCATATAAAAAACTTTTCCCTGTGCCCATGCCTTTTTCAAAAGTAGTTCTTTTGTCTGGTATCTGAGGAATCGGATTATGATGGAGTGGGGACACCTGTTAGGGTCAGTTGGTTTGGGCCCCAACGCTCTATGTACTCTCTCCACTTCTAACTGAAGCCCGGGTCCAAGGACAGTGAGGTATGTAGCAAGGTCTCCACACATTCCTGAATGTTGGGGCCTTCGCTGTTTTCCCGGACTCCATATATTCAAAGATTTCGGCGCTTTTGCCTGTTTTCTGAGTTTGGTGGCATATTTTTTATATTTGTGACAATGTGGATTCGGTTTGGGTGAGCCGGGCATAGTGGGCTGCTGAAATCGCTTCTAATGTGCTCGTCTGCTGTTTCCAAGGTAAGCACATCCTGTTGCATTTTAGACTGGGATTCCCGTAACGTCAAATTCCGATTTTATATCTTGAAGTTCAACTATTATAAGGTCCACTTTAGCATCCATGCTCCGTTTTCCTGACGGTTTGGCTTTCGGGCCTTTCCGGTGAGATTTGCGGGTGGCGCAGTGCGAGTGCTCCGTCGCCTCAGACCCCGCTCGTTCAAAGTTCGCGCCCTCCTCCTCCTCTTGCGATAATATTGTGGAAACGACTAGAATCCCCTTTCAGTCTCGCCCTAGCAATGACAGCCGAGTTTCGCAGTGTGCCATGATGTTTGACGGAGCTTTTAGCGTTGGGCTCCACAGAAAAATAAAAAAAAGACTGTATCAGGACTCGGAGCTCTGTAATGCTTAATTGTGAAACACCCCAGTCAGTCAACAGCTTTCTTTTTATTCTGTGAGGAAAAATTCATGTTCAATTCTGCCACAGCTGATATCTCGGATGAAGCTGTAAGGCTGTGATTGATCAGTTTATTTTTCGATGTGTTTGCTATTAAATAATGGGCATTTCATATACCTGAAAGGAGAGGCGGGTTGGGGTTATATTTTCTGATTTATATCCCTAATCTTGTTATTCGGGTTTAAATAACAATCCACTTGGATTGTGTAAATAGTTTTATGTGTTATTGCTGCCTAATGGTATCACCTGAAGCTACGCATATTGCTTGTCTGTTCGTTTAGAAAATTAATAAAATGTTTAAAAAAACAAACAAAAAAAAAACTAATGTCCAGCACTAAGATCTTATCCCAAACCATTTATCAATATAAATCCCCACCCGACTTACAAGATGATGATTATTAGTTTTTTTTTTTTTTGTAACATAAATAGCCAAAAATTGCAATGCTCATTTCTCAGTAAAATTACTCAATGAACATCCAATATCTGGGAGGGAGGTGAACATGAGAATCCTAAAATTTCTTCAAGCATAAGCTTAGCCAGATTTTCAAGTTCAACTTTTTACTTGTTCTTTCTTAAATAGTTATCCCCTGGTATGTTTAGTGTTTACCTAGTCCTCTTACTTTCTTGCTAGAGTTTCAGTATTACTTCCCAAGTCTAAACTCTGTATTTTTACAACCATTATTCAATTGATATTAGCTATGATCCAAAATCCTATGAATTTCATGAGTTTGTACCTCTGCTCACTACAAATTCATATTGCACTCCAAGCAAACAAGCTTAACAGGAATAAACTGATCAGTTGTAGTAAAGCACTTGAGCAAGTATAATAAGATCTGTACTACTGGGGTAGCAGAAACTTTATCATTTGCTTTAAAGAGATTCGCTAATTTTTTTACCCTGCCATTGATTAAACAGTGACTTACTGCCACAGGAGTCTGCATGTGTAAATATGTCCAAAAAGAATGCAGCATTTAAAAAGTTATTAAAATTGTAGAAACCAGGTCCCAAGGACTACCAGTGGCTTGGTGGTTGACCGGTGCCCACGTTTCGTTAGCAAGTGGTCATCATGTTATTAAAAATGAATTGAAAAGCTGCCTCCCACCAAATATAATGGGGCGCGTCCCCACGCTTTCACTGGCATCTCATCATCGTACAAGTGAGTGCGGGGCCGGAGTTGGGCGGCAGAGAAAAAAACGGGAAGTCCTTAGGACCCGGTTTCTACAATATTATGAAAAAAATAACTTTTTAAAGGCTGCATTCTTTTGGGACATATTTACACATGCAGACTCCTGTGGCGGTAAGTCACTGTTAAATCGGTGGCAGGGGCAATACCACATATGTTAGTGGATCTCTTTAAACTAGAGAAACAGAAGCTGAATAAATCCAGCAAGCAGTACAAGTCAAAACCCCAGCACTGTGGAAATGGGGCTTGCTGTTTTTCCTGGGGAAACGGACCACAGAGAGGCGGAGATGCACAGAGCACACACAGGAGGAAAAAAAAGAGAATTTTTTTTTGCACAATTGGAATACGCTGCTGCATAAAAATGTACACCAACAAGGATGGAGGAAGGATTTTGTTTATCTGACAAAATCCAGGAAAAAAAGCTCCAAGAATACTTCTTGCAGCAAGAAGTAGCAGAGCTGGCTCTCCAGTCAGACTCACCTACACCACATGAAGACTGCCGAGAACTACGACGACAGTAAGGCTAGCAGGCAGGGAATGCAGTATAGTATTTTGGATTCAGATTCTGAAATCCAAATCTGAAACGCAGCTTAATATCTGGACTTTGGGATGCCAAATCTGAAAATATTAAAAACAGAATAGACTCCAATGATTCCAGTTCTCTTTGGATTCCGAGCAACCATATAATGAACAAGCATTTGTCAATGCCGAATGTTAATTGCTTTGCTCTGTTGAGCTTGCTCACTCCCCCTCTGTCAGGCGCTCGTTCTGTTTCTGTTGGCGCTGCAGGCTGCGCTTTTGTACTGGGCTCCTGTCTCCGTTGGTAACTTTGTCTGCCCACAAAGTCATCCGCAGCTGCCCCGACAGAGCTCCGTTGCAGTCTCTGTCTCCCTCTCATGCGCTCATTCTGTTTCTCCTGGTGCTACAGGCTGCTCTTTTGTACTGGGCTCCTGCCTCTGTTGGCGTCTTTGTCTGTCCACAGAGAAATCTGTAGCAGTCCCGACAGAGCTCCGTTGAGCTCGCTCACTCCCCCTCTCTCACTCGCTTGTTCTGTTTCTCCCGCTGCTGCAGGCTGCCCTTTTGTACTGGGCTCCTGCCTGCGTTGGTGCCTTTTTTTGCCCACAAAGAAGTTCACAACTGTCCTGATGGAGCTCCATTGAGGTCGCTCACTCCCCCTCTCTGACCCGCTCATTCTGTTTCTCCTGGCGCTTCTGGCTGACCTTTTGTACTGGGCTCCTTTCTCCATTGGCTCCTTTTTCTGCCCACAAAGAAATCAGCAGCAGTCCCAACAGAGCTCCGTTGAGCTCGCTCACTCCCCCTCTCTGTCACTCATTCCGTTTCTTCCGGCACTGCAGTCTGCCCTTTTGTACTGGGCTCCTGCCTGCACTGGTGCCTTTTTCTGCCCAGAGAGAAATCCACAGCAGTCCTGATAGAGCTCCATTGAGCTCACTCAGTCCCCCCCCCCTCACTCGCTCGTACTGTTTCTCCCACCACTGCAGGCTGCTCTTTTGTACTGGGCCCCAACTGCATTGATGCCTTTTTCTGCCCACAAAGAAATCCGCAGCTGTCCTGACGGAGCTCCGTTGAGTCCGCTCACTCCCCCCTCCCTCACTCGCTGTCTCTTTCTGTTTCTCCCACTGCTGCAGGCTGCCCTTTTGTTCTGGGAACCTGCGTTGGGGCCTTTTCTGCCCACAAAGAAATCTGCAGCAGTCCCTGCAGAGCTCACTTGAGCTTGGTTACTCCCCCCCTCACTCGCTCGATCTTAATCTGTCCCAAACGGTGATTTCCCACAGCGACCGTGCTATTCTGCGGCAGGAGTGCAAAAACATATTATGGCCAGGATGTGAAACATGACAGCTGTACTGTTCATAAGGAGGTGTGAAAAAAAATGGCAGTGTTGAAAATGTGGCGTGAAAATATTACAGATTTGCTAAGTTACTGGGGTGCATGGAAACAGTTCAACGCACGCTTGTAACACGGTTATTTAATGGAGATTCGTCACCACGTGTTCAACATAGGGATTTTAGGACCTCTGCTCATGAACAATATGACTGTCATTTTCTTAATCTGTCCCGAACACTGATTTCTCACAGTGACTGTGCTACTTTGCGCCAGAAGCGCGAAAACACATTTCGGTCAGGATATGCAAAATGACAGCTGTACTTTTCATAAGGAGGTGTGGAAAAATTGCCAGTGTTGAAAATCTGGTGTGATATTATAAATCTGAAGTTACAAGGGTGCGTGGAAACTATGTAACGCACACTTGTAACACAGTCATTCGATGGGCTATCGTCACCAAATTTTCAACATAGGCTTTTTAGGACCTCTGCTCATGAACTGTATCACTGTCATTTTCTTAATCTGTCCCAAACACTGATATCCCACAGCGACCGCACTATTCTGCGCCAGAAGTGTGAAAAGACATTTCAACCAGGATGGGGAAAAATGACAGCTGTACTGCTCATAAGTAGGTGTGGGGAAAATGGCAATGTTGAAAATCTGGCATGACAATATTGCAAATTCATGAAGTTAAGTGCGTAGCAGCTGCGCATCGCACGCTTGTAAGAGTCATTTTTTGGATTTTTTTTTTCCACCAAATTTGCAACATAGGCTTTTTGAGAGCCCACCTCATGAACAATGGCAATGTCGTTTTGTTAATCAGTCCCGAAAGGTGATTCCGCGCAGTGACCGCGAAATAACCTTTCAGGACCGAATAACGCCATGACATTTGCAGAATTCATGAGGAAGGGTCCCAAAAAACCCATGTTGAAAATTTGGTGCCAAAATTCAAAAAAGTGCCTGAGATATGCACCAAAGTTGAAAACCCTATTTATGCCATTATACAGCTTACCAGCATTTCCTCAGTTCACGGTCGGCTTTGAAGAGTGCAAACGTGTTCCTGGTCCACCGAAGATTGTCGCTCTGGACTCTGCAGGTAAGTATGGGGTGAGGGGATGTGGGGAGGTAGGGGCTTAGAGGGTGGGTACAGGTTGCGGGAGGGGGCAGGTAGACCACGGGAACCGTTTTTTCTTTTGACCAGTACAAAAAAAATATATTTTTTTCTTTGTTTTACAGGGCCATTTGGCTCGCTGGGGTAGGCTCCCAGCATGTCAACAAGAGATTTGTTTTGGGGGGAAGCTGTAGCCGACGGGGGATTGGGCACCCCCATAGGCACAAAAGGGGGAGGGGGCACAAGCGCCAAGGGGGATTGGGCACCCCCTCGGCACAACTGTAGTGCATGTTTGGGGGGGATTATGGTGACTGGGAGTGGGCTTCCCCTTTGGCATATAACACTGGGGGGGGACATAATGCTGACAGGGAGTGGGCTCCCACGTTGGGGCATTGAAGCCTACTGAAGCCGACGCCGACTGGGATTGGGGCCCCCATCTGCAAACAAATGGGGGGAGGCACATGCTGCTGAGGGGGATTGGGCACTCCTCGACAGTGGGGCTGTTTCATATTGTTTATGAACATGGCGGCAAGCCGCCGCCATGTTCACAAACAATATCACACTAACAAAGTTCCGCCCAGCAGCAGTTGAAGTCACTTCCTCATTGTACGGAATGGCTTAGCCAGTGACGAGGCGGCCCCTGATTGCAGCGGCTGAAACCTTACAAGGTTGTAGCACGCTGGCTGAACTAGTGTCAGCAGCAGCGTGCCACCCACTGGGAAAAGCGGGCCAAGCCTGCAAAGGCTGTGGGGGCATTGGCCACAACAGTGCCTTGCCTCCTCAACCTGCTTCTGGAGCAAGCTACCGCAGTATGTTTCTTACGCATGCGCGCAATCAACATAAAAATGTATGAGATGTAAGCTAGTGGTAGTTGATCCCCATACTATATTATTGTATCTCACTTTATTTGTATTATTTCTGTTTTCTTTTGTGTAACATCCAATGTATATTGTCCCTTGTTCCTTGTTAACAAACCCAGGTCCACCTCGAAAATGAGCTTGGTCAACGGTGATTGCCTGGTTAAATAAATACTTTGATTGATTGTCTGCAGATGGATGATATGTGAGAGATTCTTCAAATTCATCTGGGAGTGTGAAGAAGAGAGCCCTGTGAAATTATTTCAGCAGTCAGCCACCAGGTTGCAAAAAGTGGTTTTGAAAGTTTAGAAAAAGAGTTGCTCCCTTAAGGAACAACACCAAAGTGCCTTCCCTGGGCTTTTTGTGCTTTTAGGATGAGTACTGACAGAGGGTCTGAGTCACCTCAGACCCTGAGTGATTGCCTATTCCTCATGGAGAGTGAAGGCAAGTCCCCCTATGGGGTAAAGAGGACATTGGAGACTAGTATGGCCTGCACCCCTCGCCACCTAAAACACATTGGGTCCACCACCCTTGTAACACTGTCTGCATCTGTGGCCCTGATGGAGGCGTCCTGACAGCCAGCCACTGCAAAGTCTGCTAATGTCGTGAGTGCTGGGCCAACACCTCTCTACTTTTTCTGTTGGCTAAGACCAGTTAAAATAATCACTGGGCATTCCTGTGCGATCGTTATTCAAAGCCTGTTTAACTGCAATGGCCAGGAGCAACTAGCGTCTGTGTTTGAATATTTTGTTTGTGGTCCCCGCACCAGTGTTCTGTTGGTACTATACTATTGTCCATCATCAGGCCTGCAGCTGCCTACTGTGTGCACATTTTAATAGACTGTTTGGGTGCTCCAAAGGAACTTTGGGGTACTGGTGCACCATTAGGAGGAAACAGTAAATAGTGCGTCGGACTCACGCGGGGGTGGTGGTATTTGTGGGGTGGCCTCTGACCTGTTTAGTTGCATTTAAGCTTTCCCTTCCCCCAGTCTAGATCCTGTTCCTGTCCCTAAACATCTCTTGATGTGACTTGCCATTTTTGAGTCCTGCTCATCACTGTGTTGGCTTTCTTTGCATGCTTGGAGTGTAAGTTGGGGAAGGGGGCTTGTGTTTATAGTGTTATAAGTGTGAAGGTTTCCTGTCACTGAGGATGGGAGTTCCATTCATTTTCTGTGTGGTGGCACCCTTGTAGTGACTTGTCAGTCTCCTCGAATCCCAGCCCATCACAGGTGACATTCTCGTGAATGCCTTAAAGACTATGACCAGGTACCATCGGACATGCATAATATCGCACCTCTCGTGGGGGTGGCCACACCTGCAGCACTGGCACTTGAGGGAGGGGCAAAGAGGGGGTAATTAATTTGAATTGGCTGGGTGGGAGAGGGGAGTTAATAGAAGCCTAGAATGTGTTGGCAGAAACAGACCTAGCGGTCCATCTATTCTGCCAAGTTCCCTGCCTGGCTACATGCTCTGCCTTGCACCAGGCTGGATATTAATGGGTGGACAGCCCTAGTGGGTTGTCATCACTCTTTTCTCGAGGTAGCTCTTCTTTTTTTTTTTTAAATCTTCTCTGCCTCAGTAATACATGTTGTCAGATGAATTCTGACCCTTTTTTTAGGAATTGGAAGATTTTTGACCTTCAGTTCCTTTAGAAAAGGGACCGAATCTGAATCTAATCCCACTTCCTCAATTGGAAGCATCTCTAGTGCTGATAATTTAGAAAGGGAACTTTTGGCACAGTACATGCTACTGTATGAATATATTTTTCTGATACAACCTTGTGTTTCTTCCCCAACAGGATACTCGGCTGTACAGCAGTTGCTGAGGGTGTTTGACTGACTAGCGAAAGAGAGGACTATGTTTCACAAATCGGAAGGGGAGTATAGGGGCCCTTCTCACAGGCAAGTAAGTATCTTCGCTGTGTCTGCTTGGTGTTATTTTCCACAGTGGTGATTAGCTGGCTTGTGTGCTTCTGAGAAAACTATATTCAGTTGAGAAGTGACATAGGTAGATAAAGAGAAAGCTATAAAGAATATTTTTTTAACAGGAGATAACTGTGGGACTCGAAGAGCCCTATTTGACAAAGTTGACCTGTGGGAGGTTACATATCGCATTAAAAGTGAAGATGCTATGTAAGCAATAACCCACGACCGGGCATGTGGTTATGGAGATTTAATGCACAACTGGGGGTGTTGTGAGGCATGAGGCTGCAGGCAGAGTGTCCTCACAGCACCCCAGCCGTGCATTAAATCTCCATAACCCCATACCCTGGAGTGAGTTATTGCACTTATAACAAGGGTTCTGTAAATCATCTATGCCCACAGAAACATGTTTTTTTCTCTGTGGAAAAACGGGAAAATACTGTATCCTGCTGCTTTCCAAAATGGTCCCTCAGAAAAGAAGCACATTGCATGGCTGTTGTGCATACAGAAATGTGACACATACATTGCTGATGTCTTGTGTCACATTTCTTGTGCCTGATACAAAAGCAATCCCGTTTTCTATGTCCCTCTATCTGTCTGTCTCTCCCTCCCTCGGGACACTTAACTGACATCTACCCTGCAGTGGCAAGCACTTCAGTGTACTGAGCTCAGGACAAACACCCCTTCAGTTCCTGCTACACAGAAGCAGATATCTGGGCTCTCACATACCATATACCAGAAAGCAGCGGAGGACTCCGTAATGCCTTTAGGACTAAGATGCGACTGCCCGACATGCATTGCCGCTGTTGTCTCACAGTCCTATTAGGAACGGGATCTGCCTGGTCTGCTCTGTCCCCTGCCTCTCCCCCCCCGGGCTGATGCACCACTCCATGACTTCCCCAGCGTAACTCTGTGCGGGACACGCGCTGGACACAACTGCAGCTTCACAGGCAAGTAATGATTGCCCTCTGCCCGACTTATTCTCGTGGTGTCTCTGCAGTGCGGTGTGCTGTGCGCACGCGCTCTCTCTCTCTCTCTCTCACCAGCCGCACTACAGATACACTGACACGACTCCAAAACCGTCGCTACTTACACCCCTGCTGCAGCTCTCTCTCACTTCTCAACTTAAACATTGATGACATAACTACTGACCGACTGACAACACAGCAGCATGCGCAGTCACTGTCACAGCAGCACAGAAAGGCTGCCAGATCTGCAAGTTGCGGCTTGACAAAGAGAGAGAGACTTGCACAGTGAGAGTGACTGCCACACTATGCTGGTAAAATTGCGATCAAGGAAAAACACTTGGCAGCCAAGTCTGCTCATACTGGGCACACACAGTGAGATCGACAAGGACTTGCTTAATGGGATGGAGGACACTTGTATGATGCTGTGGGACAGTGGGGGAATGGGAGGGGGAGAACACCTGGATACCACTGACTGAGTGCAGACATACATAGCTAGCACATCTGCATAGCACTGACACATCATTTGTCCTTTCTGCTGTTTTTGGGTGCTTGCTGATCACGTACTTCTACACACTGGAGGATTGGGAATGACGGTTGGATCGCTACTACACTGTCTGTTACTCTGTCTTTTGCTTGCTTTCACTGTTCTGTGGCACATGGCTGGGGGATTACAGTGACAGTGTGGTGCCATAGTATGACTAATTTACGGATAGTACACAATATGTCACTCTCTGTAGCGTTGTCTCGCTTCTGCACATTCTGTCATGGCTGCCATTCTCGCTTGGAACGAGAGCCGACAGTGTTACATCTATTCCACTAATGTAACATCTATAGTGTTACATCTATTTCACTGTACAGATGAGGCTTGGATGTAGGATCCTCCTTCCCCACTGCTCATTCACCACTGTGGCTTTTCCCTCTCTCCTTAGTGAAAGACAATGTTCTGACCGTTCTATTCTCACCTTCAGCTTTCTGATCTTCTAAAGGTACCTTTAGCCAAGGGCCCCCTTCATCCTGCAGCACCTATAGGGTTGGAACCCTCCTCAAGAGGGTTCCTGTACCTCTGGTACCAAAAAAGGGTTGTAGTTCCTTTGGGAACAGAAAGCATGAAAGGCTACATAGACTCACCCAGCCACAACAGTCTTGGCTACATACAGTGCATCGCAAATTTATCCAGTTCAGTTGCACAAGCACTATATTATGTTATACAAGGACAACTGCAGCACCTACTCCATACACAGCTGGCCACTGAACCAGTGAAGTACTTTGTATCTATCCATCCATCCAATACGTATCTCCTCCCACATGGATGCCTCCAGTACTGTGGTCAGCAGTACTGTCCCTCCACAACCAGGTACTATGTCCACTTCCTCTGTGTTAACTACTAGACACCTTGCTACCTCTGGTACGGTCTGCCCTCCACTTACATTTTGGTAGCCCAAGTGCTATGTTCCCCCTACTAACTGGCTAAAACATTTACACAAAATTATTACCTCTGTTGAAGATCTCCCTGGAAGGCGTCCAAAATAAACAGCAGGATGGTGCAGATGGGAGTTCTTCAGATTTCTCTGAACCAACACCATCCGGGCGATCGAAGGGCTCAAGTGTTTGAACTTATTTTGAAATCTGCAGTGCATAATTCATGTTTACGAAGTGCTTGATCAAGATAAGCAGAGGGGTGTCCACTGATGCTTAGTGCCTCTGGTCTGTGCATTCACTTGCACACAAATTACAACTGTAAGTTGGTTGCAATGACTGGTGTTCCCCAGAGTGAGAGACCAGGCCCAGTGAAACTGGAAAAGTAATTTCTTGCCAGTCCAGATATCACCGATTTTCATTTGAGCAGACGGAACCGGTCATCATATCCTCTCCAGCTGTTCCAGTGCACCATGGCAGCGGCTGGCATAATCTTTGTAATGTAAGCAGAGTAAGACTAGTAGAGTTATGTAACTATTTTCAACTTGACTTTGCAGCAGTTGCAATGCAAAAGGGGAAGTTTGCGTTTGGTCATGCAAAGGCAATTAACAGGCCTGTGGCTGAGATCCTGGTTGAAAACCTGCTGCCCACTGGCCTGTCAACACAGTGGTAGGATTATTGCTTGCAACACTGACTAACCTGGTATAGGAACTAGCCTAGGTCATCAGGGAGAGATGTATCGAGCATCTCAGTGTACTCTCGCCTTCTCTGGAAAGGGAGACGTGTGCAGCCATCAAAGCAGCCTGGGTGAATCAAAAGAGGGAGGGGAGACCCTGGCTGACTCCATGCGAGAGCGTGCTTTAGCATGCTTGTCTGCACATGGCACTGCAGACCTGGCATCTCTCTCTGGGTACCTCCCCCATGCCAAACCCAGATAGCGGGTAAGACTTAATGGAGGCCTGACCATGTCTGTGTCAGAGGGATTGGTTGAGAGGGGTACACTGGAGCTCCAGAAGGGGTCAGTCAAAGGGGATGGAAAGGGGGACAAAAACTGATTTAAACAACAAAAAAGCTGCTGTGATTCCATGCCTTCCTCAAATTATTGCGTGCAACTGAGCCTTGGTATATAGTGTTATCCATGCATTTCTTTGCCTGGGTTTCACTGCCTGAACTCTACCACAGCATGCACACTGAGGTGCGTCACAGCCTGATCATGCTCATTCATCCATATATTCCCAGTCAACAAGAACTCAAAATACTAACATGTGAGCAGCCAGCTGCTAGACTACATAGCAGTACGAGCACACTAGGTGTGTGTCAACCTGGTGGAACCTCATCAAGGTACTGCTGCAGGTGCTGGCAGGTCTCAAGACCTCAGGCAACACAGACATACATACCTTGGATAACTTGTTGCTGAAAATGAAGGAGGTCTTTGAAAAGATTGTTGTTGATGGATAGTGTTGAGCCCAAAATCGTTTCTAACAATGTTGCCAATATACCGAAGGCTACTGACAATATGGCGGAGTGGTACACTCATGCGCCTTGCATAGCTGCTTGCCTGTATTTAGGCAACTGAAATTTAGTTTATTTGTAGTTTTTGACCAAGAAAGGCACATTAAGCTATTATAGCTTGTTTCCTTTCCAGGTGCATCCTTTGGGGGGTGGGGCCTGGACCCATTTTATTGATGGGGGAATTTGGGTCACGGCACTGGGGAAACTTCCCCTACTCTTCTCGATAACTGCCGTGGAATCTTTACTTCCACCTGGACAGTGACCAGAGAGGGACAGAAGGGACCTTGGTTTGGGGTTTCATCCGAAGACGGTGCCTCCCACAGCAGCATTCCCATGGAAATGCCAAGCAGTGTCAGTTAGGCATTGCTACAGGTACCTAGTATGGGATAGAACCAACAACCTTCTGATCTTCCAGCCCCAGAGGTAAGCGCGCCACCTACCGAGCCACTAACACGGACCTTTTGGCACAGGCACATGAGGAACTCTGGCATCTCCAGCGAGAGAAGAAACTGCTGGTCCGATTCAGGACTGTGTTGAGGTGGAACTCAATCACATGCGCACTGCCTGGGAACACTTACAGTGAAGTTATTTCTAATTACTACATTCCAAAGACCTAGAATGAACTGTCTCCAATAATCTTAAACATAAACAAAATTAAGATACAGAGCTGGTGGAAACCTGTATGTGTGGTTAATACACATAGAGTACACAAATCCAAAACCAAACAACCTCTTTGCACTAGTATAAGCAAGGTACGCAAAAGAACAGTATAATATAATTTCTCCTTCCACATTTAAAACTAGACCACTAGTAATTTGCTTAATAAAGGTATGTCTATACAAATTCAATTACTATGTTGTTAGAAGTGCCTTTGCCTGTATAATGTTTTTTTTTTAAGTTGGAATAATGCATCGTAAGCTGGCCAACCGGTGCAGCGGTAGGGCTACCACTTGCGGCGCCAGCAACCAGGATTCGGGAACTGAAGAGCCGGCGCTGGGGAGGAGGATTAGTGCCCAGGGGCTGCTCTCCTCCTCCGAGTGAGGTGAATCGAGGTCTCGCTACTGATACTGCCACCTGGGTGACCACGGGTGGAGGTGCAGCGAGGCAGCATAAGGGAGGAGGACGTCTGCTGGAGCGTTAGCATGTCGTGACGTGCATCAGTCCATGGCCCCCCTTGCGTGCAGACGTCCTGTGGGCCGGGAGCAGGAAAAATGGAAAAACCCTGTGCTGAGCTCCTGTAGACGGGACCCGGCTGTCCCAAGAAAACCCTTAACCAGGCTCCGTAGATGGGGCTGGGGATGCCTTCCGACACATACTTGAGGTGTGAGAGGGGGACTAAAGGGGGTGGTCCCTCCCCTCCCGGGGGGTAAACCGAGGCAGGATGGGGAAAGGCTAACCAGCACCCGGAGGGAGGTACCTGGGGTGGGATTACACAGCCTAGGGATCCCCGAAGAAAGGAATCCAGTACAGCGAAAAGGGGCATAAAGAGAAAGTGGTGTGTGTGTGTGTGTGTGTGTGTGTATGTGTGTGTATGTATATAGATGTATGTATATGTGTGTGTGTGTGTGTGTGTGTGTGTGTATGTATATGTATATATATATATGTGTGTGTGTATATATATATATATGTATATATATATATATATATATATATATATATATATATGAATATATATATATATATATATATATATATATATATATGAATATATATATATATGAATAATGCATCATAAGTCACATTATCTCCAGGACAAAACTACTTACTAAATAATCTTATAACATGGGTACCTGGAAGCATGCAATTCAATTGGAGGAGTCCCTCTGCATTGTCATGCATTTAAATTCCCTTATGTGAACCCAAAACTGGGGGCTCGTTCTTGCGCAAAAACAGTTTGGAAAACTGGATTCTCTAAATCTCTACGCATGCATAGTAGCAATCAGGTAAAGATCCGAGCATGTGAGAATGCTGCGCTCATGCGGGATTTGGGCATCAGTTTTCCAAACTATTTTGAGCAAAAATGAGCCCTCAGTTTTGGGTTTCACATACCAAGACAGATATAGAATAACTGGCGGTAACAGAGTTTGTTTGTTACAGTGGGCATGTGAAATTATGCATGACGTGACAGCGCTATAGGTAGATGCGCATTCTTGGCTCGCTCTCGCCATGAATTCGCTTCTGGTGCACAGAGACTTTCAGCCGGGATGACGGGATTACAAATAATATAAATTTCACCAAAACTGGTAAGCGGAACCATGAGTGCTTTACTTAGATACATTCTACAGTGAGCCATTCAGTAGTTATATGCATAGCAACCCAGTGAAGGTAAATAAGCAAAAAACGAAGGGTAAAGCTGACAGTGCCCCCTTAATATAGTGGCTGTAAATAAAAGAAAAAAAAAAAAAAGTTATTAAGCATACAGCAGCCACATTGCACTGTTAAATATGCTCATTCTGCAGCATATGAACGCATATACGGCACAAACAAAAACCTGTTACAATTTTTGTTTTTACATAAGGACTACATGCAAGTCCCAGACAGTTCAGGTTTCTTCCTCCTTTGAATCGGACGTCTCCCTTTTTCTAGCTCGAGTAAATTCCTTGGCTATGGCCTTCGCTTTCAATCCCACTTTAAGGTCTGTATATTGATATGTATGACTGCTGTAATGCACTGGGAGTCTGGCTGGCATCAGCAGTGAGTGAGCCACTCCTAAACTACGGAAATTAGCCCTTACCCCATCAAATTTCGTGCACCTGGTCCTGGTGGCATAAGAGAGGTCAGGAAATAAGTGTACTGTGACACCCTGAAAGTTCAGTTTGTCAGTATCTCTGGCCACTTGCAGGATCCGATCACGGACCCCTGGGCTGGAGGTAATCAAGAGGGCCGTCCTAGGCAGAGAATCATTAGAAGCTTGATGGCAGTAAAGGACCATACTGGCCCATCTAGTCTGCCCATTTTTTTCCCCCTACACCTCCCCCTCCCTACCAGCCCCTGCTGTCTCCTCCCCCCACCAATGCTCAGTCCCATATGCTTGTCTCATGCCCTCTTGAATTCTTCCACCAATTTAGCCCCCAACACTCTGTCTGTTCCAGGGCTTCACTACCCTCTCTGTGAAAAAACGCTTTTTCACATTGCCCCTGTATCTTTTTCCTTGCAGTATGAGGCTGTGCCCTCCAGTTTTGACTCCTCCTTCCTCTTAAGTAAACCCTCTTCTCCCATTTTGAGCCCCTTTACATACTTAAAATTTCAATCATGTCTCCCCTTTCCCTCCTTGTCTCCAGTGTGTACAGATCCAGCTCCTTACACCTCTGTTTGTATGACTTTCCCTGCATACCCTGCACCATCTTGGCTGCCCTTCTCTGAACTCTCTCCAACACATCTATATCCTTCCGGAGATGTGACCTCCAGAACTGAACTCCATACTCCAGGTGCGGCTTCACCATGGCCTTGTAAAGGGGCATTATTACCTCACTTTTTCTGCTAGTAATGCCCCTGCCTATGCATGCCAAGATTCCATTGGCCTTTCCCGCTGCCCTGCTATGTTGGATTCCTACCTTAAGGTTCGAGGAGACTATGATCCCCAGATTCCTCTCCTGTTCTGTTACTTTAATTTCCTCCCCACCTAGGGTGTACCCTGCTCTTCTGTTCCTACTCCCAAGTACATCACAGCGCACTTCTTGGCATTAAATTTCAGCTGCCACGTCCCAGACCATTTTTCAGACGTCTAAGTCCTCCCTTGTGTCCCCCTGGGGTGTCCACCCTATTGCATATTTTTGTATCTTCAGTAAATAGGCACACCCTCCCCCTTCAAACCCTCAGCAATATCACTGATGGAGATATTGAAGAGAAGCAGACCCAAAATTGACCCCTGTGGCACTCCACTCTTCACCCTTGCTGTCTCTGAATGCACCCTGTTTAGCACCACCTTCCAAGTTCTTCCTGGCAGCCAGGCCTCCAACCAGTTTTATTTTCCCACCCAACCCCTGGCTTTCCATCTTGCTCACCAGCTTCCTATGGGGGGGCAGTGTCAGAGACCTTACTGAAGTCCAGATAGGCCACATCCACCGCCCCCCCTGGTCAATCACCTGAGTCTCCCAATCGAACTGAATTAGGTTTATCTGGCAAGACTTCCCCTTCGTGAAGCCATGCTGTCTGCTGTCCTGCAAGCCACTCTCCTCCAGGTAATCCACCACCTTCTCCTTGATTAACGCCTCCATTACCTTCCCCACCACTGACGTGAGGCTGACAGGTCAGTAGTTCCCCTTCACCTCTTTACTACCTCCCTTATGTAAAGGCACTACGTCTGCCCTCTTCCAGTCCCCCGGCACTCTCCCTGTATCCATGGACAAGTTGAAGAGCCTTGACAAGGATGCGGCCAACTCCTCCTTCAATTCCCTGATCACCCTAAGGTGTAACCCATCAGGCCCCATGGCCTTGTCCATCCTAAATCTATCTAGCACTGCCCTAAGCCTATACACAGTGAATGGACTCAGATCCACCCATTTGTCCTCCTTCCCATTCGACTTAAGCTTAGGTCCCCTACTGTCCTCCTCCTCCTCCTCGAATACCGAGCTAAAGTATTTATTTATTTATTTATTTGCATTATTTATTTTTCCCCCTATGTGCTTCGGAACCCACCACTCCTCCAGGCCACCATGGTCCCCGACATACCTCCTACTACCCCCGCGAGCTTCCTTACCTCATATCGCAGCCTCCCTGAAGTAACCTGGTGCAATCCTTCATCGGGTGGGTCCCTCTTCTCCAAGGGAGAAGGCACCGGTGGGGACAGCCAGCACTCTTTTTCTCTTGGCCCAAGGGCACTGCTGAGGTGGATGCAGCTCCTTCTGGGGTTTTGGAAGCATCGGCAGACCGGCAACTGTCATCCTGCCAATCCTGAAGCGGTTTCTGCTTTTCTGGTGTTCCCTTGTCGTGTCGCTCATGCAGTGTCTCAGTCTCCATGCGTGGGTGGGGGCACTGCAAGTGATGCAACTCTGCTACCCACCCAGGAGAGGAGGGAGGCAGTCCTATGGATGCTCCAGCCCTCTCCCCTCCCGCCGACCCCCCAGTGCCCCGAGTCTGTTCTCGAGACTTTGGTAACCAGCGTGGTGTGCGAGGTAGCCCAGCCAGCCCTGCGGCACCTGGGCCAGAAAAGTACTTATAGGTCAACTCTGATTTTTCACAGTCCCTTTCCAGTTTTATTCTCCCTCCCCTCAGCATAGTAATCCCTGCCTTGCCCTTCTCTTCTCCCTCACATATCTGAAAAGGTTTTATCCCCCTTTGGCCTTTTTTTTTTTTTTTTTTTTTTTTTTCTATTTTCTCCCAATATCTGCTTTTGCCCTTCTGATTTTCCTGCCTCTCTCTTTTCCCTATACTCTTCCTTATTTTCCTTGCTGAGTGTCCTCTTAAATTTTCTGAAAGCCCTCCTCCTTTCCCCGTCTGCCCTGCAGCCACCTTTGTAAACCAAAGCGGTTTCTTCCCCTTTTGCTTTTCCTAACCTTTTTTCTTTTGAGGGCATATGCCTTATCCACCTGAACAAACTGACACTTCAACGAGCATTGGAGAAATAGCCACAGCCATGTGTTTGTTAAAAAACAATTATCCATATATACATTCACTTCAGCATGATGTGTGCAGCTAGGTAGAATCTAGCTCACCAGGGAGCACTAGATTGTTGATGGTCGACCCTCCCTTCCTCTGAGGGGAGGGCCACCTTATCAACCAGGACCCCGCGAAGGCAACAACCTCTGGGGTATGAGGGATGGCTCTATGACCGGCTGTGGCTAGCTTCTCCCCTGTCAGAGGATCTGCCATGCCACGGGACATTGCCCGAAGATGGTGCCCTCCGGACTCCATCTGTCAGACCCGCCCTGCTGTCAGCCTCGGGGAGGTCTGGCTGGTCAAGACATGTGATCCCCTGTTACCCCCTCCCACAGCGCTCCCAAGACTGGCCGCATAAGGAGCAGGTTCTGCACTCCCCATAAGCACCTCATGCTAACACTCTTGCCGCTGCCCATTGTATGTCATTCAAAACGGGTCTATTCCTTCCTCTGATAAATGCACCATCCCTTCTATGCAGCTTAGGCTTCTTTACAGACACGCCTAGGAGCGTAGCTTTGGACCCCCCTCCCCCCCCAATGGGTATATAATCGGTCTCATGGCAGCGTTCTGCAGCCGGCACACTTTCTCGATTGCCCTAATGTTCCAGGTGTGCCGCCACTGCTGCACCATATCGGGCCAAATTATATGCACCTGGGGCCACCATTGCTTCACTCTTGCCAGGTCCTACCTGACCCACTCTTTATGTTCTCTCGCATGCATAACCCCTAGATCATTTCCCCTCAAATGAAGGACTAAAACATTAGGCTGCAACATCTCTCGAGCTTATGCTTGCAGTGTTGCCATTAACTCGCTCCTGCGCATCCCGCGCCTTCCCAGCCAATGCACCTCTGCTGTCTCTGGTGCCAGGAACAGTTTTTTTCCTCCAGGATACTGCCTCGCCCTGAGAGCCGCCCAGTGGATGTTCGAGTGGCGACAAATCCAGATCTGCTCTGCTCGGGCCACACCTGTCCAAACAAAGCAAGAGAGAGTTATAACATGTGTGGTCTTATGTACCTTTCAAAAGCCTGCAACTTCCGTCTACCCAAAATCTGTATTGTCATATCTGATAAGCCCTCCACCCTGGTATGCAATGCTGTGCCAATTCTAAAGAAGTGTGTGTTGTAGTATTCTGCTGGGATGCCCAGCTGTTGCAAGGTCTGCTGCAACACGTGCCTACACTGTTAGGGGGCCACTTCCCCCATGATGGAAGAAGGGCCCCCCCCATTGCCAGGCAGCGAGTTGTATAATCTTGTATTCATTCTCCCACATCCCACTAGAGACCGTGGGGCACCGCTGGTCGGCACCACCGCCCGTGTGCAAGCTGGTCCGTCTTGCTCTTTCGAATGTGAACAAAGACTCCTGACATTGTGACCTGCATGTTGGCCTTTGCCAGCACTAATGGTCTCCCAGTAGCCTTGGTGGGCTGCACGAGCTCCGACACCTGGAATGCCCCGCAAAATGCTACCAAGTATGCTGTCCAGAACAGCCTTGTCTCATCAGGGTATGAGCATACCATGGGCAACTCATCCCAGATCTGCTTGAATATGGTAGGGCTGATAGGGCCTCTGTTGTCCGTACTCCTCGGAGCTGCCCACGCCCAATCTCTCAACATCTTCTGCAGGGCAAATGCCCTTGTGGAGTCTGGGAAGCCCCTGACTTTCTGAAATCAGGCAATGCCAGCCATGTGCTGTTTGACTGTTGCCCGGGTGTCCTCCGCACGTTTTTTGATCAGTACGTATTCGCACAGCTGTGCCACTGGGATCGGCCATGTCACTGCCCACTCTTGTGTATATTGCATTGCCAAAAACAGTTGACCCCCCCCTCGGGTACACTATTCGCATCCCACGTGCCAGGGCATTCTCTATCAACTTCCAGGCCTCTGGGCTATCAATTGCCATAGGAATGGCGGGACTTCCCTGGGCTGTAGGTCTGCCACTGGTGTCAACTGGTGGTTCTGGGAACCTCTGCCACTGTAAACGAGAAAGAGCATCAGCAATGCCATTATCAATACCTGGTACGTGCACTGCCTTAAAGGTAATATTCAACATCAGACACTTGAGGACAAACACCCTCATGAGGTTCCCCCAACTGTTTGTTTATTGCATACACCACTCCGGTGTTGTCAGACTTGAATGCAATGTGCTTGTCCCTCAGCACTTTCCCCCAGATCACCAATGCCACAACAATGGGGAAGAATTCCATCACCATTATCTGCCTCGTAATGCCTTGTCTGATCCACTCTGGAGGCCACTGCCCTGCACACCATTTACCTTGCAAGTAAGCCCTGAAGCCCAGGACCCCCCCCCCCCGAGGCATCAGTGAAGAATTGCAGTTCCTCGCTGGAAACTGGAACTGGCCACATCGATACCCCACTGAAGCATTGCAGAAATGTCTGCCAAATGTCTAGGTCTTTCCGCATTGCCACTGTAATGCAGATTCTGTGGTGCAGTTTTTGTATAGCCAGCCCCAACGCCCGCCAGGCACCTCATGAATGTCCTGCTCATGGGCATTACTCGGCATGCGAAGTTGAGGTGGCCCCCCAGTTGCTGGAGCTCCCGTAATGTGACTTTGTGCCCTCATTACAGCATCCAGCCAGGTGCGCAAGGCCACCAGCCTGTCTTGGGGGAGCCGGAACACTTGCTTGCTCGTGTTGATTTTGATCCCCAGGAAGGAAAGCCTTGTGCATGGCCCTTCCATCTTGTCCTGGGCCAGAGGTACACCCAGCTCGGCGCACACCTCGTTGAATGCTGCTATGATATGTGCGCATTGCCCCAAGCCGGCCCTCCCCACAAACAGAAAGTCATCCAAAGAGTGTACCATGTGGTCGACTTTGGCTTTCTGTGCCGTGGCCCAGTGCAGAAATGTGCTGAATTGCTCAAACTGCACATGCCACTGCACACCCCATGGGCATGCAGTTGTCTATGTAGTAGTACCCGTCAAATTTCATACCCACTAGCTCCCTAACTGCCAGGTACACTGGCAACAGGCGAAATGCTGATTCTGTATCAGCCTTCCCTAGCACTGCCCCAAGGCCCACCTGTCGCACCACCTCCACTGCCCTCTCGAACAATGTGTAATACACCGTGGTGTTGGCTGAATCCCTGACTGGGTATGACAGGTGGTTTATCATTCGGAACTTGCCCGTCACCTTTTCTGGGACTAAGCCAATGGGAGACACCCTGAAGCATGGGCATAGGGGGAGGTGAAGGGGCCACTGATCTGACCCACGGCCAGCTCCTTCCGTAGTTTGCCCCACATGACCTTCGGTCGCTCCTTGGCATATTGCAGGTTGTCAGCCTCGTATGCCCTCCTGGGGCCTTGGTAAGGTATACAAAACCCCTCCCTGAATCCTGCTTCCAAAGAGCGAGCGGCGACCTTGTCTGGGTAGTTGACCAACCACCACTCAATATTTTCGGCCTTGACCAGTGTTGGCAGCCTTTGTCCCACCCTTCCGAAAGGGACAAAAATTGTTGGCCTTCCCTGCCCCCACCTCTGTCGCTTTCCCACACTGTTGAAACGAGTGTGGTTTCCCGCATGCCATGCACTCGTGCTTGTATCTACAACGCTCTGTCTTGCATGATCCCTGGTTGTGGCTGAAACAATACCCTTTTCTGCCCCCTTTCCCCCACTACCCCCATGATGGCCTTTCTTTGGCGACGGGGGGGGCGCCTCACCAGAAAACCACTGTCTTTATGTTGAACCCCTCACCCCAAGTCGATCGTCCACAGCAGCGGGAGGTCCAAGACTGTGCCGTGTCCATCTGCTTTCTCCTTCGATACTCCTCATCATATTCTAACCCCCCACAACCTGGCTTACTAGTGTGCATGGTCATTATCCTACTAAAGTAGACCCACAGCCCATCAGCTTTTCCTGGGCTGCCCTGGGTGAGGATCCCTGTATAAATTGTGAAACCTGCTGCCCAGTTCTCCCACGTCCATCACACAGTTGCTTTGTGCTTCTGTTCGACCCCATCCTCCCGCTCCTTGTCCTTTTTTTTTTTTCCTTTTTCCACCTCCTTAGGCCAATTTTTCAGAAGGGCAGAGATCTCAACTTATTCTCCGTTGATTATTTGCTGCCTCACCTTGTCCGGCAAGTGTGACCCAGTGGGTTCTGCCAGAGATAGGAAGCTCACTACCCCTTGCTGCCCTGGTATTGGTGGTGGTGGTGGTGGTGGTGGCAGTGCCACTCCCGCTCCATCGTCTCTGATTCCTGCTGTAGCTGGGGCCTCCTGGACTGCTCCTGGCCAGGCCTTATTCTGTTCCGCCAATAATTCCAGCAGTCGGTCAGGCTTCTACTCTACCCCTGATTGGCCCGGGTTGCCTGCTGGAGGCCGTATGCTGGGCTCTCCCAACCCTTGGGGTATCGCCGAGGCTATGCCTGCAGGCCCTGCCGCTGGCTGACCCAACCCCCACGGGCTATCTGCTGTGGGCCTCATGGCCCGTTACTCCCAGGTGGGTAGCTCTCCTGTGGCAGGATGGGGTGACCCTGCCTCCATTGCTCAGGACTTCGCAAGCTCGCCTGCAGTGGTGTCGGCTGGCCCTGTGGAAGGTCCCCCGGCATGCCCAGATTTATGGGTGTTGATGCCACCGTTTCTGCCCCTTGCCTTATTAGCACCTTTTCCATGGCATCCCACTCTCAGCCCCATTTCTGCTGATGCCCCCTATTCCTTTTGGGGGTGTCCCCGGTCCTAAGCAGAGCCCTCAACTCATCAGCTGGTCTAACTCAGGCATACCCGCTACTTGGTCCGCTGCCGCTGCTCCCTGATTGACTCAGTTCCTTTGTGGCTTTTTCTGAGGAGGAGGAGGGTGTGCCAGTGTCTCCTCTGGATTGAGCATCGGCTTCCCTGGCTCTTGCCCTGATGTGCCTGGCTCCCCCGGTGGAGTCACAGGTTCAGCTGGCCGGGTCAGCAATGCCAGGGTTACCGGCTGCTTCCTCTGGTTGGCCTCCTCCGGGTTCTTTGGTTCTGGCGGGGGCAGCAGCCTTGAAGGACCTGCACCCCCCCTTCGCCATGCCTTACCCTTGCCTCTGACGAGAGCAGCCAGCTGCTGTTCTAGATCTCCGCTCAGCTTCGCAGTATTATTTTTGTAATCTGCAATCAAACCAAATTACCGCCACTCTCCCCTTGCTGGTGCTTAAGCTTATGTTGCCACACACAACCCGGGTCAATGACCATGGAACATGTTAACACCTTTTTTTTTATTGTTTATTTTTGGAGAGACACTATTCTTGCTTACAGGGGCAACCCGGAAGCACCAGGAGGTTAAGTGACTTACCCGAGGTCACACCTTACGCAATAGCGGAGGGGGAGATCAAACCCAGGTTTCCACAGTTTTCAGTTTAGAGCATCAAATCATTGTCCTAAACTGGCTTCCAAACTGCCCCCCCCCAACCCTTGCTTTAGGGGGAGATGACCCACTGTTGTCCTTCTCCCCTGTTCTGAACTGTATTAAAGCCCCACACCAATCCAGCATCAGTGTGCCTTTAGCATAAACCAAAAAAGCAATTCATTCAGCTTATGCACCTTTCCTGGGCTAGCAAATGTCATTAACTCAAAATTTTCTTTTTTTTTTTTTTTTTTTTTTTTAAATAAACTCCACCATATTCAGTAGGTACTGAGGGATTCAAACCCTGTTGTCCACGCCCACAGCCCAGCCTTGGCCACTATCTATGTTGCCTCTATCCTTGCTTCTGTGCTGAAGCCTATCTTTTATGTATTACAGTAATATGGTCATGAGCACTCTTTAGAGACGCACTAAGCTGAAAGCCTGTATCCCAGTGCAACCTGGGAGCACCCGAAAGTTAAAAGACTTGTTCTGGTACTCACAGTATGCAACTGGGGGGCTGTGGGAGTTGAACCAACTCTTTTTCCTGGGACAAGGAGAAATGAGGAGGAATTTCTCCTGTGCAGCCCCTCTTAAGGGCTTGGCTCCTCCCTGTCCCTGTCCGCAAGCTCGCTCCCCCCCCCCGGGAACCCTACACCCCCCAGCCCCTTCTGGGCTGTTCTACCTGGGTCCCTACTGTTGTCCAGGTGTCCCAGGCCATGCCCCCAGACAGAGCCCCGCCTGCTGCGATACCTTGCAGGCTCCTCCATTTTATGCACATTTCTGCAGCTTTCAGTACCCCTCCCTTGATAGCTTGCATGAACTCCTCCACTGCCCCTTTATATTCTCTCCCTTACTATTCTACTCATCTTGTCAAAGTCTGTACGTCTGAAGTCCATGACTGTAATACCAGTTTTACTAGTCTCCCTCCCTGCCCCTGAACGTTACCGTGCTGTGGTCACTGTTGCCCAAGGCTTCTCCCACCTGCACCTCCTCCACACTCTCCCCGTTTGTCAGGTCCACATGCAGCAAGTTGTTGTCCCGTGTCGGCTCCCTGACTGGCTATTGAAGGAATACCCCCTGAAGCGCAGCTAGTATCTCCCTGCTCCTTGACGATGCTGCATCCGGGATTTCCCAGTCTACATCTGGGAGGTTTAGGTCTCCTACTAGCAGTAGCTCTCCTTTAAGGGCCAGCCTTGTGACTGCCTAAATTAACTGTTGATCACCCCTTCCCCTTGCGTAGGTGGCCTGTATACCGTCCCAGTCGCAAGGATTCCCCCGTCCTCCTGCCTAGCGTTACCCACAGTAGCGTAGTTTCCCTGTCCTGCTCTTGTCCTTTAGTCACACTTATGTCTCCTCTGATATATACAACAACTTCTCCCCTCTTCTTATCCTCCCTGTCCCTTCTGAACAGTCTGTAACCTGGGATAGTTGTTTCCCAGGTGTGCAGCTCTGTCCACCAGGTCTCGCTTATAGCTACTAGATCTAGTCCTTCGTCCCCCATGATGGCCTCCAAGTCCACCATCTTATTTACTAAGCTCCTGGTGTTCCACCAGGTTCCCTCACCATTCCCCCCCCCCTTTCTATTCTCCCTCATGCCCAGTATTTTAGCACTATCCTGGAAGGGAGGCTGGTAGCCCCCATTTCTCCTGCCTCATGGTGCGGATTTTTCCCACCCTCCCCCCAATCTAGTTTAAATTATAGGCTTTTTTCCCATGAACACTCCAACTTTGCTTTTAAGCGCTGCTGCATCCTCCCTATTCAGGTACAGTCAGTCTGGAGCAAATAGACTCTCATCCCCCCCACGTGGATCTCCAGTCCCCTACTAACCCATATCCCATTTACTTGCACCACCTCACCAGCCGCTCACTGAACTCCTTAATCCTCAGCCTCCTATCAGTACTTGCCTTTGGTACTGGCGACACCTCAGAGACAGCCACTGATTTGAACCCCAGACTGCTGCAGTATTTAGCAAGTGCTCTGAATCTTGCCTGCACCTCCCAACAGGCTTTTTCCTGCCAGGTCATTTGTTCCCAGGTGAAACATCAGGTGCGTTTTCCCCCTTGAGGGGATATAGTGAATGACCTCTGCCGCCATCATGCCTGGCAGACACTCGGCCCATACTGCGCTACTTTTGCCACCCCATCTAATTCCTTTTATTATAGATTCCCCAACAAGTAGGACCCTGTTCTCCCATCACCTTCTGTTTTCTTTTCTATCCTTCTCCCATCCCCTTCAGTTTCGTGTCCCACTCTATTCTCACTATCCCCTTTGCCCATTTCATCTCCTGGTGTACTGTCTTCCCCCTGTGCTCCCCTAGCTCCATGCTTCCCACAGGCATTTACTGTGAGGCTGCCCGCCTCTGCGCCACCATCTGCAAGCTTTTTCCCTCCCCTTTGATTTGCCCCTAGCTATGCCCTACTTGAATTCCCCAGAGAACGTTCCCCTTTCCCCGCCTCGTCTAGCCTTAGCCCTTTTGAACCTGAGCTGCCGGTCTCCTCCCCCTTTTGGGTTTGCCCTTTCTGGGGTGTGATCACCTCTGCGACTCATCCCTATGTTTACCCTCCTTGTTCTTTCCTGAAAGGGCATCCCCCTTTTCCAAATTTTTTTTTTCCTCTTCTATTTATCCCTCCCTACTGCCTGCTGGCCCTGAGCCTTCGGGACATCCAAGGAGTCATCCTTCTACCACATGCCCACCCGGACTCGCCCCTCGCTCCTCCATGGAGCTTTGCGCCCCCCAAAGTGGGACCACATCGCCCCATAATCCATCTCATCAGGCCGAGGTGGTGGTCCTGGTGAGCAGGGCAAGTCAGAGGCACACTCTGGGAAATAGTCTTCCCGGAGCCAGCAGGTGTGTGTTTCTGCTTTTCTTCCCTCCTCTACAGTGTGCAACCCGATGTCAAGGCGTCAAGCGTCGACGTCCACACTGTGATGCGGCCGCCCATTCCCCTACGACTGGGGCTTGCAGTACTCCGAGCGGAGAGACAAGTGTGCATGCTGTGGCCGCAACCCTCTCCAGAGAAGGCGAGCTGTCATTGGACGCTCAAGCCCATATCCCCCGGCCGACCCATCAGTGACCAGAGTCTGCTCCCAAACCCGGGTCGGAGGTGTGGCGTCCCCCTTTTCCAATTTTCTTTCATCTTCCTTTGTGCTTGCTTCTCCCATGTCCCTTGGATACTCCTCAACTCCACTTTCCTGATTTTCTCCCCATTTAGTGCCCCTAGTGGAGCATATCTGTTTTTCTGCTAAAAGCCCACTGCCTGTATCCACCTGGCTGGGGCTCCATGCCTGGTTTCCTCCTCCCTTGGTCTCTTTGAAGGTTTTGGACCTTTATGCTCAACCTCCTGCCATTCCCTCTGGTTTCCGTTGTGTCCCTTGCCGCCTCTGTCTGGGCTTCCTGTAGCGCCACTAGAGCCATGTCTCCATGAGCTGCCACTGAACGCAGGGAAATCCTGTGGGCTCGGATAAAGCTCTCTATGTTGTGCTCCAAGCCCAATTTCAGAGCACCTGGCAGCCATTCTTGGAGAAAGTACAGTAGACTGTTCCCCTCACAGTTCTAAGGTAGGCCCACTGTTCACACATTTGAAGCCCTCTGTGAATTTTTGAGGGCCTCCAGATGATATCAGAACTGGGAATTCTCCTGAACCAATTTGCTGGTAGTAGCCAGTGCTTTTGTGGTGGAAGACTCCACTAAGGATGCTGTTTTAACCACTATCTTCTGTTTTGTTATACTGCTACAGAAAACTGGTCAGAATGGACTCTACTTTACTGTTGATTGCTTGCATCGACTTCTGCAGCGCCATCCAGTGGGGTTCTTTTCCTGATGTTGGTTGGACTGCTACTTCGTGCTGCTGCACCTCAGCAGGCCTTGACTTTGAGCCGCCCCTAGGACCCTTATTTGGTCAGCCTGTTTGAACAAAAAAGATATCCACAGATGCAGTGCAACTTATAGAACATGGATCCGTTGACAGATATTTGTTTTTTCCACAAATATGATGTATTGTAATAGTTGAAAGTTTAAGAGAGACGATCCACAACACGACTGATTGGTAGTTGTGCTCCACAGTGCCCCCTTAGTCCGGGATCAAAGGGAGTGCATCTTCAATCCAGCTATGGCTGGTACATCGACGGTAATGCCTCAGCCTCTCCTGTCAACTCTCCCCCTCCTCTCGTTCTCGTGAGATGGGTTATGGAGTGTTCATTGCCACACCTGGTATGGCTGGCACATCGCCATAGATGGTAGTCCCTTTGCGACTGGTGGCACCTTTCCCTCCCTCGACTCATGTTCCCCACTGCACTAGTAGCAGGGGTAGAAGTCGGATATTATCACACCTGCGATGGCTAGAGCATTATCAGTGGTGGTGCTTTGCCCCCATTGAACAATACAGGCATTGCCAGGTAGAGATCATCTTTGTAAGCCCCAACAAGTTGCTTCCTTCTGCTTCAGGGGACTTGTCGATGGGACCTACCACACAAGCCCCTGTCAGCGCTGAGCAATGCGATCCCACAATGTTAGTCCCTGGCATGCGCCACAGGCATCACTGACTCGCTATTTACTTTCCATCTATGATATCGACGATGACTACTTGTGTAACTATCATCCCTGTGCACAGAGGAAAGATAAGGGGCATGGCTGGGTAGGGAGCCCTGTAATTAGGCCACCACTCCCACAATGACATCTGGCAGTAGTGATTCTGCCATACACATTCTAGGGTTCCCTGAGAGGACCCTATCTCCACCACCATGATGCAGCATTTGCAGCCTGCCATGCTGAAAATGGTGTGCAGAGCAGGTGGGCACGCTGTCCTGCCCTCCTAATAGTGGAGATTACTGTATTGACAGATTTTGTAATGACAGTGTTGTTTGTCAACCAATAAAATTGAACTGAACTTTATTAACAGGGGCTTCAGAGCATGGGCACCTATTCTGGATATGCTACCAGGTCACTTACTCCTCTCTATAGCATGGGGTTCTTCCTCCTGCCTTGGACATACAAGTGTTTTTACCTGTTTGGTGGATGATAGTTCTCCCCAGCTGCTCTAGCTGTCCTTGGCAGCTGGCATAGCCTTCACGATATACTGGCTATGCTTTGCCAGGCTAATCAGATACAGCTTTCCTTTGGAATTGGAGTTTCTGGTGGAGCTTATAGCTGCCTATGCCAGCTAGGGCTTTTCCACACCTCAGCCCCTTCCCTCCTCATGGAATTCTGGAAGTGGGATGCACTGGCATGTGCCCTTGTAGTAGGGCACTTTCCTGTTATCCCCTGTTAAAGAGATTCACCAAGTTTCATTATTGCGCCTGATATAAGGGGGCCTTACATCCAGGTAAATCTTTGTAGCTCTACATGTCAGTAAATACTGCAATAGTTTTGTTGAAGAAAAAAAAAAAAAACTCTCGTAATTTAGGTAAATCAGGTCCCAGAGGACTTCTGGTCTGAAGAGCCGCCCAAGTTCTGCCCCCGCGCTCAGAAACGTTATGACGTGATGCTATGGAGGGTGTGGGGGCGTGCTTCATTATAGTGAATGGGCGGCAGCTTTCCAAGTGTTTTTTTTATATTATAATGGTCAGTTCATGGTGAGACGTGGGCACTGGTCGACTAACAAGGGCCTTGTCGGAGTACTCAGTTGTTTGTTTCCCTATCCAATCCATAAAATCCTTCTCTTTTAACGGACTCTAATTCAGCCTCCATCTGTGCGATTTGTCCCTCACTTCCCCTAGCATCAAGTCTAGGCTAAGCATGGCATGATCAGAGGTTGTAATGTTATCTGTTTTGGCATTCGTGACAAGAGTGTTTCGTATTAGGAGATAGTCTATTCTACTGTATGTCAGATGCCTATTCTACTGTATGTCAGCTGCCTATTTGAGAACAAGCATTTGTCAATGCTGAATGTTTGCTTGCTGGTATTAGCATTGGAAATGCAGGAGTTAGACAGATGCAGAATAGGAATGGCAGTGATGTATTGAACTTCACGCCAACCCCACCTCCACCCTGCAGAGACGGACAGGCATTGGGGTATGTGTTTGGGTCGTCGCCCATGACGTTCATGCCATGTCACCTCGCCCTATACTGCAGACACAGACACGTGTTGAAGTGTGCCTTGGGGTGTTCGGCTTTACAGTCATCCCATTTCATAAGGACATATGCTGAAATGGGTGCAGTATAGGAGAATGGGGTTAACTCTGGGGCCGAAGAGTCCAAGGCGCACCTCGATGCCTGTGACTGGCTGGGGGGGGGGTGGCATGAGCATTACAGTCAGCAATCCAAAGGCACACCCCGATGCCTGTCAGTCTGTACAGGGTGGGACGTTAAGGTTAGAAATCCTATCATGCCAGGCATTTATTAGTATTTTCACTACAAATTTTCAACATGGCCTTTTTGTGACCCCACCTCATGAAAGCATTTGGGACCTCTTCTCATGAAGAGTGGCAGTGTGATTTTGTTAATGTGTCCCGAACTTTGAGTTCCAACAGCGACCGTGCCATTCTGCGCCAGATGTGTGAAAACACAGATCGGGCAGGATGTGAAGAATGACAGCTGTACCATCCACAGGGAGATGTGAAGAGATGGCAATGTTGAAAATCTGTAGTGGTGATATTAAAAATGCTCGCACTTCTGGGCATACGTGGAAACTGCGTAACGCAGTCATTTTATGGACTTTCGTCACCAAATTTTCAACATAGGCATTTTAGGACCTCTGCTCATGAACAGTGTCACTGTAATTTTCATTTTTTTTTTGTATTATCTTTTTACCTCCTCCCTACGTGCTCCACTCCAGCCTCTCCTTTGGGCTTGCTGTTGCTTGCTCTGGTCCATCTGCTTCTCTGATCCTCCAGTCCCATATAGCAATCGACCCACAGGGTAACCCAGAGTAACTCTTCTCTGGATGGGTCCCCCTTCTCCAAGGGGGAATGCACCAGCCAGGGGCAAGCCAGTGCTACACTTGGCCATGGGGTGCTGCTGAGATGGAGGACTCGGCAGGGACATGAATGGCACCAGAGAGCCAGGCAGCTGTCATCTGGCTTAGAGTGGGGCAGTATTTCTGCTTTTCTGGTGTGTCCCTGACATGCATCTGTTGTGCTCCTGGTCTCCACCAGAGGCCGCTACAGCGTGACGTCAACCCACTACCCACCCCAGGAGAGGAGAGAAGTTCTTTGGACACTCAATCCTCTCCTTCTCCTGCCAGCCTCCAGCATCCTGAGTCTGTTCCCGAACCCGGGTCGCTGGCATGGGTCGAGGTAAGGTGCCAGCACCTCAGCCCTCTATGCAACTGGGCCAGTGTGATTTTTTTTTTTTTTTTTAATGTGTCCCAAACACTGATTTCCCACAGCGAACGTGCTATTCTGCGCCAGAAGTGTGAAACACGTTTCGATCAGGATGAAAATGACAGCTGTACTTATAAGGAGGTGTGGAAAATGCCAATATTGAAAATCTGGAGTGAAAATATTACAATTTATGTATTATGACAGCTGTGGAAACTGTGCAACACACGCTCTTAAAACAGTCATTTTTGGGGGATGTTTCCACCAAATTTGCAACACAGGCTTTTTGAGAGCCCATCTCATGAACACTGGCACTGTTGTTTCGTTACTCTGTCCCGAAAGGAGATTCTGCACAGTGACCTCGAAATCTCCATTCAGGACCGAATAATGCCATGACAGTGGCTGAATTCATGAGGAAAGGTCCCAGTAACCTCATGTTGAAAATCTGGTGCCAAAATTCCCCAAAATGCTTGAGATATGCACCAAAGTTGAAAAAAACCCTGTTCATGCCATTATACAGCTTACCGGCATTTCTTCAGTTTGCGGTTGGCTTTGAAGAGTGCAGATGTGTTCCCGGTCCTCTGAAGATTGTCTTGCTGGGCTCCAGAGGTAAGTGTGGGATGAGGGTGTGTTTGGGGATGCAGGGTGCACAGAGGATGGGTGCGGATTGGTGGAGGGGCCACCGGACTCAACAAGGGGACCGTTTTCTATTTTACAGGTTTAAAGAAAAAAGAAAAACATTGCGGACTTTTTTTTTTTTTTTTGAACAGGGACATTTGGTACGCTGGGGTGGGCTCCTAGCGTGCCACCTGAGTGTTTTTTGGGGGCTGTAGCCAATGGGGGATTGGGCAACCCTGTTTGCACATACCGAGTTGGGGGAGAGAGAGCCGAGGGGATTGGGTACCCCTTGGCACACAAGATTGAGGGGGCATTATGCCGATGGGGAGTGGGCTCTCCTGTCAGCAAATTTACTGGGAAGGGTGGGTACTGAAGCTGACCGGGATTGGGCCCACCGTCTGCAAAGAAAGACTGTTGGAGGGCACATGATGCCGAGGGGATGGCACCCCCTTGGCACACAACAAATGGGGAAGGGGTTACAGTATGCCGACGGGGAGTGGTCTCCCCTGTCGGCAAATGAACTGGGTCGAGGGCATGTGGACGGCAAGGTAGTGCCCTGCAATGACAGGTCACTGCCTCATTGCAGCGGAATGACTGATGCTGCAATGACGAGGCAGCACCTGATTACATTGAAATATAGACTTTGACAGCAGATAAGGACCTCTTGGTCCACCTAGTCTGCCCATTTCCCTACCTACAGGATAAGCTGCAGATCCTAGTTTACCAACAGCATATTTCTTCCTACCCCCACAAGAACTGCCTTGTCTGTCCCATGCATTCATGAATTCTCCCACAGTTTTAGACCCCACAACCTCCTCAGGAAGGCTGTTCCATGTGTCCACCACCCTCTCTGTGAAAAAATACTTCCTCACATTGCACCTGAGCTGTCCCTCCTCTCTCTTCAAATTGTGTCCCCTTGTTCTTGCACATCTTTTTCTGAAAGATGCTACCCTTTTGGACTTTGTTGATTCCACTGAGGTACTTAAGTTTCTATCATGTCCCCACTCGCCCTCCTTTTCTCAAGGGTATACATGTTAAGCTCCTTTAGTCTCTCCTTGTATGACTTCTCTTGCAGACCCTGCACCATTTTAGTTGCCCTCCTCTGGACTGCCTCCATCCTGTCTATGTCCTTGCAGAGATGGGGTCTGCAGAACTGGGCGCAGTACTCCAGATGGGGGGTCACCAATTGTCTGTATAGAGGGATAACAACTTTCTGTTTTCTGTTGGTGATGCCTCTCCCTGTACATCCCAGTATCCCCTCAGCCCTCCCTTCTCACATTGCTTGCTAACTTTAAGGTCATCTGATATGAATACCCCCAGGTCCCTTTCCATTTTTGTTGTTACTAGCCCCCCCCCCCAATGTGTAATATTCCCCTGGGTTTTTGTTTCTCAGGTGCATAATCCCCATCCGCACCAGGCTTAAGGAGTACCTGGCTACCTCCACAAACTGTAATTGCTAGGATAAGTACTCCAAGGTCTTCTCACTCCTTGATTTGCTTGCACTTGTAATACAACCTCAATGTATCCAGGTGACGCTTGTTATGTACCTTGGTGTTCACTATCCCATGTAATAACGTATGATTCTTGTTATTTTAATAACGAATGACTCTATGTTATGTACCTTGCTGTTCACTATCCGGTGTAATAACGTATGACTCTTGTTATTTTAATAACGAATGACTCTATGTTATGTACCTTGCTGTTCACTATCCCGTGTAATAACGTATGACTCTTGTTATCTTGACTCTGGCTATGTATTTTGTCAAACCAATCCCATGTCATGTTTAATGTAACTCTCGGGTCACCCCTGAAAAAGGGACCTTTGGGGCCCAGCGGGCTCACCCGATTATCAAAATTTAATAAATATAATAAATAATTTTGCACTTCTTTGCACTGAATCCAAGCTGCCATACTTCTGACCATTCCTCCAACCTTGCCAAGTCCCTTCTCATCCTTTCCATATGTCTCCTTGTGTATCAACCCTGTTGCAGATCTTTGTGTCATCTGCAAAGAGGCATACTCTTCCTTCCGGTCCCTCTGCGGTGTCACTTATAAAGAGATTAAAAAGGACTGGACCCAGTACTGAACCCTACGGTACCCCACTAGTAACCCCTCTTTCTTCAGAGTGGACTCCATTTACAATTATCTTCTGTGTCCTGTTGTCCAGTCAATGTTTTACCCAGACTACCACTCTGCGACCCACTCCCAGGCTGGTTAATTTGATTATTACTCTTTTGTGTGGGACTGTGTCAAATGCCTTGCTAAAGTCTAGGTAGGCCATGTCCACAGCCCCTCCCTGGTCTACTGCTTTGGTCACCCAGTCAAAGAAATCAATTAGATTTGTCTGACATGACCTTCCTGCTGTGAACCCATGCTGCCTTGGGTCCCAGCCCCACTGGCCTCTAGGTACTCAACAATTCTTTCCTTCAGAAGTGATTCCATCACTTTCTCCTACCACAGAGGTCAAACTGACAGGTCTGTAGTTTCCTGCCTCTGTCTTGCTCCCACTTTTGTGAAGGGAATCACATCCACCTTCCTCCAGTCTTCAGGTACCACACCATCCTCCCATGATTTTGTTAAAAGGGTAGTCAGTGGTATCACTAGTTCTCTCCTTAATTCTTTTAGAATTCTGAGGTGAATTCCATCAGGCCCCATTGCTTTGTCTACCTTCAGTTTTAGGAGTTCTTTCAGAACCCTTTCTTCTGTGAAAGGACTAGGATCGACCCCCTTATCCAGAGTGCTTCTGTTAATTGGATTAGCACCTCCCCCTCCTCCTCCTTTTGTGAATACTGAGCAGAAGTATTCGTTTAGTATCCCTGCTTTTCACTGTCCCTCTCTGCCCACCCGCCGCCCATTCTATTCAGCCTCACTATCCTTCCCTTTGTCCTTCTATGCTCCTTGATGTACCTATAAAAGGTTTTATCCCCCTTCTTAACCAAGTTGGCTGTCTTTTTCTCAGTTTTGGCCTTTGCTATTCTGACTTCCCTCCCTGCTTCCTTTTGCCTTAACTGGTACAATTCTATGTCCTGCTTCTTCTGTGTTTCCTTATACTTCCTAAATGCTATCTTTTTCTCCCTAACCTTCCCTGCCACCTCTTTTGAGAACCATAGTGGCTTTTTCTTTCATTTTGATTTATTTGCTTCACACAAAGGCTTGTTGCCTCTGTGGTGGCAATTTTGATGTTTCCCCATTGTTGCTCCACCCCTCCTTCTAGCCTGTTTGCTAGTGCTTTTCTAAGGCACTCTCCCATCTTGCCAAAGTCAGCCCTCCTGAAGTCCAGTACCTTCACTTTTTTGTATGGCTTGACTCTGTAGCTGAGTTTATCATGAACCACACTGTTTGGTGGTCACTTGTTCCCAGATGGCTACCCACTTCTAGATCTGAGATCCTCTCACTGTCCACATTTGAGAGTACGAGGTCTAAGATTGCTCCCTCATGAGTGAGTTCCAAAACTAGATGTCTGAGGCATGCCCCCTGTAGGGCATCGGGAATGGCCCTGCTCTTGGATATGGCTGCAGCAAAGGTGCTCCAGTTAACATCTGCCATATTCGGGTCCCCCATCAACAGTATCTCCCCTTTCTCTGCTATCCTTTTTTTTTTTTTTAACTTTATTTTTAAACACAGAGTATTGTCAGGATTACATCACAATTATATATGTATCTTAGAATTTAAACATTTTCTCCAGGACATGCCCAACAAATGCCCTGTAAGTTCAACTTTATTTTTTTCTTTGTATTTCTACAGTGTTACAATTTCACTTCTAAATTGATCAAATCCCTAGTAGATTAAACTAATAATTACACACATATAAACATGTATAAAAAGGAAAAAAATATACAAGTAACTTAAGTGCTGCTGTCTGCTACCGACCTATCCCGTCTTCACCTTTATCTGTTGTCAAACCGTTGTATATTTCTAGACCTTTCCACTCCTCTTCCAGCTGATTTTTCTTTCAAATCTCAAGGGTCAGGCCTGACTAGGGGAGATCTAGGTGTTCTCTTTATCTTATGTTCACAGCATACATCTCCCATCTAGTCCATCTGTTGAGAAACTGGGCCTGTCTGTGCTGGATCACAAAAGTAATCCTCTCCATCTTCTGTATTGTAGTAACTGTGGTTACCCATTCTTTTTTGGAGGGGCTATCTTTTTGTAGCCAATGCCGTGTGAGGACCTTGAGTGCTGCCACACAAAGTATACGTCAGAGATATTTAGCTTCGTGTCCTTTCAGAGTCTCTGGGTCCATCCCCAACACCAAGTGTTCTGGGCCTACATCTGTAACTTCTGTGAAAATTGCTTGTAAATGTCTGATAACATCCTCCCAGTAAGCTCTTATTCCCGGGCATTGCCAAAATATATGTATTTAGCCAGCCGAGGATTCCCTGCATTCTCCCCAGGAGATAGAGTTGCTCCGGGTTTGAGTTTGGCCTGAATTTTAGGTACCATGAAGTATCTTATTCTGGTTTTCCACTTGAATTCGTGCCAGGTGGGTGAGGAGGTGGTGCCCCACACTGCCCTCTAGCTTCTCTCCCACTTATTCTCCTCTATTCTTTTCCCCAGTTCCTCTTCCCGTTTAATTTTAACTCTCTTAGAATTATGTCCTTGATCAGTCCGTAAATTAGAATATAATAGTGTAATGACATCCCTCCCTGCAGTTGAAGCCCATATTTTTTTCAAATGGGGAGAAGGCAGCTCCAGGTTCCTCACCACTGTTGGCTTATTTAGCTCAGCACAGACCCAGTTTCTCACCTGATAGTATTTAAATCTGTCTTTTGGATTCAGCTCAGAGTCGGTGCTACTTCAAATGAAATTGGTACACCCCCTTTCAAAATCTGCTATGGGGAATGAAAGCCCCTGTGGGTCTGAGTCTTAAACCAAGGGTCCTGTGTTGCTGGGTTAAAATGTATATCTCAGACCCACCAGTTATATTTCCACATATGCTATCCTGTTCCCCCTTTATTGGTCCCTCGCCTCCAGCCTTCCAAAGCCGCCTCAACCCCCATTGGCAGCTGTCCACCTGACATAGCCTGCAGCCTCCGATTAAAAATGATAGCCTGCATGGGAGGTTCTCTCACCTGCTTCACTTCCATATCTTTCCAATGAGAAGTGTAACTCTGGTGTTGCCACATTAATACCAATTTCATATGTGAGGCAATCCAGTACCCTGGTAAGTATGGAACTGCCAATCCCCCCACCTCCTTTGATAACTATAAGATGTTTCTAAAGACCCTCGGTCGTCCCGCAGCCCAGATAAAAGACAAAAACTGTCTCTGCCAGCATTCTAATGTTTGGTGAGGAACTATACAAGGGTCTCCTTGAAAGAAATATAAAAAACGAGGAAGTATATTCATTTTGGTGGATTGAACCCATGAATACATGGACGGGGCAAGAGAGCCCATCTCCTATAGTCTTGGGTTATATCACTTACCAGACTGAGGTAATTATCTCTAAAAAGAGTTGATGGGTTCACATTTAGATAAATCCCTAAGTATTTTAATTTATCCATCCCCCACCTCATTGGGAACTTTCTCTGAAACTCTGGGGGAACCTAAAAGAAGCATGTCAGGACCTCTGTCTTAGCCGTGTTTACTGTTTAGCCAGATAACTCCAAAAATGTTTGTATTTGGTTGAACACCTCAGGGAGAGATGTCTCAGGGCTACCTAAAAAAGGCAGGACATCGTCCGCGTATAGCCTTAGCTTATGCCCTATCCCCCTACTTCTACACCCTTTATCTCTGAGTTTTGGCGGATTGCTTGTGCCAGCGGCTCCACAAAAATGGCAAATAACAGTAGAGAGAGGGGGCATCCCCGCCTCGTACCTCTTTCCAAAGGAAATGACCTCCTCAAGTGCCCATTTACTCGTACAGATCCATTTGGAGTGTCATAAAGTCTGGAAATCGGTCTACAAAAAACCTCCGGGAAGCCAAGGGACGCCTGTAGAAAAGGCCATAGCACCTTATCAAAAGCCTTTTCTGCATCTGGGCTCATGACCAGGGCCACTTTCCTTGTCCTGCTTAAATGATCCAAAACATCCACAGTTCGACGGACACTGTCCTGCGCCTGACGACCCAGGACAAAGCCCATCTGGTCAATATGTATAATCTGTGGGATAATGTTTTCAAGATGCCTGGTCATGATGCCTGCCAGAATCTTAGTCTGTGTTCAGTACTGAAATCGGTCTATAAGAGGCGCATAATAAGGGGTCCCTGGTGGGCTTGGGCAACACTGCCACCACCGTATATTTCCAGGACAGTGGGATCTCACCATCTTCAGCTAGAAGGGAATTATAGACCTTACAGAGAATTGGGGCAACCTGGCTCCTGAAGAGCTTATAAAACTCCGGAGGATAGCCATCCATTCCGGGGCATTTCCCTGTCTTAGTTCTAGCTATTTCAGCCAGATTTCGCCCTCCTTTATTGGTGAGACAACCTGACAATCCCCTCCTCACCAACCCGAGGCAGTTGCATTGTTTCCCAAAATTTGCCTATCCTATCTGCCTCAGGCGGGGGGCCCATCTTATATAGTTCCTGATAAAAATCAGTGAAGGCCTCTGCTATGTCCACTCTGTCAGTCATTTGCTGGCATGTATGTGGGTGTTTAATCCTAGTTATAATAGCTTTGGCTCTTTTTTGCCTCAGTCTGTTAGCCAATAATCTTGATGCCCGAGGACCCCCCCCCCCATAATACTTCTGTTTAAGATGTAACATATTTTGTTCCACCTTATATTCCAAGATCGAGTTGAGGGATTGCCTAGTTGCTTGTACCTATTTTTCTTTATTGGCATCATATTTCTGCTTCAAAGAGTGCTCTAATTCCCTTATTTGGGATTGCAGAGCTACTCTTTGAGCCTCGCTCTCTCTCGTTTATGATTTACTGCCTTTCAGATCAAATTCCCGATGACCACTGCTTTTATTGTATCCCATAGGGTGGAGGGGGTGACCTCTGGAGAATCATTATACAGCAAGATATCTTTAATCATTTCCCTCACTAGTTCCTGATCTTCTTTTTTCTGTAGTATAGATAAATTAAGGTGCCATAATGTCCTTTTCTTACTTTGTCCCAATTGTAAGTGCATTAGTAAGGGCACATGGTCAGAGAGATAAATTTCCCCTATCTCAATTTTCTTTAACTGATCAGTAGTTTCCTTCGATATTTAAAAAATAGTCTATTCTCGTATATGTTTTATGTGCTGAGGAGAAAAAGGTGTAGTCTCTTCTCTGACCATGAAAATCCCTCCATGCGTCCGAGTAACCTAACTCTGTCAGAAGCCTGCTGACCTTTAGAACCACTCTCCTATCCTACCTGGGAGCCCCAGATGAGGTATCTAAGTAATCATTTAACGCCAGGTTCAAATCTCCACCCATAATTGGAGCTCCCTCAGCCCATTCCGTCAGTTTCATGAAAAGCCTCCTGTAGAAATTATAATCTGAGCCCGGGGGCATAGATTGAGGCTATTGTGATCATTTGGCCATTTAATTGATTGTGTGCAGCGTTGTCTGCAGTGGTGCCCATGGGAGTAACTCCGTGGGGGGCCATGTCGGGATGGACAACCCCAGTTGTAAACGCCTTTCAGGGCTGCCAGGCAGCCCTCCGGGTCCACCATAGAGTCTTTGGTCTCAAAAGCTACACCTCCCAGCACCAGGACCACTGCACCTCTGTGGCGTCCCCCTATAAATGAAGAGGCCACAACTTTAGAGAATCCAGATTTGTTTAACTTCTCATGTTCGTGTGAAGAGGTGTGTGTCTCCTGGAGCATACAGAAGCGCGCCGCAGACTTCTTGATATAAATAATCGTGCTTCGTTTAACTGGGTTCGTTAGCCCATTAACATTAAAAGAAAGAATGGCAGTATGTATCTTAGCCATATTTATGTCATTTAGACTTCCCTCCTTTTGATCTCCCATCAGAGTTTTCCAAGAGCAGAGAGGAGAGGGGTCTCTGAGTAAGTGGGAGGTCAGCAGCAGAACAAGCAGCAATTCGTAAAAAACACAACCTAACTATATATAAACTAAATTTAACATTTTTGACTAAGCCGGCTGTAACTGTGTTGTGCCGGCATAAAATTATTTATATAACAACAAAGATAATTCAAAATAAGGAAAGAACAAACTTGGAACTTCCAAGGAGGAAGGCCTAGCCAAGCAAGACCTTTTTGCCCTTCCTGTAGATTTAGGAACTGGCGGAAAGGGGTATGGAATTTCCCTATTTAAAGGAACCCCCTTCCTAAGTCCTCACCGAAATGGTGGGGCTCAGTATGTTTTAAGAGACCAACGGACCAGAACGCACTGAGATTCTCTAGGGACAGATAATCTGCCACCTCCTTAGCCTACCCACAGTCTTCCTTATTTCAGTTGTTCTCGTGGGTGAGATATGGGCAACGTCCAAACCTCCTCCCACAGGGTTCCCACCTTGCTCCCCCACCACCTGTAGCCAAAAAGAAATAATGCCTCATATTTAAGTGCCAAACCCTATTTTCTCAGTTATCCCAGATGAAAGTCGTCTCTAAATTGTGTCATGTCTGCATATTGTAAGATTTCAAGCTGCCCCTGCTTTCAACCCCCTTCCCTCCACCGTGTTCCACCATCCCATTAAGTCTGAAACAATCTTTTATATATGTCCCATCGATACATTCAAAGAAGTCCTTCACCTCCATCTATCGTCCGATCTGTTGGGCCTACAACTTGTGGTAGCCCATTGTTTTTTCACTCGACAGAAGATATCTACAAGGGAGGAGGACAGCCAACCAATACAGTCAGGGTATGTATTACTGTATGACTATTGCTATCTGAGAGATAGCATCATAATTACTTTTGAAATCTTAGCAGGAAATAACCCAGCATTGTATCAAGGTTAATCCCTAAAAATCCAAATTGGCAAGCGGTAGTCATTTAGCCACAGTGTGAGGTAAAAACTCAAAAGAAAGGAAACGGACTCCCCTTCAGCACTCATCCTCCGCATCGTCGTCGCTTTCCGTGATTCCTGGTAGCCTCTTCATCAGGTCTTGTAGCAGTGTGGCTGTGTGCGTAGAACCCCACTGGCTCCTTCCTTTTCTGTAATGGCAGACTTACAGGAGCCGGGGGTTCCAGACCATGCTTCGAGAGGGCTGCACTCACCTCCTGCACCGAATCGTACACCTCGGCCCCTTCTTTCCAATGCAGTCTTGAGTCGAGCCAGGTAAGGCGTCTGAAATTTTAGTTGCCTTTCTCTCAGGAGTTTTATAATTGGGCCGTATTCCAGCCGTTGTTTTTGAATTATAGTGGGGTAGTCCTGGTCGAAAAATAACCTCGAGTCTAGGTACTTAACTTATTGTTTTTGCCATGCTCAGCGAAGGACATCCTCCTTTGTTTGGTAGCTGCTAAATTTAATAATTGATCTAGGGCAAGCTGAATCCTCCTTCGGCCTGGGCATAAGGGCTCTGTGCGCTCGTTCGATTCTCAGGTCGTATGTTGCTGGTAGTTCAAGGACATCTCATAGTAAATCCGAAATAAATTCGGACATTAAGCCTGTTTTCAGCTCCGTCCTTCAGCCTGTATATTCACAAATTGTCTCATCTAGAGCGGCTTTCTAGGTCTGTGCATTTATTCTCCATTTCTGTGGCATGGCAACACAGGGCGCGCACCTTTTGGCCTAAGTGGAGTATATTATCTTCAGCCAGCGAGATGCGATCTTCAGTCTCCTGTTCCTTGCACTCCACCTGTTGCAAATTTTGGTTTAACTGGTGAAATTCAGCTTTATTTTCCGTGTGCATTTCCCTGATCTCTTTTTTTTTTTTTTTTTTCTTTCTTTATCTCCTCCTTACTACCCCCGGAGCCCCCTCCTTCCGTCCGCTCATGTCTTCCCCATCCTACCTTGGGGATCTGCCCCTAGAGTGCCTGTCCTCCTCCTCCTCTTGCACATTTGGGGTCTGTCCTTTAGGTCATCTGGGGACTTAGGCGGCTTTCATCAGGGCTGCCGGGGATTTTCCGTTTCTCCCTTACATCCCACCCCTAGGGCGTAGGTCGCTTGGGCGTGCGTCCCGAGAGATGACGTGCTAACGCCGTCAAGCGCCCTCATCGTCAGCGGCGCCCTCCCGACTCCGTTAGGACGGAGCCGCCCATCCCCCAATTGTCGGTGCTCCACCAGCTGCGAGGGTGATGCAGAGCGGAAGCCACCATGGTTTCCACCCTGAGGGAGGAGAGCATCCGCTGGGACGCCGATCCTCCCTTTCCCTGCCGACCCCCGACAACCCGAGTCCGTTCCCGAACCCGGGTCGCCGGCGTAGCGCGAGGTGTGGCTTCCAGCACCTCAACCCTCAGCGCCACCGGGCCGGCTCCCTGATCTCTTTTAGGAGGACATTGAATCTCCGCCGGGAGAGCTTATCCATCTCCTCGTCTGTGTCGTATGCTGCAGCTTGATTTGCCATCTGAGGTAAGCTCGCTGCATTTTGAGATCCAGCAACATGTTTGTCTCCTTTAGATTGGTGAGAACGGGATCGGGCACCTTGTCTTTAGCAGTAGACCTTCCAGGCATCTTGGCTTCTTTTTTAAATATATTTGTTTAGTTTGTATGTTTTAGAGGGGGGTTTCCCGCGGGTTGGCTAAGGAGATAAGTTCTTAGCAGCCTGTCTGATCCGTGACGGAACCAGAAGTCCTCTCTGCCATCCTAAGGATCATATCCTTGTCCATTCCCTTCCTCTGACATGGGGGTCTGTATATAACCCCCGTGCGGATTGTGGTGCCATTTCCAGTCTCTAAGGTGACCCACAGTGCCTCCTCTCTCCCCTGTTTACTCTTTTCTTCCGTTACCTTTATCCCTTCCCTTACATGGAGAGCAACTCCTTCCCCTCTTCTACCATCCCTGTCTCTCCTGTAGGTTGTGTACCCTAGTATGTTAGCATCCCAGTCATGGTTCTCTGTTTACCATGTTTCTGTGACTGCCACAATATCCAGGCATCCGTCTTCCATCAAGGCCACCATTTCAGGGAGCTTGTTGCCCAGACTATGGGCATTGGTACTCATTACCCTCCATTTCTTGATGGCCTAACCCCTTTTTGCCCCCTCCCTGTCCTTTTTGTCTGTCATTTTCTCCATTTACCCCTGCCCTTCTCCCTATTGACATCTCTATCTTGGTGTTTACCTCACTTACTACCCTGATTTTTTTTTTTTTTGGGGCGAGATTTCTGCTCTTCCAGTGCCTCCCTCACAGTTTAAATGCTTGCCAATGAAGCATTTAAACCCATCACCTAGGATCCTGGTTCCCCTCCTGGACAGATGCAGACCATCATGTCAGTATAGGCCTGCATCACTCATGGTGGACCCCAAGTCCCCAATGAAACCAAATCCCTGAGCTCTGCACCAGTTTTTCAATCACTGATTGAATCCAGTGGTGTGGAGCACCCTAGCCTCATCCCTGCCGTAGACAGGCAGCACCTCCGAGAAGGTTACCATGCGTGCTACTTGTCTAAGGCCCTTCCCCAACTCCACAAACTCTTCCTGCACTGCTCTGATCCCCTTCTCAACCAGGTCATTTGTCCCAACAGTAGGTGGACAGTGACATCCAGCTCCCTCCCCCGTGCAGCTGCTTCAGCGATCCTGAGGATTCGCTCCCTGTCCCTCCAAGCCATGGCACCAGGCAGGCACCTTACCTTTCTCCCCTTCTCCCCAGTTATACCCCCAAATGGAGTCCCCACCAGGAGTTGTTTCCTTCTCCGTGGGGTACCATGCCACCCTCTTGTGGGTCTCCTTTGTGGAGGTTTCAACTTGGTGGCACTTTTGGAAACCAATATCATCAGCACAGTGTGCCTGCATTGGTCCACCAGTGCCAAGCCCCCAAATGCAGTGCTGCCATTGGCTGCCACAGTGCCGCACCTCCACAGTCCGCTTCTCTTTTAAGTTGCCGCATAATGTTTCTTGCGCGTAAATGCAGGCAAACATAAAAAGGAATAGTTTCTAGTTGTTGGTGGACAACTCTCCAGGGGTCTGAAAGGCCTACTTCTGTCAACATTTTTTTAAGGGAATCTCTTGATTTTGTGTTTGTCTGTATTTTTTTAGAAGAGGATCTAATATAGGGTCTAATAAATCATTAAACTTTCCTTCCATTATGATTTTGTACTCGGTGAGAGTAGCAAGAGTTACCAACAATGAATCAAAGAATTTACATCTTCCTACATTAGGAGCATACACACTACACAGTGCTACGTTTTCTACTTAACTCATTACCTGGGTGGTCATTTTGTGTCAAGCAATCAATGGATAGTTTGGACTTCATACGGAGCTATTGGAAGGAAAGCTACCAACAGTCCCTGTTTTCCTAGGACAGTCCCTGTTTTAGGCATCGTGTCCCGGTGTTCCCACAAGTTTTGCAAAATGTCACTTTTGGTTTTCCTTACTTGTCCCAGTTTTTTTTTCCCTTTTTTTTTTTTTAAACTGACTGCTAATTCATGAGTGACTGTTACATCAGCACCACTGTGGTGCTGCTTGGACTGGAAAGCAGTTTGCAACTTCAACCCCTGCACCTGTGTTGCACTGTATGCATGTCAGTGGGAGCACAGCAAAGCATTTTCCTTCCTTTAGATTAAATGGGTATTAATGCAAACAAGCGCATGTGGGTGTTCTGCCTACCAGCAGCTGAGAGGGACTCCAGACAGAGAAGAGACCGGCAGCAGTGAACTAAGGTACCCGAACCTGATCGGCTGTATTTGTATTTATTTATTTATTTATTTTTACCAGGAGAGAGAGTCACTAAGCTGAAAGCTTGTTTCCAGGTGCAGCCTAGGAGCACAAGGAAGTTAAGGGACTTGCTCAGGGTCACACATTATGCAAGTGGGGGCTGTGGGATTCAAGGTCTCAGAGTTTGCAGCCCAGATCCTTAAACCACTGCACTATACTGCCTCCTCCTCCTGTAGGGAAGTGTGTGAAAATAATCTGGTGTGATGGTGTGACTAACTGAAGTGAACTCTGCTCAGGAAATGAGGCGATTTCAAGTGGGTTTGATTGAACTGTCAGGAGGAGCAATACATGTAGCGCGAATGTCTGATCACAGTTTAACGCAGGTTTTCTTCTAATGAACTTTCTGTACATAATGATTTGGAGCTTGCTTCAGCAGAATGATGTATTGTTTTAATCTGGATGTTTGCTACTGGTATTACTGTGGGGCAGCATGTCCAGAGCAAGCAGCACAATTTAATTGATCGTGTGCAACGTTGTCTGCGGTGGTGCCCATGGGATTAACACAGTGGGGGCAGGGGGGTCATGTCAGGGTGGACCGCCCCAGTTTTAGGCCTAGGAAAGTTGGTAGCTTTATGTCTAGTAAACCTGTTAAGATTTGATAGTGCCCTTCTGGATCAGAGAAGTGGCTGATCAACTTACTGACCACTTGGATAAATACAATATACCTTGTCCACAACAACACTGCTTCCGGAAAGGTCACAGCACCACCACAGTCTTTCTTGAGTTCACTGGAGCTTTGCACAAATCCCTTGACAATGGTCTTCTCACAGGGGCTGTTTCTGTCGACCTCTCCAAGGCCTTCGATACCATACACCATGGACTACTAATCCACCATCGACTAAATGCCGGGCTGTCACCTGACTCTTATCTCTGGTTTAAAAGCTACTTAGAAAACCGGTCGCAGAGAGTAAAAATTGCGAATGCTCTTTCTGACACCCTGCCTGTTCGGCTGAGAACCCACAGGATCCATACTGGACCCCTCCTTTGGCCTTTTAAACTCCCTCCCTTACTACTGCTCTGAGCAGATCATACTATATGCCAATGATGCTGTTATTCTCCACTCACAAAGATCCTGCAACTCTTCAACACAACCTTCAACTTGGTTTCAGTTCTGTAGAGACATGGTTTCTTAATCATAAACTGGTCCTCAATGACAAGAAAACCAAATCTATGCTCTTCTGCAGCTCTCATAACCCACACAAGCTACACCACTTGGCTATCTCCACCACCCTGGGGGAACACTCTAGAGCAGGTTGGGTCCTTCAAACACTTAAGGATACAGCTTAACCCTAATCTCTCCTATGGACTTCATGTAGATGGTGTAGCTAGAGCTGCTAATACACGGCTTATTCTCCTCTACAAACACAGACCGCACCTTGCACCAGAAACTTTCAGTCGTGAGCTCTGTGATCTCTGTAATAGATTATGGTCTCATCATTTATGGCTGGGCCACAACCACAACCCTTAGACGCCTCTCAACTGCCTTAAATAAGGCATGTTGGCTCATCACTGGTGCTCACCGTCTCACCCACACATGTGACCTGTACACTCAGACCGGCTGGCTCCAACTGTCGGACCACATAAAGTTTCTCACCTGCTCCATGGCGAAAAAAATCTACCTTGGCCTTGCACCTTCTGGGGCCTCAACTCTGTTACAACACCGAATTAACAAATGGTGCCTTAGGAGATCCACGCTACAGCTACTGAAAGTCTCCCACTGTCACACTTCACAGGGACAATGCTCTTTTGCTTATCGAGCGCCACTCTGGTTCAATGGCCTCAACCCCACCATCTCCTCAGCCCCAACAATCGGTATGTTTAAAACTAGGCTCTGGGACTATCTCGCTACCAACAGCTCCTGTAACTGCCCAACTTAACCTTGTTTCTCCACTTCCCTTCCTGCTCTAGTGGTCCCCCCCCCCTCACTGGATTCTACCCTCACGTCTTGGTATACCCAGTGCTGCACTTTTCACCTTCTCCCCACCCTTCCTACATTCCTTCTTCCCTCCCTCCCCTCTTCCCTATTCCTATGACTCTGGCACTTATCTGTTGTCTGTTTTCTCTGACAAATGCCGCTGGCTGCCTTGTTACAATGCTACCCTTGAACTGTATTAATCTATACTCCGTTTGCAATGTCCACATAGTTGTAATGTCTGTCTTGATGTTCCTCATAATTTGTATTTCTCTGACATGAAACCTTTGTAAAAGAGCCAAGGCTCAAAGGTATTTGTAATCCTAGACTTGATAAACAAAATAAAAAAAAAAAGTGTGTATGTTAAAGTTTATTCCTTTTCTGATCAGGATAGTTGTGCCCCTCTTTTTAGAGGAGAAACATGCACTTTCTGCTTGTCCCACCCACACCCTCTGTAACTTACAGGCCTCTTCATGCATTAGGTGTGTTTCCTGCATGAATGCAATATGTTGTTTTTTTTTTGTTTTGTTTGTTCAGGTAACTTGGAGAACTTTTTACCTTTTCACTGGGGATCCCAAACCATTAACGTTCCAAGATATAATCCTATAGTGAGCCATCTGTATTTCTCCCTTGTAAATGGTAAATAACCAGATTCCGAGACTAATTCGCATGGATGTAAGGAACTAAGCACAAGAATGAAGGGAACAGTTATTTAACACACCCTTTAGTATCGCAGAACTTCCTAAAAAATCATCAGTTATAGGGCTGCAATTAATAGCAGTGTGTATCTATTTCTTAGAAAACTTGACATCTCTAAAAACTAAGATAAAAAAACTTAAAAAAAAAAAAAAAAAGTCTTTGTGTTAATATAATATGAGCTTGTTGAATTAACAATAACCCAAAACACACAAACCCCAAATATAATGAAAAACCCACCAACCACAATTAGTGCGCAGAAATGCAGTACAATAGATTAAATATCCTGTTAACTTATGTTAAACACTCTAATAAGCAGATACAGGGTTTACCCTTGTTTTGGGTATGCAGTAGCTTTAACTGTTTATAATTATATATTAAACAGGTAGTTTTATTTCTGTTATAGATTTACCAACACACGCAAACAAAAAAAGCAAATTAGATCAGAACGCTAAGCTAAAAATAAAGAAGACAATAATCTGACACAAGTGACCGGTAGGCTACTCTCTATTGTGAAGCCGAGAATGAAGTCCTGGGTAGCTCTGGCACAGTTCCTGAGATGGGTATTTGGATCTGAGGCGTGAAGTAGAGTTACCCTTCCCAAAACTAAACAATAATGATCATGCTCACTAATGATTATTCAACAGTTGAATCGCGGATAGCTATAATAAAATGGTCAGACCAAGCTTAAATCTCTGAAATGATAATGCAGCAATTCTGTAAGGACCCATGCACAAAGTGACACTGAAACACAGAGAAAGGATATATCTGCACATTTGCAGACAGTGCATTTGAATAGAGTGAAAGAAAAAAAAAGTAGACAGCATAGTTAGTAGATCATCTGCCCCTACGCCTCAACCATGGCTCACTGTCCCTTTAATTACCTCCTAAATCGGCTCATTGAAAGACAACACCAACACCCGATTAGTCAGCTCATATTATTGGCAAGCGGTTCAGTTTTTTGCCTATGAGACCATCATTTGAGGGGTATATTACTTATGAAATTGCTGCCAGGTTGGTACCAACAGAGGTCACATTAATCTCGTTTATTCTTGTTTTCTTGGGCCAGGGCAGATCAGAAACAAGTTCTAGCAGAACTTTAAGCATGGTAGAGAGATTTTTCGAGGGTAGAAAGAGAGAAGGGAAAAACAATTCTATTTTTAACCTTATATTTATGCTCCTGACTGCCTCCACTCTCTGACTACCTCGTCCTGCAAGATCCTCTCTCTTTGGGGTGTGCCCCTAGAGTAGACGATACCACTAATCTAGTTGCTCGAATAACCCCCAGGTAGGGTGAGGAGTCATTCCCGGTTTTTTACCTCCCCCGAACCTTGCTTGCTGCAATATAGACCGGTACAGCGGAGTCTGCCCCGACGAGCCTGGGATGTATAGAAAGAAGAGTCATCGACTAGGAGAGACGGGGGTGATTTTCCCTTGTTCGTCCCTGAAGTCAGCGTGCAGTGAGGGCCAGTGAGCAAGGAGGCGCACTGAGATGTGCCTCCTGCTCCGCCCCCCTGCCCTATCCCTGTGTTGCTTCTCCCTTCTACTGCACCTTCCACCCGGGCTCCCCTAGGTGGCGGTACTGTGGCTGGAGCGTGCAGGTAAACACCCCCCCCCACCCCAGAGAAGGACAGCAGCCACTGGGTGCTCAATCCTTCTCCTCCCCTGGCAGCCCGTGTGCTCATTCCCGAACACGGGTTGCCGGGCTGAGTGCAAGAGTAAGGTGTCCCAGCGCTCCACCGCTACCAACGGGTCAAGTTGAAAAACAATTTATGATGGATCAGTAATCTGTTCCACTCAACATTGGGGCATTGTCATTTATTAGAAATTCTTCCTTTATTTTAAATAAGAGTATAAATAAAGACTGCACTTTCTCTTCATTCTAGCCACATGCTTTTGTACTGGAATATCTGGTCGCTTCTATTAAAATCATCGAGACGGTACCTGTTTACGCATGGCTTTAATCAGTATTTTCAAAAAGGTTTTAACTATTTTACTATTTTGTTCTAAACCTCCAAGTGCAAAAAGTCAAAAGGGTGTTCGCCAACCTGATAATCCACTGAAAGTATTCTTTTTCTTAACTTCTGCTCCATAGTCATGACGGCCAACCTGGCAAAAACAATGTTAAAATGGAAGTTCATTTCAAAATGAAGTTTGTGTCTCTGTAATGCGTGTAGTACTGACAACTTAAAGCTTTTCTTGTAATGTTCCTTTTTTTTGTACTTTTTTTTTATTGATTTAATAAAGACATTACAGCTTTTTTTCCCTCATGCAAGAGGATTCATTCAGTTACAATAGCAAAATATGGAATATCACTTTGTTCTAGCTCTTACATAGTATGCAGCAGGAGTGAGGGATAAAATAAAATAATTGGCAAATTTCACCAACTGTCCCATAAGAAAGTCCAAGTTGCCAGCCGCTTCATGGCTAAGGTGATAGTCCGTTTATTTGGTAGAATATCCCAAAATTTGAACTGCACTAACCAGTAGTGCTGTGACCTTTCAAAGAGAAAATATATTAAAGGTAGACGTGGTTCCCATGCACTCCGCTGTCTCCTGCTCCTACCCACCCTCCATACAAACAATTAGCTTAGAACGGATCTCAGTATACAATATGAGCAATTGAAATAACATGAACAAAATTTTAAACTGGGTCAGTATAACTATGAGAAGGGATTAAACAACACCACCTACCCCCTCTCCCAAAATATCACTTCACCCTCGGTATCCCAGTCTCTAACTTTTAACTATTAGGCAAAGTAAAATGAATGACTAAAGAAAAAGTCAGAGTTAGTACTCCGCCGTCCTCCGAATCAGAGCTGACCACATTTTCCAGTCCTGGTTTACTGTTAAATTCAATAGCTGCTTTTTTTGCCCAGCGACCTGAATCCTTCGGGCCTGTAAATTGCCAACTCCGACCCCCATATGTGCCGGCCAGAGGGAGGAGGACTGAGAGTTACGAGGGATGCTCTCCTCCACTGTGAAGGGAGGGTTGCTGTACCCATTGCAGTACTGCCACCTCGATGACCACGGGTGGCAGCATAGTTGGGATGCCTTATGGGAGCTGAGGACGTCGGCTGGGGTTTGGAGTGGCCACACGTCATTACGTGCACATGTCTCCTCCGACTCACTCACCCGCTGCTGTCCTAAGTGGGACTGGGGAGAACATGGGGAAGCAAATACCCCTGTGCCTCAGGACCTCCTGGCTCAGTCACCAGTCCCAGGCATAGCCTCCATGGAGGTACCCTGGAGTTCTCCATCCCCAGGATGGTGCTACCATGAGGGGTGATTTGTGGGGTTGGAAGTCCTGTGGAAGAGTGTGCTGGTACCAAGATGAGCCAGGAGTGAAGCAATTGCCAGGGAGAAGAAACTACATTGTTTAAAAAAAAAAAAAAAAAAAAAATGTACTTTGTTGCCATTTCCGCTGTCCATGTGCCTATTGAGGGTCGTACGGTTGCCTAGTTGGAGGTGGCCAGCATATTCCTGAGTGGCATTCTAAACTTGAAGCCCCCCTTAGGCGATGCAGTCCTGGCTTCAGACCTGCTTTTTGTTTGCAAAGCATTCTTTGGCTCCTCTGCTGCAACGTATGGCCTCTGCTTTCTGTCTTGGAAAGTGTTGTTTTAGGTTGCCATTACTTCTGCTTAAGGAATATCCAGGCTGCAGGCGCTCATGTGTGAGCCTCCTTTTTTGCTTTCTCACAAAGACTCGGTGTCTTTGCATACTAATCCTAGACTGTTAGCAGAGGTGGTGTCTGAGTTTATTTAAAATCAAACTATCCACTTGTCAGTTTTGTTTTCCCGAGCATACCAATCAAGGGGAAACATTGCTCCTTCATTTAGATGTACATAGAATACTCAGGTATTGTATACAGCGCACAGAGGACTACAGAAAGTCCACGCAGCTTTTTATTTATTTATTTATTAGCTTTTAGTTTCACTTTTGAAGATGGCTGCCGGGCTGGGCATGCTACTTGTTGTTGCTCTTTAGAGCTTTAGCTCTTGAATTGCTTTTATTTTGTTGTTTTTTTTTTTATTTTCGCTTTATCGGTTTATTCATTTTCATCTCGTTTTCTTTGTCTTACTTTATTTATTTGTGTTTTTATCATTTTATTATTCATTTAAGTTAGAGGGTGTGAGTAGTTCAGGACCTCTGAGCGAGGCAGCCAGTCCATTTACACGTTGATGGGATTTTCCGGCACTGCTTTCAGTGCTTGCTACAGTTCTGTAGGCAACCTGTTACTGCCCAAATTCTATCGGGGATATCTCTCGAAATCTATCTGGCTAACTGACTTGATCTGTTGAAGTGGCCAAGAGGTGGTGTTTGTCGCTCTGTGGATGGGAACCTGGACATTTGAGGAGAGGGACTGAGAATAGCTTGCTGAAGTTGCGGTGTGTAGCCTGCCTTGCAGAGGATTTCTCTGGCGAACGCTTGGGAGGAACTGGCCAAGCTTAACTGTTCGCGCAGTGTGGTGTGCTTCTCCCCCGACTGTTGGTGCAGAGTGCGTGCGGGGATTCTGTGACTGTTTCGCTGGGTCGGCTGCTGGCAGCATGGGTGGGCCTGGCTCTACTCCTGTCCAACGGACAGATTTGTTATGGACACGGGGGACTAGGCTCTAGATCGGCCAGGGAACTGACCGACAAGTCTGTTGCTCCCCTAGAGTCTCAGGTTTTGGCTATGGCCTATTTATTCCCCGAGTGTTGAGGTGCCCCAGCAATTATCTCTGGTTGTGGCCGCTGGGAGTGGAACCTGGTAAGCCCGTATTTGCCGTTTTTGGCTGACTGGATCTTTTGGCTGGTTTCTTGTGAAATTTTGGATTATTCCGTGGATTACCTACATTCCTTGGATTGTCTGTATGACTCAGCCCTGGTTATATTAATCATTTTTGTGTTCGGACAGTGAGAGTGTCCTTTTGTGGTTTTCCCCAGTGGTGAGAGGACCTGGGTGTCCGCATTTCATTTATTTTCTGCTTGATATTCAAAGAAGCCTTCTTTGTTTTGGATTATTAATTGCACACTGACTTGCTTTGGGCAGACTTTGGATTTTTAACTCTGGGCAGCCAGAGTGCTTTGACTTATCTCATTTCCAGGCTGTGAGAGGACCTAGTGGTGGGGGTGGGGTGTTCATATTTTTGTCTGCATTCCAGTGAGAGGTGTCTGCAGTGGATTTTTTCTATTATTTGCTTTTAGTTTACTGTTTATTATTTGATTTCTGTTTTCCATGTGCTGAGTTTTGGGTTAAGGTATCCATGTTGTGTAGGAGTAGTTTTTAAACAAAAATGTTATTAAATTTTATTGGTTTTGGGAGGGTTTTTGATTTATTAATTTATTTTTTGTTTTGTTTAATTTGGGTAATTTTTTAATTTGTTTCTTTTGGAGTTCTTTTTCTTGGGTCATGTACCTGGGTGCTACAAAGTTTAATTGTGTTTAGCTTGTATAATGTGTGGGCCTCCCTCTTTGGTCATGCACTATTCTTCCTCTGCCCCCATTCCCTCCGCCCATTCTCTCCTCCTTCGTTGATGTTGTCAACTAACCAGCGCTGTTGGACACTGGGAATTGCTTGTGGGGGCCGTGGATATCCAAGGGCGAATGAAAGGGGCTCTCACATCGGGGTTGTTGAGTCCAGAAGACGTCCTGGGGCGAAATGGAGTCTGGAACATGGTGTGCCATGTCTAGTCCCCATACCCAAGTGCACCATCACTTTTGGTGGCCAAGTAGCCGGGGCGGCTCTCGAAACCCATCCAGCTCGAGTAGTGTTATGCAGTGCCAGGTCGGTTAAGAATAAGACTGCATTTTAAATCCGCTTGAAATCTGTTTTGATATGCCTGTTTTGGACTGGTTTGCAACGGGTGTTCTCCCCTGCCGGATACATTATTTAAAGCCTGATATAATATCTAGTGAGCGCCCAAATGTAGAAATTTAACTTTTAAAGGCGCAGGCTGTGGGGGCTGGCGTTTATTAACACACCCACATGCAGCGATCCCGATTATGTCTATTCAGGACTTCTCATCAAGTCATTCGACTGATGATAGCCCTGAAAGCTTTCCTCGATGGTTTTCCATCCCAATTTTTCAACCCCGTGTTTCAAAGGGGTTGGGGAGGCCTGACTTTCCTGAGGGTCACAATTCTCCCAAAGGCCCTTTCCTGTATTCAGGGGGTGGTCTTTTTTTCAGGAGGGGTAATTTTTTCACCCTCCACCTATGGAAGTTTAACTGTAAATAAGTTGGCCAGGTTACGGCCCCTAGGAGTTAAGTATCACTTAGTTTATTTTTTTGTGCACATACTGATAAGTTTTTTTAAAACTAGCCAAACTAAGAAGCTACTTTTTCAGCTTATTTTCTCTTGCTACTTCGAAGCCATATGCTGGGCCTTAGAAGTGAAACGATCTCTATTTGGTAAAATAGCTTGCCCTATTCAGAGTTTTCTTATATTGGGTTTATTATGTATACAGCATCAGTTGATGTTTTTTTGTTTGGTCTACTGATGGATAAAGCCCCTATGGTCAAGATCTGCTCTCACAATGTTAATGGGTTAAATAACCCCATCAAAAGATATAGGGTGATTTCCTCTCTCAGAAAGCTGAAACCTTCCTTTCTGTTACTACAGGAAACTCATTTAAACAAACAGGAACATCAAAAACTTGCTAAGTTAGGGTTTTCAACGGTAGTTAGTTCAGTATATGGCAGGGGGAAGAGAAGAGGAACTGCTGTCTTGGTCTCTAAGGGTGTTCCCTTTCAATTAAATTCATATTCTGACCCTGAAGGCCGCCTTGCTGTTGTTGGCAGGTTGGAGGAGCAGGAGCTCACCCTCGCCTCTATGTATGTCCCCCCAGGGGAAGGATCTGAAGTCGGAAAACAACTTCTCCTGAAAGTACTAGAGAGAAGCAGGGGGGTTTTAGTACTGGGAGGGGATCATAACCTAACTGCCTCTTGCCTAGATACCTTAGCTAAAAGGCCTTTTAAAAAATCCTCCGCACACCGTGCGGTGCAGGCATACCTTCGGAGGTACAATGGATAGATATCTGGCGAAACCTCCACCCTAATAAGAGGGAATATATGCATTACTCGGCACCCTGTAAAGTGTACACCCGCATAGATTATATCCATGTTTCCAAAGAACATTTGTACAAAATGCAGAGCTGCACACATACCCAACGGTACTTTCGGATCACTCGATCTTAACGCTAAACATGACCTGGAAGAGGGAAAGAACCAACACCCTTTGGAAATTTAATAACTTCTTACTTAATAGTAAAGACTTTAAAGAATTGGACAACATAAAATAAAACAGATCTTAGAAGACAATAGCAGTCCAAGACACTAAGAGGAGTCCATGGGACACCCTCAAAGTGGTTTTAAGAGGGGAAATAATTAAATACGCTGCACATCACAAAAAACAGCAGCAGCTGCGACTAGATAACCTGCATAGCCAACTGCAAAATCTTCTGACCTTACATGCAGCTGGGGATGCAGGGGCCTATCCGCTTATACAAGCTACTAAACAACAGATTCAGGGGATCCTGGACATACGAACCAAGCAAGCCTTACAACTCCCTAAACAAAAATATTATGAGGGGGGCCCCAGAGCTACCTGTTTGTTAGCTCATAGACTCAGGCAGCATAAAGCCAGGTCCAGTATTTGCCAAATAAGGGATCCGGTTTCAGAAAAACTCGTTTCTCTCCCCCGGGAGGTTGAACAGGCCTTTCGTAGACACTATAGTTTTATGGCCTGAACACCTGCAAAATCTCATACATTTGAAGCCTTTATGGGGGAACTTAACCTACCTAAGATATCTAAAGTGCAGCAGCAATTTCTGGAAAGCCCAATCACCAAAATAGAACTGGAACAGACTCTTTCAGCTCTGCAAGTCAATAAGAGCCCCGGCCCCGATGGCTACACTGGAGACTTTTACAAAGCCTTCCGTGTAGATCTGCTCTCCACCTTACTTGACGCCTGCAGGGCCATACAACTGGGGGACCCCACTCCTGATTCATGGCGATATGCATATATATCTAGTATTCTGAAGCCTGGCAGGGACATAACCTCCTGCTCCTCTTACAGGCCTATTTCGGTTCTCAACGTGGATTATAAGATTTTTACATCTATAATAGCCAAAAGATTTCAAACTTTCCTACCGGAGATAATAGACCTAGACCAGACGGGATTTGTGCCTGGTTGCCAGACACAGGATAACATTAAGAGAACTTTGCACTTGTTGCAGAGAGTGAAGGTCTCTGGATCCAGCTTCCTCCTTCTCTCTCTTGACGCAGAGAAGGTGTTTGACTGGGTCGAATGGCCTTTTCTGTGGGAGGTGCTGGATAGGGTGGGAATACCCCAGATAGTTATTAATTCAATAAAAGCCATGTACTCCCTCCCTAGGGCTTATATCCGTATAAATGGCTCCTTCTCCAGTCCTATTTCCCTTTCATGAGGTACCAAGCAAGGATGCCCCCTCTCCCCTTTATTATTTGCGATATATCTAGAGCCACTGGCACAGGCCCTGAGACAGAGAGGCGAACTGACGGGAATAGGGGTCCACCCTACGGAGCACAAATTGGCTCTGTATGCAGACGACCTCTTAATATATTTGATGGACCCAGAGTCTGCTCTCCCCCACCTTTGGGACATTCTGGAGAGATTTGGTGCTATCTCTGGCTACAAAATTAATGAAAATAAAACCGAGGTCTTGGCCTGGAGCTTTGTCCCTCGGATGGATTTGAGGCAGGCATATAATTTTAAATGGCACCTAGATAATATAGAATACCTTGGGGTTCGTATAGGGCCTCCGGGATGTGATCTGTTTGCGCTTAACTATTCCGCTTTTCTGGCCAGGACCTCTTCTGACCTGGAGAGATGGCGAGCCCTCCCCCTCTCCCTTAGTCAACCTATAGAGTCAATCAGAATGGTGAGACTACCCCATTTTTTATACTTGGCCCAAACCCTGCCTGTGTTTATACCAGTTGCCTTCTTTAGGACTCTGCAGAAAAAAATCTCTGCGTTTATCTGGGCTAATCATAAGCCCTGCATTAAGCTGACAACCCTACAACTTCCTAGATACTCAGGAGATCTCTCTCTACCAAATTTTAAGTTATATTACTACGCCTGTCAACTGAGAATCCCTCTGTATTGGCTAGATAAGACCTATTCATCCCGATGGAAAACTGTGGAATTGCAGGAACCAGAGCTTAGTAATATTTATAATACCTTATTATCCTTTCCTCCCCGATCAGGATGGAAAATATAGCCAATCCCTACACTCAACAACAACATGCTATAAACCTTAGCAGCCAGAGACTTCAGACTCTGGAGACCTGCTTGTTCTCCCTCCCTATCTCGATGCTTTCCTCCCTGGCAAGTTTAGACAAGGGGTTTATCAGATGGCTCAGGAAGGGCCTGCATCTGGTGTATCACTTTACCCCCGGAGGCAAGATCCTGTCCCTTACAGAACTGACCCAAAGACATAATATTGCTTATAATGAAAGATTTAGATACTTTCAGACTAGGAACTTTCTGAATACGCTGGGGAGGCTGCCTTGGGAAGATGCTTCTCCAGCAGACCTATTGCTTATATTGGTTTCTGCGGTGGACGGGAGACCTGACCCTTCTCACTTGATCTCTACTCTATACAGGGCTTTCTCTAAGATCCAAATCCAGCCCCTAGAGAAAATCAGGGTGACCTGGGAGAGGGACCTGCTAATGGAACTGTCTTTCCCGACTGGCATAGTTATCTGAAGAATATGTATAAAGGTGTTGGCTCTGGGATATGGAAAGACTTTGCATGGAAATTGGCTGTTAGATACTTTAAGGCTCCTGTTGTGACTCAGAAGTACTTGAAGCAATCTAAGGCTGACTGTTGGAGACAGTGTGGTTCTCACCTGCCACCCTGGGGCACATTTTCTGAGTCGTGTGTGGCCTTCAGCCTTTTTGCACAGTTTACTGAGGCTCTCCATCAGATACTATCCCGAATCTAAACCTAAATGCCCAGCTTTTCCTATTTGGCCTCTTCCCTCCGGAAATATCAGACGCTCCCTCTAAGAAAATTTTAAATCTGGCCCTCTTGGCGGCAAAAAAAGCCATCACAAAAAAAATGGTATTCCAGATCGCCCCCTACCTTGGAGTTCTGGCAACAAGTGATGATAGATTTATACAGGATGGAGAGACTATCAGCCTTACTCAATAAATCACAAGAGGCTTTTGAAATCCAATGGAGAAAATGGGTTTTGTATATAATGTCCTCACGGTCTGACTTTACACCCTAATTTATCACTGTATGCTTTACCTTTTTTCTTTCTTGTGTATATTATTAACTGTATGGCACTGAATTGATCAATTGCTACTCCCTAGCTTCCATTCCCTTTAAGGAAATGAAATATTCTGTTTTACTTGATGTATGTGCACATGATTATATGTTGTTGTTTTTTTATTTTCTTCCCTTCCTTTATTACTCTTTTTTTATGTAAATATTTCGTACCCACCATTGTATTTCATGTTGGTAAAATACAATAAAGACTGAAAGTGCAAAAAAAAAAAAGAATGACTGCAATTATTGCAGATCTTGTTGGAACAACCGATCTAGCTTGCATCACTGAGACCTGGCTGGATAAAAATGCTGGCTCCATATTGGAAACTGCAGTTCCGGCTGCGTACTCGGTGATTCACCACTCAAGACTGGACCATTGGGGAGAGTAGCGGTCTGTTTCAAGACCGAGTTGGGCCTTACGAGTGTACCAGTTGAGGATGCCGAATCTTTTGAGTGTACCATGGTGGCAGGTGTTGGCTGTAGGATAGCTCTTGTCTACCAGGGGATGAGAAGTGATTCCTGCAGGAAATACGGACTTCATTGTCGACATGGCACTGGAGTCACCCAGATTGATGGTTCTGGGTGACTTTAATGCCTGGGTCGACGACGAACTCTTGCAGTTTGGACAATACTTCCTCCAGTTGATGACATCACTGGGCCTTACACCGATTTTTACCTCTGCCACCCATCAACATGGTCACTCTCTTGATTTGGTTTTCCTCCTGGGGATTGAGGCCTCCGACTTGGGGGTGGAACCCCTCAGATGATCCGATCACTACACCGTGACGTTCAACATTTGCACCCCCTTCGTAGGCCTGCCCCTGTGGAGATGATCAGTTACCATCCTTTACAAGAGGTGAGCTCTTAAGGCCTGGTGATGATGATTGACCTCTCTGAGTTTCCTGTGGCCAGCATGAGTCCAGAGGCTTTGGTACTGGCCTATAACTAGGCCATTTGCACTGCCCTGGACTTCATTGCTCCTGTCCGTGTTCATCCTCTCCCCCTTTGCCCTCGGGCCCCCTGGTTTGATGGGTCTTTGAGGGAGCTGAGGCGACTAGAATGTAGGTTAGAATGTTGTTGGCAGAAATCTGCCCTGGAGGTTGACCAACTTAGATTGGTAGAGCATTATCAGACCTACCAATCAGCGATCTCCCATAAGAAGGTAGAATTCTTGTCTGGGGAGATTGCTGCTGCTCAGAATCTACCAGCTCAGCTCTTCTGGACTGTGGACCGGTTATGCAACACAACCTGTCTGCAGTTCCGAAGACCTTTCTCGCAAATGGAGTGCGATGAGCTTGCTCGAGAATAAGGTAGCCGACATCAGGGCAGAGATCCTTAAGACTCGCTCTATGGGGGACACTGTTGTTTGGTGCTTGGTCACCTCACCTCGTGTTTCCTGGAGCTCTTCTGACCTGCTGGAGTTCGCAGGTGTCATGCGGATTGTCCAGAGTATGCGCCCTACATGCTGTAGTTTGGATCCAGGTCCAACCTCCCTGATCATGAGATGTTGTGATATCATTGGCCCAGTCCTGGTTCAGATAGTCCGGTGCTTCCTTGATTCGGGTGAGTTCCTAAGCTCCCTGAAGGAGGCGGTGGTAACACCTCTCCTGAAGAAAGTTTCTTTGGACCCCCAGATTTCTGGCTAACTACAGACCAATCTCTAATGTCCCTTTTATAGGGAAGGTTATTGAGAAAGTAGTGGCAGTACAACTGGAGAACCACCTGACCATCCATAACATCTATGAACCTCTCCAGTCTGGTTTTCAAAAGAGGCATAGTACCGAGACTGCGCTGGTTCAGGTGCTCAGTGATCTCCTGATGGCGAGAGAAGGGAGAAGCTGTTCCATTCTGGTGCTCCTTGATATCTCTCTCTCTCTCTTTTCAGCTTTTGGCACTGTGGACCATGGGGTATTGCTTGGGAGCCTGAGGTCTATCTGTGGTTTGACACGGTCCTCAGGTGGTTTTCATCTTTCCTCACTGGCAGATCCCAGAGAGTGTTTTTTTTTTTTTTTTCCCTCTGACCCATTTTCGCTGTCATGTAGGGTACCTCAGGGCTCAGTGCTTTTCCCCATGTTGTTTGCAGTGTATATGCTGCCCTTCGGAGACATTGTAAGATGGTATGGGCTGAGGTTTCACTGCTATGCTGATGATGCCCAGCTCTACCGGTCTTTCGCACCCGACCAGGATAGTGCTCTCTCGGTATTTAATAACTGCCTTGCTGAAATCCAGGACTGGATGATTCCAAGCTGGCTAAAGTTGAATGCAGGAAAAACCTGAGGTGATGGTTGTGGAGCCGGGTCGCCGGATAGAGGGGTTGAGGACTGGTCAGTCCTCTGGAATTTACCTAGGGGGCATCCAGATCCTTACCACTGAACGGGTGCAGGACCTGGGGGTGGTGCTTGATGACAGGGTGACTTTACACTCTCAAGTGTCGGCTGTCATCAAGTATTCCTTTTACCATCTTAGGAACATCGCCAGGATTAAGCACCTTTGTTCCATCTGGAGACCTTCCTACACTTCAATCAATCAATTGATCAATCAAATCTTTATTTATCCAGGTGAACATTGTTGAGCAAGCTCATTTGCAAGATAGACCTGGTTAAGTCCAGATTATATTACAAACCAAGCATCAATATTTACAGTGGGAATAAAAACATAGTGGAAGTGCAAATCAGGAAACACATGTACATAACATTATAGGTGATTCTAGAGCATCACTAAGACTAGTGAGCAGTAGGAACAGGTTAACCCACAGAGATACAGTGATTTTCATAGAAAAAAAAGGACAGGCTAGCCCAAGCTATTGCTATCAAGACAGACAGACAGAAGTAAGTGAAACCGCTTTTTCTAGGGACATGGATATGTTGTTCATCCACACTGTCTGGCAGGTATCCTTGCCGCTTTAAATCTTGCCGGAAGGTCTTCAAGCTGGCTCCTCCCACCCACCCGGGTGGTAAAACTCTCGGCTCCGCCCCATGACGCCAGATCTTCCTTACCGCTTGGAAGCTCAGGTTCCCTCCTAAACGCTCTGCGTGTAAGACTGGTTCTTAATTCTTCGACTTTTCGAAATTAAAAGTTTTTGCTAAAAAGACTTCGGTCTTCTCTCCTTCGCGGCTGCGATGGACAAATCGACTCCCGGTTTCCGGAGATGCCCTTGCGGGCAGAAGATGTCTCGGACGGATCCGCACTCCATGTGCGTCTACTGCTTAGGCCTTGAGCACGACCCGCAGGCCTGCGACCTGTGCTCTTCCTTTTCGGCCTACGTCCTCGAAGACCGTGCTGCCCATTTACAACTGGGGCGTCCCGAGAAGCGATTTCCTCCGGTGAAGTCAAAGAGGCCCGGTCATGGCGGTGTCCGGCGGCAAGGGCTCGGAAGGATTAGCTCGGCAGATGATCGCCCTGAAGAGGAGGCGGCACGGCCGCTTTCTACTCGGCTGCAGCATTTGTCCCGCCTCTCGGTGCTCTTATTCAGCTTCTTTTAGGAGCTTTGTTTGACCCTCTCTACTAAAGGTGAGGGACTAACTCTTCTGGACCGTTTTCTCGGTCCAAAAAGAGAGACAAGGTTAAGTCTCACTGTCGACGCTCTTGGGAGCGGGAAAGATCCCTCTCCCAGAGTTGTCGGCCGTCGACTTCAGTCGACTGCTCGGCTTCGGCCACTGGTCTCACGGTGTCCCTGTCAGGCCAGTTGACCGGGACTCCCGTCGACGCGGTCAAGGTTTTTCTCGACCCGTTGGATGGGTTGTCGGCAGGAGAAGCCGAGAATCCCCTCTCCCCGGTTCCCCCGGTGGGAGTTGAGGACCCCATTGGCTCGTCTGTGCCTCCGGTTCCGGAGCTTTCGGTTGAATCTTCCGAACTGAGGGGAGTGCCGGTTCCCCACGACACCTCCCCGCACCGTCCTCGGCAAAGCCGAGGTTCTCTGTCTCGGACTCCGGTCCAGCCGATCCTGCCGTCATAGGCGGTCTCGGTCTCGCAAGCGGCGCCGCCGCTCTCCTCCTCCTCGGACGAGGGGAGGCTCCGGCGCAAGTTGCGTTGAAGATATGAGGAACTCATGTGGCAACAGCTCCTTCTGACCGGGAATAAGCCGACGCCGTCGTCTTCCCCAGCCATTAAGTGGCTGTCACCGGAGCAGCCGAAACAACCCCTCGTTTTATCCGAGGAGCCTGTTCCCAGGCCGGTTGTTCGGCCAAAACCAGCTGCCCCACCGATTCCGGTGGAACCTCCACCTCCACAGCCATTAGTTGGGGCTCCAACCCATAAAATTCTCGGTCGGCTCAGGGACTGCCCCATAGGCTGTCTGTCACCCTCACTCCCGATCGACCTCGGCAGGTGGAGGGTGGCTCAGGCCCGAGGCAGCTCTTTGAGGACTCTTCCGAGTCCGAAGACGATTCCTCCCTTTTCTCCAAGCAAATGGACTTGGAGTCCTCAGGAGGACAGTCGGTGGACAATAGCCCTTCGTCCTTCCTGGGATTGCTTCGGCTCATCTCGGAGTCCACCGATGAAGCACAAACCTGCTTCTGCGGGCCAGGTATCCTCACGGAGATTCTGGACCGAGGATTCCCCACGGAGGCCTTTCCGTGGCCGAGGCCATAGTGGGCCCGGCCTTGAGCTCTGGCAGCGTCCTGCTTCCTGCCCTGCGCCTTGCCAGGATGGCCAGGAAGATGTCTTATCCGGTTCCTTGTCCGGTTTTGAACACCCTCGGCCGAGGGTTTAGTTACCAGACAGTTTTCGGCGTGCCGGGAACGCTAGGGATGTGGACAAACCTCCCGACAAGGAGTCCAAGAAATTGGACTATGCCGGGCGAAAAGTCTATGCTGCGTCCTCCCTCGGCCTTCGCCAGGCCAGTTCGGCCGTCCTCATGGCACATTTCTCTCATGCCCTGTTGGGCTTCCTGGATGATGTCGTCCCTCATCTTCCCGCGGATCTGCAGACCACGGTCAGGCAGGTGTGGGACCAGGGCAGTGGTCAAACAGCAGCTCCAGACTGCTTTAGACATTGGGGACTCATGTGCCAGGTCTGTGGCGGCCGCAGTGGCTATGCGTCGTCGGGCTTGGCTGAGGATATCCACCTTTACTTGGATACCCAGCACAAGTTGGCGGATGTTCCCTTTTTGGGGACTGACCTCTTCGGCCCTGGGGTGGAAGGTCACCTGCAGAGGATCGAGAAGTCCAATGCTACCTTGGACTCTGTCTCTTCCGCTCAGAAGGACAAAGGCCGCAAACCACAGCCTAAGCCCTTTCGTCCTTCTGCGCCCGCGGCGTGTCCGGCCCAGCAACGTCAGGGCCAGCAGGCTCGGGCTTGGCATCCCAAACCCAAGCCCGGGGCTTCCTCCAACAGGAAGCAGGGTGGTAAAGGCCCAGGAGGTCCCTCGGCCAGTCCCTCCTCCAAGCCTGCCCAGTGACGGGCTGAGGGGTGTCGCCCCCAACCTCGTCACCTCACCCCAGGTTCCCCCTGTGGGGGGACGGCTCCGGCACTTCCTTTCCGCCTGGTCCATTATTACTACGGACAGGTGGGTGCTGGAGGTGGTGGGAAAAGGCCTGCCTCTAGAATTCAAGCAGGCCCCGCCCTTCAGAGCCGTCGCACCTCGGGGGGCCTCGGGGTCCGCAGCCTCACTGTCGGCTCGTCGGGCCGACATCGCTCTCCTCCTCCAAAAGGAGGTGATCAGGGAGGTGGCGGACCCTCCCTCAGACCCGGGGTTGGTTCCGAAATGGACGGGGGGCTGGCGCCCCATTCTCGACCTACACGACCTGAACAAGTTCCTAAGGTCTCGAACCTTTAGGATGGTCACTCTGGCTCAGATAATACCATCCCTGGAACACGACGTGTGGTTCTGCTCTCTGGACCTGCAGGATGTGTTCTTTCACGTCCCTATCCGTCCGTCACATCGGAGATTCCTTCGCTTTCGAGCGGAGAGATCCCTTTTCGAGTTCCGAGCCATGCCCTTCGGCCTGTCTCCAGCTCCCACGGTCTTCACCAAATGCATAGCAGTGGTGACAGCTTTCCTGCGGCGCCGAGGGGTCCGGGTGTACCCTTACCTGGACGATTGGCTGATAGCAGCCCCCTCCAGACAGGAGGTGGAGCGGTCCAGAGATCTGGCCCTCCAGGTTTGCTCCCAAATCGGCCTTCTCATCAACGAGGCCAAGTCGGAACTCAAGCCGAAGCAGGCGATTCTGTTTATCGGGGCAGAGCTCGACTCTCTTCGAGCCAGAGCACGGCTCCCGTGGACAGGGCCGAGGTTCTTGCCTCCTTTGCCCAATCATTTCTGGTTGGGCAGTCGCGCCCTGCCCGGGACTTCCTGCGCCTCTTGGGTCTCATGGCGGCCTGTACCAGCGTGGTCCGTTGGGCACGCTGGCACATGCGCCCTCTTCAGTGGGGACTGGCCAGCCAGTGGTCACAACGCTGCGATCCATTGGACCAGCTAGTGACGGTGACCCAGGAGATGTGGAACGCTCTCCGGTGGTGGACCGTTCCAACTCATCTGCAGGAGGGCATCCCATTTGTCCGCCCTGAGCCGACGGTCTCTCTATCGACCAATGCCTCTCTGATGGGTTGGGGTGCCCATCTGGGGAACACCGGCACAGCCTCTGGTCCCCGCTGGGAGTCCCGATGCCACATCAACCTGCTGGAGCTCCGAGCGTCCGACTAGCTCTCACCGCCTTTGCTCCGCTTTCCGGGGTCAAGTGGTCCGAGTCCAGATGGACAATACCACGTATCATGTACTACCTAAACTGCCAGGGCGGACGCTGTCTATGTTTCTATGCAAGGAAGCTCACATTTGGTCACTCGTGCAGCTTGAGGCGGATCTCCTAGCCATTCATGTGGCAGGAGCCTCCAACACCCTGGCCGATGCCCTGAGCCGGATAGGGGCTGCATCTCACGAGTGGTCTCTCCTGCCGGAGGTAGTACAAGATCTGTTCTCCCATTGGGGCACATCTCAGGTGGACCTGTTTGCCTCCAGGGAGAATGCGAAGCTGAGGCTGTTCCATGCCCGCCCCCCTCAGCAGGGCTCGCTGCAGGGGGATGCCTTCTCGAGGCCGTGGACCCCGGGCCTCTTCTACGCCTTTCCCCATTTCCCTTTGATTCACAAGGTGCTTCTCAAAGCAAGGAGGGACAAGGCACAGGTGATTCTGATAGCCCCAGACTGGCCCTGCCAGTTCTGGTACCCAGATCTCCTCAGCCTCAGCTCCAGGCTCCCGAGGCAGCTTCCAGCTCACCCGGACCTGCTCTCAGTCAATCAGGGGAAGGTGTTCCATCCGGACCTTCAATCCCTGCACCTGACGGCCTGGTTCCTGAGCGGCTAGAGTTCCAGGCCTTGGGTCTTTCCGACAAGGCCCTCAATGCTGTTGAGGCGTCCCGTAAGGAGTCGACCAGGAAATGCTATGCCTTCAAATTGAAGAGATTTTCCATTTGGTGTCAGGGCAAGGGCTTGGACTCTTCCTCCTGTCCTTTGGCAAGCATCTTGGACTATTTATGGTCCCTTTGTCGTCAAGGGCTTAAGTCGACGACCCTAAGGGTGCACATGGCAGCCATCTCTGCTTACTGGGCGCGGGCCGGGGAGCAGTCGGTGGCGCAGGAGAAAGTGGTCTGGCGCTTTTTCAAAGGCCTTGATTACATTTCCCCTCCGGTGCGAGAACCTCCACCTCCGTGGGATTTACTGTTGGTACTGGCAAAGCTCATGGGCAAGCCATTCGAACCAATGCACTGGTGTGAACTCTCTCACCTGTCATGGAAGACAGCCTTCTTGGTGGCTATCACGTCAGCCAGAAGGATGGGAGAACTCCAGGCGCTCTGCATCGAGTCTCCTTACCTGGTCTTCCACAGGGACAAGGTTGTCCTGCGCCCCCACCCGAAATTCCTTCCGAAGGTGGTGTCGGAGTTTCACCTTAACCAGGTGTTGACTCTGCCGGTGTTCTACCCCAATCACACCTCTGAGGCCGAATACAGGCTCCATACTTTGGACCCTAGAAGGGCGCTCGCTTATTATAAGGAGCGCTCGGCTGAAATTCGGGGAGAGGTTCGCCAGCTGTTTGTCACCTACGCTGAAGCCGCACCTGGCAGACCTGCAGCCAAGTGGACGATAAGCAGGTGGGTCACCTCCTGCATAGATCTCTGCTATAAGTTGGCGGCATGGAGCCTCCCAGAGGGATAAGAGCTCATTCTACCCGCCATACTGCTGCATCGATGGCTGCTTCCAGGGACGTCCCTATCCAGGATATCTGCAGGGCTGCTACCTGGAAGTCAGCGCACACCTTCATCACCCATTACCACATCAACCTGGAGTCACGCCGGGATGCTGGTTTTGGGGCCTCGGTCCTCCAGTCTTAATTCCCTAAGTAGGGGGTGTGCGCCTTGCCTCCCTCCTCCCGGAGAACTGCTAGGAGTCTGCCAGACAGTGTGGATGAACAACATATCCATGTCCCTAGAAATACAGGTTACTCACCTGTAACAGGAGTTCTAGGAATGGTATATGTTGTTCATCCACACGACCCACCCGACCTCCCCGGCTTCGACGCACAATCTGAGCTTCCAGCGGGCCAGATCTGGCGTCATGGGGCGGAGCTGAGTTTTACCACCCGGTGGGTGGGAGGAGCCAGCTTGAAGACCTTCCGCAAGATTTAAAGCGGCAAGGATACCTGCCAGACAGTGTGGATGAACAACATATACCATTCCTGGAACTCCTGTTACAGGTGAGTAACCTGTATTTCTTGACCGGTTCACAAATGAGTAAAGCAGGTGTAGTTATGCTTGGAGGGAGCAGGATGCAGGCAGCCTACTAGGCACTAATACCGCAACCCCAGGGAGTGCTTACACTGCGGCTGTGGGCAGCTGTACCGCGGCATACTGGAGGAAGGTGTGAGCAAGGTACTGGGCACAGGTGGAACAGCATCTACCGCATATTTAATCCAGGGCTAGGTGCTATCGCTAGCTGTCCAGGTTCAACATACCGTCTGGCCACAGGAAGGTCACAGGACAGGGACGGAATGGATACGCTGAGGCTCCTGTGGCCAGTCACGGTCAACGATTGAGAAGGGGGCTTAAACGCTCATACTTCCAATAAAAGCACTTTAGCCATGTGGAAGGATTATATCGGACAGGGATGAATAGGTTACAGCTGTATTAGCGGAGTACAGTAGACCATTTAATTTTTTTTGGCCGGCATTGGAAGGATTGCCGAAGAGAACTGCAGGAGCCAATCAGGAGCATGGGCTGGAAGGCGCTTGCGATCTGATTGGTTGGTGGCCTTAGCGGTAATTTATTGGAGAAGAGACTGGGCGAGTGGTCTCGGAGGGTGGCTTGCGAAGGTGCAACCACCCAGGGGGTATAGGTTTCAGCTTGGTTCAGAAATCTCAGAAAGATTTGCCGTAACGCGCAAGACGGGTACAGGGACTGGAAGTAATAAATACATAAGGATTAATAAAAGATGCATAAAATGACTTTGGGTATGGCCAGTCATATTTAAGGCCAAACTCTGGGGAGCAAGCTAACAGTAGTTAATGATTAGGAGCCAGGGTGACAGTTGTAGCATTCACACACCCTTGGGCATATAGTGCCTTGAAAGCATTGACACTACGGAGGTAACTTAGTTTCATTAGTTTTTGCATTTTGTTCTACAGGGTCATCAACGAGAAGCTAAAGGCCATTCTGCCATAGCGGGTGGAAGCTTTAGGGATGCATAGAGAGATATATGATGAACTCCTTGGGTTGTACGGTCCCAGCTCACTTATGGGAAGACATTCAGTAATGCAATGAGGGAGCCTTTTTAAGATAGCTCTGTAGGTCCAAAGGACTGCGTTTCTTTCATACCTGAATGTAAGTGATGACCATTCTGCAGCTTTGTACAATAGGCAGTGATGGGCAGAGGGGGGAAGCCCGGTAATCAGGGCCCCTGGTGTTCTGCGGCAGAATTTTCTGATTTCTGCGGCAGGGCTCCTTGACTTCTTCGGCAGCATTTTCTGATTTCTGCGGCATGATTTATTCATTTCTCTGGCAGAATGCAGTCCTGTCATTGGCTAAATATGATGTGATGTCATCGATGACATCATATGCTGAGCATAGAGGAGAGGCTTCAGGATAAACGAGGTGGGCAAGAAAGCCTGACACTATGGAAAAACAGTATATTGATATGAAAATTCACCAAAAACAATGAATTCTGTGGCACTATATATATTCTGCGGCATGATGCAAATTCTGCGGCAAATTCCGCAACCGCAGAACCGCAGAATTCCAGGGGCCTTGCCGGTAATGTACCTGATGGCTGTGTGAAACAGTATGTCCAGCTTGATAAGTAAGGCTTTAGGACAGTGGCTGTATAGAAAATCACCATAGTCAATTAGGGAGAGGAAAGTAGATTGGACTAGTCTCCATTTGGCACCACAAGTGAGGAACTGACTAATTCTGTAGAATATGCCCAGTCTGTGCCTTAGCTTCTTTGCCAGATCTTCAACATGCTCGGGGAATGTGAGGTTTTGGTCTAGCCACACTCCTAAGTATTTAAACTTGGGGATAAATCCAGTTTCTCTCCTAGAATTGTGGTGATCACAGGCAGTGTCCCGGAGCTGGCAGGAGTAGTCATACGGCTGTAAGGTGTGAACAACATTGCCTTCGTCTTTTTCGCGTTTAAGATGAGCTTTTTATGGAGTAGCTGAGTCTGGAGCAGGTCAAATACTTCGTGTAGGTCTGCACAGGCAGCTTCGGCAGTCGGACGACTTATGTAAACCACTGTGTTGTCAGCAAACTGATATATTTTTGCCTTGTTGATGCCCACATCGATGATGTTGATATAGATTGCTACACTTGTTCACACCTTTGTGACCTCATGCCTTGAGTACTGCAACTCCCTGTACTTAGGGTTTCCTGGGGTTGATATCTGCCCCTTGCAGCTAGCGCAGAATATGGCATCATGATTGCTGACAGGGGTCTCTCAAACACCTCATATTACCCCTGTTCTGTGCAGTCTGCACTGGCTGCCGATTCAGTGGCGGAGCATCTTTAACGTTGGTTTACTGACTTATAAAGCCCTACATGGACTTGGCCCTGACTACTTGAAAGAGCTTCTGGTTCCCTATCGCCCAGAGCAACAGCTTCATTCGGCCGACGAGGGGTTGCTAGAGATCCCGAGGGTGTCTTTGAAGTCTTCTGGGGCCCTTGCTTTTATGTATGTCACCCATACCCTCTTAAATTCGCAACCCCATCGGCTTCGGGAGTGCACAACAGTGGGAGGCTTTAAACAAGCGTTAAAACTTTTTTGTGGTGCCAGGTGTTTAATGGCATTTAGTGAATTGAACCCTGTTAGATTATTGTTTTGTTTTATATTGTATTTATTGTTTTTATTATTATTTTAATCTTTTGTAAAGCACCTTGATACTTGAAAGGCGCTTTTGTGAAATAAAGTTGTTATTACCGGGTATATGCATTAGGCAAACATTTAGCCTGCGAGTGGGTCCCAGGCTGGCAGCCTGGGTAAAACATTGGCTGGACAACAGGACACAGAAGGTAATGGTAAACTGAGTCCACTGTGAAGAAAGGGGGGGTTACTGGTGGGGTACCGCAGGGATCAGTACTGGGTCCAGTCCTTTTAATGTCTTTATTGGTGACATTACAGATGGACCGGAAGGAAAAGTATGCCACTTTGCAGATGACACACAGATCTGCAATAGGGTTGATACACAAGGGGGTGTGGAAAGGATGAGAAGGGACTTGGCAAGGTTGGAGGAATGGTCAGAAGTATGGCAGCTTGGATTCAATGCAAAGAAGTGCAAAATAATGCACTTGGAAACAAAAACCCAGGGAGAGATTTCACAGTGGTGGTGGGGGGGGTAGCAACAACATCAAAAATGGAAAGGGACCTGGGGGTAATCATATCAGATGAACTTAAGGTTGGTAAGCAATGTGAGTAGGCAGTAGGGAGGGATGGGGGGACACTGGGATGTATAGGGAGAGGCATCACCAGCAGAAAACAGGAAGTTGTTATCCCTCTGTACAGACAGCTGGTGAGACTCCATCTGGAGTACTGCGCCAGTTCTGGAGACCCCATCTCTGCAAGGACATGGACAGGATGGAGGCAGTCCAGAGGAGGGCAACTAAAATGGTGCCGGGTCTGCAAGAGAAGCCGTATGAGGAGAGAGTCTAAAGGAGCTTAATAGGTATATCCTTGAGGAAAGGAGGGAGAGGAGGGACATGATGGAAACCTTTAAATACCTCAGTGGAATCAACAAAGTCCCAGAGGGCAGCATCTTTCAGACAAAGAGATGTGCAAGAACAAGAGGACACAATTTGAAGATAGAGGGGGCATGGCTCAGGGCCAATGTGAGGAAGTATTTTTTTCACAGAGAGGGCGGTGGGTGCATGGAAGCACCTTCCTGAGGTGGTTGTAGGGTCCAAAACTGGGAGAATTGAAGAATGCATGGGACAGACATAAGGCAATTCTTGTGTGGGGTAGGAAGAAATAGGTGGCTGGTTAACTAGGATCTGCAGCTTATCCAGCAGGCAGGGAAATGGGCAGACTAGGGCCAAGTGGTCTTTATCTGCCATTACAGTCTGTGTTTCGATGTTAATAACTCTGCCTATTTTCAGGCACGATCCGGGAGAGTACAGTGTATGTCGGGTACAAAATGCAATGATACAATCAGAACATATTAATCAGCAAACACTCCAGAGCAAAAAAGTAACTAACTATCCACACAGGGCTAAGCAGAAGTAACAAATACAATTGGTGCAGTGGTACAATCGCAAGACAATAGTTGGGTAAACAAGTCAGAACAGAATAATAGAGGAGAAATTGACAAGTAGTTCACGATCAGACAAAGAATACAGAAAGAGACAAAAATAGGCTGGTAGGAAAGCAAAAAGACGAGCATCAAGTCAGGCATAATCACAAATACCAAGTGCATTTAGATGAGAACCGTGCATGCTTGAAGGTGAGATGAGGAGTTCTTAAAGGAAAGTTGTGCTTAGTAAGAATCCCCCACCCCCCCAAAGCCGTACCGACCGATTTAAGCTTTTCAGCCATAAGAGACTTTTTTTTTTCTAAAGCAACTTTATTTTGTTTGGAAAAAGTCCACAATGTCCTATCATGGCAGACACTGCACGGGTCCATTTATTAAGAAAGTGCAGTGTTGCACCGCTTGCCTCAATACAAAGTATTGAGGCAAGTGAAATCGACTGTCTTATCTTGGCAAATGGACCTGCATGAGCGTCCGCCATGATAGGACATCGCAGACTTTTCCAAATAAAATAAAGTTGCTTAGAAAAAAAAAAGAAGTCTCTTATGGTTTAAAAGCTTAATCAGGTGGTACAGCTTTTGGGGGGTTCTTGTTAAACGGCTTCTTTCCTTTAATATGAAGGGGAAGGGAATTCCAAAACTTGGGGGTGAAATAGGAGAATGCTTGCTCACCCATTTTAGAGGAGCAGGGTGGGACTGAGAGCAAGAGGAGGTGGAGGACCTAAGAAAGCGGGAGTTAGGGACAGGGGTTAGCATAACTCCCCGTGTGTTGGGACAGGGAGGTCTGGTTAGAGTCAATAAAACATTCCAGAGTAAGAACAAAGGGCACTGGGAAACAGTCGGTGCAAGGCAGAGTAGAGCAGGCAGTGATGAGTAAGGTGAAGAGCCGATAAGGCAAATCGACAGATGTTGTTATATGTAATATCCCACTTATGAAGTACACCAGCATTGGCATGGGAGAGTACAGCAGGGCATATAACAGTCTTGGGAGCAGGACGCCTCTAGCTACCAAGCAGCAGGTGTGAGAGAGTGCCGCACTCTATAAGCCGTGCCTATCTTCGAGTTAACTGAATGACCTCGTTGATGTGAGCAGGGAAGTCCAGTACAGGGTCCAGCATGACACCAAGATATCTGAAGGAGTCAAGTGTTCGAGACAGGCGATCTTTCACAACAGAGGACCCGTAGCTTAGTAAACCCATCATGGACCTTTCTAGAGGACCCCAAAGAGCATGACCTGAGTCTTAGACACATTTAGGATGTGTTAATTGGTGGAGAACCAGGATTGAATGTTTTGAAACGCAGATGATAGGTGCCAATTTAGGTCATCTATGGACTTGGAGGCGGTGTAGAGTACTAGGTAGTCAGCGTACATAATGGTTCTACAGGGAGGAGAAGGGGTAGGAATATCATTAATAAAGAGGGAGAAGAGCAGGGGACCAAGAACAGTACCCTATGGGACACTGCAGAAGATGGGGGCAAGGGATGAGAGAACTTTACAGGCGGAGACAGCTTGAGAGCGACTGTCAAGGCAGCTGCCGATCTAAGCTAAGGTAGTGTCTGAGGCACTGAGGGATTGAAGTTTACTCAATAGTAGAGGGTGATTTACCAAGTCAAACGTGTTGGAGAGGTTGATGAACACAGCACCAGTAAGTAAGCCTTTGTCTACTGTATGTTGCAGCTTACATTGCTGGTAAATTGGGTTAAAGCAGTAGTTGTGCTATGCCCAGTACAAATGCCATGTTGGATTGGGGACTGAAGGTTGAAGGTTAAATAAATGCATAGGGACCTGTCGATTAGTTTTCCCAGTAAATTACTTGGCGCGGGCAGAAGCACAGTGGGTCGGTAGTTCAGTAGAACTTTAGGGTCATCTTTCTTAAACACTGGCATAGTTCTGGGTGTTTTTCAGGTCGAAGGAACCGTGGCAGAGCAAATGGACAAGTTAGTCTAATTACTGGTGTAGCAAGGATAGAGAGACTAACAGTCTTAGAATCCTAGGTTCGAGCCCATCCAGCCCTGCACTGCCATGAGCAGGAATGGTCTTCAGCAGCTTAAGGACCTCTTGGTGAGTGACCGGTGCAAGCACTAGAGGGAGAGAAGCTACAGCTGGTGATAGAATGGGAGATGGGATCACAGGATGGAGTGGTGGGGGTTTGGGAAACTTGGTAAAGAGGGAGTTAAAGGCATTAGCTATGGTGTGAAGGTTATTATGGAAGAGAAGAGGATTTCCATTTTAACCAAAGTTGATCCCTATGTTTAAGTAACTGTAGTAGGGGCCGCTTGTGCCATTTGGTCGCGATCCCTTGGCCCCTTCGCGTGGTGACCAGAATGTGTCTGTTCTGAAGGGAAGAGTAGAGTTGCATTCAAATAGTCGGTCTCAATATTGAGATCGTTGGTTATGTAGAGGGGAGGTCAGTCAGTGAGTTTTGCGTCATGTAGGAATGCAGCAGAGATGAGGTTTGAGAAGTTAAAACAAAATAAATAAATAATAATACTTTAGAGGTATAGGATGGAGGGGAAGTGTCCCACATGCAGTATGCTGGGCTGTGATCAGAATAGAGTCAGGTGGAGACTTCCGGTGACGTCAGCGAGCTGATGGATGCTTGAATACAGAGCTCCGCTCCCTAGCCGACAATAATCAGCCTGAATCACTGTAATCGAAAATGTCTTCACCTGCAAAACAGAGAAGAAACAAACGGGGGAAGCTCTTCTTGACCCCAACTCATAAACTGAGAGAAATAATCCAGGGAGAGAGGGAGGATGGTGCTGAAGTGCGGGAGCTCTCAGAGGGCCTACTGCAGTCTGGCCCTCATGGCGAGGAAGCGCACCCCGATCTTGCCGCAACGATCCATCAAATGGCTCAAACAATCACAAGAATAGATAAAAGGCTGACCGACCTCAAAACAGATATTACCAACATAAGTCATAAAATGGAGCAACTAGAGTTTTGCACCACACAGATTGTGGAGCAGACGGATAGACAGGACAGATTGCTTTTATACCTCCTGGCCAGAGACCGCGAGCTCACCCACCGCATCGATGACTTGGAAGGCAGATGCAGAAGACAAAACATTAAGAGTCTTTGGGGTGCCCGAAGGTGTGGAGGACAAGCATCAGAATATGATTGAATTTCTGCAGGGGCTCCTCCGGGATCTCTTGGCTCTCCCCCCGGAATTCGACCTGAGCATGGATCGTGCGCACAGATCCCTAGGCCCACGACTGAGAGGAGCGGGGGAGAAACCCCGTTCAATCATAGCAAGAATAACTGCCTACTGGGCCAAAGAGGAGCTGTTACGGAGGGCCTGGCAACGTAATAACTTGGAATTTTCTGGGAACCGCATAACAGTTGAAAACGACCATACCGCGACAGTGCAAGAAGCCAGACGGATCATGTGGCAGATTTTGAAACGGCTTACAGCGAAGAGTCTCAAGGCCCAGATCTTGTACCCTGTGAGGCTTAAGATCATTACAGATAACGGCCCAAAGATCTTTCAGGACCTCCTAGCAGCCTCTCCGTATCTTGAATCCCTTGGGATTGCTACACCTACAATGGCCAAAGAAAGGTTAGAGAAGGACTTACTCAAATCTGCCTGGTCGGTGGCACAGAGGGGGTCCCCTTGAAGCGGAGCGTCACAATCCAGTCTCCTCGCCGATGTTGCAGCTTTACTCCGGCAATATGGTGACCCAGCCAAAGTTGACAAGAAGGCCCAGCATTTACAATCTGACGCCGAGGCCCTGTCTCAAAATGACACCGTGCAGCTGGAGATGGCAACCTGAATTTAAAGGTGGTTTTGTCTTGCTTAAGAAAGGAGAGACTGGCGCTTGAGTGACGCTCCCTGCCGTGGGTGATTTACTTCCCTTCTGCCTCCGTTTTTTTTTTTTTTTTTTGTTACGCCCTTCTGCCCCCTCCTGGGGCTTTAGGAGCTGGTGTTGAGGCACAGCAGACCAATCCGACTGGGTCGCAAATGAAAAGGCTCTCTGTACTATCTTGACTGGATTGCTTGATGGGCCTAACCGCCATGAGTGTCTGCTCGGGGGGGGGAGCGTGGAGAGCCCAGCGGCATGATCGATGGGGACCTGGTGGAGGTAGACATAGAGGGGGTGATTCAGACTACTCGCTTGAATACCTCTGCGCCCCCGAGTGATCACCGCCATCCTGATGCAACTTTGGAGGCATTCCCTTTTCTCTAGCGGCCACCCCCTTTCACGATTTAGTTGCCACGCACCACGACCATTGCCTAAAAGCACCGGAATTACAAGATGGCATCTGACATTATGAAGGCAAAGTGGCGATGGCCCCAGAGCGTTTCTAAATGTCACTTTTGTGCCTGTTGGAGGGCTGTTGAGGGGGTGGAGCAGGGAACGTTAATTTTTCTGGTTAACTGTTGTATCATGGACACTTAATAATGTTGGGCCCGAAGCTGTCGGGCCCTCTCTCAAAAGCTACTGAGTGTTACCGGGAAAAGAGGAATAAAGCAATGATAGCGAACATCGCAAAGGATAGCCTGAAGGACCTAAAGTTTTAAAGGAGGCTTGCGGGGAGATGTCAGTCTAGCCCCCCTGGAAATTGTTTTTTATATACAGTATATACCCTGTTGTGTTTTCTGTTCTTGCCTCCTCCATCCTTGAGATTATGGTAGTGATGTTTCAAATACAAGTTCCCCAAGTTGCAAATACAATTATCAATGGTGGATCCACATCCTGAGTGGATCGGATAATCCTATATTAACATATGCGTACATTAGCCTACGCAGGTTTATAGGCAGGGAATCACAGGGTGTGCTAATGTTACAAGTTACAGATCAAAATGCTGGCATTTATTAGGCACTACCCAGGGTTTCCAAACATGTAAAATATTTCAAAGGTGATTCGCAAACCCTATATATAAATAGTCGGCATGTTAAAAGGGGGGGTAGGAGGATGTGTTGTTTGATGGCTCTACCTGATTATAGGGCTTGCTCCATATGGGATTTTTCCCAGGAGCCAGAGGGCAAAATCCCATTAACACTGATTGCTCTCACCCTCTGCTTGATTGCATCCGCCCTGCAGCTGGAAAATATTCCTCAGCTGTACCTTGGAAGTCGACCCACATTTGCTGAGAGGAGGAGTCCTTGGGGCCTAGTGTTCCGAGGGCTTACTGTTCTCTTAGCACAGTGGGCATCAGTTCACATCATTCAAATGTATATAGTTACACCCTCCAATGTGGCCTGTATGCTTTATTCAAAAGTACCCAAGGGCTTTTCCACCCTTAGTTTGCTGTTGGTCACATTCAGGGAAGGGTCGATGAATACTGTTACTGCCCAGTTTAGGGCCTTTCTAAACACCCTAGAGGTTTTAAAGGTGGCAAATTCAGCCATAGTTCCTGTTACGAAGGCTAACTGTGTAAGCCTGCAAGCACTAATTAAGGGCTACCTGCTGCTTAGGTCCTTCCTACATCCGCCTGGTAGGGGGAAGTTAAAGAAGAAGGCGGTTAGCGGTCACAGTTTCTCAACAGTTCAGAAAGAAGTCTCAGTTCAAAATGGCAGGGATATAAGGTCTGATGTTCTGGTTTCATTCATTTTGGTAGAATGGCTCAAACACCTGAAGGTTTACTCATTAAATGTAAATGGCCTGAACAGCCCAATAAAGAGGTCAAGAATTTTAGCACTAACGAAAAGGTCTTCCTCTGAGATTATATATTTACAAGAAACCCACTTAACCCAGGTGGAGCATGGAAAGTCATGGAGGAAGGGTTATGCGCAGGTTTTTTCCTCAGCTGTGCCCAGGGGTAAGAGAAGGGGTGTGGCCATCTTAATCTCAACCCATACCCCATTCCAGAAAGTGAAGGAATGGGCTGACCCAGCCGGCCGGTTGATAATTATTCAAGGGGTTTTATACGACCAAGAGGTTACTCTGGCCAATCTTTATCTTCCACCATCTTCAGACTCGTCCACAATACGCTTCCTGTTAAACAAGGTGGTGGAAATGTCTAAAGGGATTTTAATCTTAGCGGGGGACTTTAATATCCCTCCGAACCCTGCTTTAGATACCTCTAGATCCCAGATTGGCAGACAGCCGGCCCCGCATAAATTTTTTAAACAATTCATGGGAGAGATGGGATGGTCGGACATGGCGCCTTCCACCCAAGGATAGAGGCTACTCACACTATTCAGCGGTACATGGAACATATTTGAGAATTGACCACTGTTATACACAAGGGGAGAACCTAGGCGCACTGATTGACGCTACACTGGGCGTAATAGCACATTCTGACCATGCTCCGCTGGTGACTGTTTGGGATCTGGGTGAGGAGAAGCGTAACACCAGATGGAGATTTAACCCTATACATATGAAGAATAAAAGATTCAGGGATTTTCTTGAAGAAAAGATCTTTGAGGTTATCCGGGATAATCTCTCCCATGGGATCCCTTCAACAATACAATGGGACACCCTGAAAGCTGTCTTGAGGGGCCACATAATAAAATTTACAGCTACACTACTGCAAGAGCGTAGGGAAAGGCAATCACAGCTGGAGCAGACCTTACAATTCTTACAGTTAGCCCACCAACAAGGCGATCAGTCGGTATTAGGTCAGATGAACAGACAAAGAGCGACCTAGACGCGCTATGCCAACAGCAAACTGAAGTAGCCTTGGCATATCTCCGCCAGAAGTAGGGAGAGATTGGGCCTCGTGCATTCCGCCTCCTGGCGTACCGTCTTTGTCAACAACGTAAAATATCAACCATCTCCATAATAAAGGACCTGAGAACAGGGGTTCCCCAGACTAAATTCACAAGTATTTCACAAGTTTTTACTCAATATTTCCAAAATCTTTATACTACTGATCACATGATTGATCAGGAGCAGTCAAATACTTTTCTGAAAGCTTTAAAACTACCAAAACTTAATTTAGACCAACAAAATAGACTACTGCTCCTGGTCTCCCAGGAAGAATTACTCCTGGCTATATCCCGCTCTAAAACACAAAAAGCACCCGGTCCTGATGGATTCGGGGCGGAATTTTATAAAGGTAACAAGCAGTCATTTATAAAATTGCTACTCCGTTCTTTTAATGAAGTCCTCTCAGGAGAACCCCCCCCACCAAGCTGGGCATATGCAACAGTTTCACTTATTCCTAAACCAGGTAAGGATCCGCTACATCGTAGTTCCTATAGGCCAATCTCGGTGCTTAATATGGACTATAAGTACTTTATGTCCATCATGGCCCGCAGGATGGATGAATTCCTCCCGTACCTAACTGCTTCAGACCAAACGGGCTTTGTAAGTTCAAGATCAACTTCCGATAACACCCGTAGAGCACTCCTTCTGGTGCATGAGATGCAGGTGCGGGGGGTCCCGGTGGTCCTTATCAGCCTAGATGCCAAGAAGGCCTTCGACCAAGTCTCCTGGTCTTTCCTTTTTACTACTATGGAAGTAATGGGGTTCCCTCACCCTTTTGTGACCATACTTCGGAATATTTATTCTTCACCTCAAGCCTGTATAAAAATCTCAGGACACCACTCGGATTATTTCCCCCTCTTTAGAGGAACACGACAGGGATGCCCCCTGTCCCCTGGCCTTTTTGCCATCTTCATAGAACCCCTGGCTCAGGCGATAAGGCAATCTTTAGAGATTACTGGCCTAAAAATAGATGATTCAGTGCACCGCATTGCTCTATATGCGGATGATATCCTGCTCTTTCTTACTAACCCATCTCAGTCTGTCCCTGCGGTCTTCCAGATCTTGGAGGAGTTTGGGACTCTCTCAGGCTATAGACTTAATACGGATAAGACGGATGCCCTCAATTTTCATTACTCCCCCTCGGACACGTTAAAGAATAAATACCCCTTTCGGTGGGGACTCCCAAAGTTAAAATACCTAGGAATTTATCTCGCACATAAAGTGGAGGATATCCCAAATAACAATTACCGCCCTTTCACCTCACAGATGAAGCGGGATCTAGGCAGATGGAATTTCCTCCCACTGAACCTAATGCAGAGAATTGAAGTGGTGAGAATGGTGATCCTTCCAAGAGCTCTTTATCTTTTTCAGAATGTCCCACTCAATCTACCGAACCGCCTGTTCCAGACCTGGAATAAGGCCATTTCGGCCTTTATCTGGGCAGGAAGACGTCCCAGGATTAAAATGGGAATCCTGTCCTTCCCCAAATCCAACGGGGGCCTGGCCCTCCCAAACCTTAAATAATTTTTTTGGGCCACACACCTCTCTTATTCTCCAGCGTCTAGCTAGAATTTCCCAGGCTCGCTGGTTGGAGATAGAGGATGGTGCAATATCCCATCAAGACTACCTTAGGCTTATAACCTATAAGAATCCACCTCTGGTAAACCAACTAACTACGAACCCCTGGATCTTACACCAGTTTAAAATTTGGTACTTAATGCGCAAATCCCTGGGGCTCACCCCATTTCTGGTGATGATATGCCCGTTAGGCCTTCTGGAGAATTTTACCCCAGTGGCATTAGATCATACATTTCAGGAGTGGAGACATACTGGTCTCACAAACCTCTCACAGTGCCATAGGGGACCTTTCTTTAGAGAATTTGGTGAAATTAAATTGGAATTTCATCTCTGACAAGCAGATTTCTTCAGTTCTATACAATTATGACATTATTTCGAAGCTCTCCCGCCTCTCGTACGCAACACAGGGGATACCCCCAATTGTTTCTACACCTTCAGCAAATATTGAAATCCCAAAAGCTGTCACATTCTGTCTCAACCCTATATAAATCCCTGTCTGAGAAATTAGGCGGAAACACAATAATGTTAAGGGAGAAGTGGAGTGAGGAATTGGGCACTGTAATATCCCCTCAACAGTGGGACATGATATACCGCTATAGGTCGAAAATCACCTATTCACACTCTTGGAGATTGTTCTCATGGCAATTATTGATTAGATTCTTCCATACCCCGGTCATAACTTCACATTTCAGCCTTTTGAGAAGTTCTTCCTGTTGGCCTCGATGTGGTGAATCTGCTGCTCACCATACCCATATATTTTGGTCCTGCTCAAAGCTGCAGCCTTTTTTACAAGAGTTATATGGGGAACTGGAGGAAATCTTTGGGATGAAACTCCCCTTTACAGGAGAATTTTCATTTTACATGTATTTCCACCTGAAATGAGAGATCTCCACTCTCAATATTTACTGCGAGTATGCCTATTAGCAGCAAAGAAGGCCATAACCGAACGCTGGCTAACTATATGGACTTCTACACTGATGGATTGGAGGGAGATAGTGATTCTCATGTATAAAGCAGAGAGAATTACATATAATTTAAATGAAGCGGAACTGTGCTCATTGATGTGGAGGAGGTGGATAATGTATATTACGCCTAGGGTTCCTCACTTTACTCCTTAGAAATATCCCCTCCATAGTGGTTGGCTTAACCCGGTTACATTCATGTGGAGATATGACTTATATATGGGAATGACTCACAAAAAAGGGGCCCCGGCCCCCAGAGTCAGAGTTGAGGAAGATAGATTTAGTAGAAACCAAAAAACCTGGTATGTGAGGAAAGGGGACAGACCAACCCAGAGAATGAGGAGAGGGAGCCCCTGGAGGAATGACAGTTGTTCTAAGATGAGGGAGGGCTAGACAATAGGAAGGTTGGATCAATCTAAGTTGGAAGAGAAGGCCATTTAAAGAAAGAAGGGTAAAAGGAATGAACTTATGAACTGTGACTGTATTAACCTGATGTACTGTATATCCTGTATACTGTGACTGCTAAGTTTATGGAAAAAATTTTTCTTTTTAATAAAGATTATATTTGGAAAAAAAAAAAGAATAGTCAGGTAGGACTTAAGCAACAGGAAACTTTTATTTCCTATTAGTAAGGATCCAGTCTAAAAGGGTGTGGCTGGAACCTCTCTGAGAGATCCTAGTAGGATCCAGGATGAGTTGAGTAAGGTTGGCCTCACTAATGATGGAGGATAGAAGAGACGAGTTGGGGCCAGCTCCATTGAGATTAAAGTCAACCATGCAGATTACTTAATTTTTCCTGGACACAGCTGGCACCGGTTAAATGAATTCTTCAAGACCTAGTCTGGAGTTTCTGGGGGTATATAAACAGTCAAGATGTGGAGTTTCTTGGCACCCCTGAGGAGTAGGAGGGAATAAAGGATCTCACAATTAGAAAGCGACTTGGCATAATAGACACACTAAAGTGAGATTTGTAGTACAATGCCAAGCCACCCCCTCTTTTGGAGTTAAGGCAGTGAGTCCGAAGCATGTTGTAATCCAGTAGGGAGCAGAGGGAACTGGGGACAGTTGGTTTCAGCCATGTTTCGGATAAGGCTGGGATGTCTTGGATATTTGTTCGTACCCAAGCCTCTAGGTCAAGGAGATTTGCAGTGAGACTCTGAATATTAAAATGGGAAAAGGTCAAGCCAGTGGACTGGGGCAGGCAATTGAAGTAGGAATAATTTGGATTAGAGTGGATGGTAGGGCAAGGGTTAGTCTCAATGTCCCAAGAGAGGGTGGAGGATAGGGTAATTATCCATATTGATGCAATCACGAAGGCATGAGTGTGTTTTTTTTTTTTTTGTTTGTTTTGTTTTGTTTTTGTTAACCAGAAGAGAGACACTAAGCTGAAAGCTTGTTTACAGGTGTGAACTGGGAGCACAAAAGGAAGTTAAGTGACTTGCTCAGGGTCACACAGTATGCAAGTGGGGACTGTGGGATTCAAACCCAGGTCTCCAGATTTGCAGCTCAGAGCCTTAAACCACTGTGCTATACTCCTCCTTCGTGCCTTCCCCCTGTTGCAACCAGGGGAGATATATTTCCCATGTAAGATATGTTTCGGGAGAACCTCAATATATTTACGACCAAGGCCCAACAGAGGTATAGAAGTGGGGGGTAGCCCAGCTAGAAACTTAGAGAAGTAGTAGTTATCGAGTGAGTGTTCATTGCGTTCTGAGAGGAACACAGGAGGAACAGCAAAAGTGTCAAGGAAAAGTAGTGTAGAGAATAATAAAGGAAGGAGGCACTTAGCCCTATAAGTCATAGTGAACACTAGAGAATGAGTACGGGACAGGTAGGAAAGCAATAACAGAGAGACAGAAAGAGAGAAGTGGCTGGGGGGGTAAGGGCTAACAGGAACAATGGGAAGAGTAAGCCAGATGTCAGGAAAAAAAAGGTCATAAGTATGGGACAAGTATAAAAGTGCTGAAAGTTAAATCAGTCAAGAATAAGAAGAAAAAGAGCCCAGAACCAAACAGGACTGGGTAGCTAGAGGGAGTATTAATTAAGAACTCAGGAGTAACTTAGCAAAGTTTATTTACTTTTTCAATTTTGGTAACCAGATAAGCCCACTGGGCCTTGAAGGTCCCTTTTTCAGGGGCGACCCGGAATTAGTTACATAAAGTAAGAAACCTATTGTGTATACACAGTACGAGTGAGCAGACATTTGATTACATTCAAGACCTTTCACAACCATGTATCAGACAGCTGTTACTTCGAGAGGGTGCCTGCAGTAGGTCATAAAAAATGGGACTAGTGCCACCTAGCGTCAGGACCCGACAGCAGACTTTTCCAGCATTGTCCAACTGGGGACTGCCCACTTGACATCACATGATGACGTCAGCATGACCTATATAGTGGGCGGTCCCCACACCCACCTTCCAGTTTTTTCCCGACGTCGCCTCATGCAGTTACCTTACGGAAGACCTACACAATGATCGTCATTTGTTTTCTTTCAAAATTTCTCCAAAACCTTCATTTTTTTTGTTCGCGCTGGCTCTTCTCTGTCGTCGCAGACTTTTTAGAAGTGTGATTCCTGTGGCGCCCAGATCCTGCACAAGGACGGTAACCGAAAGTGCATCATTTGCTTAGGCCTGGACCATCCCATGGCCACCTGCCCAGATTGCCAACCGTTCAACTAGGCCACCCGGAAATGGAAGCAGCAGACTTTGGAGGCCCATCTGTTAAAATCTCGTCTAGCCTTCTTGGAGAAGCAAATGAAGAGAATCTGGGATTCTGCTTCACCTTTTTCATCCTCTCCTTCAGAGAATAAGAAGAAGGAAAAACACTGGGTGCGGGAACACTGGTCAGAGGGTTCTAAGACTGAGACTTCCAGGCTAGCTTCCAGCAAGGTCTCTCCCCCGCCACCTTCCATTAAGGTCATCCAGGCAGCGTCCGGGGACTCGAAAGGAACCACCTTGCCCCCAGTTCTCTTGGCAGGTAAGTCGTCCCCACCCCCTGGCTCCTCCGGAGACTGCGCTACTGCTGCCACTAAGTCGCTCCCCGGCTTCTCTGGGGACCGCACGGCCACCGGTAAGTCGGTTCCCCACTGCTTGTGGTCCTGCGTGGCGGAACCCGCTACATTGGGGGGGACTGCTCCCCTTCCCACCCGGCTCCATCGTCTGATAAGATGATCCCTGCGGGGGATTGCGCGGATGCAGCTGTCCCGTTGGGGACTCCCATCCGCCCACCCGACATCCGGATGAGCCTGGGGAAGATGACCCCCTCCACCCCACTGGTAGCGCAACCTGCTACTCCGGGAGGAGACAGCGCCGGTCTCCTAGATGTGGAGCACACCCCAGGATTGCACCCGCGTTCCCCTACGGGGGTCCTCAGGACAGGTGTTCCCTCCTCCTCCGCTGGCGCTTCCCCAGGAGGAGCCTCCTGTTTCCACTGAAGGGAGTCCTTCCCGGCCGGTTGACAACCAGGCACCAGTTCGCCCTCCCTCATCAGACCTGGTAACTTCTCTGCCTACAGGATCCTCCGACAAATGTCTCCTTGCCAGGACCCGGACATCTTCCTCCACCGTGGGATCTTTCGGCAGACCCGGGTCCGTCATTGGATATCCTGTGATGGGTTCCGACGCCAGCCTGTCCAATGCCAGATCTGTTTCTGGCACCAGTCCCGCTGGTCCTGTCAATGGCGATTCCGATGTCGGCTATCCAGACGGCTGGTCTGACATGGGTTCCTCTTCTGTCCGCTCCTCTGACGTTGGGGATTTTTCCGAGACCCCACCATGTCCCACACTACCCTTCGGACCATGCTCCGGCTGGTCCTTTGCTTGATTGGCACAGTATGGGACATTTATTTCCCGGGCTACAATCTGTACCCGGGCTATACTCCCCACGGATACCACAGGTATCGCTACTCTCCACCCCGTGTCTATCCCCCTCCTCCTCCTCCACCACTCCCGCCTCCACCTCCTCTGGCACCTCAACCAGATGTCAGGGCTGTTATCCAGTCCTGGTGGAAGGAGGTGCAGGCCGAGTTGGAAACTGACCTGGAGAGCAGACTCCCTCAGCCTCATTCCTTTCCTAGGTCCTCTTCCCCAGTGGACTGTCAGTCCGATACAGTCCATGTTCAGGGTATTGACACTCTGGATGTAACGTTTTCCAGATTTTGAACCAAGAGACAATCTGGACTTGGGGGCGGACTCTTCGGGGGAATCGTCCAGTCTCAAATCCCTGGTCCCAGTAGGGAAGCATTCTCCCAAATGTCCACCCGAAGATCCTTCTTTCTTGGACTTGCTGAGGTCCACTCAGAAATATTATGAGTGGGAGTCAGAGGAACAGGACCCAGTGCGGCAAAGGCTCGCCGAGTTCCTCCCTGGATTGGAACCCTCACCAGGACCTCACCATGACCATCTGGCAACTGCCCCACTCCATCCTGGATGTCCCCAAGAGAATGGACAGGACTTACCGGGTGCCTAAGGAGGCCCCTTTCTTGGCAGCACACACTAAGGCAGACTCTGTCATCTCGGCTGCTCAGGACTGTGCTAATGTGCCTAAGCATATGAGCACTTCTCCAGACAGAGTCGAAGCAGTTTGACCAGTTCGGGAAGAAGGTTTTCTCCTCGGCTACATGCGCATTAAGGTCCCTGAACTACATAGCCCATACGGTGTTCCACCAGAAAGCCACCCTAGCCAGGCTAGAGTGCCGGATTCAGAACTCAAGGAGGAGCTCACCTGGGACATTCTCCAATCCAAGATTTCTTGCAGGCATGCTCTTTGGGCCACCTACGACTTCGTCGACTCGGTGGCTTGAACCTTGGCGACCGCCATCTCCCTTCGGCGGCATGCCTGGCTCCGCATTTCAGGACTCTCCAACGAGGTCCAGTTGGCAATTCAAGATTCCCCCTTTCGGGGCTTTTTGGATGGGACACCAAAGACCTCATCACAGACCTCCAAGAACGTGGCCAGGCTTGGCACCCAGGGTTTTTACCAAGTGCCTGGCGATGGTGGCTGCGGCCCTGAGACAACAGGGGATGGCAGTTTTCCATTACTTGGACGACTGGCTGATTTCAGCCATGTCCAGAGAGTCCCTTCTGATTACCCTGGATCTGTTTTCCAGACTGGGGATTACAATCAGTGTCCCTAAGTCATCTTTGACTCCTTTGCAACGGCTTCAGTTTACTGGAGCAATTCTGGATATGGTCCAGGGCAGAGCTTTCCTCCCTCCGGATTGGAGGGACACTCTGATCGAACAGGTCACCATGGTTGCTTCTTCCAGATACTTACCAGTCAGAGAAATCCTTCGTCTTCTCTGCTTGATTGAGGTCTCTATCTCCACGGTTCCCCTGGCGAGGCTTTACATGAGAATTCCTCACTGGTCCTTGAGGGTTCAGTGGGATCTACTCCAGGACCATTTGGACCAGCCGGTCCTCACTTCTTCTGCATTTCAGAGGGATCTGCTGCAGTGGGAGGGATCCTGCGAATCTGTCCTTGGGCTTCCCGTTTCGAGGCTCAGTCCCTCTTGGAGTCCTTACCACGGACGCCTCCAGTCAGGTTGGGGGCTCATCTGGGTGACCATCAGAAACAGGGGCTTTGGTCCTGGTTGGAGATGTCTTTGCACATCAACATTTTGGAGATGCAAGCGGTCCTGTATGCTCTCCAAGCGTTTAAGACCATTCTCCCCAAGGGACTACTGCTTATCCAGATGGACAACACCTCAGTAGACTGGTACCTCTACAAGCACGGAGGCACTCGCTCCTATCCCCTTTGAAGGGAATCTATGAGCGTGTGGAACTGGGCAGTTCAGCACACCCTGTCTCTCTCTGCAGTGCATGTTCCAGTAGTGGAAAAATCCTGGCAGACAATTTAAGAAGATCGTTCACTCTTGTACATGAATGGGAATTAAATCAGGAAGTGGCGGAGTCACTATTCCAGAGATGGGGGTGACCGGAACTCGACCTATTCACCTCCCCTTCCAACACAAAGCTTCCAAGGTTTTGCTCACTTGTTTCAGAGCAGGGTGCTTTTTTGCACAATGCATTGTCTCTCTGCTAGACAGGGAGATCATAAATGCTTTCCCACCCTTTCCCATTCTTCAGAGGGTGCTCATCAAACTACAGACAGAGTGAGCACGAATGATCCTCATTGCTCCTTTTTGGCCCAGACAGATTTGGTTCCCGCGTCTTCTCCAGTTGGCTGGGGCACCCCCAGTTCCACTTCCATTGAAGCACAGCCTGTTAACCCTAGACAAGGGTCGGCTGGTGCACCTGGGGCTCAGGACCCTGCATCCTAATGCCTGGCTCCTGCAGACATAGCGATTTCTCCCTTTGGGGTCTCTTTGAGAGTTGCCCAGGTTATCGTGGAGACCAGGAAGCCTTCCACGAGATCCACTTATGCCAGGAAGTGGAAACATTTTCTATTTGGGTGGCCTCAAAGGGTTGGGACCCTTTTGCTTGTTCAGCCCCATAGATAATGGAATACTTGCTTCATCTTTCAGATTCAGGGCTCTGCTATTCCTCCTTAAAGGTTCATTTGTCTGCCATTTCGGCTTATCACATGCTGGTGGATGGTAAACTCGTAGCACAGTTGGATATCTGTAAAACATTTCTGAAAGGGATTCTCCATCCGAAACCCCTCATCCTCAGCCCTACACCACCTTGGGATTTTAATTCCATGTTGGAGAAGCTCACTCTCTTTCCTTTTGAACCAGCGATGAGCCGTGATATGCACCACCTTTCTTGGAAGGCGCTGTTTTTGGTTGCCCTTACTTCCGCTGGAAAGATTTCTGAGCTTGAGGCTCTAGAAGAGCCATATCTTATTTTTCACAAGGAGCAAGCGGTCCTCAGAACTCATCCTCGGTTTCTTCCTAAGGTGATATGAGAGCTCACCCTGAACCAATCAGTCGAGCTTCTGGTCTGTTATCTGGTCCCAGCAAATAGAGGTGCGTCTCTGTTGCATATGTTGGACGTACATCGTATCCTTCAGTGTTATACCTTCTGGACCAAAGAAATGCTAAGGACAATCAACTGTTTGTTTCTTTTGCTTCTAAGTCTTTGGGGAAAGCCGTTTCTAAGCAGTACCTTTCTTAGTGGCTAGCCAGTTGCATTAGCTTCTGTTATCAGAAGTATGAAAAACCCTTGCTGGGGTCCATCAAAGCTCATTCCACTAGGGGCGTGGCTGCATCTGCAGCCTTTCTCCATAATGTTTCTGCAGCAGAGATCTGTGCGGCAGCAATCTGGAGTTCCATCTATACCTTTACCAAGTTAATTGAAGATTTATTTATCTGATTGTTTGTTTATGATTTTAGGCGTATTGATCTGTTACTGGATTCTAATTTAATTGTTTTTAAAGTGTTAGGCGCCTTGGAATTGGAAAGGCACCTTATAAATAAAATTATTATTATTACAGTCTGGACATTGCTTCTAGGCGAAGGGCTGGGTTTGGCCTAGCTGTTCTACAGGGCCTTCTGTCCTAGGCTGGTTCCTTTCTGGCCTTTAGTTTATTCCTCCTCCTGTGTTTCTCTTGGCCTCTCTAGAGGGACTGCTTGGGACTCTGTCCTGTTTGTTATGACCTACTGTAGGAGGAACCCTCTTGAAGTAAGATAGTACAGTTATGTAAGAACTTACCGTAACAGTAGATCTTTGAGCGAGGTTCCTGCAGTAGGTCATGGTTTTTCCCCCTCCCTCCTTCCCCCCAGTTTTTTTGCTTTTTGGGTGTCCAGGCCAAGCTTCCTCTCCTTCCATGCTCTGGTGGGAGAACTGGAGGGTGGGCGTGGGCATTGCTGGAAAAGTTTGCCGTTGGGTCCTGATTCCAGGTGATGCTAGTCCTGTTTGTCATGCCTACCACAGGAACCTTTCTCGAAGATCTACTGTTACGGTAAGTTCTTACGTAACTGTGCTTTCCCAGTAGGTAAGTCCATTGTACAATCTCATTAGGACTGGAATTTTGGGCTGGGGTGGGGTTAGTATAGAACCTGAGCAGGTGGTAGCATGCTTGCAGCTTAGAGTTGACGAAGGATTCTACAAGACAGTTATGGATACGGGAAGATTAGATTTTTTTTGAGTTTGCAGTGCAGCGTATAACTTTGTGTTGTGCTCAGGTGCAGGAGCAAGTGCTCTTGTCTAGCAAGTGCTCACTGAGCCCCTTGCAGAAGGTACCCAGGGAGGTGGTGCTCTGAAGGTGGTCAGGGAACTTGTTCCGCAGTACAGGAGTTGCCTGAGCAAAGGATTTGCTATCAGCTGTGGTCCTCGCCCTAGGTTCTTCTAGGAGACATCTTCCGGAGGTGTGGAGCTGTCTACCAGAGTGCTTTGGGGCCAGCAGGCCAGCTAGTCTTGCTGGGGAGTGGTTAGTGATGAGTTTGAATGCACTGCATAATACATAATGGGGGGTAATGTAGTCGGAAGCCGAAGGATGGGCAGTTCTGGGAGGCCAGCGCTTCACAGTGATGTTGCCTTGGGTGGGACATTGTGGTGAAGTGAGCTATTTAATTATATAGCGTCTGGTTAGGGAAGGATAGAAAGCAGTCAACGACCTCTAGTGGGGGAAAAGATGTAAAGTGCAGATGAGAAAGTCGGGAGTTCAAAAAATGGCAGTGAAACCCTCCTACATCACATGTTTATCTCAGCCTGTATATTGAAGGCTAGCTAAGGGTGGGAGGGTATTTGGGGGGGCAGGTAGGAGCAGTCACAAAGTGGCTGCAGAGGCGAAAGTAAGCTAGCTCTGATATTTAGCTCAGGCAAATAATAAAACAGGATTCGTGAGCTAGCCTCCCAGATTACGGGTAAACTGCAGGGCAGATGAAGCAAAGCTCAAATTAAAAATATAAATAAGGCCAGAATCGGGGATCTCCTTGCAAAGTCTCTGAGATGCTGCAGCAGATATAGGAAGACTAGTACCAATGACTTAATATAAAAGGAGATGCTGCAGCAGATACAGGTGGATTAGTACCAAAAGCTTAAATAATATAAAACAAAAACTTAATCTGAAAGAGTTTGTTTTAGCAAGTAGAGTCTGCAGGGCTCACAAGATGAAACTGAGTTAAGAGAGCCCAGTAAAGTTAAGCAGCAGGAGACAGCAGGGTTGCTTGTAGAAAAGGTGCCAAATTGAAAAAGTAGAACAGAGGAGGAAGCGTGGCATGCAATACATACCTTAATGTAGTCGGGCAGACAGGGGGAGCAGCTCCGCAGGCAGTCCAGCCGAGGCAAACTTAATGTAGTTGAGCAGACAGGGGAAGCAGCTCTGTGGGTGGTCCAGCTGAGGCAAACTTAATGTAGTTGGGTGGACAGTCAATGGAGATCACGCCCCTGCGCCATTCCTATACTGACATCACAGAATGTGCCAGCATGGGGGTGCAGCTCCAAGTTGGGGGATGTTTCTGATTTTAGATATCAGCTCCATGGAGCGTGTGTGTGTGTGTGTGTGTGTGTGTGTGTGGTTTTTTTTTTTTTTTTTTTTAATGCACCCTGAGCCCTGGCAGGTGGCTTTTGTCCTCCAAACAGAGGGACTCTCTCTCTCTCTGGCTCTGCTGCTCCTGTGCAAGACGGCCCTGGAAATTCCTCAACTGATTGCCCCCCACAGCAGGACCGGGAGGAGGTTGCTAACTTCTCTCTTTCCCCAGACTTCTGGGACCGCCCCGGGAGCGGCAGGCCATCATCAAGCCTACCAGGCTCGATTTTCCATTTTCTCCTGTTCCCCCTCCTTTCCGATGTAAAGATGTCTGCTTCGAGAGAAGCTAGAGGGCAGTCAGCAAGCAGGATTACTAGTCTCCCTCCCCCGAGAGAGGAGAGCAGTCCTCCGGACGCTCGTTCCCCTCTCCCCTTGCCAACCCTCGGTGGCCCGAGCTTGTTACCGAAACTGGGTTGCCGGTGTGGCACGAGGTGTAGCGACCAGTGCCTCAACCTCTAGTGCCACTGGGCTGGCGTCCACAGAGCTGTTTTACGAGTGATTTATGAAAAAATATAGCCGGAATAAAAAAGCAATTTTGGGATGCCTCTCTCAACTGGAGGGTAAGGTTCCCTGCTCTTTAAACATTACTGTCCAGTGGCGCAGAGGGTTGAGGCACTGGATGCCACACCTCAAACCACGCCGGCGACCCGGGTTTGGAAACGGACTCTGGGCGCCAGGGGCTGGCAGGGGAAGGAGGGAATTGAGCATCCGGATGACTGCTCTCCTCTCCTGGGTTGGGTTAGGGGATAGCCCTGCTCTGTAGCAGCCCCTGGTGGAGACCAGAGGCACTACAAATAGCGGCGCAGGAGGGACTGAAGAAAACTGGAAAACAATTTCGGAGCACGCTGGATGATGGCTTCCATCCTTCACACCGCCAGGACCTCTAGGAACCTCATCCTCCACAGCGGTGCCCCCGGGGCAGTGAAGCAATAGTGTGCTTTGTTTCCCTCTCCCCGATGTCCCCTCCCTCAAAGGGGGGGGGACCTGCCTGGCAATGGGATATACCGGGACAAACTCGGGGGTCGGCTGCAATATGTGGATGGGAAAGCTTCTGAAGAGGATCGCAGGGGTTAGTGGAGTGCTAGGAGGCCTGAAGGAGAGGCGGACTCCAGAGTGTCGGTGGGGTAAATAGATAATACCAAAAAAAAAAAAAATTACTAATGTTGCTAAACGCTACCAGCAGTCTCAAGGCATTTTAAACTGGCTCCTAGAATGATGAGAAAAAAAACAATTGGTAAAGTCAACTGTGCAATTGTTAAAGTCTCAGAGTCTTCTTCCTCAAAACTTGCTGACTGTCATGAGGTGACAAAATCTTTACAAATGCTCTCCAGCTTACGACCGGCATCAGCAGGGTCATTGTAGATAAATGTTTTACCTGCGTAAAGGATCTTGAGTCTGGCAGGCATTTGGAGGGCATGATTTATTCCAAGCTCCCTTAGTCCTGCTCGTACTGCATCAGAGCCACGATGTATCGTGTGTGGCATAACTGAGGTCGGGAAAACAATGTAGAATGGCTCAGTGTGGCAGGGTGAGTGAACCTGCTGAACTGACCTTTTGTAGGATTAAATCTTGAAGACGCACTCCTGTTGTCAAGACCAGAAGTATCCAGGGAAGATTTGGATTGCTGTGCTTTCATTGGATTGTTATTTGGTACGCCCGCACAACAAGGTGCTCTGTTTGTACTTGAAAGAGATCCAATATCAGTTGTTGTATAAAGCCAATGGGATTTACTCTGTCATGTCCTTCAGGTATTCCCAGAAAACAGAAGTTGCATGCCCGTGCTCGGTTCTCTAAATATTCCAGTCTGCTTCGGAGCAGCTTATTTTCTTTCAAAACTCTATTTGTTACCACAGTAGCTTAAATCACTGTATTTGTAAGGGTTGAATGGTTTTTTTTTTGTTTTTTTTTAGTTTTTAAGGCAACGGCTTTTGTTTCCACTTGGGTTAATCTTGTGTTATACGTTTCCAGTTTTTTGTCAATTTGCTGTACCGCCTCTAAGATAGCACTGACTGTGGCCTCCAGAGTCCTGGGTTTCCCATTCAACGGCATGCCACCTGAGATTCCACTAGGGATGGTGCAGGTCCTTTTCCCCCTTCCCGAGTCTTTTGAAGCGTCTTGTTTAGGTCTCCCCATGATAAGATCGATCTGAAATTTCTCCTGTAATGTCCTGAAAACAGCAGCTTTCCAGCGAAGTGTTTAACTTGATTTAGGTTTCACAAAAAATATGGAGTTTTAATCTCTTATTGTTATCAATGCTGGGAGCTATGCGAGGAGAGTCTTCTCCTGTCTGCTGCTGGTCACGCCCCTCGACTTTGAATTTTTTTATCAGCTTTTGGCTTCTGTTACAGTACTTGTCTGGGAGTGGTTTCTGAGATGCACTGCTACTTCTGCTTAACTCACTGAGCCCCACTGCTTTACATTATGGCCAGTACATAATTACAAAGTTTGTTGTACAGTTAGTTTTTGCTTTTCAGGGGGCATTTGTTCGAAAAAGTGAAACGGATTAAATTTTTTGCAGTTTTTTGATCATTATAAAAATCTAAAAATTATCTATTAATAAAACAACACTCATTTTGTAGATGTAATCCTCCTACAAAGTGGGGTTTACTGTAATGTCTTCCAGGGCTCCTTAATGCCCACTGTCTTAAATAGTTATATCTATTTGCGTGAGAGTGCTATATTGAGCCTCCAAGCCTGTCTCTTTAAGAGCATAGCTAATCTGTGTTTTATAAATTAGTCTGGGCTGGGTCCGAGCGATACAGAGTTTGTGACCAGCCAGACAGTATGTTAATTTGCTCCATTCTGCAGTCACTATTTGTGCAGAGGGAGCTCATATAAGAACTGTGATTGTTTACTGTTTATTTGCTGTTATAGTAGAAATAAAGAAGTCTGTCTAAGCTGCTTTGTTTGCAGCTCGAACATTTGGATGGGAGCCACCATGTTAGGCCCTGGACTTCCAGTAACTGGATCCATCGAACCACTGGGGACCTAAAATGGAGCCTGTCCCCAGCGGTCTTGTGGGAAGGAAATTCTATAGTTTTGTAGTTTAGAGTGTTGGCGCCTAAATGGACCTGGAGGGGGGAGCCCTGACTGTGACTGACAGTTCCCTCAGCCAGCCGAACATTTTGAATTGCAAGGAAAATACTCAGAACTACCTGAAGCAGTGGATCAGTTGGCTTAGGAGGTGGAGGAGTTGAACAGCTTGAGCTTTTGAGCAGCCTCTCCAAGAAGGAGCGCAAGGCATCCATTAGCGTCAGAGACTTGATTAGCAGCCTTTGCTAATCAAAATAAAAATGATTAGCAACTGGTCGAAGTTGATTAGGAGTGGGGGGGGGGTCCCGAATCTGGGGGAGATGGCTAAAAATAGTGAAAAATGGCGCAGTTCGCGCATTCCAAGCCCTGCAGTCCTGGAAAAATTTGATTAGCACCCACCGCAAATCAAAAACAAAATTGATTTGCAATTGCCAGTTATTGATTCGCAAATTGCGATGCAAACCCGCTTATTTTATGCCTTGGAGCATAGGGGAATTGGTGGGAAGAGGCTTAGCTGGCCTTCCTGTGACGTTCTCCTGCAATTGAACTGCCTAGTGCAGAAGTCGGCCCTATCCAATTTCAAGCCTGGAACTGCGGCAGAGACATAGAAAAAGTGTCACTGCAACTTGCGATTTGGACCGAAGACTTGCTCCTGAAGCGATCGGCCCAACTTGTGAGAGAATCAGACTCTGATCAGAAGGTTTTTGCAGTAAAGCTGTTGATTTGCAGCTGGACTGAATCCAAACTGTTTAAAGAAGTTAGTGATATAAATGTGCTGAATGTGTTTTGTGGGTCGTGATTTGGTCCCCCCTCCCATGATCCAATCTGTTATGCAAACTGGAGGCTTCACCAGCAGAAGATCACAAACTTTTCCAGAACTGTTCATCTTGCCTGGGCCCTGCCATATCTGCCTAGGCCGCTACTCCAGCATCAGAGACCATGGTTGCACCACCTAGAGGCGAGTCATGTCGGCCCAGTTTTCCCTGGCCCCCTTGATCATCACCACGAGGTCTCCATAAGAGAATTCTGGAGGTCAGGGGTAAGGGACAACAGATTTCTAGGAAAACATAAAGTGAACTTACAAGCTCAAATGGGCAGATTGGGTGGGCCATAGGCCCTTATCTGTCGACAGTGTCTATGTATCTATGTACATATCACCTGCAGTGCAGTTAGATCCTGGTAGCGTGAGTACAAATCAGGGTAGCTCACTGCAACGAAAGCCAAAATAAGGAGGCAGTATAGCGCAGTGGTTTAAAGAGATACACCAGTATATCCTGTACTGCCCCTGAAACTGAGTAAACAGTGACTGATCACCACAGGAGTCTGAATATGTAAAGCTTTCCCAAGAGAATGCAGCCTATAAAAAGTTTTATCCTCCTTAAAATTGTAGAAACCAGGTCCCATAGACGTCCCTTTTTTTTTTTTTTTTTAATCTGCTGTCCAGCTCCTCCTCTGCACTCACTAGCGTGATGATGAGATGCCAGTGAAAGGGCGGGGGATCGCCTCATTATATTCAATGGGCGGCAGCTTTTCAGTCAATTTTTAATAACATGATGGCCACTTGCTAATGAAAAACGTGGGCACTGGTCGACTACCAACAGCTTAATCTGCTTCAAAGTCAGTTGGTATTCATCTGTATCCCCTTCCCCCCGGTCGTGCCTGAAAATAGGCAGGATTTGCCTAGTGCACTTACCCAGTCAACAAAAACTAAATAAATAATAAATAAATGTTATTAAAAATCAATTGAAAAGGCTACCAGTGCAGTAGGGCTGAGGCGCTCGATACCGGCAACTTGTGTTCGGGAACGAGTATGGGCCGCCGGGGGTCGGCAGGGGAGGAGAGGGACTGAGTGTCCGAGGGACTGCTCTCCTTTTCTGGGAAGGGGGATTCCAGTGGTCGGCGCATTTCTGGCCCCTAGCGGAGGCTGGGGGCAGTGCGCTGATGCTGCATAGAGGGGCTGAGTTGGGGCAGGCGCCGGGAGGAGCACATGCAGACTCCTGTGTGCTTCCTCCATTGATGTCCCTGCACACCCCGCTCATGTAAGGGAGCGAAAAGGGGGAAAAAGTGGTTTCGCCAGTCGAAGCAGAGTGAAGCAGCCACCCGCCGCAGGCCCTGACCCTGAATGGCGCTCCCCAAACTGGATGTTGGTCGAGGTGAGTTGAGCTAGGGGGGTTCTTCGCCATCCGGCCCCGTGGGGGTAATCCGTGGAGGAAGAGGGGATGCTGCCTGATTTCAGGGTACAGGGCTGGAAGAGCTGGATATGAGAGCCGATCGGGGGGCCTGGGAGAAACAGGCTAAGGAAAAAAAAAATAGATTTGAAAAGCTGCCGCACATTGAATCTGTGATGTGCCCCAGTGCTCTCACTGGCGTCTCGTCGTCATGCTAGTGAGTGCGGAGCGGGGCGGCAGACAAATAAAAATGGAGTGTCTATGGGACCCAGTTTCTGCAATTTTTTGGGGAATATAGCATTTTATAGACTTCATTCTCTTGGGAAAGCTCTACATATTCAGACTCCTATAGCGGTAAGTCACTGTTTACCTATTCGCAGGGGCTAATTTTCACAAATCTCTTTCAGGTTCTGAGCTGCAATTCTGGAGACTTAGGTTTAAATACCACAGCCCCTACTTGCATACTGTGTGGCCCTGAGCAAGTCACTTCTAACTTCCTTGTGCTCCCAGGTCGCACCTGTAAACCAACTTTCAGCTTAGTGCGTCTCTCCTGGTAAAAAAAAAAAAAAAAAATTCATAGTTGTATCATCTAATTGTTTTCTTTTACTGGGTTCTTGCAGTGGACTGAGCCATCTGGCTTGGATTACAAATAATTGGGTTGTGTACATGTTTAACTGCCTTTTCCATTCCTAAGGGCCCCAACATCAGCTGCAACGCCGGCCACCACAGACAACGCTTCAGGCTAGCCTGCATGACATTCTGGGTACCCAGAGTTGTTGAACTGTCTAGTTGAAACTTAAAGTGCGTACTAACATACTAAAAGCCAGCAGAATTAGGCCTGTTGATCTGTCGTGTCTGCTCAGTTGCCAGCCCCCTACTGGATGCATGCTTCTCTACCCTCCCACCCCCAGATAGGGTCTTCCCCAGCTTCTGTTTCCTCCCGTGCCTGTCCCACCCCTTTTTGAATGCCTCCACTGGGCTGTCCTCCACCAAACTCCTGGGCAGTGCATTCCATGGTTCCACCACCCTCTCTGTGAAGTAATGTCTCTTGTACTCGCCCATGTATTCCCCCCTCCAGTTTTCATTCATGCCCCCCTTCTTTAGCCTGAACACCTCCTTGGCTCCACCCTTATTTATTTCTTTTACATATTTGAAGACCTCTTTCATGTCCCCCCTGTCTCTCCTCCTCCAGTCTGTACAGCCTAAGCTCTTCCAGTCTATCCTCATAGGGCCTCCCCCCATGCCCTGAATCATTCTGGTTGCCCTCCTCTGGACTCTCTCCAGCAGCGCTATGTCCTTCTTAAGGTAGGGCCTCTAGAACTGCACACAGTACTCGAGATGTGGCCTGACCAAGGCATTATACAGAGGGAGGATCACTTCCCTCTTCCTGGAGGTAATTCCCCTGGCTATGCAGCCCAGTATCCTGTTTGCTTTTGCTGTAGTTCTTCGACAATTTTCAGTGTTATTCATTTTGACGTCCACCACCACCACCACCCCTCGATCCCTGTTGCCCAATGTCGCTTGCAGTGTGACCCCCCCCCCCAGTGTATACATGGCCCGGGTTTCTGACCCCCAGATGCAGCACCATACATTTCGTGCAATTAAATTTCAAACCTCCATTCTCCTTGACCACCTCTCCAGGGTATCCAGATTTCCCAGGATTGCCTCTTTTCCCTCCTCCCCGTGCACCAGTGCTCCCAGTTTTGAGTCGTCCGCAAAGAGACTCTACCTACTCCTAATCCCTAACCCTATATCTGAGACATAGGCATTGAACAGGAGTGGCCCCAGTACCGAACCCGGGGAGGGAACCCGCTGATGACCCTTCTGGGGGAAGATACTATCCCACCAACCACCACCTCTGTATTCGCCCTGAAAGCCAATTTTCCACCCACCTGAGCAACATTTACCCCCCCCCAACTTTGTTAGCAGGCCATTGTGGGGTACCGAATTGAATGCCTTGCTGTAATCCAGATATAGGACATCCACTGACTTATGTCGGTCCAGGGCCCCTGTCACCCAGTCGTAAAACTCCACAAGGTTGCTCTGGCACAATCTCCCCGGGACAAAACCATACTGCTTGTCATCCAGGTGCTCTAACTTTTCCTGCTGCCTCCAAAGCCTCAACTTGATGATGCCATCCATTACTTTGCATATCACAGACGTTACACTGACAGGCCTATAATTCCCCATGTCATCTTTAGACCACCCTTTGTGGATGGGCGTCACATGAGCCACCCTCCAGTCTTGAGGCACCCATCCTGTCTGCAGAGAAGTGTTAAAGAGTGCAGCCAGTGGAGCTGCCAGCACATCCGCCAGTTCCTTCATACCCTCAGGTGCAGCCCATCTGGTCCCAGTGCCTTGTCAGTCTTTAGCATCTGAAGGACCGCCCTCACCCTATCCGTTGGGACTTCTCCTTCCCCGTCCATCCTCTCATGCAACCCCCCTTCCCTTCTAGGTTTGGCCCTGCCTCTACCCTAGCCTCTTTAAGTTCTCCAGACTCCATCTGACCTCCCGATTTTGTGGACTCCCCTTTCCCTCCCGTCGGGATGGATGGAAGGATTCCCCGCCTCCCTCAGTAAAGATCGAGGCAAAGTACTCATTTAGCACCTCTGCTTGCTCTCCTGCTTCCTAAGCCCATCCCTCCCCAGTCCTAATTCTGCTCATCTGTGCTCTCTCTTTTCTCTTGTCTCCTATGTATCTATAGAACCCCCGAATATCTCTAGCCAGGTTTGGCTCCATCCTTGCCTTGGCTCTCCTTACCACTCTGGTGACCCTCCTAGCTATCAACTCAGACTCTCTCTGCTCCCTTGCCTCCCTTGAGCACTTAAAGCACTTGTAGGCAGCTTTTTTCCCCCTCACCGCCTCCTGGACCTCCCTGGTCCACCAACACGGCTTACTTGGCCCTACAATGCTTATGCCTTACTTTTGCACAGGACCTAGTACCCTCCTGCACACCCTTCTTAATGATCTTCCACAAACTTTCAGCATCCATGTCTGGCCTTATCTTGTCCAAGCATCCCCATAGAATCCTTCCCATGCCCTCAAAGTCCACCCCCTGAAGTCTACTACAACTGTACTAGTGCATTTTTCATCTTCCCCAGGTACAGCAGAAACCAGACCGTGGCGTGGTCCCCACCTGCCAATGGGTTGCACACCTCCAGGCCCCTTATCTGGTCACTGCCTGCCAGGACAACATCCAATATCCTGCCCTCTCTTGTAGGTTCCCCCACCTGCTGGACTAGGAAGGCATCCTGAAAGACATCCATCATACTCTGCTCCCTGGCCACAGAGGATGTCATAGTGTCCCAGTCTGCCCCTGGCATATTAAGGTCACCCATAACTACCACCCTACCCTTTCCAAGGTCACAGTGACCCTTGATGTTCTCCAGTGCCTCCTCCATTGCGGGGGGTCTGAACACCACCCCTGTTTTCAATCTTTTGCCTCCCCTCATTTGCAGGGTTACCCAAATCTTCTCCACTCCCCCTACAGCCTCCTCCACTTCACTAATTACTGTGTCATTTCTGACTGTCAGTGCTACCCCACCCCACTCCTCTATCTTCCCGGAATATTTTGTAGTCCTACAAGTTTAGGTCCCAGTCATTCCTTTGGGTGGCCCATGGTTCAGTAATTGCTACCACTTCTACTGCTCCTTTAACTAGCATAGCCTGGAGCGCAGGCATTTTATTGCCCATGCTCCTGACATTGATCAGGACTGCCCACCACCCTGACCCCTCTCCTCTCCCCAGTCTTTGTGGCCCTGTGATGTCCTCCATCACTCTTTCCTGCACAGTGCCCCCTGGATTTGCAACACAGTCCTTAATCTTCATTTTGTGCCCTAGTTCTGAACCCTCAAGCAGCCCTGAAGCTGTCATTGTTTTTATCCCCCCTTTACAAGTTTAAATCCCACCTCTCGCTCATAATCCAGAAAGTTTGCTTCAGGATCTCCCTCCCCTCCAGGTTGAAGTGTATCCTATCCCTAGCATATAGCCCCTTATCTTCCCATATATCACCCCATTCCCCACTAGTCCATACCCCTCTTGCCTTGGTACTGACAGAATCTCCGAGAAGGAGCTTGAGCTTCCATGTAGTGGCAAACTCAGGCCAGCTCCCGGAATCTCGCCTGTATCTCTAGTTCACTGTTCCCTCCTAGATCATTTGTTTCCAGGTGTACTAGAAAATTTGGAGATGCCCCACCTTCCCTTGCTATCTAGTATAGCTGGAATTCGGCCTTGTGTACGGATAGGCCTGGGATACATTTTTGCTTTGATTTGGCTGCTTTCTCCCTCCCCAACCCCCTGCCACTGGATCCCCCTGGTCATGGAGTCACCCAGTAGAATCACCTTCACCTCTCCTCCCACATTACTAGCCCATTTGTTCTCTTCCAGGCTCCTCCTTCTATCTTCACCCCCAGCTTGTTCCTCTACCCCACCCCCCGCCTGGGTGTCACAAGCCTGTGCGTGTCCTACCAGGCTCTTTCTTCTGTCTGCGACTCCCAGCTTGCTCCTCGCCCCCCACCTCTTGGGTGTTGCAAGTTGCCCTCCTGATCTACCCTTGTCTCCCCCCCCCTTGAACTTGTACCCCCAGATCCCCCATCTTGGCCTTCTTTTGCTGCTTCTCTTCTTGCCTCCTTCCCCACTAAGGTCCAGCACTATCCACCCCGTCTGCCCTGTTTCTCCCTGTCCCTCCCTCCTCCTCCTCCCTATTTCCCCTCTCTGTCAGTTTTCCTGCCTTGAAACTGGCCTATCTAGAGTACTCCCAGCTGAACACCCCCCTTGGCTGACTTCCCTAGCCTCGAAGCTGGCCTGACCAGAGTCCTGCCTTCTTCCACCCTGACATCGTTCTGTGCTCCCCATCTACCATACCTCCCTCCGACCCATGCCCTCCTCCCCTTTGGGTCTGGCTCCCTCTCCTGTCCTCTGTTCACTTCTGCTTGCTGACCAAACTCTCCCTGACTACCTGCTCACCCCACCTGTCTTCCTCCTCTACCACATAGCCTGGATACAGTAGGGTGAATTGATTTGTAAGTGTGACACCTGCCCCAGTTTTGCTCTCTCCTGTCCCCCTTTCCCTCCTTGGCTCTCTCTGGGCAACCCCCTCTCTTTGGAGTGATTGGTGTACACTGCATGTGGTGTATCCCCACCCCTTCCGAGCAACCATGTGGTCCTAGTCTGCCTGCCCCATCCCCCGAGGTAAGTCCTTTTGACCTTGTTTAACATCATATGGTTCCTGCCCCACTTTTCCTTCCCCCTCCCACCTTCCAGCTTCCTTCTGATCCCCTCAACCTCTTTCCTAAGACCTGCCAGCTGGAAGCACACTGGGCATCCTCTGAACCTCTCTGCCCAATCCAATATTATAGCAGCCCCACACCCAGTACACCCAATCACCCTATCAAAGATGCCTGCTCTTGTGTCCCCTGATCCTACCCTCAGTTTGGCCCGCTACCAGCCCTATTTCACAATCAGTATTATGCAATCCCTCTACCAGCAATATTACACAACAGTACCCAAGCAATTCTACTGACGGAATCCCACAGGTTCTTTGCTGATCAGCGCTCCAGTGCCCTCACCCTGTTCAGGGCTACTGCATCTAACGTGCACACCAAGTCAGGCCTGAACAGAGCTGCAGTAGTCAAGAAGCACACTTCTGAATCAGGCCACTCCTATCCTTTGGCTCCTCCCTCACCATCCATTTAATAGAGGTCGGGGCCGGGGTGGTGGTGTGGGACAAACAATTACAGCTCCTCTATGTCCTTGTATGGCTGGGCCTGTCCTTTATAGTCCAACCACAGTTTGAAAATTGGCGCCCTGGCTCCTGATTGGCTGCAGCTTCTCTAATTTCAGCCCTGGCCTGCTGCCAACTGCAGCCACTGGAAAAGCCTGCTCTGGTGCTTCTCTGGCTGCCGATGCAGCTCTGGTGCCTCCCGCCTCTGCTCCTCTGTCCTCGGTGCGCTCCGATGCGCCCTCTGACCAGCCCTGGCCCGCTGCCGACTGCAGGCGCCGTGACCCCTCCAGCTGCCAACACAGCTCCCAAACAATTACAGCTCCTCTATGCTGTTGCCAGACAATCCTGATTTAAATCGGATTGCTTCTCATTCTGTTAGATTCATGACCCTCCCTTGTTCACTGCCCCTAAATAAATCTTATTGTGTTTCTCACATTTAATCTGGCTAGTGTGCATATTATTAGTTGGGTTACAGTGTTAAGATTGTATTGTTGCATTGCTAACCTTATTTTACAGGGGGTATCCAGGGCAGTTGCTGCAGGTCCAGCCCTGCTGGTAAGTGGAAAGGGTGTGAGGACATTATTACTGCTGTCTACTGATTATGAATGTACCATTGTGTTATTTCTTAGGCCACTAGAAGGGTTGGTAGGTGGTTATAGCTTTCCAGCGGGCTATACCAGAGTAGATGGGCAACCCCAATACCATTCCTCTGGGTGGAAGCACCTAAGTAGAGAACTCAGGCCCCTCAACCTGTGTATTGCCATACAGGCAGGGGTAGTAGCCCTTTAGAATAGCGCTGCCTAGGGGATACACAGACATTTTTGTACTGAACAATTTTCTTGCTCACAGTACAATGCTATCATTTTGTGTTTTAAAGTTATTTGCATTTGTTTGTGGAAAAAGTGAAAAAAAAAAATGTTCTGCCTTTTTTTGATTTTACTTCAGTGTTGCACTTAGCTGATGTAATGTGATCAGCATTGTGAAAGCTGGTTCAGTATAGACTGTGACATGCCCAACTTTGCAAGATATTTTCTTGCTATGTTGGGACATTGTGACATAACCCTACTTCGCAAGATAAATTATAACCAGCTTTGTCTATGGGGAACTGCGAGCCACTGTTCCCTCATGCACAAAAACACATTCGAGCTTCTCACAGACTCACCCATTCCTGTCAGCTTTCACCACATACTCTTGGTGCCTATGTAACTTTGTCAGGCAAATAGAACTGTCCTACAAGAAGAAATTACAGCACAAACCAGCACCAGATAAAGAGAAACATGGAAACTAGATTTAGCTTGGTTGATGCTGCTGCCAGGAAAGTTTTTGTACAAGAACAAGAAAACAAGAACAGAAAAATGGAAAGTGATCTATCTCTCTTTATAAAATGGGTTGACAGAAACGTGTAACCCCATTGAGTGAGTTGCTTTGTGAGGCCGTGGATTAAGTTAGCAGTAATCGACGGTTCTGTAAAGCGACTCCAGAGATCCACTGCCAGGTCTCCTCCTGTCCTTCTGTGCATAGGAGTGAGAAGTGGAGTGGCAGCCACGTAAACTCCACAGTGAGCAAGCGTGAGTGCTTGGATGTGTGTGAGAAGGCCACCACAGTCTGTGTCCATAATCATAGTTTTATATCAAGTCTATCTGTGCAGATGCCCCCCACCCGACAGTGGCAGCAAGGACAGGCAGAGACACAGCGACTGTTCACCGGTACCGAGTGTGGTAGTGAGAGACATATACAGGAAGGCAGAGATGTCCAGTTTTGTCATTTGCTGGAGATGCAGAGTGACAGAGGGAGTGACAGTGCCAGCAGCTGGTTGGTACAGTGTGCTGGCAGACTGTGTGAGACCGGGTCTGTTTGTGATGCTGTGTCATCCCTTCCCATAGCAGTAAGAACGCAAGCAGTGTGCAAGCAGGAAAAAACACCCCAGTGACACGAGTGGCAGAAACAGGACATGCAGAGGTGCAGACGGTCCCTTCTGTGTGTGTGGGCGGCTCTCCGAGACAGATCAACACAAGGATGTAGTTGTGTCCTGCTGAATGACTTTGTTCCGAGACAGAGACCAGAGCAGTGTTTCAGTTGCATTTCTTGGAACATGAGAGAGAGCGCGCACTCACGAGAGGGGCACAGTCACCTGCTGTAGTGTTACAGCGAGACATAAGAGAGCCGGCATCGTTGTGTGTGATCAGCGCTCTGTAGATGTCCATGATTCTGGTACATGGTCGATTATGATCTCTGGGCTGCTCCTGCAGTGTCCTATGGCTTACCTGTTGTGGAACAGCAGCATAAAGTAGCGGGGTGGAGAGTGGTGCACAGTAAGTTTCCTCACACATCTCTGTCGCTGTGTAACTCATGCCTGTACCGTCATACTGTAGTTTTGTCATGGCACTGCAAACACTGGCAGCACGAGAGAGAGAGAGAGAGAAAGCTGCATTGTGCTGTGCCAGTTTCACAAAGAAAGACAGCTGGGGACAGTCGCAATGTACAGAACGACAGTTGTATTGTGTCTCTGTCTCTCACTGTGTAAGTCATGCTGCATGTACAGCAGGATTGTACCGTGTCTTGAGTGTGGCATTTTTTTTTTTTTTTTCTGGCTCGCAGCATAGAGCACAATCAGTGAGAGACATGCTCGCGGAGAGTATGATTCTTCTAGCTGCATGTCTGTGTGATGTTTGGGGGGGGGTGCAAAGTAAAGTTTGTAGGCAGTGTAGAGCACAAGATTATGCACATGAGAAGTATCAGAAATCATTTTACACAGATTACACAGAAATTTGCTGGCAGAAAAGGACCACATGGCCCATCCAGTCTGCCCTTATGTCTTGCCCTGTTCCCTCCCACCCACTTATTCTGCTACCATCCCCTTTCCCAACTCATGTCTGTCCCATGCCCTCTTGAAGCCCTCCACTGTTTGGGCTCCCACTACCTCTTCCGGCAGTCTGTTCCAGGCTTCCACCACTCTGTCCATGAAGAACTGCCCTCTGACATTGCCTTTGTATCTCCCGCCTTCTGATTTGAGCCCATGTCCTCTCGTGTTCGTTCCCTTCTTCATTTTGAATAAACTTCCTTCCTTCACCCTATTTATTCCCTCAGGTACTTAAAAGTCTCAATCATGCCCCCCAGTCTCTAATGGGTACAGATTCAGCTCCCTCTACCTTTGCTCATATGATATATCCTGCATTCCTCATACCATCTTGGTCACTCTTCTCTGCACCCTCTCCACCATCTCAATATCCCTGAGCAAGTGCGGTCTCCAGAACTGCACCCCACACTCCAGGTGCGGCCTTACCATGGTTCTGTACAATGGCATAGGCACTTCCTTCCCTCTACTAGTAAAGCCCCTTGCAGTGCAGGCCAGCATACCATTTGCCTTACCCACCGCCTTGCTGCAGTGGTTCCCCAGCTTAAGATTCCTTGATACCACGACCCCAGGTCCTTTTCCTGTTACTTTTCCATGATTTCCTCCCCCCCTCCCCGGAAGTAAGTTGCCCTCTTGTTGTTCTGCCCCAATTGCATCACTGCGCAGTTCTCTGCATTATATTTTAGTTACCAGGTTTCTGACCACTTCTCTAGCTTCTCCAGGTCCCTCCTCATGGCCTCCACTCCCCCTTGTGAATCCATCCTATTGCAGACCTTTGCATCATCGGCAAACAGGCACCTCCGGCCTGCCAAACCGTCCGCAAGGTCACTAATATAGACGTTAAAGAGTAGTGGTCTGTGCTGGCCCGGTGGCATTGAGGGTTGAGGTGCTGGACGCCACACCTCGCACCATGCCGGTGACCCGGATTCGGGAACTGACTCGGGACGCTGGGGGTCGGTGGGGAGGAGGAGAATCGAGCATCCCAACAGATGCTCTCCTCCTCCTGTGGTGGGATCCTGGGGTGCCTTCAAGCACCCGATGCCCCTGTGCCTGTGGAAGCACGGGCATTGGGGCACAAGGCGGCTCTCCGGAGTTGGGGAGGGGAGGACGTTGTGGGCACTTGACGACAGCGTGTGTCCGCATGTCGTCTGTCTGGACGTCAGTCCTGCGTGCCGATGTTCTCAGGGGAGGAGGGGTTACGGGAGGGCCGGGGGAAAAACAGAAAAAAAACCCTCTTGGTCCTAGATGAGGACCAATCTGCGCCTCCGATCACCCTCCCACGGGCAGACCCCGCTGTGTGCAAGCACTCCTAAGAGAGGAGTCAGGAAGGGGAGAGATGGAGATAGCCTGTCACTCTAGGGGAAGACTCCATGGGGGTGCTCTTGGGGGTTGATCAGATCTGAAGGAGCGGAAAGAGAGGGTAGTTAGGTGGGGGGGAGAGTAATGGTCCAAGCACTGACCCCTGAGGCAGCCCGCTGATGACTGCCTATTCCCTGGAGTGCGCCCTATTGACCACCACTGTTTGTTGCCTTCCCATCAATCAGTTTTCCACCCACCTAGTGATTTTGTGGCCCACACCCAGGCCGTCCAGCTTATTCACCGGCCTTCTATGTGGAATGGTGTCAAAGGCCTTACCGAAATCCGGATAGGCAATGTGCACTGCTCCTCCCTGGTCCACTGTCTGTTCACACAATTGAAAAACACTTATCAGGTTAGTCTGGTAGGACCTACCCATTGTGAAACCATGCTGCCTTTCATCCTGCAGATCATTGCCCTCCAGGAAGTCCACCAGCCTTATCTTTAGTAATGTCTCCATTATCTTCCCCATCACCAAGGTGAGACTAACAGGGCGGTAGTTTTTGACCTCATCCTTCCTTCCTCGCTTGTGTAGTGCGACAACCTCCGCCCTCTTCCAGTCCTCCGGCACCACTCCTGTGTCCAATGATGTGTTGAACAGTCTCACCAAATGTGGTGCCAGCAACTCCCTCAACTCCATGAGTACCCTTGGGTGTAGGCAGTCAGGCCCCATTTCCTTATTTACCCTAAGTCTACCCAGTTCTTCACTTACTCTAGCAGCCGTGAACACTATACAATCAATTTGCCTGTGGTTTTCTCCTTTCCCTTCCTGTGCTGCTCCGCTGCCCTCCCCCCTCCTGCGTGAAGACTGAAGTAACTGTTCAGTGCCTCCACTTTCTCCAAATCTCTCTCCAGTATAGTTCCGGGTTCCCCCCTTAACCTCCCAATCCCTTGCTGTGTGCCTTCCTTCTTTCTCCCACATACCTGAAAAAGGTTTTATCCCCTCTCCTGGCCTGTCTTGCTATCCTCTCCTCCGTGACCTCTTTAGCCTACCTTATCTTTTGCCCTGCCTCCCGCCTTTTTTCCCCTGTAGGCCTCCCCATCCTCAATCTTTTCTGTTATCTTGTATTTTGTGAAAGCCCTGGCTTTCTCCCTGACCACCTTTGCCACCTCTCTAGTAAACCAAAGAGGTCTCTTCTGCCTTTTTTTTTTTTTCTGATTCTCCTGATGCATGTGTAAGTAACTAGTATTGATTCTGTTTTTGGGGTTGACTTTTCTTAGTTTTAACTTTAATTTGCCAGTGAGGCGCTGTAGCTGGGAGATATTTGTAGTCATTTGGGACTAGACCTGTTACTTAACCTTTGTGAAATGGGTGTCTGTTAAGAGAGGAGCTGAAAGGGACCTAGTTGAACTGTGGATTTAAAAGAGGAGTTTGTGATCTCTGTCTGCTGAAGACCGAGAGAGAGAGAGAGAGAGAGCAGCCACAGCTTCCTTGACTCAAGGAGGTTATTTTCTAGTCTACACTGAATTGAATTATTACTTTTTGGACCTCTGTAAGTAACTAGTATTGATTCTGTTTTGGGGTTGACTTTTCTTAGTTTTAACTTTAAGTTGCCAGGGAGGAACTGTAGTTGGGAGATATTTGCAGTCATTTGGGACTAGACCCGTTACTTAATCTCTGTGAAATAAATGTCTGAAAGGAAGGAAGGCACTCCCCGGGTGGAGGGTCAGAGTTGTAGTTGATTGTTTCTGGACGGCATAGGTTTACTTTCTCGAAAGTGCTACTTGTCTATGGCATGGATGAGTCTAGGGTACTCTGCACCATGGTATTCAATGACTGGTTGAAAAACTGGTGCAGAACTCAGGGATTTGGCTTCACTGGGGACTGGGGCTCCACCTGGAGGGATGCAGGACTATAAAGGTGTGATGGTCTGCATCTATCCAGGAGGAGAACCAGGATCCTAGGTGATAGGTTTAAATGCTTCATTGGCAAGCATTTAAACTAGCCATGGGGGGAGGCACTGAAAAGGAGAAGTGAAATCCTAGCCCCCCCCCCCAAAAAAAAAGTCAGGGTAGTTAGTAAGGTAAACACCAAGATAGAGCAGTCGATAGGGAGAAGGGCTGGGGTAAATGGAGAAAAAGACTAAGGCAGTACAGACAGGGATGGGGCAAAAAGAAATAAAGCCATAAAAAAAGGAGGGTAATGAGGACCAGTGCCCTTAGTCTACATAAAAAGCTCCTCGAAATGGTGTACTTGATGGAATAGGGATGCCTGGATATTGTGGCAGTCACAGAAACATGGTATACAGAGAACCATGACTGGGATGTCAACGTACCAGGGTACACAATCTACAGGAGGGACAGGGAGGGAAGAAGAGGAGGAGGAGAAGTAGCTCTCTATGTAAGGGAAGGGATCAAAATAACAGAACTAAAGGGTAAACAGGGAGGAGAGGAGGCACTGTGGGCCACCCTGGAGACTGGAAATGGCTCCACAGTCCGCACAGGGGTTGTATACAGACCCCTGTTTCAGGGGAAGGAAATGGACAAGGAAATGACAGAAGGCATCCTTGGGATGGCAGAGAAAGGGGAGATATTGCTGATGGGGGACCTGAATTTGCCAGATGTTAACTGGAGCACCTTTGCTGCAGCCACATCCTACAGCAGGGCCATTCTTGGTGCCCTACAGGGGGCATGCCTCAAGCAGCTAGTTTTGGAACCCACTCTGGAGGGAGCAATCTTAGACCTGGTACTCTCCAATGGGAATGGAGAGAGGATCTCTGATCTTGAAGTGGGTAGCCATCTTGGAACAAGTGACCACCAAACAGTGTAGTTCATGATAAACCTAGCTGTAGTGTCAAGCCACAGAAAAGTGAAGGCACTGGACTTCAGGGGTGCTTATTTTGTCAAAATGGGAGAGTGCCTCAGAAAAACACTAGCAAACAGGCAAGAAGGTGGGGTGGAGCAACAATGGGGAAACATCAAAACCGCCATCACAGAGCCAACAAGCCTTTATGTGAAGCAAATAAACAAATCAAAATGAAAGAAAAAACCACTATGGTTCTCAAAAGAAGTGGCGGGGAAGGTAAGAGAGAATAAGATAGCATTCAGGAAGTATAAGGAAACACAGGAGGAGCAGGACAGAGAACTGTACCAGTTAAAGCAGAAGGAAGTGGGGAAGGCAGTCAGAATGGCAAAGGCCCAAACCGAGAAAAAGATAGCCAACTCAGTTAAGAAGGGGGATAAACCCTTTTTATATGTACATTAGGGAGCAAAGAAAGACTAAGGCAGGGATACTGAGGCTGAATAAAGAGGAAGGTGGTTGGGCAGAGAGCGACAGTGAAAAAGCAGGGATACTGAACGAATACTTCTGCTCAGTATTCACAATGGAAAAGCGGAGGGAGATACCTAATCCAGTCAGTAGAAGCACTCTGGATGGGGGGGTGATATTAGTCCTTTTACAGAAGAAAGGGTTCTGAAAAAACTCTTAAAACTGAAGGTGGATAAAGCAATGGGGCCTGATGGGATTCACCCCAGAATTCTGAAAGAACTAGTAACACCACTGACTACCCTTTTTAATAAATCATGGGAGGATGGTGTGGTACCTGAGGACTGGAGGAGGGCGGATGTGATTTCCCTTCACAAAAGTGGGAGCAAGACAGAGGCAGGAAACTACAGACCTGTCAGTTTGACCTCAGTGGTAGGGGAAAATGATGGAATCACTTCTGAAGGAAAGAATTGTTGAGTACCTAGAGTCCAGTGGTGCACAGTACCCAAGGCAGCATGAATTCACAGCAGGAAGGTCATGTCAGACAAATCTAATTGATTTATTTGACTGGGTGGCCAAAGTAGTAGACCAGGGAGGGGCTGTGGATATGGCCTACCTAGACTTTAGCAAGACATTTGACACAGTCCCGCACAAAAGATTAATACACAAATTAGCCAGCCTGGGAGTGGGTCCCAGGGTGGTAGCCTGGGTAAAACACTGGCTGGACAACAGGACACAGTGAGTAATAGTAAATGGAGTCCACAGTGAAGAAAAGGGGGTTATTAGTGGGGTGCCACAGGGTTCAGTACTGGGGCCGGTCCTTTTTAATGTCTTTATAAGTGACATTGCAGAGGGACTGGAAGAGAAAGTATGTCTCTTTGCAGATGACACAAAGATCTGCAACAGGGTTGATATGCAAGGTGGGGCGGAAAGGATGAAAAGGGACTTGGCAAGGTTGGAGAATGGTCAAATGTATGGCGGCTTAGATTCAACGTAAAGAAGTGCACAGTAATGCACCTGGGAAACAAAAACCCAGGGGAAGAGTACACAATGGGGGATGATACACTGACAACAACAAAAATGGAAAGGGACCTGGGGGTAGTCGTATCAGAAGGCCTAAAGGTGGGCCAGCAATGTGAGAAGGCAGTAAGGAGGGCTGGGGGATACTGGGATGCATAGGGAGAGGCATCACCAGTAGAAAACAGGAAGTTGTTGGCCCTCTGTACAGACAGTTGGTAAGACCACATCTGGAGTACTGTGTACAGTTCTGGAGACCCCATCTCCGCAAAGACATAGACAGGGTGGAGGCTTTTCAGAGGAGGGCAACCAAAATGGTGCAGGGTCTGCTCCAGAAGACGTATGAAGAAAGACTAAAGGAGCTTAAGATGTATAGCCTCAAAGAAAGGAGGGAGAGGGGGGAACATGATAGAAACTTTCAAATACCTCAAGGGAATCAACAAAGTCCAAGAGGGTAGCATCTTTCAGAAAAAGAGATGCGCAAAAACAACGGGACACAACTTCAAAATGGGGGAGAGGAACGGCTCAGAGGTAATGTGAGGAAGTATTTCGTAACAGAGAGGGTTGTAGATGCATGGAACAGCCTTCCTGAGGAGGTTGTAGAGTCAAAAACAGTGGGGGAATTCAAGAATGCATGGGACAGACATATTGTAAGGCAATTCTAGTGGGGTGTAGGAGTAAGTAGGCTGTTGGTTAACTAGGATCTGCAGCTTAACCATTAAGTAGGGAAATGGGCAGACTAGGTGGGCCAAGTGGTCCTTATCTGTCGTCAAATTCTTTGTTTCTATGTGTCTGTGGCTTTCAGCACCCCTCCCTTGATGGTGATCCATAATTCCTCAACCTCTTTTATGTCCCCCAGCCTTGACATTTCTTCACCGAATACCCTCCGCACCCTGCCAAAGTCTGCCTTCCTGAAGTCCAATATGCTAGTTCTCATCTTATTCGTTTCCCTTCCCATTCTCACCTTGAACCTGACCATTCTGTGGTCACTTGTTCTAATGCTTGCCCCACCTACACCTCCTCCACACTGTCCCCATTTGTAAAGACTACATCAAATAGGTTTCCACCCCTAGTGGGCTCCTTGACCTGTTGTTGTAGAAATATGCCCTGCAGTGCCTCTAAGATGCCCTTCCTTGCTCCTGGTCGATGCTGGTGTTTGGGCCTCCCAATTGATGTCGGGGAGGTTTAGGTCCCCTACTAGCAGAATTTCCCCTTTCTGTGCCAGTCTCATTCCTGATTTTACAAGGTGTTATCCCCCTCCTCTCCCTGCATAGGAGGTCGATACACTACCCCGACACTCTCAAATGCTCCCCATTTTTCCTCTCTAAGGTGACCCACAATGTCTGTGCTTCCCCTTCCTGCCCCTCCATGGCTCCAATCTCATCCTTTATGTATAAAGCTACCCCTCCTCCCCCCTTTTTCCCCACCCTGTCTTTCCTAAATAATCGATACCGAGGAATCGGTCTCCCAGGCATGATGTTCATTCCACCAGGTCTCGCACACTGCTACTATGTAGAGATCCTCGTCTGCCATGGTGGCCTCAAGATCCCCCAGTTTATTCCCCAGGCTCCTGGCATTTGCCACCAGTCCCCTCCACCAAGGAGCCCTACCTTCCTTATCCAACCCCACTCTTCTGCTACCTGTTCCCATCACATCTGATTTATCTTTGGTGGGAGGCTGCCATCCTCCCAGATCTTCCTTATCCAACCCCTCCCTGCTTCTGGTCGGGGGGTTAACCCGTAAGGGTGGCCCTGTCTGTAACCCCACCTCGGTTTAATTTAAATTGATCTTCTTTACTATGAAGTCTTCCAGTTTATTCTTTAGTACAGTTGCCTCCGCCTTACTCGGGTGCAGTCTGTCTGGGGGGCATACAGCCCCTTCTCCTCCCACGTAGATCCCCAGTCACCTATCTACCTGAACCCCATCTGTTTACGCCATCCTTGTAGCCATCAGTTGAATTCTACGATTTTTTTTCTTCCTGAGTGTGCTTGCTCTGGGTACAGGCAACACCTCCGAAAACAAAATGGAAGGAAAAAACATGTTCCCACAAAACCTAGCCATCTCCTTGAACCTCGCCTGTACCTCTAACAGATTATTTCCTTCTAAGTCATTGGTACGTAGGTGAAACACCAGATTTATCCTTTCATTCTCATGCTTGCCCCAAGAAGGAATATGGTGCCTCATCTTAAGAGTATTCATTTCTGGCATACACTGTACCCTTACAGCATTGTTTCTTGCTCCCTTTCTCCCCCACCTGATTCCTTTGATTATCGAGTCCTCTAAGAGTGACACCTTCATGCTCCCTTCTTCTGAGTGTCCTGTTGGTGTTCAACTTTATGGCCTAGGACTCGATTCCCCCTGGACTCCTTGTCTTATTTTATTTATTTAACAGACTTGAGGATTACAGCCTTTGAGTCAGGGACTCATTTATAAAGGCTCCGCGTCAGAAAAAACAAATAAAATGCTTAATACATACAGACATGGAATGGTAGCTAAAGGTTACAGTTATGCAATATTGCAGAAGCAAGATCAGCAATACATTTATTTTATTTATTTATTTAAAGTTTCGGAATTACAACCTTTGAGTCAGAGACTCCTTTACAAAGGCTCCACGTCTGGGCAGACAAACAGGTTAAGCAAGATAAAAACATGTATTATTACATAGTGGTATACAGAGGAGATAAAAAAATAACAAATACAAATACATAAATAGAATAGTATCTTTGGGGTTGCTTTTGCAGCCTTGGTCAATAGAACATACAGCATAATGTGAATACATGAGTACTTTTCATAATTTGTAACAGCATTTGCAGAAGTTGGGTATCATCTCAGGTTGGATAATCAACCCTGCGTCTAGGTTGAGTAGTGTGCTTAGCTGCACCTACATGTCTCTGAGTCTAAGAGGTGCCTCTTAATGCTGGCTTTGAACATGCTTAGTCGTGGGGCCTGGGAGATGGGCACCCACCTGGCTTAACGAACTCCCCCCACCCGATTACCAAAAGACCTTTGTCCTAACGTGGTCCTTCTGAGGGGGACTAGGGTATGCATTTTTGCTGGGTGCCTTGGGGTGCTCCTGTGGGTGTTTGGTTTAACTAAGGAGTGAAGGCCAGTGGGTGCTATCCTCAGTAGGATTTTCTTGGTTTGGAGGCAGGTATGGTATTTTAGCCTGCCTGTGAAAGTTAGCCAGTTGGCTTTTTTGTAGAGGTCACAGGTGTGTGCAAGTCTGTCACTTTCTGTGACCAGGCGACTTGCTTTGTTAAGGGCAAGATTGATTTGATTAAGGGCCATGGGGTCAGCCGCTCCATATATTATGATTCCGTAGTCTACCAGAGATAGAACCGAGCTGTTCACTGCCAGGCGAAGGGCATGGGGTGGGAGGCATTGTCTATGCCTATAGAGGGTCCCTAGTCTGGCGTTTTACTGAGGCAGAGAGTAGGTTGCTGTGTGAGTGGTAGGTGAGTGATGTGTCAAGTGTGATGCCAAGATATTTGAAGTGTGTTACTTGGTCAGTTTTGGTGTCCTGGTGGTTGGATATGTTTAGTTGGGGAGCTGTTGTAGGGGCTTTGTCGGTGCAAAAAGATCATGGATTTTGTTTTAAACAGAAACATAGAATTTGACGGCAGATAAGGACTGCTTGGCCAACCCAGTCTGCCCATTTCCCTACCTAATGGATAAGCTGCAGATCCTAGTTAACCAGCAGCCTACTTCTTCCTACTCCCGCCCCTAGAATTGCCTTATGACTGTCCCATGCATGCTTGAATTCCACCACTGTTTTTGACTCCACAACCTCCTCCAGAAGACCGTTCCATGCATCCACAACCCTCTCTGTGAAAACATACTTCCTTAAATTACCTCTGAGCCACCCCCATCTTCAAATTGTGCCCCCTTATTCTTGCACACCTCTTTTTTTGAAAGATGCTACCCTCTTGGACTTTGTTGATTCCCTTGAGGTACTTGAAAGTTTCTATCATGTCCCCCCTCTCCTACCTTTCCTCGAGGCTATACATATTAAGCTCCTTAAGTCTCTCTTCATATGTCTTCCGGTGCAGACCCTGCACCATTTTAGTTGCCCTCCTCTGGACAGCTTCTATCCTGTCTGTCTTTGCGGAGAGTGGGTCTCCAGAACTGCACGCAGTACTCCAGATGTGGTCTCACCAGCTGTTTGTACAGAGGGAAAATAACTTCCTGTTTTCTACTGGTGATGCCTCTCCCTATGCATCCCAGTATCCCCCCAGCCCTCCTTGCTGCCCTCTCACATTGCTTGCCCACCTTTAGGTCATCTGATACGACTACGCCCATGTCCCTTTCCATTTTTGTTGTTTGCATCTCACCCCCCATTGTGTACTCTTCCCCTGGGTTTTTGTTTCCCAGGTGCTTTACCATGCACTTCTTAGCATTGAATCTAAGCTGCCATACATTTGACCATTCCTCTAACCTTGCCAAGTCCCTTCTCATCCTTTCCACCCCACCTTGTGCATCAACTCTGTTGCAGATCTTTGTGTCATCTGCAAAGAGACATACTTTTTCCTTCCAGTCCCTCTGCAATGTTGCTTATAAAGACATTGAAGAGGACTGGTCCTAATACTGAACCCTGCGGTACCCCACTAGTAACCCCCCTTTCTTCAGAATGGACTCCATTTACTATTACTCTCTGTGTCCTATTCTCCAGCCAATTCTTTACCCAGGCTGTCATCTTGGGCCCCACTCCCAGGCTGGCTAACTTGTATATTAATCTTTTGTGTGGGACTGTCAAATGCCTTGCTAAAGTCTAGGTAGGCCATGTCCACAGCCCCTCCCTGATGTACTACTTTGGTCACCCAGTCAAAGAAATCTATCAGATTTGTCTGGCATGACCTTCCCGCTGTGAATCCATGCTGCCTTGGGTCCTGTGCCCCTCTGGCCTCTAGATACTTGACAGTTCTTTCCTTCAGAAGTGATTCCATCATTTTCCCTACCACTGAGATTAAACTAATAGGTCTGTAGTTTCCTGCTTCTGCCTTGCTCCCACTTTTGTGAAGGGGAATCACATCTGCCCTCCTCCAGTCCTCGGGTACCACCCCATCCTCCCATGATTTGTTAAAGAGGGTAGTCAGTGGTGTTACTAGTTCTACCCTTAGTTCTTTTAGAATTCTGGGATGAATCCCATCAGGCCCCATTGCTTTATCCACCTTCAGTTTTAAGACTTCTCAGAACCCTTTCTTCTGTAAAGGACTGGTATCAACTTCTGTATCCAGAGTGTTTCTACTGTTTGTTTTAGGTACCTCTCTTCCTTTGTAAATACTGAGCAAAAATATTTGTTTAGTATATCTGCCTTTTCACAGTCACCCTCTGCCCACCCTCCCTCCACTTTATTAAGCCTCACTATGCCTCCTTTGGACTTCCTTCGCTCCCTGATGTACCTATAAAAGGTTTTATCCCCCTTCTTAACTGAGTTGGCTATCTTTTCCTCGGTTTGGGCCTTTGCTGTTCTGACCGTCTTCCCAGCTTCCTTTTGCTTTAACTGATACAGTTCTCTGTCCTGCTCCTTCTGTGAGTCCTTGTACTTCCTGAATGCTTTCTTTTTCTCTTGAACCTTCACTGCCACTTCCTTTGAGAACCATAGTGGTTTCTTACATCATTTCATTTTGTTTATTTGCTTCACACAAAGGCTTGTTACCTCTGTGATGGCAGTTTTTATTATTCCCCATTGTTCTTCCACCCCTCCTTCCTGCCCATTTGCTAGTGCATTCCTTAGGCACTCACCCATTTTGGCAAAGTCAGCCCTCCTAAAGTCCAGTACTTTTGCCCTTTGTATGGCTTGACTCTATTGCTGTGTTTATTGTGAACCATACTGTTCGATGGTCGCTAGTTCCCAGATGGCTACCCACTTCACATCTGTGATCCTCTTCATCTTCGCTTGAGAGAACCAGGTCTAAGATTGCCCTCTTGAGTGGGCTCCAATACTAGTTGTCTCAAGGCATGCCCCCTGTAGGGCATCTAGAATAACCCCACTCTTCAAGTGGCTGCTGCAGCTGCACTCCAGTTAACATCTGGCATATTCAGATCACCCATCAGCAATATCTCCTTTTCTGCCATTCTAAGTATACTTTCTATCATTTCCTTGTCAATTTCTCCCTGAGAAGGGGGGTTCTGTTTACAACCCTGTGCAGATTGTGGTGCCATTGCCGGTCTCCAAATTTACCCACAGTGCTTCTTCTCCTCCCTGTTTACCCTTTTGCTCTGTTGCTTTGATTCCTTCCCTTATGTAAAAAGCTCCTCCTCCTCCTCTTTTACCCTCCCTGTCCCTCCTGTAGATAGTGTATCCTGGTATGTTTACGTCCCAGTCATGGTTTTGTGTGTACCATGTTTCTGCGACTGCCATGATATCCAGATGTTCCTCCTCCATCAAGGCCACTAATTCAGGAAGCTTGTTACTCAGACTACAGGCATTGGTACTCATTGCTCTCCATTTTTTGATGGATTTACCTTCTGTTGCAGCATCCCCCACTGACCTTTCTACCTCTGTCTTTTTCTCATTTACTACCCTGTTTTGTAGGGAGAGGCTGGGATTTTCCTGCTGCTTATCAGTGCCTCTCCCTTGACTAGTTTAAAAGCTTGCCAATGAAGCATTTAAACCGATTGCTCAAAAGACTTGTTCCCTTACTGGACAGATGCAGACCATCCTGCCAGTATAGGCTGGTGTCCCTCCAGGTGGAACCCCTGTCCCCAGTGAAGCAAAACCCCTGTGCCCCACACCATTTTTTCAACCATTCATTAAACTGCATGGTGCAAAGTACCCTCGCCTCCCCCATGCCATTGACGGGCAGCACCTCTGAGAAGGATACCGTGTGTGCTACTTGTCTTAGGCCCCTCCCCAATTCTACAAAGTCCTTCTGCACTGCTCTAATCTCATGATGAGCCAAGTCATTTGTCCCTAGGTGGACAATGATGTCCAGCTCAGACTCCCTGCAGCTGTTCTCGTGATCCTGAGGATGTGCTTCCTGTCCCTCTAAGCCATGGCACCAGGCAGGCACCTTACTTCAGTTTTCCCTGCTCCCCCCAGTTCTATCCCCTAATAACTGAGTCCCCCACCAGGAGCTGCTTCCTTTCCTTATGGTGTCCCCTGCCTCCTTCCTGTGGGCCTCCCTTGTGACAGTTGTCCTCAGCCTCCTTAGTCTTCTCTGCGGGTGCATCCATAGGGGAGCTATGCTCCCCCAGAATGGTGTATGGATTGTGGAGTGGAACACCTGACTGGGTGTGCCTCTGTTCCACCATCCTCACCCTCCCTGAGCCCACTGTGGTCCAACTGCTGTGCTTTCTTCGCAACCTCTGAGGTAGTGGTGCTCCCTGGATGGGGGAGGTTCCCTTCCTACCGTCCAGTGTGGCCTGGGGGAAGGTTCCCTTACTACTGTCCAGTGTGGCCTGAAGACTGGCAACTTCCTCCCTCAGGGCAGAGAGTTGTCTGCAAATAGGGCAGCATCTCAGCCTCCAGAAAGACTCCCGGAAGACTGCTGCCCCACAGCCATTACATTGCACTACTCCCCACATGTTTATCTACTTTTTTTGTGTGTGTGTGTGTGATTGGTTTGTTATCTAGAAATATATACATTATACAGTGTGTGTGCTTATATTGTCAGTGCAGTGTGCTAGAGAGGATATGACAGCGATGTGCACCTTGCACTCTTGAGGAAATGATGTCAGAACCCCAGGTATAAAGGAACTATTTCCAGGGGTGGGTGGGGTGAGGGGTGGGAAGGGGTTGGGCCTAAACTGTGCCCTCACAAAACAATCCGCTAAAAGCTCTGACCCACCACTGCGATGAGTGCCTTCCTGTCAGCAAGATGCCCTACACAACAATTTGACAGAGAAAATACCCTGCTAATCAAACAGAGAAAAATCCAGATATCCAAGTCAGACACAGGTAAACCTCCCCAGCCCCAAAAAGTACAGTTACGTAAGAACTTACCGTAACAGTAGATCTTTGAGAGGCGCCCTTGCAGCAGGCTATTACATTTAGGACTATGCCGCAGGCACTAGGACCACCCGGTGAAAAGCTTCTGTCAGCAATACCAGCGGGGACTGCCTCCGACGCCGGCCCCACCCCGACGTCGGTCAGGGTACAAGAGGGGGCGGACCCAGCTCCACCTCAGTTCTCCCACCAGTACCCAGCAGAAGGCCTGACAAGAGAAGGAGGTGAAGCCCACCATCTAGAAAGGAAAGAAAGAAAAGAAATTAGATCTGCACACCTCGAGAGGGAAGGCAGGAGGAAGGCAGCGCCTGCTGCAAGAGCTCCTCTCGAAGATCTACTGTTACGGTAAGTTCTTACGTAACTGTACTATCTTACTTCAAGTGGGAGCTCTTGCAGCAGGCCACCACATTCAGGACCATGCCGCAGGCACCAGGATTGCTATAGTTTAGTACTAACCGGTGATTCGTGAACCAGTGTTCTGATTCCTTGAAGTGAGTTTGGAGATTGTATTGGACGGCAATTGGTGTGGTATCTTTCCAATAGACTACTGCATCATCTGCGTAGAGCAGTAGTTTACCACTGTTAAGGAAGAGGGTGAATAGTAGCAGACCTAGGATTGATCCTTGGGGTACACCCGACTGGACTGTGAGTTTGGAGGATAGGGTGGTGTTTATTTTTACTTCTTGTGATTGGTCTGTGAGGTAGTTTTTGAACCAGAGTAATGCGTCTGGGGCTAGGTTGAGGGAGGGAAGTAGATGTAACAGTAGATCATGACTTACGGTGTCAAACGCTTTAGTTAGATCTACGAAGATTGCACCTGCTAATTCCCCCGCGTCAAGGGCATCGTGGATAAAGGATGTCAGTGCGAGGAGTGCCGTGGTGGTGCTATGTCCTGCTCTGAAACCGTGGTGTTCTTGGCAGAGCAGGGAGTGCGTTGTCAGGTACTTAGTGAGTTGGTCTGACACTATTCTTTCGAGAGCTTTTGAGAGAGGGGGAAGTATCGTGATCGGCCTGTAGTTGCCAGGGTCAGTTGGGTCACCCTTTTTTTAGTACAGGTGTGATAATACCCCTCTTCCAGAGAGATGGGAATTGCCCTAGATGTAATGATTGGTTGAATATTTTAGTGAGGTGAGGGATGGTCACGTCTAGCATAAGTCAGAGGATCTTGAGGTCTAGAGTGTCACTGCTATATCTTTTGTTTTTTTAAGGCTTTTGTGAGGTAGTGTTTAGTCTTATTGCAGGAGATTGTTTGGAACCTAAAAGGTGGGAAACTGTGCCTAGGGGAGGGGGTGGGTGGAGCTGTAGTGGGCAGGTCAAAGAAGTTTGGTGGGAGTATGTGACTGAGGTCTGTAAAGTAGTTATTCAGAACGTTAGCTATTGAGGTGGGGTCTTGTGTGTGGGTACCATTATAAATTATTTGGGTAGGCGGTTGGTTTTCAGTTTTCCCGCATAGTTCTTTGATGTTGCTCCAAAACTTGTTCCCTGAGCCCCAGGACGAGGTTAGGGCTTGGTTGTAGTGGCTGGCTTTTGCTAGTCGGATAGCCCTGGTGCACTTATTGCTAGCCTCCCTATAGAGCTGTCTATCGTGGGGGACATTGGAGCTAAGTGCCTTATACCAGAGATTATCTCTCTGGTGCTTCTGATCTAGCAGGGGTTGTGTGAGCCACGGTGTGTCCTTAGATTTTAGAAACTTTTTGGTGAGTGGGGCATGTTTATCACAGGCTGCATTGAAGATATTAATAAAGGAAGTGAGGGCTTCATCTATGGATTGAGCGATATGGACTGGAGACCAGTCACTGGAGGAGAGAGAGAGAGAGAGAGTGGATTATCTTAGATATGGCTCCCTGTTTTAGGTGTCTTTGGTGGGATATTTTGGGACGTTTAGGTGAGCTTTTGTTGGACCAGGAGCAGGAAAGGGGAGAGTGGTCACTAAGGACGTCCGGCAGGACTTTGACGTTAGATAGGTGATTGGGGGAGTTTCAGGATAAGGTCAAGGAGCGTGTGCATTCCTGTCCTAGGGTCCTGTCTTGTGGGGGTCTGGACTACTTGAATCAGATCATGTGCAGTTGTTGCTTCTTTAAAGGGGTCTGCTGCCTTTGATAACCAGCTTACATTGAAGTCACCCATTAATATGAGATCATTTCTGGGGGGGGGGGGGGAGCATCGCTATATTTGCCATTATGGAGTCAAATTCTGCTTTTTGGTTGTTGGGTATGTAAACTGACATTATATATAGTGGTTTCCCTTGGGAGCCGATTGTTGCCTTGATTGTGACTGCTTGGGCACCGTGTTTCGGGGTTGGCAAGGGGACTAGTAGAGGCTGAAATTTTGATCTGGCGTAGATGGCGCATCCACCTCCCCTCTTACCCTCTCTCTCTTCTCTGAAGATAATGTAGTTGTTCAGTGCAACTGCAGAGTCCGGAACGTGCGTATTTAACCATGTTTCGGACAGAGCAAGGATGTCTGGTGAGTGTTGTGCAACCCACCCTTGCAATAGAGTTAGCTTTTTTGGAAGGCTGCATATGTTTAAGGAGGCCAGAAGCAAATCTGTTTTACTCTGAATTTTTGCTCTAGTGGCCGGGCCCGGCCCTGGATTGGGGTGTATATCACCTGCCAGGAGTAATAGTAGTAGGAGCGCGTGTCTGAGTACTGTTAGCTGTAGTCGCTTTGAAAGGTTTTTGTTATTGCGTGGGCTAGTGTTGCTTTTAGCAGGTTTGCATGGTATGGGAATGGATTGGATGAGCAGGGCTTTTTGTCCTTGTAAAAGGAGAGGATTTGGGTTTATGAGGAGGTGGGTGTAGGATAGTCGTGCAAGGATTGCCTGCACGGGCCCACTTATGGTGCAGCTTAGGCTCAATGTTATGTTTGAAAAGTGATATTGGTGAAGTTGACCATTAGCTGGGGAGTTGTTGCTGTGAAATGGGGGGGGGGAGTGGGTAGCAAATGCTATGGTTAGCAAGAGGTGTAATAGTTTCAATTGGCTGCTTGACATGTTATTTTGCATACCTCTCAACTGTCCCTTATTTTTAGGGATGTCCCTGATTTTGCCTCAAAATTTTACTCTGCCCCTCCTAAAAATTGTGTTTCCATGACCAAATAGTGGGGGTTATAAGCACAAAATAATGTCAGACATTAAAGTAAGAGACTTGTTCTTCCTTTAAAAATGCATTTTACACTAAGCCCTTTATTCTACCAGCTTCTTGAGTGGATATCTCTAATTTTGAAGAAGTGTCCCTGATTTTGGTCCTTTGTCCCTGATTTATGAGGCAGGAGGTTGAGAGGTATGTTATTTTGTTAGTGGGAATCTGTTTTATTTCTGTTCCCCCCCCCCTCTATTCTTCTAAGAGAGCCCCCTAGTGTTTACTTCATATAACCAGCAAACATTGCATTGAACGTGTTACTGAGAGCCATATTTTACAGTTTTCAAGAGAACAATAAGTTTGCTGATAGAGGGAGGGAATAACAGGTTTGATATTTACAGCGAAGTAGAGAATTGGACAGATGTCTTGTGAGTGCAGCCAAAAGAGACATTGTTAATAGGTAATGTTTGTTAGCCCTATCGGTAGGAGCTCAGTGGCGGGGTGGTCCCGTAAGATGATAGATGACCCGGCACTAGCTGGTACATTGGCACTGCTGTGAAGCAAGAATGTGCTCTTTGAGGGCTGACTTGAAAGGTCCTAATTTGGAGATGGAGAAGACATCTGAGGGGAGTTCGTTGTACCAGACTGGGGCCCTGTGTGGGAATGACCTTTGGGCTAAGGAGGTTCTAACCCTCGGGATGGACCACACCTGTTGGTTGGCAGTGTGGGTGTTCACCGAGGTGTGGGAGAATAGGAGAGGGGCAGAATTCCCCAAGGGGGTAAGCCCCAGGTGTATTTTCTTTGTGAGGAGACATGCTTGATAAAATAGCCTTTCATCCAGGGTGAGGAGATTTGTCAGGACATATAGGGAACAAGTATGGGTATGTTTATCTGCCCTGGAGAGGAGTCTGCACACTTTGTTTATGGCCAGGTGGATTTTGTTAAGGGCTGTGTGGTCAGTAGCCAAGTAGATAATGAGCCCATAATCGACTAGGGAGAGGACTGAGGAGGTGACAGCCAGATTAAAGGCTTCCGGAGGTAGGCAATCCTTGTGCCAATACAATAGGTCTGTACGGACATTTATGGCTGATAGCGAGTCAATGTGTGAATGGAAGGAGAGGCTGGAATCAAATGCAAGGCCCAGGTATTTATATGTATGGACCTGTTCTAGAGGAAGGAGAGAGTGGGAGAGGATTGTTAGCTGCGCATTCTTGGCCTTTTTCTGTCGGTGGGCAAAAAGCATGGTCTTTGTCTTTTTTACATTGACCACAAGTATTTGGCCTATGAACCAAGTTTTCAGTCTGGTTAAATGCGTGTTGGAGGGAGGACTGCAATACTGTGGGATCTGGGTGTGAGGCAAAAAAAAAAAAAATTGTCTGCATAGAGTAGTATGTTGCCGGAGCAGGAATTGGGCAAGGTGTTTATGTAGATTCTGAATAATAGAGGGCTGAGGATGGAGCCCTGGGGAACCCCAAAGCAGACTGGCAGGGTGGTTGAGAGGGTGGTGTTTATTTTGACACATTGTGATCTAGCTGTGAGGTAACTGGTAAACAAGGAGACGGGTCCTTGGGACAGACTTATGTGGCGGAGTGTGCTTAAGAGTAAGGGGTGGGAGACTGTATCAGAGGCCTTTGACAGATCGATGAAGACAGCTCCAGCTAGGTGTTTTCTATCCAGGGCAGAGTGAATAAAATTGGAGAAGTCTGTGAGAGCCGTAGTTGTACTGTGCCCAGATCTGAAGCCATGCTGCTCCCTGCAAAGTAGGTTATGGGCAAGCAGATACTTAGTAAGTTGGGTGGCTATAATTTTTTCGAGAGTGGTGGGAGAATGGATGGGATGGTAGTTATTGGGGGAGGTGCTGTCACCACTCTTCAGTATTGGGGTGACTGTGGCAGTCTTCTAGGCTGCCGGGAACTGCCCCAGACTTAGGGAGCAGTTAATGAGGTCAGTTAGTGGGGAGAGGACTGTATCTAGTACTAGATGTAGGATTCTCATATCAAAAGAATCTTTGCAGTAGCAAGAGCCACTGAGTGCTTTAATGAGATAAGGCCTTGCCTCATTTGTAGAGATCACCCTGAGATGGAAGGGGGGATGCTGGGTGTTAGGGGGCGGGGTTGCAGGAGTGGGGTCAAAGAAGTTATTTCGGAGTACTGCACTAAGGTCATAGAATGATGAGTTGAGGCAGTTGGGCGACGGCCAGTGGGTCAGTGGTAGGGACATTGTTGACAGTTAGTGGGGGAGCCGGGATTTGTCATTGTGTCCAGCGTTCAACATGTCCTGATTTTCTGCCTTCACCTAGCCCGGTCTCCCCAACCCCTTCCCCCTTGGACCTCTCTTTGGACCCCTTTCTCTTAACCACCCTCTTTCCTTCCACTGCCTCTTCCTCGTTCACCGTTGGTCCACCTTCCCTGCCTGTATTACTCTTGGAGCTTTCGCTAACCCCCATCAACTCCACCTCGGCTCTTACCTCATCTGCTCCTGATGAGCCCGTTATTTTGGAATGGTCTGAGCTCCGTGTCCCCCTTGAGAGTATTCTCCTCCTGACCACCTGCTCTGCCTGCGTATCTCCCACTGTGTGCACTTTACCTGGAGCATCACTCATTTCTATCCTTCCACTTGCTCTCGCTGTATGCACGCATTTCCCTTGATGACCTCTGAAGACCCCTTCACTAGCTCTTCTGGTTCCCCTGCCATTGTCTCCTTACTGCTTTTTGTTGCTTTCCCCTGCTCCCCTCGTGCCCCCTTCTGGTGTGTTTCCAGTCGAGCTGTCCCCTTTTCAAACCTCATCCCTGCACCGGAGAGCTCTTTCCTTGTTTCTCCCAACTGCCTTGCCCCACCCTCTCCTCTGATGGCTCATCACAGCCGCTCTCCACTCCAGTGTCCTCAACTAGTAAATCTAGGGGAGTAAATCTGTTTTTCAGTTCTACCCCCATGCTATTTATTTCTATGCCTTTTTGCCCTGATTTTCAGATATCTGTCCTATGTTTCCTGAGCCTGCCTTCTTCCACACCTCCTGCTCACCAGCTGTCCTGCTACCCCCTGTCTCGAGTGCCCCCACCCCACCTCTTGAATTGCTGCTATCCTTTCCTCATGGTCTGCTGCACTCTCTCGGTCTCCTTCTGTCTTCCTTCTTCCAAACCCTTGTCCTCCCAAGCTATGCATCTGGACCTCTGGTGGATCCCGGCCCCATTCGTCCCTCTCCTTCCTCAGCTGGTAGTGTCTCTGCTTCTCAACCCCTCCAGCCCTTTGATGTTCCCCTCCTTCCTCCCTCTCCTTCCCTAGCTGGTAGTGTGTCTGCTTCTCACCCCCTCCCCCCCTTTGTCCCCCCAATTCAATGCCCACCTCAGCCACCCCACTTCCTCCCTCAGCAGTGTGAGCTGCGTACACTTCATGCATCCTACCATCCTCCAAACCCAATTCAGAACCAAAGCCACTCTGCATCTGCTGCACCCCACCACTCTGCGAAAGAATCCCCTCCTATGGCTGCCCTGCCAGCTGCACTGCCCCTCCCTGCCATGGCAGCCATATTACCGGTCTGGGGTGTGCAATTCCCCAATCTTCCCAGACAACACACATTCAAACCTGCAGCACAATACTTGAGCAATACCTAATCCTTACAGTCCATTAACCGGCTAAGGTTAAACAGTGTCAATAGTATAACCCCAAGACCATCACCCCACTTAAACCCTCATATGGGCTAAGCACAGTAAATACCTAACCTTCCAGACTATGTAAGTAATTGGCAGGACATTTCAATACCAAGACCCACCTTCAGTATTTTAAGTCCAAAGGCCCCCCCTCCCACCAACAATCGATCCCACAGGTCAATCATTTTGCATAAATCAATAGTCACCAAGTGAAGAATGTTAGGCCAAGCTACACCAATAGTCACCAAATGAAAAATGTTCATCCCAGCTTGTCCAAGGAGATATGTGATTACAGCTCCCCTTCGCTGATTTCTGCAGGTCAGGTCAGAGTCCAGGCGAATCCCATAAAAGTTCAATCAGTTGCAGCAAGCCTAAGGTCCAAGGGGATACAAATCTCTTTGGAATTAAAGTAATTCCAGCTTTTGTGTGTCAGCTCCCTTGTGTAGGTCAGAGTACAGGTGAAATCCATCTAACTGCTCAAGCAGTGCCAATACTGCCTGATGGGAAGAAGTCCTAGCCAGCTGTAGGTCCCTTCTGGGTGGAGTTCCCTTCTCAACCAGATCCTTGGCCACTCCCTAATGCTCCTTGTCTGCCAACTCCTCCTTCTGTTGAATGGCACCTCCTACATCCCGCTTTTAATAGAGGCCGGGCAGGAAGAAAACACACACAGCTCTCTGAAGTTGGCCTGGCTGACTGGCTTTTAAAGCCAGGCGGCGTTGGCACATCCCACCCGATTGGCTGGCAGACTCCTTCAGCTGCTGCTGAAGCCAGTCGGGGGTGCCTTCAGTCCTACTGGCTCTCTGGTAGCTTCCCGGACTCCCTGCTACAGCCACCGATGCGACCACTGGCCATTTCCCTCAGCCCTGCCACCAACTGCGGCAAGACTTGCCTGCTCCTCCTCTCCCACACAGCTCTCTGAAGTCGGCCTGGCTGACCAGCTTTTAAAGCTAGGCTGCATTGGCGCCTTCCATCCGATTGGTTGGCAGACTCCTTCAGCTGCTGCTGAAGCCAATCGGGGGTGCCTTCAGTCCTGCCGGCTCTCCGGTAGCTTCCCGGACTCCTATTACAGACGCTGATGTGACCGCTGACCATTCCCCTCAGCCCTGCTGCCGACTGCAGCAAGACTTCCCTACTCCTCAGCTCGCACACAGCTCTTTGCCACTGGCTGTTTCCTTCAGCCCTGCCACTGACTGTGGCAAGATTTCCCTGCTCTTTCGCTCCCACGCCGCTCTCTCATTTGAGTAATGAATGTCTGACATTTCTGTGTGCATAATGACGCAGATGTGTGCATTATTTCTTGGGAACTATTTTGCAAGGTGGCAGGATACAGTACCTTTATTGCTATTTAAACAGCAAAAAAATACCTTTCTGGCAATTTTTTTTTTATTTGTTTAAACATAACCCATGTTATAATGCAATAACCCACTATAGGGTATGTGGTTATTGGAGATTAGTCAACACTCCCGTGCTGTGCCATAACCACATACCCTGTCATGGGTTGTTGCTTACTTAGATCACTTTTACAACAGACAGGCAGAGACACTGACTAGCGCAGACTACCTCTACAAGACCTAGACTAAGAAATGGCAAACTTTATATTCTGTCTGAAAAGACAAGATGGAAGTGAATATGAGTTGGGAATGATAAGGGGAATAGTGACAAGCATCAACCGACATGTACTAGCTGTAAAATATCCTCACTCGATTTTTAAAGGCATAGCAACCAATTTCACACAGATTAAAAAAACTCTAGCTGCTAAACAGAAACAATTTATAAAAAAACAAAAACAAAAAAAAACTAGGAAAGGACAGTTGCCCCTTGAAAGCACAGGCAGTAACAGAACACGACATAGACCTACTGTACTCCTCCGGAACACTTTCCTGCCACAACCCAACCGGAATCTTGAACCTCTTATTATGCAATACAGGGTTCAGTTCGCATTATAAACCAAGGAACATATGACTTGACATAGGATGATATAATAGAAGGTGTGGACACAGAAGGGTACTACTGTATAGAATACAATGAGCGCCAAATGAAAACTAGACCAGGAGACGACCCACAACCCAGAATCTACCAACCTAAGCAGAACCCAGAAAGAGACACCATACAAGCCTACTGACTCTAAAAGGCCAACAGGCCCCCAAAGGTGCTGCTTAGAAACTCATCATTCTGCATTGCCCCCAATATGAATAAAAAGCAAGATTCCCTGTGGTTCACAATAATGGCCATCGGCCTAAACAAGTTGCGAGCAGTGATGAAGACCATGAAAAATGAGTCCTGAATTTCTGAAAACAAGCCAATTACAAACCACTGCACGGGGGGGGGCGCTAATGAGCAGCAGCGGGAGCTACACGCATTCCTCCAGAGCTCCACGCTACTCATTTTCAAAATAATATTTCCAGCATTCATTTTCAAGTTTTCTCGGGCTAAAGTGGACGAGTACCTGGCGTCATGGAAATTGTCCCGGCAATCGAGCAAATCAACGAAAAAAAGACAGCAGCAGGAGAGCATGGCTTCTGGTAGTTTGGGCCCTATCTCGTCGGCGGCTGAACTGACAGCGCTGGGGAGAACTGTGACTGAACAAGTACTAAAAGGACTAAGCCCGAGATTGGATCACTTCGAGGACAAGATCGGAACACTTTCATCAGAGCTAGCTCAGCAAACAAAACAAGTACAGGAGCTGCAGCAGTAAGTTTCCGACTTGGAGGATACTGCTACACCCAGCGTGGAAAGATTCACGCAGCTGGAGTGGAAAATGGAGGCCCTAAGAGATTCTCTGGACTATCAGGAGAGTTGTAATAGGAGAAGTAATCTCCAGATTTGAGGACTCCCCGATGGAAAAGAAGGGAGAAGTGCTGTTGATTTTTGTGCCATGGAGCTGCCCAGGCTACTGGAGATGGAGGTGATGGGAGGGAGGGAGGCTCAAGATAGAATGCGCACACCTCACCCTTGCACCTAGGCCTTCAGCGGATCAACCACCCAGACAGCTAATATTTAGACTGCATCACTTTGGGGATTGCTAGGCCACAATGGCTGCTTACCAGGCTAAGAAAGATCTGCTATATGGTGGGGCCACACTAACAATCCATCAAGACTTCTCCACCCGGGTGCAGAAGAAACGGCAGCATTTTAACCTAGGTATGGACTTGTTAAGGGAAAGGAAAATTGACTTTTTCATGGCCTTCCCTGCAGTGGTGAAAGTGAAGTTGGAAGGAGCCGCGTACTCCTTCTGGGAGCCTGAAAAGCTAAAACGGTTCATCGATGAGTGGGACAGGAAGAACCCTGTGAAGTGAGGGCCAGGGAGAAGTATTAAGTACTGATTACACTATTCCTTGTTTGCCGGTCATAGGCCGCACCTGTAAGTGAATCTATGCCCTAGAAGTGGACTTAACGTCTGAGCCCATGTCTTTCCATGGCTGACTGGACAGTTGCAACATTGTAGCTACACATGGCATAACTAGGACTGCATGTTGGCCTTTGTTTCTACCATGATTCCCTGATGAATGATTGTACACTCTGGACATTCTGGACTTCTCCCTTTTACCCTGGACCGGCTAAGAGCTGGACTGCTGATCCCATGAAATTATATACGGCGGTATAGTGATGAAAGAACCTCTGGATCTGGAGCTGAGATAATGCAGCCGACTCTGAAGAACCAGGTCAATGGGGCTGGGGGGGAGACGCATGGCTTTCTGGGTATGTGGGTCCACTTCCCCTCTCTGGTCCTGGGCCTCTGGGGAGGGTGTGCACTCCTGTTCACTAATGAGCTGGGGTCTGGGTGGGTGTGTGTGTGTGTGTGTGTGTGTGTGTGAGGAAATAAACTCATTAACAGCTTTAAAATAGACATGAAGGGCAGATCCTGCTAGGGCTGGGACCTCGCAGCCGGATCGGGGGCTGACGACCAAGACTGGTCTTGTATGTCAAATACAATACAGGGGTGTAGTGCTGGAAAGTCAATATGGGAAAGTAGCTGGGAGAGGAGGAAAGTAAGTAAGCTCAGCCAGAGCTTAGTACACAGACACTGGAAGAAGAATCTGCCAAACTGGCAGCATTTATGCACTGGACTATAAATATGAGACTGAATCCAGATTGGGGATCCGGGGGCTAAAGGGTTGCATGGTTTAAAGTTTGCTTCATTAAAATTGTTTATGCATATTGCAAGTCTGTTTTTACTGTTGACAGTTTATTCTTTTCACTCTGCCTTGCTAATGATTTACATATCTAACAGTGGAGAGAGGGAACTCGAGGGGTGGGTGGGCCACCCTGATAATATCATTCAATGATCAATATGGCTAGAACAGGAAATTGCTTAATAATCTCCTGGAACGTTAAGGGCTTCTCATCCCCCTGTTAAAAGAACAAAGGTTCTCACCACCCTGAAGAAGAAAGCTGTTCAGGTGGCCCTGTTGCAAGAGACCCACCTTACACCCAGGGAACACAATAAACTACTTGGTGGCTGGGTAGAGGCATGCTACGCGGCCTCCTGCACCTCCCATAAAAGGGGGATGGCCATCCTGTTTCATAGGAATTTTCCTATACAGGTTATCAAAGTGGTTAGGGATAATGAGGGTTTTTGTGACGGGGAGAATTGGGGAGCAGAACATGATGTTTGGGAGTGTGTATACCCCATCAACATTTGAGCCTGCATTCTACCAGAAATTATTAGAAGTGATTAACAGGGAACAGTTTTCCAGCCTGATTTTAGGGGGAGACTTTAACTGTGTTATGGATGTGGATTACTCGGGCAGTGGGAGACGTTCTAATAGGGCTGTCAGAACTTGGGTGAGAGGCCTCGTGGACCTGAATCTTGTGGATAGCTGGAGACAGGCGAATCCAGGGGCCTGGGAGTACACATTTCATTCGATACTGCATGATACTTGGTCCAGGCTAGAGACTATCCCCGATGGCACTATATGATAGAATTGTGGATGTTTCCCATGGCTCGATTGGTATCTCGGACCATTCCATGGTACAGTTAAAAATGAAATTAATGGTTGTGGAACCGCATGGGGCTCCTGGCGTTTTCCCACTTACCTGCTTTCAAATTAGGAATTTAAAGCCTACCTAAAAGAGCAATGGAAGACCTACTTTTCAGTGAATAAGGGTACAGTGAACTCACAGAGAGTCCTTTGGGAGGCGGGAAAGGTTGTCATGAGAGGGGCTATCATTAGATCTCACTTCAAGAGGAAACTCTTGCAGCAGGTTCCACAATTAGGACTGATGCCACCTGGTGGCGGTTCCGGCAATTTTTTCTTCCAGTAGTACCGACGTGGGAATGCCCCCCGCCAATGTCGGCTCCACCCCTGGCATCACCCTATATAAGGGAGGAGTTCCCCACGTGCTCCAGTTCTTTCCCGCCACACGGTCAGGGTTAGTTCACTTGGTTACCGTCACAGTACTGATCGCTTCTACTCCACCAACACAAATCAAATTTTTCTCAGCTTGCTTCTATGTCCTCTTCTCACCTCAACAAGTGCAGTTGTGGGCAACAGATTTCTGCCAAAGACGGTCACTCGGCGTGCCTTTACTGTCTGGGGCCCGACCACGACACAGACGCCTGTCCTTATTGTCAGACCTTTCATTTGCGTACCCGGATCAGGCATCGGAAGTCTCTTGTGGCCTACCTTGCCTCCATGGAACAGGCCTCATCCTCAGGGAAATCTGACCATCCACCCACAAGACACACAAACACCGGGAGTAGGACAGAGGAAGGTCTCACTCCAAGCACAGGTCTTCGGGCTCGAAGTCCTTGTCTTCGGGACACGACTCCCATCTCACGACCCTTAAGCCCTCCTTCGCTGTGTCAAAGCCTTCTGGATCTACCCTTCAGCCTGCCAAAAAGTCGATGGGCACAGGTAAGGGCTCCTCCTGCTCGGCCTCTTCTTTGAAGGCCGACTCCCGGGAGTCGAGCAAGGTCTTTGGGCAGCAGGGCCTCCTCCTCCTCCTTGCTGCCAAAACTGCATGACTCCGACCGGCGCCCACCTCCGGCTACAGACCGGCATTCGGTTGAGAAGTCTGCTGGCCATAAAGCCAACCATCATAAGGCTCACGCCTCAGAAGGATGCCCGTTGGCACATAAAGGCAAGCGGACACCAGACCGACATCCACCCACAACCCCCGCGTACCTGTATATCCCTATTGCTAGGAACCATCGAAGATTCCTAAGGTTCAGGTTCAAAGACATGGACTATCAGTTTCCAGTCCTTCCCTTCGGTCTCTCTTCAGCCCACAGAGTCTTCACCAAGTGCCTGGCAGTAGTGGTCGCGGCACTTTAGGGGCAGGGCCACTTTGTGTTCCCCTATCTAAACGATTGGCTTCTCCTGGCCCCTTCCAGGTCTCACCTGTTGGAAACTATCAGGGATTCCACCTCGCTGTTTCAGCGCTTGGGGATCGCCATCAACAGGGACAAGTCTCATTTGCTCCCAGACCAGATCCTCCAATTCATTGGAGCTCTTCTGGATACCACTCTCTGGAAGGTTTTTCTTCCTTCCGACAGCGCGAGTCGCATTCAGGTCTTAGCATCTCAGAGCTCTTCAGCTTCAAGAGTTCTGTCACGACTCCTTCTCAGGCTGTTGGGGTATATGGCTGCCATAGTTTGGGTTCCTTTGGTGTGCCTGCGCATGAGAACCATTCAGTGTTCCCTCAGAGTCCAGTGGGATCATACAGTCTAGACGCCTCGATCAGGATCTCTGAGCTAGTCTGCCGGGAATTGGGAATTACGCTGGTGGATGTCGTCCAAAAATTTACTAGCGGGCATTCCCTTCTGAGTAGGGGCACCGTCCCTCGCACCCAGGGTTTCTTGGTCCCTAGTAGAGGAAGATCTGCATATCAACGTCCTGGAGCTGGGAGCGGTCCTTTATGCCCTCCAAGCCCTGGTCTCATTCCTAGCACTGGGCTACCTCTTGGTACAGATGGACAACACTTCGGTGATGTTCTTCATCAACAAACAGGGTGGCACACACTCTTACCCCCTATGCAGGGAAGCCATGCAAGTGTGGGACTGGGCTCTGGAGCACCAGCTTTTTCTGATGGCGGTACATGTTCCCAGGGAACAAAACATTCTAGCCGACACGCTCAGCAGGACAAAATCACAAACCCACAAATGGGAGCTGCTTCCAGAAGTCACAGATCACATCTTCTGTTAGTGGGGGATGCCAGACGTGGACCTCTGCGTCATGATTAAACGCAAAACTACCCAATTTCTGCTCGCTAGATCCAGAGCCTGGAGCTTTTTGGCAAGACACATTGTCCCTCTCCTGGAAAAGAAAGCTTCTCTGTGCGTTCCTTCCCTTCCCATTATTGCAGAAGGTTCTCCTCAAAGCACAGTCAGAACCCTCTGCTGTCATCCTGATTGCTCCGCTATGGCCTTGTCAGATTTGGATTCCCTTACTCCAGTGTTTAGCAGCAGAGCCCCCGCTGCCTCTTCCACTATCATCTCGCCTCCTGTCGCAGGACAGTGGGTCCCTGATACACCCAAATCTTCGTTCTCTTCACCTGCATGTTTGGCTTCGCAGGACCTAGCTAAAGTCATATTTGGGGTGTCCGATCAAATTGCGCATCAACCTGCCACCAGGGCCACTTTTGCTATGAAGTGGAAATTTTTTTTTTTTTTTTTTTTTATCAGGGCCACAGCCAAGAAGGTGGACCCATTGGTCTGTCCCATTAATTCAGTCCTAGAATATCTGCTTTCTGTTTCTGAGAAAGGTAGTCTCAGCTATTCCTTCATCAAAGTGCACCTGGCCACCATCTCGGCTTATCACTTCCCTGTTTCGGATAAGACTGTGGCTCAGATGGAGGTTTCCAAGACCTTTTTGTGCAGTATTCTTCACATCAGACCTCCCATCAGGCATCCTATTCCCCTCTGGGACCTCCTTTTCATCCTGGAGAAGCTTACTCTTCCTCCCTTTGAACCCGCCATGGAGTCTGAACTCTGTCTTCTATCGTGGAAGACTTTATTTTTGGTAGCCATCACTTCGGCGAGGCGCATTTCAGAACTTCAAGCCCTCATGTGTAAAGAACCTTACCTTGTTTTTCACAAGGACAGGATTGATCTTTGCGCTAACCCGAAGTTTCTGCCGAAGGTAGTTTCTGAGCTCACCCTCAATCAATCCGTTCAGCTCTCTGTATACTACTCTGAGCATTCTAATAGGCGGGAAGCCCTGCTTCACTCCCTGGATGTCCACAGGGCTCTCCGATGTTACCTGGCTAGAACCAAGGGGGGACAGGAAATCTGATCAACTTTTTGTGTCCTTTGCCCAATGGTCCGAAGGTCGCCCGCTCACCCAATGAACGCTTTCGCGCTGGGTGGTCCATTGTATTACCTTCTGTTATGAAAAGCACAACAGGTCAATCCCGGTGCCGGTTAGAGCTCATTCTACCAGAGCTATCGCTGCTTCTTTCGCAGCACTGAAGCGGGTACCAGCAGCCGATATTTGTGCTGCCACTACCTGGAGTTCTGTTCATACCTTCGTCAGGCATTACAGCCTTGACATTGTTTCCAGACGCAGAGCAGGGTTTGGCCTCGCAGTTCTGCAAGGCCTGGTTTCCTGAGGGACCCTTCTTTATCCTACTGTCTTTCTCCTTACTGTTTCCCCTCCCAGGGGTTGTTATATGTTTATACTGCTTGGGACTCCGTCATTGTTGTGGAACCTGCTGCAAGAGCTTCCTCTCGAAGTGAGATAGTACAGTTATGTAAGAACTTACTGTAACAGTATATCTTCGAGACAAGCTCTTGCAGCAGATATATTTCCCACCCTCCTTACCCCAGGGATCGGGTCCTTTTCAGACCGGTCTTCCCTCTTAGAGGGAATAGTTTTTAGTTATCATACTTCTAACCTTTACCTGTTACCAATTTCTGCCTGACGAGGGGCGTACAAGAACTGGAGCACGTGGGGAACTCCTCCCTTATATAGGGCGATGCTGGGGGTGGAGCCAACGTCTGCAGGGGCCGCTCCCACGTTGGTACTGCTGGGAGAAAGAATTGCCGGAACCACCGCCAGGTGGTGTCAGTCCTAATTGTGGAACCTGCTGCAAGAGCTTCTCTCGAAGATCTACTGTTACAGTAAGTTCTTACGTAACTGTACTTTTACACAGCGAAGGTTAAAAGGGACCAGCATCAAAAGACAGAGGAGTTAGAGCTTGATGTGAAGGCACTGGAGAGAAAGGTGATTGAGCAGAAAGGGGTTGAGGATAAGAGCCATCTGAAAGCAGCAAAGGGTGCCCTGAACGACTGCCTCACAGGGGAGGTTCAAAGAAGACTCTTTTTTGTTCGACCGTGAATTTGAGTGGAGAAACAAACTGAATCCGCTATTAGTTAAGTTGGTGAGAGTGGGAAGGGTCTCACACAAAGTGCTTGTGGTAAAGAACAAGCAAGGGCAGCTACTGCAGGATAGTCAGAGCATTAGGGATTGCTTTCGAAGGTTCTACAGTGACCTCTGTCAGGTGAAATAGAGGAGCACGCAAGATTTGGCACAGAAATTCTTGGAGAGTGTTCATGTCCCTAGCATGACAGAGGCTAATAAGAACATGCTGGGGGCGAAAATAACCCCATTGAGGTTATGCATGCTATATGATGCCTTAAATCGGGCAAAGATGTGGGCCTGGATGGCTTCAGAGCCGAATATTGTAAAGCCTTGCAGTGGAACTTGGCCAAGTTACTGTGCGGGCTGATTAGAGGAGGCCCGGGGGGGCTCCCTAAAACCTACTCGGAGGCAAACATAACTGTAATACCGAAGCAGGAAATGGATGCCACTAACTGTGCCTCATACAGACCCATCTCCTTGCTCAACTGTGACTGTACAATTTTAACCAAGGTTTTGGCTCTGCGCCTGGAACAGGTCCTCCCATCGGTGGTACACCCTGACCAGATTGAATTTGTGAAAGACAGATTGTCTTATCGCAATATGAGATGATTATTAAATGTGGTGTGGTGGGGCTTGAGACACCCAGGTCAAGCATGCATGTTAACTATGGATGCTCAAAAGGCTTTTGACAGGATAGAGTGGGAATACTTGTTTGAGGTTATGCACAGGTTTGGGCTTGGAGATGGGTTTGTGCAATTAGTTAAAATGTTATACACGAGGCCAGTGGCAAGGGTGTTGGTGAATGGTATGCCCTCAGAGGAGTTTGAGTTGCTAAGGAGAATGAGACAGGGATGCCCTCGCTCTCCTCTTCTGTTTGCTTTGGTCATTGAGCCGCTCACAATTAAGATTTGGATAAGCACGGAAATCTGGGGAATTCCAGGAAAAGCGGGAAGGCTGCATTGTTTGACCCTGTATGTTGACGATGTGCTCTTTTTTTGTTACCCACACAGGAGACTTGATACCTGCCCTACACCAAATTGTAAATGATTTTGCCCAATTTTCAGATTATATGCTTAACCTCTCCAAATCAGAAATTCTTCTTCTGGGTGCGGATATGGATGGGATCCCGGACCATGCATGGGGTCTGAAAAAGGTTAAAGACCATTTCACATACCTGGGGATTCAAGTGGGAGCTTCCCTAAATAAACTATACCACTGGAATTGCACCCCGATAATCAATACAATCTTGGCACATTTGGCTACATGTGGGGTACTCCTGATTTCCTGGCTGGGACACATTAACTTAATAAAGATGAACATCCTCCCCAGGCTATTATAGCCTGTGCAAATGATCCCTACTTGTCCTATGGCTAGGGATATCAGAAGACTAGTAAAAGGGTTTGCAAATTTTATCTGGAGGGAGAATAAGTCCAGGATGAGGCTACACAAACTCAAGGCATCCAAAGATAAAGGGGGTCTTGACATCCCTGATACTAAGGGATATTATTTAGCCACCCAGTACAGATACTTGCACAGCTGGATGAACAGGGGTGAGGCCACCTCATGGCTGGATTTGGAGGAGGAGGGGTGTACAGGGAGGCTGACAGCCTACTTAACTAAGACGGGACACAGGGCATATAAGCAAGTAGCACACCCAACCCACTGGTAATGTCAGTACTATATGCCTGGGAGGCTACTAAAAGGAGGAGGGGAGTGCTGGGGGAATACACAGTGTTTGTATCAGTAGCCAAGAATCCAGAGTTTCTGCCGGGCTTGGAAGACCCAGGCTTTGCATTGTGGGAGAAAAGGGGCAGCCACTGGATTGGAGACCTTCAGGGTAGAAACGACTTACACACATTTGATGTGGTGAAGGAAAATCTGAACTTACCAAAGGCACATCTGTTCAGATACATGCAAGCCAGAAACTACTTTACGAGCTTAGCAAGGACGGTAGGGAAACCTCTGTTAGAGAGGGTGGAAAGGAGGTCCCTAGCAAAAACATGAAAAGGGGCTGAAAGGAGCTGCTGTCAGGCTGGATAGGGATTATTTTGTGGATCACACCTGGAAAACCAGACAGTATTGGAGGGCTGACCTGGGGTTGTTATCACAGAAGAAAATTGGGCCACTGTGATGTCTTCTCACATGGGACTGTTACTATGTAACAGGTTCAAGGAGGCACAGTATAGATGTATTCATAGACTGTTCTATGCACCAAGTATGGTAAACAGGTTCCACCCAGATGTTTCTGATAAATGTGGGAGGTGCTTAAGGGCCATGGGAACTTACTTTCACTGCTTTTGGGCATGTCCTAAACTGCAGCTATATTGGAGAGATATTAAGCAAGAATATGGGGAAGAGATATGAGCTTCTCGACCATCTCACTCCTTTTTGGGGTAGATGTGGCGGATGAGGATGAATGGGACCTTTATCCTAGATGGGTGAGGGTGGTGCTGGTAGTGGCCAGACAGATAATTTTAAATACCTGGGTTTCAGGTGTGTTCCCCACATTGCAGATGTGCAAGAACCTGCTACTTATAACATTAGCCACAGATAGCCTTACCTACGCCATAAAGGGTAGTGAGGAAAGCTTCTCCACTGAATGGGTGAGTTCTTTGACCTCACTCGGTGCTTGAGACTCAGATGCTCTACAGAGCAGGGATCGGAGGATAAGAGGGGCACCTAAAATAAAAAGACGCCCTGAAGACTGGAAAGCGGGGTGAGGACTGTGTTATATTCCAAAGAGATTAGATGTTTCTGTATATTTTGCTCCCTCCCTTTTTTCTGATGGCAGAGTGATTTCTTTTGTTTCTCTGTCCATTTCTCTCTTTCTTTCTGACTCTATCCTAGCAATAAATTCCTACTTTAAATCGTACTAGTCTTAGCCCTTAAGACACCTACTTTTTTCTAAGATTTATGGCCTAGGACTTGAGGCTAGCTAGATTGAGTATCTGTCAATATGTTACTCGCATAGATGAAGACGCTTACCAGATATAGACGTATAATATGGTACTAGAGTTGAATTAGAGGTACAGTGTAGAGTTGGATATACACATGACTGTTTTTTGTCAATCAATCGAATTGTGGTTGCTTTTTGCTTATGATACCTGAATGTATATTGCTGTATACCTGTCTGTTATATCTCAGCTTAATAAAGAAAAATATCAATAAAAATATTATACAAAAAAAAATATATACTCCAAACGAGAAACTAGCATTCAGCGTTTAATCGATTGCAGCATGCTCCTGACTGAGGTCCAACAAATATCAGGGCACTGTAACATCCGGTCTATAAATAACTATTCCATCCTCTCCAAGGAGGAGGGAGGTGTAGGGTGGGAGGGCAGTGACAGTAGCTCAGTCTGTGTACCCTGCACTATGAGCAGACTAGATAGACCAAATGGCTTTCTTCTGCTGGCTTCTTTGTATGTTCGTATGTAAAACCAGACAGAAGCAGCTAAGTGAGATACTCCCTTACAACAAGCAGCAGCAGCCCTCCACTTCCAGATTTGAACCCCCACAGCTTCCAGAAACTGCAACAAAATATCCCACAGAGCAGTCCTTAAGGAACACGCTACAGTCTGTCTGACCCAAACTGTATATTCCACCAAGGAGTGTCTATTAATATCTGTAACGGACCACTGCCGAAGAAATGAGCAGGACTGCTAGTACTCTACAATTCTGATGGTGATGACTGACTTTCATTATGATCCATAACCAGTTCTCACACTGTTTCTCGCCACAGGCATTGTAAGACCTCCAATCAAGACCCTAAATCACCATGGAAACCCAAATATTCAAAGTTAAAAAAAAAAAAATGAACAAAAAACTGTTAAAAGGACTGTTGGCACAGTTTGCTGTGTTTTCTACAGTGTAGAAAGTTTCCTATCTTTTCAAAAGTTAAAACGTTATGTACCTGAAACAGTGTCAAACAGCCAATCCATCCTCTCACAAACGTCCTATCTCACGAACTCCGTTTAACCGAAACAAGTTTACAACAGTTTAAAAAAAATGTTACCTGTTAATGTTTTTATGGGAAAAAAAAAAACAAACTTACAGCTCTACTTGCTTGTCGCTCTGCAGTATTTCTGTTCCAAACATTTGGAAGATTGCTAGCAGTACACCAATTCTCAGAAAACGTGACCCCAAATCCATTGCAAACTATTGGCCAATTGCTATTCTCTCAGTGCTAAGCAAGATCCTTGAGAAACTAGTCTCTCTACAAACTACTGCCTATCTACATGATCACAACCTTCTTTCTGACTCCCAGCATGGTTTCAGAAAAGGACACAGTACTGTACTACCACTACTCTTCTAAAACGTACAAATGATGCCAAAGTAACGATGAATAATGGCCTTCTAACATGGGCAGTCTTTATAGATCTAACAAAGGAGTTTGACCTGGTCAGTCACCCACTCCAAGCTAAAATGCAATCCCTTGGTTTCTCTCCCTGACGACGACACTTGGTTTAACAGCTACTTGTCTGATGGGAAGCAAGGGGTTAAATTTAATTCTACTGTCCCTAGTCTCTCCGCCATAAACATTGGTGTCCCCCAGGGTTCTATCCTTGGTTCTCTACTTTTCACCATCCTTGTCAATGACATTTTGCGACCTAATTACCACTTCCACATCTGACTTCCTCCTTTTCCAAAGCTGGCTTACAAAACACAGCTTGGTCCTAAACACCACCAAAACGCAGTTCGTGTTATTTTTCTCTGCCTCCAGACTAAGGAAATGCAATGGGAAGGTGGTTCCCCGTGGAGAATATTAGCTCCTTCAAATATCTTGGAATAACACTAGATCCCTCGTTAGATTTTGACCTTCACATTTCCACCACGTGCAGAGCTGTTAATTCTGAAATTGGTATCACTAACATAACAAGCTATACCTTCAACCTTTCTGCTAGAACTACCATTACGCAGGGTGTCCTTCTCCCTGCCCTTGCCTATGGCTCAGTAACTTATGCTGAAGCTGCTAAAACCAGCCTTCTCAAATGGAATGCCACCTATAACAGCATTTGTCCCTATGCCTTAGCATCTCCTCTGCTCACTTATCACTCTAAGGTTTCATGTGACCTTAACTGGCCCTCCCCTGTGGCCCTCTGATCCCTATCCCTTGGCTCCCTAATAGATAGTATCATTCATTATGTTACCTCTTCTTAAAGTGCTTACACTGGCAAACCCTAGTTATAATATACGATCTGGGGATCAAACCCTTCCAAATGTCCCTACATGCAAAATGCTTATGGGGACCAGGGTATGGCCCCATGCTGCACCCCAGTTCTGAATCTCTCTCCCGGTAGAGCTTAGTCTCTCTCCAACTCATACAAACTTCAAAATGAAGCTACCTGTACTTGCCCACCTTATAGCATCTGACACATGCAACTGTTTCCATCCCCCTTGACTTTTCCCCTGTTCCATTTCTTTACCTTCTCAGTTCCCCTCTCCTTCTAACCTTCAGCTACTTGCCATAAGTACTCTCATTGCACTTATAATGTCTGTTTAGCGCCATACCTTACCTTCTCTATGTAATGTTTGTCCTAGTTTACTCCTGTATTTGTTTCTCTCTCAAGTCCTTACCATTTTTTCGTGATTTCCTTCTTATGCTCACCTAAGCACCCAGGTAACTCACCCATTATGTGAACTACTTCACTTTATTTGTAATTATATTTGGAAATCTTTAAGTATACCTTATCTGAATTGTGTATACCTCTGTTCTGTTTTTGCAATGTTTACTACCCTTATCTAGCTTGTATTTCTCTCTTGTAACGTTTTTATTTAATTTTTATTCATTTTAAAATGAACAGTACGGTACAAGTACACTCTTGTGAAAATATTTCAAGGGTTAAAGTACATTTAGGGCATTAATCCTTTATTAAACAGGATATTTGTTTCTTCCACTTATACACTGTTTAAGGGGGTATCCTCTAACATTCTTTTCCTGAAAAAAATACAAAATCAGTACTGTTAACTGTGGAACTGTAGCCCATGAGCGCACAATAATCCACTTACTTACTTTAAAACTTGAATGCTTACATGAATCCTATGCTCATCTGGACTGCAGGTATCCTGCGATGTCTTTGTTAAATTTCAAACATTTTTCTTGTTAGTCACACTTTTAATCACCACTCGGACAAGTAAATCCCCCAACGATCAAATAACATAAGGTACAGTTACACCTTAATAAACCATCAAGTCTACCTTATTATTCTTTTATCAACTTCTTAATAACTTAGTTTAGTCTTGTCAGCTAGGAACAGAACACTAGCAGTACTTTATTTTAATTTTAACATGTACAAGTGCTAAAGGGCAACATTGCCACTGAAAATAGTAACTGCCATTTCAGATCAGATTCATTTATTATGTTTGCTTGCACGCATGTGCAAGAAACATAGTGTAACGATCAAAAAATGCAGTGCCGTACAGTTGAAGGAGAGCACCGCTTGAGTGAGCAGCGCTACCTCCCCCACACACACACACGCAGCATGCATTACGTGCTCTGGGCGCGCCTCCTACTCTCCACGCACACATTGTATGGCTGACAGGGGTGCCAGTCTCGTCAGCTCTACTGTCCCCCTCACTGTCTGTATGGTAGACGGGGTGCCCAATCCCCATCGACTCTACTGTCTCCCCCAGACTATCGGGGCCACGCTGGGAGCCCATCCCAGCGCGGGCAACAGGTCTCATGGCCGGGGTGCCCAATCCCCATCGGCTCCACTGCCCCCCCAACAGCCTTCCAGCTGCCACACTGGGAGCCCACCCCAGCATGGCAAACGTCCCGTGTAGTCCAAATAAAAACAAAAAAAACCTGAAAGGAAAAAAACCTTCCCTTGCTGCTGTCTTCACCCCCCACCCTCACCCACCCACTGTGCACCCTGCCTCCCCACACCCCTACCTCACCTCATACTTATCTCCAGAGCTTGGCATGATGATCTTCGGTGGACCAGGAACACGTCTGCACTCTTCAAAGCCGACCGCGAACTGAGGAAATGCCGGTAAGCTGTATAATGTAATGAATAGGGTTTTTTCAACTTTGCTGCATATCTCAGGCATTTTTTTGAATTTTGGCACCAGATTTTCAACTTGGGGTTTTTTGGGACCCCTCCTCATGAATTCTGTCACTGTCATGGTGTTAATCGGGCCCGAAGGGTGATTTCGTGGTCACTGCACGGAATTACCTTTCGAGACCGATTAACGAAATGACAGTGCCAGTGTTCAAGGTGGGCTCTCAAAAGGCCTATGTTGAAAATTTGGTGAAAAAATTCCTAAAAATGACTGTTTTACGAGTGTGCGTTGCACTGTTCCTATGCACGCTCGTAGGTTCGCGAATTTTCAATGTTTTTACTCTGAATTTTCAACATTGCCATTTGACCACACTTCCTTATGAGTAGTACAGCTGTCATTTTTCACATCTCACCAAAAATGTGTTTCCGCGCATGGAGCGCACAATGGCGCAGTCGATGTGTGAAATCAATGTTCGGGACACATTAAGAAAATCACAGTGACACTGTTCATGAGCGGAGGTGTTAAAATGGCTATGTTAAAAAATTTGGTGAAAAAATTCCTAAAAGTGACAGTTATGAGTGAGCATTGCGCAGTTTCCACGCACCCTCGTAAGTTCATGAATTTGTAATATTTTCAGTCCAGATTTTCACCAATGGCATTTTTCCACACTTCCTTATGAACAGCACAGCTGTCATTTTTCACAACATGGCCGAAATGTGTTTTCACACTTTCAGCACAGAAATGCGTGGTCACTGTGAGAAATCATTGTTCGGGACAGATAAAGAAAATCACAGTGACACTGTTCATGACCGGAGGTCCCAAAATGCCTGTGTTGACAATCTACTGTAAACAATTCCCAAACTAATTATATCACGGGTGCACGTTGCACAGTTTCTATGCACACTTGTGACTTCACCATTTTTTTAAATATTTTCACTGCAGATTTTCAACATTGCCATTTTTTACACCTCCCCGTGAACAGTACAGCTATCATTTTTCACGTCCTGTTCAGAATGTGTTTTTGCACCTATGGTGACAAATGTCGTAGTCGCTGTGCAAAGGCAGCTTTCGGCTAATAAACTGATATTGCCACTGTTCATGAGGTGGGGGTCACAAAAAATCCATGTTGAAAAATTGGAGTGAAAATATCAACGAATGCCTGAGGCGGTAGGGTTTCCGACCATAACACCCCACCCTGTAAAGAATGACAGGCATCAGGGCTGTGACTTGGGATTGTCACCTGCAGTGCTCATACCATTCCACCCCACCCACACCCTGCAGCCACTGAGAGGCATCGAGGTGTGCCTTGGACTCTTCGGCCCCATAGTTCACCCCCATTCTCCTATACCGCACCCATCTCACAATATTTCCTGATGGAATGGGGTGCGCATAAGGACCAAAGACTCCAAGGCAAACCGTGACACTTGTCGGTGTCTGCACGGTAGGGTGTGGTGAAATGGCGTGGCTGTTATGCCTGATGACCCAAAGGTACACCCCAATGCCTGTCACTGTCTGCAGGGTGGTGATGGGGTTGGCTTCAGTTCAATACTTCACTGCCATTCCTATTATGCAGCTCTGTAACTCCTACACTACCAGTGCCAGTGCCAGCAAGCAAACATTTTTTTTTTTTATTTTTTGTTGACTGGGTAAGTGCACTAGACAAATCCTGCCTATTTTCGGGCACGACCCAGGGGAGGGGGATACAGACGAATGCCAACTGACCTTGAACCAGATTAAGCTGTTGGTGGTATTTTTAGTGAATGAGGGAAATTTGGCCAGGACACCGGGGAAATTCCCCTACTCTTTTCGATAAGTGCCATGGGATCTTTAACATCCACCTGAACTACCACCAATCCAGGCAGATGGGACCTCGGTTTAACGTCTCATCCGAAAGACGGTGACATTGACAAATGCTTGTTTAGTCCAAAGGACCATTACACAACATATAACATTTCCAAATATTTCATACAGATATAAATATACTTTTCCTGTACAATATAACTGTTAAAAAAAACTTTGGCTTAAAATTATATAAAAGTCTTTGTTATTCAAAGAATCATATAATTCTTTAGTGGTTAGCTCTTGTTATCCTATATGATATTTCTTTTGTTCTATAATATTACAAAACTTTGCCACCTTTTTCAAAACCTCTATATTATCAGTTTTCAATAAATAGTTCAGTTGGTATCTAGGCTCCATATTTAACTGGGCTAATATGTTTCCTAATACTGGTTGTCTCTTTTTTATTCAAAGGACATAATATTATTAGGTGCAAATTATTATCTATACCAGGGTCACATTTACAATTTACTTTACTCACTTTAGAATATATTCCAATGAGGTGTTGTGAATTGTGATATTCAAATCGAAATCTAGCATAGCTTTTCCTCTTGTCTGCTTCTTTAATTATATTTAAGTAACGTTCAATTCCAAATTCTCTCCTTTTATTTTTGCAAGCCAATTGCTTATTTTACACCCTTTACTCAATTTAACATTCCTTTGAATGTAAATATTTTTAATTCTATTTTTAATTTCCCCATTTATTTCCTTTATAGGTTTTGTATTTGTGAGTATCACAATATCCAACAGCCCCAATGGTTTAACCACCTTCTCTAGAATGTCCATACTAGGACATAAAAATCCATTATCTTTATATACTATGGCTTCTTCTAAGCCAGTTCTGGATAACCTCACTTCATTCATATTATAAACCTTAAGCCAGTATACAACTATTTTCTGTGCAATCTGGCAACTAACAGTGGTTTATCCCAGTTCTCTTCTTACTAAAGTTGAAGGTGCTCCCTTAGGTAAGCCTAGACACTTTTTATAAAATTTATTCAGTGGGGTTTCTAATTGTGTAACTTCCCCACATCCCCAGACTTCAGCTCCGTATGTTATTCTACATATTATTTTCGCATTTACTGCCCTCATAATACCCAATTGAATACCCTCCATATCTATGTGCAAATCTTTCTGTAGCTGGGGTAAATCTGTTTATTTTTTAATTTAAATGTTTCTTATGCTTATTCCATTTTAAGTTATAAGTGAAATCTATACCCAGGTAACAACATTATTTCACAGTCTCTATTTCATATTTATCCCCCTTCATTTTAATATCCTTCCCTCTTTTAATCAATGTCTTATTACAAATCATGTATTTAGTCTTATCCATGTTTATTTCCAGTTCAGCTTCAGAGCAACACACTTTGAATATTTCAAAACTTCTTTTAATACCTATATAACTTGTTGCCATCAAAACAACATCATCTGAATATGCCAAGAATGGGCAAAACTTTTTGCCCACTCTTGGCATATGAAAATCCTCGTCATATAATTTCTCCAAGATTCTGTTCAGATATATATTCAACATGATAGGGGAGAGTGTACAACCCTGTCGGTAAACCTACACTGGAATCAAACTTATCTGTTAATCCTCCCTCTTTATTATATTGTACACTAGTCCTGTTCCCACTATACATAAGTGATATAAATTTTATAATAGGTTCCAATCCATAATCGTATAGAACTTTCCATAACTTATCTCTTTTTTTTTAACCTTATTGAAAGCTGATTTGAGATCAACAAAAATACAATAGTATTTTTGTTTCTTTATATAGGTATACTTATACATTGAATGAGATAACACATAGCACTGGTCCACAATGGAGTGTCCTGGGAGAAACCCAGCTTGGGCTTCATCCATAATTCCTATATCTTCAATCCATGCCACAGTTCTGTTTAGTAGGACCTTGGAGAAAGTTTTTTAAGAGAGGTATCCAAAAGGCTTATTGGGCGATAGGACGAACCCTAGAGACTATCTCATTTTTTAAAAATTGGGATAATTATAGTTTACCTCCAAGTCTTGGGCATTTCTCCCATCTTTACTATACAATTGAATAATTTTTTTTAAAGAAAGATATCCAAAGTTCCAGATCGTTCAACAATATATCAATGGGTACCCCCTCATAGCCTGGTACTCTGTGTCTTTTTGTTGATCCCAAAGTTATCCATATTTCTGCATTAATAATTTCTTCTTTTAACTGCACCCAGTCCGAAATCAAAAACTCATTGCATTTCCCAGAGTCTTGATCAGAAAACAATTGACTATAATAATTTCGCTAGGTATCTGGTTCAGTATAATTTTCCACCTCCACTCTATATATATTTATCCCATTTGCTACAAGTTGCCAGAATCGTTTATCATTCTTTGTTATATTTGCCTTTTCTGATTCTTTCCATAACCTTAATCTATACTCTCTTCTCTTATTGTCTGTCTTTTTATATTTTTTCCTTATCTGAATCAAATTGTCTCTATTTCCATTAGATAGATATTTCCTTAATACTTTTGTTATTCTATTCAAATCTTTTTTAAGCATTTTACATTCCAAATCATTCCATTGACTCCCTTTTTTGTTTTAACAAGGGATGCTTTTACTATAAATTATTTTAATATCCTTCATAATTTGTGCATAGTCTGTCATGTCCAGGTCTTCTTCTCTCCCTGTTAAGCTTTCTATTCTATCTTTAATTTGCATCCCTAGCACCTTACCTGTCATATTCCCTCGACAAGGCCCCCTGGCTGCACTGTCTCCCACCCTCGCCCACCTCCCCCCCCGTAACTCCATTCCTGCCCCCGCCCAACCACGCCCTGCACTCCCTTACCCCCTGCACCTCCTTCCCCTGATCTCCTACCCTCACTTCCCCACCCTCTTCCCTTGTCTTGCTCATAGCTCAAGTCTTTGTACTGGTTATTACATGTCTGTAAGTCAATGACTATATGTTTGTAACTAAAAATGACGACTGTTGCACACGCTGATGTGGAACCTTTGTAAAAGGTATTGTAATCCTAGATTGAAATAAATAAATAAAATTAGTTCCGCTCTCCCTTATTATTCTGTTTGAGACCTTATTATCTATATCATCCCATCTAATTCCCACTTTTGTTCTTATTATCCTTATTTTGTTATTCTCCATATTATCATTATCCCACTGATTTATGTTAATTAACAGGAAGTTTTCACCTTCAGCTCTCATTCCTACTTTCAGATCCTCCACAAATTGTATCAGATTCAAGTCAATCCAACATAAATCAATCAGAGAGCCTCCTCTTTTACCCACAAAAGTAAATTCCCCATCCTTATCTCCCTTCATTCTGTCATTTACCAAAACAAAATTCCAATCGCCTAAAAATTTACTCATCTCCCTTCCTCTTTTAGATGATTTTTTTATCTTTTGTATTTCTATCTCTAACTATATAATCACATCTCTTTACCAAACAGAATTCCCTAATTTATGATGGTAGCCTTTGATAGTGTCCAAGCCTTGCATTGAAATCTCCTAATTACTGCCATTTACTAATATTTTCTTTTGCTGTGTAGGTCCCTTCGTGTTCCTCCCAGCCTGACCAGAAAATGTAAACAATTAACTCGCAAACTTTATATTCCCCTCATTCAACCCTTTATAAAGCAGAAACCTATAATGTAGGATGAGAGCCAAGGATAGCCTCCTTACTAATTACTAGCACAGGTAAAGTTTATAAATTAAAGAACTTGCTTCAGCTTCCTCAGGTTTCCTCATCAGAGGATTTTTTAGCCACCACCATTTTAGGTGCCCATTTCCCTGCATCTTGAGGGTCAGTGAATATGAATTGCTGTCGTGTACCACACATAACTTTGCAGTGTCAGCTCTGAGGGAGGAAGTTGCCCACCTCCAGGCTGAACTAGCAAGGACTAAGGAGGCCTTCCCCTTCCAAAGAGCACCACTGCCACAACCACTACCTCAGAGGTTGCCAAGTATGAAGAGCAGTTGGACCACAGTGGGTCCTGGGAGGGTGCGGGTGGTGGACCAGAGGCGAAGCCCCCTAGTTGTACCTCTACACAAATCATATGCCATTCTGGCAGAGCAAGGTTCCTCTATGATGGCACCCTCAGTTGAGACCCAGAAGAAAGCTGAGGACATCCACAAGGGAGACCCACAAAAGGGTGGCAAGGGACGCCACAGGGGAAGGAAACAGCTTCTGATAGGGGACTCTGTTGATAGGGGGGTAAACCTGGGAAAGGGAGAGGAGAAGGAAGTAAGGTGCCTGCCTGGTGCCATGGCTTGGAGGGACAGGAAGCGAATCCTCAGGATTGCAGAAGCAGCATCACAGGAGAGGGAACTAGATATCATAGTCCACCTTGGGACAAATGACCTAGCTAGGCATGGGATCAGTGCAGTGCAGAATGAATTTGTGGAGTTGGGGAGAGGTCTCAGATGAGTAGCAAGCATGGTAACCTTCTCAGAGGTGCTACCAGTCCATGGCAGGAGTGAGGCTAGGGTACTGCACACCATCCAGTTTAATGAATGGTTGCAAAACTGGTGCAGAGCACAGGGCTTTGGCTTCATTGGGGACTGGGGGGCCACCTGGAGAGATAAAGGTCTATACTGGCATGATGGTCTGCATCTGTCCACGAAGGGAACCAAGCTCCTAGGTGATAGGTTTAAATGCTTCCTTGGCAAGCTTTTAAACTAGCCAAGGGGGGAGGCGCTGATAAAAGGCAGGAAATTTCAAGCCTCCCCCCACAAAACATGGCAGGTAGTAGGTAAACACTGAGGTACAGAGCTCAACACAGGGCAGGACAGTGGTAAATGGAAAAATAGACAAGGACAGTAAGAGCAGGGATGGGGGGAAAAAAGGATAAAGCCAACATTAAATGGAGGGCAATGAGTACCAATGCCCGTAGTCTGGGAAACAAGCTTCCTGAGCTAGTAGCCCTGATGGAAGATGAACAGTTGGATATTGTGGCAGTCACGGAAACGTAGTACACTGAGAACCATGACTGGGATGTCAGCATACCAGGGTACACAATCTACAGAAGGGACAGGGAAGGTAAAAGAGGAGGTGGAGTAGCTGTATACATAAGGGAAGAGATCAAAGCTACAGAACTAAAAAGTAAAGGGGGAGGACAAGAGGCACTCTGGGTCACCTTGGAGACAGGGAATGGCATCACAATCCGCACAGGGGTTGTATACAGACCCCGTCTCAAGGGAGGAAATGGACAACAAAATGATAGAGGACATTTTCAAAATGGCTGAAAAAGGGAGATACTGTTGATGGGGACCTGAATATGCCAGATGTTAACTGGTTAACAGGTACTGCAGCCACATCCAAGCAGAGTCATTCGATGCCCTGCAGAGCAGACCTTAGACAGCGTGTTGGAGACCTCCCGGGAGAACAATGTAGACCTGGTACTTCCTCAAATGGAGAGGATCACAAATTTAGAAGTCAGTAGACATCTGGGAACAAGCACACTGCACAGTGTGCTTCACAATGAGCACAACCATGGAGATAAGCCATACAAAACAAGGATACTGGACTTTAGAAGAGCTGACTTTGGCAAAATGGGTGAATACCTGAAAATGCACTAGCAAATGGCCAAAAGGAGGGTGGAAGAACAATGGAGAAAATCAAAACTGCCATCATAGAGCAGCAAGCTGTGTGTGAAACAAATAAAGAAATCAAGGAGTAAAAAACCACTATGATTTTCAAGCAGGGTAGCAGGAAGGTTAAGGAGAAAAAGGCTGCATTCAAAAGTGTAAGGAATCACAGAAGGAGCATGACTGGGAACTGTATCAATTAAAGAAGAGAGTAGGAAAGGCAGTCAGAATAGCAAAGGCCCAAACCGAAGAAAAATAGCCAACTCAGTTAAGAAGGGGATAAAACCTTTTATAGGTACATTAGGGAGCATAGAAAGGTTAAGGAGGGATAGTGAAGATTAATAAAGGAGGGAGGTGGGCAGAGGAGACAGTGAAAAGGCAGAGATGCTGAATGAATACTTTCGCTCAGTATTCACAAAAGAAGATGAGTTACCTAAACCAGACAATAGAAGCACTCTGGGTAGGGGGGTTGACACCAGTCCATTCACAGAAGAAAGAGTCCTGAAAGAACTCCTAAAACTCAAGGTGGACAAAGCAATGGGGCCTGACAGGATTCACCCCAGAATCCTAAAAGAACTAAGGGAGGACCTAGTGACACCACTGACCACGCCTTTTAACAGATCATGGCAGGATGGGGCGGTACCTGAGGACTGGAGGAGGGCAGATGTGATTCCCTTCAAAAGTGGGGAGCAAGGCAGAAGCGGAAAACTATAGACCTGTAAGTTTGACCTCAGTGGTAAGGAAAATGATGGAATCACTTCTGAAAGAAAGAATTGTTGTGTACCTAGAGGCCAGCGGGGCACAGGACCGAAAGCAGCATGGATTTACAGCAGGAAGGTCATGTCAGACGAATCTAATTGATTTCTTCAACTGGGTGGCCAAAGTAATAGACCAGGGAGGGGCTGTGGATATGACCTACCTAGACTTTAGCAAAGCATTTGACACAGTCCCACACAAAAGATTAATAATCAAGTTAGCCAGCCTGGGAGTGGGTCCCAGGGTGGTAGCCTGGGTTGCAAACTGGCTGCACAACAGGACACGGAAGGTAATAGTGAATGGAACACATTCCGAAGAAAGGGGGGTTATTAGTGGAGTACCTCATGGCTCAGTACTGGGTCCAGTCCTCTTTAACATCTTTATAGGTGACATTGCAGAGGGTCTGGAGGGAAAGGTATGCCTCTTTGCAGATGACACAAAGATCTGTAACAGAGTTGATACACGAGGGGGGGTAGAAAAGATGAGAAGAGACTTGGCAAGGTTGGAGGAATGGTCAGACATGTGGCAACTTAGATTCAATACAAAGTGCAAAGTAATGCTCCTGGGAAACAAAAACCCAGGAGAAGAGTACCTAATAGCAGGGAGGTACTAACAACAACAATAATGGAAAGGGACCTGGGGTAGTCATATCAGATGACCTAAAGGTGGGTAAGCAATGTGAGAAGTCAGTAAGGAGAGCCAGGGGATACTGGGATGCATAGGAAGGGAGCATCACAAGTAGAAAAAGTGGTTATCCCTCTGTACAGACAGTTGGTGAGACCCCATGTGGAGTACTGTGTGCAGTTTTGGAGACCTCATCTACGCAAGGACATAGACAAGATGGAAGCAGTCCAGAGGAGGGCAACTAAAATGGTGCAGGGTCTGCAGCAGAAGCCATATGAAGAGAGGCTGAGAGAGCTTACTATGTATACTCTTGATGACAGGGGGGACATGATAGAAACGTTCAAGTACCTCAAGGGAATCGGCAAAATCCAGGAGGGTAGCATCTTTCAGAAAAAGAGATTTGTAAGAACAAGGGGGGCACAATTTAAAGATGGGGGGGGGACGGCTCAGGGGTAATGTGAGGACATTTTTTTTCACTGACAGAGTGGTGGATACATGGAACAGCCTTCCTGAGGAGGTTGTTGGGTCTAAAACAGTGGGGGAATTCAAACATGCATGGGACAGACACAAGGCAATTATAGTTGGGGGTTGCAGGAAGTAGGCTGTTGGTTAACTAGAATCTGCAGCTTATCCAGTAGGTAGGGAAATGGGCAGACTGGGTGGGCCAAGTGGTCCATATCTGCCGTCAAAGTCTGTGTTTCTGTTTCTAACCGAGTGCTGTGCAGGATGTTTAGCTCCCTTGGAGTACCCCTGACTCCATCAAATTTTTTGTGCCTTAGACGTGTGGCATAAGCTATGTTCAGGAACATGTGGACCGTCTTCCCCCTCCACACTGAGAGGACTGTAGCGTTTATTTAAGTTCAGTAATCAGTCTTGGGAGCCCATATTGTCCAGCACCATCATTACAACTCTGGGAAGGTCAGAAGCGGGTGTTGGTTGCTGTTGTATTCTGTAGGCCTTGATAACCGTGAGCTCCAGGTCAGGAGCGTGGTCTCTAAATTGCTCCCTCAGCCAGTCCTTAACAAACAGGGCCATGTGATTGCCTTCAGCTCCCTCTGCTAAACCCGCCAAATGTACATTTTTGGCTTCTAACCTGGTTTTCTAGGACCTCTAAACGATTGTTGGTATGTTGGGCCTCCTTGGCGAGGTGGGTCATGGCACTCTTGCAGGTTTCCAAGTGTCTACAGAATTCCTCCATCTCCCCTTGCATCAAATCAACTGATTTCTCAACTGTGGCAAGTAATCCATTAATCAAGTCCAGCTTTTGGCTCACTGCATTCGACAATGCCAATAGTTGACGCATCTTGTGGCCCAATGACTGGAGAGTCTCCTTGATGGCACCCTCTCCCTCAAGTGGATAATGGCCGCCGATTGAGTACTGGGGCCAGCCACCTGCACCTTTTCTCCATCCTTTCTCCCTTCACCATGTGGTTGGGTACGATTTGTTTTACTCATTCTGGTCTGCACTCTGTAAGCTATCCGCAGAAGAGTTTTTATGCAATAAGTTGTAAATTTAAAAAGGTTTTTAAAGTTTGCTAAGTTTGTCCGAGGAGCTGATCTAAATGTGACTTCTCTGCTCATCTCTTCCCAATCTCCTGTAGTGTTTTGATGAATGTAAAGAGCGGTTTCTGTTTGTACTGTACTATACTGTATTTGTATTTTTGACTGTTCTTATTTGTACTCTCCTGAACCGTGCCTGAAAATAGGCATTTCTAGGTCTAGTGCACTTACCTGGTTATCAAAAACAAAATAAAACGTGGCCAGCCCATCAGCACAGCAGTTGGTTTTCCGCTTGCGATGCCGGTGACCTGGGTTCGGGAACGGACCTGGATTGTCAGAGAACTGGCCGAGGGGAGAAGGATTGAGTGTCTTGTGGACTGCTCTCCTTCTCCGGGGAGGATGGGCACATGACTGGTGCTCGGCGGACTCCTGGCGGAGGCCAGGGGTACCATAGCAACTGACATCCGATCGTTCTGGGGGCAGGGCAGATGCTGGATGTCATTGCACGTCCCTGCCCCTTTAAGGGAGAAAATTCTGGCAGCTCAAGATGACGCTGCCCAGGTGCCTGGCCTCCATGGCTCTCAGACGCTCCTCTGCTCCGCTGACTAAATTATGGTCCGTGGCGCCACTGCAGGCTCCAAACCACGCCCTGGGAGGTAAGCAATGTTGGCTCTGCCAACACCTTTCCCTGTCGGGCTGGCTGTGGTGTCGTGGCCTCACTTGGGGGGGGGGGGTAAGCCAGGGAGTATCGGTGGACAGTGGATGGCGGCTATTGGAGTAGCAAGGTAGGCACCAGAGTGGGGCTGATGGTAGAGCACCAGGGAAAAAGTGTACTAAATTAAAAAAAAAAATAAACAAACTTGTTTATTGTTTTGAATATTTAACATTGCTGCTGTGCTACTGATTTCCTGTACTGCGGAGGGTGAAAAACGAAGTCCAGCAATTATATAAAATAAGGTTGGGTAGGTGTTTAAATGTTACACACACCCTCGGTGTGGGATGCTTCTCTCTCTCTCTCTCTCTCTCTCTGTTTATGTAGCATCCCACACCTAGGGTGTGTGTAAAATTCTTGTTCTGTATAGAATTCCATCCCTTTCAAAATGCTGTTGTACCACAGTTCAAAGTTCATGGAATGTATGATTGTACCTTTCTGTGGTACAACAGCATCCTGAAACTTCTAGATGCTGCAGAATTCAGTATTTTGTTCTGAAAGTGAAAATCAGTCACGTGCACATTTCACATAATATTATACACTGTAAAAAATACAGGATGAGTAAATTTATGGCAACTTTATGCATAACCAGTGTGCCACTTCAGAGTTCTGAGTCCCACAGAACTCTCACATTTTGCTTTCAAGGTCAAGGGGACTCTGAACCCCTCTGGCGGAACACACTGATTGCGCATAGATGCCCATCCATTATTCTCTATGTATCTTACTATGCTGGGTCAAGATAGCGCTTCATATCTTGCTATTTATCTTAACACATATGTTGTATTAGACATTTCATAATAAAATACATATGAATGTGTCCATGTCCGACTGCTAAACTACATCCATCTATTGAGCTCACTATCCAGTACATCATTTATAGTAACATCCCCACTTTCGTAAATGGACTTTTAAATATATCCCTATTTCAGACTACTTACCAATTATACAAAATCAGTTTTTCAAACAACATGAAGTCTTGCTGTAGTCTATTGCAGTTAGGTCCTGCCTTTCAACTGCTCCGGAGAACAAACAGTTAAACTTTCCATGGCCAGCATGGAATGTTCACCGCGAGCTCGGTTGAAGCCCCTGTCTGCTGTTGTTTAAACTCCAACCGTCAGATTCTTTACTCCACCTCACTGAACAGTTGCTCCAGAGATTTCTCCTTTGCTTGGTTCAAAAAAGTCGGTTAAAGTGTCGTTTTTTGCTCGGTTTCTACCGAATTTCTGCTGCTATGGTACCGTGAGTACTAGATAGGTTTTGCATTTAGTTTCTGTGTGGAACTTGTAAATGTTGGATTGGTTCGGCTGAACAGATCAGTTTAGGCAAAAAAAAGTTTGTGAATTTACTTAGAGTGTGGTAACCGGTCTGTATCTGTTCTAAAAAAAAAAAACTGATTTTATTACGTTTTTTTCCAAGACCCGTAACACGGTCAGGAACCGATAGGGGAGTCTTGCCTGGTGGATTGCCGAAAAAAGGGTAAGTTTTGGATAGAATTGGCCATGTCTGAGAAACCCAAGAAAAAAACCCAGGCCCACTGGGTTTCAACACTGCAGTGTGTGTGGGGAAGCCTTTGCTAAGGCTGATCCCCACACCACCTGTGTTTATTGTCTGGGGTTTGACCACCTCGATTCAGACTGCCAAATTTGTAAGAATTTTCCCAAAGCTACCCTGGATAAGAGAGTAGGTAGGCTGAGGAAAGGGAAGCAGAAGTCTGCTGACCGGATGGCCAGACCGGTTCGGTTCAGACCAAACCAGAAGGAGTGCCCTCTGACCAGGGCGATACTTTTTGGGCAAAGGAGAGCCAATTCTGAGGAGTCAGTTCGGTTAAAAGAAAAGAAAAGATAAATCGTCCGGTTCGGATCCAGAAATTCATACTCCGACCGCTGATGAGATAGCCAAGGCGATAAGAATAGTGCAATTGCTTACTTCGGTTCTGGCCGAACCGGCACCATCTGGCAGGGGTTCGGTTTGGTCGGTTTCCCCGGTTCCGGATTACACTTCAAAAGAATTTTATGAACCGGATGAGGAGGAGGGAGAGTATGAGTATGAGGATGACGATGGTGATTATGAAAGTCTGGATGTGCCTATAGACCTGGACATCTCCCCAGACAGACCTTCAAGTATTTCTCCTCCTAGGCTTTCCGAGTCCCCTTCCCACTTTGTTTTACAAAAAAGTGGCTGAAACCCTCCAGCTTCCTATGGAAGAAGCAGGAGAGGATCAGGAGGAGCCTGATTTTGTTCAAATGATGGACATCCCAGAGTCCAGGAGACTGTCTATTCCCCTCCATAAATCTTTTGGGAAATGGACAAATAAAAATTTTAAGACTCCTAACTCCATACCTCCTGTGGACAGACGAATGGACAAGTGGTACACTCTTTCAGGCTCAGACACTGAGTTCCTTTCTCAGCAATCCAGCCATGTTGGGGTAGTGCAGGCTGCTGCCTGTGATGAGGCAAATATCTCCTTGGCATCACACACCCCAGATAAGGATTCCAGGAGGATTGATGCCATGGCAAAGAAACGGTACATGGCAGTATCTTTGGGACTCAGGCAGGCTAACTATATGGCCTACACAGCTAGATACCAGAAGTCCAGATGGGACGCTGTGCTGGCTCTGGCTAAACAGGCCCCTGACCAGCTTGCCAAGGAGCTGGAGCAGGTGGCTGCAGATGGTATTGAGGCATCCAAGTGCAATTTCATGCTGCTGTGGACTCCAGTGTTGTTTCATCAAGAGTCATGGCTACATCTGTGGCTCTTCGGAGGATGGCTTGGCTCAGATGTACTGGCCTTTCACAGGATACCCAGGCTAAGGCCATGGATTTTCCTGTAGTTGGTAATTCTCTGTTTGGGGAGCAGACAGAGGACTACATGAAAAACATGGATGAGTACAGGACCACCTACAGAAGTGCTCAGGCCAAAGAAAGGCAAGACACTCCTCAAAGGCAGCAGTCCAGGGGCAGGGGCAGGCCTTTCCAAAGGCCTTTTTACCAGGCCCAGGCCTCTTCTTCTTATGTCAGAGGGGGTTCTTCAGAGGGAGTGGCAGACAGGGAATGAGCAGGCCTGCAACCACCCCTCAGCCTAAAGTCTCTGCCAAGCAGACACCCTGATGGGTCTGCCTGGGCCGATTCTCCAATACCTGTAGGGGGCAGGCTGGCTTACTTTGTCCGGGACTGTAAGTCTCTGACATCAGACAAGTGGGTCCTGGAAATAGTAAGCCAGGGACTGGTTCTCGGCTTCAAAAAATTTTCCAAGATGAGAACCAGATCCTTTCCACCTGCAAATCCATCAGAGACCCTTGACCTGGAGGCAGAGGTTTCTTCCCTCCTGGCTCTCAGAGCCATAGAGAGGGTTTCAGCCCTACACAAGGGCAAAGGATTGTAGTCCAGGTACTTTCTAACCCCCCAAAAGACAGAAGAATGGCGGCCCATCCTGGACCTAAGATATCTGAACAAGCACCTTTTAAAACCAAAGTTAAAAATGGTGACTCAGGGAATAATCCTTCCCTCTCTAAGGCCAGGGAACTGGCTAGCCTCCCTGGACCTCAAAGATGCCTGTTTTCACATTCCCATCAGGTGCTCCCACAGAAAGTACCTCAGGTTTGAGTTGCCCTCAGGCCACTATCAATTCAGAGCAATGCCCTTTGACCTAACATCAGCCCCAAGGGTTTTCGCAAAGTGCCTGGCAGTGGTTGCTTTCCTAAGGAGAAAAAAGATCTCCATCTTTCCATGCTTGGACGACTGGCTCATAGTGGGTCAGTCTCCAGACCAAGTCAAGTCACATCTGCAAATAACTCGGCAAGTGCTCACTTCTTTAGAATTTCTCCTCAACCTTCCAAAGTCAGTTCTTGAGCCTTCATAGGGCGGAGCTGGATACAGTAAGGGCAAGAGCCTTCCTTTCCCTGGACAGGGCAAGGACCCTTATGGAACTGGCCTCTTCATTTACCGTACAGGTGTCTCGACCAGCAGGGCATTTCCTTCGGCTTCTGGGCCACATGACAGCCTCCACAGCAGTGGTCCAGGGAGCAAGATTCCAGATGAGGGACATTCAGTTCCACTTAAGAGCCTTCTGGTCCCAAAGAAAGGATTCCCTTACCAAACTAGTCCCAGTGGCTCGAACCCTGATCCAGGTTTTGCAATGGTGGCAGGATTAGGACAGTTTGAGACAAGGAGTTCCTTTTGTCACTCAGTCTCATTGAGTGATACTCACCACAGATGCCTCCCTGCTGGGCTGGGGAGCCCACCTGGGGGATCTTACCACCTCAAGAATCTCTGCTTCACATCAATCTCTTGGAATTCAGAGCAGTGTTTCTGGCACTGCAAACCTTTTCCAAATCTGTACAGAACAAGGTGGTCCAGATCAGAGCAGACAACGCCACCACAGTGTGGTACATCAACAAGTAAGGAGGCACTCAGTCTACGGCCTTGTGCACAGAAGCAATGAAGCTGTGGTCCCTGGCCTATTCCCTGCAAACCTCTCTGATAGCAGTTCACCTCCCAGGGAAGGACAATATCCTAGCAGATGCTCTCAGCAGGATATCCCAGGGCCATCACGAATGGACCCTAGATCCCCTAGTTTTGAAAGTGATTTTCTCGAGATGGGGCATTCCACAGATAGATCTTTTTGCAGCCTCAGACAATCACCAGCTTCCTCTCTTTTGTTGCAGACCCCCAGTCTTGGGCTCAGTCCCCCTGGATGCTCTGATTCTGAACTGGGAAGGGAAATTTCTGTATGCTTCCCCCCTTCCCTCTCCTGTTCAAGGTGTTAGTCAAGATAAGGTCACAACCATGCAAAGTGATTCTGATTACTCCAGACTGGGTCAGACAGCCCTGGTACCCCCTGTTGCTGTCCTTAGCAGTCCACCTTCCCCTGTCTCTTCCCAGGAATTACAAACTGTTGACTTCCTCTCGGGGGAGGATTTGCTACCCGAACCTCAGGTCTCTCAATCTCAAGGCATGGCTCTTGAAGAGTTAGTTTGCTGATCTGCATCTTTCTCAAGGGGTTCTGAATATCCTTAAGGCTTCTCTAAAGCCTTCCACTAGAAAGTCTTACAATTCCAAATGGAAAAGGTTCACTATATGGTGTTATAATAAGAATATTTCTCCAGACTCTGCTGGGTTGCCTACGGTTCTGGACTATATGGTCCATCTCAATGGCCTAGGCCTTAGGCCAGCCACACTTAAAGTGCATTTGGCAGCTGTTTCTGCCTTCTTGTCAGTAGGCAAGCCCTCTCCTCTTGTCAGCCCATCCTGTGTTTTGTAAGTTCTTCAAGGGATTGCTGCATACCAATCCCCCCTTTAGGGACCCTGCTCCTGCTTGGGACCTTAATGTTTGCATTGCTTAGCTTATGCAACCCTTTGAGCCTTTGGAAAACAGTGTTTTTGCTAGCCATTACCTCTGCTAGGCGTATCAGTGAATTGCAAGCCCTGTCAGTAGAGATAAAGTGGTCCTACGAACTAACAGGAAGTTTTTACCTAAGGTGGTTTCAGATTTCCACCTTAAGCAGTCTGTGTCTCTCCCTGTTTTCTTCACTGACCATTCCTCCTCTGGAGAGAGGAGGCTGCACAGCTTGGATGTTAAAAGGGTCCTCAGCTACTACATTGAGTGTACCGAGGGTCTCAGGTTTGAGTCCTTCCAGTTGTTCCTCACATGTGGAGAGGTTGGTAAGGGCAAACCTGCCACTAAGAGATCTGTTGCCAGGTGGATTTCTTGTATACAATTCTACTGTGAAAAACTGGGTAGAACTCCACCCTCAGGCTTGAGGGCTCACTCTACTAGAGGTACAGCTGCTTCCCTGGCTGCTGCCAGGGATATTCCTATCTTAGAAATTTGTCAAGCAGCCACCTGGAAAACAGTCCACACTTTCACCAAGCATTACTCTCTGAATATCCAGGCTAGGAGTGATGCTCGGTTTGGCACAGCAGTACTTCAGAGCCTGTTTCCAAAGTAGGTTCTGTCCCTCCTCCATGGAGGTACTGCTTGGTAGTCTGCAATAGTCAGAATACAGCAAGACTTCATGTTGTTTAAGAAAAAATTACTCACCTTAGTAATGTTGTTTCTTCTAATGGAGTCTTGCTGTATTCTGACCTCCCCCGCCTCCCCTCTCAGAACCTGGTTTTTGGGACATGGGTGGGCAGGAGCAGTGTTGGCACCCTTGGGGTGTCCCCTTTTTCACCCTTCTTTATTTTGGGTGAGTGTTTTTTGGGTTTCCTGACTTGAGTCTTTGCTTTGAAACCAAAAAAAACCTTTTATATAAATTTAGTTGCCAGTTGGCTAGTGTGCGTTTTACAGTTTCCACACAGAACTTCTAGTGAGTATTGCTCGTAAAGATCCGACGGTTGGAGTATAAACAGCAGACAGGGGCTTCAACCAAGCTTGCGGTGAACATTCCATGCTGGCCATGGAAAGTTTAACTCTTTGTTCTCCGGAGCAGTTGAAAGGCAGGACCTAACTGCAATAGTCAGAATACAGCAAGACTCCATTAGAAGAAACATTACTAAGGTGAGTAATTTTTTCATCTGTTGCATCCTCTGAACATTCATGCATCCACATTATTCACACATGAATTCTTATATGGTATCCACCAATGTATATAGGTATTCATCAGACATAATGTGTAAGAAGATAAAATGGGCTCGAGGAGCTGTTTTCAAATATTAACTACTGTTTGTGTCAGACAGTTGAATCAAATATATCTCAATTTATATGGTCCCAGAGTAAAAGTTGAAGCGCATTCAGTAAAGCACTTAATGTGAGAGGCTTTATACTTGACTGGAACACTTTAAGTTAAACCGTATGATAATCCAACACTGCTTTTTTAAGGTGTTTGGATAAGTGCTGTTATTAAGAGTCTGCCTTGATTGAGCCAACCCAGTGATGCTGAGGTGCTGGATGCCACACTTTGCGCCACGCTGGTGACCCATGTTTGGGAGTGAGTGCGGGCTGCCAGGAGTCAGGGGACGAGAAGGATTGAGCATCCTAAGGACTGCTCTCCTCCGGGGAGGGGGGTGATCAGTGGTCTGTGCATGCCTGGCCCCCAGCAGAGGCTAGGAGAGGCACACCGATGCTGCTAACTTGTGATCAGAGGCAGGGCAGATGCCTGACTGGACACGTAGAGGAGCATGCGCACTTCTGACGTCGGCATTATTGCACGCTGTGCTTCTGAGAAAGTGCACATCAGAGGAAAAAGAAACTCCCGGCTGGATGACTGAGGGCGCCTCGCAGGTCTCGCCCCCGAATAGCCATGGTGCTGGCTACACTGGATGCGGTCTTCAGTGGGTTTAGAGTCCCACGGGGGGGTGGGTAAAGCCCTGGGGGTATCTGTTGGTGTTGACTGCTGGACGTGAGCAAGGAGCATAAAGTAACAGCTAAAAAAAAAAAATACAAAAATAAGTCTGCCTTGATGCTGTTTGTGGGTATTTGACAAATGGAAGTCCTGTATTCATCTCACCATTATTAGATATGCAATACATATATTTCAATCATAGGTGATACTGCGATACTTACATTTGTAACATGGCAGTGGCTATAATGCACCAAAAGAGCTAACTGATTCGATAAAACGCTACAGCTGACACAAGCTGGAGACTACGTTAATTCCCAATTATAAAAAGGTTCCGAGAAGTAGAGCTTTCCGATTGGCTGTAAACATTCTAACAGCCTTATGTTAATCTTTTGTTGGCATACATGTAGAGCTTAACTGTATTCTAAACAAGGTTTAACACAGTTTCAAAACATGTTGTTATAATAGCAATAAGGCACTCCCAGGGGTTATGTTAATGGTCAGTTAATCACCCTATAGGGGCATGTGGCAGTTGGCTATGCCTCATATCACTTAACACCCCTAGAGGGTGATCAACAGACCATTAACATAACCCCTTGTTATGCCTTATTGCTTAAGTAATGTCCGCTCCAACTTGTAGTAATCTAGTTAACCACTGTGTAATCAGCAGCAGCACATCTCTGATACATAACCCTGTCTTGTCCCACCCACCCTGTGGGCTATTACCATCCCCACGAAATTCCCAAACTCATAGTACTGTGACCACATAAGTTTTAAGTTAAAATTGTTCATTTATTATAGGGTGCACTGTCCGAGAGAGCCTGTCAGCTGTATTGAACGAAATACGCTGCCGAAAGCAGAGTACCTTACAAAACAAAAAGCTGCTCCAACTTGACAGGCAGCCGCTTTGTATTGGGGTTGTTAAGAAAGTGCCCCTTTTGCTGTCAGCTCTCCCTTTGGACTTAAAAGCATAAAAAAACTAAGGTACCAATTTAAATGGAAAGTTGGAGCTCCATATGGTGGTGCTGCAGGGAATGAGGGAGGAGACTGAGAGAACGCAGGTAGCGCTGTACAAACGCGGTTTCTCTCACTTCCTACCGCTTGGCGCCATGTAACACAGTGGGCTGTTTAAAATGAACGAAAAGAAGAGCCGCATTGTTTTCTTTTTGACTTGCAATGGTTAGCACTAGCAGTTACCGAGTAATAATAAATATGTAGAAATCTGTGGAAATGAATCCCAGGATGCAAGACGGCATCAGTGAAGGGTGTGTTGAAATGATAGAGATAGCTGTAGAAAAATATTAACTGCCTAAAAAGTTATAAAAAAAAAAAATTAGAATGTGTTATAATGTAGGAAAAGTGTTGTTATACAGTATATGCGTTGCTTTGTTTTGCAGCATCAGTATATGAATAAATGTTATCCTTATCACATGCTATACACAATTACAGTAAAACAATTCAACTCCCTAGACCGTTGTTTCTGTGCATGTTTTATAAATATATGCTATTTGTAATAATGACTCTTCAGCAGCGCTTGCCGTGTTACAAGCGCAGTAAGTCACTCCAGAGGAGGCTTCAACTGGGGAATTAATGCATAGTTGGGTGGTTATAAGTTAATTCTGCCTTTTGGCCTCGCGGTTACAACCCCCCAACCATGCATTAATGGCCAGTAGATGCCTCTTGTCATGGCTTAATGCTTACTTTCTCGATTCTTTGTTTAAAATGAATATAGATACATAAAAATATCTACTCATTTTAAGTCACATCTGAAATGGAAAAAAATAATTCAGCAGTATGGAGAGGGGAAGGAGAAAAGATTGTCTTATGAAAAGAGGAAAGCATTTCTTTAAAAACACTGGAAGCAGACATACTGTAAATATTATACAAGTAGCAAACAAGGATGGTGAAATTATTATTCTTGACTATGTAAATTACAGGGATGAATGTCTCACAGTTAAATAGGACAGACCACTACATTTAGACTACAGTACCAAATAATCCATTAACTACTGTAGTAAAAGATGTTGAGAACCTACTTAAAGGACAATGGAAAACTACCAGCTGTCACCAGCTGCTGCCCAAACACCCAATTAGCACTTTCAGACGGTATGTGAATTTTTTACTATACCTGTATATGCTTTTTTAATCTTTGAAACAGTGCACCACAACTTCTGTTTTCCATTGGTGGAAACCACCATCTGACAAGCAGCTGCGCGCTTCCCTTGTTTACTTTGTGTTAATATGCCACACCAAATTCAGCCACTAGTAGCATAAAGTAAGTGATGGAAGGGCGCATCTGCTTGTGAGATGGTGGTTCTAGGATCGTGGATATGTTGTTCAATCCACACATCTTGGCAGGTACCTTGCCTCTTTAAAATGTGCTGGAAAGTCTTCAAGCTGGCTCCTCCCACCCACCTGGGTGGTATAACCCTCTGCTCCGCCCCATGATGTCAGATCTTCCTTTCCGCTGGAAGGTTTTGGTTCCCTCCTTAGCACTCAAGTGTGTAATAGGTCCTGGCTCTCAAATCATCGGATCCACTTCCAAAACTTGTTCTCAAACTCTCTCAAGTTTCGTCTTTGCCTTCTTCTCTTGCTCTTGCAATGGAAGACAAATCTGCTCCTGGGTTTTGCCAGTGCCCCTGCTGTCAGAAGATGTCTCGCACTGATCCTCACGCCACATGCGTCTACTGCCTCGGACTAGACCATGGTCCGCTGGCCTGTGATCTCTGTTGGTCCTTTTCTCCTAATGTGCTTGAAGACCGCACTGCCCGACTGAAGCTGGGGTGACGGGAAAAGCGTTACCTGCTGGTTAAATCAAAGGATGTCCGTTGGGTGGTCTCCGCGTCTGCTGGGTCCACCGAGCAGCTGGAACAGCTTTTAGCCTTTGAGGAGGAGATGGCTCAGGCCGCACCGGTCTTCTCTTTGGCTTCGGCCTTCATTCTGCTGCAACTGGGATCCTCCTGTTGGGCTTCCTTCAAGGAGTTGTCAGTCTCTCTCTACCAAGGGAGAGGACCCTTCGGGGTCGCTTGTTTTGCGCTCCAGGAAGGAGTCAAAAAAAGAAAAATTGACATGTTGACGCTCTTGGGACTGGGAGTGGTCCCGCTCACAGGAAACTCCTGTTTCAGCTTCAGTTGAAGTCTCGTCCAAGGTCGCTTGTTTCACGGTACCCCCATCAGACCAGTCTGCTGAGACGCCTGTCGATGTAGCTGAGATTTTTCTCGAGCCAATTGGTGGGTTTTTGCCCAGTCTAGCCGATGACTTCCTGTCTTAGACACCGGTGCTTTTGATGCCCTCGTACGGGTCGACTCAACCAGCTGGGTCAGACCCGCCCGTCAGAGCCTGACCAGGAGGAGCCACGGGTTTCCTCGGTTCCCTCTGAGGTTCCGTGTCGGCCCTGCTGACGGTCTCGCTCCTCCACCTCTGTGTTGGACAAGACTCGCCGTCATCGGCGATCATGATCCTGACACCATGGTAAGCGGCGGTGCTGCCACTTGTCTTCATCATCCTCGGATGAGGAGAGGCTCCAGCGCAAGTTGCGTCAGCGCTACGAAGACTTGATGTGGCAACAGTTGATCCTGACCAGATCTAAACCGATTCCGGCTTCTGCCCCGGCCATTGAGTGGCTTTCGCTCAAGCGACTGATGTCGGCTACCATTACCGAGGTGCCAGTTAAAGCCCCACCAGCTCAGCCGAAGCCGGCTACTCCACCAATCCAGGTGGAAATGCCACCTGAGCAACCAAAGTCCAGGGCACTGACCAAGGAATCTCTGTCGGCTCAAGGCCCGCCCATTGGTTGTCGGCGACTCTTACTGCTGACAGCCCAAGGCAGGTTGAGAGTGACACGGGTGGTCGCCTGCTTTACGAGGACTCCTCGGAGTCTGAAGATTCCTATGTGGTCTCCTGTCCTGTCAGCACTGAGTCTCTTGGGGATCTCTCCGTTGACAAGGGCCCTACCTCACTGATGGGTATTTGTTGGCTCATTTCCGAGTCCATGGGAAGGGAGCTCGAGCCTGTGCAGAAATGGGCCCGGGCTCGAGAATGGACTCGGGTGCTGGGGGCTGGCATGGGGAAGGAGAGGATCGAGCGTCCGAAGAACTGCACTCCTGTCCTAGGAGGGACAGGAGGTAGCTCCACTCTGTAGTGGCCCCTGGTGGAGACCGGGGGTACTACACATAGCAGTGCAGGAGAGAACAAGAAAAGCCGAAAAACAGCTTCTGCGCCACCGGATGACTGCCTCCATTCTCAGTGTCCCTGGAACCTCCAGGAGCCTCCTCCACCACAGCAGCACCCCTGGGCCATGGAAAAATAACACGCTGGGCTGCCTTCCCCCGCGGAGGAGGGGGATCCGCTAGGTGATGGGATATGCCGGCACAACTTGGGGGTCAGCTGTAATATATATCTATCAATCAATCACTTTATTTAACCAGGCATAATGGCATAAAGGCACCAGTATGTGGGAGAGAGGGAGAGCTCCAGTGATAGGTTGGGGGGTGCCTCCCTCAATCCCATCACATCTCCCCCGGTACCTCCCATGGGGGGCCGGCTCAGCCCCTTCCTTTCCTTTCGAGCTGAGGGAACCCTTTACGAATTCCAAGCCATGCCCTTCGGCCTGTCTTCAGCCTCCAGGGTCTTCACCAAATGCATAGCAGTGGTGGCGGCTTATCTGGGGTGCCGAGGGGTCTGGGTGTACCCTTACCTGGATGACTGGCTGATAATAGGTCCCTCCAGGTGGGAGGTGGAGCGGTCCAGGAATCTGGCCCTTCAGACTTGCCTTGACCTTGGCCTCCTGATCAACGAGGCTAAGTCAGAACTTGTGCCTTTGCAAGTGATTTAGTTAATCGGGACAGAGCTCGACTCCTGCCAAGCCAGACCTTGGCTCCAGGCAGACAGGCAGAGGTTCTCTCCTCCATTACCCAATCATTTCTGGTTCGGCAATCGTGCCCTACCCGGGACTGGGACTTCCTGTGTCTTTTGGGCTACATGGCGGCCTGCACCAGCGTGGGTTGATGGGCCTGCTGGCATAAGCGTTCCCTCCAGTGGGAACTGTCCAGCCAGTGGTCCCAGTGCTTAGGTCATCTTGACCAGCTGGTCTCTGTGACCCAGAGGATGTGGTACATCCTCCAGTGGTGGCTCGTCCCATCCCACCTGCAGGAAGGGATCAGTTTGTCTGCCCAACCCGATGGTCATCCTGACAACCGGCGCACCTCTGGGTTGGGGTGTCCATCTGGGGGAGCACAGAGTCCATGGGCTCTGATCCCCCAGGAGTCCTGATACCACATTAGCCTGCTGGAGCTTTGAGCAGTATGGCTAGCCTTGATCACATTCGCTCTGTCGATTCAGGGTCAAGTGGTCCAGGTCCAGATGAGCAACACCACAACCATGTACCATCTCAGCAGGCAGGGTGGGACGTGCTCCTTGCCCCTCTGCAAGGAAATTCTCCATATTTGGTCCCTTGTGCTCAGCCTAGAGGCAGATCTCCTAGCCATTCACGTGGCAGGAGCCTTGAATCAGCTGGCTGATGTCCTCAGCTGGATGGGCGGGGCATCTCACGAGTGGTCTCTCCACCAGGAGGTAGTACAAGATCTGTTCTCCCACTGGGGCACCCCTCAGGTGGACCTGTTCGCCTCCAGGGAGAATGCGAAGCTGAGGGTGCATCATGCCCACACCCCTCAGCAGGGTTCGCTGCAGGGGATGCCTTCTCAAGGCTGTGGACCCCAGGCCTGTTCTACACCTTCCCTCCCCTTCCTTTGATTCACAAAGTGCTCATCAAGGTCAGGAGGGACAGGGCGTAGGTGCTCCTGGTAGCCCGACTGGCCACACCAGTTCTGGTATCCAGATCTCCTCAGCCTCAGCTGCAGGCTCCTGAGGTGGCTTCCAGCATGCCTGGACCTGCTCTCTGTCAATCGGGGGAAGGTACTCCACCTGGACCTTCAATCCCTGCACCTGATGGCCTGGTTCCTGAGCGGCTAGTTTCAGGCCTTGGGTCTCCCTGACGAGGTCCTCAGTGTTATTGAGGCTTCCTGTAAGGAATCGACCAGAAAATGCTATGCCTTTAAATGGAAAAGATTCTCCATCTGGTGTCAGGGCAAAGGGCTGGACCCATCGTCCTGTTAAGGGGCTAGCATTTTGGACCATCTTTGGTCCCTCTTCCAGCAGGGGCTTCGGTAGACGACCCTAAAGGTGCTCCTGGCAGCTATCTTTTCTTACCGGGCGTGGGCGGTCAGCAGTCAGTGGCGCAGAAGAAGGTGGTCTGGCACTTTTTCAAAGGCCTAGATCATATATCCCCTCTGGTGTGTGTGTGAACCTCCACCTCCATGGGATCTACTACTGGTTTTGGCAAAGCTCATGGGCAAGACATTCGAACCAAGGCACAAATGTGAGATGTCACATTTTGTCATGGAAGACCGCCAGAAGGACTGGGGAGTTACAGGCGCGCTCTATTGAGTCTCCTTACCTGGTCTTCCATAGGGACAAGGTTGTCCTGTGCCCCCACCTGAAATTCCTTCTGAAGGCGTGTTGGAGTTTCACCTTAACCAGGTGATTACTCTGCCGGTGTTCTACCCCAGTCACACCTCAGAGGCTGAGTACAGGCTGCATACTCTGAACCTAAGACGAACGCTTGCCTACTACAAAGAGCAAATGGCAAAAGTTTGGGGAGAGGTTCGCCAGCTCTTTGTCACCTATGCTGAAGCTGCACCTGGCAGACAATAACTTAATGGATTACATCTTGCATTGACCTCTGCTATAGGTTGGCAGGTAGGGAGCCTCCTGTAGGGCTTAAGGCTCATTCTTCCCGCTATACCGCTGCATCGGTGACTGCTACTAGGGACGTCCCTGTCCCGGAAATCTGCAGGGCTGCTACCTGGAAGTCAGCACACATCTTCACTTCCCATTACCACATCGACCTCGAGTCACGCCAGGATGCTGGTTTTGGAGTCTCAGTTCTCCAGTCCCTCTTTCCTAAGTAGTGGTGTGCGTCTTGCCTCCCTCCTCCCGGAGAACTGCTAGGAGTCTGCCAAGAAGTGTGGATAGAACAATATATCCACAATCCTAGGAAAAACAGGTTATTCCCCTGTAACAGTAGTTTTTGATTCTTTTCTTCAGGTGCTTTAAAGGGAAACAATCAAATGGGTCCATGGGTCACTGATCTGGTAGACAATAAAAGTGCAGAAATCCCTCATTTTTTTTTATTTGCACTTTTTAGCCTCCTCCTGGAGCCTGTCAGGCAGCTCCGGCCCCTCCCTCAGAGGGGACTTGGTCTCTGGTCCCAGCGTCCCCACACCCGACCCATATAGTGACCCCCTTGACAGGGCCGAGGTGGAGGGTGTCTACTCCCCCCCCCCCCCGGAGACCAACATCCAGATTCCGGAGGGTACTGGTGCTGTGGGGCCATCATGGAGCCTGCCAGCTCCATTTTCTACCTTGTTTTGTTCCCTCGCTGCAGTGCTCGTGCGTGTGGAGGCACGTGCACGTAGCAGTCTGTGGCACCCTCCCTTGCCTAGTTGCTCTCATCTGCACTACCTCCAGGCCTCCACCCGGGGACAGCCTTGCAGCAGAAGCGGCTGAATTCCCACCCAGGAGTGGAGCTCGGCCCTGTGACCACTCGATAAATCTCCTACCCCCCCTTGACGGCCTGGGCTTGTTCCTGAACCCGGGTCACTGGCCTAACGTCAGGTTTGGCATCTAGCTCCCCAATCCTTTGTGCCACCGGGCTGGATGAAATCCCTCATTTTTACACGTTTACCAAAAATACATAAAAACACAGCAGCACCTCCAGGAGACCGATTATTTCAGGTATCAATTCAACTACAGATTTTTTTTCTCCAAATGTGTGGATGTCCTATAAAAACATTTCGTACAGAATAGTTAAAGCTACATAAAGGACACAAAACATGTCATACACACTGGAAGAGATTAACAAAAAGATTGATCTTGATTACTCTTTACTGGTCACAATAGATGTATCGGATCTATATACATGCATAACCCATTTGGATGGTCTTTTTGGAAGATTGTTTGCAGAAATATAGAGAAGAATAAAACCCTCCAAATGAATTTTTGATCTGGTCAACTTCATATTGCACAATAATATTTTTGGTTTGAAAACTAATTGTTTTGGTGGATTTGGAGAACAGCAATAGGGTCTTCAGTGGCCCCATCATGGAAATGTTTATATGAATAAATTAGAGGTGGATCATATTTTGAAAGTGACAAGAAATTGAAAACTGAAAACATTCATTCTTATAAACACTTGGTCAGCAATATTTTTCTAATTTGGAAAGGTGATGAAATTCTAAAAGCATATTTTTAATTTTTTTATACTGTATGTTTATTGTTTAAAACAAAAGCATACAGCAAATTAATCTAACACAGAGCATACAACAGTGCAATCACTGAGGGCAGCACTCCTCTTAACACATGGCCCTGTCTGTCTAGTGTTATAAAGATGCAACATTTGGGGGAAAAACAACAGCATTATGAGAATCTGCTACTAAAAGTCCAGAAAGTTGTATGCTGTTTATTAGAGCCCATGAGCTGCACAGAAAATGTCCATATCACAAATGTCAAGTGATAAATCTGAGCATCTCACTTTGAGATAGAGCTCATGCATCAGGTAATAACCAATAAGACAATGCCACCAGGCACTAGGACCCCACGGAAAACTTCTGGCTAGCAGTCCATGGTGGGGGACTGCCCCATCTGCTCCACTCATGATGTCAGCCACTGTACAAAGGAGATGGTCCCCTGGTGCCACCTCAGTTCTTTTCCTGACGTTGACCCAGAATCTCTCCTCCATAGATGCCTCCTGCCTCCCGTCAACTGCCATTTTCTTCGCTCCACGCAGTTCAGCCCTCAAGTATTCAATCGCCTCTTGTATGTCTACCAAGCCTTCTACATCTGCACCGCAGCGGAAGGCTAAGTGTGCATGCAGCAAAAAGATTCCAGCAAAGGACAGCCATTCGGCCTGCCCCTTGTGCTTCAGACCATAGCACAAAATAGACGACTGCCCGCACTGCCAAAGCTTCAGCCAGCATACTCACATCCACCACCTGAAGACTCTAAAGACATACCTCCTGGAACAACAACTGGCCGCTATGCATACGTCACATTTTGGACACAGCTCCTCCTTGACCTCCGCTCACAACACTTCCCCCAAGGAGAAAAAGCACTCGGGGAAGCACCACAAGAAGGATAAACGAGAGGTCCAGGTTGGACTCGCGGTCATGCTCCCTGTCCAAGGGTAAGGCCTCCTCTGGCTGGAAATCGGACTCTGCCCATCCTCGGTTGTTAGCCCTTCCAGGGGCTTCGGCCACAAGACCTCCCGCCTCTTCCCAGATGTCAGGTGGGAGCTCGGGGCATGACCTTCGCAGGCCCCATCTTCAGTTTTGTTGCCCATCAGACCCCACAAACAGTCGATAGGGTCAAGGGCCCAGGACTTGGCCGCTTCTTCCTCAGTGACGGGAGTCCAATCAGGCTCTTCCATTGTCAAGGCCTTGTCCTCAAGCTCGTCAGCTAAGTCTGACGACCGTGGCAAGCACCAAGGTGTCAATCCTCTGAGCAAAGCACCCACAACACCAGACCTGTCTGCAGTTATGTTGGACAGATGACAGGCTACCACGACATCTGCCGCCACAGCTGTGGTGACAGATAAGGCTCCTGAATCCAAGCTGCTCTCAGCGTCCCAAGGGCCTACACCAGAGGACCTGATGGCACCTGACCTGATGTTGGAACCTTCGAAACCCCTGACAACAGGTTCCAACTCCAGCCACTCCCCTGGCGCCAGGGTGCAGGGAAGACTACCAGATGCCAGTCAATGGGACTGATGATGGTTGATCACTGGAGCCTCCTCAGATGCCAGACCGGCCATTAGGCTCCATGGTTCCCTTGGCAGAGGATGGCACATTGTTCACCAACTGGTGGAACACCATCAAAGGGGACCTCCTCCCTAAGCCGGAGCCGAAAGAGGTGCCGAGGCTGTCCCCCTGCTGCAACTGACGCATCCCCCTAGGTCACTGTCGCCACCCCAGACGCTGGCATGCCCGACACCAGGTGGCATGGACCATGGCTCAGACGGACATCTGAGCCATGGATGTTGCACCTCCTCACAATCTTTCTCGCGTAGGAGAAACTGGTCCAGAGACCGTAGCTCCAATGGATGGAGCAGGTCAAGGGGACGCCACTCCTGGCATCACAGTCAGAACACTCAAGGGGCTACAGTGGCGACTCCTCAACCTATGCCTCTTTGGAGGATGAACTTCCCCTGCCCTCACCAGATCCCAGGAAGGACTCACCAAGGTCACCACCTGACGATCCTAACTTCTTAGAGGTTATGAGGCTTATGCAATTCCTCAATCAATGGAAATCTGAGGACTTGGACCCTGAGAGGAGATGCCTAGCTAAATTCCTGGGGGCCACTGAACCCAAGTCACTGGTCATCCCCAACCCCCGTGGAACACTTTCAAGACATCACAAAGCTGGCATGGAAACATCCAGCTACTACGTTGATGGTGCCCTAAAAGGCAGACTGTCTTTACAGAACACCCAGGAATGAGCCACACCTTGTCGAGCTGCCTAAGGCGGATTCAGTAGTGCCGACAGTGGCCCATGGACAGTCGCAGCGACCTAAACATTCCAACTTCCAACCACCCGACAGAGTCTAAAAAAATAAAAACAGACCAACTGGGATAGAGTGTGTGTGCCTCGTCCACCTGTACCATCAGGTCTTGAAACTTTCTGGCTCATGTGATCATGTATCAGAAGTGCCTGTGGCAGAAGACTATGGATGTCGGAAAGACCCAGCCATATTTGCAAAACAAGATGGAGCTCTTGGCAGTTTGCAATCTGATTCTGATGTGGGCAAGCTCGTTCTCTGCAGTTTCTATGATGCAGCGGATACTGTGACCCGGGCGGCTGCCTGAGGTGTGTGCCTGAGGCGGCACTCCTGGATGAGGGTGTCTGGTTTTAGGCAGGACCTCCAGGACACCATCCTGGACTTGCCCTTCCAGGGCCTGGTTCTTTTCAGGTAAGCTGTAAAGATTATAACAGGCTTCCAAGATTCAGGCATAGCAGTTTTAGAGGTACATAAGATGTACAAATCTGAACCCTACCCTCCTATGCGCAGACCCTTTCGGCGGTATCAAGGGCAGCAATCAAAGAAACAGCCACAACAAGGAGGGTTCAAAAGAAAGGCACCCCAAGCCGGGTTTGGTGACAGACTCTGGTCGCTGAAGGTCGGCAGTGGGGGGGGGGGGTTGAGCACCCGGCGGCTGCTCACTCTCTCCGAGAAGGGTTGTAAGCTAGCCCGCCACATTACTGCCATCTCCTGGGTTAACCTAGGTATTGGCAGTGTGTAGGAAGCCAGTAGAAGGAAGGAAGGGCTGACTGGGGGCCCTGAGTGGAGACTCATCTCGTCGCCCCTCACCTGGCCCTCCCTGAGAACTGACATCAGCAGGGAAGGGCACAACAAAACTAGGAAAAAATCCTCATCGATCCTAGGCGACGATCTCTCCAGACCAGCACATTTACCAGCCAAGGGCAGACTCTGCTGTGCAGGTGCATGTTCCCCTGAAGATTGGCCTCTAGAATTACAGGAGTAACGCTGTATGCACTCTAGGAGTGGACTCCTCAGCGATTGGAGTGTGTGTGGCTGTGTGGGGATCTGAGAGAGTGGAGAGATGGGGCAATAAGGTGGAAAAGGATAAGTAAAAAAGAAAAAGAAAGGCGCCCCCCTCAAGCAGCAGGCTTTCAGGGACAGCACACATTTAAGCAACCCAGAGCCCCCCTACCTACCCTTTCTGCCTCTGGATGACTCCTTGCCCACCCCCCCAGTAGAGCTGTTAGGGGAGGCAGTGGGAGGGCAGATCTCCCTTTACCTCGCAGGATGGCCAGATATCACCATAGAGCAATGGGTTCTGCAGCTCATAGAAAGTGGTTTTGCTCTGGCGTTCTCCAGGTTACCACCAGACAACCCACTGGTCCCATTGACCTGCTCCCCATCCCACTCAGGTCTCATCCAGGTGGAAATCCAGGCCTTCCTGTCCAAGCGAGCCATTCAAGTAGTGCCAGAACCCCAAAGGGGCAAGGGGTACTACTCTCCTTCTTCCTGGTCCTGAAGAAGATGGGGAACCTTTGTCCCATCCTAGACCTCAGTCAGCTGAACCTCTTTATGGAATACAAAAAGTTAAGAATGGTGACACTTCAGGGGCTACTTACCTTGCTGCACCACGGAGACCGGCTCTGCTCTCTGGACATGCAGGATGCTTACATGCACATAAAAATCCTGCCATCTCACAGGCGATATCTCAAGTTCATGTTCGAAGGTTAGCACTAGCAGTTCAGGGCCCTGCCCTTTGACCTATCTTCGGCACCTCTGGAGTTTACCAAGTGCTTGGCGGTGGTGGTGACAGCAGCTCTCAGGAGGCAGGGACATTACATTTATCCCTACCTAGATGATTGGCTACTGTCAGCCTCATCCAGAGAACAACTCTGCCAAACACTGGGACCAACCAGACCAGGGGGTCCTGGACTCAGGAAGAACGCTCTCTCCACATAAAAGTACTAGAGATGAAAGCTGTGTTTTATGCCTTACAGGCATTTCAGAGTGAACTCCTTCCATCTCCACTTTAATCCAGACGGACAACATGTCAGTGGTCTACATCAACAAGCAAGGGGAGACACATTCTTACCCCATTTGCAGAGAGACCATGAGGGTCGAGTACAGGGCAGTAGACCACAATCTGGAACTTCTGGTAGTACACATTCCAGATCTTTAAAACATGCTTGCGGACAGTCTGTCACTCGTAATCCCAAGACCACGAATGGGAGTTACTACAGGGATGTAGCAAATGATCTTTTCCACAGATGGGACACTCCAGAGTTTGATCTCTTTGCATCCCCACTCAATGCCAAACTGCCAAGTTTTTGCTTACTAGAGCCAGGCATGGTGTTTTTTGGTGAGATGCATTGTCCCTCTCCTAGACTGTGATGTTCCTCTCTGCTTTCCCACCCTTCCCCCTTCAGTAGCCTGCTCAAACTACAGTTGGAGCCAGCAACCCTGATACTGGTAGCACCGTTCTGGCCCAGACAGATCTGGTTCCCGCTTCTGCAGCAAATGGCGGTAGAGCCCCCATTTCCTCTTTCCTCTCTCTTGCTATCCCAGGTGCAAGGCTGTCTACTGCACCCCAGCCTCTAGTCTCTGCATCTCCACATGTGGCTCCTGCAGACTTCATCAGGAGCAGGTTTGGGGTGTCGGAGGGGGTGGTAGACGTGTTGGTAGCCACTAGGAAATGGCCTACTAGGGCCACATATGCCATGAAGTGGAAGGGGTTCAGCCTCTAGGCTGCTATCCGTGACCTGGATCCATTCTTGTGTGAGGTAAAATGGCTCCTGGAGTATCCATTATCCCTGTCGGACTCTGGTCTGCACTACTCCTTCATAAAGGTACACCTTTTGGCTATCTCAGCCTATCATGTACTGGTGGATGGCAAGATGGCACAGCTTGATCTGTCACATACCTTCCTGCGAGGTATCCTGTATATTAAACCTCCCTTATATGAACATACGAAATTTGCCAGCAGATAAAGGCCTAGAGGTCTATCAAGTCTGCTCGAATGTGCAGCTAGCCCCCCTTATTCTGCAGCTGCCCCTCCCTTCCACCATTCCCCTTCATTAACCCTCCCCCTTGTCCTGCCCCATCCTTGTTTGAAGCAGTCCACTGTTCTACTGCATACCACTTCAGCAGGTAACGCATTCCACCCAGCCACCACCCTCTCTGTAAAAACGTGTCTCCTTATCTCCCTCCTGAACCTTCCTCGCTCCAGTCTCATATCATGGCCCTGGTGGCCTCCTCCCTTACTTTGAACAGCCCTCTGTACCCATCTTGTTTATTCCTTTCATGTATTTAAAGGTTTCAATCATGTCACTCCTGTCTCCTCTCCTCCTCCAGTGAGTACATGTTCAACTCCTTCAACCTCCTCTCGTATGATAAGTCCCCAGCCCCTTGATCATCTTTGTCGCCTGCCTGCACCCTCCAGTAACTTAATGTCCCTCTTCAGATACGGATGCCAGTACTGCACGCAGTACTCCAGGTGTGGTCTAACTAATGACCTATACAGTGGCAGAATCAGCTGCTCCCTCCTCGAGGATATAACCCTTGCAATACAACCCAGCATTTTGTTGGCCTTTGCAGCTGCCTTCCTACATTGTGCCAAGTTGTTCATTGACCCTGTAATGAGCACACCCAGATCCTTAATCTCCTCCTCTGTCTGGGCTAGCTGCACTCCCCCCTAGCTGGTAACTGCTCCTTGGGTTCTTCATCCCAAAATGCAGCACCTTGCACTTTTTGGCATTAAAGCCCAGTTGCCAGGTGTCTGACCAGGTTTCAAGCTTTGCCAGATCATCCTGCAACCCCTGCCATCCCCCTAGGTCATCCACCACCGCGCCTACCTTGGTATCATCAGCAAACAGACTGATCTTGCTCTTGATGTCCCATGATATTTCTGCAATGAATATCCCAAACAACACTGGTCCCAACACTGAGCCCTGTGGAACACCGCTCGTCACTGCCCTTGGGTGTGAGAGCTCCCCACCCACCACCACCCTCTGTTGCCTTCCCTGCAGCAGTTTCCTACCCATCTCACCAGCTTTGCACCCGCCCCTGTGCCTACTAACTTCCTTTCCAGCCTTCCACGTGGCACCAAGTCGAATGCCTTACTGAAGTCCAGATACAGGACATCCACTGCATGGCCCCGGTCCAGTTGCCTAGTTACCCAGTCATAGAACTCGACCAGGTTGGTTTGGCAGGATCTGCCACGTATGAAGCCATACTGTCTGCTGTCCTGTAGTCCTTTGGTCTCTAGGAGGGCCATCAGCCTCTCCTTCAGGATAGTCTCCATTAGCTTACCCACGATGGATGTGAGGCTCACTGGTCTGTAGTTTCCTGGTTCATCCTTGGGGCCACTCTTGTGGAGGAGCACCACATGAGCCATCCTCCAGTCCTGAGGTACACACCCCGAAAGTAGTGAGGCATTAAATAGGTCTGCCAAAGGTCCTGCAAGGACCTCTGCCAGCTCCTTCAGTACCCTGGGGTGGATGCCATCTGGGCGTGGTGCCTTGTCTACCCTCAGTGCCTTCAAACCCTCTCGAATTCTGCTGTCCATGATTTCCCCATCTGTCACCACTTCTCCCCCGCTTCTGCCATTTCTCCTACCTTGGGTGTCACCCCCTCTTCTCTTTAGTAAATACTGAGCAGAAGTACTCATTTAGTGCTTCCGCCTTATCGCACCCTGCTTCCACCCAACCCCCCTCCTTCCTAATCCTTACTATGTGGTCCTTACAGCTCCTTTTTTCCCTGATGTACTTAAAGAAGTTCTTCTCCCCCTTCTTAATGCCTTGTGCCAGCCTGAGTTCCGTAGATGCTTTGGCTCCCCTTACTGCCCTTGTCACCTCCTTCGATTCTATCAAGTACTCCTCCCTGTCCTCCCCCTTCCTGTTTTCTTGTACTTCCTAAAGGCAGCTCTTTTCCTCCTTACCTTTTCCATGACCTCCTTGCTCAATCAGATTGGTTTCTTAGCCCTAGCCTTCTTGCTCTGAGCTTTGCAGCAGGTTTTGGTTGCCTCCACTATCCCCAGCTTTATGAGCTCCCACCTCTGGTTAGTGTCCATACTAGATTGAATTCTGGCCAGGTACCCTTTTACCACTTCCCCCATCCTCCCAAAGTCGGCCCTCCTGAAGTCCAGCACTATTGTGCCAGATTCCACTCCTTCCTTGCCCATATCCAATGTGAGCCATACTGAGCGGTGGTAACTCCCTGACAGCGGTTCCTCCACTGTAAGTTCTCTCACAAAGTCCCCATTTGCCAGCACAAGGTCAAGGGTATTTCCTAACCTGGTTGGTTCACTGACCATTTGCAGCAGGAAGCTGTCCTGGAAGGCATCCAGCAGTACCTGCTCCCTTCTGTTCCTGGTTGTTGGGGTGCTTCAGTCCACTCCTGGCATGTTGGAAGTCCCCCACAATCACCACACTACCCTTCTTGCAGGTTCTCCTGATCTGTCCCGCTAGTTCCCTGTCTAACTCCTCCATCTGAGATGGTGGCCTGTACACCACTCCCATTCCAAGAATCCTATTCTTGGAATCCTGGATTTGCATCCAAAGTGACTCCGTACTACTCTCCTCCCCTTCCTCCCTTACACACTTCAGTCCTTCCTTCACATATAGTGCCACCCCCCTCCTTTCCCAATCACTATGGGAGCCTGTCCCTCCATGGGATTTGTTATTCATGTTAGAAAAGTTGACTTTGCCCTTCTTTGAATCAGCCACGAGTTGTGAGCTTCGCTTTCTGTCTTGGAAAACATTGTTTTTAGTTGCTGTTACCTCAGTCTGGAGAAGCTTCGGGCTCTGATGTGTAAAGAGCCGTACTGGGTTTTTCACAGGGATAGGGTGTCTCTTCGTACAAATCCTAAGTTTCTTCCGAAGGTGGTGTCTGAGATGACTTTCAACCAAGACATCAATCTGCTGGTTTATTACCCGGAATACTCCAGCAGAGGGAAGGCACTGTTGCATAGCTTAGATGTACATAGAATCCTCACCCAACTGATGGGAGCACCAGTCACTAAGCAGAGCTTGTCAAAGTGGCTGGTCAACTGCATTGTTTTCTGCCATGAGAAGCATGGAAAACCCCTGCCAGGAGCCTGTGAGAGGTAATTCAACAAGCAGGATCTCTGTATCATTTGCTTTGCTCAGAAACATGTTCGCAGCAGACCTCTGCGCCGCAGCCACCTGGAGTTAGGTGCACACCTTTATTCAGCACTACAGTTTGGCCATTGCTTCCAGACGAAGGGCAGGCTTTGGCCTTGCAGTCCTCCAAGGGGCTTCTCTCTTAATAGCCTGAGGGTATTACCTTCATTTCTACCACCCTTCTGACTTGGTGACATCCCAGTATTGTTTGGGACTCTGTCCTTTTAGTTATTACCTGCTGCAAGAGCTCAATCTCTAAGTGATATAGTACAGTTACGTAAGAACGTACCTTAACAGTAGATCTTTGAGAAGAGCTCTTGCAGCAGGTATGCTTTCCCGCCCTCCTTCCCCCCAGTGCTTTTTCTCCGGTTAGCCCTTTCGGGATGACAAAGCCTCCTTGGTTTGTCCAGTCCTTTAAGCTAGCCGGGTCTCTGGTGGGCGAACTGAGGTGGCGCCGGGGGACAGCCCCCTTTATACGGTGGCTGACGTGAGCGGAGCCAATGTCTGGGGTGGTCCCCCGCCTTGGACTGCTAGCTAGAAGTTTTCCATGGGGTCCTAGTGCTTGGCGGCATAGTCCTATTGGTTATTAGCTGCTGCAAGAGCTTTTCTCAAAGATCTACTGTTATGGTAAGTCCTTGCGTAACTGTACTTTTCAAACAACATGAAGTCTTGCTGTATTCTGACTATATGCAGTTAGCCCCAGCACTTGAATTGCTCCACAAAGAAAAAGGGTTAACTCTATGCCAAGGCATAGAACATTGAGCTCAAGCTTGGTTTTCAAACCTCTGTCCCAGGTACTCTGCAGTGTAACCATTAGATTCTTTACTCCGCCTAACTGTGAAGTCGCTTTCGATCAGTCAAAGTAAAATCGTTTGGTTTATAACCATTTTTTCTTCTTTTATTTTGGTATTCAAGTCTCTGTTTACGGTACAGTGAGTGTAGCTAGTAGGTAGTTGGAGTTTAATTTACTAGAAATTGGTTTTTTGTTAGTTTTCTCCTGGTCAGTCCGATTGGGAACCGAAACAAATTCTGTTTTGTTTAATTCTTGTAATTTGTTCATTTACTGTTGTGGTTTCCAGTACTTATCGATTCCTAAAAAAAACAACAGTTTTCTTTTTTTTTTTTTTTTTAACCGACCCGTGACACGGTTGGAACTGATAGGTGTGTAGTTGCCTGGCTTAAACACTGTTAAGGGTAACTTTTTTGAATCTGGCATGTCTGAGAAACCCAAAAAGAAAACCGGTCCCACTGGGTTTCAGCACCACACCAAGTGTGGGGAGGCCTTTTCTAAGGCCGATTACCACCTCGTCTGGGGTTTGACCACCTCAAAGAAGACTGCCAGATATGTAAAAACTTTCCCAAAGCCACTTTGGAAAAAACGTTTAAGTAGGCTGAAGGAAAGGGAGGCGGAGAAGTCCTCTGATCCAGATGGCCAGCTCGGTTCGGTTCTGACCGAAGCTGAGGAGGTGCACACTGACCTGGGCGATACCTCCTCGGGCAAAAGGAGAGCCAACTCTCTGGAGTCAGTTCCATCTAAAAAGAAACGCAAGTCAGCCGGTTCAGATCCCGGTTCCCATGTTCTGACCGCTGAAGAGATTGCGAAAGCAATTACCATAGTTCAGTAGCTTTCCCGGTTCCGACTGAACCGACACCGACTCAAAGACTGTCGGTTCAGTTGGAAATAGTTGCTTCTGAAATTGAACCTGAAGCATTCTATGAGGGCGATTGGGAAGGAGAAGAATAATATAAATAGAGCCTGACATCTCCCCAGGCAGGCCTTCCAATGTTTCTCCTCCCAGGCTTTGAGTCCCCATCCCATTTCTTGTTCTACAAGAAAGTGGCTGATACTGTTCAGCTTCCAGTGGAAGAGGCTGAACAGGATCTGGAGGAACCTGACTGCTGAAATGATGAATGTCCCAGAGTTAGAGTGTGTATCCCTTTACACAAATCCCTGGGGAAACCGATACAAAACATTATGCAGTTTCCAAAATACTAACATGCTAATTGTCAGCAGATTAGGCTTTTCGGTCTATCGAGTCTGCTTGAACCTCAGAACCCTAGTTGGGTACCGAGGCCCTCCCCCACCTTGTGTTCCAGAAGCCCCTATCATCCATCCCCACCCCCCTGGGCCAGGCCCAACATCCATACTTCCTGTGGATAAAAGAATGGACAGGAGGTATGCCTTGTAAGGTCCTGGGATGGAATTACTCACCAGTCATTGCAGCCATGTTGGGGTAGTGCAAGCTGCAGCCTGTGACAAGGCTAACATTCCCCTGGCATCTCACCCCCCAGATAAGGATTCCAGGAAAGTGGATGCCATGGCAAAAAAACAGTACTTGGCATCCTCTTTAGGACTCAGGCGAGCAAGTTACATGGCATAAACAGCCAGATATCAAAAATCTATGTGGGATACGGTTCTGGAGCTGGCTAAGAATGCCCCTCCCCAGTTGGCCAAGTAGCTGGAGCAGGTGGCTGCGGATGGTATTGAAGCATCCAAAGTGCAATTCCATGCTGCTGTGGACTCGAATGATGTGCATTTCAGGGTCATGGCTACATCTGTCTCCATGAGAAGGTTTGCTTGGCTCAGATGTACGAGTCTGTCACAGGATACCCAGACTAAGGCCATGGATTTTTGTGTAACTGGTAATTCTCTGTTTGGAGAGCAAACAGAGGCTTACATGAAGAAGATGGACGAGTACAAGACCACCTATAGGAGTGCTGCAGCCAAAGAAAAGCAGGCCACTCCTCAGAAAGCAGCAATTTAGGGCTGGTAGGGGCAGGCCTTTTCACAGGCCTTTTTACCAAGCCCAGGCCTCCTCTTCTTTCCAGCAGAGGGGGGTCTTTAGAGGAAGAGGCAGACGAGGGATAACCAGGACCCCATCATCCACTCAGTCTAAGCCCCCTGCCAAGCAGACACCCTGAGATGTCAGTCAGGGTCACCTCCCCCGTTCTAGTAGGGGGCAGACTGGCTCACTGCTTCCAGGCCTGGAAATCTATTACTTCAGACAAATGGGTCCTGGAAGTGAGAGCCAGGGACTCGCTCTCAGTTTCAAAAGGTTCCCAAAATTAGAGCAAAGTCTTTCAGTCCTCACACTCCCTTGGAGACAAAGGTCTTGGAGGCAAAAGTCTTCTCTCTACTGCTTCTTCAAGCAGTAGAGAAAGTACCTCTTTGTCGCAGGGGAAAAGGACTGTATTCCAGGTACTTCCTTACCCCCAAAAAAACAGGGAGGTGGCAACTTATCCTAGATCTAAGATACCTGAACAAACGTATACTAAAGCCAAAGTTCAAAATGGTGACTCTGGGAATAGTTCTTCCCTCTTTGAGACCAGGAGACTGGCTATCCTCCCTGGATCTCAAGGATGCCTACTTCCACATACTTATCAGATATTCCCACAGAAAGTACCTCAGGTTCAAGTTGCCTTCAGGTCATTACCAGTTCAGAGCAGTGCCTTTTGGCCTAACATCTGCTCCAAGGGTGTTTACCAAGTGTCTAGCAGTAGTGGTGGCCTTTCTCAGGAGACCAGGTATGCTGCTGTTTTCCATATCTGGACGACTGGTTCATAGTGGGTCAGTCCTCAGAGCAAGTCAAGTCAGCTCTAGAGGTCGCTCAAAAGCTTCTAGACTCCTTACTATTCATTACATAGATACATAGACAGTGTCGGCAGATAAGGGCCTATGGCCCACCCAGTCTGCCCAATTAAGTTTGTAAGTTCAGTTTATGTTTTCCAGGAAGTCTGTTGCCCCTTACCCCTGACCTCCAGAATTCCTTTATGTCTATCCCATTCATTCTTAAATCCTGTGATTGTTTCAGCCCCCACCACTTCCTCTGGCAGGGTGTTCCACTTGTCCACCACCCGTTCTGTGAAGAAATTCTTCCTCACGTTTCCTCTGAATCATCCTCCTCCTACTTCATCCCATGCCCTCTAGTCCTGGAACATCTTTTCGCTTAAAAGTGTTTTCCTGCACCCTGTTCCTCCCTGTAAGATACTTGTATGTCTCTATCATATCCCCTCTCTCCCTCCTCTCCTCCAGGGAGTACATGTCAGTGCCTTCAACCTGTCCTCATAGGACTTGTGATGCAATCCATGCACCATCTTTGTTGCCCTCCTCTGAACCTTCTCTACCCTGTCTATGTCCTTACGTAGGTATGGTCTCCAGAACTGTACACTGTACTCCAGGTGGGGCCTCACTAGTGTCTTGTATAGTGGAATTATGACCTCCCTTTTCCTGCTGGTGATGCCCCTGCCTATGCATCCCAGCATCCTATTTGCTTTACCTGCTGCCTTGTCACACTGTTTCCCTGCCTTGAGGTCATCAGAGATGATAACTCCAAGATCCCTTTCCTGCTTGGTGCATGCTATATCCTCACCCCCCAACTGATATATTGTGCCAGGGTTTTTGTGCCCCATATGCATTATCTTGCACTTCCTTGCATTGAATTTCAACTGCCAAACCCCTGACCATTCTTCAAGTTTCTGCAGGTCCTTCTCATTCTGTCTACACCCTCTGGTGTGTCTACTCTGTTACAGAGCTTTGTGTCATCAGCGAACAGTGAAATTCTGCCTTCTAGGTCCTGTGCAATGTCACTGATGAAGATATTGAATAGTACCAGTCCCAGCACTGATCCCTGTGGTACCCACTGGTCACTCTTCCCTCTGTGGAGTGACAGCCATTTACCACCACCCTCTGTGTCCTGCTGTCCAGCCAGTTACCTACCCACCGCACTACTATCCTGCCCACACCCATATTCCCCAGTTTGTGCAATAGTCTTCTATGTGGCACAGTGTCAAAGGCCTTGCTGAAGTCCAGATAGGCCATGTCCACTGCCCTCCCCTGATCCACCTCCCTAGTCACCCAGTCAAAAAATTCAATGAGGTTGGTCTGACATGACCTTCCCCTGGTGAAACCATGCTGCCTTGGGTCCTGTAGTCCATTGACAACCAGATGTTCCACCAATCTCTCCTTCAGTAGTGCTTCCATGATCTTCCCACTACCGAGGTGAGGCTGACTGGTCTGTAGTTCCCGCTTCCTCTTTGTTCCCACTTTTGTATAAGGGGACCACATCTGCTATCCTCCAGTCTTTGGGTACCTCCCTGTTTCTAGTGATCGGCTAAACAGGATAGCAAGAGGTTCAGCCACCACCTCTCTTAGTTCTTTAAGGACCCTGGGGTGCACCCCATCTGGCCCCATTGCTTTATCAACTCTTATTACTTCCAGTTCCTTCAGGACCCTTTCTCGTGTAAAGGGACTTGTGTCCATTTCTGCACCATTCTCACCCCTTGTACTCCATTCAGACCCATTACCCTCCTCTTCCTCAGTAAAGACTGAGCAGAAATACCTGTTCAATATGTCAGCTTTGCTGTTGTCATCCTCCATGCAGCCCCCATCCTCCCCCTTCAGTCTCACTATCCCTCCCTTTGCCTTTCTTTTTTCACTTATGTACCTGTAAAAGGTTTTGTCCCCTCTACCCACTGATTTTGCAATGTGTTCTTCTGTCTGAGCTTTGGCTTCCCTTACTGACCTGCCTGCCTCCCTTTGCTTCTCCTGGTACTTCTCCCTATCCCCTTCTGCCTGTGTCTTTTTGTATTGCCTGAATGCAATCTTTTTGGCTTTCACTTTCTTTGCTACCTCTTTGGAAAACCATAACGGTCTCCTCTTCCTTTTCCTCTTGCTAACCTGCTTAATACATAATTCTGTTGCTCTTGTAATCCCCATTTTAAATACTTCCCACTGTTCCTCAGCCCCTGATTCCTGCCCCATTCCCCTTAATGCCTCTTTCAAGTATCTCCCCATTTTCCCAAAGTTTGCCTCCCTAAAATCCAGGATACGTGTTTTTGTGTGGTTTGGGTCTGCTCTTTCTGTGATTTCAAACCACAGTGACTGGTGGTCACTGTTCCCCAGGTGCTCCCCACTCTTACCCCATCACACTGTCCCTGTTTGTGAGCACAAGGTCCAGTATTGCCTTCTGCGAGTTGGTTCCATGACCAGTTGCTTGAGGAAGGCACCCTGAAGGGAGTCCAGGATAAATCTGCTCCTAGTTGATGCTGCTGCTGGGATGCTCCAGTCCACATCTGGAATGTTGAAGTCTCCAACCAGTACTACCTCACCCTTGTCTGCCATCCTCTGGATGGCTAGCATCAGCTCCCTATCTGTTTCTTCCTCCTGGGCTGAGCATTCTGAACCTAGAAAAGTCTGTTCTGGAACCAGCCCAGCTTCTTACTTTTATAGGGGTGGAACTAAACCCTGTCCAGGCAAGGGCATTGCTAGGCCACATGGCAGCTTCCACTGCAGTGGTGCAAGAGGCAAGATTTCAAATGAGAGATATTCAGTTTCATCTAAGATCTTACTGGTCTCAGAAAAAAGACTCTCTTCAAATTGGTTCCAGTGCCTCAAATTCTGGTTCAGGCTCTCCAGTGGTGGCTGGAGGAGGACAATCTAGGACAAGGTGTCCCCTTCCTCAGTCAGGCTCCTTCAGTGATTCTCACCACAGATGCCTCTCTACTGGAATGGGGAGCCCATCTGGACCAGCTTACTGCTCAGGGAACCTGGTCTAATCAGGAGTCTCTTCTGCACACATATCTTCTTGAACTCAGAGCTGTCTTTCTAGCACTTCAGACATTCTCAAACACTATTCAGGGGAAAGTGGTGCAGATCAGGACAGACAATACCACAACCATGTGGTACATCAACAAGCAGGGAGGCACTCAGTCCTCAACCTTGTGCACAGAAGCCATGAAAATATGGGGCTGGATATTCAAACTGCGCCATTCTGTGGCGCAAGCCCTTGCGCTGCTCAAAATAGTTGCGCTGGGGTGTGGCCGGGCGATATTCAACAGAGTTGCGCTATTGAGCAACTCCTTTGAATATCACCCCCCGGCCACAGCCACTGTGCATGGCGCAGTGGAACTTGCGCCACCGCAAGTGGTCAGAGTGGAGCATTCAAGATGCGGTGGCGCAAGTTCCATTGTGCCATGCGCAAAATTCTGATATTCAAAAGGTGACATGCAAATGGGGCCATAATTCATGCAAGGTGCAGGGGGGGCCATTTGCATCTACTTATGGCCCCATTTGCATGCCATTAGCATGCAGGTGCGCTGATCCCGACTTGCGCCTGGCGCCCTGCAGGCAGCAGCACAGCCAGGTACTGACACCCCTGCAGCCCGATCCGGGCATAACTGTAATAATCCCCACCCCGACTGGCCCGATCGCGAGGCATAACTGCTTATAAATCCCCCTCCCGACTGGCCCGATCGGCGGGCAAAACCATAGCAACCCCCTCCTCCCACTAGCCCGGTCGCGGGCAGCCTGTGTGATCTAGTGGCCCCCACCCACCCACCCACAGAGCCCCACCACCCGCTCCCCCATCAGCCCGGCAGCACCCCACCCACCTGCCGCCCGCCGACTGACTGCTCAGTAGGGCTGCACGCCCATTGGTTCAGAGCAAGAGCCAGTGGGCGTGCAGTCCATACTGTACTAAGGAGAATCAGATATGTGAATGAATTCATTGAATTCAATCACATATCTGGACTGCCTTTAGACGGGAGGCTGCACGCCCATTGGCTCTTGCTCTGAAACAATGGGCTGCAGCCCTACCAAGCAGTCAGTCGGGGGCGGAGGGGCAGGTGGGTGGGTGCCGGGAGGGGAGCGTAGGGCCCGTGGGTGGTGGGGTGGGGGCCACTAGATCACCAGGCTACTTGGACCTTGGGGGTGGGCTCTAATGCTCACGATCTGGCAGTGCGGTCCACTGGACCACCTGGGATATTGTTCTTGGGGTTGACTCTAATGCCCGCGATCGGGCTAGTGGGGAGGGGGTTATAGTTTTGCCCGCGATCGGGCCATTCGGGGAGGGGATTTGTACAGTTATGCCTGCGATCGGGCCAGTCAGGGGAGGGGGATTTATGCAGTTATGCCCACGATCGGGCCAGTCAGGGGAGGGGACGATACAGTTATGCCCGCGATCGGGCCAGTCGGGGAGGGGATTTATACAGCTGTGCCCGCTATCGGGCCAGTCGGGGAGGGTTACTATTATACCCGCAATTGGGGCATAGTGGCACGAGATACCACAGGTGCAGGCTGCTGTGTTGCGCCTTGCAACGTGCAGCCACCTGTGGGTGGCCTCGACTTACTCCTTTTTTTTTTGCTCAAAGTTGTGCAGGCACAGTTTGGAGGTTGCGCCTGCACAACTCTGCACAGCCCGGCTGAATATCGGGCTGTGCAGTTTATGCATGGTTCCTCCCCCTCCGGTTGAGCATGCCTTCATTAGCATTGCGCTGTTGCTCAGCGTGACTTGGGGGGCGCAACTGCCTCCTGCTGAATATGGCAGAATGGCGCAATTTCGGACTTGCGCAGGTGCAACCGTATTGCACATGGTGCAACCCTTTTGAATATCCAGCCCATGGTCTCTAGCTTATTCCCTTCAGGTTTCCCTGATATCTGTGCATTTCCCAGGGAAGGACAACATACTACCAGATGCTCTCAGCAGGATTTTTCAAGGTCACCATGAATGGGCCCTGAATCCTCTGATTCTTCAGGTCATTTTCAAGAGGTGGGGCACTCCAGAGATGGATCTCTTTGCAGCCCCAGACAATCACCAACTTCCTCTGTTTTGCTGCAGACCTCCTCTTCTGGGATCTGTCCCTCAGGATGCTCTCCTATTGAATTGGACAAGCAGGTTTCTGTATGCTTTTCTTCCTTTTCCTCTGATATTCAAGAGTTCTGATCAAGATCAGATCTCAGCCTTGCAAAGTGATTCTGGTGGCTCCAGACTGGGCCAGACAGCCATGGTACTCCCTATTATTGTCAATGTCAGTGACAATACCACTGTGTCTTCCCAGACAGTAAAATCTCCTCACCTCTTTGCAGGGGAGGATGCTGTATCCCAACCTTCAGACTTGAAGCCTGGCTCTTGAAGAGCTAGAATATGCAAGCCTGCAACTTTCCCATTCAGTCTTGGACATTCTTAAGGTTAGTAGAAAACTTTCTACCAGAAAAACTTACAGTTCAAAATGGAAGAGATTTGGGTTTTGGTGTTCTCAGAGACATATTCAGCCAGATTCAGCTGATATTGCCACTACTTTGGATTATTTAGTGCATCGTAACAGTTTAGGCCCCAGGCCTACTACTCTCAAGGTACATCTGGCAGCTATATCTGCCTTTCTTTCAGCTGGGAAGGGCTCTTCTCTAGCCTCTCATCCAGTTTTCAAGAAATTTTTCAAAGGTCTGGTTCATATTAATCCTTCTTTTAGGGAGCCTACTCCTTTTTGGGACCTGAATATCTATATTGCACAGCTTATGTAGCCACCTTTTAAACCATTATCTTCAGCTGAGCTGAAGTACTTGACTTGGAAAACTATTCCTGGTGGCTATTACTTCTGCCAGAAGAATCTGTGAATTACAGGCTTTATCAGTCGAACCTGATTTCATTTCATTTCACAGGGATAAGGTGGTCCTTCGAACCAACAGAAAGTTCTTTCCTAACGTGGTTTCAGACTTTCATTTAAATCAGTCTGTGCCATTGGATATGTACTCCCTGGAAGACGGGGGAGAGAGAGAGAGAGGGGGGGCATGATTGCGACATTCAAGTACTTGAAAGGGATAAATAAGGTTGATAAGGAGAGTCTCTTTAAGCTAAGTGGCAACCATATCACAAGGGGGCACTGTCTTAAGCTGGAGGGAAGTCAGGAAGCATTTCTTCACAGAGAGAGTGGTGGATGTCACACTTGGACTACTGATTCTGATCCCGATATAATTTTTTTGTTGTAAATATAAGAAATTAATGTATGATGACTGTGGCAGAGGTATCCACTTTGTAATGCCCTCAAGGAGTTCCTTTGACTTGGATATAGTTGCCAGGAAGAACCTGTGTGGGAAGGGGTGTTTGAGGGAGGCCAGAATGGACATTGAAGAGGTTGATGTCTGGGCCAGGCAGGATCCAGACGGATTTGGAAGGTCAAATACACATTCCCAGGAAGCCTTGGGAGGACATCACAGAAACTGTTTGTGTGGCAGAACAAAAACCAATTCTGACCAGTTACCCTGAGGAGAGGAAATTGAGTATGTCACTTATTTTTTTTTTTTAATCTTCTTGGGACATCCTGTGTGGTAACATATAACTTTTAATACACCAAGGCGGAGTTTAATGATCTCGGAGAGGAGGCCGGCTCAGGACTGCTTTTATCCAACTGAGCGAGTCTTGGAGACACACAAGACCATATTAACTGACTGAGGAAGAATCATCACAACACTGAAAGACAGTAAGATTAGACCAGTCTGAATGTATGTATAGTAGGAACTGCACTTTTACCTGTTTGTTTTTAAGGCTGTATGTGTTGGGATATATATTTGTTCTGTAATTATTTTTAAAGTAAAGATATTTTTAAAGTAAAGATATATTTTACAAACGGAAACTGCGTGGAGTACCTTCACATTTCTATTTATTTTAAGTGGAGCTTTTAAAGGTTATAAGTAACACTGTGTATGGGCTTATTGTATACCAAACTGGGAAATGGATAGAGTTCTTTCACACTCTTGCATAGAGTTCTGAGGGTTCATTTGAAAGACCTGGTTGGGTTCCCGTAGACAAAGATATCTGCCCCAAGACAGAATTATCTGAGCTTGATAATTGGGTACGATAACAAGAGGTTATCAGTTTGAATCCTTCCAGAGCTTGAAACTAAGGTGACTTGAACCCACAAAACAGACATGAGGGTTACCTTGTTCTGTTCACTATACACAAATCATACGCTTAGAGGTTTGCACTTTGGGAGTAGAGGGCTGAGCGAGTTTGTGACAGATTGGTTGGCAGTGGTGGCATAAAAAGTTTGGTGGTATAAGCTTCATTGTACAGTAGGTTAGCTTGAAACCATTGGCTCACTTGGAAAAAAAGAAAGGCAGTGTTTTATTTAAAAAGGAAACAGAGCTATATCCCTTGACTTACAGTTAAGTTCCCACCCATTTTATTTTTTTTTTCTGAAGTGCCAGTCAGAATAGTATTAGTAGTGAGGGAAGAAGAAAATGGCTTCCGACTACAGCAGGCACACTGTAGATTTCTTAAAGCAGTTGTGCGGAGACAGGGGAATCCCGTTTGGGGTAAAAGTCAGTAAGCAGACCCTCATAGAGGCCCTGATGACAGCAGATACCCAGGGCAGCGAGTCACCAACCGTGACTGAAAGGGACCAGACCTTGAGTTTGGCAGAACTAGTGGCCAGTGAGGGGTCCCAAGCCAATGAGGCGGACAGCAGGGCCACTGTCAGTGAAGGGTCATAGCAGCAGGGGAAGGTCACCAGTATCCTGAATCCAGAGGTACTCAAGATGCAAATTGAGTTACGGAGGATGGAACTGGAGACAGAGCGACAACAGAGGGAGGAAGATCGTGAGGAGCGTGAGCGACAGCGAGATGCAGAGGAGGAGATGAGAGAACAGCAAGCTGCAGAGGAGCTAGGAGTGCCAGTGGCAACACGAACTGGAGAAGATACGACTCCAACCAGTGGCACCTGAGCAGGAAAGTGGCTTGGGTTTAACTGGGACTGCAGGACTTGGTTACAAATTGAACTCCAAATTAATAGCTGAGTTTAAAGAAGGGGAGAATATGGATGCCTTTTTAAATTCTTTTGAAAAAGTTTGTATTCAGGCTAAAATTCCTAGAAAGTCCTGGAGCTTCCAGCTATCCCCGCTACTTACCGGAAAAGCTCAGGATGCATTGGGTCAAATGAACAATGAAGACAGTGATGATTACAGCAAGTTAAAAGCTGCACTACTAAAAAAGTTTGAATTAACTGCTGAATCATACAGAGCTAAATTCGATAAGCTCAGGAGAAGCCCTGATATGAGCTATGAGGAGCTAGCCACGAAACAATCAGTTTTCAAAACGTTGGTGGGAAGGAATTGAGGCAAACACTGTTGATAAAATTGAAAATGTGATTTTATTAGAACAGTTTTATTGGGCATGCCCAGCAGAGTTAAAAACCTGGCTAGAGGACCAAGATCCAAAAACAGTGCAAGAGGTTGCTGAACTGTCAGACCACTATGCCAAGAGCAGACCTGCTCTGAGAACGAATGGGGTGAGTGTGGCAGTGCAGAAAGGGAAAAGCGCTCTTTCAGGGCAGCTAAAACCCTCACTGCCTCCACCAAAACCAGTTAGCCCCAGGTTTCAAAGAAAAGATTTCTCTGAAGTAAGAAATGTTTGTTGGTTATGTAAAGAAACTGGGCACATTGCCAGACAGTGTCCAAGAAGGGCAAGCAATAATACACAAAGTAGTACCAGAAAGGAAGTGGGTTGTTTGTGTGTCCCTGGAAGCATGCCAGTAAACATGAGGGAACACATGCACCCAGTCATGGTAAATGGCGTACAGATGCAGGGGTTAAGGGACACAGGGGCATCCCTGACATTGGTAAAAGGGGATCTGATACAGCCTGGTCAGCTTATACCCAATAAATAAGTGACTGTACAGGACTTTGTGGGCGAAGGGAAAACATTGCCACTGGCCAGTGTTCTCCTGGACTGGGGTGAAACAGGGGGAACTGTGCAACAGGTGGCTGTAGCCAACACATTAGCAGTGGATGTGATCTTGGGTAACAATCTCCAGCAGGGGGTGGTATGTGCAGTTACCTGTAGCCAAGTGGCAAGGGAAAATAGTAGTTCCCTGAACCCCACAGAAACCAGTGTGGAAACCACTGAGAGGCTGGTTCCCCAGCCTGTGTCTCCAGATGGGGAGACTGATAAAAAGGGGGTAGAAATTTCCCCAGTAGCAAGTAACCACCCAACTACAAAGGGTTACTCCAAAGAGGGAGGGAGGGGTGACCCCTTATCAGATGGTAGGGATTGACAGTGATCCTGAGGGCCCTGACACTAGAGCTAGGGACCCTAGTTTAGTGACTGAAGGGGACCTGTCCCATGCCTTGGGAAGGTGTGAGGGATTCACAGCTGCTCAGAGAAATGACCCTAGTTTAGAGAAGCTGAGGGCTTGGGCAGACTTGGACGGTGCACAGGGAGGCGATGGCAGACATAAGGTTTATTGGGAAAAAGAACTTATGTATACACAGGCAGTACAGACAGAGGGAGGGATGCTAGGCAGGTAGCTTGTCATTCCCCAGGGATATCGTGAGCAGTTGCCCATGATATTCACTTCTCTGGTCATCTGGGAATCGCACGCACAATGCAGTGGTTGGCCCAGAATTTCTACTGGCCTAACTTCACCCAGCAGGTGAAGGAGTATTGCAGGTCTTGTCACCAATGCCAATAAATAGGGAAGGCGGGCCAGAAAACCCAAGCCACCCTGATCCCCTTGCCCATAGTGGAGGAGCCATTCCAGAGAGTGGGAGTGGATATTGTGGGGCCTTTAAATACTCCCAGCTCCTCAGGGAAGAGATTCATCCTGACTGTGGTGGATTATGCCACCCGGTACCCAGAGGCAGTTGCCCTGTCCTCACTGAGGACAGACAAAGTGGCAGATGCCTTACTTGGGATTGTCTCCCGTGTTGGGTTTCCGCAGGAGGTAATCACCGATCAAGGGGGTTCCTTCATGTTGGACCTAATGAAATGTATATGGAAGAAGTGTGGGGTGGTGCAGAGATGCACGGCACCGTATCACCGTGGAACACTTCAGTGGTACCCTAAAGTCAATGTTCCGGGCGTTTGCTGAACAGCATGGGAGGGACTGGGAGAAATACCTTCCCCACCTGTTGTTCGCATACAGGGAGGTGCCCCAAGAGTCGACAGGATTTTCCCCCTTCAAACTCTTGTATGGATGCCGGCTACGTGGGCCCCTAGACTTGATCCGGGAGGACTGGGAAGGCAAGCACGCCACCCAGGGAACTCCCATTGTGGATTACATCCAAAGGTTTAGGGAAAGGCTGAAGGAGCTTATGGGGACAGCCCAGAGCAACCTGGCAGCTGCCCAACAGAAACAAAAAGTATGGTACAACTGCAGAGCCAGAGCTCGCTCGTATGTTGTGGGTCAGGAAGTCATGGTCCTTATTCCGGTCCGGAAAGAAAAGCTGCAAGCCGAGTGGGCAGGACCGTACAAAGTGGTTAGGAAGGTAAATAACGTAAACTACATTGTGGAGTTACCTGACTGTAGACAGACTGACAAAGGATGTACCGTGTCAACATGGTGAAGCCATATGCAAATAGGACTGACATGGTGTTCGCAGTGTGTAGTCATGGAGAGGGGACGGACGAAGGAGACCCCCTTCTGGACTTGCTGGAAGAGAGTAAGCGGGAATCCTCTGTGGAGGCAGTAAAATTGTCTCCCCTGCTGACCCCGGGCCAGATCCAGAAAGTGAGGGAGGTTTTAGCAGACTTTGCCCCCTTGTTTAGCGCCAAGCCTGGACTAACCCCCTTAGTAACACACAATGTGGAGACAGGGACACAGACGCCCATACGGCGGACAGCATATCGGGTGTCTGAGGCTGTCCAAAAGGAGATTAGGAGGGAAGTGGAGGAGATGCTGGATTTAGGGATAATACAGAGATCCCACAGTCCCTGGGCCTCACCCGTAGTCCTTGTACCCAAGCCAGATGGCTCAACTCGTTTCTGTGTAGACTATCGTGGACTGAATGCAGTCATGAAGTCAGACGCCCACCTGATGCCCCGGACGGATGAACTCCTGGACAAGTTGGGGGCAACGTACCTTATGACCATTGACCTGACAAAGGGGTATTGGCAGGTAGAGTTGACGGACATAGCTGGGAGTGGTCGGCCTTCATCACTCCGATAGGCTTATTTGAGTTTAGAGTAATGCCTTCCGGAATGAAGAATGCCCCTGCCACTTTCCAAAGGTTTGTGAACCAGGTGTTAAATGGTGCTGAGGAGTACGCTGTGGCGTACCTGGATGACATTGCCATCTTCAGTACCAGCTGGGAGGAACACCTGTCACACTTTAGGGAAGTGCTGGGCAGAATACAGAGGGCCTGGCTCACTGTAAAAGCTGAGACATGCCAGGTGGCCGTGGGAGAAGTACCATACCTCGGGCATGTAGTAGGCCGGGACAGCTCTGTCCTAACTAGATAAAAATAGAGGTAATACAGGCAAGGCCCAGACCAGAAACTCAGAAGCAGGTCAGGAGTTTTCTCGGGACAGCAGGGTACTATCGAAAATTTGTACCAAATTACAATGCCCTGGCTGCTCCCCTATCTGACCTGATAAAGAAACGGATACCCAAGAAAATTACCTGGGGTCCAGCCTGTGAGGAAGCCTTTACCAAACTAAAGGAGGCACTGTGCAGTGCTCCTGTTTTGACAAGTCTGAACTATAGTAAAACCTTTATAGTTCAGACGGACGCCTCAGACATGGGTATTGGGGCAGTACAGAGTCAGACATCCAGCGAAGGGAGGGAGGGACCACCTCATAGCTTACCTGAGCCAAAAGCTGCTCCCCAGGGAACAAGCATACTCCACAATGGAAAAGCAGTGTCTTGCCCTAGTGTGGGCCCTAAAGAAATTGGGGCCATACTTGTATGGGAAACCTTTTGTGGTGCAGACTGACCACAACCCCCTGGTTTGGTTGACGCAGATGGGGAAAAACAATGGCAGACTGCTCAGATGGAGTCTCAGGGTTTTATTTAACTCTAAAAATTGATTAGTGTTTTGCTCATAAATGTTCTAAAACATTGTGAAAATGCATAGCACATGCCTCACTGTGTTTAACAAACATAACACTTCTAGAAAACCTATATAAATGCTGTCTGTATAGTTAGTATTGTCCCAAGAAAAAAACTGCTAATCAATTATTTAAAACCCTGAGTCTTGCTTTTCAAGGGTATGATTTGAAAATCGTACACGGGGCCGGAGCCAAGAATAAGAACTCGGATGGGTTGTCCCGTGTGAATGAGGAATTAACTGATTAGGGAAGCTCATCCCATGTAGGGGATAGATCCCCCAAATTCAGTCTAGGTGGGGAGGAATTGTCACACTTGGACCACTGATTCTGATCCCTGTATAATTTTTTGTTGTAAATATAAGAAATTAATGTATGATGACTGTGGCAGAGGAAAATGCTGTCTTACTGGAACTGACGCATCAAGACCCCCTTGGGATAGTTCAGAGGACAGGAGGTAGCTTGAGTCTGCAGCTATTTGAAATGCAATTCCTTTGTTCGGTTTTCTTTGAAGGCAGGAATCAAGGTATCCACTTTGTAATGCCCTCAGGGAGATCCTTTGACTTGCATATAGTTGCCAGGAAGAACCTGTGTGGGGAGGGGTGTCTGAGAGAGGCCAGAATGGACATTGAAGAGGTTGATGTCTGGGCCAGACAGGATCCAGACAAATTTGGAAGGTCAAATACACATTCCCAGGAAGCCTTGGGAGGACATAACAGAAACTGTTCGTGTGTGTGTGGCAGAACAAAAAACAGTTCTGACCAGTTACCCTGAGGAGAGGAAATTGAGTAGTCACTTATCATTTTTTTCTAAATCTTGTTGGGACGTCCTGTGTGGTAACATATAATTTTTAATACACCAAGGCGGAGTTTAATGATCTCAGAGAGGAGGCCGGCTCAGGACTGCTTTTATCCAACTGAACAAGCCTTAGAGACACACAAGACCATATTAACTGACTGAGGGAAGAATCATCACAGCACAGAAAGAGAGTAAGATTAGACCAGTCTGAATGTATGTATAGTAGGAACTGCACTTTTACCTGTTTGTTTTAAGGCTGTATGTGTTGGGATATATATTTGTTCTGTAATTATTGTTCTGTTTTGATATTTTTAAAGTAAAGATACATTTTATGAATGGAAACTGCATGGAGTGCCTTCACATTTCTTTTTATTTTAAGTGGAGCTTTTAAAGGTTATAAGTAACACTGTGTATGGGCTTATTGTATACCAAACTGGGAAATGGATAGAGTTCTCTAAAGTCTTGCATAGAGTTCTAAGGGCTAATTTCAAAGACCTGGTTGGGTGCCCGTAGGCAAAGATATCTGGCCCCCCCGAAGACAGAATTATCTGAGCCTGATAATTGGGTATGCTAACAAGAGGTTATCAGTTTGAATCCTTCCAGAGCTTGAGACCAAGGTGACTTGAACCCACAAAACAGACAAGAGGGTTACCTTGTTCTGTTTACTGTACACAAATCATATGCTCAGAAGTTGGCACTTTGGGAGTAGAGGGCTGAGCGAGTTTGTGACAGTGGACACTTGGAATGTGCTGCCGGAAGAAGTCATCTTGTTGAAGACGGTGGGCAGCTTTAAGAGGGGCTGGGATAGGCATAGGGGGAAGGTAAGAATCCTGGGTAGGGAGGATGGGAGGAGTGGGGAGGAAGGGCAGGGACATTAGCTCAAGCTGTGGACCCTGCAATATGAGCAGACTTGATGGACCAAATGGCCTTCTTCTGCTGGCTTCTTTGTATATTGCCTGTATTTTTCATTGACCATTCCTCCTCTTGGGAGAGAAGGCTACACAGTCTTGATGTTAAGAGGTCCCTTAGTTATTACATAGAACACACTAGGACCACAGGAATGACCGTATACAGCTGTTTCTCACTTATGGAGAAGTGGGAAAAGGTAAACCTGCTACTAAAAGAGCTATTGCCAGGTGGATTGTATCCTGTATACAGTTCTGCTGTTCAGAGTTGGGGAAAGAACCCCCCTCAGGCCTGAGGGCTCACTCCAGCAGAAGTACAGCTGCTTCAGTCACAGCAGCTAGAGATATACCATTAGCGGAAATCTGTAAAGCAGCCACCTGGAAGACTGTTTACACATTTACCAAGCAGCGCTCTCTTGACATCAGTCCAGAAGCAATGTTAGGTTTGGCACAGCAGTGCTGCAGAGCTTCTTCCCAAAACAGGTTCTGTATCTTCCTCCTCCAAGGAGGTACTGCTTGGTAGTTTGCATAAAGTCAGAATACAACAAGACTTCATGTAGTTTGAAGAAAAAAATTACTCGCCATAGTAATGTTGTTTCTTCTAATGGAGTCTTGATGTATTCTGACCTCCCTCCTCCCTCCCTCCTGGAACCTAGTTCCTTTGGAATGTGGTCTGGCAGGTGCAGTGCTGCACCCCAGAGGTGTACCTGGGGTTACCTCTCCTTTGGTTGGAGTTTTTTTTTTCTGACTTTATGGTTTTATTTAAGTATATATTGATTGTTTTTCACTACCCACTTGGATTATTTTTTGGAGTTCTCGACTTGTGTTTTGGATCCTAAGAATATGTTTTATTGCTTTTGACACACAATTTTTAAAAACACTTTCTAAATTGTTAATTAGCTTGGTGCTCGTAAGAATCTGACGTTTACACTGCAGAGTACCTGGGCAGAGGTTTGAAAACCGAGCTCAAGCTCAATGTTCTATGCCTTGGCATAGAGTTAACCCTTTTCTCTCTGGAGCAGTTAAAGCGCTGGGGCTAATTGCATATAGTCAGACTACAGCAAAACTCCATTAGGAGAAACATTACTGTGGTGAGTAATTTTTTCTTCTCTACCGGTTAAAAGGAGGAAAAAGAGAAGAGTACCATGCTATCTCTAGTTCTGTTGATGCAGCCTTAAACCAGTTTATCCTGCTGTTTATCAGGATGTGCGACTAGCATGCTCCACTAATAAAGCGCAAAATCAAAGGTTACAACAACCCCTGGTTCACGCCTGAACTTCTTGAACGGATGAAATCAAGGGATCATCTGTGGCACATAGCCAGAGCAACGTGCAAACAAGTGGACACGCAAGCTTACAAAAAAGCCCAGAACGACTGCACTAGGGCCATACGCACAGCAAAAAGTCAATATTACAAGGAAGCCCTCAATCGCACTTGGAGTGACGTTAGAAAATTCTTGGCAAACCTTAAAGAAGTCACTGGCAAGGACACAGTCAGCCTCCACCATGTTGAACATTGGTGGTGTTCCCACTACAGACCCCAATTCCATTGCAATGTGAAGCTTTCTCAGACCTCAATGTTGTCCTCACTCCTGATTTTTTTTTTTTCCTCCAATCTCGACTTCTAAACCAAGCCCTGTAGTCCTATCTCTCGCTCACCCCCCCTGCCCAATTTTAGAACCATCTCTCATGGTGAGGCTAGGAAATATCTCCAAAAAGTCCTGGGTAAGTCCCGTTTCAGTGGTGACTCCCTCGACCTCCGATGTGTGGTTCTTACCCTGGAAGACATTCTGACACTGCTAACACACATAGTCAACACCTCACTCTGGCTTTCTCAGTTCCCACAGTTATGGAAAGTGGCCCTGGTGACACCTGTTTTCAAGAATGGTGATCGAAGCTCACTAGGTAACTTATCAGCCCATCGCAATATTCCCACCTTTGTCCAAGGCTCTTAAAAAATAGTTGCTAACCAATTAATTGAATACATAGAAAAGTACAATATACAGTGCCCACAATAACATGGGTTCCGCAAAGAACACAGCACCACTACTGCATTGCTAGAGTTTACCAGTTATATTGGCAGTTCCCTGGATCAAAGCTCGCTAGTCGGCAACTCTTTCATCGACCTGTCAGAAGCCTTTGACACGGTTAATTATGACCTTCTAGTTGAGCAGCTTGCATCTATAGGTCTGTCTACTGACGCAGTTACCTGGTTTGAGCTACCTCACAAATCGCTCTCAGCAAGTTAGGATTGATAATGTTCTATCTGATAGGAGACCCGTTTGCTCCGGTGTACCCCAATCTTTGTAGATCTCTCCAAAGTCTTTGATTTGGTTGACCATACCCTCCTGTGCTCAAAACATAGGTCTTTTGGCTTGTCAGCACCTGCCCTAGCCTGGTTTACAAACTACCTACAAGTAAGGCAGCTCGGTACAAGTGAGCGGTGTGGAGCCACACTGTAAGATCTCACCATGTTGAAAGATCGCAGTCTTTAGAAAGGAAAAAGGTTGTGGGTTGGACCACTTTACAAAATTTAGTTTTTACCTCTGAAAGCTTAAGTGGGGGGTGAGGGGGTGTTAAGGATTTGGAGTGGGGAGCTTATAATAATGAGTTTTCCTTTAAATACTGTGATGTCTTCGGAGTTTTCTCTTTTCAAATGAGAAAAGTCCCAGTTCTGCCAGTTGATCCACGTAGCTCATGTTCTCAGAGTCCTTCTCCGCTTTTGTTGTTCTTCTTTGGCCCTTTTATCATGTTGATATCTATTCTCCTATATGGGGACCAGATAACTAGAGAATAACTAGAGAAGGGTTGTCTTGTTAGGTTTCTAAGCCATACCAGCACAGTAATTCACACTCACTGTATTGCTTGCAGAGTTACCCACGAAAGGTGAATGTAATCGATAGTATCAACCACCTTGTCAAATCCAAAACTTCTAACTGGGGAGCAGGCTGTGACCATCTATGCCGGCACCAAATCCGCAGGGGTCGTGATGAAAAAGACTCCACAGACTACTATGAGGACAGCACTAGGCATGAAGATGACTCTTATAACTCGGTAAGACCAGCCATTTCATATTTTAAGTAAGCAATAACCCATGATAGGGCATCCATTTCTTGGGAATTATTGCATGCCCCAGGCATGTTATGACCACGAGGCCAAAGGCCAAGTGTCCTTCAGCCACCTGCGGGGAAGTGCATTACTTCCCAATGGAATGCATGCCCTGGAATGAGTTTGCTGCTGGCCACGTTGCCTTCTTGTACCACTTCCCTAAAATTTGGAGGCTGTCTGCCCCTCTCCATTCTCACTGCTCCTTCCCTTCTCACTCTGAAACTTCTCCTTCATGATTTCTCTACTCACTCCTGCAGCTGTTCCTAATGCTGGGATGGAATTCTGTCACCAGCCTTCCACCCTACAGTGTCACTAGCTTATCCCCTCTTCCCCCCAGTTAATCAGTCACTACTGCCTACTCCTTATATTACTGTTTTGTTGCTCACAATTTAATGTTCTTTTGCCTCTTTTGAAATTTACTGTATGGTAATTTTTTATTCAGAAGTGTTTTCTTGTAGTTTATATATATATATATATATATATATATTGTAATTATTTCAGTATTACTGTATTGTTTGTGTTCATTGTACCTTGGATCTGTTCTGTTCCCCATTCTCGGACACATCTAGAAACAAGCTGATACCAGCTCAGTATAACTTCCCTGATAAAGCTTTTTAAATGAATAATACAATTTCAATTTTAAAATGAGTAAACGGTAATCAAAATAAATACAGAAATGTTGATATCTGAGTAACAGTGATGCGAGTAAGCTATTACTAGGAAGAAAAGGTTTTTTTAGGTTACCAGCCATGCATTTCTTGGGCATTAGTGCACAGTCATGTGATATGTTTTAACCAATGAAGTTACAAGGATTCTAAGGTCTTGTCAAACCCATTTAATAAGACAACAAGAACTGCTGCTTTCTTTTTTAACCATAGAAGTTAGTTGAAAGAGGGTTATATAGTTAAGTTCCTGTTTTGTTGGCTTGTTTGCTGACTTTGAGAAATTGGCTGTTTGTCTTAGATTGGAATATCATGATCAGGGGCTAGATTTTTATCCTCCAGTCCCCCCTGACAGGCCCCCTTTGGCCCGGTTGCCCCATTCCCCAGCGTCCCTGAGATTTACCTTCTCGCTGTCTGAACTGTAGTGGGAACCTGGTTGCCAGTGCGGGGCCTGCGGGGGACTTGACATCATCCTGTGACCACCTGTTTTTCCACCTTGGGTTCTCCCCCGGACCTTCTCCATGCAGTGGCATAGCGATGAGCTCCACCTCTGCAGAGAAGTCCTAAAACGCCTGGGTCGGCCTTTTGTGTGATGTGCCCAGACCTGCACTGCCATGTGGATGCCTCTAGGTGGCAGTCAACAGCGAATAGCATAAACTCCCCTCCTTGAGGGAGGAGAACTGTCCTCTGGACGCTCATTCCTCCTTCCCTCCCTCCCTCTCTCTGCCAGCCCCCGACCGACCTGTGTCCGTTCCTGAACCTGGGTCACCGGTGTGGCAGGAGGTAAAGCTCTAGATGCCCCAGCCCTCCATGCCACTGGGCTAACATAAGGGGGCTGTTTAAAGCCACGCAAGGTCAGCAGGGATGTTTATTTTTCCATCTGTTTTGAAAGTGATCATGGACTTTGAAGAAAGGAATATTAAAGCAGTAGTTTATATTAATGTAGCTAATCACCTAGTCGCCGGGTACAAGGTCTCCCACCCCCAAGCAGTGGAACCAGTCAGGGTTCTTTATTATGGCCGGGCACTAGGGGCTAACAGAGGGGTCCCTTAAAGCTACTACTAAGTGCAAATAACTATTTACACATACACAGATTCTATTGTCCATTTTGGTGGAAGTAGAGACAAGCACATAAACAGTGGCATAAGTTACATAAAGTATTACTTTCAAAAAGGCAAACACACACAGCGAGTAACGTGTTACAGCAGTAACGCTGGCTAAAGTTACGCAGTAAGTATAAAAGAGATGATGAGCATCAGATAACGTCTTTACAACAAACTTTTTCAGCAGGCAGTGATGACAAAAGCCAGGTTAGGCTGTTGTGAAGGGAGTTCCATAAATAAGGAAGAGCGTAGGAGAAGGATTATTGGCCTCTTTCAGTTTAACCTTCAGAATGATACATTGCAAATAACTGTCTCCCCAAAGGCTTGGAATAGAAGACCTGTGGCAGTTTTTCTCTAAGATAATCGGGGACACTAATTCTACAGAAGTGTATGTTGCATACTATTTGTAACCCCCTTACCCCTTCAGGAGTGATGGAGTTAACTATAGTTAAGCTGGTACAAAAGTGTTTTTCAAGTAAAACTGCTGTCTGCTAGGAAATGTTTTACTTGAAACAAAAGCATTTGGGCCCAGCACTATGTGTGTCACCATGATTCTGCTTTAGGGGAAATGTTTGTGGGACTATAAATATTGGGGACTATTTACAGTCTAGGGAGGCTGAGATCAGGATTGAGTCGGTGGTGAAAAAACGATCTCCAGATGCGCCAGTTGGGCCGGGGAGACCTGTCCAGTTCACAGGTTGGTAATATAGGCTCCAGGTCTGGGGTGTGACGTGGTCTGCTGTCTGGTTTGAATCTCCAGGGGTTAATTGCAAGCATAAAAATGCAGGTGGGTGACTGGCCCAGTGTAGGGGTATGTCTTCAAGGGGTTCACCTGGATGGCACCACCACATTGTCATAACTGCACCAAGCCACAAAAGCATTGTGCTGACTGACCACCTTGAAATGTAACAGAGATAGCCTGGAGACATTAACCAGGAAATGTAGTGTGTGGTTAGTAAAAAACTAGCTTCTTACCCCAGGAGTCCTTTAGCATCAGTAACTCTTTTTTGGACTTAGCTGGCTAGGTGCAACTGCCCCGGAGGTGTGTCTTTAAGAGAGATTTAAATGAGCGTAGGGCCAAGCCAATCAAAAGATAGGGGTGTGAGAGCTGTTGAATGTTTCAGAATATTTTCCCCTGCTGGACTGAGCAATATTGCCTCTGAGGTGTCTCCCAACTTTCCTTGTTAACATCCTCCTAGTACTTATCCGGGTAAAGTTTTAAATTATTTCCTTTAGTGTGCTGAGTGAAAGTTTTACTTTTTCATTAGCGCTGTGCAAATTTTTTATTTTTAGTGCGGTGCTATTTTGACTTTATTTTTACTGCAACTATTTCGTTTAAAGCCTAATTTTATCACGGGTGCTTATTTTCTATGGTTTCCTTCATTTGTGAGGCAAATTCTTGTGGTAACCATCGAATTGGGGACAGTTGCCTTGTTTTTTTACCTCAGACCTCGTGGGGTTTACTGCAAGGCACCTGCAGTAGATTTCAAATTTAGTGCCGGGGGGGGCGGGGTTCTCTCTAGATTGGCAATTACAAGGAAACCTTTTTTTGTTATATTACTGGATCTTGGTATCATCTGTGTCAGGACTGTCCATAAGGGTCCAGCAGCCACCTGTGCGCAGTTGAGTATTACTGGGTTTCTATTAAGATTGGCACTAGTATAGATCCTAGTTTTACAACAACAACAAAAAGAGGCACTAGTAATAGACAGTTTATTAACTGGGGCAGGACTGGCCGGTGGCATTTTCACAGAAACCTGCACTCAGTCTGTAGGAACCAGAACTGGTTTGCTTTGCTTAAATTGGACATAGCAGACAAACCTTTGATTGTTATGGCTGAGGATAAATCAAAGGCTTCCGATGAGGGGGCCTTTCAAAAGTACTAATGCCAAAAGCAGAGGTGCTGAGGAACCCTCCAGAACCCAGCCAAAAAATAAAGCTTCCAAAGATGAAGTTCCTCACAAATTGAAAAATAATGAGTGACAAAAAAGGAAGCTTGATCGAGCCTCTGAAGTGGCTAAAAAGAAACTCTGTCAAGACAGATATGCTCCCGTTGCTCCTGGGAAAGACAATAGCGAGACAACAGGCAGCTTAAAGCATACAGAAAAAACAAAACACAAACTGTGCAGGTTCTTCCATCAGTGCAAGATATGGAAAAAGTATGGCAACTGTTTCAGACCCTTCAAAAGATGGGTCCTCAATTTACTGGGGCTGGCAAACACTGTTCCACAGTTCTCTCTCTTCTGTAGACTGTGAGGGTGACTTAGATGATGATCAGTTTTATGATGCCCCTGATGTGGATTTTGAGGGCCTTGAGCCCCAGGAGTCCCCAAACCCTCACCTTGGGGATCCCCCGGGTGACCACAAGGATCCTTCCTCTGTTTACATTTATACAAAATATGCTGGATACCCTGGACCTCCCTATGCAGGAGCCCAACCAGGGTGTTGATGAAGATTATAGGGAGATGAAGGCTCTTTCATCCTCAAAGACCCTGGTCGTCCCTATCTATTATGCATTTAGGAAAAATACCATGAAGGTGCTTCAATACCCCATTTCAGTATCAGGGGTTGTTAAGTGTCTTGAGAGAAAATATAAATTGTCTAAAAATGGTACTGAGTTCCTGTCTGCACACCCTAGCCACGAAAGTATAGTGCAGCAGGCAGCTTGTGAGAAAGCTGGATTCTCCTTGTCGCCCTCTCCCCCGACAAGGTTTCCAAGAAAATTTACTTTATAGCAAATAAAATGTATGCCACAGCTTCCCTGCTTCTCAGGCTTTCTTCTTGCATGGCATTCACAGCCAGATATCAGAAAGCCCTTTGGAAATAAGTCCGGGCTATCGCACACAGCGGATCAGATTCTATGGTGCAGGGTGGATGCATCAAAACTGCTCTGGAAGTTACTATGTACTAATTCCACATGGCAGATGACAACAGTGATGCAGCCTCTAGAGTGATGGCCCATGCCATCTCTCTGAGATGCTTTGCCTGGCTTAGAACAACCAGTCTGACCACGAACACTCGGAACAAGGGCATGGATTTTCCCTGTGATCAAAATATGTTGTTTGATTACAGAACCACTGACTACATGAAAAAAGTTGATGAGTACAAGGCCTTCTGGCAGATCCACTCATCCAAGCCTAAACCCGCCACCTCTCAGAGATCCCGTCCCAGGAGTGGTAGGGGCAGAAGTTTTGTTCCCAGGCCTTACGGTCCCTATCCCCAATCTATCTTTAGCCAGTACAGGGGGTCTTTCAGAAGCAGGGTCAGAAGGGGCCAAAGAGCCACCTCTACCCAGCCATCTGCCTCGCAGTCTAAGTCCTGATGTAAGTGTCCAGGTCGCCTCCCCATTTCCAGTTGGAGGCAGACTCTCTCACTATCTTCAGCACTGGTCCCTCATCACATCAGACAAGTGGGTGCTGGAGATAGTGGAGAAGGGTCTGTCAGTACAGTTCAAGCAGGTGCCAGACCTCAAGCACACCCAGGTGTCAAGACCTCTGTCCCTAATGCAGATACCGCTATAGGAAATGGAGGTACAAAACCTTTTGGCTTTACGAGCAGTGGAGAGGGTCCCCACCCACGAGAAGGGCAAGGGCCTCTACTCTAGGTATCTTCTGACACAGAAGAAAACTGGGGAGTGGCGACCTATCTTAGATCTCTGATATTTAAACAAACATCTGAAAAAACAAACAAATTCAAAATGGTCACTCTGTCACTGGTTATACAGTCCTTACAGCAGGGAGACTGGCTAGCCTCCCTCGACTTAAAGGATGCCTACTTCCACATACTCATAAGGAGATCTCACAGGAAGTTTGTCAGGTTCAAACTTCCTTCAGGTCACTATCAGTTCACTGCAATGCCCTTCGGCCTGTCCTCGGCCCCAAGAGTCTTTACCAAGTGTCTCGCAGTGGTAGCAGCACATCTCTGGAGACTGGGTGTCGCTCTCTACCCCTGTCTGGACGACTGGCTCATAGTAGCAAAGTCTCCTTGCCAGGTCAAGGAATCTCTTTCCCTCACAGAACACACACTGGAGTCTCTGGGTTTCCTGGTAAATCTAAAGAAATCTCACCTGGAACCCACCCAGCTGCTCACCTTTATAGGGGCCCAGCTGGACACTCAGAAGGGATGTGCTTTCCTCCTGCAGGAAAGAATTCAGAGTTTCCTTTCAGTGGCAGATTCTTTCGCCCAGGGACAGCCAAGACCAGCCAGACATTTTCTTAAAATTCTGGGACATATGGCTTCTATGACTGCAGTAGTCCCAGGGTTCAGGTACAGGATGAGACTCCTGCAAGCCTACCTCAGAGCTCGCTGGTCTCAGAGAAGCACAAATTTTCAAAGTTGATACCTGTGTCGGAGCAGTTCCTCCAAAACGTGCTGTGGTGGAAGAACCCTGCAAATTTGCAGGCAGGGGTTCCCTTTCAAGCTCCTCTTCCCACAAAGGTGATCACCACAGATGCCCCCCTTTTGAGCTGGGGAGCTCATTTAGAAAGTGCCTCAGTAAGTGGCAACTGGACTGCCGAAGAGTCACAGTTGCACATAAATCTTTTGGAACTCAGAGCAGTCATACTAGCTCTCAAAGCTTTCGCTCCCAGCATAGAAGGGCAGGCAGTTCAAATTCGAACGGACAACACCACTGCAATAGTCTACATAAACAAGCAGGGTGGTACCAGATCAGGAATACTCTGTTTGGAAGCTCTGGTCTCCTGCATTCTCCCTGGGAGTTGGTCTGTCTGCTATTCAACTCCCAGGCAAACTCAATACTCTGGTGGATGCCCTAAGCCACATCAGTCAGGGTCAGAGCGAATGGACAGTGAACAAGCAAGTACTAGCCACAGTGTTCAGGCGGTGGGGCACATCAGACGTGGATCTGTATGCCTCTCCTCTCCTCTCAGTTTTCAGCTTCCTTAGTATTGTTGCAGGCTCCCAGTTCCAGGAACACGTCTTCTAGATGCCCTGATCCTGGACTGGTCTGGGAGGTTCCGATATGCATTTCCTCCCTTCCCCCCCCGATATTCAGGGTTTTGCTGAAACTCAGACAGCAGCCTGCATCGATGATCCTAGTGGCTCTGGACTGGCCCAGGCAAGCCTGATACCCTCTCCTTCTCTCAATGACCCGCAACAGGCCCCATTCGCCTGCCTCCGACTCGCTCCCTGCTGACCCTTCCTCAGACGGGAGTGCAGTACCCAGACATACACTCTCTTCACCTTAAGGCCTGGTTCTTGAGGAGTTAGTTTCCATCCTCACAGTACTCTGAACAGGTCCTTAAGATACTGAGGATGGCTAAAAAACCAAACACTAAGCAGACTTATGCAGCCAAATGGAAATGGTTTTCCCTCTGGTGCAAGAGCGAAAAGGTCGAACCCCTATAAGCTTCAGACCCTCAGCTGCTAGACTACCTGGTACACCTACAGGCATCAGGCTTGAAACCATCTTCACTCAAGCTACACCTGGTGGTAATTTCAGCCTACCTTTCAGTGGGAAAGAAGAAATCATTTTTTTCCCCACAACATTTTTAAACAGTTTTTCAAAGGCCTCTTGCACCTCCAGCCTCCAACCAGGGAACCTGTTCCTCCTTGGAGACTGAACCTTTGCATAGATGGCCTCATCATGAATCCACCTTTCAAACAACATGAAGTCTTGCTATATTCTGACATATGCAGTGAGTCCCAACCTTCAAACTGCCCCGGAGATGAAAGAGTTAAACTTTCCATGCCAGGCATGGAACGCTGAGCTCGAGCTCGGTTGAGACTCTGTCTGTTGTTCTTCAAACTCAAACCGTCAGATTCTTTACTCCGCCTCACTGAACAGTCGCTCTGGAGATTTCTCCTTCTGCTCAGTTCATTTTGTCGGTTAAAGTACCGTTTTCTCAGTTTTTGACTGAAATTAAACCGTAACCTGTCGGTTCAGTCTCTGTCTGTGGTATTTGTGAGTACTAGATAGGTTATATTTTACTCTATTCTGTGTGGAACTTGTAAACGGTTCATCGGTTCGGTTTGAACCGATCAAGTCGTTAAAAAATCTTAAATTGTACTTTTAGAGTGTGGTTACCGGTTCTTATCGGTTCTAAAAAAAACAGGTTTTATTACGTTTTTTTCCACGACCTGTGACACAGTTAGGAACCGATAAGAGGGTCTTGCCTGGCGGATTGCCATAAAAGGGTAAGTTTGGATAGGACTGGCACTATGTCTGAGAAACCCAAAAGAAAAACCGGGCCCACTGGGTTTCAACACTGTAGTGTGTTTGTGGGGAAGTCTTTGCCAAGGCTGATCCCCACACCACCTGTGTTTATTGTCTGGGGTTTGACCACCTCAATGCAGACTGCCAGATTTGTAAAAATTTTCCTGCAGCTACCCTGGAAAAGGAAGTTGGTAGACTCAGGGAAAGGGAGACCAAAAAGTCCGCTGAACCGGATGGCCAGCCCGGTTCGGTTCAAACCGAACCAGAAGGAGTGCCCTCTGACTAGGGCGAGACTTCTTCGGGCAAAAGGAGATCTGACTCTGAGGAGTCGGTTCCAGCAAAAAGGACTAGAAAATCAGCTGGTGTGGAGCCAAAACTTTCCTCTCCAACTGCTGAAGAAATAGCCAAAGCGATCAAAATTGTCCAGTCGCTTTCCCCGGTTCTGACCGAACCGGCACCGTCAGGTAGGCGCTCGGTTCGGCCGGTTTCACTGGTTCAAGAGTATGATTTAGAGGAGTATTATGAACCGGAGGAGGGGGAAGAGGAGTATGAGGGGAGTGAATGTGGATTTGAAAGTCTGGATGTGCTCATTGATCTGGACATCTCCCCAGACAGACCTTCAGGAGTGTCTCCTCCTAGGCTTTCTGAATCCTTCTCTTTTATGTTTTATAAAAAGTGGCTGAAACCTCCAGCTCCCTATGGAGGAATGTGGATGATCAAGAGGAGCCTGACTTTGTGGAAATGATGGATATCCCAGAGTCTAGGAGGCTGTCTATTCCCTTGCATAAATCTTTTTGGAAACAGACATTTAAAATTCTAAAAACTCCTAACACTATACCTTCTGTGGATAAGAGAATGGACAAGAGGTACACATTGTCAGGCTTTGATACGGAGTTCCTTACACAACAATGCAGCCATGTTGGGGTAATGCAGGCTGCAGCCTGTGACAAGGCAAATATTCCCTGGCTTCACACCCCAGACAAGGACTCCAGGAGGATTGATGCCATGGCAAAGAAACAGTACATGGCAGCATCCTTGGGACTCAGACAGGCGAATTATATGGCTTATGTGGCTAGATATCAGAAATCCAGATGGGACACTGTCATGGCTTTAGCAAAACGGGTCCCTGGCCAGCTTGCCAAGGAGCTGGAGCAGGTGGCTGCTGATGGTATTGAGGCATCCAAGGTGCAATTCCATGCTGCAGTGGACTCAAATGATGTGTCATCAAGAGTCATGGCTACATCTGTGGCACTTCGAAGAATGGCTTGGCTCAGATGTACTAGCCTGTCACAGGATACCCAGACTAAGGCCATAGATTTTCCTGTTGTGGGTAATTCTCTGTTTGGGGAGCAGACAGAGAATTACTTGAAGAAAATGGATGCGTATAGTACCACCTATAGGAGTGCACAGGCCAAAGAAAGGCAGGCCACTCCTCAAAGGCAGCTTCCCAGGGGCAGGGGCAGGCCTTTTCATAGGCCTTTTTACCAAGCCCAGGCCTCCTCTTCTGCTTATGCCCAGAGGGGGTTCTTTAGAGGGGAGGCAGACGGGCACAAGCAGGCCTGCTTCCACCCTCAGCCCAAAGCCCTGCCAAGCAGGCACCCTGATGGGGTTGCCAGGGCCGATTCTCAGCTACATGTAGGGGGCAGGCTGGCTTACTTTGTCCAGGACTGGGAGTCTCTGACATCAGACAAATGGGTCCTGGAAGTAGTAAGCCAGGGACTGGTTCTCAGCTTCAAAAAGTTTCCAAAGATGAGAGCCAGATCCTTCCCACCTGCAAATCCATCAGAGGCACTTGCCTTAGAGGCAGAGGTCTCTTACTTCCTAGCTCTCAGAGCTGTGGAAAGGGTCCCACCCCTACACTAGGGCAAAGGATTGTATTCCAGGTACTTCCTTACCCCAAAAAAGACAGGAGAATGGCGGCTCATCCTGGATCTCAGATACTTAAACAAGCACCCTTTAAAACCAAAATTCAAAATGGCGACTCTGGGAATTATTCTACCCTCTCTAAGGCCAGGGGACTGGCTAGTGTCCCTGGACCTCAAGGATGCCTACTTCCATATTCTCATCAGAAGCTCCCATCGAAAGTACCTCAGGTTTGCACTGCCCTCAGGCCATTACCAGTTCAGAGCAATGCCCTTTGGCCTCACCTCTGCTCCAAGGGTATTCACAAAATGCCTGGCAGTAGTAGTTGCTTCTCTAAGAAGGCAGAAAATTGCCATCTACCCTTACCTGGACAACTGGCTAATAGTAGGCCAGTCCCCAGACCAAGTCAAGTTACACTTACAGATAACTCAGCAACTGCTCACTTCTTTGGGTTTCCTTCTAAATCTTCCAAAGCCAGTTCTGGAGCCTGTCCAGCTCCTCACCTTCATAGGCGCAGAGCTAGACACAGAGAAGGCCAGCGCCTTCCTTCCCCTGGACAGGGCAAGGACCTTGGTCTCTCTGGCCTCCTCATTTACCCTGCAGGTGTCTCGACCAGCAAGGCATTTTCTACAGCTCCTGGGGCACATGGCTGCTTCTACAGCAGTAGTACAGGGAGCAAGATTTCAGATGAGGGACATTCAGTTCCATTTGAGAGCCTTTTGGTCTCAAAGAAAGGACCCTCTGACCAAATTGATCCCAGTAACTCGAACCTTGATCCAGGCCCTACAGTGGTGGCAGGATCAGAGCAATCTGAGACGAGGGGTTCCCTTTGTCACTCAGTCTCACTCTTTAATCCTTACTACAGATGCCTCCCTCTTGGGATGGGGGGCTCACATGGGCGACGTCACCACCCAGGGGTTGTGGTCCCCTCAGGAATCTCTGCTCCACATCAATCTGTTGGAACTCAGAGCAGTATTTCTAGCACTTCAAGCTTTTTCCAAATCTGTTCAGAACAAAGTCGTACAGAACAGACAACACCACCACAATGTGGTACATCAACAAGCAAGGAGGCACTCGGTATATGGCCTTGTGCACCAAAGCAATAAAGTTGTGGTCTCTGGCTTACTCCCTGAACACTTCCCTCACGGCAGTTCACCTCCCAGGCAAGGACAATGTCCTGGTGGATGCTCTCAGCAGGATTTCCCAGGGCCATCACGAATGGTCACTGGACCCCCTGGTCTTGGAGGTGATATTTTCCAGATGGGGCACCCCACAGATAGATCTTTTTGTAGCCCCAGACAATCATCAACTTCCCCTTTTTTGCTGCAGGCCCCCAGTGTTGGGCTCAGTCCCCCTGGATGCCTTAGTTCTCAATTTGGAAGGGAAGTTTCTCTATGCTTTTTCCCCCCTTCCCTCTCCTGTTCAAAGTGCTAGTAAAAATCAGATCTCAACCCTGCAAGATGATCCTGATTGCTCCAGACTGGGCCAGACAGCCCTGGTACCCACTCCTACTGTCCTTAGCCGTCCATCTTCCCCTCTGTCTTCCCAGGAATTACAACCTGTTAACCTGTGCTCAGCGGAGGGTTTGGTACCCGAACCTCAGATCTCTCAATCTCAAGGCCTGGCTCTTGAAGAGTTAGAATTTGCTGATTTACACCTTTCCCAAGGTGTAATGGATATCCTGAAGGCTTCTAGAAAGCCTTCCACCAGGGCTACTTATAATTCCAAATGGAAAGATTTTCCATATGGTGCTCTGGAAGCATATTTCCCAGAATCTGCTAATCTGCCCACAGTCCTTGATTATATGGTCCATTTAAATAGCTTGGGGCTGAGACCAGCTACACTGAAAGTGCATCTGGCAGCTGTGTCTGCTTTTATTTCAGCAGGTAAGCCCTTCTTCAGCTCACCCTATTTTCTCCAAGTTTTTCAAGGGATTGCTTCATACCAACCCTCCATTCAGGGACCCCGCCCCTGCCTGGGACCTTAGTGTTTGCATTGCTCAGCTTATGCAACCCCCTTTTGAGCCTTTGTCTTCAGCAGACCTTAAGTACTTGACTTGGAAGACTGTGTTTCTGGTAGCCATCACTTCTGCCAGACGCATAAGTGAATTACAGGCCTTGTCAGTGCAGCCTGATTTTATCTCCTTTCATAGAGATAAGGTGGTCCTCAGGACTAACAGGATGTTCTTGCCTAAGGTGGTTTCAGATTTCTACCTTAATCAATCTATGTCTCTTCCAGTGTACTTCACTGACCATTCCTCCTCTGGCTAGAGGAGGCTACACAGTTTAGATGTGAAAAGAGCCCTTAGTTACTACATAGAGCGTACCAAGGGTCACAGGTTTGACTCCCTCCAACTGTTCCTCACTTATGGTGAGGTTGGTAAAGGAAACCTGCCACTAAAGATCCATTGCCAGGTGGGTGTCTCTTGTATCCAATTTTGCTATGAAAACTGGGTAAGGTTCCACCCTCAGGCCTGAGGGCTCACTCTACCAGAGGTACAGCTGCTTCCCTGGCTGCTGCCAGGGACATCCCTATTCTAGAGATATGTCAAGCAGCTACCTGGAAAACAGTTCACACTTTTACCAAGCATTACTCCTGACATCCAGGCTAGGAGTGATGCTCGGATTGGCACAGCTGTGCTTCAGAGCCTATTTCCTAAGTAGGTTCTGTCCCTCCTCCATGGAGGTACTGCTTTGTAGTCTGCATATGTCAGAATATAGCAAGACTTCATGTTGTTTGAAGAAAAAATTACTCACCTTAGTAATGTTGTTTCTTCTAATGGAGTCTTATATATTCAACCCCAACACCCCTCTCAGAACCTTTGTTTTTGGGATGTGGGTGGACAGTGCAGTGTTGGCACTTAGTAGGTGCCCACCTTGTTGTTTTCACCCCTTCTTTCTTGGGGTGAGTTTATGTTTTTCATTTTTGGGTCTCCTGACTTGAGTCTTTGTTTTGGGACCAAAAATGTGTCTTATGTTTGATAGCCAGTTGGCTAGTGTAGGTTTACAGCTTCCAAACAGGACCTTAGTGAGTTTAGCTCGTAAAGATTTGACGGTTTGAGTTTGAAGAACAACAGACAGAGTCTCAACTGAGCTCGAGCTCAGCGTTCCATGCCTGGCATGGAAAGTTTAACTCTTTCATCTCCGGGGCAGTTCGAAGGTTGGGACTCACTGCATATGTCAGAACATAGCAAGACTCCATTAGAAGAAACAACATTACTAAAGTGAGTAATTTTTTCTTCGAGCCTATGTCCACGGCCCACATCAAGTTTGTAACTTGGAAGACCGTCCTCCTGGTAGCCATTACATTTGCCAGGAGGATTTGAGAGCTACAGGCTCTGTGCAGTGAGCTGAATTACATGATCCCTCACAATGATAAAGTTGAGCTCAGGACAAATAGGAAATTTCTGCCGAAGGTGGTTTCAAAGTTTCACTTGAACCAGTCCATTACTCTGCCTGTCTTCTTTATAAGCCATCCACTCCTGGCGAGCAAAAGCTCCACAGCCTGGATGTCAAAAGCGCCATCTTTCACTACATAGAGCATACTAGGCAGTCCGGAGGCTCTTCCACTCAGTTGTTCTTCACCTACGGGGATGTAGGCAGAGGAAGACCAGCTACCAAGAGAAGTATTTCACATTGGTTGGTCTCGTATTAGATTCTGCTATGAGAAAGCTGGTCAACAACCTCCAGTGGGGCTCAGGGCCCATTCCGTCAGGGGCACTGCAGCCTCGCTTGCAGCAGCAAGGAACATTCCCCCTACTGGATGTCTGCAAAGCAGCTACCTGGAAATCTGTGTACAGCTTTGTTAAACACTACAGTTTAGATGTGCAGACAAGATCTGCAGCCAAATTTGGCAGGGCAGTTCTGCAGAGCCTCTTTCCTAAGTAGGTTCTCTGCCCACCTCCCACTTGGTACTGCTTGGTAGTCTGCAAAAAGTTACTGATGCTAAAGGATTCCTGGGATAAGAAGAAAAAATTACTCACTGCAGTAACCTTCTTTCTTCCAAGGGGTCCTTTAGCATCAATAATTTCCCACCCTACCTCTCGGTTCACCTGTTGGAGAGGGGCTCTTATGTCACCTTTTACCAAATTTGCAGTTTCTTATTGATGAGTTTTTAGCTCGTGTTGCTGTTGTTTCTAGTTCCACTTTTGTGGACATTTGCATGTTTTTGAATCCTGTTGATTCTTTTTCGGGGCATTTGCCCTCGTTTTCCTTGAAAAAATTCTGAAGCATTCAACAGCTCTCACTCAGCTCACACCCCCTTCTATCTTTTGATTGGCTTGGCCCTACGTTCATTTAAATATCTCTTAAAGGCACACCTCTGGGGCAGTTGCACCTAGCCAGCTAAGTGCAAAAAACTTAATGATGCTAAAGGACCCCTTGGAAGAAAGAGGATTACTGCAGTGAGTATTTTTTTCTTTTGTGACTGAGGTCATGACCTATGTCTGTGGCAGAATACTGTGGATGGTAACGACACTTATGTTCCACAAAGGGTTATCACTTGGGAGAAAGTGTCCTTTGTGTCATGGCACTGGGCAGATTGTAATGAAGTCCCATGGGCCACAAAGCACTGCACACTATATGTGACAAACCCCCCCCCCCACCCACGTCGGAACTACTGTCTGGTGGGGGAGCCATGGTCCAGGAAAGACTCCTGTGTCTAGGGGTATAAGGATGGTAATGTCTCACTAAGAACAGCCCCTTCTGTGATGACTGGGGCACCACCCACAAATGTCCTCACACCACCCCAGTGGAGCCTTTCTCCATGCAATACCTGTTACGCTCACAGAGAGGCCCTTGGCAGTCCACTCAGATCTTCCATCTTCGCCTTGCAATTGGAGCTACTATAAACAAAGACACTTAAGATAACAGTGAGGTCAGGTATTCTTCTGTTAACGCCAACTGCATCTCCTTGGTGCCACTCTTGGGGAAAGTAAAGCAAAACAAAAAAAGGTTTAATTTATACCCCACTTTATACTGTGACGGCAAGGAAATTTGGGAGAAAAGTAATTTAACATTGCAATGGCAAGCTTCCTATTCTGATGTGCTTCGGTCCATTTTGACTCTAAACTTGGTTTTTGTTTATACAGCTCTCCTGCATTTGCACTAATTTTGTTGTTTTATAGTTGTGATTGCAGTTTCATAGGGTAGAAGTGTTGAGGTTGTTCAAAAATAAAGTGAGAGTGAGGCAGGTCCTCAAAATTTGCGCTTCCTTACACCTCCCATGTAGCAAAAGAAAAGTTATGTTAAATAGTGGTGTTCAAAAACAGAAGAAAACCTTGAGATAACATTAAGCACTCATTTTTTTTAAATGGTTTTAGAAACCCAAAGGTTTTACATTTGTGTTAGATTTAAAGGGGACCCGTTGGCACTTACAACCCACTTTTCCCAAGTGTGGTTCCAAGGTGGGCAAGTAGTGTTGCTCAGATAGTGCTTTTGTGGATCGTACCGCTATCAGTCGGATAGTGCTGGTATCCTGTCTTGGATCCTACCAGATATCCTGCCAAAGACAGATGCAGGATCCAGGGCCAGATAGTGATGGATCCTGGTTAGGATCCAGGTATCCTAGTTAGGATCCATGGATCCTAGGGCAGATAGTTAGGATCTGGGGCCAGATAGTGATGGATCCTGGTTAGGATCCAGGTTTCCTGGTTAGGATCCAGGTATCCTGGGTTGGATCCACGGATCCTAGGGCAGATAGTTAGGATCTGGGGCCAGATAGTGATGGATCCTGGTTAGGATCCAGGTATCCTAGTTGGTAGGATCCATTGTCAGATAGCACTACTATCCTACCACAGCAACTATCTGTCCAAATTGCAGGTATCTGTTGGTATCCTGATTTCTAGGATACTGTCTGAGCAATACTATGGACAAGCTAGAACTTTTTCACCTAGAGCCAAGCCAGAGCTTAGCCAGGGATCGTGCTTCACTCTTTGAGCTGGGCGCTGGCTACTTCAGGCTGTTCTCTACATAGGAGTTGAACATCTGAGACATTACACTCAACTATTCAGGATGACAAAAATGCTTACTTTGACTATAACTGATTTGGCTTGACCTTGACTGTCAACTGCTCATAGAGGTGGAGCCGAGCCAGTCACTACACTCAGCCAGGCTCAAGCTCAGGCTTGCCCTCTTCTAGTCTTAATTTGCACTTTGCGCAAAAAAACATTTTTTTAACTTACTGTTTACTGTAGTATAGAAGATGTAGTAGTAACTGTAGTAGTAGTAGTAGTAAAATGGTTATTTATATGGGAAAGAAGACCAACTTCCACCACCATTAGGGCCACTCAGGGCTGTAGATGAGATTTTTTGGGATGAGTCTCTGTACTCCTCATTTTGAAAGTAAGGTGAGTAAAATGAAATGCTGATATGTACTGATGTCTTGCTAGAGTGGACTGAGGAGTACATTTATTTAAAAAATGTAGTTTTTTTTTTTTCCTTGATAAGAATTTCGGGTGCCAACAATGCTCCAAATAATGTTGGCAGGTAGGAAATTACTCACCAGTTTTAAAACATTGTGAGTAAAACAAAAGTGGGATGTATTCAAGTGCTGTAAATCTGGCAGAAAACTGTTCCTTTTGAATCACCAGCTATGTTATGAAGCACTGTTCTTTGGCGTGTGGAGCATTTATAAATGTTGGACAAGTACTGGTATTCATTTAAAAAAAATTCTGAAGAGTATTTCCTAAAATGGGGTGAGTAAAATAGGCCAGTACACACCATATCTGGAGCCCTGGGGCCACTAGAGCCCTCTTTACAAGGTGTACCTGTTTAGATGTCATTATTAAAACAACAGTTACCATTATCAATACAAAAACATGTAATCACAAAATGCACAGACAAGAATCACATAAATATTACTATCCAAAAAACATCTTTGTAAGTACAAGTAAGTCATCTGTTGCATAAGCAATGAAAACACTTCTCCCGTTTCATAGCTATATTAAATTTTGCTGTGGTCATGTCTTGAGTTTTAAATTCAGGTGAAAGTTCGTTCCAGGTCATAGTTGCCTTATACTGGAAACTCATTTCTACGAACCTGTTTCTATTCTGTGAACATATGAGCATACGAATATGCCAGTAGAAACAGACCACCCGGTCTATCTAAGTCTGCTCGAGTGTGCAGCTAGCACTATCAAATTGGGACCATCGAATCTCTTGCTCCTTTTTTTCGTAAATTAAACTGGTGTGAAGGGCTAATAAGCCTATCTGCTAAGCCTGATGGAAAGGCAGATTTGTAGATCCACAAATCAGACTAATTCTATTGACTTTCTGTAACTACACATCTCTGCATCCCCTGCAGCTGACATCGGAGGAGGGCTGCAGTGGTGGGTGATACATTAGCCTGTAGTGAAAGTTCAAATTTTTATATGCTCTTGCTCTTTTGTCCCACCACTCTGCTCCCCCCCAACCTGACCCCCAGCACAGCCCTCCTCTCACCACCACGCCTGTCTACTGACTGAGCTCTCAGTGAGTACACTACTTGCTCATTGAATGACAGCTCACGCTGATCTGCCAATCAATGTCAGTGAGCACATACTGTGTACAGTACATGCTCATTGAGAGCTCGGTCGGTATCCAGCTGTGGTGGTGCGAGGAGGCTGTGCTATCATTGGCTGGGGCCAGCTTGGGGGGGGCGAGGTGGGCACCAGACTCCACCAGGAACTTTACTAATGACCACGGGGACCACTAGCCACCAGGGACTTGCATGTCTATACTGGGCAGGGCGTCGGTGGGAGGACCACTGGACACCATGGACATCATTTAGTTGTGATATCAGACCAGTGAGGGGGAGAGGGACTACTAGACTACCAGTGAATTTATTTTATTATGTGGTGACAGCGATTGGGGATGGGGAGGGACCACTAGACTACATGGGACTTTCTTCAGTATACAATGGACCGGCGATCGGCAAGGGGGAAGGACACTAGACCACTAGGGTATTTTCATTTTATATTGAGCAGGTGATTGGCGAGTGGGGGGGACACACTAGACCACCAAGGAGTCTGCCCTTTTTGTTTCGCCTCGGGCTCCATGCCTGGTTGGAACTGCTCCCCGACCTCTGCCTGCTAAGCAACTGAAGCTGCCCTACTTCGCCTCGGGCTCCATGCCCAGTGGGAGCTGCTTCCCGACCACCGCCTGCTGAGCAACTGAAGGTATGAACTTACAAACTGAGACGCCCTGCCCAAACAGTACTTGGCTTGTTTCAAATTTGGTGCCTTTTTTCAGTAGCCCTCCTGCGTCACGTTCAGAGCTCGGCACCTCGACTGCTAGAGATAACTCCTAATTCCTCTCTGGGACACTGAGTGCTAATAATTCATTTTAAATTAGTTTTCCTACCCATGCTCGCTCTGATTTATTGGCAATTTGGACATGGTCTCCCTTACAGTAACGTGTCGATTTGCTTCACTTTGAGTATTTGTAGAAGAAATGTAGTTGAGCTGGCTCCAAACTTTAGCAATTATTTTAAAATTCGCCTGCCGATCCTCAAGTAGCTTTTGATTGATTGTAGTTATTAGGAGCCTCCAGTTCTGAGCGAAGGAGCCTGCATAGTTCATCAGTAGCTTGCTGATTATACTGAAGCTGCCTGTAGATTTGTGTAATTGAAATACTGCATCCTTAGCAAAGCAGCCAGACACCCCTGAACCTGTTGTCTGATTTTTCGGTGCCCCCATATCAGGGCTTCTTTAAATACACAATGCTCCTCCCACCTCTGAGTAAATGGTCTCAACTGGGCAGTCACTTGGCACAGTTGGCTGTTCTCCTTACTTAAAGGGGCACTGTCCTCTCAAGCTGCACATGTGCGCTCTCAAAGCTAACCTTCTCCCTTTAGCTGAGTGCTGTGTAACCTACAAGCCTGCGTGGCCTGTGCAGCTAACAGTATTATTTTCACCGATCTACCACAAGCCTGCAAGAGGCAGTATAGCACAGTGGTCTAAGGCTCTGAGCTGCAAATCTGGTGATATCCAGCAGACCAGACCTGGGTTTGAATCCCACAGCTTCCACTTGCATACTGTGTGACCCTGAGCAAGTAATTTAACCTCCTTGTGCTCCCAGGTCGCTCCTGTAAAAAAGCTTTCAGCTTAGTGTGCTACACCTGGTTAAACAACTAAATAAATAAAATAAATCTTCTGGTATAGTTGCTTATGTAGACAGAAATGCCTTGCACAAGCATGGCTCCTCAATTTACTACTAGGTATGCTTCTTTACTCCATGGTAATCTGTTCTGCTCCTCCAAAAGCAGCAGCAGCTTCTACAAATTATATTGCATGTGCTCCCTGTCCTGATATTGTTGAATCTGCTGCATTGTTTACCCTTGATGGAAACTCCTATCTCTGTGTGCTCCATGGCACCCAATCTTCACACCATGGGAGGTTCACCAAACCAAGTGATTCATACTCGCCACGTTTTATACTATTGCAGTATCTCAGTCAGGGTGTTGCTATTTGCTTCTCTGGGCCTTTTTGGGCCTTGCACTCTTCAGATACCACAGCATGCCAGTACCTATAAAAGGGGAAGAATGCATCTCATTAAGCTACTACTAAATGCCATCAAAAGATTCTTCTGCTGCTGCTCATCTACGCAGGTAATGTGTAATTGAACCCTGGCCCTACTCTCCCCATAGCAGCCCCCAACGACCTGGTTAACTTAAAGGGTATGGTCCTCTTACATATTAATGCACATAGCCTGCTAAAGCATTTTGACGCTATACAGTTGTGGATCTGTCCTGCACAACCAGATATCCTGGTGGTTACGGAATCATGGCTGAAACCTACGAACCAGGATCATGAATTCAATATTCCTTCCTATAACATATTCAGGGCTGATAGACAAACTAAGGTGGGGGGGGGGGCGTAGTTATCTATGTTGCTGACAAATATGCATCTTCTCTAGTCAAGTCCACCTCGCTGTCTAAAGAATACGAGTGTGTTATTGTAAAGGTTCAACTACACCAGTCAACCCCCTTTCACATCCTTGGATGCTACAGGCCTCCTTCAGCTGGGCAAACAATCCTGAACTTCTTGAGTGAGACTCTATCTACAATAGCCTCTGAATTATTCATCATGGGCGACTTCAACATGGACTGGCTGTCTGCTACCTCTAAGCCTCTGAAGGATGTCTGTGATGTTTGGACTCACCTAGCTTATTCAGGAACCTACCCGGCCAAACCGGAAAAATCCTCAACAGTACACTTTTGCATCTAATCTTAGTGAACAAGCCTCACATTATTTGACATTCTGGCACATTTTTTAATGACCTTAGCGATCACTGCGCCATTGCTTGTGTGAGGTCTGCCCCGAAAGTGATCTCTATGTCTAGATTCATCTTTAAAAGAAGTCGACGGAACTTTGATCTTTATGCCTTCCTTTCTGAACTCCATCACTCCAACTGGCAACATTTCTATCTGGCTAGCACAGTATCCAAAGCATATGAGTTTTTCCAGTCCATAGTCATTGATGTTATAAACAGACGTGTGCCTATGCGCAAAGTACGCACCAAAAAGAAGTCCTCCTGTCCATGGTTCATGGCTAGCCTAAAAACTGCATTGCTAAACAGGGATTACCTATGAAAAGGGGTGAGAAAATCTAAGCAACCAGTGGATTGGGCAGCATTTAGAGCTGCAAGAAACATGAGCCCTAAGCTTACCAGGACTGAGAAAGCTAATTTCCATGCTGAACTCTAATTCGCATCTAATTGCTCAACCAAATTTTGGAAAACACTTCGGGACACTGAAGGATTTCACCCAGCCAGCTCGTTATCCCAGAAAATCACATCTGGTGGTATTTCCACCACGGACAAAAATGAGATCCTTGAGCTTATCAATAACCACTTTGCAACAGCTGGCTTGGCGTTTGATGCCTCTCCAGCATCTAAACTTTGCTCGCAGCTGAGTAGCCATGACCTGGCATGCCATGCCTCAGCTATCCCCTCCCTTGAAGGAGTATTCTCCTTCACTCCAGTTACCTTAAAACAAGTAGAGGATCTATTATTGAGCCTGGACACCAGAAAGTCAGCAGGTGCCGACAGTATTGAACCTTATTACCTAAAGCTGTGATATTGCATTCTGTCACCCCCTGTTACTTCCCCCTGTCTGGAACATAGCTCATGTAGTTCCCCTGGTTAAATCTGGGGACCCCAGTGACCTAAATAACTACCCACCAATATCAGTGTTGCCCATCCTATCCAAATTATTAGAAAAGGTGGTCAGTGAGCAACTTGGGTCCTATCTGGAGACCTACAACCTATTGAATCTAGTTCAGTCAGGCTTTAGACCTCGCCACAGTACTGCATCTGCATTGGCTAAGGTCACTAATGATTGGCAGACTGCCTTGGACACAAAAAAGTATGTGTGTGCGTTGTTTCTTGACCTGTGCAAAGCTTTTGATACTGTGGACCATGATTTACTCCTGTGTGTTCCAAGTAATATTGGAGCAGACCTACCAGCCTTGAACTGGTTTATTAACTACCTTACTGAGCGTCAACAGCTGGTTAAGGTTAAGGGGGGCCTCTCTCCTCAAAAAACCCTGTTGAGGGGTGTCCTTCAAGGGTCCATTTTAGGCCCGCTACTATTTGCTGTCTGTATTAACTGGATTACTACTGGTATCTCCGCAGCAAACATCCACCTGTTTGCGGATGATACTGCCTTGTACATTGCCAGATCTACTCTGGATCTTGCCTGCAGTGATCTCCAACAAGACTTTGATCATTTATAGAAAAATCTACTTCAGTTAAAGCTCCTCCTAAATGCAAAAAAGACCAAGGCTATGATACTTGCTCCCTCTACCTTTGCAAATAAACATGATCTTCCTGGTTCTGCTCCCTTCATATACACACTACTGGGTGAACTGCTGGAGTTCATTGAGAAATTTAAGTATCTTGGGTTTTGGATAGACCACAAATTGTCCTTTGTCCATCATGTCGATGAACTCTCAAAAAAACTGAAACAGACTTGGTCTCTTCTTCTGTATTAGAAATCTACTTACACCAGAAGCTAAAACTAGGTTGGTCCAGACTACATTCTTGCCTCTTTTAGATTATGCCAATTTCCTGTATGGCCAAGGCCCAAAGCTCTCCCTCTCTAACCTGGATATATATTACAATCGAGCTATTCGATTCATAACTGGTATCCCTTATGCCACACACCACTGTGAACACTCTGCTAAGGTAGGGTGGCGCTCAGTAACATTCAGATGACAAAAGAACGCAGTGCTCTGGACCTACAGAGCAATCACTAATATGCTTCCACATTATATTCTGAGTTGCCTGTCCACCTGTATGGTTGGAAACTACACCTTGAGAAGCCTCTCTTACATCTCACTATTCATCCCTAAGGTGAGAACCAGATATGGCAAATCTGCAATAGGTCATGCTCTTCCTGTCATTTGGGACACAATACAGAAAACTCTAAAGTTGTCAATCCCTGTGAAACTGAGCTTCTTCAAATCCCTTTACCAACGTTCTTTATCAGAAACCTGTACTTGCTTCCGTTAATGGCACTCTTACCGCTCCTATCCTACTCTCTATTCTAAGCTCCTCTCCCCTATTTGTTTTCCGTGCCCTGCCCCTTTTCACATTGTAGCTTTACCCTGACCTATTCCCTAAACTATATAATGCCCTCCCCAAACGAATCACTCTTCCTCCCCCTCTGGCTTTGCCCCCTTCCTCTTTCTACTCCTCCTTCTCCTTACCCTTTCTTGCCGCATAGGCTCCTGTCACAGCTAATGTACATAGGTTTTTGTACCATAACATGCATGCTAATTTCATCTGAGATATGTGCACTTTCTCCATGTTTACGCTAGCATTACTGCATGGTATGAACACTAATTTGTTGTAACACTGTATATATCCCTGCCCTGTATCTGTCGTTTATTTACTTTTTTTTTCTTTTCTTTGTTTGAATTACTGTGTTGTTGGACTCCCAATTGTTGTAACATTGTGTATACTGTTGCTTGTACTTATATATGTGAATGCCCCGGCTCATCATGTAAATGAGTTCTCCTCAATGATGCTCACCTTGTTAAACAAGGATTGATTGATTTCTTTGGGGGCTACTGCAGTACCTCCACCAGCCACTAGGGTTGTGCAGGATACCGCTAGGTCTCGGTCATGGTATTTTTTGCATGCAAGGGAACCCCGCAAAAGGCCCTTGCCATGGAAAAAAAATTTGTGAATGGGACTGCCATCGATATGCAGGTGCCCCCCTCCTCATTTGCATTGCGGGCCCCTCAAATCTTTGCCCCTACTCAGAGCTACTTTGCAGGTGCAAACTGGGCTTTTGTGAATACCACTTTGGCACATAACCCAGTTTGCATGGTGTAAACTGGGTTTGCGGCAGGGCAAGATTTTGTGAATGTGGCGTGGCCCCGGGTACACAAACTCCCCCCAACATTTCATTCTAGTTGAGCTTTATAATGAGTGGGTGACCCCTTTTGTCTGCCAACATTTATACATCCTCTATATGGAAAACACAATACATTTAAAGTGACCATACCAAAGATGGACATACTGTGCAAACATATTACTGTCACACTTACATGGTATACATTACAGTTGCACTTTGTTTTTATTCAGTTGCTAATCAGTTTAAAACCAGAAATTCCCATATTCCATTAAACTGGGATCAGATTTCCTTGCAGATTGTCATCAAACAAAGAACATTTTCACATGTCATTCTTTTCCACATTTCCATTTAGCATGGTTCCTCCATACATGTAGCCAGGGCTTACAATGTGCAGAGAAAACTGTCGGGTCCTTATAGGTTTTGGTTAGAGGAAAATGGATGGACACCTTCTGTGGAATTCCTTTTTTTGCTACAGTGCAGAATGTGACTTTTTATTATTAGGCCAGTTTTCAATAAAAACTCAAAAAGTGGGCTCAAAACATCAAGATTTTGTGGGACACTAAGGATAAAGGACGTAAGGGCCATGAGAGCTGCGCTCTTGAGATTCAAATGGTCGCTATGGCAACCTCTCGATAAATACATACACTTGTTATGGATAGTACACCATAGACTATCCTCTCTATATTGCCCTCTTGAAGTTGAGGTAACGTGAAACAAACATAAGAATTAGAACCCTGCTTTGAGATCCCCCTCAAATCCCTCAAAATGTGTTTGCTGGGTCTGACCTGGCACGTGCACTGTATGTAGCCTCCTTTTACATTTTGGCCGGGATATTTAGAACTGCACCAGAGGCAGGCGCAAGAGGGGCGCAGCACAAGTACAGTGCACCATGGCGCAACGGGCATGCTATTCAAAGGTTGCGCATGACAGGATGTGCCTGCGCAGTGTGGCTGAATATCGCACAGATGCGCCATAGCGCAACCAGGGATACGCCAGGGAGCATGACATGAAGCGCAATAGTGCACCCAGGGATGCGCAGGGGAGCAAGCCAAGTAGCACAATAGCAGTGCCACCAGTGTGCAAGGTGCAGAGGAGTGTGCTCCAGGACACACAGGGAGAGCAATGGGTACAGCAGGCGGCATGCCACAGGGGTCAGAGGCCCCACCACCAGGGCGCACCATGCGCCAGCTGAGAGGCACGTTTGGCAAATGTGGGCACACTGCCCAGTGAGTATGTGGAGGCAGTAAGCCCCTGACCACGCACACCACAATGGGGCAGGGTGGCAACAACGGCCCCTGATGCATAGCCCCTGGCAAGACCCACAGGGAGGCTGGGGACACGCCACCCAGACCACAGCCGGCAACACACAGGCAAACAGCACACAAGGCACACACCACACTATTTGGAAGGACAGGCCACAGCCACCCCACCCAAACCATGGTGGAACACCACCAGGTACAACCCACCGTCCACCCCAGACGTACCACACAGCAGCCAGGCACACCACTGCAGCATGGCTGTACACGCCAGCTGCAAAGCAGACACAGACACAGATGGGTTAGCAAAAATAATGTATTGTAACAGGCAAAACAAAACTATATATACACATATACAAGGTTCAGGGAAAGGAGGGACCACCCACATACACGTAGGCCAGGGAAGGGAGGCAGGGGGCAGGGGCAAAGGCAAGAGAAGCGGACAAAGGAGGGCAAGGGAGGTTGCTAAGGGCAGGGGTATGCAAACTGGCAGATGGGCCCTGTGGTTGTCCGCACCCCACTGTAGGCCATCGCAGGCGCTGGCGTCGTCTGCGCTGTGAGAGTGCCAGCTGCTGCACCACCTGTAGTGTGGTGGTCGATACCCGTAGGATCTGCCGGTGAAGGCGAGCATGGACATCTCTGGTTCCGACACCTAGGACAAAGGAATGAACACTGTATGAGTGCATGTCCAGAACGCTGAAGCCCACCCATTGTGTGCAGCTGGCATCAGTGACATGCGCCCCTGGGCTGGCATTCCACCGCACGCAGTGAGTGCGTCCACATGAGCTGTCCACACAGAGACTCACAGCCATGCAGAACACTGCATTCCAACACCGCCCAAGTGCAGTACACCACCGCCAAGGCAGGCAGGCGACATGGCCATGCAGGTGGTTGGCAGTGGCACAGCTGGGACCTGGGTGCACCCAAACCCCACCTGCAGCAGCCACCCACATGTGCGATAGCCACATTGCAGTGCACAGGACACCGCAGGCAGTACACAGCTGGAGGGGGCCATGCGCACAGAGGGCAGTGTCCCACCCCAACCCCCGCTGCCTGCCCTGCACAACACAGAAGCATGTAAATGTGCCTACCTGCATGCTGAGGCGCACCCTGAGGCTGTCCAGCCGCCACACCCATGCAGCCTGCAACAAATGCACTGCCTCCTGCAGGGGCCTGTCCTGGCCAGGCCGCAGCGCCAGTGAAGCAGGCCCACCTCCGATCTTCAGGACCTAGGAGGAAAGTATATAGAAAGACACATCAGTACTGGGCAACACCACAGGCCCCTCCGGCACAGTGTGACACCCTGTGCATCATGCCAGTGGCGCGGTGGCACAGGGCAGCCATGGTGTACCACCACTCCCAACGGGGCGTGCAGCCCCAGCCCCCCCCGCAACCACCCCATGGACCACTCGATGGGAATAGGCACAGGCGCTGTGCACTTACCTGGCCATGGCACGGTGCCCCTCTGGACGCGTGCCTGTAGCATCCGCAGCCACTCCGGGTCTCTCCGTTGCAGGTCCCTGTAGTGGTGCCTGCATTGCTTCCCAGTTCTGGCGCACACCTGTGGCCTCCTTGAGACCGTCTACCACCTCCTGCCACACATCGGCCCGAGGCCTGTTGAGGGGCACCTGTCCAAACAAGGTGCCAGCATGTGGCTCCACTAGGTTGACCAACTCAACCTGTGTCCAGTTAGGGGCTTTTGGTGCTCGACGGCGCGGCATGTTTGCAGCTCGCTCAGCAAAGTAAAATGGCTCTCAGCTGCACACATGCTACATGTGCTAAGGATGCACGCCATGCACCGTGATGCGCTGCCACCGCCTACTGCGCAGGCACGGAGATGCACGACTCGTGCAACGCAGCGCTGCCACGTGTCTCAGGGTGCCTACAAGGGCAGATGACACCTGTGGGGTCAAGTGTCGGGCTGCACACCCTGCGCCACAGCGCCATTGGGCAGTGCAGGCTTGCTGCGCTGTAGAGCTATATGGGTGGCACAGTACAAGGCCCCATTGCGCAGGGGCACCATGGTACCCATACCACAGGGGTGCCATTGGCTGCCTGGCGCCTGGGCGCCATAGGCCATACAGTACATGAGCACCACACGTGCAATAGTGGATGGGCGCTGTACTGCCGATCACGCACATTACGTATGCAGCACCACTGGCGTACGTGACGGCGGCACGCACATGCAGGTGGCACGGGCTGTTGCACACGTCACAATGTTGCACCCTGACTTGTGCATGCGCAACCCCATTGCACAACGCGCGCAACCACGCGATATTCAGCCGCTATATGCAAAACCAGCTGATTAGCCTATCCGCGGCGCATCCGCTGCATTTGCATGTCATTACAGTTGCGCAACCCCTCATTTGCATGCGATGCGCTATAAAGGCACCAGAGGAATGCACAGGGTATGGACCGGTATTGCATCCTTTAGAGGTAAGATGCACGCTGCGGGGCTGGCTGGACAGTGGAATGGGAGGGTGGGGGTGGAATTACCAGGCCATACTAACACATGTCTATCTCCACAGGAAGAAGCATGTCCAAACTAGAGAAGACTGAGGAGCATGGGCCTGCATGTAAGTGCAGGCCTAACTTCATCAGGGTGGAGTCAGACACCCTATTCCAGGCGTACCTGGACCGGGAGCTACTCCTGAACAGCTCCACAGGCACCCCACAGGCCCAGGCAATGGCATAGGAGGGTGTGGCCCGTGCTGTGAACCAGCAGGGCAGCCACCAACGGTCTGTGCAGGAGTGCAAAAATAAGGTCGGCACAGACTGGAGGTGGATCGAGGAGAAGGTGGCAGCCATCCGGGCAGCGCATGCCGCCACAGGCGGGGGGGGGGGGGTCAGCCTGCCATGCCCAACCTTACATCACAGGAGGAGCTGGTGGCAGCCACCATGCAGCGCAGCATGGTTGATGGTGTGGCCGGTGGAGGATTCCAGACAGGTGGCAGCCCATCTCTGCATGGTAGGTTTGTCTGTGACGGGGGCAGGGGGTCTGGGGGCAGAGGTGGGCGACAGCAACACTAATGCGACTGTATTCCCTTTCTGCTCCTGATCGCCTGCGTGTGGGGGTGGGGGTGTCCACTTTGGGGGGTGAACCTGGACCGGGAGGACCATCCATCCATCTCCACCGGACACTGTGGCCCGGATCGACTGCAAGGCAGCACCGCTGTCCATCCAGATACTAGTGGTGTGGGTGCGGACGAGGCCCTGGCTGCGTTTCAGCGTGACACCAGGCATGGTGTCCTGTGTGCTGAGACACAGATCTGGGCAGGTTCCAATGACGACGAGACCTTTATCCTGGACAGCGATGTTGTGGCCGCAGGGAAGATACCCATACCACATTCCTGCCACGGTAGCTTAGACGGTGACCCAGTGGTTGTTGCCTGCACATCAGCCACTGTGGCCGGCGTAGCCGGGGCTGCCAGTGGTGCAGCAATGGCTGGCATTGATGGCGGTGGTGCTGGTGGTAGTGCAGCCGCGCCGGTGTTACTCTGCGCAGAGCGGCTGGAGGGGTGGCAGCAGCGGACAGATGGCATTGGGGGGGCCCGGGGCTGGGCATGCCGTCAGTGCACCACAGGACAACCAGCCCCAGGAGGGACCTGCTATGCAGCACCCACCTTCGTGGGGTGCTGGACTGCAGGGTTGGGATACACCTGTGGGTCAGCACAGTGCCCCTATGCCCCAGGGCGCAGACCCCTTGGACGAGCACACCCGTCTGCTCCGGGCCTCTGTTGAGCGGCAGGTGCTGGTTGCAGCAGGGGTGTGTGTGCGCTGCGCGGAGGTGCGCCAGGCAGCAAAGCGGCGAGATAGGGACTTCGCCCTGCTCCTGGTTGAGAACATGCAAATGCAGGTGGACACAGCTGCAGCCATGGACCAGCTGACCGCTGCGGTCACAGCCAGACTGGCACCACTGGCCTCCCTGGTGCGTGGCAGTCCACAGCTTACACAGCTCAGTGCATTCTCCACCCCTCAGTCCTGGTGTCATGTGACCCCCACGGTGTCAACGCCGGAGTCTGCTGTGGGCATTCCGAGCACGCCTGATGCGGGCATGTTTGGGGGCCTGCAGACACCTGCGAGGATCCGGTCGTGGTCCTGCAGTGTCGCCCCTGGGAGACCATCTGTGACCTCCCCTGTGGCCGATGCGCAGCCTGTGTCCACTGTGCGTTCTTGGTGGGGCCGTCCACGAGTCCGCAGTGGCCGTGCTACTGTGTGGTGTCCCTGATCCACCCACCTCTGCGTCCGCCGTATGCTGCTGCCCTGTGTGCACATTGGTGCAGTATGTGCATCACATGGCCATGGCATCGGTGGGCAACGCTGCGCACGTCTCATGTGCCCACCTGCCTGGCTGCTGGCTACTGTGGCATGTGCATGATGATGCCAGCACAGCGCTGACTGCCACTGTGCAGTGCTGCTCAGCGACTGACACATGCCCAGTGCCCGTCTCTGGGTGGGGGGGCATTATGGGTCCTGTGTGTGTGCATGTTGTGTGGGCCTGTGCTGCGTGCTGCAACTATCTGTTCCCCACGCCTGTCCGTGCCCCCCCCCCGCAGTCCCTGGCAAGGGGCACGCCCATGCCTGCCTGTCCACTGTGCTCTGGGCCCTAGCCCTTGCATGTGGCCATGTTCACGTACCTGCGCACTCCATAATGCTCCTCAGTGATTGTGTCTCTGTACTGCTGGCCCATCCTGGTCAGCCGGGGATCCCTTTACCCGGGGGGGGAGCTGCCCACCCCCAGGCCCATCGGCCATGTCGTCCCCACTGCTGTCCCCCGCTTCGACCTCGACAGCTATCCCACGGTCGGTGGCCATGTTGTGTAGTATACAGCAGGCCAGAAATAGGCCTCAGGCCTTTGAGGGGCTGTACTGTAGGGCACCATCAGACCTGTCCAGGCAATGGAACTGAGCCTTCAGCAGCCCAAACACCCACTCGATGATGTTCCGTGTGTTGGCGTGTGCTTCATTGTACTGCTCCTGTGCTGGGGTCGACAGGCGCTGGTATGGGGTGAGCAGCCATGGCCGGAGTGGGTAGCCACTGTCACCTGTGTGTAGAGATGCCTGGTTAGCATAGTGGACTGAGTCAATGCACCCCCGCCATTCCGCATACACCCCCGGTACCCATGCCTGGCAACAGCCACGCTCTGCCCTGCTATTCCCGGCATACCGCATCCACAGCATACTTACTGACTAGGTGGCCAGTGGGGATGTTCCCACTTTGAACCTCTGGCACAGTGCCGAATGGTGCCAGATGAAGGCATCATGTGTTCCTCCAGGGCGTGTGGCACAGACATTGATTATGCGTCCCTTGGCATCGCATACCATCTGGCAGTTGACACCGGGGTAGCCTTTCCTGTTTATGTAGGCTACACCCTCCGGGCCAGGTGGTGCACGGATGCCAACATAGGTGCAGTCGATGGCCCCTAGCACGCCAGGCAACCGTGCCACCCTGTGGAACCCCTGCATGTTTGCTGTATGCTCTGTCTGTGTGCTGGGGAAATGGATGTACTCCGCAGCATGTGGCAGCAGTGTGCTGAGGAATTGTGTGAGGAGCCGGGATGCGGACGACTGGGTTATGCCTGTGGTGTTTCCTGTTGGTCTCGGGAAGGTACCCGTGGCGAGCAGGCACAAGACGGCTGTGACCTTCGTCTCCACCAACAGGGCGTGGCTCCGTCTTGTGGATGCCTGCATCTCCTCACTGCACAGCTCACAGAGCCACCTCAGAATTGCCTGGTTCAGGCGGTACTGGCCCATGATCTCTGTATCACTATACCGTTCGAATGTGATGCAGGCATGGTACCACCTGTTCCGGGTGTACCGCCGACGGGGCCCTTCCACGGCTGCGCTGGTCTGCGAGCTGCCTCCTCACACCCCTCATTACTGCTTCCATCTGAAATATGGCACTGGCCATGTCCTGGATTGTATCTCCTCCCCCTTGGGTGGCTCTCTCCCCTGGCCCTCACGGCTGTGGGCTGCTGTCTGTGCCCCAGCGTTGGGCGCACCCCTGTTTGTGGCTGCCTGGCCTGCAGTCTGTAGCCTCCGCCCCCCACTTCTCTGTTCCCCTGTGCAGCCGCTCCTGTGCTGAGTGTCACAGGCACTTGCTGTGTGTTGCCTTGCACCCTGTCTCACATCCACACACACACACATCACTCAGTCGCACACACGCTGACAGCCCCAGTCTCTGGCTGGTTCAGACTCCCCGGTGCACACTCTGTGCCTCTCCCAGCCTGCCTGTCACTCTGTTGCTCCCCTTGCTTGTTCAGGCTGCCCCCTCACTCTCCCTCTTTCTGGCTCCCCTATGGCGCAAGCCTCCTTCTGTGGCTTGTTCCCTCTTTTTATGTGCTCAGGTCTGCTCTGCACAAGTCCTGTTTGTGCCACGCTTGCGCCATTTGCCTGCTGTTGAATATCTCACTGTGCCGCATATTCATGGCTACACCCCCTGCACTTGCGCATGCATTCATTACCATTACGCATGGGTGCATTGGGATCTGTGCCTCGCATTTGCTGCCGCTGAATATCACTCGCATCCCTGTTGCGCATTGCGCAACTGCTCTGAATATCCTGGCCTTTAAGTGTGGTGCACTTTGTAAGAATACTCCATTCTAACAATGTAGATACAGTTCACTATCCATACTCTGACATTTCTGCTGGAGACAGCGGAGTCATCGGAAGTCTTCATGCTATGTTCCTCCCACCACCAGGGTGGTATATCTTCCAACTCCACCACGTGATGTCAGATCTTTCTTTCCTCTGGAAGGGACAGGTCTTCTCCTTTACAGCTCTGCAGTGCTGAAGGATTTCGAGTTTTCACAGCGCCTTTTTTTTTTTTTTTTGGAAATTTTTAACTGTCTGTATTCCACTTTAAATTACTCCAATGTTTTTTTAGCTACACATTGTGATCAGTGATGGGGAGTAAGAAACTGGGTTTTATGTTCTGCACTCTGTGCAGGCAGAACATTTCTGCCATAGACCCACATGACACGTACTTATACTACTAGGGTGATCAACACAACGTCGAGAGATACGGTTTATACCGGGCCATGATGCCAGCGTCCATTGAAGACCGGAAGGCTCGATTGGTCCTTGATCAGCTGAAAGACTGCAAAAAGGCCTTGGTGGGTAGCATCTTTCAGAAAGAGATGTGCAAGAACAAGGGGACACAATTTGAAGATAGAGGAGAGACATCTCAGGGGCAATGTGAGAAAGTATTTTTTCACAGAGAGGGTGGTGGACACATGGAACAGTCTTCCTGAGGAGATCGTGGGGTCAAAAACAGTGGGGGACTTCCAAGAATGCATGGAACAGAAATAAGGCAATTCTTGTTGGGGGGGTAGGAAGAAATAGGCTGTTGGTTAACTAGGATCTGCAGCTTATCCAGTAGATAGGGAAATGGACAGACTAGGTGGGCCAAGCGATCCTTATCTGCCATCATAGTCTGTGTTTCTATGGTGGCTGGGTTGGCTGCTCAGCTTCCGGTGATGGAAGAAAAGGCGGTTGCGGCTGTGGTGAGTTCCTCATCTCATCGCTGTTCCTGGTTGGGGCCAGCATTGGAGGGTTATTCTGTGACAAGTTCAAGGAAATGTGCCTTGTCCTGCAGACCTTTGGGAGAGCCTCTATCACTGCAGCAGAAAACACAAGAAATGCTGTCATCTGTCATGGGATTGGGAAAACGTCACGCTACTCATGCTTCTTTGAATCCCTCAGCCAGTTTGCCTTGGTCGAGCTCCCTACATTCGAGGGCTCCACGATAACCCTGTCGTGCTTGTTGACCTCGACTCCTGTCATTCAAGTGGTTGAGATTTTTCTTGAGCCCATCGATTGGTTGTCAGAGGAGACTGATGAGGAGTTTATATCCCAGACAGTATTTTACCCAGTCTTCACTCAGGAGGATAAGACCCTGTCAGTGACACCCTGGCTGGGTTGCATCCTCTGGTGGTTTGCCTCTGCAGCCTACCCCCAACCCTCTCGAGGACACCCTTCAGCATTGATGCTTGAGTTGAGGTTGACGTGCCACTTGTGCTATCAATCCTGCTTTACTGGGAGGCATCACCATCCATGTTCCTCATCCTCCTCATTCTCAGTCAAGGAGAGGCATCAATGTAAAATGCGTTGATGCTGTGTGGCGCCCCCAAGGCGACAGCAGACCATTGCTGGGAGGGCTAGGGCTCTACTCCTGGACAGTCGGTCCTTTGGCTTTCGCTGGTCATTCCCATGCCAGTCCACACTTCGCCCCAGTCTCTAGCATCTGTTTCTCTGCAAATCCAGGTAGAGAGACCTCCAGCACAGTCTCTGTTCGGGGCCCCAACTAAGGAGTGTTGCCCTGCAGCCAGCTTGTCAGGCTGGCTTTTGGTGGAGATCACCCAAGATGAGGATATCCGGGTGATCCATGGTGGCAAATGATCGAGGGCCATCCTTGAGGAATCCTTCGATGACTCAGAAAGAAGGTCTTCAATGGCCTCGACCAGCACTCGTACATTCGACTGAGAATTGGTCAAAGAGCTGACCACCAACCACGGGCTGGTGTTGTTTAGGGCTGTGGTCTGACTTATGTCAGAGTCCATGAAAGTGCCCTTAGAGCCAGTTCAGAAGCTGGCGAACTACGTGTTTAATGACATACTGGACAGGGATGATTCCCTAGGGGTTGTCTTTCCCATGGATGAGGCCATCCATGGGATCATCCCTGGAGCTTTGGCAGCATCTAGCATCCTGCCCAACGCCATCTTCCTGTATGGTCCACAAGTACATGGTCTCAACCAGCATTCTTTCTGCGGTTTCGTGATCAACCATCTGCGGAGGGCTTGGTCTTTGATTTGGCCTTCCATAAATCCGGAGACCAAGGGGACATGGACAAGTCTCCGGACAAGGAGTCCAAGACGGCTGATCACACAGCTAAAAAGGTGTACGCTGCAATTCCCCAAGTGATCGAATAACCTAAAGTACAGTCACACTAATCCTGTCAGCTAGGTACCGGTCGATGGCAGTACTGTATTTAGCTAAATGTAACATTTTACAACAGGTGCTAAAGGGCAACAGTGCCTACAAATAAAAAAAAAAATTAAAAAAAAAAAAGGTAACTGCCATACTGTGTTTTTCCCTGTATTACATAGGCACCTCCCTACTTGTATTCCCTACCCTGACAAGAAATTGTATCTTAAAAAACTAGCAAACCTTACAGTCCCTCCTTCAACCCCTTTGCATAACAAACATTTAAAGTCGGAGGTGAGCCTATTTGGGTCTCGTTCCTAGTTACCAAAACAGGCAAAGTTCTAAATTTAGAAGAAAAAACTTGCTGTAGTGTCCTCAAGTTTCCTCATCAGAGGTCTGGTTTTTGGCTTTCTTAGCCAACGCCATTTTAGCTGCCCATTTCCCCGCATCGCGAGGTTCTGTGAAAATATAAATTTTACTATCGTGAACCACATGGAGCTTCGCAGGGAACAGGATGCTATGTGGAATGTTAAGTTCTCTGAGAGTTCCCCGGACACCATTGAATCTTTTCCACCTCAGACGTGTAGCATATGCAATGTCCGGGAACATATGGACTAAGAGGACCATAACGTTTAGCCAAATTCGGCAGTCTGTCCGGGGATCCCATATTGTCCAGCACTACCATTACTACCCTAGGTAGGTCAGATGCAGTTGTTGCTCATTGTTGTATATTGTAGGCCTTAATGATCATCATCTCCAGATTGGGAGCGTGGTCCCTAAATTGCTTCCTCAGTCAGTCTTTAACGAATAAAACCATATGGTTGACTTCAGCTCCCTCTGGTAGCCTTATCAGACATTTTGGTTTCTATCCTGGTTCTCCAGGATCTCTAAACGGTTGTTGGTATGTTGGGCCTTCTTGGCGCATGCTCTCCATCTTTATGGTGGACACTGAACATAAGTTAGCCAATTTCTCCTTCTTGTGCACCAGCGTCTTCATCCCTGGGGTGAAGGGACAGCTTACACGAATAAGGGTCCAGTGCCACACTGGATTCTGTTGCTTTGCCCCAAAAACACCAAAGACTAAAAAGGCTTTTCTGCATTCCTTGCCACAGCAACCTCAGCAGCCCACAGCAGGGGAAATTTCAGTGCTGGCATCAGAAACCCAAGTTCAGCAGCAAGGGGCAAAAAATGGGAGCAGAGGTGGTGGTGCCTGCGCAGCCTCAACATCCAGAGCCCCCTCCAAGGCTGTGCAGTGACAGGTTGTGGGGTGTCATCCAAGCTCCTGTCCATTCCCTATCCCAGCTCCTGGTTGAAGGTCATTTGCACCACTGCTTGCCACAGTGGTCACCATTACAACTGACAGGTGGGCTCTAGAAGTGGTGGGCAGAGGGTTGTCTCTGCATTTCGAGGGTCTCTTGCCATACCAACTCTGAGCTCCTCAGTAGTCCAGGATGTCGCGGGACATGATTTCCACACCTCGAACTGGCATTGCTTAGCTTCTAGAGCGTGGAAAGATAGCCTGTGTTCCAGGCACCCTGGCCACTTAGGTATGTGTCCTGCCAACAGTCCCTTATGTTAAGGGATGTCCCTTATTTTGGGTTCTCTGTGATAATGGTGATGGTGGAAAGGAACCCACCCCGCCACACGGTCAGCTCGGCAACCCACCACCGTGCTACACCTCACAAACCCCGCCTTTTCTTCCACCCGTTGCATGACGTGCCCCCTCCTGCGCGGGCGTGTACATATAGCGACAGGATGTCGCTATACCCATATTCACCCCCCAGTCCAGTAGCCCTGTGAACAGGCGCCACTATTGAGTCGCCTTTTTTGTAAGCACTCAACAGCAGATGCCCTTATCACGGTATACCCTTATTTTGGGGTGAAATTGCCTGTCCCTTATAAAATCAATAAGGGACACCCATTTTACCTTATTTTTAGATTGGCTGCTTATCCTGCTATTAAACTCCCAAGTCCCAGTCTCCCTAGCATCTGGAGCTAGCAGCAACACAGTACGCATGTGTTGGACCAGCTAGGGAAATGGGAGACCGCGTTGTATCAAAGTGGGAGAAGCCTGGTAATGAGCGAGTGTGCTATTATGTTTCAAGGAGGAGAGTGCCTAGCTAGTTAAATTTGTTGAAATATCTTGTCGTGGAGGGTGGTGTTTGCACTATAAAGTGCAGAAGTACCCTAATTTGCAGTCGCAGGCAAGGCAGAACAAAAGCATAATCCATGATTCGGCCGGCTGCAAGACAGAATTAGTTTCCACCAACCTGGCCAGGGCCGAGGCTGAGCTGTGAGTTGCGACTCCTGAGTATTGCCAGCACCACTGTCTTCGTGTGAAAGTTCTCACCGGCAGGAGCTACAAGTACCTGAGAGTAGAAGGGCTAATTTAAAATAAAATATAGTTTTTGAGTAATTAGTTAATCCTTTACAGAGTCCTAGGTACTCTGTTATCAGTGATTGTTCTTAAGTGAGTTTTGTTTTGTCTGCTTCACAAAGATATGTCGGCCTTTTTATTCTGTGACATCAGTGTTTGAATGGAAACAGAGGCTGCTCAAAACAGGAGTGTACTAGTCAAACCATGCTTTGCCAAACTAGACTCAAGCTTCAAAGATTGATCCCCCTAAATAGTTGCAATAGACTAATCAGTGCTAACCTTTGTGAACAGTGCGTCTGCCGCTAATTTTATGTCATGTGTCCAACCCTTTAGGCCTAATTTATATTACCTTCTCTCTTCCACCAGTTTCTTCCCTCTGCCTTCTCCAACCTCACTGCTACCCCTCTTTTTCCTCTTCCCCAACTCCTCCCCCCTGCTGCCTTGCCTCTACCTTCCTAGGCACCCCACTTTCACTCACCTCCTCCCTTCCTTATCTCATTCTGCCTTTTCTTCCTTGTCGGTAACCCACACCATACCTGCATCGCCATTGTATCTCTCTCTCAGTAGTACTACTACCTGCGTGGATACTGGCAACTACGAAAGTACTGTCCAGATGCTCACTGCTCTCTCTCCAAGGCTTTGTTGACCTGTATTCTCATTGTAAGCATTGTGTAATGTATCTTTTTATCTGCTTCACCTGTGTATTTTATTGCAACTTATTGTAAATACTGTGTACATTTTTCTTGTTTTCAGTCTCTGTGCCATATGTGCCCGATGCACTTGTATTCTCATCATAAATATGTGTAACATATCTTATCTGCTGCACCTGTGTTTCTATTGTAAATATGGTGTAATTTCCTTGTTCTCTTTCTCTGTATACAATGTACTCACTATTTATTGTTTACCATGTTCATTTTGTATACACCACTATATTTGACTCCCTTGCCTTACAGGACTTGCTTGTAAATGAGCTTGCTCAATGGAGCCTTACCTGCCAATAAACTTGAACCAAACTAGGAACAAAAATGCACATCAACTCCACATTAACAGCATGTGTAAGGAAAGAGCAACAAACTGTTCTGATATGATTATATTATTATTATTTAGTTTTTTACTGCTTGTCTTGTATTTTTACATGTCACGCCTTATAGAGTGGGTGGATGATTGAGCTTTGGAGGGGGACACCATGCACGTACCTCTTCTGTAAACTTCACTTTAAATAGGCTTATCACAGCAGCTCCACAAATACAGCTCACAGTTCAGATATGCTAATAATTTTATTTCATTAATCTTAAAGGCAACAGCTCAGTCTGCTAGCATTGACTGACTGCACTAGCAAGAAAATGGCAATGTACTATATATGGTCCTGGACCTTCTGTTTTATTGTTTGAGCTGTTGCCTTTTGGAGGATTACTGAAATAAAAGTATGAGCAAGTTTAAATTGCAAGCTGTATTTGTGGAGCTGCTGTGGTAAGCATATTTAAAGTGAAGTTTAGAGCACTGATACCATGCCTAACCCTATCCTGACCGTTTGGCACTCCTCAATGTTGGCCTGGGAAGTGTGTGTGTGTGTGGGGGGGGGCGCTAAGAAAGCTGTCCCTTATTTTTGAGATACAATGTTGGCAACCCTGGTACTTCTTGGTTCTGAAACAGACGAAGGGTTTGTGCCCCATACTGGATCTGCAAGGTCTGCATAGTTCAAAGCACAAGATCTTCCAAGAATCAGTCTTTACCATTGATTCCAACTTCTGGGTCTAGGCTGGAGGCACTAGGACCTTGTGGCAGCAAAGCTTTTGCCAGGGGGCCAACCACGGGTACTGGGCACAGTGTCCACACACCTACATGTGGTGTCGTGTGCTAGTCAGTAACCATTACTGACTCACTCACAAACCTCAGTTGTGCTCTTCTGCTGTCAGATTTTATATTTCTTAATACAGTCCTATATCCCCTTTTATTACATGCAGAGCATCCATATCCTCGTCACCACTGCGATCTGTCCCTTCTCACTCTATGGGTAGACACACCTTAAGCCAGGGGTGTCCAACCTTTTCGGGGTTGTGAGTCGCATATAAATTTTGAGTAAGATGTGCGCTACAACAACGTGCAGCCCATACCATACCCATATTTAGGAGTTAAAATAACAGTCATAGTAAATGGTCAGTATTCGTATTTTATTAAGTTACAATATTTTTTAAAAATAGTTATAATTGTAAAATTATTCAGAGCAGCTCTGGAGCTTTAGATGCACTTTGACCTTTCTCAAATTTTAAAAGACTGTGATGTGTACTCGACATGTAATTGATAAATTCCTCGAAAGCCACATCAAATTGCTTCAAGAGCAACATGTGGCACACGAGCTACAGGCTGGCCACCCCTGCCTTAAGCCCTTGCTAGGAATCGAACATTGGGCCTCTGAATACAGACGGCAGTAGTTCTGACTATTCAGCTGAAGGGAAATTCCCCATTAGCTGGGTGGTTACAGAGCTCTTTTCACTGTCATGCTTGCTATTCCATCGACCATCACTGGGTGGCTGTATTACATCTGACTGTTATTCACAGCTTTTGATTTGCACAGACTGCCTTTTTACGTTCGCTATGCGTGTGCACAAAGCGAACACCATCCGTCCAATGCAGAGTAGTGTTTAAGGGGTGCAACAGTGCCACTCCAGTCATCAGCCAGGCTTAACATGACAGAGTTTTTGCTTGCTGGGCAGAGACTTAGTGGACTTGAAAAGAAAAAGTCAACCCAATCATGGGTTGTTTTTTTTACTTTCATCTATGCCACCCAGCAACCAGAGCTGATCCGTCATGATTAGCCTGGAATTTCAAACATCCAGGGGCTCACACCAGCTGTAACAGACAAAACTGTCCCTTGACGTCTGTTACTGGCGCTTTCGTAACTGTCTCCCACACCCAACCCTCCCTCTCGGCACCACCTCATAGGTTTTTTATATATACACATATAGAGCCTGCAAAAAAAGAAAACCGTCCATCAGTGTCATGCTGGCTCCCTTGTAACTTTTCCCTGCTGCCTGACCCTCCCACTCGGCCCCTGCCACCCCAACACCCCCCCCCACACACACACAAAGGGTGCCGAATCCCAGTGTCGACACCTGAAATAAAGAAAACCTTCTCTCAGCATTTTTTTGTATAAACCCAGTAAAACGAAAACCGTCCAACGGTATCTGTTGCACCATTAGTCCCCCTCCTGCTCAGCAGCCTCCACCTCCCCCTCCAGCCCTTAATTCTAGGGAGGTAGATATGATGTACTACCCACATTTCTGGCAGTGTTCTTTCCCTTTAATTCCTGCCAGAATATCTTAAACCTGGCTCCTCGCACCCACCCGGGTAGCAACTGCCTCAGCACTGCCCATGACCTCAAATGTTCCTTTCTGCTGGAAGAAGAAGGTTCTCTCCTTATCGCTCTGTGCTTATCAGGCCCTTTGCTTTCAAAAATAAAAATCATCTTCAACTTGAGTCTTCAACCAATTTTGACTGCGTTTGAACTCTCCGTCATGGATGACTCAGTCGTCGCCCGGTTCCACACACCTTGTGCGTCTACTGCCTATGCCACGATCATGATCCTCAGGCTTGTGGCCTGTGCCTCACTTTGCATCCAAGCATCTTGGAGGACTGGCATGCAGACTCCTCCTTGGGTGACCGGATGAATGGGGCCCTCCCATCCGATCAGAAGACACCTGTCAGGTGGTCTGTGAGGCTGCGGGGTCCACTGAACAATTTGTGGTGTTAGAGGAGGCAGCAACACATGCTGCGGAGCATGCCTCTTCAGCTTTGGCTTTTGTGCAGCTTTCTTTTGGTGCCACCTTTACAGGGGCGTTTAGGGATTTGTGCCAATCCCTTCCCACCCCTGAGCAGGGCCCATCTTCTGAGAACACTAAATCCTCAAAATCATCGAGAAAAGAGACTACAAAAAAGTCTTGTCAACAATAGTGGGATCGTGAGTGCTCCCGGGCCTTGGATTCCCATGCTGCCTTGTAGGGTTCACTGACAGTCGCTCCTTCGGCCCAGGCCACTGGCTCCACGGTCTGCCTGTTGGGCCAGTTGGCTGAGATGCCCATTGATCTACCTGTTAAGATTTTTCTTGAGCCAGTCGATGTGTTGTCACAGGATGAGGTGGATACCTTACTCTCTAGGACTCTGGTCCTACCCATTACCTTTCAGGGAGGGCCAGACCAGCACGCTGATCCAGTCCCTAGCTCGCAGGATTTTGGTACGTCAGAGGCTTCTCAGCTTTCACTGCTTACTCTCCCCTTCTCGCCATGGGGTTCCTTGATGGTCAAGGTCTAGATCCTGTAGTTCATCGGAACAGCCATCGCTGACATCGTCGTTCCAGCTCTCAGCTCTCGGGCAAGCGGCATCACTGCTACTCTTCCTCTTTGTCCTCCTCAGGTGAGGAGAGGCTCCATCGCAAGATGGTGTCAGTGCTATAAAGAGCTTATATGGCAGCAGCTAATGCTGCCCGGTGTTGAGCAGTTTCCGGTCACCACCCCGGCTCTTCTGTGAATACCGCCACCAAGACTCCAGTCTACTCCAACTCGGCTTTTTCCAGGTCAGCCTATTCCGGCTTCTCCACCCATCTCGGTGGAGGCACTTCCCAAGCAGCCGAAGGATGGTCCCTCTCCTAAGGATGCCCATACTGCTCCCTGGCTTCCATGTTGGCTGTTGGTCACCATTACCCCCAATAGACCCCACGGATCAGTTGGAGATTTGGTGATGCACGCTTTGGCGAATCCTGAGTCTGAGGACCCTCCTACATTCCTGTCAATTGACACAGGGTCAGGGGAGTGTTTGTCTATGGATCACGGTGCCACTTTCTGGGGGCTTGCTCCATTTAATTTCAGAATCTACAGGACTCCACATGGAGCCCATCCAAAAATGGGCCAAGTACCCTTTGACTGAGATTCTTGATCGGGGGTGACTCCGCTGGGGTGGCCTTTCCATTCGCCGAGGCCATTCTCAGGCGCTTTGGTAGTACCCTGCCTCTTGCCATGTGCCATCAGCACAGATGGGCCACAAGTATGCAGCCCCTACCGGTTCCCCATAGGGTTTCACTGAGCATCCCTCGGCCGAGGGGCTGGTGGCCGACTCGGTCTTTTGGTGTACCAGCAACCTCGGGGACATGGATAAGTCTACCGACAAAGAATCCAAGAAATTGGATCACATGGCCAAAAAGGTCTATGTGGCCTCTTCTTTTGACCTTTGGCAGACGTGTTCAACCCTTTTAGTGGCCCACTTTGCTCATGCCCTTTTAGGCACTCTCGATGAGGTGCTTCCCTGACTCTCGGCTGACTTACAGACCATAGTCAAACAAGTCTGGGACCAGGGCCGAGCAGTAGCTAAACAGCAGCTCCAGACAGCCATGGACATTGGCGATTCCTGTACCCAGTCTGTGGCTGCTGTGGTGGCCATATGCTGCAGGGCTTGGCTGTGAAATTTTACCTTTATGGCAGATACCCAGCATAAGTTGGCGGATGCCCCCTTCTTGGGCACTGACCTGTTTGGGCCAGGGGTGGAAGGACAGCTCACTAGGATTGAGAAGTCCAGTGCCACCCTGTACTCTGTCACCTTTGCCCAGAGGGATCCCAAGGGTGCCAAGATTCAGAAGAAGTATTTTCGGGCCCTCTCTGCCCTGTGGCTAAGCTGTCCCAGCCTCCGACTGGGCTGCAGGCACAGGCTTGGTGTCCTCGACTGAAGTCAGTTGCTTCAGTTGTCCGCAAACTGGGGGGCGGGGTCGAGGTCCTGCTGCTTCCTCAGCTGGTCCCTCCTCCTCCTCCTCCAAGTCTGCCCAGAGATGGGCTGTTGTGTGCCTCCTCCATGCCTGTTCGTCTCTCCTGGGTCCTCCTGTGGGGGGCCGGTTCTGCCACTTCCTTTCTGCCTTGTCCACGGTCACCATGGACAAGTGGGTCCTCAGAGTGGTCGGCCAGGGTCTGCCTCTGGAGTTCGAGGTTTACCTGCCTTGCTGAGCCCACGCCCTACTGGAGGACATGGTGTCTGCAGACATGCTATCTGCCCTTTAGGAGGACGTTGCCCAGCTCCTCCAGAAGGAGGTAGTGGCTCAGGTCCCAGACCCAGGGTTTGTCTCCATGTACTTCCTGTTCCCAAAGCAGATGGGGTGGGGGGGGGCTGGTTCCCCATTTTAGAGCTGCACAACCTGAACAAGTTCCTTCAGTCGCACACCTTCAGGATGGTCTCTCCTACCCCTACTAATCACCCACCCTTCTACTTCAAAGAAGTTAATTTGCACGATGCCCAGAATTGCATCACCAAAACAGTATCCAAGTCAAGATCTAGTGGGGACTCACTGGACCTAAAACTGCTATCCCTCACGCTGGATGAGGTTCTAGTCCCATTAACACACATTCTCAATCTCTCCCTTAGACTTGTCAGATTCCTGACAAATGGAAAGCTGCTACAGTTACACCAGTCCACAAAAGCGGGGATAAGACCTTCCATGGGAACTATTGACCAATTTCTATACTACCACCTCTCTTCAAGGCACTCGAACACATAGTAGCCAACCAACTCACGGACTACCTGGATAAACACAATCTCCTATGTCCACAACAACATGGCTTCAGAAAAGGACACAATACCTCATCTGCCTTACTGGAATTCACTGGAGCACTGCACGGCACCTTGAATAGGGGACACTTAACCGGGGCAGTATTTATAGATCTGACCAAGGCGTTTGACTCTGTCCACCATCGTCTGCTGATCCAACAACTCCAGCTTACAGGACTCTCTCCTGACACAGTCGCGTAGTTTGATAGTTATCTGCAGAACCGATCACAAAGAGTAAAAATCGCAGGTGCACTCTTGGACCTGAGACCGGTCCGATCTGGAGTCCACCAGGGGTCTATCGTGGGCCCACTACTCTTCAGCCTTTTTCTTAACACCCTCCCGAAATCTGCCCAGAACAACTTATCCTCTATGCAGATGACGCTGTAATCTTCTCCTCCCACAAGGACCCTGTGCTCCTGCAGATCAATCTTCAGCAAGGCTTCGCCGCAGTGGAAAACTGGTTCAACCGTCATAAGCTGGTCCTCAACCATAAAAAAAAAAGTCATGCTTTTTAACAGCCATCAAAACAGGCATAGATCTCACTCCTTCACTATCACAACTAGCATTGGAAGCACCCTTGAGCAGGTGCAGTCGGTCAAATACCTAGGGATATCCCTGGACTCCAATCTCTCCTATGGGGTACACATAGACAACGTTGCCAAAGCTGCAAATACGTGCCTAGGCCTACTATACCGACATAGACAGCATCTTATGGCTGAAGATCGCCATCCAGAGCTCGGTGGTCTCCATCATTGACTACGGACTAATCTTCTATGGCTCTGCCTCTGCCACTGCCCTCGGACGAATAACGACATCACTTAACAAGCCCTGTAGGCTCATCTCTGGTGCTCACAGTCTCACACATACATGTGACTTGTATGCCCTATCTGGATGGCTTCAACTTTCCAACCGCATAAAGTACCTAACCTGCATCATGGCGAAGAAAGTAACCATGGGCCTCGCCCCACCGGGAGTCCAAGCCTTGCTGAGTTCAAGACTAAAGCCCCAAAACACCAGGGGCTCTGAATCCCAGCTCCTCCAGGTCCCCTGCTGTCGCACCTCCCAGGGCCAAAGATCCTTTTCCCACAGAACGCCCAGCTGGCTAAATGAGCTCAGCCCTGACGTCTCCTCCACTACTACCCTTGGCTCATTCAAATCTAAACTCCACCTTCATCTCATTATCTCTAGCTCCTGTGACTGCTACCTATAATCTCCTCAGCCCACTCGTTTTGACTCTCTCACTAGCACTTACTACTTCTCCCTCTTTTTTTTTTCTCCTGACTCTTCCCCCTCCACTTCCCACCTTTTAAACACTTTCCCCTTTTGTTAACTAAGTTCAGTCTGCTCCTAGTTGTTGACAGTGCCTCCGGCTGCGACTTCTGTCCACACTCAACCATTCCTAACGTTTTTGTCTTCATTTCCTCCTCCTCCTACCTTTCCCTGTGTTAGTCGGTGTTCTCCTGTGTTCCTATTGTCTAGAATAGCTTATCCTATCTTTTGTCTTGATCTACCATTGTAAACAAATATGCTGACCTGTTTATTGTATTGTACTTATTTACTGTATTTTGTATTGTATTTGTTCTCTGACGTGGAACCTTTGTAAAAGAGCCTGGCTCAAAAGTATTTTTTAATCCAAGTTGCAAATAAATGGTCACTCTGTCTCAGATCATTCCATCCCTGGAGCAAAACATATGGTTCTGCTCCCTAGATCTTCGGGATGCATTCTTCAACGTTCCCATCCGTCCATCCCACCATTGGCTCCTTCAGTTCCATGCAGAGGGGAGGCTCTATAAGTTCCAGGCTATGCCCTTCGGCCTCTCCTTGGCTCCCAGGGTCTTCACCAAGTGCATTGCAGTGGTGGCAACCTACTTGAGATGCCGAGAGGTCTGGGTGTACCCTTATCTGGATAATTGGCTGATAGTGAGTCCCTCTAGGGAGGAGGTGGAGTGGTCCAGGGATTTGGCCCTCCAGATCTGCTTGTTACTTGGCCTCCAGGTCAAAGAAGCCAAGTCGGAGCTCGTACCTTTGCAGAGGAAACACTTCATCAGGGTGGAGCTGACTCTTGCAGAGCCAGAGTTTGACTCCCGGTGGAATGGGCAGAGGTTCTCTCCTCCTTTGCCTGATCATTTCGAGTTGGGCAGATGTGCCCTGTTCAGGATTTCCTGTGCCTCCTGGGATTCATGGTGGCTTGCATCAGTATGGTCCACTGGGCCCGATGGAGAATGAACTCTCTGCAGTGGGAGCTAGTCTGTCAATGGTCTCAGCGCAAGGGCTTCTTCGAGCAGCTGGTCACTGTGATCCAGTTGATGTGGGATGTCCTCCAGTGGTGGTTAGTCCCATAACATCTACAGGAAGGATTCCCATTTGTCTGTCTGGAGCCAACGGTCCCCATCACTACCGATGCCTCCCTGATGGTCTGGGGTCCCTACTTGGGGGAGCACAGAGTCCACAGACTCTGCACCCTTGAGGAATCCCGATGCCATATCAACCTGCTGGAGCTTTGGGTAGTTCAGCTGGTACTGACAGCCTTTGCTCAACGCATTCGGGGTCAGGTCATTCTGGTCCAGATAGACAACAGCACAGCTATGTACTACCTCAAGAAAACGGGGTGGGATGCACTCTCTTCCTTTGTGCAGGGAAACTCTCTGCATATGGACTCGTCTGCTCAGCCTGAATGCTGCTCTCCTGGCCATCCATGTGGCCAGTGTAGCCAACCAGCTAGCGGATGCCCTCAGCCGGGTTGGCAAGGTGTCTCCCAAGTGGTCTCTCCATCCAGAGGTAGTACACAGTCTGTTCACCCAATGGGGAACCCCTTTGGTGGATCCATTCGCCTCCAGGGACAATGAAAAGCTGAGGCTGTATTATGCCTGCCCCTTTAGCTGGGAACGCTGCAGGGGGATACCTTCTCAAGGCTCTGGATGCTGGGCCTCATGTATGCCTTCCCTCCATTTCCGCTGATCCACAAAGTTCTGATCAAGGCCAGGAGGGACAAGGCACGGATGATCCTGGTGGCTCCGGATTGGCCCCTGCCAGTTCTGGTACCCCGATCTCCTTGGCCTCAGCTGCAGACTCCTGTGGTATCTTCCTCTATGCACGGACCTGCTTTCTTGCAGTCAGGGGAAGATACTCCACCTGGACCTTCAATCCATGCACCTGACAGCCTGGTTCCTGAGCAGCTAGAGTTCCAGGCTTTGGGTCTCTGAAGATGTCCTCACCGCAGTTGAAGCTTCTCAAAAGGAGTCAACCTGAAAATGCTATGCCTTCAAATGGAAGCGGTTCTCCATTTGGTGCCAGGGCAATGGGCTGGACCCCTTATCTTGCCTGGTGACTAGCATTCTCAACTACCTTTTGTCCCTCTCTCAGTTGGGCCTTTGGTCGCTGACCCTTAAGGTGCACATGGCAGCCATAGCTACATACCGGGCGTGGGCTGGTATGCTGTTAGTGGTGCAGGAGAAGGTGGTCTGGTGCTTTTTCTAAGGCCTTGACCACATTTCTCCTCTGGTACATGAACCACTGCCCCCGTGGGACTTGTTGCTGGCTAAGCTCATGGGCAAGCCATTCTAACAGATGCACACGTGTGAGATGTTACATCTGTCGTGGAAGACCACCTTCTTGGTGGCTATTTTGTCAGCCAGAAGGATCAGTGAGCTCCAGATGCTCTCTGTGGAGTCTCCTCGCTTGGTCTTCCACAGGGACAAGGTTATCTTTCACCCCAACTCGAAGTTCCTCCCGAAGGTTGTGTCCGAGTTTCACTGGTGATCAATCTCCTGGTGTATTTAACCAACCACACCTTGGAGGCCAAGCACAGGCTCCATACTTTGGACATGTGGTGAGCGCTTGCCTATTACAAGTAGCACACTGCTGGAGTTTGGGAAGTTGTTAACCAACTCTTTGTCACCTGTGCTGAAGCTGTGCCTGGCAGACTGGCAGCTAAGCAGATGATTGGCAGGTTGATTGTATCCTGCATTAACTTGTGCTACAGGTTGGTAGGTAGGGAGCCTCCCATAGGGCTAAGGGCTCATTCCACCTGTACCAACACTGCCTTGGTGGCTGCTTTTAGGGATGTCCTTATCCAGGAAATCTGCAGGGCAGCTACTTGCAAGTCAGCACATACCTTCATTTCCCACTACCACATCGACCTTGAGTCACGCTGGAATGCTGGTTTTGGGGCCTCAGTTCTCCAGTCTCTCTGCCCTAAATAGTTGCTTATATTTAAATTTGTTGGTTCCAGGGAACTGATTATTTTTCACAAACGTCTAAATTCTGTACTTTGCTCAATGTCCGAGGTCCCTGTTGATAAACCTAAAAAATGCACAGGACCCACTGGGTTTAAATATTGTGAGTGTTATGGCCAGGTTATAGCAAAAGCAGAGAAACATTCTCTTTGAGTGTTTTGTTTGGGAACTAGTCATATTTTTTTCAAACTCTGAAATTTGTAAAACTTTCTATACCCAAGACTTTGAAAAACGGATCTAAAAAATTACAGGAAATGGCTTCTGCCTCTGCTAGTACTACAGAAGAATACTCTCTCTCTCTCTCTCTCTCTGTCCCAGACAGGAGTAAGCCCAAGGATACTGACAAGGGGTCAGATAAGACTCAGCAAGGTAAATCTAAAAGAGCTGTTGAGACAGTATCTGAAACTGTCCCACTTAAGAAAAAAATACAAAGAAAAATATGTTGCTGCACCTCTGGCCGAGAAGGCCAAGGAACTCCCAGCAGACAAACAAAATATGCCCTCAGCTGAGGACATTGCAAAGACTTTACAGATTTTGCAAGCCTTACAGGCTGTGGTCCCGGTTCCCAAACTGGCTACACCGGTTCCTGTCCAAGTCCCAGCACCACAGGAAATATTCAAAGCAAGATTGGATAATTTTTTTGTAAATAAACATGATGTGGTTTAAATGGCAAGTGATAAAGGACAAATAGTCTACTTTGCTTGAAAAATGTTATGAAACTTATGAAACCTCAACCTCTATATTGTAATCCAGAGGAGGATGAAGAGGAGTATGAAGGGGAACCTATAGAACCAGAGGTCTCCTCAGAGCAGGACTTTGGCTGCCCTCACTGGGGACCAGAAGACTACACCTCTCACTGTGCCTTTGTAAAGAATATGGTGGATACCCTCAATCTCCCCTTCCAGGAGACTGAGGAGGATGTGGAGGAGGCAGATTTCCTGGATATGATGGGATTAGCTCCCACAAAACGCCTTCTGTTGCCTTTGCACAAATGCTTTAAAAAGGCTGTGCTGCAAATATTAGTCTCCAACTTCGATACCTGGAGTGGACAAGAAAATAGATGAGAAATATCTGGATAGAACCACTGCTGATTTTCTGTTCAGTCACCCTGATCCTGAAAGGGTGGTCCAGGCTGCTGCCTGTGATAAGGCCAGGATCCCCTTAGCAACCGATCCTCCTGACAAGGACTCAAGAAAGATGGATGCTATGGGAAAGAAGGGTATATGGTTGCCTCACTCGTTGTTAGGCAGGAAAATTATATGGCCTATGCTGTCCAATATCAGAAGGCACTATGGAATTCTGTCCTTGCCTTGTCTGATAAAGTTCCAGGTGAAGTGGCAGTCGACTTGTAAGAAACGGCAAGGGCTGCCCTTGATGCCACCAAATATCAGTTCCACATGGCAGTGGATGCTAATGACACCTCAGCCAGACTGATGGCTTTAGCTGTCTCCCTCAGGAGATTTGCCTGGCTAAGAGATACCAACCTAACCGTGGACACTCAAGCTAAGGCTATGGATTTTCCATGCAAGAAAAATTCCTTATTTGGTGACAAAACAAGAGACCTGCATTAAAAGAGTGGAGGAATATAAGGCCACCTATAGAAGTAATTCTAAAGAAAAGGCTTCCGCCTCTTATAGGGCCCAAAATTGGGGAGGCAGGGGTAGGGGAATCCTACCCCAGACCTTTTTTCCAAGCACAGGCTTTGCAGGTCTACCAGCAGCTGAGAGGCTATTTCAGAGGGAGGGGTAGAGAGGCCATGAGACGGGCTCCTCCCTCACCACAAGCCCAGGCTGAGCCCACACAGAATCCCTGATGGGCGGGTACAGGTCTCTCCCCCACCACCATCACCACCACTGGTGGGTGGCAGATTGGTTCACTACCTCCAGGTTTGGCATGCCATCATCACAGACAAGTGGGTCGTGGAGGTAGTGAGCCAGGGGCTGCCACTCAGCTTCAAATCACTTCCCAAGCAGAGAACAAGAACCTTTGCCCCAGTCACCTCTGCAGACAGAATCCTCCTGGAGGCAGAGGTAAAGCACCTCCTGTCAATCAAAGCAGTGGAACCAGTGGCCCTAAACCAAAGGGGCAAAGGCTTCTATTCCAGATATTTTCTTACCAAAAAGAAAAATGGTGACTGGTGACCTGTCCTGGACCCAAGGGTTCTGAACAAGCACATTCTGAAGCCAAAGTTCAAAATGGTAACTCTCTCAATTATCATCCCAGCACTGCAAAATGGAGATTGGTTAGTGTCCCTGGAATTAAGGGATGCCTATTTTCACATTCCTGTCAGATCAACTCACAGAAAGTACCCGAGGTTGACTGGCCTCAGGTCATTACCAATTCGTAGCACTCCCATTCAGTCTGATTTCTGCACCAAGGGCATTCACAAAAGGTGTGACAGTCTTCACCTACCTGGATAACTAGTTAGTTGTAGGCCAGTCCCTGCAACATGCAAGGCAGTCACTGACACTCACAAAATCCACACTGGAATCCCTAGGTTTCCTCATAAATGAGCAGAAATCACAGCAAGAGCCAGTACAAGTGCTGGACTTCATTGGAGCAGAGCTGACACCAGCCTGGGCAGAGCTTTCCTGCCCCAGGACAGAGTGGACAGCATCCTACAGATTGCAAGTTCTGTCATCCTGGTCAAGCCCAAACCAGCCAAGGAATTCCTCAGGCTACTGGGACACATGGCAGCTGCCACCACAGTGGTACCAGATTCCAGATGAGAGAAATCCAGTTTCACTTGAGACAGTACTGGTCACAAAGGACAGATCCATAGTCCAAACTGGTTCCAGTCATCCACAGCCTACTGCAGGCACTTCTGTGGTGGCTGGACGAACACAACCTCAGAGGAGATGTACCCTTTCTAAGGGAATGGCCCTCCCTAATTCTCACAACAGATGCTTCCCTTCTCGGTTGACGGCACACATGCTGGATCACACAGCAAGTGGCACATGGTCTCCTCAAGAGTACCTGTTGCACATAAATCTGCTGGAGCTCAGAGAAGTATACCTGGCTGTGTTGGCATATGCCCCGCATCTGCGAAACAAGGTGATGTAGGTCAGGACCGATGACACCACAACCATGTACTGTATCAACAAACCAGGCGGAACCAGGTCCGCCCCACTTTGCACAGAGGCAATGAAGCTGCGGTCCCTGTCATACTCCATGCAGGTATCTCTGTCAGTCATACACCTTCCATTGAAGGACAATGTACTGGCAGATTCTCTCAGCAGGATAAGTCAGGATCACCACGAGTGGTCACTGAACCCTCAGATCCTCAGCGCAGTTTTCAGAAGGTGGGGCACTCCAGATGTGGATCTTTTTGCCTCTGCAGAAAATCACCAATTGCTCCTGTACTACTGCAAGCCCCCTTACAAGGGTACAGTTCTTCTGGATGCAATGGCCCTGGATTGGTCAGAGAAGTCTGTTTATGCCTTCCCTCCTTTCCCAATGATTTTCCCCCCTACTGAAATAAAGGTCCCAACCAGCAACAATGATACTGGTGGCACCAGACTGGGCGAGGCAGCACTGGTACTCTCTTCTACTGATTTTGTGAGTGACCTCCCCAATTCACTTGCCCAGGAGACACAACCTTCTGACCTCCTCTCAGAGCAGGATCCTGTATCCCAACCTCAAATCACTGAGACTCGAGGCCTGGTTCTTGAGGACTGAAGAGTTTGCTAACCTCAAGTTGTCAGAACAAGCCCTGACAGTGCTTAGGGGCTCCAGAAAACCTTCCACTAGAAAAACATATTCCTCTAAGTGGAAGAGGTTCTCCATTTGGTGCTCAGGTAAGGGTACTGACCCCTCCAGGGCTGACCCTGCTGTACTTCTGGATTACCTGACACACCTGCACTCACTGGGACGGAGGCCCTCGACCCTTAAGGTCCACCTGGCTTCAGTCTTGGCTTACCTGTCAGCTGGTAAGGAAAGGTCCATGGCCTCTCATCCAGTTTTCAGGAAATACTTTAAGGGTCTCAACCTCCTTCATCCTCTTCTGAGGGAACCCATTCCGGCCTGGAATCTAAACATCTGCATTGCCAAGATGATGGAGCCACCATTCGAATCTATGGCAACTGCAGGCCTGAAGTATGTCACCTGGAAAACTGTGTTTCTAGTGGCTATCACCTCCGCCAGGAGGATCGGTGAGCTGCAAGCCCTGTGTACAGATGTGGACTACATTTCATTTCACAGGGATAAGGTGGTCCTCAGGACCAATAGGAAATTTCTCCACAAAGTGGTATCTGATTTTCGCTTGAATCAGTCTATGACTCTACTTGTTTTCTTTACAGAGAACTGCAGTTCTCCACAAGGGAAACTTCACTGCCTCGATGTCAAGAGGGCACTGAGCCATTAGATTGACAGAACCAAGGCATACAAACCAGGACAGACACAGCTCTTACTCACATATGGTGAAGTGGGTAAGGGTAGAGCTGCCAAAAAAATGTACAGTTGCTCACTGGATAATGGCACGTATACAGTTTTGCTACAGTAAAGTGGGTAAACGGGTACCCCTGGGCCTAAGGGCACATTTCACCAGGGGTACAGCTGCATCGGTGGCAGCTTCGAGATATCCCACTACTGAGCTCTTTCCTTCTAAGACTGCTTGAAAGGCAGAGTAGAGAAATTTACCAGAGCAAGGGAGAAGGATTAAGACTTAGTTTGGCTAAGCAGATTTACTGTGTGGTGGTGTTTTTATTTTTTACTCACAGGGATTGCTACTGTTTGTTGCTAACATTTCATTGCTTTATTTTTTCTCTGATTCAAATTGTTGTTGCTGGTATACCTTCTTCTGCATTATTACAAGGTGTGCCTACAGGTGTGTGCTAACAGATTACTGCTGTAATCTTCTGATTCAAATTGTCTTTTGCAAGGTATATCTTCTGTTACTGCTTTATTTTTCTCTGGAGCAAAGTGTTTCTTACAGGGTATATCTTCTCTGAAATTATTACAGGTGGTGCTTTACAGGTTTTACAGTTTTATCTAACATTAGGATAAGCTTTCAGGGTTACTGCATTTGTTGTTGACTGATTGTTTCTGCTCTTACCTCCTTGTTCTTTCGTCCGTGGTTCTTCTTTTTTGGCAGGGGAAGGGCCCAGCCACCCACCCCCATCCCCAACCACCCCACACTACACTCCTTTTATAGGGTACCACAGTTGTAACATTTCCTGTGGCAGAACAGGAAGGGCGGATCAGTGGGGCCTCCACAAGGTGATCTCTATTACAGGGCACTAGTAATTTAACTTGTTATAACAAGTTAAACAAAGCACAATTAAACCATTACTTGCATTTTTTTCCTTCTAATTACTCTGACTAGGTTACAAACCCAGCAACTTATTTGAGATGGATTTCATTAACTGCAGGTACTGTGGAACAATTTTCAGAAGGACAGTCTTACAGGATTTAGGACACTGTCCTACATGCTGGGCCTTTGGAGATCTTAGGTCTCAGCTCCGGCAGCATGGGCAGAGATTGCACGCCTCAAATTTCATATTGAAGAGGAAATACATTATAAGAACCGCCATTTCCCCAGCATCCAACAGAAAACCTCGACCGCAGAGGGTAGTTGGTCCAGGAGGTTGGCAGGTGGTTAGGAGGAGCAAATCAGGTGCCCCATCACTCTCTGCTCTCCAACACATTACCTCCAAAACCATATAAACACTACAAACAGGTATCTGCCTCTATCTCTGAAATCAAATAAAGAGGCAGAAGACACTGCAGAGCAGGACACTGCGTGCACAGGAGCTAGCACAACAATACTCACCCAAATCAGGAACCAAAACTAAACAAGCACAAAGGAAATCCAAAAAACTTCTGATCATAGGAGACTCCATGATTCGGGGAGTTGATACCCATCTCCAGCCAGGGGTGATGGTCAGATGTCTCCCAGGTACATCAGCATGGAGAGACACTGACCGCATTGCTAAAATTGTTCACAAAGCAGGAGAAAACACTGATGTCCTAGTACACATAGGGACTAATGATCTCGCCAGCCAGTCAGTTGTGGAGACCAAGGAACACCTGACTAGGCTGGGTGACAAACTATCATCTATTTCGTCCGGCATCTCCTTCTCTGAGATCCTGCCAGTCTGGGAGAAGGGAGCAGATGGACGGAAGGTCAGAGAAGGGGAGATAGGGGAGCTAAACACGTGGCTCAAGGACTGGTGCCAGGAAAAAGGACACAGATTTGTAGGGAACTGGCAACAGTTCTGGGAGCGAAAGTTCTTTAAATTTGATGGACTGCATCTGACTAAAGAGGGAGTTAGTGCATTGGGGCAGAAGTTTGACGTCTTTGCAGAATATTTAAACTAGCAAATGGGGAGAGGGGTGCAGCACCCCATACGTCGAATGGGAAGAACACCCTTCCCCCCTCAGCTAGTGGTCAAACAGGAATTCAGCGTGTTTGCCATTCATTTGCATCACCAGGTAAGAAAAAGGTTTGTCTCCCCATCACGATGCACAGGGTAATGCCAAACTTCACCCAACAACTAACACACCAAAATCTGGCCAATGGAAAATCATGTACACAAATGCTCACAGCCTGGGAAATAAGATCCCAGACCTGCAGGCAATAATGTCAGAGGCTAAACTGGACATAGTAGCAATTAGTGAGACGTGGTTTACCAGTAACCACACTTGGGAGACTTCAGTACCTGGATATGTATTGTTCAGAAGAGACCGAGGTGCAAAAAGGGGGGGAGGGGTGGCCCTGTATGTTAATGAAAATATCAAAGCTACAGAAATTCAGAATACACATAAGGAGCCAGAAGAACTGTGGGTCACCCTGGAAACAGGTAATGGGACAGCCATAAGAACTGGGGTTGTCTACAGGCCCCCAGACCAGAGGGAGGACATAGACACATTACTGTTAGAAGATATACAAAACATGACAGCTAAAGGGGAGGTTCTGATAATGGGAGACTTCAACATGCCAGATATAGATTGGTCAATACCAGCAGGAACATCTGCCAGAACTAGACTCATAGTGGATTCCCTGCAGGGGGAGGGCCTCAAACAACTGGTACAGCAACCCACAAGAGACAGGGCTATCCTAGATCTAGTACTGACTAACAAAGAAGGGATCACAGATCTCCAGGTAGAAGGTCACCTGGGGGCCAGTGACCATCACATGGTATGGTTCAATTTGGCTACTACATCTAAATCATCCCATTCCAAGGCAAAAATATGGGACTTCAGAGGAGCTGACTTTGATAAGATGGCCAACAGAGTTAAGCTAGCCCTGGCAAAAAGAAACACAGGTGAGGAGGTACAGGCAAAGTGGGCAAGCATTAAGGATACAATACTTGAAGCAACATCCCATTGTGTTAGACAGAAAAGGAAGTGCAAAAGAAGAAGGAAACCACTTTGGTTCTCAAATATAGTAGCAGAAAAGGTCAGAGCCAAAAGGCTGGCCTTCAGAAAATATAAGGGAACACAGCGGGATGAAGATAGGGAGGCATACCAAACTGCCCTAAGGGAAGCAGGCAGTAAGGCAGGCAAAGTCCCAAACTGAGGAAACACTAGCACGAACAGTAAAGAAGGTGACAAGACTTCTATAGATACATTAGTGAAAGGAGAAAGTCCAGAGGGTATTGCTAAGCTGTGGAGAAAAGGGAGCATGTGAGGAGGAGGACCCGCAAAGGCATCTATCCTAAATAGATACTTTTGCTCAGTATTTACTGAAGAGAAGGTAGGGCAGGGCCCACAGCTCAGCATCATGGACACAGGGGAGGGAGGAGCACTACTCCCTTCACAAAAGAAAGGGTCCTACAAGAGCTTGCAAGCTCAGGGTGGATAAGGCAATGGGACCTGATGGCATACATCCCAGGGTGCATCAAGGAGCTAAAGGAGGAACTAGCAGAGCCATTAGCAGAATTGTTTAGTGAGTCTCTGAGCACAGGAGAGGTCCCAGAAGACTGGAGAAAGGCTCATGTGATCCCACCCACAAGAGTGGTAGCAGGGGAGGAGGCAGGGAACTACAGACCGGTCAGTCTTACCTCAGTAGTGGGCAAGATTATGGAGGCACTCCTTAAGGAAAGGATAGTGCAACACCTGGAATCCATAGGCACAGGATCCAAGACAGCATGGGTTTACAAAAGGAAGGTCCTGTCAAACTAATCTCTAGATTTCTTTGACTGGGTAACCAGAGTGGTGGACCAAGGGGAGCAGTTGATGTCGCCTACCTTGACTTCAGCAAAGCTTTTGACACTGTTCACATAGAAGATTGATAAATAAGCTAGGTAGGCTCGGGTGGGTCAGAAGTTGGTCAACTGGGTGGCAAACTGGTTGACTGGCAGAAAACAGAGAGTGGTGGTAAATGGTATACAGTCAGAAGAGATGCAAGTCACAAGTGGGGTACCTCAGGATCAGTCCTGGGGCCAGTCCTATTCAACATCTTCATTAGTGACCTTGCAGATGGACTAGAGGGTAAGGCTTGTCTGTTTGCAGATGACACCAAGATCTGCAACAGAGTAGATGATCCAGATGGGGTGGGCAGAATGAGAAGAGATCTGGATAAACTAGCAGAATGGTCAGAAGAGTGGCAACTGGGATTTAATGCAAAGAAGTGCAAAATCATGCACATAGGGAAGAGAAACCCTGAAGCCACTTATAGGCTGGGAGGAGTTGCTAGCAGTCACAAAGGAAGAAAGAGACTTGGGCATCATCATCACTGATGACCTAAAATCATCCAAGCAGACCTCTAAAGCAGTAGGTAGGCTAGGGGGTGTTGGGTGTATTAGTAGGGTATCACTAATCGTGAAGGAGAGTAATCCCTCTGTACAAGACATTGGTTAGGCCCCATCTGGAGTACTCGTGCAGTATTGGAGGCCACACCTTCACAAGGACATTAACCAAATTGAGGCAGTCCAGAGAAGGGCAACCAAAATGGTGCAGGGACTGCATCAGAAGACATATAAGGACAGATTAACGGAGCTCAATATGTATACCCTTGAGCAAAGGAGGGAGAGAGGTGATATGATCGAGACATTTAAACACCTTAAGGGCATAAACAAGGTGAAAGAGTCTAACATGTTTAAATATAAGAAAAATAGCAGGACAAGAGGACACAGCATGAGATTAGAGGGAGGCCGATTAAGGGGGAATGTGAGGAAATTCTTTTTCACAGAAAGGGTGGTAGATGCATGGAATGGCTTACCACAAGAAGTGGTGGCTATGAATACAGTGCAGGGCTTCAAACAGGCATGGGATAGGCATAAGGGAGCAATACAAATGACTATGAATAGATAGGTCACTGACAGAGCAAAGGCTGATGGCACATTTATAAGGTAGAAAAAGAAATGGGCAGACTGGATGGGCCTTGCGGTCCTTATCTGCCGTCAACTTCTATGTTTCTATGTTTCTAAATCTGCAAAGCAGCTACATGGAAAATGGTGCACACTTTCACAAAGCACTACAGCCTGGATCTACAATCCAGAAGTGATGCCAGGTTTGGCACAGCAGTTGTGCAGAACCTGTTCCCCAAACAGGTTTTCTGCCTAACCTCCAAAGGCACTGCTTGGTAGTCTGCATCAATTTTATTTATTTATTTTTATTTATTTATGACTTTGGTAACCGGGTAGATGGACTGATCCCAGGGACCGTTTTCTGTCACGACCCAGGCCACCATACGATGGCACAGAGTTACAAAGCAGAGATGCATAAATACAGTATATAGTTTGACAATAAATCAAGGTTACAATGAATGTACAGTTCACAACAAAAAATAACAGGTAACAAAGGAACAACTAGAATACAGAGTTGCTTGAAGCAGAGTTAACACAGTGGTATAAACGCTATGTAGTACAAAAGCCTACTAGGCTAGAGCCTGAAATAGTAGGAGAGAGAACAAAGTGCGTAGGTTTGCAGTACTACATATAGCAGGATTTGACTACCCAGGGAAGCAATGGCACCTGGGGGTAGCCAATAGGTGTTCTTCGAGGCCAGAGTTGAAGTGGTTGTGGGTGTCACTGTAGCGGAGCTTGGCAGGCAGTTGGTTCCAAAACATAGGGGCAGCTACCAACAGGGCTCTTCTGCCTATGTTTGTGGATTCCCTGGGCAAATGTAGAGTGGGAGATACTGTGTGAGCATAAGGAGTGATGAAAAGTACGGGCTGTGAGGATGGCTGTGAGGGGGGACTCCTGACCGGATTGGATGATGGAGTCAACCATGCTACCAAGGGTGAGGTCAAGCGGCCTTGCAGTGGTAGCCATCCTAGCTTATTATAGAGGACACAATAGTGAGTGGAGAATGGTGCCAACAGGACGAAATTACATGCACAATTGTAGGCAGAGGAGAGCTTGGTCATGAGGTTTGAGGACATTCTAGCGTAAATGGAGGTGCAGTAGTCCAGGATAGGGAATAGATTACCCTGGACGATGGGAAGTCGGGCAGCTGGGGTGAGGTATTGCCGAAATCTGTAGGCAGCACCTAGTTTTTGATGGAATCTTCGAACAAGAGAGTGGATTTGGTTGGTGAAAGAGAGTGAGGGGTCGAGCATGACTCCTAGGTATTTAAAGGAGTCAACTTCTTCGAGGGGTTGGCCGTCGGGAGAGATGATGTTGAGTGCAGGGAGGGTTTGGGATTTGGCTAGAGATGGCTTGGATCCAAACAACATGGATTTTGTTTTTTTTATTATTAACCAGAAGGAGGTTTTCCACAAACCAGTTGTGGGACACTGTATAGTTTTGGGTAAGAACAGAGGAAATGAGAGTGGGGGATTTGTCACTGTGGTAGAGTACGAGGTTATCAGCGTAGAGAAGAGAGTGGCATTTTAGGCTTTTTGAAGAAAGGGAGTTGATAAATAGAGAGAAAAGAAGGTGGCCTAGGATGGAGCACCGGGGCACGCCCGATGATACTGGCAGGGTGGGGGAACTGGCAGGTCCAATACGCACGAATTGGGTACGACCTGAGAGGTAGCTCAGGAACCAGTTTGTGACTTCAAGAGAGCAGCCGAGACCCCATAGTTTGAGTAGGAAGAGGGCATGACTGACCATGTTGAAGGCTTTTGAGAGGTCAACGAAGACCACATTGGTGGCGTTTCCGTGGTCTATGTTTAGTAGGATGTGGTCGGTCATTAGTGCAAGGGCGGTGGTGGTGGTGGAGTGTTTTTTGTGAAAGCCGTGCTGTTGGCTACTAAGGAGGTTATGCTTGCCTATATACTCGGCGACCTGGTGGTGGATAGCCCTCTCTCGTAATTTAGTAAGGTGGGGGAGGATGGAGATTGGACGATAGTTGTCAGAGTATAATGGATCGCCTCCTTTGAAGATGGGAATCACCTTGTCAGTCTTCCAGGGGTTGGGCATAGAGGAGGAGGAGAGTTTAATCATAATGAGCGATTCCTGGGGTTAGAAGAAAAAAATACTCACCATAGTAATCTTGTTTCTTCAAAGGGATCACTTATTATGATTAAAGCACCTGCCATGCCTCCCCTACTAAAACCTTAAAAAAAAATAAAAGTGGAGGAAATTTTGGTCTGCATCTCTGCTTTAATGCTATGCGTAGGCCAGGTTAGAGACTCACCCTTTAAACCAGTTTTTCATTGTGGTCTCGTTTTTAGGCCTTTCTCTTGGGGATTTTTGATCTTGGGGCGGGGAGGGGGTAGTTTTTTCTTTATTATGTAAAGATTAACTAGGGGGGGATTATACCCAGTTAGGCTCCATAAGAATCTGCAGCAGTTGCTAAGGCAGCAGTTTGAAATTCGCATGAGCCAATGAGAGTTATGTCATTTGCATTGCATTCCATCTCTCCAGGCAGTTCAACACAGGAGACTGACTGCATCAGTTTAATCATAATGCGTGATCCCTTTGAAGAAACAAGATTATTGTGGTGAGTAATTTTTTTTCTTAACCACCGGGGGTCTGACGCCATAATTCTATCTGGACCGCAGACACATCTTCACTCTTCAAAACTGGACCACAAACTATTTCAGTGGGGTCTCGGACTTGGTGGCATAACTTGGTCATTTTTGAATATTGTTGCCCTAAATTTTCCACATGCCTTTTGTGGGACTCCACCTCATGAACAATTGCAGTGAAATTAGGCAGATCTGTCCACAAAGGTGATTTTGTGGTTGCTGCACGAAATCACCTTTCAGGCAAGAATTGAAAATGTTATCTGCCCTTGTTCATGAGGTGTGATCATAAGAAGGCTGTGTTGAAAATTTGGCATAAAAATATTAAAAAACAGCAAAGTTTTGTGAGCCTGCACTGAACTTTGCAAACGCAGGCTCGTAACTTTAATAATTAAGCAATAATGCACAACAGGGGGTGTGTCGTGTTGGGATAACGTCACACCTCAGGTGGTTGGGTATGAGGCTACAGGCCGAGTGTGTCCAACACCTGAGAAGTGACGTTATCCCAGCATGACACACACCCTGGAGGTCATTATTGCTATTATACAGTGGCTTGTTGTTGTACAGAATAAAAAAATAATTTTAAAGAATGTTTTTGTTAGTGTGGAAAAAATATATTTGCTTCTTAAGAGAAGATGCAAACAATGCACCAGTGCAATGCAATCAGTCAGGAGGTTCACAGTGCTGAGACTAAACCCATGATGTTATACTGGGATAACATCACTGTGCCAGGCACACACTGATCAATCCGAGCCCATGATTCTTTCCTTGCCATTGTATCATTTTCAGTATTTTTACACCACATTTTCAACATAACCATTTCTTTGCAGCACCTCATGAATGTCATTTTTTCAAATCCTGGCCAAAATGTGTTTTTGCGTCCCGAAAGGTGATTTCGCAGTCTTTCTGTGAAATCACCTTTCAGGCAGGAGTTGAAAATTTTCTCTGCACGTGTTCATGAGGTGGGGTCAAAAGACGGCTATGTTAAAAATTTGGGGCAAAAATATAAAAAAACAGTTATGAGCCTATGCTGAAGTTTGCGAATGCAGGTTTGTAACTTTGGTACTTTCAATATTTTTACTCCAAATTTTCAGCATTGCCATTTCTTCACAGCACCTCAAGAATTTTTTTTTTTCTCCCCAATTGTTTAACCAGGTGAGACACACTAAGCTGAAAACTTTTTTACAGGTGCAACCTGGGAGCACAGGGAAGTTAAGTGACTTGCTCAGGGTCACACAGTATATGCAAGTGGGGGCTGTGGGATTCAAACCCAGGTCTCCAGATTTGCAGCTCAGAGCCTTAAACCACTGCGCTGTACTGCCTCGTGACAACTGTCATTTTTCAAATCCTGGCCAAAATGTGTTCTAGGGACATGGATATGTTGTTCTTCCACACTATCTGGCAGGTTCCTTGCCGCTTTAAATCTTGCCGGAAGGTCTTCAAGCTGGCTCCTCCCACCCACTCGGGTGGTAAAACTCTCGGCTCCGCCCCATGACGCCAGATCTTCCTTACCACTTGGAAGCTCAGGTTCCCTCCTTAACGCTCTGCATATAGACTGGATCCTAACTCTTCGGTTCACCTGAAAATAATTTTAAAGTTTTCAAGACTTCGGTCAAATTCTTCCTTCACGGCTGCGATGGACAAATCAACTCCCAGTTTTCGTCAGTGCCCATGTGGGCAGAAGATGTCCAGGACGGATCCGCACTCCATGTGTGTCTACTGCCTCGGGCTTGACCACGACCCGCAGGCCTGTGAGTTGTGCAGGTCTTTTTCGTCCAACGTCCTTGAAGATCGCGCTGCCCGGCTACAACTTGGGCGCCCCGAGAAACTTTATCCGCCGGTGAAGTCCAAGGAGGCCCATTGGGTGGTGTCCATGACGGCTGGCTCGGCTGAGCAACTCGAGCAGATGATCGCCCTTGAGGAGGAGGCTGCCCAGGCCGCATCCTCATCTTCCTCAGTCGCGGCATTTATCCCGCTCTCTTTGGGATCCTCCTACACAGCTTCCTTTAAGGAGCTTTGCCAGTCCCTCTCCACAGACGGTGAGGGGCCATCGGGACACTCTTCTTGGTTAAAAAAAGAAGGACTCGAAGGGTAAGTCCCACCGTCGACGTTCATGGGAGCGGGAGAGGTCCCCTTCCCCGGACAGTAGACACTTGACTTCGGTCGAGGTTGCAGCTAAGGCTGCTGGCTTCACGTTGTCCCTGTCAGGTCAGCTGGCCGAGACACCCGTCGACGCGGTCGAGATTTTTCTCGACTCGTCGGATGGGCTGTCGACTGGTGAAGCCAACAACCCTTCATCACCGGTTCCCCCGGTGGAAACCGAGACTTGCCTGCGCCTCCTGTGCCGGAGTCCCGGTCAAGGCTCCCGAGCTGAGGGGAGGCGGGTGTCCCCCGTCCTCCCAGACCCACCCTCGGAAACACCGGGGTCTTGGACCTCGTCTCGGTCCAGTTGATCCAGCCGACACCGGCGGTCTCGTACTAAGGAAGCAGCGCCACTCATCCTCGCTTTCCTCCTCGGAAAAGGAGAGGCTTCGGTGCAAATTGCATCACCGCTACGAGGACTTAATGTGGCAGCAGCTCCTTTTGTCTGGGAACAAGCCAACACCGTCACCTTCCCCGGCCATTAAGTGGCTGCCACCAGAAAGGCCGAAACAACCCCTCGCGGTGGTCAAGGTGCCCAAGCCTTGGACGGTTGTTCGGCTGAAACCAGCTGCCCCACCGATTTGTGGTGGAACCTCCGCCTCCACAACCGAAATCGGGGGCTCCGACCAAGGATTCTCGGTCAGGGTCTGCCCCACTGGTTGTCTGTCACCCTCACTCCCGACCGTCCTTGGCAGGTGGAGGGTGGCTCAGGCCCCAGGCAGCTCTTTGCAGACTCCTCGGAATCTGCCGACGACTCCTCCCTGTTCTCCAGGCCCCTTGACCTGGAGTTCTCCGGGGGGGGGGGCAGTCGATGGACGAGAGCCCATCATCGTTCATGGGTCTGCTTCGGCTCATCTCGGAGTCCACCGGGATGCAGCTCGAGCCCGTATCCAAGTGGGCCAAGTATCCCCTCACGGAGATACCGTACTGAGGGGATACTCCCACGGAGGCCTTTCTGGTGGCTGAAGCCACTGTTGGCCCAGCCTTAGAGCTTTGGCAGCGGCCAGCTTCCTGTCCTGTGCCTCCGGCCAGGATGGCCAGGAAGTATGCGGTCCCTACCGGCTCTTTGTCCGGTTTTTTGGAACACCCCTCTGCGAAGGGGTTGGTCACCAATAGCGTTTTCCGGTGCTCCGGGAATGCTAGGGATGTGGATAAGCCCCCTGACAAGGAGTCCAAAAAGCTGGACTATGTCGGGCGCAAGGTATACGCTGCGTCCTCCCTCGGCCTCCGTTAGGTCAGCTCGGCCGTACTGATGGCGCACTTCTCCCACGCCCTCATGGGCTCCCTGGATGAGGGGATCCCTCATCTCCCGGCTGACCTGCAGACTACGGTCATCAGGTGCGGGATCAGGGAAAGGCAGTGGTGAAACAGCAGCTCCAAATGGCTCTAGATATCGGAGACTCCTGTGCCTGGTCAGTAGCGGCTGCAGTGGCCATGCGCCGCAGAGCCTGGCTGAGGATATCCACCTTTACGGTGGATACCCAGCACAAATTGGCGGACGTCCCCTTCTTGGGGACCGACCTCTTCGGCCCTGGAGTGGAAGGCCACCTCCAGAGGATTGAAAAGTCCAACGCCACCTTGACTTCTATGTTTCTATGACTCGGTCACATCCGCTCAGAAGGACAAGGGCCGTCGTCAGCAACATAAGTCCTTTCGACCTTCTGCCCCGTGGCACGTCCGGCCCAGCAACACCAGCATCAGGGCCTGCAGGCTCACGCTTGGCACCCCAAAGTCAAGCCTGCAGCTTTCTCCAACAGGAAGCAGGGAGGAAAAGGCCCAGGAAGTCCCTCGGCTGGTCCTTCCTCCAAGCCTGCCCAGTGACGGGTTGAGGGGTGTCTCCCCCCTGGGTTCCCCCCATGGGGGGACGGCTCTGCCACTTCCATTCCACCTGGTCCGCTATCACCACAGACTGCTGGGTGTTGGAGGTGGTAGGAAAGGGTCTGCCTCTGGAGTTCGAGCAGGCCCTGCCCTTCCAAGCCATCGCCCCACGGGGGGGGGGGGGCTACAGGGTCCGCAGCCTCTCTGTCTGCTTGTCGAGCCGACATTGCCCTGCTCCTCGAAAAGGAGGTGATCAGGAAGGTGGCGGATCCTCCACCAGACCCAGGGTTTGTGTCCAGGTACTTCCTGGTCCTGAAACAGATGGGGGGGCTGGCGCCCCATTCTAGACCTGCACGACCTGAAAAGTTTCCTAAGGTCTCGAACCTTCAGGATGGTCACTCTGGCTCAGATCATTCCATCCTTGAAATGAGGTGTATGGTTCTGTTCTCTGGACCTCCAGGATGCGTTCTTTCACGTCCCAATCCGTCCGTCCCACCAGCGATTCCTCCGCTTCAGGGCAGAGGGGTCCCTCTACGAGTTCCAGGCCATGCCCTTCAGCCTTTCTCTAGCTCCCAGGGTCTTCACCAAATGCATGGCAGTGGTGACAGCATTCCTGCGGCGCTGAAGGGTCCAGGTGTACCCCTACCTGGACAACTGGCTGATTCAGGCCTCCTCCAGAATGGAGGTGGAGCGGTCCAGGGATCTGGCCCTCCAGGTTTGCTCTCAAGTTGGCCTCCTTATCAACGAGGTCAAGTCGGAACTCATGCCAAAGCAGGTGATCCAGTTCATTGGGGCAGAGCTCGACTCTTTGCGAGCCAGAGCACGGCTCCCGGTGGACAGGGCTGAGGTTCTTTCCTCCTTTGCCCAATCATTTCAGGTTGGGTAATTGTGCCCTGCCCTGGACTTCCTGTGCCTCCTGGGCCTCATGGCGGCCTGCACCAGTGTGGTCCGTTTGGCCCGTTGGCAAATGCGTCCCCTACAATGGGGACTGGGCAGCCAATGGTCACAGCGCTCCGATCCTTTGGATCAGCCAGTGACAGTGACTCAGGAGATGTGGAATGCTCTCCAGTGGTGGACCATTCCAGCTCATCTGCAGGAGGGTATCCCGTTTGTCTTCCCCGAGCCGATGCCTCTCTGATGGGTTGGGGTGCCCATCTGGGGGAGCACAGAGCGCACGGCCTCTGGTCCCCTCGGGAGTCCCGATGCCACATCAACCTGCTGGAGCTTCGAGCGGTTCATCTAGCCCTCACCACCTTCGCTCCGTTTGTACGGGGTCAAGTGGTCCAGTCCAGATGGACAATACCACGACCATGTACTACCTGAACTGCCAGGACGGGATGCGCTCCATGCCCCTGTGCAGGGAAGCTCTCCGCATTTCATCCCTCTTGCGCAGCCTGGAGGTGGATCTCCTTGCCATCCATGTGGCAGGAGCCTCCAATATTCTGGCTGATGCCCTAAGCCGGATAGGAGCTGCGTCCCACAAGTGGTTTCTCCTGCCGGAGGTAGTACAGGATCTGTTCTCCCACTGGGGCATGCCTCAGGTGGACCTGTTTGCCTCCAGGGAGAATGCGAAGCTGAGGCTGTTTCATGCCTGCCCCCCTCAGCAGGGCTCGCTGCAGGGGGATGCCTTCTCGAGGCCGTGGACCCCAGGCCTCTTCTACGCCTTTCCCCCATTTCTCTTAATCCTCAAGGTGCTTCTCAAGGCGAGGAGGGACAAGGTACAGGTGATTCTGGTAGCCCCAGACTGGCCCCGCCAGTTCTGGTATCCAGATCTTCTCAGCCTCAGCTCCAGGCTCCCGAGGCGGCTTCCAGCCCTCCCGGACCTGATCTCAGTCAATCAGGGGAAGGTATTTCATCCGGACCTTCAATCCCTGCACCTGACAGCCTGGTTCCTGAGCGGCTAGAGTTCCAGGCCTTGGGTCTTTCCGACGAGGTCCTCAACGTTGTTGAGGCTTCCCGTAAGGAGTCGACCAGAAAATGCTCGCCTTTAAATGGAAGAGATTTTCCATTTGGTGTCAGGGCAAGGGCCTGGACCCTTCCTCCTGCTCCTTGGCAAGCATTCTAGACTACCTGTGGTTCCTGTCTCAGCAAGGGCTTTGGTCGATGACCCTTAAGGTGCACCTGGCAGCCATCTCTGCTTACTGGGCACAGGCCGGGAAGCAGTCGGTGGTGCAAGAGAAGGTGGTCGGACGCTTTTTCAAAGGCCTTGATCACATATCCCCTCTGGTGCGAGAACCTCCACCTCCGTGGGATCTACTGCTGGTTATTGGCTAAGCTCATGGGCAAGCCATTCGAACCAATGCACAGGTGCGACATCTCTCACCTGTCATGGAAGACCACCTTCTTAGTGGCTATCACGTCAGCCAGAAGGATGGGAGAGCTCCAGGCGCTTTCCATCGAGTCTCCTTATCTGGTCTTCCACGGGGACAAGGCTGTCCTGCGCCTCCACCCAAAATTCCTTCCGAAGGTGGTGTCGGAGTTCCACCTTAACCAGGTGTTGACTCTGCCGGTGTTCTACCCCAATCACACCTCGGAGGCCGAATATAGGCTCCATACTTTGGACCCTAGAAGAGGGCTCTCTTATTACAAGGAGTGGAATGACTGAAGTTCAAGGGAGAGGTTAAGCCAGCTGTTTGTCACCTACACTGAATCCGCACCTGGCAGACCTGCAGCCAAGCGGACGATAGGCAGGTGGGTCACCTCCTGCATAGATCTCTGCTATAGGTTGGCGGGCATGGAGCCTCCCAGAGGGATAAGAGCTCATTCTACCCGCCATACCGCTGCATTAGTGGCTGCTTCCAGGGGCGTCCCTATCCAGGAAATCTGCAGGGCTGCTACCTGGAAGTGACACACACCTTTATTACCCACTACCACATCGACCTTGAGTCACGCCGGGATGCTGGTTTTGGGGCCTCGGTTCTCCAGTCATTATTCCCTAAGTAGGGGTGTGCGCCTTGCCTCCCTCCTCCCAGAGAACTGCTAGGAGTCTGCCAGATAGTGTGGATGAACAACATATCCATGTCCCTAGAAATACAGGTTACTCACCTGTAACAGGAGTTCTAGGAATAGTATATGTTGTTCCTCCACACGACCCACCTGGCCTCCCCGGCTTCGACGCACAACCTGGCTTCCAGCGGGCTAGATCTGGCGTCATGGGGAGAAGCTGAGTTTTACCACCCGGGTGGGTGGAAGGAGCCAGCTTGAAGACCTTCTGGCAAGATTTAAAGCGGCAAGGAACCTGCCAGATAGTGTGGATGAACAACATATACCATTCCTAGAACTCCTGTTACAGGTGAGTAACCTGTATTTTTTTGTGTCCCGAAAGGTGATTTCACAGTACCTGTGTAAAATTGCCTTTCAGGCAGGAGTTAAACATTTTCTTTGCACTTGTTCATGAGGTGGGGTCATAAGAAGGTGGGGTTATAAGAAGGTTATGTTGAAAATTTGGGGCAAGACCAAAAAAAACAAAAACTAAGTTATGAGCCTATGTTGCCATTTATGAATGTAAGCTCCTAACTTTGTTAATACATAAGCCACAAAGTGCACCACAAAGCATCTAGTACCCCAGAACTTCTATGCCAGTGACAAACATCCGGCATTGACAAATGCTTGATCTTATCTGTGTCAATCTTCACCATTAATCACATTTGGGTATGTGGCTGGAGGTCACAACCCCGTGGGACCTTTTTTTTTGATGGGCAGAGACGCCCTCGAGGCCGACGCACTGCGTGGCGCTCGCAGGTTGGCCATTAGGTGTCGTGAACCCCGCCCTCCCGCCAGTTCTTAGTCTCCTGCTGTAGAGGTCGCACCTTGTGAGGAGCTCCAAGCAACTACATTGAGCCTAGTCTTCATCTGTCAATGCCACATCTACCTGCCAGTTCCATTTTGCCCTACTCGACGTCGCTGTTTGGTAAGACTATTCCTTTATTATTTTCAGCGACGTTGAGTCTATTTTTTCATTGTTTTCCATCTGTCATGTCTAGGTCGGAGGCCAAAAAGTCGCTGCAAGCGGGGCGGCCTCCTATCATAGTAAAAGCCAGCAGAATAGGCCCCATGGTCTATCGTGTCTGCTCGGAAGCTAGCCCCTTACTGGGAGCTCGCTCCTCCACCCCCCCAGCCCCAGAGGTGGCCCTCCCTGGCCTCAGCTTCCCCCTGTACCTGTCCAAACCCTTCTTGAATTCTTCCACTGTAGTCTCTTCCACCAGACTCCTGGGCAATGTGTTCCATGGTTCCACCACCCTCTCTGTGAAGAAGTGTCTCCTGCACTCCCCCCTGTACCCCCCAATTCCAGCTTCCACTGGTAATTCCCCCCCTTCTTAAACCTGAACACTTCCCTGGCTCTGCCCTTATTTATCCCCTTTACATACTTGAAAGTCTCTGTCATGTCCCCTCTGCCCCACCTCTCCTCCAACGCGTACAGATTGAGTTCATCCAGTCTCTCCTCATAGGTCCTACTCTTCATGCCCTGAATCATCCTGGTCACCCTCCTCTTGACCCTCTCCAGCAGTGCTATGTCTCTCTTAAGATGGGGTCTTCAGAACTGCACACAGTACTCGAGGTGTGGCCTAATCAGGGTATTATACAGAGGGAGGGTCACCTCCCTTCTTCTGGAGGTAATCCCCCTGGTTATGCAGCCCAGTATCCTGTTTGCTTTTGCTGCAGCTCTTCAACAATTCTCTGGGTTATTCATTTTGCTGTCCACCACTATCCCTAAGTTTCTTTCGCCCGATGTGACTTAGTGTGGTCCCCCCCCAGGGTGTATGCATGTCCTGGGTTTCTGACCCCCAGATGCAGCACCCTACATTGAACTTCAACCCCCACTTCCTTGCCTAACCCCCAGGGTATCCAGATCCCCCCTGCAGGGCCTCTCTCCCATCCTGCCCATCTGCCAGTGCTCTCAGTTTTGAGTCATCCGCAAAGAGACTCATCCTGCTCCTAACGCCCCACCCTATGTCCGCGACATAGGAATTGAACAGGAGTGGCCCCAGGACCGAACCCTGGGGACCCCACTGATGACCCTCCTGGAGGAGGAGACTATTCCTCCAGCCACCACTCGCTGTATTAGCCCCATAAGTCAGTTTTCCACCCACCTGAGCAACTGCCCCCCACCCCATCCCCCCAGCTTTGTTAGTAGACCGTTGTGGGGTACCGAATCGAACACCTTACTGAAATCCAGATAGAGGATGTCCACCGGCCTATGTCGGTCCAGGGCACTCATCACCCAGTCATAAAACTCCACCAGGTTAGTCTGGCACGACCTCCCTGGAACAAAACCATACTGCCTGTCATCCAGGTGCCCCAACCTTTCCAGCTGCCCCCCCCAGCCTGTCCTTGATAATGCCCTCCATAACCTTGCCTACCACAGACGTTAGGCTAACGGGCCTATAATTCCCCATCTCCTCTCTGGGCCTCCCTTTGTGGATAGGCACCACATGAGCCACCTTTCAATCCTGAGGCACCCACCCTGTTTTCAGCGAGATGTTGAAGAGCTAGGCCAGTGGAGCTTCCAGCACATCCGCCAGTTCCTTCAGCACCCTTGGATGCAGCCCATCTGGCCCCGGTGCGTTCTCGGTCTTTAGTGACCGGAGGGCCTCTCTCACCCTATCCACTGTGATTTCACCCTCCCATTCCCCCCTCCTCATGCGTCCTCTCCTCCCCTTCTAGATACGACCCATCCCCTGTCCTAGTCTTATCCAGTCCTTTAGACTCCAACTGACCTCCTGGTTCAGTGGGCTCCTCTACCCTCCCATCGGGTTGGAAAGATCCCCCACCTCCCCCGGTAAAGACAGAGGCAAAGTACTCATTTAGCACCTCTGCTTGTTCCCCAGCTTCCTGCGCCCATCCCCCCAAGTTCTAATCCTGCTGATCTGTGCCCTCACTTTTCTTTTCTCCCCTATATATCTATAGAACCCCTTCCCCCCTGCGGATATCCCTGGCCAGGTTAAGCTCCTTCTTTACCTTGACCCCTCTTACCACCCTGGTGACCCTCTTAGCCAGGAAGTCATACTCTTCCCCTCTCCCTAGCCCCCCTTGAGCACTTTAAGTGCACGTAGGCAGCCTTTTTCTCCCTCACTGCCTCCTGCACCTCCTGGGTCCAACAACATGGCTTACTGGCTCTACATTGCTTGCGCCTTACCTTTGCGCAGGCCCTCGAAGCCTCCTGCACCCCCTTCTTAATTGGACTCCTACAAGCTACCAACATCCATGTCTGGCCTTATCTCATCCAAGCACCCTTTAAGAATCCTTCCCATGCCCTCAAAGTCCGCCCCTCTGAAATCTATTACTTCTGTGTTAGTGCAAATTTCCTCTCCCCCTAGGAACATAAAAAACCAGACCGTGGCATGGTCACTGCCTGCCAACGGGCTGCACACGTCCAGACCCCTTATCTGGTCACTATCTGCTAGGACAATGTCCAGGATCTGATCCTGCCTAGTAGGCTCCCCCCACATGCTGGACTAGAAAGGCATCCTGGAAGACATCCATCAACCTCTGCTTCCTGGCCACGGAGGATGTCATAGTGCTGCTATGCGTCTGTGCCCATGCGGCTGCAAGTACTCCATTACCAACTAGCATGTTCGTTGCCTTATGTGCCTTGGCCCGCTTCACAACATGGATTCGTGCGACGCTGGTTTCTCTACGGATCGTTGTGTCCTGGAACAGCGCATGTGGAAAGTTGGACGAGCTCCACCAACTTTCAGGGCACGGGTGCGCACTCATCGGTCCAAGCCGCAGTCTCTCGGCCTTTCCTCCGGGTCCCTTCTCGGTTCTATATGGACCGTGGAGGATGGGGCTTCCACTTCTTGTAGCCTCGCCGTGGTAGTAGCCCCTTCCGCGGTGCAGGAGGCCCAGTCGGTTCCCCCTGGTGGGCGGGCGGGAGACACCACTCCGGGAATCGCCCTTTTGGGGGTGAAGGCTACCCTGGTGTCATTTCCTCGGGCTGGAAAGCCTGGGTCGGCACCGTCCTAGACGCCGTCCGGTGCCGTTTTGGGCCTCTGTGCCGATCGTGGCACCATGGGCCGTGATGGTGCCGTGGTCGGCGCTGGTCCGCCGCTTGGCGCCGTCTCTGCTGTCGACACTGTTCATGGTGCTGATAGCACTGGTGGCACCATGGGAAGTTCTATGGCGCCGTCTTCGACTGTTTCTCCTCTGCGCCAAGGCTGGGAATGGCGCCATGCCTAGCTCCGGCACCACTTGTGGCTGGTGAAGGCTGCAGCCATTGGGACGCTCTACGGCATCACTGGCGTCGCTGAGGAGCTGTTTGTGTCGCTGTTGGTGCCGTCCTGACCTCGTTGCTGTTGCGGCGCCGTGGGGTTGGGGCGGAGCTGTGGCGGACATCGACTCAGTTTCTGCTGCTGCTCTCAGCGCCGTCTCTTCCTCGGGTGCAATTCACGGTGCCATGGGGGAGTTTGGTGCCAGATCTGGTACGGACACCTGGACTGGCACCTCTCTTGGTCCAGACAGGAGCAGGCGTCCACGTACGGTCTGGCACTGGACTTCAGTCTCTACCTCTTTGGAGGTGGACTCTGGGTCTGGTTCAGACCAGCTGTCAGACTCTTTGGAGTTGGCAGCCCATGTGGATACCCTGATAGTTACTTTGACTGACCGGAACCAGCCTCCCTCTGAGGAGCGGGTAGTAGCCCCTGAGTCTGGGGTCAGAGGTGCTGACCAGCAGGCAGTGGTCCAGGCCATTATTGCCCTGCAGTCAGGCTTGGAGGGTTTTCTGCCCCCTCAGTTGGGTTACCCCCTCATGTGGTGTATCTGAATCACCCAACTTTAGGGTCGACCAGAGCACCCTCGGGAGGGAAGGGGAGGGTGCTACTCCCTGGGTGGTCTCCTTGGGGACTGACCAGGGTTGTCAGCTGCCCAGGCTGGTGTTTGCGAGGTGGAGGGCTCTTTCGGACTCTTGAGGGGTCAAGGTTCGATGCGGCGACCCTTTTCTGGGACCCACTCGGGTTCGGAGAGGAGTCGCAGCGTGGACCTCCGCCCTTCCTTCTCAGTCTCCTCGAGAGGGCCCTTGTCTTTGGAAGGAAGGGACCATCCTTCTGGGTTTACAGGGTCCAGTCACCTCACAGGGGGGATTCTTCATGGCACGGCCTAGGCAGTTCCAGCGTGGTTGATCAGCTGTTGGCTGTTGGGCTTTCCAGAGTTCCTCCTTCCCTTGAGGCTTCCAGTACGCTCTCTTGCCTGGACAGCAGACAGTCCTCTTCCGTTGTGGACCTAGCCCCCATTCCTCTGTCGCCATCTTTTGCTCTTCCAGGCGTTCCTGGTCCTACGGGACCTCTGTCCTGGGAACAGTTCAGGGGTGCGGCTGCTCACTTCCCTACTTATGTCAGGGCCTTGGAAGAGCGGGTGTTCCACCCTCCCCCTGAGCAGCCAACCTCTGGATCTCCGAGGTCTTCCTCTTCCTCATCCTCCTCTTGTGGGGGAGAGGAGCCTTCCGTCCACATCTCCCCTGCTGCTGATCTCGCTGAGTATCAGCGTTTCCTCATGAGGATGATGGAAGACCTGCGTATCACCCCACCCACTCAGCACAATCCAGAGCATTTGACGTGTGCCTTCTTGGGCGACTTCAGTGAGGCCACCCTTGTGGTGCCCGTCTGGCCTGCTCTTTTCCAGGAGGTGTCATTGCACTTCTGGCAAAGACCCTTTTCCAGAGTCCCAGCCCGTAGGGATCTGAGCCAGAGGTATTGTGCCTCCATGGAGTCTCCAGACCGTATGCCTCATCCTCAGGACTGACGCAGCTGGACACTCCCGATGGGCTTCGCGCCATCCACCGTGACTGACCCCCAGATCAAGATTGTGCGTATTTTGACTTCTGGGGGAGGAGGACCTTCTACTCAGCACGGTTGTTACTTTCGATTTCTGCTCATCAATCCCACTATGTTTCCTATGATAGGTTCTTGTGGTCCAGGCTAGGTCAACTCCTAGCCTCCGTGCCTGATTCAGAGGTAACCAGACAAGCCATTGCACTCTCTGTACGTGGCCTGGAGCTAGCAAGGCACCAAGTGAGGGCATCTTATGACGCCAGTGAGGTAGCTTCCAGGGTTGTAGGGACAGCTATCTGCACTAGGCGGATGGCATAGCTACGTCTTTCCCGGTTGTCACCCTTGGCATGGCGTAGGGTGATTTCCTCCGCTTACTGGAGAACCCACCTTTTTCTCCCGTAGAGTGAGGCAGTTGCTTGTCGGGGCAGCCTCTGCCCCTGGCCTCACTCTCTCAGTCTCGGGCCCGCCGAGGCCGTAAGGTTCTCCTCTCAGTGGTTCCCCACTGGAGCTAAGGGACTTAGTCCTTTAGGGTCTCTGGCCCCCTTCGGGGAGCTCGATACTCACCCAAATGTGATGAATGGTGAAGAGTGACACAGATAAGATATGAAAATTACGTACCTACCATAATTCTTGATCTTTCTGTGTATCTTCACCATTCATCTCAAATCCGACCTCCATCCCCTGTTGCCCTCAGTCTCTGGGTCCCTCCTCTGTGTCCTCCCCCCTTCTGCTGGTCAAGGAGGAGTGACCTGGGCACACAGGATTTTTCCTCGCCTTCTGGTGGGGGTGAGGGTTCAGGGAGGGAGCTGCCTCCTCAATGCCTTGGCTCCACCCCTTTGGGCTGGGATGTTGGTGGCTGCCCTCTCCCCCACTCCCCACCCCATCTTCCTCTGTCCTTCTCCTAGGGACTCATCCCTCATATTTTAATTTTGGAGACTTGTTTTTCTCCCCTATTCCAATTATTTGATTTCGGGGGAGGACATCCCTGGATTCCTGTCCCCTTTTGTCCCATGATAGCCTCTAATGCTTCTGCTGGAGTTAGTTGCCAGTAATTCTGTGCCTTGAATTCTGCAATATAGCCTTCTGGCTACTCCTAGGCAGTTCTTAAACTCAGTTTTGGAACAGTTCACAAGTCCGGAGTATGTCCTTTCTCCTCCCACTTCTTGTTTCCCTCCCTCCTTCCCTTTCCTTTTCTGATTCCAGAGATTGGGGCCCCTTCCCAATGCCCTTAATTTTTCTCCATCTCCTGTCTGTCCTCTCCGTCATTTATTTCTCCTTTTAATTCATATATCTTTTCCTTTGTCTGTCCCTTGGACTTCCTTATCCCCCCTCCAACCCTTTCTTACTCTATGGCGACTCAGAACTGGTGGGAAGGCGAGGTCGATGACACCTAATGGCCAACCCGTGAGGGCCACGCAGTGCGTCGGCCTAGAGGGTGGTGCCATCGGTGTATCAACATCTCCTATCCAAAAAAAAAAAAGCTCACGTGCGGTCATGACCTCCGGCCACAAATCCAAATGTGATGAATGGTGAAGATGCACAGAAAGATCAAGAATTACAGTAGGTACGTAATTTTCATTTCTCTTATACAGCATGACACATCCAGGCTCCAGGCACCCCTTTTGCTTAATAAACTTCGGCAGCCCAAGAACTTGAGTATTTGGAAACAATTACTATAGTTGAGACTTTTTTTGTAAATGTATTAATTCATTGTATTTAGTGTTCAGGTATTGATTTATTTTGTGATGATAACAAAATAAGGCATGCCCATAAAACATTCTTCATTTCATTCAAGGTTCAAAAAGAACAAAGTGTGTCCAAATACCCAAAGATCCGCAGTCGAAGCAGTTCCATGGAGAGCAGGTACGTTGAACAAAAGAGAAGGGTTGACTGTAACTTACTGAATCTGGTAGCAGATATGGGTACCAAACACTGACTTCTCATATCACTTTCCTAAACACTGGTCTCCCCCCCTTCCCCTGTCAATCTGCTCTGCCTCTTCTGCTTTCTCCCTCAAGTCTCTTTTTCGTGACTTTTCTACTCCCACCTGTAACCTGTAACCGTCTATGGGCCTCTACCTCTTGACCCCTCCCCCCAAACTTATGCCCTGGTCATTTTGTTCCCCTCCACCTCATGCTATACTTTTTGTTTTGTAGTTTCTTTATGCACCTACCTGACCGGGGCATCTCTCTGATATCCATGCTCTGCTCCATGGCTCCACCGCCCGTCTGAACCACACGCCCATCACTACATTGGGTTCAGGACCCTGGGCTCTCCCAACCCCAAGGAGAGGCCCGCGAGTCCAAAAGGGGAGAGTTGGGAGATGCGGCCGACGTAGGGCCTGTGGCCATGGCAACTGATGGTCTCGTCTCCTCACCCGGCGGTTGGGGATTTTCTGTTGTATTCCCCCATTGGCTGAGTGCAGTGCACTCCAGCGTGATATGTGCTCGCTCCCGAGCCCGCACACAGGAGCGCTCCCCAGCCAATCCCCATTCTTTCTGGCTCTCAACTGCTGTGAGCCCCCGGAACTACCAGAGGACACTAGACTGCGAGAGTACAAGATCTCTCCCACCCCAGGAAGGGAGAGCTGTCCTCCGGACACTCAATCCCTACCCTCCCCTGCTGACCCCCAGCATCCCGGGCTCATTCCCGAACCCGTGCTGCTGGTGTGGCGCGCGGTGTGGCGTCCAGCGCTTCAACCCTCTGCGCCACTGGGCCATCTCGCCTCATGCTATACCTGTACGAGTAATTTCCCTTATCTGTCAAAGTTCAGTTTTTATCTGCTATGTGAATCTGTTGTACTGATTTGCCTTACGGTATTTCTGATTATGCTCCTCCTTTGATATACTATATTGCTGTATTTGACTTCTATGTTTGTAATGCTAATACTAATTTTTTCTCCTCTTTAGCGATCTCTTTTCCGACAAGTATAAGCCTAGTATTACAATGACGGATTCGCTGCCTCTTGAGTTAGTATCCTGTAGTAAGGAATGCAAGACAGCCTCTGCACCCCTGCAAAAAGAGAGGATCAAGACTTTCCCATTTGGTGCTGTAATGATCAGATGCACTGCCCCGCACTCTGAAGTGGTGGAACCTTTACTCCTCACCCCAGTATGCATCTGGAAATGAGCGTTTATCGTAGTCTTTCCTGGTGAAACTTTTGAAATGAATAAACACTTATAGCCTTCTTCTTCCTTCAGTCCCCGTAGTAGCTCTTTGCTAGCTGTCTACAGTGCCACCTAGTGGTAACAGTTGTTGCCCAGGATCCAACAGTGTGCACTTTGGCTCAGCTCAGGAACTTTCACTTTTAGCTGCCCACCCCTTTAGTTTGTCGTCCTTGTCTGGGTGTGGCAGGCACTGTATGTAGTGCAATCCATGACACACTCTGATTCATTACATCTAGTCTCTAAACTTGCAGCAGAACTTGGATTTTTAATTTTGTTCTTGGTGTAAAGACCCAGACTAGTACTCAGTTAGTTTCCCTGTGTGCACTCCCTTGAGGGTTTTATTCTGATACATTCCAAAGAAGTGTTTTTTTAAGATGTACAGTATCGGGAGTACAATACTTGGGACTGACTATACCAGGTAGCTGTTTTGGTTAGTGCGGAGTACACTAATTGGCAGTGTGTGGAATAGGGGTGCCAGCTATACCTGGTCGAGTGTGGCATTGTATAGGCCCTTCTGCTTTGGAGGATGTAAATGAACTCTGGTTGCCTCTGACATATGTACTTTACACTACATGCAACTCTCAACGTTACATAGGTGGGCAAGACTGGCTTCCAACAGCTGTTGTTACTGCATGGTGGGGAAAGCACAGAAGAGGACAAAGCAGAGAAGATCAGAGGTAGAAGATTGTTTTTTTTATTCATTATTTTGTTTTTCCCCTTGTTCTCCCTTTTCTCCCGGTTTCCCACCGCAATGATCAGGATTGCAATGCCATGTCTTTCTTCAGCTAGGAGAGTGGGCGGTGGCTGCCTTCACAGCTTACCCCTCCTGCTGGTCAGCTGACTGGGGGTGCATAACTGCTGGGGGGCAAGCTGCACCTTACCCATCTCCTAAAGGAACCTGTGCTTCACCTAGGAACCAAGTGCCTCAACTCTGGTGTGCTCTCAGGGCTCTTGGGGACACGAATACCCACGTCCTTTACGCGCATTTTGTGTGTTGGGATGGTCCTTTTTTTTTTTTTCGAAAATCCCTGAGATGCTCCTTTCCAGAGCCCTAGCAGTCACTTGAGAGAGCCGCACCTGCATGATTTGTACTGTGTTATTCTGTAACGCACGGGGGCGGGCTCCAGTAGTTTCTATGGGGACATTTTAAACTACATTGTTTTATGTTTCAGAGGGTGAATTCAAACAAATTACGGGCACTGTTTAACTAACAAAGCCCTTGTCAGTTGAGCGGTGGCCATAATTTAACCTTCAGAAACAAAAAAATGTAGTTTAAAATGTTCCCATAGAAACTACTGGAGTGTGCCCCCTGTACTCTACAGAATCTTTCATTACAGGCAATGCAGGCTTGGGGATGTGCCTCCCATGTATTCAGATAGGGAACCCTGGAAATTTTCCGGGGGCTCCCACTTTTGGGCTGTGGACCCCCTTTTTTTTTTTAAAAGCCAGTCCCAGACCCCCAAACAAAAATCCTACTGAGAGCCGTGGTTCTGCCCCAGCAGGCCCCAGGGGGGATTCCAGGACTCGCATGCAAACTTTCACTTCCAACAGGAGCAGTGCAGTGTGTTACCGTTATGCTACTGTACTGGCAAGTTGGTACTTATTCAGTTTCTTCACTTTGCCGCCATTTGTCTGGTCCTCGAGTTATGCGTAACCCACTGGTGGCAGTCACCCTCTCCTTCCACTGCTAGATCTACTGCCTGTCCAGTAGGGATCCATGATGCAGCGTCTACGTGTGCCTCCCTCTGACTGTCATCATGACAGCAGTGTGGGGTTTTCACCCTTTTTTGTTTCATTCTGCTCATCCACTACGCTAAGATTGGGTCATGTGTTTCAACCTCACGAAATGCAGCATATTTATGGACACACACCTCCCCTTTCAAGGGAGCATGGTCCCCTGGCCCGCCGTGAGAGGGGCTGCTGAGTTAGCAGAACACAGTGTCCCCTTCCCTGGGCTGGCTTGCACTGTGCTCGGCAGCACTGCTCAGTCCTGGTAGTTCCAGCCCTTGCTTCCTCAGTCCACTCCTGAACCCGGGTCTCTGGCTTCCTGGGCTGTCAGATGGCAAGGTGGTTAGAGTAATGAGCTGTGAATGAGCTTAGTACATCCAGTAGACCTGGATTCGTTGCTCACAACCCTCATTTGCATACTGTGTAACTCTAAACAACTCATTTAAAGGGACACTATCGACCTTTTTTGCATCATATTATTTCTAGATAAAAAAACACATTTTATGATTGCTTACCTTTTCTAAAATTCATTGATGTTGCTGGTTTGTTTTATCTGCCTTCTTTCTTAGTAGAACTGAAATGCATGGTAATGTATAGTTATAACCAACCTTGTTTTGTTTCAAATCCTTGAACTACTCTTATCGCAGATTTCCTGAACATTAGAAACACTCACAAACAGCGCAGCCACTCATTATACAGTTGTCTCCTGCACTCCCTCTGCATAATGACTGACTTGACAGTATTGGGGGTGTTCCTAAGACCAGGAAAGAGGCAGTGGAGGTTGGTGGATCGTAAACAAACCTGTCTTGGTATGGTAACTCCAGTATAGTGGGCAGTCAGTTTTTCACTTTGTAAAAGAAAAACTGAAGTAGAATTAAACTCCTAGCTGCATCAGGAGTTTCTATAAAATGTGAACAATCATAAAATATGTTTTAGGGACACTTCGAGGCCAAAGGGGGTTGACAGTGTCCCTTTAACCTCTCTGCGCTCCTGGGCTGCACCTGGAAACGAGCTTCGGCTCTGTGTGCCTTTCCCACCCAAAAATTGTAACAAAAAAAAGCTCAATTTTGATAGCACTGTCCAGTTTCAGGCAGATGCCTCACTGCTGCCAGCCCGATGTGTATTATACTGGCATTGCTGCAGTCTTTGGGGAGGCATTTCTCACAGTTCATTAGTCATGGATGCCCTGATTTGTTTCTGATAACTGTCTGTGCATGTGTGGATCTTATGGTTTTAATTTGAATCTCAATGCGGGCTGCTTGGTTCCAATTTGTAATTGCAGAGCCACTGTAAGTCTCCTAGTAGTCGTTTGCCCTCCTGCAGGGTGAAGGGGTGTCTTCGCTTACTTGGTGGCCCACATTGGAGTTGACATTTGCAGGGCACAGATATGGGGAAGCTTACAGCTATGCTAATATCCTGCAGACAGGTATTGCCTTGTAGCTGCAAATGGAAGGATTTGCCTGTCAAAGGTGATGGAGGGGTGGGGTAAAGAAGATAATAGCAACAGACTTATGGGTTTAAGAAATGAGATAATAGGCAAAGGTTGGATATCACACCCATGAGGAACAGCCTTATGAACAGAAAGTCAAAATGTCTGTAGCAGGCCTGCCAACCACTATGGTGTCATTCAGCAGTATCCACAGGTATCTAGGACCCTGGGGTTCACACTGCGACTCTGTTTTCTGACACTGGAGGTGGAGAGCTTTGAAGGACTAAGGCATTTGGTTCTGGTGGGGTGGGGTGGGGGTATAGGCCAACCAGCTCTAACGCCCCCTACCAGCTGGCAGCAGCATTGGTGTTAAAGGGCAACACTCCGTACTAAGCGGTCCCAGTTTGCACTTTGTGTGCAAAAGCTTATTTTGTATACTTACAGTTTATTGCAGTATAGTAGATTGCATCAGACTGATTCAGCTGCCTCCCAAGCTGACATGTTCTGTAACTACAAATCCCAGAATCCCCTGCAGCTGACATCAGAGCAGGGCTGCAGCAGTGAGAGCTATAGTAGCCTGCAGTTCATGTTAAGAGTTTTTATAATCCAGGTATTTTGCTTGCTGGTCCTGCTGTCCTTCTTGGGCTAAATACAGTCACAGAGGTCTGTTCTTAGCCCCAGGAGAAAAGCAGGACCAGCCAACACCTGAATGGAGCTTATACACAGCAGGCTATTGAATCTCCTACTACTGCAGGCCAGTTCTTAACATCTGCTGCAGGGGATTCTACTATTTGTAATTACAGAAAATGTCAGCTTGCAAGTCGGCAGAATCAATACTATACTGCAGTAAACAGTAAGTAAAAAAACAAAGAAAAATGTTTTGCGCACAAAGTGCAAACTGTGACCAGCCCTACAATTGCTGGCTGTTTCCCTTTATTTATATATTTATTGAAAATTGGTAGCTGGGAAAGGCACACTGAGCCGAGGCTCGTTTCCAGGTGCGACCCTGAGGTTGGGGAGTACAAGCAAACAATACATCTGTCCACATCATTGCCGGTTGCTCTTGTATGTCTTCTTGAACTTGTCTGATGCATTGTCTGTATCCTGTAATCCTCCTGGGTCACACCTGAAAATAGGCACTTGGCTGTCTAGCGTGCTTACCTGGTAAACAAAAAGCAAATAAATAAATAAAATACTGTGACAGCTTAGGTTGCAGGGCAGGCTAACAGGTAGCCTGCAGTGCATTTTAGTGCTTTAATTGCAAAAACAACTGCTCCCCTACCTTCAGGACAGCAGAGGCAGTTACACCAGATTGAAGGAGTGAGAGCTAAAAGCAAGGATCTGTTTTGTCCTCTCCTATTTCTGCCACTTCTCTCTGTCTCTCCTGTCTGATTGCACAATTAACTTTTTTTGTGGCACAGAGGAACTGGCCACTCCAAAGGTTTCACGCTTCCCCTCTGCTATCTCCCTTCCTGCATTTGCTGTTTTGTTCTTTCTCTGTGGTTAAAAAATATACGTGAAACAGTTTGATCTTACTTCAAGAAGAAGCTCTTGCAGCAGGTTCCACAATTAGGACTGACGCCACCTGGTGGCTGTTCCAGCAATTTTTTCTTCCAGCAGTACTGAAGTGGGAACGCCCCCCCCCCGCCGCTGACGTCTGCTCTGCCCCTGGCGTCGCCCTATATAAGGGAGCAGTTCCCCACATGCAGCAGTTCTTTCCCACCGCACAGTCAGGGATAGTTCACTTGGTTACCGTCAGTAGTACCGATCACTTCCTACTCCACCGATTCAAATTTCGCTTTGCTAGTTTGCCCCCACCCGCCCACAAGACACACAAGCACCGGGAACAGGACAGAGGAAGGTCTTATTCTAGGCCCAAGTCTTCGGGCTCAAAGTCTTGGTCTTCAGGGCATGACTCCAGTCTCACGGCCCTCAAGTCCTCTTCTACTGTGTCCAAGTCTTCCGGAGCCACTGTTCAGCCCCTGTAGGTACTTCACCCCGCCAAGAAGGCTTTCTCGACGGGCACAGGTAAGACCTCCTCCCACTTGGCCTCTTCCTCGAAGTCAGACTCCTGGAAGTCGAGCAAGGCCTCCGGGTCTTCTCGAAGCAGGGCCTCATCCTTACCACCAAAACCAGCAGCGACTCTGACCGGGCGCTTGGTGAAAGTCTGTCCTCCATGAGCCCGACCATCACGGGCTCATGCCTCTGAAGGGCCTTCCCGTTGGGCACTAAAAGGATAAGCAAGCCGGACGGCGTCTGCCTGCGGCCCCTCCGGCCACTGTCCCGGTGAGGGTTATTCTGCGCTGGTCACTGTCCGACCAATGCCGGCTACCCCGGCACTTCCCGGCGTCTGCTCTGGCATCCCTAGTGACTACTATCACTAGTGAGGCCGCACCTGGAGTACACTGTGCAGTTCTGGAGACCTTACCTACGTAAGGACATAGACAGGGTAGAGAAGGTTCAGAGGAGGGCAACAAAGATGGTGCATGGATTGCATCATAAGTCCTATGAGGACAGGTTGAAGGCACTGAACATGTACTCCCTGGAGGAGAGGAGGGAGAGAGGGGATATGATAGAGACATACAAGTATCTTACAGGGAGGAACAGGGTGCAGGAATGCACTATTTTTAAGCGAAAAAGATGTTCCAGGACTAGAGGGCATGGGATGAAGTTGGAGGAGGACGATTCAGAGGAAGCGTGAGGAAGAATTTCTTCACAGAACAGGTGGTGGACAAGTGGAACACCCTGCCAGAGGAAGTGGTGGGGGCTGAAACAATCACGGGATTTAAGAATGCATGGGATAGACATAAAGGAATTCTGGAGGTCAGGGGTAAGGGGCAACAGACTTCCTGGAAAACATAAACTGAACTTACAAACTTAAATGGGCAGACTGGGTGGGCCATAGGCCCTTATCTGCCGACACTGTCTATGTATCCCTTCTCCTCGATCGCCGGCCTGCCTGTCCCTGACGATGGAGGTGCTGACGCCGCCAGATGTCCCATCCCTTAGGTCTACGCCAGTGGATAAGGGTGCGGATCCGATGCCAGTACCCCCTGACTGCGGGGCCGGCTCTGGCTCAGGTGCTTCTCCTCGCCCTATGCCTGGTTCACCTAGGTTGAACCTATCTCAAGTGAAGGAGCTTTTTTCCCCACTGGTGGGACACAGTTAAAAAGGACCTACCAGCGGGTGCACCCCCTCACACGCCAGTTCCAATTCCAGATCCTATTAATTTTGAATCGTTGGATGGTGGGGTGGACGAGGAACCCCCTCCTAAAAAAACATAAAAAGATGACAAGGAGGACCAGGTCCAGTAGTTCCTCCCACTCTCCCTCTCTTCGCTGGACAGGAGGTGCAAAAGGAAGAGGCCCAGATCCCCTTCCACACCAGACTCATATGTGGATTCGGACTCTTCGCATCCAGACTGCGACATAGTGCCAGACCTAGGGGACTCGGAGGGACTTCCCTAATCCCCTCCAGATGACCCGAGCTTCATGGAGGTGATGAGGCACATCCAGGCCAACATGGATTGGGACACTGAGGCCCTGGACCCTGAGAGACTGTGGTTGGCTAAATACCTCTGCCAAAAAGACCCTAAGCCAGTGGTCATTCCTCCCATGGTCGACACCTTTCAGGATGTCACCCACATGACCTGGAAGCGGCCTCTACCGTGCCTAAAAAGGCTCATCAGCTTTACCGGGCACCTTTGGACCACCCCTTTTTGGCCAAACCACCCGCAGCGGAATCTGTGGTAATTTCGGCAGCTCGTAACCATTCACAGAGGCTCAAACACCTGAGTGTCACAAACTCGCTCAGCCCTCTACTCCCAAAGTGCCAACCTCTGAGCATATGATTTGTGTACAGTGAACAAAACAAGGTAACCCTCTTGTCTGTTTTGTGGGTTCAAGTCACCTTGGTCTCAAACTCTGGAGGGATTCAAACTGATAACCTCTTGTTAGCGTACCCAGTTTTCAGGCTGATAGAATTCTGTCTTTGGGGGGCCAGATATCTTGCCTCTAGGCTAACCAGGTCTTTCAAATTAACCCGTAGAACTCTATGCAAGACTTTAGAGGACTCTATCCATTTCCCAGTTTGCTATACAATAAGCTCATGCACATTGTTACTTATAACCTTTAAAAGCGCCACTTAAAATAAAAAGAAATGTCAAGGCACTCCAGACATTTTCCATTGTAAAAATATCTCTTTACTTTAAAATATCAAACCAGAACAATAAATACAGAACAAAATATATCTCAACACATACAGTCTTAAAACAAACAGGTAACAGTTCACTTCCTACAATACATACATTCAGACTGGTCTAATCTAATGCTTACTTTCTTTCAGTGCTTTGAGGGTCTCTCTTCTCTCAGTCAAAAATATTGTCTTGCGTGTCTCTGTCCAGGTTCTCTCAGCAATTAAACACAGTTCTGAGCCAGCCCTTTCTGAGGTCGCATAACTCTGCCTTGGTGTAAAATCTATATTTTATCTCACAGGATGTCTAAATAAAATATTTAAAAAAACATAATAGGTGTCCTCACTGCCTTTCCTCCCTCAGGTTAACTGGACCAAACCGGTTTGTGCTCTGCTACACATGCATCTCAAAAGTTTCTTTGATCTAAGGCACTGTATTCAAAGCAAAAGTGTATTTGCCTTTTTAATTACATCTGGGCCTTGGAATCTACACCTCATAGGTGTCTCTGATGTAATTCAAGGGTTCCCCGGGAAAGTATATTGGACCTTCCAAATTTGTCTGGGTCTTCCCTGGCCCAGACATCAACCTCTCTTCAATGTCCATTGTGGCTTCTCTCTGACACCCTTCCCTCTTAAGTTCTTCCTGACAACTATTTCAAGTCAAAGGATTTTCCCTGAGGGAATTATGAATGGCTAATCTTATTTCCTGAGATGAAAGCAAATTGACAAGGTAATTGCACCCCAGATATCTGCAGTTTAGCTATGTCCTGTCCTTTGAACTTATCCTTGGGGGGTCTTGATGTGTCGATTCCAGTCAGACAGTAGTTTCCTCAAACTGACCTTCCCATCACATATTTTATGTGTAATAAAAAATTTGATACAGCACTCAGATCTGGCTGTCTGAGTCACACTGAGCACCCAGCTGCCTGACAGAGAATCAAAGCAGCTGGATTCTATGGGCCGCAATGTGTACTCTGCTGCCACCTGCAGTATCAGGAGCCTTACTTTCTTGACACACATGGTCCAGTTCCAGAACGTCCTTTGGGAACAAGGATTGGACATAGTGCAGAGCATGCCCGATTGCCCTCAGTGGGCAGGGCTTGCCAAGCTACTTCAGACCAGCTCACACGTGGGCACCCACGTTCTGCAGTTGGCCTGTGACTCTGCGGACACCTCCTCTAGGGTGGCCGCCACTGGTATTTGCCTCCGACACCATTTGTGGCTTCGAGTTTCTGGGTTCGATCCAGATGTTCAGACCAACATACTGGATGCTCCCTTCAAGGGTTCCATGCTCTTTGGAGAAGACATGGAGCAAATCATCACCAGACTGCAGAACTCCGGCAGGGCTATCCGATCAGTGCAGTCCATGTACCGCCCGAAACAGGGTCGAGCTCGTAAACCTCATTTTCATGGCCGTGGGGGACATCAGCCTCAGCAGCCTCACTTACAACACCATTCGCAGTGAGGCAGTTTCAGTCGCAGAGGAGGAGCCAGAGGATCTTCTACCTCCGCCTCTAGACAGGCCAAAGCAGCCACTACCGCCCTCCCCCACCCCACCGCCTGACTATCCAGGCTATCCTCCTTCTCTGAGCGTTCAGTCAAGAGAGCTGGTCGGAGGCCGCTTTTCCCTCTACGTGGATCCGTGGGGGCAAGTGATCTCTGACCAGTGGGTACTCGACCTCATGGAGTTTGGGCACTCCATAGAGTTCGATTCTCTTGCACCGGACAGACCACCACCCCCATCCTATTGCCCAAGGGTACCCCGAGCGCTGGTCAGAAGGGAGATTTTATCCCTTTTGGACAAAAAGGCCATCGAGCCGGTGCTACTGGCCAAAAGAGAGGGTTTTTCTCCCACTTCTTCCTAGTTTCAAAAAAAATACAAGAGATTCAGGATGGTCTTCCTTTCCACTCTCCTTCCGCTCATCTTGGCGGGAGACTGGTTAGCATCTCTGGACATGCAGGACGCTTAACCTGCATACCCCCATTGCCAGGAACCATTGAAGATTCCTAAGGTTCAGGTTCGAAGACAAGGACCATCTGTTCTGAGTCATTCTCTTTGGCCCCCAGAGTCTTCACCAAGTGCCTGGCAGTAGTGGCCGCTGCACTACAGAGACAGGGCCACTTTGTGTTCCCCTGTCTGGATGATTGGCTTCTCCTTGCCTTCTCCAGGTCTCGCCTGTCGGAAACTATCAGGGATTCCATCTTGTTGTTTCAGTGCTTAGGGATCACCATTAACAGGGACAAATGTCATTTGCTCCTAGCCCAGACTCTCCAATTCATTGGAGCTCTTCTGGATTCCACTTGGGAAGGTTTTTCTTTCCTCCGACAGGGCGGATTGCATTCAGGTCTTGGCGTCTCAGATCTCTTCGGCCTCAAGAGTCTCGGCAAGACTCCTACTCAGGCTGTTGGGGCATATGGCCGCCGCCATAGTTTCGGTTCCTCTGGCACGCCTGCGCATGAGAACCATCCAGTGGTCCCTAAGGGTCCAGTGGGATCAGACATTAGACAGTCTGGACGCCTCGATCAGTATCTCAGCCAGTCCACCAGGAATTACACTGGTGGGCATCCCCTTTCACGTAGGGGCACCATCCCAGATTCTGACCATGGACGTGTCGTCCACAGGGTGGGGCGCTCATTTGGGGATACATCGCATCCAAGGTTCCTGGTCCCCAATAGAGGAAGATCTGCATATCAACGTTCTGGAGATGAGAGCGGTTCTTTATGCCCTCCAAGCCCTAGTCTCGGTCCTAATGCCGGGCCACCTCTTGGTTTAGACAGACAACACTTCAGTGGTGTTCTACATCAACAAGCAGGGTACCACGCACTCTTACACCCTCTGCCGGGAAGCCATGCGAGTGTGGGACTGGGCTCTGGAGCGCCAACTATTTTTGACGGCGGCGCACGTTCCCGGGGAACAAAACATACTAGCCGACACGCTCAGTAGGACAAAATTGCAAGCTCACAAATGGGAGCTGCTTCAAGAAGTTGCAGATCACATCTTCTGTCAGTGGGGGGGGCACCAGACGTGGACCTCTTCGCATCTCGATCCAACGCAGAACTGCCCAGTTTATGCTCACTAGGTCCAGAGCCTGGAGCTTTTTGGCAAGATGCGTTGTCCCTCTGCTGGAAAGGGAGGTTTTTCTATGCGTTCCCTCCTTTCCTGCTATTACAGAAGGTTCTCCTCAAAGCGCAGTCAGAACCTTCCACCCTCATTCTGGTTGCTCCGCTATGGCCTTGTCAGATTTGGTTTTCCTTACTCCAGCATTTAGTGGCAGAGCCTCCGCTGCCTCTTCCACTGTCATCTCACTTCCTGTCACAGGACAGTGGGTCTCTGATAACACCTGAATCTGTGTTCTCTTCACCTGCATGCCTGGCTCCTCAGAACCTAGCTAAAGTCAGATTCGGTGTGTCCGATCAGATTGTGCAAGTTCTAGTAGAGGTGAGCAAACCTGTCACCAGGGCCACTTACGCTATGAAGTGGAAATGTTTCTGTATCTGGGCCACAGCCAAGGGGGTGGACCTGTTGGTCTGTCTGGTTAATTCAGTTTTGGAATACCTGCTTTCTCTTTCAGAGGAAGGTCACAGCTACTTCTCCATCAAAGTGCACCTGTACGCCATCTCCACTTATCACTTCCCTGTGGCGGATAAGACAGTGGCTTAGATGGAGGTTTCCAAGCCTTTTGTGTGGTATTTTTAATATCAGACCTCCCATCGGGGATCCTGTCTCCCCGATCTCCTTTTCATCCTGGAGAAGCTCACTTGTCCTCCCTTTGAACCAGCCATGGAGTCTGAGCTCAGTCTTCTATCTTGGAAGACTTTGCTTTTGGTAGCTGTCACTTTGGAAAGGCGCATATCAGAACTTCAAGCCCTCATGTGTAAAGAACCATACCTTGTTTTTCACAAGGACATGGTTGATCTTCGCACTGATCCGAAGTTTCTGAGCTCACCCTGAATCAATCCATTCAGCTCCCGATATATTACCTGGAGCATTCTAATAGTGGGGAAGCCCTTCTTCATTACTTGGACGTCCACAGGGCTCTCCGATGTTACCTGGCTAGAACTAAGAGGGACAGAAAATCTGATTAGCTTTTTGTGTTATTTGCCCAACGATCCTTGGGTCGCCCAGTCATCAAACAGACGTTTTTTCACACTGGTTGGTACATTGTATTACCGTTTGTTATGAGAAACGCAACAGATCAACCCCAGGGCCGGTTAGAGCTCATTCTACCAGAGCTATCGCTGCTTCTTTCGCTGCACTGAAGCGGGTACCAGCAGCCGATATTTGTGCTGCCGCTACCTGGAATTCTGTTCATACCTTCTTCAGGCATTACAGCCTTGACATTGTTTCCAGACGCAGAGCAGGATTTGGCCTCACAGTTCTGCAAGGCCTGGTTTCCTGAGGGACCCTCCTTTCTCCTGCTGTTTCTCTCCTTACTGTTTCCCCTTCCCAGGGGTTGTTGTATGTTTATACTGCTTGGGACTCCATCCTAATTGTGGAACCTGCTGCAAGAGCTTCTTCTCCAAGTGAGATAGTTCAGTTATGTAAGAACTTACCATAACAGTAGATCTTCGATAGAAGCTCTTGCAGCAGGTATATTTCCCACCCTCCTTCCCCCAGGGATCAGGTCCTTTTCAGACTGGTCTTCCCTCCTTTGAGGGAATATCTTCTAGTAATCGTACTTCTGGCCGTTGCTTGTTACCAATCTCTGCCTGATTGGGGGCGTACAGAACTGGAGCATGTGGGGAACTCCTCCCTTATATAGGGTGACGCTGGGGTGGAGCCGACGTCGGCAGAGGGGCGTTCCCACGTCGGTACTGCTGAAAGAAAAAATTGCTGGAACCGCCGCCATGTGGCGTCAGTCCTAATTGTGAAACCTGTTGCAAGAGCTTCTCTCGAAGATGTACTGTTGTGGCAAGTTCCTACGCAACTGTACTTTGCAAATGTATGTAATTATCTTGTTGAAAATTAAATGTTGCAGAAAGTTTGGGTTTCTTAGAAAAGATAGCAAGCTGTAATATAAGGGTTTGACCTTGAGAAACCTTTTGACCTTCCCTGGCTTGTTTGTAAAAATTGTCAACAGGAGACCAGCCCCAGACAGACTGTTCTATTTTATTGTACCTGCGGAAGATGGATGTACTCTGGTCTCAGGAAAGAAGCTGACAAACTTGATACATTTTATGAAAAAACAGGATGTAAGCTTAAACTGCCAGAAAAAGTCATCTTTTTCTGTTTTGGTTTTTCCACACTTCGATTTAGAGATTCCCTCAAATGCAGGACTTTGTGTGAACTGCCTGTATTAAAAGCCATCCTTTATAATTTTTTATTTTATTGTTATTAATAGTGATAAAATGCTACTAGAAAATTTTAAAACTTCTGGTCTGCCTATACTTCCTGTCCTTTGCCTCTGTGACAGAGGAAGATGAGAAAATGGATAGGAATTCTCTACCCTCCCCGCCCCCAAAAAAAATCTTGGTTCCAGCTTTCTGCTTCTGGGCTCCTTTAACAAATGAGGGTGGCTGTGTTTTTCCATCCTTTGGCATTTCCTTGGTTCTATGCCATCTGGAAATCTTAGACCCCCTTAGGTACCTGAATGACCTCTGTGTATGTATTATGTTTGTAGGAAAGAGGAGGAACACAAGAGCTGGAAGTCCACTAGCTACAGGAAGGACAGCTACTCGCCAAGACTGCCCAAACCAGGTAGGTTGAAAGTTGAGACATTTTAAAAGATTGTGCTACATCAGAGTGGACCAGGCAGAGTGAAGACTGGAAATACGCAGTTTTCCTTCCCTCTACTATAAAGTCTGTCAATCCTATGGCACCTTCAGACTCTAAAGAGGATCTCCTTCTATGGCCAGTTGTAATTGTTCATATTCTACTGCTTGACCTTAACTACCTCAACCTGTTTACCTATGTGCTTGACTGTCCACACATAATGTAATTTTACTTCTCTCTCCCACTACCTCATAAATTATGTTTTGTGACTAAATTTTATGCCCTGGATGTCTTGTCTGGTACAAGGTTTACAAATACCTTTTACAGATCTTACTTCGAGAGGGCTCTTGCAGTAGGTAATTACATATAGGATCGAAGCCTGCAGGCGTCAGGACCCCACGGAAAAATTTCTAGCTAGCAGGTTCTGGCAGGGGACCGCCCCCATGTCAGGTGACCAGTGTCAGTCGACGTCAGTATAAAGGGGCTGTCCCTCAGGCCCGCCTTCCAGTTCTTTCCCACCATTAGCTTGTGAAAGCACCTCGCGGTTAAGTTCCTACTGCTTCGTCAGTCTGTCGGTTATTTTTACCAAATTTTTCACGTCTCTTTCTATATTTCTTCCAGATAGCCGTGTATGTCGTCCCCTACTCCCTCTGATTCACATAAAAACAAGTGCGACTCGTGCGACGCCCAGCTCCCGCATAAGGACGGTCATTCCCAGTGCCTTCTCTGTCTAGGCCCGGATCACCCCGTGGAGAAGTGCCAGCACTGCCAACAATTCAATTCAAATGGAGGCAGCAGTCCCTGGAGGCCCACATTTTGAAAAAGAAAATGTCCTCCATGAAAAAGGAGTTGTAGAAGCTCAGGCAGGCCTCAACTGCCCCTGAGGGTCACCGTAAGCAGAAGGAGAAGGACTGGGACTCCATTTCCACGGCCACTGTGACTCTGGCTGGAGTCGCCATGCCTCCCCGGGGGATCGACCTTCGGCCGTCTTAGAGGTTTCTAAGGTGGCGGTGTCCCTCCCGTCGGGCTCGCGCTCAGGCCCCTCTGGAGCCTCTGGGACAAAGGAGGCTGCCGCTTCCAGGAAAGCCACCACCATGCGGCGCTCTGGGTCAAGCGGGTCCGGTAAGCCGGATGGTGGTGTCACAGACGTCTGCCCGGACAGGGCCGGTAAGACGCTCACCCCTTCGGGGGAGTGCACGGCCCCAAAGACGCCCGCCAAGGCCACTCCTTCCATGCGGCCTTCGTCAGATGTCAGATACGACAAGTCAGACGCCAGCTCTTCTGACGTCCACCTAGATCCCGCTGGTAAAGTGAATGTCGGCCCCTCTGACGCTTGCATGGCATTAGAGCCGACGCCGGACACCGTCAACTGGTCCGCTGTCCCTGGCTTGCCACTGGCAACCGAGGCTCCAGTGTCTCCCCTGTTGGACCCCAGGGATTTCAGTCCTCCTTACCCGGGCAACACAGAGGACGCCGGTACGCTCCCGTCAGGTCTCCCTCCCTTAGGGCCGAATCTCCTGATGCCGGACCCTCAGATGCTAGCTCTGACGCTGGTCTACCCTACACTGGGCGACATCCCATTACCAGATGCCATCCCAATCCCGGACCCGATGCCACCTGTTCCTGGCACGCCCGCTGGGCCATTTCCAGGGCCTTCTGCCCTGGCAGAGCCCCTGGTTCCCGACTCCATCCTATCAACGCCGTCCTACCCAAGATCGCAGTATCCAGCCGCGGTACAGCGCCCGGCCTGCCTAGTAGCCTTCAATACCGCCGTCGGGCTATGGATACTAGGCCCTACGGATACCCTCAGTATCTGTATCTCCTCCTCCTGCCGCCCCCAGCCGCGGTGGACTGGGAGACTCTGGCTGCCTGGTGGGCTGAGGCCAGGTTCCAGTTCACCAGGAGGTGAGCCATCTGCCGATGCCAGTACCGGATCCCCGTCGCAGAAGATTAGAGACCCCCCCCACCCGACACCAGAGATGAGCTCTTGAGTGCTAGGGCTTGGGAGGACACGCTTCCCCAAGGGTTGCCTAAGGGGTCTGTTCCTCCCCCGCACCAGGAGGGGTCTTCATCCTCTTTGTTGGAGACCTCTGACTCGGATACCGAGAGGTGCTCCAACCCTGACGACGAGCCATGTATTCCAGACTGTACCAGGCCCAGGACTCCTCCAAAGTCTCCTCCGGAAGATCCTTCATTTCTGGAGTTGCTGAGAAAAATCCAGGAAGTCCACCAGTGGCAATCTCTGGAATCAGATCCACAGCAGAAGAAGCTCGCTGCCCATTTGGATCTGCCTGAAACTGCTCCTACATTGATTCCACCCTGGATCGTGCCTCAAGCCGACCTTGTTTCCACCATTTGGAAACAACTGTCCGCGCTAGCCCACCTTCCAAGGAAGGCAGATAGGCTACACCAGGCTCCTGAGGGTGTGGATTCCTTGAACACACACCTGAAGGCCGACTGTGTCATGATTAGCGCCACTCATGGCGGGTTGGCAAACCCAAAGCATCTCAGCTCATCTCCGCCTGACAAGGAATCCCATCTTCTGGACCAGTACGGGAAGAAGGTGTATGCTTCTTCCACTCTGGGGATCAGGGCCCTGAACTATGTTGCACATATGGGGGACTACCAGAAGACTTTCCTGAGTCAGGTGGAATCCAAATCGGACTCCCTTCCTGAGTCTCAGACCAAGCAGGGAGTGGCTGATCTCATCCATTCTGCTCATTCGGCCAGTTGACACATGCTTCGTGCCACGTACGATGCAGTGGACACAGCTGGTCGGAGCTCGGCTTTCGCCGTAGGTCTTTGGCGTCATGCCTGGCTCAGAGTGTCAGGATTGGTCACTGAGGTGCAATGCGCTATCCAGGATGTGCCCTTCAGGGGTTCTGTGCTGTTCTCTGGAGATGTCAAGGACATCATCACCAACCTGCAAGAGAAGGGCACTGCACTTAAGTTTGTTGACTCTTTGTACAGGCCCCCTCGGGGACAGCGTTGCTCTTTTCGCAGACGTTGTCGGCCTAAAGTGAAACCACGGCAAGTGGGCCAACAAATGGGACCCCTCCAGCTGCCAAGCCCCCCCACCCAAAAAAGCGGTGAGAGCTTCAGCCACGACGTTGCCTCACACCTCATGACTCCTTTTCTCTCCCACAGCCTCTGGACCTCCCAGTGGAACTGGTAGGAGGGAGGTCTCCTTCCATCTACCGGGTTAGGAGAGGATTACATCAGATGCTTGGGTGCTCCAACTGATGGCAGCAGGACACCCAGTTGAGTTTCTCCAGAAACCATCCAGAAGACCCCCGGGTCATCTTACTCCCCAGAACATCTTCCTCTGATCCTAGAAGAAATTTCCTCCCTTTTCTCGAAGGCGGTGATGGAGCCTGTCCCGACCCACCTTTGGGGAACAGGTTATTGTTCCCATTTCTTCCTAGTTCCAAAGAAAACTGAAGACGTGAGGCCTATTTTAGACCTCAGCTCCCTGAACATGTTCGTGGAGTACAAGCATTTCAGAATGCTCTCCCTATAGAGCCTTCTGCCGCTCCTTCGTCAGGGACAGTGGCTGTGTGCGCTGGAAATGCAGGATGCCTACCTGCATATCCCCGTCAGCCCTTCCCACTGCAAATTCCTTCGTTTTTCATTACAGGGGGACCACTACCATTCATGGCCCTCCCATTTGGTCTTTCTTCAGCTCCCCGAATGTTCACCAAATGTCTGTCTGTGGTGGCGGTCCACCTGCGCATCCAGGGGGTGCAGGTATTCCCATACCTGGACGATTGGCTCCTGTTGGCCCCCTCCAGGGAGGAACTTCTGTGCTCCCGCACCCTTACCCTGCAGGTTTTCACCAGCCTGGGTATCATCATCATCTAGGCCAAGTCCCATCTGATCCCTTGCCAAAGGCTCCAGTTTATGGGGGTGATCCTGGACACGACCCTTCACATGGCCTCTCTGCCCCTGGACAGGGTGGATACCCTCCAGGCTCATGCAAGCCTGCTGTCCCGTCGCAGACGAGTCAGTGCCTGGTCAGTCCTTCACCTACTCGGGCTCATGGTGACTGCTATTCAGACAGTCCCGTGCACTCAGCTCCATATGAGAATCTCTCGGTGGACGCTATGGTCTCAATGGGATCAGACACTATACGACCTAGACCAGGAAGTTCTGGTCCCCGATCCCATGGTCCGGGACTTGAATGGTGGATGGTGCGAGAGAACCTTTGTCTGGGGGGGGGGGGGTCCCTTTTGCCTCGAACCCCCTTCCCAAACATTGACAACAGATGCCTAGGGAGAGGGCTGGGGAGCCCATCTAGGGTCTCACAGAACTCAGGGCTCCTGGCTCAGACTCGAGCAGACTCTTCATATAAATGTGCTTGAGCTCAGATCCGTTCTGTATGCTCTCCAGGCTCTGAACTCTTATGTCCTTCCCAGCCATCTTACCATCCAGACGGACAACATGTGCATAGTCTGGTACATCAACAAGCAGGGAGGAACGCGTTCCCACCCTCTGTGCAGGGAAGCAATGAGAGTTTGGAACTGGGCTGTTTAGCATAGCCTTCACCTGACTGCAGTTTATGTTCCGGGAGTCGAACATGCTGGCGGACCACCTCAGCCAGTCCTCAGCAAATGCCCACGAATGGGAACTGGATCAAGGGTTGGCAGATGACATCTTCCGGCTCTGGGGAACCCCCCAGGTAGACCTGTTCGTGTCCCCTCAAAACGCAGAACTTCCCGCCTTCTGCTTGCTCGCTCCAGGGCGAGGCATTTTTGGTGGGATGCTCTGTCTCTCGACTGGAAAGGCAGATTCATCTATGCCTTCCCACCAATTCCCTTGATTCCGAGGGTCTTACACAAACTCAGCTTAGAAGGAGCTCGGATGATCCTCGTCTCTCCATTCTGGCCCAGGCAAGTTTGGTTCTCTCTTCTGCAACAATTTTCAGAGGAACCTCCTCTTTCTCTTCCTCTTTCATAGCATATGCTGACCCAGGATCAGGGGACCCTGATTCATCTAGGTCTCAAATTCCTTCAGTTGCATGCGTGGCTCCTACATACGTAGCCCAGGCCCGATTCAGGGTTTCTCCGCTCGTGGCCGATATTCTAGTGGAGGCCAGAAAGCCTTCCACTAACTCCACCTACGCCATGAAATGGAAGCGGTTCTCTCTTCCAAGGATTTAGAGCCGTTCTCTTGCCCTGTTGGGAGAATCCTGGACTACATGCGTCATCTCTTTGACCTGGGTCTCAGACATTCCTCCTCGAAGGTTCATATGGCGGCTATCTCTGCCTACCATGTCCCTTTTGGCAGCAGAACTTTCACACAGTTGGAAGTCTCTAAGACTTTCCTTCGAGGGGTTCTCCATTTACGACCCCTTATCCACGTTCCAGACCCTCCTTGAGATCTCAGCTTTGTTCTTGAGAAGCTTACCCTGTCTCCCTTTGAGTCGGCAGCCTCAGCAGACTTGAAGTTCCTCTCATGGAAAACTCTTCCTAGTGGCCATTACTTCAACTCAAAGGATTTCCGAGCTTCAGGCCTTGATGTGTAAAATCCTGTATTTGGTTTTCCACAAGGACCGAGTGGCTCTGCGCACTAATCCTAAGTTTCTCCCTAAGGTAGTGGCAGAATCCACACTGAATCAATCCATTGTGCTACCTGCCTTCTTTACGCAACACTCCAATCAAGAGGGGTACCTCTTATATACTTTGGATGTTCACAGAATACTGAGATACTACACCACTCGGACTAAGGATCTCAGGAAGTCTGATCAGCTTTTTACCTGCTTTGCTCACAAAAGGGAAGGTAATGCTGTTTCTAAGCAATGCCTGTCGAAATGGTTGGCTCATTGTATCACTTTCTGTTAAGACAAGTACAACAAGACCCTGCCGGGTCAGGTCAGAGGTCACTCCACCAGAGGAGTAGCCGCCTCTGCAGCTTGTTTCAGGAATGTGTTAGCGGCAGACATCTGCGCAGCCGCAACTTGGGACTTCTGTCCACACCTTTACGAAACACTACAGTTTGGACATTGCCTCTCGCCGTAGAGCAGGCTTCAGGTTGGCTGTTTTGCAGGGTCTTCTTTCCTAAGGCCCTTATAGCTGGAGGTTTATTGGTTGGTAGTTTTCCTCCTCCTGAGTGCTTTTCCTTGTTCCAGAGTGCTTGGGACTCAGTCCTATATGTAATTACCTACTGCAGGAGCCTTCTCGAAGTGTAGTACAGTTACGTAAGAACTTACCATAACAGTAGATCTCCGAGAGAGGCTCTTGCAGTAGGTAATGCCTTCCCACCCTACATCCCCCCTTAGCTTTTTCAGCTCCTTTTCCAGGAAGGGAAATATCTGCTTCTCTCTTGTCTTGCCTTTTTGGCCCTTGGCGAAGAACTGGAAGGCAGGCGTGGGGGACTGCCCCTTTATACTGACGTCGCCCGACGCCGGTCAGCTGATGTGGGGGTGGTCCCCCGCCAGAGACTGCTAGCTAGAAATTTTTCCATGGGGTCCTGACGCCTGCCGGCTTCAGTCCTATATGTAATTACCTACTGCAATAGCCCTCTCGAAGATCTACTGTTACAATACATTCTTACGTAACTGTACTTTCCTTTTGCACTTTTTTACCTCAGTGTCTGAATACTGAATGTATTTCTATCTGTAACTAACATTGAGTCACCCTAAAAACAGAACTTTCAGTTCCAGTAGGCTTACGCAGTTACCAAAAATAACTAAATTTCCATGAGTTTGGGTGCGGGGCCATATCCCACTAGTGTTGAGTCCATGAGTGACTTATGCAAGTTTTGTAACATGGCAATTCATTTTTCATGAAATAGAACACTTTCATTGGCTAAAATAGTACATGTGACAGCAAAAGTACCGTGCATTAATCCCTAAGATATGCCCGCTGATGTAGTACCCATAACAGCCACATACTACGTGAGCGTTCTGTGTTTCCAACCCCCCCGTCCTGGTTGACACTCTTGTTATTGGTGCTATAGTGGAACTAAGAAAATGGAGAAAGATTCCATGACATTCTTGATATGTGGTGTTATGGGGATCACATCATGGGTCGATCAATTTTGTGGCCCGAACTCACCGATATTGAGCAATTCCTCTTCTGGACACATGGCGCAGAGCGTACCAGAACAGCAGCATGTAAAAGAGCAGCAGTATTTTCTGGAGGTGAGCGAGTCATCTCCTAGCAATGGAGCACGAGCGTTGGAGAGAGCAGTTAATAATATCATGCTGTGTTGCACAGTCTGCTCAAAGTGTATGTTTATCTAAATCATACGTTACAAAGCGTTATTTTTACAGAAATGTGACTATGATTATACTATATTGTGCAATGTAAACTTGTGTGCTTTTAGAAAAGAGAAATGAAAATCACCGCACTGTAAGTTATTTATGCAAATTCCGCATATAGAGCCCAGAAATCACTGCATGGCTGTGTGCATAATTTACGAGTGTCGTAACAAGTTCTATAGAGTTTGTTTCAAACAATAATGGATCAGGATAGTAATATCTGACTGATTATTATATTTCCGGTGTTATTCAGCAGTGATTATTTCAACAGTCACAGTATTAATGCACACCCTGCGCTGTTTTCGTCTTTTTGTACTGCTCCACACAAAAATGAGCATAATGTTCAATATTGAAGAGTATAATTTTTATTTATAAAAACTGTAAATAGCACTTGCCATGTTACAAGTGCATTAATCCCCTAGAAAGGAGGCATTTACTTTGGAATTAATGCATGGTTGGGTGGTGGGAGCACTCAGCCTTTAGCCTTGTGCACCCACCCAACTATGCATTAATTCCTAGTAAACACCTCCTTTCGAGGGGATTAATGCTTACGTAGTACCTCATGAATGGGAATAAATTGCTGTTTTTCATCAGGCCATTGTGTGCTCTATTTATACAATGCTACATTGCAACTTTTCCTTTTGGTGGAGGATGACCTAGAAAAGGCTGAGATACTGAACAAGTACTTTTGCTCAGTATTCACCAGGGAATGGGAGAGGGAGGGATTGAGACTCCGTGAGAGAGGTATTCAGGGAAGGGAGGTAGACACCAGCCCATTCACAGTGGAAAGAGTCCTAGAAGAACTCGGGGAGATAAAGCAGATAAGGCAATGGGGCCAGATGAGATCCACCCCAGAGTACTAAAGGAACTCAAGGAAGTGCTGGTGGAACCACTGGCTGCCCTTTTCAGCGCATCACTAGAGATGGGAAGAACCTGAGGACTGGAGGAGGGCAGATGTGGCACCTCTCCACAAGAGTGGAAGCAGAGAGGAAGCAGGCAATTACAGGCCTGTAAGCCTGACCTCAGTAATGGGGAAACTGATGAAGTCCTTACTTCAGGAGAGGATTGTGAAGTTTCTGAAGGATAGCTGGGCACAGGATCCAAGACAGCATGGCTTCTCAGCGGGAAGGGACTGTTGGATTAATCTTATATATTTCCTTTACTGCATAACCAGGGTGGTAGATCAGGGAGGGGTGGTGATAAAGCCCACCTGGATTTCGGCAAAGCCTTTGACACCGTCCAGCACAGGAGATTGCTAAATAAATTGGGGAGCTTGGGAGTGGGTTCTACAGTGGTAAAGTGGGTTGGGAACTGGCTAAGGGACAGGACTCTGAGGGTGGTGGTAAATGGCATGAAATATGAGGAGAGGAGAGTGACCAGTGGGGTGCCACAGGGCTCGGTGCTGGGGCTGGTCCTATTCAGTGTCTTCATTAGTGACATTGCAGAGCATCTGGAGGGAAAGGTTCTTCGCAGATAACACCAAGATTTGCAACAGAGTGGACATACTGGAGGGGGTGGAAAGAATGAGAAAGGACCTAAGCCTATTAGAGGAGTGGTCGGGTGTCTGGCAGTTGAGTTTCAATGCTAAAAAGTGCAAGATCATGCACCTGGGTCACAGGAATCCAAGGGAGGAGTACAGGATGGGTGGGGAAATTCTGGCCACCACAAGTCAGGAGAGAGAGACCTGGGGGTTATCATATCTGATGACCTGAAGGTGACCAAACGGTGTGAAAAAAGCAGTGAGGAAAGCAAACAGAATGTTGGGGTGCATAGGGAGGGGCATAGCAAGCATGAGGAAAGAGGTGGTGATGCCACCGTACGGATTGCTGGTGAGGCCTCAGCTGGAATACTGTGTCCAGTTCTGGAGACCACATCTCCGGAAGAACCATATCTCCGGAAGGACATTGACAAAATAGAGCCAGTCCAGAGAAGGGCAGTGAAGATGGTACATGGACTGCACCAGAAGCCCTACAAGGAAACACTTAAGGACCTTAATATCTATTCACTGGCGGAAAGAAGGGGGAGGGAGGAAATGAGGGAGGGGGAGATATGCTAGAGACTTTCACGTACCTTAGAGGAATAAACAGGGTACAGGTGGAAAGCATATTTCAGAGAAAATTCTGCACAAGAACAAGGGGGCATGATATGAGGCTGAAGGGCTCAGGGGTAATGTTAGGAAATTACTTTTCCACTGAAGGGGTGGTGGAACCATGGAACAGCCTTCTAGCAGAAATGGTGGGTGCAAAAACAATACGGGGGTTCAAGTGTGCATGGGATAGACATAAGGGTACCCTGGAGATGTGCAGAGCAGGAGAGCCACAGAGCAAATAGGATCTGGGGCTGTAGCAGTGAGTAGGGAAATGGGCAGACTAGGTGGGCTGTATGGTCCTTCTAACCCCAGGAATCACTCATTATGATTAAACTGATGCAGTCAGTCTCCTGTGTTGGACTGCCCGGAGAGATGGAATTATATGCGAATGATGGAACTCTCAATTGGCTCGTGCCAATTTCAGACAGCTGCCCTAGCAACAGCTGCACTCTGAGTGCTTCATATTCTTTACTCCGCCTTCCTAGTGAAGATGTCCTTGAGAGCTCTCCTTCAACCTCTTCAAAATCCGTTCATCTGGTCGATAAGTAGTGTGTTTTTTTTTTTTTTTATATATATATATATATTTCAGATTGCTGCCTAATAGTTTTTTTTGTAATTTGTGTGAATATTTTGTGTGATTAGTGTTTCCTTGGAACCAAGGGTTCTGCTATTTCTGGTGAGGTTTTTACGTCAATTTTGCTATAATTGTTAGATCTTCTTCGAGGTACAGCTCTTGCAGCAGGTTACACCAGTAGGACTGAAGCCGGCAGGCGTCAGGACCCCACGGAAATTTTCTAGCTAGCAGTCTTCAGCGGGGACCGCCTCCGACGTCGGTCCCGCCCCCAACGTCAGGCGTAGTACATAAGGAGGCGGCCCCGCCAGAATCCCCAGTTCTTTCCCACCGTCAACTTGCATGTCTCGACCCTTCGGTCAGTTCTAGCGCACGATGACCAGGATTTCCTTCCGAAAGTCAGAATTTGTTCAAGAAGACCTTCTTCAAGATCTACTCTTCTGTCTGATGTCCTCCCCAACTTCTGTGGAGGGCCATTCTTCCAAATGCGCCTGTGGGAAGCAAATCCCGTTCAAAGACCCCCACTCGGCCTGAGTCCGGTGCCTGGGCCCAGATCACGATACCCAGGCTTGCTCCTTTTGTCAGGGCTTTAACAACCAGACCCGGATCCGCCGTCAGAAGGCTCTCCAGGCCTTCCTCTTAGAAGAAAAGCTCAAGGCCATGGATCCTTCCTCCAAGGGAGAATCTTCGGAGAAATCCCACAGGCACCATGAGAAGCACCGGGAGAAGGTAAAACCTAGATCCCCTTCTAGGGCCTTGGACTCCCGCAGCTCCAGCTCCAGGTCTGACCGCTCTCTGTCTCGGGCCCATTCTCCGCCTCCCCCGGTCATGGTCAAGTCTGCCAGCGGTTCTTCAAACAACATGAAGTCTTGCTATATTATGACATATGCAGTATAACCCCAGGTTAGAACTGCTCCGGAGGTGAAAGAGTTAAGTGCATGGAATCTTGAGCACGAGCTCGGTTGAACACTCTGTTGTGCTTCAAACCTTAACTGTCAGATTCTTTACTCCGCCTCACTGAACAGTGTCTCCGGAGATTTCTCCTACTGCTCGGTTCATTTTGTCAGTTTTAAAGTGTTTTTTTCTCGGTTTTTAAACTGCATTTGTTTTAAAAATCAAACCGCAACCGGTCGGTTCAAGCTCTGTCTGTGGTATCGTAAGTAAATTAAGGTTTTACATTTATTCTGTGTGGAACTTGTAAACGATATTATCAGTTCGGTTTTGAACCGATCAGGTTGTTGTAAAATTACTTCAAACTTCATTAGAAGTGCGGTTCCCCGTTGTTATCGGTTCTAAAAAAAACGGATTTCATTACGTTTTTTTCCACGACCTGTGACACGGTCTGGAACCGATAAGGGTGTCTTGCTTGGCTAAGGGCCGTTAACAGGCAAGTTTTCTGGTTAGGCTGGTATTATGTCTGAGAAACCCAAAAGAAAAACCGGGCCCACTGGGTTTCAACACTGTGATGTCTGTGGGGAAGCTTTTGCTAAGGCTGACCCACACACCACATGTGTCTATTGTCTGGGGTTTGACCACCTCAATTCAGTCTGCCAGATTTGTGTCAATTTCCATGCAGCTACCCGGGATAAGAGAGTTGGTAGGCTCAGGGAAAAGGAGGCTAAGAAGTCCGCTGATCCAGATAGCCAGCCCGGTTCGGTGCCAACCGAACTAGAGGGAGTCCCCCCCTAAACAAGGTGAGTCTTCCTTGGGCAAAAGGAGAGCTGACTCTGATGAGTCTGTTCCAGTTAAAAGGACTAGGAAGTCAGCAGATTTGGAGCCAAAAATCCCTTCTCCAACTGCTGCAGAAATAGCCAAAGCGATCAAAATTGTCCAATCAGTTTCCCCGGTTCCGACCGAACCATCACCATCAGGCGGTCGGTTCGGTCGGTTCCTCTGGTTCAGGAGTATGATGTAGAGGATTTTTATGTACCGGAGGAGGGGGAGGAAGATTTTGAAGAGAGTGAATATGATTTTGACAGTCTGGATGTGCCCATTGAACCGGACATTTCTCCAGACAGACCTATAGAAGTTTCTCCCCCTAGGCTTTCTGACTCTCCTTCTCATTTTATGTTCTATAAAAAAGTGGCTGAAACCCTCCAGCTTCCTATGGAAGAAGCTGTGGATGACCAAGAAGAGCCTGACTACGTGGAAATGATGGATATCCCAGAGTCTAGAAGACTGTCTATTCCTATGCACAAATCTTTCAGGAAACAGGCAGTAAAGATTTAAAAAAAAAAAAAAACCCATTCTGTACTTCCTGTGGACAAGAAAATGGACAGAAGGTACACTTTGTCAGGCTCTGACACGGAGTTCCTCTCACAACTGTGCAGCCATGTTGGGGTAATGCAGGCCGCAGCCTGTGATAAGGCAAATATTCCTTTGGCTTCACACCCCCCCCCCGGATAAGGACTCCAGGAGGATTGATGCCATTGCAAAGAAACAGTACATGGCAGCATCTTTGGGATTCAGACAGGCAAATTATATGGCTTATGTCGCAAGATATCAGAAATCCAGATGGGATACTGTTATGGCTCTTGCAAAGCAGCTCACTGAACAACTTGCCAGGGAGCTGGAGCAGGTGGCTGCTGATGGTATTGAGGCATCCAAGGTGCAATTTCATGCTGCAGTGGACTCTAATGATGTATCTTCCAGAGTCATAGCTACATCTGTGGTTTTTCGTAGAAAGGCTTGGCTCAGGTGTACTAGCCTGTCACAGGATACCCAGGCTAAGGCCATGGATTTTCCTGTTGTGGATAACTCTCTGTTTGGGGAGCAGACAGAGAAATTATATGAAGAAAATGGATGAGTACAGGACTACCTATAGGAGTGCACAGGCCAAGGAAAGGCAGGCCACTCCTCAAAGGCAGTTTTCCAGGGTCAGGGACAGGCCTCTTCACAGGCCTTTTTACCAAACCCAGGCCTCCTCTTCAGCCTATGCCCAGAGGGGGTTCTTCAGAGGGAGAGGCGGACGGGGTGCGAGCAGGCCCGCTCCCACCCCTCAGCCTAAAGCTCCTGCCAAACAGGCACCCTGATGGGCTGGCCAGGGCCGATTCTCCACTACCTGTAGGGGGCAGGCTGGCTTACTTCTTCCAGAACTGGATGTCTTTAACATCAGACAAGTGGGTCCTGGAAGTAGTAAGCCAGGGACTGGCTCTCAGCTTCAAAAAATTTCCAAGGATGAGAGCCAGATCCTTTCCACCTGCAACTCCTTTAGAGGCTCTCACCTTGGAAACAGAAGTCTCAACCCTCCTGGCTCTCAGAGCTGTGGAGAGGGTTCCTCCCCTACACCAGGGCAAAGGGTTGTATTCTAGGTACTTCCTTACCCCAAAAAAGACAGGAGAATGGTGGCCCATCCTGGATCTCAGATACCTAAACAAGCACCTTTTAAAACCAAAATTCAAAATGGTGACTCTGGGAGTTATTTTGCCCTCTCTAAGGCCAGGGGACTGGCTAGCGTTCCTGGTCTTCAAGGATGCCTACTTCCATGTCCTCATCAGAAGCTCCCACCAAAAGTACCTCAGATTCGAACTGCCCTCAGGCCATTACCAGTTCAGAGCAATGCCCTTCGGTCTCACCTCTACCCCAAGGGTATTCACAAAATGCCTGGCAGTAGCAGTTGCTCATTTAAGAAGGCAAAAGATTGCCATCTTTCCTTACCTGGACGACTGGCTCATAGTGGGCCAGTCCCCAGAACAAGTCAGAGTACACCTTCAAGTCACCCAGCAGCTGCTCACATCTTTAGGCTTCCTTCTCAATCTTCCAAAGTCAGTTCTACAGGCTGTTCAGTTTCTCACCTTCATAGGTGCAGAACTGAACACACAACAGGCCAGAGCCTTCCTTCCTCTGGAAAGGGCAAAGACCCTGGTTTCTCTGGCCTCCTCCTTCACTCTGCAGGTCTCTCGGCCAGCAAGGCATTTTCTGCAGCTCCTAGGGCACATGGCTGCTTCCACGGCAGTAGTGCAGGGAGCAAGATTTCAAATGAGGGACATTCAGTTCCATTTGAGAGCCTTCTGGTCTCAAAGGAGAGATCTTCTAACCAAGTTGATCCCAGTAACTCAAACCCTGATCCAGGCCCTACAATGGTGGCAGGATCAGACCAACCTGAGACAAGCGGTACCTTTTATCCCGCAGTCTCATTCCTTGACCCTTACTACAGATGCATCCCTCTTGGGGTGGGGAGCCCACTTGGGCAACCTCACCACTCAGGGATTGTGGTCCCCTCAGGAATCTCTGCTCCACATCAATCTGTTGGAACTCAGAGCAGTTTTTCTAGCACTTCAAGCTTTTTCCACATCTGTTCAGAACAAAGTTGTACAAGTCAGAACAGACAACACCACTACAATGTGGTACATCAACAAGCAGGGGGGCACTCGGTCTACGGCCTTGTGCACCGAAGCAATGAAGTTGTGGTCTCTGGCTTATTCCCTGAACACCTCCCTTTTGGCAGTTCACCTCCCAGGCAAAGACAATGTCCTGGCAGATGCTCTCAGCAGGATTTCCCAGGGCCATCACGAATGGACTCTGGATCCCCTTGTCCTGGAGGTGGTGTTTGCCAGGTGGGGCATTCCTCAGATAGATCTTTTTGCAGCCCCAGACAATCACCAACTTCCTCTTTTCTGTTGCAGGCCCCCAGTGTTGGGCTCAGTCCCTCTGGACGCCTTCCTCCTCAACTGGGAAGGGAAGTTTCTCTGTGCGTCCCCCTTCCCCCTCCTGTTCAAGGTGCTAGTCAAGATCAGATCTCAACCTTGCAGGATGATCCTGATTGCTCCAGATTGGGCGAGACAACTCTGGTATCCACTTCTGCTATCCCTAGCAGTCCAACTTCCACTGTGCCTTCCCAGGAATCACAATCTGTTAACCTGTGCACAGGGGAGGGTTTGGTACCTGAATCTCAAATCTCTCAATCTCAAGGCCTGGCTCTTGAAGAGTTAGAGTTTGCTGACTTACACCTTTCGCAGGGTGTGCTCAATGTTTTGAAGGCCTCAAGGAAGCCTTCCACCAGAGCTACTTATAACTCTAAATGGAAGAGGTTTTCTATATGGTGTTCTGGCAAGGGTATTTCTCCAGAGTCTGCCGGCTTGCCCGCAGTTCTGGATTATATGGTGCATTTAAATGCTTTGGGGCTGAGAACAGCTACCCTAAAAGTGCACCTGGCAGCAGTGTCTGCCTTTTTATCAGCAGGTAAACCCTCTTCTCTTTCAGCTCATCCTGTGTTCTCCAAGTTTTTCAAAGGGTTGCTTCACATCAACCCTCCTTTCAGGGATCCTGCTCCCGCATGGGATCTTAATATTTGCATTGCCCAGCTTATGCAACTTCCCTTTGAACCCATGTCTTCAGCAGAGCTTAAGTACCTGACTTGGAAGACTGTGTTTTTGGTAGCCATCACTTCTGCTAGGCGCATAAGTGAACTACAAGCATTGTCAGTGGAGCCTGATTTTATCTCCTTTCATAGAGATAAAGTGGTCCTCAGGACTAATGGAAAGTTCTTGCCTAAGGTGGTCTCAGACTTTCACCTCAATCAATCTATGTCTCTTCCTGTGTATTTCACTGACCATTCCTCCTCTGGTGAGAGGAGATTGCACAGTCTAGATGTCAAAAGGGCCCTTAGCTACTATATAGAGCGTACCAAGGGTCACAGGTTTGATTCTCCAACTCTTCCTCACTTACGGTGAGGTAGGAAGGAAACCCGCCACTAAAAGGTCCATTGCCAGGTGGATTGTTTCTTGTATCCAATTTTGTTACCAAAACTGGGTAAGGTTCTCCTTCAGGTCTGAGGGCTCATTCTACAAGAGGTACAGCTGCATCCTTGGCTGCTGCCAGGGACATTCCTATCTTAGAGATATGTCAAGCAGCTACTTGGAAAACAGTTCACACTTCACAAAGCATTACTCCTGGACACCCAGGCTAGGAGTGATGCTCGGTTTGGCACAGCTGTGCTTCAGAGCCTATTTCCTAAGTAGGTTCTGTCCCTCCTCCATGGAGGTACTGCTGTGTAGTCTGCATATATAAAATAGCAAGATTTCATGTTTGAAGAAAAATTACTCACCTTAGTAATGTTGTTTCTTCTAATGGAGTCTTGCTATATTATGATCTCCCACCTGCCCCTCTCAGAACCTTCTTCTTGTTTTTGGGATGTGGGTGGGTAGTGACTTGTTGGCACCTAGTGTCTGCCATTTCGTTGTTGTTGTATTTCATTCTTTGGTCCCCGGACTTGAGTCTTGTTGTTGGGACCATAAAATGTGTTAGTATTTAGTAGCCAGTTGGCTAGTGTAGGTTTGCAGCTTCCACACAGAACCTTTAGTGAGTTTTGCTCAGAAAGATCTGACAGTTAAGGTTTGAAGCACAACAGACAGAGTGTTCAACTGAGCTCGTGCTCAAGATTCCATGCACTTAACTCTTTCACCTCCGGAGCAGTTCTAACCTGGGGTTATACTGCATATGTCATAATATAGCAATACTCCATTAGAAGAAACATTACTAAGGTGAGTAATTTTTTCTTCTACCCTGCGGCCTGCTAAGACCTCCAGGCCTCCTTCTTCTTCCAAGGCCTCGTCCAGGTCAGGGGAGCACCACAAGTCCTCATCCCGGCACTCTGCCTCCGACGTCCAGTTAGTCTCCCTGCCGCCGCCTCCCCAACGTAAGACCAAGGAGCTGACCTCCCTGAAGCGGACGTCGGCTAAACTTCATAAACACCCGGGAGCCGGCGACAGTTCGTCACCCGTCGCCGGCCAGGCACTCACCTCCCAGGACGCCGGCTGGGGGACCGACGTCCGATACAGCAGCTAGAAGAACCACACCGCTGCCTACTGACGTCAGCCAGGAGGCGTTGACAGAGGAGGAGTCTACTCAGCCTGAGGACCAGGCGGGCGACCCCGGTCCCGTTGAGCTCCCGCAGGAACCCTCCCCAGAACCGGAGACCCTCGGGGAACCGACGCCTGGACCCGACGACAGGCCACCGACGCCCGGCCCGTCGTCGGGCCTTAACTTAACAGAAGTGAAGGAGCTATTTACGTTCTGATGGGACACCATCAAAAAGGATGTGGTCATCACGCACCCTTCTCCCGCACCCGCGGCACCACTGACCCCTGCGCCTCCTCCTTCGCCAAAAGGGGCAGCAGGTCGAGTACCTTCCCCCCAGGAGCCAGTGGGACCTCCTAGGGGCAGACCTACAGACAAGAGAAGACCTCCGTCCAGATCCTCTTCAGGGTCACCGAGTCCCAAGAGACCCAGAAGACGCCGCTATTCACCGTCTACGGAGGATTCATGATCCGACATCTCTGTATGCTCCAGATCTCCATCACCGATCAGCATCCCTTCTCCGGACCCACGTGAACTCCCTAGGTCTCCTCCAGATGACCCCTCGTTCTCTGAGATCATGAAGCACATCCAAGAGAACATGGGGTGGGATGCAGAGGAACTCGACCCCGAAAGGCTACGCCTTGCCCGCTGTCTTCGGCAGAAAGACCCTAAGTCTGTGGTGGTACCACCCTTGGTGGACACCTTCGTGGATGTCACCAAGGCAGCGTGGAAACGTCCACATTCGCTCCCGGCTATGCCGAAGAAGGCTGACCGCCTGTACAAGGCCCCAAGGGAGGACCAGTACTTGGCGAATCATCCTCTGGCCGACTCCCTGGTAATTATAGCCTCTCATGACCGGTCTCAGAGGCCACAACATCTGAGCATGCAGCCACCAGACCCAGAATCCAAGCAACTGGACACGCTGGGTAGGCGCACTTACACAGCTGCGACCTGCGCCATCAGATCCCTGAACTACCTAACCCACATGGTTCAGTTTCAGAACGCGTTGTGGGAACAGGGACAGGAACTGGTAGAGAAATTACCAGACGGTGACCAGAAGGAGGAGCTCCTCCGCACGGGTTCAGACGTGGGGACCCAGGTGCTCCGAGCAGCGTATGACTCCATGGACTCCTCGGCCAGAGTGGCAGCCTCAGGCGTATGCCTCCAGAGACACTCATGGCTCCGGATTTACCCCAGACATCCAGAAGAACATTCTGGACGCCCCCTTCCATGGCGAAGTTTTGTTCGGTGAAGCATCTGAAAAGGTCATCACTGAACTACGAGAGGCTGGTAAGGCTGTTAGATCTGTCCAAGCAATGTACAGATCCAGACTCAGTTCCTTTCGTAGGAACCAGAGTCATTTTCATAGCCGGTTTCAGAGGCAACAGAGAGGCTCTTTCTCCCGAAAAGCCCAGGTCAAGGCATCCACAGGTAGAGGCCAATGTTCCACCAAGTCGGCCCAACCTGCAGGACCCTCTGCCGCCACAGCATGACTCCTTCCTAGCCCCCGCCCCTCAGGATCAATGGGAAACAAAGGTCTGGGGTCGCATCGCACATCAAGTGCCGGGGTGGCAGTCGATCACCACCGACAGGTGGGTGTTGCAGTTGGTCAAAAAAGGCCACTTTATAGAATTCTTAGACAAGCCCCCGACAAGGCCTCCTCTGCTCTCCCGTTATTTGGGTCAGCATGCCCAGCTCATCAGGGAAGAAGTGCTTATGCTTCTACAGAAAGAAGCTTTGGAGTACGTCCCAGGGAACCAGAGAGGATCAGGATATTATTCACACTTCTTCCTGGTTCCAAAGAAAACAGGGGACCTCCGTCCAATCTTGGACCTCAGTGACCTCAGTATGTCAGTCGCCTACAAACATTTCCGCATGGTGACCCTTCCGGGTCTAATCCCCATGCTGAAGCAGGGCACATTCTTGGCATCCTTGGACATGCAGGACGCTTACCTGCACATCCCCATCACTCAAGCGCACAGGAGGTTCCTGCGCTTTGAGTTTCTCGGCCGCCATTTCCAGTTCCGAGCGCTTCCCTTCGGGCTGTCATTGGCCCCCAGGGTCTTTACCAAGTCCATGGCAGTCGTGGCAGCGTCTCTGAGGAGACAGGGCCACTATGTGTTCCCGTACCTGGACGATTGACTTCTCATGGCCTCCTCCAAGGAGGAGCTGTTGATAGCAATCCAGCATACCCAAGCCCTTTTTCACTCCCTGGGCATCATAATCAACTACGAGAAGTCTCTCCTGGTACCGTCCCAAAAACTGCAATTCATAGGGACAGTTCTGGACACCAACATGGGGAGAGCCTTTCTGCCCGAAGACGGAGCGGAATGCATTCGATCCCTCATCAGGGACCTATGTGCGAAGAAGACCGTCCCAGCCAGACTAGTCCTTCGCCTGCTCAGACACATGGCTGTGGCCATTCCTACTGTCCCGATGGCACGGCTCCACATGCGGGTAACCCAGTGGATGCTAAGAGTGCAATGGGACCAAAGGCAAGACCATATGCAGCATCCAGTCAGAATCACGAAGTCCGTGGTTCGAGACTGGCAATGGTGGCTAAACCTGAGAACTCTGCCTGTGGGGGTTCCATTCACAGCGCGGTCCCCGGTGGTAACACTCTCCACAGATGCCTCAGGGCTGGGATGGGGAGCACACTTGAACGGGGTGAGGTCTCAGGGAACTTGGACCACTCAAGGATCTCATCTCCATATCAACATACTAGAGATGAGGGCGGTCCTTTATGCTCTGCAAGCCTTCCAGTCGGACATCCCACCGAGTACTGTCCTGTTGCAAACAGACAATACAGCGGTGACGTATTACCTCAACAAACAAGGAGACACACACTCTTATCCTCTCTGCAGGGAGGCCATGAGAGCGTGGGATTGGGTACTACGACACACCCAACCTCACTGCAGTTCACGCCCCGGTGGGACACCACTGCAGACAGCCTGAGTCGCTCCCAGGCCAGAGTCCACGAATGGGAACTTCTACAGGAGGTGGCAGAGGATCTGTTGGGCACTCCAGAATTGGGTTTATTCGCATCCCCATCCAACACAAAACTGCCCAATTTTTGCTCGCTAGATCCAGGGCCTGGTGTGTTCTGGCGAGACGCGTTGTCCCTCTCCTGGGCGGGCAGATTCCTCTGTGCCTTCCCTCCCTTCCCGTTGATCCAGAGAGTTCTTCTCAAACTTTGCAGGGAGCATGCAACACTTATCTTAATAGTGCCCTTTTGGCCCAGAAAGATTTGGTTCCTGCTTCTGAGTAAATTGGCCCGGGAACCTCCGCTTCCTTTGCCAATCAGCTCCCACCTGTTGTCTCAGGAGGAGGGTTTGCTAGTCCATCCGGACTTGCTTTCTCTGAACCTGCACGCCTGGCTCCTAGAGACATAGCCATCTTGCGACACGGGGTCTCGCAGGAGGTGGCGGAAGTTCTTTTTGCCGCCAGAAAACTGGCGACACATGCTACATACGCCATGAAATAGCGTAGGTTTTGCTTGTGGTCACAGGCACACAGCTTCTCACCCTTAGACTGCCCAGAAAAACTAGTTCTGGAATACCTGCTTTCCCTCTTTCAATCAGTGTTAGCTTACTCCTCGATCAAAGTGCACCTGTGTGCAATCTCAGCCTACCATGCCCCCATAGGCCAACGCACGGTGGCACAGCTGGATACCTCCCGTGCCTTCTTAAGAGGGGTCCTCCACCTTAGGCTGCCTATTAGGGATCCCATCCCTTCTTGGGATTTACCTTTCGTCCTGGAGCAGCTTACGCTGCCACCATTTGAACCTGCCACAGATTGCGAGCCACATTTTCTGTCATGGAAAACGTTGTTTTTAGTTGCTGTTACTTCGGCGAGAAGAATTTCCGAACTACACGCTCTCCTCTGCAAGGAGCCTTATTTAATTTTTCATCAGGACAGGGTGTCCCTGAGGACAAATCCCAAGTTTTTGCCTAAGGTGGTCTCAGCCCTCACTCTTAACCAGGACATCAATTTACCAGTGTACTTCCCTAAGTACGCTAATAGAGGAGAAGCGCTACTTCACACCCTGGATGTTCACCAGTGTCTTAGATACTACTTGACCAGGACCAAACAGCACCGCAAATCGGAACAGCTGTTCGTCTCATTTGCTGAGAGGATGATGGGGGTTCCAGTCTCAAAAGAGACCCTTTCATGCTGGCTCATTCAGTGCATTTCCTTTTGCTACAGCAAACCCCAGAAACCCTTACCAGGTGTGGTCAAGGGCCATTCGACAAGGGGAGTGGCTACATCCTTTGCGGCACTGAAGAACGTATCCACATCGGCCATATGTGCTGCAGCCACCTGGAGCTCGGTGCACACCTTTATCAGGCATTACAGCCTTGACATCGCTTCACGGCGAAGGGCAGGTTTCGGCCTTGCTGTCCTACAAGGCCTCCTGTCCTAGGTTCAGGACGGAGTGGAACTTCTGTATTGCCTCCTCCCAATGGCTTTCAAGGTGCCATTGCTTGCGAATCAGTCCTAATGGTGTAACCTGCTGCAAGAGCTGTACCTCGAAGAAGATAGTACAGTTATGTAAGAACTTACCGTAACAGTAGATCTTCGAGAGCAGCTCTTGCAGCAGGTACCTTCCTGCCCACTATTCCCCCTTGGAGGAAGTAGGTTCCAACCTACACTTGGAAAGGTCGGTTCTTAGTCTTGGCCATCTGATGGTGGGTCCTCGGTCTCCTTTTCTGATGTCATCCAGCGGCCGGGTGTCTCCGGCAGGAGAACTGGGGATTCTGGCGGGACCGCCTCCTTATGTACTACGCCTGACATCGGGGGTGGGACCGACGTCTGAGGTGGTCCCTGCTGAAGACTGCTAGCTAGAAAATTTCTGTGGGGTCCTGATGCCTGCTGGCTTCAGTCCTAATGGTGTAACCTGCTGCAAGAGCTGCTCTCGAAGATCTACTGTTACGGTAAGTTCTTACTTAACTGTACTTTCTTGCAGTCGGGTTCTTAACCGCAAATAATTTTTATGTTGTATTTAAATTTGTAGATTTCTCTGTTCCCTTTTTTGTCAGGAACCGAGTAGCGCTCGGTTCCCAGAACTGTTAGCGGTTCTTTATTTTTGAAATATTCGCTTCTAAGGAACCGATAATTTGATATATTTTCTTTAGTGATTCCTGCTGAATGTCAGAGGCTCCTGTTGTTAAGCCTAAGAAACGCACAGGACCCACTGGTTTCAAATTGTCTTGTGGTCAGATCATAGCTAAAGCAGACAGACATTTGTTGTGTGTTTTTTGTCTGGGCACTAGCCATATTTTTTTGCAAATTGTGATATTTGTGAAACACTTTGTCCTAAAACTCTCAAGAAAAGGTCCAAAATTTTGGAAGAAATGGCCTCTGCTTCTACTAATACTGGTGAAAGTGGTTCCTCCACCTCTGCCACCTCTACCCTTGTATGTATATCCAGCCTGTATCATGTAACGTGCATTTCGTGTATATACTGTTATTACCTATCTGTGTTTGTACTTTAAGTGTTTATGTCACAGGACCTCCTTGTGAATGAGCTTGCTCAATGGAGTTTTCCTGCAATAAACTTGAACAAGAAAGGATGGAGATAAAGCTAAGGATCCTGATAAAGGATCAGGTAAAGTTGAGCAGGGTAAGTCAAAAAGGACAGCGGACTCAGGGACTGAACCTGTTCCACTTAAGAAAAAATATAAGGAAAAGCATGTTGCTGCGCCTCCAGCCGAGAAGGCTAAGGAGCTCCCAGCTGACAAAACTGGTATGCCCTATGCTGAGGACATTGCCAAGGCCTTACAGGTCTTGCAAGCACTGCAAGCTGCAGTCCCGGTTCCAGTACTGACTGCCCCGGTTCCCGTGCTGGTTCCACCTTCTCAGGAACAAGCAGGCCTCCTTTCCCGAGGAGGAGGATTTTGAGGAGGAACCGATAAATTCCGGGTTCAGAGGATTATACCTCACATTATGCTTTTGTTAAAAGCATGGTGGAAACACTCAGCCTCCCTCTGCAGGAGTCAGAGGAGGATGTGGAGGAAACAGAATTCAAACAACATGAAGTCTTGCTATATTATGACAGGTGCAGTTTGTCCCACCATTAGAACTGCTCCGGAGGTGAAAGAGTTAACTTCCATGCAGAGCATGGAGCTTAGAGCGCGAGCTCGGTTAAAGAAGCTCTGTTAGGGTGGTTTCAAACCGAAACTGTCAGATTCTTTACTCCGCCTCACTGAACAGTTGCTCCGGAGATTCCTCCTGCTGCTCGGTTCATTTCCTCGGTTTAAAACTGCTTTTCTCGGTTGAAATTAACCGCGATATTATTTATTTTAACCGCAAACCAATCGGTTCAAGCTCTGTCTATGGTATTGTAAGTAATAGATAGGTTTTTCTGTGTGGAACTTGTAAATTTTTATCGGTTCGGTTTGAACCGATCGAATTGTATTTAAACTTGGTTTTAAAGCCTTTTAAGGCTTGTTAGAGTGCGGTTCCCGGTTCTTATCGGTTCTAAAAAAAAACGGATTTCATTACGGTTTTTTCCATTTACTCCGTGACACGGTTGTGGAACCGAGCAAGGGTGTTTTGCCCACTGCCAAGTAAAAAGGGCAAGTTAGTTGGTTAGGCTGGCATCATGTCTGAGAAACCCAAAAGAAAAACCGGCCCACTGGTTTTCAACACTGTAGTGTCTGTGGGGAAGCCTTTGCCAAGGCTGCCAACACACTACATGTGTCTATTGTCTGGGGTTTGACCACCTCAATTCAGACTGCCAGATTTGTAAAAATTTCCTGCAGCCACCCTGGACAAGAGAGTGGGCAGGCTCAGGGACGAGAGGCCAAAAGTCCGCTGACCCCAACCCGAACCGGGAGGGAGTGCCCTCTGACCAGGCTACTACTGGCAACAGTGTTGGCTCTGAGGAGCCAGTTCCAGCAAAGAAAACTAAAAATCAGCAGGTTTGGAGTCCAAAATTCCTTCTCCAACTGCTGCAGAGATAGCCAGGGCAATACAGATTGGCTAGTCACTGTCCCCGGTTCCCTCCGAACCGCCACTATCTGGCAAAAGGTCGGTTCGGTCGGTTCCACCGGTTCAAGAATATGATATGGAAGAGTTTTATGAACCAGAGGAGGGGGAGGATGATTATGATCAGTGTGAATGTGACTTTGAAAGTCTGGATGTGCCCATTGAACTGGACATCTCCCCAGACAGACCTTTAGGTCAATCTCCCCCTAGGCTTTCTGAGTACCCTTCTCATTTTTTGTTTTATAAAAAAGTTGCTGAGACCCTCCAGCTTCCCTTAGAGGAGGCTTTGGATGAGCAAGAGGAGCCTGACTATGTAGAGATGATGGATATCCCAGAGTCCAGGAGATTGTCCATCCCTTTGCATAAATCTTTTAGGAAACAAACAAAAATTTTAAAAGCTCCTAATTCTGTGCCTCCTGTAGATAAAAAGATGGACAGGAGGTACACTTTGTCAGATCCTGATACAGATTTTCTTTCACAGCAATGCAGTCATGTTGGGGTAGTTCAGGCTGCAGCCTGTGATAAAGCTAATATTCCCCTGGCTTCACATGCTCCTGACAAGGACTCCAGGAAGATTGATGCCATGGCCAAAAAACAATACATGGCAGCATCTTTGGGACTCAGACAAGCAAACTATATGGCTTATGTTGCGAGATACCAGAAATCTAGATGGGATACTGTCATGGCCTTAGCCTAACCAGGTCCCTGGCCAGCTTTGCAAAGGAGCTGGAGCAGGTGGCTCTTGATGGTATTGAGGCATCTAAGGTGCAATTCCATGCTGCAGTGGATTCTAATGATGTATCCTCTAGAGTCATGGCTACATCTGTGGCTTTTTGTAGATTGGCCTGGCTCAGGTGTACTACTTTGTCACAGGATACCCAGTCTAAGGCTATGGATTTTCCTGTGGTGGAAATTTCGTTTGGGGAGCAGACAGAGAATTATATGAAGAAAATGGATGAATATAGAACCACTTATAGGAGTGCACAAGCCAAGGAACGGCAAGCCACTCCTCAGAGGCAGCCCCCAAGGGGTAGGGGCAGGCCTTTTCACAGGCCTTTTTACCAGACCCAGGCCTCCTCCTCTTCAGCCTATGCTCAGAGGGGGTTCTTCAGAGGGAGAGGCAGACTGGGTACGAGCAGGCCTGCTCCCACCCCTCAGCCTAAAGCCCCTGCCAAACAGGCACCCTGATGGGATGCCCAGGGTCGGCTCTCCATTACCTGTAGGGGGCAGGCTGGCTTACTTTGTCCAGGACTGGGAGTCTTTAACATCAGACAGGTGGGTCCTGGAAGTAGTGAGCCATGGTCTGGTTCTCAGCTTCAAAAAATTTCCAAAGATGAGAGCCAGATCTTTTCCACCTGCAAACCCTTTAGAGACTCTTGCTTTGGAAACAGAAGTCTCAACCCTCCTGGCTCTCAGAGCTGTAGAAAGCGTTTCTCCCCCACACCAGGGCAAGGGTCTGTACTCCAGGTACTTCCCCAGGTATACTGGGAAGCAGTATAGCGCAGTGGTCTAAGGCTCTGAGCTGCGAATTTGGTGACATCCAGCAGACCAGACCTGGGTTTGAATCCCACAGCTTCCACTTGCATACTGTGCGACCTTGAGCAAGTCACTTAACCTCCTTGTGCTCCGAGGTCGCTCCTGTAAAAAAGCTTTCAGCTTAGTGTGCTATACCTGGTTAAACAACTAAATAAAATAAATAAAGTAAATAAATACTTCCTTACCCCAAAAAAGACAGGAGAGTGGCGGCCTATCCTGGATCCAAGATATCTAAACAAGCACCTTTTAAAACCAAAGTTCAAAATGGTGACACTAGGAATGATTTTACCCTCCCTAAGGCCAGGGGACTGGCTAGCTTCCTGGACCTCAAGGATGCCTACTTCCATGTTCTTATCAGAAGCTCCCATCGAAAGTACCTCAGATTCGAACTGCCCCTCAGGCCATTATCAGTTCAGAGCAGTGCCCTTCGCCTCACTTCTGCCCCAAGGGTGTTCACAAAATGTCTGGCAGTAGCAGTTGCTCATCTAAGAAGGCAAAGATTGCCATTTTTCCCTACCTGGACGACTGGCTCATTGTGGGTCAGTCTCCAGACCAGGTCAAATCACACCTGCTAGTTACCCAGCAGCTGCTTACTCTCTGGGCTTTCTCTCAATCTTCCAAAGTCAGTTTTGGAACCTGTCCAGGTACTCACCTTTATAGGCGCAGAACTGGACACAAAGCAGGCCAGAGCCTTCCTTCCCTTGAAAGGGTAAGGACCTTAGTGGCCCTGGCCTCGTCCTTCTCTCTGCAGGTCTCTCGACCAGCAAGGCATTTCCTGCAGCTCCTAGGACACATGGCTGCTTCCACAGCTGTAGTGCAAGGAGCAATATTTCAGATGAGGGACATTCAGTTCCATTTGAGAGCTTTCTGGTCTCAAAGAAGAGATCCCCTATCCAAGTTAATCCCAGTGACTCGAACTCTGATCCAGGCCCTTCAGTGGTGGCAGGATCAGAGCAATCTGAGACAAGGGGTGCCTTTCATCCCTCTGTCCCACTCCTTGACCTTACTACAGATGCATCCTCTTGGGATGGGAGCTCACATGGCGACCTCTCCACCCAGGGGTTATGGTCCCCTCAGGAATCTCTGCTCCACATCAATCTGTTGGAACTCAGAGCTGTTTTTCTAGCACTTCAGGTTTTTTCTGCATCTGTTCAGAACAAGGTGGTATAGGTCAGAACAGACAACACCACTACAATGTGGTACATCATCAAACAAGGGGGCACTCGGTCTTTGGCCTTGTGCACCGAGGCGATGAAGTTGTGGTCTCTGGCTTATTCCCTGAACACTTCCCTCATAGCAGTTCACCTCCCAGGCAAGGACAATGTCCTGGCAGATGCTCTCAGCAGGTTTTCCCAGGGCCATCATGAATGGTCACTGGATCCCCTAGTACTGGGGATAGTGTTTGCCAGATGGGGCACTCCTCAGATAGATCTTTTTGCAGCCCCAGACAATCATCAACTTCCACTTTTTTGTTGCAGGCCCCCAGTGTTGGGCTCAGTCCCCTGGATGCCTTTCTCCTCGATTGGGAAGGAAGTTCCTTTATGCCTTCCTCCCTTCCCTCTCCTGTTCAAAGTACTAGTCAAAATCAGGTCTCAGCCCTGCAAGATGATCCTGATTGCTCCAGACTGGGCCAGGCAGCCCTGGTACCCTCCTTCTGTCCTTAGCAGTCCATCTTCCCTGTGTCTCCCCAGGAACCACAATCTGTTAACTGTGCTCAGGGAGAGTTTGGTATCCCAATCTCAAATCCTCAACCTCAAGGCTTGGCTCTTGAGCAGTTAGAGTTTGCTGATCTACAACTTTCTCAAAGTGTTCTTGAAATCCTGAAAGCTGCTAGGAAGCCTTCCACCAGGGCTACCTATAACTCCAAGTGGAAAAGGTTTTCCATATGGTGTTCTGGGAAGCATATTTCCCCGGAATCTGCTGATCTACCCACTGTATTGGACTATATGGTCCATCTTAATTCTTTGGGACTGAGACCAGCTACCCTGAAAGTGCACTTGCCAGCTGTCTCTGCCTTCATTTCAGCAGGGAAGCCCTCTTCTCTTTCTGCTCACCCTGTATTTTCCAAGTTTTTCAAGGGATTGCTTCATACCAATCCTCCATTCAGGGACCCTGCCCCTGCTTGGGATCTTAATGTTTGCATTGCTCAGCTGATGCAACCCCCCTTTGAGCCTCTGTCTTCGGCAGAGCTTAAGTATTTGACTTGGAAAACTGTATTTCTAGTAGCCATCACTTCTGCCAGGCGCATAAGTGAGTTACAGGCTTTATCAGTGGAGACTGACTTTATTTCCTTTCACAGGGATAAAGTAGTCCTCAGGACTAACAGGAAGTTTTTGCCTAAGGTGGTTTTGGATTTCCACCTTAACCAATCTATTTCACTTCCAGTGTTCTTCACTGACCACTCCTCCTCTGATGAGAGGAGGCTGCACAGCCTAGATGTTAAGAGGGCCCTAAGTTACTACATAGAGCGTACCAAGGGTCACAGGTTTGACTCCCTCCAACTATTTCTCACTTATGGTGAGGTTAGGAAAGGGAGACCTGCCACTAAGAGATCCATTGCCAGGTGGATCGTCTCTTGTTTCTAATTTTGCTATCAAAAGCTGGGTAAGGTTCCCCTCTCAGGCCTGAGGGCTCACTCTACCAGTGGTACAGCTGCATCTCTAGCTGCTGCTAGAGACATCCCTATCTTGGAGATATGTCAAGCAGCTACTTGGAAAACAGTACACACTTTCACCAAGCATTACTCCCTGGATATCCAGGCCAGGAGGGATGCTCGGTTTGGCATAGCCGTGCTTCAGAGCCTATTCCCTAAGTAGGTTCTGTCCTCCTCCATGGAGGTACTGCTGTGTAGTCTGCACCTGTCATAATATAGCAAGACTTCATGTTGTTTAAAGAAAAATTACTCACCTTAGTAATGTTGTTTCTTCTAATGGAGTCTTGCTATATTATGATTCTCCCCAGCCTGCCCTCTCCGAACTTCTACTTTGGGTATGGGGTGGGCAGTCCACTGTTGGCATTTATTGATGCCCTCTTTTATGTTTGGGTGTTGTGTTTTATTTAGTTATTTTATCTTATTTTTCTGGTCCACTGACTTGAGTCTTGGTGTTGGGACCAGGAAAATGTGTGAATATGTTAGTAGCCAGTTGGCTAGTGTAGGTTACAGCTTCCACACAGAGCCTTAGTGAGTTTTGCTTGTAAAGATCTGACGGTTTCGGTTTGAAACCACCCTAACAGAGCTTCTTTAACCAATCTCGCGCTCTAAGCTCCATGCTCTGCATGGAAGTTAGAGTTCTTTCACCTCTAGAGCAGTTCTAATGGTGGGACAAACTGCACCTGTCATAATATAGCAAGACTCCATTAGAAGAAACAACATTACTAAGGTGAGTAATTTTTTCTTCTTGGATATGATGGGGCTAGCCCCCACAAAACATTTATTTCTGCCCATGCATAAGTCCTTAAAAAAGGCAGCATTACAAATATTCCAATCTCCTAATTCTATTCCAGGAGTTGACAAAAAAGCTGATAAGAAATATCAGCTTGATAGGACAACAACTGATTTTCTATTCAGCTACCCTGATCCTGAAGGAGTTGTGCAGGCTACTGCCTGCGACAAAGCCAGAATTCCCTTGGCTACCCATTCTCCAGACAAAGATTCTCTGAAGATGGATGCAATGGGGAAAAAAGGGTATATGGCTGCCCTTCTCGTACTTAGGCCAGTTATATGGCTTATGCAGTGCAGTGCCAGAAGGCATTCTGGAATGCAGTGTTAGCCCTGGCTGACAGAGTGACAGGTGAGGTGGCAGTGGACCTACACGATATACCAAGAGCTGCTCTAGATGCCACAAAATACCAATTCCACGTGGCTGTGGGCACTAACGATTCTGCAGCCAGGTTGATGGCATTATCCGTCTCTCTTGGGAGATTTTCCTGGCTCAGGGCCACAAACCTGACTTCGGACACCCAGGCCAAGGCTATGGACTTTCCATTTGAGAAAAATCCGCTATTTGGTGACAAAACATAGGCCTATATGAAGAAGGTAGAAGAATATAAGGCCACCTATAGAAGTAATTCTAAGGATAGGCCTTCCACATCCTATATGACCCAAACTAAGGGAGGCAGGGGTAGGGGATCCTATCCCAGACCATTTTTCCAGGCTCAGTCCTCTCAGCTGCAACAACAGCCTAGAGGCTATTTTCAAGGAAGGGGCAGGAGAGCCATGAGGAGAGCTTCTCCTTCCCTGTGATTCAAGCACTGCCCACTCAGAACCCCTGATGGGCTAGTACAGGTCGCATCCCGTCATAAATCCACCAGTGGGTGGCAGACTGGCTCATTACCTCCAGGATTGGTATACCATCACCACAGACAAGTGGGTCCTGGAGGTGGTGAGCCAAGGTCTGGCACTCCGCTTCAAATCTCTCCCCAAGCTGAGAGCAAGAACATTTGCACCAGTTACATCTGCAGACAGAATTTTACTGGAAGCAGAAGTAAAACATCTGCTAGCAATCAAGGCAGTGGAGCCGGTGCCCCTAAACCAGTGGGGCAAAAGCTTCTACTCAGATACTTCCTTACAAGAAAGAAAATTGGGGATTGGCACTATCCTGGATTTAAGACTTCTAAACCAACGCATTCTGAAACCAAAATTCAAAATGGTCACTCTTGCCCTAATCATTCTCACTTTGCAAAAGGGAGACTAGCTAGCTTCCCTAGATTTAAAGGATGCTTATTTTCACATCCCCATCAGACCTTCTCACAGAAAGTACCTGAGATTCAGTTTGGCCTCAGGCCATTATCAGTTTGCAGCCCTTCATTTTGGTCTGACTTCTGCACCAAAGGCCTTCACAGTGTGTTTGGCCATGGTAGTGGAGTTTCTGAGAAAACGAGGGGTGTCAGTCTTTCCCTACCTGGACTACTGGTTAGTAGTGGGTCCATCTCTACAACTTGCAGAGCAGGCCTTAGCACTAACAAAGTCTACTCTGGAATCCCTGGGTTTCCTCATAAACGAACAGAAGTCTCAGCAAACACCAGTTCAGGTACTCGAGTTCATTGGCGCTGAAGTAAACACTAGTCTGGGCAGAGCTTTTCTGCCACAGGACAGGGTAAACAGCATTCTGCAGATTGCAAGCTCATTTGTACCAGGAAAACCCAAACCAGCCAGAGAGTTCCTCAGGCTCCTGGGCCACATGGCAGCTGCCACCACAGTGGTACTAGGGTCCAGATGAGACATCCAGTTCCACCTGAGACAATATTGATCGCAGAGGACAGATCCTCTGTCCAAACTGGTCCCAGTCACCCACAGCCTGCTACAGGCACTGCAGTGGTGGCTGGACGAGCACAGTCTTTGGGTAGGTGTGCCTTTCACAAAGGAACAACCTTCCTTAGTTCTTACAGCAGATGCATCCCTTCTGGGTTGGGGAGCACACATGTTGGATTATACAGCAAGTGGCACATGGTCTCCTCAAGAATCCCTGTTACACATAAATCTGCTGGAGCTCAGAGCAGTGTACCTAGCCCTGCAGGCATTTGCTCCACATCTTCAAAACAAAGTGGTGCAGGGCAGAACCGACAACACCCTACGACTATGTATTATATCAACTAACAGGGAGGAACCAGGTCAGCCCCACTGTGCACAGAAGCAATGGGGCTGTGGTCCCTGGCTTACTCCATGAAGCTATCCCTATCAGCCATACATCTTCCAGGAAAGGAAAATTTGCTGGCAGACTCCCTGATAAGGATAAGTCAGGACCACCACGAGTGGTGCCTGAATCCTCAAATACTCAGATTTTCAGACGATGGGGCACTCCAGAGATAGATCTCTTCGCCTCTGTAGAAAATCATCAGTTACCAGTATACTGTTGCAGGCCTCCTCTCAGTGGCACACTACCCCTGGATGAGTTGGCACTGGATTGGATGAAGTTTCTGTATGCCTGCCCTCCTTTTCCACTGATATTCAGGACCCTGCTGAAATTGAGGTGCCAATCGGCGGCAATGATACTGGTAGCACCAGATTGGGCGCGGCAACACTGGTATTCACTTCTGTTGGCTTTATCAGTAGTACCTCCAATTCATCTGCCCAGGAGGCCCAAGCTGCTGACATCCTCTCAGGGCAGGATACTGTACCCCAACCTGAAATCACTAAGGCTCAAGGCCAGGCTCTTGAGGACTCGGAGTGTGCAGATCTTAAACTGTCACAACAGGTGCTGACAGTACTCAGGGGTTCCAGGAAACCTTCCACTAAAAATACATACTCTAAGTGGAAGAGGTTTTCCATATGGTGTACAGGTAAGGGTGTTGACCCATCCAGGGCTGACCTAGCCATTCTCCTGGATTACCTGACACATTTGCATTCTTTAGGTCTGAAGCCTTCGACACTAAAGGTCCATTTGACTTCAGTTTCAGCTTATTTGTCAGCTGGTAGAGAGAGATCCATGGCCTCTCATCCAGTCTTCAGGAAATATTTTAAAGGCCTTAACCTCTTGTACCCTCCTTTGAGGGAACCAGTTTTGGCCTGTAATCTGAATATCTGCATTGCCAAGCTCATGGATGCCCCATTTGAACCGATGGCAACAGCAGATTTGAAGTACATCACTTGGAAAACTGTGTTTCTGGTCGCTATTACTTCAGCCAGAAGAATCAATGAGTTACAGGCCCTGTGCACGGATGTAGACTACATCTCATTCCACAGGGATAAAGTCCTCAGGAAAAATAGAAAATTCCTTCCTAAAGTGGTGTCTGATTTCCATTTAAATCAGTCCATCATGTTATCTGTCTTTTTTACAGAGAACTCCAGTTCTCCAGAAAGGAGGCTTCACTCCCTTGATGTCAAAAGGGTACTTAGCCACCATATTGACAGAACTAAATCTTTCAGACCAGGTCAGATACGGCTCTTTCTTACCTATGGAGAGGTAGGTAAAGGAAAACCTGCCACAAAACGTACAGTTGCTCGCTGGATAGTGGCATGTATACAGTTTTGTTATAGTAAAGTGGGTAAACAGGTTCCCCTGGGCCTGAGAGCACATTCCACCAGGGGCACAGCTGCTTCAGTGGCAGCTTCAAGAGAGATTCCACTATTGGAAATCTGCAAAGCAGCTACATGGAAAACAGTACACACCTTCACAAAGCATTACAGCCTGGATCTGCAATCCAGAAGTGATACCAAGTTTGGTACAGCAGTGCTGCAGAACCTGTTTCCTAAATAGGTTTTCTGCCCAACCTCCAAAGGTACTGTTTGGTAGTCTGCATCAGTTTAATCATAATGAGTGATTCCTGGGATTAGAAGAAAAAATTACTCACCATAGTAATCTTGTTTCTTCAAAGGGATCACTCATTATTATTAAAGCACCCACCCTCCCTTCCCTACTAAAACCTAGGAAAGTTGTTATGCATCCCTGTTTTAGGATGTTTTTCCATGTAGGTCAGGTTAGAGACTCACCTTTTGTTTACCAGTTGGTTCCCTTGTGGTCTCAAGTTTTTTAAGTTACTTCTTGGGAAGTTTTTTTGACCTGAGGACAAACATTTTTATAGAAATATCATTCTAGATAGTGGGTCTTATACCCAGTTTAGGCTACATAAGAATCTGAAGTACTCTGAGTGCAGCAGTTGCTAGGGCAGCAGTTTGAAATTGGCATGAGCCAATTCAGAGTTCCATCATTTGCATATAATTCCATCTCTCCGGGTAGTCCAACACAGGAGGCTGACTGCATTAATTTAATTGTAGCCCCTTGTTACCCGGGGTTACTAGAATCCCGGTAAGACCTAGTGGTAGGCAGGGAAGGCAGCTTGTGAAACTCCAGTTAAATGGGTTTCACACTGTCTCACTCTGTTCTCAGTCTCAGCTGAGACTGAGAGATGACATCACCAATAGAACTGTCGCAGCTGCATAAGCCACATTGGAATCTGCAGCAGTGGGAGTGAGATAGAACGTTGGGAGTTTTCAAAGTCAGTCTATTTCTTCTGTTTATTGTCAAGCAGGAAGGGAGTTCCTGTTTACCTTCTGTGGGAGAAGGAAGGGAGTCTCCTGTTTGTTTTGAAGTGAGAAGGTCAGTGTCCAGTGTTCAAGTGGTGGAGACCGCTGTCCAGGTCTCAGTGCCCCTCCCTCGGGAGTAAAGTTTCCTATGTAGATTCCAGCAATCCTTAATTTCTGCTAAAGGAAGAAAGCTGCTCTTTACAGTTTCTGTTTGGTCTTAAAAGTAGAAGGAGTTGTACTTCCTGTGGGGCACCTGCAAACGAAGGGTGAGTTTGTTCTAATTTGAGAGGGCAAAAAATGTGTTTCTTCAGTTTGGGAAATGTGAAGAAGTCTGGGATTTGAACTACTGTCTGGGAGGCCTATAGTACTAGGACAAACAAATGGAGTAGTGTCAAAATCTAAAGTCTGTGTGAATTCAAGTAATGTTGTAGAGGGGGTGCGATAGTTCATCCACCGTTTAATCTACATTTCGAAGTTTTAGTTTTTCCAGAGAAATGGCCGAGTATGGGCTGTGGGAGCTGGAGGTGGGCAAACCCCCCATCTTTAGTAACCAGGTCCACCTCTACGGATTTCTGCTGTGATTGCTACTTGCCTCATGCGCCTGGCCAGTGATGAGGTAGGTACCCAGACGTGGGTCGCAAATGGGAAAATCTCTCTAGGAGTCGCAGACTCTAAGTGGTGTGGGGAACCACAACTTGGGAAAAGAAATAAGTGGTGTGGGGAGCCACAACAAGTAAAAATGGGTTCATTCTCCCAATGAACCGTCAGTCAAGTGGCCGGCAGGGGAGCCGGGCCAGTCGGGCTGTGTATCCAAAGCGCATGCAAGTCCGGGCTGTGTGCCTGGTGGGTCCAGAGCCTGAAAAACAGTAGAAATGGGTTCATTCTTTAAGTGGACCACCTGGTAGTCTCTCATCTGCATTATCAGTAAACGTAGCCCTTGGGGGTCCATCTATGCTTTATGTTCAGCTAGTTGTGAATAAAAGCCACACTGAAAAATCCCATGCCTGGTTCTGGACATTAGTTATTGCTTCCTGTATTCGGATTTACTTGGGTGCTCTGTGCAGAGTAGCCAAACCTAGGTCCCCTTGTGCCAGGTAACCTCATCCTCCCCGAACCCAGGTCCCCACCAGGTATTGCTGCCAGCGCCAACAGCATGCCACCTGTCGCTTTGGTAAAAAGGCGGGGGGGGGGGGTTACATAATCATAATAAGAGATCCTTTTGAAGAAACAAGATTACTATGGTGAGTAATTTTTTCTTATCTATCAACAGTTTCTGTGTCTATGGTGGGCACAAAGCATTTAGAACAGTCAACTGCATAGAAACACAGAAATAGACAATGATGGGCAGAAAAGATTAGTACTCCATCCAGTCTGCCCAAGTGCTGTTTAGCCCTGGTCCCTGCGGAATCATAGCCCTCCCTGTCCTCCCCCATTCTTCTCCCTAATTCTGCTGCAACTATTGTACCCTTCATTCTGTCCCAGCTGTGCTTGAAACCACCAACGGTTTTCACACCCACCACCTCAGTTGACAGGCTGTTCATGATTCCACCACCCTTTCTATAAAATATTATTTCCTCATGTCCCTCCTGAACCTCCCTCCTGTTAGTTACCACTCATGTCCACATGTCTGCGAGCTAGTATTCAAGCTAAATAGTTCCTCTCAGTTCACCTTGTTCATTCCCGTTAAGAACCTGAATCATCTCTTTCCTCTTCCTTTTGTCTCCTTCGGTCTCCGGTGAGTACATGTTAAATGCCTTAAGGCACTCCTTGTAAGAACTACCCTGTTGCCCCTGAATCATTTTTGTTAACCTGCGCCACACAGAACGGGGAGTAGTACTCCAGCTGTGGCCTCACTAAGGATCTGTATAGGGGAAGTATTAGACTTTCCTTTATGCTATCTATATGACTTCTAATACGTCCCAGCATCCTACTTCTTGTGACATACCTTGTTGCACTGACTTGGTTACTTAAAGCAGATCTTCCTGGACATAAAGTCTCCACCACTCATTCACACTGATGGGAGTAGACCGGAGGTGCTAGGACCCAGTGGGAGCAAATTTTTTCAGGAGGGCCGGCGCTGAGATGGAGCCACGAGGAAGCGGCACCGTGAGCCCGGCACATGCAGTAAAGACTATCTCGGCGTCGACCCTCCAACCACCTCCGTTCCTTTTTTCCCTGCCGAGAGCGCTCAGTGACTACGTCATCAATAGGAGTCAAACTTCAAACTAGCAGCTTAGTTTTCAGTTTTTTTATTTTGTATTTTGTCTTGAAAAGTACCGATTACATTTTAATACACTATTTGCTTGTACAAGAAACAAGTCTTCAGCCCTCCATTGACGGAGTTGACCGTGAGTGGGCAGGTGACAGTAGGGAGACTTAAGTATGAAAGCTGTTCAGTCAGCTGGGCCGAGTCTGGTCCGCCTGCCCTCCGCTGGGGGTCTGACAACGAGTTTTGCCTCGGGGGCAAGATGGTGGCCCTCAAAAGCATAAAAAAATGGTCCCGCTATCGGCACTGTTCAGCCTCGAGTCCTTCCTCGGCCCACCTGTCGAAAAAGAAACTGCATCACTGAGGTCACCCTCTGGTATGTCTGTGCGTAGACGGTCAGTTATTAAGGTCAGGAGCCGGTCTCTGCCTCTTTTGAAATCACCAGTTTCTGTCTCTGTTAGCCGGCCTCTTCGACACCAGAGTCCCCTCTGCCTATTAGAGGGGCTTCCGATGAGCAGTTTCACCATTGGGCTGCTCTTATGGAGCAGTGGGCTCGGAGGTTGTCCCAACTGCCCGAGCTGGCCAATCTGTCTCCGGGGCCTTTGGGTCTGTCGGTTTTAGATTGGCAGGCATGGCAGTTAGGACTTCCTAGTCGCGTGGTGCCTTCTTCAGTGCCATCGACTCCGTGCTCCAGTGTCTATCCTCCTCACATGGCTGCGGCACAGGGGTCCACACCGATGCTTTTATCTCCTGCCATTTTTCATCCTTTGCCTTCCAATCACAGTTTTCAGACTTCTGCAATAGTGCCATTGCCGATGGTATCGGCTTCCCCGGCGCTGAGGTCCTTTTCAGCACCGCGGGTGATGTCGGCACTGTCTGACCTGTTGGTGCTGTTCGCGGCACTATGGGTGGTGTCGGTGCCATGTGCAGCACTACACTACCCACCGGCACCGACCTCAGCACTGGGGTTGGCGCCGGCGCCATGTGCGGCATCGCGCTTCCTGTTGGCGCCATGCACGGTGCCATTTTCTGTGTCTGCGCCATCTCTGTTCTCGGCGCTGTTTTCCTCTGCAGCACCAGGGATGTGTACGGCGCTGTATAGTTCCCAGAGGTTTTCAACTCAGATTCTTTCTCCTCCTCTTCTTCCTCCTGGTTTTCATTCCTTTCCTGTCCATACAGTCCCCTTTGGGCTATCAGATGATTTTGAGCCTGATCTGGATCTTTGGCTGGGTGATGATGTTGATGCTGATTCTGCCCTAGGGGCAGGGATCAATCCTCCTGCAGAGCCTGTTGTTGAAGACCTTCCTTTTAAGTCTCTGCTTAAGAATTTAAATTCTACTTTTTCTCTCCAGACCATGGAAATTGATCCTGGGAAGCTTCTGTGTCTCCAGCATCTTCATGTTCCGGAGATCCCTATGGATTTAGCCCCTTCAGTACAGCCCTCTTTCGAGACTGTTTCCCAGATAGTGTGGAAGAATCCTGCTCTTAATCCTTCTGTGGCCAAGTCCATAGATAGGAAATATGCCCCTCCCAAGGATTGTCCCATCTTGGCCTCACAAGCCTTTGCGGATACCATAGTGGTCCTTGCAGACAATGATAAGGCTGTCCCCCCTCAGGAATCTACAGCCCATGCTATAAACAAGGAATCTCGCAAGATAGACACCTTGGGCAAGAGAGGCTTTGCTGCTTCAACCCTGGGTATGCATATTGCCAGCTACCAGGGATATTTTTCTCACTACGAGTATGTTCGTTGGCATTCTCTCAAAGCAACGGTAGAAGCTCTGCCCAAATTGGAGGTCAACTCAGAGCTGCTACAGACCATAACTAGAGGTATCAAGTCCAATAATCAGCAAATTAAAGCTGCAATGGACACTTTCAATACTGCTTCCCTGGCGGTGGCTGGCGTTTGCACCCATCACCATTCCTGGCTGTGTACTTTGGGCTTTACGAATGACACCCAACAATAAGTCATGGCCTTACCTTTCGACAGTATGTATCTCTTTTGGGCCTCAGGTGGAACAAGCACTGGAGGCCACACAGAAGACTAGGTCTGCCATTAAGATGGCTAGACCTCCGCCTGCTCCATCTCGAGGAGGTGAGAACAAGCATCAGTTTCACAACTGTCAGTCCTTTCGTGGTAAAGGCAGAGAAAGTTTTAGCAGAAACCAAAACCTTCAGATGCAAAAGTAAATGCATCAGAAAGCACTCAGGCCCCAAAGCGCCCAGTGCCACCTTCTGAGTATCTGGCCCAGGTCCCACCTCAACTGTCCGAAGGGGACCCTTCCTCGACACTGGGAGGATGTCTGACTCAGTTCTGTGATCAGTGGAAATCTATAACATCAGACGGGTCCTCAGGATAGTCCATGAAGGGTACTCTCTCAATTTGTCAGAACCCCCCCCCCACCAAAGATCATCCTCCCAAGCGACAGCCCAGACTGTCTGCGGCACAGGCAGACTTTCTTGCTTCTGAGATACAAGGCCTTCTGAACAACAGGGCAGTAGAAATAGTTCCACTGGATCAACAAAATACAGGTTTCTACTCCCATTGCTTTCTGGTTCCAAAGAAAACTGGAGGCATGCGCCCTATTTTGGACCTTAGAAAGTTAAACAAATTCCTTCACAAGGAAAAGTTCAAGATGATATCACTTGGTACCCTGCTACCTTGGATTCATTAGCACGATTGGCTAGCCTTCCTGGACATGCAGAACGCCTACCAGCACATTTTCATACACCCAAATCACCATGGATACCTAAGGTGCATGGCGTTGGGTTAGCATTATCAGTTTAGAGTTCTGCCCTTTGGACTATCCTCAGCACCTCGAGTCTTTACAAAGTGCTGTGCAGTTCTCGCGGTGCACCTAATGAAAATCGGAATCCAAGTATTCCCATATCTGCATGATTGGCTTCTAGCAAGCCCCTCCAAGCAAGATACTCTGGAGGCCATGGCCATGGCCTCAGACTTCCTCTTGTCCATGGGAGTCCTGCTGAATCCCAAAAAGTCGCAATTGCAGCCCTCCCAGAAACTCCTTTTTATAGGAACCCTTCTGGACACTTCCTGTACGAAAGCTCTTCTTCCGGAGGACAGAAGGAATGACATCTTACAGATGGCCCGATTCATCAGAGAACACAGCTCGGTTCGAGCGCTCTTGAAGCAGAGGATGCCGGTTCCCATGGCATCCTCAGTGTTCATTGTACCTTTGGCTCGTCTCCACATGAGAACTTCTTAGTGGATGCTCAGTACTCAGTGGTTCCCAGCCACTCACCCTCAGTCCTTTCTCATCAAGGTGACGGAACCTCTGAAGAGTCACTCACCTGGTGGACTCAGGAGGGCAATCTTCTGGAGGGATATACTTTTGCCCCTCTGGATCATCATATCTCCATTACCACGGATGCGTCTCAAATGGGATGGGGAGCTTACTGCCGGGATCTCCACACCCAGGGTACATGGACTCAAGACGAGTCTCAATTTCACATAAATGTCCTGGAGTTGAGAGCCGCCTTCTATGCAATCCAGGCTTTGAAGGACGTACTCTGTCACAAGAACATTCTCCTTCAAACTGACAACAAGGCAGTGATGTATTATATCAACAAACAGGGCGGCGCTCACTCTTAGCCATTATGCAGGGAAGCAATGAGAGTGTGGGATTGGTGCCTAGAGCACAAAGCTCTGATTCAGGTGGTTTACCTGCCAGGAGTACAAAACGAGCTGGCAGACCATCTCAGCAGAACGGAGACTGATCCTCACGAGTGGTCTCTCGACTTAACCATCATTCAGTCACTCTGAAGAGTGGGGAACTCCAGACCTGGACCTTTTTGCATCCCCACTCAATGCAAAACTGCCTCTCTTCTGCTCCAGAAATCCAGGACCTGGCATTTTTTGTCAGGATGCATTCAGGCTGCAGTGGACAAAATGCTTTCTATACACATTTCCTCCTCTTCCCCTTATTCAGAGGGTACTGCTCAAACTGGAGGCATGGGGAGCAGAATGATTCTCATTGCCCCGTTCTGGCCTTGTCAGATCTGGTTTCCTCTAATTGACAGACTATCGGAAACCTCCCTGAAACTGCTTCCCCTTCAGATGAACCTTCTGACCCAGGGCCCTGTAGTCCATCCCAATCTGAGGTCTCTTCACCGTCATGCTTGGCTCCTGAGGAGATAGAGGTGAATAGATTTAATGTTTCTCATAGAGTTTCAGATATTCGTTTGGCTGCACGCAAGACAGCCACCAGAAAAACCTACACAGCTAAATGGAAGCGTTTCTCTATCTGATGTGTAAAATCCTCTTGGAATCCCTTTTCCTGCCGACCGAATAGGGTCATGGGGTATCTCTTGGACCTCTCTAACATGGGTTTGCAATACTACACAGTCAAAGTTCATCTTTGTGCAATCTCGGCATATCATGAGTCAGTACTCTCTATGTCGCTGGCTCAGCTTCCTGTGGTTAAGAGGTTTCTTAAGGGCTTTCTGCATACCAGACCTCCTAATAGACGTCCAGTTGCAGCCAGGGACATTAACCTTGTGCTAGACATGCTCACTCATAAACCTTTCAAGTCTCTAGCTACTTGCGAGTTAAAATTCCTCACTTGGAAGATGGCCTTCCTAGTGGCCATTACTTGTGCACGTAGGGTATTGGAAATACATGCCTTGGTCACGGACCCTCGTATACTGTATTTCACAAGGACAAAATAGTTCTTAGGATTCATCCTAAGTTCCTTCCTAAGGTCATCTCAGAATTCCATCTGAATCAACCCTTAGTCCTTCCTACCTACTTTGCAGACTTCCAGAATGAAGGAGAGCATACCCTTCGTTCCCTAGACGTGCAGAGAGTCTTGTGGTTTAATCTGGATAGAACAAAGGAAATTCGCAAGGCTCAACAACTGTTTGTTTCCTTCAGTATGACCTGGCTGGGTCAACTTGTTACCATCAGATGCATTTCAGCGTGGTTGGTGGCATGCCTTCGCCACTGCTATTCCATGGCACAGGTCAAGCTGGAAGGCAGAGTGTATGCTCACTCTACCAGACCAGTTGCGTCATCTCTGGCGGAAATCCGTAGTATCCCCATTGCCGATATTTGCAATGCGGCTACCTGGAGCTCCATGCATACGTTTGTAAAACACTATGCCTTGGATGTCCATGCCTGATGACATTAGTCATTTGGCAGGACAATTCTTAATGGAATTCTGTCCTAAAAAGTGAGCTCCTCTCTCTCTCTCCTGCCACCTGTCTCGGGGGATTATTTAGCTCGGTACTCTCCCATTACTGTGAATGAGTGGTGGAGACTTTATGTTCAGGAAGATATGGAAATTGCGTACCTACTGTAATTCTTGATCTTCCTGGATGAAGTCTCCATCACTCATTGACACACCCACCCACCATCCCCCAAGCTTACTTCTCTGTTTTTGGTCTTCACTCCCTCAGTGACTGGGCTGTGAAGACTTTGTTGTTGACCCTTCTTACACGGGTCATTCGGACTATCTTATGACCGGTTTTTAGGTTCGTCCTCTCTAAGTTAGTTACGGTGCACCTCCTTGGGGAAAAAAAGGTACTGAGGCGGTTGGAGGGTCGATGCCGAGATAGTCTTTACCACACACACCAGGCTTGCGGCTCCACCTTGGTGCCGGCCCTCCTGAAAAAGTTTGCTCCTGCTGGGTCCTGGCGCCTCCGGCGTACTCCCATCAGTGTGAATGAGTGGTGGAGACGTCGTCCAAGAAGATCAAAAATTATGATAGGTACGTAATTTCCATTTACTGATAACTCCCAGGTCTTGTTCCTTAGCTGTAGCGCTAAGTCTCACTCTGCCCATCCAGTACTCCATTCTCGGGTTCTGATGTATTTATTTATTTTAAAAGTTTTACCAGGAGGGCACACTGAGCAGAGTACTGCTCAATTCCAGGTGCGTCCTGGGGGGATGGGGAACATAGGAACAGACTTATAATACATACGATGTATTTGTAACACAATATAAGGAGGTATGTACAAACATGGCTATGCTAACATAAGTTAACTAAATATATACATTCGTTTATACATAGCAGCACTTGAGATAAGGTAGAGACAGAAGACAAACCAGGAACAGGAATCAATAATGTTCTTGTGCACTACTGTCCACACTCACATGGTTTGGAAAAGTGTTCATTTATGAGGTGACTGTGGTTCTGGGAGGGGGTCATTAGCCGGGTGCTTGCAGGGAGGAAGTTCCACAATTTGGGCATGTGGTGTCTGAAGGCTGCTTGACCTGATGACGATGACATGCGTGGTACTGACAGGAGACGGGTGTCAGCATTCCTCAGGGAATATGCTGGCGCAATATGGGATGTGAGCACAGCCTCCAGGTATGGAGGCAAGAACTGGGACCAGTACTTTGCTGTGAGCTTGGCGTAGTGGACCCATTGGCAGTCGTGGAGTGAGGGCAGATTTAAAGACTGATAGAGGTCACAATGGTGTGAGTAGGACATGCTGTCAAAGGTGGAGCTGCAGAAATAGTGGAAAAGAGGGTCCAGTCTGGCTAGGTTGGACTTGGGAGCGGCACTGTAAACTACATCCCCATAATTGAATATGGGGAGAATCATTTTCTGTACGAGTGCTCTGAGCAGGCAAAGGGATGCAACCATGGTTGCGGTAGAGAGCACCCAGTTTGGGGTGACTTTTTTGTGGATGGCATCGATGTGTACAGAAAAGTCAAGATGCTGGTCCAGTCAGACCCCAAGATATCTAAAGGAGGAGCAAGCTTCCAATGTAGTCTCATCTACAGTGTAGAAGGAGGGGGTGGTTTTAAGCCAAGAGAGTCTCTGCCTCGTGCCGAAGGTCATGGAGACAGTCTTCTTGGCATTTAGGAATAGCTGGTTAGCGCAAAACCAGAGCTGGACTTCATTGAAGCCCTGCTGCAACTTGGTTGCTACCTCAGCAGTTGAAGGGCCAGAAGCATACAAGACGGTATTGCCCACATACATATGTATGGATGTGAGTGGGCAGGTGGGTGGGCAGATCATTTAGGAAGATGGAAAATAAGATCGGGCAGAGGACCGAGCCTGGGGGACTTCGGTGGTAACTGCGAAGGAGGGTGAAGTGGAACCACCAATTCTGATGGATTGGGATCAGCCTACTAGGTAGGAGTGGAACCAGCTGGTGGCATTGGCAGGTAGCCCAGCAATGGACAGCTTATGTAGCAGGATGGCATGAGAAACCGTGCCGAATGCCTTGGCCAGGCCAACAAAAATAAAGGTGGCGATGTGACCCATGTCCATCCCATCCAGATGGAGTCGGTGATACGTTAGAGTGAGGTGGCAGTGGAGTGGGACTTTTCTGAAGCCAGACTGGTAGGGTGAGAAGGAATAGGAGTTGAGAAAAGAGGAGAGTTGGGAGACTATTAGTTTCTCTTGAAGTTTCGCCAGAATGGGGAGGAGGGATATAGGACAGTAGTTGCCAGGGTCAGAGGGGTCACTTCCTTTAGGGAGTGGGAGGACAGTGGCATGTTTCCATTCTGAGGGAATTGAGGCAAGAGAGAAGAAGAGATTGTAAAGATCAGCCAGGGGGGTGGCAATTACAGGGGCAGCTAGGTAGAGCATCTTGGAGTCTAGCCCGGTGGGGTATTTACCTTTGTTAGGGTTTAAGGAGATCAAAGCATTCAAAACTGCCAAGGGGGTGACTTGACAGAAGGAGAAGGAGGGCGCAGAAGGGGAATGAACTTGTGTGCGGGTAGCTGCCACGGGGTGTCTGGACTGGGGGAGAGCAGACAGCTGTGCCGAGGTGCAACTCGTAAAATAGGAGTTAAATCCGGTTGCTACTGCTAGTGGGTCTGTTATTACACTACCGCCTGCATTCAACGCAGGTGGGGAGGGTTCTGAGAGGGTGGGGAGAAGTGGGATTTAACCACTTTCCAGAATTTTGCTGGATGGTTTGTTAGCCTGGAAGGGAGATTTTAAAGTATGATGCCTTAGCCTGCCTGATTTGTCTCTTTATTTATTTATTTATTTTTTATTTATTTATTTATTTTATTTATTTATTGCATAAGATCGGAATTACAATCCTTGCAGGTGTTATGCAGGTCTCTTGCAGGTGTTATGTAAGGAAAGGTATTTTGCATGGTTGACAGGGGAACCGGAGTCCTTGAAAGTCTTCCATGCCTGGTCTCTGGCTCTGGTGAGTGACATATCGGCAGTGATCCACAGCAAGTGGGCACCCCTTACCTGAGACTGTCTGAGGGGTGCATGGATGTCCCATGCACCTAGGAACTTCTGTTTGAAATAGAGCCACAAGTTGTCGATAGAAGAGCCCTGTGGATGAGGGACCAATCGATGGCAGTCAGGTCGTTTAGTAGCGCGACAAGGTCGAGGGATTTAAGACCTTGAGAGAATGGTTCTGGGAGGTGGGGCTTTAGGCCGGAAAATGTTATGGATTAAGTAAATCATATGGTGATTGCTTAGTGAGTCAGGTAGGGTGCCTGAGGCAGTTATGCGATGCCGGTGGGATGTAAGGGCCTAGTCCAGAAGGGAGTGGTTTTTCGATTTCTTGGTCAGTCGTGTGGGTTCAGCAGTCATTTGCAACAGATTTAGTGCCGCAACTTGGTTACAATGCTTTGAGGTGGTGCTGGATAGCCAGTTTAAATTAAAGTTCCCTAAGATATGGAACTTGCCACCCCTGGTGAGGGAATTCAGTGAGTCCAGGTGTTACATAATAATTGCAATGTGGTTTCGGGGCCAAAGATCCTGCTATTAATTATGGGGTCGGGTGAGTTTAATTAGGAGTGCCTCTATCTGGTGAGGGAGTTCAGGTGTATTGATGGTGATTGTGATGCGGCACTTGGGGAAGGGCTACCACAATAACGCTGCAATTCTCTCCCCCCAGCGTGATTGTAATGATGGCGCATAGGGAATACAGTGGCCAGATGGAGGGTGGGACATTATAGCGACATCCTGTCACTATAGGTATGTGTACGCGGGGGTAGGAGCGGGCATGTACAGCGAGGATGTGGGGGGGTGCCACGGTTTGCTATGCCGACCCATGGCATGGTGGGTGGGGTGTCGGTCGGCAGGGTACAGGGTTCGGGTCCGTGCGCTGTTGGCGCTTTTGTTGCGCCCAGCCTGAACCTTTTTTTTATGTTTTCACCTCTCACATGCACCCCTGGAGTTGAGAATTCTTTAGTTGGGGGGATGTGGGCACAGCCCCCACACAGAAAACATTAAAAACTAAGCCCTCTAGCGCCCCTTTTGTTGTGCAGTAGTGGTGTCGAGTGTCAAAATAAATTGGCCACTCTTGACTTCTGCATAATGGCGATTGCCTTTAGGCTTTTGCCGTTATGACATGGAACCATATTGATAGGGGTGAAATGGATGGCAGAAGAGATAAACATAGCTATCCCACCTTCCCTCTTGTTGCATGGCCGAGCGAGTCTGATAGTGGAGTAGCCTGGGATGGATATTTCATTGTCCTTGTTGTGGGGCTTGAGCCAGGTTTCAGAGATGACCAGGACTTCAGGTTTTAGGGAGGTGATAGTTCGCTGCAACAGTGTGATTTTTGTTTAGTAGGCCGCAGATGTTTAAATGCAACATTTTTAGACCATGAGGTAGATTGAGGGGGGTAGTGGTTGGGCTTGTATTTGGGGTGGTAGATGGCCCTGGGTTAGTCTCAGTGTCCCCAGCAAGTAGCAGCAAGCAGCAGGGTCATTATGAATTTGTAAAATGGCATGAAGCTTTGAAGTTTGCGGGTAGCGGACCTTGGGTGGTTACCATCACTAGGAGGATACTGTGCGGTAGAGTTTAGGGCTACGAGGCCATCATGGAAGGAGGGTGGCAGTATGTTTTTATTTATTTTTACATATTTTATTAGCATTTATGTAACTGGACATTGCACATAATTTCGTACAGGCGGGTTTTCAGAAAAGTTTGTACACTTGCGAAATATACGTACATCATTGTAACAGTAATAAGACATTTAATTTAACCCCGTACTGTGTTACATCACTTGGGGGTATGCTGATTTATCCGACCCTTAAGCATCCACCATCAAATTGGATAATAAGTTCAGATTAACTCTAATATTTTCTAAATGAGTAACAATCTAAATGTCTCTTGTAGCCATGAGTAGGGACTGAGTAATTATAGTAATGACCATATCTTTCCCCTATCAAATAGGTTAATTGTCCCCATCCACTTACAACTTTTATTAGAAATTATAAAACTTAAAACCTCTCTGCTCAGCTCGATTATTAGAATTTTAAAGAAATTAGACCCATTTAGCTTTTCACTTTCCTCAAAAAGAGAAAACCTCTAATCGGGTTACTTTTCCGTCTTAAAACAAGAACATTGCAATTTTACATGCTGCATCCAAAATAAACAGAAAGCACCATACTGACCAGTGTATGACACCTTGTGATTCTATTATATTCAGCCATAATACACAGATTAAGAGACTTGGTGAGGGAAGAACACCCTTTTAGAGATTATTGCCCAGGGAAACAAAAGGGTTTCAATTTAAATCAAATTTGTAACAACAAATAACATGCTTCCCTACGCAAACCCTTAAAGTTCACTACTTAAATGTATATGTAGTGTCCTGGCAGGCAGTCTCTAAGTCACTAATCTTCACCCATTTCCATGGGATTTATAGTCCCTCGTCAGCCTCTGAATCTGATTGCTCACCTCTAGTGGAAAACGGATTCTCCAATTTAGCCAGCAACTTGGCAGCATCTGCCGGATCGGAGAATTGGAAAACCTTCCCTCCATACACTATGCTGAGGCTTGCTGGCATCAATAAAACATGGTGCACTCCCAAAGCACGCAGACGAGACCGAACACCATCAAATCTTTTTCTCCTCATTCTCGTCGCAAAACTCAGGTCAGGGAAAATATGCACACTTGTGTCCTGCCAATGCAGCGGGCTGGATTGCTTTGCTTGGTTCAAGATCATATCTCTCTCTTCCATAGAAAACTGCAAAAACAGTGCACCAATGCACTGGAATTTTGTACCGGAACCGTCAGTTTTTCAACCAAGCTGCTTTGAGGATTGCTGTTCAAAGCTCCATCATCTCAATCATAGACTATGGTCTAATTGTCTATGGCTCAGCTACTACCACTGCACTAAAGCGCATCTCAACAGCATTAAACAAAACCTGTCGACTCCTCACTGGAGCACAGAGACGGACCCACACGTGTGAACTCTACACGGAAACTGGTTGGTTGCATCTTTCCAATCGCCTCATGTATCTCACCTGCGTGATGGCAAAAAAAAATCAATCTTGGGACTCACTCCTCCATGTATCCGGGACCTGCTCTGCCTGAACAATGGCACTCGTACCACCAGAAGATCTGACCACCAACCTTTCCTTGTCCCTAGATGCCGGACTGCTCAGGGACAAAGATCTTTTACATACCGTGCCCCTACCTGGTACAATGCCCTTAACCTGCCCTCCCTATCATCCACGACATTGGGAGCTTTCAAATCCATACTTACGCTCACCTCACAACCTCCAGCTCCTGTGACTGCTTTGACTAAAGTCTCATCCCACTGAGTGCACTTACATTTGTTTCACTCAACCACCATGGTCTCCTCTTTGACAAAGACAACCTGAGTACCGCAAACCTGGTTCTGTCTGCTCCTAAACTTCTTATTACTCCCTCTCTTCCCTCTCAACTCTCCAATCCTTATTCCTTGCCCTTGACACTGCCTCTGAGTTCCTTTTTCTTTTCTGTACATAAATGTTACTGTTTAAGTTGTGGCCTTGTTAAATGGCTTACTGATTGTTTGTAACACTGTCTACTATGTTTTTGTACTTTATGACGTGGAGCCTTTGTAAAAGAGCCTTGGTTCAAAGGTATTAATTCCTAGAACAAATAAACTTCAAACTTCATAAATCTGAGCTCCATCAGAATAGTATGAGGAATATCTTCTCCTGTGGTGTTTCTGGACCTTCCTCCACATGGTGATATGCGGTATAACTTTTTGATTTCAAAGTCCTCCTTAAGATTCAATATTTGGGTCAGCATGCCTTTTGAAAATATCTTTGGGGTTTCTCCCTCTGTGGATTCTGGTAGACCTAAAAGTCTGATGTTGGCATAACGGGCGGCATTTTCTAACTGTCGCCGTCGTAGTGTTCTTTTGCCAGTCCTGTGGTTACTATCAGTGCCTCTTCCACCACCTTCGCTGCCCCTTTAGTATCTTCAGTTAAAGTAGCCACGTTAGTATTCAATAGTTTCAATTCTGAGCTGAAGTCTTCCATTTTTTTTGTCTAGCCCCTGAATTGTTCATAGCAGAGCTGCATTAGAGGGTTGGGCCTTGGAGCTCTCCCTGCCACCGGGATGATGGTCTTTGCTCCCGCTTGCCGTTGGATCTCTGGATCTGGTTCCATCCTGGTTTGCAGCCGCCTTGTTGCCTCGCACCATATCTCCGGTAATACTTATTACTTTTTTTGGATTTTCGTATCTACGGAGTCCTGAGATGATGCAAAATTGGCCAGTCAATAATAAAGTACCAATTAACTGCTGAAAAGGGTTTTTTAATCGCAATTAGTCCCTGTGACTTGTAAAGCTTTACAGAGAGGTTGTTCTTAGCTCAGCTGCTGGCCACGCTCCCGAGAGTGGCAGTATTGAGGGGCCAATCAGCCACATAGGTACCAACGACCTCTGGAAAAATGTGGGGAGTGCAAGAGGGAGTCTGCCAAGCTGCATTTTGTAGGCTGTGATATTTTGAACCAGCTCCATTGGTAAGTTGGGGGGGGAGTGCCACTAATGAGAATAGTGGGGCAAAGAGGGCGATGTATAGAGGAAACATGGTGGGAATACCTTTGAAAGGAGTCCTGTAAGTTGGAGAGAGGAGCACAATGCACAGTGGGGCCTCATGTGGTGACAGAGTATAGCCTGCTAATGGGAAAGATGACTAACATGCTAAAAATCACACGTGAGGGACTGTATATAAGTAAACGTCCACCAAGGATGGTGGGACAGTCGACACCTTTGTTGGCAGTGCTGTCTAACACAGCTGTCTCAAGTTTGGAAAACGCCATTTGTACCTTGTGGCAGAATTTTGGGGGAGGGCTGCCTCAGCAGTGAACTCGCAACCTCCTCGTAGGTCCTGGAGCTCAGAGCTGTGTAGACAGGAATTAAGGAGACAAGGATTTAAACAGAGACCTGCAAGCAGGGTAAGGCTGAAAAGATTAGCAATTGAATTGCCCCTCTGGAAGGAACTCCGCACATAGGTGCTTGCAGCCTAGCTGGAACACAATTTTAGAATCAAATTCCATAGATAGAAATGGAGCTAGACATTTGGTTAAAGCAACTTGTCACGCAGTATGGCTATAAATTAAATCGGAGCTTACCCCACAGTATAGCAGAGTAAGTGCTCCACATTCGATGTAGCATATAAATTACAAAAAGAAAAATCCCTTAAAGCAACTAAACAGATATACGTTTATGCAGGAATTTACTGGAGAACTCAGTGCAAAAAAAAAAACCTATCTGTAGGCTTGTGCCGACTTTTAAAGCTTGCAGTCCTGTTGCACCTTTTAACAGAGTCCTAATTCAAATACAAAATGGTGCCACATTAGAAAGCTATCTAACATAGCCGTCTCAAGTTTAGAAAACCACCATCCGTACCTTGTAGCAGAATTTTGGGGGACTCACGACCTCCTCGTGGGTCTCGGAGCTTGTGGTAGAATTTTGGGGGAGGGCTGCCTCAGCAGTGCCCTCATGACCTCCTTTGGGTCCCAGAGCTCGGAGCTTGTTCCCCTTGGCAAATTACCTTGCATTTTTTGGTATGGAATTTCAGCTACCAAACCTTAGACCACCCCTCTAGCTTTTGTAAATCTCTGCATTTCCTCACTTCTCTATCCACCCTCCCACAGAGATTTGTGTCATCTGTGAAGAAGCACAGCCTTCCCCGGATTCCCTCGCCAGTGTCGCTGATGAACATAATGAAGAGTGTCTGATCCAGGACCGATCCTGTGGTATCCCGCTCATAACTGCCCTCTCTCTCTCTTTTTTTTTTAATCACAACTGCTGCCTCCAGTTTAGCCAGTTACATACCCAGTTTACTATGACCTTAGCCACACCCAGAGCCTCCACATTCTTCTGCAAGCATCTGCGAGGCACCGAGTCGAAAGCCTTGCTGAAGTCGAAGTAGAGCAAATCCATAGCGTGTCCCTTATCTAATTCCCTCGTCACCTAGTTGAAGAAGACTATCATTTAGTCTGACAGACCTCCCTGCCATGAATCTGTGCTGTTCACTGTCCTGGAGAGCACTGCTCTCCAGATAGTGCACGAGGCCCTCTTTGACTAGTGACTCCATCAGCTTCCCTACAGCAGAGGTAAGGCTGACAGATCTGGAGTTTTCTGCTTGTTCCTTGTCCCCCATTATGAAGTGAAACTATGTCCACCACCCTCCACTCCTTCTGAACTACGCCCCTTCCTTACTGAGCTGTTGGATAGACCTGGCAGGGGTTCAGCCAGTTCTGCTGCCAAATCCCTGAGTATCCTCAGATGTCTAATATGGTCCTGGGGCCTTGTCCATCTTTAGATGTGTCAGCCCTTTCAGGACCCTTTGGCTTAGAAATATTGGTTGCCTCATCTCTGGGACCCCCTTAGTGGCCGCTTTGAGGTCACTCTTTGGCAAGAGCTCACCATCCCCCCCTAGTGAAAACTGAACAAAAGTAACCATTAAGAATGGCGGCCTCCTCCTCTAGCACCCTGCCCCCTCCGCTAGCTGTACGACTCCCTCCCCTTCCTTCCTCTTTTCCCTAATATTTCTGAAGAACTGTTTCTTTCCTCTTGACTCCTCCTTAATACACAGCTCTGTGTCTGTGTTTGCCTCCCTATTTTTCAGTAAATTTTCTCCCCATTCTTTGTTCCCCCCCGTTTTTTCTTTATACTTGTAGAAGGCCTTTTTTCTTGGTCCTCACTGCTTCTCCGACCCTTGCAGAGAACTGTAATGGTCTCTTGAACCTGTTCTTTTTGGTTATAGTTCTCATGCATATCTTAGATGCTTCAAGAATGGCTCCCTTAATTGCCCCTATCTTTGTTCACCCCACCTGTTATCCTTTTTTTTAATTGATTTTTGCAGCTGTGTATGAGCCATATTACAGTATCATACATCATGTATAAACGTATAGCAAGGAATATTGTGGTTACACACATGCTGAATGTAACCTCACCTTTGTTATCCACCCCCTAATAACTTATCCCTCGCCAGCTCCCTTAGCCTACTGAAGGTCCACCCTTTTAAAATCAAGGACTTCAGCTACTGATTGTAGTTTACCAGACCTAAGGATCACTTTGAACCAAATGAGTTATGGTTACTGTACCCCAGTGGCTCCCCTAGTCCCACAGCTCTTACCACCTGAGTTGATGAGCACCACATCGAGACTTGTGGTCTGCCTGGTGGGTTCTTTAACTAGCTGTACGAGTAGACAGTCTTGGAATGCATCCATCAAGGCCCCACTTCTTGTGCTTCTGGCCACTGGAACATCCCAGCTGATATTCGACAGTTTCAGATCACTCAATACCTCTACTTCCCTCTTTGTTACCCCTCAGAGTCAGGGACTCTTAAAGTTTGTCCCTGAGCTCTCTGTCCCTTTCTTCCCCTTGCCCTGGAGATCTATAGAGCACTCCCAAGTGCATTTTTTTTTTTTTGCCTGAAGCTGCCGTGAGTTGCACCCACAGTGGCTGTGTCTCTCCATTACTACCTCTGATGCACCAGTCTTCTGCCATCTCAATGCCAGCCGTGACTTAAAAGGCAACTCCTACCTCTTTTACCTGTTCCTCCATCCCTTCTGAACATTGAGTACCCATGGACTGTCAGTTCCCAGTTGTTTTCTGAAGCCCACGTTTTCATGATGGCCGCAAGGTCCACCTCAGTGTTTGCCATCAGTACCTGGAGCTCACTGATTTTGTTACCAAGGCTCCTGGCATTAAGGCATACCCCCTTCCATCTGACCCCTGATCCTGTTTTGCTGCTGCCCTTGTTCTTTCTTTGTTCTCTCATCCCTTTGCATTATACTAGCTAGGATCCCCTTCCTCTCACGTGCACCGTGGTTCCTGTAGACCAGACCCCCTCCCCAAAGTCAGTTTAAACATCTGCCCAGTACACAGAGCCCACTCTTCTCAGGTGAAGTCCATCACCCTTGAAATGTCTTCGGTCCCAGAAGCCCCCCCCCAGTCCCCCATGAAGTGGTACCCCTACTCCTGACACCATCTCTTAAGTCATCCATTAAACTCCTTCATTACAGAAGATTTCTTCTATTGGACCACAAGACTGAAGGATGAGGGTAAATCCATCTCTCGGCTTTATCTAATTTTCCTGAGTAGGTGAAAACCCCACAGAGGAAAATAGGTTCAACTGGGGAACTGAATCGAGAGACATTCTCCCCATAGAAGAAAGGGCAAACCTTTGGCTAAAAGGTTGGAGGCTGTCTGCCTCCCTCAACTGGAGGGAATTCGGATGGAAAATCTGCACTAGATTTTTCCATGTTTCTACTGTAAACAGGCACTTTAACAGGCAAAATTCCCCAGTGTTGGAGAGACTGCGGTCACAAGGAGAGAGTCCTAGATCTTTTCTGGCTTTGTCCAACATTAGAGCTTTTTTGGCAGAATATTCAGAGCTGGAGCAGCTATGGAACACACAGCTGCCACATACTGTAGTTTTGAGTCCGTGATTCTGGGGCTACGTCTGAAGGAAGCAAGCTCACATACGAAACGTCAGTTACGTACCTTATTATGTATGGTGGCCTGTAGGTGAATGGAGTGCACACACCACACGGATCCTGTTTGGTTTTTATCTGATCTTCCCTTGTCAACCTTCACCATTCATTACAGCTGAGTGTAAGCGGGAAGTGCACACCTGCCATGGGAGCCCTTTATTTTTGTTTGGTGGGAGGAGTTGGCGCCAGTGGCACTGCCCATGTGTCTGACTGTTGTTGTGTGCAGAGCACGCGGGTTGGCCATTGGGTGCCGCAGACTTTTCCTCCATCCCAGTTCTGTTTCTCCTGCCATTGAGGCCGTATCTGCTGCACGAGTTATGAATAGTTTTCGATACACCACTAGGCCTTTGTCTTTCAATGCCGTCTTTCACCTTCATCCTGGTTCTTTCATCCCGACGCTGCTAGAAGTCCGATAAGACTGATCTTACTTCGAGAGGGTTCCTTCAGTATGTCATCACATATAGGACTAGTGCCATCTGGCGTCTGGGCCGCACGGCAGATTTTTCCAGCAATACCTAACGGGGGACTGCCCATCTGACATCACGTGACTGACAGCGTGACTCTATATAGTGGGCGGTCCCCATGGCCACCCTTCAGTTCTTTCCTGCCATCACCTCGTGTCAGTTTCCTCTCTAGACTTACTCAGTGATCGTCATAGAAAGTTGCTCATTCGGTTATACCAATATTTCTCTCTTTTTTTCAATTTCTTCTATGTCTTCTCTGAAGAAGTGTCAGTCTTGTGGCACTCAAATTCCACACAAAGACGGCCCCGTGAAGTGCGGCGTCATCTCTTTGGGCCCAGCCCATCCTACTTCATCCTGTTTTGACTGAGAGCCTTTTAACCAGGCCATGCGTGAGAGGAGACCGCAGGCTCTGGAGGCCCATCTCTTGAAGACCCAGCTGCCGTCTTTAGAGAAACAAATGGAGCGCATTCGTGATTATTCTTCTTCTTCCCCCTCCAAACATTGGAAAGAGAAGCACAAGGAGCGGGAGTGCTCCTCGGATGATTCACAGTCAGAGGCCTCAAGGCCTTCTACCAGCAGGGCCTCTCCCCAGCTGCCTCTGCCCAAGGAAAAATTGGCAGCAGGGGATCCAGGTAAGTCTGGCAAATCCTCAGCGGGCAAGTCGGACACTGGCTCCTCCGATGGCTACACCGCGTCTGCCTCTAAGTTGGGCCCCCGGCTCCTCTGGGGACCGCCCAGCCACCGGTAAGTCAGCTCCCCAGCCTATGGGAACCCACCCGGCCTCAACCACCAAGTCAGTGGGGGGCTCCCCGATGCCCAGCTCCATCTGGTCAGTCGACCGCCTCCGGCGATCGCACAGACGCGGCTTTCCCGTCTGGGCCTAGCAGCAGCACACCCGACATCTGGATGAGCCCAGGGGAGACTCCTGTCTCCCCCGCCAGTAGCCTCCTCTTCTCCGGTTGCTACCCCGGGCGAAGATAGTGTGGGGCCCCTGGATGTGGAACACATTTCTGGGTCTAATCTCCATTCAACCTCGGGGGTCGGTGGAACGGAGGTCCCTCCTCAGCCATCCAGCCCTATTCTGGAGGCACCTCCTATCCCTTCAGGGTGAAATGTTCCTGTCCTGGTGCCTGTTCCTGCTCCAGACACCCTCCCTCCATTGGATCAGGCGAGACCTTCTACGACGCCAGTTCCTCCTCCGACTGTCTCTGAGCCAGGGCCCATACATCTGCCTCCGCCACCGGCTCCTGTGCCAGATCAGGTCCCTCCGTCGGATACCCTTCGTTGGCTTATCCGATGCTGGACGCTGTTCTGGTGTGGGACCTAGTGGTACCAGCCCTGATGATGGCTTCCCCTATGCCGGACCTGCCGCCGATCTACACAATGGTGGGCCCTATGTGGGTACTTGTCAGGACTCCTGACGTTGGGTCATTAGCTGCAACCCCATGCTGTCCCGCATTACCCCTTGGGGTATCCCTCAGACCATCCCCTGGCAGGTCCCCCTCCAGACTGGAGCAGTATGGGACACTACTTCCCCGGCTACACCCCGTACCTGGGCTATGGATATTTGGGATGCCAGGGGTACCATTATCCGCCTCCCCAGGACATCCTTCCTTCTCCTCCTCCTCCGTCACCCACTCCGGCACAACTGGATTTCAAGACCCTCATCCAGTCTTGGTGGCAGGAGGCACGCACAGAGTTGGTGATGGACCTAGAGCGCCGACTCCCACTTTCCTGCTCTCCTAGGTCCCCGTCCCCGGTGAGCTCATCCCCTTCCACCGCTAATGTCTTCGGGACTACACCCAGGGACATTGTCTTTCTGGATTTAGGAGACAATCTGGATGTGGGGGATGATGATGACAAATCTTCGGTGGAGCCCTCGGACCATGAGTCCCAGGTCCCTAAGGGTAAGGTTTCTCCCAGGTCCCCACCAGAAGATCCTTTCTTTTCGACCCTCTTGAGGGCCATACAACACCACTTTGAATGGGAGTCAAAGGAGCAGGATCCCATGCGTCAGAGACTCGCTGAACATCTGGACCTGCAGTCTCTGTCCTCGGTCCCTGTTCCTCCCTGGATTGGACCTCACCAGGATCTCACCACCACGGTCTGGCAGATGCCTCATTCTGTCCCGGCTGTCCCTAAGAGAGCAGACAGAACCTACCGGGCGCCTAAGGATGCTTGCTCCTAAGCACATGAGCACTTCTCCTTCGGACAAGGAGTCAAGGCAGATGGACCAGTTCAGAAAGAAGGTCTTCTCATTGACCACAGGTGCATTACGGCCCCTCAGTTATGTGGCCCATATGGTGTCACACCAGAAGAGCAACCTTGGCCAGGCTTGAGGCCTGAGTCCAAACCATGGACTCTTTGGACCTTAAGGAGAAGCTTTCCAAGGATCTCCGCCTGTCCAGTATTTCTTGCAGGCATGCATTGTGGGCTGTCTATGACTCTGTCGACTCCGTAGCCTGCGCCTTGGCGACTGCCGTCTCACTTCGATGACAGGCCTGACTTTGCATCTCTGGCCTCGCCAGCGAGGTCCAGACTGCGATTCAGAACACCCCCTTTTGGGGCTCGGTGCTTTTTGGTGGAGGCACTAAAGATAACATCACAGACCTACAGGACCAAGGTCGAGCCTTAAGATCTGTGCAGTCCATGTACCGATTGAGCACCCAACAGCAGCAGCCCTTTCGGAAAAGGACCTGGAGGCAGAGGAAGCAGGCCCTGGGCCGGTGCCAGGGCAAGCTCAAGTTCACAGGTACCGCTACTCCTCCCACCTCCAAGAACCAGAGATGATCAGAGGGTCCTCCCTCTGCCTGTCCTGCCACCTCCTGACAGTCTGGTCCCACTCCCTCCTCAGCCTCAGTGCGAGGAGCCGGTTGGGGGGGGGGGTTTGCTCACCACATGCAGGAGTGGCAGAGTATCACCTCTGATGTGTGGGTCCTGCAGCTTGTGTCCTTAGGTCACACCATAGAGTTCTTGGAGTTTCCTCCAGATTCTCCTCCAAGAAGGTCTGCCTACTCTGGAGACCAGGCTCTTCTTGTAAGCGAAGAAATCCAAACTCTCTTGCTCAAAGAAGCCATAGAGATCGTTCCCCTCTGTCAAAGGGGAAGGGTGTTTTATTCCCACTTCTTCCTGGTTCCAAAAAAAGTCTGGCGACCTACGACCCATTCTCAACCTGAGCAGTCTCAATCTGTTCATCGAGTACAAAAAGTTCCAGATGTTGACTCTCCAAAGCCTTTTTCCTCTCCTGGAGAATCAGTGGCTTTGTGCTCTGGATATGCAGGATGCATACCTGCACATCCCGATCTTCCCAAGCCACTGCCAATTCTTCCGATTTTGTTTCCAAGGGGAGCACTTCCAATTTCAGGCTGTCCCCTTTGGCCTGTCTTCGGCACCCTGGGTGTTTACCAAGTGCCTAGCGGTGGTGGTGGCTGCCTTGCATCGTCAGGGCATAGCGATTTTCCTACCTGGATGACTGGCTGATCTCAGCCCCATCCAGGGAGGCTCTCATGGAAGCTCCATCACCCTGGACTTGTTTTCCAGACTAGGGATTACAGTCAGTATTTCCAAGTCGTCCCTTTCTCCCTCCCAGAGGTTGCAGTTTATTGGGGCATTTTGGACACTGTCCAGGGCAGAGCCTTTCTGCTTCTATACAGGATGGAGACCCTGATCAGCCAGGCCTCTCTTGTAGCCTCTTCCAGGACCCTCCCAGCGAGGGAGGTCCTCCGGTTGCTTGGACTGATGATGGCCTCCATCACAACAGTTTCTCCTGCGAGGCTCCACATGAGAATTATTCAGTGATCCTTGTGGGTGCAGTGGGATCAACTCCAGGACGATCTGGACCATCCAGTCCTTGTGTTGTCTGCCATTCAGAAAGATTTGAATTGGTGGAAGGATCCCTGCAATCTGTCTTTGGGTCTCCCTTTCCGGAGTCAAGTCCCCCAGGCATCTCTGACTATGGATGCCTTGAATCCGGGTTGGGGGGCACACTTTGGGGAACACCAAGCTCAGGGATTCTGGTCCAGCTTGTTGATGTCCTTGCACATCAGTGTTCTGGAGATGAGAGTGCTCTTGTACACACTGCAGGTGTTCCAGACTCCTCTTCCTCCGGCATCACTGCTCATCCAGATGGACAATATGTTGGTTGTCTGGTACATCAACAAACAAGGAGGAACTCGCTTGTACCCCCTCTGCAGGGAGGTGATGAGAGCGTGGAACTGGGCAGTCCAGCATGACCTGTTTTTAACAGCTGTGCACATTCCAGGAGTTCTGAACGTCCTGGCGGTCAGTCTCAGCAGGTCTCGGACCCTCAGTCATGAATGGGAACTAAATCAGGAAGTGGCAGATTCACTCTTTCTAAAGTGGGGGCATCTGGAACTCAATCTCTTCGCCTCCCCTTACAACGCAAAACTTCACAGTTTTTGCATGCTCGTTCTAGGGCATGGTGCTTTCTGGCACGATGTGTTGTCTCTCTCTTGGACAGGGAAATTTCTGTACGCCTTTCCTCTGTTTCCCATTCTCCAGAGGGTTCTCCTTAAGATTCAGGCAGAGAAGGCACGGATGATACTTATCGCCCCCCTCTGGCCGAGACAGATTTGGCTGCCGCTTCTATAACAGCTAGCAGTGGTGACACATGACCTTTTGGTACAGAATCAAGGCCAGCTCATGCATCTGGGGCTCAGGACCCTGCACTTTCATGTGTGGCTCCTGCAGACATAGTAGTTTTTCGCTTTGGGGTCTCCACTAGAGTTGCTCAAGTCTTGGTTGAGGCTAGAAAGCCATCTACCCGCTCCACTTACACCATGACGTGGAAGTATTTCTCCATTTGGGTGGCTTCCAAAGACTGGAACCTCTTTTCTTGTTCTGTCTTGCAAGTCATGGATTATCTCCTACATCTTTCAGATTCGGGCCTTTCTTTTTCCTCTTTGAAGGTCCACCTTTCAGCTATGTCTGCCTACCATGAGCTGGTGGATGGCAAACCCATGGCTCAGTTGGAATTCTCAAAAACCTTTCTAAAAGGGATTCTCCATCTGAAACCCCCCATCTGCAGCCCTATACCACCTCGGGATTTAAATTTTATTTTGGAGAAGCTCACTCTCCCGCCTTTTGAACCAGCGATTAGCTGTGATTTGCTCTACCTTTTGTGGAAAGTGCTGTTTTTGGTTGTGGTTACTTCTGCTCAAAGGATTTCAGAGCTTCAGGCTCTAGTGTGCAAGGAGCCATATTTAATTTTCCATAGGGACCAGGCAGTCCGCAGAACAAATCCTAAGTTCCTAACCTAAGGTGGTGTCGGAGGTCACTCTGAATCAGACAGTGGAGCTCCCAGTTTCAAACAACATGAAGTCTTGCTATATTATGACATATGCAGTGAGTCCCAACCTTCGAACTGCTCCGGAGGTGAAAGAGTTAACTTTCCATGCCAGGCATGGAACTTTGAGAACGAGCTTGGTTGAAAACTCTGTCTGTTGTTAATCAAACTCAAACTGTCAGATTCTTTACTCTGCCTCACTGAACAGTCGCCCGAGATTTCTCCTTCTACTCGGTTCATTTTGTCGGTTAAAGTGTTATTTTATCGGTTTTGACCGAAATTAAATACATAACTAGTCGGTTCAAGCTCTGTCTTTGGTATTGTAAGTAATAGATAGGCTTACATTTATTTTATTCTGTGTGGAACTTGTAAACGTCTTTCGGTTCGGTTTGAACCGATCAGGTTGTTCTAAAACTTTACTAGTCCTTATTTAGAGTGTGGTTCCCGGTTCTTATCAGTTCAAAAAACGGATTTCATTACGTTTTTTCCACGACCCGTGACACGGTTGGGAACCGATAAGGGAGTCTTGCTTGGCGGATTGCCATAAACGGGCAAGTTGGTTAGGCTGGCACTATGTCTGAGAAACCCAAAAGAAAAACCGAGCCCACTGGGTTCAGCACTGTGGTGTTTGTGGGGAAGCCTTTGCTAAGGCTGACCCACACACCACCTGTGTGTATTGTCTGGGGTTTGACTGCCTCAATGCAGACTGCCAGATATGTAATAATTTTCCTGCTGCCACCATTGAGAAGAGAGTTGGTAGGTTCAGGGAAAGGGAGGCCAGAAAGTCCGCTGACCCGGATGGCCAGCCCGGTTCAGTTCCAACCGAATCGGAGGGAGTGCCCTCTGACCAGGCGATACTTCCTCGGGCAAAAGAAGAGCCAGCTCTGAGGAGCCGGTTCCAACTAAAAGGACTAGAAAGTCAGCTAGTGTGCCAAAAGTTTTTTCTCCAACCGCTGAGGAAATAGCTAAAGCAATTCAAATTGTCCAGTCACTTTCCCCGGTTCCGACCGAACCGATACCATCAGGGAAGAGCTTGGTTCGGCCGGTTCCACTGGTTCAAGATTATGATTTTGAGGATTTTTATGAACCGGAGGAGGGGGAAGAGGAGTATGAGGAGAGTGAATGTGAGTTTGAAAGTCTGGATGTGCCCATTGAACCGGACATCTCTCCAGACAGACCGTCAGGGGTTTCTCCTCCTAGGCTATCTGAGTCCCCTTCTCATTGTATGTTTTATAAGAAAGTTGCTGAAACTCTCAAGCTCCCTGTTGAGGAAGCTGTTGATGACCAAGAGAATCCTGATTATGTAGAAATGATGGATATTCCAGAGTCTAGGAGACTGTCTATTCCTCTGCATAAATCTTTTAGGAAACAGACAGTAAAAATTCTAAAAACTCCTCACACTATACCTCCTGTTGATAAAAGGATGGACAAGAGGTATACATTATCAGGCTCTGATACGGAGTTCCTCACACAGCAATGCAGCCATATGGGGGTAGTGCAGGTTGCAGCCTGTGACAAGGCAAATATTCCTCTAGCTTCGCACCCCCCTGAAAAGGACTCAGGGGGTTGATGCATGGCAAAGAAACAGTACATGGCAGCATCCTTGGGACTCAGACAGGCAAATTATATGGCTTATGCTGCTAGATACCAGAAATCCAGATGGGATACTGTGCTGGCTCTGAAAACAGGCCTCTGACCAGCTTGCCAGGGAGCTGGAACAGGTGGCTGCGGATGGTATTGAGGCATCTAAGGTGCAATTTCATGCTGCAGTAGACTCTAATGATGTGTCATCAGGGTCATGGCTACATCTGTGGCACTTCGCAGAATGGCTTGGCTCAGATGTACTACCCTGTCACAGGATACCCAGTCTAAGGCCATGGATTTTCTGTATGGGCAATTTCTGTTTGGGGAGCAGACAGAGAATTACATGAAGAAATGGATGAATATAGGACCACCTATAGGAGTGCACAGACCAAGGGAAGGCAGGCCACTCCTCAAAGGCAGCATCCCAGGGGCAGGCCTTTTCATAGGCCTTTTTACCAAGTCCAGGCCTCCTCTTCTGCTTATGCCCAGAGGGGGTTCTTTAGAGGGAGAGGCAGACGGGGTGCAAGCAAGCCTACTTCCACCCTCAGCCCAAAGCCCCTGCCAAGCAGGCACCCTGATGGGGTAGCCAGGGCCGAGTCTCCTCTTCCTGTAGGGGGCAGGCTGGCTTACTTTGTCCAGGACTGGAAGTCTGTAACGTCAGACAAGTGGGTCCTGGAAGTAGTAAGCCAGGGACTGGTTCTCAGCTTCAAAAAATTTCGGAAGATGAGAGCCAGGTCCTTTCCACCTGCAAATCCATCAGAGGCACTTGCCCTAGAAACAGAGGTTTCTACCCTCCTGGCTCTCAGAGCTGTGGAAAGGGTTCCACCCCTACACCAGGGCAAAGGGTTGTACTCCAGGTACTTCCTTACCCCAAAAAAGACAGGAGAATGGCGTCCCATTCTGGATCTCAGATATCTAAACAAGCACCTTTTAAAACCAAAATTCAAAATGGTGACTCTGGGAGTTATTTTACCCTCTCTAAGGCCAGGGGACTGGCTAGCGTCCCTGGACCTCAAGGATGCCTACTTCCATGTTCTTATCAGAAGCTCCCATCGAAAGTACCTCAGATTCTAATTGCCCTCAGGCCATTACCAGTTCAGAGCAATGCCCTTCGGCCTCACCTCTGCCCCGAGGGTATACACAAAATGCCTGGCAGTAGCAGTTGCCCACTTAAGAAGGCAAAAGATTGCCATTTTTCCTTACTTGGATGATTGGCTCATAGTAGGCCAGTCTCCAGAACAAGTCAGACTACACCTTCAGGTAACTCAGCAACTGCTCACATCTCTAGGTTTCCTTCTCAATCTTCCGAAGTCAGTTCTAGAGCCTGTCCAGCTTCTCACCTTCATAGGTGCAGAACTGAACACAAAAGAGGCCAGAGCCTTCCTTCCTTCCTCTGGAGAGAGCAAGGACCCTGGTGTCTCTGGCCTTCTCTTTCACCCTGCAGGTCGCTCGACCAGCAAGGCATTTTCTGCAGCTCCTGGGGCACATGGCTGCTTCTACAGCAGTTGTGCAGGGAGCAAGATTTCAGATGAGGGACATCCAGTTCCATTTGAGAGCCTTTTGGTCTCAAAGGAGAGACCCTCTGACCAAATTGATCCCAGTGACTCGAACCCTGATCCAAGCCCTTCAGTGGTGGCAGGACCAGATCAATCTGAGACAGGGGTTCCCCTTCATCCCTCAGTCTCACTCCCTAATCCTTACTACAGATGCATCCCTCTTGTGGTGGGGAGCTCACATGGGCGATCTCACTACCCAGGGATTGTGGTCCCGTCAGGAATCTCTGCTCCACATCAATCTGTTGGAACTCAGAGTAGTTTTTCTAGCACTTCAAGTTTTTTCCACCTCTGTTCAGAACAAAGTTGTACAGATCAGAACAGACAACACCACTACAATGTGGTACATCAACAAGCAAGGAGGCACTCGGTCTACGGCCTTGTGCACCGAAGCAATGAAGTTGTGGTCTCTGGCGTATTCCCTGAACACCTCCCTTACGGCAGTTCACCTCCCAGGCAAGGACAATGTCCTGGCAGATGCTCTCAGCAGGATTTCCCAGGGCCATCACGAATGGTCACTGGATCCCCTAGTATTGGAGGTAGTATTTGCCAGATGGGGCACCCCGCAGATAGATCTTTTTGCAGCCCCAGACAATCACCAACTTCCCCTTTTTTGCTGCAGGCCCCCAGTGTTGGGCTCAGTCCCTCTGGATGCCTTCCTTCTCAGTTGGGAAGGGAAGTTTCTCTATGCTTCCCCTTCCCTCTTCTGTTCAAGGTGCTAGTCAAAATCAGATCTCAACCCTGCAAGATGATCCTGATTGCACCAGATTGGGCCAGACAGCTCTGGTACCCACTCCTTATGTCCTTAGCAGTCCACCTTCCCCTGTGTCTTCCCAGGAAGCACAACCTGTTAACCTGTGCTCAGGGGAGGGTTTGGTACCCGAATCTCAAATCTCTCAATCTCAAGGCCTGGTTCTTGAAGAGTTAGAGTTTGCTGACCTACACCTCTCCCAAGGTGTATTGGAAGCCATCCACCAGGGCTACTTATAATTCCAAATGGAAAAGATTTTCCATTTGGTGCTCTGGCAAGCATATTTCCCCAGAATCTGCTGACTTACCCACAGTCCTGGATTATATGGTGCATTTGAATACTTTGGGGCTGAGGCCAGCTACCCTAAAAGTGCACCTGGCAGCCGTGTCTGCTTTCTTATCAGCAGGTAAACCCTCTTCTCTTTGGCTCATCCTGTATTCTCCAAGTTTTTCAAGGGGTTGCTTCACACCAACCCTCCATTCAGGGACCCTGCCCCTGCCTGGGATCTTAATATTTGCATTGCTCAGCTTATGCAACCCCCTTTTGAGCCCTTGTCTTCAGCAGAGCTTAAGTACTTGACTTGGAAAACTGTGTTTTTGGTAGCCATCACTTCTGCCAGGCGCATAAGTGAGTTACAAGCATCGTCAGTGGAACCTGATTTTATCTCCTTTCATAGAGATAAGGTGGTCCTCAGGACTAACAGAAAGTTCTTGCCTAAGGTGGTTTCAGACTTCCACCTTAATCAATCTATGTCTCTCCCTGTGTACTTCACTGACCATTCCTCCTCTGGTGAGAGGAGACTACACAGTTTTGATGTCAAAAGAGCCCTTAGTTACTACATAGAACGTACCAAGGGTCACAGATTTGACTCCCTCCAACTGTTCCTCACTTATGGTGAGGTTGGTAAAGGGAAACATGCCACTAAAAGATCCATTGCCAGGTGGATTGTCTCTTGTATTCAATTTTGCTAGGAAAAACTGGGTAAGGTTCCTCCCTCAGGTCTGAGGGCTCACTCTACCAGAGGTACAGCTGCGTCTCTGGCTGCTGCCAGGACATCCCTATCCTAGAGATATGTCAAGCAGCTACCTGGAAAACAGTTCACACTTTTACCAAGCATTACTCCCTGGACATCCAGGCTAGGAGTGATGCTCGGTTTGTCACAGCTGTGCTTCAGAGCCTATTTCCAAAGTAGGTTCTGTCCCTCCTCCATGGAGGTACTGCTGTGTAGTCTGCATATGTCATAATATAGCAAGACTTCATGTTGTTTGAAGAAAAATTACTCACCTTAGTAATGTTGTTTCTTCTAATGGAGTCTTGCTATATTATGACCTCCTCCCCGCCTGCCCCTCTCAGAACCTCTACTTTTGGGATGTGGGTGGGCAGTGCAGTGTTGGCACTTAGTAGATGCCCACCTTATTTTTTTCACCCCTCCTTTTTGGGGTGTTTGGGTGTTATGTTTTTAATTTTTTGGATCCTCTGACTTGAGTCTTTGTTTTGGGACCAAGAAAAATGTGTTCTTATATTTAGTAGCCATTTGGCTAGTGTAGGTTTACGGCTTCCACACAGAACCTTAGTGAGTTTTGCTCCTAAAGATCTGACAGTTTGAGTTTGATTAACAACAGACAGAGTTTTCAACCGAGCTCGCGCTCAAAGTTCCATGCCTGGCATGGAAAGTTAACTCTTTCACCTCCGGAGCAGTTCGAAGGTTGGGACTCACTGCATATGTCATAATATAGCAAGACTCCATTAGAAGAAACAACATTACTAAGGTGAGTAATTTTTTCTTATTATCCGCCCCCACGCAAATAAAGGTGAGGCGCTCCTGCACACAGTGGATGTGCATCGTATCCTCCGGTGCTATACCCATCAAACTAAGGAATTCTGGAAGGAGGACCAACTCTTCGTTTCCTTCACCCCCAAAACCTTGGGAAAAGCTGTCTCTAAGCAGTGCCTGTCCAAGTGGTTAGCCAACTGTATCCGCTTTTGTTATCAGAAGTATGACAAACCTCTGCCGGGATCTGTGAGAGGTCATTCCACTAGGGGCATGGCTGCATCCGCAGCTTTCTTGCGTAATGTTTCTGCGGCAGATATTTGCGCAGCAGCAACTTGGAGTTCTGTCCATACCTTTACCAAGTACTACAGTCTGGACATTGCTTCTAGGCAGAGGGCAAGTTTTGGCCTAGGTGTGCTGCAGGGCCTTCTGTCCTAGGTTGGTTCCACTCTTCCTTTTTTTGTTGGACCTTCTCCTCCTCCTTCCGTGTTTCTCTTGGTCTCTCTTAGGAGGGACTGCTTGGGACTCAGTCCTATATGTGATGACCTACTGAAGGAACCCTCTCGAAGTAAGATAGTACAGTTATGCAAGAACTTATTGTAACAGTAGATCTTCAAGAGAGGTTCCTTCAGTAGGGCATATTTTTCCTTCCCTCCCTCCTTCCCCCCTTTTTCACTTGGGACTCCAGACTCTGTTCCCTCCTGCTGTCTGGCCTCTTCCGGGCTCCGGCGGGAGAACTGGAGGGCAGGCGTGGGGACTGCCCACTATATAGGGTCACGCTGACGTCGGTCACGTGAGGTTAGGTGGGCGGTCCCCCATCCGGTATTGCTGGAAAAGTCTGCCGTGCGGCCCAGATGCCAGATGGCACTAGTCCTATATATGATGACCTACTGAAGGAACCTGTCTTGAAGATCTACTGTTACAGTAAGTTCTTGTGTAACTGTACTTTCTTTTTACTTTTATCGACAGCGCCGGGATCTTTTGCTCAGTTTGTGTATTAATTACTCATGTCCGGTTCTGGGGCAAAAAGAAAATCTAAAGCAGGCAGTGTCCCCATGAGTCGTTGCCCCTGTGGCTGGCATTTTTCCATTTTGGACTGGCATGATGTTTGCTTGTGATGCCTGGGATCCAGTCACGATATGGATCATTGCAACGCCTGCTTCTCCATTGACTGCCGTGGTCTCGAAGTTCATACTAAGTTTCATACTAAGTAGTGAGGAGCTGAGGGGGCCCATGATTGACCCATAACAGTGCTCCTTTCCTCTTTACCCGTAGTATGCCAGATTGTGGCCTTCTAAGCTATAGGTATCTAAGTTTCTTTTAAACCGTGCCTTACTTGTAGCATATACAATTTCGTCCGGTAACCCGTTCCATGGGGCCACCACTCTGAGTATAAAAAGCCATATGCTTACTTGTGTTACACTTTATATGCCTTAGCTGAAGGTGGTTCCCTCTGGTACCCACTTTATTGTTTTTAAACTGTAGATTTAGTTCATTTAACATATGGTTGTCCTGCATTATATCATAACACAGCATCAAGTCCCCTCTGACTCTTCTTGTCTCCAGTGACATTAGCCTTAGATCTACTAATCTCTGCTGATAAGGCCCATCCTGCATGCCGTGCACCATCCTTGTGGCCCTCCTCTGTACCCTCTCCAGCCCTGCCACTGCCCCTTTATTTATGGGCCCCCACACGGGGCACCATAGTCCAATATAGGCCTAACATATACTCTGTACAAGGGCATAATCACAGCTTTCTTTCTACTTTTGAAGTTTTTTTTTATATTCCATAAAACCCTATTTGCTTTTATTTGTTTGTCACACTGAGCATGGTACTTAAGTTTTTGGTCTACTAATATGGCAAGGCAAGGCAAATTTATTTAAAAAGACGCCCATCCCGGAGGCTCTGGGCGCCGTACATTAATCAAATAAATACAACACAACACCATACAATTAATAAAATGTACAACTCCAAACAATTAAAACCTTATTTTACTACAGAATTTGTTTCCTCATTAAAAATTAAACAATATCAGCTTATAAAACATGGTCAGGGAATGCCTGATCAAATAAAAACGTCTGAAGATGGGCCTTAAAAGCCTCAACAGATGGGGCCTCCCTAACAACTATAGGAAGCAAATTCCACAGGACGGGAGCGGCGACACTAAATGCTCTGTCACCTGCAGTTCTTAACCTCGTCCTGGGAATCGCAAGGAGGCCCCGAGTGGAGGAGCCAGGGAACGGACCGAGACAGCAGGTGTAAGAAGGTCATTCAGAGGCCGTGTAGGGCCTTAAAGGTGAGCAAACCCACCTTAAAGAGGACCCTCCACCTAACCGGCAGCCAGTGCAGATGACGTAGCACCAGGGTTATATGACAGTAGTTAGATTGTCCTGTCAACAACCTCGCTGCTGCATTCTGCACCAACTGCAGTCGTCGGAGGGTACCCCCAGAGACCCCGAGATAGAGTGCATTACAGTAATCAAGCCTGGGCGTCACAAAGGCATGTACCAAAGTGGGAGGTCCAGAGGCAGAACTAAGGGCTTGATCCTGGCGATATTCCTCAGATGATAAAAACTAGTACGTACAACTGAAGACACCTGAAATTCAAGTGTCAAACCGCTGTCAAGAATAACACCTAGATCATGCACCCTAGAGGAGGTCTTCAATGGTACAGAGCCAAGACAGAGTCCTGTCTCTGCACCAGAGGCCAACCTATCACGTCCTGTGTTCGACTCCACCACCAGTACCTCCCGTCTTACTGGGGTTGAGTCGCAACTAACTGGAGGCCATCCAGTCATTGATTTTGGCAAGGCAGCTGTTAAGCGCTTCTACTGCACAAGATGTTCCAGGGGCAAAGGAAAAGTACAGCTGGGTATCATCAGCATAGCAATGAAAACCCAAGCTGTACTTCCTAATGAACTCTCCCAGGGGTAGCATGTACACGGCAAATAACACTGGTGACAAGACCTAACCCTGGGGAACTTCGCACAACAGGTGGTCAGGGGAGGAGGAGAAATTCCCCATCACTACCCTCTGCCTCCTGTTGGATAAAAGAGACTCAAACCAGCAGATGACAGAGCCGGCAAGTCCACATAATTCCCTCAGGTGGTCAAGTAACACTCGATGATCCACCGTGTCGAATGCTGAGGAGAGATCGAGGAGAACAAGAATTGTCCCTTCCCCTCGATCTCTAGCCTTAAGGAGGTCATTATGCACCCGAACTAGTGCAGTTTCCGTGCTATGCCTTGCATGAAACCCCGGCTGGAATAGTTCATAAAGATTATGGGTCACGAGATGCTCCTCAAGCTGAAGCGCCACCACCTTCTCAACAATCTTGCCTAAAAATGGAAGATTGGAGATAGGACGGTAATTTGTCTTGATGTCAGGGTCCAGTGATGGTTTTTTCAGAAGGGGCCTCACCAATGCCTCCTTCAAGACATCAGGGAAGACCCCCTCCGACAAGGAACACCGGACAATCAAGGCAAACACCGGGCCAACAGAGTCAGCACATCTCATTAAGAAACGAGTTGGCACCGGGTCCAGTTCACAAAAGGTGTGCCGAAGCCTAGAAGCAGTCTCAATGACCTCAGCCACCTCCACCAGTCTAAACTCACCCCAAGCAGACAGAGTGCTCTTCAGAAGGCCATGGCGACCACTGTCGACCAGATTCTGGTCCACTGACGGAACCCCCTGCCTGATGGCAAACACCCTGTCCAAGAAGAACCGAGCAAATCCATCACACAGTGCATTCGAAAAAGCTACCTTCGGCTGTAGACAGGCAGGATGAAGAAGTCTGTCCACAGTCCGAAAGAGCACAGTTGGTCGGTTCCTCCCGGCAGCAATCTCCCTAGACAAAAATTCTGCCTTCTTACGGTTGATTGCCCCCTGGTATGCACCATAGTGCACACGCAGGGCCAGTTTGTTCGCCTCCAGGCCAGACTTCCGCCAGCAGTGCTCTAATCTCCGACCCAGAGTCTTCATCTCCTTGAGCTCCCCATCAAACCAAACCTAATATGCCCAGGTCCTTGGTCTGATAATTGTGTTCCAGATTTCTGTTTCCCATATGAATCACACAACATTTGCCTATGTTAAAACTCATTCCCTTTTCAGTTGCCCATTTGTTGATTTTGTCCAAATCTTTCTATATTGTCTCCGCCCCCTCTGACTGTGTTACTAGGCCAGCCAGCTTAGTATCATCTGCATATTTACTTACCCAGTTGTACACCCCCTTCCCCATTTGTGCTATGAAAACTCTAAACAGCACAGGCCCCAGCAGAGACCCCTGAGGGACCCCCCCCAAGTCACAGGTATCTCATTAGATAGCCATTTATACACACCCTCTGAGTCCTGTCTGCCAGCCAGGCCTGGATCTATTGGCATACTCTATAGTCCATATCTATTTCTGACAAAACAATTTAGTATTTCTACATGTGGTACTTTATCAAAGGCCTTAGCAAAAGCCAAGTATATACAGTCCACCATCTTCCCCTGTCCAATGCTGCTGAAATTTTCTCATAAAAATATAACATGTTAGTCATACATGACCTGCCGACCACAGATCCATGCTGCTCCCTGTCATCCCGATCAGTCTCAGTTAGATATAGGTTTATGACACCCTTTAATATTAATTCCATTAGTTTGCCTGGCAACGATGTCAAACTTATGTGCCTATAGTTTGTGCAGTCCGCTCTATCTCCCTTCTTATGAATGGGTAGCATATTTGCTGTTAACCAGTCCCTAGGCACTGCCCCTTCCCCCAATGACTTCTGGAAGATAATGTTTAAAGGGGTAGCAATATTTGGTGAGAGTAATTTAAGAATGTTGTTTGATATGTTATCAGGCCCTGCTGCGTTTGTGGTGCGTCGCTCGCTGGTCGCCAAGGCCAGGACTCTTGACTCTTCCTCTGGGTCCCCTCCTGGGTCTATATGGCCCGGCAAGGAGGAGGCTGCTTTTGCAGTGCCGGAGGAGCAGCGCGATTCCCTGCAGAGTTGCGTTGCTGGCGCCGCCCCAGCAGTCGCCTCCATAGGGGTATAGGCTCCCCCAGTGTCGCTGCCCGTGGCTGCTGGGCCTGGCACTGGCAGACCCTCGGCACCACCTCCCAGCACTGTCCAGGATCCCGGCACCATTCGTGGTGCTGGTGATCGGGATGGTGCCATGGGCAGTACCATGTCCTGCAGGGCACCGCTGCCAGGGGCCCTCCTGGGGTCACTAGACTGGAGGTCTGCCTGGTCACTTCCTCTTCGGAGGAGGATGACTCGCATGCCAATCCAGGCTGGCACCCTAACTCTTCAGAATCGGAGAGCCACTTGGGACATCGTACCAGGCAGCCCAGCATCCCTATCCCAGAGTGCCTGGAGCCTGTTGTCCTAGCAGATCCTTCGGCTGTGGGAGGCTGTGGATCTGCTGGGGACGATGGCCTAGGAGCTCAGGATGGGGTGTCCACCCTGGGGAGGCCGGGGCAGTTGCCATTCCTTGTGCTGCCCAGGCCCTTCAGGGGGGACTGGGACTCCCTCTTCTGTGGTCTCCCTCGGGGCCTGCGGGATTGGGGAACCCAGCTTCACTGGGGTTGAGAAAGCGGGCAGCCTCCGAGTCCAAGGGGTTGAGGGGCCGGGGTGAGGCGCAGCTACCCCCTTCCACTGCCCTGCGGGGAGTGGGGAGGAGTCGCAGTGCTGAACCCTGCCTTTCCCTAAAGGTCTCAGACTTACTTGATTGGCAGCATGGAGGGTTGCCCTTCTGGACACATGCAACCCCAGTCGCATCACAGGAAATTCTCCCTTGGGGCTCTTCTTAAGTTTGCCATCTCAGACACAGCCTTCGCAACCTGGTGTGGCCCTGGGGTCCCCTTGTTCAGCGGGACCAGTCTCTGGGTCTCTGAGCCCTGGCAGAGGCTGGGCACTATCAGTTTGGTGCCTATCGCCCATCCCTCTGCAGACATCTGCTCCTCTCCCAGGCCATGTGGGTCCCACGGGGCCCTTTACCTGGGAGATGTTCAGAGCCACCATGGTGGCATTTCCCACATATGTCAGGGCCATGGACGAACTGGTCTTTTGCCTGTCTCCCCCGCTGCAGAAGTCCTCTGACTATTCAAGCTGCTCTTCCTCCTCAACTCCCTCTTCCGAGGGAGAGGAATGTTCCGACAACCTGTCCTCCGGTGCTGATTTCACTGAATATCAGCAGTTCCTTTCGAGGCTGGTTCAGGAGCTTCGCATTTCTCATGCTGAGAAGCAATACTGAGCGGGAGGCACGCTCGTTCCTCACAGTGAATTCAGCGCCCACCACCTGGTGGTGCCCTCCTGGCCCTTTCCTTTCCAGGAAGCATGTATCCGCACCTGGCAGTCTCCAGCTGCCCCTTCCTCAGCCCCAGTGGACTGCAGAAGACGTTATTGCACCCTCCAGGAGTCTCTAGGTTCCCTACCTCACCCACCTTCGCTGGATATCCTAGACGCCCTTCCGGCTTTGGCGCCTGGTAAAATAACCAACTTCGGATCTGGATTCTTGCAGAATTCAACCGGTGGGGGTGAAGAGTTTTCTCTCTAGCTCATGTGTTAGTTTATTTATTTATTCATTTTGGATTGAATACCTTTGAGCCAGAGGCTCTTTTACGTAGGTTCCACGTCAAAGACATATATGGGGGATAGGGTACAGTACAGAAAGGTGGAGATTAAACAAACATACAGGTAGCAAGATCGTACAGTCTTAACAAAAATTGTATATACAACAGCATGAGGGTGAAACTTTTTTTTTCTACACATGCGAGTTGCACAAGATTGTACAACGGCGCAGCCAGAAGCATTGTCAAGCAGGGTGCTGTATCTAGGACCAGAGCCTAAGTGCATAGGTTCACAACAGTGTCAGGAGTGGAAGACATGAGGGGGACACCACCAGCGGGTTGTTGTAGAGCTGGGAGGGTGGACAGGATAGCATGAAAGGGTAGATGGGGTTAAGAGAGAACAGAGGTTAATTGCATAGGTTCTCATCAGGCTCACCATGCTGCCTACAACAGACACTTGTGGTCGATGCTAGCGCAAGTCCTAGCATCTTTGTCTATTACGGAGCGATCTGGATAAGCCATTGCCCTCTCTGCTCAAGGTCTGGAGCTTGCAAGGCACCAGGCAAGGGCATCTTAACGACCCCAATGAGGTGATGTCCAGACTAGCTGGGACAGTGATCTGCATTAGGTGGATGGCGTTGCTTCATCTATCCAGGTTGTCACCCATTGCCCGGCATAGGGTAATCTCCTCCACTTTCCGGGGGACCCGACTTTTTTCCCTGCAGGGCAAGGAGAGCTCTTCAGGGGTGCCTCCTGTCCCCCCGGCCACGGGGGACATGTCCTCGTCCTGAACAGCCTTAGATCTTGATGGTCTAGTAGGGCTCTATGGTCTCCCCTGTGTCACCCGCAGGAGGCTGAGGTATCTGTTCCCTTGGGGCTGCGCCAGATCCCCTCTGGGGGGGGCTTGGTACTCACCCAGCAGTAATGAATGTTGAAGACCGACAAGGGAAGATATGAAAATTACATACCTACCGTAATTCTTGATCTTCTCTTGTATCTTCACCATCCATTACTGATAATGGTACCTCAGAGCTCTCTGTTCCTTCTCCGAAAGTCACAGAGCATTTACCCTGGATGATAGCGAGTAGGGTCTTCATCCTAAAACCTCTGAGGGAACTTCCTCAGATCCTCTTCAGTGCACTGGGGTGTCCCTCTCGGGGCTTAGATAATTCTCCGCTTTATGTCACCCTCTGGCTGTCATTATATATCTGTGCAGTCCTAAGAGTGTCTGTGGGATCTCTTCCCTCTCTTTTCTTATGGCACTGATGTCCCGTGGCTCTCTTCTCCTGAAGTGGGGACCACATCAGTTCTCCAATGGGAAAACTTTGTCCAGATTCTTTCCCTACACCTAAGTCAGGACTCGCTCCTTTCTGAACAGAACTGATTGCCCTCTTAGGGGACAGTATGTGAGACATAGGTTCTAGGACTTTAACGCTCCTGGATAAAGGGTGAGAGGAAAAGTCTGCCTTCTACAAGTCTTAAGTCCTTCAGTCCGCCTCAGACCTTAGTTCTGTAACCTGTTTTAACTGTCTCCCTTGTCTTCAAATCCCTCGGGGATTTTGAAACTCTCAAGCCAGTGGTCTTCCAGTTTGTCGTGGCAGAGAGCCCCTCTCCTCTCCACCCTTTACCCTTTACTCTCATCTCTTCTGCCTTTCCTCTTTTTTTTTTTTTTTCTTTAAACTGTTTTTATTTCAGTTTTTGGTTATATGGTACCACAGAGTAATGTTACAGGAGAATAACAATGTATGTGATATATTATGCATTGCTTGTCTGGTAGTACATAGACAGATACAGACTTAGATCTACAACTGTTCAAGTAACAAGTATCTGGTTGTCTAGAATGGCAATCATAAAATGGATTAAATAAACTAATAGGTACTACAGACATATTCGTCAAATACTGTCTGTCTGTGCCTCCATATGAGGGGTAGGGGGGAGCCAAGGGGGCTGTTCTCATTAGCTTACACACTTGATTAAATAATGTTAGGTCTCTCCCCTCCCAGGAATGTCCCAGAGAGGGTAGAAGGCATAGGGCCAGCCGGTAATCCATCAGATCATGAATTGAGAATATTCCGATAGGGGAGCCCTCCTCAAGGTGGTTGATCTGATCTGGTCTGTGAAATAGTAAAAAAAAACAGACATTCCAGCGGTTCATTAATTCTGGGAGTTTATTTTGTAATCTAGCTGTCATATGTTCTAATTTGTAGATATCATAAACTGTATCTTCCCAGGCTGAGATTGTGGGGGGTTCAGGGCAAAGCCAAAGGTGTGTGATACATTTTTTGGCTGCTTCCAACAAAATGTTGAGCAAGTAAGCTTGGTGTGTGTTTTTAAAATGACGTGGGTAATGAAGAAGAATCCCAGTCTCCAGGGGAAGATTTCCTAGGGAGGGGAAAAGGTGCAGGACCCTGGCCTCTATTGAAGACCAGTAAGAGGCCAGTATCGGGCAAAGCCATAGGATATGTGCATGTGTGGCCACTTCACAACCACAGTGTCTCCAACAGGAGGAATCTGCCCCCGACTACAAACCTGGCAGTGATTTGGGGAGTACGGAAAAACCTGGACACCACCTTCCAGGCGAATTCTCTCCATATATAAGAGCTGGTAGTTTTATGTTGTCTCCACCAGATTCGGGTCCAGTCCTCCCGAGATAATGCCATCTGTAACTCAGCTTCCCAATGAAATTGTACCAGGTCCATAGTCTGGGTGGGGGCCCCCTGTAAAGCCCTATAGATTCGGGAAACTAAGTGGGCTCTGTCACCTCCCTCCACAAGCTGAAGTAGTAAGGGCAGGGGGGGGGGGATAATCTGAGTGGTGACATCTAAACCTATTCTAGAGTCGAGAAAGTGCCAGATCTGTAGAAATCTGAAGAAATCACTTTTATTTAAAGAAAATTCCTGTTTACGTTGGTTGAATGACTTAAAGATTTCTTTGTCATAAAATTGGAATGAATGTTTTAGTCCTTTGTGTGTTCAAGTCTGAAAAGAAACATCCAGACTTGTTGGGGACCATGATGGGTCCTCCGCTGGTATACCCATCCATGTTGACATGAATTTGTTGGATGGGCCAGTAAGGAACTTCATCCAGCTGTGAAGAAGCCTTCTCGTAAATCTGGATCCTTGTCGCAATTGAGTTATATTATTGGGTTGGAACACACAGGTATAGTTTAAAGGACAATCTGCCATGATTCTCTCTACAGTAAGCGATGCCGGGGCCCGATCCCGTGGCAAAAACCACAGTGTTATACGAGTAAGCAAGGCAGCCATCCCATAGTTGCCTTTCCTCTTTCTATCCTTTGCCTTATCCTTCTTCCAAGATCACCCAAGGATTGAGGCCCTAAGGCCGATTAGGGTAGGGTTCTCTTCTTTCTGTCCTGTCTCCAGCTTATGCCTTTTTCAGTTTATATCCTTTCTGTTTTCTGTCCCTTGGCTCTCTTGCCTCACTCTCTGTTTCTGCAACCTGTTTCTTCCTCTCCGGCTCCACGGAACTGGGATGGAGGAGGAGTCTGTGGCACCTAACGGCCAACCAGTGTGCTCTACGCAATGCGTCGGGCCGATTCCTCCCACCAAAAAAAAAAAAAAAAAAAAACAGAGCTCCTGTGGTGGGTGCGCACTTCCAGCTTACACCCATCAGTAATGAATGGTGAAGATACAAGAGAAGATTAAGAATTACGGTAGGTACGTAATTTTCATTTATAGCCAGTTTATTAAATACAGTAGTAGTTGCCATATTCGGTGTTCAAACTGAAAAATATGCACAAAGATTTATTCAGTGTAACAGGCAGACTGCCTTGTAAACATGTCATTTTTTGTTTTGCTTACTGTTACACTGCAATACTTCTGCTAACCGTACTTTGTAAATGTACCTTGTCCTTAACCCTGAGATATGTGTGTATTAACTGGTCAGCATGGTCTTGATCTGTGAGTAAAGTGGAGTTACAAAAAAAAAAAAAACTTCTCAATTACATCACTCCTTCTCCTGTTCTAGTTCCACTCCCTGCTGCACACAGGGAGGACTTTGGGAAAGGCCAGGAAGGCTGAGTGTGCCGTCAAACTGTCACCCAGTCTACAGAAGTTCTGCTTCACCAACAGTGGTTTGCCAGATCATTGGCACCCTGGTTTACCAGCTCCCCCTGCTGCCTCTCCTCCATCCTTCCTAAATCCCAGATGGCAAATGTCCCAGGATTTCTTATTAGTAACAAAAATACTTAGTTTGTTAATTGTTTTCTTTTTTGTTTCTTCCCTTTTTAGTTAACAATATTTTCTGCCCTCCCAGGACTACACAAACGCTTCCCCTGACCCTCTTCAGACGAAAAGTACTCTTATTTACTTAATAACCATTTTTCTTATGTTATTAGTGTACACTCAATTTCACAGATGGTTAATGTTCTTATGAGTTCCCAATCCCTATGTCCTACCCCTCCCCAGTTGGCCAGTAATAAACCACACGATCTGAGACTGTCACACGCAACACACAACCCCTTGATTTCAGTGCGCTTGTCCAGTTGCCCTCATCTTTTTTTTAAATCTAAACTTTGTTTGTTAATTTTATTTTCCCAGATTGATTCAATCAAAGAGACTGTCCCGACATGCAAGAGCCTTTCCATTTTCCTCTGCCCTCCCCACACAAGGCTCTCACATCCCCCCCCCCCCCAAAGTCTTCAGATCATAAGTTGAATCCTGATCAGTGCCTTTTATTTTTTATTTCTTTAGCTAACTGTCATCTCCAGGGAAAGAAGGGCACTGGACTGGTAGCAAGAGTAATATATAATATTTAGTAATAGTAGTAACACTGCCCGAGTACAAGCCAAATTCTGCAAACTTCATCCAAACCTCCACAGAGCACAGGAGCAAAGAAAAATACCTCTATCCTCTGGAAGTATTGGTAGCGAAATGGCACCTCTTCCAATGCACGCCGAGCTACTGACACTCCCAGTTCCCTTCCAAAATGCATCGCCCAATAGCCAGGATTGACAGGCTGTCTACTATGATGTTATATGCTGCCTAGCCTGACAGTTTGGCTAAGTGTGACCAGTCGCGATCGCGTTTTAAAAAAATGCCACGACTTGCTGCTCGTTCCTGATCAGAGCGCCCAACTTGACCGTAACTGTTTAGAGAGGGGCGAGCATTCCAACAAGCCTACCACATGTCTGCAGCTGTGGCCATCAGGTGACTGCCAGCTGTGCTGTACTACAGCTGATGAGGAACGCAAACTGATGTGCTGTCTAGTGATTGGGGATGGAAACAAGGTAAAATGTTCATTTAAAAAAAAAAAAAAAAAATGCGATTTGGTAGTCCATGGAACAAGCAGTACATGACAGAATGCTTGTCCCCAATTGAAAAGTGGTTGTCCCGGACATCGGGCTATAGGATTTGTCAAGCCTTGCCCTGACATTCTTTGTTTCGTTATGCGAGCACCGTGCTCCATCAGGGATGGTGGCCCAAGGAGCTCCCGCGGGCTGTCATCACAGAGGTGCCGGGGCCATTTTCCGTGGCCCCCCCCCGGGACATTGTCTACATCCATGTAGGAGCACGAGCCCCGCATGCCCCTGTGCGTGTGTCCGCCCACCGACGTCCATAATGTCCCTGCCCTACCATCAACCTACCAACCGCACTACCACCCCTGGTCACCCAGGTGGCAGTATTGTAGCAAAGGACAGAAGCCCTCCCAAAGGAGGAGAGCATCCACTGAAACGCTCAAGCCTCCCCACCCCCCAACAACCCAAGCCTATGTCCAAACTCTGGTCCCCGGTGTCATGAACAGTAGCGCTGCCACCTTCATTTTGTAGGCCAGGGCTTTACCAGACTTCGTGAGACTGTTTAGGACCTTAAGATTGTTGACAGAGAGGTTGCTAATCTATAAAAGGGTGTCACTGCATAGAGCGAGACTATAATCTCCTCCTCCGCAAGTCTGATACCCTCAGCCTCACGTGAAGTTCACAGGGTTTTTGCTAGAGGCTCTAAGGACAGTGCAAAAAGCGATGGGGAGAGGGGGCACCCCTGCCTGGTGCCCCTCTGGATAACAGTTCTGTCTGATAGCAAGCCATTAACCCTAATACCCTAATTCTGGCTCCTGGGCGTGCATACAGCTAGGGCTGCAGTCCAGCTCCATACCTTATGTCCCAGTTTAAACTTCTGCAGTGTGGCATCTAAAAACTGCCAATTAAAGCGATCAAATGCCTTCTCGGCATCTACCATCACTATCACCTTGTGCTCCCCCTGAGGCAGCCTTTGGCAGACTGAAATAACATTGAGTAGTCACTTTATTATTTTAAATGTAATGACCTGGAATTAAGTCAGTTTGATTGGCTGGATCAGCAGTGTTATAATCTTTTGGATCTTGTTGGCAATTGATTTTGGAAATATTTTTGCATCTTGATTTAATAATGAAATAGGACGGTAACCCCCCAAGATGTGTTGTCTTTCCCCGGCTTGGGGTGTTGGGGATCACTCCCTCATGAGCCAGATTACAAACTTGGGCCAGCACCAGTGTCTGCTCCTCCTTGAATACTTTGTAAAATTCACCACTATAAGGCCGCCCGGCCCCCGGTGCCTTGCCTGTGTTAAGTGATTTAATCACAAGGTCTATTTTAGCTGTTGAGGAAAGCTTCTCCAATTCTTCCTTTTGCTCATCTGTGAGTTGTGGGCGGCAGCTATAGGTTCCTACAGGTCTCCCGAATGACTTCTGGGGTACCTATTTGGGGTTCGGCTGAGTAATAAATGTGTGTAAATTTTTTTGAAATTCTGCCATGATCTGCTCTGGGCGAGTGACATATTCTTGCGGTGAGCTCACCTTTTTAATTCTAGGGACACACCTGTCTGCCTCTTGTTTTCTAAGTCTGAGAGCAAGAAGACGACTTGCCCGATTCTCCCATTTATAATATTTCTGATTTAGGAATTTAAGATCATTCTCCACCTTCCTCAGTGCTAGCTTGTTGATTTTCTCCTTCGCCTTCTGATTTTGTGGTAGTACGGTAAAATCTTTAGTTCTCTTGTGTTCCATTTCTAGCTCCTCCACCTTCCCCTGCATCTCCCAACAGGATTCTTCTTGTAGGCAGCATATGCTATAATGTGCCTCCCGAGGACCACCTTCATCCTATCCCACACACATTTCAGTTCGTCCTCCCTGACTAAATTCTCCCTAAGTTAGTTCTGAATCACTTATTTTATTTTGTTTCAGAATACCTTGTCGTTAAAGTGGCCTACATTTAAATGTCACGGACCTTTCTTTTGGGATGGTCCCAAATCCACCGCCATAGTGATTACAGCCTGGTCTGATATGCTAATTGGCCAGATTGTCTTATCTGTGATTGTGAACCCCCACTGCTTCTGAATATAAAATCTGTCTGTGCGAGAGTATGTCATTTTGGGGGTAGAAGGTGAAATTTTCAACCCTTGGACTCTGAGCTCTCCAGGGATCTACCCGTCTTTTCTCGTTCAGTAGTGTACGAAGGTGTCTGGAACATGTTCTAATGGTGCCTTGTGAGAACTGAGTCCTATCCAAAGCTAAGTTTTTTACACAGTTCCAGTACCCCCTGCCCAGATCACCTGGCCTACCGCCAGTTCTGCCACCTAAGCGAAAACATTCTGGAAAAATCTGGCTGGGGGGGAATGCGACTATAGATAAAAAATCAGATGGAGAGATTTCTCCCCTAGTGTTCATGACACCGTTATTAGCCTTCCATTCCTTTCCTCAAATGTGTGTGTTACCTTGAATGGTAAGCCCTTTCGAATTAAAGTCTCCACCCTCCCACCCCTTTTTCTCCTTGGGGTGGGAGTCCAAACACCATCCCATCCTGTTTTCCATTTTTCTGACCGAGGGCCACTAGACCCAACCTGGTGATGTGGCCACCAGTGATAGTGGCCATGTTACGTAACTGTATAATAGATCATACATCAGCTGAATGGTCAAATGGTTAGAGACCAAGGTTTGAATCTCACCAACATTGTAACTTTATTTTTGTTTTCAGAATGGTTAGAATGAGGAGATGTGTACCTGGAGACCAAGGTCTGAATCGCACTAACACCATAACTTTATTTTTGTTTTCATGTTTTGTCCCCCTGTCACTGGCCCTGCCTCTGTCTTGGCAACCTCCCCAACTCCTTTACCTGGCTTCTCTCAGTTCTACCATCATTCTGTGTCCCCCATAGTGGCGGTGGTGGGGATCTGCAAATCTCACCACAGAAACGGATCCAGATCAGAGGAGGGCTAAGTCACTGGTGCAAAAGCCTGTGGGAGGCCATAAATCATCCTGCGATAGACAGTGGTGGGGGCGCGATTCTATGCTTTTCTTGTTCTACACCCTTGGGACACTGCTGGCTAGGGTGTCCATGCACATACCTGGAAGCACCTGTAGCACTGCACAAGCTAGCACCCCCCCCCCAAAGCTGCTTTGACTGCACTGTCACCCGTGATCACTCGGGGCAGTATCAGAGCAGAGCCAGCTGCTCTTCCTCTCCAAAGGAAGAGCCTTGCCTCTGGTTTACTCGAGCTTCACTCACATGCCCCCCCTCCCCCAGCCTGCCTCCAGTGACCCAGCCTCGTTTCTGAACCCAGGTCTCCAGCGCCATGAGTGGTAGTCCTACCACTGTGCCAGCGGACCACCACCATCAGAACAGTGATCCAGTCACTTAACCCATCTGTGTTAAATTCCCTCTGTCTGTCCCGACTTAACCTTCCCGAGTTTTCCTTAACCTCCATCTTACCCCTGTTAGCCTCCCTATGCTCACATAATGGCTATTGCAGCTATTTATAGCTTGTAAAGTGCGTTAGGATGCAGTGCATCTGAAAGCCAGTATATAAAACCCTTCCATTTTTAATTTCTTTTGTTTGTTTTCCCTGTTCTCCCCTTCCTCTCTCATTCTCTGCCTCTGACAGACTGCTTATCAGTGGGGTTTTGATCCTCTTGCACGCAGCCTGACGCTCTTTCTCTTAGTTAAACTTCCTTGGTTTGTATAGTAATGTTCGGGGGGGGGGAGGGGGGAGGGGATTGGTGATAGAGCTGTGGCTGCATTAAACCCAACTTTGTGCATGGGTAAAGGGGTCACATAGCATCTAGACTGGGAGGAGGGGTGAGACCTGGTGATGGCCATATTCACACCCTCCCACTCCAGAGTACCTCGGAGAGAGGGAGCAGCTGGCTTGCATTTCCATTGCTCAGTGACCAGTGGAAGGTCAGCCACTGGTTCTTATGAGTCTGGGGCAAAAAAATGATGACTGTGGATGGGACTTGGGCAGTGTTGCAGCCTCATCCACCCTGCCTATTTGAAATGCAGTGGGGTGGGACCTGGGCAGACATCCTTATTGATCCCGTCCACTTGAGATGCTAGGTCGGTGGGACCTGGAAGGACAACCAAATTGATCCTGCCTGCTTGGGATGACAGATTTCCATTGCCTGTGTCTGCTCACCAAACTGTATTCTGCTCTGGGAGGTGCGGTTGAAAGCATGCCACGCTGAGAGGCAGGAAAGTTTTCTGGGAGTTTGAGGTGAGGTAGGGTATCGGGGATGAACATCAGTGTTCCCTCTAGAGGTGGGGCATCGAAGTTGGGGATGGGTGAAGGAGATCCCAGAAGCCCACAGTTATTTTTCCTAAACAGGTTTAAATCCGTCACTGTTTGTTTTTAGTTAGGGCCCAGATTGACGGGGGAGGGGGTGTCCTTTTTAATTTTAGCCCTTGTACACAGCTACATTATGCTATGCAGTATGTTTAATTATGTTTGCGCTAAAAGGAAATCTGTCAGCCATTGAAAGTGGCAGACCTAGACTATGTGCTCTAGCTCCAGACTTAAGTTAGGATGCTTTTGGTGCTCTGGTAAGGCGTAACATCCAAAAGGTTTATACCTACGCTTCTAGGAAGGGAGCGGGGCGCTCAGAACAGGGCTGCTTGCCCTAAATCGACTCAGTCGAGTGAGAGTAACTACCTAGTACCTCGATGGAAAGAATTCCATGCACAATACTTTTTTGAAATAAATGTCAGGATTTATTGAATTTAAATCCTGAAAAGCAAGTTTCAAAATCAGCCACTGAGAAAGTCTTGTAGCTGAAGCGCCGAGGCAGTGCACAGTGGATGATTTTGAAACTTGCTTTTTAGGATTTAAATTCAATACATTGTGACATTTATTTCTAAAATGTATTGTGTGTGAAATTCTTTCCATTGAGGTACTGGTGGCACCTATTTTCCTTAGACTGTTAGTGTTCTGGTTTGCCCTCTGTGGGGTTCTGTCTGTTGCACAATGTTATAGTTTGACTCTTTTATGCTCTTTAATTTTTGCAGGCCTTTTGAAGACCCCAAGAGCTCCTTTACTGCCCTTCCCTCCAGGAGCCCAAGAGGTAAGGTGTCGTTAACCACTTTTACAGCTGCTGCATTGTCTGGACTAATGAAAAGAACCCTGCAGTGTTTAGTAGGAAGTTGCAGTTTTTATCCATGTGATATCCTTAGTGGGACTAACTTTGCTTTGTGCTCATCTAGATAATTCCTCAAGAAGACCTACGGTCAAAGCGTCGAGTCTGACTTTGTCTTCAGTGTGCATTTATTATTACCTTTTAGTTTTGTTTTCAGCCCACATGCTGACACAGCGCCTTGTTTTTGTACCTAATGGTTCTCCTGATTGTTTATTAAAAGTTGGCTCACCAGGATAGCTTCATGAGATTCTCAGTCTTGTTCACACAAGGGTCCATTCCTTGGAGACAGCAGTTGTAGAAACAAGACGTTGCACACTCATGCTCAATATATGTGAACAAAACAGTAGCTGTGGCCCACTGGCAATGCTGCTATCTACTTCTAGCTGAGACATAGCTGCCCTTCCCCAGGCCCCATATTCTCTTCGGCTACTTGTAGGCCTACCTTAAATGGGGACTAGGCTGGAGCCCCTGCCAAAGCCCCCTGTGGAGACAGACCCCAGCTAGATAATAGCTGCAACTCCTATACTTTCCACTTTCCCCCTTGCCTTACCTGCCCTCTTTTGAGCAGTGTGACCTGCGGCCTGTGGACACCCTGCAGATGCCACTGTGATGTCACGCTCCTGCTTCATGGCACACTTGCTTCAGGGTTGCTCATGTGAGTGGTTGCTTGGGATTTGGGGAGATAAATAGTAGTTGCAGCCTCCCGAATGGATGGCTGTATTCCTGCAGCCACTCTTCCACCACCAGTCAGGCTTGCTAGCCCTGCTTACTTTCCTCCTGCGTCCCTCCCTTTGCAGCCCTCCTCCCTTCTCCAGTCCACCACAGTTGCAACCACAACATTGTTTGCAGTCCCACACAGCACAAAAAATACAAAAAGCAGTGTTCCACAGCACTTGGCTACTTCTTTCCCACTCCTGGTCCCCTGATCCGCTTGCTGGTGGTCTCTGTTCTCAAGAAGGGTACAAGCAAAGACTTTTGTTTAGCAGTTGCAGTTTCCTGATCGGAAGGCTGTATCCCAGCAACCTCTTTTCCACCACCAATCAGGCCTGTTAGCCGTCCTTTATTTCCTGCCCACATCCCTCCCGTTGTACCATTTTTACCACTATACAAATTTGTGCTGCTGCCCCGTAACCCTTCCAAAATATTTACTTAGGTCCTGCACCTCTTCCTAATCTATAATTCTACCCTGTCCTCTGCTAGTGCTAATGTTAGACTTTATTCATCTTTTCCAGAATGTGCACCTCTTTTAATGCACACTCGCAGTATTTTTACCTTTATCCCTCCTCTCAAAATGTGCACATTTACTCCCGCACCCATCCAAATATGAATCTTATGTTCTGCGCCGCTCTCTCAAACATAGTACTTTGGCCCGCACTGCCATATATGTGCACGTTTACCCCTGTATTCCTCCTAAATGTATGCCAATTGTACCCCTCTCTAAATTCATACTTAAACACCTCCCAAAATTTGTACTTGTACCCCTGCACCCTGCCAAAAACTTGTACTTGCACCCCACCAAAATTTGTACTTGCACCACTCCCAAAATTGGTAGCACATCGCCCAAAATTGGTAGCACACCTTCAAAAAGTTGCACTTTCACCCGTGTCCCTTCATGAAATTTGTATTTGCACCCCTCCCAGAATTTGTACTTGGCACCTGTCACCCCCCCAAAATGTGTACTTGTCCCCTGCAACCCTCCCAAAATGTGTACTTGTACCCCTGCACGCCTTCCAAAATTTGTACTTGCACCACTCCCAAAATTGGTAGCACACCTCCCAAAATTTACACTTGCACCCCTATATCCCTCAGTGAAATTCATACTTGGCACCCGTACTGAAATGGGCATCCCTCCCAAACACACCTCTTAAACTGTACAAAGGGCTGAAGTGCTGACTTGGGGAGTAGCATGTGAAGGGCACAATACATATTTTTGGAGCAGTGTATAGGTAAATGATGTCTACAAGATGTCTCTTGGCTGAGTGTCATCTCAAGAAATATTTGCATTCGAGAACTGCACAGCGAAGCCTAGCTATGATGGAATACAAAGGTGTTTTTGAGATGGCACTCTAGATTAGCCGAGATATATATATATATATATATATGTATATGTGTGTGTGTATATATATATATATATATATATATATATATTTTTTTTATTCTTTTGGCAACCAGGTAAGGCTCACTAGGCACAAGTGCCTATTTTCAGGGGTGACCTGGGAGCACTGTGGTGGTTAAGTGACTTGCTCAGAGTCACACAGTATGCAGGTAGATGTTGTGGGAATCAAGCCCACCAGGTCTGCTGCATGTACCAAGCTCATTCACAGCTCATTACTCTAACCTCTAGGCTATACTGCCAGCCCCCAAGACCATCTTGCACTTTACTGAGCATTTTGTTTTCTTTTCTTTTTTGGGTATCTTTCACACACACATCAGTCTATTTCCTAAGTACATAAGCAGCACCTATTTTGTTCCTGTTCCAGAGTAGTCCTACCCTTCCCCATGTTAATGTTACCAAAGAAATTAACAGATTGCGATCCAATCCATTTCTTAACTCGTTGTAGAGTGCATTTCTTACAAGGATATTAAGCGTTTCTTTTTTCTTCAGTATCTTCACATACAGCCTTCTTACTTTGCCAGCAGTAAAGTCAGAAAGTAAGGAGAGAGAGAAAAAAAAAACAGAGGAAAGAGTAAGGATTGCAAACAGTTAAGGGGCCAGAAATAAGACATGATTGGAGTGGTGCAATGCAGTGGCTGTGGAGCAGCAGTCTTCCGGGAGATGTTCTGGAGGATGCGGTGTTGTCCCATCTGCAGGCACCTCTCTGGGCTGAGGGAGGAGGTTGCTCATCTCCAGGCTGAGTTGGCCAGGATTTGTGGGACCTCCTCTTCCATCCAGGGACCACCAGTGCCACTGCCGTTGCCTCAGAGGTTGCCAAGAAAGAGGAGCGGTTGGACCACAGTGGGCTCAGGGAGGGTGAGGGTGGTGGAACAGAGGCACATCCCTCCAGTTGTACCTCTCACAATTCCTATGCCATTCTGGCAAAGTGTGGTTCCTCTGTGGAGGCACCTACAGTGGAGACCAAGGAGGATGCTGGGAACCTCCACAAAGGAGACCCACAGGAGGGTGGCAGGGACCCTGCAGGAAGGAAACAACTCCTGGTGGGGGACTCCATTGTTAGGAAGGTAGAACTGGGCAAGGAAGGGAGAGGAGGTAAGGTGCCTGCCTGCCTGGCGCCATGGCTTGGAGGGGACAGGGAGGCGAATCCTCGGGTTGCCGGAGCAGCTGCACAGGGAGGGAGCTGGATGTCATTGTCCATAGGGACAAATGACCTGGCTAAGAAAGGATTAGAGAAGTGCAGGAAGAGTTTGTGGAATTGGGGAGGGCCTTGAGTCAATGCCTGCATGCTGACGCCATGGAGGTGCTACCCATCTATGGCATAGGAGAGGCTAGGGTGTTCCATTACCATGGGATTCAATCAGTGGTTGAAAACTGGTGTGGAGCTCAGGGATTTGGCTTCATTGGGGACTGGGGGTCCGCCTGGAGTGATGCAAGCCTATACTGGCATGATGGGCTGCATCTGTCCGGGAGGGGAACCAGGATCCTAGGTGATAGGTTTAAATGCTTCATTGGCAAGCTTTTAAACTAGCCAAGGGGGGAGGCAATGGAAAGGAGCAGGAAAATCCTAGCCCCCCCCAAACAATCACGGTAGTAAGTGTGGCAAACACCAGCATGGAGGTGTCGATAGGGAGAAGGGCAGGGGTAAATGGAGAAAGTGACAAAGACAAGAAGGACAGGGATGGGGCAAAAGGGGGTAAGGCCATCAGGAAATGGAGGGTAATGAGTACCAATGCCGTAGTCTGGGCAACAAGCTCCCTGAGCTGGTGGCCTTAATGGAAGAGGGATGCCTGGATATCGTAGCAGTCACAGAAACATGGTACACAGAGAACCATGACTGGGATGTTAACATACCAGGGTACATAACCTACAGGAGAGACAGGCAGGGAGAAGAGGGGGAGTAGCTCTCATGTAAAGGAAGGAATAAAAGCAACTGAACAAAAGAGTAAACAGGGAGGAGAGGAGGCACTGTAGGTCACCTTGAGACTGAAAGGGCACCACAATCCACAGGGGTTGTGTACAGACCCCCATGTCAGGGGAAGGAATGGACAAAGATATGATGGAAGGCATTCTTAGAATGGCAGAGAAAGGGAGATACTGTTGATGGAGACCTGAATATGCCAGATGTTAACTGGAGCACATTTGCTGCAGCGACATCCAAGAGCAGGGCCATTCTTGACGCCCTACAGGTGGCAGGCATTAGACATCTAGTTTGGAACCCACTTGTGAGGGAGCAATCTTAGACCTCGTACTCTCAAGCGGGGCAGTGAGAGGATCTCAGATCTAGAAGTGGGTTGCCATCTGGGGACAAGTGACCATCAAACAGTGTGGTTCACGTTAAACTCAGCTACAGAGTCAAGCCATACAAAAGTGAGGTACTGGACTTTAGGGAGGCTGACTTTGAAGATGGGAGAGTGCCTCAGAAAAGCACTAGCAAACAGGCTAGAAGGAGGTGTGGAGCAACAATGGGAATTATCAAAACTGCCATCACAGAGGCAACAAGCCTTTGTGTGAAGCAAATAAACAAATCAAAACGAAAGAAAAAGCCACTATGGTTCTCAAGAGAGGTGGCTGTGAAAGTCAGGAAGAAAAGATAGCATTCCAGAAGTATAAGGAAACACAGAAGGAGCAGGACAGAGAGCTGTACCAGTTAAGGCAGAAAGAAGCAGGGAGGGAAGTCAGAATAGCAAAGGCCCAAACTGAGGAAAAGATAGCCAACTCAGTTAAGAAGGGGGATAAAACCTTTTATAGGTACATCAGCGAGTGTAGAAAGACAAAGGGAGGGATAGTGAGGCTGAATAGAATAAATGGTGGGTGGGCAGAGGGGGACAGTGAAAAAGCAGGAATACTGAACTAATATTTCTGCTCAGTATTCACAAAGAGGAGGGAAGTGCTAATCCAATTAACAGAAGCACTCTTGATAGGGGGTCGATCCCAGTCCCTTCACAGAAGAAAGGGTTCTGCAAGAACTCCTAAAACTGAAGGTGGACAAAGCAATGGGTCCTGATGGAATTCACCCAGAATTCTAAAAGAATTAAGGAAGGAACTAGTGAAACCACTGGCTACTCTTTTAATAAATCATGGGAGGATGGTGGTACCCGAGGACTGGAGGAAGGCGGATGTGATTCCCTTCACAAAAGTGGGACCAAGACAGAGGCAGGAAACTACAGACCTGTCAGTCTGACCTCTGTGGTAGGGAAATGATGGGGTCACTTCTGAAGGAAAGAATAGTTGAGTTCCTAGAGGTCAGTGGAGCACAGGATCCAAGGCAGCATGGGTTCACAGCGGAAGGTCATGTCAGACTAATCTAATAGATTTCTTTGACTGGGTGACCAAAGTAGTAGACCAGGGAGGGGCTGTGGACATGGCCTACCTAGACTTTTAGCAAGGCATTTGACACAGTCCCACACAAAAGATTATTAGTCAAATTAACCAGCCTGGGAGTGGGTCCCAGGGTGGTAGCCTGGTAAAACATTGGCTGGACAACAGGACACAGAAGGTAATTGTAAATGGAGTCCGCTTTGAAGAAAGGGCGGATACTAGTGGGTACTCAGAGGGTTCAGTATTGGGTCCAGTCCTTTTAATGTCTCTACTTCAGTGACATTGCAGAGGGACTGGAAGGAAAATATGCCTTTTGCAGATGACACAAAGATCTGCAACAGGGTTGATACACAAGGAGGCGTGGAAAGGATGAAAAGGGACTTGGCAAGGTTGGAGGAATGGTCTGACGATGGCAGCTAGGATTCAATGCAAAAAGTGCAAAATAATGCACCTGGGAAACAAGAACCCAGGGAAGAATACACAATGGGTGGGGAGATAATAACAACAAAACAGGAAAGGGACCTGGGGTAATCATATCAGATGACCTTAAGGTTAGCAAGCAATGTGAGAAGGCAGTAGGAGGGCCGGGGTATACTGGGATGTATAGGAGAGGCATCAGCAGCAGAAAACAGGAAGTTGTTATCCTCTGTACAGACAGTTGGTGAGACCCCATCTGGAATACTGTGTCCAGTTCTGGAGACCCCATCTCCCAAGGACATAGACAGGATAGAGGCAGTCCAGAGGAGGGCAACTAAAATGGTGCAGGGTCTGCAAGAGAAGCCGTATGAGGAGAGACTAAAGGAGCTTAATATGTATACCCTTGAGGAAAGAAGGGAGAGGGGGACATGATAGAAACTTTCAAGTACCTCAAGGAATCAACAAAGTCCAAGAGGGTAGCATCTTTCAGAAAAGAGACTTGCAAGAACAAGGGACACAATTTAAAGATAGAAGGAGGCGGTTCAGGGCAATGTGAGGAAGTATTATTTCACAGAGAGGTAGTGGATGCATGGAACAGCCTTCCTGAGGAAGTTGTGGAGTCTAAAACTGTGGGAGAATTCAAGAATGCATGGGACAGACATAAGGCAATTCTTGTGGGGGGCAGGAAGATATAGGCTGTTGGTTAAATAGGATCTGCGGCCTATCCTGTAGGTAGGGAAATGGGCAGACTAGATGGGCCTAGCGGTCCTTATCTGCCGTCAAAGTCTATGTTTCTATGTTTCAGCTGTTTGGGCAGGGCATGGAGCATTTGCTGTCAGTCTGGCAGGAGCAGCTCTTTCTAAATGATCTATGGAAAGAAAGCCACCAAATCCTAACAGCATTTTAATAAAAATGTATTTATTAAAAAGATCCTAACTGACATTTAATTTTCCCACAGAAATCTGTGATAAGTAAATATACTTATCATGGCTCTAATGGACGGGCAGTGCAGCAGCGGGAAACGCAGATCAGGACTGAGGACCAGAACAATTTAAAAAGAAAGGTAAATGCAGAATCTGAACACAAAGTATTAAAAGACATGTCTATCGCTCAGTAAGATAACTTCATGTGCTTCAGTGAATTCAAAGCATTGCTATGGACACATACACACAGAAAAAGAGAAACACTTTATAATGGGGTAAGGTTACTAACTTGTGGAAGGATGTAGTGGTAGGTGTGTAAATTGTGTGTGGGTTGCAAGAGAAGGGATGCAGATTCTTGGCAATCTTGCAAATTTTGCTGTTTGTGCAAGGAATGGGGTAAAAAGCTGGGAAAAGTATGTGGAATGAATTTTGGGATGGGTGCATAAAAAGGGGTCGAAATCTTGGGGAGAGGAAGGCAGGGGTAAATAATTTGCAGAGTGTGGGGTGGGGTAAAACTTCAGAAGATTCCAGGGGTAAGGGTATAAGTTTGGGAATGGGATTGGGATATGAGGTATTGGTTTTTTATTGGGTGGGGGGGCAGACTTGTAGAAGATTGCTGGTTTGGGGAAACTGTGCAGGGGAGGTGCAAGTTTCAGGAGTCATTGGGGTACAAAGTACAAATTGTTGGAAGCATATGTATGGTATAAATTTGGGACATGCACAGATGGACACACATCTTGAATGAGAGGGGATGGAGTACAAATGTTGTCAGGGTAGGACGGAGTATAAATTCTGGGACGGGTGTGCAGGTTGAGTATGCAAATATTGGGATGGGTGCAGGGTAGGAGTACAAATATCAAGGGTGAGGGGGCAGATTTAGGGAGGCATGCAGGATTTAGTACTGTGTGTACTTAGCTGACTGGAACTGGAGGAAAATGATGTCATTGTTGCTTGAATGACATCAGCACTCACCCAAGATTCCGCTGGCTGGTTTGAAAAGGGAATTTTTTGTAAAACCATCAAATAAGAAAAGCGAGCAAAATAGCAGTCATACATGAGTAACTGCAATTTCTGAACTTTGTAATAAATGAGTCCTAGTTTGTCTTCATGGTGGCAAATAGTAAAGTTTTAAAGCATCGTATTTAACCTTTAATAAGTAATTGGTGAATTCTGCCAGACCTGAAATCGGCATTTAATATAATTTATAATATATGGTGAGCCCTTATTACCGCTAAAAAGCGGCAGAATGATTTCTTGATAATCCCATCGCTATGATGTCGGGGGTTATAAACCTCTCTTGAGTATGTCATAGCGATGGGATTACAAAAGGAGCCCATGTGCGAACCTTTTATCTCGCTCACTGACGGCCTTCCTGAAACTGGCGCAGTGGCGAGAAAATGACCCAGAACTTCCACGGCAATGACCAACACTGCCAGAAGTGAGGAGCCTTCATTTTTTTCTGTCAGTTTATGGGTACCATACACTATAAAATATAATGTATGGTACTTCTGTCGTTAACTGGTTTGTGTAACATCTCGAGGTTGCCATGGCAACGTAAACCTCTTGAGCTTCACTCTCAAGGTTTACATGGTTGCCCGGGCAACCCCTTGACGGTTAACAAACCGGTTAACGATAGAGGACCATACATTATTCTCTATGTAACCTGAAGGTAGCGGTAGTGATTGGATTGCCTCGGGCCAAATTTAGCTTTCAGTGCTATGAAAAGGAGTATGTCCCTGCCACTGAAGAACTGGTATGGCATCCTCTTCCATCTGTGATAAGTATGATCCAGGTGAGCTAGAAAGAAATTGGAGTTGTAATGCAATTGGGTTAGTAAAAACCTGGTGTGCAATAAGTTTTTATGATCAAGCACAATGGTCCAATGGGTAATGGTCTCCTCGCCTTGACTCCATGCTTTCGTCGGCTGGTCCCACCTAGAGTTCTTCCTCCTTTCCCCTCTTTTGTGAAGGGATTTGTTAGGATGGTCTGTAGGGATGGAGGTGGTTGTTCAAACAGAAATTTTGGAACATGTACAATGTCTTCCTTTCAGTGTTCTAAGGATTTCCAATGTGCCTTATACCCTTGCGTGAGCCAGTAGATAGCTGTTCTGGGATCTGGAGTGCCAAGCCACCTTGAGGCTTCGGGAGATATAGTGTAGAAAATTTAATTTGGGGTTGAAAACCATTCCAGATATAGTGGGAGATGGCCCTGTCCCATTTTTGGAAAAATGATGATGGTGGTGTGGCTGGTAGCATTTGTGCGAGGTACAGCAGTCTGGGTAGAACTATCACTGTAATACTGTCTGTTCTCTGTAATAAAGAAAGTGGTATGAATTGCCAAATGCTAAGGTCCTTCATTCACAACTTGGTCATAGGATCATAATTGTTATGCACCAGTTGCTGTTTCTTTTTTAAACTTTATGTTTATTGATTTTGATAATATTACACATACATGTAAATCACGGAAGAGGTACATATGAAATACATTTCTCACAGATATTGAGGGTGCCACCCCTCTTAATACATGCAATTAAAATAATAGAAGAACTAAACCGTACCCCATCATTAAGATACATCATAGAGGGATATCCCATATAGACAGTAAAAGCCAGTGACCAATGACATATAAAAACGTTCACTGTGTTATTTGAACCCATGAGCAGCATGAACATTTTACAGTTTTCTTTAACACCGTAACCCGTAGGTTACATATTAACCTAGAGCACGTCTTTGTATGGAAGTAATGAGGATTCCTGCATAACCTTAACATTAAGTACCTGAACAGTACTAAATAAGAGAGAATTAAGCTCTGCATTTAAACTATGCCTGCTTTAGTGTTTTCCACAGATTTAGGAATCATTTACATCTTAACAGTGGATAAAACATTTATTTAGATAAGTCTTCATTCCTGCCTGAAGTATTTATACTGTACATTTTAAAGTGAACTTGAGGAAACAACAAGCTTACGTAAGCATTAATTTTCTTGTGACTTGGATCACTTCCAACGGTAGTCCCAGGTAGTGAAGCTATCTACTAATAATAGGAAACACAAATTGTGCTGCAAACCTAGTTACAGCTGCTTACATGTCCCAGGTCAGGTCTCACCCTCCACTTCATCATCTTCCTCCAGTTGGGACTGCGATCCGTGTTCCCGGTGGCAGTGAGATGGTACATGTCTCTGTGTCCACTTTAAAGCCTCCTGGGGATCAGAGAAGATATAGATTTTTGCCTTGATGGACAATTCTGAGGCGAGCAGGGAATATCATACCATGAGGCCCCCCGCAGCATTGCTCATACACCATCGAGACGCTTTTTCTTCTGTCTCATCGCGAAACTTAAGTCGGGGTACAGATTTATTTTTTTTCCCCTTCACAAAACAGTCAGCTTTTGTCTGGCCAAGGAAAGAATGAAATCCCTCATTCCCATTCCATCTAAAATTAGAACGATTGCCCTGGGAGCATCCGGACATACTTGGTGGCCCCTTGTTGCCACTCTGTAGGCTTTTTGAATCTTTATTTTATGCTCTGTGAGGGGCTGCTCCAACCATTCAAGCATGTACAGTCCCAGATGATCTCCCTCACTCTGCTCTGGGATTCCAAGCACCCTTAAGTTGGTTGCCTTTGCCTGGTTCTCCAGCATCTCAATTCTGGAGTGCAGGTGTGTTTTCCTTCACCAGTTTAACCGTCACCCCCAAGGCCGCTTCAGAATACTTTCCAGCTTTTCTAGTCTCCATTTTAATAAAATTAACATCAGACTCAAGGACCGACACTCTGGTGGTGAGAGAGTCAAACTGTGAGGCCAGCCCTTCCACTGAGATCAGTTGGTTTATTTTAATTCCCAAACTTTGTAGGGTTTCTTCTCCCCCCCCCCAAGGTCGTAGGCTCCGACATAGCAGGGCCTTTGGCAGACCTCGTGGTTGGTAGGCCGGTATTTAGTTTGCTCCTAGCTCCTTCCTGGGTAGTTTCTTCTTTCCTTGGATTGCCCCTGTCTATTCCAATAATCTTCCGATTGCTATATAATCCGTTTTTTGCACTCGTTTAGCCCTGTGATACAGTAGTTTATACTATTTTATAGGTTAAGATTGCTGAGCTGTAAATCCTTCCGACATCTTGCCTGGCTCACAGCTCCCGACCAGTTGTTTATATTGGTAAGGGATCATGACTCGATATCTGTAAGCTGGTAAATCTCATTTTAATGTATATTTTGTTGTCTAATTAGAGCTGTAGGGTTCTAGTGTACCTTTAGTACCTCAGTTTTATTGGTGTTGAGCTTGTAGCCAGTGTAGTTACTCGATTCAGTGAGTGTGTGCCAGAGGTGGGGAAGAGAGGAGTCTGGGTCTGCTAAATATATTAACATGTCACCTGCGTAAAGCACCAACTTCTGATGCCTGCTACCCAGGGTTGTAACCGGGATGTTTTGGTCTTGTCGAATGGCTTATACCAGAGGTTTCAGATAGAGAACAACAAAAGGGGAGAGAAGGGTCCCATGTAGAGTCCCTCTATGCAGTTTGAAGGTGTGGGAAATCTGGCAGTCCACTTTTATATACGCCTGTGGGAAGTGGTGTAAGGTCTTCGGTATATCTATAAAGGGAAGAGGGGGGAGTGCATTTGAGAAATCAGAAGAAATTCCACACCACCTAGGTGAAAGCCTTCTCCACATCTACATTTAACTTAAAAAATGGATATTGGACCAGGTGGCATGGCGTAGGACATGCAGGGTTTGCTTTTATATTGTCCTGTGTTTGCCGCCCTCTACCAAAGATCTTCTGGTCTCTAGTAATTAACACAGGTAGAAGCTTGTTCAGACATCAGGCTAATGTGGTTGTGAAGACCTTGTAATCTGTGTTTAATACAGAGATTGGGCGGTAAGAGGCATAGCTTGCTTTACCTTTATTTGGTTTTAGAATGGCCGACATAGTAGCTTAGCACCAGGATGGGGGCATTGAATTATCAGCATGTAGAGTGTGGCACACCATCAAGAGTGGTGTAAAATGAAGTTCTTTAAAAGTGGTATAAAAATCGCCAGTGTAGCCAGCTGGCCCCTGGCTCATCCCATTTTTTGTATCCAATTTTCCTGTTGTATTGGGGCTATCAGAAGTTGAGCTGTGTCAAGTGGCATTTGTGGCAAACAAAGTTCCTATCGGTGTGCTGTGTTGTGTCAGCACTTTGAGGATTAATGTCACTGGAGTGGAGTCTCACAGTAATGTCTAAAGACATCTAGAATTTGGGTTTGGTCTGTCACCATCCTGTTAGTTCTGGGGTCTTGAATATGGGTAATCATTTGTTGGGCAGTCTGCCTTCGGAGCTGGAAAGCCAGTACTTTAGAAGCTCTCGCTCCCTTTCATAGAAGGGTTGCTTCAGACATCTTAATGTCAGTGGTGTTCTGTATTTTTTTTTTCGGTTTTGCTAGTTGGAGAGTTACGGGATTATCCCGCTGTCTGTCTGTGTGTTCTGTAGTTGCCAAATTGGTCCTATAATTTGGATGATTTTTCTTACCCGAGTCTTTTTATATGGGAGGCATATCCGATTAATTCTTCCCTAAGGACCACTTGTAATGTGTCACATAGTGTATTATCTGACGTATTGGGGTAGAGTTAGTTTTTAGGATCTTTGTGATCCTGTCCAAGGTGTAGGGGCATTATGAGGCATTTAGGAGTGAATTATTAAATCTCCAAAGGGAGTGCCTTCGTGGAGGTCCCCAGGCCAGTTTTAAAAGTACTTGGGCATGGTCTGAATGGCAAATGGGTTTAATCTCATAATCAGTTACCAGTCCAGTGTTTTCTAATGAAATATGCATTAGATTGATGCGAGTGTAAATCTGGTTTGGGTTTGAAAAATGCCTATAGCAGCCCATCTATTGGTGTAGCAGTAGCACTACAGCTCGCAACACTACCAACCCAAGTTTGTGAATGAGTTTGGGCCATTGGGGGTCGGCCGGGGGAGGAGAATTGAGCGGCCCAGAGGATGCTGTCCTTCTGTGGGGAAGGAGGGCACCATTTTCCACTGCAAACTGCCACACCTGGGTGACCACAGATGGCAGTGCAGCTGAGAGGGCTTTGGGGGATGCTGCAGACGCCAGCACAGCATGCACAAGCACGTCTTGTCATCTTTGCACACAATGTCCCAGGGCCAGAAAATGGGGGGGATGACCCCTGCATCACTACGAGGATGGCCTCGGTATACCTGCTTGACAGAACTAGAGGTCTGGGAGGTGAGCCCTATCCTGGCCCTGCCTGGGAGGAAGGAGCAAGCCACGGCTCCATGGAGGTAGGTGGTCGTGTCCAGGGGAAGCAGGGGTGCCTGGAGACTGAGATGTGGAGGGCTAGAGATTGGGAGGGGTGCATAAAGAGAAAGTGTGGGGAAAAAAAAAAAAAAAAAAGGGCAAAAAAAAAAAAAAGCCTTATAGCTATGGAGAAGAGGGGCTTGGATGTCTCCAAACATCTGCCCAAGTGCAGTTCTCAATGATGGTTTTTTCTCTCTTCTGTGCTGCAGTCTTCTTAGGAGGGGGAGGGATTAATTGTATCTTTGCAGTCCAAGATAAGGTTGTAGTCCCCACCCATCAGGAGGATGCTCTTTTGGGTTTTCAAGATTGTGTTAAGAAGCAGCTGGATTGTGGGTGGGTCTGAGCCAGGAGGGATGTATAGGCTAAACAGAGTACTCTGTATACCCAAGTATACCCTTGCACTATTGCTAGAATGCCCTTCGGTCTCTAAGATCCTGTGCACTGAAGGGCGTATTTCTCAGAATCAGGACTGCTGTTCTTCTCTTTCCCTGTTTATAGCAGCAGCCACAGCCAGCGAATATCTCAGTGTAACCCCTAGATGGCGCTATCCCAGGGGCTACTACCCCTGCCTGATTTGTCACTAACAGGTTGAGGGGCCTGGATCCAATGGCGGGTGCCTCCACCCAGAGGTCAGGGTTTGCAATAGTTAAACTAACTTGGTCACAGCCCTCTGGGACACTGCAACCCCCCTTTCTTCCCACTAGTGGCCCACACAATATATCAGAATTACCTTCACAGTATACACTTACCCCAGGTCTGGTTCCGGCACTGGGACCTCCTGTGAAATGAGATACAGTGCAACAATCACAGTACAGTACTTTAACATAGACAAATACCTCAGGCAGTATAACTTTGCTGAAACAAGCAGCTCTGATTTATTTAGGGGGATATAAATAAGGACAGGGGAAATCAGGTTAATTAGCTTATCACTCTAATAATTCATTTATGGCTCTGTGCACAGGCCTATCCCTATCAGTTACTGTCCCTGGGTACCCAAGCCCTAGTGGCTAGTCCAAACCGTGGCAGCTGGTAGGGGCCCTTTCACACAGAGAAAAGGAGAATTAAACAGTGAGCAGTACAGTAATTCCATTTGGATTTAATGTGGCAATTCAACAGGGAGCGACCCTGAATTAGTACTCACGACCTCCAAATAAGATAGGGTCCTTCAATGTCAGCAGGGCTCACTTGAGGTACACAAACCCTCTTCACACATCCATATAAAAGAAAGCACTACACCAGGCAGGCTGCATCTGTATCCCGATCGCATTACTGCACAATACCTGGAGAACACACAGCAGATTCAGTTCCTGACAGACCGAGTGCAATTTTCAGCAATTCCTCCAGTCTTCTACAGGTGAGCCTGGTTTCTACTCTTCAGAGATCCTTTGATTCTTTTCACAGGACGGATTCAGTCCTAACAAGCTGTTACACAAGCTGAGACCGGAACTCTGGGCCTACATACATGTTTTTTGACTAAACTGCACACTGAAAAAGCACAGGGCTCCTTCCTTCTTCACTGCCAAAGCTCAACTGAAACTCCAACCGACAAAACCGGCACTTCCTTTGAGTTCCTCCAGTTCTTGACTGGATTGGCTGTCACTCACAATAGACTGCTGCTGTTGGTCCAAAAGGCACTGAAGTCTAAACTACATCTCCCAGAGTCACTGCCCATACAATCCTCTTGTGGCTGGCTCAGATTATGAGTCCAAGTTCTGATTCGTCCAAGGCACCATTTTAGAGCTAGCTTACCCCACACTGATTGGTCCAGTTCAGCAGTTCAAAACTAGAATGGGGAACTAGCAGACACAGTTCTGACTGCAAAGAAAGCAGGTTAGACAAACTGTAATTTCATTATTACTCTAAATAATTTCTGGCAAACAGTTACATCTTTCAGATAGGTTCCCTTTGCACTCCTAGTGACTGCAAAAATGAAGTGAATTGGCAGCAGCTCGAGTGGTACTCAGAGAAGCACACAGTCCCCCCATACAAACTAATTATGTCTGCAAGCAGACAGCTCTTAAAGAGACAGTACCAGAGGCTCTAAAAACACTCACTGATAAATGGCTTAAATGCCAAACACCATTCAGGCTTGGAGCATTCAAGCAAGCTCCTGGAAGTCTTTTGGGAACCCCCATTTGCAGGGGGGTTACATCAGCTTAGTGAACTTTTGGTGCTCTTGTGAGGACAAATGAGTCTCCTGTAGGAGAATGCATGTGGGGCAGTGGTTCCTGATCGATGAGAGCATTCCACGGCTGCGGGCATGTTCGCCTAACCACACAAGCAATGGTCTCTCTCTGGTCAACCCAGCTCTATCTTAAGACAAACCAACAGCACCAATACTGTACTCCTTGTATGTATAAGTATGATGCAATTAAATTGTATAACTGTACAGGTTAGTTCATTTTAGCACGCCTCGTTCTTTTGATGCCTGATACTCCTCCTGTACAACTGCCAAAATTGTTCATTTCAAAAATGTTTTGTCATTTTGTTGTATATGTTAGTATATGTATATTGCTATTATATTAATTGATAACCTGCACGTTATCCTTCCCTTGTTCCCATCCTCCCAGGTTGCACCGGGAGACGAGCATCGTTTTGCTCAGTGTGCCTTTCCTGGAGAATCAATTCAATAAATAAATAAATACATTTTAGTATGTTTTATCGGATTTTTAAGACCATTTACATTTTGTGAGTAAAGGGTAGTACAGGGTGATGCCATTATGGTAGGAAGTTTAGATTGGGGTGTCATACATTGTAGGTTGTCCAGTCCCTGCAGTACAACTGTGGGGTGGAAAGAAACACTGCATATAAATAGAAAACCCGCCCAGATTTTTAAATATACTTCTTTCCTCTTTTGTTCCCGTACCCAGGTCGCTGGTGTGGCGTGAGGTATGGCATCCAGCGCCTCAACTCTCAACCGGGCTGGCTGGCAGATTTTATTTTAGTGGATATCTTATCTTGTCTTTGGGGGGGGGTTCCTCCTTCCCCTCTCGTAGTACGTTTTGGCTCTGTATCTCCCACTGCTTGTTTAAGTTTATGTGTACCTTGTGATTGATTTTGTACATAAGTACAAGTTTCCTAGTGTCAGTGGCTCAGTAGGTAGCACACTCGCCTCTGAGGCCGGGAGATCAGAGGGCTGTGGGTTCAGTTCCCACATCTAGCACTTGGGTTAATATCCCAGTACTGACACTGTAATGCAGCATGAGAGGGGTGCTGCATTTCTGAGGTGCCGTCTTTCGGATGAGACGTTAAACCGAGGTCCCATCTGCCTGGATTGGTGGTAGTTCAGGTGGATGTTAAAGATCCCATGGCACTTATCAAAAAAGAGTAGGGGTAACTTTATTAAATATTCACATATACATCAAACTCAAACAACAAATAACATCAAATCAATACACCCTCATATTTCTATAAATAAACTAAAAACAAAAGTGAAAGTAAGCTTAAACTCATACACCCAACTCTTCACAATTAACAAAAGCAAATTCTAAACATTTATATGCTTACCTATTATTCTTATTATTTTTTTCCCTCTTTTTTTTTTTTACTTATATTTAATAAAGTGAAGAAATCCTCCACCAAACTTTGACTTTACCACATCATATATTTGACATTCTTCCATATAAACTTTATGTAAAACATTGGTTGCATAAATTCTAAAGCCTTCAAATGATGGTCTCTTTGGTATAACACCATTGAACTCTAGTTTGCCATAAACAAAACCGCAAACTAGCCAAAAGACTCTTAATGTATTTTTCTCAAAACCACTCAAAATTGAGGAAAAATACCAATCACCAGGAGATCATAATCCATTTTTGCTAACCATGGAGATCCTATACCTGAGCTAGAAAACCCCATAATTTGGAGGAAAAGAACAATGCAAAAAATGCTCCATCGTCTCTCAAGATTAACACAATCTGGATAAGGACAACTTCTTTCTTCAATTGACTTATGTTTAGCCGCACTTTACATTTAGTCTCCCACATAATTAGCCATACATTTTCCCACATATATGGGGAAGCCTATTATTATTTAACTGCACCAACACATTACTTTTATTATCACTTGACAATTTTTAAAGTTTGGTTCTATCTGAAAAATTGAACCATAATTTCTTTGTACAACCCTTTGCTGTACATCTTAAAATCATGTCTTTTGAGATTTTCCATTTAAACAATTTCTGTGCCGCTGGCTTAAAATATTCGAGTCCTAAATCTATGAGCCATTTCGAGCCAAAGGTATCCACATACTCAGGTATGCTTGCAACCGTCTCAAATACTAAAACGTCAGCTCTGTAGAACGCCCCTAAACTTTTCTTTTAAAGAAAAGGCGAAAATAGCGAAACAAAATACTACCGGGTCCACCATCCCCAACCCCTTGTTTTCTGTCAAGATATGTGCATCCCTCTTAACTGGATTCAATCTGAGTCTTCATAGCATCTGGAAACAGATGCTATATAATTTGTTTCTAGCTGTACTGGTAATGGAAAAATCACTGCTATATACTGCAGTCTAGGTAAAATAAATTGCTTTATTATCTGAATCCTCTTAATTTTGGAAAATTTAAACCTTTTCCAGATCATTACTTTCTGTAGAATTGCGTCTAGAACACCTGACCAAACCTCCAATGGGCAATTTTGATTCATAAACTCTACCCTAATATTTTCAAGGGTTTTAGAGAAAATTCAACCGATTTAAATAAAACAACTTTCTTTGATAATTACCCAACAACAACCCTCTTGATTTATGTGTATTCAATTTAGCATTCGCTACCTCTGCATAAGTGTTAAACACTGTATAGAAACTAGAAAAATCCGTATAGTTAGAGAAATATAGACAAATATCATCCGCAAATGATTGTATTAGACAAGTGTTCAAGTCCCTGGCACCTTTATTCCTAATTATAAGGGTGGAACGAGATTGCTCTTATTAAAGGTTCTAAAGAAAAGTTGTACAAAAGCGGGCTTAATGGACACTCCTGCCGCACTCACATTTCATAATAAAACCCTCCCCAAAGTACCTTTCAAAACTGGATAAACTTGCATTATTGTATAACCCCATTATGAGCTGTATGATAATTCATGAATACCAAACCACTTGAGAGATGAAAATAAAACTCATGATCGACTCTATCAAATGCTTTCTCAAGATCTACCATACAATTACCCCGACTGATCCCCTTGCCCAACCTGCTCAATTATGTCTCTAATTAAACCCAATATTGAATGAATCCTTCTGTTAGGAATCCCACTGTGTTGAATCGGTAAAACAACTCTCTACCACCCCTTCAGTCTATTGTTAATTATAGTAGTCAAGATTTTATAATCTGAATTCAAAAGAGTTAAAGGCCTCCAGTTCCTAAAATCACCCTATCTCCAGATTTAAAGATATATATCTGACGCCCTTCTGTAAAAGAATTTAACATCACCCCTGTTGTAAGAAAAAAATTGAACACTAACCAGAGACATTCTACTAATTCAGATGAAAAAACTTTATAAAAACCATTGGATAACCCATCTATACCAGGGGACACATTCTGTTTTAGTGAGTTAATAACTTCTTTCAATACCATCTACCTCTACCGGCACCAGATTCTTCGCCGTCCTACTAGACCTTCGTAATAATGGAGGGGCTAGTGGGGGTTGAAGTTCGCCCTGACCCATTCCACTCTTCTCTTCCAAATCATCTGAATAACAGACCGGCTGGAGAAGCTTCAACCCCCCTTCCCCAGCTTCCTGCTTCTGAACCGCTTTTCCCACTATCTTAACTTTTCTTCTGTTTACCCTGTTCTGGTGAATTAACACCTCTTTAACGCCAATGGATACCTCATGCTGAGACACCCTGCATCTTGCGCTTGTTGGATCAGAAGGTCCAAACTCCACAAGCCTGCTTATTCTGAGTCACCTAGGGACAATCTTTTAAAAGCATGATTTGTTTCGTCACACAAGTCGCATTTTAACGTGTTTGAACAGAATAAAGTAATATGACCCACTTCTCCACAATTATCACATTTTGGCTGGTCACAAACATTAGATAAATGTGATTTGGATCCACATCTATAGCAGGCCCTGGGCTGCCCACTGTAAAGCAGACCCTTATCTCTTCCTAACATAAATGAATTAGAATATGTTCCACCCTCGTCATGTTTGTTTTAGTTTCACCTTAAATTTCCACCTCCAGTCCAAAATAATTCTGAATCCAAAATGGGATCTGGTTCACTTAATACTTCACACTTATGTGCCAACCAAAATTTAATATCTTCCACCTGAACACCCTCATTCCTAAACATCACCGCTACAAACTTTATCAAAGGTTTAGACAGAGGAATAACAAAAAAGGTGTCCATAAAGGAGAAAACTTTACCTGGTTGTACCTTTCCCAGAAAATGTCAAGTAAAGCAGGTGAACGAAAGCTAATATCAAAATTGTCCTCTCCCGAAATGTTGATAAAAGCAACTACGTCCCTGGGAGAGAACTTCAAAGACCCTTTAATTAATGTCTTACCAACATAATATCTGTTTGGTCTTTCCTTTAAACCCCTGTAACCCCCCTGCAAATGGGGGTTCCCAAAAGACTTCCAGGAGCTTGCTTGAATGCTCCAAGCCTGAATGGTGTTTGGTGTTTAAGCCATTTATCAGTGAGTGTTTTTAGAACCTCTGGCATTGTCTTTAAGAGCTGTCTGTTTGCAGACATAATTAGTTTGTATGGGGACTGTGTGTTTTCTTTGATTGAGTACCACTCAAGCTGCTGCCAATTCACCCCATTTTGCAGTCACTAGGGTGCAAAGGGAACCTGTCTGAAAGATGTAACTGATTGCCAGAAATCATTTACAGTAATAATAAAATTACAGTTTGTCTAACCTGCTTTCTTTGCAGTCAGAACTGTCTGCCTAGTTCCCCATTCTGGTTTTGAACTGCTGAACTGGACCAATCAGTGTGGGGTAAACTAGCTCTAAAATGATGCCTTGAATGATCAGAACTTGGGACTCATAATCTGGAGCCAGCCACAAGAGGATTGTATGGGCAGTGACTCTGGGAGATGTGAGTTTAGACTTCGTGCCTTTTGGACCAACAGCAGCATCTATTGTGAGTGACAGCCAATCCAGTCAAGAACTGGGAGGAACTCAAAGGAAGTGCCTGGTTTTTGTCTGTTGGGAGTTTCAGTTTGAGATCTGAAAGTGAAGGGGAAAGAAACCCAGTGCTCCTTCAGTACAGTTTCAGTCAAAAAACGTGTGCAAGGCCCAGAGTTCCGGTCTACAACTTGTGAACTGCTTGTTAGGACTGAATCGTCCGTGAAAAGAATCAAAGGATCTCTGAAGAGTAGAAACCAGGCTCACCTGTAGAAGACTGAAGAAATTGTTGAATTACACTCGGTCTGTCAGGAACTGAATCTACTGTGTGTTCTCCTGGTTATTGTGCAGTAATTGCGATTGGGATACAGATGCAGCCTGCCTGGTAGTGCTTTTCTTTTTTACTATATAAATGTGTGAGGGAGTCTCTGGAGATCAAAAGTAGCCTCTGTTGACATTGAAGGACCATATCTTCTTTGGAGGTCGTGAGTACTAATTCGGGTTCGCTCCTGTTGAATTGCACATTAAATCCAAATGGAATTACTGTACTGCTGACTGTTTAATTTTCCTTTTCTGTGTGAAAGGGCCCCTACCAGCTGCCACGGTTTGGACTAGCCACTAGGGCCTGGGTGCCCAGGGACAGTAACTGGTAGGGATAGGCTGTGCACAGAGCCATAGGTAGATAGTAAAGTGATAAGCTAATTAACTTGATTTCCCCTGTCCTTGTTATATCCCCTCAAATAAATCAGAGCTGTTTGTTTCAACAAAGTTATACTGCCTGAGGTATTTGTCTATGTTAAAGTACTGTACTGTGATTGTTGCACTGTATCTTATTTTACAGGATGTCCCGGTGCCTGAACCAGCCTTGGGGGTAAGTGTATACTGTGAAGGTAATTCTGCTATATTGTGTGGGCCACTAGTGGGAAGAAAGGGGGGTTGCAGTGTCCCAGAGGGCTGTGACCAAGTGAGTTTAACTATTGCAAACCCTGACCTCTGGGTGGAGGCACCCCCATTGGATCCAGGCCCCTCAACCTGTTAGGTGGCAAATCAGGCAGGGGTAGTAGCCCTGGGATAGCGCCATCTAGGGGTTACATTTTGGAGGCTCACCGCTGGATTGTGTGTCCTCTAGTGGCCATATTTACAAACCACTGTTAAGGGAAAAATAAATAAATAAATAAATGGGTACCCCGACAGAAGTGGCTGTGCACCGGCTGGTGGAGTGGTGTACTGGGGAGGAGATCGACCCCCAAAATGCTATGCTTATCCTGGACATCCCCCTGGGTATCAATACGGACACTGTGCAGGGAGTACTTTCCAAGGTGGAAGGTTTACAAAATCCTGTGGTGGTGGGTCGGCACGCTAATCTGCTCACCCACACTTTCCTGGCCCTAGTAGAGTTTAGGATCCCATAGATAGCTCCAAGTACCACAGACCATTACCCCAGAGGGAGCCCTCACTGCTTGGAGAGTGATAACTAAGGACAGTAAAGACCGGGGGAATGAGCCCTCACCACTATCTGAAACTTTTGAGGAGAAATTTGCTAAATGGTTGCTGGAGAAGGGAAAACTGTGGAGGACTTGAAGAAACTATTCTTGCCACCTGGGGTGTTCCCTCCCAACACCCTCTCCTGCTCCAGTACCCGTAATGGTGGCTGAACCAATGCAGACTCCTATTTCTGCACCTGCCATTAGTCACGACTCTTACGAAGGTTGAGGATCTTCTCTGGCACCTCCCACCCCCCAGGGGAGGATGACTGGGAGACCTGGATAGACTATGTTGCCCCAAGTGCTAGAATGGCAATGCTCGGGAAGCAGCGAAAGAGGGTTAGTGAGAGCCCGAGGTCCTGCCCTGGCTACCATCCGTGCTAAACGGGCCAGTAACCCTGAAGCGACTGCACAAGCCTATCTTGAGGCCTTGGAGAATGTGTATGGAGCCCAGATTCTGATGAGGACCCATGGTGGAGAGTAAGAAATGCACAACAGTACCAAGGGGAGGAGTTGTCTGTGTATGTCTCGGTTGAAAAATTGTTGCAAGAATGCCTCAGAAAGGGTAGTTTGCCAGCGATTGAACTGGACCGAACCAGACTGGACAGAATCCTAAGTCTGCCCCTTCTCAGAACTGCTGTTGCTTCAGATTACATGTGGAAATGTCTGAATCCCACCCTCCTATGATGAGTTAATGAGAGAATTGAGGAGTTGAGAAAAGGCGACCTCGGGAGGACCTGCACCAATAGCTGTGGCTATGACCCGAGTGACTGAGGTGGCCCATCAAGTGAAGTTCAGGGCAGAGGTTGGCAGTCAATGAGTGCTCTGATAAGGAAAAAGATATGCCACAATGGGGGAACTGTTGAGAGAGATCCGGGAATTCAAAAACAGTCCCTTTATGAAGGCCACGCTGCAGCACGGGCCCCGACCTATATCCGACTGCATCTGCTATGGGGGTGGGATACCCACCATGTATCTCCTGCTGATAACAGCTCCGAACTCGATTCCTTGACCATGGAAGTGGAGAAACTGACGAGATGTCTCCAAATGCTTATCACGCCGAAGACAGAGATGGCACCAAGGTTTCCAGTTAGTAATACCCCGCCCTGGCTCCCAGTGTGGCACCTCGCCAGCTCAAACTCCAAAAGTATGTTTTGCTATAATTGTGGGAAGGATGGGCACATGAAAAGGAATGCCAATCCTCAAAAGACACTGACAAAGTTGCATATAGGCTACAAGGAGAGCTTGGAGAACAAATCAGTGGTTAAGAGGTGCACGAAATGATCCCAGTGAGGGCACCAAAAATGCTAATTCACGCCCTTTGGCAGGTCAGTTGCCCAGGCCCCACTCACCTCTCAGACTGGTCCAGAATAGTGGGTCCCTCCATGGAGACCACTGTAAGGTAAATGGAGTGTCTCACAAGAGCTGTGATTAGACAGTGGCTCCCAAGTGACAATTATGTTTCAAGATTGGTATCAGAAGCATTTGTCAGACGTACCACAACCATTAGAAGGACTGCATGTATGGGGTTAAGTGAGAAGGCCTACCCTTCTTGGTATATCCGAATTTGGCTGTCTTTCCCCACCTGCGGCTGGAGTGGCCGAACAAGTAGAGACCCTAGCCTTAGTGTGTCCCCCACTGGACTGTATGATGGTGTCCCTTTGTTGATTGAACAAATGCTCATATGTTCAGAAGGCTGGCACATTTGTGTTATGAAAAAAGAGTCAAAAGACTAGTAGAGCTTGCAAGAGTTCCGGCTTTAATTAAGAAGGCCTATGAGGCACAGAGAGATGCTGAAATATAGAACCAGAGGAACCGGGTCGGAATTGTATGGAAGAAGGATCCTGAGTCTCTGATCCTGGCACCAAATGCCCAGTGTACCTTACAGGAGAGGTCCGTATCAGAAAGGATGTTAAGAATAAAATATTAATGTTGGATGCACCAGGCGATGGAAAATTGCCAGAGGGACTGCTGGTCAAGTCTAGTATTTTGCCCGCTAGAGCCCATGCTTATGCCAGAAGGGTAATGGTCCAAGTTCATAATGTGTCTGAAAGAGACATTGAGTAAATAGAGGTTGCATCCTGGCTAATGTGCATTGTGCAGACACTGCAGTGCTACCCAGCAGCAAGAGTTCAAGGAAGAATGACAGAGTAACGCCTGACTTGTTTGATTTCGCAACTCCCCGCTGCCAGCTGAATGGAAAGTGAGGATCAGTGAGAAGCTTGCCCAGAGAGACCAGGTGTTTTCTTTAAAGGAATGGGACGTAGGATGCGGAAGGAGCTGAGCACAATATCCGCCGCATGACGAAAGACCATTTCGTGAGAGGTCTCGACGCCTGGCACCTGCTGATATAGATGATGTGAGACGGCATCTGCAAGAGATGTTAGCGCTGGTGTAATACAAGAATCTAGAAGCCCTTATGCTTCTCCCATTGTGGTAGTGAGGAAAAAGAATGGGACAGTAAGGATGTGCGTGGATTATCGCACCTAAACCGGCGGACTATCCCTGATCAGTACACAATGCCCCGCGATTCAGGATGCTTGGACCGCCTAAACGGGAGCAAGTGGTTCTCTGTGCTGGATCTCCGCAGTGGGTACTACTAGATCCTGGCGGCCCCAGAGGACTGTAGGAGAAGACAGCCTCTTATCTGTCCGCTTGGTTTCTATGAATTCATGAGGATGTCTTGCGGATTTCAGGTGCCCCAGCCACTTTTCAACGATTGATGGAGCGTGCAGGGGGACATGAACTTACTAGAGTGCCTGGTATACTTAGATGATGTTATTGGTTTGGCAGCTCACTGGAGGAACATGAGAGCAGATTATTTAAGGTATTGATCGACTGGAGGACTTTGGCCTTAAACTGTCCATTGATAAGTGTCAATTCTTTCAAACATCAGTAAAGTATGTGGGACACATAGTATCCACGAGGAATAGAGACCGACCCAAGTAAAGTTGAGGCCTTGACCACCTGGCCACAGCCCAAAAATCTAAAAAGAACTGCAAAGATTCCTGGGATTCTGTGGTTATTATCGCGTTTCATCAAGGACTATTCAAGAGTGATCCTGCCTTTACTTAACCTTACTCATGGGTATCCCCAACCCACAAAAATACCAAAAGTCAGCGTCCTCAAGACTGAAAGAGTGTATTTTCATCCGAGTGAAGTATTTGGGGCCCTTGGACTCCTTGATTGGAGACTGCTTTTCATGAGATCATATATCAACTTACCCATGCTCAGTGCTGGCCTATGCCGATCCAAGAAACCTACGTCCTGCACACTGATGCTAGCTTGCAAGGGTTGGGGCTGTGTTGTACCAAGAGCACGAGAATGGCCTGAGACCAGTGGCCTTGCCAGTAGAAGCCTGACCCCATCCGAAAAGAACTATCCTGTCATAAGTTAGAGTTCTAGCTTTGAAGTGGGCTATTGTTGACCAATTCCATGAGTACTTGTATGGGGCTAAAATACTAGTAAAACTGACAATAATCCTTTGACCTATGTGCAGACCTCAGCTAGTTGATGCCACTGGCCACAGGTTTCTGCATTATCTACATATGACTATGCTCTCTAATACCGAGCAGGTCTGAATCCACATAGATGCTGATGTTCTCCCGGAGGCCTGTTCCCCAGAATGATTGGGTCCGATTGACAGAACTCGACATTCGGGCACTCTGCCGGAAGTTTGACAGGAGGAACAAATGTCCACGACGCAGTGGACTGCAATGGTGATTGCTTGGGACCCTCTGAGAATTGCATACCTGCCGCTTATTGCCACTTTTCTGCAATAGACATTGGGCACTGCCTCAGCTGGACAATGATAGTATTCGGGGGCTCAATCCTGCGATCCTATGATCAAATCAGCTTTAGAAGCCTCTATGCAGGAAAAGATGTGTCCAAATTACGCCCACTGATTTGAGAACTGCACTGTTATACAAAGAAGGTCCTAAGTTGAAACTGATCAATAAACTGTTATATAGAGAAACAGTAGACAGAGGGGACAAGTAGACAAACAACAACTGGTGCTGCCCACTGCCTCGAGACTCAGTATTGAGTCTTTGCACAACCACATGGGGCACCTTGGTATAGACAGAACACTTGACTTGGTGAGATCCAGACTTATTGGCCTAAGATGGGGCTGATGTGGAGCAACACATACTTAACTTGTAGTCGCTGCTTACAGAGGAAAGCTTTGCCCCAGAGGGCTGCCCCCTTGTTAACATAACCACCAGTGCACCCATGGAGCTGGTCTGTATTGATTTTCTGAGTTTGGAGTCGATCAAAGAAATATCAGTAATGTGCTGGTGGTCACTGACCATTTCACGAGATATGCCAAGCTTTCCCCACCAAAGACCAGAAAGCATCCACTGTAGCCAAAGTACTCGTAGAAAACTTTTGTTCACTATGGGCTCCACAAAGAATCCATTCTGATCAAGGGAGAGACTTTGAAAGTCGTCTGATCAAAGAGATGCTTTCTCTGTGGGGAGTGAGAAAGTCCAGAACCACTCCTTACCACCCCAAGGGGGACCCACAGCCTGAACGTTTCAACCGCACTTTGCTAGATATGCTAGGCACCCTGCACCCAAAGGACAAGCCTAGATGGAGCCAACAAATTAGCACCCTGGTACATGCTTATAACTGCACCAAAAGTGATGCCACTGGTTCTCCCCTACCGCCTGATGTTTGGAAGAGAAGCTCGACTACCGTAGATGTGTGTTTTGGGGTCTCTCCTGATGGGGTTCAAGCTGACAACTATTTACAGTATGTGCAAAAGTTAAAGGCCCAGCTAACTCATGCGTACCAACTGGCTCAAACCATGGCTGCCAAAGAAATCTGGCCAACAAAGAAAGGTATGATAAAAGGTGAAAGCACAGGAACTCCAGGAGGAGATCGGGTATTGCTAAGAAATCTGGGACTGCATGGCAAACACAAGATTGCTGACAGATGGCACCATCTCCCTCACATTGTAGTGGGCAAACTAGATGATCTGCCAGTGTACAAAGTAAGGCCTGAGAACAATTCAAAGATGTAAAACAATGCATAGAAATCATTTACTACCCATTGACAAATCCTGATTGAGTCTGAGCCCCAGAAGATGCCCCTCTGGACCAGTGACTAGAGCTGCTGCTAAGAAAAGATCAAGGAAGTCTGCACCTACAGAAGCAGAGTTAAAGTGTTCCCCTGCAAGTCCCAGTTGAGCATGACTGTCAGTCCATATCAGAAGAAAGTGAGAGTGACTTTGAATACTATCCTTCTTACGAACTGAGTCAATTGTTCTGGGGCAATCCCCTAGTCAATACTGAGACAAAGCTGGGCCTCTGACTGTCTATGCCCCCAGCTTCATCCCTGGAGCCAATGCTCCCAGAAAGTGAAGTGCAAAGCATCAGATCAGATGAAATGGAATCATTGTGCATGGTTGAACTGTTTGAGCTTTCAGGGAGGAAAATGATAGATTGGGCAGACTGGTGATACACCGAACAAGAAGAGTATTTTGAGTGCCCTGACAGTCCACTGCCAGTGTCCGAAAGCTCTCCATGCGAGCCAAATGTTGTGGACTCAGAAACTGTAACTCCTGGAGCTGAAAGTGCCCCAAGTTCTAGCCTCTCTACCCCCATGGAGACTCCTGACAAGTGTGGACAATGCTGAAAATGAGGCTCAGAGTGCAGAGACTGTAACAGTTCCCCTAGAAAGACTGGTCGAGCTGTAAGCCTGTGGTGCACCTCAGTTATGATTCCCTTGGGAGGCCTGTGGATTTGCCTCTCAATGTTGTCCATAAAGGAGTGTATGTGTCCCTGAGCTCACTGCCCAAACTGAGCATCAGTGCTAACTCCAAGTTACTTGTGTTGCTCTTCTATATGGTGCCCTTGCCCCATCCAGCCCCAAGGTAACTGATAGGGAAGGGTCCCTCTCTTCAGGTTTCATGTACAAGAGGTAATAACTTGAGTTATGGTACAATGTGTGTGTTATACTGTGTAAAGAGGACGTGACTGCAATGTTTCAGAAATGGTTCTTGGTAAAATGATGTATTGACTGATGATTACATGTGTGAGCCTAATGCAAATGTATATGGTTGCAGTTGAAACTTATGGGGTACTTGCTTGACGTGGACGTCAAGTTTTTCCCAGGCTAGAAGGTGTAACCTCCTGCAAATGGGGGTTCCCAAAAGACTTCCAGGAGCTTGCTTGAATGCTCCAAGCCTGAATGGTGTTTGGCTGCTAAGCCATTTATCAGTGAGTGTTTTAGAACCTCTGGTACTGTCTCTTTAAGAGCTGTCTGCTTGCAGACATAATTAGTTTGTATGGGGGACTGTGTGTTTCTTTGATTGAGTACCACTCAAGCTGCTGCCAATTCACCCCATTTTTGCAGTCACTAGGAGTGCAAAGGGAACCTGTCTGAAAGATGTAACTGATTGCCAGAAATCATTTACAGTAATAATAAAATTACAGTTTGTCTAACCTGCTTTCTTTGCAGTCAGAACTGTCTGCCTAGTTCCCCATTCTGGTTTTGAACTGCTGAACTGGACCAATCAGTGTGGGGTAAACTAGCTCTAAAATGATGCCTTGGACGAATCAGAACTTGGGACTCATAATCTGAGCCAGCCACAAGAGGATTGTATGGGCAGTGACTCTGGGAGATGTAGTTTAGACTTGCGTCTTTTTGGACCAACAGCAGCAGTCTATTGTGAGTGACAGCCAATCCAGTCAAGAACTGGGAGGAACTCAAAGGAAGTGCCCGGTTTTGTCTGTTGGGAGTTTCAGTTTGAGATCTGAAAGTGAAGGAAAGAAACCCTGTGCTCCTTCAGTGCACAGTTTCAGTCAAAACGTGTGCAAGGCCCAGAGTTCCGTCTACAACTTGTGTAACTGCTTGTTAGGACTGAATCTGTCCTGTGAAAAGAATCAAAGGATCTCTGAAGAGTAGAAACCAGGCTCACCCTGTAGAAGACTGAAGAAATTGTTGAATTACACTCGGTCTGTCAGGAACTGAATCTGCTGTGTGTTCTCCTGGTTATTGTGCAGTAATTGCGATTGGGATACAGATGCAGCCTGCCTGGTATAGTGCTTTTTTTTACCATATAAATGTGTGAGGAGTCTCTTGGAGATCAAAAGTAGCCCTGCTGACATTGAAGGACCATATCTTCTTTGGAGGTCGTGAGTACTAATTGGGTCGTCCTGTTGAATTGCCACATTAAATCCAAATGGAATTACTGTACTGCTGACTGTTTAATTTTCCTTTTCTGGTGAAAGGGCCCTACCAGCTGCCACGGTTTGGACTAGCTACTAGGGCCTGGGTACCCAGGGACAGTAACTGGTAGGGATAGGCCTGTGCACAGAGCCATAGGTAGATAGTAAAGTGATAAGCTAATTAACCTGATTTCCCTGTCCTTGTTATATCCCTAAATAAATCAGAGCTGTTTGTTTCAACAAAGTTATACTGCCTGAGGTATTTGTCTATGTTAGCATACTGTACTGTGATTGTTGCACTGTATCTTATTTTACAGGATGTCCTGGTGCCTGAACCAGCCTTGGGGGTAAGTGTATACTGTGAAGGTAATTCTGCTATATTGTGTGGGCCACTAGTGGAAGAAAGGGGGTTGCAGTGTCCCAGAGGGGCTGTGACCAAGTAAGTTTAACTATTGCAAACCCTGACCTCTGGGTGGAGGCACCTCACCATTGGATCCAGGCCCCTCAACCTGTTAGTGGCAAATCAGGCAGGGGTAGTAGCCCCTGGGATAGCCATCTAGGGTTACACCCTTTATACCGAATCCTTACAGCATTCCTCCTAGGTGCTGCCTCCCTCTTACACTGTGAAAATAAACTGGATAAAAGGGTTTTCTGGCTTCTCTCCACTAATTGTCGTCTGCTCAATATTATTAACATTAACACTCTTATCCTTAATTGCAGTCACATAATTATTCTCCCTCTCCACTACAGAACACTGATCTCCCTTGCTACTTTCTTTTACAATGGCAGTATCAGAGGTAGAAACTCTATCCCCCTTCCCCACCCCTGGTTTCCAGTCTGGTGAAGCAGTCTGCAACCCCCAAACATTTTCCCATGAAGAGTCAGGTGTCCACACTCCATGATCTTTCTGCTTCCAGCCAGCAGCTGATAAAGCAGCTTGGGGTGACCAGGAGCCATCATGTTCCCCATTGCCCCAAACTACCAGAAACTCCTTTTTTCCAGCACCCAAGTCACGTATTTAAAAGCCTTAAAGGCTTTATTGTCAGATGTAAAAGAAAATTCAGTCACTCCCTCTTGCTGCCCATGCTTTGTTTGAAAAGTCACAGATTCATTTTTTGAAGCAGCCATCACCTTAGGATTGTATACAAATCCTGAATCTTTAGTTATTGGAATCGTAGGAAAGTTAAGTGTCATATTCACTTTACTTACAGGTCGCGAGGGTTGAGAAACCAAGCCATTACCTCTGCTCCTGCATCCTGCTCGTTTCTCTCAGTAGATTGCCCTTATCCACCTCTGACTCCTGCCTCGTCCTCCAACCTCCATATCCACTTTCTTTTGCTCAAACAAGGGATTCAGTCCTGCCAGAACCGCTAACGTAGGAACCTCTTCTCGACCCTGCGCCGCCATCACTTCCTTGTTGCAGCTACTCCTGCCGGATTTAAAGACGCGTCCTCTATAATGTGCTCAACAATAAGGGGTCCTCCGCACGTACAGCCTTAAAGGAACCCTCTCTGATAGAAAGGCTCAACCTCCTCCATTCTCCGTCCAGAAATCGGCACCATCCTGCTAGAAAAAATGCTCCGTTTAGGCAACACCTCAGGACCGCCTGTCACTAGTACTGCTCTCGCCACCGCGCTCTCTCCTTCACGTCTTGCTGAGACTGGAGCCATGTTGCACTCAGTCGCCACCCACAACGCCCATACTCCCTCTGGCCACTGGAACAGCAGCACAGTAGGGGAATTTCCCCGGTGTCCTGGCCAAATTTCCCTCATTCACTAAAAATACCACCAACAGCTTAATCTGGTTCAAGGTCAGTTGGCATTCATCTGTTTCCCCCTCCCCCGGGTCGTGCCTGAAAATAGGCAGGATTTGTCTAGTGCACTTACCCGGTCAACAAAAGCTAAATAAAATAAATAAATAAATAAATAAAAAATAACTCCTGCTCCCCATCCCACAAACCATATACAGAACTCTCCCTTCTATTAACAATAATTTGTATGTTTTTTTCAACCGTCCTTAGTGTCTTTGCACACCTCCCTGTCCCCTGAACCATTTAAAACTACCCCCACCATTCACTGTTTTTTCATAATGCTCCCCACAGCATGACCCAGGGGATTATGTGGGTGACATGGGTTTGCAGTGGGACCCTGATGCCCCAGCTCAGGAGTGCTGGTTTAGATCATCAGGCTCCCATGTTGGGTAACCTGAGTTTGCAGTGATGTCATGTCACTTTAGTTAACCATTTGAAAGTATTTATCAGAATTTGTGTATATGTGGGGTGGGGGTTGTTTTGTTGAGAGTTACAGTAAGGGTGGATTTCATTTTCTTCATATTTCCCAGGGGCAGCAGAGAAAGGAGTACCCTGAACTGGTGGCAAGGGAGTACAAAGCTGAGAATGGGACATCATGGGGAGCCAAGCCGAACCTAAATACAAATAAACTTCACCAGGTATGTCCGGCTTTTGCCACTGAAATGTGGGACACTGACACTCTCACAATGTAGGAGAATATGGGTGTGGCCCACATACCCTCATAATATGGGACAGGTGAACAAATATGCTCAAATTAGCTTAGAGCATTATAGACAATTGTGCATTTTATATCTTTTTACACTTTTTAAAAATTATAGTGCAGAAATTGCTTTATGAAGTCATATTCACTATGTGGTTGGTCTCATATGATTGGAAGGCCACTCTGGTAATGTATAAGCATCTGTGCTGTATTAGCTAATACTAGCCCATTAGGTTGTTTTGCTGTAAAGTTTTATCTAATGCAGCTCAGATTTATCCCATGAATTAAGCCCTATGCCATGTAAAAATGGTAATATTTATGTAAGATTTCATTTCGAGTTAGCATCATACAGCATTATGAATTTGTGCTTTAAAGTCCATGTAAGGCTGGAGATCCCCTGTGGGGACATCATCTTTTCTTATCGTTTCATCATGTCGTTATGCCCCCTTTTCCGATGACCCTCTTCTGCTCTCTGCTGGCCCAGCTCTGTTGCTCACTATCTCTGTAACTTGGCTCTGGTTGGAGATGGAGCCCCCTTCCCCACACACACACTGTAACTGTATCCAGTTGGTGGTGTGGGGCCTGTGGCGAGCAGAGGCTCCATCCTGCTGACAGGGCTATTTTTCGTATTTTCTACCCACCTTCCCTGATGTCGGAAGTTGCTCCAACAAGCCTTGAAGACACCAGTGTACCCCAGTTGATGCGGCAAGCTCTCTGGCCCACCACAGGGGTTGCTGGTCTGGTGGAAACCAGTGCCCACACTCCCCCGACTGGGAGCACTGCCTTGCAGCAGTGCCTCCCCAGCTCTCTGGGCCGTGCAGCGCTACCCACTGGGCCATAAGGCGGCCCCACTGTCACCTTATTCATGTGGGGCAGCAGTGGGATAGGGGGATTCCGAGCAATAAAATGAGGGATGTCCTTTGTAATGTGGTACAGTTGAGTGGCCTTGGCCTTTCTGGGCTCTCTGAGCTGTGAAGTGTCTTTTGATGTGGTATAATGCCACGAAATTACTTTACTTGTCAAGCTATTGCCCAGCTAATTACAGGACAGAAATGGAGCTGGTGGGTAGATGGAGCTCTAGTGACTGACACTGCCCCCGCCCCCCGGAAAAAAAGCAAATTCAAACAACATGAAGTCTTGCTGTATTCTGACATTATGGTGTTAGCCCCAGCACTTGAACTGCCCCAAAGAGGAAAGAGTTAACTCTATGCAGAAGCATAGAATGTTGAGCTCAAGCTCTGTTTTCAAACCTCTGTCTGTCATACTTCCCAGTGTAACCGTCAGATTCTTTATTCCGCCTAACAGTGAAGTCGCTCCGGAGATTCCTCTGCTCAGTTCGGTAAAGTTTAAAAAAAACGTTCGGTTTAAACCGATCTATTTGTTATTTTTTAGGATTTCCAGCCTCTGTCTATGGTACAGGTAGTGTAGTAGATAGATAGTGACTGTGATTTATTTTGAAAAGTGTGGAAATTATTTTCCTTCCGTTTCTCATCGGTCGGTCCGGTTAGGAACAGACCTTGTTTTTTCTTCTGTTTAAATCTTCAGTTTTCTGGGATTTAGAGTGGTGTTCTGGTATTGATCGGTTTCAAAAAGAACCGGACTTTTTCTGGTTCTTTTTCAAAACCCGTGACACGGTTTGTAACCGATCGGTGATTCATTACTTGGCTTGAAAGCTGCTATAGGGTAATTTGGTAGGTTGGCCATGTCTGAGAAACCCAAGAAGAAAACCAGTCCCATTGGGTTTCAACACTGTACTGAGTGTGGGGAGGTCTTTGCCAAGGCTGACCCCAGCCTCATCTGTGTTTATTGTCTGGGGTTTGACCACCTCAAGTCAGACTGCCAAATTTGCAAAAACTTTCCAAAAGCCACTCTAGAAAAAAGATTGAGTAACCTGAAGGAAAGGGAGGCCGAGAAGTCCGTAGATCCGGATGGCCAGCCCGGTTCGGTCACGGCCGAACCTGAGGAGGTGCCTACTGAGCTAGGCGATACCTCCTCGGGCAAAAGGAGAGCCGACTCTGAGGGTCCGGTTCTGTCAAAGAGGAAGCGTAAGTCTGCCAGTTCGGATCCAGTACTACATACTCCAACCGCGGACGAGATAGCCAAAGCGATTAGCATTGTTCAGTCGCTTCTCCCGGTTCCGTCCGAACCGGTACCGCCAGTTAAGCGGTCGGTTTGGTCGGATCCGTCTTTTTTGGATTACGATCCAGATGCTTTCTATGAGGAGTGGGAGGGAGATGACTATCCCGACGATGAAGATGATGACCTGGGGGTCTAGATGTGCCCATTGAACCGGCCATCTCCCCAGACAGGCTCTCTAATGTCTCCCCTCCCAGGCTTTTTGAGTCCTCTTCACACTTCTTGTTCTACAAGAAGGTGGCTGAAACCCTCCAGCTCCCTATGGTTGAAGCTGCTGAGGAGGAGGAAGAGCCTGATTTTGTGGAAATGATGGACATCCCAGAGTCCAAAAGATTATCTATCCCTCTTCACAAGTACTTGGGGAAACGGACACAAAAAATTTTTACAAACTCCTAACTGCTTACCTCCTGTGGATAAAAGAATGGACAGGAGATGCATGTTATCAGGCTCAGGTACAGAGTTCCTTTATACTCATAGCAGCCATGTTGGGATAGTGCAGGCTGTAGCCTATGACAGGGCTAACATTCCTTTGGCTTCACACCCCCCCGGACAAGGACTCCAGGAAAGTTGATGCCATGGCCAAAAAACAATATTTGGCATCCTCTTTGGGACTCAGGCAGGCAAACTACATGGTCTACACAGCCAGGTACCAGAAGTCCAGATGGAATACTGTTCTGGAACTGGCCAATCAGGCCTCCCCAAGCTAGCCAAGGAGCTGAAGGAAGTGGCTGTGGATGGAATTGAGGCATCTAAAGTACAATTCTAGGGACATGGATATGTTGTTCATCCACACTTATTGGCAGGTTCCTTGCCGCTTCAAATCTTGCCGGAAGGTCTTCAAGCTGGCTCCTCCCACCCACCCGGGTGGTAAAACTCTTGGCTCCGCCCCATGACGTCAGATCTTCCTTACCGCTTGGAAGCTCAGGTTCCCTCCTTAACGTGCTGCGTTTAAGACTGGTTCCTAATTCTTCGAAAGTTCGAAATCAAAAGGTTTTTTGCTAAAAAGACTTCGGTCTTCTTCTCCTCGCGGCTGCGATGGACAAATCGACTCCCGGTTTTCGGAGGTGCCCTTGCGGGCAGAAGATGTCTAGGACGGATCCGCACTCCACGTCGCGCTCACTGCCTGGGCCTTGAGCACGACCCGCAGGCTTGCGATTTGTGCTCTTCCTTTCGCCTACGCTCAGAAGACCGTATGCCCGACATAACTGGGCGCCCCGAGAAAAGAATTCCACCGTGAAATCTAAAGAGGCCCGATTGGCGGTGTCCGTGGCGGCTCGGCGGATCAGCTCGAGCAGATGATCGCCTCAAGAGGAGGCGGCAGGCCACTTCAACCTCGGCTTCGGCATTTATCCCGCTCTCTCTCGGTGTCTCATACTCGGCTTCTTTTAAGGAGCTTTGTCTGACCCTCTCGACCAAGGGTGAGGGTCCAACTTCTTCGGGACCTTTTTTCAGGTCCAAAAAGAGCAAAAGTAAGTCTCTCCGTTGACGCTCTTGGGAGCGGGAAAGATCCTCCCCTGTCGACAGTCGATTTCGGTCAACCCTCAGCTCGCCACTGGCTTCACGGGTGTCCCCGCCAGGCCAGTTGACCGAGACTCCCGCTCGACGCTGCTGAGATTTTTCTCGACCCGTTAGACGGGTTGTCGGCTGGAGAAGCTGAGAATCCTCTCTCCCGGTTCCCCCGGTGGGAGTTGAGGATCCCGTCGGCTCGTCTGTGCCTCCGGTTCCGGAGCCTTCGGTGGGATCATCCAAGCCGAGGGGAGTGCCGATTTCCGACACTTCTCCTCGCCTTCCTCGGCCTAGTCAAGACTCTCGGTCTCGGTCTCAGACATCCTCGCGGTCCAACCGATCCCGCCGCCATAGGCGGTCTCGGCACCGTGGGAAGTGGCACCGCCGCTCTTCCTCTTCCTCGGACGAGGGGAGGCTTCGGTGCAAGTTGTGTCGGAGGTATGAGGAACTTATGTGGCAACAGCCTTTTGACCGGAATAAGCCGACCCAGTCGCCTTCCCCGCCATTAAGTGGTTGTCACTGGAGTAGCCGGACCAACCCCTCGCTGTAGTCGAGGAGCCTGTTCTCAGGCCGGTTGTTCGGCCAATTCCAGCTGCCCCACCGATTCTGGTGGAAGCTTCGCCTCCACAGCCATTAGTTGGGGCTCCGACCAAAAATTCTCGGTTGGCTTTGGGTTTGCCCCATATGCTGTCTGTCACCCTCACTCCTGATAAACCTTGGCAGGTGGAGGGTGGCTCAGGCCCGAGGCAGCTCTTTGAGGACTCTTCTGAGTCCGATGATGGTTCCTCCCTCTTCTCCAAGCGCATGGGCTTGGAGTCCACGGAGGGCAGTCAATGGACGATAGCCCCGTCCTTCTTAGGGTTGCCTCGACTCATCTGGAGTCCACGGGATGAAGCCTGAACCGTTTCTAAGCGGGCTGGTATCCCCTCACGGAGATTCTGGACCGAGGGGATTCTCCTACGGAGGCCTTTCCGGTGGCCGAAGCCATAGTGGGTCCGGCCTTGGAACTTTGGCAGCATCCTGCTTCCTGCCCTGCGCCTTCTGCCAGGTTGGCCAGGAAGTATGTGGTCCCTACCGGTTCCCTGTCCGGTTTTTCGGAACACCCCTCGGCCGAGGGGTTGGTTACCGACAGCGTTTTCCAGCGTGCCGGGAACGCCAGGGATGTGGACAAACCTCCCGACAAGGAATCCAAGAAATTGGATTATGCCGGGCGAAAAGTCTATGCTGCGTCCTCTCTCGGCCTTCGTCAGGCCAGTTCGGCCGTCCTCATGGCACATTTTTCTCACGCCCTGTTGGGCTCCCTGGATGAGGTTGTCCCTCATCTTCCCGCAGATCTGCAGACTACGGTCAGGCAGGTGCTGGACCAGGGCAGGGCAGTGGCCAAACAGCAGCTCCAGACTGCGTTACACATCGGGGACTCATGTGCCAGGTCTGTGGCGGCCGCAGTGGCCATGCATCGTCGGGCTTGGCTGAGGATATCCACCTTTACTTCGGATACCCAGCACAAGTTGGCGGATGTTCCCTTTTTGGGGACTGACCTCTTCGGCCCTGGGGTGGAAGGTCACCTGCAGAGGATCGAGAAGTCCAATGCTAGCTTGGACTCGGTCTCTTCCGCTCAGAAGGACAAAGGCCGCAAGCCACAGCCTAAGCCCTTTGGTCCTTCTGCGTAGCGCCCTTGCCCCAACAACGTCCGGGCCAGCAGGCTCGACCTTGGTATCCCAAACCCAACGCGTCCGGCTTCCTCCAACAGGAAGCAGGAAGTGAAAGGCCAGGAGGTCCCTCGGCCGGTCCCTCCTCCAAGCCTGCCCAGTGATGGGCTGAGGGGTGTTGCCCCCATCCCTGTCACCTCACCCCTGGTTCCCCCCGTGGGGGGACGGCTCAGACACTTCCTTTCCGCCTGGTCCGCTGTTACCACGGACAGGTGGGTACTGGAGGTGGTGGGAAAGGCCTACCTCTGGAATTGAGCAGGCCCGCCCTTCAGAGCCGTCGCACCTGGGGGCCTCGATCCGCAGCCTCACTGGTGGCTCGCTCGCGAGCCGACATCGCTCTCCTCCTCCAAAGGAGGTGATCACGGAGGTGGAGGACCCCTTCAGACCCGGGTTACGTGTCCAGGTATTTCCTGGTTCCGAAGCGGACGGGGGCTGGCGCCCATTCTCGACCTACGACCTGAACAAGTTCCTAAGGTCTCGAACCTTCAGGATGGTCACTCTGGCGCAGATAATACCATCTCTGGAACACGGCGTGTGGTTCTGCTCTCTGGACCTACAGGACGGCTCTTTTCACGTCCCTATCCGTCCGTCCATCGGAGATTCCTCCGCTTTAGAGCGGAGGGATCCCTCTTCGAGTTCTGAGCCATGCCCTTCGGCTTATCTCCAGCTCCCAGGGTCTTCACCAAATGCATGGCAGTGGTGACAGTATTCCTGCAGTGCCGAGGGTTCCGGGTGTACCCTTACCTGGATGATTGGCTGATAGCAGCCTCCTCCAGACGGGAGGTGGAGCGGTCCAGAGATCTGGCCCTCCAGGTTTGCTCTCAAGTTGGCCTTCTCATCAACGAGGCCAAGTCGGAACTCGAGCCAAAGCAGGTGATCCTGTTCATTGGGGCAGAGCTCGACTCTCTTCGAGCCAGAGCATGGCTCCCGGTGGACAGGGCCGAGGTTCTTACCTTTGCCCAATCATTTCTGGTTGGGCAATCGCGCTCTGCCAGGACTTCTTGCGCCTTCTGGGTCTCATGGCGGCCTGTACCAGCGTGGTCCGTTGGGCCCGCTGGCACATGCGCCCCCTTCAGTGGGGACTGGCCAGCCAGTGGTCACAACGCTGCGATCCTTTGGACCAGCTAGTGATAGTGACCCAGGAGATGTGGAACGCTCTCCAGTGGTGGACCATTCCATTCCATTCCATCTGCAGGAGGGCATCCCGTTTGTCCGCCCCGAGCCGACTGTCTCTCTATCGACCGATGCCTCTCTGATGGGTTGGGGTGCCCATCTGGGGGGCCGAGTGCACGGCCTCTGGTCCCCGCGGGAGTCCCGATGCCACATCAACCTGCTGGAGCTCCGAGCGGTCCGCCTAGCTCTCACTGCCTTTGCTCCGTTTCTCCAGGGTCAAGTGGTCCGAGTCCAGACGGACAATACCACGACCATGTACTACCTGAACCGCCAGGGCAGGACGCGCCCCATGCTTCTATGCAAGGAAGCTTTCAGATTTGGTCACTCGTATGCAGCCTGGAGGCGGATCTCCTAGCCATTCATGTGGCAGAAGCCTCCAACACCCTGGCCGATGCCCTGAGCTGGATAGGGGCTGCATCTCACAGTGGTCTCTGCGAGGTAGTACAAGATCTGTTCTCCCACTGGGGCACACCTCAGGTGGACCTGTTTGCCTCCAGGGAGAATCTGAAGCTGAGGCTGTTTCATGCCCGCCCCCTCAGCAGGGCTCGCTGCAGGGGATGCCTTCTCGAGGCTGTGGACCCCGGAGCCTCTTTCGCCTTTCCCATTTTCTCTTGATTCACAAGGTGCTTCTCAAGACAAGGAGGGACAAGGCGCAGGTGATTCTGATAGCCCCAGACTGGCCCGCCAGTTCTGGTACCCAGATCTCCTCAGTCTCAGCTCCAGGCTCCCGAGGCAGCTTCCAGCTCGCCCGGACCTGCTCTCAGTCAATCAGGGAAGGTGTTCCATCAGACCTTCAATCCCTGCACCTGACGCCTGGTTCCTGAGCAGCTAGAGTTCCAGGCCTTGGGTCTTTCCGACGAGGTCCTCAGTGTTGTTGGGCGTCCCGTAAGGAGTCGACCAGGAAATGCTATGCCTTCAAATGGAAGAGGTTTTCCATTTGGTGTCAGGAATAAGGGCTTGGACCCTTCCTCCTGTTCCTTGGCAAGCATTTTGGACTATTTATGGTCCCTTTCTAGTCAAGGGCTTAGGTCGACGACCCTAAAGGTGCACCTGGCAGCCATCTCTGCTTACCGGGCCGGGCGAGCAGTCGGTGAGCTCAGGAGAAGGTGGTCTGGCGCTCTTTCAAAGGCCTTGATCACATTTCCCTCCGGTGCGAGAACCTCTACCTCGTGAGAGTTTACTGCTGGTATTGGCAAAGCTCATGGCAAGCTTATTCGAACCAATGCACAGGTGTGATCTCTCTCACCTGTCGTGGAAGACCGCCTTCTTGGTGGCTATCACGTCAGCCAGAAGGATGGGAGAACTGCAGGCGCTTTGCATTGAGTCTCTACCTGGTCTTCCACAGGGACAAGATTGTCGCTCCCCACCGAAATTCCTTCCGAGAAGGTGGTGGAGGTTTCACCTTAACCAGGTGTTGACTCTGCCGATGTTCTACCCCAGTCACACCTCGGAGGCCAGATACAGGCTCCATACTTTGGACCCTAGAAGGCGCTCGCTTATTATAAGGAGGCTGCGGCTGAAATCGGGAGAGGTTCGCCAGCTGTTTGTCACGTGACGGCTGAAGCCGCACCTGGCAGACCTGCAGCCAAGCGGACGATAAGCAGGTGGGTCACCTCCTGCATAGATCTCTGCCATAAGTTGGCGGGCATGGAGCCTCCCAGAGGGATAAGAGCTCATTCTACCCATCATACTGCTGCATCGGTGGCTGCTTCCAGGGACGTCCCTATCCAGGAAATCTGCAGGGCTGCTACCTGGAAGTCAGCACACACCTTTATTACCCATTACCACATCGACCTTGAGTCACGCCGGGATGCTGGTTTTGGGGCCTCGGTTCTCCAGTCTTTATTCCCTAAGTAGGGGTGTGCTTTGCCTCCTCCTCCCGGAGAACTGCTAGGAGTCTGCCAATAAGTGTGGATGAACAGATATCCATGTCCCTAGAAATACAGGTTACTCACCTGTAACAGGAGTTCTAGGAATGGTATATTTGTTCATCCTACATTTCTCCAAACCTCCCGGCTTCGACGCTACAACCTGGCTTCCAAGGGCCAGATCTGGCATCACGGGGGGGAGCCGAGAGTTTTACCACCCGGGTGGATGGGAGGAGCCAGCTTGAAGACCTTCCGGCAAGATTTAAAGCGGCAAGGAACCTGCCAATAAGTGTGGATGAACAACATATACCATTCCTAGAACTCCTGTTACAGGTGAGTAACCTGTATTTTCATGCTGCTATGGACTCCAGTGATGTGGCATCAAGAGTCATGGTTCCATCTGTGTCTCTCAGAAGACATGCTTGGCTCAGATGTACTAGCCTTTCACAGGATACCCAGACCAAGACTGTGGATTTTCCTGTAGTGGGTAACTCTCTGTTTGGGGAGCCGACAGAGGCTTACATGAAGAAAATGGATGAATACAGGACCACTTACAGGAGTGCACAGGCCAAGGAACGGCAAGCCACTCCACAAAAGCAGCAGTCTAGGGGCAGGGGCAGGCCCTTTCACAGGCCTTTTTACCAAACCCAGGCCTCCTCTCCCTTCCCACAGAGGGAGTTCTTCCAAGGGAGGGGCAGGAGGGGGATGAGCAGGGCTGCTCCCTCCTCCCAGTCTAAGGCTCCTGCCAAGCAGACACCCTGATGTGTCAGCCCGGGTCGACTCCCCAATCCCAGTAGGAGGCAGGCTGGCTTACTACTTTCAGGCCTAGAAGTCTGTGACCTCAGACAAGTGGGTCTTGGAAGTAGTAAGCCAGGGACTAGCCCTCGGCAGACCGGGTCAAGTCAGCTCTGCAAACCACTCAAGACTTGCTCCCCTCTTTGGGATTTCTTCTCAGTCTTCCAGAATCTGTCCTCAAACCAGTACAACTTCTCACATTACATAGATACATAGACAGTGTCGGCAGATAAGGGCCTATGGCCCACCCAGTCTGCCCATTTGAGCTTGTAAGTTCAGTTTATGTTTTCCAAGAAGTCTGTTGCCCCTTACCCCTGACCTCCAGAATTCCTTTATGTCTATCCCATGCATTGTTAAATCCCGTGATTGTTTCAGCCCCCACCACTTCCTCTGGCAGGGTGTTCCACTTGTCCACCACCCATTCTGTGAAGAAATCCTGCCTCACATTTCCTCTGAATCGTCCTCCTTCCAACTTCATCCCATGCCCTCTAGTCCTGGAACATCTTTTTCGCTTAAAAATAGTGTATTCCTGCACCCTGTTCCTCCCTGTAAGATACTTGTATGTCTCTATCATATCCCCTCTCTCCCTCCTCTCCTCCAGGGAGTACATGTTCAGTTCCTTCAACCTGTCCTCATAGGACTTGTGATGCAATCCATGCACCATCTTTGTTGCCCTCTTCTGAACCTTCTCTACTCTATGTCCTTACGAAGGTAAGGTCTTCAGAACTGTACAGTGTACTCCAGGTGGGTCCTCACTAGTGTCTTGTATAGTGGAATTATGACCTTCCTTTTCCTGCTGGTGATGCCCCTGCCTATGCATCCCAGCATCCTATTTGCTTTACCTGCTGCCTTGTCACCTGTTTCCCTGCCTTGAGGTCATCAGAGATGATAACCCCAAGATCCTTTCCTGCTTAGTGCGTGCTATCTTCACCCCTAACTGATATATTGTGCCAGGGTTTTTGTGCCCCATATGCATTATCTTGCACTTCCTTGCATTGAATTTCAACTGCCAAACCCCTGACCATTCTTCAAGTTTCTGCAGGTCCCTTCTCATTCTGTCTACACCCTCTGGTGTGTCTACTCTGTTATAGAGCTTTGTGTCATCAGCGAACAGTGAAATTCTGCCTCCTAGGTCCTGCGCAATGTCACTGATGAAGATATTGAATAGGACCGGTCCCAGCACTGATCCCTGTGGTACACCACTGGTCACTCTTCCCTCTGTGGAGTGACAGCCATTTACCACCACCCTCTGTGTCCTGCCGCCCAGCCAGTTACCTACCCACCACACTACTGTCCTGCCCACACCCATATTCCCCAGTTTGTGCAATAGTCTTCTATGTAGCAGTGTCAAAGGCCTTGCTGAAGTCCAGATAGGCCATGTCCACTGCCCTCCCCTGATCCACCTCCTTAGTCACCCAGTCAGAAAATTCAATGAGGTTGGTCTCATAGGAATATTCATAGGAATAGAACTGGATACTGTGCAAGCAAAAACTTTCCTCCCCCTGGCAAGGGTGGATGCCTTAATAGATCTTGCTTCTTCTTTTCAACCTCAGGTCTCTCGTCCAGCAAGACAGTTCCCCCAACTCCTGGGCCACATGGCAGCTTCCACTGCGGTGGTACAGAGAGCCAGATTTCAGATGAGGGACATTCAGTTCCATCCAAGTTCTTTTTGGTCACAGAGAAAGGACTCTCTCACCAAATTGATTCCAGTGACTCAGACTCTGGTCCAAGGTCTCCAGTGGTGGCTGGACCAGGACAACCTCAATAAGTTCCATTTCTCACTCAAGTCCCCTCAGTAGTCCTAATTACGGATGCTTCTCTCCTAGGTTGGGGAGCCCACTTGGGAACCCTTACAGCTCAAGGGATCTGGACTCCACAGGAGTCTCTCCTTCATATCAATCTCCTGGAACTCAGGGCAGTTTTCCTAGCCCTTCAGTCCTTCTCGGAGTCAGTCAAGGGCAAGGTGGTCCAAGTCAGAACAAGACAACGCCACCACATTGTGGTACATCAACAAGCAGGGCGGCACTTGGTCCACGGCCTTGTGCACAGAAGCCATGAAGCTGTGGTCTCTAGCCTATTCTCTTCAGACTTCCCTGGTAGCAGTTCACCTTCCAGGGAAGGACAATGTACTAGCAGATGCCCTGAGCAGAATCTCCCTGGACCTTCACACCCTGCAAGTCATCTTCTCCAGGTGGGGCACTCCAGAGATGGATCTCTTTGCAGCACTGGACAATCATCAACTTCCTCTGTTTTGTTGCAGACCTCCAGTCCTGGGGACTGTGCCTCTGGATGCTCTCATTTTTGATTGGAAAGACAGGTTTCTCTATGCCTTCCCTCTGCTGTTCAGAGTCCTGATCAAAATCAGAACTCAACCTTGCACAGTGATACTAGTGGCTCCAGATTGGGCCAGACAGCCTTGGTATCCTCTGCTGCTCTCCCTGACAGTGTCACGCCCCTGGTCTCTTCCCAAGAGATACAATCTCCTGTCCTCCTCCCAGGGGAGGATCTGGTATCCCAATCTCCAGTCTGTCAACCTCAAGGCCTGGCTCTTGAAGAGTTAGAATATGCAGATCTGCATTGTTTTTAGGGAGTTCTGGATATTTTGAAGGTTTCCAGGAAACCTTCCAGTAGATAAATCTAAATGGAAGAGGTTCAGCATTTGGTGTTCTCAGAAGGGCATTGTACCCGATTCTGCAGATGTTGCTGCAGCCTTAGACTGTCTGGTTAATCTCAGTGGTCTAGGCCTCAGGCCTGCAACTCTAAAGGTTCACCTAGCAGCTGTCTCTGCATTCCATTCAGCAGGGAAGGGCTCTTCCCTGGCATCACATCCTGTTTTCAGTAAGTTTTTCAAAGGTCTGGTTCATATTAACCCTCCCTTTAGAGAACCTACTCCGGCTTGGGATCTTAATGTCTGCATTGCTCAGCTTATGCAGCCGACCTTTGAACCTCTGGCCTCAGCCAAGCTTAAGTACTTGACCTGGAAAACTGTGTTCCTGGTAGCTATTACTTCTGCCAGGCGGTTTAGTGAATTGCAGGCCCTCTCAGTTGAGCCTGACTTCATCTCCTTCCATAAGGATAATGTGATCCTAAGAACCAACAGAAGGTTCTTGCCCAAAGTGGTATCAGACTTTCATCTGAACCAGTCTATGTCCCTTCCGGTGTTTTTCACTGATCATTCTTCTTCAGGAGAAAGAAGATCACACAATTTGGATGTTAAAAGAGCTCTTAGCTACTACATAGAGCATACTAAGGCGCACAGAAATGATTGTCTTCAATTGTTTGTCACTTATGGTGAAGTGGGCAAAGGTAAGCCTGCCACTGAAAGAACTAGTGCCTGGTGGATTGTCTCTTGTATACAATTCTGTTATGAAAAGTTGGGTAAAACACCCCCTTCAGGCCTGAGGGCTCACTCGACTAGGGGTACAGCTGCAACTCTGGCTGCGGCCAGAGTTATAACATTGTTAGAGATCTGTAAAGCAGCCACCTGGAAAACAGTCCATACATTCACCAAGCATTACTCTCTGGACATCCAGGCTAGGAGTGATGCTAGGTTTGGCACAGCAGTACTGCAGAGCCTGTTCCCAAAGTAGGTTCTGCATTCCCTCCTCCATAGGGAACTGTTTGGTAGTCTGCATAATGTAAGAATACAGCAAGACTGCATGTTTGAAGAAAAAATTACTCACCATAGTAATGTTGTTTCTTCTAATGGAGTCTTGCTGTATTCTGACCTCCCTCCCTGCCTTCCCTCTCAGAACCTAGTTTTTGGGAAGTGGGCTGGCAGGTACAGTGTTGCACCTCAGTGGTGTACCGTGTACCCTCCCTCTTAAGGGTGGGGTAGTTGTTTTATTGTTACCTTCTTGTGTTTGATATTTAAATATTGTCACTACCTTTTTTTCTTGGGTTCTCGACTTGAGTCTTTTTGGACCCAAATTGTTGCTTTTTGGCTATATATATATTGAACAATTTCCATGGTATAGTACTCAGTTTGCTCGTAAGAATCTGACAGTTACACTGGGAAATGCCACAGACAGAGGTCTGAAAACCGAACTCGAGCTCAACGTTCTATGCTTCTGCATAGAGTTAACTCTTTCCTCTCCGGGGCAGTTCAAGTGCTGGGGCTAACTGCATAATGTCAGAATACATCAAGACTCCATTAGAAGAAACAACATTACTATGGTGAGTGATTTTTTTTCTTTGTTGCTGGATGTATTGAAAATAAAATCCTGTGCATATGAGTTGGAGTAAACATACAGCTGAAGTTGGTTGGGTAGGGGACCCTTGACTAATTTTGCCAGTGCGTGCCCCCCCCCCCCAATCTAAAAGTCTGGCCTGGGTACCAGGAGGATGAAGAGAGACAGAGGTACCAACTTCCCCATGGGCCGAGCATCATTCTGTCTCATGGCTTATGCGGTTTTCCCAGCTCTCTGTCTTCTGGCCTGCTGGGTGAACTGAGGCACTATGAGGATAAAACGGAGCAGGTGTTCCACTCTTCCTATCGACAGGATGACAGTCTGGCACAGTGGTATTCAAAATCTGGCCTGCCACCATATATGGCCTCCGAGCCTTTACTTGTAGCCCCTATCAATCAATCAGTCCAATCAATTCTTTATTTTACCAGGCGAAACACAATTGAGATTAACTCATTTGTAAGGTGGACCTGGTTTAAAAAAAAAAATACAACAGTTATACATAGCAACAGGGAGCCACATAACCAGTCCACATACAGTTACATACAACAATTGAGATACAGAACTAGGAAGGCTTACATATTTGGACAGGGCGACACACAAGGTGCAATTGAGCTTGTACAATATACAGTCATAATCTATATACAGTATATACAACAAATGCATAATGCAGATGAACAAGAAAGAAAACCTCCAGGGGTGGGGTTTAAGCAACAAGGGAGAGGCAGCAAGTAACTCCCTAAAATGACCGCAAGAACAGTTGCTGGTTTTTTTTTTGTTTTTGTTTTAGTTTGTTTTTATTGTATGTCAGTAGAAGAAACAATTACATGTCTCCCTGAATGACCGCAAGAACAGTTTTTTGAAGCTAGACAGCTTCACTGGGAGAGCAAACTTCAGTGTTTTTTGTACATTATTCCAAAGGACAGGAAGGTCGTGACTTATTGCCGCTCGGCCATCGTGCATTCGGATTTTTGGGATTAGGAGAGAAATATAGGAGAACCTTCTTAGAGGGTAGTTGCCAGGGGTGCAGACAGGCAGGCAGTTGTTGATTTACTGTGGGAACGTGTTAATGATGGCTCTGTAGGTCCATCGGACTGCATTTTTATACTGCCTGTAACTGAGTGAACGCCAACCTAAGGAAGAATAGAGTGCACAGTGATGAGTGGAATAAGGAGCACCAGTAATAAATCTAAGCACCCGATGATATAGGGAGTCAGGTTTGGAAAGGGCAGTGTTCGTACCATGCCCATACAGAAAATCGGCATAATCCAGGAGTGGCATGAAGGTGGTTTGAACTAACCTTTTTTTTGCTTCCTGTGTAAGTAGGTGTCTGATTCGAAAGAAGATCCCAAGCCTCTGCTTTAATTTTTTGGATAGTTCCTTTATGTGATCTGTGAATGACAGTTAAAAGTCTGTCTAAACACCCAGATATCTAAACTTCTCTACGTATTCGAGGGGCTCACCTAGTAGTGTGAGTACTTGAGGAACCATCACTGAGGTGTGAAATTTGGATGCATTGACTATCATGCTCCAGGTGCTATCAGCAGTCTGAAAGCATAAAATTATAATGTCTACATTACATTGCAGTCTTGGGAACATAGGGACATGGGAATTGTGTCGGCAGATGAGGACCGCATGATCCATCCGTGTTTCTTCCCCCTCCCTATTTAGACTGCACCCTGATGTGTCCCCAGTTGTCTGTCCCATGCGAGTTTGAACTCATGTACTGTCTTGGATTCCACCACTTCCTGAGGTAGGCTGTTCCATGGGTCTATGACCCTTTCTGTTAAGAAGTACTTCCTGAGGTTGCTTTTGAACCTGCTTCCCATCAGACGCAAGGTGTGCCCCCTTGTACGCGCATCCCTGTTTTGCTGGAAGAGGTTTCCTGCTTGTGTTGTGTTGGTTCCCTTAAAAAGTTTTGATCATGTACCCTCTGTTTCTTCTCTGCTCAAGGGTGTACAGATTTAGTTCCCTGAGTCTTGCCTCGCATGGCTCACGATGCAGTCCATGCACCAGCTTTGTAGCCCTTCTCTGTACTGTCTCCAGGTGGTCTATCTTTTTTGAGGTGGGGCCTCCAAAACTGACCATAGTACTTGAAATGTGGCCTCACCAAGGACCTGTGGAAAGGAATGATAACTTCGCTCTTTCTACTTGTAATTCCCTTACCAGTGCATCCAAGGATGTCACTCAATCTGTGCTGCCTTTTCACACTGTTTTCCAACCTTTAAGTCATCCCCGATGACTGCTCCGAGGTCTCTTTCTGTCTGTCTCCTCTAGCTGATGCCCTCCTAGTGTGTATTTTATCCCTGGGTTTCTTTTTCCTATATGTATAACCTTGGCACTTCTTGGCATTAAACTTTAACTGCCAATCCCTGGACCATTCCTCGAGTTTTTTCAGGTCTGCTTCCATACCTTTCGCTCCCTCCTGAGTATCTACTCTGTTGCAGAGTTTTGTGTCATTGTCTTTGTCCATTTCACAGTCTCGCTGGCAGTTGGAAGTGGCAATTCTTTTTATCATTGACAGTGTTTGGTATGTGCAGTGACTTGAAGACAACGATGAAAGAAAAGCATAGAGTGAATGATGAAAAGGAAGATCTTACTTTGAGATACAGCTCTTGCAGCAGGTTACACCATTAGGACTGAAGCCGTCAGGTGCCAGGACCCCACAGAAATTTTCTAGCTAGCAGTCTTCAGCGGGGACTGCCTCCGACGTCGGTCTTGCCCCCGACGTCAGGCATAGTACATAAGGAGGCAGTCCCCAACAATCCCCAGTTCTTTTCCCGCAGTCGACATTGCAAACATTGGCCTCTCAGTCACTTTCTAGCGTGCGACGACTAGGAACTATGACGTTCTCTCTTTCTCATACAAACTTGGATTCATCTGATGTCCTCTCCAAACACCTCTCTGGAGGGTCACCCATCGAAGTGTGCCTGCGGCAAACAGATCCCCTTCAAGGATCCTCACTCAGCCTGCGTGCGTTGTCTAGGCCTGGATCACGACACCAAGGCCTGCTCCTTCTGCCAGGGCTTCAACAGTCGCACCAGGATCCGCCACCAGAAGGCCCTTCAAGCGTTTCTCTTGGAGGAGAAACTCAAGGCCATGGATAGGGAACCTTCCTCCAAGGGGGAGTCATCAGGGAAGACCCTCAAACACCGGGAAAAACACCGGGAGAAGGAAAGGCCCAGGTCCCCGTCGAGGGCCTCGGACTCCTGAAGCTCCGGCTCGCGGTCAGACTGCTCTCCTTCCAGGGCTCAATCTCAGCCTCCCCCGGTTCAGGTCAGATCCTCCAGCGTCTCCTCCTCCCTGCAGCCTATCAAGACTTCCAGACCATCGGCTTCATCCACTCCTTCTAAGGCCTCGTCCAAGTCTGGGGACTCAAGTCTTCCTCCCGCCGCTGGACTCCGCCAGGTCGGTGTCCCAGCCTCCACATGGGTCGGACCCGGTCTCGCGTAAGACTAAGGACCTGACATCCCTAAAACGGATGCCGGACCCAACGTCTGCCCACCCGACGTCGGCCAAGCATCACAGGCACTCCCAGGAGCCGGCTACAGTAAGACACCTGTTGCCGGCCAGGCGTTCGCCTCCCAGGGTGTCGGCCAGGGGACCGACGTCAGCTACCCCAGAGAGGAGGACCACACCACCGTCGCCTACCGACGTCGGTCGGAAGGTATCATCGGAGGAGGACACCACTCAGCCCGAGGACCAGGCGGGCAACTCCGGAGCCATTGGGCTCCCACGGGAACTCTCCCCGGAGTGGGAGACCCCCGCGGACCTGACGCCCGACCCCGGTGACAGGCCACCGGTACCCGGCCTGTCGGGCCTGAATTTGGCAGAGGTGAAGGAGCTCTTCACCTTCTGGTGGGACACCATCAGGAAGGATGTGGTCGCCACGCACCCTCCTCCTACTCCGGCTCCACCTCCGCCTACTCCTTCAGCGCCTACGCCCCTGCCTCCACCCAAGGGGCCTGCAGGATGGTCACCAACCCCCAAAGAGCCAACACCTCCTCCTAGAGGCAGATCCTCAGATAGGAGAAGACCTCCCTCAAGATCCATTTCAGGGTCACCCAGCCCTAAGAGATCCAAACAACACCGGTACACCTTGTCTGCGGAGGACTCTAGATCTGACATCTCAGGGTGCTCCAGATCTCCTTCTCCCATCAGCATTCCCTCCCCAGACCCACACGACCTTCCCAGGTCTCCTCCGGATGACCCCTCTTTCGCTGAGATCATGAGGCACATTCAGGAGAATATGGGGTGGGATGCTGAGAGCTAGACCAGAGACGGCGCTTGCCGCTACAGCCAGCAGAAAGACCCAAAGCCTGTGGTAGTGCCACCCTTGGTGGACACCTTTGCGGACGTCACCAAGGCTGCGTGGAAGTGTCCGCATTCGACTCCGGCAGTGCCGAAGAAGGCTGACTACCTATACAAGGCCCCGAGGGAGGACCAGTATCTGGCGAACCATCCTCTGGCTGATTTCCTGGTCATCACGGCCTCACATGATCGGTCTCAGAGACTTCAGCACTTGAGCACTCAGCCACCGGACCCGGAATCCAAGCAGTTGGATGTCCTGGGTAGGCGTACGTACGCGGCTGCGACTTGCGCCATCAGGTCTGTAAATTACCTCACCCACATGGTTCAGTTTCAGAACGCACTGTGGGAACAAGGACAGGACCTGGTTGAGAAGATGCCTGACGGTGGTCAAAAGGAGGAGCTTTTAAACCCCCTCCGTACGGGTTCGGATGTGGGGACCCAGGTGCTCAGAGCCGCATACGACTCTGTGGACTCTTCAGCCAGAGCTGCAGCCTCAGGCGTGTGTCTCCGGAGACACTCGTGGCTCCGCGTCTCCGGTTTTACCCCAGACGTCCAGAAGAACATCCTGGACGTCCCTTACAATGGGGAAGTCCTTTTTGGTGAAGCCTCCGAGAAGGTGATCACCAAACTGCAGGACGCAGGGAAGGCAGTTAGATCTGTCCAGGCCATGTAAAGATCTCGACCTAGTTCCTTTCGTAGGAACCAGAGTTGCTTTCGTGGCCGGACACAAAAGCAACAACCGCGTTCCGGCCAACAGCAGAGGGGCTCCTTTACCCGAAAAGCCCAGGCCAAGTCATCCCCAGGCAGGGGCCACCGAGTCGCAAAGTCAGCCCAACCTGCAGGATCTAATGCTGCCACAGCATGACTCCTTCCCGGCCCCCGCCCCTCCTCAGGATCAACGGGAAATGAAGGTCAGGGGTCGCATCGCACGTCACCTGCCAGGGTGGCAGTCGATCACCACTGACAGGTGGGTGCTGCAATTGGTCGAAAAGGGCCACTATATAGAATTTTTAGGCAGCCCACCCACAGCCTCCCCTGCCTTCCTGCTACTTGGGTCAGCATGCCCGGCTTATACAGCAGGAAGTGCTCGCGCTTCTGGTGAAAGAAGCCTTAGAGCATGTTCCAGAGAGGGCTAGGGTATTATTCACACTCCTTCGTGGTTCCAAAGAAAACAGGGGACCTCCGTCCAATTCTGGACCTCAGCAACCTCAATCTGTCGGTCATTTACAAACGCTTCGCATGGTGACCCTTCGGGCCTAATCCCCATGCTGAAGCGGGGCCATGCCTGGCGTCATTAGACATGCAGGACGCCTACCTGCACATCCCAATTGCTCAAGTGCACAGGAGGTTCCTGCGCCTCGAGTTTCAGAGTCATTATCAGTTCCGAGCGCTTCCTTTCGGGCTGTCATTGGCACCTCATGTTTTTACAAAGTGCATGGCGGTCGTAGCGGCATCTCTGAGGGGACAAGGCCACTACGTGTTCCCGTACCTGGACGACTGGCTTCTCATGGCTCCCTCCAAGGAGGCACTGATGACTGCCATTTATCGTACCCAGTCCCTTTTCCAATCGCTGGGTATTCTCATCAACTATGGGAAGTCACTCCTGGTGCCGTCCCAGAAACTGCAGTTTATAGGAGCAGTTCTGGACACCATCAGAGGGAAAGCTTTTCTTCCCACAGACAGAGCGGAACACATCAGATCCCTGTCAGTGAAGAAGACCATTCCGGCCAGATTGGTCCTTCGCCTGCTCTGACACATGGCTGCGGCCATTGCAACAGTCCCGATGGCACGGCTCCACATGCGGGTAACCCAGTGGTTGCTAAGGGTGCAATGGGGCCAAAGGCAAGACCATCTGCAGCAGCCAATTCGAATCACGAATGCCGCGATTCGGGATTGGCAATGGTGGCTAGATCCGGGGAACCTCTCCGCGGGGGTTCCCTTTGTAGCGCCGTCTCTGACTGTGACTCTCTCCACAGACACCTCAGGGCTGGGGTGGGGAGCACACCTGGATGGTGTTCGATCCCAGGGCCTTTGGACAGCCCAGGAGTCTCATCTCCACATCAACAATTTAGAAATGAGGGCAGTCCTTTACGCTCTGCAGGCCTTCCAGTCGGAGATTCCACCGGGTACACTCCTGTTACAAACAGACAATACCGCTGTGATGTATTACCTCAACAAACAAGGAGGCACCCACTCCTACCCGCTTTGCAGGGAGGCCATGAGAGTGTGGGAGTGGATATTGCAACACTGCGCAAATCTAATTGCAGTACACATCCCAGGAGTGGACAACACCGTTGCAGACAGTCTGAGTCGCTCTCAGGCCAGAGTCCATGAGTGGGAACTTCTACAGGAGGTGGCAGAGAATCTGTTTCACAGATGGGGCACTCCAGAGTTAGACCTTTTCGCATCCCTTTCCAACGTAAAACTGCCCAATTTTTGCTCGCTAGATCCAGGGCCTGGTGTTTTCTGGCGAGACGCGATGTCCCTCTCCTGGGCGGGCAGATTCCTCTATGCCTTCCTCTTTTCCCCATTGATCCAGAGAGTCCTCTTAAAACTTCGCAGGGAGCAGGCGACGCTCATTTTGATAGCGCCTTTCTGGCCCAGACAAATTTGGTTCCCTCTTCTGCATCAGCTATCCGGGGAACCTCCACTTCCTTGCCAATCAGCTCCCATCTGCTGTCTCAGGAGGAGGTTCGTTAGTCCATCCAGACTTGCATTCTTTGAACACCTGCAACTTGGCTCCTAGAGACATAGCCATGTTGCGATCTGAGGTCTCGCAAGAAGTGGCAGATGTACTCTCATCACAGAACCGGCAACCCACGCAGCAACTCATGCCATGAAATGGCGCAGATTTTGCTTAGGCTCAAGCGCCGCGTTTTTCACCATTAGAATGTCCCAAAAGCTGGTTCTGGATTACCTGCTTCCCTCTTTCAGTCCGGACTGGCTTACTCCTCGATTAAGGTGCACCTTTGTGCAATTCGACTTACCATGCCCCCATAGGCCATCGGATGGTGGCCCAATTGGACACTACTCGTGCCTTTTTAAGGAGTCCTCCACCTTAGGCCGCCTATCAAGGATCCGATTCCTCCTTGGGACTTGGCCTCGTCCTGAGCAGCTTACGCCACCTTTGAACCAGCCATGATTGCGAGCCACGCTTTCTGTCGAAAACGTTATTTGTATTTGCAGTTACTTCGGCAAGAAGGATTTCCGAATTGCATGCACTAATGTGCAAAGAACCTTATTTAGTTTTCCATCAGGATAGGGTATCCCTGAGGACAAACCCAAAGTTTCTGCCTAAGGTGGTTTCAGCCCTCACCCTTAATCAGGATATCGACTTACCAGTTTATTTTCCAAAGTACACCAACCAAGGAGAAGCCCTTCTGCACACCCTTGTGTACACAGGTGCCTCAGATATTATCTGACCAGAACTAAACAGTTTCGAAAGTCAGATCAACTGTTTGTCTCCTTCGCTGTTAGAATGAAAGGAGCTCCTGTCTCTAAACAGTCTATTTCGAGGTGGCTTATCCATTGTATCTCTTTCTGTTATGATAAGCGCAATAAACCCTTACCAGGCGTGGTTAAGGGTCATTCCACGAGAGGAGTGGCCACTTCCTTTGCGGCACTAAGGAACGTCTCCACCTCAGCTATTTGCGCTGCAGCCACTTGGAGCTCGTTGCATACCTTTATTAGGCATTACAGCCTGGACATTGCATCGAGGCGAACAGCAGGGTTCGGCCTAGCCGTCCTTCAGGGACTTCTGTCCTAGGCTCGAGTAGGGTTGTGATCCCTACCTTTCCTCCTCCTCGTATGAAGATTGCCACTATTGCTTGGAAATCAGTCCTAATGGTGTAACCTGCTGCAAGAGCTGTATCTCGAAGAAGATAGTACAGTTATGTAAGAACTACCATAACAGTAGATCTTCGAGAACAGCTCTTGCAGCAGGTTCTCCACCCACCATCCCCTTCTTGTGGAGGTAGGTAGTAGCCAAACATCCATCTTATGGGATGGGAAGTTCTTTTTTAGTCTTGGCCATCTGGTGGTGGATCCTTGGTCTCCTCTTCTGATGTCATCCAGCAGCCGGGAGTCTCCGGCGGTAGAACTGGGGATTGTGGGGGGACCGCCTCCTTATGTACTACACCTGATGTAGGGGGTGGTCCCTGCTGAAGACTGCTAGCTAGAAAATTTCCGTGGGGTCCTGGCGCCTGACTGCTTCAGTCCTAATGGTGTAACCTGCTGCAAGAGCTTTTCTCGAAGATCACTGTTACGGTAAGTTCTTACGTAACTGTACTTTCTGTAAGATGGACAAGCAATGGGGCAAGAGGGGGAGGCATACACATAGTAATCAGGACCGAAAGATGGAGCTTCAAATGCTGAACAGAGCATGGAAAATAGAAAGACCAGCCTGGCTTGCAAACCTGACTCCCTGACCTGGGCAGCACTCTCTGTCTTGGAGGGGAGTGGGCAGCCTTCTTGCTTAAGCATCCCCCTCCTGTGGGGGTTAGAGGCAAAATTGCACATTGCCACCCCCCCCCCCAGCCTGCACCAGTGAAGATTGGTCCAGTGAATCAGGAAGTGGGAAACATAGAAAGTGTTGATTCCCTTGAGGAACTCTAAAGTTTTTATCATGTCCCCCCTTCCCTCCTATCCTCAAGGGTATACATATTAAGCTCCTTTAGTCTCTTTTTGTATGTCTTCTGTTGCAGACCCTGCACCATTTTAGTTGTCCTCCTCTGTACTGCCTCCATCCTGTCTGTGTCCTTTCATGCATGAAAATACATTAATTCCATGAGTTGCAAACACTCCCTGCATCATGGGTATGAAAATGATATGGGTTGTGCCACATCTCTGCCATTCCTTGAGACCATCTTCTAAACCAGTAGCACTTACGACAGTAATAGCATATGTGTGAGGACAAGCAGAGGTAAGATATCAAGTAGGATTTGAGGGTAGCACTAGCAAAAGGGAAGAGGAGGAGAAAGGTTAAGAGTGAGTAGAATTGGGGAGGAGATGCAGTATTGTGGAGCTATGATAGAGGCAGCAAGAACCCCTCCACCCCCCAAATGCCTTCTTATAAATCAGAGGCGTATCTGTGTTGTCACATACTACTACCATTCATATTCTCTTGAGCCTTGTTTATTTGACATTTTTATTTTTTCAAACTCTGTTTATCACCCTCCTCCACTGACCTCTTTCCAGCATGGTCACATAGCTACTGACTTTGCCCGTCCGCCTGAAGCGCCTGTCGTTCATCTCCTGGTTGGGGGGGGGGGCACCCTCCTTCCACACAGCACCGCCCTAACCCCTCGGCTCAGAGTCCCCCAAGGAAGGACCACCACTCCTGCCGGCGCTCTGTCTACAATGCTGGTGGGCACATCTGCATGGAGGAGGAACCAGAGCAAACTTCCTGGATGCCCGGCACTGGATGTGGGGCAGCAACCACTGGGCCCGCCTTCGCCTATCAGTGGGAAGGGGATTTTCTGCTTAAGTCCCCAGGAGCATGGACGTGTAATGCCATCCAGCGCAACGTGGACACATATCCGCATCCACTTGCAGGCTGTCCACTGCCGCTCCAAACCCTGTTACATGTTCCTCGTTGAGCTGCAGTCTCCCAGCCTCCACTAGGAGCCACCAAAACTGCGAGGAGCACCTTCCACCCACCCCAGGAGAGGAGAGCAGTCCTCCGGAAGCTCGATTCTCTCCTTCCCCTGCTGACCTCTGATACCCGAGTCTGTTCCCGAACCCTGGTTGCCGGTGTGGCGTCCAGTGCCTCAACCCTCAGCTGCCACCGGACCGGCCCTATTTAGCGTTTTAATGACCGTAATGTTCAGAGCACAGGTAAGCAGAGTAACACAACTGCTTACCTAAAGTGATCAGTGAGTGCGGGAATATATTAGAACAGCTGTCTGTCTTGCTTTTTACCACACATGACAATACATGAATTCCATGAGCTGTAAGCTTTGCATCATGGGTATGCAGATAATGTAGATTGACAGCATCTTTGTCATTTTCTGACAATTTTTGCATAATTGGGAAATTCACACTAAGGAATATATGGCACCGCACTTAATCCTAAGATCTGGGATATGAATCAGTTTGGCTGCAAAGTGAGTGCCTACCTTGTATATCCATATTTCGCTGTCTTCAGTGGCAGCCTGCTTTTGTTTGTATACAGTGGGGGAGAGGATGAACAGCTATGGGAGGGGAGCACTGAGATACTGGAAGGGCAAGAGGCCCAGTAGCTCCGGTCCGACACCAGCTCGGATACGTAGGTAGGCAGTGAGACAACTGGAGAGGCTAATGAGTTTTTACCTGCCATCTGAATCTATGTATCTGTATAGGAAAAGGAAAAAGTTGGTGTTTTATCAAACCTCTCTTATACCAGTTGATGTTATATTGTGGTATATCTGTGAAATGTCACAGAATTCTGAAGGTACATGTCGGCCAGCCTGGTGGACCCCGCTTTATAAAGACACACATGCACGCTTTTTTTTTTTTTATCCCACCACAGTTGTGCAGGTGGTACCCAAATATACACCCCTGTTACCGACTCCGACTAGCATCGCCCACTATTTTAGTGTGACGCTCAGGCTTGGATGACCTTCAGCTCTCTTAGTCTGAACATCAACAAGATGGAGCTGTTGGTCTGCAATAGCAGAGTGAAATTCTGCCTTTCTACCTTAAATCTTGGCTGTTCTGTGATTGCACCAAGCCACAGTGTATGACACCTTGGAGTTCATTAGATCCAGCCTTACAAATGGACAACCATATCCATAATTTTAAAACTGCCTTTTGGAGCGGGCCCATTAGTGATGCCACTTGTTACGCCGGTGACCCAGGTTCAGGAGTGGACATGGATCATTCGGGGGCTTTCAGAAAGAAGATTGAACATCTAGGGACAATCCTCCTCTTTTGGTGTGTGGGGACAACGTGCTTCGTGACTGCCACCCGGCTGAAGTTGGGTAGCAGTGCAGCTGGCTATGCCATGTTGGGGGGGGGGGCACCGGTGGACACGAGTGAGATCGTGCATTTTCCCACAATAACATGAGTCATTGCACACTGGCTCCCTTGGGGAGAAAAACAATAGAAAATCTCCCTGGCAGGCAGAATGATGCAGGTGCTGCACTACTAACCGTGGCAACCTCCATACCAGAAAGTGGTCTTGAGCAAGTGGTGGGGTAAGCCCTTGAGAAGATAAGTGGTGTCACTGGGGGGTCTTGAGAAGGGGAGAGCCAGGCCAACCAGATCTATACCCTCTGACATCCCCGGAATGGTCACTTACAGAGATTGAGCTGTTTTGCTTCTGCGGCTCTGGGACTAACTGCCTACTAAATTGCAACTGCTAATCTTGACACTTTTAAAAGCAAGCTTAAAATATTCCCATATTGCTTATCCTATATTGTGTCCTGACTTGTACTACTTTACATTGTGACACGGTAGAATAGGACCCTGTCCCATTTGTTATGAAGAAAGTGTATAAATGCATTGATCTGTAATCTTTTCTTTTCTGTCTCTTCTGTCTGGTTTCGCAGCCAAATTTTCCTGTAAGACTTCGGACTTGATCAACCTAACCAGTCTCACAATCCTTTGCCTCTCTCTGTCTCTGTTTTCTCTTGCTGTCTGTTTTTCCTCCCTTTCATATCTATATTAGCTAATATAAAATATATGAGAATCAGTGTATGGAGTGAAACTGATGTTGGGATCTCTTTTGCTTAGAAAATGTTTAGTGTTACTGTTGAAGTGTGTGTGTGTGTGTGTGTGTGTGTGTGTGTATATACACACACATATATATACATGTATTTATAATTTGAGATAACTGTAAAAAGCCAGAGGTTATTTGAGTGCAAATGCCCGAGTCTTTTGCAAAGGCTGGAGGGACCTCCGGAAGCTCACAATGTTCTAGCAGCTACTGAAATTTACAAAGAACAGGATGCTTGCAAAGGATGGGAGTTGAAAAAGACTTATGAAAACCGCTAAGCTAGTTATTCTGATGGTGGTTGCCACGGTTAGTAGTGCAGCACCTACGTCATCCTACCTGCCAGGGAGATTTTCTATATATATTCCATATATATTACTGCAACTACAAAGAAACAGTTTTGTGGAATTTTACAATTGCTCCTGGGTTTTCTCTATGCTTCCTGACCTGTGCCTCGACGACAGACATGTTCTCTTGGAATGCACTTTAACTTGCAATACACTTTATAAATGAAGATTATTGTCATTTTCCCAGAACCCAAGGAGTGGAAGATATCCCCAAATGTCATCAACACCAAAAGAGAGCCCACGGTGCAGAGGCTTTTTTCAGAAGGAGGAGCCACAGGAGGTTTTATTTAAGAGGTTCAAACTTTCTCCGGTAGGTAAAGGTGTTTGTTGGGGGTCTTATTAGTATAAATCCTACAGTATCAAGCTGCCTCATGGCTCTAACGGAGGGCTTTGACATGTTTGCAACCAGGGTTTGTGCCGTGATCCTGGGATGTTCATAGTGGAGGCTGGCAAGGAATGTAGCATAGCTCCTTTTGAACACTCTTCTTGGGGGTATTTCCATGCCACCAGACTGCCTAGAGGCACATCATGGCCACTCCTCCTGCTTTGGGCAGCAGGGAAGCCCTGTGGAAGAGACAGTCCCAGATCAGCGGTTTGTGGAGTGCCTGGGAAAGGGACAGCCCCAGATCAGTGGTTTCTGGAGTGCCTTGGGAAGGAACTGTCCCAGATGCACAGTTTTTGGAGTGCCTGGGGAAGGCAGCCGTAGATCAGTGATTTGTAGGTGCCTGGGGAGGCTGATGGTAGGCTTTAATAGCTGAATGTTGTGTCTGGCGGGCAGCAGGCATACCAGACATGCCTAGAGGAAGGTGATTGACCAGAGACTAGGAGGGGAAAAAAGCGATGAAAAAAACACCAGAAACAAATACAGGATCTCCTGCCAAAGGCATATTTTTTAGTTACTTGTATTTTACAGCGCTAAGCGGTGAGAAGACTTGGTTTGCTGGCCAAGGCACCTAGCTTCACCTGAGCTCTTTCCTTCTAAGACTGCTTGAAAGGCAGAGTAGAGAAACTTACCAGAGCAAGGGAGAAGGATTAAGACTTAGTTTGGCTAAGCAGATTTACTGTGTGGTGGTGTTTTTATTTTTACTCACAGGGATTGCTACTGTTTGTTGCTAACATTTCATTGCTTTATTTTTCTCTGATTCAAATTGTTGTTGCTGGTATACCTTCTTCTGCATTATTACAAGGTGTGCCTACAGGTGTGTGCTAACAGATTACTGCTGTAATCTTCTGATTCAAATTGTCTTTTGCAAGGTATATCTTCTGTTACTGCTTTATTTTTCTCTGGAGCAAAGTGTTTCTTACAGGGTATATCTTCTCTGAAATTATTACAGGTGGTGCTTTACAGGTTTTACAGTTTTATCTAACATTAGGATAAGCTTTCAGGGTTACTGCATTTGTTGTTGACTGATTGTTTCTGCTCTTACCTCCTTGTTCTTTCGTCCGTGGTTCTTCTTTTTAGGCAGGAGAAGGGCCCAGCCACCCCACGCTGCACTCCTTTTATAGGGTACCACAGTTGTGACATTTCCTGTGGCAGAGCAGGAAGGGGCGGATCAGTGGGGCCTCCACAAGGTGATCTCATTTACAGGGCACTAGTAATTTAACTTGTTATAACAAGTTAAACAAAGCACAATTAAACCATTACTTGCATTTTTTTCCTTCTAATTACTCTGACTAGGTTACAAACCCAGCAACTTATTTGGATGGATTTCATTAACTGCAGGTACTGTGGAACAATTTTCAGAAGGACAGTCTTACAGGATTTAGGACACTGTCCTACATGCTGAGCCTTTGGAGATCTTAGGTCTCAGCTCCGGGCATGGGCAGAGATTGGTATCGCCTCAAATTTCATATTGAAGAGGAAATGCATGATAAGAACCATACCATTTCCCAGCATCCAACAGAAAACCTCAACCGCAGAGGTAGTTGGTCCAGGAGGTTGACAGGTGGTTAGGAGGAGCAAATCAGGTGCCCCATCACTCTGCTCTCCAACACATTACCTCCAAAAACCATATAAACACTAAAACAGGTATCTGCCTTATCTCTGAAATCAAATAAAGAGGCAGAAGACACTGCAGAGCAGGACATCATGCACAGGAGCTAGCACAACAATACTCACCCAAATCAGGAACCAAAACTAAGCAAGCACAAAGGAAATCCAAAACTTCTGATCATAGAGACTCCATGATTCGGGGAGTTGATACCCATCTCCAGCCAGGGGTGATGGTCAGATGTCTCCCAGGTACATCAGCATGGAGAGACACTGACCGCATTACTAAAATTGTTCACAAAGCAGGAGAAAACATTGATGTCCTAGTACACATAGGGACTAATGATCTCGCCAGCCGGTCAGTTGTGGAGACCAAGGAACACCTGACTAGGCTGGATGACAAACTATCATCTGTTTTGTCCGGCATCTCCTTCTCTGAGATCCTGCCAGTCTGGGAGAAGGGAGCAGATGGACGGAAGGTCAGAGAAGGGGAGATAGGGGAGCTAAACACGTGGCTCAAGGACTGGTGCCAGGAAAAAGGACACAGATTTGTAGGGAACTGGCAACAGTTCTGGGAGCGAAAGTTCTTTAAATTTGATGGACTGCATCTGACTAAAGAGGGAGTCAGTGCATTGGGGCAGAAGTTTGGCGTCTTTGCAGAATATTTAAACTAGCAAATGGGAGAGGGGTGCAGCACCCCATACGTCAAATGGAAGAACACCCCTCCCCTCAGCTAGTGGTCAAACAGGAATTCAGCGTGTTTGCCATTCATTTGCATCACCAGGTAAGAAAAAGGTTTGTCTCCCACACGATGCACAGGGGTAGCCAAACTTCACCCAACAACCAACACACCAAAATCTGGGCCAATGGAAAATCATGTACACAAATGCTCACAGCCTGGGAAATAAGATCCCAGACCTGCAGGCAATAATGTCAGAGGCTAAACTGGACATAGTAGCAATTAGTGAGACGTGGTTTACCAGTAACCACACTTAGGAGACTTCAGTACCTGGCTATGTATTGTTCAGAAGAGACCGAGGTGCAAAAGGGGAGGAGTGGCTCTGTATGTTAATGAAAATATCAGAGCTACAGAAATCAGAATACACATAAGGAGCCAGAAGAACGTGGGTCACCCTGAAACAGGAAATGGGACAGCCATAAGAACTGGGGTTGTCTACAGGCCCCAGACCATAGGGAGGACATAGACACATTACTGTTAGAAGATATACAAAACATGACAGCTAAAGGGAGGTTCTGATAATGGGAGACTTCAACATGCCAGATACAGATTGGTCAATACCAGCAGAACATCTGCCAGAACTAGACTCATAGTGGATTCCCTGCAGGAGGGCCTCAAACAACTGGTACAGCAACCCACAAGAGACAGGGCTATCTAGATCTAGTACTGACTAACAAAGAGATCACAGATCTCCAGGTAGAAGGTCACCTGGGGCCAGTGACCATCACATGGTATGGTTCAGTTGGCTACTACATCTAAATCATCCCATTCCAAGGCAAAAATATGGGACTTCAGAGGAGCTGACTTTGATAAGATGGCCAACAGAGTTAAGCTAGCCTGGCAAAAGAAACACAGGTGAGGAGGTACAGGCAAAGTGGGCAAGCATTAAGGATACAATACTTGAAGTAACGTTCCCATTGTGTTAGACAGAAAAGGAAGTGCAAAAGAAGAAGGAAACCACTTTGGTTCTCAAATACAGTAGCAGAAAGGTCAGAGCCAAAAGGCTGGCCTTCAGAAATATAAGGGAACACAGCGGGATGAAGATAGGAGGCATACCAAACTGCCTAAGGGAAGCAGGTAAGGCAGTAAGGCAGGCAAAGTCCCAAACTGAGGAAAAACTAGCATGAACAGTAAAGAAGGTGACAAGACTTTCTATAGATACATTAGTGAAAGGAGAAAGTCCAGAGGAGGTATTGCTAAGCTAATGGAGAAAAGGGAGCATGTGAGGAGGAGGACCCTGTAAAGGCATCTATCCTAAATAGATACTTTGCTCAGTATTTACTGAAGAGAGGGTAGGGCAGGGCCCACAGCTCGAGCATCATGGACACAGGGAGGGAGGTGAGCACTACTCCTTCACAAAGAAAGGGTCCTACAAGAGCTTGCTAAGCTCAGGGTGGATAAGGCAATGGGACCTGATGGCATACATCCCAGGGTACTTAAGGAGCTAAAGGAGGAACTAGCAGAGCCATTAGCAGAATTGTTTAGTGAGTCTCTGAGCACAGGAGAGGTCCCAGAAGACTGGAGAAGGGCTCATGTGATCCCACTCCACAAGAGTGGTAGCAGGGAGGAGGCGGGGAACTACAGACCGGTCAGTCTTACCTCAGTAGTGGGCAAGATTATGGAGACACTCCTTAAGGAAAGGATAGTGCAACACCTGGAATCCATAGGGAGACAGGATCCAAGACAGCATGGGTTTACAAAGGAAGGTCCTGTCAAACTAATCTCATAGATTTCTTTGACTGGGTAACCAGAGTGGTGGACCAAGGGGAGCAGTTGATGTCGCCTACCTTGACTTCAGCAAAGCTTTTGACACTGTTCCACATAGAAGATTGATAAATAAGCTAGTGTAGGCTCGGGTGGGTCAGAAGTTGGTCAACTGGGTGGCAAACTGGTTGACTGGCAGAAAGCAGAGTGGTGGTAAATGGTATACAGTCAGAAGAGATGCAAGTCACAAGTGGGTACCTCAGGGATCAGTCCTGGGGCCAGTCCTATTCAACATCTTCATTAGTGACCTCGCAGATGGACTAGAGGTAAGGCTTGTCTGTTTGCAGATGACACCAAGATCTGCAACAGAGTAGATGATCCAGATGGGGTGGGCAGAATGAGAAGAGATCTGGATAAACTAGCAGAATGGTCAGAAGAGTGGCAACTGGATTTAATGCAAGAAGTGCAAAATCGTGCACATAGGGAAGAGAAACCCTGAAACCACTTATAGGCTGGGAGGAGTTGCTAGCAGTCACAAGGAAGAAAGAGACTTGGGCATCATCATCACTGATGACCTAAAATCATCAAAGCAGACCTCTAAAGCAGTAGGTAAGGCTAGGGGTGTTAGGGTGTATTAGTAGGGGTATCACAAGTCGTAAGAGGGAGGTACAATCCCTCTGTACAAGACATTGGTTAGGCCTCATCTGGAGTACTGCTTGCAGTATTGGAGGCCACATCTTCTCAAGGACATTAACAAATTGAGGCAGTCGAGAAGGGCAACCAAATGGTGCAGGGACTGCATCAGAAGACATATGAGGACAGATTAACGGAGCTCAATATGTATACCCTTGAGCAAAGGAGGGAGAGAGGTGATATGATCGAGACATTTAAACACCTTAAGAGGCATAAACAAGGTGAAAGAGTCTAACATATTTAAATATAAGAAAAATAGCAGGACAAGAGGACACAGCATGAGATTAGAGGAGGCCGATTAAGGGGAATGTGAGGAAATTCTTTTTCACAGAAAGAAGTGGTAGATGCATGGAATGGCTTACCACAAGAAGTGGTGGCTATGAATACAGTGCAGGGCTTCAAACAGGCATGGGATAGGCATAAGGGAGCAATACAAATGACTATGAATAGATAGGGCACTGACAGAGCAAAGGCCGATGGCACATTTATAAGGTAGAAAAAGAAATGGGCAGACTGGATGGGCCTTGCGGTCCTTATCTGCCGCCAACTTCTATGTTTCTATGTTTAGCATTTTGTTGTGACTTGTTTTGCAGGCTTATGCTCCCCCAATGTAACTTACTTTCTGCTGCTAGCACCCCAGCTCCCATTTTAGTACTTGCATCATGTGCTTCCTCATCTCTGGATCTCTGAGAGGTCCACACCATCCCCAGATTTCATATTTTCAAGTATGTTGCGTAATCCTGCAACTAGGAACATATCAGGAATAGTATTCTTGATTTAAAAACATGCCCTGCAGGGGCTAAACTGCACTGAGAGAAGTTTGTATTTCTGATATGTTCCTAATTGCAGGATTACGCAACATACTTGAGAAAAGGAATGTGTGGATTTAAGGATGTCCTCCGGCACTCTGACAGTTTGAGCGCCTGTAGCTTAATGGTTAGAGTGCTGGAATGGCATACCAGAGTTCTGAGGTTCAGTTCCCAGTGGGCCACACTTTTCCTTTCTCATTTCCTTCCTCAATTGTATATATAAAAAGCATATACAGCCATAAGCAGGGCATCAAATCAAGACTGACCGCATTGTGCACCCTGTGTAAGGGTTAACAACCCTGTCTGAAATTGGCCATAAAGAAAAAGAATATGTGCAATATTCCCCACAGAAACCCACATCTAGCTTACTTAAAGCATTTAAATCTGTTAACTGTAACAACTTTTACAGATACTGAACGGTTTTAGAGTATAATCAGTACTGACATAAAATGGAGAGAAAGAGCTTTATATAACTATAACCTTCAACAGACTATCCTGTGCCTCCCTCCACCTCCTTTTACCACGATTACCCCAACATAAACCTGGTTCCCTAAAATATTTCAGGAGAAGGATGGTACACTTATATAAGCCTGTTTTAGAAACAGGGTGTCAGAACCCGATATTGACCTCCTTTTCTCCCCACAGCACATCATACTATTGGTAACAGTGGAGGATACTTAGTTCAAGTTGCTCGGTCCTCTTCAGAATCAGAAGCCTCCTCTCACGCAGTAAATTGTGTTTCTGTTTTGTCCAAAAGTTTGGAGGCTTCTGAAGACTCTGAGAATTGATAAGTCTTGCCCCCGTACACGATCCTAAGACTTGCAGGCATCAGGAGCATATGATGAACCCCTAGAGCTCTCAGTCTTTTCCCATATGCCATAAGAACTTTTCCAGCGCATCCTGGTTGCAAAACTTAAATCTGGAAACAAATGGACCTTGTGTTTATTCCAGGTTAAAGGACTAAGGTGTTTAGCTTGCTGCAAAATTATGTCCCTCTCCGTGGTGATACGAAGCTCCATCATTTGGGTACGAGGAAGTGCAATTCCATTTGCAGCCCTCCGTTGGCTACGACGTGGAGTGATCTAGTAGGCCTTGATCACTTGAAATGGCCGATCAATTTGTAGAAGTTCCTTTAGCCAGGTTTGTAGAAATACTTGCTGAGACCCCTCGAGGTTAATGTCTTTGTTGCTGCCCGCTCTAGTCTCCTTCAGGCAGGTTCCATCTGCAGGGGCTCCCATTCTATGTGTTTAGCCCATTGTCAGCTAATCAGAGATCACTCAGCAACAGTTTTTATACCAAACTGCAGCTCTGGTAATACCCTTTCCTCCAAGACCCAGAAAGAATGAGTTCTTTGACTATATGAACTGTTTTAAAGTGAAAATATAGGTCTAGATGTGGAGCTGTGGAAAAAGCTACTCGTAGCTTGGCTGCTAACCTCCCCCCCAAGTGTGCAGTTTTGTTTTGGGGGTTGGTTTTGTGTTTTAGATTGGGGCCTTTGTCCCACTGGAGCCTCTGTACTTTTAACTTGGGAGCTGGTTGTCGTGGTTACTTGCTTTCCCCCACACGCCCTTGGCTTATAAGCATAACACTTTAGTTTCAGTAGTAGGAGTGGTAGGTAATTTTATTGCAGCACCCAAGGGGCTGAATTTATATATAAAGATCACATAAATATATAATTTAAATGAGTCAAAATACATGCATTCATATAGATAACATACATAGCACAGTAATACAGCAGGGCTTGACAAATTTTAAAATTAGGTACTTGTCCACGGACAAGTGGCTTGTCCAAAAGTAGTTGTCCCAGTGCTTGAGTTGGTAGTCCCGGTATAAAATGGCATATTTTTAATGGAAAATATCAAACTACAGAAAACTCAATGGATTTATTGTAGTAGTTATTTAGTGTTGAAACAGACAATAAGGAGAATAAATAATATTATTTTATTTTTGTCAGCAGCATGGCGAGGCTGTGAGCATAGACAGAATTAGCATTAGCAGCGAGTAACTGACAGCAAGTGTGGTTGCAGCAGCAGCACAGTGAGAACATCATTACAGCAGAGTAGCAGACAGTACAGCATCAGCATCGGGAAAAGTTACAGGAAGCCTGAGCTTGCTCCAGCCGGAGCATCATATTCAGTCTTGTCATCATCAAGACTAGTGACAGCCTCAGGGACATTTTCGCGGGAATCAGCAGAACTAGTAGTTGAACTAGCATGACCATGATGACTCATGAATGTGGCGTGTGCCAGGACCAGATAGTAGCCAGTGGTTGATAGCTTGATCTGGATCAAAGCTGTCTAATGCAGGGCCTTCAACTGCTATATGCAGAAGTGACTGGAGCATGTCATCAGCCAAACTCGTTCTTATTTTTGTTTTATAAGATTCTGAATGAGAGTACTCTCTCACATTTAGCAATGAACACACTGATAACCAGTAACATTTCTGTTAGGTCAAGGATGTGAGCAAGCTGGGCAGGTTTCTCTCGTAGTAGTCGTGAATACACTTGCAGATATGGCTTGTCAACTGCAGACTTAAGCATTGCTTTTAATGCACAATACTCCCTTTTAATACTGGTTACATGATCTTCAGAAAAAAAGTTGTGAAAGTAGTCTAATAAATTACTTAAATCAGTTGTTTTTATTTATTTATTTATCAAGTCTAGGATTACAAATACCTTTGAGCCATGGCTCTTTTACAGAGGTTCCACGTCAGAGAAATACAAATTATGGGTAACATCAAGACAGGCATTACAACAATGTGGACATTGCAAACAGAGAACAGATTAAAGGAAAACTACACCCAAAACTTGAAAAAAATATATGTTGTGCAGAGTGTTTTAATTTGTATATGAAGTTCTAGTGTTTCCTTCCCTCTGACTGGTATTAGGGTTTTTTCCCAAATTAGCTTGCTAGCTTTATGCTAGTTTCACGACCTAGGGATCTTCATACCTGATAGTGTAATTGTATTTCTTGTTCCCACAGTGCATCTTGTCTCACGTGACTGTGATGTAAGAGAGACCCAACATTCAGCACACACATACCAAACAAACTAAATATCTTGGAAGCTTTACAAGCTGCACAAAAATTACCAGCAGCAAAGTTTTTCAGGATAGTAAAACATTTAGGATGAGGGTGGTCACCAAGCTGAAGTCTACAGATTTTAAAATATAGCCATCTCTCTTGTGAACTGATTGTAATGCAATGCTTTCTGCTGGATTTATGGGCTCTGCTACATCACCATTACATGAAACAAGGTGCATTGTAGGACAAAGAAATGCAATAAACCTATTTGATATGGAGATCTCCAGGGTCGTAAAGTACCTAAAGCTAGCAGGCTAATTTAGAAAAACTCCTAATACCAGTCAGAGGAAGAAACACTAGAACTCACATACAAATTAAAACACCCTGCACAGCATATATTTTCAAGTTTGGGTGTAGTTTTCCTTTAATACAGTTCAAGGGTAGCATTGTAACAAGGCAGCCAGCATTTGTCAGAAAATAGACAACAGATAAGAAGTGCCAGAGTCCTAGGAGAGGGGAGAGGAAGAGGTGGGGGGAGAAGGAATGTAGGAAGGGTGGCAAGAGGGTGAAAAGTGCAGCATTGGGTATACCAAGATGTGAGGGTAGAATCGGGGGGACAACTAGAGCAGAAAGGAAGTGGAGAAACAAGGTTAAGTTGGGCAGTCACAGGAGCTGTTGGTAGTGAGATAGTCCGGAGCCTAGTTTTAAACATACCAATAGTTGGGGCAGAGGGAGATGGTTGGGCTGAGGCCATTGAACCAGAGTGGTGCTCGATAAGCAAAAGGCGTTGTCCCTGTGAAGTGTGACAGCCGGGGACTTTCAGTAGCTGTAGCGTGGATCTCCTAAGGCACCATTTGTTAATTCGGTGTTGTAACAGAGTTGAGACCCCAGAAGGTGCAAGGCCAAGGTAGATTTTTTTGACCATGGAGCAGGTGTGAAACTTTATGCAGTCTGATAGTTGGAGCCAGCCGGTCTGAGTGTACAGGTCACATGTGTGGGTGAGACGGTGAGCACCAGTGATGAGCCGACATGCTTTATTTAAGGCAGTTGAGAGGCATCTAAGGATTTTGGTGTTGGCCGAGCCATAAATGAGACCATAGTCTATTACAGAGATCACAGAGCTAAGGACTGCAACCTTCAAAGCTTCTGGCGTGAGGTGTGGTCTGTGTTTGTAGAGGAGACCAAGCCGTGTATTAGCAGCTCTAGCTACATTATCTACATGAAGTCCATAGGAGAGATTAGGGTCAAGCTGAATCCCTAAGTATTTGAAGGACACCAGCTGATCTAGAGTGTTGCCCTGGGTGGTGGAGATAGCCAAGTGGTGTAGCTTGTGTGGTTTATGAGAGCTGCAGAAGAGCATAGATTTGGTTTTCTTGTCATTGAGGACCAGTTTATGATTAAGAAACCATGTCTCTACAGAACTGAAACCAAGTTGAAGGTTGTGCTGAAGAGTTGCAGGATCTTTGTGAGTGGAGAATACAACAGCATCATTGGCATATAGTATGATCTGCTCAGAGCAGTGGTAAGGGAGGAGTTTAAGAAAAGGCTAAAGGAGGGTCCCAGTATGGATCCCTGTGGGACACCAGATGAACAGGCAGGGTGTTAGAAAGAGCGTCCACAATTTTTACTCTCTGTGACGGTTTTCTGAGTAGCTTTTAAACCAGAGAGAAGAGTCAGGTGATGCCGCGTTCAGTAGTTGGTGTTAGTAGTCCATGGTGTACTGTATCGAAGGCCTTGGAGAGGTCGACGAAAACGGCCCCTGTGAGAAGGCCGTTGTCAAGGGATTTGTGCAAAGCTCCAATGAACTCAAGAAGGGCTGTGGTGGTGCTGTAACCTTTCCGGAAGCCGTGTTGTTGTGGACAAGGTATATTGTATTTATCCAAGTGGTCGGTAAGTTGATCAGCCACGATGTGCTCAAGTGCCTTAGAGAGTGGGGGCAGTATGGAGATAGGGTGATAATTTGAGTGAATCGTCTTGTCCCCACTTTTATGGACAGGTGTCATGGTGGCTGTCTTCCATAGGTCCGGGAATTTTCCACAGCTGAGAGAGAGGTTTAGGATTTTTGTTAATGGATGAATTACCTCATCGAGGGTGAGCAACAGAAGCTTAAGGTCAGGGTGTCGCTACTAGATCTAGATTTAGAGATAGCTGCAGTAATATAGTGGCGAGCTTCATTCAGCCTTACCTTCCTGAAGTAGAAGGGGATGGTTAGACTGAGGGGCTGAGGTATTTGGGGAGTAGGCCCTGTTTCCGAAAAAGTCATGGGTAGAAACAGCACTAAGGTCTGAAAAAGCTGTGTTAAAGATGTTTGCGATCACCTTGGGGTCAAGGGTTGAGGATCCATCAACCATTAACATGGCGGAGAGGTTTTAGCTGCTTCCTATGACATCCTTGATATTGTCCCAGAAAGCCGACTATTTCCCCATGTATTGGTGAGGCGTCTTTGTAATAGGTGGATTTCATTAGCCGTATGACTTTTGTGCAGGCATTTCATGCTTGTTTGTAATTTTGGATGTCCAGTTGTTTGCTAGTGGCCTGGCAACTGCCGAGAGGTGATCCTTAGTTTCAGCTGTGAGAGAAGAGCAGCGGTGACCCATGGGTTGAGAGAGATTTTGTTTTCGCCTTTAGCAGGGGCAAAGAGGTCATGAGCTTTGTTGAAAATTGAGATGAAGTGATCAAGAGCCAGTTAACATCTGTTGCTTCATAGATGGGTAGCCAGTCTTGTAGAAGCAGATGTTGTTTGAGATGGAAGTTTTCCGAGGAAGGACTCTGCTAGCGATAATTTTGGGAGGGGCTTAAGGAATTTGTTAGACCATGCACACATGACCGGGGAATGGTCACTGAGTGAGTCTGGGAGAATGGTCGTACGAGAAATCCTTGTGGGGTGAGTGGTGAGGACCCAATCCAAGAGGGTACTGGTGCCAGTCTTGTAGTTAATCGTAGTAGGGGAGTTTACCATTTGCGTGAGGTTAGCAGCTGAGATGGAGTCTTTATAGGCACTGGCACTCGATGCTAACCAGTTTATGTTGAAATCCCCTAGTAGAATAAGTTCAGCTTTAGAAGGATGAGAGCTGATAAAGTTTAGGACGTTATTGAATCCATGTTTAGGGTCCCTGGGCGGGATGTATACGGAGACAATAGTCAGGGCTTTATGGTTGGGACCTAGGACGATTTTTATTGGCAGAATCTGGGCTGAGGCAGAAAGTGATGGAGTTGCTACGGGTGCCAAGACAGGGAGTCTTTGATATAGATTGCTCAACCACCTCCTTTTTTGGATATCCGGTCCAGCCTGTGGACATTGTAGCCCTGTATTGTTACTGCTGAGTCAGGAACTTTAGGTGTCAGCCAAGTTTCCACCACTGCAGGGATGTCAGGGTTGTGTTGGCATATGAAGGCTTGGAGTGGGAGTGCATCCAGCTTTGGTAGTAGGCTGCAGATATTAATAGTTGCAAGGATAAGGGCACCTGGAGTTTGTGTGTGGCCTGAGCTTCTAGGGCCAGGATTGGGATGGACGCTGCCTGAGATGAGAAGGATGAGGAGTAGGAGTTTTAAGGAGCAGAGTCGCAGCTCTTTGAGAGATGGTTTTGATTGTTGTTTCCTGGAGTAGAAGTTGCAAGGTTCCAGGCGGTGTCCCATATGGACTGCAAGGTGGTACAGTGTAGAGAGGTGGCCACACTTATTGAGAGTAGTGGTCAGGTTAAGTAACCAGGAATATCCAATCGGTGCACCAAGCACAAGACTCAGTGGAAGTGGAGTTCCCTTGGAGTAGCAGTGGAAACCAGAGTAGAGGGTGGGGTGGGGTGGGGGTGGCTAGGACCAGGAGAGAGAAGAGGCCAGGGCGGAGAGGAGGAGGAGGAGGAGGTGAGAGAAAGGCAGAGAGAGCCCACATGGCATACGTACTAGATAAAGAGATAGAGATATAGCCCTCTAGTGGTGAGAGGATATAATCTGCTAATGGAAAAGTCGACAAAAAAAACCCAAAAAACTCTAAATTCACTTCTAATATCAACTCAGAACTTAAAATGACTGTAAGGATTAAACAAATTATTAAACCCTAGCACATAAATTCAACTAGAGACACATAGGGAGATACAGTAGTTAGAGGTGTGTTCAGCAGGAGATAGTGGGGCCACTTGGAAATCAGCTTCCACTGGTACCCAATCCAAAAGTCAGGGCTAGTACCTTGCAGTACAGAGGATTTCTGAAAAACTGTTTAGGCTCCAGAAATTGAGGGGTCCGTGGCCTGGTCAAGGCACGCTGGATCCCTTGCAGTACAGAGGATTTCTGAAAAACTGTTTAGGTTCCAGAAATTGAGGGGTTTGTGGCCTGGTCAAGGCACGCTGGATCCCTTGCAGTACAGAGGATTTCTGAAAAACTGTTTAGGTTCCAGAAATTGAGGGGTCCGTGGCCTGGCCAGTTGTGCCAAATTGTGCAAGTTCTTCTCGTGACAGATCGAAATTTTTGAAATCCAAGCAACTGAACCATTTTAGAGGTTCTTCCGAGAAATTCCGAAAACGCTGATCAATATAAGATACTGCTGCATCTATTAAACTGTGCAGCTGTGTATCAGTCGTAAAATTTACTTCTGGACAGTTCCCTTTGAAAGTAAAAGGAACAATCTTGTCCTCACTGCCACGTTTTGAAATGAGATAGTTCATGCATTTCTCTGCAGGATTATATTCGTTCAGAAATGATGTCATAAACTTTCCAGGTCTTGTTTTTAGCTCGGTCAACTGGAGTAAGCATGTCTTAATGAGTTGGGGGACTTCTAATATTTAGTAGGTCATCCTTCTGAAATTCAAGTGATACATTTTTCAATATTGGCAGAAAATCTTGAAGAATAAACAGTGATTTTACAAACTGTACTGCGTGCGCATCTCTTAGAAGTGCCTTTGCTTTGGCCCCATCATCACCAGCAGAGTTTGAGGCATGTTCAAGATGCTGAATTACTGTAGGCAGGTTGACTTGAACAGCATGAACTGAACGTGTCTTACTTGCAAGCCAACGCACTTGCTTTATTGCACTGAAATGAGCCAACTCGGTGTGTATGACATCTATTTCCTGCAGTTCCTGAAGTTTCTTGGGGCTGTAGTGGTAAAATTTAAAAATTCCTTTCAAGGTGTTTTCTACTTTTGGAACAAGGGATTTTTTTTCATGACGTTGAGAACTGCTAACTCCAGTTTGTGGGCTACGCAATGCATGGGTATTACAGTGGGGACATGTTCTCGGATTTTTGCTATGGTGCCACCTGTATGGCCCATCATCACACTGGCACCATCAAAGTTGGCACATGAGAACTGGTCCAGGTCTGCTCACATTGTTAAGGTCCGCAAAGAAAGACCAACAGACTCAAGGCGTAGAGGTTATTGCTTTAAAAACTCCATCTGCGTGAGAATGTTCAAGAGGTACAGCTTTAATTAACACAGTTGTAACTTTTTTTCTGCGCCATCAACAAAGCGAAGGAAGACATTTTCCCACTCTACAATGCTTGCATCTGTACTGCCATCTGCAAGAACGTAACTAATTTTGTATTTTTGATAGTCTGGATCTGTGTTGTAGACATGACAGCTGATATTGCGTTACAGAAATCTCTGGCCGTTTACCATTTCCGTAATTGCTGCCGGTTTAACTTATTTTTTCTTGCAGTGTGCAAAGCCACTCCATATCTGAAAGAGACGTAAATTTTAGCCAAGGAATGCGGTGTTAAATAAATGCCTCATTTTATTTTTGGTGACTTCCTCCATCTGAGAAAATGCATGATATATTGCAGTTTCAGATATGTTAAAATTGACTGCATGTTGACCAGTTTCGTGACTATGCTGGTTTGCACAAATTATATGTGGATTTGATTTCTCATGGGCTCTCACGGACTCAATTCTGAAATTATTTGAACCAGTGGCAAACACGTTAGGTTTTTTGAATAAGCAGGAGTCGCAAGAGTGGGATATTTCTCACAGGCAGAGCAGTACATGACGTATTTTTGGTCATCATACCTTAACCAGGTAAACTGATTTAGCCAGTGATGCTGAAATGTTCGAGCCCTTTTTTCAACATCATATTTCTTATCTTCTTTCTCAGTGTTTATTTCCTCATCATCTAAAATGAAAGGTCGCTTTAGCTGTACTGAACCAGAATGTGATGGCATTGAACTGCTGCTACTGTTATGCTCCTCGTTTCAGAAACTGATACGGTCAAGTTAGACTGATCGCCTCTTATCACAAACACAGACCCAGACCGAGAACCTGGTCGTTTCTGGCATACTAGCTAGGGGGCTGGTTGGGGCTGGCTTTCAGACTGTGAAGAAGGCTCAGGGTCAGGCTCTTTACTTTTTGTTTCCGATGAAGAAGATGTGGATTTTTTCCCTGTCCAAAGGGAAGATAGAGTAGCTTGCTTTGGCTTATTTTGTTGCATTATTTTAACTGTCTTCTATGCTGCAATTGTGAAATAAACTAATAAAGACTGTTGTTGTATTATTGTACACAATAAAATTGTATTTTGTGTTATCTTTTTGTGTGTTGTGTTACTGTAATTTTTTTACCTTAAGCTGTTGTGCTTATGCAGCACTACAAGAGGGCAGGACAGAGTAGGTGGGTAGGTGGGAGGGGGGTTGGCTCCAGAGCCGGACGGAGTACTAGCAGGAAATTGCTTTTTCCCTTCTCAGGGCAGGTTCGGTCTCACAGCCACACACAAACACTTCCACCAGTGTAGCTAGTACTGGTAGGTTTATTTTATTTTTTCGGTGTCCCCAAAAATGCCTTTTCCCTTCTCAGGTCAGGTTTGGCCTCACAGCCGCACACACTTACACCTCCACCAAAAGTACTGGGTAGCTAGGGTTTATTATTTTCTTCTGTGTAGTGTCGCTGTCACACAAAAAATGTTTTTCCCTTTCCCCTTCCTATAGTATATTTCTAAGAAAGAAGTCCGCAGTTGTTCCCAAGTTCCTGTACCCTCTCCTCTCAGGGCAGGTTAGGTCTCACTCACAGCCCACTGCCACACACACCTCCACCAAGTACTTGGTAGGACAAACAAAGTACTAGCTAAAAGATAAGTTTATTTACGGTAGCTATCTTTTTTGGGGTATCAATCTCTTTTTATACTGCGGCTGTTTACTTTATTAAGTATTCAGTCCTTTCCCTTCAACGATTTCCTCTACTCTACCCTTAGGCTCTCAGGGCAGGTTCGGTGGTCTCACACGGACGGCCCCTGCCACACACTGCACACACACACACACCTCCTCCACCAATGTATGTAGCAGACTGCAGTAGCAGCTGGGTTAATTCAGGTTTTTGTGTAGCTCAGAAAAATGCTTTGTTTTTTCCCTTTAGTTTACCTTTTATTCCTATAATTTCAGTTGTTCCCCAGGTTACTCCAGTCTACAAGGTCTCAGGGACAGTGGGACCGGTCTAGGCTAGCTAGGAATAGGTGTGGTGTATATAAGGTTAGGTAAGGAGGGCTAAGGAGGTTTATAGTTTTCTTAGTTCAGTTGTTGTGTACTTCACATCACACACGCTCTATCTAGTGGTCTTGCACCCACAGGAGGCACACATTATCAGTCGGGTCCAAGTTCCTGATCTCTGCTCTCTCACAGAGGTCAGGCTTGTCTCACAAACACACACACACACACACACCCAACCCTTACCACACGATTATTATTGAAATGTTTAGTAGTCCCACAATTTAAGTTCAACACAAATCACTTCCCCCACTTAGAGTCTCATGTTTTTTGCTTTTTTTTTTATTTATTTAAGAGCTGTGTATCCTTTCTATTTTTCTTCACTTCACGAGTCCACACAACACACACAGCTCCCTGAATTCAGTGTGCAGTGTTTTTGCTTAGTTCTCCCTTCTTTTTTTCTCTAAACAAACCTTTTTTTTAATATATAACCAGCAGATTGTTTTGTCAGACTTTCCACACTAAGCAAACGCCTTTGTGCTCCTGTTTTTACAAAGATCTCTCTCTCTCTCTCTCACATCCCCTCCCCAAACTACAGATCCTCCTACTCTCCTGCTCACTTGGAGCTCCAAAACTCCAATATATAGTTCTATTGTATTCTAACTTCTCTCTCCAGGTACTACTATTACTGATTTGCTAGTGACTCGCGGCATCTGCCCCAAATACCCAGTTTGACTGTGCTCGAAACAGAAATGATGTGCTCTCTGCCTCTCTCCGAGCAGCGAAATGGCTGCTTACAACGTGCACGGAGCTAGTGCTACTGCCACTCTGAGAGCTCCAGTCCACCCCAAACGCTGAGTCACCACATAGCCAGGACCGACAGGCACTGTACCATCAGCTATAGGCTGCCTAGCCTGTCAGTCTGGCTATTTTGACCAGTCATGAGCACGTTTCTTCTTGGTGCCTCGCGCCTCCCAGTGTCTGCTGGTGCCTGATCTCCGTGCCTGACTGCACAGTTAAGTGGGGCATGGGGCCTGATTAGCGTCTGTGTGGTGCGGCGGGTGGGTATGTAGCACGAGACTCCGGAGTCTAGCATGGCTTTCTCCATTAGAAGGACATCTAGTGGCCAGCGAGGGAAAAGCAGGTAAAAACCTGCAAATTTTAAACTGCAGCATGGTAGTCCGTGGGACAAGCAGAACTCTGGCCTCTGCTTGTCTCCACATAAAAAATGGTAGTCAGGGACGTCGGGCTATAGGATTTGTCAAGCCCTGTAATACAGTACAAAACAGTATTATGTATAATATAAACTTCTCACCCTAGGAATTCTTTAGCATCTATTGACAGATGCAGTATGCCAGCTGGGTTCAGCTGCCCTGGAGAGGAGGAGTCAATGCAAATGAGGAAGGCATTGGCCAGTCAGGCTAGAGTTAGAGTGCTGCCTGCAGTCAGCCTGAAGGACCTCAGAACTTTTCTCTGCTGAACTAGTAACACTGCCTTGGAGCTATCCTCTTCAGAGACCTTCCTGTGCCATTTTCTTCCTTTTTGAGTGCTGCTTTCAAGGTATTTTGTATATTTTTCTAATTTTACCTGTTTTTACTACAACTGCGCTAGGTTCCGCGCAGTTGCAGTGTTTTTTTGTATTTATTTCGCTTCGGCAGTTTTTCTGAGGTAAAAGTCATCCGCGTGTACGTTAAATTGTGTAATTTTTATTTAAATTGTTAGTTTTCAGTATTTTTAGATGTTTTTTTACCACTTTTGCATTAAAATCATTGAATTGGTTTTTCACGCTCGTGTGCCAATTTCCGTTGCGCACCTGCGTGAATTTCTGGAACCCTCTTTTTCTTTCTTATATAAGTTTTAATATATTTGAAGGGTAATCCCCCTTTTTTTCTGGGGAGACACCTTTTGTGTGACTGTGCAGTGGGCTTCTGTTGGCAAGAGGTGTGGAGGTAGTTTCTGTTTTTCCACTGTTGTGAAAAAAAAAAAAACTTTATCTCTAGTTAGGTTAATTTTGATTTGGTTAGCTTTGGCCTACCCCTTTACCATGGCCTCTCAGTCTACCTCCTCCTCCTCTAAAAGCACTGAGTAGGGTACCTCAAGTCAACACAGAATTAATGACAAGTCCTCTAGGGACTCCAGTGAAACTAAGTCTGCTAGAAGTAAAAATTCTAGCCAAGCCTCTAAAAGAACTTCAGAGCAGGTTTCTGAGCCTGCCCCCACAAAAAAGTCTAAGAAAGATAATAACACTACTGTCCCTCCTCCCGAAAGGCATTCAGAGGCAAGGGTAGCCGATAAAAATGTGCTCTCTGCAGATGATTTAGCAAAAGCTTGGCATTTCTATCAGACTTTACAATCTATGGGTGATATTTTCTCCTGCTCCTGCAGGACCAAGTGATTCTCTCCTTGAGGACCCCTATGCCCGGGGTTTTTATTTTGATGTGAGAGAGGATCATGGTGGTGAAGCGCTTCATGGGGACCCTCTTATTCCTGACGGCCACCCTGGGGTTGGTGTTAATGATGGTGCTGATGCAAATGAAGAAGTCTCTTCCTTTTTTACATTTTTAAAACAGATGGTGGACACCCTGGACCTGCCTCTCCAGGATGACACCGATCAGGAAATGGAAGACGACTACGTGGAGATGATGGACATTTCTCCTCCTAAGAGGCTCATTCTCCCTATCCACAACACTTTGAAGAGAAGCACGTTTAAGGTTCTGGAAACCCGCTCAACTTCTACTGGGGTAGACAGAAGGATTGAGAAGAAATACCAGCTCGGTAAGTCTGCTGCTGATTTTCTTTATACACATCCAGATCACAGAGGGGTAGTTCAGACAGCAACCTGCGACAAAGCTAATGTGTCGCTATCTGTGCTTCCACCAGAAGAAGACTCTAGAAAAATAGATCTTATGGGTAAGAAATCTTATGCTACTGCCTCTCTCTTGCTGCACATGTCTTCTTTCATGGCATACACAGCTAGATATCAGAGGGCTCTATTAAAAACTGTACTGGCCATAGTGCAGTATAGGGGTGGGACACTATGCTCAGAGATGTTTCCGAAAATGTTAAATGAGCCATGGAAGCCACAAAGTACCAGTTTCACATGGCCATAGATAATAATGATACAGCCTCGAGGGTCATGGCTCAGGCTATTTCTCTGACGTTTTGCTTGGTTGAGAACTACCAGTCTTACCATCATGCCTAACTGTCCACGGCAAGTTGAGGGTGACTCTGATGGTTGGCCACTCTTTTCAGACTCCCCTGAGTCCAAGGATTCCTCACTGTACTTCCGTCCAGTCGAGGTGGCGTCCTTGTGGGATCAGTTGATGGAGGAAGGGCCCACTTCCTTCATGGGCATCCTCTGCCTCATCTCCAAGTCCATAGTGATGAAAGAAACGGGGACTCTGTGATGGAGGCTTTCCCAGTGGCAGAGGCCATTGTAGGCCCAGCCCTGAAGCTTTGGCAGTGCCCTGCATCCTGCCCTGCGCCCTCAGCCTGGATGGCCTGCAAATTTGTGGTGGCCACCGGTACCCTCTTGAGTTTCACAGAGTACCACTTGGCTGAGGGGTTGGTGGCCGACTCTGTGTTTCAGTGCTTGGGCAATACTGGGGACGTTGACAAGCTGCTGGACAAGGAATTCAAGAAATTGGACCATGCAGCTAAAAAAGTCTATGCTGCCTCCAGACCACGGTCGAGCAAGTTAGTGATCGGGGCTGTGCTGTGGCCAAGCAGCAACTTCAGATGACTCTGGATCTGGGGGATTCTTGTGCCTGCTTGGTGGTGGCCACAGTTGCCATGTGCCGTAGGGCTTGGCTGCGGATCTTGACCTTTATGGCAGACACTCTGCACAAGCTGGCTGATGTTCCATTCCTGGGCACCAACCTGATTGGGCCTAGCGTGGAGGGTCACCTCCAGTGTATCGACAAGTCCAATGCCACCTTGGATTTCATAACATCTGCGCAGAAAGATCCCAAGGGCTCCAGGCAGTAGAAGAGAAAACCCTTTCAGTCCTCCACTCCTGTCAAAAAACCGGCCAGCAGGCTCAGTCTTGGTGACCCAGGCCCATGTCAGTGGCTTCGGTGGTCCGTAAGCCTGGAGGGAAGGAACCAGTTGACTCCTCAGCCAGGTTCTCTTCCTCCAAGCCTGCCCAGTGACAGGATGGGGGATGCCGCCCTCATGCCCGTCACACCTCCCCTGGGTTCTCCTGCTCTGCTACTTCCTGGTCTGCTGTCACCATGGACAGGTGGGTTCTGGAAGTGGTCGGTCAGGGTCTACCTCTGGAATTTGAGCTGTACCCTCCAAACCGAGCCCATGCCCCACGGGAGGACTAGGTATCCACAGAGACTCGGTTGGCTCTTCGAGACGACATAGCCCAGCTTCTCCACAAAAAGGTCATGGTCAGAGTAGCGGATCCTCCTGAACACCCGGGGTTTGTCTCCCGGTACTTCCTGGTGCCATAGTGGGCGGGGGCTGGTGCTGAATAAGTTCCTCAGGTCATGCACCTTCAGGATGGTAAACTCTGTCTCGGATCATACCATTTCTAGAGCAAGACACATGATTTTGCTCCCTGGATCTTCAGGATGTGTTCTTTCACATCCCGATCCGTCCATCCCACCGATGGTTCCTCTGCTTTCGAGCCATAGGAACCCTCAGTGGTTTCTGGGCCATGGCATTCGGCATCTCCTCGGCCTTCAGAGTCTTCACCAAATGCATAGCAGTGGTGGCAGCTTACCTGAGGAGTCAAGGGGTCTGGGTGTACACCTGCTTGGATGACTGGCTGATCGCAGATCCCTCCAGGCAGGAGGTGGAGTGGTCCAGGGACCTGACCCTCCAGACCTGTGTCAAACTTGGCCTCCTAGTCAATGAGGCCAGGCTGGAACTTGTGCCCTCACAGGTGATCAGCTTCATCAGGGCAGAGCTCAACTTTTGCCGAGCCAGAGCCCGGCTCCTGGCAGACCGGGCGGAGGTTCTTTCTTCCTTTGCTGGATCATTTCATGTTGGGCAGTTGTGCTCTGCCCGGGACTTCTGCGTCTTCTAGGTTACATGGCGGTCTGCACCACTGTGGTCCGATGGGCCCATTGGCATATGTGCTTTCTGCAGTGGGAGTTGGCCAGCCAGTGGTCTCGGTACAAAGGTCACTTTGACCAGCTGGTCACTGCGACCCAGAAGATGTGGGACGCCCTCCAGTGGTGGCTGCAGGAAGGAATTCCATTTGTCCACCCTGAGCCGGCAGTCATCCTGATGGCCGATGCCTCCCTCACGGGCTGGGGTGCCCAACTGGGGGAAGAGAGTCCATGGGCTCTGGACCCTGAGGATTCCCGATGGCACATCAACCTGCTGGAGCCCTGGGCAGTTCGGCTGGCGCTGACTGCATTCCCTCCATATGTTTGGGGTCAAGTGGTCCAAATCCAGATGGACAACACCACGACCATGTACTACCTCAACAAGCAGGACAAGACGCATTCCCTGCCTCTGTGTAAGGAAGCTTTCCACATTTGAATCCTCGTGCACAGCCTGGAGGTGGATCTCCTGGCTATCCATGTAGCAGGAGCTTCAAATCAGCTGGCGGACACCCTCAGCTGGGTAGGCGAGGCGTCTCACAGGTGGTCTTTTCATCTGGAGGTAGTTCACAGCCTGTTGTCTCAGTGGGGTACCCCTCAGGTAGACCTGTTCTCCTCCAGGGAGAACGCAAAGTTGATGCTCTTCTGTGCCCAATCCCCTCAGCAGGACTCCCTGCAGGGGGATGCCTTCTCAAGGTCTTGGACCCCAGGCCTCTTCTATGCCTTCCCTCCATGTCCCTTGATCCAGAAGGTGCTGCTCAAGGTCAGGAGGGACAAGGCACGGGTGATCCTGGTGACTTCGGACAGGCCACGCTAGTTTTGGTCCCCTGATCTCTTCAGCCTCAGCAGCAGGATCCCGAGGCATCTTCCACTATGCCCGGACCTGCTCTCCATCAGTCGGGGAAAGGTATTCCACGTGGACCTTCAATCCGTGCACTTGACAGCCTGGTTCCTGAGCGGCTAGAGTTCCAGGCTTTGGGTCTGTCTGAAGATGTTCTCACCATGGTGGAGGCATCTAGAAAGGAACTTACCAGAAAATGCTATGCCTTCAAATGGAAGAGATTCTCCATTTAGTGTCAGGGAAAGGGGCTGGAGCCTTTGTCCTGTCTGGTGGTCAGCATTTTGGACTACCTGTGGTCCCTCACCAAAGGGGGACTTTGGTCGACAACCCTTAAGGTGCACCTGGCAACCATCTCTGCTTACTGGGCACAGGCTGGTTAGCAGTTGGAGGCGCAGGAGAAGGTGATCTTGCACTTTTTCAAAGGTTTAGATCACATTTCGCCTCTGGAGCATGAACCACCACTACTGTGGGACTTGTTGCTGGTTTTGGCAAAGCTCATTAGCAAGCCATTTGAACCGATGCACAGGTGTGACATGTCTCACCTGTCGTGAAAGATCACCTTCTTGGTGGCTATCACGTCAGCCAGAAGGATCGGTGAGCTCCAGGCGCTTTTGGTGGAGTCTCTTTAACTGGTCTTCCACAGGGACAAGGAGGTTCTTCACCCCAGTCCGAAGTTCCCCCCAAAGGTTGTGTCGGAGTTTCACCTTAATCAGGTGATGACACTTCTGGTGTTCTTCCTGAATCGCACCTCTGAGGCTGAACACAGGCTCCAAACTCTGGACCTGGGGCAAGTGCTCACTTATTATAAAGTGTCAGTGGCTCAGTAGGTGTGTCTTGACTTCCGGGTAACAGCCCTACAGATTTCCTGGATAGGGATGTCCCTAGAAGCAGCCAGTAGGCTCGGTAGGTAGCACACTCGCCTCTGAGGCCGGGAGATCAGAGGGCTGTGGGTTCAGTTCCCACATCTGGCACTTGGGTTAATATCCCAGTACTGACACTGTAGTGCAGCATGAGAGGGGTGCTGCACTTCTGAGGTGCCGTCTTTCGGATGAGACGTTAAATCGAGGTACCATCTGCCTGGATTGGTGGTAGTTCTGGTGGATGTTAAAGATCCCATGGCACTTATCGAAAAGAGTAGGGAAGTTTTATTGAACATCAACTGAACAGAAAAGAAAAACGAAAATGATACAGAGAAAATATAAAACACAAAATAATTAAGTAACAGGAAAATCAGAATCAGTAATCCAAGGTAATAGTGTCCATAATTCCAACAAAGAGTCAGACGGCAAATGCTCTGCCTCTGAAAAATATATGGCCTTCAAATCATGTTCGATCCTTCGAATAATGGTAAGAAGAGGCACATCCTGATTCTGTAAATTAAACAGACAACGAGCATTCCACACATGCCATTTGATTATTACAAAAATCAAATTTAACTTATTAATATTCCAATGAGACCAAGTGAGGGGGAAAAAAACATACATCAAATTGTCATAAGTATTGAGAGCAAACAAGGGTTCACGCCATCTGGCAGCTAATAGAGTACAAAAAGAAACAATAAATGTACATGAAAAAAAAGGTGTGAAATAGTTTCTTCTTGTTGCTGACATTTAGGTCTGGAACAAAATCTGTCCTGTAGTGATTTGTGTTTATGGTTACATTTGATGTTCATACGTTCATGGCAGCTAAGCCAATGCAAGTCCCACATCTTTTGGGGAACCCTAGAATTACGAAGTAAAGTGAGCAAAGCAGGGAGATGTTGCTTAGGACATTTGGGAAAAACAACAATCTCCAAACATACACGTCCACTAAATACTTATACAATGATTTTCTGGAGACAGTTATTAGCATATGGCTAGTAATCTGCCAGTGTTTCAAACGAAAAACTATCCCTAACATAAGCAGAAATCTGGGGGGGAATGTGTTAAAACCATCAATTTAAGTTCCCATTTATGAAACCAAGGACCACAGGATTCAAGAAACCAAGGTTCCCAACCTCGATCTTGGTTAACCAGCAGGGGTCTAATATTATAAAACAAGAAAAAACTAGTATAAAAAAAAAACTGGTTGGACCATAGCTAGGCCTCCATCCCGAATAGGGAGATAGGTGATCTGGTGTTTAATGGGGTTCAGGTGGCTACCCCATAGGGCTTGAAAAAAAGAGACTAAGCAATCTGGTTTCAAATTGCCGGGAAGGGGGGAAAATATAAGCCAGAAAGAAAAGTGGAAGCAGAAAGGTTTTAATCATGTAAATCCTTTTTTTCTTACTCATCTGCCATGAATTCCAACGTGCAACCATAGTCTGAGCATAATCTAATTTGGGAGTCCAGTTAAGGACATCTAAAGGACCAGTACCGTATAAAATGCCCAAAATCCTAATAGGGTCATCACAAAGTCTAATGTCAACAGAAGACTCATCTACAAAAGGGGAACCTAATCTACGGCCTACACATTTATCAAGATTAAGGGCCGCACCAGAAACAGCCCCAAACTTGGAACAATGCCATAATGCAGAATGCACGGAGGCAACATTAGCCACCATGAGACTCATATCGTCTGCATAGGCCAACACGGAATATGGGGCTGAGGGAAGTGGCATAATTGTTGGGGCCGAATTAATAGAACGAAGTAAGGGATCCAAAAAAAAAAACATATAAAAGTGGACTAAGGGGACAGCCCTGTCTAACCCCTCTGTGTAGAGGAAAGCATAGGGCTCTTCCATCCATTGACCAGTGGGACAACAGTTGCAGACCGATATAGCAACCAGAGTCTAGTCAGGGTATAATCAGGTACTTTATAATATCGAAGAGTAGACCATAAAAAATCATGATGTACAGAATCAAAAGCCTGCCATTGGTCCAGTGAGAATATGAAACCATGTAAAACATTAGAATTTCCACGTTCAATCATTTCTCTAAGTAAAATTAGATGGTCCTGAATACATCTCCCAGGGACACTGCAAGATTGTGCGGTAGAAATCACATATATGGCCAATTTAGAAAGTTTGAGGACCAAAATTGTGGTCAATATTTTAAAATCAGTATTTAAGAGGCATAAAGGTCTCCAATTGGAGAGCAATCTTCTATCCCCTTTTTTATGTAAGTAAAATAAACAACCCATGTTAAAGTCTAAAGGAAGATGTTCGCACTGTAGAATAGAATTATAAACTGTAGCCAATTCAGAACTCAGGTCAGCAGAAAACAATTTATACAGCTCACTGGAGAGACCATCCAGGCCCCGTGTCACTCTTGGACGTAAAGACTTGATTACTGCTTCAATTTCATGTACTTGTATCTCAGTATCTAACATATTTACAACAGAAGAAGGTACATCAGGAAGTTGTAAAAAGGAAAAGTAGTCCATTATGGATGCAGATGGGGGTGCATGGGACCAAACAGTTTTTGTGTATAACAGGTAACACGGTGCCTGATATCCAAAATATCAGTGAGCTCGGTGAAACTGTCATCAAACAGCGTAGTAAGGTTTTACTCTCTACTGTTCGCGAATAGAAGCATATGGACATACTCAGCCACGGTACCAGAGGTCCCAAAACACTGTTGATGCCGAACAGAAGTAGCCTTCAGAAGGTGATAATCCATCATCGCTCCTTAAGAGTACTTATTTGGGTGGAAAAATCATGGCCAGTTTCATGAGATAAAGTAAGTAATTTTGAAGTCGTCTGTTAGTGTGATAAAGGAAATACAATGAATCATGATGATGTTTACTAAAATTTTTAAATAAAGTTCGGAGTCCAGATTTCGTATCCCGCCACCAATCCCAGGGGGCATCATATAAAAAAAATACAGTCTTTCGATTCTGAATATACTCAGTTAAGTGACTTAACAAACGTGAATCAGATAACAGGGAAGCATTCAGTTTCCAAATGCCAGGGCCAAAACGAGATGTCAAGGAAGGGCCTAAAGAAATAGATAATAAATTATGATCCGAAAATTCCACAACTTGAATTACAGCATCAGAAAGTTGAAGGTGGGAAGAAATAAAAAAAATCAGTATGGGTTGCAAGAGGCCTTTGTGAAAAGTAGAGTATGCCGACCCGTAAAAGATAAATATGCATCCTGTAAACCTGTGGAATGGAGCAATTGTTTCAGAAAATTCGTGTCACAAAACAACTTAGTAGTCTTTGAAGCAGAAGACTTATCTTTGGTGGATAACATACAATTGAAATCACCCCCAAAAATCACATGCATTGATGTGTATAAATAGGGTTGAATCAGTTTCAGTAGTTCAATTCTGTGGGATTTCAATTGAGGGGCGGAAATATTAATAATCCGGAAAGGGACAGAAGAAATCAAAATATCAACAACGAAGCCAACCCGGTAGACATCCAACAGTTTAACAACAGTAACATCAGGTATACTAAATAAAATACCCAAACCAGAACAAGAGTCCTGTCCAAAGGACCAAAAAGGTGAGCCCAGAGGTCCAGGCACGAGTGGCCCTGGAAATTTCTGGAAGAGCATGGAAACGTACATCTTGCAAAAGATGAGACCAGCTGTCAAGCCAGATAAAAAGGAAAAAACTGCAACTCTCTTAGCATGCTTCTTTATACTGTTAACATTAACAGTATGCACTGAGAAAGCAGAAGACATGAAACGGGAAAGTGAAAACAAAAACTCAAAAGTCACCTTAACCTACCTTTCCTAGGGGTACCTTCCCTATGTTTCAGTTTTGCCTTAGCTTTCCTTTTTGAGAACCAATATTATCAATGGGTACTTCAGTGTCCGTAGTCACATCAGGGTGGGAGGAAAGAACAGAGGATGTATCGAGTCCTTGTTGTCCTGAGGGGCGTAAAACCTCAAATTTATTCATATGAGTCACAGTAGAGGATTTCAGGGCCTTAGAAGAGGGAGAAGTCCCTCTTAGATCCTCTTGTAACTCTAACAAAAGGTTCGGGGGGTCCATGGAAGACCCAGAAATACTAGGCAAGACAGGAATAGGGACCTCTTCCGAGGTAGAAATAGCAAGATCAGAGGAAGGGGAGGGAGCTGTAAAGGTCTGTGGTTCCAAAACAGGAGCAGACCGTTCGTGTAAAGTAGAAGAGGGGTCAACAGCAGGTACAACAGGGTGAGGGAGGGGTACGTTGAGGTCTAGAAAGAGTGTCAGATAAACGAGAACGTTGTGCGACAGTAATAATCAAACGTTGTTCTTCCTCATCAGCAAGAGTCGGGGAGTTGTGAGCTGCCCAAGTACAAGTCTGGAAAGTGTGCCCCAATTCATCACAAAGGACGCAAAGAGGTTCATCCACACATTGGGAACCTGCATGGCCAATGTTACCACAAACAGAGCATTTAATCTTGTCACAGACACTACTGATATGATTCTGAGAGCCACATCTGTAGCAATCTTTAGGCTGGCCGGGTTAAAAAAGAACTCCCCTGTCTTTCCCAAGCATAAAGCTGTTCGGGAGATGCTGTATTCCAACCTCCGAAGTGCGAAGCATAACCCTCGCTGTCCAGATATTCTCAGAATCAAAGTTAGCCTCTAGGTCAGAAAGGACAGTACATCTTTGCTTTAATCAGACAGTAATATCATTAAGACTGACACCTTCATTACAAAACAATATAGTAACAGTTTTCTGAGTAGGTTTAGTTAAGGGAATGGCATTAAACGGTGACCATAAAGGAGAAGTTTTAAGCTCCTGATATTTTCTCCAAAACTCTTCTAAACCAGTGATAGTTTTAAAACTAATATCAATATGAGACTCTGAAGAAACATGAATTAAGGCATGAACCTCAAAAGCAGCAAATTGCATAGAATTCTTCAAAAGAGTGCGACCTACAAAAAATCGGTCAGGAAAGTCAGGTAAGCCCCCCAAATAATGCAGCCGAACAGCGTTGTGTCTTTTAGCTTGATGTACAGGGTGTTGAAAGCGGCAGCATAAGTTTTAGGGACGGGCAGTAGAAGTAGCAGGAACTGGACGAGACACAGGTCCCAAGAGTCCGTTGTTCTTGAGGCCGAGGAAGCAGGACCAAATTGCAAAGTCGGGTTCTGAGTCAGAAGAAGTTCAGTTGGCAAAGAAAGATCAAGAGAAGCAGCAGAGTCTTTCAAAACAGGAGAGGCCAGCAGTTTGTCAGGTGGCCTAGTACAGATTGGGGAAGAACCAGAATGCCAGGTCCCAACGGTAGGATCCTTCTCCCACCCAGCCGCTTCCAGGGTCAACTCAACAGACCAGTCCGTCGTGTGCAAGGCATCAGGGAGAGCAGAAGCAGGCATCTGTACAGAAGAAATTTCTGGAGAAAGCTGAGCAAGAGGTGCTGTCAGTACAGGCGGTAGGGAGTGAGGAGGGTCCGTAGCAACAGGCAAAGAATGCGGAAGTGTCAGAATCGGTGAAGAGACAGTAAAACAATCTTTCCCAGATGGTGAGTCAGTAGCAGCAGGTACAAAACCAGACTGAGGCTTAAGGGCTAACAAACGCTGTCTAGCAGTGAAATAACGCTGTTCCTCGATTTTAAGTAACATATCTACATCCATAGAAACAGGAGGAGAAGACTCACGTATATCCATAGTAGCAGGGCTAGAAGACGTTGTAAGCACAGTTTGAGGAGTAAATGAAGGATCCACAGGCGCAAACTGCACACAAGTATCCACAACAGCAGCAGGGGAAGTATCCAAAGGCACAGAAGAACCATATTCAGTAGATTGCAGCACAATAGGCATAGAAGATGGGGTCTCTCTCAGAACAGAGACAGGAAGAGACCAGCTCCACTGCCTCCACCACCTCCATGTCCTCCACAGCATGTCCAGCGGCCGCCATCTTGGTCCCACATGAAAATGGGACCCCTCTGCTTACAGGAAGCAGAGTAGGGGAATTTCACCGGTGTCCTGGCCAAATTTCCCTCATTCACGAAAAATACCAACAGCTTAATCTGGTTCAAGGTCAGTTGGCATTCATCTGTATCCCCCTCCCCTGGGTCGTGCCTGAAAATAGGCAAGATTTGTCTAGTGCACTTACTCGGTCAACAAAGACTAAAATAAATTAAAAAAATAAAGAGCGCATGGCTGGAGTTCGAGGAGAGGTTCACCAGCTGTTTGTCACCTACTCTCAAGCTGCACCTTGCAGACCTGCAGCCAAGCAGATGATTGGCAAGTGGATCACATCCTGTATTGATCTCTACTGTAGGTTGGCGGGTAGGGAGCCTCCCAGAGGGCTAAGGGCTCATTCCACCCACCATACCACTGTTGGTGGCTGCTTCTAGGGACATCCCTATCCAGGAAATCTGTAGGGCTGTTACCTGGAAGTCAAGACACACCTTCATTTCACATTACCACATTGACCAAGAGTTACTCTTGAATGTTTGTTTTGGGACCTCAGTTCTCCATTTCCTAAGTAGGGGGTGTGGGGGTGTGCACCTTTCCTCCCTCCTCCCAGAGAACTGCTAGGAGTCTGCCAGTATGTGTGGATAGAACAACATATCCATGTCCCTAGAAACAGGATCTTACTTCGAGAGGGTGAGGGTTCCTGCAGTAGGTCTTCACATATAGGACTGCGCCCCCTGGTGTCAGGTTCCAATGGCAAACTTGTTGCTAGCAATCATCAGTGGGGACTGCCCCTGATATCTGGTGATGTGACGTCAGGCCGACTGTAAAAGGGGGCGGTCCCCAACCCACCCTCCAGTTCTTTCCCACTGTCGCTTCAGTTCGTTCGGCTCTCGTGTAAGAACAGCGATCTAACGCCCGTGTGGCAGTTGAAGTTTTTCTTCCTCCATAATGTTTTTCTCTCTAGCATCCGACCCGATTGTATGTCGTCTCACTCAAAAAGTGCTCTAAAGTGAGCCAAATCCGGTCTTGATGACGACCATTCCTGTTGCCTTCTGTGTTTTAGGGCCCCAAGCACAACTCTGACGAGTGTGCCATTTGTCTGGCCTTCAATCAGGCTACCCGGACCAGATGCAAGCGGACCATCGAGGCCCACCTCCTTACCCGATGCCTGGCGTTGATGGAAAAGGAGCTTCAGGAGTTAAGGGAAAGGTAGTTATTGCCAGTCCCGAAAAAACAAAAAAGAAGAAAGATAAGGAGAAGCGCCGGGAGAGGAGTCCGTCCTCACGTGGAAGGCCTGCTCCTAAAACTGTGAGTACTTTTTCAGGTACCCTGTCTGCTTCTTTGGGCCGGGCACCTTCTCCTCCTCCTGCCGAGGTGACTGGGCAGCCTGGGGTAGCCTCTATAGAGGTGTCTGTTGTGGCTCCTCATTTCAACACTGCCGATATGTCGCCCCTCGACCCTGTTGATGGGTGTGCAGTTTTGACCATTAAGCCTTGCAGCGGCCTCTCAGCTACTGCCAGCCCGGTCAGATTCGATGAGTCTGACGACGGATCTTCTGTTGTCCGCCCAGACCCTCAGTCTCGCCTGTCAGGCTCCCGTGAGGTCCCCGACGCCGGCTTGAGCGTGCTGCCTGGAGACCCTTCACCCTTCAGGTCCCTCATCCCAGGGATTCACCACCTGATCCTGCTTTGTCTCTTCCATCAGGATCGTTTTGGGGCCTTTCGCTGTGGTCACTACCTGAGTTGCCCCCATTGCCTGGTCTTTTGCTGCCTCCAGACAGGAGTCTGTCACCGGCCCGGGATCCTATTATGGAGCCTCCTCCCTCGGGACCTTAAGGGGCCCTCCCAGATCCCACGCCACCTTGTGGCCCTCTCGCTGTGGTCACTACCTGAGTTGCCCCCATTGCCTGGTCTTTTGCTGCCTCCAGACAGGAGTCTGTCACCGGCCCAGGATCCTATTATGGAGCCTCCTCCCTCAGGACCTTAAGGGGCCTTCCCGGATCCCACGCCACCTTGTGGCCCTCAGGCACCCCCCCAGGTAGGTCCAGTAGAAGCTCCAGGTGGTTTTCCGGGACCAGACCCCCACTTTCCTGTGCTGGGCGGGCCTCCTTTGGCACCTCATTACCCAATGCCAGGCCCTGTGCCGCTGGCACTGGGATACCCAATGCCGGGATACCCTGGGTACCCTCCCTATGGCTAAAACCCGGGATTGCCAGGATTCCAGTATCCTCCTTGGCAACATCTGCACTTCCTAGGCTACCCAGGCTACCAGCCTCCTCCGCCGATTGATCAAGATATGATCCCGGCTTGGTGGCAGGATGGCAGGACCCAGCTTATCTTGGCGTTACGGCACCCGGTGGTCGATATTCCTCTGCCCCCACCGATTCCCTTCGGACGAGCTTTGAGTGCTCTACCAGTGGGTTTCTTCTGGGGTGGACCCATCCATCCGCAGCAGTTCAGAATCTTCTGACTCGGGCATTGATTCTGATCCTTCGGACCCTCGGTCTCCAGTCGAGGTCCCAACTAAGGAATCTCCTAAATCCCCCCCCCCACCAGAAGATCCCTCCTTTGGGGACCTTCTGAGGACTATTCAGGCAGCAGGAGGCTAGCCTTCTAAAGAAGTGGACCCCCATCGTAACAGACTGGCAGAGCACTTGGATCTGGCCACTACAGATCCTCTACCCATCCCTCCCTGGATGGGTCCTCATGAGGATCTGGTCACCACCATCTGGCAGCAGCTGTCCTCTATCCCTGCGGTTTCCAGAAAGGTTGATCGCACTTACTATCCCCCGGAAGGGATTCAACATCTAACGACTCATCTGAAGGCTGACTCAGTGGTTATTTTGGCCATTCACGACCGGTCGGCACAACCCAAGCATTTGAGCTCCTCGCCTCCTGACAAGGACTCAAGGCAATTGGATCAGTTTGGCAGGAAGGTGTATTCCTCTTCTTCCTGTGCCATCCAGTCCCTTAACTATGTATCATACATGGTGGCCTTCCAGAAGGTTTCCTTCTCGGAGCTTGAGAAGGACCTTCAGGAGGTCCAGGATGAGATGCTCAGAAACAAGTTACTGGACAAGGTCCATATGGGCAAGTCTTCATGCTTTTCGAGCAACGTACGATTCGACAGACTCAGTGGCTAGGGCAGCAGCTATGGGGATCTGTCATGGCTCAGGATTGCAGGTTTGACACAGGACTTCCATTCTTCCCTCCTGGATGCCCCTTTTAGGGGTTCCGTCCTTTTTGGCGGTGACGCCAAGGATATAATAACTGGGCTGCAGGAGAGTGGACACTCCTTGTGGGACGTACACTCTATGTACAGGACTGGGCAAAAGAAGCAGCCTTTTCGCCGTCAAAGATGATGGAATAAGACCCAGGGAAAGCATTGGGGCAAACGACGAGGTCCTGGTTCTGGAGCCCAAACCCCCCAGGCCAAATTTCCAAAGCTGGTCTCTGGGGCTAAAGCTCCTCTCCCCTCCGCATCCTGACTCCTTTGCCCTCCTCCCGCTACCTTCAGTCGACAAGGAGGAACCGGTAGGAGGGAGGTTCAGCCTCCACCAGGTGGAGTGAAGGGCCGTCACCGCAGATCTATGGGTTTTGCAACTCATCCAACAAGGTCGCTTGATAGAGTTTATGGAAATCCCTGCCCTTGTCCTCCGGGCCATCTTTTTATCCAAGGGATCAGATCCCCATAGTCTTCCAGGAGATTCAGGCCCTCCTGGAAAAAGCAGCCATAGAACCCGTCCCGCAAGACCAAATAGGAAGGGGATTTTACTTCCACTTCTTCCTAGTACTGAAGAAGAGGGGAGATCTGAGACCGATCCTGGATCTTAGCATGCTCAACCTCTTTGTCGTGTACAAGAGGTTTCGCATGCTGACCCTTCAGGGTCTTCTTCCCCTGCTCCAACCAAAATCTTGGCTGTGCTCCCTGGATATGCAGGATGCCTACCTGCATATCCCTGTCCTCTCGGCCCACTGCTGCTTCCTTTGTTTTTCCTTCCAGGAGAACCATTTTCAATTCCAAACACTACCCTTTGACCTTTTCTTGGCTCCCCGGGTATTCACCAAGTGCTTAGCGGTGGTCGCGGCTTTTCTTTGCCACCAGGGCATTTACATGTTCCTGTGCCTGGATGACTGGCTCCTCGCAGCACCCTCTCCAGACAGCCTGAAAGAGTATCTCTCTTTCACTCTGAACTTGTTTGTCCAACTGGGTATCACAGACAACCTGCCTAAGTCGCAGCTAGTACCTACCCAGCGCCTCCAATTCATTGGAGTAGTGCTAGACACAGTTCAGATCAAGACATTTCTGCCATTAGATCGAGCAGAGACTTTAGTTTCTCAAGCCACCCTCATGGCCCAGGCTTGATGGATCCCAGCACATCCTGTGCTTCGTCTTCTGGTACTGATGGCAATGGCCATTTTGAGGGTCACCCAGTGGTCTCTTCGAGTCCAATGGGACAAGAGGTTGGACGACATGAACCAATGAGTCATGATCTCCAAAAGCCTCCAGAAAGATCTCTGCTGGTGGCAGGATCTTTCCAAACTCCTGAAGGGAGCTCCCTTTCAATCCCCAAACCCCACCCAGATCCTCACCATGGATGCCTCGGACATGGGCTGGGGAGCCCACCTGGGGGAACACAAGACACAAGGGTCTTGGTCTGATCAGGAGCTTCTGTTCCACATCAACGTTCTGGAGACAAGAGCAGTCTTGTATGCTCTCCAGGCATTCCAGTCACTTCTTCTACTGGGATAATTTCTTATCCAGACGGACAACATGTCCACAGTCTGGTATATCAACAAACAAGGAGGAACTCGCTCGTACCCTCTCTGGAGGGAAGCAATGAGGGTTTGGTACTGGGCGATTCAGCACAGCCTTTTCTTGACAGCAGTCCATGCTCCAGGCATAAACAACATCCTGGTGGACCGTCTGTTGATCAGCGGCCCGAGTGCACGAGTGGGAGTTAAAGCAAGAAGTAGTCGAAGACCTCTTTCTTTGATGGGGTCGGCTGGATGTAGATCTGTTTGCCTTCCCATTCAATGCAAAACTACCCAGCGTTTGCTTGCTCGTTTCCGGGCATGGTGCTTTTTGGTGATACTCACTGTCTCGCTCTCTTGGACAGGGAGGTTTCTTTACGCTTTTCGTCCCTTTCCTCTCATTCAGAAGGTTCTGGTGAAACTTCAGGAGGATGGGGCACATTTGATTCTGATTGCACCTCGGTGGCCCCATCAGATTTGGTTCCCATTGTTACAACAGCTGGCACCAGAACCTCCGATTCTCCTGGCTTTGTCCCACGACCTTCTGACACAGGAGCAGGGCACCCTGGTGCATCTGAGCCTTCAATCACTCCACCTTCATGTGTGGCACCTGTGGAAATAGTGGCTTCCCGGGTTGCTCATGTCTTGGTAGAAGCCAGAAAACCATCCACCAGATCCAGCTACTCCATGAAGTGGAAAAGATTCTCGATCTGGGTCCTAGCCAGGAGCTTGGATCCCTTTTTGTGTTCGGCCGCTCAAGTGTTAGAGTACCTTGTATATTTATCGGAGACTGGCCTTAGTTATTCCTCCATCAAGGTCCATTTCTCTGCGGTGTCTGCCTACCACCTCCCGGTGGAGGGCAAAACTCTGGCTCAACTGGAGGTTGCCAAAACCTTTTTGAAAGGTATCCTCCATTTAAAACCTCCAGTCTGGAACCTTAACTTTATGTTAGAAAAACTTACCTTGCCTCCCTTTGAACTGGCTACAAACTGTGACATGCGCTTCCTTTCTTGGAAAACTGTTTTCAGTTGCTGTCACTTTGGCCCGAAGGGTTTCGGAACTTCAGGCATTCGTCTGCAAGGAACCCTATTTTTTTTTTTTTTTTTAATATTTTATGTTTATTGTATATCTTAGAAAACATACAGTTACAGTTCCTGATGTAATACATTAGGGTATATTTAACTTTCCTCTTGAGGGCGCCACCCCTCTTAATACACACATTTAAATGAATCCGTCTTACATCTATAAGATACTTCATGGGGGTACAGTATTAAACTATATAGTCTTATTATTTAGACAAATAACATGATGTAGGCTATGTATCTTGAGCCCATGAGCAGCATGCATAAAAAAGAGAATTACTTATACACATCATAATTCGAGATACTTGTCCCTTTAAAAGAGACTGTTAAAACAGCATGCATTAATCGAGAAAGATGTACCAAAATGGCACAATATAGTAAGGATTACATATGAAGCTCCCTCAGAATATTCTTCCGATAATAAACTGGCGTTTTGAGACAGTATACCCACTCAATCACTCAATATTTTAAAATTCCTAAAACTCTAAACATGGAGAGGTGGAAAGCAACTCCCTCTCACTCCTCCAATAACTTTAGTTGTCTCATGGCAGTATTATAAAGTAAATAACTTGTCGATTCAAGCTCTTCTTTAATTATTTATATGTCTGTCTGAAGATGAGACTGACTATACTGTTCAGGACTTTATTTTACAGACCTGAGGTTTTCTATAAAAAGAAAACAAAAAGGGAGTCCTTTTAAGTGTCCAAGTCTTCTTCGTCGTTCTCAGAACCAGACCGAGAGGATTCCTGTCTTCTTCTAGTCGATATTGCAGATTTTTGGGCCCATTTCAGAGCATCGGCTGGGTCCGAGAAAATAAATATCTTCCCCTTGTGTGTTGTGCATGTTGTGAGGGATGTTTGCTTCACAAAGTATCGCCCTTGTGCCGTCAAATCTTTTTTTTTTTTTTTCTGTCGGGTGGCAAAACTTAAATCTGGGAACAATGAAATTCTTTCTCCATCATGTAGTAAGGAATGTTTCTGTCTGGCAAGCGATAAGATTAAGTCACGGGTTCCCATGCTGTCTAAAACCACCACGATAGTTCTTGGAGTCTCCACATTGCTAGGTCTGGCCGGAAAGACCACTCTGTAAGCTTTTTGAATCCCCCATGATTTTTCTTGCAGGGGTAGACCTAGTTGTTGCTCTAGCCAGTCCTTTAAAAATAAACTTAGGTGAATCCCCCTCACTACTTTCCTGAATTCCAGTTACCCTTAAATTAGATTCCCGAGCCTGGTTCTCCAAGTTTTCGAGTTGAGGACGCAGATGTGTATTTTCTTTATTAGGTTCGAAGCTGTACCCATCGCTGCTTCTGATTGCTTTTTCGCATCTCTCGCCTCCGTCTTCATTACCCCAGAATCTGCCTCAAGGAGAGTAACTCTATTCGTGAGAGCATCGAAGCGCTCCGATAGACCCACCATGGACATTAGCATTCTGTCCATTTTCTGGCCTAGCATCTGCAGCGTCACCTCTTCACTGTCCATACTAGAGTCCAGGAGAGGTCGGCTGTGCATCAGTCGAGTTGTTGGAGGGCCAGCATTTATTTTACTTTTAGCGCTCTCCCCGCTTGACTTATCCTTCTTTGGATTTCCCATCTCAGGTCTGTTATAGTTCTGATATTCTTTTCTGCAGTGCTGGGCAGGTTTACGTTGTTTAAAACCCTCATAGAGTAGTTTTTATTTTAATAGTTTGAGCTTCAGAATCCAGCCTCCATATTGCTTGGCTCACGTAGTCCCCCATAAGGAACCCTGTTGATTTTTCATTGGGACAGAGTTGTCCTTAGGACTAACCCATCCCTCCAAAGGTAGTTTCTGAAACCACTCTCAGTCAGAGTGTGGAATTGCCGGTCTATTATCCCAACCATTCTAACAGGAGGAATATCTTTGGCACACCTTTGATGTGCACTGGATCTTGAGGTATTACATAAACCAGACTAAAGAGGTCCGTAAGACCAGTTAGCTCTTTGTGGCCTTTGACCCCCCACTGACAGGGTAAGGCCATTTCATAACTGACCATATCAAGGTGGTTGGCTAATTGCATCCACTTCACTCATCAAAAACATGGAAAATCCCTTCCGGAGGCGGTTAAAGGCCACTCCACTTGGAGTGTTGCTACCTCTACTGCTTTTTTCAGGAATGTGTCCATGGCAGAGATTTGTGCAGCAGCCACATGGTCGTCTGTCCACACCTTCACTAAGCACTACAGTCTGGACATTGCCTCAAGGCGCAGGACCGGTTTTGGCCTTGTGGTCCTGCAAGGTCTTTTGTCATAAGACAGTACTCAGTTTGCACTCACCTCTTCCTCCCAGAACTTATCTCTGAATTTTTCTTTTGGACTGCTAGGTATTCAGTCCTATATGTGAAGATCTACTGCAGGAACCCTCTTGAAGTAAGATATTGCAGTTACGCAAGAACTTACCGTAACAGTAGATCTTCGAGAGAGGTTCCTGCCGTAGGTCTAGTTTACCACCCACCTTCCCCCAGCTTCTGGAATGTTTCCTTTAATTTTTCTTCTTGCCTAGCCCTTGGGTCTAGAGAGGAAGCATGGTCCTAGGAGTTATCACTCCTTCCTTTCTACTTACCTTTCTTTTGGTCTCTGGTGGAAAAGAACTGGAGGGCAGGCGCGGGACTGCCCCCTTTTATAGTCGGCCTCACGTTGCATCACCTGATGTCTGGGGCGGTCCCTGCTGATGATTGCTAGCTACAAGTTTGCTGTTGGAACCTGGTGCCAGGGGGTGCAATCCTATATATGAAGACCTATTGCAGGAGCCTCTCTCGAAGATCTACTGTTACGGTAAGTTCTTACGTAACTTCAATTTCCTCACCTGTGATAGTAGTTCTAGGAGTGGTATATGTTGTTCATTCACATGGACCCACTCGACCTTCCCTGGCTCAGGCACACAACACTGCTTCCAGTGGGCAAGATCCGGCGTCATGAGGCAGAGCCAAGGGATATACCACCTGAGTGAGAGGAGCCAGCTTGAAGACTTTCTGGCACATCTTAAAGGGAAAGGACACTGCCAGTATGTGTGGATGAACAACATACTGTATACCACTTCTAGAACTACTGTTACAGGTGAGTAACCTGTGTTTGCTGTCCCTCCTGAGCCGCTGGTATCATGCTCTTTAGAAATTACCCCCTGATCTGCAAGTAGAATGAGACTGCCAAGAGTTTGTTGAAAATTGCTACCGTGGATGGTAGCATGTTGCCAGAAGACCTTAAGGAAGTTGCGGTGTTGCCGGTGTCCTAAGGCAGCAACCCGGGGGCTTTGCACCAAATACAGCAGCACCCATAGAGAAAGTGCAGGGACTGTTACGTTTGAAATAAAACTTTTTTAACATATACCCATTTTATAAGTGCAATAACATACACTGGGGTGTGGTTTATGCTCTGGTAAATACACTTCTAGAGCAGTAAGACTTGCACTTCACTACGCCCCTAGTCATCCACTAATCAGAGCGTAACGCACTCCCTGTCATGTGTTATTCTAACCCCAGGAATCACTCATTGTGATTAAACTGATGCAGTCAGCCTCCTGTGTTGAACTGCCTGGAGAGATAGAATTATATACAAATGATGGAACTCTCAGTTAGCTCATGCCAATTTCAGACTGCTGCCCTAGCAACTGCTGCACTCTGAGTGCTTCGGTTTCTTTACTCCACCTGCCTAGTAAGGACGTCCCACAGAGCTCTCCTTGAACTGTCTTCAGAAATAGTTATCTGTTTGATAAGTACTCTTTTAGTTTAATTTTAAATTGCTGCCTTTGAACTTAACTTAGTTTAGTGATTTTTGTAGTTTTATTGTTTAATCTCGGTTCCCTCACTGCTCCTTGGAACAGCCCTCATTAATTCTCATAACAGATGCCTCTCTTTTAGGTTGGGGGGCTCACATGTTAGATCACACAGGAAGTGGCACATGGTCTCTCCAAGAGTCCTTACTGCAAATAAATCTATTAGAGCTCAGGGCTGTTTACCTGGCTCTAAAGAAGTTTGCCCCATTCTTTCAAAACAATATGGTGCAGGTCAGAAGAGACAACACCACGACTATGCATTACATCAGCAGACAAGGAGGCTCCAGATCTGCCCCACTGTGCACAGAAGCAATGAGGCTGTGGTCCCTGGCATACTCCATGGGAGTATCCTTATCAGCCATACACCTTCCAGGGAAGGACAATGTACTGGCAGACTCCCTCAGCAGGATAAGTCGGGACCACCACGAGTAGTGCCTGAACCCTCAGGTACTCTGTGCAATTTTCAGGAGATGGGGCACTCCAGAGGTGGATCTGTTTACCTCTGCAGAAAATCACCAGTTACCAATGTACTGTTGCAGGCCCCCCCCGAGGGCACAATGCCACTAGATGCGATGGCCTTGGACTGGACAGGGAGGTTTCTGTATGCCTTCCTTCCATTTCCTGTGATATTCAGGACCCTGCTGAAATTAAGGTCCCGACCAGCAACAATGATACTGGTGGCACCAGATTGGGCAAGGCAACACTGGTACTCTCTGTTGCTCAGTCTGTTAGTAGCTCCTCTGATCCATCTACCCAGGAGGCACAGCCTGTTGACCTTCTCTCAGGGCAGGATTCTGTTTCCCAACCTCAAGTCCCTGAGACTTGATGCTTGGCTCTTGAGGATTTTGAATTTGTTAATCTTGGACTGTCAGAGCAGTTTCTGACAGTTCTTAAAGGTTCCCAGGAAACCCACTAAGAAAACATACTGTTCTAAGTGGAAGAGGTTCTCTGTATGGTGTGCAGGTAAGGGTTTTGTCCCCTCCAGGGCTGACTTAGCCACTGTCTTGGATTACCTGACACATTTGCATTCTCTAGGACTGAAGTCTTCCACACTCAAGGTTCACTTGGCATCAGTTTAGGCTTGCATTTTAGCTGGTAAAGAGAGGTCCATGGCCTCTCACCCAGTCTTCAGAAAATATTTTAAAGGCACCCTCCCCTGAGGGGAACCAGTCCCAGCCTGGAATTTGAATATCTGCATTGCCAAGCTCATGGATGCACCATTCGAGCCCATGTCAACTGCAGATTTGAAGTATATCACTTGGAAAACCGTGTTTCTGGTTGCTGTTACTTCAGCCAGAAGGATCAGTGAATTGCAAGCCCTGTGTATAGATGTGGACTATATATCTTTCCACAGGGATAAAAAGGTATGCAGGACCAATAGCAAATTCCTTCCCAAAGTGGTGTCTGATTTCCACTTAAATAAGTCTATCACTCTACCAGTCTTTTTTACAGAGAACTACAGCTATCCAGAAAGGAGGCTTCACTCCCTTGATGTCAAAACGGCACTTAACCACTACATTGACAGGACCAGGTTTTTCAGATCAAGTCAAACACAGCTCTTTCTCACCTATGGTGAAGTAGGCAAGGGCAGAGCTGCCACAAAATGTACAGTTGCTCGCTGGATAGTGGCATGTATACAGTTTTGCTATAACAAGGTGGGTAATCAGGCGCCCCCCCCCCCGGGCCTGAGGGCACACTCCACCAGGGGCACAGCTACTTTGGTGGCAGCTTCAAGAGAAATTCCGCTACTGGAAATCTGCAAAACAGCTACATGGAAAACAGTATACACCTTTACAAAGCATTATAGTCTGGATTTACAATCCAGGAGTGATGCTAGATTTGATACAGCAGTGCTGCAGAACCTGTTTCCAAAACAGGTTATCTACCCATCCTCCAGAGGTACTGCTTGGTAGTCTGCATCAGTATAATCATAATGAGTGATTCCTGGGGTTAGAAGAAAAAAGTACTCACCGTAGTAATCTTGTTTCTTCAAAGGGATCACTCATTATGATTAAAGCACCCACCCTGCCTCCCCTACTAGAACCTATAAAGGGGTTCTGCATCTCTGCATTAGGGAGTTGTCTATATAGGTTAGGTTAGAGACTCGCTTTTGTTATGTTTGCTTGCATGCAGGCGCAGTACTGTGGCATCCAACGGAGGCACTGCATTTGGGGGCTTGGCACTGGTGGACCAATGGAGGCACAGTGTGCTGATGACACTGGCTTCCAAAAGTGCCACCAACTTGTAACGTTTTTCATCGCAGCAATCATGGGCTGCCTCGTCATTGCAGCGCCAGCTATTCCGCTGCAATGAGGGAGCGACCCGTCATTACTGGGCAGAACGTTGCCAAGTGTAATATTGTTTGTGAATGCGGCGGCAAGCCACTGCCATGTTCACAAACAATCTTGGACCCCCTAGTGCCAAGGGGGTGCCCAGTCCCCCTCGGCATCATGTGCCGCCCTCACAACAGTTTTTGTTTTCCGACTGGGCCCCAATCCCGCCGGCTTCATTCCCCCAGTGTAATTTGCCGACGGGGAGCCCACTTCCTGTTGGCATGTCTCCCCAAAAGTTGGTTTTGAGCTGGGGGTGCCCAATCCCCTCTGCTCTTGCCCCCGTATGTGCCGACGGGTGTGCCCAATCCCCCATCGACTGCAGGCCCCCCAATACAAACACTCGAATGGCACGCTGGGAGCCCACTCCAGCATGCCAAATGTCCCTGTGAATAAAAAAAAAGTGCCTTGATGTTTTTTTCCCCCCTGTAAATCAGAAAACTGTCCCTCATTGAGTCTGGTTGCCCGGCCCCCCAACTCGTGCCCACCCTTTGCGTACTCTGCTTCCCCACATCCCCCCTCACCCCATACTTATCTTTGGAGCTCAGCGTGATGATCTTCGGTGAACCGGGAACATGTCTGCACTCTTCAAAGCTGACCGCGAACTGAAGAAATGCCAGTAAGCTGTATAATGGCATAAGTAGGGTTTTTTCAGCTTTGTTGCATATCTCAGGCATTCTTGGGAATTTTGGCACCAAATTTTCAACATGGGGTTATTGGAACCCCTTCTCACGAATTCAGCCACTGTTGTGGCGTTATTCGGTCCGGAAAGTTGATTTCATGGTCACTGCACGGAATCGCCTTTCGGGACTGATTAACGAAACAACAGTGCCACTGTTCAGGAAATGGCCTCTCAAAAAGTCTGTATTGCAAATTTGGTGGAACAAATCCAAGAAATGACTGTTTTACGAGCTTGCATTGTGCAGTTGCTACACACGCTTGTAACTTAGCGAATTTGCAATATTTTCACTCCAGATTTTCAGCATTGCCATATTTTCACACCTCCTTATGAACAGTACAGCTGTCATTTTTCACGTCCTGGTCGAAATGTGTTTTTGCACTTCCGACGCAGAATAGCACGGTCGCTGTGGGAAATCAGTGTTCGGGACAGATTAAGAAAATCACAGTGACACTGTTCATTAGCAGAGGTCCTAAAATGCCTATGTTCGAAAATTTTGTGACGAAAGTCCATAAAATAACTGTGTTACGAGCGTGCGTTGTGTAGTTTCCATGCATGCTCGCAACTTTGCACATTTGTAATATTTTCACACCAGATTTTCACCATAGCCATTTTTCCACACCTCCTAATGAACAGTACAGCTGTCATTTTTCACATCCTGGCCAAAATGTGTTTTCGCACTTCCGGCATTGAATAGTGTGGCTGCTTGGGGAAATCAGTGTTTGGGACACATTAGGAAAATCACAGTGACACTGTTCATGAGCAGAGGTCCTAAAATGCCTGTGCTGAAAATTTGGAGACGAAAGTCCATAAAATGACTGTTATGCGCATGCGTTGTGCAGTTTCCACATATGCTCGGACGTGCGAGCATTTTTAATATTCCCACTACAGATTTTCAACATTGCCATCTCTTCACATCTCCTTATGGATGGTACAGCTGTCATTCTTCACATCCTGCCCAATCTAGGTTTTCGTACATGTGGCGCAGAATGGCATGGTCGCTGTTGGAACTCAAAGTTCGGGACAAATTGACAAAATCACACTGCCACTCTTCATGAGAAGAGGTCCAAAATGCTTTCATGAGATGGGATCACAAAAAGGCCATGTTGGAAATTTGTAGTGCAAATACCAACAAACGCCTGGGGCATTGGGGTTTCTAACCATAACGTCCCACCCTGTACAGACTGACAGGCATTGGGGTATGCCTTTGCATTGCCGACTGTACTGCTCATGCCATCCCATAGCCACTGACAGGCATCGAGGTGTACCTTTCTTCGGCCCCAGACATCACCCCATTGTCCTATGCTGCACCCATTTCAGCGTATGTCCTTATGGAATGGGGTGACTGTAAAGCCAAACACCTCAAGGCACACCTCAGCATGCATCAGTGTCTGCAGAATAGGATGAGGTGACATGGCATGCCCGTTATGGGCAATAACCCAAACACTTACCGCAACGCCTGTCCGTCTCTACAGGATGGAGATGGGGTTGACGTGACGTTCAATACTTCACTGCCAGGCTGGCCCGGTGGCACTTAGTGCTGAGGCACTGGGCGCCTTACCTTGTGTAACGCCGGCGACCCGTGTTTGAGAATGAGCATGGGCCTCCGGGGGTTGGCAGGAGGGAGAAGGATTGAACGTCCTCAGGACTGCTGTCCTTCTCCTGGGAGGGGGGTTAGCAGCACTCAGCGATTGCCTGCCCCCAGCGGAGGCTAGGAGGTGTCACGTCAGCGCTAGAGACTGGGCGAGTGACTGTGGCAGGCGCTTGGTATAGGTGTGCATGAGAGCATGCGTGCTACCGCTGCTGGCACCATTGCATGCCACAGTCCTTGAGGGAAGCCAAAAAAAAGTGGAAAATGGGAGTCCTCTGCAGGATGATGATGGTCCCCCACCGCAACGGCTTGGGAAGGCACCTCCTCGAATGCTCATCCGGTCCGGTGGGTTGAGTTGCTCCTCACCCCCTGCCATGAAGGGTAAGTCGTGGGGTTCAGGGGAGGGGGCCTCATACCCGGCGCCCATGCGGGGGGACGTCAGAGGGGCAGCAGAGGACTCCCAGGGGGAAAAATATGTAACTACTAAAAAAAAAAAAGACTTCACTGCCATTCCTATTCTGCATCTGTTTAACTCCTGCATTTCCAGTGCTAATACCAGCACGCAAATATTCGGCATTGACAAATGCTTGTTTAATGAGTTGGCTTCATGTGGTCTCAAGTTTCTTAGGTTTGTTTCTTAAGGATATTTTTGACCAGCGAGGACAAAAATTATTTTATAAATATTTTAATTTTAACTAGTGTGTCTTATACCCAGTTAGACTACGTAAGAATCTGAAGCACTCAGAGTGCAGCAGTTGCTAGGGCAGCAGTTTAAAAATTGGCATGAGCCAATTGATAGTTCCATCATTTGCATATAATTCCATCTATCCGGGCAGTTCAGCACAGGAGGCTGACTGCATCAGGTTAATCATAATGAGTGATTCCTTTGAAGAAACAAGATTACTATGGTGAGTAATTTTTTCTTGCGTACACATTGATCAAAATACATGTTTTCATAAAGGTAATGCACATTAACACATTGATAACAACCAGTATCATCAAAATTCAAGTACTCAAAACTAGTAAAAGGTGGATAACTGCACTGTAAATGTTAAAAAGGGGAAATAAAGAAAATAAACCCTGCCCTGAATCACCATACCTATTTATTGCATATTCCCAATAGACTGTAAATGCTCAGTTACAGAACTAGAGTTACAGAAATTACACAATATTAACAAACCATTCACAACCCCAGCCTCCCCCCACAAAACACGGTAATTAGTGAGGTAAACACCAAGGTAGAGAAGTCATTAGGGAGCAGGACAGAGGTAAATGTTAAAAAAGGCAAAGGTAGTAAGGACAGGGATGGGGCTAAAAGGGGTCAGGCCATCAAAAAGTGGAGGGTGATGAATACCAATGCCTGTAGTCTGTGTAACAAGCTCCTGAACTGGTGGCCTTGATGGAATAGGGTTGCCTGGATATTGTGGCAGTCACAGAAACATAGTACACAGAGAACCATGACTGGGATGTCAACATACCAGGATACGCAATCTACAGGAGGGACAGGGAGGTTGAAAGAGGAGGAGGAGGAGTAGCTTTCTATGTAAAGGAAGGGATCATAGCAACAGAACTAAAGAGTAAACAGGGAGCAGATGAGGCACTCTGGGTCACCCTGGAGACAGAAAATGGCACCACAATCCGCATGGGGGTTGTATACAGATCCCCATCTCAGGGGGAGGGAATGGACAAGAAAATGATAGAAGACATCCTTAGAATGGCAGAAAAAGGGGAGATATTGTTGATGGGGGACCTGAATATGCCAGATGTTAACTGGAGCACCTTTGCTGCAGGCACATCCAAGAGCAGGGTCATTCTTGATGCCCTACAAGGGGCATGCCTCAGACAACTAGTATTGGAACCCACTCGGGAGGGAGCAATCTTAGACCTGGTACTCTCAAATGGGTATGGAGAAAGAATCTCAGATTTAGAAGTGGGTAGCCATCTGGGAACAAGCGACCACCATACAGTGTGGTTCACGTTAAACATAGCCATACAATCAAGTCCTACAAAAGCAAGAGTATTGGACTTCAGGAGGGCTGACTTTGGGAAAATGAGAGAGTGGCTCAGAAAAGCACTAGCAAACAGGCAAAAGGAGGGGTGGAGGAACAATGGGGAGTAATCAAAACAGCCATCACAGAGGCAACAAGCCTTTGTGTAAAGCAAATCAACAAAACACAATGAAGGAAAAAACGCTATGGTTCTCAAAAGAGGTGGCAGGGAAGGTTAAGGAGAAAAGGATAGCATTCAGGAAATATAAGGAAACACAGAAGGAGCAGGACAGAGAACTTTATCAGTTAAAGCAGAAAGAGGCAGGGAAGGCAGTCAGAATAGCAAAGGCCTAAACTGAGGAAAGGATAGCCAACTCTGTTAAGAAGGGGATAAGACCTTTTATGGGTACATTAGGGAGCGAAGAAAGACCAAAGGAGGGATACTGAGGCTTAATAAAGGGGAGGGAATGTGGGCAGAGGGTGACAGTGAAAAAGCAGGGATACTGAACAAATATTTCTGCTCAGTATTCACAAAGAAAGAGGGGAGGGAGGTACCTAAACCAAACAAGAGGAACACTCTGAAGATGGAGTCGATACCAGTCTATTTACAGAAGAAAGGGTTCTGAAAGAACTAATAAAATTGAAGGTAGACAAAGCAATGGGGCCTGATGGGATTCACCCAAGAATCCTAAAGAACTAAGGGTAGAACTAGTGACACGCTGACAACTCTCTTTAACAAATCATGGGAGGATGGGGTGGTACCTGAGGACTGGAGGAGGCGGATGTAATTCCTCTTCACAAAAGTGGGAGCAGGACAGAGGCAGGAAACTACAGACAAGTTAGTTTGACCTCAGTGGTAGGGAAAATGATGGAATCACTTCTGAAGGAAAGAATTGTTGAGTACCTAGAGGCCAGTGGGGCACAGGACCCAAGGCAGCATGGATTCACGATGGGAAGGTCGTGTCAGATGAATCTAATAGATTTCTTTGACTGGGTGACCAAAGTAGTAGACCAGGGAGGGGCTGTGGACATTGCCTGCCTAGATTTTAGCAAGGCATTTGATACAGTCCCACACAAAAGATTAATACACAAATTAGCCAGCCTTGGAGTGGGTCCCAAGGTGGTAGCCTGGATAAAAAAATTGGCTAGACAACAGAGCATCAGGGTAGTAGTAAATGGAGTCCACAGTGAAGAAAGGAGGGTTACTAGTGGGGTACCGCAGGGTTCAGTACTGGGACCGGTACTTTTTAATGTCTTTATAAGTGACATTGCAGAGGAACTGGAAGAAAAGTATGTCTCTTTGCAGACGACACAAAGATCTGCAATAGGGTTGATGCACAAGATGGAGTAGAAAGGATGAGAAGGGACTTGGCAAGGTTGGAGGAATGGTCAAATGTATGGCAGCTCAAATTCAATGCAAAGAAGTGCAGAGTAATGCACCTGGGAAACAAAAACCCAGGGGAAGAGTACACAGTGTAGGGTGAGATACTGACAACAGTAAAAATGGAAAGGGACCTGGGGGTAATTATATCAGATGACCTAAAAGTGGGCAAGCAATGTGAGATGGCAGTAAGGAAGGCTGGGGGGATACTGGGATGCATAGGGAGAGGCGTCAATAGTAGAAAACAGGAAGTTGTTGTCCCTCTGTGCAGTTGGTGAGACCCCATCTGGAGTACTGTGTGCAGATCTGGAGACCCCATCTCTGCAAAGACATAGACAGAGTGGAGGCTGTCCAGAGGAGGGCAACCAAAATGGTGCAGGGTCTGCACCAGAAGACCTATGAAGAAAGACTAAAAGAGCTTAATATGTATACCCTTGAGGAAAGAAGGGAGAGAGGGGACATGATAGAAATGTTCAAGTACCTCAAGGGAATCAACAATGTCCAACAGAGTAGCATCTTTCAGAAAAAGAGATGTGCAAGAACAAGGGGGTGCAATTTGAAGATAGAGGGGGGACGGCTCAGAGGTAATGTGAGAAAGTGTTTTTTTTTTCACGGAGAGGGTTGTGGATGCATGGAACAGCCTTCCTGAGGAGGCCGTGGAGTCAAGAACAGTGGGGTAATTCAAGAATGCATAGGACAGACATAAGGCAGCCCTAGTAGGGGATAGGAGGAAGTAAGCTGTTGGTTAATTAGGATCTGCAGCTTATCTGTTAGGTAGGAAAATGGGCAGACTAGGTGGGCCAAGCGGTCCTTATCTGCTGTCAAATTCTATGTTTCTAAGCCTCTTATGTGAATTAATTTACAGCATTCTTATAATTCATACAATGCAGATCAAATACAGTATTTTCAAGAAAACTCTGCCATAAAACCAGGCAGGAATACTAGATCTGCAATGACAGGATTAACTATCAAGATAGGAAACTGTTTAAATAGTACTTCCTTTCTGTCTTCAAGCGTCTCTAACCCCAAAATCCCTCTCCTCATAGTGCAAGATTCTTCATTCATTATTATCCTAGCTGCTCTCTTTGTAGCAACTCTCTCATTTCGGTCTCTTGTTCTGTTTGCCCTGACTGCCACACTGGACATTCTTATTCCATGCTTGTCCAAATCAAGGTTTTGTACACTAATAAAAGCTCCTGTTGTGTCAGCCGTACTGACAGAAAAGACAAAAATTACTTACCACAGTAATACTGTTGTTTGCAAGGGATCTGTCACTTTGCTTAACATATGCAGCTTAGCCCGCTATGTTGAGCTGCCCGGAGAGTGGAGTGTATGCAAATAGTGGAATTTAGAATGCAATTCCAAATCTCTGCCGTGAGGTGGTGCTACATTCTGCGGAATAATGTCAGCTCTATTTCGATGGCCTATAGAGCAATAACGAATCCTACTCGTCTATCCAACACTATACCTAAAATGAAAACTGCCAGTGACTATAAAAAAACATTTTGGCCTTCTGGCCAATTATGTCAGATTAAGCCAGAAAGTACAGCACAGCTGATTGTGAATGAACAACAAGGAAAGCTTGAGTAAGTGAATAACAACATACTGATTTTTGTAGAACTGTTTCCAGGTTCTGGAAGGGGAGGTAGGGTGGGAGATTTAAGCATAGTGAGGGATCCCTTGGAAGAAACAACATTGCTGTGGTAAGTCATTTTTTTTTTTTCAAACCCCAGGTATCCCTCACTATACTTAACTTATGCAGAATACAAAACCATACCTTGGGAGGCTGGATACAGAACCTGTTTAGGGAAAAGGTTCTGCAAAAAAGTGGTGCCAAGTCTGGCATCGCTTCTGGACTGCACATCCAGGCAGTAATGCTTTAAGGTGTGCACAATTTTCCAGGCAGCTGCTTTACAAATTTCCAGCAAGGGGATATCCTTTGCAGCTGCCATGGAGGCAGCACTGGCACGAGTAGAGTGCACCCTGAGGTCTTGTGGTGGTAGTGTGCCCGCTGTAGTGTAACAGAACTGGATGCAGGAGACAATCCAGTGGGTAGATGGTCCTGTCAGAAGCTGGCCTGCCTTTAGCCACATCACCATATGTGAGGAACAGGTGTGAGCGGGAAGACCTGAGGTCCTTCGTACAGTTCAGATAGTAATTGAGTGCCCTCTTAATATCCAGACTGTGGAGCCCTTGTTCACCAGAGCTGTACTTTTCTATGAAGAACACTGGAGGAGTGATGGATTGGTTTAAACGAAACTCGGAAACTACCTTGGGAAGTAATTTCCTGTTAGTCTGAAGGACTGCCTTGTCTCTGTGGAAGATAACATAGTTAGAGTCAGTGCAGAGGGCTTGCAGTTCGCACACCCTCCTGGCAGAAGTGATGGCCACCGAGAAAACTGACTTTCAGGTAACATACTTCAGATCTGCAGTGGCCATGGGCTCGGTGGGGGGGGGAGTTTCCATGAGTCTTGGCTATATACCGGTTCAAATCCCAGGAAGGGACCAGTTCCATATCGGAGGGATACAAGTGCAGCACACCAGAAAATGGGGTGTGAAGCCACCTTTTTCTCATTGCCTGCTGAGATATTGGCAGAAATAGCTGCCAGGTGTACTTTAAGGGTTGAGGGCCTGATGCCGAAAGCCTGCAAGTGAACCAAGTAGTCCAAAATTATGGGCTGGTCTGCCTGTAAGAGCTAGAACTGCTTAGGAGCACACCACAGTGAAAACCTTTTCCATTTGGAATTGTATGTCTTTCTGGTAGCAGGCTTCCTGGAAACCCTGAAGTCATTGAGGACTTCCTCTGAAAATTGAAAATCAGAAAACTGTTAGCTCCTCAAAAACCAAGCCTTGAGACACAGTGATCTGAGATTCAGAAAGCAGGTTGTGTCTCTGAGGAAGGCAAATGGGCTGTCTGGGGGGAAAGAGCCAGTAGAAGGGAATACCAGGGCTATCTGGCTCAGTCCGGGGCCACTAAAAGCATGGTTGCAGGTTGGCTCCCTAACTTTAGGAGAACTCAAAGCAACAGAGGGAATGAAGGGAAGGCATACAGGGTATCCATGGGGACTGAACCCACTGCTGGAGGCCTACAACAAAACAGGGGAAGCTGATAGTTCTCTTTAGAAGTGAACAGATTTATTTGTGATGTGCCCCATCTCCCGAAGATTGTGGCCAGCACCTGTTTGTTCAGGGACCACTTGTGATGCTCCTGACTGATCCTGCTGAGGGAATCCATTAGGACATTGTCTTTCCCTGTAAGGTGGACTGCTGACAACTGTATTTTCATGGAATAAGTATGATTCCAGATTTTCATAGCTTCTGTGCATAGCTTTGAGGATCTTGTGCCTTCCTGCTTGTTGATGTAGTACATAGTAGTTGTATTGTCTGTTCTGATTTTTACTGACTGACCCTTTACCTGGGTGTCGAACGGCTGAAGAGCAAGGTAAACTGTATTTATCTTCAGGAGGCTTATGTGCTCTCTGGACTCCTTTGAAGACCACACACCGCTTACTGTAAGGTTCCCCAGATAGGCTCCCCAGCCTAGAAGAGAGGTGTGTGTTGTCAGGACCACACCTAGGAACTGTTGCCGAAAGGACGTTCCCTCTCTGAGGCTGTCCCTTTTTTCCACCAGCCCAGAGCTTTTAGCAGAGTTTTTCTCACAGGAATCAGCCTTCAGAGAGGATGTCGCTTTTGAGACCAATGGGCTCGTAAATGATACTGGATGTCCCTCATTTGAAATCTGGCTTCTAGCACCACGGCTGTGGTAGAAGCCATATGACTCAAGAGTTGAAGGAAGTGCCTTGCTGGTCTGGGTTGACCTAGAACAAAGGTATTTGCCAGCTTTAGGAGGCTTTCCATTCTGTCTTGAGGTAAGAATGTTTTTTCCCTTGAGGGCATCTAGCTGTGCTCCTGTGAACTCCAGTATTTGAACTGGCTCTGTTTGGGATTTCTGAGTATTTATGAGAAATTCCAGTGTCTCTAAGGTGGTCTGGGTTAGCTGGATAAAACCCTTAACCTGTTGGTGTGACTTTCCTGCAACTACCCAGTCATCGGGTAAGGAAAAACTATCTCTCCTTGTCTCCTGAGGTGTTTTGCCAGCATGGCTAAGCACTTTGTGAACAGTCTGGGAGCAGACGAGAAGCTGAAGGGAAGAGCCATAAACTGGTAATGAGCAGAAGGCAGCATAAGCCTTAAATACTTCCTGTGACTGGCCTGATTGGAATGTGAAAATATGCATCCTTGAGGTCCAAAGAACCCATCGAGTCTCCCTGCTGCAGGGATGGTATGACTGTGGACAGGGTGATCATTTTGAATTTCTTTCTTCAGGTGTTTATTTAGAAACCTGAGGCCAAGATGGGGTACCACTCCCCATTTTTCTTGTGGGTGAGAAAATACCTTGAGTAAAGAGGCCCTTTCCCCACTGAAAAGGAGGAACTCTTTCTGTTGTGTTTATCTGCAGCAGCTTTTTGACCTCCAACTTCAACAGAATCCTTTCTGCTGGAGTGGGAGGTTTGAAGCTTCTGTGAACCTGCCATCTGGGAAATCTTTTGAACTGCAGTGTGAGCACTTGGCTGACTACCTCCAGGACCCACTTGTCTGTGGTGATGGTTTTCCATTCCTAGAAAATTGAGCTAGCCTTCCTCCCACTGGCAATGGGTGGACAACCTGGGCCAACTCACCAGGGGTTCTGTTTGTACTGAGCCTCAGGGGCTGGGGTCAGATCAGCCCGTTCGGAATTTTTTCTGTCCCTCCTCCTCAAGTAACCTCTCGTGAGAGTAATCGTAGGGCATGAGCATGGGTATGAAAGCACGGGGAAAATAATCCTGACCTCTACCTCCCCTCCCCTTCCCTGAGGCCTGTAGGAAGTGGGGGCCTTTTCTTTTTTAGTATTGCTGTTATAGGTAGTCTTGTACTTGCCCATCTTTTTCATATATACCTCTGTCCTGTCACCGAATAAGGAATTGTTCTCATGTGGAATGTCCATGTCCTTTGCTTGGGTATCCTGGGACAGATCAGTTGTTTTTAGCCAAGCAAACCTCCTTGGAGAGATGGCATAGATACATAGATACATAGACAGTGTCGGCAGATAAGGGCCTATGGCCCACCCAGTCTGCCCATTTGAGCTTGTAAGTTCAGTTTATGTTTTCCTAGAAGTCGGTTGCCCCTTACCCCTGACCTCCAGAATTCCTTTTTGTCTATCCCATGCATTCTTAAATCCATGATTGTTTCAGCCCCACCACTTCCTCTGGCAGGGTGTTCACTTGTCCACCACCCGTTCTGTGAAGAAATTCTTCCTCGTGTTTCCTCTGAATCGTCCTCCTCCAACTTCATCCCATGCCCTCTAGTCCTGGAATATCTTTTTGCTTAAAAATAGTGTATTCCTGCACCTGTTCCTCCTGTGAGATACTTGTATGTCTCTATCATATCCCCTCTCCTCCTCTCCTCCAGGAGTACATGTTCAGTTCCTTCAACCTGTCTTCATAGGACTTGTGATGCAATCCATGCACCATCTTTGTTGCCCTCCTCTGAACCTTCTCTACCCTGTCTATGTCCTTAGGTAGGTATGGTCTCAGAACTGTACACTGTACTCCAGGTGGGGCCTCACTAGTGTCTTGTATAGCGATTATGACCTCCTTTTCCTGCTGGTGATGCCCCTGCCTATACATCCCAGCATCCTATTTGCTTTACCTGCTGCCTTGTCACACTGTTTTCCCTACCTTGGGGTCATCAGAGATGATAACCCCAAGATCCCTTTCCTGCTTGGTGCATGCTATATCTCTCACCCCCAACTGATATATTGTGCCAGGGTTTTTGTGCCCCATATGCATTATCTTGCACTTCCTTGCATTGAATTTCAACTGCCAAACCCCTGACCATTCTTCAGGTTTCTGCAGGTCCCTTCTCATTCTGTCTATGCCCTCTGGTGTGTCTACTCTGTTACAGAGCTTTGTGTTATCAGCGAACAGTGAAATTCTGCCTTCTAGGTCCTGTGCAATGTCACTCATGAAGATGTTGAATAGGACCGGTCCCAGCACTGATCCCTGTGGTACCCCACTGGTCACTCTTCCCTCTGTGGAGTGACAGCCAATTACCACCACCCTCTGTGTCCTGCCACCCAGCCAGTTACCTACCCACCACACTACTGTCCTGCCCACACCCATATTCCCCAGTTTGTGTAATAGTCTTCTATGTGGCACAGTGTCAGAGGCTTTGTTGAAGTCCAGATAGGCCATGTCCACTGCCTTCCCCTGATCCACCTCCCTAGTCACCCAGTCAAAAAATTCAACGAGGTTGGTCTGACATGACCTCCCTCTGGTGAAACCATGCTGCCTTGGGTCCTGTAGTCCATGGACAACCAGATGTTCCACCAATCTCTCCTTCAGTAATGCTTCCATGATCTTCCCCACTACTGAGGTGAGGCTGACTGGTCTGTAGTTCCCTGCTTCCTCTTTGTTCCCGTTTTTGTATAAGGGGACTACATCTGCTGTCCTCCAGTCTTTGGGTACCTCCCCTGTTTCCAGTGATCGGCTAAACAGGATAGCCAGAGGTTCAGCCACCACCTCTCTTAGTTCTTTAAGGACCCTGGGGTGCACCCCATCTGGCCCCATTGCTTTATCAACTCTTATTACTTCCAGTTCCTTCAGGACCCTTTCTCGTGTAAAGGGACTTGTGTCCATTTCTGCACCATTCTCACCCCTTGTACTCCCTTCAGACCCATTACCCTCCTCTTCCTCAGTAAAGACTGAGCAGAAATACCTGTTCAATATGTCAGCTTCAGTCTCACTATCTCTCCCTTTGTCTTTCTTTTTTCACTTATGTACCTGTAAAAGGTTTTGTCCCCTCTACCCACTGATTTTGCAGTGTGTTGTTCTGTCTGAGCTTTGGCTTCCCTTACTGACCTCCCTGCCTCCCTTTGCTTCTCCTGGTACTTCTCCCTATCCCCTTCTGCCTGTGTCTTTTTGTATTGCCTGAATGCAATCTTTTTGGCTTTCACTTTCTTTGCTACCTCTTTGGAAAACCATAATGGTCTCCTCTTCCTTTTCCTTTTGCTAACCTGCTTAATGCATAATTCTGTTGTTCTTGTAATCCCCATTTTAAATACTGCCCACTGTTCCTCAACACCTGATTCCTGTCCCATTCCCCTTAATGCCTCTTTCAAGTATCTCCCCATTTTCCCAAAGTCTGCCCCCCTAAAATCCAGGATATGTGTTTTTGTGTGGTTTGGTTCTGCTCTTTCTGTGATTTCAAACCACAATGACTAGTGGTCACTGCTCCCCAGGTGCTCCCCCACTGTTACCCCCATCACACTGTCCCTGTTTGTGAGCACAAGGTCCAGTATTGCCTTCTGCCGAGTTGGTTCCATGACAAGTTGCTTGAGGAAGGCACCCTGAAGGGAGTCCAGGATAAATCTGCTCCTAGTTGATGCTGCTGCTGGGATGTTCCAGTCCACGTCTGGAATATTGACGTCTCAACCAGTACTACCTCACCCTTGTCTGCCATCCTTTAGATGGCTAGCATCAACTCCTATCTGTTTCTTCATCCTGGGCTGGTGGTCTATAGACCACACCTGTGCTGAATGAGCTGTCCCATTTTCCTTTCCAGCTTAACCCACGTATCTCTCCCCATTTTGTTCCTCCTGGATCTCTGTGGCCCTTATGTCATTTTTCACATACAGTGCCACTCCTCCTCCCTTCCTGCCTGCTCTGTCTCTTCTGAATATGTTGTAGCCAGGTATGGCCATCTCCCAGTCGTGGTTATCATTACACCAGGTTTCAGTGATGGCCACAATGTCCAGATCTGACTGCACCATGACAGCCTCCAGATCTTCCATCTTGTTGCTAAGGCTCCTGGCATTTGCACACATGGCTTTCCATGATTTGACCTCCCTAGACTGTTTCGCTGTTCTACTCAGCCTCTTCCTTGGTTGTCCTTTATCCCTGGTTCTCCTTGCTGTCTGCCCTTCTGCTGAATTTTGCCCTTTTCTGCCTATCCACCTCTTGGGCACTAATCTCCATCTTTTGCACACTGCTTTGCAGAGATAGCCACTCCTCTGGTTCACTGGTTCACTGCTAGCTGTGGGGTGAGCAAGTAGGTACCCTCCTTGCTGGCCTGCCACCCCCCTTTGTTAGTTTAAATGCTCGTCAATGTAGCCTTTAAACTTATCATTGAGTGCTTGGATTCCCCTCCAGGATGGATGCAGGTCATCAGGCTTGAACAAACCTCCATCCCTCCAGGTGGGTCCCCAGTCACCAATGAATCCAAACCCTTCCTCACAGCACCAGTTCTTCAACCATGAGTTAAAGTTCCTGGTGCATGCACTCCTATGCTCTCCCTTGCCTCTCGCAGATAGTACTTCTGAGAAAGTGACAGAAGTAGCTACTTGCTTGAGACCCCTCCCCAATTTCCTAAACTCTTCCTGAACTTTCTTTGGCTCCCCATTTGCCAGGTCATTAGTACCTAGGTGGATAATGAAATCCAGCTCACCCTCCCGTCTTGCCTTCCCAGTGATCCCCAGGATCTTCCTTCCATCCCTCCATGCCGTGGCACCTGGTAGGCACCTCACCTCCCTGTCTTCCCCCTCCTGTGTTCCTAGCTGGATCCCTCTTATGATGGAGTCCCCCACCAGGATTCGCTTCCTCCTCCTCTGGGGTCCACTGCTTTCCCCGCTGAGGTCACATCCTTTCTTTCCACTTCTCTGGGTACCTCTATTTGGTTGTCCTCGTTTGCCAGTGTGGCATATGAGTTCTTGAGTGGAATAGGATCTGGGATGTGCCTCTGCCTGACCGCTCTCACCCTCCCTGAGCCCACTGTCATCCAAGTGCTCCTCGTTCTCTGCATCCTTTGAGGCAGTTGCATTGGACTGGGTGGTCTCTGGATAGGGGTGATGGTACTCCTGGCGCAGTTTACTTCCACTCTGAGTCTGGCTACCTCATCTCGCAGTCCAGAGAGATGCATGCAGATAGGGCAGCACCTCCGTGTCCAGAAGGTCTGCCTGAATATGGCTGCCCCACAGCCACTGCATAGCACCACTCCCCACATTATACTGCAATTATACTGCTATTCCACTACTTGTCTGCTACTGAAGCTCTCATAGTTCCCTTTTTATTAATTTACTGTCCTAAAAATCCTGCCACTGATCCTCATATTTTTTTTTTTTAAAGAAAATTAAGAAAAGAAACCAATAAATAAATAAATGAGTCAAAACACTTGTGCTGAGGGTGGGCTTCTTCCCCTTATGCCCCTCTTACTTCACACCCCTTACTATACCCTGCGTTTAGCTCCTGTCAATCAGATTTAACAGGGCACATAATTAAGAGTTGGGGGAAGGGGAGGGGGGGGTGAAAATTTGCAATTAAAGACAGCACAGAATTACACCACCACTACGTTTTAAATTTTCAACAGCCCAAATACAATTCTAAGTAAAGACAACAAAGAAAGTACAGTGTCACTAAAAGCCCACAATCTAAGTTTAAAAGAAAAACAGCAATTTCCAGTTACTCTAAAGCACTGAATTGAATGTTTCCTTCCTTCCCCTTGTGGCATGGGCCATAACCCTAGAAGTAATGTTGTTGGCACCCATTGCCATATGGATCTGGTACTTGGTAGCATCAAGAGCTGTTCTGGCAGTGTTTGCCAAATCTTGAGCCATGTCCCCCGAGGCCTTCTTGCTCAAAGCCACAATAGCATTCCAGAGGGTTTCTGGTATTGGGCAGTGTAGTCCATGTAGACCGCCTGTCTGAAAAGTAGGGAAGAAGAGGTATACATTCTTTTCCCCATACTGTCCAGCTTCCTGGAAGCTTTGTTCGGAGGCTGCATATGGAGGGGAACCTTCACCTTGTCACAGGCAGCCACCTGCATCACCCCTTCGTAATCTGAGTGTGAGTAGAGGTACTCAGCATTTCCCCATCCAGCTGGTACTTCTCAGTCTTCTTGTTGATCCCCAGTGTGGAGGGTGGGGGTCTGCAACAACTTTTGGGTTGCTTTCATGAGGGACTTGGCGACAGGAAGAAGTAACCTCTTAGTTGGGGTAACCCCATCATGTCCAAAAATTCAACTTTCTCCTCATCTTCTGCAGTCTTTTGGGTGGAGAGGTTGAGGATGCTTGCCATTTGTCTTACAAAAGCACTGTGAGAGGAAGAATTTTCCAGACCCCTGGGAGGGGAACCGTCCGACTCAGTAGGTTCTCGCTCCTCTTCCTCCCCTTCATAGTAAAAATCAGGTCCCTGGTTCCCAGGAACTGAGGGAGGAACCGGCATACGGATTAGGGCACCTATGGCTTGAAAAGCCTAGAAAAATTGCCATGCCTTAGTCATGTCCTCCATTGCTCCATAGAGGGCATTTTTGTTCTGTTCACTGCTGTCTTCTTTGCTTCTTCAGCAGGAGGGGCAGAGACATGTTTCTCTTTGTTTCTTTTTAGCAGGAACCGGGTCTGGAACTTGCTCAGATAATCTTTTAAGCTTGTCCATGTCATGGTTCCCTTTTTCAGGAACGTAAGATCAGGTGTGTCTTTGGGGGTCCGTTCCTTTGGTTTGCCATGAGAGGAAGGGCCTTCTTCAGAGTGATGTAGAGACAGACTGAGAAGCCATAATAATCTCTAATTTTTTGGCCCTCTTTTTCAAATTTAGGGCAAAACTTGCTGCAAAACTCAAAATCAGTTAAAAGGTGACCAGGACCTAGGCACCTTAAGCATAGCTCGTGGAAGTCTGCCTTGGCTAAGTGGTTGTAGCACCTGCTACAGTTTTTAAAACCTGTGGGTCCTGTTTTCTTTTTGGGTCTGTCATGCCAGTAAAAACAGACCCCATAAAAGAGGTTCCCCAAAAAAAAGAAATACAAGTTTGTGGTCCTGAGATAGACTGCTACAAAATACAGGGCTCTCCTATTTTGAATTCCCTTCAGAAAAACAGTGATAGTACAAAAAGTGACTCTTCCTAAAAATTCAGAAACAGAGTCTCTGATAAAGTAAAAATTTGCAGATGACACCAAGTTCTGCGGGAGACTGGAAACAGCTGAAGGGATATAAGACTTACAGGAAGATCTGAAAAAGCTGGGTAGGTGGTTCTGGATCTGGCAGCTTGGCTTCAATGCCAAGAAATGCAAAGTTATGCATTTTACAGAGGAGAGCAACTGAATACATCGATACATGGAAAGTAAATTACACATTGGAACATGAAGTAGGAGTAATATAAGATGCATTGCAGCAAGGAAATTTACACATTGTTACATGGAGTGAGAGAAAATTGTACAAGGAATTATAAAGACAAAGGGTTTAAAATGTAACTACATACATGTCCGCTACTAATCTACGGTAACACAGTAGACAGAGAAATGAGACTAGAAGTGCGGAACTTGGTGGATATATGCCAGCATTTATAGCCGTAGCTAAAGCCGCTAGTCAGGCCGCATGGGATCTAGGGTGGGGCAGTAGGGGGGAGGGAGAAGCTGTGGGGGGAAGGGAGAAGGTGAGACAAGAGGAGGAGGGGAGGGGGAGGTCAGCAACACTGGCAGTTTACCGCGTAGTAGTTTGTCAGGGCAGAGGAGATGGAATGCCTAGAGGAAGAGTGATGGATTTGTGCCGGCTGGTCGTTCCAGAGCCTCGGGAAGTGGTAGGAAAAGGCCGACTGGGCTGCAGTGGTCCGGCGGTGAGGGATTACCAACAGCCGGGAGTCAGTAGATCCAAGGGCGTGAGAGGGAGTTGGGGTGGGAGATAGGGAGGAGGTAAGGTAGGGTGGAAGAGACCCGAGTCAGAGGTTGGAAGCAGATTTAGCACAATGGAGTAGGCACCGGCTGTCAAGGGAGGGGAAGGCTACCGCATGGTAAAGCTCGCAGTGGTGGGTGCGAGGGGGAGGGGCATCGAGGGCAAAGCGGCAGAAAGTGTTGAAGCGGGGGTCCAGTCTAGACAGAGTAGACTTAGGAATGGCACTATAGACTACATCACAGTAGTTGAACGTAGGTAATATCATTTTCTGCACAATTTCGCGTCTCACTGGTAGGGGAGGCAGCTGTGGTTCCTGTAGAGAGCGCCGAGCTTAGGGCGCGTTTTTTTCAGGATAGCATCCACATGAGCAGAGAAGGATAGATGTCAGTCAAGCCAGACACCAAGGTACTGTACCTAAAAGTTGTCATGTCCTCAAGGACTGTCCTATCATGTGTGTGGAAGTTCAGGGGTGCAGTAAGCCTGGATAGTCTCTGCCTAGTGCCGAACGTCATGGAGACTGTCTTCTTGGCATTAAGGGAGAGTTGGTGGGGGCTAAACCAGAGCTGAACTTTGTTGAAATCAGCCTGAAGACTGGTAGCAACCTCCTCAGGGGTACGGCCAGAGGAAAAGAGGATGCTGTCATCTGCATACATGTGAATAGAGGTAGATGAGCAGGTTTGAGGCAGGTCATTTAGGAGGATGGAAAAGAGGATGGGGCCGAGTACTGAGCCTTGGGGGACACCAGTAACTATTGGGAGTGGAGGAGAGGTGGAATCAGCAATTCTTATGGACTGAGTTTTCCCATCTAGGTATGCTCTGATCCTAGGACAGAGTACTACCTAGGTGAAGTCCAAGTATCAGCATCTAGCGGAGGAAAAGGATCTGGGAGTGATGATCACTAGTGACCTGAAGCACTCCATGCAGTGCAAGAAAGCAGCAGCAAAGGCAAACAAGATGCTGGGATGCATATCTAGTGGTATCAGTAGTAGGAGAGAGGAGGTTTATTTATTTTATTTTTATTTATTGAATACTAGGATTACAAATACCTTTGACCTATAGGTTCTTTTACAAAGGTTCTGAGTCAGCGTGAATTACACAATAAAAATAGAATCATACAGTAAAAAGTAGTAGTAGAGGTTATACTGCCCTTGTACAGGTCACTGGTAAGGCCACATCTAGAGTATGGAGTTCAGTACTGGTGCCCACACCTCAAAAAGGATATTAACCTGCTGGAGAGGGTCCAGAGGAAGGCTACAAAGATGATAGCAGGTCAGCAGGGTAAGGCATATGAGGAGAGGTTGAAGGCACTGAACATGTACTCCCTGGAAGACAGGAGAGAGAGAGAGAGGACACATAATTGGGACCTTCAAGTACTTGACAAGGATAAATAAGATTGGTGGGGGGGTGGAGCTAGCGGCAGATAATGGCGGATGCATGCTAGCTATCTCCTCATGGCATCTTAAATATTTGTTTGCAAAGGGCAACTGACGGCTGGCAAATTGTCTATATAAAGCGACTTTAACACACTCCGAACTAAATGGCAGCAGCACAGAATAAAAATAAGCAAGCTAAACTCAACTTCGATGCCAAACATCCGGAGGGCAAGGCTAGTAGGAGCAAGCGTGGTGTGGTGCAGACCACTGAATTCGCAATGGCTGGAGGCCCCGGTGCTGCTTCAAATGACCTGACGGACATCAATAGAGCCTTGGCATGCGTACCGGCTACCCTCCTGCAGATGCAGCAAGAAATGAATTGGGATTTCTTAACATTGCAGCTCAGCTACCACATCTGCAGGGGGTGGTCACAGGCCTTTCAGAAACAACTGCAGCGCATAAGACGCAACTTGCCAAATTAGAATCCCGGGTGGGCCAGCTAGAAGATGCGTTAACTGAGGTGACATCGGAGAGGAACGGCCTGAAAAGACAGCTCCAGGAACTTCTAGCCCGCATTGATGACCAGGAGAATCGGTCGAGAAGATCTAATGTTGGGATCATTGGCTTACCTGAGGGCACGGAGGGCCGTAATCCCAAAATCAGCCTGCACGCATGGCTGGGTGAGAGTTTAGGAATGCCAGCGGAGGCAGCGCAATATGAGGTGGAGAGGGTGCATCATGTCAGTCTCCTCCCCCCCCCCCCACAAGCCGGGGGGACAGGCCTCGCCATTGCCTTGGTAAATACTGCAACTGTAATAATTTGTGTGTATATAATGATGCGTGTAACTCAACGTATGTATGTATCTCACCTGTATGTAACCTCTGTCTATAACCGCACTTAATTGTTGTCTCCCCCAACCCCCCCATGACAAGGTACCTTTGTAAACGAGTCTCTGACTCAAAGGTTGTAAAACTGATTACTTCAATAAATAAATAAATAAATAAATATATATCTTCGTTATACAGATAAAGAGTCTATTCTGAAGCAGGCTAAAAGCAAAGGTCCAGTATCCTTCAATAACACCAGGATCTACATCTATCAAGACTATAGCCGAGAACTCCAGCTTCACAGGCAAAAATTTAATGCTATTAAAGCAAGGTTATTCAAGCTGGGGTGGACCTTCTCCTTTCTTTATCCTGCTAAGCTGAAAATGATGCTATGTGGTCAACCACCGAAATTTTTTTCTGTGCCTCTCAGCTGCCATGCGATGGGTGGGGGAAGAGGAGTCCAGAGGGAAAGCAGCATCAGCAGAGCCGACCTGAACAAGATAAGTTCCCTATGTAGGGCCCTTATTTCTTTCTTTCTCCTTGTTAAGATGATGGGCCTGTGCTGTACTTTGGTTCTTGTTTTGCGGGGCTACAAGCATATTGTTTTTTGTTCTTAGCTTGTAAAGCGAACCCTGTTTCATTTTGTTGTAGCAGCCTTGGGCCTGGGAAAATAATTCTGAAGCAGTGTGTTCTGCAAGCCCCCGACCATGTCTAGGGGCGTGGGTAGCAGCGGGGGAAGCTTTGGAACTGTACATGCCTCAAACTGCCCGAATTGATACTTACACAGTTTCCTTCAGCAAGTTTATGCACACGTTTATGCTGTGCCTGTTTCCCGCTATGGGTACATCTATTTTTGGCAGATATCCAGTGTTTTTTGATTAGGAATGCATTTGGTGGGAAGTAGATTTGAAGCCAGTTTAATCTATTAACTGCCCCAAAGTTTCTTTTTTGCATTTAAAGTGACTTTTAAGTTGCGGGATGCCTTGTGCTCTGCACTTTTTGCAACACACTCCATTTGAACGACATTGCCCTTTGACAATTTTGCTTTGGTTCTGGATGTTAATCGCATCAGTTTGATCTTAGGAGAGACACTATATGGATTTTTTCTTTTTTTGTTGAACTTTCTGCCAGATGTTTGAAGGGGAACTGTGTCAAGGCACCGTCGTGCCTGGGGCTGGATGGGAGAGGGCATGGTGGGGCAAAGGGGAAGAGCTTTTCTTGTTGTGGGTTTAGCTATGTTATTCTTGGGTGTAATATGGTGGAGGGTGGGGAGGGGAAGAGGGTTGTATTGTGAGTGCCCAATAACTCTGTTGACTGTAAACTTTGTTACGAAGGGCATGAAGGGGGGGAATGGTTGATTGGGGCCTGGACTATCTGAAAGAGCTCCTGGTTCCTCACTGCCATGGGCGATTGCTCCGCTCAGTCAATGAGGGGTTGCTAGAGATTCCAAGGGTGTGCTTGAAATCTTCTGGGACGAGGGTATTCATGTATGCAGCCCCTGCTCTTAGGAATTCTCTACCCCGTCGGTTACGTGAGTGTACGACCGTGGTGGGGTTTAAGCAAGCATTAAAAACTTATTTGTGGAACCAAGCTTTTGGTGATTAACTAAAGATGCTATCACTATGTTTTTATTGTCTGTTATTGAGATGTTTGTCTGTTGACATTGTGATTTTAATTATGTTAGGGGCAGGGGTCAACCTTAATTTTTCTTTGCACTAGCCAGCAGGACAAGTTGATTCAAAACTGCACTAGCCCGCAGATGTTTGCACTAGTTCACAATTATAATATACATTTTAATCACTTATACAGGCAAAAAATGCAAGCCAAGAAATACTTTTATTATTGCACATTTATCCTGCTCCGACATTGCTTCCGGCTCCAGCAGAAAAAAAGAACGCAATGCCATTACACACAGTGTGCCCCCATCTATTGTTTTGTACCATGACTTCCTCTCTTCCTATTTCTGTACCCCCTGAACCAGAGGATAACACAGCAGCACATGTTCAGTCAAGTAGACCTAGCTCTGCATACATAATAGTTGGCATCATCACGCACCTCACCACACTCACCACCATCCACAGGGCAGTAAACAGAGTCAGGCCGAGAAAGACACTCTCAGTCCCCACCATGTGATCAACTGGAGCCCGTAATTTCTGGACATTTTTGTACACTGTCAAGTGAACTAAGAGCATATCTAGGATTTTTGGGGGGAGGGGGCTACACAAACCTAAGGGGCTTAGGAAACTAAACTTTGTGACACTTTTATTTTTAAAAGTATTGATTTTAACATGCTATGCCTCAACAGTAACATATTTTTATAAAGCATTCTCCTTTCATCAGGCCAGGGTAAACAGTACACAGGCATGATTTTAGGATGAAGGGTTATGCTGGGTAGGATAGGGTGGCAATATATAGATGGTGTTGGCTGGCATGGTCCATTTAGACAAGCTGAGGACCCCTACTTTTACCAGTAGTGGCAGCTATGGGTCTATGGATAGTCATTTCAGAATATGGTCTGCAGTGGTGTCCAGGGAAAGAAAAGAGTTGAGAGATTTGGAGGGGAGAGGGAGCAGCTGTGGTGAGGCTGGGTAACATAGAAACATAGAAACATAGAAGTTGACGGCAGATAAGGACAGCAAGGCCCATCCAGTCTGCCCATTTCTTTTTCTACCTTATAAATGTGCCATCGGCCTTTGCTCTGTCAGTGACCTATCTATTCATAGTCATTTGTATTGTTCCCTTATGCCTATCCCATGCCTGTTTGAAGCCCTGCACTGTATTCATAGCCACCACTTCTTGTGGTAAGCCATTCCATGCATCTACCACCCTTTCTGTGAAAAAGAATTTCTCACATTCCCCTTAATCGGCCTCCCTCTAATCTCATGCTGTGTCCTCTTGTCCTGCTATTTTCTTATATTTAAACATGTTAGACTCTTTCACCTTGTTTATGCCCTTAAGGTGTTTAAATGTCTCATCATATCACCTCTCTCCTCCTTTGCTCAAGGGTATACATATTGAGCTCCGTTAATCTGTCCTCATATGTCTTCTGATGCAGTCCCTGCACCATTTGGTTGCCCTTCTCTGGACTGCCTCAATTTGGTTAATGTCCTTGTGAAGGTGTGGCCTCCAATACTGCACGCAGTACTCCAGATGGGGCCTAACCAGTGTCTTGTACAGAGGGATTATTACCTCCCTCTTACGACTTGTGATACCCCTACTAATACACCCTAACACCCCCCTAGCCTTACCTACTGCTTTAGAGGTCTGCTTGGATGATTTTAGGTCATCAGTGATGATGATGCCCAAGTCTCTTTCTTCCTTCGTGACTGCTAGCAACTCCCCTCCCAGCCTATAAGTGGCTACAGGGTTTCTCTTCCCTATGTGCATGATTTTGCACCACTTTGCATTAAATCCCAGTTGCCACTCTTCTGACCATTCTGCTAGTTTATCCAGATCTCTTCTCATTCTGCCCACCCCATCTGGATCATCTACTCTGTTGCAGATCTTGGTGTCATCTGCAAACAAAAAATACTTCCTTAAATTACCTCTGAGCCACCCCCCTCTATAACATTCATGTTCTGATGGGTATTTCTACCTTTCTATAGTCACTAAACCAGTGTGCCCTGATATAAACAGCAACCTGAGGGGGCACCTGGATTTGAACCAGAGACCTCTTGATCTGCAGTCAAATGCTCTACCACTGAGCTATACCCCCATCTACAGAGTAGACTTTGTATACGTCTTGGCATTTTATCGCTGAAATATTGGATACAGACACTCAAAATGTAGGGAAATGAGGGGCACTGGTCTTAATAATGTGGGACAAATTTTCAGACCGAGACACGTTCAGAAAACTAGAAGCTAGTGACTTGACAGCTTCTACCCTTAAACACACCCTGGACACTAGCTGAAAGTTCTGACAGTGGAGTGATAATTACTCACATTAAGCCTTTTGTGGGATCACCTTCTTGAACTGCTAGATAACTGCAGCTCTTAATGAGGTGTTAATCACACCAGGCCATCAGCAACACTGAGAAGGATTAGCACAAGGATTACAGCCAGTAAAGCAGGGGCATTTTCAGCTTCATTAGCAGCCATGGAAAACCTGCACTAGTCAAGACTGATAAGTAGAGGGTTAACTGCTCTAGCCCTGGACAATTTGCACTAGGTTTTGGGCTAGTAAAAGAATGTTAAGATTGAACCCTGGTTAGGGGCCTTGGTTGTTGAAATGCGCCATACAAATTAAGGTTATTATTATTGTAAGTGTTTTTCTGGTCCAGTGGCCCTCCAAAAGCTGGAAGGGGGACCGGGGACCAAAGGGAGACAGCCTTCCTAAATTATGGGAGGATTGGGTTGATTTTGGGATTATGTGGCTGGGTATGGGGGAGGTTTGGTGGGTCATTATTTGTTTTGTTGTTTAAACTATAAAATATGGGTACAGTTGTGCAGTTCTCTGGATGGTGGTGATGGGGGTGCATGGCCTGGGGAGGTGGCTGGCTGGTTGTTGCTTTCTAGGGGAGCCAACAAGGTTTGGATACTTGGGGGTCGCAGTGTGGTCAGAAGGGGCATATTCTGCCATTAACCATGGGGGAGGATGTTAAATTAATAACCTGGAATGTTAATGGTTTAAAATCGAACCTGGAGCGCAGGAAGGTCCTTCAGGAAGTGAAAAGGCAAAAGCGACAGATAATCCTTTTGAAGGAAACACACATGATGAGTCAGGAAGCTTTAAAAATGGCAGGGTATATGGGTGGGATCTGGGTCTCTTCTACATTTTCTTCTAGGGCATGAGGGGCCTCAATTTGGTTCTCGAAGAGAATGCAGGTTGAAATCTTGGGTAGAATCGTGGACCCTGCAGGCAGGTATGCCTTGGTAAGGGTGGAGCTTCCAGGAAGGGGCACCTTCTCAATCAGATCTGTGTACACTCCAAACCTCGAGGACCCCGGGTTTTTTCAAAAATTGGCCTTGGATATGTTGACTTGGGAGGGGCCGTGGATATTGGGAGGGGATTATAACTGTGTCCTTGATACAGTGATGGACCGATCTGGGTCTACCATTATACCCTTGTCCAAAAATGCTAAGGCCCTAAAAGAACTGCAGGCTGATTTAGGCCTCCTGGATGTCTGGAGACACTTTAACCCCTCAGGCTGGGATTATAGTTTCTTTTCGTGTGTCCACCATACATATGCGAGGATAGATCGAATTTTGGTGTCAGCTTCGTTGGTGGTCGGGGTGGGGGAAGCATCTTACCCCCCAATTTTGGTATCAGACCATGCCTAAACCTACGAGGGTCGGGTGCACCCAAATCGCCGAAGCAGTGGAGACTTGACCCCCCTATTATTAAAAGATCAGAATTATGTGTCCTTCATGAAAGAACGTATTCAAGAATTTTTAGGGTTTAACAATAAAGAAGATGCATCTTTACGGACTAGGAGGGAGGCCTTGAAGGCGTTCATAAGGGGCCAATCGATTGCTTATGCATCCCATCGAAAAAAGGTAGAAGGGGGGAGTTAAACTTTTTGGGGAATACAACTGCTGCTTGTGAAGCAGCTCATATTGAGAAGCCTAGCAGGGGTCTGTATCAGATGATCCAGAGGTTAAAGTTGGGAGTACAATACCTTAAATAGTTCCACCTTGACTACTGCAACGCCCTTTACCTTGGGCTACCGGGGGTTGATATCCGCCGCCTGCAGCTAGTGCAGAATGTGGCAGCTAGGCTATTGACTGGTTTGTCTAGGACCAGTCATATAATGCCTGTGCTCCGCAGACTGCACTGCCTGCCAGTACGGTGGCAGATCACCTTCAAGGTTGGTTTGCTGACCTTTTAAGCCCTGCACAACCCTTCATCTCTACTGTCCCTCCCGCTCTCTCCGATCCACTGACGAGGGATTGCTAGAGATTCCCAGGGTTCGTTTAAAGACATCTTGGGCCAGGCCTTTTAGTTTTATGGCCCCAACCCTGTGGAATTCTCTACCTCGTCAGGTGTAAGATTGCCCGACCGTCCAGAGTTTTAAGGTAGCCTTGAAGACTTATCTGTTTGGCCAAGCATATATGGATTTTTAATGCTGCTGTTATGAGTTTTATCTTGTTTAATCATAATTTTAATTAGTTGTTTTATTTTTGGAGATAATCTAATGAACTATGTACAAGCACCTTGGTTTTGGAAAGGTGCTTTTTATAAATTAAGCTCGATTTGATTTGATTAAATCGGAGAGGTCCATCCTGCTCGCTAATGCGGGTACTTATTTCAACGGGGATCGGGACGAGAAATTGCTAGCCTAGCAAATTAAGAAATGTGACGCTGATCGGACTGTGGGACAGGTTTACAATGCCCAGGGGCAGCTGGTGCAGGAGACTGGTGCGATAGGTGCAGGCTTTGGGGACTTTTACAGTAAGCTTTATACCTCAGTGTGTCATCCCAAACAGAGGGACTATGACTTTTTTTTTTTTTCCTTCCAGGGATCCCCCTCAGGACACTGGATCCCACCTCTTCTGAGGTGTTAGATGCTCCATTGACCGAGCAAGAAGTCATGTCGGCGATAAAGCTCCTTAAGGGCGGGAAGGCACCAGGCCCTGATGGAATCCCCATAGACTTCATTAAAACATTAAGCTCTGTCCTGGGAGAGCCGCTGGTTGATATGCTCAGGGAAAGTCTGAGGGAAGGGGAGTTGCCCCCCTCCACATGGTCAGCTACGATCATTGTACTGCTCAAGCCTGGGAAAGATTTAAAGAATTGCACCTCTTATAGACCAATTTCTGTGACGCTGAGTTGCTGGCACCTTACCTCACACTACACCGGTGACCCATGTTTGGGAACGAGCACAGGCCACCAGGGGTCGCCAGGGGAAGAGAAGGATTGAGCGTCCGATGGACTGCTCTCCTTCTCTGGGAAGGGGGTTCTAGGTGGTCGGCGCTTGTTCATCCCCTGGCGGAGGCTGGAAGGAAGGGTGCCGCACCACAAGTAGGGGAGGAGTTGGGCCAGACGTCTGGAGGGAGAACAGGAGAAAGTTACTGCTGTGCAGAATTGGCGGAGGGTGCCTCGCAGGCTCTGCCCCCGGCTAGCCACGGCGCTGGCCACCTAATCCGGTCCTTGGTGAGGGAGTTCGATTCCCCACCGACCCAGCCGGGGGGGGGGGGTAAGCCCTGGGGCCAGGTCAGCGTCGGTTGGTGGACACCGGGGGACGGGGCTGGGGACGCCCTCCTGATGCAAGCCAGCGGTAGGAGAGAAAAAAGTAATAACTATAGACCAATTTCCTTACTAACAGCTGACTATAAAATCTTAGCTAAGGTGATGGCCCTGAGGTTGGATGCTTTGCTCCCACTCCTGATTTACGAGGATCAGTTGGGCTTTGTGCAGGGGAGGAAGGGAAAGGACAACATTCGGTGCACCCTGAATATAATTTTTCGCTGGGGTAAGAATAAGCACAGACATGGAGCAGCGGTGCTGGCTCTTGATGCTGAGAAAGCCTTTGACTGTGTGGAGTGGGGATTGGCCCTAATTTTTATAATTGAGTTCATACCCCCTACGCCCTACCATTGGCCCAGGTAGCTGTGAATGGTAGTCTCTCCCGACCTTTCTCTTTAACCCGTGGCACCATACCTCTCAACCTCCTGCCTTATAAATCAGGGACAAGGCTTAAAACCCTTAGAAGACTGTGGACGTATATATACGTCCAGAATCCATATACGTTCACACATATTCAGTTCTCAAAGGGTTAAAAAAATCAGGGACAAAGGACCAAAATCAGGGACACTTCTTCAAAATTGGAGATATTCACTCAGGGAGCTGGAAGAATAAAGGGCTTAGTGTAAAATGCATTTTCTAAGGAAGAACAGGTCTGTAACTTTAATGTTTGACATTATTTTGTGCTTATAATCCCTGTTGTTTGGTCACAGAAACACAATTTTTAGGAAGGACAGAGTAAAGTTTTAAGGCAAAATCAGGGACGTCCCTGAGAATCAGGGACAGTTGAGAGGTATGCGTGGCACCCGGCAGGGCTGCTCGCTGTCTCCCCTACTGTATGTATTGTCCTTGGAGCATCTGGCTGCAGCTGTCAGAGCACATGAGAGAATTAGAGGTTACTATGGTGGTGGGCAGGAACATAAAATAGCAACGTACGCAGACAATTTATTATTATATCTGCAGAATCCTCAGAATCCTGCCAGAGACCTTCCTGCGGTTCACCAATTGATGAGAGCATATGGGGCGATATCAGGTCATAGGATAAACGGCACCAAAAGCGAGTGGGTGTAATGGAGCGTGCTCAACTGATTAAAAACCTGGGGGGGGGTGGGGGCGGTGCAGATGGTTTCACAGTTGAAATACCTAGGAGTACTGCTTTCCAACTCTGTTCATTCTTTGTACTCCTTAAATTATAAACCATTATTAGCTAGATTATCTTGAGACTGTGATAGGTGGTCAGCATTGCCATTGTCCTTGTTGGGAAGAGTGGGAGTGGTGAAAATTACCTTCCTGCCGAGGTGTCTTCACCTATAGCAGTCCTTGCTAATCAGAGTCACTTAGGTGCATTTTAGGCTACTGAACACAGTGATGCATGGATTCTTGTGGAAGGGAAGAAGTGCCAGAATAAAAAAGATGGTGCTACAAATGCACCCCGGGTGTGGAGGTACTGCCCTACTAAATTTTAGGGATTATTACTGGGCAGCCCAGCTAGCTTTCTTGCCTTCTGGTCCAGAAGACGCGGATTGTCCTTGGTTGAGATTGGAAGAGGATATGTTGTCTGGGAATCTGAGAAATGTTCTCCTTTCAACTGGGCCTTGGTCCTCCGGTAGTACAAAGCTCCCCAATCCCTTCACCGAGACAACATTGGGGTTCTGGGTACAGGCACATGAGCTTTTGGGGCATGACTTAACATTGTCCCCATACTCTAGCCTAATAGCTGCCAGTCATGCCAGTGGTATGACCTCCCTCCCGCTGGTGCAGCGGCTTTGGAGTTGCCGGAGGAAAGGGCTAGTATATGTCCTGCAGTTTTATGAGGGTGGGTCATTAAAAAGTTTCCATACTGTTTGTGAGGAGTGAGGCCTGGGGACTTTTTTGTCTACCTTCGACTGAGGCAGAGGCTTGGTGAGAACTTTTCACCTGAGCGGGGGTGGTTTTTCCCCTCCCCATTGGAGGAAGAGCTCTATAGGCCTCAGTCAGGCCAGAAGGCACTTTCAGTATATTATCGTATCATTCAGGGCGCTAAGGTGAATGTTGCTGACATGAGCAGGCTAAAGTGGAGTCAAGATCTTTTGATTGATATATCCGTCCAGGTATGGAAGCAAGCATGTTCCCCCTACCAGAAATGTTCCCACAATAATAGATTACGTTTGATATGGCTGAAACTCTTACACAGGGCATATATTACCTCAGAAAGGCTCCATGCCATAGATAATTTGAAATCAGAGTTTTGCCCCAGTGTAAAACTGAGATGGGAGACTTTATACATATGATGCCTTGACCTGTTCCAGGATTGCCCCTTTTGGATTGATGTTCACAATATTATGAGCTGGATCTTGGTTTGCGTCCCCCGGTCTCCCATGGAGTTTATGTTGGATGCAGACCTCAATTATCCTCTTCCCTAGAAGGGTTGTCAACACCAAGCTGTGGTCTTTGGTGCTGGAGAATGCCAGAAGAACCCTGGCTCAGGAATGGATGGCCCCATCCCCCCTACGGTGGCAAGATGGGCACACAACTTAATGTCCTGCATGCACCTGGAGAAGGCTCAAATGCGGGCAGAGGGTAGAGCAGATAATTTCATGAATATCTGGCAGCCATTAATTTCAGCTGTGGATGTAGGTATTTTCCCGTGTCATTGAGTCTCCATGAGATTCTTAGTTGTTCCCCTGGGGTTGTGGTAGACAAAGCGCCCCGTTACACGCTCTGGTGGACTCTGGTAGGCATGTGCTTGCTTTCGCTTCCTAATTGTTCTATGAAGGTTTGCATTAGAGCTTTGTAAGCTGTTTAAGACCCTGTGTACCCCCTCCCCCCCCATTACCTGTACCCTTCCTCCACCTCATGGAGGTAAAACTATGTAAATTTGCATTGTTGTGTAAAACTACAACTTAACTTTGTACCCAATAAAATAATTTTGAAAAAAATAAGATTGGTAAGGAGAGTCTCTTTAACCTGAGTGGCAACCATAACATGAGGGTACACTGTCTTAATCTGGAGGGTGGGAGGTTTAGGAGGGAGGTCAGAAAGCACTTCTTCACAGAGTAGGGTGGTGGACACTTGGAATGCACTGCCAGAAGAGGTCATCTCATTGAAGACAGTGGACAGCTTTAAGAGAGGCTAGGATAGGCATAGAGGGAAGGTAAGGATCATGGGTAGGGAGGAGTGGGGAGGGAGGGCAGGGACAGTAGCTCAAGCTGTGGACCAAATGGACTTCTTCTGCTGGCTTCTTCGTATGTTTGTATGTATGCCAAAACAGTAAAATAAGGTGAAAAGCTGAGAGAATATGAGGTGAGAGCATGGTAAAAACACAAACCGCTGAGTTAAAGCTACTAATGTTTCTCCGGATCTGACTTCGAGGTGGAGCTCTTGCAGCAGGTATTACACGTAGGACTAATGCCGCCAGGCGTTAGAACCCCATGGAAAAATCTTCTAGCCAGTAGTCTGTGGCGGGGGACCGCCCCCGACGTCGGCTCTGCCCAACATCCAGCATGGCATAAAGGGGCAGTCCCCCAGTGCCATCTCACTTCTTTTCCCACGACCTGCTTAGTTCCAGCTCAGGGCCAGCTTCACCTTCATGACCATGCCTTTGTCCCTTGAGTTAAATATCCTTTTTCTTATTCTGTTGAGTTTTTGCATGACTTCCCCTCCCCACTGTGGCGAAAGTCGAAGTGCCAGTGCGGGAAACAGTTCCTGGCCAAGGATGGCCATGCGGCCTGCTTGATTTGCCTAGGCCGAGACCACCGGCCCGACGATTGCCTGCACTGCAAGAAATTCAACAATAAAACCAGGGGGTCGTGGCCAAGCTGGCATCCAGAATGGCTGCTTAGTTCTGGAGCTCTGAGCCTAAACTGTCAGGAATCTCCCTTTCCCCTGCTACCCCGGGACGCACTGAAGAAAAAAAACGTGGGACTTGGTAGGGAAAACAGTTATGCCACCAAAGATGTCAAAAAAACAGGGGCAACTTCCATTTAAAAGCACCAACAACGGGTTTAAAGATCTGGGCCTGGAGGCTCTGCCACCATGCTGGTAATGGGGCTGCAACAACCTTAGCAGGGACCGTGGAAGACAACATGTACAGCCCTCAGTTTTTGGCACTGGAAAAATTATTTAATGACCTAAAATACGACTTGACAAGTAAAATGAATGCTGGTTTGAAAATGTATCTGCACAGTTGGCCCTTCTGCAAACAACAGTAAACAACTTGGGGGAGACAGTGGAACAATACTCGGTTCGTCTAACGGAGGTGGAAGAAAGGGTTAGTGTGCAAGAAGACCGATATAATCAGTGGAGCCCCCAATTGCAAGCGGCAATGGCTGAAATAGAGAAGTTAAAAACAATACTAGATGACCATGAAAATGGGGAGAGACGAACAAATGTGAGAATAGTGGGCATGGCTGAAGGAGTGGAAGGCAGGGACTGTGTAATTTTTTGCCAGACATGGTTAAGAGCAAAGCTAGACCTGCCAGTGGAATGCTCCTTGGAGATACAGCGGGCACATAGAACTCCCGGTCGACGACCACCTACAAATGAAAGGCCTTGCCACATTATTGTAAAATTCTTGAGATACCAGGACAGAATGGTGGTACTGAATGCAGCACGAAAGGCGGGTCCCATTAGAGAAGGCTCTCAAACTGTTAGCATATTCCAAGACTTTTCACGGTCGGTACAAACAGATTGGAATGCGTTTATGTCTGTGAAAAGGAGGTTGCATCAACTGGAGTGGCCCTTTGCACTTGTTTACCCTGCACAACTGATCATAAGGAGAAAAGGCGCTACACTGAAGGTGTTTACAAACCCGGATGCGGGAATGCAGTATATCGAACATGAATCGAGGCAACAAGAAAATGCAGATGAGTGAACTTTATTTTGGACTTGGGCTAAATCATTAGTACTTTTATCCGTGTCGTCCAATATTACACAGGATGTGAATGGAGGAAGTGGGGTTTGGGGGGGGGGAGTAGAGATCTTTTCTCGGTCTGCTCCGAAACTCCTAGGAGGCCTATCAAGGCTGTAGCGGGCGGCCTTCCCGGTCTCCCCCCCCCTTGCTCTAGCTACGGACAGGACATTTTTGTTTCCTTCCCTATGTGGAGGGGATCTAGAGTGACATTACAGTGACTTAAGTGATGCATAATGACCCTATATTATATGCTGAGACAAATCTTTAGTTCAGTTATTTATACTTTCATAGCACCACGTTACATTAACAGTCTGATTAGCAGAATGTGGTCAATGGGGAGCTGATAAACTGTCCTGCCTATCTCTGCACTTTGATTGCGCAGTGGGTTGATCTACATATGTACAGGGCAGCATTAAGGTGGGATGTGGGTGTGGGGAGGGAAGAGGAGCTTTTGCTCAGTCTGTTCCAAAACTCTTAGGAGGCCTATAATGACTGGAGCGGGCGGCCTACCCCACCTCCCCTGACGCCAGCCCCGGGTGTCTAGAGTTGGCTCCACAGTGCTTCACCTGCAGCTACCGAATATTGCTTTGTTTGCTATACTTGGGTCCCAGAGGCGGCTGCTGCTGCTTCTTTTTTTTTTTTTTTTCTTCTATCTGCATTAGAATACATAATCAAGGTCATGTTTAATCAAATTAAAAGGAGAAGTAAACCTATCCTCTTGCTTTGTTGCTGTCTGCAGGGAGATGAGAATGTGTGCCTGATTTTAACTAGTGAAATGGTTTTCCCTAATTATATGGTTACAACATATGTGGGGGAGGGATTCAGTTGGTTTTATTTTTGTATGAGTTACAGGTGTGGTGGGGTGGGCCAAGCGCGAGGAGACCAGTTTTATGCTGGTCACCCTTCCTAAAGAGGCAGGGGTTATTTTCACACAACCCAGAGATTCCAAGTGGGTGGAACACTTGGAGATTGACAGGATGTATGAGCAGTAAAAAGGCTGTATGTAAAATTATGAGTGGGGACCTGCCCACTTCTAATGGGCTCCTCATTCCGGAGGTTCCCTTGGTGGGATGGACCTTAAGTGTTCTCGATTATCCCAGACTTACATATCTACTTGTTCTGGTCAATTGGATTGTGTGAAATTATATTGTATGTTTAGCAGTTTGGTAGAGGGTCCTGGTCGGGGGCCGCTGTCCCTGCCACACCTGGCTATATGGGTAAGATAAAGACGGTTTGGCCAGTAGGCTATTCCACGATAGTAAAGGGGGTTTTAATCAGAGGTATTTTTTGGGGGAAGGGAGAAACTAGGTGGTGAATAAAAGTCGGATACCACCTTGTTAGATTCCTGACACAAAGGGCATAGTCTTTTTTTTTTTTTTTTTTTAATAGTTTAGATAAGCGCCGTTGCGCAGGTCTTTACCTTTCTCTTCTTCTTCTCTTTTTTTCTGTTATCTTTTCTGGGTTCTTTCTGTGGGGAATCTCTCTGAAATGTTCCAGAAGAGAGGGGATGGGAGAGGAAGGGGTCTGTTAATTGGGAGAAAAAATAGAAAAGGTCAAGAGTCGGATGGTGCAAGGGGGCTCGGGGTAGTTGCAATGCAATGTGCTTGGGAGGTCCTAGATCCAGGAATTTGTCTGATGCCACCGAATGGCTAGTTTAAAAATGTTATCCTGGAATGTAAACGGCTTAAACTACAGTGAAACAAAAATGTGTATGGGCATATATTAAGAAAAAGAATGCAGATATTGTGATGCTACAAGAATTGCATTTAACATGTGATGAGATTAAGCGAATAGAAAAAAATGGGGGTGATGGTAGCATCTTACTTCACATCCAAGGCCAGAGGAACATGTGTGTGGTTCAGACCGGGGGTCAGGGTTCAGATTCATACAACCCAAAGAGACAGTCAGGGAAGGTATGTGTAACCCCCCTGCAAATGGGGGTTCCCAAAAGACTTCCAGGAGCTTGCTTGAATGCTCCAAGCCTGAATGGTGTTTGGCATTTGAGCCATTTATCAGTGAGTGTTTTTAGAACCTCTGGTACTGTCTCTTTAAGAGCTGTCTGCTTGCAGACATAATTAGTTTGTATGGGGGACTGTGTGTTTCTTTGATTGAGTACCACCAAGCTGCTGCCAATTCACTTCATTTTTGCAGTCACTAGGAGTGCAAAGGAACCTATCTGAAAGATGTAACTGTTTGCCAGAAATTATTTAGAGTAATAATGAAATTACAGTTTGTCTAACCTGCTTTCTTTGCAGTCAGAACTGTGTCTGCTAGTTCCCCATTCTAGTTTTGAACTGCTGAACTGGACCAATCAGTGTGGGGTAAGCTAGCTCTAAAATGGTGCCTTGGACGAATCAGAACTTGACTCATAATCTGAGCCAGCCACAAGAGGATTGTAAGGGCAGTGACCTGGGAGATGAAGTTTAGACTTCAGTGCCTTTTTGGACCAACAGCAGCAGTCTATTGTGAGTGACAGCCAATCCAGTCAAGAACTGGGAGGAACTCAAAGGAAGTGCCCGGTTTTGTCAGTTGGAGATTCAGTTGAGCTTTGGGCAGTGAAGAAGGAAGGAGCCCTGTGCTTTTTCAGTGTGCAGTTTTAGTCAAAAAACGTGTGTGTAAGGCCCAGAGTTCCGGTCTGCAGCTTGTGTAACAGCTTGTTAGGACTGAATCCGTCCTGTGAAAAGAATCAAAGGATCTCTGAAGAGTAGAAACCAGGCTCACCCTGTAGAAGACTGGAGGAATTGCTGAAAATTGCATTGGGTCTGTCAGGAACTGAATCTGCTGTGTGTTCTCCCGGGGTATTGTGCAGTAATTGCGATCGGGATACAGATGCAGCCTGCCTGGTATAGTGCTTTCTTCTATATGGATGTGTGAAGAGGTTTGTGTACCTCAAGTGAGCCCTGCTGACATTGAAGGACCCTATCTTATTTGGAGGTCGTGAGTACTAATTCAGGGTCGCTCCCTGTTGAATTGCCACATTAAATCCAAATGGAATTACTGTACTGCTGACTGTTTAATTCTCCTTTTCTCTGTGTGAAAGGGCCCCTACCAGCTGCCACGGTTTGGACTAGCCACTAGGGCTTGGGTACCCAGGGACAGTAACTGATAGGGATAGGCCTGCACAGAGCCATAGGTAGATTATTAGAGTGATAAGCTAATTAACCTGATTTCTCCCTGTCCTTGTTATATCCCCTAAATAAATCAGAGCTGCTTGTTTCAGCAAAGTTATACTGCCTGAGGTATTTGTCTATGTTAAAGTACTGTACTGTGATTGTTGCACTGTATCTCATTTCACAGGAGGTCCCAGTGCCGGAACCAGACCTGGGGTAAGTGTATACTGTGAAGGTAATTCTGATATATTGTGTGGGCCACTAGTGGGAAGAAAGGGGGGTTGCAGTGTCCCAGAGGGCTGTGACCAAGTTAGTTTAACTATTGCAAACCCTGACCTCTGGGTGGAGGCACCCGCCATTGGATCCAGGCCCCTCAACCTGTTAGTGGCAAATCAGGCAGGGGTAGTAGCCCCTGGGATAGCACCATCTAGGGGTTACATCTTGGAGGCTCACCGCTGGGATTGTGTGTCCTCTAGTGGCCATATTTACGAACCACTGTTAAGAAGAAAATGGGTACCCCGACAGAAGTGGCTGTGCACCGGCTGGTGGAGTGGTGTACTGGGGAGGAGATCGACCCCCAAAATGCTATGCTTATCCTGGACATCCCCTTGGGTATCAATACGGACACTGTGCAGGGAGTACTTTCCAAGGTGGAAGGTTTACAAAACCCTGTGGTGGTGGGTCGGCATGCTAATCTGCTCACCCACACTTTCCTGGCCCTAGTAGAGTTTAAGGATCCCATAGATAGCTCCAAAGTGCCACAGACCATTACCCCAGAGGGAGCCCTCACTGCTTGGAGAGTGATAACTAAGGACAGTAAAGACCCGGGGGGGAATCAGCCCCCACCACTATCTGAAACTTTTGAGGAGAAATTTGCTGAATGGTTGCTGGGAGAGGGGAAAACTGTGGAGGACTTGAAGAAACTATTCTTGCCACCTGGGGGTGTTCCTCCCCCAACACCCTCTCCTGCTCCAGTGCCCGTAATGGTGGCTGAACCAATGCAGACTCCTATTTCTGCACCTGCCATTAGTCACGACTCTTACAGGTTGAGGATCTCTCTGGCACCCTCCCCACCCCCAAGGGAGGATGACTGGGAGACCTGGATAGACTATGTTGCCCCCAAGTGCTAGAATGGCAATGCTCGGAAGGTGAAAGCGAAAGAGGTTAGTGAGAGCCTCTGAGGTCCTGCCCTGGCTACCATCCGTGCTAAACGGGCCAGTAACCCTGAAGAACTGCACAGGCCTATCTTGAGGCCTTGGAGAATGTGTATGGGAGCCCAGATTCTGATGAGGACCTATGGTGGAGAGTAAGAGATGCACAACAGTACCAAGGGAGTTGTTGTCTGTGTATGTATCTCGGCTGGAAAAATTGTTGCAAGAATGCCTCAGAAAAGGTAGTTTGCCAGCGATTGAACTGGACCCAACCAGGCTGGACAGGATCCTTAAGTCTGCCCCTTCTCAGAACTGCTGTTGCTTCAGTTACGCCTGGCAGATCGACTGGAATCCCCACCCTCCTATGATGAGTTAATGAGAGAAATTCGAGGAGTTGAGAAAAGACGACCTCGGGAGGGACCTGCACCAATAGCTGCGGCTACGACCCGAGTGACTGAGGGTGACCCATCAAGTGAAGTTCAGGGGCAGAGGTTGGCAGTCAGTGAGTGCTCTGACAAGGAAAAAGATATGTCACAATGGGGCGAACTGTTGAGAGAGATCCGGGAATTCAAAAACAGCCCCTTTATGAAGGCCACGCCTGCAAGTACGGGCCCTGACCTATATCCGACTGCATCGGCTATGGGGTTGGGGGTACCCACCCATGTATCTCCTGCTGATAACAGCTCCGAACTCGATTCCTTGACCATGGAAGTGGAGAAACTGACGAGATGTCTCCAAATGCTTATCACGCCGCAGACAGAGATAGCACCCAGGTTTCCAGTTAGTAATACCCCCGCCCTGGCTCCCAGTGTGGCGCCTCGGCCAGCTCAAACTCCAGAAAGTATGTTTTGCTATAATTGTGGGAAAGATGGGCACATGAAAAGGAATGCCAGTCCCCAAAAGACACTGACAAAGTTGCATATAGGCTACAAGGAGAGCTCGGAGAAGAAATCAGTGGTTAAGAGGTGCACGACATGATCCCAGTGAGGGCACCAAAAATGCTAATTCACGTCCTTTGTGGCAAGGTCAGTTGCCCAGGCCCCCACTACCGCCTCTCCAGACTGGTCCAGAATAGTGGGTCCTCCATGGAGACCACTGTAAAGGTGAATGGAGTGTCTACAAGAGCTGTATTAGACAGTGGCTCCCAAGTGACAATTATGTTCCAGGATTGGTATCAGAAGCATTTGTCAGACGTACCCTTACAACCATTAGAAGGACTGCATGTATGGGGGTTAAGTGAGAAGGCATACCCCTATTCTGGGTATATCCGAATTTGGCTGTCTTTCCCCACCTCCGTGGCTGGAGTGGCCGAACAAGTAGAGACCCTAGCCTTAGTGTGTCCCCCCACTGGACTGTATGATGGTGTCCCTTTGTTGATTGGAACAAATGCTCATATGTTCGGAAGGCTGGCACAGTTGTGTTATGAAAACAGGGGTCAAAGACTAGTAGAGCTTTAAGAGTTCCGGCTTTAATTAAGAAGGCCTATGAGGCACAGAGAGATGCTGAAAAACAGAACCAGAGGAACCGGTCGGAATTGTATGGAAGAAGGATCCTGAGTCTCTGATCCCGGCGCCAAATGCCCAGTGTACCTTACAGGGAGAGGTCCGTATCAGAAAGGATGTTAAGAATAAAATATTAATGTTGGATGCACCAGGCGATGGAAAATTGCCAGAGGGACTGCTGGTCAAGCCTAGTATTTTGCCCGCTAGAGCCCATGCTTATGCCAGAAGGGTAATGGTCCAAGTTCATAATGTGTCTGAAAGAGACATTCGTGAATAGAGGTTGCATCCTGGCTAATGTGCATTGTGCAGACACTGCAGTGCTACCCAGCAGCAAGAGTTCAGGAAGAATGACAGAGTAACGCCTGACTTGTTTGATTGCGACTCCCGCTGCCAGCTGAATGGAAAGTGAGGATCAGTGAGAAGCTTGCCCAGAGAGACCAGGTGTTTTCTTTAAAGGAATGGGATGTAGGATGCGTGCAAGGAGCTGGAGCACAATATCCGCTGCATGACGAAGACCATTTCGTGAGAGGTCTCGACGCCTGGCACCTGCTGACATAGATGATGTGAGACGGCATCTGCAAGAGATGTTAGCTGCTGTGTAATACAAGAATCCAGAAGCCCTTATGCTTCCCCCATTGTAGTAGTGAGGAAAAGAATGGAACAGTAAGGATGTGTGTGGATTATCGCACCTTAAACCGCGGACTATCCCTGATCAGTACACAATGCCCCGCATTCAGGATGCTTTGACTGCCTAAACGGGAGCAAGTGGTTCTCTGTGCTGGATCTCCACAGTGGGTACTACCAGATCCCGATGGCCCCAGAGGACCGTGAGGAAGGCGGCCTTTATCTGTCCACTTGGCTCTGTGAATTCATGAGGATGCCTCAAGGATTTCAGGTGCCCCAGCCACTTTTCAACGATTGATGGAACGGCAGTGGGGACATGAACTTACTAGAGTGCCTGGTATACCTAGATGATGTTATTGTATTTGGCAGCTCACTGGAGGAACATGAGAGCAGATTATTTAAGGTATTGGACCGACTGGAGGACTTTGGCCTTAAACTGTCCATTGATAAGTGTCAATTCTTTCAAACATCAGTAAAGTATGTGGGACACATAGTATCCACCGAGGGAATAAGAGACCGACCCAAGTAAAGTTGAGGCCTTGAACTACCTGGCCACAGCCAAAAATCTAAAAGAACTGCAAAGATTCCTGGGATTCTGTGGTTATTATCGGAGCTTCATCAAGGACTATTCAAGAGTGATCTGCCTTTACTTAACCTTACTCAAGGTATCCCCAACCCAAAAAATACCAAAAGTCAGGCCCTCAAGACTGAAAGATGTATTTTCATCCGAGTGAAGTATTTGGGGCCCGCTGGACCCTGATTGTGAGACTGCTTTCATGAGATCATATATCAACTTACCCATGCTCCAGTGCTGGCCTATGCCGATCCAAGAAAACCTTACGCCCTGCACACTGATGCTAGCTTGCAAGGGTTGGGGCTGTGTTGTACCAAGAGCACGAGAATGGCCTGAGACCAGTGGCCTTTGCCAGTAGAAGCCTGACCCCATCCGAAAAGAACTATCCTGTACATAAGTTAGAGTTCCTAGCTTTGAAGTGGCTATTGTTGACCAATTCCATGAGTACTTGTATGGGGCTAAAATACTAGTAAAACTGACAATAATCCTTTGACCTATGTGCAGACCTCAGCTAAGTTGGATGCCACTGGCCATAGGTGGCTTTCTGCATTATCTACATATGACTATGCTCTCGAATACCGAGCAGGTCTGAACCACATAGATGCTGATGCTCTCCCGGAGGCCTGTTCCCCAGAATGATTGGGTCGATTGGCAGAACCTGACATTCGGCACCTGTCCGGAAGTTTGACAGGGAGGAACAAATGTCCACGGACACAGTGGACTGCATGGTGGATTGCTTGGGAGCTCTGAGAATTGCATACCTGCTGCTTATTGCCACTTTTCTGCAATAGACATTGGTGCACTGCCTCAGCTGGACAATGACAGTATTCGGCGGGCTCAATCCCGCGATCCCATGATCAAAGCAGCTTTAGAAGCCCTCTATGCAGGAAAAGATGTGTCCAAATTACGCCCACTGATTTGAGAACTGCACTGTTATACAAAGAAGGTCCTAAGTTGAAACTGATCAATAAACTGTTATACAGGAAACAGTAGACAGAGGGGGACAAGTAGACAAACAACAACTAGTGCTGCCCCATGCCTTCGAGACTCAGTACTGAGGTCCTGCACAACCACATGGGGCACCTTGGTATAGACAGAACACTTGACTTGGTGAGATCCAGATTCTATTGGCCTAAGATGGGGCTGATGTGGAGCAACACATTCGAACTTCAGTCGCTACATAGAGGAAAGCTTTTACCCCAGAGGGCTGCCTCTTGTTAACACTCACCACCAGTGCACCCATGGAGCTGGTCTGTATTGATTTTCTAAGTTTGGAGTCAGATCAAAGAAATATCAGTAATGTGCTGGTGGTCACTGACCATTTCACGAGATAAGCCCAAGCTTTCCCCACCAAAGACCAGAAAGCATCCACTGTAGCCAAAGTACTTGTAGAAAACTTTTTGTTCACTATGGGCTCCACAAAGAATCCATTCTGATCAAGGGAGAGACTTTGAGAGTCGCTCTGATCAAAGAGATGCTTTCTCGGGGAGTGCGAAAGTCCAGAACCACTCCTTACCACCCCCAGGGGACCCACAGCCTGAACGCTTCAACCGAGACTTTGCTAGATATGCTAGGCACCCTGCACCCAAAGGACAATGCCTCAGATGGAGCCAACAAATTAGCACCCTGGTACATGCTTATAACTGCACCAAAAGTGATGCCACTGATTCTCCCCACTGCCTGATGTTTGGAAGAGAAGCTCACTCACCAGTAGATGTGTGTTTTGGGGCTCTCCTGATGGGTTCAAGCTGACAACTATTTACAGTATGTGCAAAAGTTAAAGGCCCAGCTAACTCATGCTGCCAACTGGCTCAAACCATGGCTGCCAAAAGAAATCTGGCCAACAAAGAAAGGTATGATAAAAAGGTGAAAGCACAGGAACTCCAGGAGGGAGATCGGTATTGCTAAGAAATCTGGGACTGCATGGCAAGCACAAGATTGCTGACAGATGGCACCATCTCCTCACATTGTAGTGGGCAAACTAGATGATCTGCCAGTGTACAAAGTAAGGCCTGAGAATAATTCAAAAGATGTAAAAACAATGCATAGAAATCATTTACTGCCCATTGGACAAATCTTAATTGAGTCTGAGCTCCTAGAAGATGCCCCTCTGACCAGTGACTAGAGCTGCTGCTAAGAAAAGACCAAGGAAGTCTGCACCCTACAGAAGCAGAGTTAAAGTGTTCCCCTGCACAAGTCCCAGTTGAGCATGACTGTCAGTCCATATCAGAAAAAAGTGAGAGTGACTTTGAATACTATCCTTCTTACTGAACTGAGTCAATTGTTTCGGGGCAATCCCTAGTTAATACTGAGACAAAGCTGGGCCTTCTGGACTGTCTAAGCCCCCAGCTTCATCCCTGGAGCCATTGCTCCCCAGAAAGTGAAGCAAAGCATCAGATCAGATGAAATGGAATCATTGTGCATGGTTGAACTGTTTGAGTTTTCAGGGAGGAAAATGATAGATTGGGGCAGACTGGTGATACACCCGAACAAGAAGAGTATTTTGAGTGCCCTGACAGTCCACTGCCAGTGTCCGAAAGCTCTCCATGCGAGCCAAATGTTGTGGACTCAGAAACTGTAACTCCTGGAGCTGGAAAGTGCCCCAAGTTCTAGCTCTCTCTACCCCAGGAGACTCCCATGACAAGTGAGGACAATGCTGAAGAAATGAGGCTCAGAGCAGAAGACTGAACAGTTCCCCTAGAAAGACTGGTCGAGCTGTAAAGCCTGTGGTGCACCTCAGTTATGATTCCTTGGGAGGCCTGTGGATTTGCTCTCAATGTTGTCCATAAAAGGAGTGTATGTGTCCCGAGCTCATTGCCCAAACTGAGCGCCAGTGCTAACTCCAAGTTACTTGTGTTGCCTCTACATGGTGCCACTGCCCCTGCCCAGCCCCAAGGTAACTGGATAGGGAAGGGCCCCCCTCTCTTCAAGTTTCATGTACAAGAGGTAATAACTTGAGTTATGGTACAATGTGTATGTAATACTGTGTAAAGAGGACGTACTCGCAATGTTTCAGAAATGTGTTCTTGGTAAAATGATATATTGACTGATGATTACATGTGCGAAGCCTAATGCAAATGTATATGGTTGCAGTTGAAACTTATAGGTACTTGCTTGACGCGGACGCCAAGCTTTCCCAGGCTCAGGAAGGGTGTAACCCCCTGCAAATGGGGGTTCCCAAAAGACTTCCAGGAGCTTGCTTGAATGCTCCAAGCCTGAATGGTGTTTGGCATTTAAGCCATTTATCAGTGAGTGTTTTTAGAACCTCTGGTACTGTCTCTTTAAGAGCTGTCTGCTTGCAGACATAATTAGTTTGTATGGGGACTGTGTGTTTCTTTGATTGAGTACCACCCAAGCTGCTGCCAATTCACTTCATTTTTGCAGTCACTAGGAGTGCAAAGGGAACCTATCTGAAAGATGTAACTGTTTCAAGAAATTATTTAGATAATAATGAAATTACAGTTTGTCTAACCTGCTTTCTTTGCAGTCAGAACTGTGTCTGCTAGTTCCCCATTCTAGTTTTGAACTGCTGAACTGGACCAATCAGTGTGGGGTAAGCTAGCTCTAAAATGGTGCCTTGGACGAATCAGAACTTGGACTCATAATCTGAGCCAGCCACAAGAGGATTGTATGGGCAGTGACTCTGGAGAGTGGAATAGACTTCAGTGCCTTTTGGACCAACAAGCAGCAGTCTATTGTGAGTGACAGCCAATCCAGTCAAGAACTGGGAGGAACTCAAAGGGAAGTGCCCGGTTTTGTCAGTTGGAGATTCAGTTGAGCTTTGGCAGTGAAGAAGGAAGGAGCCCTGTGCTTTTTCAGTGTGCAGTTTTAGTCAAAAACGTGTAAGGGCCCAGAGTTCGGTCTGCAGCTAGTGTAACAGCTTGTTAGGACTGAATCTGTCCTGTGAAAAGAATCAAAGGATCTCTGAAGAGTAGAAACCAGGCTCACCCCAGAAGACTGGAGGAATTGCTGAAAATTGCATGGGTCTGTCAGAACTGAATGCTGTGTGTTCTCCCGGTATTGTGCAGTAATATGCGATCGGGATACAGATGCAGCCTGCCTGGTATAGTGCTTTCTTCTATAGGATTGTGTGAAGAGGTTTGTGTACCATCAAGTGAGCCCCTGCTGACATTGAAGGACCCTATCTTATTTGGAGGTCGTGAGTACTAATTCAAGTGGCCCTCGTTGAATTGCCACATTAAATCCAAATGGAATTACTGTACTGCTGACTGTTTAATTCTCCTTTCTCTGTGTGAAAGGGCCCCTACCAGCTAGCCACGGTTTGGACTCAGCCACTAGGGCTTGGGTACCCAGGGACAGTAACTGATAGGATAGGCCTGTGCACAGAGCCTATAGGTAGATTATTAGAGGATAAGCTAATTAACCTGATTTCCCCTGTCCTTGTTATATCCCTCAAATAAATCAGAGCTGCTTGTTTCAGCAAAGTTATACTGCCTGAGTGTATTTGTCTATGTTAAAGTACTGTACTGTGATTGTTGCACTGTATCTCATTTCACAGGAGGTCCAGTGCCGAACCAGACCTGGGGTAAGTGTATACTGTGAGAGGTAATTCGATATATTGTGTGGGCCACTAGTGGGAAGAAAAGGGGGTTGCAGTGTCCCGAGGGCTGTGACCAAGTTAGTTTAACTATTGCAAACCCTGACCTCTGGGTGGAGGCACCCGCCATTGGATCCAGGCCCCTCAACCTGTTAGTGGCAAATCAGGCAGGGCTAGTAGCCCCTGGGATAGCACCATCTAGGGGTTACATATGTTATAGTGAAGGCTACGGTGGAGGAAGAATTGCTAGTCCTGGGATCCTTGTATGGACCTACATTTGATTGCCCAGAATTTTTTGAGTACCTGGCTATTATGTTAGCAGTGTTCCCAGATAAAATGATCATGGGGGTGATTACAATACCTATTGGGACCCCCTTCTTGACCATTCTAAACCCAGATTCAGGTGTTCCCCCAGGAGTGTGGGGGCCCTTCGGAGACTGGCGGAGGAAAGGGCCTTGCAGGAATTGTGGAGATTTAAACACCCGGACACAGAGGAATTCTCTTTCTACTCCTGTGCCCATAAGGTCTATACAAGACTAGACTATTTTCTGGCCTCTCCTGCCTTTTTGGGTCGAATAAGGGAGATAGAATATGGCCCTATAATAGTATCAGATCATGATCCACTGTATTTAGAGATGGAGAGAGAGACAGATGAGGGAGGGATGAGACAATGGAGAATGGACCCCACATTATTGTTAGATCCCCAATACGTGCAACAAATGTCCAAGAAACTAAAGGAGTTCCTTGAAAATAATAAGGTGGAAGACACCCAGAAAGAACTACATGGGAGGCCCTTGAAAGCTTGTATAGGGTGAGACTTATCTCATATGCAGCCTTTAAAGGCAAAAAGAAAAATGAAGGGAGAATGAACTAGAAGCTAATATACTGAGGTTGGAAAAGCAGATTATGGGTAGCCAGTCACCTGAGGATCTGGAGAAATGAGAAAATGAAGGGGAAATAAAACCAGTTGTGTTGTAAGCGTACAGAAAGGGATATTCTAATGTCTAAAACGGACAGTATTTCTGAGGGGACAAGTCGGGGAGATGGATGGCCTACAATTAAAAACAAAGAGCAGAAAGAACAACCTTAACAATAGAAAATGAGAATGGGGAATGTACTTCTTCTGCCCGAGAGATAAATACAACATTCAAATCCTTCTATGGAAAACTGCATGCATCTGAATTCCTCACAAGGGACAAATCTAGATATAGTCCAGAGAATATAATTCCTTCCTGAGATACCTGTTCAGATAAATGAGATGTTGGGACAAGAACTTAAAGTGCAGGAGATTAAGGAGGCAATCTGGGCGTCTAGGTCGGGGAGAGCCCCGGGGCCTGATGGGACTGCCCATGGAATTCTACATGAAATTTTGGGACGATCTGGGCCAGCTTTTCCAGTATATGGTGAGGGAAGTACTGGGGGAAGGGGGTCTGACGCCATCCCAGCAGTTAGCTATTATAACAATTTTACCCAAACTGGGCAAAGACCCAAAAAAAGGTGGCTCATATCGTCCAATCTCTTTACTAAACGCTGACTACAAGATCATAGCGAAAATATTGGCACGGAGGTTGGAGGGGGTTCTACAACAGATTATTCATCACGATCAGGGGGGCTTTGTTAAGGGGAGGCAAGCAAGGCATAATTTAAGATGGGTAATGAATATTATTTGGGAAGGGTCCAGAGGAAGGAAAGCTTATGGAGGCCTCCTCGCTTTAGATGCTGAAAAGGCCTTTGACAGGGTCGAATGGCTGTTTATGTTTGCAGTGTTAAGAAAGTTTGGTCTGCACCCGGTCTTTAGACAGTGGGTGGAGTGGCTATATCAATCCCTGTGGGCTCAAATTCTTACAAATAATACTTTATCACCCCTTCCGCTCCATAGAGGATGAGTACAGGGTGCCCCTTTAAGCCCATTGATATATGTGTTGACCATTGAGGTCTTGGCGTCAGCCATTAGGCATGACCCGAGAAATAGGATTTACAGGGTGAATGGAGAACACATGCTCTCTTTTTGCGGATGATGTGCTATTATTCTTAGCCGACCCAGTAAGAGCAATGCCTGCCTTGACTTCCCTTTTCAGGGAATATGGTCCCATTTCAGGGCATAAGATCAACTGGCGGAGGGTGGAGAGTCCATACATATAAGTGGCATAGACATTACTCCAAGAACAGTAATAAAATATCTGGGAATACTGCTACCACGTAGAATAGCGGAAGTGGGGTATATAAATTACAGCCCATTAGCAACAAAAATTAAGGAACAATGTAGTAGATGGAAATCGCTCCCCTTGTCTTTGTTGGGGAGAGTAAACCTAATAAAAATGCAAATTCTAGGGACCTGGATATGTTGTTCATCCACACTTTCTGGCAGGTATCCTTGCCGCTTTAAATCTTGCCGGAAGGTCTTCAAGCTGGCTCCTCCCACCCACCCGGGTGGTAAAACTCTCAGCTCCGCCCCATGATGCCAGATCTTCCTTACCACTTGGAAGCTCAGGTTCCCTCCTAACGCTCTGCATATAAGACTGGTTCCCAACCCTTCGGTTTACCCGAAATAAAGTTTAAGTTTTTCAAGACTTTGGTCATTTAATATCTCCTGGCTGCAATGGACAAATCGACCTGGTTTTCGGAGGTGCCTGCGAGGACAGAAGATGTCTCGGATGGATCCGCGACTCCATGTGCCATCTACTGCTTGGGCCTTGAGCATGACCCGCGGGCCTCGCGACTTGTATCTTCCTACCGATTCCTCGTCTTGGAGGACCCGCGCCCGCTTACAAGTTGGGCGCCCGGCGCTACCCGCCCGGTAAAGTCGACGAGGTCCGCTTGGCAGTGTCATGGCGCGCTGGCTCGGCGGAACAGCTTGAGCAGATGATTGCCCTCGAGGAGGAGGCGGCGCAGGCCGCATCTTCATCTTCCTCAGCCGCGGCCTTTATCCCGCTCTCCTTGGGATCCTCCTATTCAGCTTGTTTTAAGGAGCTCTGTCAGTCCCTGTCCACCAAGGGAGAGAGACCATCAGGACCTTCCTCTCGGTCCAAGAAGAAGGACTCTAAAAGATAAGTCCCTCCGTCGATGCTCTTGGGAGCGGAGAGAGGTCCCACTCCCGAGTAGTGGGCCCTCGGCTTGATCAGATCCTTCGACTGAGCCACTGGCCTCACGCGTCCCTGTCAGGTTAAGTGACCGACACCCGTTGACACAGTCGAGATTTTTCTCGACCCGCCGGACGGGGTTGTTGACCGGTGAAGCCAAAACCCTCACTCCCTGGTTCCCCGGGCGGAGATCGAGGTTACCGTGGGCTTGTCTCAGCCTCGGTTCCGAGTCCACAGTCGAAACACTCCGAGCCGGCGAGAGCGGTCTCCCCGCCCTGCCCCAGAACCTCCTCTGGAGGGTCTCAGTCTCGGACATCATCTCGGTCCAGCCGATCCCGTCGACATAGGCGGTCTCGGTACTGTAGTAAGCGGCATCGCTGCTCGTCCTCGTCTTCCTCTTCGGATGAGGAGAGGCTTCGACGCAAGTTACGTCGGTGCTACGAGGACCTCATGTGGCAACAGCTCCTTCTGTCCAGGAGCAAGCCGACGTCGTTGCCTTCCCGGCCATCAAGTGGCTGTCACCGGAGCGGCTGAAGCAACCCCTCGCCCTAGCCGAGGCGCCTGCCCCCGGCCTGTTGCTCGGACCGGAACCGCTGCCCCACTGATTCTGGTGGAAACTCTGCCTCCACAGCCGGGCTTAGCCTCACCAAGAATTTGGACGGGCCAGACCCACCCCATAGCTGTCTGTCACCCTCACTCCCGATTGCCTTCACAGGTGGAGGGTGGCTCAGTCCCAAGGCAGCTGTTTGCAGACCCGTCCGAGTCCAATGACGATTCCCCCTGTTCTCCAGGCAGGTCGACCTGGAGTCCTCCGGAGGTCAGTCGCTGGACAATAGCCCATCGTCCTTATGGGTTTGCTAAGGCTCATCTCAGAGTCCACCGATGCAGCTCGAAGCCCGTGATCCAAGCGGGCCAAGTATCCCTAACGGAGATATTGGACAGGACTTCCCACGGAGGCCGAGGCCATTGTCGCCTGGCCTTGAGTTTGGCAGCTGGCCCTTCCTGCCCCTGCCGCCGCCAGGATGGCGTAGGAAGCACGCGTCCCAACGTTCCCCGTCCGGTTTCGAACACCCTCAGCCGAGGGGTTGGTTAACGGCAGCGCCCTTTCGTGTGCCGAAGTGCCAGGACGCGGACAAGCCTCCCGACAAGGAATCCGAAGTTGACCACACCAGGCGCAAAGCTCCACGCTCGTCCTCCCTTGGCCTTCATCAGGCCAGCTCGGCCGTGCTGATGGCACACTTTTCTCACGCCCTGTTGGGCTCCTGGATGAGGTAGCCCTCATCTCCCGGCTGACCTGCAGACCATGGTCAAGCAGGTGCAGGACCAGGGCAGGGGCGGTGGCCAAGCAGCAACTTCAGACTTGCTTTGGACATCGACTGACCCTGTGCCAGGTCAGTCACGGCCGCAGTGGCTATGCGTCAGGCATGGCTGAGGATATCCACCTTCACAGCAGATACCCAGCACAAGTTGGCAGATGTCCCCTTCCTGGGGACCGACCTCTTCGGCCCTGGAGTGGAGGGTCACCTCCAGAGGATCGAAAAGTCCAATGCCACTCTGGACTCGGTCTCCTCCGCCCAGAGGGACAAGGGCCACAGACCGCAACCCAAACCCTTTCGTCCATCTGCGCCCATGGCACATCCGGCCCAGCAGCATCAGGGCCAGCAGGCTCGCACTTGGCATCCCAAAGCCAAGCCTGCGGCTTCCTCTTCCAGGAAGCAGGGAGGCAAAGGCCCAGGAGGTCCCTCGGCCGGTCCCTCCTCCAAGCCTGCCCAGTGACGGGTTGAGGGGTGTCTCCCCCAACCTCGTCACTCTGCCCCGGGTTCCCCCCGTGGGGGAATGGCTCCACCACTTCCTTTCCGCCTGGTCCGCTATCACCACAGACCGGTGGATCTGCAGGAGACTCTGGCCTCCTGACGGGCTGAGGCCAAGGCTCAGCTCACCAGAGAGGTGGAGAGTAGTCTTCCGATGATGGTGTCAGTTCCCTTATGTCCATGATGGCAAACTCCCTCCCCACCTCCGGACACCAGGGCTAAACTCTCTGGGTGCAGAGAGGGGCAGGACACGCTTCCCCGAGGGCTTCCCAAGGGGTCTGTTCCTCCCCCTCTTCGGGAGAGGGAGTCTACTTCTTCCTCATCATCTTCCTCGGACACCTCGGACGCTTCCGAATGTTGTTCCGAGCAAGATGACGAGCCACACTCTCCATCCAAGCCCTGGCCAAGGACTCCTCCAAAGTCTTCTCCAGAGGATCCTTCCTTCACGGAGTTGCTACGAAACATCCAGGAAGTACATAAGTGGCAATCCTTGGAGCCAGACCCCAGTGTAAAAAAACTCACTGAGCATCTGGATCTGCCCGTGACAGCTCCCACTTTGGTGCCACCCTGGATCGAGCCTCATGCCGACCTTATTACCACTATATGGAAACAGCCGTCAGCCTTGGCCCCACTTCCCAGGAAGTCAAACAGGCTATACCAGGCTCCCGAGGGTGTTGACTATTTAGACTCCCACCCTCGAGCTGACTCGGTTGTGATTAGCGCTGCTCATGGCCGGTCAGCTCACCCCAAACACCTTAGCTCGTCTCCACCTGACAAGGAATCCCACCTTCTGGACCAGTATGGCAAGAAGATTTTCGCTTCTTCCACTCTGGGTATTAGGGCCCTGAACTGTTTCGGTCACATGGGGGATTATCAGAAGGCGATTCTCAGTGAGGCGGAATCTAAATTGGACTCCCTTCCGGACTCTCAGGTCAAGCAGGAAGTGGCTGACCTTGTCCGCTCTGCACGTTCGGCCAGTCGGCACATCCTTCGTGCGACCTACGATGCAGTGGACACTGCTGGTAGGAGCTCAGCTTTCGCCGTAGGCCTATGGTGCCATGCTTGGCTCCGAGTGTCAGGGTTGGTCCCGGAAGTGCAGTCTGCCATTTAGGAAGCGCCCTTCCGGGGTTCGGTGCTGTTCAGGGGTGATGTCAAGGGTGTCATCACCAACCTACAGGAGAAGGGCACGGCACTAAAGTCTGTGGACTCTTATGTATCATCCCCATCAATCGCAGCGCCGTCCCTTTCGCAGATGGAATCGGGCCGAAAGCAAGACCACAGGGAAGGAGGGCCACTAAACGTCGGGCCCCGCCAGCTGCCAAGCCCCCCCCGCCCAAAAAAGCAGTGGAAGCTTCAGCTGCGGCATTGCCACACACCACCTGACTCTTTCCCTCTCCCACAGCCTCTGGGCTTCCTGGAGGAACCGGTAGGAGGGAGGTTTTTCTTCCACCTTCTGGGCTGGGAGAGAATAACATCAGATTCATTAGTGCTCCAGCTAATCGCAGAAGGACACTCAATAGAGTTTCTACAGAAACCACCTCGTCATCCTCCCCCAAGGTCGTCGTACTCTTGGGAACATCTTCTTCTGGTCCAGGAAGAGATTACAGCACTTTTGCTAAAAGTGGCGATAGAACCTGTCCCCCTTCCTCTGCAAGGAACGGGTTACTATTCCCACTTCTTCCTGGTCCCAAAGAAGACAGGAGATGTAAGACCTATACTGGATCTCAGTTCTCTGAACCTATTCGTGGAGTACAAGAGGTTCAGGATGCTCTCACTGCAGAGCCTTCTGCCCCTCCTCTACTCGGGCCAGTGGCTGTGCACTCTGGATATGCAGGATGCTTACCTGCACATATCTATCCACCCATCTCACCGCAGATATCTCAGTTTTGCTTTCCAGGGGGACCACTACCAGTTCCAGGCACTTCATTTGGCCTCTCCTTGGCTCCCCGAGTATTAACCAAATGCCTTGCGGCAGTGGCGGCCTACCTGCGTACCCGGGGGGTACAGGATTTCCCGTACCTGGACGATTGGCTCCTGGCAGCCTTGTCTAGGGAGGAACTCCTGCACTGCCTCTCCCTCACCCAGCAGGTTTTTGCCTGTCTGGATATTACCATCAACCATTCCAAGTCTCACTTGATCCCATCCCAGAGCTCCAGTTTATCGGGCGTTTCTGGACATGACCCTGGGCAGGGCCTTCTTGCCACCAGACAGGGCAGCCACTCTCAAGACTCAGAGTGACCACTAATTTGTCCGGCGCACGGGTGGTGCAAGGCCGGTTCTTTCCTCCTCGGGCTTATGGTGCTGCTATCATGACAGTCCCTCGCGCTTGGCTCCACATGAGGGTCTCTCAGTGGACGCCTCGCTCCCACCAGTTGGTCCTAGTATCCTCTCCCATGGTTTGAGACTTGCAGTGGTGGATGGTTCGAGAGAACCTTCTCCAGGGAGTTTCATTCTTCCTTCCTTCCCCCAGACTCTAATCACAGACGCTTCGGGCGAAGGTTGGGGAGCCCATCTCGGTCCTCATCGGACCCAGGGCTCTTGGTCCAAGCTCGAACAAACACTTCACATCAATGTGCTTGAGCTTCGGGCGGTGCTTTATGCTCTCCAAGCGCTTCATCTGCATCTTCTTCCCGGCCGCCTAGCTGTCCAGTCGGACAATGTCTGTGTGGTATGGTACATCAACAAACAGGGAGGGACTCAGTCTTACCCTCTTTGCAGGGAAGCGATGAGAGTTTGGGATTGGGCAGCACAACACGACCTTCAGCTTACGGTGATTCATGTTCCGGGGGTCGAGAACACCTTAGCAGACAAACTAAGTGGCTCGTCTGCTCAAGCTCACGAGTGGGAACTGGATCGGGGGTCCTAGACGATATCTTCCTACGCTGGGGAACACCACAGGTCAACTTGTTCGCTTCCCCTCAAAACGCAAAGCTTCCTGACTTCTGCTCGCTCGTTCAAGAGTGAAACATTTGCTGGAGAGACGCTCCGTCTCTAGATTTGAAGGACAGATTCGTCTGTGCCTTTCCCCCAATTCTTCTGATCCTGCGAATCTTGCAGAAACTTTGCTCAGAAGGAGCACAAATGATTATGATTGCTCCTTTCTGGCCTAGGCAAGTTTGGTTCTCTCTTCTGCAACAGTACTCAGAGGAACCACCTCTTCCTCTTCCTCTGTCACGAATTTTGCTGACCCAGGATCAGGGGACCCTGATCCATTCAGGACTCGAGTCCCTTTAGCTACATGCATGGCTCCTGCAGACATAGCTCAAGCCTGCTTTGGAGTTTCTCCCCAGGTGGCGGAGATTCTGGTGGAGGCTAGGAAACCCTCCACTAGGTCTACCTATGCCATGAAGTGGAAAAGGTTCACAATCTGGGCCGCTTTGAAAGACTTCGTGCCTTTCTCCTGCTCTGTTGGGAGGCTGTTGGAGTACCTGTGCCATCTCTTTGACCTGGGTCTCATCACACCTCTTTGAAGGTTCACATGGCAGCCATTTCGGCCTATCACGTTTCCTTTGCAGACAGGATGTTTGCTCAACTGGAAGTCTCTAAAACTTTCCTCAGAGGGGTTCTTCACCTGAGACCCCCATCTGAGTCCCCGCCCCTCCTTGGGATTTGAACTTTGTTCTTGAGAAACTTACTTTGCCTCCTTTTGAACTGGCAGCTTCCGCAGACTTGAAGTTCCTTTCTTGGAAGACACTCTTCCTAGTGGCCATTACCTCCGCTCGGAGGGTTTCTGAGCTCCAGGCCCTGATGTGTAAAATTCCTTACTTGATTTTTCACAAGGAACGTGTGGCTCTGCACACCAATCCTAAGTTTCTCCCCAAGGTGGTAGCGAAATCTACATTGAACCAGTCCATAGAGTTACCCACTTTCTTTACACAGTACTCCAATCAAGGGGAGTATCTACTTCATACTATGGATTTCCACCGGATTCTGAGATACTACACTAACAGAACAAAGGATCTCAGAAAGACCGATCAACTGTTTGTCTCTTTTGCACCCAAAAGAGAAGGCAATGCAGTTTCTAAGCAATGCCTGTCTAAATGGTTGGCTCATTGCATCACTTTCTGTTACGACGAGTACAACAAGACTCTTCCGGGTCAAGTAAGAGGATACTCCACCAGAGGAGTCGCTGCCTCAGCGGCATGTTTCAAGAACGTGTCAGCTGCAGTCATCTGTGCTGCCGCCACTTGGACTTCTGTCCACACATTTACAAAACACTACAGTTTGGATATTGCCTCTCGCCGTAAAGCAGGCTTTGGGCATGCTGTTCTGCAAGGCCTCCTTTCTTAAGGCCTTCACAGCTAGAGGATCTACTGGAGTAATTTTCCTCCTCCCGTGTGCTTCTTCTTGTTCCAGACTGCTTGGGACTTAGTCCTATATGTAATTACCTACTGCAAGAGCCCTCTCGAAGTAAGATGGTACAGTTACGTAATAACTTACCGTAACAGTAGATCTTCGAGAGAGGCTCTTGCAGTAGGTAATACCTTCCCGCCCTCCATCCCCCTAAGCTTTTTCAGCTCCTTTTTCAGTGAGGGAAATATCCGCTTCTCTCTCTCGTCTGGCCTCTTGTGGCCTGTGGTGGGAAAGAACTGAAGGTGGGCGTGAGGGACCACCCCTTTATACCGACGTCTCCTGATGCCGGTCACCTGACGTGAGGTGGTCCCTAGCCAGTTACTACTAGCTAGAAATTTTCTGTGAGGTCCTGCCGCCTGCCTAACGTCAGTCCTGTATGTAATTACATACTGCAATAGCCTCTCTCGAAGATCTGCTGTTATGGTTAAGTTCTTACGTAACTGTACTTTATGGGGTAATGGAAAACAGAGTGTTAATTATGGTACAAAGTCAGGGTAATGACGCTGGTATGTTACCCCAGATATGCCAAAAAGAGTTAAAAGATTTAGTACGGGAAGTGGTTCTGGCTATCAGTCGATACATATTATATATTTTTTTAAACAAAGCTCTCCAATTTTCCTTTGTGGGGGCAGTCATCATAGTATGCCACAATTTGGTGATTACTTTTTTTGCTGCTAGTTTGAGAATAGTGGTTTTCTTGAGTATTAATTTGGGAATTTTCACCCGTCTTCGGGGAGTTGCAGTATGTATAGAAGTAGAAGTAAAGAGGTCTGGGTAGCAATATAAATCTTGAATTTCCTGAAGGATATCTGTCCAGTATTGTTGTATTAGAGGGCAATCCCATATTATATGGGTTGTATTGGCTTGATGGCTACCACATCCCCTCCAGCAGACTCCTAGTTCTGGACCATAACATTTTGCTTCTAACTTGGGGGGGATCTAAAAAAGTGCATTCTGGACTTCCAGGCCAATTCTTGTTAATAAGTGGAGTGCAGAACCTTAAGTGCTGATAAAGCGCTGGAGTTCCAGAGGTGAACATCTATCTCTTTAGTTTCTAAGACCCATTTTTGCCTGCTGTGCTTCATGGACTCTTGAGTATTCCCTAAGAGCCCTATAAAGTTGACTAGTTAAATGTTCCTGTTCGTGGCCTTACAGACCTGATGTGATCAAACTTATTAATAAAGAAGAGGATTCGGCAATTTGGGCTAGATTATCTTCATATGGCATTAAAGTATTTTTTAATTTAAAGTAGTAGGTGTTGGAAAATAGATGTAGCTTAAACCTATGCTGAAGTGTGGTAAAGGGAAGGATGCCTGATGGGCCTACTAGTTGCCCAACATAGGTAAGCTGTGGTGCCCAGGATTTGGCTACTACTAATGGCTGTTCAGGGAGGAAAACTGTATCAGAGTTCAAAAGTCTCAGGTAGAGTTTCTCTGAGAATGAAAGAAGTGAGTTAGAAACATGTAACCATTGTCTATAGGGTTCAGCTATGAATGGGGGGGAACTGTGCTAATGGGAGACAGCCTGGAGAGTTTCCAAATAATAGGGGAAGTATGTCAGTCTTTTTCATTAGAGTTTGCTCAAGTTCTTTCCAGGCGGCTCGATAGGTCAAATTGAGATGGTTGGTTCATTAGAATCTGTATTTAATGGCAGTGGCATAAGAAAGTAAGTCTGGCAGGTTTAACCCTCCCTTTGACTTGGGTAATTGTACAGTCGAATATTTAAGTCTGGGGGGTTTTCCCTGCCAGATGAACCTTGATATTATTTTGTTCCATGCTTGGAAATAGATAATAGTGGGGACTATGGGAAGAGTCTGCTGGAAGAATAGGAGTCGAGGAAGAATATTTTGTTGGATGGTTTTGATGCTGCTTAAAAAGCTTAAGGGTAGTTCTGTCCATTCCAGAGATTTTTTATCTGTTGACTAATAGGTTCGAAGTTTACCATTTCTAAGTGGGTTAGGTTGAATGGGAGTTGAATTCCTAGGTACCTCATAGAGATTTTGTTCCATTTAAATGGAAAGCTTTTTTTAAGTTCAGGGGTTGGGGAGAAAGAGAAAGTCAGAACTTCTGTTTTAGTGTTATTTATTTTATAACCTGCTAATTTCCCAAATTGTTCTAAAAGTAGCCATACTGCGGGGATAGATATTTCGGGTGCAGTTAAGGTAAGCTAAAAGTAATATGTCATCAGCATATAAGTTAATTTTATGGTGGCTTTCTCCACTACCAATCCAGATATACTTGGGGAATTTCTAGCTAGGGCAAATAATGGGGGGCATAGGACATCCCTGACTGGTTTCTCTTGATAAAGGAAAAGGTTCAGATAATGCTCCATCTAATTTCAGGTAAGCTTTTGGGGATTTATATATGTTTTGAATTTGCCGAATGAAGCCTTCTGGCATTCCAAAATGTTTGAGGGTTGCCCACAAAAAGGTCCAGTTGACCCTATCGAAGGCCTTTTCGGCGTCTAATCCTAGGAGGGTCAGAGGTGTGCGGTGTCTGGAGGTATATTCCATTATGAGAGTGGCACGTCTTACTGCATCACTGGCCTGTCTCTTTTCAATAAATCCAACTTGATTGGCTGCTATTATGGAGGGAAGTAAATTATCTAACTGATGTGCTAGGATGGACATATATATTTTATAGTCACAATTTAATTTAGAAATAAGACAATATTATTTTGGGTATCGGGGATTTTTCCTGTGCTTAAGAATAGCTGCTGTCTCAGCGTAAAGCCAGGAGGGGGAAGATAGGTTTTCCTTGTTGAAGTTCTAGAATAGCTTCCGAAAGGGTTGGGAATAATAACTTGTGGTAGCTTTTATAGAATTCCATAGGAACTTTCTCTTTCTCCCCAACCCCTGCCCATAGTCTGGGCAACAAGCTCCCTGAGCTGGTGTCCTTGATGGAAGAGGGGTGCCTGGATATCGTAGCAGTCACAGAAACATGGTACACAGAGAACCATGACTGGGATGTTAACATACCAGGGTACATAACCGACAGGCAGGGGAGAAGAGGGGGAAGAGTAGCTCTCTATGTAAAGGAAGGGATAAAAGCAACTGAACAAAAGAGTAAACAGGGAGGAGAGGAGGCACTGTGGGTCACCTTGGAGACTGGAAAGGGCACCACAATCTGCACAGGGTTGTGTACAGACCCCATGTCGGGAGGAATGGATAAGGATATGATAGAAGGCATTCTTAGAATGGCAGAGAAAGGGAGATACTGTTGATGGGAGACCTAAATATGCCAGATGTTAACTGGAGCACATTTGCTGCAGCCACATCCAAGAGCAGGGCCATTCTTGATGCCCTACAGGTGGCAGGCATTAGACAGCTAGTTTCAGAACCCACTCATGGGGGAGCAATCTTAGACCTCGTACTCTCAAATGGGGGCAGTGAGAGGATCTCAGATCTAGAAGTGGGTTGCCATCTGGGGACAAGTGACCATCAAACAGTGTGGTTCACGTTAAACTCAGCTACAGAGTCAAGCCATACAAAAGTGAGGGTACTGGACTTTAGGAGGGCTGACTTTGGCAAGATGGGAGAGTGCCTCAGAAAGCACTAGCAAACAGGCTAGAAGGAGGCGTGAGCAACAATGGGGAATCATCAAAACTGCCATCACAGAGGCAACAAGCCTTTGTGTGAAGCAAATAAACAAATCAAAATGAAAGAAAAAGCCACTATGGTTCTCAAAGAGGTGGCTGTGAAAGTCAGGAAGAAAAGATAGCATTCCGGAAGTATAAGGAAACACAGAAGGAGCAGGACAGAGCTGTACCAGTTAAGGCAGAAGGAAGCAGGGAGGAAGTCAGAATAGCAAAGACCCAAACTGAGGAAAAGATAGCCAAATCAGTTAAGAAGGGGATAAACCTTTATAGGTACATCAGCGGAAGGAAAGACAAAGGAGGGATAGTGAGGCTGAATAGAATGAACGGTGGGTGGGCAGAGGGGGACAGTGAAAAAGCAGGGATACTGAACGAATATTTCTGCTCAGTATTCACAAAAGAGGAGAAGTGCCTAATCCAATTAACAGAAGCGCTCTTGATAGGGGGGTCGATCCCAGTCCTTTCACAGAAGAAAGGGTTCTGCAAGAACTCCTAAAACTGAAGGTGGACAAAGCAATGGGTCCTGATGGAATTCACCCCAGAATTCTAAAAGAATTAAGGGAAGAACTAGTGAAACCACTGGCTACTCTTTTTAATAAATCATGGGAGGATGGTGTGGTACCCAAGGACTGGAGGAAGGCGGATGTGATTCCCCTTCACAAAAGTGGGACCAAGACAGAGGCAGGAAACTACAGACCTATCAGTCTGACCTCTGTGGTAGGGAAAGTGATGGAGTCACTTCTGAAGGAAAGAATAGTTGAGTACCTAGAGGCCAGTGGAGCACAGGACCCGTGGCAGCATGGGTTCACTGCGGGAAGGTCATGTCAGACGAATCTAATAGATTTCTTTGACTGGGTGACCAAAGTAGTAGACCAGGGAGGGGCTGTGGACATGGCCTACTTAGACTTAAGCAAGGCATTTGACACAGTCCCCCACACAAGACTAATAGTCAAATTAACCAGCCTGGGAGTGGGTCCCAGGGTGGTAGCCTGGATAAAACATTGGCTGCACAACAGGACACAGAAGGTAATTGTAAATGGAGTCCACTCTGAAGAAAGAGGGGTTACTAGTGGGGTACCGCAGGGTTCAGTATTGGGTCCAGTCCTTTTTAATGTCTTCATAAGTGACATTGCAGAGGGACTGGAAGGAAAAGTATGCCTTTTTGCAGATGACACAAAGATCTGCAACAGGGTTGATACACAAGGAGGCGTGGAAAGGATGAAAAGGGACTTGGCAAGGTTGGAGGAATGGTCAGAAGTATGGCAGCTAGGATTCAATGCAAAGAAGTGCAAAATAATGCACCTGGGAAACAAAAACCCAGGGGAAGAATACACAATGGGTGGGGTGGTAGTAACAGCAACAAAAAGGAAAGGGACCTGGGGTAATCATATCAGATGACCTTAAGGTTAGCAAGCAATGTGAGAAGGCAGTAGGGAGGGCTGGGGTATACTGGGATGTATAGGGAGAGGCATCAGCAGCAGAAAACAGGAAGTTGTTATCCCTCTGTACAGACAGTTGATGAGACCCCATCTGGAGTACTGTGTCCAGTTCTGGAGACCCCATCTCCGCAAGGACATAGACAGGATAGAGGTAGTGCAGAGGAGGGCAACTAAAGTGGTGCAGGGTCTGCAAGAGAAGCCGTATGAGGAGAGACTAAAGGAGCTTAATATGTATACCCTTGAGGAAAGAAGGGAGAGGGGGGACATGATAGAAACTTTTAAGTACCTCAGTGGAATCAACAAAGTCCAAGAGGGTAGCATCTTTCAGAAAAAGAGACTTGCAAGAACAAGGGGACACAATTTAAAGATAGGAGGGCGTTTCAGGGGCAATGTGAGGAAGTATTATTTCACAGAGAGGGTAGTGGATGCATGGAACAGCCTTCCTGAGGAGGTTGTGCGGTCTAAAACTGTGGGAGAATTCAAGAATGCATGGGACAGACATAAGGCAATTCTTGTGGGGGGTAGGAAGAAATAGGCTGTTGGTTAACTAGGATCTGCGGCCTATCCTGTAGGTAGGGAAATGGGCAGACTAGATGGGCCAAGCGGTCCTTATCTGCCGTCAAAGTCTGTTTCTATGTAGGGTACCCATCGGGACCTGGGGCTTTTATTGATTTGGCTTCCATTATAACAAATTTTTTTTTTATCTCTTCTTTAGTTTTTGGAGCTAGGAGCGGGCAACCCTCAAACATTTTGGAATGCCAGAAGGCTTCATTCGGCAGAGTTTGGACTTCAGAAAGTTTGGGCGTAGCCAAATTATCTAAATAGTGATTAATCTGGGATCCTAAGTGGTTGATATCTTCTTTATATAAATTCTCGTAGTATTTTGCCATAGCCTGCCAAATGGATTGAGGGTGGTGCAGGGGTGTAGCTACAAGGGTGCAGGGGGTGCAGTGGCATCCGGGCCCATGAGGTTTGAGGGGCCCAAATCATAATTTTGATGTTTATTCAAAACTGGGGAAGGGCCCTGTAACATCACCTTGCACCCAGACCCTTGGGGAATTTGCTACGCTACTGGGGTGGTGTAGGAGGCGTCCAGTTATGAGGTCAACAAGGTGGGGTACTATTGTAAAAGTTCTAGCCCCTCTCAACTTCTGTGCTAAGTTTCTGGCTCCCCTGGGCCCCCCCTTCATAAGAATTAAGTTTAAGATACAATAGTTGTTCAATTTGGAGGTCTAATATTTTTTGTATTTTCTGTTTCAAGAGTAACATTTTGGGACAGACAGTCCTGTCTCCTCCAACTAGACGTTCCTGGAGAGTGTTAAGTTCTTTTTGTAGTTCAGCAAGATTCCGCGCTCTCATTCTTTTTTTTTTTTTTTTTTTTATGGCAAATTTTATGATTTCCCCGCGAAGGACAGTCTTGAGGGTATCCCATCGAATCATATCTGAGATGTCACCTCTTGGGTTATCAGTTAAAATTCTTGGGTTGGTTTTCTTAATTAAATCCTTGAAGACAGAGGTCTGGATATTCAGACTGCGCCAGGCTGTGGCGCAAGCCTGGGCGCAGCGCAACATGGCTGCGCAGGGACGTTGACTGGTATTCAATGGAGCTGCACCATGGCACAGCATCATTGAATGTCGCACCTAATCACCCGCGGTGCACATGGGCATAGCGGCACTGTGCCAGCTCAAGTAGCCAGAGTGGAGCAGGGGGATGCGCTAGTGCAAGTCCCGTTGTGCTATGCGCAACAACCGTGATATTCAAAAGTGCACATGCAGATGGGGCCATAATGTATGCAAGGCGCAAATGGGGCTATTTGCATGTCGTCATGGCCCCATTTGCATGTAGGTGTGCCGACCCCAGGCGACTTGCACCTGGTGCCCTGCCAGGCAGCAGCCGTTGGGGACCGACTCCCCCTGTACAGCATGGCAATGTGCCCCACAGCCTGATCGTGGGCTTAAGTAAATATAAATCACGTCCTATATCCCTGGTGGTCCAGTGAACCGCTCACAGCCCGATCGCGGGCATTTGTTATAATGAACTGAAGTCCAATAGCCCTGGTGGTCCAGTGGACCGCTCGCAGCCTGATCGCGGGCATTTGTATTAAAAATAATGAAGTCTAATAGCCCTGGTGGTCCAGCGTTACCCACCTGCCCACTGAGACCCACCGCCCCGCTCCCCCCGGTCAGCAGCGGGCGGCAGCACCCCACCCGTCTGCTACCCCGCCAACTGACACCGTAGGTAGGGCTGTACGCCCATTGGTCCACAGCGTGAGCCAATGGGCGTGCAGCCCCTACCATACTACACATTCCAGATATGTGACATCGGGCTGTGAGCGGTCCACTGGACCACCAGGGCTATTGGACTTCAGTTCATTATTACAAATGCCCGCGATATGTGACATATCTGGAATGTGTAGTACAGTACGGGCTGCATGCCCATTGGCTCACGCTGTGGACCAATGGGTGTACAGCCCTACCTACAGTGTCAGGCGGATGGGGTGCTGCTGACCGGGGGGAGAGCGGGGCGGTGGGGCTCAGTGGGTGGGTGGGGAGGAGGGTACCGCTGGACCACCAGGGCTATTGGACTTCATTATTTTTAATACAAATACCTGCGATCGGGCTGCAAGCGGTCCACTGTACCACCAGGGCTATTGGACTTCAGTTCATTATTACAGATGCCCGCGATCAGGCTGACAGCGGTCCACTGGCCCACCAGGGATATAGGACTTCATTTTATTTTTACAAATGCACGCTATCGGGCTGACAGCGGTCCTCTGGACCACCAGGGATATTGACTTCATTTTATTTTTACAAATGCCTGCGATTGGGCTGACAGCGGTCCACTGGACCACCAGGGATATAGGACTTTGTTGTTTTATGCCTAAGCCCGCGATCGGGCTGACAGTGGTCCACTGGACCACCAGGGACAGAGGACTTAATTTTATTTTTACAAATGCCCTCGATCGGGCTGACGGCAGTCCACTGGACCACCAGGGAGATAGGACGTTATTATTTTAAAGAGATACCCGTGATCGGGCATGGGGGGGGGTGCCGCCACGGAGGTGTAGCCGGAGCTCGGGTGGCCACCCACAGGTGGCAACTGCCATGTTGTGCCTGGCAATACGGCAGCTCACCCGTGGGTGACCAGCCATTGTTCCTTTTTTTTTTGGCTCACCTGTGTGTGGCGCAAGTAGGGGTTGCGCATGCATGGACTCAGCACGTCCTGGGCTGAATATCGGGATGTGCAGATTATGCATAGGCACACCCCCCCACCTGCACCGCATACATTACTGATGCGCTCCGGCGCTTTGGGATTTATGCCAGGCACAATTCCCGTTTGAATATCGCGCCGGGGCGCCTCAGTGGGTTGTGCGCCATGTGCAACCCTTTTGAATATCTGGGTCAGAGTCTTTAAGATGCATTCAATTTAGACGCCAAAAGGATTTGCCCCTAGGTCGACTCAGGAGAAGTTTAGTTAAAACAGGTCTGTGGTCAGAGAGGGGTGTGGCTCCGTAATAGATATCTTGTATGGATTTTAGGTGCTCTATAGAGCTAAAAATATAGTTTAATCTAGATAGGCTATGTGTTTTGGGGGGTTGGTAGGAGTAAGTTAGGGTTTGGGGATAAAAATGCCTCCATAAATCTATAAAGCCTAAACTAGGAAGGGTTTTGTTAAGATAGTTTTGGAGGGGAGAAGATCTGTGTTTTGCAGGTGGGTTGGCATCTAAAGTGGGGTTAAGGGTAAAGTTAAGATCTCCTAATATCAGTTGACCCAGCTGTATAGAGTAGATCATTTATAAATTTCATAGCTAACTTCGAACTGGAGTTTGGAGGAAACTAGATTGATGCTAAAGTTACTGGTTTGGAGTAGAGTAAGCCTGTTGGGACGATATAGCGTCCTTCTTTATTATTTGTGTTTGCAAATCAAAGGGAGTGCTTCGGGGAATTAGGATAGCTGTTCCTCTTCTTCGGACAGAACTGTGGGTGGAAAATGGGACTTTTTGATAACCAAATCTCTTGAGCGTAACAAGTTCGTCATTTGAGAGGTGGGTCTCTTGAAGAAAAATTAGATCTGCTTTTTCTGATTTCAGGTATTTCATTAACTTGGCTCTTTTAACAGGATTATGGATGCCCTTAATATTCAGTGACAAAATTGGGGAAGTACCTGTCAGTGTGGTTGAGTCATAAAAGGCAGTTAACTGGGTTTCGGACCACCCACTGTCTCTAATCAGAAGAGTAGAGTGGCAAGTAACTTGGTAGGCACCAAGTGTCACCATGAATAGGAGTAATTCATAATAGTAAGAGAAAGATTTAACATTTGTCAGCATTTGTGTTGCATCAATTCTAGAATTATAAGGTACCATGGAAGTATCAATTAGGTTAACCTGAATGCACCCTAGAGTATTAACAATGTCTCACATTAAAAATTATATATTTGTCTAAATGTCCAAACCCTTCTATCCAATCCAGGACTGGCATATAAGTATTCGTATATAACCACAAACAAGTGACCAACTGGGCCTTAACAAGGTAATTAAACAGTTTTGCAACAGTATAAAACTCTTTTGTTTAAACATTAAAAGCATAAACAGGAGCTGATAAGTAGCGACTTCCAAGGTGGGGGTGAGCTTCTTTGCTCTCCCTGTGATGCCCACCATGCCAGGAATAAAAACATGGCACTTAGGGTAGGGGTTAAGGCCAGGATAAATCCATTCCCGGGTCCTCTGGAGGCAAAGTGAGCCCCAAAAGAAAAAGGCTGTTAATGCATAGCCTATTATGCAAGGGTAAACCCAAAGTAAAATTAAGGGTAAAACAGGGTTACAGCGTATCCACGGGGGTCTCATGTTGCAAACAGAGCCTCTGGGAAAAATATAAAAAGAGATGCGACAGTTCTGGTAATGGTTATACCTGCTTTCATTAATTTTGAGTTTAAAGTCGTGAAATGACTTGGAGCTATAAACTGGTTCCAAGTATTTTTTATTATTTATTTTAGTTTAACCCCCCTTCTTATATCATAACTAATATTCTGTAAGAAGGGGTGCCTCTTAGTCATAGCTCTCCTCATCATGAGCCCGTCAGCGCAGTGGTTGGATTTCCATTTGCGATGCTGGTGACCTGGGTTTCGGGAATGGACCAGAGTCTCTGGAGGGCCGGCCAGGGGGAGAAGGATAGAGCGTCCCATGGACTGCTCTCCTTCTCTGGGGGAAGGGCGGGGAAGTGTCCAGCGCAGGGAGGATACTTTACGGTGGCTGGGAGTCACTGAGCTACCGGCGCTCACATGCATAGGAGGTGGAGCGGACACTGGCAGCATTGCACGTCGCTGCCTCCCAAGAAAACCAGAAAAAAGGGGGCGGGTGGGTCCTCCGTCTCCATGAAGCTCTCCCTGGAGCTTCAGTTAGCCACTGTCGCCAAGCACTCCCAACTAGTTACTGGTCCTGTGGCTCTGGATAGGGGACCGGTGTTGTGGCCCCGCCCTCCGGGGGGTAAGCCGGGGGGTGACCGAGAGAATGCTGGCAATAGATGGTAGGTGGAAGTCTGGGGCCGTGACAAGAGCAAGACACGGACAGAGGACCTGCCAGAAAAAAGAAAAAAAAAAAGGGGAGGGGAATGCTTAAAAAAAAAAAAAGATCATTGGGGGGCGGGTTTAATGGCAACTTCTTACCCAAAATGACAGTCTGTCCAAGTTTCCCAACTATAGAGGATTCAGTCAGAGGACCTGGATTCTAGAGGGAAGCCGATGCCAGGAAAAGTGTATTGATTTCCCCTACACCCCTTCCCCCTGCACCAAACGGCATTCCTACCTGAAGTAGAACTTAGAAATTCAGGCATCTCAAAGTTCAGCTGTTCTCTCAGGTCATCTGTGCATTCGTTCGGCAAAAGGTTTCTAATCACTGCTTTAAGTCCTGTGTTATTTTGCAGCTTTCTCTTGACGTATGTGCAGCTTTCACCGGCGTCTGCCATCGAGGAGTGCGAGAATCTTTTGGGGCTGCAGTGTTCTCACGTTCCGGAAAGGAAATCCCCATCGCTGTGAGGTGGTCTTTAGCTTCCTGCACGGTGGTGTACTCCTTTTTGTCTCCTCCTGGGATGTGCATGATTAGTTTAGCTGGGTAAGGTGTGGAAAATGTAATCCCTTTGGCTTTCTGTGTCTGGAGGAGAGGGAGGTAGTCTCATCACAGTTGGAGGGTTTTTGGGGCATAGTCATGATCGATGTAGAATCTTTGCTGCCCGTAAAATATTATTTGCTTACGCCAGGCTGCAGTTAAGATTTGCTCTTTGATGACATATGACTGGAACCGAGCAATGATAAATCTCGGGGTGTCATTTGCAGATATGGATTTGGGTGCAAAAGCTCTGTGCACCAGTTCAGATTCCAGGCTGAAGTCCTGCGGCAGCTGCAGTGCGGTTTTTAAAAGTGTGCCATGAAAATCTTTGATATCTTCCCCTTCCACACCTTCGAGGATACAGTAGACCCTGATGTTTTTTTGGCGGGCCTGATTCTTTGAATCTTTGTCTCTCCTCAGTCATCTCTTGCTGTGCCTTTAGTTGCTGTATGAGGGTTTCAGTGTCATCTACACGGTTTTCGGTTGCCGTAATCTGGCGCTCAGAGTCATCGGCCCTTTGTTCGAGCTGCATTATGTCCTTCCGAATTTCCCCGTAGAGTTGTTTAATTTCAGCACGAAAGGAACAGGGCTCATTGTAGAGGGTATCAAGTTTAATTTTTTTATTTTTATGGCCTACAGCCGCACTGGACTTACAGGCCTGGGTTTCGGAGCAGTCAGGACCAGGCTGTACATTGGATTGCTCAGACTGTGATTCCTCAGCCATTTTAACTCACTCAGCTCTAGAATGGAATCTTAAGTGAGTGCTGTATTCCTGTGTAAAAATGGCTGTTTTCTTGAGCAGTTAGAATGTTCGGAACTAAAATTGTAACACTCCGACTTGGAGTATAAATAACTAAAAAAAGTATAACTCTTGTCACAAAACTTACAGCACGAAGTTTGCTCACAATAAAAAAATCTTTAAAATGAGGGTTCACACGTGTTTTAACCTTTTTTTTTTTTACACAGAGCATGTAACAATGAAAATTTAAATTTTTCTTTTTTTGTTTAAAAAAAAAAAAAAAACACCTTAGAAGTGGCAAATGTCTGTTACATGATGGTTACTATCACACCAACATCTGTGCATTACACTGCCACAGTTTAGAGTATTTCTGAGCTGTTTTACATAATAAAACAGACCATAAAGTAAGGCATGTGCCAACACATAATGCCAGTAAACCGACTGAATTCGGAAAAATGCTCTGCACAACTGCCCACATGACACACAAACCACAATAACTAAAAAGTATGCCTACTAGCCCCTAGATACCTACCCGGAAAATGTTCACAATAACAAGACCTTTAAATTGATGGGTCACTCATGTTAGTGGCATTTGCAGATATTTATTTACAGTTCCTGAAATGATTAAAAAGGAGCATTTTTTTACACTTTGTTTCCAAATAAAAACCTACATCATAAAAAGTACATCTCCTAGACCCCAGACACCAGCATGATAATTGTCCACATTAAAGATATATTTCAAATGATGGGTCACGCACATTTCAAGCGTTTACAGTTTTTATTTTTTTTTTTTTTTAGTACCTGAAATGGAGGAAAATCACATTTTTACACTTTTTTAATCCCCAAAAAACAAAAAAAAAGTACACCTCCTAGCTCCCAGACATCAGCATACTATTTTTTCACAATGAAAAGAGCTTTCAAATCAGGGATCACATATTGCTAGCATTTACAATTTTTTTTTTTTTTAACGGTACCTGTGATGGAAAAAAATAGCATTTTCTTCACTTTTTAACCCAAATTAAAACCTAAAAAAATCTGAAAGGTAGCAAATGTGTCCAATATAAAGTCAGTATTCTGGTAGGTAGGAAAGTTTCCTACCGACCTGCACTTTCCAATAACCTTATCCAACTGGTTGATCCAGAAAGTGCATAAGAAGTGCAGGATGCACCTATGTGCTCTGGGGATAAGAGGAAGTGAATACCTGACGCTTATATGCGCTATGGGGACTAGGGGAATTTTCCTGATGACGGACATATGCTCTATGGGGCTGAGTGAGTTAATCGAGCCTTTTGCAAGTAAGTGTTTGGGAGGTTTATTCCCTCTCGGCATGACGGATTGTTCAGGTTTTGGTGTATCTGAGGTTTTAGAGAGAGTAGTTTTTCCTGGAGAAGCTGCAGAGAAGATTTCTTTGGCTTTCATTCCTTCCTTGATCGGAACCGGAAGTCGGCCTGGTGATTTCTGGTGAGACACATTGTCCCTGTCCCTGTCCTGGACAGGAAGGTTCCTCTGTGCCGTCCCTCCCTTCCCTCTCCTTCAGCGAGTATTGCTCAAACTGCAGACAGAGGAGGCCAGGATGATCCTGGTAGCTCCTCTCTGGCCTCGACAAATCTGGTACCCACTGCTACAGCAACTGGCCATGGAGCCCCCTGTGCAGTTGTCCCTCTCCATTCACTTGCTTGCCCAGGAGCAGGGGACGCTTGTCCATCCTGCTCTGCGGTCTCTTCATTTGCATGCCTGGCTGCTGCAGTCCTAACAGAGGAGAGATTGGGGGCATCAAGCAGGGTGGAAGAGGTTTTAGTGGCAGCAAGGAAGCAAGGAGACCTTAAACCGGAGCAACCTACACCAAGAAGTGGAAACGTTTCTGCCTATAAGCGGCAGCACACTCCTTAGATCCACTGGATTGTCCCGTTAAGCACATGCTGGAGTACCTCCTCCATCTTTTGGATCTGGGTCTTAGCTACTCATCCATAAAGGTGCACCTTTGTGCCCTGTCAGCATATCACACTCCTGTGCAGGAGAGGACTCTGACACAGCTGGACATATGCAAGACCTTTTTGAGAGGTGTCTTGCATGTCAGACCCCCGAGAAGGGACCCTGTCCCTCCTTGGGATCTTCTTTTTGTTTTAGAAAAGCTCACCCTGCCCCTTTTTGAGCCGGCCGCAACATACGAGCTACGCTTCCTCTCGTGGAAAGCATTATTTTTAGTTGCAGTTACTTCAGCTGGGAGGGTTTCTGAGCTTCAGGCCCTTGCGTGCAAGAAGCCTTTCCTTGTTTAACAGGGACAGGGCACAGCTGCATATGAACCCTAAGTTCCTCCTGAAGGTGGTGTCCGAAATAACACTGAACCAGGACACCCAGCTTCTGGTTTACTACCCAAAGTTCTCCAATAAGGGGGAGGCCCTGTTGCATACTCCGGACGTTCATAGAATTCTTCATTATTATCTTAATAGAACCAGTTCTGTTCGTAAGACGGACCAGTTGTTCATCTCGTTTGCTCACAGGAAGACAGGGACTCCTGTCACTAAGCAGACACTAACCAGATGGTTAGTTCACTGTATTACTTTTTGTTAACACCATGGCAAGCCTATGCCGGGATCAGTTAAAGGTCATTCCACAAGAGCAATGGCGACCTCCTTCACTTCACTAAGGAATGTCTCATCAGCAGATCTATGCGCTGCTGCCATCTGGAGCACTGTCCACACATTTGTCAGGCATTACAGTCTGGAAATAGCCTCTAGGAGGAGAGTAGGTTTTGGACTGGCAGTCTTTCGGGGCCTTCTATCCTAAATTGATCTACGAAATGCAGTTTTCCTTTTGGGATATTCCCCTACTCGTCTGACCTGGATCTGTCTTGGGGTGCTGCTTGGGAATCAGTCCTTTGTGTAATACTTGCTGCAAGAGCGCCACCTCGAAGTCCGACAGTACAGTTATGTAAGAACTTACTGTAATAGATCTTTGAGAGGAGCTCTTGCAGCAAGTTGGCTTTCCCACCCACCATCCCCCAGGATTCAGTTTTGTACACTTCTCTCAGGTAAGGGAGTCCCTTCTCGGTTCTACATCACTTTCGGCTGGGTCTCCAGCGGGAGAACTGAGATGGTGCTGGGGGACCGCCCCCTTTATACCACGCTGGATGTCAGGTGCGGTCTCCCGCCAGACTGGCTAAAAGATTTTTCCGTGGGGTCCTAATGCCTAGCGGCATTAGTCCTGTGTGTAATACCTGCTGCAAGAGCTCCTTTCGAAGATCTACTGTTACGGTAAGTTCTTACGTAACTGTACTTTCCTGGGAGCCACTACAACCAGAGAAACCACCATGAAACTGAAGAAAAGTCCCTAAACTGACTAAATTAATAGACAGGAGATAATAGAATAAAATAAAAATGTAATACTTAGGAATCAAAAATAAATAGTTGAAAAAAGGAGATGATCTGACGAGAGCTCTTTGGGGTGACTTACTTCAGCGAGTGGAGAAATTGATCTAACATTATACAATGTACCTCGGACACCAACTAATCAGGCAGGCTGGCACCTTACCTGCCTTGATTATCTACCGTAATCACCGCAAAAGGTGTCAGCCAGCCACATGTTCAAAAAAAAAAAAAAAAGCAATCCGACAGCAAAAATCACGGAACTCCGGCCGCCATCTTGTTTCCCCTCTAAGCGGAGACTGTAAAACAGCAGCTACGTGCATCAGTGGAAAGTAAACAAAAACACTGACTGCTCTACAACCGAGTCGCTTATTTAAGCATTATAGCAGTACTGTTTTTTTTTTTTTTAAATAATAAAAAAAAAAACAGTACTTGGTATAATCGCAGTAAGCCACTTGGCGGATCTGGGTTATTGGGGGATTTACCACGGATGGCGCGTATTTACCCACTCTGCTGCGCCTCGTGGGCAAACCACTCCAGCCATGGTAAATCCCCCGTAAACCACACCCCCTCGTGGCTTATTGCTTAATTATTCCATGGACCGAAGCGCTACCTTGTGGCATAGGTTTGAATTGCTTTCTAAATGCCACTATTTGCATACGTTCCACTGTCCCTGACAGCTCAACATAGCGGGCTGAGCTGCATATGTTAAGTATAGTGAGGGATTCCTGGGGTTTGAATATATATTTTTTGCTAGTCTTTTTCCAAATCTGTTCTTCAGATAGAGCCCATTTTAAGTTATCCACTAGATCTGGGATTCAGATCCATTTTAAGTTATCCACCCAAGAGTTTGGCACTGGACACTATGTTCAGCTTTTCCATATTTGTATGAAATTTTGGTTTCTTTTTTTTTCTCGCTCCACCGCCTGGCCCCCTTCAGCCCTGCCCCTTCAGCCCAGCCCCGTAATCCTTCCCAGAATGTACCTGATCCTGTGTTCCCCTGAATGACCCCTCATGGGAAGGGCCGCCCTGAGGTGGACCCCATCACCTCTGAGCAGAGTTAGAGCATCGGTCAGGATGAGGCAGTCCAGGTAGCAGTGCGAGACCTGCAACAGAGGGGTGGGCAGCATTTTGCACGGTCACGTATTTGCTGGTTTTCTCCCCGAAAAGGCGAGACGTGCAATGACGCTACGGCATGGCTGCCTATGTCTGCCCTGCCTCCCTATACTGTCAAGCTCCTCACTGCTAGACCCCACACCTCTGCAAGAGGCCAGTCCTACGCAAGATGCTGTCCCCTGCCACCCCTGGAGAAAGAGAGCAGTCCCGGATGCTCCATCCTCCTCCCTCCCTCCCTCCTCCCACCAGCTCTCAAGAGCCCAGGGAAATTTTGATTTCTCTGCTAAAATTCACCAACATAATCTGCATTTTTTTTTTTTTAGTTATTAATCCTCTGGATTGGTGGGCTACACTGCCCACTAATCCCAAGGGCAGTATTTTGCAGTGCCAGATAAATCAGGAACAAGACAGCAGTTATAGCGAACTTGGTTTCCTTGGTTGATCTGGCATGCGTTACTGAGACCTGGGTAGGTGATGATGCTGGCCCAGTATTAGAGGCTGCCACCCCCCGGATACTCGGTGGTGCACTGCCCCAGAGTGGAACACAGGGGCAGGGGAGTGGCCATCTGTTTTAGATCTGAACTTGGCTTCACTGTGCACCAAATGGGAAGGCTAGGTTCCTTTGATTGTGTGGCCATACGTGGGGGTCTGGGCGCAGGTTGCAGGATTCTTCTGATTTACTGCCCTCCTGGGACAGTGGGAGAATTCCTGCAGGAGGTAGCCGACTTCGTTGTTGGTGAGAAGTCTGAGTCCCCCAGATGTCTAGTTCTGGGGGACTTCAATGTGTGGACCGACAAAGAATCTTCTAGGCTAGGTTACAACCTCTTCCAGTTGATGTCATCTCTGGGCCTGTCACAAGAAGTTTCTTTCATGATCCACCAGGACGGCCAGTTGTTGGACCTGGCCTTCTCGCTTGGGCTTGAGATTAGTAATCTCAAGACTGATAGAGTTCTTTGGTCCAGTCATTGAACAGTGGAGTTCTCATTCAGCTCCCCCCCCCCCCCGAGAGCCCTCCCCCTGTCGGGAAGGTAGGCTATCGCCCTTTGAGGGGTTTGACCCTGGAGGGATTTCTGGTGGCAGAAGATCTATCCAGTGTGTGTAGGGCATGCATAGGGGGTGCGGGTGAAGCTGTTGCCGCCTATAATTGAGCGATGTTGGCTGTGCTTGACCCTCTCTCGAACCGGTCCGAGTATGACCCAAATCCTCTCACTTGAGGGCCCCGTGGTTTGATGGGAAGCTCAAGGTGATAAAGATTGTGGGTCAGAGGTTAGAGCACTGCTGGCGGAGGTCCGGGCTCGATGTGGACAGACTGGCCCTGAGCTCTCATTGTGCAGAGTATCAGCGGGTAGTCACCCATAAGAAGGCAGAGTTCCTGTCCAGGAAGATTGCTGCTGGGAAGAACTGACCAACTGTGCTCTTTTGTATTGTGGACAGGTTGCTAAACCTAGCCTGTCTGCAGCTGAAAAAAACCTTTTCCAATGCTTTATGCGAAGAGTTTGCTCGGTTCTTCTTAGACAGGGTGTCCACTGTCTGGCAGAGTGTTCTGCCAGTGTGCCACATTGTGGCTGACAGTGATCATCTTCAGTGTTTGGAGAGTGCTCTGCTTAGTTGGGGGGAGTTTAATCCAGTGGAGGTGGCTGAGGTCATTGAAGTTGCCCTCGGGCTAAAGCACACATATTGTGAACTGGACCCAGTGCCAATGCATTTCCTTATGAGATGTGTCGACTCCGGTAGCCCGGTGTTCGCCTTGATTGTCCGGTGCTCTATCTCGGAGGGGGTCTTTCCAGATGCCTTGAAGGAGGCACTGGTTAGGCCGCTTCTGAAGAAACCATCACTAGACCCTGATGTCAAGGCGGATTACTGTCCAATCTCCAACCTCCCGTTTTTAGGGAAGGTTGTTTAGAAAGTTGAGGTGCGGCAGCTAGAGGAGCACCTCATGACCTTTGACCTTTATGAGGCCCTCTAGTCAGGGTTTCGGGTGAGGCATAGCACAGAAGCCACGTTAGTTCTGGTGCATAATGACCTTCTCAGGGCTCGAGATCGAGGAGAAGGGACAATTCTCGTTCTCCTCAACCTCTCCTCAGCATTTGACACGGTAGAACATTATGCGTTGCTCGACCGCCTGAGGGAATTTTGTAGACTCACCGGCACTGTCATCCACTGGTTTGAGTCCTATCTCATGGACAGGAGGCAATGGGTAGTGATGGGAAATTTTTCCTCCTCCCCTAGCCTCCTGTCATGTGGAGTACCTCAGGGTTTGGTCCTCTCACCAGTGGTGTTTGCTGTGTACATGCTGCCCCTGGGAGAGCTCATTAGGAAGTACAGTTTGGGTTTTCATTGCTATGCTGATGATACCCAACTGTATCTTTCCTTTGCCCATGGGACATCAAATGTGGTGGAATTGCTGAATAGATGCCTTGCTGAGATCAGTGATTAGATGGCCTCCAGCTGGTTGCAACTGAACCCTGATAAGATGGAGATACTGGTGGTGGAGTCAAACAGAAGGCATGATGGGATAGCCTCTGGCTCAGCTGCCGGGTTATTCCTGGGATCTGTGCCATTGAAGGCCTCCTCTAGGGTGAGTGATCTGGGTGTGACCTTTGACAGTGCATTGACATTTGAAGCACAGGCGTTATTCGTTGTCCGGACCAGCTTTTACCATCTTAGGAAAATCACCAGGATCAATCCCCTAGTTCCGCCTATGGACCTGCCCACCTTGGTACATGCCTTCGTAACATCTAGGCTTGATTATTGTAATGCAGTCTACTTTAGGGTCGCAGGAGGTATTCTTCGTAGGCTGCAGCTAGTGCAGAACACAGCTGCCAGGTTGTTGACGGGGCAGTCTAAATACTGCCACATCTCGCTGGTGCTGCATGAACTGCACTGGCTGCCAGGCAGGTGGAGGATCCTCTTTAAGGTGGGCTTGCTCACCTTTAAGGCCGTACACGGGGGCTGGGCCCTGGATACTTGTCTGATCTTCTAACACCTGTTGCCTCTGTCCGCTCCCTCCGTTCTTCCTCTAGGGGCCTCCTTGCGGTTCCCAGGGCGAGGCTAAAGACCACCGGTGACAAGAGTGTTTAGTGTTGCCGGCCCCGTCCTGTGGAACTCACTGTCTCCATCTGTAAAGGAGGCCCCTTCAGTTGAAGTGTTCAAGACCTGCCTCAAGACCCTCCTGTTTAGTCAAGCTTTCCCAGACACTGTCTGTTAGTATTTATTTCTGGGATAGCCTCTTTAACAATTATTATTACTTTTAACTGCTCTTATTATTTGAATTAATTATTAGTATTTTGTCTGTATGTGCTGTATTTTATGAATAGTGTGTATTTATTTGAACGGCGCCCAAAGCCTCTGGGGAATTGGGTGCCTTGAAAAATAAACCTTGTCTTGCCTCATCATATTACACTTTGCCCACTTCTCCATGTACTCAAGGTCTTGTTGAGGATTCTCTGTAGTATCTTTTCCATGACTGCTGTATAATGTGGTATAATTCACGTAAACTACATGACGCCTTCTGCAAATCAATCATCACTAAAAGTAGTAATGGGCCCACCATTGTGCCCTGCGGCACCCTACCATTGGAGCCACTTTGATCTCTCTCTCTCCTGCCAGCTTAACCCTTTGTTCCCTATTCTGGAAGAAGGAGCATACCCACCTCATCAAGGCTGGATGTGCCACTAAATCAGTTTATTAACCACTAAATTGTGATTTATAGAACCCTAGACAATGATGGCAGAAAATGACGAAAGATCCAGCCAGTCTGCTTGAGTTCCCTATTTAGCCTGGGACTTGCTATCCCTCCATATCAGAATTTATTGCAAGAACAAAAGCTTTACTGAACTCACGAAGTGCCACCTCCGACCTATTTCCCATTGCCACATGTGCATTATGAAGAAGTTTAATGAGTATGTGGACTGTAGAATATCTTTCTAAATCCACTCAAAAACATACTGCTCAACTATCTTCGCCACAAGTGAAGTAAGTGCTATAGGTCTCAAATAATTTTTTGTCTTATTTGCCTTACCTTTTTTTGGGACAGAAACCACCTCTACCCTCTTCCAATCTTTTGGTAACTGACCCTCTTGAACTGCTGAATTTAGCACAGCTGCTAGTGCTGGGGCCAGCTCTTCTGCCTGCTCTTTGATTAACCAGACAGGTATACAGTCAGACCACCTTGAACTGCTGAATTTCGCGCAGCTGCTAGCACTGGGGCCAGCTCTTCTGCCCACCCTGTGATTAACCAGACAGGTGTACAGTCAGGGTCCTTTGGGCTTACTCACATTTGTTTTTTCAAAGTTTTCTAGTACTGATTCACTTGTGACCAGATATTATTCTAACCCCAGATATTCTTTTATGTTCATAACTATATGCAGTCGGCCTCCTAAGTAGAGCTGCCCGGAGAATTGGAACTATATGCAAATGATAGAACCATCATTGGCTCGTGACACAACTTTCAAACTGCTGCCCTTATCTGCTGCAACGTTCCATCAACGTATCAGATTTCTTTCTCTGTCTGACAAGTCAAGATGCCCAGGAGACTTCCCAAATCAGTCGTTCCTTGTGCTTCCTCACAGAATATAAGTATTCTTATATTTTTATTCTTACTGCTGCCTTTATTTACTTAATTTTACCTCACACATTAGTTTAGATTAGTTTATTAGATTAATTTTAGTTTTTTTTCTCGGTTCTGCATGGTTTGTTATAACTGTTTGGGAACCAGGGCTTTTATAGCCTTTGCGGAAACTTTTCAGTTGTATTTCCACTATTTAGTCCATTTATTTAAACAGTTTACTTTTAAACTGAATTTGTTTTGAAACCGTTGAACCGGTTTCTGTGAACCGCTGACCCGGTTCCTGCGAACTGCTGACTCGGTTCGGATTTGTTTAACCCTCGGTTCATTATCTGAACTTTATCGGTTCCTGAACCGACTGCAACAAAATATATATACATATAAATAGGGAAGGGAATGTTGTTTCACCAGGAGTAGCACAGTGAGCCCAAGCTTGTTTCCAGTTGTGACCTGGAAGCACAAGGAAGTTAAGGGACTTGCTCAGGATCACACAGTATGCACCTAGTCGGCTATGAGATTCAAACCCAGGTCTCCAGCTCTGCAGTTCAGAGCCTTAACCCACTGCACTATACTGCCTCTTAACAGAGATAGAGTGAAATCTTTATTGCGGTTGGTTTTTTTTCTCTTTTAGTAAGAATGTCTGAAAAACCCATGAAAAAGACTGGACCCCCAGGTTTTAAAAACTGCCTAAAGTGTGGGGATGTTTTTGCTAAGGCAGACAAGCATGATATGTGTGTGGTCTGCCTGGGGACTGACAATTTCTAAGCAGACTGTGAAATCTATAAGTCTTTTCCCCAGAAAACTGTTGGAAAAAAGAATGAAAAGACTACAGAAAAGATTGGATAAGGGTGCTGTGCTACAGGCTCTAACCAGCCCACTCCTTCCAAATCTGCAGGTGAAACCGCTGTCTCTTCCCTGAACACGCCTTATAAGGGTGATGCAACTACTGTCAAAAAGGAAGGGTAATCTGGCTGACTCTCCGGTCCCCTCCAAGAAAACCAAAAAGACTAAGCACGTTGAACCCTAGATTGATGAACCTAGAGGGGTTTCATCTGTGCCTCATAGCCTGCCATCAGCAGAGGAGATTTCTCAGGCCATGAAGGCTTTGCAGGGTCTTATACCTGCACTGACCCTCCCTCCGCCGGTTCAAACCCTGGTTGCTCCTCTGAACTTCCATCTCAAGAAGTGGAGCATGAGGAGTATGATGAGCCAGAAATTGATGAAGATGAGGCTATAGAGCCAGAGATCTCACCAAAGCAGGAATTTGGTTCTCCTCCAAGGCCAGAGGATTTTTCCTCCCATTTTTCCTTTGTAAGGAAAATAGTTGATGCTCTTTAGCTGGCTACTACAGAGGTCATAGAGGATGAAGAAGAGTCCGAATATATGGAGATGATGGGGCTAACACCCACTAAGAAGATTCTTCTCCCAATAAACAAGTTCTTTAAAAAGACTTGTTTAAAATCCTGCAGGCTACAAATTCTGTTCCACCTCTGGATAAGTAGGTGGACAAGAAATACCAGCTAGACAGACAGGGGTCTCAATTTTGCTATTTTCATCCTGATCATCAGGGTATAGTCCAGCAGGCAGCCTGTGAGAAGGCGAGGGTCCCCTTATCCTCTCACCCACCTGGGAAGGACTCTTGAAAAATAGTATGCCTAAGAAAGGGTACTTAGCTGCCTCTCTGGGAGTAAGGCAGGCTGACTATCAGGCTTACTCTGCACGGTATCAGAAATCACTGTGGCAGTCCGTATTGGCAATGTCAGAGAAGGCCCCTTCACCTCTGTCTGATGACTTGGCTGAAACAGCAAGGTTTGGACTGGAGGCAGCAAAGTACCAGTTTCAAGTGGCAGCAGATGCTAATGACAATGTTGCCAGGTGGATGGCTCTGACTATAGCCCTTAGAAGGCTGGTATGGCCCAGGGCTACCAATTTATTTATTTATTAGATCATCGGTTTACAGACCTTTGAGTCATAGACTCATTTACAAAAGCACTTCGTCAAGAGAGCAATACATCACACCAAACAAACAGTACAGTACATAACGCTTAGATTAAAAAAGCAACCAGTGTTACAGGTGTAACCCCTAGATGGCGCTATCCCAGGGGCTACTACCCCTGCCTGATTTGCCACTAACAGGTTGAGGGGCCTGGATCCAATGGCGGGTGCCTCCACCCAGAGGTCAGGGTTTGCAATAGTTAAACTAACTTGGTCACAGCCCTCTGGGACACTGCACCCCCTTTCTTCCACTAGTGGCCACACAATATATCAGAATTACCTTCACAGTATACACTTACCCCAGGACTGATTCCAGCACTGGGACCTCCTGTGAAATAAGATACAGTGCAACAATCACAGTACAGTACTTTAACATAGACAATTACCTCAGGCAGTATAACTTTGCTGAAACAAGCAGCTCTGCTTTATTTAGGGGATATAACAAGGACGGGAAATCAGGTTAATTAGCTTATCACTCTACTCATCTACCTATGGCTCTGTGCACAGGCCTATCCCTATCAGTTACTGTCCCTGGGTACCCAAGCCCTAGTGGCTAGTCCAAACCGTGGCAGCTGGTAGGGCCCTTTCACACAGAGAAAAAGAAAATTAGTTAAACAGTCAGCAGTACAGTAATTCCATTTGGATTTAATGTGGCAATTCAACAGGGAGCGACTCTGAATTAGTACTCACGACCTCCAAACAAGATAGGGTCCTTCAATGTCAGCAGGGCTACTCTTGAGCTCCAAGAGACTCCTCACACATTTATATGGCAAACTGCAACAGGCAAAAGTCCTTTAATGGCAGCAGGATTCACTTGAGCTAACCAAGCCTCCTCACACATTTATATGGTGAAACAGAAAGTACTATACCAGGCAGGCTGCTTCTGTATCCCGATCGCAATTACTGCACAATACCCGGGAGAACACACAGCAGATTCAGTTCCTGACAGACCAAGTGCAGATCAGCAATTTCTCCAGTCTTCTACAGGGTGAGCCTGGTTTCTACTCTTCAGATATCCTTTGATTCTCTTCACAGGACAGATTCAGTCCTAACAAGCTGCAGACCGGAACTCTGGACCTTACACATGTTTTTTGACTAAAACTGTGCACTGAAGGAGCACAGGGTTCCTTTCCCCTTCACTGCCAGAGCTAAACTGAAACTCCAACAGACAAAACCGGGCACTTCCTTTGAGTTCCTCCCAGTTCTTGACTGGATTGGCTGTCACTCACAATAGACTGCTGCTGTTGGTCCAAAAAGGCACTGAAGTCTAAACTACATCTCCCAGAGTCACTGCCCATACAATCCTCTTGTGGCTGGCTCAGATTATGAGTCCAAGTTCTGATTCGTCCAAGGCACCATTTAGAGCTAGCTTACCCCACTGATTGGTCCAGTTCAGCAGTTCAAAACCAGAATGGGGAACTAGGCAGACACAGTTCTGACTGCAAAGAAAGCAGGTTAGACAAACTGTAATTTCATTATTACTCTAAATGATTTCTGGCAAACAGTTGCATCTTTCAGATAGGTTCCTTTGCACTCCTAGTGACTGCAAAATGGAGTGAATTGGCAGCAGCTCGAGTGGTACTCAAACGAGAAGCACACAGTCCCCCATACAAACTAATTATGTCTGCAAGCAGACAGCTCTTAAAGAGACAGTACCAGAGGCTCTAAAAACACTCACTGATAAATGGCTTAAACGCCAAACACCATTCAGGCTTGGAGCATTCAAGCAAGCTCCTGGAAGTCTTTTGGGAACCCCCATTTGCAGGGGGGTTACACCGGCATTCACTGGTGGTACAAGCTTGGTAATAGGTAGATCACAGTAGTCATAATATAGGTACACGAGTACCACGTCAGGTAGCAACCAGAGATATTTTATTACATCAGTCGATGTTGCATGAGACCCCAGGTATATACAGCAAAAGTAGACTGGGCAGACCTAGCTTAGGGGTGAAGGTAAGGGGCAGGTGGGGGATTATGTGCAGTTGCAGCAGCGAGTGCTTGTCAGATGGCTTCTGAGGGAGACCTTGAAAGGACCAAGCTCAGTGGAGTCAGCTATATTGGCTGGGAGGGGATTGAACCAGGAGAGAGCCCGATAGCAAAAGGATCTCTGGGCCATAGAGGTCCTTACCCTGGGGACAATAAGGGAGGTTTTGACAGTGTTGCGGGTGCAGACTGAGGGGGAGGCACGCTGCAGGGAGGTTGTGACCCCAGAGGTGGGACAGCCCTAGCAGGGTCTTTTTTACAAGAAGGCAGGTTTGGAAGCGGAGTCTTTCTTCAAGGTTTAGCAAGTTGGTGGTGGAGTACAGCAGGCACATATGGGTGCGCCTAGGGGCTCCCAGCATTAGCCTGCAGGCCTTGTTTATAGAGTTGGATTCTTGCAAGCGCACTGTTGTTGGCTGCAGCATAGATGGGCAGCCCATAGTCGATTAGCGACTGGACAGAGGAGGTGATTGCCAATCTAAGGGCCTCTTGTGGTAGGCAGTCCCTATGGCGGTATAACAGTCCAATCCTGACATTGGTGGCGGCAGAAAGGGCATTGATATGGGAATGGAAGGAGAGTGCCGAATCAAAGGTAATGCCCAGATACTTTTGCAGGAGGAAACCTGCTCAATGGGGTATAGTGTGCTAGGCAGTATCCTAGTATTTAACCCAGGATACCTAGGCAAAGGCCATGGATTTCCCTGCAGAGGATCATTCTTTATTTGGTAAGCAAACCGAAGCAAACATGAAAAAGGTGGATGAGTATAAGGCCACTTTACAAAAGTAATTCCTCCAGAGACAGGTCTTCTTTTTTCTGTAGGCCTTATGGAATGGGGAGGCAGAGGAAGGACAGCCTTTGGTAGGCCCTTTTATCAGGCACAGGCTGTCCCATAGTGCCAACCATACCCACAGCAGACTGGGTATTTCAGGACCAGAGGTAGAAGGGGCTCCAGAAGAGGCTCCCAAACTACCCAAGCTCAGCCCCAGGTGAAACAAAACCCCTGGCTTAATAGTCAAGGCCACCTCCCCACTACCAGTAGGGGGCAGACTGGCTTACTTTTTTCAGGCCTGGCATTCCATCACCACAGACAAGTGGGTCCTGGAAGTAGTAAGTCAGTGTTTGTCCCTGAGCTTCAAGACTTTTCCTCCCCTAAAATCAAGGGTTTTCAAACCATCTTCTCTCACAGAGAAAAAACTCTTGGAAAAAGAGGTTCAAAGCTTACTCCACATGAAAACAGTGGAGTGTGTACCAAGCCATCAGAAAGGAAGAGGCTTTTACTTGAGATATTTCCTCGCCAAAAGGAAAAATGGGAAGTGGCGGCCTATTCTAGACCTCAGACTCTTGAACAGATATTTTATAAAACCAAAGTTCAAAATGGTCACACTGGCTCTGATTTTGCCAGTTATCCAGCAGAGAGATTGGCTGGCATCTCTGGATCTTAAGGACACCTACTTTCACATCCCAATAAGAGAGTCTCACAGGAAGTATCTCAGGTTCAGACTTCCATCAGGTCACTACCAATTCTCAGCTCTGAATTTTGGTCTCACCTCAGCACCCAGGGTGTTGACAAAGTGCCTGGCAGTAGTAGTGGCATGCCTAAGAAGACTGGGAATATCAGTCTTCCCTTATCTTGACGACTGGCTAGTCGTGGGAAAGTCACCACAGCAGGTGCAGGATCACATAAAGGTAACATTAGACCTGCTACAATCTCTAGAATTCCTGATAAATCAGGAAAAATCCATTCTCACTCCAGTACAGGTCCTGCACTTTATAGGAGCAGAACTAAACACATTACAAGGAAGAGCTTTTCTTCCTCAGGACAGGGTGCAAAGCATCCTGCAGCTGGCCATATCATTCAAACTGGACTAGCCACGTCCAGCAAGGCAATTCCTGCAAATCTTGGGACATATAGCCGCAGTAACAGGCACAGTCCTGGGAGCAAGGTATCAAATGAGAGATGTACAGTTTCATCTCAGAGCACATTGGTGCCAGAGAAAAGACAAAACTGATTCCAGTAACACAAACCCTGCTTCAAGCACTGCAGTGGTGGAAGGAAACAGACGATCTCTGGGAAGGGGTACCCTTCCAAAAGGAAAACCCATCAGTTACCCTTACAACAGATGTCTCTCTGTTAGGGTGGGGTGCTCACTTGGGAGAGCACACTACCCATGGGACCTGGTCAAGTGCAGAGTCACTCCTGCATATAAATCTGCTGGAGCTTCGAGCAGTGTTCCTAGCCCTAAAAGCATTTGCTCATCTAATGGAAGGCAGAGTGGTGCAAGTCAGAACAGACAACATTACAACAATGTACTACATAAGCAAGGGTTAACAAGGTTAGATCCTCTGTGCACAGAGGCCATGAAAGTATGGAATCTGGATTACTTACTAAAGACCTCCCTACAGGTTGTTCATACAGGAAAACACCCTGGCAAATGTTCTAAGCAGACTCAACCAGAGACATCACGAATGGTCCATAAACAAGCAGGTACTGGACTCAGTATTCAGAAGGTGGGGCACACCAGAAGTGGATCTCTTTGCCTCCCAAGAGAACCACGTCCTGCCCCTGTTCTGTTGCAGACCACCAGCCAAGGGATGCTCTGGCTCTGGACTGGTCAGGGAGAAGTCTGTATTCTTTTCCTCCCTTTCCACTCATCTTCAGAGTCCTGATCATGCTCAGGTCACAACCTGCATCAGTGATCCTAATAGCACCAGACTGGGTCAGGCAGCCCTGGTACCCTCTACTGCTGTCCATGTCAGCGTCCAAACCGATACACCTCCCTAGGAGGCACCTTTTGACCTCCCATCAGGGGAAAGTATTGTACCCGAAACTCAAGTCTCTCAGACTGCAGGCATGGCTCTTGTGAACTTAGAATATGCATATCTGAAACTCTCTTGAGCTATTCTGGATATCCTGAAGGGATATAGAAAACCTTCCACTAAGAAAACCTGTTCATCAAAATGGAAAAGGTTCTCTATCTGGTGTGATTCCAAGGAAATTTCACCTCCTCTCGCAGGAATCCCAGTACTCCTGGAAATCTGTCACAAACACACTCAGCAGGTTAGGCCCTCTGCTCCCACAGTGTCAACCTTCGAGTGCAGTAATGTGAACAGGTAACAGTCAGGGTAACCCTCTTGTCTGCTTTTGGGTCTGAATCACCTTTAGTCTTAAGTTCTGGGGGGATTCAAACTGTGAACCTTATGCTAATGTACTTAATGTACAGGCGTAGATACGTACCCTCTTCAGGGATTGCGGTACAATCTTTTGCCAGGGGCACCAAGCCAGGCTTCCAAAATCAACCCTTAAAACTCTATAAAAGACCTTAGGTATATTCTTACCTTTTCCCAGTTCAGTAACACCATCAAGCTTTCGAACAGTTTTTGTCAGTCTTAACCCTCTATACGGCACATGCAAAAAAGAACTGGCAGATGCCCAGGCAGTCTTTCAAATAATAAGTACAGTACTAAAAGATGATAAAAAATATGAAAAATGTAAACACAAAACAATATATCAAAGAGCATACAATCACTTAAAAGAACAAGGGCAAAGTACAAAATGAAAACTCCTACCACTGTAATTTAGATTTTTCCTATCTAATGTATTTCTTCTTCCCTGTTTCACAGGGGTTGAAATATACATCCCTGAAGGTTAATTTAACATCAATCTCAGCCTACATTTCTGCTGGGAAAAATGCTTCTATAGCAGCTAATCCCATTTTCAAAAAGTTCTTCAAAGGTTTGTGCCACATGCACCCACCTAGCAGGGATCCAGCCCCAGTGTGGGACCTATATAGGAGATTTCTTCCAAAGGTTGTTTGATTTTCACTTAAATCAATCCATAACATTGCCAGTTTTCTTCACTGAACATACTAGTTCAAGTGAGCGCAGACTCCATAGTCTGGATGTCAAAAGAGCATTAAGTTACTATATGACCCACACCAGGGATCATATACATGACAAACAACTGTTTCTCACCTATGAGGATGTGGGTAAAGGTACTTCAGCTTCTAAGAGGTCTATCTCTCACTGGATAGTCCAATGCATTCAGTTTTTTTGTTATTCAAAAGTTGGCAAGCATCTCCCAGCAGGCCTGAGGGCCCATTCAACTAGGGGCACAGCTGCTACTATAGCAGCTTCAAGAGATATTCCATCCGTGGAGATCTGTAAAGTAGCTACCTGGAGAACAGTACACACTTTTACTAAACACAACAGTTTGGACACAGTCCAGAAGTGATGCCAGGTTTGGCACAGCAGTCCTGCAGAGCCTCTTTCCTAAATAGGTTCTCTTCCCTCCTCCAAAGGTACTGCTTCGAAGTCTGCATATAGTTATGAATATAGAAGAATATCTGGGGTTAGAAGAAAAAAATGACTCACCTTAGTAATCTTGCTTCTTCCAGTGTATTCTTCTATATTCATAACTCTCCCTCCCTGCCTCCTCTTCCAGAACCAGAGCCTCTGCATTCCTGGCTGAGTCTTTTTGATTTGACAGTCCCAAACACTGGCACAGGTGTTTTATATGCCTCATGGGGAAATAGTAATTCTCTTCTTTTTCCAGGTGATTCTGGTATTGGGGGTATTTATTTAAACATTTTTTAACTTTTTGTTTGTTTTCATAATAAAACAATACATCACATATTCTCATGTAGGGTAATTCAAATATAATTTGACATTATAGGCATAATTAAAATAACAAGTATATTTACCTACATTCTGGTATAGAAGGAGTGAGGGGAATAACATATAATCAGGCAGTCTTTGCCTAGAGTCCCAATGAAAGTCCAGTACTTGCCAGCTGCTTCAGTGGCTCAGGTTACTGTTCATAAATATAATTCAAAGGGATGATTCTGCATTAACGTGAAATGCTATTAACCTATTAAGTAAATTAAGCAAACAGTAAATTTGTTCCCCACCATCTCCCATCCCAATCCCTTAAGAAAAATGTGAACGGCTACAAAAGGCACTCCAGCAGAGAGTACATCATAGAACTAATGGTGTTCCTAAGGACACTAGGTATTTAAAAGACAGGGTACAAACATAGGAAAATATTATCTCCCCTAACAATACAATACAATATAGAAATTCTCCCCCATTCCTAACCTTACCGCCCTACTAGTCCTGGTATATAATACCACTTAAATCACTTTCAGGTCCTCATAACTGGAGCATAATAAGGCATTGTAAGATATTTTAACATGTCCCAGAGCACCATACTCCGCCCTACTCAGAGTCTGTAGCTTCTTCTCCATTCCTCTGAGGTTGCTGCGATTTAAATTCAGCTTCAGTTTTTTTCGATCCAACAACGTGTATCCCTCAGATCCATGAATTGCCAGTTCTTTCCTCCGTATGTAATACAGAGCCGCAAGGGAAGCAAAAAGGAGTATACAATCTCCAGGGAGCAGAGCTGTTCATGAATTGCATTGAATTGCTTTCGGCGGGCCCGGGTTTGGTAAGACAGATCAGGAAAAAACTTTATATCTCCCCTGGATGGCCAAAGGGTAAGCCGCTCTCTTTGCTGTAATTAAAACATCCCGCACTTCTGGGCCAGCAGTTTTTAGTAGAATCATCCGGGGCTGACTGGTATCGGTTGGTCGCACTTGAGTTTATTCTGTACGCAAGGCGTAGCCCAAGTCCAGTCAAAATCCTCTGGTAAAGTTAAGTTCACGGCCATCCACTGCTTCCAAAAAACCAAGGAGATGCACTCGCTCCTTCTGGTAAATCTACTATATGGACATTCTCTGCCCACAAGCTATTTTCAGCCACCTCCAGTCAACCCCGAAGCTGTTGATTCTCCTTTGTCAGGAGAGCCAACGCAGCCTGGGTGTTACGGGATCGTTTATCTGTCAGCCACCGAATTTGTTAATGTGGCCAAGGCAACATCATGGGTTTCCAGTTTCATGAGGGATTTCTCCAGCTTCGTGTCCATCGCCCTCACTGACTCTAGAATAGCTTGCCATGGCGGTTCCTTGGAGATTGAAAAGGGAGAAGTTTCTGGCAACTCTAGGCCCATGCTTTCTGGAGGTTGTGATGCATCAGGCCGCACAGGACCCGATGCTTTTTGCTGGGTGTTCTTGGTTTGCCCCATGTCTGAATCTGGTATCCTTTCAAAGCCCAGACAATAAGGAGTCCAATTATATCATTCAAATTATAATATCAGCACTCTGGTAGGATAAAATCAGGCTGAAAAGTAGCTCTAGATGCAGAGCTAGTGTGGAAAACGTCCTGCCTGGAAGTTAGCTCTCTAGCGCCCCCTCGTCGGGGGGGGGGATCTTTATCATTGCATGCTGTTTTACATGTTTTATGCTGTCAGGGACAGCTTAAGTTGTTTTACATTACATAGGTATAAGTAGTTAAGGCTTAGTATAGGTTGCCTTGTAGGCTCCTTAGAAATCTGATACATTGACGGAACATTGCAGCAAATAAGGGCAGCAGTTTGAATGTTGTGTCATGAGTCAATGATAGTTTTATCATTTGCATATAGTTCCAATTCTCTGGGCAGCTCTACTTAGGAGACTGACTGCATATAGTTATTAATATAGGAGAATACATTGGAAGAAACAAGATTATCAAGGTGAGTAATTTTTTTCTTGTGGAACATGTAAATTCTCAAAAGAGGGAACTTCCAAGATGTCCAGTTAAACTACAGAAATATTAATTGACTTTCATACACAGTAAATGTATTTAATCTTTGTTGTTAGCGTCACTCACTCTAAAATGTTCCATCTTTCTCCCCCTCCCAAATTTTACTTGTTTATATATTATTTTGTTTGCTTATTTTCTGATTATTATTGTACTTATAATGAGCAGCAGGCAATCAAGCGGGGAAGAGTCTGAGCAGTCGGGAGGAATGTCGCCAGCTTTGCAGCATAGGTGTGATTGCAGGGAGTGATCATGAATAGTGCGACATGTTGGTAATGAAACCAAGCTGTCCAGTGCTGCAGTGAACCGAGTCAAATGAGTTTTATCCTGTGAAAAGAAAGGTTTCTTTTTTTTTTTTTCCTTAGTCATCTTTTTGGTGCCTTACCTCCTTGGCTAGGCGGTAGTCCTGTGGTACCCCCCCTAAATCCAGTCCGGCCCCTACACCAACTGCCGTGCCCGAGCTACAACCCCTTCACCCTCTCACTGGCCACATCATGCCCCTTATAGTGCAGAAGACCATTTGGGGAGTCGAGACCGGAGGGAGCTGTGTAGGTGCGATCGGTGTTGCACTGTGGGGGTAGCCTGTCACACGCTGGAGGATTGGGGCTACATTTTTCCTCCTTGGTCCACTCACAGCATGGGCATGCAGTGACGCCAGTGATGCTGTGGTACACACTCCTGCCCGTCGGACGTCTGCTGTGCCAACCCTTTCTTGCTACATGACTCGTCCTAGTCCCCAGCCACCCCTAGGAGCCAGCACATGTGCTGGTGTCTCTCCCCACCTTCCCCAGAGAAGGAGAGTAGTCCCTGGGATGCTCAATCCTCCTCCCACCCGGCTGCCCCCTGACGACCCAAGTTTGTTCCCAAACTCGGGTCACCAGTGTGGTGTGAGGTGTGGCATCTAGCACCTTAGCCCTCCATGCCACCGGGCTGGCGAAAAGAAAGGTTTAAAAAAAAAAAAGGGGGAGCAAGCAGAGGATGAGGGTAAGTGTAGGGTGGGAGCAAGCCAATGGGTGGTGGGGTAGGGGCGTGGAAATGGATCAAGGTGTTGTATGCAAGCAAAAAAAACTGAAAAATGTGAGGGTTTTTAAAAGTAGTGTGTTTAGTCGTACAAGGAAAGAAGCAGTACAGTATGGTAGACAGGCTGTGGCAAACTCTCGTTAAGTGCAGAGAGAAAATGTCTAAACAGTCATCAGTGTCCAGTGCACTCCCCCCACCCAGCTGCTCAAAATGGCTGCCATTATCTTTTTTAACATTCTGATGAGTGGCACAAGGATTTTGTTCATGTCCTGTGTACAGCTGTCCAGCACTTGTTTTTGGCTGTGCATTAGACACTTCTAGTTCACGGCTAATGACCAGTCAAGATGCAGGATTTTCCATTTCCATGTTATAATCCCAATTCTTATCTTGTGCAAGCATCTCCTCCAACTTGACGTGGTGCTGGCTGCTCCCAGGAGGAATGTGGACAAAGGATGGCACTCATGACAAGAAGTGACATGAACAGCTGCATATGTATATGTGTGTGTGTGTGTGTTAGTTCAGCCACAGATGCTAAGCGTATAAATTGACCACGCAGATAAGTCAATCTTGCGTATACGTCGACTTCCCTCTCTGAAATGCCTTTTATTATACTAAACCTTGAGTTGTACATGCATATATACAGAACCTTGTTTGAGACCACAGAGAAAATAATAAACAGCAGAGAGGTCCCACGCAGACCCCTGGGAAGCCCCACTTACCACTTCTTCCTATCTTATGTCCCATGCACCACTAGCCACGGAGCATTGTTGCCTAACCAGCTCTCTAGCCATTGTGCTACATTCCATGTAATTACACATTTCCTTGACTTCAGGACCAGCTGCTGCTGAGGAAATGTTTTACTGAAATGTAAATGCATTACAGAAACTTTCCACTGTTAATGTCTGGTGGGGGTGATGGACAGGTGGAGCCGGCAGGTGGGTAATATCGAGATGGTTACAGGATTCGAGAGAGGATGGGATAATCACACGAGTATGGTGAAAATGACTGAGGGGGAAGAGGGGTTGAGTGGAAGGGGGGGGGGTCACTCAACTATCAAAGTGGAGACACAAGTTGGGAGGACTGTGTAGACCTTACCAGTGTTAGACTGGTGGGGGGAAGGCTTAGGTAGGGACCGGGTAAACTCGCTGGGCCACAGGTCTTTTTCTGCCTGTAAAATTCTGTTTCTGTGTCTAGTTCATTCATTTTCTTCCCCAGAGAAAGACCCAAAAGTTAGGCTGGCATGCTCTCTTGTTAGTAAACCTATGTTGACGGTCCTTTAACAGCTGGAATATGTCCAGATGTTCTGTAATTTAGCCCTTGATAATATGGAGAATAATGCAAGGGCAACCATGCATAAGTCTGTGCTCCCATTGAAGGGTTCAGATGACATCATAGGGACCCCGAGAGCAAAGCTGTGTATGTTGGTATTCTACTGCCTTTCTGCCCTGTTTTACATCATTGCTGCTGTATTGCTGTGTATTACTCTGTACCCTTTCCCCTCTCCCCCAAGGTGCATCTGGAATCAAGCTTGTTTGCTCAGTCTGTCTTTCCTGGTAAACTTTTAAATAAATAAATAAAACAGAACCCTGAGATGCAAACACACCAGAGTTGTGCCAGTTGTTGCCCATGTAGTATTTTTGTATGGTTCGAAACATAACATTTAAAAAAGCTTTTTTCTTCTTTCCAAAATTTTTTTTGGTTTAACTTTTTTTATTATTAAAAAAACAGCTAGTGAAAACCTACCTGGCTGATTTTTTTATTCTTTATTTATAGTAGATCAGTTTGAAGACCAAACCATTCATTGCTTAACCTGATACAAAATTGGTACAATGCATTTTAAAATAAACAGCTAAATATTTTGTGTTTGGGAAAGGCCTGAGTTCCGTGTATGTGAGAAAGATAAAAGTAAACGGCAGGTGGCATGAGTTCCAATATAATTAAAAAAAACTTTTGTGCTACAGAAGGGTACAGCTGCATTCTGTTAGCTTTTTAACTGTGGTACAACAGCTGTTTAGTTAGGATGGAAGCCGTGCACAACAGGGGGGAACCATATACTATATTCTCCATTGTTTTCCCCCAAATTGAGGTTCGGTTCAGTGGCCTGCATTGAACTGGGTCACTTCCCTTTTTAAACAGAGCTGTCCTATTTGCTCTCCTAGTCCCCGGCTGCCTCGCTAGTTTCCGATTACTTTCTGAAGGTCACTGCTAGAGTACCACCTCTTACAGCATTTATCTCCTTGAGTGTCCTTGGCGAGGTGCCATCCAATCCATGTGACTAGTTCACCTTCAGCTTACGGTACCAAGCTGTATAGAAACTAAGCTAGCAACATCTGTTTGGCTGTAAGCTCCACTGCCAGTTCCTTGACTGCTTTATCTAGATGTGGTAAGTTTCCCAACACTTCTGAAGCTTCATCTGTTTTCACCTCCCTGGATTCTCTGCTCATCTCATTCTCCTTTCTTTAAACTCTGCTTTTGTTAATTACTGACCTCTTAGGAAGGTTGTTGCAGCTATGTATCAGGTGTATAAAGGATTTTGTTTATATGCTTGCTTTATTGGAATGAGTCCTCGGTAACTTACAATGCACGGTAATTATAACCGTTGGTCATTATAGTGTATACAGTGGTGAGTATCTGGCACATTCCTGGTGCAAAGTTACAGATGGGTCTGTTCATTGTTAGCTTTTTAACATAAAACCATTGGAGTGACTGCTTATGCAGTATCGAGTGTCAGTTTCTCTTACATTTTTGTGACTTTTTTATCATTGGGCTAAGCAAAATTACTGTTTGACACTGGTTTTATTTTATTCTTGTTTGTTGAAAGGTTTGTTGTCTCAGAGGTGTTTCAGTCTCCTTCTCACATTGAAGGAGCTAATTGCTTTTCCTCCCACAGCTCTTCCAAAGGATTAGGTGTGTATGTGGGGTGGAGCTGGCAAACTGTCAGTAATTTACAACAGAAAGAAGGGTTAAAAAGTCAGGTTAGTTGATATCTTGAGGTAGAAGACTTGGTTTGCTGGCTAAGGCACCTAGCTTCACCTGAGCTCTTTCCTTCTAAGACTGCTTGAAAGGCAGAGTAGAAAAACTTACCAGAGCAAGGGAGAAGGATTAAGACTTAGTTTGGCTAAGCAGATTTACTGTGTGGTGGTGTTTTATATTTTTACTCACAGGATTGCTACTGTTTGTTGCTAACATTTCATTGCTTTATTTTTTCTCTGATTCAAATTGTTGTTGCTGGTATACCTTCTTCTGCATTATTACAAGGTGTGCCTACAGGTGTGTGCTAACAGATTACTGCTGTAATCTTCTGATTCAAATTGTCTTTTGCAAGGTATATCTTCTGTTACTGCTTTATTTTTCTCTGGAGCAAAGTGTTTCTTACAGGGTATATCTTCTCTGAAATTATTACAGGTGGTGCTTTACAGGTTTTACAGTTTTATCTAACATTAGGATAAGCTTTCAGGGTTACTGCATTTGTTGTTGACTGATTGTTTCTGCTCTTACCTCCTTGTTCTTTCGTCCGTGGTTCTTCTTTTTTGGCAGGGGAAGGGCCCAGCCACCCACCCCCATCCCCAACCACCCCACACTACACTCCTTTTATAGGGTACCACAGTTGTAACATTTCCTGTGGCAGAACAGGAAGGGGCGGATCAGTGGGGCCTCCACAAGGTGATCTCATTTACAGGGCACTAGTAATTTAACTTGTTATAACAAGTTAAACAAAGCACAATTAAACCATTACTTGCATTTTTTTTCCTTCTAATTACTCTGACTAGGTTACAAACCCAGCAACTTATTTGGAATGGATTTCATTAACTGTAGGTACTGTGGAACAATTTTCAGAAGGACAGTCTTACAGGATTTAGGACACTGTCCTACATGCTGGGCCTTTGGAGATCTTAGGTCTCAGCTCCGGGCAGCATGGGCAGAGATTGCACGCCTCAAATTTCATATTGAAGAGGAATACATTATAAGAACCACCCGCCATTTCCCCAGCATCCAACAGAAAAACCTCGACCGCAGAGGGTAGTTGGTCCAGGAGGTTGGCAGGTGGTTAGGAGGAGCAAATCAGGTGCCCCATCACTCTCTGCTCTCCAACACATTACCTCCAAAACCATATAAACACTACAAACAGGTATCTGCCTCTATCTCTGAAATCAAATAAAGAGGCAGAAGACACTGCAGAGCAGGACACTGCGGCACAGGAGCTAACACAACAATACTCACCCAAATCAGGAACCAAAACTAAACAAGCAGAAAGGAAATCCAAAAACTTCTGATCATAGGAGACTCCATGATTCGGGAGTTGATACCCATCTCCAGCCAGGGTGATGGTCAGATGTCTCCAGGTACATCAGCATGGAGAGACACTGACCGATACTAAAATTGTTCACAAAGCAGGAGAAAACATTGATGTCCTAGTACACATAGGGACTAATGATCTCGCCAAGCCGGTCAGTTGTGGAGACCAAGGAACACCTGACTAGGCTGGGTGACAAACTATCATCTATTTCGTCCGGCATCTCCTTCTCTGAGATCCTGCCAGTCTGGGAGAAGGGAGCAGATGGACGGAAGGTCAGAGAAGGGAGATAGGGGAGCTAAACACGTGGCTCAAGGACTGGTGCCAGGAAAAAGGACACAGATTTGTAGGGAACTGGCAACAGTTCTGGGAGGCAAGTTCTTTAAATTTGATGGACTGCATCTGACTAAGAGAGTCAGTGCATTGGGGCAGAAGTTTGACGTCTTTGCAGAATATTTAAACTAGCAAATGGGGAGAGGGGTGCAGCACCCCATACGTCGAATGGGAAGAACACCCCTCCCCCCTCAGCTAGTGGTCAAACAGGAATTCAGTGTGTTTGCCATTCATTTGCATCACCAGGTAAGAAAAAAGGTTTGTCTCCCCATACGATGCACAGGGGTAATGCCAAACTTCACCCAACAACTAACACACCAAAATCTGGCCAATGGAAAATCATGTACACAAATGCTCACAGCCTGGGAAATAAGATCCCAGACCTGCAGGCAATAATGTCAGAGGCTAAACTGGACATAGTAGCAATTAGTGAGACGTGGTTTACCAGTAACCACACTGGGAGACTTCAGTACCTGGATATGTATTGTTCAGAAGAGACCGAAGTGCAAAGGAGGGGGGTGGCCTTGTATGTTAATGAAAATATCAAAGCTACAGAAATTCAGAATACACATAAGGAGCCAGAAGAACTGTGGGTCACCCTGAAACAGGTAATGGGACAGCCATAAGAACTGGGGTTGTCTACAGGCCCCCAGACCAGAGGGAGGACATAGACACATTACTGTTAGAAGATATACAAAACATGACAGCTAAAGGGAGGTTCTGATAATGGGAGACTTCAACATGCCAGATACAGATTGGTCAATACCAGCAGGAACATCTGCCAGAACTAGACTCATAGTGGATTCCCTGCAGGGGAGGGCCTCAAACAACTGGTACAGCAACCCACAAGAGACAGGGCTATCCTAGATCTAGTACTGACTAACAAAGAAGGGATCACAGATCTCCAGGTAGAAGGTCACCTGGGGGCCAGTGACCATCACATGGTATGGTTCAATTTGGCTACTACATCTAAATCATCCCATTCCAAGGCAAAAATATGGGACTTTAGAGGAGCTGACTTTGATAAGATGGCCAACAGAGTTAAGCTAGCCCTGGCAAAAAGAAACACAGGTGAGGAGGTACAGGCAAAGTGGGCAAGCATTAAGGATACAATACTTGAAGCAACATCCCATTGTGTTAGACAGAAAGGAAGTGCAAAGAAGAAGGAAACCACTTTGGTTCTCAAATATAGTAGCAGAAAGGTCAGAGCCAAAAGGCTGGCCTTCAGAAAATATAAGGGAACACAGCGGGATGAAGATAGGAGGCATACCAAACTGCCCTAAGGGAAGCAGGTAAGGCAGTAAGGCAGGCAAAGTCCCAAACTGAGGAAACACTAGCACGAACAGTAAAGAAGGTGACAAGACTTTCTATAGATACATTAGTGAAAGGAGAAAGTCCAGAGGGGTATTGCTAAGCTTAATGGAGAAAAGGGAGCATGTGAGGAGGAGGACCCTGTAAAGGCATCTATCCTAAATAGATACTTTTGCTCAGTATTTACTGAAGAGAAGGTAGGGCAGGGCCCACAGCTCAGCATCATGGACACAGGGGGAGGGAGGTGAGCACTACTCCCTTCACAAAAGAAAGGGTCCTACAAGAGCTTGCTAAGCTCAGGGTGGATAAGGCAATGGGACCTGATGGCATACATCCCAGGGTACTTAAGGAGCTAAAGGAGGAACTAGCAGAGCCATTAGCAGAATTGTTTAGTGAGTCTCTGAGCACAGGAGAGGTCCCAGAAGACTGGAGAAAGGCTCATGTGATCCCACCCACAAGAGTGGTAGCAGGGAGGAGGCGGGGAACTACAGACCGTCAGTCTTACCTCAGTAGTGGGCAAGATTATGGAGGCACTCCTTAAGGAAAGGATAGTGCAACACCTGGAATCCATAGGGGCACAGGATCCAAGACAGCATGGGTTTACAAAGGAAGGTCTGTCAAACTAATCTCATGATTTCTTTGACTGGGTAACCAAGTGGTGGACCAGGGGGAGCAGTTGATGTCGCCTACCTTGACTTCAGCAAAGCTTTGACACTGTTCCACATAGAAGATTGATAAATAAGCTAGGTAGGCTCGGGGTGGGTCAGAAGTTGGTCAACTGGGTGGCAAACTGGTTGACTGGCAGAAAACAGAGAGTGGTGGTAAATGGTATACAGTCAGAAGAGATGCAAGTCACAAGTGGGGTACCTCAGGGATCAGTCCTGGGGCCAGTCCTATTCAACATCTTCATTAGTGACCTCTGCAGATGGACTAGAGGTAAGGCTTGTCTGTTTGCAGATGACACCAAGATCTGCAACAGAGTAGATGATCCAGATGGGGTGGGCAGAATGAGAAGAGATCTGGATAAACTAGCAGAATGGTCAGAAGAGTGGCAACTGGGATTTAATGCAAAGAAGTGCAAAATCATGCACATAGGGAAGAGAAACCCTGAAGCCACTTATAGGCTGGGAGGAGTTGCTAGCAGTCACAAAGGAAGAAAGAGACTTGGGCATCATCATCACTGTGACCTAAAATCATCAAGCAGACCTCTAAAGCAGTAGGTAAGGCTAGGGGGTGTTAGGGTGTATTAGTAGGGGTATCACAAGTCGTAAGAGAGGTAATAATCCCTCTGTACAAGACATTGGTTAGGCCCCATCTGGAGTACTCGTGCAGTATTGGAGCCACACACCTCACAAGGACATTAACCAAATTGAGGCAGTCAGAGAAGGGCAACCAAAATGGTGCAGGGACTGCATCAGAAGACATATAAGGACAGATTAACGGAGCTCAATATGTATACCCTTGAGCAAAGGAGGGAGAGGTGATATGATCGAGACATTTAAACACCTTAAGGGCATAAACAAGGTGAAAGAGTCTAACATGTTTAAATATAAGAAAAATAGCAGGACAAGAGGACACAGCATGAGATTAGAGGGAGGCCGATTAAGGGGAATGTGAGAAATTCTTTTTCACAGAAAGGGTGGTAGATGCATGGAATGGCTTACCACAAGAAGTGGTGGCTATGAATACAGTGCAGGGCTTCAAACAGGCATGGGATAGGCATAAGGGAGCAATACAAATGACTATGAATAGATAGGTCACTGACAGAGCAAAGGCCGATGGTACATTTATAAGGTAGAAAAAGAAATGGGCAGACTGGATGGGCCTTGCGGTCCTTATCTGCCGTCAACTTCTATGTTTCTATGTTTCTATGTTTCTATGAGTGGATAATCCTGAGTCCACTGCAGTGAACACTCTTGAGTTGCTTAAAATAGGAGAATGAAGGGTCCTAAGGCCCATAATGTAGTCTTGACTAGTAGGCAGCTAGTGAACCTGGGAAAGAATGAAATGATTAACCTGCTGTTTGGTTAGCTACCCCTCCCATGGGTGGGATGGAAGCAAAGAAGCCCCTTAGATGTTAAGTAACAGGTGCAGGATCCTCATCTGTGACCTCCCTCTTGCATGTAAGTTCCTAGCGCATTCATCTGGTGAGGAACACCCGAGTTCCATCTTGAACTACAGAGGTCAACCGTTCCGTCTCAGAAATCTGATAACTCACTTCCTCCCATTCGCCAGCCATGGGAGTAGAGGTCTGCAACCACCTCCTTGACGGGTTTCTCAACTGCCACTATGCATATATTCCTTAAATAGCTAGTATACTTCCCTTTAACCCCTTTCGGGGGAAGCCCATTTGTCCCACACTGCTTGCCAGTATTGCTGCAGGGAGGGACAAGTTCAGAATATATGGCTGTGTGTTACCCTCTCAGCTTTGCATCCCCTCCAGCAAGTGGCAGTAGATCCAGTCCCATCTGACTTTTATAACTGGAATAAGAAGGTAATGAGTGCATACTTTCCAGCAGATACCTGCCATCGGGGGAGGATGCCATTCTGAAAGTGGCTTGCCAGATCTTCACCCACTCCTTGGGTGTTACCTGAAGCTGGGCCACTGTCTACCATTTATCTGTTGTATACTGGGTTTGTGATCCCTTTTTGTTGTATGGAAGTCAATAAGGTAGGGACAGGGAAAGGGGTCTATTCCTCCCCTCCCGCTCATGTCTTAATTTACTAATTATGCAATCCCTAAGGTGAAAATATTGAAAGCGGCCCTCTGGAGCCCAACTGAATTCTGCCTTATTGGACTCAAATGTTTAAGTGTAACATCATCTAGCAATTGTCTGGGGTATTCTAAATCTCCAGAAGGGCGTGGACAGAGTGGAGGTGGTCCAGGGGAAGGGGGCCTTGGCACACTAGCACAGCAGTAGCGTTACCTATTGTGGCATGGATGAGCTGTGTTCAGGAGTGAGCATGGGACATCAGAGAGTCGGCTGGGGGGAGGTAGGATGAGCGTCCCATGGAAAGCTTTCCTCCAGGGGTAGGATTGTGGTTTCCTGGCATACTAGTGACACCCGCCTGGCCTGGTGGTGCTGAGGGTTGAGGCGCTGGACACCACACCTCACTCCATGCCAGCGACCTGGGTTCGGGAATGAGCCCGGGTTGTCGGGGGTCAGCAGGGGTGGACTAGGATCAAGCGTTCAACGACAGCTGTCTTAGTTCTGAGGAAAGAGGTGGATGCACACCATGCTGTGGTGGTCCCTGGGGACGCCCAGAGGTACTGCAGAGGTGCGGGTGCAGAGGTTGGGGGGCACAGCAGACGTCTGCACGCTAGTGCATGGACGTCATTGCACATCCGTGCCCCCAATGGGGAAGAACAAGGAAAATGGCAGCGCAAGTCTGCGGCAGCTTAATGGCCACAGTTCACTGATCTCATGACGCCTGGAGGACGTGCGCCGGTAGTGGATCCTCACCGGACACAGGGGCTTAGGGGAGCCCCTCTTGATGGTATAGCTGCCTATGCCAGCTGGGCACGACAGCTTCGGGGTCAGCGGAGGATGAGGGGTGGCTGGAGTTTGGCAGGATTATGGTTGCAAGTGAGAAAGCATTCAATGATTAAAAAAAAAAAAAAATACTAGTGACACCAAGTGGAGTCTTGGTATCCAGTAGCCCAGACCATCTGGCACAGCGTAATCATCAGGCATCTGTGGGACTGGTGCAGGAGTGCGCCTGTCCCACGCTGAAGTCATTGGACATCCGTGACTCCTGGGGGAAGCCAAGCAGAAAAACCCTGGTCACGGAGCACCATGAAACCCCTGGACTGCCTCCAGAATGATGCCCCAGACATAAGCGTCGGCTGGAGCCTGTGGTGTATTTCAGTCTCTTTTTCATCCCCCCCCAAGGTAGCTCTATCATCAGGGGCAAACTATGGGGCCACCCAGTCCAGATGGCCTGGGGGGGTGCCGGGAGTTTGAATCCAGGCGCTGAAGAGGCAGACACATCCCCTGCCCATCTTCTGAGAGATAAAGAAAGTCGACAAAAAAAGAATGATGAGACGACTGCATCCAAAGCCATAAAAGCGGAAATTAAAGGAACTCGATATGTACACTCTGGAAAAGATGAGGGAGAGGGGGGATACGATAGATAACTTTAAATATCTCACGGGGTAAAGAAAATACAGGAGGGAAGTATTTTTCAGAAAATGAGGTGCACATGAACAAGGGGACATGTTATGAAGTTGGAGGGGGTAGATTCAGAAGGGATATGAGGAAGCACTTCTCCACAGAAAGAGTGGTAAATTCCTGGAACAGTCTACCAAGGGAGGTGGTGGGCATGAAAACAGAGGTGGTATTTAAACATGCATGGGATAAGCATAAGGGAATCTTAGTGGAAAGGAATTGGGGGGGGGGGGGAGAGCCAGAGATCAAGTGGGGTCTGTTGTGATACTGTAGGTAGGGAAGAATGGGCAGTCTGGGTGGGCCAAGCAGTCGTCATCTGCCAACAAATTCTGTGTTTCTATGTATTGTAGCATACAGAAAGCCTGCCTTCTGAACCACTGATCTACTATATCCTGGTAGATATCCTTATCCCTGGCCTAGTCATTTATATTTCCAGAGGTATTTAGCTACAGTGTGTTATTTGGTACATTTATCCCAGGCACCTAGCATAAAGGATTTAAATGTTACTTTAGTTAAGCTAAGTTTGTTTCTATGACTAGGAATGTAAAGTACTAGTGCCAACACCAGTCCTTTTGTGATCTTGGTATTCTGCATTGCTCAAACCAGAGGCCGTATCTCAGAAATCTGGAGCCACACTGTTATTGAAATAAGAGGTTTGCTAGATCCAACTGCTGGTGTTATTGTGGCAAGAGTAGGCAAAATACCCCAAACTAAATTGCTTTATATAGGACAGTGTAGAGTCTGTTCTTAACATGGGCTGCAAGAAACTGAAGAACTCCTTACTTAAGTCAGCGAGGATTCTGCCAACTCCTCTGTCTCCAAGTTTGTTTCTATAAACTACAGAGGCTTGTCAAGGACACTTGTATTATCAGTATAGTGCAAGCTGTCAGAGTTTGAGATGGGTGCAGCTGACACCCCTAAGTCTCTCAAGGTCTGCAAGAAACAGGAAAAACAAGTTAAGGAGAATGGGAAAAAATGCATGAGTAGGATCACAGAACAGCCAAAGGGGAGCTGGAGCTAGCTGGAAGGGGGGGGGATCTTCCTTAATGCCAGGAGTCTGGGCAATAAAATCAGTGCGCTCCAGGCATTCGTGGCAGGCACCGCGGTGAACCTAGTAGCCATCACAGAAACTTGGGCCACAGAGAATAATGACTGGGACTTGTCCCAGGTTAGGCAGTGTTTAGACAGGGTAGCGGGAAGGCAGTGGGGAAGGGGCATAGCCCCATATATGTCAGGGAAGGCATAGAGGCTGTGGAGAATGCACACATCAGTGAAAGGGTAAACCGAGATGCTGTGGGTTCATGTTACTGCACCCTCAGACAAGAAAATACGTGTGTGGGTGATCTGACCTGGACAAAGGGAAGAGGGATAAGGGGCTCAGGGAAGAGCTGAAAAGGGGAGTGAAGGAGGAAGCGATGATGAAGGTGGTGGATGATCTGTACCTGCCAGATACTGACTGGGACATTCCAGCGGCTAGGTGCACTAGAAGTCTGGCCCTGTTGGATACATTGCAGGACCGCCTGCTGGTGCAGCTGGTTAAGGAATCCTCTTGACAGGTGGCCATTCTCGAGTGGGTGGTGATGGTGTGTGGAGAGAAAGGAGAGCTGCTGGGGTCCAACAACAATAACTCCATTTGATTCAGGCTGGCCCTCGGGACCACAGTGTCCCTATCAAACTGAAGTCCTGGATTTCAGAAGAGAAGACTTCACCTAGATGAGGGAGCTGGTCTGAGACAAATTGACCAGAGTGGACAGCATTGGTGGTTTAGAAGAAAGATGGGGGCAATCAGGGGGGACCATTCTTGAGGCAACAAAGTCATGCACGAGAAATGTTACAGAATAAAATGCGTACAAGAGACCCGTATGGTTCTCGGAAAGGGTCAGAGATGCACCGAGGGCCAAGAAAAAGGCTTTTACCAAGTACAAGGAAGATCAGGGGTAGGAGGAATGGGGAGAGTACCATAGGAGAACTAGGGATGCTAAAAGGACAGTTGAGGAGGCAAAGACAGACACGGAGTTGCGTATTACAGAGGGGGTCAAGGGCTGGGGAAAAAAGGAAACAAGGAAGGGATATTGTTAGCCTACGGGGGGGGGAGGGTTATAGAGGAAGATGAGCAAAAAGTAGCTGTTCTTAATGAGTACTTATGCTCTGCCTGTTTAAGGGAAGGCAGTGGGCCCCTGCCTGAAAGTGGCTTTAAGGCTGCTGTCAGAGACATTCTTGAAATGAGGTAACCAATCTCTTTATTAGGGAAAGGATACAGAAGGGGGCTAGAAGCCCTGAAGGTAGGTAAGGCCCCCGGCCAGATGGGATGCAGTCAAGGGTGCTCAAGGAATTGGCAGCAGAACTGGCTGAACCCCTAGTAGGGCTATTCAGTAGCTCATTTCAGACAGGGATAGTTATGAAAGACTAGACAGTTATTTATTTATTTAGTTTTTGTTGACCGGGTAAGTGCACTAGACAAATCCTGCCTATTTTCAGGCATGACCCGGGGAAGGGGGATACAGATGAATGCCAACTGACCTTGAACCAGATTAAGCTGTTGGTACAGTACTGGACATGGTCCTGTTACACAAGGTGTGGGGGTGGGGACATGGAGCAACCGGTGGATTAAACACCTGTTGAATTTTCAGAGACCTTGTGGACTACTTACAAGATCAGCAGTCTACAGGAAACTAACAAGTATGGGTTTGTAGCATGGAAGTCTTGTCAGACCAACCTGATAGTTTTCTTGGACTGGGTGACAAAGGTTGTAGATAAGGGCCATGCTGTGGATGTACTCTTCTTTGATTTCAGCAAGGCTTTTGACTCTGTGTGACACAGAAGATTGCTGAGGAAGCTGGAGGACCTGGGCATGGCTAGGGACATAGTTAGAAGGGTGAGAAACTGGTGGAAGGAGAGACAGCAGAGACTGGTGGTAATCCAGTTCAAATTGTAAGAGAGGGAGGTCATGAGTCGGGTGCTGCAAGGATCTGTCCTGGGTCCTTTCCTCTTCAGTATATTCATCAGTGACAGTGGAGAGGGCATCCGGGGCAAGTTAAGTCTCTCTGCAGATGACACAAAGCTCTGTGGTAGGGTAATAATAAACTTTATTTATATGAAGCACAGTTCAAACATATCAAAGTACTTTTACAGCAGTTAAAACCATAGCATGTTCTAAAAACCCCTTAAATAGCAAACTCTGAACTTATTTATCAGGATAGGCAAGAATAAACAAGTTTTCAAAGCTGATAAAGTTCTCCACAGTCTGGCACCCCCCTTATCCGAGGAGGTAGAGAATTCCACAGGGTAGGAGCCACAAAAGCAAATGAACGGGCTCCAGAGGTCTTAAAATGGACTCAGGGAATCTCTAGCAATCCCTCTTCGGCGGAGCGGACGGAGGGGGCAGTAGAGACAGAGGAACTGTTGCAGATAAATTGGTCCCTGTCCATGTAGAGCCTTGTAGGTTAGTAAACCAACCTTAAAGGTGATCTGCCACTGAACTGGCAGCCAGTGCAAGCTGTGCAGCACAGGTGTGATATGGCTAGATCTAGAAAGCCCAGTCAACAACCTTGCCGCAGCATTTGGCACCAGTTGCAAGCGGCAGATATTAACCCCCAGAAGCCCTAGGTAAAGGGTGTTGCAGTAATCAAGGTGGGAGGTCACAAAGGCATGGACAAGAGTCTGAAGGTCACCGGGCGGAACCAGGTGCTTAATCTGGGTGATATTCCTCAGATGAAAAAATGAGGTCCTAACGATGGATGACACCTGTGACTTCAGGGTCAGCCCCTCGTCAAAAATAACACCCAGACTCTGCACCCGTTCAGAGGACAACAGTTGGCAACCCGCGAGCACAAGTCCAGAGGCCTGCTCTGCTGAGGACCCCTCTGCCCAGCGACCTGGGTCTACCACCAAAACCTCAGTTTTGTCTGAATTCAGCCTCAGCCAGTTGGCACTCATCCAGTCCTGGATCTCGGTGAGGCAGTTGTTAAACACCAAGACCGAATCATCCTGGTCGGGGGCAATGGACATGTATAGCTGAGTAGATAGCCATGAAGTGATCTGGGAGATGCAGAGGGATCTACAGAAGCTAGAGAAGTGGTCTAAGATTTGGCTTTTGAAATTCGGTGGCAGAAAGTTATGCACCTAGTGAACAAAAACTCTAGGACAGAGTACTGGCTAGGAAGAGTAAAACTGAACACTGTGGCAGAAGAAAGGGACCTGCAAGTTGTGGTCATGACTCCTTCAATTAAGCCAGTGTAGCAAGGCCTGTTGTGTATTGAAAGGGGTATTGATTGCAGAAAGAAGGAGGTATTATTACCTCTACAGACATCACTGGTGAGGTCACACCTGGAATACTGTGCTAATTTCTGGAGCCCTTGTCTAAGGAAGGACAGGGACAGGCTGGAGATGGTGCAGCACAGGCTGACCAAGGTGATTCAAGGCCAACAGGGCAGATCTTATGAGGATCAAGACACTGAACTTGTAGACATTAGAGGCCAGGCAAAGGGGGGGGGAGGTATGATGGAGCCCTTCAAGTTCCTGAACGAAATAAACAAGATGATTCAAGAACCTGAGGTCATGAGTGGAAACTGGTGTGGAGGAGGGAGAAGGTTTAAGAAGGGTGTGAGGAAGTTCTATTTTGCAGAATGGGTGGTGGAGCCATGGAACAGTCTGCCAGTAGATGTGATTGGCACCAAGACTATAAAAAGTTTCAAGCATGGCTGGGACAGAGCGAAGGGTTTGGTGGGTACTGGGGTGGAGGGGTGGTGGACAGTGAGGGGTAGAACACCATATGGCAATAGGTCCCAGTGCAAATAGGATCAAACCATTCTAACTAAATGGATTAGAATAACCTGTCCAATTTACACATCATCACCACATGAGGAATGTGTGACAGGGTTGAATACCACCCTGTCCCAGTTGTTATGGAGAAAGAGTTAAATGCAAGGGTCTGTTCTGTTCTTTTCTCTCTCCTCTCTCTCTAGTTGCCCAACCAAATTTTCTTGTGAGACCTAAGACTTGATCACCCCGATGGTCTTGCAATTCTCTGCCCTTTGCTATCTCTCTGCCCTCACTTGTTGTTCTGTCTCTCCCCCATTGCATATCTGCTGGTATAAAAATATATGTGAATCATTTTGTGGAAATGTAACTGATACTGAGTTCCCTTTGTTTAAAAATGTATATAGTTATACTGTTGAAATGATTGTAAAGCTATTTGGAACTTGAGGGGTTAACCTGAGAATGCTTGATGCAAAATCTCTGCAGAACTGGCTAAAAGAGGTCAGTTCTGGGTCACAGTGCTCTTTTTGCTGTACCTGCTGAAACTTACAAGTACACTGTGTGAGAAGCAGAATGTTCTGTTAATGAGCTAAGGTCACAAAGACTTGTAAAAAAGAGCTGCAGTGTTTTGCAAAGGACAGAGAAAGACTGAGATTTGAAATTGAGAAGAAAAAGGATTCTGCTTTCTATGTTTGTAATGCTACTGTAAGTAGTCACTCTGAATTTTATTTTTTATTTTACTGTTATTAATAAATCACCTGTTATTTTTATACTGCTCCTGGTTTTCCTATGCTTCCTGACTTGTGCCTCAATGACAGAATGGTGCCCCAGAACACTGAGGGCAGAATTCTCAAAGGACTTGCGCTCAGTGCATCTCGGATGCCCCGGCGCAAATGAGATGCGCCGAGCACCACCTGTGGTATTCACAGATGATGTGCTGGGGGATGCCCCTGGCACATCCACTCTGTGAATACCACATTTGCACCCAGCCCGGGATGTGCTGGCACATCCCCCTGGTCAGCATGCAGCGTCTCTCACAATGTGCTGCGTCCAACGTTGTCATTCAGTCATTAACACACAAATGGGGCCATTAGGCATGCAAGGTGTAATGAGCCTATTTGCATGTCATTATGGCCCCATTTACATAAGTAGTGCCGGGATGTACCTGGCAGAATATGCCGGGTGCCCTGCCTGTGCGGCAGCACAGCCACAAAACCAACACCACTGTTAGTCTGTGCCCTCCCCCACCCAGAACCCTGATCGCGTATGTACAGCCCTGTACACAGCTCTGGTGGGATTGTAGTACCCCCCTCCCTGCCCGTAGCCCCGTATTGTAGAAATATTGCAGCTACACTGCCCTAGTAGGATATTTCATCCCCCCGAACCCGATCGCAGTGTACACAGTGGAACAGGATGCTGCTCCCTGGTAGTCCAGTGGACCTCCTCCCACCCGTACCCTGTCCATACGAATAACCTATGGTGAAATAGCCTGGTAGTCCAGTGGTGGGCCCCCCCCCCCAGCCTTGATCATACCAAAGTTGGTAAGCCCACATTTCCTTGGTAGTCCTGTGGATCCCACACCCACTGAGGCACACACACCCCACCCCGCTCCCCTGTCCCATTATGGCCAAAGTTGTTGGCGGGCAGCTCAACCCACCCACATATCGCCATGGCTGCCCGCCGACAGTGCTGTCTGTGAATGACCGCTGCTATACAACTGTAAGCCCATTGGTAGACTGTCGAACAATGGGTTTGCAGTGTGTACTTGACCCTGTCAGTCACAACTTGTGAATGACACAGGTCATTTACAGACAGCACTGTCGGCGCGGCAGCCATGGCAGTGTGCGGGTGGGTTGAGCTGCCTGCCGACAACCTTGGCTATAATGGGACGGGGAGCGGAGTGGGGTGGGGGACCTGAGTGGGTGGGGGGTCCACTGGACCACCAGGGTTATGAGTGACACTGCGTGGATGAGCGATCGGATCAGGATTTGGAGGGGGGATACAGATGCATACATTGGTGGGGTGCGCTTAGTTCTACACTACGGGGCTACGAGCAGGTAGGGGAGTACATCAACATACTGTGGCAGAGGGCACATATCTCTGCACTACGGGGCTACAGGCATGGTGTGGTGGATACGAATGCCCACTATGGCAGAGGGCTATTTCGTTGACGTTACAGGGATGCTGGGGGGGGGGGTACTGGACAGCCAGAGTGGGTAGCCTGCCATGCTGCTGTCTGAAGTACGGCAGCCTGCCTGTGGGTGGGCACCCACTTACATCTGTTTGTTGTAAACTTATCTTTTGGAGGCACATCTCTGGACTTGCCCCAGGGATGCGCCTCCAAGTTGGGCTGTGCACCCATATGCATGGGCACGCCCCCTGCATAGCCCCTCCAGATGTGCTACATATCATTATGGGTGGTGTGCGGTGCATCATTAGCCCCTCTGTCAGAATCGTGCCAGTGTGCAAGTTGTGGACGCTGGGTGCATCTCTTTTGTGAATCCTGCTCAGAATGTTTTTCAAAGTGCTCTCTCCTACTATATTGATCTCGAGCCTCTCAGCATTGCACCCTTAATGTGTCAGTTTCCATTGAAGAGAGCAGTCCCCACAGATGATGCTCCCAGGTAAATTTGAAGGATAAGTCCTAAAGGTTAACAGTTTTGTAAAGCTTAACGTTTATTAAATGAGTACACATTTGCTCTCTCTTCTGATCTGTTCTTAGCACAAATGTGTTGTTTTTTCAATTTTTACAAAGTTCCCAATGGTTCTGGAAACCATTGCCTGGGTAGTAGAAGTCCTCCAACAATGACTGTGGTGAAGTTTGCAGTTTAGTTTTTAAAGCCTCAGTTACGTTTTAATGGTTTCACTTCGTATGAAAACATTTGTAAAGTGCTTTTACTTACTATTTCAGGCACGTGAGGCTTTTTTCTTGCCTCATCATGACTGTGGTAGGGTGGTAGTACTGGTTGGCTCACATTGACTTTATTTGATAAAGTGCTTATGCCAAGTTTTTCATAGCACTTTTCTGATTTCTGCTCACAGTGACTGTAATTAAATAAATTACCTAGTTGGCTCATGACAGCTGTGGTCAATGTAAATGTACTGGTTCTTAATGACTGAGGTGGAAAATCTTACTTTGGTGCCTTTTTTTATCTCATGTCTGAATCGGAATTAAAACCTAAGCTATGTACTGGGTCCACAGTTTATAAAAAGTGTCAAGTGTGTGCCACCTCCCTTCCTAAGGCAGGTAAACATAACGACTGCTACATGTGATTGGGCATAGAGAATGATTGTCTTAACTGTGACCTGTGCAGTGTTTTGTCCTAAGGCACAGAAAAATAGATAAGCTAAAAGACAGTTGCTGTCCACTCCAGCCACTCAGTCTAGCTCCAAAGAGTGTTTCCACAATTAAAAAAAAAAAAAAGGGCTAAGAGCATCACTTTAAAAATGTTTGGTGACACAGCTTCTCTTAAATACCCTGTAAAGCAGGGTCTGCAAGGAAACTAACTAAAGAGCATAAATCCTCAAGTGATGAACATCCAGAAAAAAAGATAAGACCGGTAGAGGATATTTCTGTCCCACTAGCCTTCAGAAAACTAGATATAAAGCATTTGGAGCCTGAAAAGGAAAAGGCAACTGAACCATCACCCAGCCTGCTGGTGATTTTCAGATGCCCTGTATGAAAGAATTCAAATAAATGTGGTCATTCTTCCAGGCCATGAATGAACAGGCCTCCAAAAAACCCTCCTTCGATGCCATCTTCTGTTACAGAGGAGGAACCTGTTTCCTTCTCATTTGTGACCTGAGTGCATGTTCACCTCTACATACTCTGGAGGATTTCTCCTCCTGTTCTGCTTTCCTCAGGGGAATGACAGAAATGTTGTATTTCTAAGGGCGTGGATACAGTTCACTGTCCACACTTTGGCAGTTCCACTGGAATAGACTCCCCACGCGACTCTCATACAGAATTCTCCTTCCCATCAGTGCAGCAAGGTGGGTCATGGCACCCCAGGCAGGGCATCATGTAGCCCATTCCCCACCATTTTCCACCTGTTTTTTCTCTCGCCCAACCCGGAGCCACGGCATGGCAAAGAAGCGCATGCACTCTGGAACTTCCATCCACCCAGACATCCGTCTGGCCCCTCGAGTGTCGGCACTACGAACAGACCTCCACCTGGTGGTAGCCTAGAGCTGGGAAGGTGAATGACCTCTGCCTGGGAGAGGAGAGCTGCCTGTCGGCCACTGACTCCTTCTCTTAGCCCCCCCCACCAAGCCTATAGCAACCCAAGCTCTTTCCCAAACTCCAGGTGCTGGCGTGGTGCGAGGTAAGGCGCTTTGCAGCACCATAGCCCTCTGGGCTGGCTCCCTTGTGGCACTTCTCAGGGGCAGCTCAGGCCCTAAATTGCAAACCCACTGGTGAGCAGAATGTAGCCCCCCTCTGTACAGCTCCCTGAGTGGCTTTCTCTTGTGGTTCCATTTACAGACCGTATTTGGCCCTGCCTTAATTTTTTTAGACTGGCCAGAGACCAGTACTGTTGTGGTGCTAAAGAGTGGGTGGAACCCAATCTGTGTGATGTCACCCAGAGGACTTACTTTGGCTGATTTTTTTTCACCGCTGACAACCAAATGGAGGTCAAAGCAATATTGATCTGTTTTTCTGTCTGTCATGGTCTGTGTCCAGTCTTGTGCTTGTTTATTAATTTTTTAAAGCTCCTTCTCATGCTTCTTGTTGTCCCTTCTCTCACTGCTGTCTCCCATCTCTTGACTCCCCAAGGTGCCTCTCCATGCTTCATCTGCAGTGTATCCCTGTCGGAGTCTTCCTGCTTCTACCAAGAAGGTAGCGCTTCCTGATGTCCAGAGGTATTGGGATGGGGGAGGGGCAAAAGGAGCCAAAATACAGCGTGCTGTATGTGGGTGATTAGCCCATTTTCTTCCTGTTCACTACTGCCTACATAAACGTGCACATCATGACATCCTGGGGGACGCACAGATGTGCGTGATTACCGTTGCCCCCAAGTGTGCCTCTGACTGTCCACCACTCTAGGAGTGGTGTGCACCAAGCCCCCCTTTCCCAAGTAGAACATCTGCATGGATGCCCCTTGACTTCTCCGCGGATCCCTCCTTTAGTCGTCCTGGAAGCGGGTTGGGAGCCTGGGTCACCAGTGTGCTGAACAGATGCCTCACTGCACAGCACCACTGAGCTGACTGTTATTATTTTTTTATTTTTTTTTTACATATTTATTTATTTGAAATTATATTAACCAGGATAACCCCATGAGATACAGCATCTCATTTTCATGGGTGTCCTAGGAAGGATAACAGCAGTCAGCAGGTTGTTATAGTCCAGCAGGAATAGTTACATTCAGGCTAAAAGAAACAGGAAAAACAAACAAACTCTAAAGGCAAGTACATCCAACCAACAATCGGAACAACTTGCCAAAGTGGGGTCACAGCAAACAAAGAGAATGAACATTTTCATGGAACATGATCATGGTCAGATGGGTATTTTGGACCAGAACAAGTGCAGGGAGTTCTAAGGTGGCTGTACAGACTAGACTTGAATAATTGCAAGCTAGAAACATTCCTTAGCAGAGCGGGAGTTTGTTATAGGTGTCTGGTGCTGCAAATACAAAGCACTTTCTGCCAAAGGCACACTTCCTCCTGGGAACTGAGAAGGGAAGTGCTACTGTTGAATGGAGTGAGTAGGCACTGCTTGACTGTGAGGGAGGGCTAGGAAATACTCTGAGGATTTTCCTTGTGAACAGTTGTACAATAAAGAAAGCCAATGATAGTCCCATCTGCTTGAGGGACTTGCCCAGTTAAGCTGGTCATACAACAGACGATGATGGGTAGACTAGTCACAGAAGAGGATGAACCTACACATTTTGTACAAACAGTCCAGGAGCAACAGAGTGGTTTTGTTTGCACAGTGGTGTATGATGTCTCCATAGTCAGTGGAATGGAGCAGGAAGTGGGAGACTACCTGCTTCATACGTCAGCACTAGGACAGTGTTTAGACCTGTATTGAAAGTTGAGCTTCGGTCCTGCAGTTAATAACATGTAACCAACATGCCTACTGCAGATACGTGATGCATAAAGTCAGATTCCTAGATATTTGAATATGTTGGCTTCTCAGTAGTGTGCCATCTGATGGAATTATTGCACATAGATCAGCTAAAAGAGTTAGCAAGTTCCAGGATCCAGACACCACAGACTTAGTTTTGGTTACGTTAAGAATTAGGCAGTTGGGACGGCCCAGTGACATAGAGGGCTGAGGCAATATGCGCCTTACCTCTTGCCATGCCAGTGATCCCTGTTTGGGAACAAGCTTAAGTCGCTGGGGGTAGGATTAAGTGTCTGATGGACAGCACTCCTCTCCCAGGGTGGGTAGGCTTGCTGACTCGGCCTGTGACTGCCCCTGGGTGGAAGCCTGGGGGTGTTGCCAGCAGCTTGAGTGACACAAAGGGAAGGGTTGCGTTCAGTAGTGTGTACACCTGCATGTGCACACGTGTCGCAACGGCAGAGGACAGCAGGCAAAAAAATGGTTGGCATGGGCTATATGAAGCCCTGTCTGCTTTACCTCCATCCAGCGCCATCACCAGTTCACCCAACCCAATCTGGATGAGAATCACTTGCTGGGGGGAGGACGGCCTTCCCCTTCCCAGCCCCACCAAGGAGGGCAGTCTGTGTGGGATCTCAGGGCTGAGAGCCCCACCTGTGGCAACCAGCGAGGTAAAAAGCAGTATGGGGGAGGGAAAAAAAAAATCAGGTGATTGTTGACAAAGCAGAAGGGAATTTTTTTATTATTATTGTGAATTCTTTTTCTGGCGCTGGGGGATCGGGACATCTCTCGGGAGTATCCACACAGCCGCAGTCTCTACTCTGTGCCTGAAACCACCATCCTTCGGTGGTAATATTGCAGAGCACCCCCTCCCCAGACCCCCCAGATCCGTCCCGCCCTCCGTCCTGGATCACCCCTTGGGGAGGGTCCGCCCCAGCTACCTGGCAGCCTTTCTAGAATGAGAGGGATGGTTCGGGAGAGCCGATGGATGGATGGTCCAGGCTCGGGATGTGGGCACTGACTCCTGGAGCCTCTGTCACCTCCCCGAATCTTCTGGGGTTTTTCCTTTTACTGGTTCCCCTGGAGCGCGGACGTGCAATGACATCTGCACACCAACGTGCTGACGTCTGCCGCCACTCCATCCCCTGTTACAACACCCCTCTTGCAGGGCCCCCAGTCTCTATCAGGGGATGCTGAGGAGCAGTGCAAGCCCCACTACCCACCCCAGGAGGGAGGAGAACGGTCCTCTGGATGCTCATTCAAACAAGTCCTAATGTATTCTGAAATATGCAGTAAGACCTTCATGTTCTGCTGCCCCCGGAGAGGAAAGAGTTAAAGCCTACATTCTAAGTAGGCACGCGCTCGGTTTCAAATCACTGTCCCCTGGTACATTCTATTCAGCCATCAGATTCTTCACTCTGCCTTATTGTGAAGATGCCTCAGAGATTTCTCCTCAGCATCTCGTCTGTTTCATGGTGTATCGCTATGGTTACCTTACCAATGTAAAATTTTTACTAGTGTTTTAGTTTCTCATTACTGTCCCTGTGTTATAGTATACATTTTGTTGGTTTATTGACTTCAACGGGGTAAGTCTCGGTACTTTAGCGATTGCCGTCCAACCGTTGGGATATTGCGTTCTTTTCTCTTTCTCACTCTTACTTTTTCTCTCAGTAAAAGTTGTTTAGCTTTGGTTAATTAAAAAAAAAAAAAAATGAGTTTGTCGGTTTTTATTCCGGATCGCTATTAACCAGAGCTATTTTTGGATTCTTACCCGGCCTAACCGCCACTTGGATAAGCTTGAGGTGGAGTCACAGAAACACAAAAAAATGGGACCAACTGGGTTTTGACAATGTGTGGAGCATAGGGGAATGCTTGCCAAGGCTGATCCCCATACAACTTGTGTTTTCTGCCTAGGGTTGGAACACCTAGAGGCAGACTGTGACATTTGTAAGTTTTTCCCTCAGTTGACGCTTGACAGGCACCTTAACCGAGTGAACGAGAAATTGGCCAAGAAATCTGCTAACACAGATGGCCGAACCGGTTCAGGTTCAAAAGAACCAGAAAGGGTGCCTTCTGACCAAGGTGATACCTCTTCTTCAAAATGAACCGCGGATACAGCCCTTGAACTGGCTACTGTGAAAAAGAAAAAGAAGGAAAAGCACACCGAACCAGCTCCTAAGCTACAAGCGGTTGTGGTTCCGACTGCGGAGGATATTGCTAATGCAGTATGCATTATTCAGTCCCTTCAGTCTGGTCCAGCTGAACCGGTGGTACGTCTGGTTACTCCTCAGCCAGTTGAAGTCCCCTTGGATCCCTCTGAATATGACTATCCATGGGATCAGGAGGCTGAACAAGATAATGATGATGAGGAAGAGGAGGGCGAATATTAAGGTCCTGTTGAACCAGAGGTTTCCCCAGAACATGAGGGGGGCATTTCTCCACCCAAGCAGTTGGAGGATGGCCTCACTCATTTCTCTTTTATGAAAAAGGTTGCTGAAACCCTCCAGTTACCGGTTCAGGACTCCTCAGAGGAGGAGGAGGAAGAACTGGATTATGTTGAAATGATGGATGTCCCTGCCACTAAAAAGCTGGTGATACCCATCCACAAGTCTCTTAAAAGACAGACACTGAAAATCTTGGTTACTCCTACTTCTGTTCCTCCTGTGGATAAGAGAATGGATAGGAAGTATCCAGTGGGATAAAATGGCACAGAATTTCTATCTGGTCACCCCAGCCTTGAAGGGGTAGTTCAGGCTGCTGCCTGTGAAAGGGCAAATATCCCATTATCTTCCCACCCTCCTGAGAAAGTCTCTAGGAGGATTGATTCCTCGGCTAAGAAGTCGTACCTGGGCTCCTCCCTTATTGCCAGGCAGGCCTCCTACATGGCTTATGTGGCAAGGTACCAGAAGAAACTCTGGGAAGCTGTATCTTCTCTGGCAGCTAAAATTCCTGCTGATTTGGCTGCAGATTTGGGAGAAATGGCTAGAAATTGAATTGAGACTTCCAAGCAGCAATTCCATATGGCAGTGGATGCCAGTGACTCTGCATCCAGTGTATTGGCCACATCTGTATCCCTGAGAAGATTGTCATGGCTGAGAACTACAAACCTGTCACAGGACACATAGACAAAGGTCTTGGATTTTCCTCTGGTCCAGAATTCCCTCTTTGAGGAACAGACTGAAGCCTACATGAGGAAAATGGACAAGTATAGGACTTCCTATAGGGAGTGCTACAGCCAAAGAGAAGGCTGCCACACCTCAAAAAGAACAAGGTAGGGGAGGCAGGGGTGGGCCTTACCATAGGCCTTTCTACCAGGCTCAGGCTTTCCCTGTCTACCAGCAGCAGTGTGGATAGATCAGAGAAGGGGCAGGAGAGGTGCCACTCGTTCCAGCCCAGCTTTCCAGACCAGGACACCAGCTAAGCAGGCTCCCTGAAGAGCCTTGTGTCACCTCTCTAGTTCCATTAGGGGGCAGGCTTGCCCACTACCTCCAGAACTGGCAGTCTGTAACATCAGACAAATGGGTTCCGGAGGTAGTGGGCAAAGGTCTTGCTCTAAATTTCAAACATTTCCCCAGATTGAGACCAAGGCTATTCAAGCCTGCCTGCCCAGCAGAAATCTCCCTACTGGAAGCAAACGTTACAACCCTCCTTCAAGACAGGGCAATGGAACCTGCCCCTCTGGCCCAAAGAGGAAAAGGGTTGTATTCAAGGTACTTCCTGACCGTGAAGAAAAATGGGGATTGGTGACCCATTCTGGATTTAAGATTCCTGAACAAACACCTAACAAAGCCAAAATTCAAGATGGTCACCCTGGCTATATTGCCCACTCTCAGGCAAGGAGACTGGTTAGCATCCATAGATCTCAAGGATGCTTATTTCCACATTCCTATCAGACAGTCTCACAGAAAACAACTAAGGTTCAGATTGCCATCAGGTCACTACCAATTCAGGTCTCTCCCCTTTGGCCTGACTTCAGCTCCCCGAGTGTTTACAAAATGGCTGGCATTGGTGGTGGCACACCTAAGGCGCTAAGGAATTTCAGTTTTCACCTACCTGGATGACTGGCTGTTGGTAGACCAGTCACAACACCAGGTGTTAGAGGGCCTAGGAGTCACTCAGACTACTCTTCGCTCATTGGGCTTCTTAATAAATACAAAAAAGTCAGTTCTGAAGCCATTCCAGCTCCTGCAGTTCATAGAAGCTGAACTGGACACAGTTTTGGGAAGAGCAAGACTTCCTCCAGACAGGGTGACTGCATAGTTCAGTTAGTGGACTCTTTAAAGCTCTACTCCCCAAAGCCAGCCAGGTACTTTCTGCGGCTGCTGGGACACAGGGCAACTTCAACAGCAGTGGTACTGGGGCAAAGTTTCAGTTGAGAGACATTCAGTTCCATCTGAGGTCCTTTTGGTTGCAGAGAAGAGATTCCTTGTCCAAACTGATTCCAGTAACTTCCACATTTCTTCAAGCTCTGCAGTGGTGGCAGGACAAGGACAACCTCAGGGTGGGTGTCCCATTCCTTCAGGAAAAACCCACAGTGGTGCTCACCACAGATGCATCCCTCTTGGGGTGGGGTGCACATCTGGGGGAGCATACAGCTCAGGGCATCTGGTCCCCTCAGAAGTCTCTTCTGCACATAAATTTGTTGTAACTCAGAGCAGTCTTGCTGGCTCTCTGATCATTTTCTTCCATGACTCAGAGGAAGGTGTTGCAGGTCAGGACAGACAACACCACTATAATGTTTTACATCAACAAACAGGGTGGCACAAGGTCCACTCTATTTTGTACAGAAGCTATGAAGATCTGGAATCTGGCTTACTTCCTGGAGGTAACTCTGTCAGCAGTGCACCTTCCTGGAAAGGACAATATTCTGGCAGACTCTCTCATCAGGATCAGCCAGAACCACCACGAGTGGTCACTGAATCACCTAGTTCTCAAGGACATTTTCAAGGTGTGGGGCACCCTGAGATGGATTTCTTTGCAGCCCCAGACAATCTCCGGTTGCCTCAGTATTACTGCAGGCCTCCAGTCCTGGGCACAGTCCCAGTGGATGCCGTTCTTCTGGACTGGTTAGGAAAATTCCTGTATGCTTTCCTTCCATTTCCCTTCCTCCTCAAAGTACTGACCAAACTCAGGGCTCAGTCAGCACTGATGATCCTGATAGCCCCAGACTGGGCCAGGCAGCCTTAGTACTCGATACTGCTGACTCTGGCATCGACCAGCTCGATCTGCCTCCCCAGGAGATACAAACTTTTGACGACCTCCAAGGGGGAGGATCATGTACCTCAACTTGGGATACCTCAAACTGAAGGCTTGGCTCTTGCAGAGTTAGAATATGCTGGTCTGCAACTCTCTGACTAGGTCCTGGATATTCTAAAGGTTCCCAGAAAACCAAACACTAGGTAAACAATCTCTTCCAAATGGAAGAGGTCCACCTTATGGTGCACTCAGTTAGGTGTAGAATCACAAGAGGCAGGCATTCCACTCTTACTGTATTATTTGGCTCATTTGCATTCTCTAGGCCTTAAGCCTTCTACTTTGAGGGTGCACTTGGTAGCAGTTACTGCTTATTTGTCAGCAGGTAAACCTTCTTTGGCCTCTGACCTTATATTTAAGCAATTTTTTAAGGGGCTACTACATTTATACCCCCCTCATAGGGAGCCTACCCCTCTCATGGGATCTAAATATATGCATAGCACAGTTAATGCAACCCCCCTTCGAACCTATGTTCTCAGCAGAGTTAAAGTTTGTGACATAGAAAACTGTGTTTTTGGTAGCTATCACTTCAGCAAGACGTATCGGTGAACTACCGGCCTTATCTGTGGAACCTAACTATATCTCCTTTCATAACGGTGAAGTGGTTCTCAGAACAAATAGAAGGTTCCTCCCTAAAGTGGTGTCAGAGTTCCACCTTAATCAGTCTATAAGCTTAAAAGTGAGCCGCAAACTGGCGGCAGCAATAAAACAAGTCAGGCATAAATTAATTGCTTAAATGCAAAGGGGCCCGTGGCTACTTTCCTGGCGCTCGGTCTTAACCGTGACCTTTCTTCTTGAAGGGTCACAGTAAACCAAGCGCCAGAAGTAGCTGGGCCCTTTGCATTTAAGCAAGTAATTTATGCCGGACTTGTTTTATTGCTGTCGCCAGTTTGCTGCTTGCTTTTGTGTTTTCTTTCAATGTTTAACTGAGCTAGCACCTGTCGTTAGCAGTGCACTTTTGTTTTTGTGTTACTTCAGTCTATAAATTTGCCTCTCTTTTTCATTGATCACTCTAGTTCAGGAGAACGTAGACTGCATAGCCTAGATGTAAAGAGGGCTATCCGCTACAGGGTTTAAAATAATTGATTAGCAGTTTTTTTCTTGGGATGATATTAACTGTACAGAAAGTATTCATATAGATTTTCTAGAAGTGCTGTGTTTGTTAAACACCGTGAGGCAAGAGCTATGCATTTTCACAAAGATTTAGCACTTTTATGAGCAAAATGCTAATCAATTTTTAGAGTTAAATAAATCCCTGCGCTATTATCTGGATCTGACCAGAGGCCATAGGGGTGACAATTGCCAGTTGTTCCTTACCTATGGAGAAGTGGGCAGGGGTAAGCCTGCCACTAAAATGACCATTGCAGGATGGATAGTGGCTTGCATTCAGTTTTGCTATCAGAAACTAGGGAAGGATCCACCCAGTAGGTCTCGTGGGTCACTCTACAAGGGGCACAGCTGCCACTGTAGCAGCGGCGAGAGACACTCCCTTGTCAGAAATCTGTAAGGCAGCTACCTGGAAAACTGTACACGCATTTATCAAACATTACAGTCTGGTTGTACAGGCAAGAAGTGATGCCAGGTTTGGAACAGCAGTACTGCAGAGCCTCTTTCCTAAGTAAGTTCTTTGCCCTCCTCCAAGGGAACTGCTTGGTAGTCTGCATATGTCAGAATACATTAGGACCTTTTGTAGTTTGAAGAAAAAATTACTTACCACAGTAATGTTTCTTCTAAAGGAGTCCTAATGTATTCTGACCTCTCTCTCTGCCTCCCCTGCCAGAACCTGGGGTCTCTGCACTCTAGCTGATGCACTTGTTATGTTATTTGGAAGTTTGGTTTCTCTCTAAATGGGCATCTGTGACTTGAGTCTTTAGCCCATGTTGGGGTGGTAGGTTTTTTAGGTAAAGTTTCCATTTAAATGCTATAGCATTTGCTATGCCTTTTCAAATCTTTTATAGCTTTCTGGGGTTGCTCGTAAGAATCTGACGATTGACTAGAATGTACCAGGGGACAGTAATTTGAAATCGAGCACGTCTACTTAAAATGTAGGCTTTAACTCTTTCCTCTACAGGGCGGCAGAACATGAAGGTCTTACTGCATATGTCAGAATACATTAGGACTCCTTTAGAAGAAACAACATTATTGTGGTAAGTATTTTTTTCATCCTTTCCCTCCTCTGCTGACCCCGATGGCCCGAGTACATTCCCAAACCTGGGTCGCTGACATGGCGTGCAGTATGGCATTCCACGCTTCAACCCTCCACGTCACCGGGCCAGCTACCAGGAGGGGATTATGTTGAAAACACATTGGAGAACTGTATTTATCTCTGACATTGTACCGTAGTATAATATGGAGTCATCTGCATATATATGTAGATGACACCAGAGAGCCAAGGACTGAGCCTTGAGGAACCCCAAGTTTTAAGACAGCAAGGTCTGTATTAATGCCTTTTATGGACACTAACTGGGTATGGTTACTTGGGTAGTTTTTAAAGCATTTAATGGCTAGTCGTCTGATGAGGAATACTGCATGATGCACCAAGTCGAAAGCCTTGGAGAGGTCCACAAAGATGGCCCCAGTGAGGTGACCATCATCTGTAGCTGTGTAGAGATCCTTAACGACTTTGAGCAATGCAGATATGGTGGAATGCCCCTTTCTGAAGCCAGATTGCATGAGAGAGAGTATACTGTATGGACTAAGGTGCTCAGTAAGCTGTGAGTGAACACATTTTTCAAGAACTTTGTAGAGGGCAGGAAGGACTAAAATGAGTCTATTTTGATTTCAATCCTGTTTAACCACTCCTTTGTGGAGTGGCACAACTTTAGCACATTTCCAGACAGTAGGTGTTTCACCAGAGGAAAAGGAGATGTTTAGCAGCATGGTAACTCTGTCTTAGATATGATGTGCTGCAAGGTGGAGATGCTTTGGGTCAAGGGAGTCAGCACCAGCACTCTTGTTTGGGCTGAGGCCCTTTAGTGCATTGAGGACCACTGCTGCAGGGATCTATTGGAAGTTAAAGCTGGATAGATCGTGTGGGTCAAGCTCTGGGCTGCCTTTTTTTTTTTTTTTTTGAAACTTCATTTTTTATTTTTTCTTCTCAAATATTTTGCTTTACAGTAAAAGTCATAATTTACGACGTGTTCATAACATTTTTCTCTACTGTATAGTCATCACCTATGAAAGCTGTATTTATGAGTTTATAATTTCTAATACAATATGTTAGGTAGGTACCAGCTTTCCTCCTAACACAAAGTACTTGCCGGCCTGGTGGCGCAGAGGGCTGAGGTGCTGGACGTCTCGCCTCGTGGCACACCGGCGAACTGGGTTCGGGAGCGAGGCTGAGTTGTCGGAGGTCGGCACCAGGAAGGGGGGTGGAGTTGGATGGAGCAGCAGAAAGGCAGCTGTCCTCTCCAGGGAGGTGGGATGGCATCCCTCGCTAACTGCTGCCCCATGGTGGAGGAAGGTGCCAGGTGATAGGCCAATGGGGCAGGAGGAGGAGGGCCATTACTGGGGCTGTAAGGTGCATGCGTGCCTCCACACGCTTGTGACCTTCTCCTGGGGCCCTCAGGAATAAAGGGGAAAAAAACGGAACTGGCGTCAGGATGGTGACCGACTCTCCGCAGGCACCGCTCCTGAATGGGGCGTAAGGTAAGCCGCAGTAAATCCGGGGGACTGGTGGAGTCGGTCAGATGGGGGCCGTATGGGAGGAGAGAAAACATTTAATGATAAAAAAACAACACAGAGCACTTAGGCTTTGTTTTTACCTGATAATAAACCGGAATAACCGTCACAACAATACATAAACTCTAGAGAGGCAGACTCCTGCCTCCCTTCCCTAAAATTCTCCAGTGTGTATCATTCTTCTGTTGTAGACGTCCCTGTGAATTGGTGCCATAGGGACCAAACCTGTCTAAATTTCTCCTGTTGTAACCGGAGTGTCCCTGTTATGTTCTCCATTCTTTCTAATTTCGCCATCCTGTCTTTCCATTCCTGACTGGTTGGAGGTTGTAAGGATAACCATCTAGAGGTTATACACTTTAATGCTGCAACCCTCGTGGCCTGGGCTAGTTTCACCCTCTGCTTGTCTCCTGTAAGTAGGTTGTGGAGGCCGAACACTAAATCTTCTCCCGTAGAGGGAATCTGGAGGCCTGTGATTGTCTGCATTACCGAATGTATCTCTTTCCAAAACCCCTGAATCTTGGGGCATAGCCAAAATATGTGAGAGTGAGTACCTATCTCTGAACAACCCGTCCAGCACATTTCTGAGCTATGAGTGCCTAGATGTTTAGTCTTGGTCGGAGTTTAAAAAAAAAAAAATCATCAGGATTTTCCAATTAAATTCTCTCCATGTAGGAGAACTAGTCACCCCCCAACCTCGAGTTTCTTTTTGACCAGTGTTTGTTTTGGATCTTGATACCCAATTCCATTTCCCAACTCTGTTTAATTTTTTCCACCCCGGTTAGAGTATATAATGAGAGAATTTTATACAGCTGAGGGAAGGAGTGTGAATTATCCCTTAAAGTAACTGCAAAATAGTAAAATGATTGTAACTCTCTCCTCTCTCTCTGAATTTGATGTACAACTTCCATAGATGTTAGAAAATGCCGTAGCTGTAAAAATCTGAAATGATCTTCCTTAAGTAAAGAGAACCTGTCCTTCAGTTGTGTAAATGAGAGGTATCCATTAGATTCTAGGCACTGAGTAAATGTTACTAGTTTTTTGCTTGTCCAATATTTATTTCCTGGGTCTAGCCTTGGTGGGACAAATATGGGTTCATGTCGAATGAGAGATAGTAGGCCCATTTCTGTTGGGGTATGGGTTAATTTCCTGATACGTGTTAAAATTTGTATTGACTGATCCAGGGATTCTTAATGTTTGTCTGCAATGCTAGTGGGAATGGCACTGTGGGCAGGGTCCATATAGCCCAGTTTTTCAGGTCCACAGCTTCCAGTTGGTACCACCCTGATTCTACCCGTCTTTTGGCCCAGGTGATCGCTGTGCACCCCTAGCCACCAGGTAGTAATGGTAAAAATTGGGTAGGGCCAGTCCCCCTCTCTCCCTAGGGGCTCGCAATGTATGTATGGATATTCTTGGGCGCTTTTTGGCCCAAATAAATTTCTGGGTCTCCATGTGAAGTTGTTTCCAAAAATCCCTAGGAATCTGAATAGCTAGGGTCTGAAACGAGAATACCAACCTCGGTAAGACATTCATCTTTAAAGTTTGTATTCCTCCATACAGAGTTAAAGGCAATAGCTGCCATCTGGCCATATGTGTTTGGAGCCCATACTCCTGAAACACTTCCTGATAATTATTGCTGAATAGGTGGGAAGTATCTGCAGATATTTTGATACCCAGGTGTCTAAATGCACTTCTAGGTGCCCACAGTAAGAGAGATTCTGCTCTGAACTGGGGGGGTGGAGGCTCCACTTAAAATCATAGCTTCTGATTTGTCTGCATTAATTTTGTACCCTGCTAAGGCCCCATACTCCTCCAAGGTTCTCAGGAGCTCTGGGACTGAGGCACCTGAGTTGGATATAAAAAAACATAGAATCTTCGGCGTACAACACCGCTTTCTGTTCCATTCCCTCCACCAAGATCCCTTCTATGCTTGGTCGGGCTTGTATTTCTATTGCTACAGGCTCCAAAGAAAGAGCAAACAACAAGGGGGAGAGAGGGCAGCCCTGCCTGGTACCCCACAGAGCGGAAAGCGGTCTGAAAGGTGACCATTGACATTCACTCTCGCCTCCGGGGCTGAGTATAAAGTTTTTATTGTGTTTGTAAATTTATCTTCCAACCCAAAATGTTTCATAACTGAATATAGGACGACCCAATCCACTCTGTCAGACACCTATTCTGCGGCCATACTGATAGCAAATTGAAATTCTTTTTTATGTTTTTGAGATGAAATTATATTTAAAAGGCGTCTGATATTATCTGGTAGGAATCTGCCTGTTATGAAACCTGTTTGGTCCCTGTGTATTAATTTGCCTATCATGTTTTGAAGGCGGTCTGCCAAAATCCCAGTAAATATCTTCAAGTCGACAGGTAACCGTGAAATAGGCCTGTATGTTGAAAGTGGCCAGTGGCCAAGGTTTTAGTAACCAGTGACCAAACTTTTATCAACAATATGTAGATGGCTAACCAAACGGTTGAGGAGATAGAAAGGTGTAAAATGGCTAGTGTAGATTGATAAAGGGCTAGTAAAAGGTGAAGATGGCTGGTAGATGACTAAATGATGCCAACATGTGAATTGGTATATCTAGTAGCAAAAGGCTGCAAGTGGCTAAATACCACCATGTCACTTAATATGTATGTGTGTGTAAGACTTTAAAAGGGTTAATTGTTAAGATTCTGTAAAATGAAGAAAAATAGCTGAAAGCATAAGGCGAGGTTGTGGCAGAGATATGCGCACAGCTGTTAATAACTGTGTTTAGCCTTGACTGTTAAAAGTTTCTCATCATATAATTCTCTTGTGTTAAAAAATATGTTTAACAGAAAACTGATCAGAAATAATGAGATACCTTATTTGGTTGCTGGTACAAGGTTCTGGCCCCTAAGACAAAAGTTATTTGTAATAAATATACAATTCCCTCACCACTTGTTTTCCCTTCCAAGGATGAGAATAATAACTCCCCTGTCTCTGAAAGTGTCAGATGTATATTATGACCATGGTATCTCATGGCCATTGTACTTTTAAAACCTTGTCTCATGATGTTATTAAATGACGTGATGTCTAGGCTAAAATGTGCTTGTAACAGTTGGGAATTTTCACTATGCATTTTTTTGTGTGTATAAAGACAGGACCTAATGTCATGGCCAGTGTGTTTTTAGAGGAATAGCTACAGCTGCTATAGATGCTAAAACACCCAGAAAAGGGAGCAGTTCACTCCACTTTTCTGTACCTGTAGCCCTGGTGGTAAAAAGCCATCGGCTGTTTAGATTCGATCATGTTAGAGGTAAAATTGTTAGGGCTTATTTGGTATTAATAAATTGCAACTGATTTAAAACAACATTTGGTGTCAGGTGGCTTTATTGAATTACTAGGACCACTAGCCAAGAGCCTTGTGTTTTACAAATTGGCTGAGCCAGCCAGCAGGTGGTTTTGGTAAATCTGGTAAAGCCTAGTGTTTACTCTAAACAAGGTCCGCGCAGGTAAGGGTCATAACCTAACTGTGGGGCTGGGAAAAAGTCTAATGGACTCTGAGTGTTCGAGTGGACTTGAACCTTTAGGAAAAGGTCCTTGGTGCAGCTATAAGCTGGGTAAGCATAATGTGTATTTATGTGGGGTTCTGAGGGACCCCAGGTTTAGAGATATGTGGAGGGATGTATTAAGGAAAAGTCTCTCAAACAAGTAAGGTCAACTGCCTTGTAATTTGTGCTTGCTGAAGTATATACTGTTAGAGCCAATGATGGCTTTTCACAGTTCAGGCTGCTTTTAGAAGTAGAGCAGTGTCTAATCAAGTAAGGTTAGATAAGCAACATTTAGAGAAAAAAATAAACTACTGTGGCTGCACACAGTAGATGTGACTACAGACGGGTTAATTTGAAAATCCCCCCCACCTTGTTCCCTATCTGTATAGTTTCAAGTTTTTTTTTTTGTATCAATTTCAAGTTCCCTTGCCTCCTATAGAGGCTGAAACATTTGATCCCAAACCCAGTTATGGGGGATCTCCACCAGTTGGATCTCAACCTAGTACCTAGTACTGCTACAGATTTTTAAACTGCAAACCAGAGCTCTGGGAAAAGACTTGGTTTGGCAGGTTACTGAAATGGCCAAAAGAAAACCTTTGAAAGGGTTAATAGCTGCAGCATTTGGAGATTATCATGAAGGTCCTGCAGTCGTTTTTTGAATCGGACCGGTGTATCAGAAAAGAAGACTGAAAATACCTTGGCACAGGGTAAGTCAGTTTTTTTTTTTTTTTTTATTTAAAGTTTTTTTTTATGTCTGTTTTATTTCTGTGATACATGTACTAAACCAGGTAATGCTCCATCTCTCTCTCACACATGTTTTCCAGCGCATATCTGTATTCTGTAATTATGTTCTGTTGTCAAGGTTGCAAGATAGCATTGACTGCCTTTGGCACAGAACATGTTACAGTAAAAAAGAAGCTTCTTTGCCTCATATCTGACTGTTTTAATTGGTTTTATTTTTAACAAAACATGTGTGCTGCCTAGACAGGGTCAGTGAAGAACTTTTGTATGTAGTTGTTGGTTGGAGCAGGTAGTGTTGAAGGTGAAGAGATGTGGCGTCATAGATTGCAGTGTGCAGAAAGATTTGTAGTTTGCAAAGCAACGTGCCAAGCCACTGCTAGGTGAAAATGTAATGTGTTAACAGCTATGAATGGCTTTACCATACTTCTAGTTAAAACCAGAAACTTTTTGCAAAATGGCAGAGTGCTATATTTTGGCTATGCGCCAAAAGGTGTAACCATGTTATACTAGATGTGTCCACTTACAGATGGTATGTTGTGCTGTATTTTAAAGGAGTTGGATGGTGTTTAAAAATGTTTTGTTCTAAAAAGATTTGGCATGGAGATATGTATGAATTTTTTGGTTTAAAAGGTTGTCAGTGTTACAAGACAGGCAGGAGGCAGCACATATATCTAAAACACGTAGATCTTACTTGAGAGGCTCTTGCAGTAGGTAATTACATATAGGACTGGCGCGGCCAGCGGCAGGACCCACGAAATATTTTTCTAGCTAGCAGTCCTGGTGTGGGACCACCCCTCATCAGGTGACCGGCATCATCTTGACGTCGGTATAAAGGGTGGTCCCAGGCGCCCGCCTTCAGTTCTTTCCGCCGTTAGCCTAGGTAGCACCTGGCAGTTAAGTTCATTGCAGTTCTGTCTCTTCGTCGTTTTTTCCGAGAAAGCTACAGTTTTTCTGTTCGATCGTCAGGTGAGCGTCGTTTATGTCGTCCCCTCTAAAAACAAGTGCGATTCGTGCGGCGCTCAACTGCCACACAAGGATGGTCACTCCCTCTGCCTCCTCTGCCTAGGCCCCGACCACGCGGTGGATAACTGTCCGCACTGCCTCCGGTTCAACGCGGCAACCCGCAAGTGACGTCAGCAGTCCCTCGAAGCCCATCTCCTGAAGAAAAAGATGTCTGCGATGGAGAAAGAGCTGAGAAAGTTAAGGCAGGCGTTGACTTCTCCGGAAGGGCATAAAAAGAAGGACAAGGATAGGCACCGGGAGAAGGCCTCCTCTTCCGCCACTCCGGCCGGAGTCGTGGGCAAAGTAACTTCTCCTCCGGCAGCCTCCAAGGGTTTGGAGGAGGCGTCGGCCCGCCCTTAAGGCTCGAGTTCGGGCCTGTCGGGTGTCTCTGGGATAAAGGAGACTCTAGCCCCCAGTACGGTCTTACATCCTCTGCCTACTGGCGCGGGCACCTCCCATAAGCCGGGCATCGGCTCCTCGGCGTCCGCCTGGAGAAGGCCCCTAAGTCGCCCGACCCTTGAGGTGGCGCGGCTGTCTCTCCTCTGACTGGGCTCTCCTCTTCCTCGGCCCGTCTCGGGCGTCGAGCCCAGTAGACGCCGGCTCCTCCGGCGTCCGCGGTTTCGACCCATAAGTCACACCTTCGGCTCCTTGACGTGCGCGGGTCCTAGAGCCTGTCGGAACCACCCTCTTCCGTCGTACCAGGCTCTCCGCAGCCTTCGCTGTCATCAGGGGAGCCCCAGTCCCCCTTGCCTGACTCAGGGGATTTCTCACCACCTTCCCCGGGTGAGACTAGGGATCCTGGGCTGCCGTCAGATCCCCCATTGAGGACCCGGATCTGGCGCGGTTCCTGACGCTGGCCCCTCCGACACGGCCCGAGCCAACACCGGCCGCTGTCGCCGGACGGACACCGACCTCTCTGGCGCCCCAGCAGAAGTTTTCTCCCTCCTCTGGGCCCCTCCACCCAGGGGCCTTTTCGGCTGATCCGCCCCTGGAGTGCCTGGCTGTGCTGTCTGCTCCAGCAGCTCCTCCAGTGCCTGGTACCCCCGTCATACCGCGCTGGTCTTCCTGGGCCAGCAGTACCCGCCGCCGTGCCGGTGCCAAATCCTCCGGCTCCACAGTACCCGGCCCTCACTACCCGTCTCCGACTTATCCATGAGCGGGTCTTGGGTCTCTCCCTACGGATATCCTCCATTTCACTATCCCCTCCTCCTCCTCCACACCGCCCCAGGCCGCGGTGGATTTGCAGGAGACTCTTGCCTCCTGGTGGGCTGAGGCCAAGGCTCAGCTCACCAGAGAAGTCGAGAGACGTCTTACGACGACGGTGCCTCCACCGGTTCCCGTATGCCCTAGACGGCGCTCTCCCTCCTCTCCTCCAGTTCCCCGGGGCCTCCCCTCAGGTTCCAGAGAGGGGCAGGACACACGTTCTGGGTCTCTTCCCACGGAACATGTTGCTCCCCCTAGACAGGTGAGGGAATCTTTTTCTGCCTCGGATTCTTCCTCTGTGGTCCTCTCGGACTCCTCGGAAGCCTCCACGGGAGTTTCCGATAAAGACGACGAGCTACGTTCTCCGTCCAAACCCGGCGAGGACTCCTCCGAGGTCTTCTCGGAGGATCCTTCTTTCACGGGTTACTTAAGAAAATCCAGGAGGTCCATCAGTGGCAGTCCTTAGATCCAGATCCTCAGCGGGTGAAACTCACGAACATCTGGATTTGTCCCTTACGGCCCCTACTTTAGTGCCACCCTGGATGAGCCCTCCGCCCACCTTGTTTCCACTATTTGGAAACAACCGTCGGCTTTAGCCCCACTTCCTAGGAAGTCAAACAGGCTATACCAGGCTCCGGAGGGTGTAGACTTCTTAGATTCTCACCCCCGTGCCGACTCGGTCGTGATAAGCACTGCTCATGGCTGGTCCGCACATCCTAAACATTTGAGCTCGTCTCCCCCGGATAATGAATCTCGCCTTCTGGATCAGTTTGGAAAGAAGATTTATGTTTCCTCCACACTGGGTATAAGGGCCCTGAACTATGTAGCTCACATGGGGGATTACCAGAAGGCCGTCCTTACCCAGGCGGACTCCAAGATCGACTCCTTGCCGGACTCCCAACTCAAGCAGGAGTTGGCCGATCTAGTCCGCTCTGCTCGTTCGGCCAGTCGCCACCTGTTAAGGACGACATACGATGCAGTGGACACGCTGGATGAAGCTGTCGTTTGCCGTTAGCCTTGGCCACGCGTAACCGCGTGTCAGGTCTGGTCCCGGGTGCAATCCGCCATTCAAGAGGCACCTTTCAGGGGTTCCGTGCTTTTCGGTGGTGATGTCAGGACATCATCACTGACTTACAGGAGAAGAGCGGACCCATAAATCCATGGATTCACTGTAGTCCCATCCTCTGCAGCGCCGTCCCCTTCGCAGGCCGGCGGCCTCAGCGAAACCCTAGGGAAGGCGGGCCAGTAACGCCGGGCCCCGCGGCTGCCAGGGCCCCTCCACCCAAAGCGGCGGGCACTCCAGCTGCGGCGCTGCCTCACCACCTGACTCTCCCTCTCCCACCGCCTCCGGATACTCTGGAGGAACCGGTAGGAGGAGGTTCTCCGCCACCTCCCGGAGTGGGAGAGGATAACATCGGATTCATGGGTGCTTCAAATCATCGTAGAGGGACACTCCATAGAGTTTCTGCAGAAACCTCCACGTCACCCCCCTCTGAATTCCGCTTACTCAAGGGACCATCTTTCTCTGGTCAGGGAAGAAATCTCAGCTCTTCTTACAAAACGGGCTATAGAACCCGTTCCTCCTCACCTCTATGGAATGGGGTACTATTCCCACTTCTTCCTTGTACCAAAGAAGACGGGATATCTCAGACCGATTCTCGATCTCAGCTCCTTGAACCTGTTTGTGGAATACAAAGGTTCAGGATGCTCTCCTTCAATCCTTCTGCTCCTACTTGCCAGGCCAATGGCTTTGTGCACTGGATATGCAGGATACATACCTGCACATCCCCATCGCCTTTAGCACTGCAAACACCTCAGATTTGCATTCCAGGGGTCCATTACCAATTCAGAGTGCTTCCGTTTGGCCTTTCCTCGGCTTCTCGAGTCTTTACCAAATGCCTGGCGGTGGTAGTGGCCCCTGCGTTCTTTGGGAGCTCAGGTTTTCCCTACCTGGACGATTGGCTCCTGGTGGCTCCATCCAGGGAGGAACTCCTGCATTTCCTCTCCCTCACCCGGCAGGTTTTTACCAACCTGGATATTACCATCAACCTCTCCAAGTCTCTTCTGGAGCCTTCTCAGAGGCTCCAGTTTATTGGGGCGATTCTCGACACAACTTTGTGCAAAGCTTTTCTGCCTCCGGACCGGGGGGGGGGTTTCCCTCCAGTCACAGATTTCCCTCCTACTGAACTCCAGGAGGGTCCGGTGGTCGGTGCTCCGTCTACTGAGGCTCATGGCAGCTGCCATCCCGGCGATCCCACGAGCACGCCTCCACATGAGAATATCTCAATGGACTCTTGGCCTCAGTGGGACCAGCAGGTAGAGCGACCTAGATCTTCCGATCTGATCTCCTCGCCGATGGTCAGAGACTTAAAGTGGTGGATGGTACAAGAGAACCTCTTCTGGGGGTTCCTTCTCATCCTCCCCGATCAGACCTTGACTACGGGCGCCTCGGCGAGTTGAGGCCCATCTTGGTCCTCATCGAACTCAAGGACTTTGGTCGAAAGTGGAGTAGCTCTCCACATCAGTGTTCTCGAGCTTGAAGCGGTGCTTTATGCACTCCAGTCCCTTCATCAGTAAATCCTTCCGGTCACCTAGCCGTCCAAATGTGCAACACGTGCGTGGTGTGGTACATCAACAAGCAGGGAGGAACTCGATCCTACCGCTGTGCAGGGAAGCGATGAGGGTCTGGGAGTGGGCCACCCTCCACAACCTTCACCTCCACGTGATCCATGTTCGGGGAGTAGACAGTGTCCTAGAGGCAGGCTAAGTCGCTCGTCAGCTCTTCCACACAGTGGGAATTGGCGGAATAGTCCTAAACAGCATTTTCAGGCTTGGGGACTCCTCAAATAGACCTATTCGCCTCCTCCCAAAATGCAAAACTTCCAATCTTTTGCTCTGCTCCAGAGCGAGGAGCTTGGAGATGCTCTGTCTCTAAGCTGGAAGGACAGATTCGTCTATGCTTTTCCCCAATTCCACTGGTCCCACGTGTGTTACAGAAACTGGCTCTAGAAGGAGCAAAAATTATTCTAATTGCTCCTTTCTGGCCCAAACAAATTTGGTTCTCTCTTCTACAACAATACTCAGGGTTCCTCCTCCTCTTCCTCTTCCCTTATCTCTGGGATTGCTGACTCAGGATCAGGGACCCTGGTCCATCCGGGACTCAAGTCCTTCAACTTCATGGCTCCTTCAGACCTAGTTGAATCTCACTTTGGAGTATCCCTAAGGTAGCGAGATTTTGGTAGAGGCTAGAAAGCCCTCCACTAGGTCCACTTATGCCATGAAATGGAAGAGATTTTCCATCTGGGCGCGTCCAGGAATGAGAACCCTTTTCCTGCCCTGTAACCACTTTGCTGGATTACATCGTCATCTCTTGACCTGGGTCTCAGTCACCCCTCTCTGAAGGTTCACATGGCAGCTGTCTCTGCCTACCGTACCTTTCGCTGATAAGGCATTTGCCCAGCTAGAGGTATCCAAAACCTTCCTTAGAGGGTCCTTCATCTCAGACCCTGATCAGGACTCCAGCTCCACCTTGGGACTTAAATTTTGTCCTTGAAACTTACTCTTCCCCGCTCGAGCCTGCGGCTTCTGCAGACTGAAGTTTTTATAATGGAAGGCGTTTTCTTAGTGGCCATTACCTCCAGCTCGCTGAAATTTCCGAGCTTCAGGCCCTTCTGTGCAAAATCCCTTACTTGATCTTACACAAAGAATGAGTAGCTCTCCGCACAACCCTAAGTTTCTCCCGAAGGTGGTAGCTGCATCTACTTTGAATCAGTCTATTGAATTACCTGCCTTTTCACGCAACTCCAATCATGGAGAATACTTGCTTCACACCATGGATGTTCATAGGATTCTGAGATATTATACCAATAGAACGAAAGATCTCAGAAAGACTGATCAGTTGTTTGTCTCTTTCACTCACAAAAGAGAAGGCAATGCTGTTTCCAAGCAATGCCTGTCAAAGTGGTTGGCTCATTGCATCACTTTCTGTTATGACAAGTATAACAAGACCCTTCTGGGTCAAGTCAGAGGTCACTCCACTCGTGAAGTTGCTGCCTCTGCGACTTGTTTCAAGAATGTGTCCATGACAGACATTTGTGCTGCTGCCACTTGGACTTCGTCCATACCTTCACTAAACATTACAGTTTGGACATTGCCTCGTCGTGAGAGCAGGCTTGAGTTAGCGGTCTTGCAAGGCCTCCTTTCTTGAGGGTTGCAAGCTTTCCTACTACTTATCTGAGTATTTCCTCCTCCCGGTGCCTTTCTTTTTGGTTCCAGACTGCTTGGGATTCTGTCCTATATGTAATTACCTACTGCAAGAGCCCTCTCAAAGTAAGATAGTACAGTTACGTAAGAACTTACCGTAACAGTAGATCTTCGAGAGAGGCTCTTGCAGTAGGTAATACCTTCCCGCCCGCCATCCCCCTAGGCTTTTTCAGCTCCTTTTCCATTGAGGAAATATCTGCTTCTCTCTTGTCTGGGCCTTCCGGACCTGTGGCGAAAGAACTGGAAGGCGGGCGTCTGGGACCGCCCCTTTATACCGACGTCGGTCACCTGACAAGGGGGTGGTCCCACGCCAGGGACTGCTAGCTAGAAAAATTTTTCTGTGGGGTCCTGCCACCGGCCGGCGTCAGTCCTATATGTAATTACCTACTGCAAGAGCCTCTCTCGAAGATCTACTGTTACGGTGAGTTCTTACATAACTGTACTTTTTCTAATGAAACTATGGGCATTACCTCAGCAAATTGGTGTCAAATAATGTCAGTCTTATTTTGTGTTAAGTATTTCTTTTTGTGTCTGTGTATGTGTGTGTACTGTCTTGGCCAGCAGTTTTATTTTGTGCTCTATTGTTATTTAAAGATATTTTAATATCGGTAATGTTCAAGGACACTACAAAAACAGCTGGGTTTGAGCCACCCTTGCATGCATACTGTGTGACCTTGTGCATGTTATTTGACCACCTTGTGTTTCAACATTTTATGTTACTACCAGTTCAAACTTGATGTGTGTTCCCTACCTAAAGCACAATTTTTCGCACAAGATGTATGTTTTCATGGAAGCACAGCAAGAGTGAACCATACAATCTGACTTTTTATTACAGAACTGGCATTCAAAGTAAAAAGAAACAAATGTGTTTTTGTTTTTTTTCTGGGCTTGCAGTCAACACAGGCAATGCTCAAAGCCTTCCTCCACAAACATTTGGTTGTAAGTATAGCTCCTTTGTTCTTTAACAGTATCACGTGATTCCCATACTATGCAAGGCATTCAAGCTGGAAGGGGAAATTATTCATCACCTCCCGTACTTTGTTTTTATTTTTTATATATATATATGGGATTCATGATGGGCATGAGTGTGATATGGCAAATATTGTCACTCCTGCAGTGAGCTCTGGATATCTCATGAGTGCGAAGGCATGGTGAGAATATCCAAACTGCAGGAAGTGACAATATTTGCCATAACACACGATCTGCCCATCGTGTATTCAATATATACAATAGGGCCAAGAGTTTAAGAAGTTTTGTTTTGCTGTCTTGTGTTCTGTTCCTGTTTATGTGTTTGCTCATTCTGTGTGTGAGCTTTTCTGAATGGGCTGGCATTGTTATAAACTCTGAGAGACACATGAGTGTGTTTTGCAATGCTAAATGAGTTAGTTTTAGATAGGAGTGAGAAACATACTTTTGTGAAGCTGTATTGTTTAGCACTCTGGCTGCAGTGAAGTTAAAAGCATCACAGTAATTGTAATGAACTGAGAGGCAGAGTGTCAGAACAGCTGATAATGTTTTCAGTGGTAATTAAGTTAGCTGCAGGCAGACTGCAGAGTGTTCTGTGAAATTGTGCTCTCTAGGATTCTGGCTGCAGTGAAGTTGAAATTGTCACAGTAATTGTAATGGGTGAGAATCAGAGTTTGAGGAACAAGTGAGTGTGTTTCAGTGGTAGTTGAGTTAGCTGCAGGCAGTAATTTAGACTGTTCTGTGAAGCTATGCTGTTTGGAATTCTGGCTGCATCAAGTTGAGAGCATCACAGTAATGAGCTGGAAGTTGGGGTGGGAATATGTGTGTTTTGTAATGCTCACTGAGTTAGCTGTAGGCAGCAGTGAGACCTCTCAGGTAGTTCTGCATTTGTGTCTATGGTAACAGCACAGATGTTTCTTGCATGCTGAGAGGAAAGCTGCCTAGGGTGATGATATCAGTGACCTTTTGTAACCTGTGTGTGTAAATGGCTGATATCATCACCGTAGAGCAGAGGGTAAAAATATCATACTGCAGTGGATGATGCACTGTTTTATCTCACTCATTTACCACTCACCACTATTTTGTGTGTGTGTGTGTGTGTGTATGTATATATGTGTGTGTGTGTGTATATATATATATATATATATATATATGTGTGTGTGTGTGTGTGTGTGTGTGTATGTATGTATATATATATATATATATATATATATACAAAGTACACTGTTAAAAACATAGAAACATAGAAGTTGACAGCAGATAAGGACCGCAAGGCACATCCAGTCTGCCCATTTCCATTTCTACCACATAGATGTGCTATCGGCCTTTGCTCTGTCAGTGGCCTATCTATTCATACTCATCTGTATTGCTCCCTTATGCGTATCCCATGCCTGTTTGAAGCCCTGCACTGTATTCATAGCCACCACTTCCTGAGGTAGGCCATTCCATGCATCCACCACCCTTTCTGTGAAAAAGAATTTCCTCACATTCCCCCTTAATCGGCCTCCCTCTAATCTCATGCTGTGTCCTCTTGTCCTGCTGTTTTTCTTATATTTAAACATGTTAGACTCTTTCACCTTGTTAATGCCCTTAAGGTGTTTGAATGTCTCGATCATATCACCTCTCTCCCTCCTTTGCTCAAGGGTATACATATTGAGCTCCGTTAATCTGTCCTCATATGTCTTCTGATGCAGTACCTGCACCATTTTGGTTGCCCTTCTCTGGACTGCCTCAATTTGGTTAATGTCCTTGTGAAGGTGTGGCCTCCAGTACTGCACGCCAGTACTCCAGATGGGGCCTAACCAGTGTCTTGTAAGAGGGATTATTACCTCCCTCTTACGACACCCCTACTAATACACCCTAACATCCCCTAGCCTTATCTCCTGCTTTAGAGGCCTGCTTGGATGATTTCAGACCATCGGTGATGATGATGCCCAAGTCTCTTTCTTCCTTTGTGATTGCCAGCAACTCCTCCCAGCCTATAAGGTGGCCTCAGGGTTTCTCGTCCCTGTGTGCATGATCTTGCACTTCTTGGCATTAAATCCCAGTTGCCAGTCTTCTGACCATTTTGCTAGTTTATCCAGATCTCTTCTCATTCTGCCCACCCCATCTGGATCATCTACTCTGTTGCAGATCTTGGTGTCATCTGCAAACAGACAAGCCTTACCCTCTAGTCCATCTGCAATGTCACTAATGAAGCTACTGAAGAGGACTTGCCCCAGGACTGATCCCTGGTGTACCCCACTTGTGACTTGCATCTCTTCTGATTGTATGCCATTTACCACCACTCTCTGTTTTCTGCCCGTCAGCCAGTTTGCCACCCAGTTGACCAACTTCTGACCCACCCCGAGCCTACCCAGCTTATTTATCAATATTCTGTGTGGAACAGTGTCGAAAGCTTTGCTGAAGTCAAAGTAGGCGACAACAACTGCTCCCCCTTGGTCCACCACTCTGGTTACCCAGTCAAAGAAATCTATGAGATTAGTTTGACAGGACCTTCCTTTTGTAAACCCATGCTGTCTTGGATCCTGTGCCTCTATGGATTCCAGGTGTTGCACTATCCTTTCCTTAAGGAGTGCCTCCATAATCTTGCCCACTACTGAGGTAAGACCGACTGGTCTGTAGTTCCCTGCCTCCTCCCTGCTACCACTCTTGTGGAGCGGGATCAACGAGCCCTTCCCCAGTCTTCTGGGATCTCTCCTGTGCTCAGAGACTCACTAAACAGTTCTGCTAATGGCTCTGCTAGTTCTACCCATAGCTCCTTAAGTACCCTGGGATGTATGCCATCAGATCCCATTACCTTCTCCACCCTGAGCTTAGCGAGCTCTTGTAGGACCCTGTTTTTGAGAGAGTTTACCATCTACAGTTAAAAAAAACAATGGCTTTTGTTTTCATGTGTGACCATGGTGTAATCATTTTTTTAATGCATTCTAAGAAATACGTACGTATGGTATTACCATCAATCTGGATCTTTTATAAACTCAGCTGTCATTTTGTCATGCTTAGGATAAGGGACCCAGGGATGCTTGGCTTCTTTTATCCTATGAAAATAATCTTGTTTTATTTTTAGACTTGCGTATGTTTGTTTTTGTTGTTTGTCTGTTCTTCTCTTTCTTCTAGAGAAAAAGAAGTTCCCCATCTTTATAGTAAGGTATGAAACTTACTAAACTAGTTGCATATAATTCTGTTACAATTTGAAGTGTGCTAGGTGGGGACGGCAATGGGGCCAGCCCATTACCATTTATCCAGTGCACATTTTTTTTTTTTTTTTTTTTTTTTTAGGACTGCACGACTGGCTGCTAATATTGCCAGACCATTTCTGGTTCAGTATCCATGTCACCATCCATAGCTAACATTTTTATTGCTACAGTAGTCGAGCTCTCTCTTCCACCAGTAGGAGCTGGGGGGGGGGATACTAGCCTTCCTTCCAGTGCAATACCCATAAAGGTTGCAAGGTACATCACTGTCTCCCCAAAGGGGTAAATAAACAAAATGTGTATTTGCCAATAATTATTTCTTATTTACAGGTTTTAAAAAGACCCAATGTACTTTGACAGTATAACCTAGCTCAGTCCCTCTGCGTTTTCTAGTGCAAACAGTTAAACCTCATACCTATCATTGGTACAAGGGCTTCTGTCCTCAGCAAGTAATCAGTTAAGCTGGAGGGGGAGTTGTGTTTGTATTTCCACATATTCATTCTTTTGATCATTTTTTTAGCTTTTTTATCCTGTCAAAACAAATGTAAAACAACTTATCAAAGCCTTACAGCAATGGATGCAATCATCTGCTTTCTATAAGTGCAAACAAAGGTTTTTTTTTTTTTTATATATAATTTTAAAGTTCTAAAGCATAGAACCCTGAAAAGTCTTACAAGTTAACAAAAAGAGTGGTGGATTGCTCCAATAATTCTTTAAACCAAAACTAAGAAATTTTTACCAAGGACTGCAACTTGTAAACTTAAACTGTACCACACACCTTCTGCAACTTATACCATGGTTATGTTCAACCAATAAATTCACAATACTCTAACATTCCTGGACTCTGAACTAAGCTTACAGGCTATATTTGTTCTGTGTTTATAGATGCTAAAACACCCAGAAAAGGGAGCGGTTCACTCCACTTTTCTGTACCTGTAGCCCTGGTGGTAAAAAGCCATCAGCTGTTTAGATTTGATCAAGTTAGAGGTAAAATTGTTAGGGCTTATTTGGTATTAATAAATTGCGACTAATTTAACACAACATTTGGTGTCAGGTGGCTTTATTGGATTACTAGGGACCACTAGCCAAGAACCTTGTGCCTTTATATGTATGATTTACATTCATCTGGGGTCTTTTTCGGCCTAAGGAAAACTGAAATTTGTGATTGATTCCAGGGACTAGGGCTGCCCCTCTCCCCCAATGAGCTTGTTAAAGTGGCAGCCAGCAGGGGACCAACTTGTCTCTGAACTTCTTGAAGAACTCGGCCATAAACCAGTCTGTCCCCGGGCCTTACCGTGTTTTACGCTTTAGGGTTATTTCAGATACCATAATGGGAGCCTGTAAGCTATCCAGTATTCCCCATTCATTGTTTTAGAGGCGGTGGGCCACCACCTATATTTTACCACCGCTCTATATTTTTACCACCACCTATATTTTTGCCACCACCCTATATTTTTATCCATTTTTTATAAAATCCTCCAAAATTGTCTTTTATTGACATCCTTTATTGCAATACTACCCATTTAATACCGGCACACTATATGTTACTTAAGAGCTACTTATGCACATGTACAGTGCATATAGGAGGTCGAAAAATAACGCACCATTTGACCCGATCACTGCCACGCCCTATATTTTCAGAGGTGGGGAACCCTGCTATCTCTTTGGTCTTCTGTCCGCAGAAAGGCATAATTTCCCCAAATATCTTGATTTTCTCCTGATGATCCTGTGACCTTTCTGACTTATACAGTTCTTTATAAAAATGTTGAAAATGGTTTGCTGCTATTGTTGGGTTTATAGATGGGGCTCCGGTCATTGGATCTTTAATTCGTAGCACTGCCCTAGATGCTAGTTCTTTACGTAGCTGCCAGGCCAACAATTTCCCTGCTTTATTGCCGAGTTCAAAGTATTTTTATTTTGCATATCGAAGTTGGCCTTCTATCTAGGAGTCTAAAATCGTATAAAGTTTTGCTTTTACTTGATCTAGCTGTTCTTTTAAAGTAGGGTCAAAGGTAGGCTGATGCTGAGTTTCTAGTCTGGCTATTTTTGTTCTAGTTCTAATCTCGTCTTTATTTTCTGTTTCTTGTACCTTGAGGAATATTTTATGATCTCCCCTCTCAGGTAACATTTGAGGTGTCCCATCTTATCCCTGCATTTCCTCTTCCTGCTGATTTAACTCCAGATATTCTTCTATTGAGTGTGGATTAGGCTCTTAAATTCCTCATGGGGTAAAGAGCTTGCATTAAACCTCAGAGTGACTCCTTTGGATATGAAACAACTCCAGCTCCTGCGAGACTGGGGCATGATCAGAGAGAAATTTTACCAATGTGGGCATCTTTTAAAATTGCACCCCACTGGTCGAGATCAAGAAGTAGTCAATTCTTGAATACATGTTATGTTTGGGGGATTAGTAGCTATAGTCTCTCCCACGCGGATGTTGGAATCTCCAGCTGTCTACTAATGATAGTTCAGAGCATAACCTGGTCAAAATTTTAGTGGTTTGGGATATGCCTAATGACTTGGATCCCACTAAGTCAGCTAAGTATAGTTTTTCTGAGGGTCTATTACCTAATTAAAGTCCCCCCCATCATTACCACATTGTGAGGATCAGACATAGATTATTATCTTCTTAAAGAACAAAGCTCTCTCTTGATCATCATTTAGGGCATAAAGATTCACTAGGGTACATTGTGTGCCTCTGTATTCTCCCTTTAGTCTCACAAATCGTCCTCAGGGTCTGTGACCACTTCAACACACAGATACACACAGAAATGTGGCGGAGAGAAGGCCCCGCGGCCGTCTAGTCTGCCTAACATTCAGTGATTTTAAGCGGCATTCACGTCTGATTAGATTGCTACCCCTCTCGGGGGTGGGCTTGATAGTCTGATGCATACACCTTTCCACCCAGCCCCTGTGAAGTTTTAGGTGCTTTTATGGATTGAGATGCATTTCTTGTAAAAGGCTACTCCTGTCCTTCGTCTTTGTAACTTTTGTATAATACGAGCACGTTTCACTGGACTGTTTATGCCGTGATATTCCATGAGACAATCTTTAAGTCTCCGTTTTGGTCCGTTTATGTAACCCATTGTTGTGGATGGTAGGAGGTGCTTCACTCAGTAAGATAACTGGAATAACTTGGTGTTTAACATAACATGTAACAAAACTATATACAAAGTACCATGTTACAGTTCATTTCATCAATTTGAAGTACTTCAGGGTTTAAGTATACTCAGCCCTCCACCACCCGGATTATTCTATGGAGTGGAGGAAGGAGGTTATTTTTCCAATACCTCCCTTCCGGATCCATCACCCTCTAATTGGGTGGCAGTCCAGATGGGTTTAAATTTATGTAAGGAGTGGTAAAGTTGAAAAGTAGTACCACTCTGTTTCTCAGTGTCTCACCTTATATTTTATCTGTTAACCTCGAGAGGCCCCCCCTTCCAGGGGCCAGGGATCAATAAAGATGGCAAAGGAACCTGTACACCTCTGGGGTCCCCTGTATGGTATTGTTAAGTATTAATTCCTCTGCGATGCTGTTAGAGACCCACATACCAAGTATCTGGTTCCTCTGGGGGTACACGCTGGCAGGCCAGAAGCCCATTCTGCTTCAGTCCCCTCCGACCTGAGAGACCCCCCCACCCTCTAGAAACAACAGATTTCCTCTCCATAATTTTGGCTTACCTTGGAGGGCAGGCCCACTGTGCAGACCCAACATGTTTGCTTCTTCGGAAGTTATAAAAGCTCTTAGTTCCTTGATAGAGGTGGGATCCAGGGGAGACCTCTGCATCCCCACATCCCGCAGTCATTTTATTGTATCATAATGGACTTTCCCTCTGAAAAATGAAGCTGGGTCCTTTCACCGAATAGCTATACAGAACTGCTCACAGGCAGCCCCCCCTTGCCTTCCATAAATTGTTTTAGTGCGTCGGTAAGGGTGATGGCAGCAGCCTCGAGAGGATATGAGAGGTCCCCATGGATGGCAACACAAGAGCCCATTCGGCCCTCCGGCACCCCTCATGCCCCATGAGAACCATAAGCATTGCCTGGTCTAAAAGCCTTCTCTGTCTGGGATATCCCCCTCGCACCCCATCAGCTAGTTATCCCAGGTCTCCCAGGCCGTGGCCCCCCCAGTTTAATTATTAAAACTAAACAAAGTATCCGATTCATTTTAAATCTCTTTCTATGTCAGGAGAACAAATATCGTTGCATATACACGCAGAGATAATCTGGGGAATATTTGTTTTGGTCATATGTACTGCCAAGTCGGACCAGAGAAAGTCTATACATTGGTTAGGGGTGGGCAAAGTACAATCCCCTCTGTTTTTCTTTAAGAAATCATGCTAAGTATAGTATTGAGCAGAATGTTAAATGTCCCTTCCAGCCTGGTTCAGTAGTCCTCCTTCTCTACGGACAACTTAAGTCTCTTGGTTAATGTTATCCTTCATCTAATGCCCCCAAGGTAACACCCAGCAGGGCTACCTAGAGACTCTGCCTCCATTCCAGCCTAGCCAAGGGCTTAAGTAAACTATCAACCTTCTTTAAGCACTTGGTACTGCCTCAACCCCCACACACATACTCAACAAAGCCCTCTGGAGCTACTCCCCCATCACAGCCCCCGGTTCACTATTCCCTCACACCTCGCTCTCAGCGGTTGGTTCAAACCCAATCCCCTTGTTTCACTGTCACCCAGCCTCTCGCCATCTGGGATAGCGTTAAACCCTATGCAGTTACTCTGCCATAGTCTATCAACGGATTTGGAGGTTTCCAGGGGTATGCTACCTAAGGCAACCGATTAGAAATATCTTAGTATTCAATTACAACTGCTCAGTTTTTTTCTCCTATTTGTCTAATTGTCATGTAATCGCTCTTTAATGCCTAATGATCAGGTCTCTGTAGCCACTGAATATGTGTAATGTCTTATTGTCCACCCTGACGTGGAACCTTTGTAAAAGAGCTCACGCTCAAAGGTCTTTCCGAACTACTAATTAAATTAAAATCCATTTGCAATTTCACTGTAGTCACAGTAAGGAAAAAACAGTAGTTAGCCCTCTTATCTTTCAGGTGGTGCGTTCAGATTGGTGGTCATTCAGATGTAGGGACTTTGTGCAAATCTCTTTCTGAGCAGTTGCTGCGGAGGTCATATTGTCCCACAACCCGGAAATGTCCCTCTTCCTCCGAGCTCTGCCACTTTTGGTTCCCTTCAGTGCTCAAGCCCTTTTCCTCAGTTCTCTTTTGTGGCGCTTCTGGTACCTGAATGCCTGCTTTGATCGCCCATTTCTTAGCCACTGTGGTGTCTGAAAAATTGAGCCAGCGCTCCTTTGATCGTATTTAATACTCGGCACATTGGCTAGGTTTGGCTACCTGCACAGGGGCACCCAAGTAACTCCGGACAAAGGAAGCAATAACTGTAATGTCCAATACCAGAAGTAGGATTCTAAAGTGTGGCTTTTATTCACATCCAACAGAATAAACAAAGCATAGATGGACACCCGTGGGGCTACACTCCTGGTAATGCAGATTAAAGGAGACCAGAACACATCCTCATCACTTTAGCCCTCAGGCTTGGAAACACACTGGGCACACAGCCCGAACTTGTAAGCTGCTCTGGGTTTTACCTGGCTCAGCTCCCTTGCCAGCCACTTGGACACTTTCCATATAGCATGGAAACATTTACTGGTGGCTCCCTAAACCACCTATGAGCACTTCTGCTCCATAAGGGAATCTTCCTCATCAATCCCACATCTGGGTACTTTCCTCAGGTACTGGCCAAGTACCTAAGAGAAAGCAATAGGTTTCCCAGAGCAAATCTGTAGAGGTGAATTTGGTTACTACTGATGGGGGTCTCCCACCTCTTGCTCCCATAATTTATACCCGGCAATTTCTCTGGACTGTAACACCTCATCCTTTAACATACTTTGCTGTGTAGATTCTTTATAATATGTAACCCCCTGCAAATGGGGGTTTCCAAAGACTTCAGGAGCTTGCTTGAATGCTCCAAGCCTGAATGGTGTTTGGCATTTAAGCCATTTATCAGTGAGTGTTTTAGAACCTCTGGTACTGTCTCTTTAAGAGCTGTCTGCTTACAGACATAATTAGTTTGTATGGGGGACTGTGTGTTTCTTTGATTGAGTACCACTCAAGCTGCTGCCAATTCACTTCATTTTGCAGTCACTAGGGTGCAAAGGAACCTATCTGAAAGATGTAACTGTTTGCCAGAAATTATTTAGAGTAATAATGAAATTACAGTTTGTCTAACCTGCTTTCTTTGCAGTCAGAACTGTGTCTGCTAGTTCCCCATTCTAGTTTTGAACTGCTGAACTGGACCAATCAGTGTGGGGTAAGCCAGCTCTGAAATGGTGCCTTGGACGAATCAGAACTTGGACTCATAATCTGAGCCAGCCACAAGAGGATTGTATGGGCAGTGACTCTGGGAGATGTAGTTTAGACTTCAGTGCCTTTTGGACCAACAGCAGCAGTCTATGTGAGTGACAGCCAATCCAGTCAAGAACTGGGAGGAACTCAAAGGAAGTGCCGGTTTTGTCGGTTGGAGTTTCAGTTGAGCTTTGGCAGTGAAGAAGGAAGGAGCCTGTGCTTTTCAGTGTGCAGTTTTAGTCAAAAACGTGTGTAAGGCCCAGAGTTCGGTCTGCAGCTTGTGTAACAGCTTGTTAGGACTGAATCCGTCCTGTGAAAAGAATCAAAGGATCTCTGAAGAGTAGAAACCAGGCTCACCCTGTAGAAGACCGGAGGAATTGCTGAAAATTGCACTCTGTCTGTCAGGAACTGAATCTGCTGTGTGTTCTCCGGGTATTGTGCAGTAATTGCGAGTCGGGATACAGATGCAGCCTGCCTGGTATAGTGCTTTCTTTTATATGGATGTGTGAAGAGGTTTGTGTACCTCAAGTGAGCCCTGCTGACATTGAAGGACCCTATCTTATTTGGAGGTCGTGAGTACTAATTCAGAATTGCTCCCTGTTGAATTGCCACATTAAATCCAAATGGAATTACTGTACTGCTGACTGTTTAATTCTCCTTTTCTCTGTGTGAAGGGCCCCTACCAGCTCCACGGTTTGGACTAGCCACTAGGGCTTGGGTACCCAGGGACAGTAACTGATAGGGATAGGCCTGTGCACAGAGCCATAGTGTAGATTATTAGAGTGATAATCTAATTAACCTGATTTCCCTGTCCTTGTTATATCCCCTAAATAAATCAGAGCTGCTTGTTTCAGCAAAGTTATACTGCCTGAGGTATTTGTCTATGTTAAAGTACTGTACTGTGATTGTTGCATGTATCTCATTTCACAGGAGGTCCCAGTGCGGAACCAGACCTGGGGTAAGTGTATACTGTGAAGGTAATTCTGATATATTTGTGGGCCACTAGTGGGAAGAAAGGGGGGTTGCAGTGTCCCAGAGGGCTGTGACCAAGTTAGTTTAACTATTGCAAACCCTGACCTCTGGGTGGAGGCACCATCATTGATCCAGGCCCCTCAACCTGTTAGTGGCAAATCAGGCAAGGGTAGTAGCCCCTGGGATAGCGCCATCTAGGGGTTACATATATCACATTCAGTCTACTGTCTTTACATCCCATTGGTGCTGGACTTGAACATACTTAATAAGTGGCTTTGTCCATTACTCTAGACCCACCATGGAGTTAAGCAGTCCAATCACCATATCTTCCGTACTGTACTTGTCTGTCTTTTCCTGACCCCACAGTAACAGTTCCTTTAGTTTCATCTTGATGCAGGTGAAAACACATAGCCCCTTTAGCAGAGCGAACTCACCCCTTACATTGCAGGTGCCCCACAGGCATTTCCTCCTCAATGAACTCTCTTCCAGAGCTTCTGGTGCCTCAGCACGAACTTAAACAGGCAGCTTTTTTTCTCCTTAGCTGGACCAAGGGGGTTGTCCCTGGAAGCAGGCTGATCCCCCCCCCCGTCCCTGCAGGGATGGGCCCTGAGCCATTGAGAGCGGTCTCCACCACTTCAATATGCTCTTCTTGTGTTCCTCTTCAGGTGGAAACACACACCTAAAAAACAAAAGTGGCTCTTCGACAGAGCTGAGAGCTCTGAGGGCCTGCCTACCGCAGAGCACTTCGTTCAGACTACACACACACTACTGAACTCTACAGACTCGCTTCAAATTCCCCAACGTTCTACTCTAATCTCCAACTGTATCATTCCAGTGTGGCTTATGCAGCTGTGACAGTTCTAAATGATGTCATCCCTCAGTCTCAGCTGAGACTGAGAACAGAGTGAGACAGTGTGAAATCCATTTAACTGGAGTTTCACAAGCTGCCTTCCCTGCCTACCACTAGGTCTTACTGGGATTCTAGTAACCCTGGTAATCAGTGAAAGCCATTATAATAGATCAGGGGCGGGTGTTGGGGTCTTTTGGTTTTGTCACTAATTAGCGGTGGGCTCTGATGATCCCCAAGTCTTTTTCCTTTGAAATGTCCAAAATCTCTTTTAAGAACTGTCCATGAACTGTGGAGTACTACCTGATTCTGTTTCTTCTGGTAAGCCGTGGAGGTGTAAATTGTTTCTTCTGTTGCGATTTTCCAAATCTTCTAGCTGCCACTGAGTTTTGAGATCTCTCTTATGCAATTCCAGAAGGGCAGTGTTATTGAGGTCTGATGTGGCTGTATATTCTGAGACCATGGTTTCAACCTCCCCTGTTTTTTCATTAAGGGTGGTTAATCCTTGTATATCATCCGCAATTCTTTTCAAGTCTGGTGAGGGTTTCATTCAATTGCTGAAGGGTACTGTGCAAAGTTTTGGAGGTGATGGTGTAATCTTCTTCAGCCGAAGAGTTGTTTGGCAGTGTTCTTTCAGTCAGGTCTGCAATCTCTGCCCGTAGCGTGGCCTGCTGGAGCAAAGTTTGCTGTTGGTTATTTTTTTGTTTGGGCTGTACCCAACCCGTATCATCTTTGCCTTTTTGTTTTGTAGGCATCCTATAATCCGTGATGTTGTTTGCCTGACAAGATGCCGATTTTTAAACCTCGATAATGCTAGATTTAAATTTAGGCAAGATGGAGCTGAGCTGATTAAGTTACCATCTATTAGCTGCCGGAACTGGAAGTCTGGCTCTGGGCTGCTTGATGAGAGACCAACCATGAAAGGCACAGAGCAAAGTCAAAATACTTTATTTCTACAGCGCCCAATCCCTAGGGCTCTGGACGCTTCACATCAATACAGGACAAAATTGTAACACAGTTCTTATAAGAGTCAATTCAATGTAAAATCTATTATAAATATCAATATAAAATTATAAAATTAGGAAAGTTCTGGAGCTTGGTGGTTATGCTGCAGTTAATGAAGTGGGTGTTACAGGCATTTGCAGTGTCTGGAAGTGAAGTGACAGGGTCTGCAGTGGAGTTCTGGATTAGATCAATTTGTTCTTGAAGACTTGTTTTAAATGGGTTTTTAGCACCTGACCAGAATTTTATTGAATGATGTTTGTTTTCCTCCCAGTAGTTGTGGTAGCAGTCCACTTTTGCTTTAGCTATGATTTACTATACTTAGATTCCAGAGTTTCCTGTACATACGACAATGCCAGCGGAATTAGGCCTCAAAGTCTATCTCGTCTGCTCGAAAATGCAGCTTACAGTTCAGACAACTGCTGCCCCCTTCCCTCCCTGAGTTCACCACCCTGGTCAATTCTCTCCCTATTTGTACCTTGCCCATGAATCGATCTCATCCTTCTTGAAACTCCCCACTGAATCCGATGAGATCATCTCCTCAGGCAGCGTATTCCAAGCCACCACCACCCTTTAAATGAAGTAATGCTTCCTCAGCTCCCACCTTAACCCCTTCCCCCACCAGTTTCGGTCTATGTCCCCTCATAGTCCCTTCCCCATTTAGTCTAAACAATATCCTCAGTACTAACCTTGTTTATGCTCTTCAAGTACTTAAAGGTTTTGATCATACCTCCTCTGTCCCTTCTGTCTTCCAGGGAGTGCATGTTGAGCTCTTTTAGTCTCTCCCCATAAGATTTCTCCCCCATTACCTGGATCATCTTGGGCGCCCTCCTCTGGACTCCCCCAGGAACCTGACGTCCCTCTTTAAGTATGGGCACCAGAACTGTATTCTGTAATAATGTCTGTCATGAGGAGATCTCGTTTTTCTAAATCTGGTCAAGCAGTATCACTTCAGGAGGATAATTCCGTAGAGATCCAGGGGTAATGGTGTCCTTTGGCCATGTACAAACTGATTTGGAGCATGTTTGTTGTAGACATTAAGAAATTCACTGGCAAAGAAGTCCTAGGCAGCAGCTACTGAGAAATAAGGTTGATATGGTCCTGTCTTATGGCAGACAAGTCTGCATAGAAGTCCTCTGGGATTAAATGCCTATATGAGGAGCTGTGATCAGTTTGGGGAGTTTTTGCTGTGAATTTTCCAGACATACGATTATGGAATGATCATTGAAGCAGTCTGAAAGTACCTAGTAGCTGAGATACTATCAGGGCGGTTAACAGGAATCCAGTCTAAAGCTGTGGGTGTTTGTGGATGGTGGTCTTGTGGGTAGTGTGATAATTTGGGAGAGATTTAAATATGAAAGAGCATGTTTGCGTTTGGATGAGTCCTTTCCCAAACAGTTGAGGTTAAGGTCACCAAGCAGGAACATCTCAAAGTTGTACCTACTGATAGCAGTGCCCAGTGCACCTATAAAGGAATCAATGTCAAGCTGGCCCAGTGGTGTGGAGGGCTGAGGCATTGTGCCTTACTGCCTGACACACTGGAGACCCATATTCGGTGGCATACACGGGTTGCCGGGGGCTGTCTGGAGAAGGAGAGGATTGAGCATCTGGAGAACAGCTCTCCACTCCCAGGGGGGATACATTGGCAGTCCCACCAAATGACTACCCCAGCTAGAGGTCTGAGGGCAGAACGGGTTGGGGACGCCAATGAAAGGAGGTGCTACAGGACTGTGGGCACTTTCTGATGTGCCCGCCCCTGCAACGATGAAGGGAGAAAACCAGAAACTGGGGAGGCTGGCTGGCAGCCCCAACTGCGCTCCCAACCCACAGTTACCCTGGCATCTGAGTGTGTGTCATGGGGGTTGACGATTCTCTCTTCCCTGACCCTTCCACGGCGGGGGGGATCCATGGGGGACTCGCCAGGGACTGGGCCAGGATCAGGAGAGAGCCAGCGGTTTGGGGTGGATGGAGCCCTTAAGGAGAGAGCCGAAAGCCGCCTGCCAGCAGAACCGCAGACCTTTGGTGGTCTATAAATACAACTCACAAGTATAGCCTTTGTGGTGTTAAGATGTACTTTCTAACAGAGGGTCTCCATATTATCAGATGTGTTACCTACTGCCTCAGACAATAGATTTTCCATGATACAGAGAGCAACACTGCCTTCACGCTTGTTTCTGTCCTGTTTTGCACACCAAATATCCTTGTATACGCAGGGTTTTATATAGCTGGTATCACATTGCACTTTGCGATGCAATCCGACTGCACATGCAACCCATTTCTTTTGGATCACAAAACAAGTGCAGTCTATTGACTGTGAGCCTCCTCAGCCACCCATAATATATCAACAGTCTCACTGCTGTGGCCCCAGGTGCCGGCAGTTGCTCTCAATAGTACTTTGTGATATCACAAAGCACTACTGGGAGCCATTGCCGACTTGCGAGCCACGAGTGGTGAACTGTTATATCATGGGCGCATCAAAACTCCATCATGGCACTCAAGGGAGAGTTAAGCAGCCAGTCCCCTGGCTCTCCAGTGGTTCCTCTTCTCTGACTGCGCCCCCCCCTGCTGCACTTCCTCTGCCCTTGGTGCTTATCGGTTCTGCATTTTGGGTTCTGCATTTTGGAGCTAAACAGCTTGCTGCTCAGAGTCTCACAGTATGTAGTGGAGGTTGTGGGAATCGAACCCTTGTCTGCTAGAGTGGGTCTTTCTTTGGTAACCAGGTATGGCCCAGTACAAGTACCTGTTTTCAGGGGAAGTTAAGTGCTTGCTCAGAGTTGCACCGTATGCAGTGGAGGTTGTGGGAGTCAAACCCAGGTCTGCTGGATGTACTAAGCTCATTCACAACACATTACGTTACTCTAACTCTAGGTTATACTGCCAGTTAGGCTTGTGTCTGTAGTGTGTATTGAAACTGATCACGCAAAGACAGAGCTAATTTTAATGAAAATTTTTATTCAGATACATTTTTTAAATCGTATGGCCGGATATTCAGACTGCACCAGGCTGTGGTGCAAACCTGGGCGCAGCTCAACTTTGTTGGGGGTGTGGCCTGGGGATACTCAGCAGACTGCGCTATGGCGCAGCAGCTTTGAATGTCGCATCGTGGCTACCCCACTGTGCATGGCGCGATGTACTGCTTAAGCGCAAGTGGCCAGTGTGAGCATGAAGATGCGCTCATCAAGTGCCATTGCGCCATGCACAGCACCTGCGATATTCAAAAGGGACATGCAAATGGGGCCATAATTTTGCAAGGCACATGGGGCCATTTGCATGTCATTATAGTCCCATTTGCATTCCATTAGCATGCAGGTGTGCCGATCCCGACGACTTACGCGGCGCCCTGCCAGGAAGCAGCCATTGGGGACCAACGCCCTGCAGCCTGATCGCGGGCATTCGCCTAAATGAAACCCCCTGTAATATCCCTAGTGGTCCAGTGGACCGCTATGTACCTATCGCGGACATTTGTCCTACTGAAGATCGTCTGATATCCCTGGTGGTCCAGTGGACCACTATGTGCCGATCGTGGGCATCGGTATAAACTCCTCCCTCGAATATCCCTGGTGGTCAGTGGACCAATCGCTGCCGATCACAGGCATCTTTGAAATCAACCCCCGCCAATATCCTGGTGGTCCAGTGGACGCACTCTGCTCGATCGCGGGCATCTGTAAAACATAGAACAGTCCTAGTACCCTGGTGGTCTAGTGTACCCCCTCCCCACCCACCCACTGAGCCCACAGCCTGCTCCCCTCGTCAGCCAGGCGGCAGCACCCTCACCGCCCGCGCCGCCCGACTGACAGCTCGGTAGGGCTACAAGCCCGATGGTTCTGGCGTGAGCCAATGGGCGTGCAGCCCATACCATACTACTCAGTCCAGATATGTGAATGACTGAACCAATGGGCATGCAGCCCTACAGAGCTGTCAGTCGGTGGGCGGCGGTGAGGCGGTGGGGTGCTGCCGGGGGCGGGCGGTGGGGCTGAGTGGGCGGGTGAGGAGGGTACACTAGACCACCAGGGTACTAGGACTGTTCTATGTTTTACAAATGCCAGCGATCGTGCAGGTGCAGTCCACTGGACCACCAGGGATATTGGTGTTGGGGGTGGTAATCTTTACATGGATGCCCGCGTTGGGGCATGAGGCGCCGCCAGTGCGGCAGGAACTCAGGTGACCTCCCACGGGAGGCAGCTGCCGTGTTGCACCCTGCAATGCAGCAGCTCACCTGTGGGTGGCCATCATTTGTTCCTTTTTTTGGGGGCTTAACTTTGTGCAGGTGCAGGTAGGGGTTGCGCATGCATGACTCTGCACATCCCGAGCTGAATATCGGGCTGTGCAGGTTATGCATGGGCACACCCCCCCACCTGTGCCTGCATACATTACTGATGCACTCTACGCGATCGGATTTAGCGGCGCACTTTTCCTTTTTGAATATCGCCAGCCAAGGCGATTAAGTGGGTTGGTAGCATGGTTAACCCTTTGAATATCTGGCCTATGTATACACATTTTAGGATTTTTATTTTTGCTAATCAGATTGAGGCAAGTGCTATGTATCTTCAATTTTCACAACTTAATTAGAACCCTGATATCTGGTATTCTGGAGTTAAGCCATGTTTCTGACAATTCCATGATATTGGGTCCATATGAAGAAGCCAGCAGAAGAAGAAGGCCATTTGATCCATTTAGTCTGCTTGTACTGCAGGGTCCACAGCTCGAGCTACTGTCCCTGCCCCCCCCACTCCTCCCATCCTTCCTACCCATGATCTTTAGCTTCCCCCATACCGATCACAGCCTGTCTTGAAACTGCCTGCTGTCTTCAAGCGAGACCACGTCTTCTAGTAGCGCATTCCAAGTGTCCACCATCCTCTCTGTGAAGAAGTGCTTCCTGAGCTCCCTCCTAAACCTCCCTCTCCAGCTTAAGACTGTGCTCCCTCATGTTATGGTTGCCACTCAGCTTAAAGAGACTCTCCTTAACTACCTTATTTAATCTCTTTCAAGTACTTGGGGTCCCAGTCATGTCCCTCTCTCTCTTTCCTTCAGGGAGTGAGCCAGGTTCATGAATAGTGACCCAGGTTTGCAACTTATCCAGTTTAGGTACAGACTCCTGATGTTCATATAAAAGCTTCAGACCTTAGCATGTAGAAGGAATGGTAGAGCTACATGATGCAATATATATTGGGTTTGAGAGGGTAGATTAGGGCCATGGTTCCTCAGTGTCACCACATGGTAGGAGACTATAGACCAATGCACATTTAAGGGGCCTCATACTGAACATGGCTTTGCAGCACTTGTTTATCACAAAATGGGAGCATGCAGTCCCTCCTCCAGCTTAAACATATGAGCTATCTAGTCTAAAATGACCTCAGAACCTCTTATGGAGGGTGGAGTATCAAATGTTGGGGGCTGAAGAGCTGGTTGAGGGAGGGAAATGCAGTCACAGGGCAACGTGGTAATAATATTGTAAGGTGTATTGAGCCTTTTGCTGCCACCCTATGTGCAGTGAGTGGTAGTGGGGTGGAATCAGGGCAAATGAAAGGCAGAACAACAGTAGCAACATATTTTAGCAACAGGCGTCCGGTTATTTAGGCAGTTAAGATATGCAAATAAAGGTTACAAGATAGTTTCTAACATACATTATTATCATGCTAGTAATAACACTATGCACGATTCTAAGACAGGAAGTCCCTCAGACTTTGTAGAATGCAAACAAGAATGCCTAGGTAGGAAGCTGCCCAGAGTTGTTATAAACGCACTAAGCAGAGCAAGTAACTAACATAAAGAAGCGTTGCAGTTTAAAGGAAAACTACGTCCTCGTAGTTTCCATGCCAACGGATATCTCTTGTTCTGCAGCTGTTAGGGCTAGAAGTGTTTGCTTTAGTTTGTTTTCACTGTTCATGGTAGCCCCCTGTGACTACCCTGGGGTCTCCATTTTATGATTGTTGAAATCTTGGTAGCCATCAGAACTGCATTATGATATGGGAACACGATGTCACAGCACCCATTTATACCATGTATCTCTATGCTGAAGGAACCAAATACCCTGCAAAACTCTGGAAGCACATAAGCTGAAAGTAGTTTAAAGGGAAAAACCCTGCATTACAACTGAGTTTGCAAAGCTAACTGAAGGTAAATGCTGTATTTCACAGCTTCCTACAACTTGTTTATCTGAAGTCTAAGCAGACAGGCATACCGTGGTGTCTGAAGGGCGATTACACATCATGTTCTCGCATGCTAATGCAGCTGTCCAAGACAATCAGATTTTAACAACCAGCAAATGGAGGCCCCCAGGATAGTTACAGTGTGTAGTACAAAGTGTGAAAACAAACTAAAGCAATTGCATGCATCTCTAACAGCTACATGAAAAGAGCAGTCTGTTGGCATGGAAACAAAATTTACAAGATATGAGGCCATGGTAGTTGGGTCAGAAGTTCATGGGGATTTGCATATATATCCATATGAAGGTTCAAGGGGTTTCGTCGGTAAAAGTCCACACTGAACAGTAGTACTGCCACTGAATTGTGGGGGAAGTCTATATGGACTTTGCCTTTTTGACTTCCTTAAAAAAATGTGTCCTATGGACTGGGGCCGGAGGGTGACTTACTCCATCGGGTCCCCCCATGCTGAGCCCAAATCTACGGACCGAACCCCGGGGTCGAGGCGCCGTCAGCTCCACTAGCCGGGCAGACCTTCCCCCGGAGCAGAAACTGACCGCATTTACCTGGAAATCTCTCCTGCAAGCGGAGAGCTGTTTGGGGTCCGCATCGCTTCCTTTGTTCAAGTTTGGCGCCACCACACCGAGCAAGGATCCGCTTCAATTGGTTGGAAGGTATGACTGTGAGCAGCTGAGTAGTTAAAGGCTGTCTCACTAAATCCATTAAGCTACTACTTAGCGGACACAAGTAGGAAGGTGACTTGCTCAATCGGGCCCCCCACGCTGAGCCCAAATCTCACGGACCGAACACGGGGGTGGCTTGGCAGCTCCACTAGCCGGGCAGAGCTCCCCAGAGCAGAAACTGACCACATTTACCTGCAAATCTCTCCTGCAAGAGGAGAGCTGTTTGGGGACTGCATCACTTCCTTTGTTTGAAATTTCCGCCCACCGCCCTGGTGCTGTCTCGAGTTAAATAGGCAGAGGCCCATCCCACTGACTTCAAGCGACCAATTGTGGCCAGCCTTGGGCTATCTCTCTCAGGAGGAGCTCCCTGGCTACAACCTCCGCCTGTTACACCTCTAGCTAGGACCCGCAGGAGGTTGGCACGTTTTTGTAGTTCTGCAAGACCCTCTATCCTCCTGCTGCCACAAGAATTGCCGCCCGGAGACTCTTACTCCTTTTCGGACAGATTAATAAACCGCTAATCTGATTATTACACCGAGATGTAGCTTACACTCCGGACACTACTTCCCAGACTTGGAATCCTACTGATCCTGCTGCTAGCTAACTTTAGGATATAATTGTGACACTGTACACCTGTTACTGCTAGTCTACTTATATACGATTTAGAAAGGGAACCTAGAATTTATAGTGCATAGTGCTGCAATGTCTAAAGTACCTCTGTTGCTGGCCTGAATTAGATTTGTCTTTCACTAGTCTACTTATAGACAATTTAGAAAGGGAACCTAGAATTTATAGTGTATAGCGCTGCAATGTCTAAAGTACCTCTGTTGCTGGCCTGAATTAGAGTTGTTATTCACTAGTGATAAGCTCCTAACCTGCCGCATGAAGCTGTTTTTTTCCTAACTGTTCCCTGCCATGTGCTTGATCACTATTCAATAATCTGAAACCGTGAGTACATCCATAGTAGCAACTCTACTACCATATAAAACAATAGGAAGGAAGCCACTTCCTTAGTGCCCCACGTGCACCTCATTGCCTAGCTAAAAGGATAAGGAGCGAATCTCAGCCATTCCTACCAATTCTGAGTGCACCTAACCAGCACCGTACTGCTTCCCATAACGCAACCTAACGGAGCACAACTGGCCAGCACTGTTCCCTGCCTGCCAGGTAACTACGTCTTACCCGGTCCTGGTACTCATAAGGCTAGGTACTAGAACAAGGGGTTTACCCAGAAGTTCTTCCTCGAGGTCCTAGCTGGGGACCACAGAAGAGGGCAAGATGGGATCCCGGAAACTGAACAGTGGCATCCTCCTTGCATCTCTATATATCCTGGCTTTTCTATGGACGGACTGGCTTGATAGTAGTATCTGCCACTCCTCTCATGCCCGGGAAGGGACGGGAAAGCACTTGGCAAGACACTACCACTGTCCTTCCCTTACGTGCAACATCACCCTTCTAGTGGCACATGAATTCTCAAGGAAAGGGATCCTTTATAGATCCCTTCTCCTTACTAGGAGTGTAACCCTCTGTACGACTCTACCACCCTTAACCTTCACTCTCCGCCTCTTGCTCACAGCTCTGCTGCTACTGGCGGGGGACATCCAACCGAACCCAGGACCAGGTACGCCTAATGTATCAATTTTCTCCCCCCTAGACCAGTCCTGGTATGCAGCTAAGGGTCTGAGGCTGGCGCATATGAATATTTGCAGTCTTAGGCCCAAGATCCACGAAGTTCCAGCCACTGTATAAACCGGACATCCTAGCAGTTTCAGAGACTTGGCTAAAGCCCCATATCCTGGATCATGAGGTTGCTGCCTCTGGATATGCCTCCTACAGAGAGGATAGACCTTCGAAAGGGGGGTGGTGTTCTTATATACTCAAAGGACACACTGACATCCTCCCTTGTTAACATGCCCCATGGCAGGTCCCTGGAAATAGAATCAATTTTCGTACGGCTCACACTAGGTGGAGCCAAGCACCTCACAGTAGGTTGTGTATATTGCCCCCCTACCAATGCTCTCTACTCTCTGGAGACGCTCTTGAAGGACCCAGTCGTTGAAGCTGCATCTGAGTTTATCATATTGGGTGACTTCAATCTAAACTGGGCCTAAGAGGCAAAGTCCGCCATTAGTGGCTTATTACATGACTCACACCTTGCCCAAGTTATCTCACAACTGACCAGAATGAACCACAAATTGGGTAGGCACTCAACTATCGACTGGGTCCTGGCATCAACCCCAATGAATGTAAAAATAGCAGGCACCATGGCAGATGCCTTGAGTGACCACTCGCCTATATTCGCTATTTGGAAGAATAGCGCGAACAAAGTCCAGCCTAGAGTGATTACCACCAGGGACTACTCCAAATTCTATCCTGACCAATTCAATTGCTACCTAGATGGCATTGACTAGAGTCCAATAAGATGCCTACCTACCTGGAAGAGGCTGTTAAATTTTTCCTGACAACTCTCATGAGGACCATTGATCTCTTAGCCCCGATGAAAACCCACCGAGTAAAGGGAAGCTGCTATAAGTGGATCACGCCCTCTGTAAAAGCCTTGATGATCACCCGTGACAAGGCCTGGAGAAAGTTCAGGAGATCTACGTTACCTGCTGACTTTGCCAGCTACAGAGCCCTTAGAAACCAATGCAAGCAAGCAATAAAGCTAGCTAAAAAGGCCTACATCACCAATCTCCAAAAAACTAACCTAGGCAACCTGAGGTTCTTCTGGTCATACATTAATGAACTGATCAAAGGGAACAAAAAAACTGCCCCATGTCCAATCAAGGCCAACGGGCAATTACTGGAAGATGGGACACTCATCGCAGAGGCCCTAAACAGCTACTTCACGAACCTGGATGAATATAAGGCTGGGCTCCCAGATAACAGGAAAGAGCCTAATGTATAGGGGCCCCCAAACCTAGACCACGCATTGTTTCACTTGAGGCTGGTTAGGGTAAAGGAGGTCTTGAACATCCTTAAATCCCTGAACTCAAGAGGATCAGGGGGCCCTGATGGCATCCAGACTAGAATCCTCAAGGATGGAGCCCCAGCACTAGCTAAGCCCTTACCTGGCTGTTAAACAGGTCCCTAAAGGATGGGTCTGTCCCTGAGCTTTGGAAGCAGGCTCACGTGGTCCCCATTCACAAGGGTGGGCCAACCAAGCCCATAGGGAACTATAGGCCTATGTCCATGCTGTGTGCCATTGCAAAAATACAGGAAAGCTAGTATACTCCCAGCTCCGAGAATATTTAGAAGCCCACCGGCTAATCTCCCCAACCCAACATGGCTTTAGAGCCAAACATGGGACAGATACCGCTTTAACCAAATTCTCGGCTGATGTACTGAGCAGTAGCGACGCAGGGGCCTACACAGGTGCGGTCTTCATAGACCTTTCCAAGGCGTTTGACTTGGTAAACCACAAGCTCCTACTCCAAAAAAATGTGCCTACTAGGCCTTGACACTCACGCACTGGGATGATTCGAGAGCTACCTTTCAGGACGTACACAGAGGGTCAAGTGGAAGGACAAAATCTCCGACCTATTGCCACTCAAAGAAGGGGTACCACAAAGGTCGATACTCAGTCCCCTACTTTTCACACTTTTTATAAATGAGCTGCATACCCACTGTAGAACATCAGCGTCATCCAGTATCGGATGATGCGGTCATTACAGAACCTCTCACAACCCTAAGCGATCTGGGGACAGCCCTCAAAGGGACATCCTACAGATGGAGGACTGGCTCACTGTGAACAAAATGGTCCTAAACACTAACAAAACGAAGGTAATGCTGTTTGGACCCAGATCCCTAGGCCCTGAGAGGTCACCGCTCCTCCAACTCAAGTCCAGGGGGGGTATAAAACTTGAAGTGGTTGCCTCCACGAAATACCTTGGACTTACCCTGGACCAAGGCTTCACACTAAAACATCATGTGGACCAAGTCACTAAGGTCATCCATGGTAAACTCGGAACCCTCTACAGACTAAAGGACCAGCTGATCCCAGAAGCTAGGGCAGCCATTGCATCAAGCGTACTTCTCCCTACACTCACCTGTGCGGCCCTGGTACTCCAGGGTGTGGCCAAGATGGAGCTCAGCAAGCTACAGACCTTGTACAACAAGATAGTCTGCTTTGCTTCACTGTCCCACCCTAGGAGTCACCACTGTGAGTCACTAACTAGACTCAGATGGCCGTCTTTCGAAGCTCGCCTCATGTACCCAACTCTCTGTCTTACTTTTAAGCTAATTGGGCCTACACCTCCCCCTAGCCTTAATGGTCTCATAATGGTAAAAAGAAGCCCACAGCATCTACGGACCTCAGGCCAAACTTTCTTGAGGTCCGAAGGCGAGGACAAGCGGGGTCCATGTCATCGCTCATGCTGCCCCCTCCAACTGGAACAACCTCCCGGGAGGTGCGGGAAGCTGAGTCGATCACCTGCTTCCGAGCTAGACTCAAGTCTCACTTGCTAGAAAGGAGCAAATGCCTATGCTACAGCACCTGACCCACATAGCACTACTCCGGTAGGTTAATGCACCTTCCTTAAGGAATTAACATACGCCAGACGTGGGAGTACTTGCGCGTCAGCGTGTCCCCTCCCCTTGTGCCCATAGGCAAGGAACCACAGGACCCAAACCAAATTCCTTGACCCAACCCTGCGTACACTGTAATACAACTTGAAATTACTAAGCAAAATGTTTTCTCTATGTGTAACTAATATGTTCTTCCTGCTTGAATGTCTTCTTACCACAATCCTACTGTTTTAAGCCCAAGAGGATTGTTTTGCCTACAACAAGAACTGCACCTGTATGTACTGCCTCTGTTACCTGTAATAATTGTAACTCCCGGGTCGCCCCTGAAAAGGGACCTCCGATTGCTCAGTGGGCCTACCGGTCATCAAAATTCAATAAATAAATAAATAATGAAATCTGCAGATGAGGTGTTCTGCAGCTGTGAGTCACGGTGATCAGTGTAAAGTGGGAGGGCAGAGTGAGATAATACCTGCACACAGTCTGCACTAGAGCTTCACACCCTTACTGTGTACTGCAGTGTAGTAGATTTATCAGGCTGATTCAGTTAACTTCCAGGCTGACACATGCTGTAAACAGAAATCCCAGAATCACTGCAGCTGACATCAGAACAAGGTTGCATCAGTGGGAGATTCAGTAGCCTGCAGTGTATGTTAGAGCATCTGTAGCTCATACCATATGTTTGCCATTCTGGCTGTTTTCCCAGGGCTAAGTACAGTCCTCTGTGACTGTGCCAGCTAAAGCTAGAGTTAGCAGCAAACAAAATATCCAAGCACATAAAAACTATTACATGCACTACAGGTTATTGAATCTTCCACAGCGGCAACCCTGCTCTGATGTCAGCTGCAGAGAAAGCCTTTGTCTTTTGAGGGCATTTTTAAAGCAACCACTTGGTCACCCACTCACACGTTTGCCAAACGTTACCATTTGGATGTGTTTAGCTCTGCCAATGCTGCATTTTACCCACATGGGTACTACTTACTGAGGTCCATCTCCAGACCTTAGAAGCTCACAACCAAAGGGAAATTTCCTTGTGCCTGGAGTCGCAGCACACCAGTAGCATATGGTTACTGTGGTGTAACAGCACAATTTGTCATATAAAATTGTTATATTGTGTGACAACTGTCATATACAATTGTTACATAGTATACAGTAATTCAAACTAATTTGCATGTGTTACCCATGATTCTTTGCATTAGCTGGTTATTAAAAGTTGTCTTTATTTGAAACTTGGCTTTACTGCTAGTGTGCTTTTCCCTTAACCTTTGGTTCGTTGCTTTTGCATTGAGGTTCTTATGTTTTACATTTATTTCTTGATTTTTGGCTCACCATTACACAAAAGACTGTCACCATTCAGCTGGTTGCCCTCTTTCCTGGGTTGAAATAATTATGTCACACTGATGATCAGCGTTGCACTTTGCATACAAGGTCATTTTGGCAGGTTATAGTCCTGCCAACCAGTGGAATTTGCTTCATGGTGATTTGCTTATGTTACATATGACGCCTTGCTTTAGAGTGTGCACAAAATTGTGTTTCATTCAAACTTGGCTTGCTAGCCAGTGCAGTTTGTATGCAGTCTTGGTTTCAGTGCTTTTGCATTGAGGTTGACTTTCTTATCATTAAAACTGAATTAATGAGGCTTTTTCTTTTCCTTTTTTTTAATTTGAATGCCAGAAAAGTGATAGAAACCATTCAGCTGTTGCAGAGGGACCTTGGGGGAAAGAAGTGAAGCATCATTCCAAGGTGAGTCTGCTAGAATGGGGAGGGATACAGAGAAGGTGCTGTGGTGACCTAAGTTTGTATAACTTTCAGTTTGTAATGTACTTGATGATTCGGTGTTGCACTTTTGTCTATAGAAACATAGAAGTTGTCGGCAGATAAGGATCCAGTCTGCCCATTTTTTCTACCTTATGAATGTGCCATTGGCCTTTAATCTGTCAATGGCCTATCTATTCATACTCATCTGTATTACTCCCTTATGCCTCTCCCATGCCTGTTTGAAGCCTATGCTGCAAGAATAATTGATTCACACTTTGTGAAGACATGTGTTGGCACATGTGTTGGTCTTGAGGGTATCACAGTCTTGGCCATGATGATCCAGTTCTTCTTGAGTACTAGATTGTGATTGCAGTTTTTTATCCATATGTATGTTCCCTCCACAATATGCACATCCTCCCTCTTAACAAGCCAGGATAACAACCTAGACCCATCAGATACTAGCACACCACTAGCTGGAGGGTGGTGTGGTCAGTGGTGGGGGGACTCAAGTGTATCCAAGATATTATTCTGAAAGCTTTATGGCTTTTTCCCCCCTCCACAGGGTTCCCCATCCCCTCCAGGAGGGAGGCAAACTTCCTGACCCTCCTGAGTAGTTGCCGTCCTTCTGGGGGAGGGAGAAAGCTCCTGACCCTCCACAGTGATAGCAATCCTTGGGTGGGGGCAGCTTCCTGACCCTTCATAGAGGTTTCCATTCCTTCTGGGAGGTTATGCTCCCTGACCCTGCACAGGGTGGCCATCCCTATGGGGAGGTCAAGCTCCCTCATTCTCCACAGTGATTGCCATCCCTCCATGGAGTGGGGGATGCTCCTTTATCCTCCACGGGGGAATGTCACCATGCCCAAGGAGGGGAAGCTGTTTGTTCCTCCACAGTGATCACTAGCTCCCTGACCCTCCCCCGGTCAGGAAGCACTGTATTTCCTTAACACCTGCTTGCATGTCCAGAATCACCACTCAGACCTGGGTCACTAGCACAGCAAAGCAGCTGGGTCAGTGGATGGCCCCAACAGTGGCAATTTTAATACATTCTGACTATGTAGTGTGGACCACAGATTTGATTTTGATAAAACATGACATCAGTGATTCACTAGTACCATTTGTTGAGGGTATTTACATCTTGCTTATGATGGCCTACAAATGTAGGATTTCTTGCTTGTGACTGACAGGACTGACCAAAGGGTTAGTCTGGAAAATGGTTCACCTGAGTTTGTATAAGCAGTTTTTCAAAGTAGTTACTCTTACCCAAAATATCATTAGTATGCCTTCTACCCTTGCCTGTACCTACTTTCTGGCCAGTAGGGCTGCTGTTAATAGTTGTGCTGCTTCCTGACTCTGTGTGTGTGTGTTGCCAGGTGCTTGTTCACCAGCTTGCTAGTGCTGTTCTGTTCTTCTCTCCCAATTTTGAATATCATCTTTGGCATTCATCCAGTCAGAGTCCATTCTTGACTCAGGGTCATCATACAGCAGTAAACCTGACCCTTTCTAAATGCCTTCCCCTTCTTCCTCGATGAGTGCATGGTCAAGTCCTGTCTTTTTTTTTTATATCTGCCACTTGAGGGGATCATACAGTACTCCGTTTTTTGATTGCTTGTTGTATTGCCACATCAGCAGCCATGTTAATGGTAATACCTGTTGCCTTGAATTGGATTTTAGTTTTACAGAATATTTAAAGAAGATGCGCTTTGTTTTGTTTTTCTTTACACCTTAACAGCCTGCCACTGACGCATGCACCCATCTGTCAGGCCACTCCTGTTCCTCCATGCTTCCTACCGGGCCCTAGTCCCACACCCTGCCTATCAGACCTCTGACCAACAGCTTATGTCCTATGGACTTGACACTCTGTGTTGAGGACCAGGTCTACTGTAGAGGGCTTGGCTGACCTAGGAGTGAAGGTCTGTTTTTACCTGGGTTGCATGGTGGCCAGATGGAGTCAGATTGTGTGAAGAGAGTGTGTGGGGGACTGGCTGTTATTGTGGCAACCAACAGGGTTTTTACCTGTGATTACCTCTGACCCACCTACCAACCCTGATGTTATCATCGAAGTTCCACTCCTGCGCTGCCCTACAGGGGGGTGGGGGCTGATGCTGTGTGGTCACAATGCCATAAAGGCCACCCCACCACCTGTAGGAGGGGCTTTTGTAGCAGGAGATGTCACCCACCCACCCTCTCAGAGCATGAAAGAACTGCCTCTGCAATTCACTCATGGCTTCACTGGCTTAGCAGTACACAATGCGCTCCACTGGCGCAAACCAAGGTGGGTGAATATCTTTTGTTAATGTCCGGTATTTGTGGACTCTGAATTCTCGGCTAAAGATGCAGTGAAAGTTACTAGCAACCAAGGAGTAGTAGTAGTAATACATTTATTGTTTAGCCATACAAGGCCATTACAAGAAGACAAAAACAAGCACATTATATAAATTACATATATCTTGCCATAAAATCTCTTAGATTCAACACTCACATTGATTAGGTTATAAATATATAAATCTCATAATAAAAGCATTCAAAGAATATCTTTCATCCTAAAAGATCTAAATATGACAGCAGTTTCACATCAGTTTACAATAAAGCATCTTGATTAATACATATAATCCATATTATTTCAAATAAACTCATTTCACTTTAACAAGAGAAGTGCAAGTTTCATATTATACAATCTGAACAACTAAATTATCCAATTTCTCCCAATCTGGCTGACTGTACTAAAAGCTTGACTAAAGAAATCAATTTCAATACAGAATTCTAATTCATTATATCATCAACCACATCTTTGTTTTTTTTTCCTAATTTTGAAAGCATATTTAAAATAATTTACAATTATTTTGACAGTGATCTCATCACTTGTATTCATAACAATAAGTGTAAGTTCACTATTTGTTATTGTATGCCAGTTGATATATGAATCTAGCCAATACTGTCGTATTCTAGTATACCAGGGACATTGCCATAAAACATGGTTGAGATCCTCTCTTATTCCCATATTACAATCGCACAATTCATACTCCTTTGAAAGTTTATAATATCTGGTTCTCAAAATATTACTATCAAAAAGTTCTAGTCTGGCTTAAAAGAAGATACTTTTATCTACCCTGTTTTCTAATATGTCCCAATAACTCCTATACATTATGGCCCAGCTATTCAAACTGCGCCAGTTTGTGGCACAGGCCCCTGCACCGCTCAAAATAGTTGCGCAGGGGTGCGGCCGGGGCGCTATTCAACGGAGTTGTGCTATGGCGCAACTGCTTTGAATATTGCCCCTGGCCACCCCCACTGTGCATGGCTCAGTGGAACTGCGCCAGCGCAAGTGGTCAGAATGGAGCATTGAGATGCGGTGGCTCAGGTTCCATTGTGCCATGCACAGCACCTGCGCTATTCAAAGGGTGACATGCAAATGGGGCCATAATTTATGCAAGGCGCACGGGGGGCCATTTGCATCTGATTACGGCCCCATTTGCATGCCAGTAGCATGCAGGTGCGCCGATCCCTGACGACTTGCGCCTGGTGCCCTGCCAGGCAGCGGCCGTCGGGACCGACGCCCCCTGCAGCCTGATCGCGGGATTTCCCCTAAGGGACGATGAATGTCTCCTATCCTTGGTGGTCCAGTGGACCGCGATTAGCCCGATTGCGGGCATAACAGTAACCCCCACCCCGATTAGCCCGATCGCGGGCATAACAGTAACCCACCCCGATTAGCCCGATCGCGGGCATAACAGTAACCTCCACCCCGATTAGCCCGATCGCGGGCATAACAGTAACCCCGATTAGCCCGCTCACGGGCATAATGTAACCTCCCCAGTAGCCCGATCGCGGGCATAAGTGTAACCCCACCCCCGGAGTAGCCCGATCGTGGGCATCAGACCTCCCCAAAGTCCAATAACCCTAGTGGTCCAGTAGCCCGCGGTAGCCCGATCACGGTCATAACAGTGTTTCCCCTCCCGAGTATCGATCGCGGGCATAACCTAACCCACCCCCATTAGCCCGATCGCGGGCATCAGATCCCAAGCCCAATATCCCTGGTGGTCCAGTGGACGAACAGAGCCTGATCGCGGGCAGCATTCCTCACCCCTCAAGTAGAAATCCCTGGTGATCTGGTGGAACCCCACCCGCCACTGAGCCCCACCACCCGCTCCCCATCAGCCGGCGGGCAGCAGCACCCATCCGCCTGCCGCCCGCCACCTGCCGACTGACAGCTCGTTGTGGCTGCCGCCCGTGGTTCAGGCATGAGCCCAATAGGCGTGCAGCCCACTCCCCGTACTAGTCAGTCAGATATGTGAATGAATCATTTACATGTCTGGACTGACTAAAATACGTATGGAGCTCAGCGCCCGGTGGCTCATGCTCTGAACCAATGGCGTGCACTCACTGCAAGCTGGCGGCGAGTGAAGATCTGCCGTTCCCGGGTGATGGGGAGGCGGGTCAGTGAGCTCAGTGGGCGGGTGGGTGTGGAGGTCACTAGATCACCAGGAGTTTCATACTTTGGGGGGTGAGGAATGCAGCCCGCAGTCGGGGCTCGTTCGGTCACTGGACCACCAGGGATATTGGGCTTTGGGGAGGAATCTGATGCCTGATTGGGCTAATGGAAGATTACTATGCCAGCGATCAGGCTACGGGGTGGGGGAATTATGCTGATCGGGGCATGGAGGCGCCAGCCAGGTGCGGGCGGGAACAAGTGGGGCCACCCACAGGTGGCAGCTGCTGTGTTAGCCCCTGCAATGCGGCAGCTCACCTGTGGGTGGCCCTCGACTTCATTCACTCTGGCTCAACTTTGTGCAGGTGCAGGTGGGGTTGCGCTTGCATAACTCTCGCAGCCCAGGCTGAATATCGGGCTGTGCAGTTTATGCATGGTTCCTCCCCCTTCAGTTGCGCAAGCCTTCATTATCATTACGCTGTTGCTCAGCATGATTCGAGGACGCAACTGCCTCCTGCTGAATATCGCAGAATGGCGCATTTCGGACTTGCGAGCGCAACTATATGCGCATGGCTCAGCTCTTTGAATATCTGGGCCTATGTCTTTAGAGTTAGAGGCATACCAGTTAGAGTATCTAGATAGATGTATATTATCCATATCTTGTTTTTTCCAATATTCATTCACCTTATTTTGGATAAAAGATTTGTAATTATTATTTAACTTAATATTCTTTACAAAATATGATTTTAAGAAATTCAACTCATATTGATCTAATTTCTTATAGAGGTCCTGCAGCCAACACTTTTTCCCACAATCATTTTTAGTCCACAATAGTTGTTCTACAAAACATTGCTTAACTTTTACGATTCAGATCCGAACACTTTGGATATGGAGGACAAGTCGTCCCAGGGTTTCGTCGGTGTCCTTGTGGACAAAAATGTCTCGCACTGATCCCCACTCTCGTCGTCTACTGCCTTGGCGCCATGCATGATACTTCGGCTTGCACCATCTGTTCGGCCTTCCATCCCACCGTTCTGGAGGACCGCAAGGTGCGCCTTAAGTTGGGGAGACCGGAGCTTCGCAATCCACCGGTGAAATCGAAGGAGGCCAGGTGGGCGGTTTCCACGGCTGCGGGATCCGCTGAGCAGCTCGAGCAGATGGCAGCCTTCGAAGAGGAAGCTGCCCAAGCTTCGGCCAACCGAAGCTTCTTCATGCCACTCAACTTGGGCTTCACTTTCACGGGATCCTTCTGGGAGTTGTGCCAGTCTCTCCCAACTAAGGGTGAGGCGCCTTCGGGCTCGCACTCCTCCCGATCCAAGAAGAAGGATAAGGATCCTAAACCATCTTCTTCTACCCGAAGAAGGCGCTTCTGGGACCAAGGCGGTCCGACTCTCAGGAGCAAGGGTCTCGACCACGGTCGAGATCGCCTCCTCGACTACCGGCTTCCGGACCTCCCGTCAGGCCAGGGCACCGAAGCCGAGAATACGGGGCAGAATCGTCGAGATTTCTCTCGACCCAATCGAGCCGCTGTCGCCGACGCCTGTCGATGACTCCTTGAGAGGACTCCATTCTCTCCTTCCCGATGAGGAGACCCATCCTTCAGGCATCCTGATCGAGGGACAGAGCCGGAACCCCGGTTCTCACCAAATCCGGCTTCTCCCGACCGACAGAGCCGACACTGTCGGTCTCGATCGAGGAGTAGGACTCTGTTGGTCGGTAAACCGGGAAAGGGTCACAAACACTCCCAGAAGAGGCGCCGCCACTGTTCCTCATCCTCCTCGGATGAGGAGAGACTTAAACGGAAGCTCCGTCGACGTTATGAGGCCCTCATGTGGCAGCAACTTCTTTTAACGGGTCAAAAGCCGGCTGCTCCGGCGGTACTGGCCATTACTTGGCCCCAGCCTCTTCGGCGACACCGACTCCCTCGGTTCCGAGGACTCTGGTTCTCCCTCTGGTGGGACCGGTGCGCATTTCGGCTCGGCCTGTTATGGGCTCCCCACCAATTTTGGTGGAACCACCACCAAAACGGCCTCAGGGAGGTCTCTCTGAGGAGGACCGACCGATATAAGCCCTGCCCCATAGGTTGTCCGTTACAGTCACTCCTGATCACCCTAGCGCATTGAGGGGGACTTAGGTGGGAGACCCTTGTATCCGGACTCGGATACTACTACCAGCCTTCACTCACATGATGAGCTGTCGGTGACGGGCATGGAGGAAGGGCCTTCTTCCTTCCAGGGCATCCTTTGACTCATTTCGGAGTCCACAGGTATGCCTCTGCAGCCCATTCAGAAGAAGGTGGAATATCCTCTCACGGATATTCTCAAGAGGGGGGATACCCTGACTGAGGCCTTCCCAGTGGCCGAAGCCATAGTTGGCCCAGCACTGGAACTTTGGCAGTGTCCAGCCTCTTGCCCGGCTCCCTCTGCCTGCATGGCCCGCAAGTACGCGGTGCCCATGGGGTCTTTGGCGGGCTTCACTGAGCATCCCTTGGCAGAAAGCCTTGTGACTGCCTCAGTGTTTAGGCGAACGGGCAGCTCTGCGGATACTGACCGCCCTCTGGACAAGGAGTCCAAAAATATGGACCACTCGGCCCCGGAAGGTTTACGTGGCATCATCCCTAGGCCTTCGTCAGGCTAGCTCAGCAGTGATCATGGCACACTTCTCTCATGCCCTTTTGGGGTCGCTTGATGAAGTCCTCCCTCATCTTCCAGCAGACATGCAGACCACGGTCAAGCAGGTCCGGGACCAGGGCCGTGCTGTTGCTAAACAGCAGCTCCAGATGGTTGTGGACATTGGTGATTCCTGTGCCCTTTCACTAGCTGCCTCGGTAGCCACTCGCCGCAGGGCTTGGCTGAAGTTATCCTCCTTTCCCGCGGATACTCAGCACAAGCTAGCTGACGTGCCCTTCCTTGGCACCGACCTCTTTGGTCCGGGAGTGGCAGGAAATCTACAGCGCATTGAGCAGTCTAATGCAACCTTAGATGCCACCTCTGCTAAAGGTTCTTTGGGCAAGAACCAGCAGAAGCGCAAGAAGAAGTCCTTTCGGCATTCTTCCCCTGCAGTCAGACAGCCTTCCTTCCAGGGAGGTTAGCAACAGCAGCAGGCTCAAGCTTGGTGCCCTAGGCCCAAGCAAGGTCCCCAACAGCCCCGCAAAGGAGGCAGAGGTGCTGGTCCAGGTGCCTCCTCCTCCTCCAAGCCTGCACAGTGACGGGTCGGGGGTGGCCTCCCCTGCACCCGTCACGCCAGTTCTGGGTCCTCCCGTGGGGGGCCGATTCCAAGACTTTCATTCTGCCTGGTCCGGTATCGCTTCAGACAGGTGGGTTCTGGAAGTGGTCGGGCAGGGACTGCCTCTAGAGTTCGACAGTACCCCCCAGCCCGCCCGTGCCCCACGGAGGAAAGGATCTCAGTTGGCGCTCAGTCGGCCCTTTGGGACGACATTGCTCAGCTCCTCCTCAAGGAGACGGTAGCTCCAGTGCCAGATCCTCCTTCAGACCCAGGCTTCATCTCCAGGTATTTCCTGGTGCCCAAGCGACGGGGGGGTTGGCGCCCCATTCTAGCTCTCCACGACCTGAATCGGTATTTCAGGTCTCGCACCTTCCGGATGGTAACTCTGAACCAGATCATACCATCCCAGGAGCGAAACATGTGGTTCTGTACACTGGATCTTCAGGACGCATTCTACCATGTCCCAATCCGTCTGTCCCATCAGCGGTTCCTCCGCTTCAGGGTCGAAGGAACCCTTAACGAGTTCAGAGCCATGCCGTTTGGCCTGTCATCGGCCCCAAGGGTCTTCACCAAATGCATCGCATTGGTGGCAGCCCATCTACGGCATCAAGGGGTTCGCATTTACCCCTATCTAGATGACTGACTCCTGGCGGGTTCCTCCCTACAGGAGGTGGAGAGGTCCAGGGACCTGACCCTCTGAACCTGCTCCCACCTGGGCCTCCTAATCAATGAGGTCAAATCAGAACTCGTGCCTTCTCAGGTGATGGGCTTCACCGGGGCAGAGCTCAACTCTTGTCAAGCCAGAGCTCGGCTCCCGGCGGGCAGGGCGGAGGTTCTTTCCTCCTTTGCCCAATCATTTCTGGTTGGGCACTTGCGCCCTGCCTGGGACTTCCTGTGTCTCCTGGGTTACATGGTGGCGTGCATCTCAGTGGTCCGTTGGCCCAGATTGCACATGCGTCCTCTTCAATGGGAGCTGGCTGCCCAGTGGTCGCAGCGTCAGGGTCTCTTCGACCAGCTGGTCACGGTCATCCAGAGGATGTGGGACGCTCTCCCATGGTGGACCATCCCGAGTCACTTGCAGGAAGGAATCCTGTTTGTCCACCCTGCGCCGACGGTCGTCCTTACGACTGATGCCTCTCTCATGGGCTGGGGAGCCCACATGGGGGACAACAGAGCTCACGGGTTCTGGACCCCCAAGGAGTCCCGATACCACATCAACCTGTTGGAGCTCAGAGCAGTCAGACTGGCGCTGTCAGCTTTCGCTCCTCAGCTCCGGGGTCAAGTGGTTCAAGTCCAGACGGACAATACCATGACCATGTACTACCTCAACAAACAGGGCAGCACGCACTCCTGTCTGCTATGCAAGGAGGCGCTTCGGATCTGGACCTTCGTCAGCCGGCTGGAGGCGGATCTCCTAGCCATCCATGTGGCAGAAGTCTCGAACCAACTGGTGGATGCTCTGTCACGTAGGCCAGACATCCTGCGAGTGGTCTCTCCATCCAGAGGTAGCTTACGATCTGTTCTCCCATTGGGGCAAACCGTTGGTGGACCTGTTTGCCTCCAGGGAGAACACCAAGCTGAGGCTGTACCATGCCCGCCCCCCCCCAACAGGGCTCGCTGCAGGGGATGCCTTCTGAAGGCTGTGGACCCCAGGTCTCCTCTGCACCTTCCCTCCATTTCCCTTGATCCACAAGGTGTTACTCAAGGTGAGGAGGGACAAGGCGAAGGTGATCCTGGTTGCCCCAGATTGGCCACGCCAGTTCTGGTATCCAGATCTCCTCAGCCTCAGCTGCAGGGCCCCGGAGTGGCTTTGTACATGCCCGGACCTGATATCGTTGAACCAGGGAAGGTTTCCCTCGGACCTTCAATCCCTGCACCTCACAGCCTGGTTCCTGGCTGGCTAGGTTCCAGGCTCTGGGTCTTTCCGAGGATGTCTTCACCGTGGTGGAAGCATCTCGAGAAGGAATCGACCAGGAAATGTTATGCCTTCAAATTGAAAGATTTTCCATTTGGTGTCAGGAAAGAGCCTGGACCCTTATCCTGCTCTGTGGCTAACATTCTAGACTACCTTTGGTCCCTCTCCAAAGGGGGTCTTCGGTCATCGACCCTTAGGGTGCACCTGGCAGCCATCTCTGCTTACCGGGCATGGGCCGGTCAGCCTATGTTGGCACAGGAGACGGTGATCAGGTGCTTTTTCAAAGGCCTGGATCACATATCCCCTCCAGTGTGTGAACCTCCACCTCTGTGGGATCTCTTGCTGGTTTTGGCAAAGCTCATGGGAAAGCCATTCAAACCCATGCACAAGTATGAGCTCTCGCACTTGTCCTGGAAGACTGCCTTCCTGGTGGCTATCATGTCAGCCAGAAGGACAGGGGAGCTCCAGGCACTTTCGGTGGACTCCCCTTATCTGGTCTTTCACAGGGACAAAGTTGTCCTGCGCCCCTACCCGAAATTCTTTTCGAAGGTGATGTCAGAGTTTCACCTCAGCCAGGTGTTGACTCTGCCAGTATATTACCTTAACTACACCTCGGATGCCGAGTACAGGCTCCATACTCTGGACCTCAGATGTGCTCTCTCCTACTATAAGGAGAGGACGGTGGAAATCCGGGGAGAGGTTCGCCAGCTGTTTGTCACCTACGCTGAAGCCGCTTCTGGCAGACCTGCAGCAAGCAGACTATTGCAAGATGGATTACATCATGCATAAGTCTGTGTTATGAATTGGCGGGCAAGGAGCCTCCCAGAGGGATAAGAGCTCATTCTACCTGCCATACTGCTGCTGCTTCGGTGGCTGCTTCCAGGGACATCCCTATCCAGGAAATCTGTTGGGCTGCTACCTGGAAGTCAGCGAACACCTTTATTACCCATTACCACATCGACCTTGAGTCACGATGTGATGCTGGTTTTTGGGGCCTCGGTTCTCCAATCTCTTTTTCCTAAGTAGGGGGTGTGTGCCTTGCCTCCCTCCTCCCGGAGAACTGCTAGGAGTCTGCCATACAGTGTGGATGAACAACATATCACGCTTCTGAAAAACAGGTTACTCACCTGTAACAGTAGTTCTAGGAGTGGTATGTTGTTCATCCCTCCTCCAACCTCCCGGCTAAGGCGCACAACCTGGCTTCCAGGCTAGATCTGGCATCATAGGGTGGAGCCAGGTATTTACCACCCGGTGGGTGGGTGGGTGGGAGGAGCCAGCTTGAAGACTTCGGCAAGATTTAAAGGGAAAGGGACAATGCCAGACAGTGTGGATGAACAACATATACCACTCCTAGAACTACTGTTACAAGTGAGTAACCTGTTTTTTCTGAGCATAAGACCTTGTAAACTGGGGTCATACATTGTTCTGCATCCTTACAATCCCAGATTTCAGATGCATGACATCTGTGTCCAGCTTTTAGCTTTAATAGCTCTCAGTAATGGGTTTACTGAGAAGCACCCATAAGAATAATTGAATTTCTTTAACCCATTCATAGTTTTTTTTTTTATTTTGTTATGTACCATATTTCTATGCTGTTTCCACATAACATTATTTGTAAAAATTAGACCCAGATATGTATATTGTTTTGTTGCATCTAAATTATGTTTGCCAAATTTAAAGTGGGATTTGACAATATTAAAACCAAAAGTTACAGTTTTAGTTTTGGTCAAATTTATTTTTAATTTCAGATCCTCGATGCTCCTTTGAAAAGCATTTATTTGGCTTTGGAGACCTTTTTTGGTCTGAGAGATACATTACAAGGTCATCAGCATATGCCACGATAGAAATGCGCCTCTGATTTACCTTTGGGCCATCCAAATCTCTTTGTTTTAGCTTCCTAATGACAGGACCTACATATAAATTAAACAGAGTAGGGGCTAGTAAGCAGCCTTGTCTTACCCCATGGTTAGTTCGAATAGGAATAGATGTTTCCCCCGCACTGGTATATCTAATCTGTGCCCAAGTTTTATTATAAAGTTCACTGATTATTAAAAGTAATGCCTTATCTATTTCTTTTTCATACATAATGGTCCATAATTGAGATCTACAGACCGTATCGAAGGCAGCAGACGGATCAATAAATACTGCATATAGTTTTTGCCTTCTGATTTTGACATATTTGTGAATTAGATGGTTCAAGATAAAGCAACTGTCTATTGTTGATGACCCACTACAAAAACCCAATTGTGCCTTACAAAATCCCCGTTAATTGAATTTGACATTTTTAAATGATTTAGACTAATATGTGTAAAAATGTTAAGACTTGCATCTAGCAAACTAATAGGGTGATACATAGTGGGGTCACCCATATCTCCCTTTTTATGTATTGGTATAATTACCACTCCTTTCCAAGAATAAGAGAATGAAAGAACTTCTATCCATTTGTTAAAACAAAAACAGAGTATTTTGCTCCAAAAGGGAGCATTACATTTGTAAACGTCTGCTGGTATTTTGTCTATTCCAGGAGCCTTATTAGATTTCATCGCATATATCGCAAAATATACATCTTTAATAGTAATTTTACACTGACAACTTGTATTTTGGACAATCTCTTCTAAGTCACATATATCTGGGTCATAAAATATCTTCCCAAAATAATCACTCCACTGTGATTCTGATATATAACAATCTGCATTAATTTTACTGTTTATAGAACCTTGAACAACCAGTTGCCAGAAGCCCTTATCCTTTTTTCTTCTAATAGTTTCTAACATTAAATACTATTTTGTCATTTAAAATTCACTTCTATTTTTTAGCAATTGTTTATATTCCTTTTTCTTCATTTTAACCTGTTCATTTATTTGTACATTCCTTTGTAGTCTTGCATACCTTATTATTCTCCTTAATTCCTTTTTAAACAGAAAACATTCCTGGTCAAACCAAGTTTGGATTTTTCTAGACTGAGATATTATTACTTGTTTGTAAATTTTTGTTCTCAAGTCTTTGAAAAGTTTTTCCTTCAAGTCCCATAATGCTACTACATCTTGAGTTGAGTCTTTGTTTTTAGTTAATACATTATCAAATAATAAAATCTGTTCTCTTATATTCCCTTCTAAGTAGCCATCCCATCTGACTCATTTCATAATTCTTATTTCAAGTGGAACCACAAACGACACTTTGTTCATCACAACATCCCGCTGTTCACTACATAACAATAAGGGGAAATGGTCACTTTCAGCTCTACTCAGGATACACAAAGAAGACCAAAATCTAACATCACCCGACCAAAGAGCCAAGTCAAGTAGTGTTTTATTATGGGCTTTGATGTATGTATAATTCCCTATTTCATTGCCATAAATTTGGCCATTTAAAGGATATAAATCCAATTCTGAAATTAATTCAATTAGAATCTTACCTGATTTATTAACAGCTGTATCCTTAGAGGCTCTAGTTAGAAAATGGTAATTAGAATCATATATAAATAGGAAATTATCTGTGTATCCATCGAAAATACCTATTCTGGCATTAAATTCCCCTATAACCAAAATATTTGTGTTAGGAAAAGTTTGGTTATATTTGTTTATCTCATTTTTTAATATCAACCATACTCCTTCACTATAATGCACTGAGCCACGTGGTGGGAAACATACATTCACAATTATATTTTGTTTCAATTTTTTAATATAAACAGAAATGAGATTTGGCATAATACATAAAGCCTTTGCCTTTAAATCAGGGCAAATTCTACAAAGTGTAGCAATCCCTGCTGAGTTCCTACCACAATTTGTCCCCTTATAACCATGATGAGAGAATGTTATATACCCATTTATATTAATCACCAATCCCATGCCATGTTTCTTGAAAACATAAGATTTCAAACTGAATTACAAAGTTAACACAGGAATTATCTGCTATTTTAGTCTGCCAGCCAGCAATATTCCAGAAGAGAACTAGGGGAATCCCATCCAATATCTGTGTAGAGATGCTCTTATTAGAAGACTCATAAGATCCAATTCGAAGTCATTCCGATTCATCTATCAAAGTTTGAAATTTATTATTTGTACTAATTTGGCAATTTGCCGCAATATTAGGTTCTGCCAGCTTATTTAATACAACACTTGTCCGAATCTCCTCCCATCTTACCATATGGAAACCCATTTTATCCAAGATGCCTTCTTTTGCTTCTATTAAATCAGCCATTTGTGAATCCCTTATTAATAAATCTATCTGACTACCATTTGGATTTCTATTCGCTTCCAAAATTCCATCCTGACCAAGGGGTATTCCTAGTATATTATTAAAATAGTTACATAACACTCCCTTTAATTTCTTATTAGTTTCATTTTGAATATCAGTGATGCCAGAAATACAAAGCCAAACAGTGGAAAATTGTTTTCCTCTCAGAAGCTCTTTGGTAAAAATATTTCTGTTCTCAAAGTTCACATATAGTCCAAAAACCTGCAAGGTTTCACCATTATACCAAATATCATTGGCTAACCTAGGTGAGAATAAAATATCACAGATATATCTGAGTCATCATCACAAAGCTCAACACTTTGTAGATCCAATTGTGTCATAGAAACTCCCATATTAACCCTAAATAAAACAACTAGTTGCTTTTGAAGTTCTAAATCAGGTCCTTGTATCCAACTACAGGGGCCTTTTAAGATAATTCTGGGTAAATTACCGTCACAATAATTGTTTCCCTTATTACTTATATTTATCTCTGCTCTTAATGGAGGAAAATCTATCCCAATATGGGCTGTCTTTAGCAAATCATCAAAATTGCAATAATTACCAATCTGCTTGATCGTTTGCATTGGATGGTAATTATTCTTATCTGATGTTCCAGTTAAACCCTTTATAGTCGCAGAGCATTCAGTCAGAAAATTTCCAATTTCTTTTTCCAATTTATTTAAATTTGTCTCCAAATTCTCCTCTAAATTACCAATGACACTTGATGGATGTTGAGTAGATATACAAGGGGGTCCCGACTCTGCTCGTAAAGGTATTTTCCCCAGATCAGATCTATTTGTCTGGTTAATCTTGGATACTGTCTTAAGTACCTCAGTATAAGCCCCATTTGCCTCATTAACCTGCAAATTACCTCCATTATCCTGAGAACTATTATTAATTACTAAAAGATCATCAGTATTACCTCCATCATCCTGGAAACAATTTCTAGTTACTAAAAGTCCCTCAGCACTACTACCTCTCAAACTACCTTCATCTTTTAACTTTTTACTTTCTTTCTTCCCCCCCCCCTTTTTAACTCTCTTTTTTTCACCTCTTTTTAGTTGTTTTAAATATTTTGGGAGTATCTGGAATAATCAGTATGGAAAATTGATCCCGTATATCCCGTATATCCTTAGATACAACCCCCTCTTCATCAAGAATCGGGATAGAAACTGATTTCTCCAGAGATCGATTGCAAGTTTCCATCTTATTATTTAAATTATCAATGGAAATCTGATTATTAAATAAACCAACTTTAACCATCTCCAGATCTTCTTTAATTGCTATTAATTGCTCCATAATAAGTACATTCGCTGAAAAAGTAGATTCAAGAATATGTAACAAATCATTATTCAGGGATGTAGGGTATTTATTATTATTATCACCAAAATCAATCAGGTTATTATTTGAGGTGAATTCAATCCTTGGTGCCTTTATGGGGGAACCAACAAATCCTGGATTTACCACAAAATCAATCAGTGCAGCTTGAGATCTATTACGATGTATATTTGGTGTATCAAGCAGCTTCAGACCCTTAATTGTAGTTTGAAGTTCTGCTGAAATAGCTTTAAGCTTGTCATTTATATCAGACGATGGACTTGGGGTTGTACAAACTGGATCTGAATTGCTATCTAATTTACTGTACAAATCTACTATTTTCCCGGAATACTCTAGGGATTCCAGAGTATCAAAACCTAACAAACTCTCCAACAAGCTATCAGATACAGGAGCTGTTAATGAAATATCAGAAGGGAAACCCAAAACATCATCCCATAAAGTCTACTTCTCTTCTTATGTTCATTTACAAAATCCCCCATCATCTTAACATCATTATTAGCAGTATTGATAGAGTTATTCATTTTTAAATCACTAAACTCATTATTAGGAGCATCAGAGGCAATAGTAACATTCTGAGTATCAGGGAGAATCAATGAGGATGGCTGTAATGACTCAGTAATACTATGTGATAAAAAACTAACTTTAACAGTTTTAATAGGAGTATTACAATCCATGGCAGCAGCAACAGAGTCCCAAGATGTCACTAAATTGGTGGCATGTTGAGTTACAGGAGTGGAAACTTTCTCATAACTATTAATACATTTCAGATGGTGTATAATTTTAGACTGTGTCATATATGCAGCATTCACTTTATATTTTTTGTGCTGTTTTTCCATGCCAACTTTAACCACATTAGGCACTTTAGCATCATTAGGCACATTAGAAATATCTTCCGTATTGATTTGGGCCTGCAGAGCCTGTTTCCTTCTAAACACCATTTTAATCAGTAAAGACAAAGCACAAGCCAAACCATGACCTCACTGAAAATCACAAGGGAGTTAAGTAACACAGTCCACTTGTACTCAGAAAGTTCAAGTTAGTTCTGTTCTGACGGCAAACTTAGCTATTGGAGAATGGCAGAAAAACTGCTGAAAAAACGGCTTAGTGTGGCTTGTTATTTCAGATGTGAACCAAATTATCTTTTTAAATCTTCTCTGTTTGAGATTCCTTCCAATATAGTCAAATGGCAGACAACACTGGTATCCAAGTAGTAGCCAGAAAAATACAAAACGGTAAGAGAACCTTAAAAAAAAAAAAAAATGTAATCAGTGGCCATTAATTAAAACAAATAATTTTCTGAGCGCACAAAGGTAAAAAAACTGCTGTCATAAAAAAAAAAGAGAGATTATCCTACATTAACATTTCAAGCAAAAAAATTTAAAAGGTCATATCACCACAAAGAAACTTACAGCATAAATCATGTAAATAAAAACCGTGCAGATAAGACCGAGCAACTGCACCCTTTAAAAATTAAAAAACAATTTTAAACATTAAAAATATACGCTTTCTCTTTTCTACTTTTAATGAATAAACACATAACACCCAATAAAAGCGGAGAAGATACTCAAACGCTCATACAACTATCTCTCCGTTTTCACGATTTCCTGACGTTTTGACAGGAAGCTGTATCCAAAGTTTAGTTTAGTTTATAATATTATAACATTAGCAGGATTGGGAACTTCAGTTAACTTTCCTTCTCAGCGTGTCTTTTTTCTGGTGGCATCTCGTATACTCAGGCCTTCCCGAAGGGCCTCTCCACACCGTCTGGTCGCACCGCCACCTTCGTCTTTCCTCCTAGGGGCAAGGAGTTGTATATTTTGAGTCGTCCGACCAAGTTGATGGAACTCACAAGATAGACTGGAAAGCACTATTATAGCATAGCTGGCATACCTGTTTTAGGTAGAATACTGGCAAAAATAGAGCCTGTTGCTGAATTTTCGCATAACAGCAGCGTGCAGCATTCCATCCACCATCAGCAGTTCCCCAAGCAGCCTCTCAATCTCTCCAGCGGTAAAGAAATGCAGTGTACTACACCTCGGACTGCGAAACCCAAACACCTACTGGCAACCAAGGAGTACAAGATTTTGAAACCCCTAGTTACAAATCCATCTTTAAAACAGACTGCTTGCAGCTGGCCTGGTGATGCTGAGGGATCCTTGCCTTACCTTGCGCAACGCTGGCGATCTGGGTTCGGGAATGACCTCTGGTTGTTGGGATGCTGGCAAGGGGGGGGGGAAGAGGAAGGGTGGGAGCAGGATTGAGTGGTTGCTCTCCTCTCCCAGGAGGGTGGATCACCCATCTGCAGTCCGCCATCATCGGATGGAGGTCGTCGGGTAGGGTGGGGTGTCCTGCAGTGCATGACGTGCGAATTCCTCCACACACGCACTCTTCACCAAGGAAGTGCGGCCGGGGAGAGTGGGAGAAAAACGCAATAAATTATTTAAAAAAAAGAAAAAGAAAAAAACTGCTTGCATATGGCTAAGGCTAGTGATATCATGTCCCCTCTCCATTTCCTTTGATTTAGTGTAAACATGTTAAAGGGCCACCAGTATCAGCTTCTAGCTTTTGTCTTCCATACTGCTGATCCCTTCAGTGGCCCCACATTGCACCTTCTTGACTGTTCCAATGTCCTGTTTTTTATTGGGGAGTCCAGACCTGCACGCAGTGCTCTGCTCTAGCAGGAGCCTGACCAGGGCTTTTAAAAAGACAGGACCTGCTATATTAATAACCCCTTTTTTTACGTTATTTTTATTGCATTTAAAAATAAATACATAGGGAAAAATTGCTTGTCTCACAGTGCGTCCTGGGGGAAAGGGTAGAGAGAGGCAATATACAGTTGGAGAACATCAGAGTAACAATCAAGTACCCAGCAACAGAGTTTCATAACAAGGTAGAGCAGCCTATACAATTCCGAGGTGCAGCACAATAAAAAGGTAATGATACAGCTGAATCTAAAATAGTAGACACAGTCGAGTGCAAGGTAACTTGTAAAAACTGTAGATAGTTTAAGTGCTAGGGAGAAAGCCAGTGTTATTAGCTGCGGGGTACATAGAGCAGGATCCAGATATGTGAAGCAAAATAGACGGGTCATGAGAGTGTGGCATAACCAGGGGCATAATCAATTTGAGGAGAAGTTGTTAGCAAGGGTACTTGAGATAGTGAGGGGAGGAGGAGTGCCTGATTTGAGGAGGTAGTGAGTTCCATAGTTTAGGGAAAGAGTATGACTGGCCAATGGAAGTGAGTCTGCGAGGGATAGCCAGTGTCCTGGCATCAGAGGATCTAAGTGAATGCGCAGGGGAGGAGGGATAGACAAAGAAGAGGAAAGTTGGGGGGGAGGGGAGAGTTGAATGAGAATTTGAAGGTAAATTTAGCCATATGGGACAGACGTCAGTTTGTAAGAGAAGGGAACTCCAGAGAGTGGTATAGGTTGCAGTGGTGTGTGTGTGTGTGTGTGTGTGTGTGTGTGTGTGTGTGTGTGTGTGAAGAATCCATTGCGAAGTGACAGAAAGCTTTGAAAAGGGAGTCCAATCTGGATAAAGTGGATTTTGGGGCGGCACTATAAACTACATCACAGTAGTCAAAAATGGGGAGAATCGTTTTCTGTACTAGTTCACGCCTTGTTGTTAGAGGTAGACAGTAGCAGTTCCTGAAGAGAGCACCTAACTTAGGGCACAGTTTTTTCAGGATAGCATCCACATGCCCAGAAAAGTTGAGGTGCTGGTCTAGCCAAACCCCAAGATATCTGAAGGAGGTGGTGTCCTCCAGTGAAGTCCCATCTAGGGAATGGAAGGAAGGGAGGTAGGAGAGCCTAGAGAGTCTCTGCCTTGTGCCAAAGGTCATAGAAAGTCTTTTTGGCGTTTAGAGGAAGTTGATGAGTAATAAGCCAGTATTGGAGCATGTCACAGTCCAATTGGAATCTGGTTTCGACTTCAGATAGGGTGTGGCTAGAGGTGTACAGAACAGTGACATCAGCGTACATGTGAATCAAAGATATAGTCATAGGAGCCGACTTCATGGGTGCTTGGGTGCTCAAGTACCCACAAAGCTGACATAAGCACACTCAATTTTTTGAGGGCAGTCTGCAAGAAACGATTACTAGGGAAACCTGGTCACAGGAAAAATACTACCTACTGGCAATGAGCACCCGCAAAGATTCCAAAAAGTTGGCATTCCTGGATGTAGTACATACTGATGGGAGATCATTTAAGAATATCAAGAAGAGAATTGGACCAAGCACTGATCCTTGAGAGACACCAGTGTCGATGGGAAAAGGGGGGGGGGGGTAATGCATCAGTGATTCTGACTGATTCAAACAACATGATGTCTTGCTATATTCTGACTATATGCAGTTAGCCCCAGCACTTGAACTGCTCTGGAGAGTAAAGGGTTAACTCTGTGCCAAGGCATAGAACGTTGAGCTTGAGCTCGGTTTTCAAACCTCTGTCTGTGGTACTCTGAAGTGTAGCCGTCAAATTTCTTACTCCGCCTAACTGTGAAGTCGCTCTGGAGATCCCTCCTGCGCTTCGGTTCGGTAATAGTTTGAATCGGTCGTTTTTTTCAACCCCAGTTCTTATTTTATTAGTATTCTTACCTCTGTCTCAGTAAGTGATAGTAGTAGGTAGTGGTAATTTTTGTTGATTTTGTTAGAAATTGTTTTGTCTTCAGTTCTTTTCCCGTCAGTCCGGTTCAGAACCGAAATCTGTTGTGATTTGTGTATTTCAAACAACATGAAGTCTTGCTGTATTCTGACTATTGCAGTTAGGTCCTGTCTTTCAACTGCCCCAGAGAACAAAGAGTTAAACTTTCCATGGCCAGCATGGAATGTTCACCGCAAGCTCGGTTGAAGCCCCTGTCTGCTGCTGTTTAAACTCCAACCGTCAGATTCTTTACTCCGCCTCACTGAACAGTCGCTCCGGAGATTTCTCCTTTGCTCGGTTCAAAAAAGTATGTTAAAGTGTAATTTTTCGCTTGGTTTCTACCGAATTTCTGCTACTGAATCTGTCGGTTTAAGTCTCTGTCTGTGGTACCATGAGTACTAGATAGGTTTTGCATTTAGTTTCTGTGTGGAACTTGTAAATATCGGATCGGTTCGGCTGAACCGATCGGTTTAGGTAAAAAAAGTTTGTAAATTTACTTAGTGTGGTAACGGTCGATCAGTTCTTAAAAAAAAAAAAAAAAAAAACGGATTTTATTACATTTTTTCAAGACATCTGAACACGTCAGGAACCGATTAGGGGAGTCTGCCTGGCGGATTGCCGAAAAAGGGTAAGTTTTGGATAGGATATGTCTGAGAAACCCAAGAAAAACCGGCCCACTGGGTTTCAACACTGCAGTGTGTGTGGGAAGCCTTGCTAAAGCTGATCCCCACACCACCTGTGTTTGTCTGGGTTTGACCACCTCTATTCAGACTGCAAATTTGTAAGAATTTTCCCAAAGCTACCCTGGATAAGAGGTAGGTAGACTGAGGGAAAAGGAGGCGAGAAGTCCGCTGACCCGGATGGCCAGCCCAGTTCGGTTCCGACTGAACCAGAAAGAGTGCCCTCTGACCAGGGCGATACTTCTTCGGGCAAGAGGAGAGCCGATTCTGAGGAGTCTGTTCCTGTTAAAAGAAAAAGAAAAGATAAATCGTCCAGTTCGGATCCAGAAATTCATATTCTGACCACTGATGAGATAGCCAAGGTGATAAGAATAGTGCAATCGCTTACTTCGGTTCCGGCCGAACCAGCACCATCTGGCAGGGGTTCGGTTCAAGTCGGTTCCCCTGGTTCCGGATTATACCTCAGAAGAATTTTATGAACCGGATGAGGAGGAGGGAGAGTAAGAGGATGATGATGGTGATTATGAAAGTCTGGATGTGCCTGTTGACCCGGACATCTCCCCAGAGAGATCTTCAGGTGTTTCTCCTCCTAGGCTTTCTGAGTCCCCTTCCTACTTTATGTTTTACAAAAAAGTGGCTGAAACCCTCCAGCTTCCAATGGAAGAAGCATTAAAGGATCAGGAGGAGCCTGATTTTGTTGAAATGATGGACATCCCAGAGTCCAGGAGACTGTCTATTCCCCTCCATAAATCTTTTGGGAAACAGACAAATAAAATTCTTAAGACTCCTAACTCCATACCTCCTGTGGACAGACGAATGGACAAGAGGTACACTCTTTCAGGCTCAGACACGGAGTTCCTTTCTCAGCAATGCAGCCATGTTGGGGTAGTGCAGGCTGCTGCCTGTGATGAGGCAAATATCCCTTGGCATCACACCCCCCAGATATGGACTCCAGGAGGATTGATGCCATGGCAAAGAAACAGTACATGGCAGCATCTTTGGGACTCAGGCAGGCTAACTATATGGCCTACACTGCTAGGTACCAGAAGTCCAGACGGGACATTGTGCTGTCTCTGGCTAAACAGGCCCCTGACCAGCTTGCCAAGGAGCTGGAGCAGGTGGCTGCAGATGGGATTGAGGCATCCAAGGTGCAATTTCATGCTGCTGTGGACTCCAGAGATGTTTCATCTAGAGTCATGGCTACATCTGTAGCACTTCGGGGGACGGCTTGGCTCAGACGTACTAGCCTTTCACAGGATACCCAGGCTAAGGCCATGGATTTCCCTGTTATTGGTAATTCTCTGTTTGGGGAGCAGACAGAGAACTACATGAAAAAGATGGACGAGTACAGGACCACATAGGAGTGCACAGGCCAAAGAAAGGCAAGCCACTCCTCAAAGGCAGCAGGGCAGGGGCAGGCCTTTTCAAATGCCTTTTTACCAAGCCCAGGCCTCCTCTTCTTATGCTCAGAGGGGGTTCTTCAGAGGGAGAGGCAGATGGGGTATGAGCAGGCCTGCATCCACCCCTTAGCCTAAAGCCCCTGCCAAGCAGACACCCTGATGGGTCTGCCCGGGCCGATTCTCTCATACCTGTAGGGGGCAGGTTGGCTTACTTTGTCCAGGACTGGAAGTCTCTGACATCATACAAGTGGGATCTGGAAGTAGTAAGCCAGGGACTGGTTCTCAGCTTCAAAAAAATTTCCCAAGATGAGAACCAGATCCTTTCCACCTGCAAATCCATCAGAGACCCTTGCCCTAGAGGCAGAGGTTTCTTCCCTCCTGGCTCTCAAAGCCATAGAGAGGGTTCCCTCCCTACACAAGGGCAAAGGATTGTACTCCAGGTACCTCCTAACCCAAAAAAAACAGGAGAATGGCAGCCCATCCTGGACCTAACATATCTGAACAAGCACCTTTTAAAACCAAAATTCAAAATGGTGACTCTGGGGAATAATCCTTCCCTCTCTAAGGCCAGGGGACTGGCTAGCCTCCCTGGACCTCAAAGATGCATATTTTCACATTCCCATCAGGTGCTCCCACAGAAAGTACCTCAGGTTCGAGTTGCCCTCAGGCCACTATCAGTTCAGAGCAATGCCATTTGGCCTAACATCAGCTCCAAGGGTTTTCACAAAGTGCCTGGCAGTAGTGGTTGCTTTCCTAAGGAGAAAAAGATCTCCATCTTCCCATACTTGGACGACTGGCTCATAGTAGGTCAGTCTCCAGACCAAGTCAAGTCACATTTGCAAATAACTCAGCAAGTGCTCACTTCCTTAGGATTCCTCCTCAACCTACCAAAGTCAGTTCTCGAGCCAGTACAGCTCCTCATCTTCATGGGGTGGAGCTGGATACAGTAAGGGCAAGAGCCTTCCTTCCCCTGGACAGGGCAAGGACCCTTATGGAACTGGCCTCTTCTTTCACCCTACAGATGTCTCGACCAGCGAGGTGTTTCCTTCAGCTTCTGGGCCACATGGCAGCCTCCACAGCAGTGGTCCAGGGAGCAGGATTCCAGATGAGGGACATTCAGTTCCACTTAAGAGCCTTCTGGTCCCAAAGAAAGGATTCCCTTACCAAACTAATGCCAGTGACTCGAACCCTGATCCAGGCTTTTGCAATGGTTGCAGGATCAGGACAATTTGAGACAGGGAGTTCCTTTGGTCACTCAATCTCATTCAGTGATACTCACCACAGATGCCTCCCTGCTGGGCTGGGGAGCCCACCTGGGGGATCTTTCCACCCAAGGGCTGTGGTCACCTCAAGAATCTCTGCTTCACATCAATCTCTTGTAACTCAGAGCAGTGTTTCTGGCAGTGCAAGCTTTTCCAAATCTGTACAGAACAAGGTGGTCCAGATCAGAACAGACACCACCACCACAATGTGGTACATCAACAAGCAGGGAGGCACTCGGGCTACGGCCTTGTGCACAGAGGTAATGAAGTTGTGGTCCCTGGCCTATTCCCTGCAAACCTCTCTGATAGCAGTTCACCTCCCAGGAAGGACAATGTCCTAGCAGATGCTCTCAGCAGGATATCCCAGGGCCATCACTAGATGGACCCTAGATCCCTAGTTTTGAAAGTGATTTTCTAGATGGGGCACTCCACAGATAGATCTTTTGCAGCCCCAGACAATCACCAACTTCCTCTCTTTTGTTGCAGACCCCCAGTCTTGGGCTCAGTCCCCCTGGATGCTCTGATTCTGAATTGGGAAGGGAAATTTCTGTATGCTTTCCCCCCCCTTCCTTCTCCTGTTCAAGGTACTAGTCAAGATAAGGTCACAACCATGCAAAGTGATTCTGATTGTTCCAGACTGGGCCAGACAGCCCTGGTACCCCCTGTTACTGTCCTTAGCAGTCCACCTTCCCTTGTCTCTTCCCAGGAATTACAACCTGTTGACATCCTCTCAGGGAAGGATTTGGTACCTGAAGCTCAGGTCTCTCAATCTCAAGGCATGGCTCTTGAAGAGTTAGAGTTTGCTGATCTGCATCTTTCTCAAGGGGTTCTGGATATTTTTAAGGCTTCTCAAAAGCCTTCCACTAGAAAGACTTATAATTCCAAATGGAAAAGGTTCACTATTTGGTGTTCTAATAAGGATATTTCTCCAGAATCTGCTGAGTTGCCTACGGTTCTGGACTATATGGTCCATCTCAATGGCCTAGGCCTTAGGCCAGCCACACTTACAGTGCATCTGGCAGCTGTTTCTGCCTTCTTGTCAGTAGGCAAGTCCTCTCCACTGTCAGCCCATCCTGTGTTTTGTAAGTTCTTGAAGGGATTGCTGCACACCAATCCCCCTTTTAGGGACCCTGCTCCTGCTTGGGACCTTAATGTTTGCATTGCTCAGCTTATGCAGCCACCCTTTGAGCCTTTGTCCTCTGCAGAGCTTTAGTACTTGACTTGGAAAACTGTGTTTTTGGTAGCCATTACCTCTGCCAGGCATATTAGTGAATTGCAAGCCCCGTCAGTGGAGCCTGATTTCATCTCTTTCCATAAAGATAAAGGGGTCCTAAGAACCAACAGGAAGTTTTTGCCTAAGGTGGTTTCAGATTTCCACCTTAACCAGTCTGTCTCTCCCTGTTTTTTTCACTGACCATTCCTCCTCTGGAGAGAGGAGGCTGCACAGCTTGGATGTTAAAAGGGCTCTTCGCTACTACATAGCGCGCACCAAGGGTCACCGGTTTGAATCCCTGCAATTGTTCCTCCCATATGGAGAGGTTGGTAAAGGCAAACCTGCCACTAAGAGATCTATTGCCAGGTGGATTGTTTCTTGTATACAATTCTGCTATAAAAACTGGGTAGAACTCCACCCTCAGGCCTGAGGGTTCACTCTACTAGAGGTACAGCTGCTTCCCTGGCTGCTGCCAGGGATATTCCTATCTTAGAAATTTGTCAAGCAGCCACCTGGAAAACAGTCCATACATTCACCAAGCATTACTCTCTGGATATCCAGGCTAGGAGTGATGCTCAGTTTTGCACAGCAGTACTTCAGAGCCTGTTTCCAAAGTAGGTTCTTTCCCTCCTCCATGGAGGTACTGCTTGGTAGTCTGCAATAGTCAGAATACAGCAAGACTTCATGTTGTTTGAAGAAAAAATTACTCACCTTAGTAATGTTTCTTCTAATGGAGTCTTGCTGTATTCTGACCTCCCCCCTGCCTCCCCTCTCAGTACCTGGTTTTTGGGATGTGGGTGGGCAGGAGCAGTGTTGGCACCCTAGGGGTCTCCCTTTTTCACCCTCCTTTATTTTGGGTGAGTATTGTGTTTTGGGTTGTGTTTTGTTTTTTGGGTTTCTGACTTGAGTCTATGCTTTGAAACCAAAAAACCCTTTCATATAAATTTAGTTGCCAGTTGGCTAGTGTGAGTTTTACAGTTTCCACACAGAACTTCTAGTGAGTATTGCTCGTAAAGCTCTGTCGGTTTGAGTTTAAACAGCAGCAGACAGGGGCTTCAGCCGAGCTAGCAGTGAACATTCCATGCTAGCCATGGAAAGTTTAACTCTTTGTTCTCCGGGGCAGTTGAAAGGCAGGACCCAACTGCAATGGTCAGAATACAGCAAGACTCCATTAGGAGAGACAACATTACTAAGGTGAGTAATTTTTTCTTCTGTATTCATTATTGTGGTTTTATGGTACTTATCGGTTCTTAAAAAATTCAATTTTTTGGGGGATTTTTTTTTAACCGACCCATGACACAGTTGGAACCGATAAGTGTTAGTTGACTGGCTTAACGCTGACAAGGGTGACTTTTTATTGTATTCGGCATGTCTGAGAAACCCAAAAAGAAAACCGTTCCCACTGGGTTTCAGCACTGTTCCAAGTGTGGGGAGGCCTTTGCTAAGGCTGATCTCCACCTCATGTGTGTGTATTGTCTGGGGTTTGACCACCTCAAGGAAGACTGCCACATTTGTAAGAACTTTCCCAAAGCCACTCTTGAAAAACGTTTGAGTAGGCTGAGGGAAAGGGAGGCTGAGAAGTCCGCTGACTTGGATGGCCAGCCTGGTTTGGTTGCGACCGAACCCGAGGAGGTGCCCACTGACCTGGGCGAGACCTCTTCGGGCAAAAGGAGAGCCGACTCTGCAGAGTTTGTTCTGGCTAACAGAAAAAGAAAATCAGCCGGTTCAGATCCGAAACCCCATGTTCTGACCGCTGAGGAGATAGCAAAGCATTACAGTAGTGGAATCGCTTTGCCCGGTTCCGACCAAACCGACATCGGTTCAAATGCGGTCGGTTCAGTCAGAAGTTGTTGCCTCAGACATTGATTCAGAGGCATACTATGAGGGTGATTGGGAGGAGGAGGAGGAAGATGATGAAGAAGGAGAGTTTGTAGGCCTAGATGAGCCAGTAGGGCCGGACATCTCCTCGGGCAGGCCTTCCAGTGTTTCCCCTCCCAGGCTTTCTGAGTCCCCCTCCCACTTCTTGTTTTAGAAGAAGGTGGCTAAGACTCTTCAGCTTCCTATGGAAGAGGCTGATCAGGATCAGGAGGAACCTGATTATGTGTAAATGATGGATGTTCCAGAGTCAAAGAGAGTGCCTATCCCTCTGCATAAATCCCTGGGGAAACAGACACAGAAGATCATGCAACTTCCCACATCCATTCCTCCTATGGATAAAAGAATGGACAGGAGGTATGCCTTATCAGGTCCTGGCATGGAATTCCTTTCAGCACATTGCAGCCATGTTGGGGTAGTGCAAGCTGCAGCCTGTGACAAGGCTAATATTCCCCTGTCATCCCCCCCAAGATAAGGATTCCAGGAAAGTGGATGCCATGGCTAAGAAACAGTACCTGTCATCCTCTTTGGTTCTCAGGCAATCAAATTACATGGCATATACGGCCAGGTACCTGAAATCTATATGGGATATGGTTCTGTAGCTGGCTAAGAATGCCCCTCCCCAGCTGGTCAAGGGGCTGGAGCAGGTGGCTGTAAATGGTATAGAGGCATCCAAAGTACAATTTCATGCTGCTGTGGACTCAAATGATGTGCATTCTAGAGTCATGGCTACATCCATCTCCATGTGGAGATTTGCTTGGCTTAGATGTACCAATCTTTCACAGGATACCCAGACTAAGGCCATGGATTTTCCTGTAACTGGCAATTCTCTGTTTGGTGAGCAAACAGAACTACATGACGAAGATGGATGAATATAGGACCACCTATAGGAGTGCTGCAGCCAAGGAAAAGCAGGCCACTCCTCAGAGGCAGCAGTTTAGGGCTGGCAGGTGCAAGCCTTTTCAAAGGCCTTTCTACCAAGCTCAGGCCTCCTCCTCTTCTTTCCAGCAGAGGGGGTTCTTTAGGGGAAGAGGCAGGCGTGGGATGACCAGGACCCCATCATCCACACAGTCTAAGCCCCCTGCCAGACAGACTCCCTGAGGTGTCGGTCAGGGTCGTCTTCCCAGTTCCAGTAGGGGGCAGGTTGGCTCATTACTCCCAGGCCTGGGAGTCCATTACGTCAGACAGATGGGTCCTGGAAGTAGTGAGCCATTGACTTGCTCCCAGTTTCAAAAGGTTCCCAAGAATGAGAGCAAGGTCCTTCAGTCCTCACTCTCCCTTGGAGACAAGGGCCGTAGAGGCAGAATTCTCCTCTCTTCTGCGAGCAGTAGAGAAGGTACCTCTTTGTCACAGGGGGAAAGGACTGTATTCCAGATACTTTCTTACCCCAAAAAAGACAGCAGTGGCGACCCATCCTAGATTTAAGGTACCTGAGCAAACATTTAACAAAACCAAAATTCAAGATGGTGACCTTGGGAGTAATTCTTCCCTCTGAGACCAGGAGACTGGCTAGTCTCTCTGGATATCAAGGATGTCTACTTCCACATACCTAATCAGACATTCCAACAGAAAGTACCTCAGGTTCGAGTTGCCCTCAGGCCATTACTAATTCAAAGCTATGCCCTTCGGCCTAACATCTGCTCCAAGGGTGTTCACCAAGTGTCGTGCAGTAGTGATGGCATTCCTCAGGAGACTGGGTATCCTTCTGCTCACATACCTGGACGACTGGCTCCTAGTGGGTCAGTCCTCAGACAGTCAAGTCAGCCTTGGAGGTCACTCAGCAGCTTTTAGAATCCTTGGGCTTCATTCTGAACCTAGAAAAGTCTGTTCTGGAACCAGCCCAGCTTCTCACTTTCATAGGGGTGGAACTAGAAACTATTCTGGCAAGAGCATTTCTCCCCCTCTCAAGGGTTCAGTCCCTTGTCACTCTGGCTTCCTGTTTTCGTCCTCTAGTTTCTCATCCAGCCAGACACTTTCTACAGTTGCTGGGTCACATGGCAGGATCCACTGCTGTGGTCCAGGGACCAAGGTTTCAGATGATAGATATTCAGTTTCATCTCAAATCTTATCGTCTCAGAAAAAAGACCCTCTCTCCAAATTGGTTCCAGTGTCTCAAACTCTAGTTCAGGCCCTCCAGTGGTGGCTGGAGGAGTATGGTCTTCAACAAAGTGTCCCCTTTATCAGTCCGGCTCCTTCAGTGATTCACACCATAGATGCCTCTCTGCTAGGTTGGGGGGGGGCTCATCTGGATCAGCTTACAGCTCATGGAACCTGGTCGCACCAGGTGTCTCTCCTACAAACAAAACTTTTCGAACTAAGAGCAGTCTTTCTAGCACTCCAGACATTCTCAACCACTGTTCAGGGGAAAGTGGTACAGATCAGGACAAACAATACCTCAACCATGTGGTACATCAGCAAGCAGGAAGGTACTCGGTCCTCGGCCTTGTGCACAGAGGCCATGAAGATCTAGCCTCTAGCCTGTTCCCTTCCGGCTTCCCTGATGGCCATGCATCTTCCAGGGAAGGACAACATTTTAGCAGATGCTCTCAGCAGGATTTCTCAGAGTTGCCACAAATGGACCCTGAATCCCCTAATTTTTCTGGTAATTTTCAAAAGGTGGGGCACTCCAGAGATAGATCTCTTTGCAGCCCTGGACAATCACCAACTCCCTCTCTTTTGCTGCAGACCGCCTCTTCTGGGCCCTGTCCCTCAGGATGCTGTCTTGTTGGATTGGACAAACAGGTTTCTGTATGCATTTCCTCCTTTTCCTCCGATATTCAGGGTCCTGATCAAGATCAGGTCTCAGCCTTGCAAGGTGTTTCTAGTGGCTCCAGACTGGGCCAGACAGCCTTGGTACCCCCTTCTCTTGTCACTGTCAGTAACAATACCTTTGTGTCTTCCCAGACAGTTCAATCTCCTTACCTCCTCCCAGGGGAGGATCATTTACCCCAACCTTCAGACTCTCAGGCTCAAAGCCTGGCTCTTGAAGAGCTAGAATATGCAAGCCTGCACCTTTCTCAATCAGTCTTGGACATTTAAAAAGTTAGCAGCAAACCTGGTACTAGAAAGACTTACAACTCAGCCGGCCCAGTGGGTTGAGGCGCTGGATGCCACACCCCGTGCCATGCCAGTGACCCTGGTTCGGAAATGAGCCCGGGCTGCTGGGGGTTGGCGGCGGGGGGGGAGATTGAGCGTCCGAAGGATTGCTCTCTCCTCCCCGGGGAGGGTTGGGGAGATGACCACTCGAGCAACCTCTGGCGGAGGGTGGAGACTGCCGACAGAAGCCCCAGGGGGTGGAGCTGCAGCAGTACGTTGCCTTGGCAGCTGAACTCCACAGGGGCATAAACTAGAAAAAAACTCCCTCCGCTGATGGGTGATGGTGCCTTCTTCCGTGGTCCACACTCCTGAAGTCGGGCCCAGCCCCCTCCGCTCTCCCCTCCCTCTCCAGCCCAGTGACTCAAGACTTGAAGATAGAGCGCCCTGGGTGGGGGCGACCCTTCCCGGGAGGGAAGACCCGGGAGATGCCCAGTGCTGGAGAGGAGTGGAAGGGCTAACCGGGTCACACAGGGAGGTAGAAATGGCGGACCGGAGGTCACCGGAGAGAGTTCAGCGGTGGTGGGGAAGAAAATAAAGTTTGAAGAAAGACTGACTTACAATTCCAAATGGAAAAGATTTGGGTTTTGGTGTTCCCAGGAGAATGTCCAGCCAGAGCTGACTGATATTGCTACTGTATTGAACTATTTGGTGCATCTTAACAGTTTAGGCCTTTGGCATACTACTCTCAAGATACATTTGGCAGCTGTGTCTGCCTTCCCTTCTACTGGTAAGGGCTGTTCCCTTGCTTCTCAGACAGTTTTCATGACATTTTTCAAGGGTTTAGTACATGTTAATCCTCCCTTTAGGGAGCCTACCCCTTTCTGGGACCTGAATATTTGTATCGCACAGCTTATGCAGCCCCCTTTTGAACCTTTATCCTCAGCTGAGCTGAAATACTTGACTTGGAAAACTGTATTCCTGGTAGCCATTACTTCTGCCAGGAGAATCAGTGAATTACAGACTTTATCAGTAGAACCGAATTTCATTTCACAGGGATAAGGTGGTCCTTCGAACCAACAGAAAGTTTCTTCCCAAGGTGGTATCAGACTTTCATTTGAATCAGTCTGTCATTGCCTGTATTTTTCACTGACCATTCTTCCTCTGGAGAGAGGAGATTACACAGTCTTGATGTAAAGAGGGCTCTTAGTTACTATGTGGAGCATACCAAGGCCCATAGGAATGACTGTTCTCAGTTGTTTATCACTTATGGAGTAGTGGGAAAGGGCAAACCTGCCACCAAGAGAAGAATTGCCAGGTGGATTGTCTCCTGTATCCAGTTCTGCTATTCAAAGCTTGGGAAATAGCCTCTCTCAGGCCTGAGGGCTCATTCTACCAGAGGTGTACAGCTGCTTTGGTCGCAGCAGCTAGAGATATACCTTTAGTGGAAATCTATAAAGCAGCCACCTGCAAAACTGGTCACACATTTACCAAGCATTACTGTTTGGACATTCAGTCAAGAAGTGATGCTAGGTTTGGCAAAGTGGTGCTGCAGAGCCTGTTCCCAAAATAGATTATGTGACTCCTCCTCCAAGGGGGTACTGCTTGGTAGTCTGCATATAGTCCGAATACAGCAAGACTTCATGTTGTTTGAAGAAAACATTACTCCCCATAGTAATGTTGTTTCTACTAATGGAGGCTTGCTGTATTCTGACATCCCTCCCTGCCTCCCCTCCTAGAACCTAGTAGTTTTGGGATGTGGATTGGCAGGCACAGTGCTGCACCCCAGAGGTGTACTTGGCATGCATTATTTTATTAAAGGTTCTTCTAGATTTTATTATGAATATTTTGTTTGTTTCTCTACCTGCTTGAATTCTTTTTGGGGTTCTTGACTTGAGTCTTTTGGACCTAAAGATCTGTTTAGTGCCCTCTGGCATAAAAAGTTTAGAGACAATTTCTGATTACTGAGTTAGTTAGTTTAGTGCTCGTAAGAATCTGATGGTTACACTTCAGAGTGCCACAGACAGAGGTCTGAAAACCGAGCTCAACGTTCTATGTCTTGGCATAGAGTTAACCCTTTACTCTCTGGAGAAGTTCAAGTGCTGGGACTGATTGCACATAGAATACAGCAAGACTCCATTCGAAGAAACAACATTACTATGGTGAGTAATTTTTTCTTCAAACAACATCAACTTCAATGTCTTTATAAGCGACATTGCAGAGGGACTGGAAGGAAAAGTATGTCTCTTTGCAGATGACACAAAGATCTGAAACAGAGTTGATGCACAAAGTGGGGTGGAAAGGATGAGAAGGGACTTGGCAAGGTTAGAGAAATGGTCAAATGTATGCAGCTTAGATTCAATGTTAAGAAGTGCAAGGTAATGCACCTGGGAAACAAAAACCCAGGGGAAGAGTACACAATGGGGGGTGAGATACTAACAACAACAAAAATGGAAAGAGACCTGGCGGTAGTCATATCAGATGACCTAAAGGTGGGCAAGCAATGTGAGAGGGCAGCAAGGAGGGCTGGGGGGATACTGGGATGCATAGGGAGAGGCATCACCAGCAGAAAACAAGAAGTTATTATCCTCTGTACAGACAGCTGGTGAGACCACATCTGAGTACTGCGTGCAGTTCTGGAGACCCAATCTCCACAAAGACATAGACAGGATGGAAGCTGTCCAGGAGGCAACTCAAATGGTGCAGGGTCTGCACCGAAGACATATGAAGAGAGACTTAAGGAGCTTAATATGTATAGCCTCGAGGAAAGGAGGGAGAGGGGGACATGATAGAAACGTTCAAGTACCTCAGGGAATCAACAAAGTCCAAGAGGGTAGCATCTTTCAAAAAAAGAGGTGTGCAAGAACAAGGGGGCACAATTTGAAGATAGAAGGGGGGCGGCTCAGAGGTAATTTAAGGAAGTATTTTTTCACAGAGAGGGTTGTGGATGTATGGAACAGCCTTCCAGAGGAGGTTGTGGAGTCAAAAACAGTGGTGGAATTCAAGCATCCATGGGACAATCATAAGGCAATTCTAGGGGGTGGAGGTAGGAAGAAGTAGGCTGCTGGTTAACTAGGATCTGCAGCTTATCCATCAGGTAGGGAAATGGGCAGACTGGGTGGGCCAAGCGGTCCTTATCTGCCGTCAAATTCTGTGTTTCTCTGTTTCTATGTTTCAACATGAAGTCTTGCTATATTATGACATATGCAGTGAGTCCCAACCTTCGAACTGCTTCGGAGGTAAAAGAGTTAACTTTCCATGCCAGGCATGGAATGCTGAGCTCGAGCTCGGTTGAAACTCTGTCTGTTGTTCTTCAAACTCAAACCATCACATTCTTTACTCCGCCTCACTGAACAGTCGCTCCGGAGATTTCTCCTTCTGCTTGGTTCAGACTCTGTCTGTGGTATTTGTGAGTACTAGATAGGTTTTACATTTATTTCTATTCTGTGTGGAACTTGTAGACGGTTTATCGGTTCGCTTTGAACCGATCAAGTTGTTTAAAATATCTTAATCTGTCTTTTAGAGTGTGGTTACCGGTTCTTATCAGTTCTAAAAAAAAACGGATTTTATTACGGTTTTTTCCACGACCCGTGACACAGTTGGGAACCGATAAGAGGGTCTTACCTGGCGGATTGCCATAGACGGGTACGATTGGTTAGGACTGGCACTATGTCTGAGAAACCCAAAAGAAAAACCGGGCCCACTGGGTTTCAACACTGCAGTGTGTGTGGGGAAGTCTTTGCTAAGGCTGATCCCCACACCACCTGTGTTGATTGTCTGGGGTTTGACTACCTCAGTGCAGACTGCCAGATTTGTAAAAGTTTTCCTGCAGCTACCCTGGAAAAGAGAGTTGGTAGGCTCAGGGAAAGGGAGGACAAAAAGTCCGCTGAACCGGGTGGCCAGCCCAGTTCGGTTCCAAACGAACCGGAGGGAGTGCCCTCTGACCAGGGCGAGACTTCCTTGGGCAAAAGAAGATCCGACTCTGAGGAGCTGGGTCCAGCAAAAAGGACTAGAAAATCAGCTGGTGTGGAGCCAAAACTTTCCTCTCCAACCGCTGAAGAAATAGCCAACGTGATAAAAATTGTCCAGTCGCTTTCCTCGGTTCCGACTGAACCAGCACCATCGGGTAAGTGCCCGGTTCGGCCGGTTCCACCGGTTCAAGAGTATGATTTAGAGGAGTATTATGACCCAGAGGAGGTGGAAGAGGAGTATGAGGAGAGTGAATGTGGATTTGAAAGTCTGGATGTGCCCATTGACCCAGACATCTCCCCAGACAGACCTTCAGGAGTGTCTCCTCCTAGGCTTTCTGAGTCCCCTTCTCATTTTATGTTTTATAAAAAAGTGGCTGAAACCCTCCAGCTCCCTATGGAGGAAGCTGTGGATGATCAAGAGGAGCCTGACTATGTGGAAATGATGGATATCCCAGAGTCTAGGAGACGGTCTGTTCCCCTTGCATAAATCTTTTGGGAAATAGACTTTTAAAACTTTAAAAGCTCCTCACACTATACCTCCTGTTGATAAGAGAATGGACAAGAGGTACACATTGTCAGGCTCTGATACGGAGTTCCTTACACAACAATGCAGCCATGTTGGCGTAGTGCAGGCTGCAGCCTGTGACAAGGCAAATATTCCCTTGGCTTCACCCCCCCCCGGATAAGGACTCCCAGGAGGACTGATGCCATGGCAAAGAAACAGTACATGGCAGCATCCTTGGGACTCAGACAGGCAAATTACATGGCTTATGTTGCTAGATATCAGAAATCCAGATGGGATACTGTTATGGCTCTAGCAAAACAGGTCCCTGGCCAGCTTGCCAAGGAGCTGGAGCAGGTGGCTGCTGATGGTATTGAGGCATCCAAGGTGCAATTCCATGCTGCAGTGGACTCTAATGATGTGTCATCAAGAGTCATGGCTACATCTGTAGCACTTCGCAGAATGGCTTGGCTCAGATGTACTAGCCTGTCACAGGATACCCAGACTAAGGCCATGGATTTTCCTGTTGTGGGTAATTCTCTGTTTGGGGAGCAGACAGAGAATTACATGAAGAAAATGGATGAGTATAGGACCACCTATAGGAGTGCACAGGCCAAGGAAAGGCAGGCCACTCCTCAAAGGCAGCTTTCCAGGGGCAGGGGCAGGCCTTTGCATAGGCCTTTTTACCAAGCCCAGGCCTCCTCTTCTGCTTATGCCCAGAGGGGGTTCTTTAGAGGGAGAGGCAGACGGGGTACAAGCAGGCCTGCTTCCACCCCTCAGCCCAAAGCCCCTGCCAAACAGGCACCCTGATGGGGTTGCCAGGGCCGATTCTCAGCTACCAGTAGGGGGCAGGCTGGCTTACTTTGTCCAGGACTGGAAGTCTCTGACATCAGACAAGTGGGTCCTGGAAGTAGTAAGCCAGGGACTGGTTCTCAGCTTCAAAAAATTTCCAAAGATGAGAACAGATTCTTTCCACCTGCAAATCCTCTGGAGGCACTTGCCCTAGAGGCAGAGGTCTCTTCCCTCCTGGCTCTCAGAGCTGTGGAAAGGGTTCCACCCCTACACCAGGGCAAAGGGTTGTACTCCAGGTACTTCCTTACCCTAAAAAAGACAGGAGAATGGCGGCCCATCCTGGATCTTAGATATTTAAACAAGCACCTTTTAAAACCAAAATTCAAAATGGTGACTCTGGGAATTATTCTACCCTTTCTAAGGCCAGGGGACTTGCTAGCGTCCCTGGACCTCAAGGATGCCTATTTCCATATTCTCATCAGAAGCTCCCATCGAAAGTACCTCAGGTTCGAGCTGCCCTCAGGCCATTACCAGTTCAGAGCAATGCCCTTTGGCCTCACCTCTGCTCCAAGGGTATTCACAAAATGCCTGGCAGTAGCAGTTGCTTCCCTAAGAAGGCAAAAAATTGCCATCTTCCCTTACCTGGACGACTGGCTCATAGTAGGCCAGTCTCCAGACCAAGTCAAGTTACATCTACAGATAACTCAGCAACTGCTCTCCTCTCTAGGTTTCCTTCTGAATCTTTCAAAGTCAGTTCTAGAGCCTGTCCAGCTCCTCACCTTCATAGGCGCAGAGCTGAACACAGAGAAAGCCAGAGCCTTCCTTCCTTTAGACAGGGCAAGGACCCTGGTCTCTCTGGCTTCCTCATTCACCCTGCAGGTCTCTCGACCAGCAAGGCATTTTCTTACAGCTCCTGGGTCACATGGCTGCTTCAACAGCAGTAGTGCAGGGAGCAAGATTTCAGATGAGGGACATCCAGTTCCATTTGAGAGCCTTTTGGTCTCAAAGGAAAGACCCTCTAACCAAATTGATCCCAGTGACTCGAACCCTGATCCAGGCCCTTCAGTGGTGGCAGGATCAGAGCAATCTGAGACAAGGGGTTCCTTTTGTCACTCAGTCTCACTCCTTAATCCTTACTACAGATGCATCCCTCTTGGGGTGGGGAGCTCACATGGGCGACCTCACTACCCAGGGATTGTGGTCCCCTCAGGAATCTCTGCTCCACATCAATCTGTTGGAACTCAGAGCAGTTTTTCTAGCACTTCAAGCTTTTTGCAAGTCTGTTCGGAACAAGGTTGTACAGGTCAGAACAGACAACACCACCACAATGTGGTACATCAGCAAGCAAGGGGCACTCGGTCTACGGCCTTGTGCACAGAAGCAATGAAGTTGTGGTCTCTGGCTTACTCCCTGGACACCTCCCTTATGGCAGTTCACCTCCCAGGCAAGGACAATGTCCTGGCAGATGCTCTCAGCAGGATTTCCCAGGGCCATCACAAATGGTCACTGGACCCCTGGGTCTTGGAGGTTATATTTGCCAGATGGGCACCCGCAGATAGATCTTTTGCAGCCCCAGACAATCACCAACTTCCCTTTTTGCTGCAGGCCCCAGTGTTGGGCTCAGTCCCTCTGGATGCCTTGGTTCTCAATTGGGAAGGAAGTTTCTATGCTTCCCTCTCTCCTGTTCAAAGTGCTAGTCAAAATCAGATCTCAACCCTGCAAGATGATCCTGATTGCTCCAGATTGGGCCAGACAACCCTGGTATCCACTCCTACTGTCCTTAGCAGTCCATCTTCCCCCGTGTCTTCCCAGGAATCACAACCTGTTAACCTGTGCTCGGGGGAGAGTTTGGTACCCGAACCTATAATCTCTCAATCTCAAGGCCTGGCTCTTGAAGAGTTAGAGTTTGCTAATCTACACCTCTCCCAAGGTGTAATGGATATCCTGAAGGCTTCTAGGAAACCTTCCACCAGGGCTACTTATAATTCCAAATGGAAGAGGTTTTCCATATGCTGCTCTGTAAAGCATATTTCCCCAGAATCTGCTGATTTACCCACAGTCCTGGATTATATGGTCCACTTAAATACCTTGGGTCTGAGACCAGCTACCCTAAAAGTGCATCTGGCAGCTGTGTCTGCTTTTATATCAGCAGGTAAGCCCTCTTATCTTTCAGCTCATCCTGTATTCTCCAAGTTTTTCAAGGGATTGCTTCACACAAACCCTCCATTCAGGGCCCCTGCCCCTGCCTGAGATCTTAATGTGTGCATTGCTCAGCTTATGCAACCCCCCCTTTGAGCCTTTGTCTTCAGCAGAGCTTAAGTACTTGACTTGGAAAACTGTGTTTCTAGTAGCCATCACTTCTGCCAGACGCATAAGTGAATTACAAGCTTTGTCAGTGGAGCCTGATTTTATCTCCTTTCATAGAGATAAGGTGGTCCTCAGGACTAACAGGAAGTTCTTGCCTAAGGTGGTTTCAGATTTCCACCTTAATCAATCTATATCTCTTCAGTGTACTTCACTGACCATTCCTCCTCTGGCGAGGAGGCTGCACAGATTAGATGTGAAGAGCCCTTAGTTACTACATAGAGCGTACCAAGGGTCACAGGTTTGACTCCCTCCAACTGTTCCTCACTTATGGTGAGGTTGGTAAAGGAAACCTGTCACTAAAAGATCCATTGCCAGGTGGATTGTCTCTTGTATCAATTCTGTTATGAAAAACTGGGTGAAGGTTCCCCTCAGGCCTGAGGGCTCACTCTACCAGAGGTACAGCTGCTTCCTGGCTGCTGCCAGGGACATCCTATTCTAGAGATATGTCAAGCAGCTACCTGGAAAACAGTTCACACTTTTACCAAGCATTACTCCCTGGACATCCAGGCTGAGAGTGATGCTCGGTTTGGCACAGCTGTGCTTCAGAGCCTATTTCCTAAGTAGGTTCTGTCCCTCCTCCATGGGGGTACTGCTGTGTAGTCTGCATATCTCATAATATAGCAAGACTTCATATTGTTTGAAGAAAAAAATACTCACCTTAGCAATGTTGTTTCTTCTAATGGAGTCTTGCTATATTCTGACCTCCCTCCCTGCCTGCCCCTCTCAGAACCTCTGTTTTTGGGATGTGGGTGGGCAGTGCAGTGTTGGCACTTAGTTGATGCCCACTTTGTTGATTTCACCCCTCCTTTTTTGGGGTGACTTGGTGTTGTGTTTTCATTTTTTGGGTCTCCTGACTTGAGTCTTTGTTTTGGGACCAAAAAATGTGTTCTTCTGTTTAGTAGCCAGTTGGCTAGTGTAGGTTTACAGCTTCCACACAGGACCTCAGTGAGTTTAGCTCATAAAGATCTGATGATTTGAGTTTGAAGAACAACAGACATAGTTTCAACCGAGCTTGAGCTCAGTGTTCCATGCCTGGCATGGAAAGTTAACTCTTTCACCTCCGGAGCAGTTTGAAGGTTGGGACTCACTGCATATGTCATAATATAGCAAGACTCCATTAGAAGAAACAACATTACTAAGGTGAGTAATTTTTTCTTGTGTCCTACCATCCAGGTAGTGTCTGAACCAGCTTGTGGCAGAGTCAGACGTTACAGCTGTGGAGAGAGTATTTAGGAGGTGGGAGTGGGAGACCGTATTGAACACCTTTGCAAGGTCAGCAAAGATGGCTGATGTGGCTGGCCTGCCGGCGCAGCGGTAGGGCTACCACTTGCGACACCAGGGACCTAGGTTCGAGAACGAACTCTGGCAGCTGGAGGGCTGGGTGGGGGGAGAGGGATCGCAAGCCTATAGGCTGCTCTCCTTCTCTGGGGAGGGTGGGATGCCTGTCCTGCAGCTGTACTGCCACCTGAGTGATCACGGTTGGAGGTGCAGTGGGACAGCTTGGGGAGGGAGGATGTTGGCCGGGAGCTGGGACGACAGCACATTGCTACATGCCCCACCCCTTGGCTCTCCAAGCGCGTCCGCATCTGGGGAGGGGGAGTGGCACCAGAAAAATGGGGAAAAAAACCCACAATGGACACCTAGAGATGGGACCCAGCTGCCCAAGAGAAATCCACAACCAGGCTTCAGGAAGGGCCTAAGCAGCATACTCGACGCACATTGATGGACTGGAGGGGGACTATGGGGTGGGTCTCTATCCTCCCTGCCTGGGGGGCAAACCAAGGCCAGCTGGGGCCAGTGCTGACAAGGGCCCGGAATGGAGATACCTGAGGAGGACCTACGGGAGCGTGCACAACCTAGGGATCCCTGAGGATAGGGTCCGGAGCGGTGAATAAGGGGGCATAAACAGAGTATAAAAAACAAAAACAAAGATGGCTAATGTGATTAGGCCACTATCCATCCCTGAGAGGATGGAATCAGTGAAAGATGCTACCCTCTTGGACTTTGTTGATTCCCTTGAGATACTTGAAAGTTTCTGTCATGTCCCTTCCCCCTCCATTTCTTGAGGCTATACATATTAAGCTCTTCTCATATGGCTTCCAGTGCAGACCCTGCACCATTTTATTTGTCCTCCTCTGGACTGCCTCCGTCCTATGTCCTTGCGGAGATGGGGTGTCCAGAACTGCACGCAGTTCTCCAGATGGGGTTTCACCAACTGTACAGAGGGATAACAACTTCCTGTTTTCTACTAGTGACGCCTCTCACTATGCATCCCAGTATCCCCCTAGCCCTCCTTACTTTACTGCCTTCTCACGTTGCTTGCCTACCCTTAGGTCATCCAATATGACTACCCCCAGGTCCCTTTCCATTTTTGTTGTCGTTTCTACTTCCCCCTGCCCCCCCCCCATTGTGTACTCTTCCCTTGGGTTTTGTTTCCCAGGTGCATTACTTTGCACTTCTTTGCATTGAATCTAAGCTGCCATACTTTTGACCATTCCTCCAACCTTGCCAAGTCCCTTTTCATCCTTTCCAACCCCTTGTATATCAGCCCTGTTGCAGATCTTTGTGTCATCTGCAAAGAGGAATACTTTTCCTTCCAGTCCCTCTGCAATGTCACCTATAAAGACATTAAAGAGGACCGGTCCCAGTACTGAACCCTGCGTTACCCCACTAGTAACCTGCTTTTTCTTTTTTGATTTTTTTTCTGTTATCTTTTCTGCCCTGGAGCCTGGTGGGCAGCTATGGCCCTCCCTCGGTGGGACTCATCCTCCGGCCCCATGCGTCCCTGCTCAGCCAACCTTTGCTGGTTCCCCCACAGCTTGCACCCCTGCAGCGAGGCCATGGAGGAGAGTGACGGCCCTCTTGTTCCCCCCGAACACAAATCCAGAAGCCGGGGGTGGCACAGGGACACAGGGCCATCATGGAGCCCGCCAGCTCTCTTTTCCTCCCGTCCCCCCTCCTGACATAAGGATGGTGCGTGTCTCCCGTGACCTGTACTGCCCTCCAGCTACCACCAGAGGGCAGTCAACGAGTGGGACGACAGGGCTCCCCCCACCCCTGAGAGAGGAGAGCAGTCCTCCGGATGCTCAATCCTCTCTCGCCCCTGCCGACCGCTGGCGGCCTGGATTCGTTCCCGAACCAGGAACGCTGGTGTGACGCGAGGTGTAGCAACCAGCGTCTCAACCTCCAGTGCCACCAGGCCAGCCTGCAACTCCCATTTTCTTCGGAGTGGACTCTGTTTACTATTACCCAGCCATTGTTTTACCCAGGTTACCACCCCTGGACCCACTCCCAGGCTGGCTAACTTGCTTATTAATCTTTTGAGTGGGACTGTGTCAAATACCATGCCAAAGTTTAGGTAGGCCACATCCACAGCCCCTCCCTGGTCTATTGCTTTGGTCACCCAGTCAAAGAAATCAATTAGATTCATCTGACATGACCTTCCCGCTTTCAATCCATGTTGCCTTGGGTCTTGTGCCCTGCTGGCCTCTAGGTACTCAACAGTTCTTTCTTTCAGAAGGGATTCCATCATTTTCCCTACCACTGAGGTCAAACTAGCAGGTCTGTAGTTTCCTGCCTCTACCTTGCTCCCACTTTTGTGAAGGAGAATCACATCCGCTCTCTTCCAGTCCTCTGGTACCACACCATCCGCTCATGATTTGTTAAAAAGGGTAGTCAGTAGTGCCACTAGTTCTCCACTTAGTTCGTTTAGAATTCTGGGGTGAATCCTGTCTGGCCCCATTGCCTTGTCCAACTCCAGTTTTAGGAGTTCTTTCAGGACCCTTTCTTCTGTGAATGAACTGGTATGCCCCCACCCAATCCTGTTTGCTTCTATTATTTGGTTTAGGTACCTCCCCATCCTTTTTTTTTTTTTTTTTTGTGACTACTGAGCAGAAGTATTCCTTCAGTAGTATATCTGCTTTGTCACTGTCACCCTCTGCCCCCCCACACCCTTTATTAAGCCTCACTATCCCTCCCCTGGTCTTTCTTGGCTCCCTAATGTACCTATAAAAGGTTTTCTAGGTCGTGGATATGTTCTAGCCACACACCCAGGTGATGAAACTCTCTGCTCCACCCCATGACACCAGATCTTCCTTACCACTTGGAAGCATCAGGTTCCCTCCTTAGTGCTCTTGTGTTTTCAGGCCCTGGCTGTAAAAACTTAGTTTTTTTTCCCCCTAAAGTTACTTTGAAACTCATTCGAGTTCAGTCTTCACCCTCTTCCTTCGCGGCTGCGATGGAGGACAAGACCGTCCTCCCCGGGTTCCACCGGTGCCACTGTGGGCAGATATCATGCATCGACTCGATGCTTCATGTGTTTATTGCCTCGGGCTCGATCACGATCCGCAGGATTGCAAGCTGTATCTGTCCTTTTCTTCAACAGTGCTCGAAGACTGTGCTGCCCAACTCCAGCTGGGGTGACCAGGGAAACGTTACCCACCAGTCAAATCGAAGGAGGCCCGTTGGGTGGTGTCCATCGGTGGGCTCTGCGGAACAACTGGAACAGCTTGAACAGCTCGTGGCCCTTGGAGTAGGGGGCCCAGGATACGGCGAGCTCCTCTTCGGCTTCGGCCTTTATTCCTCGGCTCCAACCGGGCTCTTCCTACACGACTTCCTTTCGGGAACTATGCCAGTCCCTCTCGACTAAAGGGGAGGGTCCTTCTGGGTCACACACCCCTCAGTCCTGGAAGAAGGATCCGAAAAAAGGTAAGACCCACCATTGACGCTCTTGGGAGCGGGAGAGATCTCATTCTCCAGATTGTTGGCTCTTGACTTTGGTCGATGTTACGGCCCGGGCTGCTAGTTTCACGGTGTCCCTGTCAGACCAGCCGGCCGAGACACCTTTTGACGCGGCCAAGATTTTTCTTGAGCCCACCAACAGGTTGTCGACTGAGGAGGCCGACAACTCTCTCTCTGACGCCGCTGTTTCCGATGCCTTCCGAGGACTTGGCTCAGACCATTGAGCCGGAGTCCCTGGCCCAGGACCCTGAACCGAGGGGCAGCGGGTTTCCCCCACTCCTTCCTCGGCCCACCACCGGCACTGCTGACGGTCGAGGTTTAGATACTCCTCCGCTTCGGGGAAATCCCGCCGATGTTGGCAGTCTTGGTCCCGACATCTCGGAAAGCTGCGCTGCCGCTCTTCTTCCTCATTCTCTTTGGCTGAAGAGTGGCTCCGGGAGAAGTTGCATCAGGGCTATGAGGATCTAATGTGGCAACAGCTCCTTTTGGCCGGCAGCAAGTCGACGCCAGCTTCCACACCAGCAATTAAGTGGCTGTCATCCGAACGGCCGAAGCAGACTTCCACTGCCGGTTCCCCGGTCAAGGTCCTGGACGGCTGCCCCGCCCATCGTGGTTGAACCTCCACCTCCCCAGCCGAAGAATGGGGCGCTGACCAATTATTCTCGGTTGGCTCAAGGTTTGCCCTATCAATTGTTGCTCACTCTCACCCCGATCGGTCTCGGCGAGTGGAGAGTGTTTCAGTCGGTCACCAGCTGTATGCGGACTCTTCGGAGTCTGAAGACTCCTCGTTGCATTCCTTTCCAGTCGACCTGGAATCCTCAAGGGGGTCTTTCTGTGGATGAGAGCCCCACCTCGTTCCTCGGTATCCTTCAGCTCATCTCGGAGGCCACCGGGATGCCGTTCGAACCTGTGCAGAAACGGGCCAGATATCCCCTTATGGAGATTCTGGACAAGGGGGACTCCCCCATGGAGGCCTTCCCCGTAGCCAAGGCCATTGTGGACCCAGCATTAGGACTCTGGCAGTGCTCAGTCTCCTGCCCAGCGCCATCGGCCAGGATGGCCCTCAAGTACACGGTTCCTACAGACTCTCTCTCCGGCTTCTCAGAGCACCCCTTGACTGAAGGGTTGGTGGCAGATTCTGTCTTCAGGCACTTGGGCAACACGAAGGATGTGGTCAAGTCCCCAGAGGAGTCCAAGAAATTGAACTACTCAGGGAGAAAGGTGTACGTTGCCGCCTCTTTGGGCCTTCTCCAGGCCAGCTCAGCTGTTATAATGGCACACTTCTCTCACGCCCTGCTGGGCTCCCTGAATGAGGTGCTCCCTCATCTCCCAGCCGACCTCCAAACCACGGTCAAGCAGGTCTGGGATCAGAGAAGGGCAGTTGCAAAGCAGCAGCTCCAGATGGCTCTGGGCATTGGAGACTCTCTTGTGTCCGTTCGGTAGTGGCCGCAGTGGCCATGCACTGCAGGGCTTGGTTGCAGATCTCGACCTTCATGGCAGACACCCAACACAAGCTTGCAGATGTTCCCTTTCTGGGCACTGACCTGTTCGGGCCTGGTGTGGAGGGCCACCCTAGATTCGGTCACATCTGCACAGAAGGGCAAAGGCCGCCATCAGCAGCGTAAGCTCTTTAGTCCCTCCACTCCTGTGGCAAGACCTGCCCAGCAGCACCAGGGCCAGCAGGATGAAACCTGGTGCCCTAGAGCCAAGTCCATTGCTTTCTCAGTCAGGAAGCCCAGGGGGAAGGGCCCCGCCGGCTCCTTGGCCGGTCTCTCTTCCTCCAAGCCTGCCCAGTGATGGGTTGTGGGGTGCCGCCCAGCCTTGTCTCCCCTCCCCTGGGTCCCCCCCGTCCAGGGCAGGCTTAGTCACTTTCTTTCCACCTGGTCCGCCATCACCATGGATGGAAGGGGCCTGCCTCTGGAGTTTGAGCAGGCCCTCCCTTTCGAGCCCGCGCCCCTTGGGGGGGGCTACCGGGTCCGCAGCCTCGCAGTCAGCTGTCTGAGATGACATCGACCAGATCCTCGGCAAGGGGGTAGTCAGCAAAGTTGCAGATCTTCCTCCATGCCCAGGGTTCGTTTCCAGGTACTTCGTGGTTCCAAAATGGATGGGCGGCTGGTGCCCCATTCTCGATCTGCATGACCTGAACAAGTTCCTAAGGCTGCGCACCTTTTGGATGGTAACCCTGGCTCAGATAATACCATCCTTGGAGCAGGGCATGTGGTTCTGCTCCCTGGACCTCCAGGACGCTCTTTCACCTCCCAATCCATCTGTTTAATCAGCAGTTCCTCCGCTTTCAGGCATAGAGAACCCTCTACAAGTTCCAGGCCATGCCCTTTGGCCTCTCATCAGCTCCCAGGGTCTTCAATAAATGCATCGCAGTGGTGGAAGCATTTCTGCAGTGCCAAGGGGCCCGGGTCTACCCTTACCTGGACGACTGGCTGATAGCTGGTCCCTCCAGGTTGGAGGTGGAGCAGTCCAGAGATCTGGCCCTCCAGGCTTGCTTTCAACTTGGCCTCCTCATCAATGGGGCCAAGTCGAAACTCGTGCCCTCGCAGGTGATTCAGTTCATCGGGGCGGAGTTAGACTCTCTCCAAGCCAAAGCCTGACTACCGGCGGACAGGGCCAAGGTCCTTTCCTCCTTTGCCCAATCATTTCTGGTTGGGCAATTGCACCCTGCCCGGGACTTCCTGCACCTTCTGGGTCTCATGGCGGCTTGCACCAGCGTGGTCTGTTGGGCCCACTGGCATATGCGCCCCCTGCAGTGGGGGCTGGCCCACCAGTGGTCTCACCTCAGGTCATCTAGACCAGCCAGTCTCTGTGACCCAGGAGATATGGGATGGCCTGCAGTGGTGGCTTATCCCAGCTTATCTGCGGGAGGGAATCCCGTCCAGCTGGCCCAAGCCAACGGTCATCCTGACGACTGACTCCTCTCTTGATGGGTTAGGGTGCCCATCTGGGGGAGCACAGAGCCCACAGACTCTGGTCCCCATGCCACATCAACCTGCTGGAGCTCCAAGCACATCTGGCTAGCCCTGACAGCCTTCACTTCATTTGTTCGGGGTCAAGTGGTTCAGGTCCAGACGGACAACACCACGACCATGTACTATCTCAACAGACAGGGCAGGATGCTCTCCTTGCCTCTGTGCAAGGAAACTCTTCGCATTTGGTTTCACTTGCTCAGCTTGGAGGCAGATCTCCTAGCCATTCATGTGGCAGGAGCCTCAAACAGTCTGGCCGATGCTGTCAGCCGGATAGGCAATGCATCTCACGAGTGGTCTCTCCTGCCGGAGATAGTACAAGACCTGTTCTCCCACTGGGGCACACCTCAGGTGGGCCTATTCACCCCCAGGGAGCACGCCAAGCTGAGGCTGTACCATGCCCGCCTCCCTCAGCAGGGCTCGCAACAGGAGGGTACCTTCTCTAGGCCATAAACCCTGGGCCTCTTCTACGCCTTCCCTCCTCTGCCCTTGATCCACAAGGTGCTCCTCAAGATCAGGAGAGACAAGGCGCAGGTGATCCTAGTAGCCCCAGATTGGCCTTGCCAGTTTTGGTATCCAGATCTCCTCAGCCTCAGCTCCAGGCTCCCGAGGCAGCTTCCAGCCCGCCTGGACCTGCTCTCCATCATCGAGGGTGTAAGAGGTCTGAACCTCACTTTCAGGTTCTTGTCAATATTGGGAATGCAAATAATCACAAACAGGTTGCATTTGAGTAAACAAGTTTATTACTACAAAAGGGATAAATCACAGTTGCCCTATGCAGTTCTTACCAATACGAACCGGGAGCCAGTGCTAAGCGTTCCCTACACCTCGAGGTTTCTCTGTAGTCTCATGGGATCTCTCGGGTCTCCGAGGTGTAGAGCCTGTGCATAACATTATATACCTGTGATAATTACTATGGTTACTAAAAGATAGAAACATTTCTAGTTGCAGAGATGAGCCCTATTGGCTAATTTAGAGGTGGCTCCACGGTCCAAGATAACATTATATAATTCTGTAAAGTCATTAGTTTTAGAACAAAGACGTTCTTATACAGAGTCTTACATAACAGGGTGAAGTGATGCACATCACCAAAGGATGGCATTGTTGTCTTACATATTACAGTTACTTCAAGGACAGGTGTCTTGGCATTTGACAAGTAAGAAATAGACAGAAAATACATGGTATAATATGTGTGCATTAGCAAGCAAAGTGGGTTACAACAATATGTATTCATATCCTGACATCTACTCTTGTATGGTAGATGCCTTTAATCCTATGTATTAGTATAGCCTATGCCTAATCATTAGCTGTCTACGGTGTACCCCTGAGGGCATCAGTTAGGGTGCAGGGACCTCGTGTAACAATTCCCCCCCTTGTTGCCTCTAAGGGCAACACAGGCAAATCCAAGGAGTGGACAGGAGCAGTGGTCGTTTACAATCCCGACGCGCGAGCCTTGTAAAGGAACTCGAGCTGCTCACGGTGTTGGCACAGTGTACATCGTAGGCAGCAAAGCATAATAATCAAAGTGAATATTAAAAATGCTTGTATTATAACAAAACCTTTAAAAGTGATTTCTAACCAGGTGTTAGTCAATGCGTTATTCATATCTCCATCATTGATTAGGTCAAGAACAGCTTCATTGGCTTTGGTTATATTATTGCTGATGTGGATGAGGTGTGTGTCCTTTCTGTCTAAAAGGGATTTCAGTGTAAGTGGATCTATGTGTACGTTAAAGTATGGTAGGTATTCTGAGAGTGTGAGTAAGTAATCTGGGTTACCATCAATAATGTCTACATCCATAAGGGGAACGGGGGTTATTACGGTATGTCCAATAACAGTTTTCTGATGGGGAACAAAACAAAAGTTGGGGTAATCAATTGAACAAGTAACAGAACCATATGTATAAGACTTCACATTAGTTACTATACAATACTCTCCGTCAGAATTATACTGTGAACGTACAGTAGGTAGTCTCCATTTTTGCAACTGGACAGGGCATGTGTAGGTCGTCTTCGAGATCCGTGTTGACAGGTGATGAGCTTCCTCACGATAGGACTGGTAGAGCTGATCTGGTAATGGCGTCGATTCAAAAGAGTTGGTGCCATTCTCAGTGATGTCATCATCCATGGTGAAAGTCCAATCTATGCTGTCTGGAGAGTAGCCACAAACAGGGCGTATAACATCAAACACATCACATCGGCACAAGTAGATATATTGCTTTTTCGCACAGCAGTCCATGTGCGGTGCCACCCAGGCATCCAGGAAGGAGTGGTAGACCAGTAGAGGTGGGAGATCCAGGCATTGTCTGTAGATGTCATCCAAATGCCCAATCGAATGTGCTGGTGCAAGTTTGTGGAATGAAGCTGTAGTGGGATCAAAACGTGGTAAGGAGACAGTAAAGGAGACAAACATTGGTATCTGTTATGGAACACTTCTTGGTAGAAAAGCAAGGACCAGTGTTTGGGTGTCTGGTCACAAACCCCAAATTTCTCGCTGTGGAGAGAGGACTAGACAAAGTCTGTTGCATACATAAGGAAACACAAGTTGAAAGTTTACATTTAGGACAATACCATTTAGAGATACGTCTGTCATGTATTATGTCAGGGATTCTTCCAGTTTCTAAATCACAGAAGAGGTTGTTGGTGGTAGTGAGAATGTATGAACCATATGCAGAACAAAGTATTTGCCTACCAATGTATCAGCTTCTCTATTGTTCTGTTGTATGAGTGCGTTAATCTTATCTTTCGAATCGGTGAAAGCTTTTGCAATGTAGTGCATGTTGTATACAGTGTATCTTTCTTCCTGACTAAGGCCATCCACACCATGCAATAATGGTGGTAAAACATTGTTAACCAAACCAGTGGAGAACTTGGCAGAATGACTCTTAATAGCAGCAATGTCTGCTTTGTTCCAAATGGACATAGCAGTACCAAAAAGACCTGTGACAGTACCTGTAGCACCTGTAACATCAGAACTGTCAACTTCATGTTTATTACATTTATGATTAAGAGTACCATGAGGGGTTTTCTTCCTAAAATTACCTCTATGTTCAGTAGAATAAACCCCAGTAAAGGGATCCTTAGTACGAATCTGAAATGCAGCTAAACTGTCAAGCAATAATGTGCTATAGAATGCAGATGTATTGGTATTGTGACACATACCAAATTCTTTCATATTCCAGTAAGTAAGGTTAAACAAAACAGGTATATGCATAACCTCTAAATTATTAATCAAAGAACCTGGGAGGGCAGTGGCTGTGAGACCACTACGGGGACCAGGGTTATGTTTTGGACATTCCAAAAGCTGTTTTTCAGTGGGAGGCAACACAGAGAGATACATGGCTGCAGAGGCCATGTGGTGTACAGCACAGAATCTGCGGGCAGAATCTTGGGGGAGAGAGAGTTACAATAGGAAGAATCAATCAGAGCAGTAATGTTGTACAAACCAGAGTGTCTTAATGCAGTTTGTAACAAGGACAGTGAACCATTTGGGGATAATTTAGCGTTGGGCTAACCCTGAAAAGTTCCCTTGGAGAGTTTGGCCACTGGGAGAATTTGTCCTTGTGATGTAGTTTGCCACTCAATTTGAAGGGTAGATTTGTCAGGAGCAACAACCGAGGCAGTGAGGTATGCATCAGAACCTTCCTGGACAGTAATCATAGTATCTGGTATTTGATGGAAACTCCTCTGTAGGAGGTGCTGGAGGATCCAGGTGTCGAAGGAGGTCCGCACCGTGCCTTGGGTGAAAGGGATCACTCCTGCAAGGAGGAGAGATAGGAACAAGATAGCCATCTTGTCAATGTATCTGAAAAGGAAGATCAAAGATTAGTACATTAGTACAATTCCGCCCAATGGGGTTAGGAAAAGTAAGTTTAAGTTCCTTTGTATAGTTTCAACTGGTTTGCATGGAACCATTTGTCAGTCAATTTATTGTTGTGGAGGAGTCTAACTTGATAGACTGCCGGACTGAGCTTGTTGACAATGGGGTAAGGGCCTTCCTACTTATTGGAGAAGGAGTGGGTGGGATGTGCAAATTGAAGTACCATTACCTGATCTCCAACCTGCCAGTCCACTTCCTGTGCATGTTTGTCAAATTGTATTTTGGACTGTTGCTGGGCTTTGCCCATGCAGTTTGCAGCATACAAGTGTGTGTGTATGAGGTCTTTTCTGAGCTTTTCCACATACTGATCCACAGACACACGGTCTGCAGTGGGGGTGTGTAGGTCAAAGAGCAAGTGTTCAGGCAATCTCATTTGTCTTCCAGTCATTACCTTGAAGGGTGTAAGCTGGGTGGTGGCTGAGGGTGTACCCCTAATTGTCATAAGGAGTAAAGGCAATAGGGAATCCCAGGTCTTGGGATTGTCCTCAATGAATTTGGAAAGCATTTGCTTAATCCGTCTGTTGGCTCTTTCTACTTGACCTGAGGATTGAGGGTGATAAGGTATGTGGAACTTTTGCTGAACCCCAAGGAGTTCAAGGGACTCTTTCATCAACTCACCTGTAAAACTGGTTCCTTTGTGGAGTCTACCTTGAGAGGCAGGCCCCACCTGGAGAAAATCTGTTCTACCAGGATTTTGCAGTTGTTTTATGTGCATGTCTTAGTGGGAAGCTTCAACCCACTTAGAGAATAAGTCAGTTACCACAAGGGCATACTTGTTGTTTCTGCTGGTATTGGTCAAAGGACCAATGAAATCAATTTGAATGGCATGCCAAGGGCCAGTGTGTCTTTGTGGTAAAAGTTTGGCATTTCGTTTTGTAGGTATGGGATTGTTTTGTGCACAGACAAGGCAATTGTCAATGTATTGTTTAACATCTTTGGTAATACCAGGCCACCAGGCAGTAGTCTTGAGACGTTGGAGGGTATTTTCTGCCTCCTGGTGTCCACCAGTAGGAGTGTCATGTACCTGGTGCAAAAATTCAGATCTCAAATGTCAGGGGACTACCCACAATTTGGTGGTAGTATCCTCTGGTTGGAACCAAATGAATTTATCGTCAGGGGATAAGTGTAACTTACCTTCCTGCCTGCGATAAGGGTTATGTGTAGGGAGTCTTTCCTCAGTACCCTTGTCAAGGAATCTGAACACTTCTTTGAGTTCAGTGTCCAAATGCTGGGCTGCTGAGAGGTCCAGGGGGGAAAAAGATTCAGATTTCTTTTTGAGAGCTGCAATGTGTACAGCTGCATTGGCTTCTGGGTGATCCATCATCCAGACGTCCCCCCCTCAGGCCCCTTCCTTAGCAAGGGTATCTGCTGTGTCATTGAATGCATGATAGGGATCATGTAGGGAGTGAGCTTTAATCTTGTGCACATAAAGTTTGTGTGGGTGTTTCTGTGCCAATGCATGTATGTAGATTACCAACTCTTTGTATTTCACTGGACTTCCATCAGAGGAGAGAAAGGAGTTCTTCTGCCAGAAAGGGAGAAATTCTGTAAGGGAACAACAAACCTAATTAGAGTCTGTAAAAATGACGGTATCCTGAGTTCCGTGTTGGATAAACTCAAGTGCACAGGCCACCGCTGCCATCTCTGCATACTGCGATGAAGCTACACTACAGCGTTTAGATAACCTGACAGTGTTCCCATAAGGATACACCACCAAAATACCCATCCCTGCAATCTGTTCTCCCTGATAGTATGATGCCGAACCATCAGTGAAAACACGGCACAAAGAGGTACTTTCCAGTATCTCAGGGGTGGCAGGGAGGAATGGACCCGGATCTGGGCAGTCAGGTGACTGCAGCGTACAGTCATGGGGTTCCCCCTGAAAAAGGAGACCATGAGCTAACGGAGATGGAACTTTGGTCTGGTGGACCTGGATATCCCTATCCTGGAGGAGAAGTGACCAATGTGTCAGCCTGGTGTTGGAGACTGACCCATCCTTTACTGTATCTGAAAGTAAAAAGGTAGTTGGTGTGTGATTAGTGTTGAGAATCAGTGGTGAGTACCCAATGATATACAGGAAGTGCTTGACAGCCCAATAGTTGGCCAGAAGGTTCCTTTCACAAAGGCCGTACTTCTGTTCCACTGGGGTCAAGAGCTGCGATGCATATGCAATAGGTCTCAAGGTGCCATGCACTTTCTGGGCCAGCACTGCTGACATAGCGATGTCAGAGGTGGCACACTCTAGATGGAATGGTAGTGCTGGATTGGGGTTTACCAGTGCTAGGGCAGAGGCCAAAGCCTGCTTCAGTGACATCACAGCCTGGGTATGGACAGGGCCCCAATTTCATGGAACGTCCTTTTTGAGTAAATCATGCAGAGGAGTGACTTTCTGAGCAAAATCACAAATAAAATCTCTGGAATAGTTTACCATACCTAGAAACCTTCAAAGAGTTGCCACACTGGTGGGTAATGGCAAGTCTTGTAATCCCTGAATCTTTTTCCAAGTAGGGCTCCGGCCTTGGTCAGTTATTTTCAAACCCAGAAAGAGTACTTCTTTCTGACATAATTGTGCTTTTGCTGGGTTGCACTTCAAACCTGCTCTCTGAATGAGAGTCAGCAGTTCGTCCAAGAGATCCAGATGTTGTTCCTGTGTGGCCGTGGCCAACAACAGGTCATCTATGTACTGTAAGAGACATTGGGGAGCTGAGAAACTTTGTAGGGCATCCATCATGTGGAGATGGAAGAGGGATGGGCTATTATGGAATCCCTGTGGCAAGCAAGTCCACGTGTACTGTCCTTCAAAGGTGAAGGCAAACTTATATCGACTCTTGAGGGCCAATGGTAATGACCAGAAACCATTGGAGATATCCAGGGCACTGAACCATTTCCGATCTGGTGTTAAAAGTCGAAGCACATCTGGTGCCGACGCCACAGTTGGGGAACAACTGGGAGTAACCTGATTCAGTTTCCTGTAGTCAATAGTAAGTCTCCAGGTGTCTGTCGGTTTTTGTAGGGGCCAAACAGGAGAGTTGGCAGTGGAAACACAGGTTCTGATTACTCCTTGTTTAAGGAGTGACTTGATTGTTTCTCGGAGACAGGGTAAGGCTTCAGTGGGAAATGGATATTGCCTTTGTCTCTCATGTGCCGGGCCTGGCACCTCGATAATAGTATGCATTCTGCCACAATCGTGCTTGTTAACTGCAAACGCTTCCAAATGTCATTGCAGAATAGGTAGGAGTTTTGGGAAAAGTTTGTGGTTCTTGAACAAATCTATGACGTCATACTCTTTGTTGTTGATAGATATTGTTGCCACAGCATGTGAGTCAGGAATTAAGACAGTATGGTATTGACCCTGGATCTGTATCAGCAACATGTTTGCTAGATCCACCACACAGCCGTGCGGTGCAAGGAAGTCAATCCCGATGATACTAGGATGATCATGCAGCACCATCAGTTGGAAAGCATGTGAGGCCTTCAAATGGCCTAGCTCTATTGGTAAGGGTAGGGAACGGTATGCAGGTAGCCTAGTACCATCAACTCCTGACATATTGGTCTTCCGTCCGGTAGACCAAGAAGACGTGTCCGGGTGTTCATCGTGTAACACAGATACAGCTGCACCTGGATCTAACAAGACAATTAGTTGGCAGCCCCCGACATCGGCCTTGGTGCAGGGCCTTCCGTTTGTATCCAAGACCAGCTTGTTTACAATGCGGACTGGGGCCTGTAATTGTCAATCCGTGTTGCTGGAGGCATGCAGAGGTTGGGCTTGACTTGCATGGATGACTTCACAGTGTTGCACTGATGCAATATAGGGAGGAGCTTCCGGATTCAGGCTTGTGTGGGCCTGAGAGCTCGTACTTCCTGTGTCTCCATGGCCAGTGGTGGCATGGGTCACCAGTTGTACTGCTGCGAGGGTCTGTGCAGGAACAGCGTCCGCTACGGAGCGCACTTGCCCCAGGAGCTCCCGAAATTTTCGATTTTCTTCAGCTGTCCCCTTGTATGAGGGACCCAATCTTTGTAATGGTTTCCCTCTGCCCTTGTGCCTTCTGTTTTTGGGCCAATTCCGGTTCCCACCCCACTGTTGTTGTTGTTGACCCTGTTGGGGGTTTTGCTGGGTGCTAGCTGGAGGGGCCGACGGATGCTTAGGCTGCTGTTGCTGGGCCTGCCCTTTCATGGTGTAATGTGTCGTGGTCCCGGAAGCAGGTTCCACGGCAGCAACCTTTTTGGAACCGGAACCCAAATCACGGATGTACAGTTGATACACCCTCTCGGTTTTCCGAAGAATATCGGCAAACCTATCCGTATTTGGGTATGTGGTTGGCTCTACCTTCTCTCTTACAGCTGGGATCATGTTCCTAAGGAACAAGGTCTTATATTCAATAAGATCTACATCCGCAGCTTCTTGTGCCAGATGCTTCCCTGCTCGGTAGGCCATCCAGAGTCTCTGGTGGTAAGTTGCTGGACTTTCTTTAGCATTTTGCTTCACGGGGTATGCCAGCATTACTCCAACCACACCAGGGCTGTGAGCGGAGATGAGCTCAGCTGCGACTTCGTCAACGGTAGCGTTCCCATCCTGGCGAACTGCTTCGGGGAGTTTGGCCCATAAACCAGGATCGATGGTCTGGCGTAGTATTTGGACCTGATATTCTGCGGCGAGGCTAAGCATCTCGCATTTGGAGGCACCTTTTCCAGATGGCAGCTGAGGTTGTCGGACGGGCTCATCCGACCAATGCTGTCAGCAATTTGCTGAACAGAGTAGGCCATTTGTAGGGGATAAGTCGGTGGTCGATCAGGCAGAGGTAATGCGTCTCGCGCACCGTCCAATGCTGCGCGAGCTGCAGCTTCAACCGCAGTACGAACAACACCTTCCTGAGTGCCAGCCTCTTGGAAAATTTGTCGGATCTGACTTTTAATGGCTTTCATACTTCTTTCAGGAAGGGAACATTACCTAATGCTCTATCAATCATGGTTTCAATCTTGCCTGTCTTCCACACTAATAACGGCTACCGGCGCCCGTCGGGACCAGCTTTGCCTCCGCCTCATGAGCACCGCCATGATGGCGTTTCCCATGATGAGCGTCACGTCGTCGTCGACGTGAGACCTGGGGAGTAGTGGGCGGGGACCCGCCATACTGTGGATGGCTGGGTGGGGAATCTGGGCCATAGTAGGGGCATGACTGGGCGTTGTACTGTGAGACGCCATCATCAGATAGCTCCCCTTCTGACGACGAGTGAAAGGCAGGGGCTGCGCCTCCCATTGCCTTAACGTGTCCAGCCAAAACCTCTCGCTGATGGTGCAGTTTATCCATCTTAGCTTTACATTCATCATGATTCACACTTGCAACATCCATATCAACCTGATCCTGTTTCTGCTTCTGCAAAACACGGTACACGGCACTCAATTCGCGATTATCCCTATAGGCTATTTCTAAATCGTTGCGTACCTGGTTGATCTCGTCTTGAAGTGCACCCATTTCATCACTCAACTGTGCATTCGCAGCACTCAACAAATCATTCATTTGCACAACCTGACTCTTATCCTGTCTCAAACTTTCACACTCCTGTTTCAGAGTACACATTTCTTGTTCACCAGCCTGTGCGGAATGATGCAATAGTGAATCCTTTTCATTACACAGAGATTGGAGTTCTGACTCCAGGTTCTGCTGTATTCGAACACATTCTGTTTCCTGTAAACCCATCTCTTGCTTAAGATATCGATCTGCAGGTCAAAGTGCGAAACCTCGCTCGGAGGCTTCAAGCAGCAGAGAGGCGACCATCAACCCTTTAGCCAACGCTTATTGGTTGAATGTCGCTGTCTCTGCATACTGGGTTGAAACCTCAGTACAGGTTTTTCGGATTGACTTGCGTCCCACGCGGTCAGCCCATCCTCCATGGGAGGTAAGAAAGTTAGAGACATCGAGTCTCAGTTCTGCGCAGATATCTGATACTGTGGCCATTGTGTGGGAGGGAACGAAAATTCAAACTGTGAAAAAGACCGTGTGTTGCGGATCGATCCACAACACAAGTACTTTAAACACAGCCGGGCTACTGTATAAGTTGTAGGCTTGCAATTCAAAGCTGCTATGGAGTGGGTCGAGATGGCATCGACCACACCCAAAAAGTCAGCCAGACTTTGCAAGTATCTACAAACTGGTAGAAAAGACGGGCGAGATGGTACAGAAGTGTACACCTGCAGTCCCCTTGGGGAAAAGGAAAATGTATAGCAACAAGTGAAAACTTGCAAACACCAGATATCGCCTGCACACGGTCGCCAATTTGTAAGAGGTCTGAACCTCACTTTCAGGTTCTTGGCAATATTGGGAATGCAAATAATCACAAACAGGTTGCATTCGAGTAATAAACAAGTTTATTACTACAAGGATAAATCACAGTTGCCCTATGCAGTTCTTACCAATACTGAACCGTGAGCCAGTGCTAGTGTTCCCTACACCTCGAGGTTTCTCTGTAGTCTCTTGGGATCTCTCGGGTCTCCGAGGTGTAGAGCCTGTGCATAACATTATATACCTGTGATAATTACTATGGTTACTAAAAGATAGAAACATTTCTAGTTACAGAGATGAGCCCTATTGGCTAATTTAGAGGTGGCTCCACGGTCCAAGATAACATTATATAATTCTGTAAAGTCATTAGTTTTAGAACAGACGTTCTTATACAGAGTCTTACATAACAGGGTGAAGTGGTGCACATCACCAAAGGATGGCAGTGTTGACTTACATATTACAATTACTTCAAGGACAGGTGTCTTGGCATCTGACAAGTAAGAAATAGACAGAAAATACATGGTATAATATGTGTGCATTAGCAAGCAAAGTGGGTTACAACAATATGCATTCATATCCTGACATCTACTCTTGTACGGTAGATGCCTTTAGCCCTATGTATTAGTATAGCCTATGCCTAATCATTAGCTGTCTACGGTGTACCCCTGAGGGTATCAATTAGGGTGCAGGGACCTCGTGTAACAAGGGGAAGGTACTCCATCCAAACCTTCAATCCCTGCACCTGACGGCCTGGTTCCTGAGCATCTAGAGTTCCAGGCCTTGAGTTTTTCCAATGAGGTCCTCAATATTGTTGAGGCATCCCGCAAGGAGTCGACCAGAAAATGCTATGCCTTCAAATGGAAGAGATTCTCCATTTGGTGTCAGGGCAAGGGGTTGGACCCCTCATCCTGTCCGCTGGCTAGCATTCTGGACTACCTGTGGTCCCTTTCCCAGCAGGGGCTTCGTTTGACGACCCTTAAGGTGCACCTGGCAGCCATCTCTGCTTACTGGGCTTGGTCTACCAAGCAGTCGGTGGCACAGGAGAAGGCAGTCTGGTGCTTTTGCAAGGGCCTAGATCACATATCCCTTCCGGTGTGTGAACCACCACCTCTGTGGGATTTACTGCTGGTATTGGCCAAGCTCATGGGCATGCCATTCGAACAGATACACAGGTGTGACATCTCTCACCTGTCATGGAAGACCGCCTTCTTGGTGGCTACCACATCAGCCAGAAGGATTGTGGAGCTCCAGGCGCTTTCCATCAAAGTTCCCTACCTGGTCTTCCACAAGGACAAGGTTGTTCTGCGCCCCCACCCGAAATTTCTCCCAAAGGTGGTGTTGGAGTTTCACCTGAACCAGGTGTTGACTCTGCCAGTGTTCTACCCTAGTCACACCTCGGAAGCAGAGTACAGGCTCCATACTTTGGACCTGAGAAGAGTGCTTACATACTACAAAGAGCATATGGTGGAAGTTCGGGGAGAGGTTCGCCAGCTGTTTGTCACCTACGCTGAAGCCGCACCTGTCAGACCTGCAGCAGAGTGGATTATTGGCAGGTGGATCACTTCCTGCATTGATCTCTGCTATAGGTTGACGGGTTGGGAGCTTCCCGTAGGGCTTATTCCACCGTCATACCGCTGCGTCGGTGGCTGCTTCTAGGGACGTCCCTATCCAGGAAATCTTCAGGGCTGCTACCTGGAAGTCAGCACACACCTTCATTTCCCATTACCAAATCGATTTTGAGTCATGTCAGGATGCTGGTTTTGGAACCTCAGTTCTCCAGTCCCTGTTCCCTAAGTAGGGGATGTGTGCCTTGCCTTTCTCCTCCCGGAGAACTGCTAGGAGTCTGCCAGACAGTGAAATAGAACAACATATCCACGCCCCTAGAAACACAGGATCTTACTTTGAGTGAGAGCTTTGCAGCAGGCTGTAACCATTAGGACTAATGCCACAGGCCTTGGGACCCACCGTAAAATTCTTAGCTAGCAGTACCCAGCAGGGACCACCCCCTGACTTCGGCTCCACCCCGACGTCGGTCACGGTACATAAGGGGGCGGACCCTGGCTCCATCCCAGTTCTTTTCTCTGCCGCGACCCGCTCATGTTGGGGAAGTTCTTAGCTGCCAGAGCAGTTTCCAGCAAAAATTGGATTTTTTTCTTGGATTTTGACTGTTCTTCTCTCCCTTTTCAACTTCAGTGCGTATGTCTTCCCTGTCATCTGTATCCTCCTCCGGTCCGTAGAGGAACAAGTGCAATTGTGGCTGCCAGATACCATCCAAAGATGGCCACTCAGCCCAGGGGCCGACCCACTCTCCCAGGTGGGCCCGCTCCCAACGCCGATCCCCAGGCCATCAGTCATTGCTCTGTCGTTGGTCCCTCAGCCGTTGCCAGTCCTTGAACGGCGTCGGTCTGGTAGCTACCGATGCTCTAGCGGGGGAAGTCCTAGACACAGCTCAGGCTATTCTAGGCCTAGTGGCAGGTAGTCTTCTCCTTCTTCTGCTTCCTCATCCCTCTCGGGGGACCTCCCCGACTTTGGCGCACAACCTGGCTTCCAGTGGTCTAGATCTGGCGTCATGGGGCGGAGTCGAGAGTTTCATCACCTGGGTGGGTGGAAGGAGCCAGCTTGAAGACTTTCCGGCCCATCTTAAACGGCAAGGTACCTGCCAGACAGTGTGGATGAACAACGTATACCACTCCTAGAACTCCTGTTACAGGTGAGTAGCCTGAATTTATCACCCTTCTTAACCGAGTTGGCTATCTTTTCCTTGGTTTGAACCTTTGCTATTCTGACTGCCTTCCCCGCTTAGTTCTGTTGTAACTGGTACAGTTCTCTGTCCTACTCCTTCTCTGTTTCCTTATACTTCCTGAATGTTATCTTTTTCCCCCTAACCTTCCCTGCCACCTCTTTTGAGAACCATAGTGTTTCTAGAGACATGGATATGTTGTTCAGTCCACACTGACTGGCAGGTTCCTTGCTGCTTTAAATCTTGCCGGAAGGTCTTCAAGCTGGCTTCTCCCACCCACCCGGGTGATGAAACTCTCTGCTCCGCCCCATGATGCCAGATCTTCCTTACTGCTTGGAAGCCCAGGTTCCCTCCTTTGTGCTCTGTGTTTTAGGCCTGGATCCTAACTCTTCAGTTAACCCGAAACCTATCTTAAAATTTACAAGACTTCGGTCTTTTTCTTCCCTCGCGGCTGCGATGGATAAATAGACTCCTGGATTTCAGCAGTGCCCCTGTGGGCAGATGGTGTCCCGGACCGATCCGCACTCCATGTGCATTTACTGTCTTGGGCTTGAGCACGACTCGCAGGACTGAGACTTGTGCAAGTCCTTCTCGGCCATGGTTCTAGAGGATCGGGCTGCCAGATTACAACTTGGGTGCCCCGAGAAACTTTATCCTCCGGTAAAGTCGAAGAAGGCCCATTGGGTGGTGTTCGGCGGCGGACTCGGCTGAACAGCTTGAACAAATGATCGCCCTTGAGGAGGAAGCGGCCCAGGCCACGTCAATGTCTTCGGTCGCGGCATTTATCCTGCTCTCTCTGGGCTCCTCCTCCTCGGCTTCATTCAAAGAGTTTTGTCAATCCCTCTCCACTAAAGGAGAGGGCCCTTGGGGACATTCCTCTCGGTCCAAGAAGGAGGACTCCAAGGGTAAGTACCATCGTCGACATTCGTGGGAGCGGGAGAGGTCCCCTTCCCCGGACAGTTGACACTCGACTTCGGTCGAGGTTGCGGCTAAGGCCACTGGCTTCACGGTGTCCCTGTCAGATCAGCCGGCCGAGACACCCATCGACACAGTCGAGATTTTTCTCAACCTGTCAGATGGGCTGTCGACTGGAGAAGCTGACAACCCTTCTTCACCAGTCCCCCCGGTGGAAACCGAGGACTTTTCTGTGCCAGAGTCCCCGGTTAAGGTCCCAGAACCGAGGGAGGAACGGGTTTCCCCCGCTCCCTCTCAGACCTTCCCATGGAAACACTGAAGGTCTCTGTCTCGGTCCAGCCGATCCCGCTGACATCGGTGATCTCGGCACCGAGGAAGGCGGCGGCGCCACTCATCCTTGTCTTCGTCCTCCTCGGAGGATAGGCTCCGGCGCAAATTGCATCGGCACTACGACGATCTGATGTGGCAGCAGCTCCTTTTGACTGGGAACAAGCCGACTCCGTCGCCTTCCCCGGCCATTAAGTGGATATCATGTAGCGGCCGAAACAACCCCTCGTGGTAATCAAGGAGCTGAAGCCAGCACCGGTTGTTCGGCCGAAACCAGCTGCGCCACCCACTGTGGCAGAACCCCCGCCTCCACAACCGAAGACTGGGGCCCCGACCAAGGATTCTCAGTCGGGTCAGGGCTTGCCCCATAGGTTGTTGGTCACCCTCACTCCCGATCGCCCTCAGCAAGTGGAGGGTGGCTCAGACCCTCGGCAGCTGTTTGCAGACTCCTCTGAGTCGGACGATGATTCCTCGCTGTTCTCCAGGCCCCTTGACCTGGAGTCCACTGGGGGTCAGTCGGTGGACGAGAGCCCATCCTCGTTCCTGGGAATGCTTCGGCTCATCTCTGAGTCTATCGGGATGAAGCTCGAACCCGTTTCAAAGCGGGCCAAGTATCCCCTCACGGAGATACTGGACCAAGGGGATTCCCCCATGGAGGCCTTTCCAGTGGCCGAAGACATGGTTGGCCCGGCTCTGGAGTTATGGCAGCGGCCAGCTTCTTGTCCAGTTCCTTCGGCCAGGATGGCCTGTAAGTATGCCATCCCCACTGGGTAACTCTCCGGTTTCTCAGAGCACCCCTACACAGAGGGGCTTGTGACCGACAGTGTTTTCCGGTGCTCCAGAAATGCTCAGGATGTGGACAAGCCACCCGATAAGGAGTCCAAGAAACTGGATTACTCAGGGCAGAAAATCTATGCTGCGTCCTCCTTAGGCCTTCGTCAGGCCAGTTCGGCCGTTCTGATGACACAATTTTCACACGCCCTTTTGGGCTCCCTGGATGAGGTGATTCCTCATCTCCCAGCTGACCTTCAGACTACGGTCAAACAGGTGCGGGATCAGGGAAGGGCAGTGGCTAAGCAACAGCTCCAAACTGTCTTAGACATTGGAGACTCTTGTGCTCGGTCAGTAGCGGCCGCAGAACTTGGCTGCGGATCTCCACTTTCACAGTGGATACCCAGCACAAGCTGGCAGATGTTCCTTTCCTGGGTACCGACTTGTTCGGTCCCGGGATAGAGGGTCATCTGCAGAGGATCGAGAAGTTCAGCGCCACCTTGGACTCTGTCACATCTGCCCAGAAGGGCAAAGGCCGCCAACAGCAGCGTAAGCCCTTTCTGCTTTCAGCCCCTGCAGCACGTCTGGCCCAGCAACACCAGCATCAGGGCCAGCAGGCTCACACTTGGCATCCCAAAGCCAAGCCTGCAGCTTCCTCCAGCAGGAAGCCGGGAGGGAAAGGCCCAAGAGGTCCCTTGGCCAGTCCTTCCTCCAAGCCTGCCCAGTGACTGGTTGAGGGGGTGTCACTCCCCCTTGGGTTCCCCCCATGGGGGACAGCACCACCACTTTCTTTCTGCCTGGTCCACTGCCACCACGGACTGCTGGGTGTTGGAAGTGGGAGGAAAAGGTCTGCCTGTGGAATTCGAGCAGGCCCCACCCTATCGAGCCGTCGCCCCATGGGGGGCTACGGTGTCCGCGGCACCTCTGTCAGCTCGTCGAGCCAACATTGCCCTGCTCCTCCAGAAGGAGGTGATCAGGGAGGTGGCGGATCCTCCACCAGACCCAGGGTTTGTGTCCAGGTATTTCCTGGTCCCAAAACGGTTGGGGGGCTGGTGCCCCATTCTAGACCTACACGACCTGACCAAGTTCCTAAGGTCTCGAACTTTCAGGATGGTCACTCTGGCTCGGATCATTCCATCCTTGGAACAAGGCGTGTGGTTCTGTTCTCTGGATCTCCAGGATGCGTTCTTTCATGTCCCAATCCGTCCGTCCCACCAGTGATTCCTCCGCTTCAGGGCAGAGGGGGTCCCTTTACGAGTTCCGGGCCATGCCCTTCGGCCTCTCTCCAGCTCCCAGGGTCTTCACCAAATGCATGGCAGTGGTGACAGCATTTCTGCGACGCCAAAGGGTCCGGGTGTACCCTTACCTGGATGACTGACTGATAGCAGTCCCCTCCAGACCGGAAATGGAGTGGTCCAGGGATCTGGCCCTCCAGGTCTGCTCTCAAATTGGCCTCCTCATCAACGAGGCCAAATCAGAACTCGTGCCAAAGCAGGTGATTAAATTCATCAGGGCAGAGCTCGACTCTCTTCTAGCCAGAGCATGGCTCCCAGCGGACAGGGCTGAGGTTCTTTCCTCCTTTGCCCAATCATTTCTGGTTGGGCAATTGCGCCCTACCTGGTACTTCCTGTGCCTCCTGGGCCTCATGGCGGCCTGCACCAGCATGGTCTGTTGGGCCCATTGGCAATTGCGTTCTCTTCAATGGGGACTGGCCTGCCAGTGGTCACAGTGCTCCAGTCCTCTGGACCAGCCAGTGGCAGTGACCCAGGAGATGTGGAACACTCTCCAGTGGTGGATCATTCCAGCTCACCTGCAGGAGGGCATCCCATTTGTCTGCCCCGAGCCGACAAGTCACTCTAATGACCGCTTCTCTGATGGGTTGGGGTGCCCATCTGGGGAGCACAGAGCGCATGGCCTCTGGTCCCCTCAGGAGTCTCGATGCCACATCAACCTGCTGGAGCTTTGAGTGGTCTGACTAGCCTTCACTGCCTTTGCTCCGTTTGTACGGGGTCAAGTGGTCCAGGTCCAGGCAGACAATACCACGACCATGTACTACCTAAACTGCCAGGGCGGGACGCGCTCCTTGCCCCTATGCAAGGAAACTCTCCACACTTGGTCCCTCGTGAGCAGACTGGAGGCGGATCTCCTAGCCATCCATGTGGCAGGAGCCTCCAACTCTCTGGCCGATGCCCTAAGCCGGATAGGTGCTGCATCTCACAAGTGGTTTCTCCTGCCGGAGGTAGTACATGATCTGTTCTCCCACTGTGGCACACCTCAGGTGGACCTGTTTCCCTCCAGGGAGAATGCGAAGCTGAGGCTGTTTCATGCCCGCCCCCCTCAGCAGGGTTAGCTGCAGGGGGATGCTTTCTCGAGGCCGTGGACCCCGGGCCTCTTCTATGCCTTTCCCCCATTTCCTTGATCTACAAAGTGCTTCTCAAGGCAAGGAGGGACAAGGCGCAGGTGATTCTGGTAGCCCCAGACTAGCCCCGCCAGATCTCCTCAGCCTCAGCTCCAGGCTCCCCAGGTGGCTCCCAGCCCTCCTGGACCTGATCTCCGTCAACCAGGGGAAGGTTCTCCACCTGGACCTTCAATCCCTGCACCTGATGGCCTGGTTCCTGAGCGGCTAGCGTTCCAGGCCTTGGGTCTTTCCGACGAGGTCCTCAACGTTGTTGAGGCATCCCGTAAGGAGTCGACCAGGAAATGCTATGCCTTCAAATGGAAGAGCTTCTCCATTTGGTGTCAGGATAAGGGGTTGGACCCTTCCTCCTGTTCCTTGGCCAGCATTCTGGACTACCTGTGGTCCCTTTCTAAGCTAGGGCTTCGGTCGACGACCTTTAAGGTGCACCTGGCAGCCATCTCTGCTTACTGGGCGCGGGCCGGAAAGCAGTCGGTGGTGCAGGAGGAGGTGGTCGGGTGCTTTTTCAAAGGCCTTGATCACATATCCCCTCCGGTGCGAGAACCTCTACCTCCGTGGGATCCACTGCTGGTATTGGCTAAGCTCATGGGCAAGCCATTCGAACTGATGCACTGGTGTGACATCTCTCGCCTGTCGTGGAAAACCGCCTTCTTGGTGGCTATCACGTCAGCCAGAAGGATGGGAGAGCTCCAGGTGCTTTCCATCGAGTCTCCCTATCTGGTCTTCCACAGGGACAAGGTTGTTCTGCTCCCCAACCCGAAATTCCTTCCGAAGGTGGTGTCGGAGTTTCACCTTAACCAGGTGTTGACTCTGCCGTTATACTACCCTAATTGCACCTCTGAGGCAGAGTACAGGCTCCATACCTTGGACCTGAGATGTGCTGTCTCCTATTATAAGGAGAGGATGGTGGAAATTCGTAGAGAGGTTCGCCAGGTGTGACATCTCTCACCTGTCATGGAAAACCGCCTTCTTGGTGGCTATCACATCAGCCAGAAGGATGGGAGAGCTCTAGGTGCTTTCTATTGAGTCTTCCTATTTGATCTTCCACAGGGACAAGGTTGTCCTGCGCCCCCACCCGATATTCCTTCCAAAGGTGGTGGTGGAGTTTCACCTTAACCAGGTGTTGACTCTGCCGGTGTTCTACCCCAATCACACCTCGGAGGCCGAATATAGGCTCCATACTCTGGACCTTAGAAGAGCGCGCTCTCTTATTATAAGGAGCAGACAGCTGAAGTTCGGGGAGAGGTTCGCCAGCTGTTTGTCACCTACACTGAAGACGCACCTGGCAGACCTGCATCCAAGCGGATGACAGGCAAGCGGGTCACCTCCTGCGTAGATCTCTGCTATAGGTTGGCGGGCATGGAGCCTCCCAAAGGGATAAGAGCTCATTCTACCCACCATACCGCTGCTTCCAGGGACGTGCCTATCCAGGAAATCTGCAGGGCTGCTACCTGGAAGTCAGCACACACCTTAATTACCCACTACCACATCGACCTTGAGTCATGCCGGGATGCTGGTTTTGGGACCTCAGTTCTCAGTCCTTATTTCCTAAATAGGGGGTGTGTGCCTTGCGTCCCTCCTCCCAGAGAACTGCTAGGAGTCTGCCAGTAAGTGTGGATTGAACAGCATATCCATGTCCCTAGAAATACGTTACTCACCTGTAACAGGAGTTCTAGGAATGGTATATGTTGTTCATCCACACAACCCACCCAACCTCCCCGGCTTCAGCGCACAACCTGGTTTCCAGCAGGCTAGATCTGGTGACATGGGGTGGAGCCAAGAGTTTTACCACCCGGGTGGGTGGGAGGAGCCAGCTTGAAGACCTTCCGGCAAGATTTAAAGCGGCAAGGAACCTGCCAGTAAGTGTGGATGAACAACATATACCATTCCTAGAACTCTTGTTACAGGTGAGTAGCCCATATTTTTTGCCTATGTGTAAATATCCCCTCCTCCAATTGTTATAACTCCTTAGTACCATTTTATTCCTTATTTTCTCTTCTACTTTTTTGGTAGCGTACTGTTCCTGGTTGTTCCTAATGTACTGTTTTTCTTTTGTAAATTGCATTGCATTGTTTGGACTTGCTTGCACTTTTTTGACATGGAGTCTTTATAATAGAGTCACTGACTCAAAGGATTGTAACTCCAAAACTTCACTAACCACACTCTGGCAGTTCTGCTGGAGACAGCTGAGTCATTAGAAGTCTTCAAACTAAGCTCCTCCCACCACCCAGGTATATCCTCCAGCTGCGCCCTATGACATTAGATCTTAGTTTCTGCTGGAAGGGACAGGTCTTCTCCTTCACTGTTCTGTAGCCTTAAAGGAATTTTGAGTTTCAAGTGTTTTTTTCAGGCGATTCTTTCCTTCTGGGGTTAATATGTCGCACGCTTCATTGCGCACGATAAAACTGCACAGCAGGAACAGCACGGTAGGGAAGTGCGAGAGGGTACAATACTGTGAACGGGTATATGCGCAGTAGTTCACCCTCTCACTCTTCCCAGACAGAGGATAAGACTTCCGCTGGAACAGGGGGCTGGCGAGCAGCTACCATGGCTCAACGGGATGAGCCACAGGCAGCTGGGGAGGCGGGCAGTGTGTTTGGGACCGGGTTTCGACACATGGATTTTTCTTATTTTTCGTATTTTGTTCGAATTTAACTGTTAAGCCCCCCTGGAGTTCGTTATTTTAGTTGGGGGGTGTTTGGGGAGCATAGCCCCCTGTAAAGGAGTGCGGGGGGCAGAGCCCCCCACAAAACAGACATATGCCGCTGGCAATACATTGCGCTGTATTGGCAGCGTGGTATATTGTGGCGGCATAATGTCTTGCGACATTATGACCCCGCGCTTGAGTCTTTGACTGTCAGTGCAACAAGACCTTATAGCAAGGCAAACAGGATGCTGGGGTGCATCAGGAGGGGTATTGACAGCATAAGGAAAGAGGTAATTCTGCCCCTTTATAGATCACTGGTGAGGCCTCACCTGGAGTACTGCGCCCAGTTCTGCAGTCTTCACCTTAGGAAAAGATGAGCACAGGCTGGAGATGGTGCAGTGAAGGGTGACCAAGATACAATGAGGAACGCCTCAATGTACTGAACATGTACTCACTGGAGACCAGAAGGGAGGGGGTGGGATGTAATACAGACCTTCAAGTTCCTAAAGGGAATTAACCAGGTGAACTGCGAGGAGCTTTTTATCTTGAATACTAGCTCATGGTCAAGGGGACATGAGTGGAAACTAACTTTAGAGTGGTTCAGGTGGGACAGAAGGAAATAGTATTTTACAGAGGAGTGGAGCAGTGGAACAGTCTACCAGCCGAGGTGGTGGGTGCTAGAACCGTTAGTGGCTTCAGGCACAGTTAGGACTGTAGGCAACACTGTTAGGACTGAGCTGCCAGGCAGTAGGACTACACAGAAAACTTCTAGCTGGCAATCTGTAGTGGGAGTCCACCCTCAACATTGGCACACCGACATCCCCCCCCCCACCCCAGTGGTATAAAGGGTGCAGTCCCCCAGCCACACCTCAGTTCTTTTCCTGCCGTTGATCTGCACACATTGGACCTCACGGAGTGTTGCTTCAGTCAATCGCCTTTCAATTTTCAAGTATTTTCTTTATTTACTGCAACTTTCGATGGTTTTTGTCATTGGTTTACTGTCGGCTGCATGTCTATGCTGATCTCTTCTGCTGAGACCTGCAAATCTAAGTGTGCTGTGGCAAACAGATTCCAGATAGAGATGGCTATTCCTCTTATGTTATTTGCCTAGGCCTGGATCATGACACTGAAGCCTGCCTGAAATTCAACCATGCCACGTGGAAACGATGCCAGAGGGTCCTGGAAGCCCATCTCCTTCAACAGAAACTGGCCAGCGTGGAAAAAGAGCTGCTGGCCCGGAGTGCATCTTCCTCCCCAGGGACCTCGTCTGAGACCTCTGCTCCTTCTAAGAAGAAGCACAAGCGGGACAAGCATCTGGACCGGGACTGGTCCGCCTCCAGGCCACGGTCGCCCCGAGGACCATAGCCACCACTAGTTCTTCATCCCCCCTCAGAGGTTGGTGCCTCTGGCCACACCAGCCCTCTCTCTTTTTCTGGGCTGCCTTTAGCCCCGTCCCAGCTCTGATTACAGTGTTGGGTGGCGCCTCCATAGGTTCATGGGACTCTTCCTCCATCCCGCTGCCCCTGTCGCTCAGGCCCTTCACCCCTCATGGTTCTCAGTCAGGGAGCTTGGCCGGTTCTCGGATGTCATCACTTCCACTGATGCCCACCTGGTCCTGGTGCCTTCACTGGATCCTTTTTTTGGGGTCCAATGATGGTCCTTCAGACCAGCGCCAGCTGTTGCCTGCTCCCTTATGGTCGCAGCCTCCACCCAAAGGGTCCCCCCCCTCTGGTGCCTCCTGTCTCTGAGTGCCACTGGTGGGCGCTGCGCTGGGGTCTTCCCACTTAGTGCTGGCAGGACTGTGTCCGGTGCTTTACCACAAGACCATGCACCAGGTCATCTGATGTTGGGATCCGCTGGTCCTCCTCTCCCAGCCCCAGCCCATCCAAGACCAGATTCCCCCTCTCAGGGTTTCAGGCTCCACTGTCTGGACCCTCTGGTCCGACACCCAACTGCCGTCATGCCTGGCTACTGGCCGTCTTTTGGGTCCACAACCTGACCCCCCCACCACCCTCTGGGACAACTTTGGCCCATCTGTTAATGCCCTCCTGGCCATCGCCCAGCCCAACGGGACTGCCATCGGATCCCTCCCATGGTCGCTCGACGCTGGGTCGTTGTCTTCCGCCGACGTCTCCTCAACCATCGGTAGGTTTCAGTGAGTTGCTTAGTTAGCTCTTGGTGGGCATACATCCAGCATCTGATGCTGACTCTGACAGCATAGCCACTGGCCCCTGCATTGTTGCGGGATCCTCCTCAGCCTGCCCCTAGGGATCCTCTTTCTGTGTCTGACACACAGTCTGATGCTAGAGCAGGCGTCAGTGCTGTTGCAGCCAAGTACCCCACAACTGACTATTCTGAGGATTTGGAGTTTGATTTTGTCGAGCCGGCAGGCTCCCCCCTTACTCCTCTCCCAAGGAGACATGGATTGTGGAGACTCACAGAAGATCCTTCCTTTCTGGAAGTGATGTGACTTATTTAGACGTCACAGGGGATGGCAAGCTGTAGAATAAGACTCTCTGTGCCACCGTTTAGTGGAGCATTTCCGCCTCCCAGAGCTTACCTTAGCAGTTATTCCACCCCTAGTGGCACCTCACGATGATGTTACTACCACCGTATGGCAACAGCAGACTTCTGTCTCCCTGTTGCCTAAAAATGTGGATAGACTGTACCACGCCCTGTAGGGTCGGCCTCACTGTGGAACAAACCCTAAAGTTGACCCTGTTGTACTTGTGGCAACCCTTGTTGGGTCCACTAAACCTAAACACCTGGGTCACTTTCCTCCAGATAAGGAGGCTAAACAGTTGGACCACTTTGGTAGGAGGATCTATGCCACCTCCACACTGGTCCTGTGTGCCCAAAGTTACCTGGTGCACATGGTGGTCCCTCAACAATCCCTGTTGGACCAAACCACAGGTATTCTAGACATTCTCTCAAATTCCTCCTTGAAGGCTTAATTGGAGAAGCTCCTCTACTCTGCTTCCAAAGTGAGCTTTCACATCCTCCATGCCACTTATGACATGAACACCTTGGCAAAGAGCACAGCTTTGGCAGTTTGCCTCCACCACCATGCCTGGCTTTGCCTGTTGGAAGACCCCAGACATTCAATCCTCCATTTTGGACGCCCAATTTTGGGGCTCCATCCTTTTGTGGGCGAGGTCCAGGCTATGTGCACCTCTTTACAGGACTTGGGCATGGCCATGCGCTTGGGGCACCCCCTCTTCCGGATCCACCAGGGTGGGATGCACTCATCCTTCCTTCACCGCCCAGTGGAGCATCTCTCCTGCCACCAGCCTTCCTGGTCTAGGGGCAAGCATCGGGCCTCCTTGGCCCTCAACTATCCTGCCTCTGAGTCTCATAGAGTTGAGGCAGTAGCACGTCCTGTGCCCTTCGCCATCGCTCGAGTTGTAGCATGAAGCCCCCTCCACCACCCAAGATTCTATCGGAGAAGTTAGGAGGTTCTCTTACCCCCCCCCCACCCAGATGGATGGGGGATAGTTTTCTCTCTTGTATGGCCACCTAGTCAGATTGCAGATCATTTTCTCCTCCGGCTCCCTGGGGCCACTTCAGCCTTTTCTTTTGAGTGGCTTCTCATTGACTGGCACTTCCCTCTCGAATAAGTACCTCAGAGCATTTTCTGCAGGACAGAATGGGCATAGTTTCCTCCCTCATCTTTTTTTTTTTTTTTTTTTAACTTTTGTTTATCAGGTAAACAAGTTATCTTTGGAACTGACTCAGAATATCCTCCAACCAAGTTTACTTTGGGCTGACAGTATAGCCTAGAGGTTAGATTAATGGCCAGTGAATGATCTTGATGCATTTAGCAGACCTGGATTTGTTTCCTACAACCTCCACTTGCATTCTTTGTGAGCCTAAGCAAGTCTCTTAAGCCTCCTGTGCTCCCAGGACATACCTAGAAATGATCTATTGGAATTGACCTATCCGTTTCCTAGCAATTAAAAAGAAAAATGGGTACGACTGTTGCCATGCATTGTAGAGCCTGGCTGAGGCTCTCCACCTTCACAGTGGACATTCAGCATAAGTTGGCCAATGTCCTCTTCTTGGGCACTGACCTAGTCAGCCTGGCATGGAAAGATATCTCGCACGTACTGAGAAGTCCAGTGTGACCCTTGATTCGGTGACTTCATCCCAGAATGATCGAAAGGCCAAAAAGCCTAAAACTAAGACCTTTCAGTGCCAGTCTTTTCACCCAGAAGAACCTAAGGAGCAGCCCCAGCTGGAGCAGTTCCAACACTGGCATCTGAAACCCAAGTTCAGCAGCCAGGAGAAAAAAGAAGGGGTTAAATGTGGCCAGAGTCCCCTCCAAGGCTGCGCAGTGACAGGTTGGTGGGGTGTCATCCCCCTCCCATCCATTCCCTGTCCCATCTCCTGGTTGGGAGTCGATTGTGCCACTTCATTCCGTAGTAGTCCACCATTACCTTGGGCAAGTGGGTTCTAGAAGTGATGAGCAGAGTTGCCTTTGGATTTTAAGGCTCTCTCGGCATACTGACTCCACGGTTAACCTCCTGAGTTTCAAATGGCTTTTTGCAATCATTCTAACAATATAACTGTATTTATTGGCAACCAAAGGGATCCCAGTTTCACATAAAACTTCACAAACATTTTTAACTACAGAGGAGGGAGGAAGGAAGGAAGGAAGAACAGATACAACACGTGGAGGAAGGGAGCAAAAAGGGGAAAACTGTGGGACTGTCAGAGAGGCTAATTCCTAGGTTCCACAAGGAAAATTTGATTGCACTGTCAGACAGGCAGGAGACAGACAAGGGACAGAACAGATCCTTGCTTTTAACTCTCTCTCTGCATAAAGAAATAGGACAGGGTCTTACTCAACCCTGTCACAGGGCTTAGTGGTTGCTCAGAGTGATAGTAGGGGGAGCATGGGGGCAGATAGCATGGGTTAGAACCCTGTATGGACAGTAGGTCCTGAGTTTGTTGGGGTTTATGGGCAGACTGGATGGTCCAGTGGTCTTTTTCTGCTGTCACTGTTTGTGTGTGTGTGTGTGTGTTGGTAGTCTGTGGTGTGAAAGCACATGATATCCTTTGAGGATTTCTCTTTCATCAGGCCAGACCTATGGAACTTATATCTGCCAGGCTCTAGAACCACGTGGAAACTTTTGCAAGCAGTCCACTAGAGGCTGCCCACAGTGATATCTTACGTCACCTCTCCCAGTATAAACATGGGCGGCCCCTTCTCTCCTCAGTTCTTTTCCTGCTGCCAATCAGTGCTTGTTGGACTACTGTGGAAACATTGCTGCGTTTGCCATGGTTTTTCTTTCTCCCGTCAACAGCAGTTATCACTTTTACTATATTTTGGCAACCTGCATGTCAACGAAAGAACTGTCGACATACTCCCATGATCGAAGGAGTGGAAATAACCCTTTGAGACTGTGGCTTTTTCATGATAAACGGGCCACCAGCCTCTGCAGGCAGTGGGAGTATCGAGCACAAGCCCAGGGATCAAAGCAGTGGAAGGCCTTCCCAGGTGCACCACAGGTCTCCCCTTCACCTCTCGGGGACTACCCTCTCTCTGGATGTTACCCGCCTCAGCGGCGATGACCCCAGCTGCCAAGCAAGACACCAAGGTCAGGGTCTGGGGGCACCCGCTATCAGGTATTCAGCCTCTATAGTGTTGTTAATGGGTCGCCCTTGCTTCCCCCATTGACTCCTTTGCTCCAGCTAATAACATCACCTCACCGACAGTGGCACCTCTGCCTCCCCCGTTGACCTATGGCCAGTTCCTCAACATTGATGGTGGCACCTCTTCCTCCCCTGTTAACATGATTTCATGCCAAGTATTTCATATTGACGGTAGCGCCTCTGCCTCCCCTGCCTACATGATTTCATACCAAGTCTTTCACATAGACGGTGGCGATGCTGCCTCCCCTGTCGACATCTATATATATATATATAGGCAGCATTGACAGTGGCGCCTCTGCCTCCCCTGTTGACATCTACAAATATGCAACATTGACGGTGGCACCTCTGCCTCCCCTGTTGACATACACCAATGTTCCCATTGACCAGATGAGCGTCGACATTCAGGCAGTACTCTAGTCCTATACGGATATGCTAAGATGCCTCTTACCTCCTCCTGCAGTGAGGATCCCGTCGACGAGACATCTAAACCAAAGCCTCGTGGCACTGCTACCCAGCGTCTGGCACCAGCTCTCTTCCCAAGAGACGACGGCCCTACAGGCTCATTCCTTGCACTCCACCGACCACGTCGGCAACCCCTCAGGGGTACCATACTGTCTCTACCATAGAGGAAGAAGACCAGAGGGAAGACTGTGGCAAGGCAGCTCTGGACCAATGGTCACACAGGGAGAGAGGACCCAGTATATTACACCCAGCCTCCCCCGAGTTCTCATGTTTGATATTCATAATGTAGCAATTGACAGGATGCTAGGGGGCTTGCTCTACAAGGACAGGCCATTACAAAGGTCTTGCTTCCCTTCCATCATTATCCTTCCCACCCTGTCTACCTGGGGGATGACACCCTTACCATAGGCCAAACAGGATTCCTACCACATTTAGAAGGGCACATACTAGGTTCTGGGCAGCCATCCTTGTGTCATAAGAGCTGCCCAATCACGAAGCTTGTTATTGAACCTAGGGAGCTTGAGGTATAGGGCAAACGAACATTTGCCTCAGACATATTTAGGCCTGGGGATTGTTAACCACTGGCCAACATGTCCTCTGGACAACTTATACAGTTGATTAAGCTCCCCTATCAGCTGTGCCTAAGCAGGAGCTCCTTAAGGATCCCACAGCTGCAGCAGACATCTGCAAACACTCCTATGTAGGGCCTAGGACACCTCAGTTGCTACCAGGACAACTGCCTCTGGTTCATGTCTCAGGAGATACACCTCGCTCAGGGTGGCTGGCTTTGCTAATGATACGCAAAAGTGCATTCTCCATGCCCTCCTCTTACAGAAGGTATAAAGCAGAAGGGGTTGAAGTTAAAGGACATCCTCTTAGCCTGCAGGCCTCAAGCAGACCCTGGAAATCTCTTCTTCCCTCTGTCATACTCAGTTGAGGAGTAGACAGAGGGTGTCTGTTTGTCCTGCCAGTGCTTACTACTGTCCACTGCCAGACGACACCCTTGAGATAGAGCAGTAAGAGACCTGCTCATCCCACGTCCCACCCAGGTGTCCACCCCATTGGCTCCTAAGTATGGCAGGGGGACAGTAGCATTAGTAACTGTTTCTGCTTGATTCACTGTTGCTGACTCTGGCACCATTGTTTGCAAGAGTGGTGGTCAGAAGTCATTCTCCCCCCAAACGCCCCACCCCCCGATACAGGAGAGGGTAGTGACACCAGATGCTTGACCTTGCAATAGTAGCACGGGGACTTACTCTGGATATTTTTAAACTATCTCTAGGCTGTCCACCACATTTGTTTCATTACTCTCCAGAACATCTAGCCATGTTTCTGGGAGAAAAGTCGCACCGTGTTACAAACAAAGGTTTATAGACCCTGTTTCCAAAGAACAAAGGTACACAGGGTTCTGTTTGTGGCACCTTCTAGTCCTAAAATGGAAAAAAGATCTGAAGACTACTCCAGATGCCAGAGCATGGATCTTTTTTTATAGAGCACAAAAAGCCCAGCATAGTTCCCCTGTGAGTCCTGCTCCCATGGCTTCAGGTAGGGGATTGGCTCCCTTCCCTAGATATGTAGGAAGCATGCCTTCGGTTACAATTCTTGTTCTCAGAGACCTTTAAGTCTTCTCTTACCTGGATGATTGTTCCAACAAACTCACTCCAAGGTTCAGCTTTTGCTTATTCTAGCATGGACCAAATATGTGTTCCATGTTCTAAGCCTTACAATCAATATGACCCGGGTCTATTCGGTGCGGTATACAGAGGCATTCTGGGGCATTACTCAAGACCAAGCTTTCCTATACCTGGAGGGGGCTGACTGTATGATAGCACAGCCTAGGTGGTCCTTACCAATCGGTATGTCATAACTAGAATATTCCTAAGTCCTTAGATCTTATAATAATGGCCACTGTCCTGATACCCAGGGCCAGGCTACCTATACATAAGGATTCTCCAGTGCTAGGTTCTACCTGTAGATGTCCTCAGGCCCTCTATGGATACAGATGGGCAGTATCAATAAGTAGCGGGTAATCATTCTTCCTCTATGAGGGGAATCAGTGAGACCCTGGATATGGGTTCTGGATTATGATCTAGAAACATAAACAATCAGCATTCCAGAAGACCTAACGTCTCAACAGACAAAACAAATCACGGTCCCAAATGTATAGCTGGATCCTGCAGATACTCATAGTGGAAGATCTGTGCAACAGATGGAACCATACAGGTCCAAACCATTTTTTTTTTTTTTTGCATCCCCACATACTGCAAACAAAAAAAAAAATTGCTGGAAATTTATCCACTCACTCCAGGTCTGGGAGTTCTTTTTGGTGAGGCGCATTATACCTTTATTGGTAAGGGAAGTCCTTATATGCCTTTGTTTTCTTTCCTTTTAGGCGGAAAGTGCTGCTTATGCTTCCAGTAGAAGGGGCAGCTCTGGTATCCATTGATCCACACACATCCATTTTCCATTTCCGGTTTTATTATAGCTCTGCGACAGCGCTTGCACCAACATCCCCCACAGCGACGGACACAATGCCGAGTGTCGGCATTGTACTGCCGATGTTGGCAGTGCCTACTGGAGTGGCTGTGCCCTCTGAACCCCCCAGTCTCTAAATATCTAACTCCGAGTTGGACCGGGGGGGGGGCAACACCAGGAAATGCACTGCCGGTGTCTTTGCCACAGACAGGCAAATTCTGTCACTTGCTGGTATTCGCTATGCGGGTGTCGACCTTGCATCGGCACACATCCATGTCCACATATCGCAGAAAAAGGCTGTGGAACTACTCCTCTCCTGCCCTTATACGAGGGTCTACTGTCATGAGAGTAACATGTTGTAGTCCATCAGGACCCCAACTTGAATCACAGTTCTGCATGGCTTTTAAAACATAGCTATGGATAGACTTGGAGTTTTATTTATTTATTGAACATTTCAGCTTTACAACCTTTGAGTCAAAGATTTATTTCCAAAGGCACCACATCAGTAGACAAGTATACAACAGTTAGGTGAACATATACAGTTTGGGTACATAATATTTTACAGTAGATAAGCATTGGAATGAGACGGTCGCAGTCAGGATACAGGCCTGACAGAGTCGAGTACAACAGTTAGGTCAACGTATACAGTTTGGGTACAAATGTTTTATAGTATATACAGTACAGTTATGCAGTAGATAAGCATGGGAACAAGGGTCAGTCGTAGCCAGGGCATAGACCTGACAGTGTCAAGTTCAACAGAAACGTTGAGAGCAAAGGTTGCTCTTAATTAGTAAAATAGAGCTGTGGCAGGAGGAGAGTCCATTGTCAAGGGGGTTAAGGACAGTCAGTCATTGATGGTCTAGAGGTGGCCTTTGAGGAGGGTTTTGAAAAGGGCGAGTTTGGGCTCGGATGTAATAGGGTGAGGGGTGGCGTTCATCCAGAGCGGGGCTCTGTAAGCAAAGGTTCACTGACTGAGTGACATTCGGAGATGAGGGACAAGAAATGGGGATTTAACTGAGTTGTGGATGATTTTTGTTTGGGGAGCAGGCATCAGGAGGGGAGTGAGACCGGGGGGATAGCCTGGTGGGGATCTTTTTGGCCGTGAGGCAGGTGTGGTATTTGAGTCTGTTGTCAAAGTTGAGCCAGCTGGACTGGTGGTAAAGGGAGCATGTATGAGTGTAGCGGTCACAGCTTAGTATAAGGTGGCAGGCCTTGAGGGTTATTCTAACTCTCTGGAGGGATGTGGTATTAGCCGCACTGTAGATTAGGATCCCATAGTCGATAAAGGTAAGGACAGAGGAGGAGACAGCAAGACTGAGGGCTTCGGGGGTGAGGTAGTGTTTGACCTGGTGTAGTAAGCTGATCCTGGTATTTACAGCGGTGCAGAGGCGATGTATGTGAGTGTGGAAATTAAGGGCAGGGTCCAAGTGGATTCTGAGGTACCCGAAGGACGCAGCATGGTCAAGAGGTTGAGACTTGGAGTTGAGGATGCTGAGGGTGTGGTCCTTATGTCGATTCTAGGGGTTAGAAAAAACATCACTTTTGTTTTTTTGTAGTTTAGGATGAGTCTGTGTTCTGTGAACCAGGACTCCCCTTCAGAGAAGGCCTTTTGAAGATGGAGTTGGAGTTGTTGGGGGTCTGAGTGGGAAGTACACAGTACAGCATCGTCCGCATAGAGAACCAGATGCCCAGAGCAAGCAGTGGGGAGGGTGTTGAGGAATTTGTTGAAGAGGAGGGGCCCGAGGATAGAACTCTGCGGGACCCCAGACCTGACACAGAGGGATGAGAGAACAGTGCCTATCTTCACCTGCTGGGTTCTACCTGAGAGATAGTTGGTGAACCATCTAATGGCTTCAGGGGAGAGACCAGTGTTGGTTAGTGCAGATAGGAGGAGGGAATGGTTGACTGTGTTGAATGCCTTCAACGAGTCCATGAAGACTGCCCCTGCTAGATGGCCTTTGTCAAGTGCAGGGGGGTAGCGAACTCCAGCAATGCAGAGGTGGTGTTGTGGCCCTGGCGAAAACCATGCTGCTGCTTACAGAGCAAGTTGTATTTAGTGAGATGTTCAGTCAGTTGGTCAAAAATTATTCTTTCCAGGGCTTTAGAGAGTTGGGGGAATATAGAGATTGGCTGGTAGTTACCTGCATTGGAGAGGTCCCCACCCTTGTGTATTGGTGTGATGACAGCAGCCTTCCAAATGGAGGGGAAGGTCCCTAGGCAGAGGGAGAGGTTGATGATGGAGGTGAGGGGGAAGAGGACGGTGTCAAGAGTGAGGCGTAGAAGCTTGAGGTCAAGGGAATCAGCGCTGTAATGGGCATGCCCTAAGGCCTTTAGCAGGTAGGGTCTGGCTTCGGAAGAGGAGACCATCTTGAGCGAAAAGGCAGGGTGGTGTGACTTGGGGTGGGGGAGGATTGAAGAAGTGAGAAGGGAGTATCCCACTGAGGCCAGAGAAGGAGGTGTTTAGGATATCAGCTATGTGTTTGGGGTCTGAGACAGCCGTGCCATTGTTAACATGGGGGGGACGGCACACGGTTTGCCACTTAGTTCTTTCAGGTTGTCCCAGAACTTTCTGCCCAAGGCCCAGGCAGAGGTGAGGGAGGACTTATAGTGCTCGGCCTTTGCTTTACGAGTCTTCCAAGTGCATTTGTTTCTCATGGCCTGATAGTTTTGTTTATCAACCAGTTTGCCTGAGCCGAGGGCACGTTGCCACAGGGAGTCAAGAAGGCGCATAAGGTCCAGGAGGGTCTGGGTAATCCAGGGGGTCGAGTGACTCTTGATGACACATTTCACCAAAGGAGCAAATGTATCACAGGCGGTGGAGAAAGCAGAGATAAAGTGGTGAAGTGCCAAGTTGACATCAGGGGCGTTATTGATGGGTGATCAGTCTAGGGAGTTGAGGTGCAGTTTCAGGCACTGGAGCATGCCTAGCCTAAGACACTGTTGAAAAATGAGTTTGGGAGGGGGGTGGAATTTTGACAGGACCAGGTACAGGTCATGGGAGTGGTCACTCATGGCGTTGGGAAGCACTGTTACGCTTGAGATTCTGGAAGGGCAGTTAGATAGTATCAGGTCAAGCAGGGTTGCAGTGCCAGTTTTAGGGTTTAGCTTGCTGGAAGTAGAGACTACTTGGGAGAAGTCCATTGTGGTGATGGCATCCTTAAGTGGGGCAGCTGAGAGGGAGTGCCAGTTATTGTTGAAGTCTCCAAGTGCTAGGCACTTGGATTTAGGGGGCAGCTGAGAGAGATAGTTAAGGGTAGCAAGGAAGGCAGGCAGCCTTTTGGTTCCTAGGTGGGATGTAGACTGCAGTAACTAGAAGGGGGGCAGAGACTTTAACAGTGATTTGCAGAGTGAGGGCTTGGGCATCGTGGTCTAGGTAGGCTGGAGGGAGAGCGAGGCACTGCCGAGAGTCATAAAGGTAGATGGCGCAGCCCCCTCCTCATTTACTGCACCTGTCAGCCTGGAAGACTGAGTAACCAGGGATATAGATGGCAGCATCTTGGGTATTTTTGGAGAGATATATTTCTACCACGCAGAGAATATCAGGCTGGTGCTGGGCAATCCAGACTTTGGGGAGTCGGATTTTGTCTGCAGATATTAATAGTAGCTAATTTTAGGCCATTAGCTTTGGAGTGGCAGGTGGGGGGCCCTGGGTTAGGGTGGACATTGCCAGACATAAGTAGGATGAGAAGAAGCAGGGGCTGGACCAATAATAACTGGAGTTGCTTGCGGGAACGTCAGGCGTGGGAGGTTAGATGGGCATTTTTGGGGCCAAGCACAGGGATGGAGAAGGAGAGTATGTGGGTAGCAATGGACATGGACTGAGTGGGGCAGTAGGCAGGGTGGATGAGGGGTGGCTGGGAGGGTGGGGTGGGGAGGCATGGAGGAACAAAGTGTTGGAGGTATGTTGAAAACTGGGTATGGGACCTGGGATGGGTAGGGTATGGAGGGGGCTGGGACAAGGGCGAGGGCTAGGATGTGGATCAGCATGAGGAATATTGCTGGGGAGGGGGAGGAAAAAATGGCCATGGCAGAGATGGGTGTATATGGGGGCAGTGTGGGAAAGGATACAGGGCGTAAAAGGCAATGTACTTACTGACGAAGCTCTCGTAGTGCAGTGGTAGTGACTTCCTTGGGTGTAGAGGGTGCTAGGTTCGATCATGGGAGAGGGAGGAAGTAGCATGGGAAGCCGGGTAAAAAGGGCAAGGAGAGCAGAGAAACCAGGGAGGATGATAAAGCCACTGCTTTAAGGCCTAGCCCCCCCGCTGTAGGTTCCAGGGGAAGGGCCAAATAGGTTCTCTTATTTACTGAAACTGTACCACCACGAGCCTTACTTTGCTTTATTTGCTCTCCCTCAACTACTGCCACCATGTATTGCCAAATGTAACAACTGTAACCTTTCACTATGTATTACTTGCTCTTGTTATGTTCTTGTTATTTTGATGTTTCTACTCTGTGCTGCCTTATGTGGTCCGGGTCGTGCCTGAAAACGGTCCCTGGGATTAGTGCACCTACCCAGTTAACAAAGTCATAAATAAGATAAAGGATAGACGGCCAAAAAAGAGGGTGCAGCAGTGACTCCTAGTGGCCAGGGAATATAAGAATCAAATGGGAAAGTGAACACTTAGAAAAAGGGTCCGACAGTCACGTGACCTGGTAGGGGCTGTAAAGCTAGAGACGCCCCTGGGTGGGAGGGTGACTGGGGCGGGCAGGGCAGTCATTGCGAAGCTTACCTAACAGGTAGTTGACATCTAGGAGACAACCAGAAAGCATCCCTCCAGAACAATTTTTTTCTGACATTGAAGCGATTTTCCTTGTGGACTGCTTCTTACCATTTAGATTAGTTTTCTTGTATAGTAAACCAAAGTCCGCAGTATTTGTTACCCTTGTCAGAGGCAGGCTCCTAAAGTACAACTGGCTGTTGTTCCAGCTTTCCATGTGCCTATTAACAGTCATACGGTTGCCCGGCTGATAGGGGCCAGTATATCTCGGAGAGGCCCTTTATGTTAAAGCCTCCTATTTGTAACCCAGTCTAAGCCTGGGGCTTAAATTGGAGAAGCTTACTGTGGCTCCCTTTGAGACAGCTGTGACTAGAGGCTTCTGCTTCCTTCCTTGAAGAGGCTTCCTTTTTATTGCCATTTCTTCTACTTGAAGAATGCCACAGCTTCAAGCTCTCATACGAACTTTCTTACTCGCGTTTTCCATAAAGACTTGGGTGTCTTTGATTAATCACTCCTAGTTTTTACTATCGATATATATAAAATACTAAAGTATTTTATACACTGTGCAACTGACTCCAGAATCCTCACAGCTTTTGTTTCAGCCAGCCTTGGGAAACGGGGTACTTCTGTCCCTGAACAGTTCCTGCGTAAGATGGCTAGTCAGCTGTATTAATTTTAGTTACAAGTGGTACTTCTTGTTGTTGCATGTTTTTAACATACATCTGCTGCGGGAATATGTGAGATGCCAACTAAAGTACTCTGCACACTTTCACTAAACCCTACAGTCTGGACATTGCATTCTGAAGAAGGGATGTCTTTTGCCTGGCAGTTTTTCAAGGCCTTCTGTTACAGGTCTGTAGCCTTCAGCCTCCCAGACTGTTAATAAACTGCTTGATACTCATTCTATAGATGTGGCCTAGGAAAGAGATCTCCTTGAAAAAGATAGAACAGTTAGGTACTCACCGTAACAGTAAATCTTCGAGAGAATCTCTCACATCAGGCCATGCCACCATCCCCTAAAGAACTACAGCTACGTAAATGCAGTGTCCTTCTCTATGAAGGTTTATTAGATGTCTTCATGCTGGTTTTTTTGCCTCACTTTTTCAGCAGAGCCATACACTGTCTCCTGGTTTCCTGAAGAGCGGTCCTAGGGATCTGAAGCATTGGTCGTGCTGTCTCCTTCTCTGTGAAGGTTTATCCAATGTCTTCATGCTCAGTTTTTCTGCCTCCCTTGTTCAGCAGAACCATGTTTTCTCTCCTGGTTCCCTGAGGGGAGTTCCTTTGAGCAGGATCTCTAGTGGGGAATTGAGGAAGGAAGGGGCCGCCTGTACTTATACAGGGAGAGATGATGTAGGACGTCGCCGCGGGCAGCCCCTAGTGGACTGCTTGCAAAAGTTTTGCGTTGTCCTAGACCCTGTCGGCTATAAGTTCCATAGATGTGACCTGATGAAGGAGATTCTCTTGAAGAGCTACTGTTACGGAAAGTACATAACTGTTCTTTGTCTGTGCTGCAGGTCAGCTTCGCTCAGCTTCTAGAGTGTGGGGCGATAGCCTGTGTTCCAGATTCCCTTGCCACTCAGGGATATGTGTCCAGGTACCTTCTGGTGCTGAAATGGATAGGGTGCTGGCACCCCATATTGGATCTGCATGTTCTGAATCAGTTCATACAGAGGAGTGAGTTCCAGATGGTCACTCTGAATCACAGATCATACCATCTCTGGAGCAGGCCATGTGGTTCTGCTTCCTGAACCTCCAAGAGGCATTCTTTCACATCCCAGTCCGTCCGTCCATCCCATTATCGATACCTTCGGTTCCATGCAGAGGGGATCCTATACTATTTACAGGTAAAGCTCTTCAGCTTCTCATCTGCACCCAGAATCCTCATCAAGTGCATGGCAATGGTGGTAGCCTTCCTTGGCGCAAGGGCATCTGGATGTATCCCTACCTGGACAGCTTGCTGATAGCTGGATCATCTAGAGAGGCTGTGGAGTGGTCCAGGGTTCTTCCCATCCAGCCCAGTCAGGGCTGGGGCCTTCTGGTCAACACAGCCAAGTCAGAGCTAGTCCCCTCGCAGATTATCAAGTTCTTCAGGGCAGAACTAGACTCCCTGTGGGCCATGGCCTGCCTCCTGTCAGTACAGGCATCGGATCTTACCTCCTTTTCCCAGTCATTTCAGGTTGAGTGCTTGCGCCCTGCTGAGTCTTCCTGCAGCTGGTGGGATTGTGGTGGAATTTTTATATATCCTAAAGTATAATAACTTTATGTCCTAAAGCTTATTGTACCAGAGCTTATAACTGTTGTATGCGGTTATAGCCATATAGATATGTTGCTTCTCATATGCTCTAAAACTATCTGCTTTGTTATAGCCATATAGCCATGTTGCCTTTCATATGCTTTTAAACTATCTGCTTTGTAAAACAGCCATAATGAATGTACAGTTCTGTGCTGACTAAAACAAAGGAGGTTGTTTGACAGAGATAAGGAAACTTGAAAATTAAATGAAGCTAAATACAGCTGGTTGTAACTAAGATAAAGGGGAGACATAGTAAGTATAAAAAAACTACTTCATATCGAAAAGTGCTGAAGCTGAGGGTTTTGCTAGAGATAAGGAGAAGCTGTTGTAAGCATGAGATCACTGTTAGACTGTGAAACTGAAAAGGTATATAAGCTTCTGTGAACAATAATCGAGGAGCTGTCTCCTTTAGCTGAGGCTCCACATATATGTGCAGACAATAAACTGAGTTTATTGGAATAACCATTGGGTGTGGTTATTGAGTACATAGAAATTAAGGTAAAGTATAGACAGTAAAGAGAATCTGCGACCACAGTTTTGGCGTAGTCGGCAGGATGGCTTCACTTCTCCGTGTCGCACTGTGATCGGACTGCCAAGTCCTGGCCTCAGGGGAGGGTGGCCCCGGAGGTTCAAGTCCCACCATATGTGTGACGCCTTTGGAGGTGACAGCCATCATTTACTGTCTTAGGTGCTGGGTGGCACCAAGAGTGCTGGTGGGCACCTTCCGGCCAGGGGACTGCCTGCAGAGAGTTAGAGTGCTGGTGGCACTCGCGCCAGGGACGCCCGGGAAAAGTAGGAGTGTTGGGTGGGCACTCCAAGACCGGTTAGGTGCCTTTTAGGGACTACAATGGGAAATACGGGGGACCTCTACCAGATGGATCTCAACCTAGTACTGTTAGAGATTTTTTTTTTGTTGTTGTTTTTAAACTGCAACCCAGAGCTCTGGAAAAAGACTTGGTTTGGCAGGTTACTAAAATGGCCAAAAGAAAACCTTTGAAAGGGTTAAAACCTTTGAAAGGGTGAATAGCTGCAGTGTTTGGAAATTATCATGAAGGTCCTGCAGTCAGTTTTCTTACTCAGACTTGTGTATCGGAAAAGAAGAAGAAAATACCTTGGCACCGGGTAAGTCTGAATTTTTCTATTCAAAGTTGTTTTATGTCTGTCTGTTTTATTTCTGTAATACGTATACTAAACAAGGTAATGCTCCGTCTTTCTCGTGCATATTTTCTAGCTTATATCTGTGTTCTGTAATTATGTTCTGTTGTCAAGGTTGCAAGATAAAATTAACTGCCTTCAGTGCACATGTTACAGAAAAAAAAAAAGAGAAGAAGCTTCTTTGCCTCATGGCTGACTGTTTTAATTGGTTTTATTTTTAATGAAACATTTGTGCTGCCTAGATTGGGTCAGTGAAGAACTTTTGTATGTAGTTGTTGGTTAGAGCAGGTAGTGTTAAGGGTAAAGAAATATGACGTCATAGATTGCAATGTGCAGAAAGAGTTGTAGTTTGCAAGCAACGTGCCAAGCCACTGCTAGGTGAAAATGTAATGTGTTAACAGCTATAAATGGCTTTATCATACTTCTATACTAGATGTGTTCACTTACAAATGGTGTGTTGTACTGCATTTTAAAGAAATTAGAATGTGTTTAAAAAGTGTTTTGTTCTGGAAAGATTTGGCATGGCAATATGTATAAATGTGTTGGTTTAAAAATTGTCAGTGTTACAAGACAGGCAGGAGGCAGCACATGTATCTAAAACACGTTCAGTTTTCTAATAAAACTATGGGCATTACCTCAGCAAATTAGTGTCAAATAATGTCAGTCTTATTTTGTAAGTATTTCTTTTTGTGTATGTGTGTGTACTGTCTTGGCCAGCAGTTTTATTGTGTGATCTATTATTATTTAAATATATTTAATATTAGTAGTGTTCAAGGACACTACAAAAATAACTGGGTTTAAACGATCCTTGCATGCACACTGTGACCTTTTGCACATTATTTGACCTTCTTGTGTTTCAACATTTTAGTTACTACCAGTTCAAACTTGATGTGTATTCCATACCTAAAGCACAACTTTTCACACAAATGTATGTTTTCATGAAAGCACACCAAGAGTGAACCATGTAATTTGACTTTTATTGCAAAAGTACTATTCTAAGTAAAGAGAAACACATTTTTTTCTCATTTCTTCTGACTTACAGCTGTTTTTGAGAGTTTACCATCTACAGTTAAAAGCAATGGCCTTTGTTTTATGTGTGACCATGGTGTAATCATTTTTTTGTCCTTTTATAATGCATTCTAAGAGATACGTATGTATAGTATTACCATCAATCGGATTTTTTATAAACTCAGCTGACATTTTGTCATGCTTAGGATAAGGGAACCAAGGGACGCTTGGCTTCTTTTATCCTATAAAAATAATCTTGTTTTATTTTTAAACTTGTGTAGGTTTAGTATTTTGTTGTTTGTGTTTCTTCTCTTTCTTCTAGAGAAAAAGACGTTCCCCATCTTTATAGTAAGGTATGAAACTTACTAAACTAATTGTAATATTATCTTGTTATAATTTAAAGTGTAGTAGGTGAGGATCATGTCACCATCCACAGCTAACCTTTTTATTGCTACAGTATTCGAGCTGTGTCTTCCACCTCGAGCTGTGTCTTCCACCAGTAGGAGCTTGGGGAGGGGTAAGCTACCCTTCCTCCATCCCTTCCAGTGTAATACCCACAAAGGTTGCAAGGTATATCACTGTTCCCCAAAGGTATATAAAATGTGTATTTGCCAATAATTGTTTCTTATTTACAGGTTTTAAAAAGACCCAAGGTATTTTAACAGCATAACCCAGCCCAAGCCCTTCTGTTTTCTAGTGCAAACAGTTAAATCTCACACCTATTATTGGTACAAGGGTTTCTGCCCTCAGCAAGTAATCAGTTACGCTGGAGGGTAGAGTTGTGTATGTATGTCCACACATATTCATTCTTTTGATTGTCTTTTCAGCTTTCTTATCCAGTCAAAACAAATGTAAAACAACTTTTGTCATTGCCTTACAGCAATGAATGCAACATTTTTCAACCAGTAAATTCACAGTACTCTAACATTTCTGGATTCTAAGCTAAGTTTACAGTCTATATGTGTTGTTTAAAATGTATGTTATGCATTATGCTCAATACTAAAATTGTTCTATTACAAACATGCTTATGTTTCATGTTTATATTATAATGTTTTGATATACATCTTGCTACACTGTATCATGTGTGTATTCAGAAAAGTGTTCCACATGTATAATGTTTTTAATGCTCATAACCAAACCTAAATACTGAGGCCAGCATTGCTGACCCACCCTTCACAATATGTTCCAAAGCAAAACCAAAAGTAAAATTAATGTCTGTCTGTCTTATTACTCACAGGTACCCTGAAAATAAGTGCACTCTATGCAGGTTTTGTCATTTCAATTTTAACAATTATAATATGCACAATTTAGATTGTACTCCAAACCTATGCTTCAAGCCTTACCTCACTCAGTACTTTGGAGTATTTCACTATACAGGGTAAAAAAGGTAGACCTTTTCACTTGTCACAGGTGCAATAGGCACTGTTATTAAATTGGCATAGGCCAACAACATATGTATTTGTCCCACTAACTGCATTGTGTAACAGGCATATTGCCATGAACTATATGTTTAAAGCGTGTTATTGTAACATTACAAGATTTTATAACTCAGGTTTCAGTCAGGCCTGCTTACAACAGACAGGAAAATAATGTTCATCACTGTCATAACTGCTTCTGTGATTTAAAAGCAGGAGGTAACCATAACACTGTCATGATTTACAGATGGTCAAATGGTATAATTGAACCTTGGCCTGCACCCCCAGGTGTGCGGTTAATGTCCCATTTTTTATTTTTTCTCTTTCTAATTGCCAAAATTTAGGCTCTGTCACACCACTCTTTACAAAACAAAAAGTTAATGGTTTAAAAGATTGTTATTTATGTGTTTTTAATTCGTGTCTAACACACTGTAAGTTTGCAGTGTTTTCAAGTGAAAGTACATAAGATCTCCACGTTCAACAGCAGTAATACTTTCATCTAAGTTGCCAAGACCTTCATCTTTTCCTTAAAAAGAAAAACTGCCACAGTTTTGATGTTATCACCATCTTTGTGCCTGACTGGTTCCTTATAAGGACTATTGCATGAATCCAGTTATTATTACCTCTGCAAGTGTAATGTTTTCAACAAAATTACACCTATTTGTAGAACTTTAAATGAACTAAAAAAGGTCCAGTCAGTTCAGACTCTGCAATCAAGCTTATTGTTTCTGCTTACTATGAAGTTAAGTCTGGGGAAGGGGCACTCCCCAACTCCAGTGAGAAGATTCTGCTTCAATTGACCTTCAAGCAACACATCCATTTTCTTCACTGCCACTTGTTCCAAACATGGCTGGTACTTTCTACAATCCTATTGCTCTGTTATGGACTGTGTTCTTAATGGTTTATTGTCAATTGTTACCTTTTTATGGACTGTTAATCTTTATGCCGGGGTGTAATCAACTACGACAAAACAAATGCCATGCCAGTGTGTGTGTGGCTATTCCATTAAAAGGACTCAATGCACCCCTGGCCAGTGTGTCTACTAATCAGCCATCCAGCAGCTAGCCAGCAAAATGAACACTGACTTTTCTACTATGCTGGTGTTTTGTTTTTAAATTACTGTCTGCATTGCCCCATATGCCTTGTGGGGTTACCACCATTCTGCAAATGACATTTCATCTGTACTGTAACTACATCAACCTGTGGATACTTATATAAACTTATGAACTGTTAATTTCATGGACTATTATGTTTTATAAGGACTTATCTGTCAAGAGACATTATCAACAGATTCTTCAATCAAGCTCCAAGGGTGTGCCACACCTCAACACAAGGTAGCGTCTACCTTATTCACTCTCAAAGTGAATTCCATGAACTCTTTTTCATCAACAAAATTATGTTATATTGTGTTATATGTGGTGTCACATGTTAGCATTTTTTTTTCACATATTTCAATTGTGGTGTTGACATCCCTCAATTCTGTATTATGTTTTACAAACTCACCATTGTGTTCCATCTGTAACTCCCTCTGTATCAACTCCAAAACAATTTTTTTTTTTTTTTATAAATGCCTTAACTATCTGTATGCTGGCAACCAGTTTTAAATCATATAAATAAAAAGGGGGGTGGTTAGTTGATACAGAGTATCAAAAGGGGGGAGTGTGGTGGAATTTTTATATATCCTAAAGTATAATAACTTTATGTCCTAAAGCTTATTGTACCAGAGCTTATAACTGTTGTATGCGATTATAGCCATATAGATATGTTGCTTCTCATATGCTCTAAAACTATCTGCTTTGTTATAGCCATATAGCCTTTCATATGCTTTAAAACTATCTGCTTTGTAAAACAGCCATAATGAATGTACAGTTCTGTGCTGACTAAAACAAAGGAGGTTGTTTGACAGAGATAAGGAAACCTTGAAAATTAAATGAAGCTAAATACAGCTGGTTGTAACTAAGATAAAGGGGAGACACATAGTAAGTATAAAAAAACAACTCCTTATACGAAAAGTGCTGAAGCTGAGGTTTTTGCTAGAGATAAGGAGAAGCTGTTGTAAGCATGAGATCACTGTTAGACTGTGAAACTGAAAAAGGTATATAAGCTTCTGTGAACAATAATCGAGGAGCTGTCTCCTTTAGCTGAGGCTCCCACATATATGTGTGCAGACAATAAACTGAGTTTATTGGAATAACCATTGGGTGTGGTTATTGAGTACATAGAAATTAAGGTAAAGTATAGACAGTAAAGAGAATCTGCGACCACAGGATACATTGCACCCTCCACCAGCAAGATCCATTTGGCTTGCTGATGAATGCACCACCTGCTTTTACCTGCTTGACCGTGCCTTTGTCACTAGGCTGACCCTGTGGAACTCCCTTCCATCTAGAGTCTGGGAGGCCTCCTTGATTGGGGTTTTCAAGTTGAGGCTGAAGGCCCATCTCTTTAGCCTGGCTTTTATGTAATGATTATTCCAGTCCTTCCATCTTAGTTATCTGATGCTGTTCTCAAAGCTGTAATTCTGAATCTTATTTATTTTGAAAAATTCTATTGTGTTTTTATCTATTGCCTTTTCTTTTAATGTGTTTGTTAGGTGCCTAGAGCCTCAGGAAATGGGTGCCCTATGAATAAAACTTGCCTTGCCTTGCAGTGGCAGTTGAGCCGGCAGTGGTTCTAACATATGTGTCGCCTGGACCAGCCGGTCATGGTGAGCCAGCTCATATGTGATGCCATCCAGTGGTGGCTGACCCCACAACATCTGAAGGAGGGAATCCCATTTTTCCACCCAGAACAGTCATGTCACACTCATGACAGACATGTGTCTGGTAGGCTGGGGTGGGGAGCACAGCTGGGAGCCCACTGAACCCGCAGATTCTGGTCACCCCGGGAGTCCTGACACTGCATCAGCCTGCTGGAGCTCCATGCAGTGTGTCTGCCTGTGATGGAATTTGCTCCATTGATTCGGGGTCAGGTTGTTCAGGTCCAGACTGATAACATGCCCACCATGTTCTACTTGAACAGGCAGGGCAGGACGCACTCCTTTCCCTTGTGTCAGGAGGCTCCCCACACCTGGACAGTCGTGCACAGCCTAAGTACAAATTTTCTGGTGATCCATATCGTGGGAAAAACAAACAGCTGGTGGACACTTTCAGTTTCACGCACAGCCTGGGTGCAAATCTCCTGGCAACCCATATCAAAGGGGAAAAAACAGTCGGCTGTCAGCCGGGTCGGAGATATGTCGCATTAGTGGTCCCTGCATCAAGCATACAAGGAGGCTGGTCAAGATGGCGGCGGTGTGTGAGCTGCCTGTACAAGCCTTTTCTACTTCTCTTTTACTTTTTATTTTATTTATGTTTGTAGTTTATATTTATTAGCTAGGGTTCAAGGAGTGAGGTAGTTAGTTTACTGGCTTGTTTGCTGGGTTATCTTGCCGTCGGGTCCGTGTTACAAATTCTAAAGTGTGAGTTTGAGACACTGTCCTGTTAGCAGTTGGGGTATTGCTAATTCTACCGCTGAAGTATGAGTTTGAGACACGGTTTTTTTTCCCCAGTAGTTTGGCCACTGTAAATCCTACCACTGAAGGGCCTTGCCGTTCGCACAATTTGTACTGTGCTTTTTTGGACTATTTCGGATGATCTCGTTTCGATTAGTAGGAATTTCCTCTGCTTGGATTTTGTCGTAACTGGAACTTTACTAGTAAAGGGGTTTCTGCTTTTCATTGCTCCAACTTGGACTATTACTCTATTGAGCCTGCTGCTTTGACTTTCCTGCGTGGTGAGAGTACAGCTGGGATAAGTCTGGCTTGTGGGAGAACACATTGGAGACAAAGTTTGGTCTCTTATGGTGAGAGCATAATGGGGAAAACTAAACTGTCCTTGTTTGCGGTGAGAGCTTAGCTGGAGAATAGTAGAGGCTTCCAATCGTGGTGAGAGTATGATTGGTGTGGAAACTATCGCCTGGAGAAGATCTCTGATCACCTGTGCAGTGGGATTTTTGCGGTTGAGCTCGACCAGAGATGGCGACCAGTGAGTGTCTGACTTGCGGGTACTGCCGTTTGGGTCAACAGCGTGGAGGCTTTCTATAAGTTAGTTCACCTGAAGGGTGAGTTGGGTGGTAGGGATATCGACCTTCGGAGGATGGTCGGATCCCTAGGGCCCCCTAAATTTGTACTGTCTGTAGGCTGGTCATTTGCCGGTTGCTGATATCTGGTTTGGGTTCCTCAGCATCCTATATTTCTGGGCATTGGCATCTGTCTGGGGTTTGGTGCCCTACTGCTGTAGGTGGAACAGAGGGGGGGCACTGACTGGTAGACAGACAGTGTGGTCCCGAGAGTCCTTGAGTTTCTCCTGTGGTTGTTTTCTGCCGCCACAGGAGATAACTCTGATAACCTTAGTTTTGGGGTACATATCCCCGGGGGGGGGGTGCCTTGCCTGGAGACTGCAGGGTGTGGTGAGAGTGAAACAGTAGAAGACCCTGGATTGTCATCTTTTTGGCCTTGTTTGGAGGTCTTTTGACTGGAAATAGTCCCAGTGGTGAATTTTTCTCTTGGAACTGACATTTATTGTTATTAGAGACTGGCGTTCTCTTCTTATTATTGGAATTTTATGGTTGGACTTATACGTGGACCTTGAGGCTAGGATCTTTGGTTTTAATTGGGGGGAATGCTTATTGGTTTTGGGGTATTTTTTGTAATAGTGATTGATTTATGTTTTTGTTTATATAGATTTATGTAAATTTGGTTGTATAATTTATTTATTTTTGGTTTGTTAATTTATATTTATTTAATTGGGTGGGCTGAATAAATTGGGTGTGTTTATTATTGTTTTAAGAATGTGCTGGGGAGGCCATATGATGGTCAGGCAGTATTCTTCCGCCAGACTCAGGAAATTACGTCCTTTTCACTGCCCTCATTTATCTGTGGAGACTTACAAATGGTGTCAGTCCCTAGGGATTGCTAGGAGGTGCAGGAAAGGAGGGAGATCTGGATCTGGAGGGGGAATAAAGGAAAGGGGGGGACATATTGGGGTGGTGGGGATCAGACGACGTCCTGGGGTGAAATGGTGCCAGGACAGGGGTAATCCCTGTCTTGTTCACATACCCAAGGGCTCAGAAGTTGCTGGTCAGGAGTCGTGGTCTTCCTCAACATCTCATCTGACCCAGACAGTATTATGTAATGCCAGATCCATCAAAAACAAGACAGCTATTACAGCTGATCTTGTTGATACGGTGGATCTGGCATGTATCACTGAGACCTGGCTGGACGAAAATGCAGGCCCAGTATTGGCTTCTGTAGTTCCAGCGGGGTTCTCGGTGATTCACTGCCCAAGGTTAGATTGTAGGGGTGGGGGTGTAGCCATCTTTTTTAAGACCGAACTGGGCTTTGTGGATGTTCCAGTGGGGAACACCAGATCCTTTGACTGTATCATGGGTGAGGGTGTAGGTTGCAGGATACTCCTTATTTATTGTCCACCAGGTGATGGGGGTTTATTCCTGCAGGAGATCGCAGATTTCATCATCTATGTGGTATTGGGCTCCCCCAGATGGATAATTCTGGGGGACTTCAATGCCTGGGTCGACGATAAACTCTCGCAATTTGGTGAAAATCTCCTCCAGCTAATGATAATGCTGGGCCTTACACAGGTAGTTACCTCCTCTACCCATACAGGAGGAGGTCACTCATTGGATCTGCTGTTTCTCCTGGGGATGGAGATCTCTGACTTGGGGGTGGAACCAGTCAGTTGGTCTGACCATCACACCATAGGGTTCAGTTTTGGGGCTCCCCCAAATGGACCTACCTCTTCGGAGATGGTCCAGTACCGCCCTTTAAGGGGAGTTACCCCAGAAGGTCTGTCGGCGGTTCTGGACCTATTGGGATTGCTGGGTGAAAGGACAAGCCCAGGGGCTCTCGAACTAGCCTATAATAAGGCAGTGGGAGATGCCTTGGACTTGATTGCTCCTGTTCATGTTTGACCACTCACTATTCACCCATGGTCCCCTTGGTATGGTGGGTCCTTGAAGGAGTTGAAGCAGGTTGGTCGAAGGCTGGAGAGAGCATGGCCGAAGTGCGGTCTAGATGCTGACAGGCTTAGATTGATGGAACATTATAGGGGCTATCAATCAGAAATTACCTGTAAGAAGGCAGAATTCCTGTCCAGGGAGATTTCTGCTGCACAGAATCAACCGGCTCAACTTTTCCGAACTGTTGACAGATTGTGCAATCCAATCTGTCTCCAGTCCGGAAGAGCCTTTTCACAAAATAAATGTGATGAGCTAGCTTGGTTCTTTTCAGATAAGGTTGCCAGCATCAGATCTGGAATCAGTCTGATTCACTACATGAGGGGTTGCAAAGGTCGATGGGGGTAATAAGCACCCGGTCTGTCTGGACGGATTTTAGCCGACCGGAATTCTTGGTCATTGTGAAGATTATCCAGACTTTGCGACCAACCAGTTGTAGTTTAGATCCGGGCCCTACCACCCTTTTAGTGGGGTGTATTTATTTATTTATTTAGTTAGTTAGTTAGTTAGTTAAACATCAGTTTAGAAACCTTTGAGCCAGAGCTCATTTACAAAGGTACCTCGTCACAAAGAGGACATCAGAACAGTAGTACAAGGGACACAGTACTTACAAACAAAAAAGTTACAGTTCAATTACAATTTTGCTACAATAGAATACAATCTCCAACGAAGCAAAAGATAACAAAAGGTGCAAAACTTATGGTCGGGAAGAGCTGGTGGGAGTAGAAGGGAGGGAGATAGGGGAGGAGGAATTAGTAGGGAAAGGAAGGGGGGGAGCCACTCAGTGAGCATTGTCAAACAGAGTATATATATATATTTTTTTTTTTTTTACACTAGCCTAGCGGCAGTTGCATTTGCGAGAGCTAAGCAGGAAGTTTCTGAGCCTGGGCTTAAAGCAAGCTAAGGTTAGTGAGTTTGAGATACTGGCAGGGAGGAGTTATACCAGTGGGCGCGTAGGGGAATGCCCTCTGACCTTGAGAAGTCCTGGCTCTCGGAATAACTAGGTAGTTTTGACCAGCCTAGCGTGATCAGGGTCGGTGCAGTACGGCATGAATGGAGCCTCGATAGGCCTATGGGGATAGGCCACGCAGGGTTTTTAAAGGTGAGCTGGCATGTCTGATACATGAGTCGCCTTCCAGGTTGAGTAGGGTAGCCAGGGTGTACAGCCTACATGTGGAGTGAGTCTGGGAGCACCAGTGATAAGTCTGCAGGCCTTATTAACTGTGAGGCGAACCTTGTTGAGGGCAGTCTGATCTGCTGAGCCATGGACCGGAAGGCCATAGTCAATGAGAGACATGACAGAGGAGGGTGACAGCCAGGCGGAGGGCATCAGGAGGGAGGCATTTCGTGCCGGTAAAGAATGCCTAGCCGTGAGTTGGCGACAGAATTTAGGGCAGATATATGTCCATGGAATGAAAGTGCAGGGTCAAGGTTATACCAAGATATTTATAGAACTGCACCTGGTCAATGACGAGATTGGTGTGGAGTGGACAGCTAAGGAAACTTGCTGTACTTATTTTGGGGGTGGAGAAGAGCATCGCTTTTGTTTTCTTAAGGTTGATAACAAGTCGGTGCTCAGTGAACCAGGTAGCTGCAGAGTCAAAGACTAGTTGGAGGGAGTTCTGTAGCAGCATGGGGTCATTGTGGGAGGCAACGAGAACAGCATCATCAGCATAGAGAAGCATCTTACCCGTACAACTGCTGGGTAGGGAGTTAAGAAAGAGTGAGAATAGTAGGGGTCCAAGAATTGAGCCCTGCGGCACCCCAGAGCGAATGGGGCATGTTTCAGAGAGAGTACCGTTGACTTTCACACATTGGGAGCGGGCAGAGAGATAGCTGGTGCACCAGGAAACAGGTCCTGAGGCAAAGGCTATTAGGTCGAGGGTGGAGAGCAAAAGAGGATGCGAAACAGTATCGAATGCTTTAGACAGGTCAATGAATATAGCACCAGCCAGGGCACCAGAGTCCAAGGAGGCATGGAGGAAGTTGGAAAATTCCAGGAGTGCTGTATTGGTACTATGACCTGCTCTGAACCCGTGTTGTTCAGGGCAGAGAACATTGAACTTACAGAGGTAGTCAGAGACTTGGGACGCCACAATTTTCTCTAACGCCTTAGAGAGGGGGGAGAGGATTGAGATGGGTCGGTAGTTACCCGGAAGAGTCCTGTCACCACCTTTATGGACAGGGGTAACTGTGGCAATCTTCCAGGCAGAGGGGAATTGTCCGAGACAGAGTGATTTGTTGAAAATGCACGTAATAGGTGAGAGGACCTGACGTAAAAGGCAGGGATCAAGTGAGTCATTACCGATGGTGTTACCTTTTAGGCCTTTTAGCAAGTAAGGCCTAGTTTCTTGCATGGTGACACGACGCAGGTGGAAAGAGGGGCGGGCAATGGGTGGTGGTACAGATGGAGGAGGTGGACTGAAAAGTTACCAGGAAGTACTGAGCTAAGGTCGGTAAAGGAGTTATTGAGGTGGGTGGCAATGAGGGCAGGGTCAGAGGAGACGGTACCATTGATGTTGAGAGAAGAGAAGGAGGGGGATTGGGGTGACCATTCAGTTGCTTGATGTTGTCCCAGAAGCACCTGGGGTTCCCCCAGGAGGAGGTAAGAGAGGCTTGGTAGTATTCCGCCTTTGCTTTGCGGATGGCCCAGGTGCACTGGTTGCGGGCGGCAGCATAGGACTGCCTGTCAGCTGAACGGCCAGTAGCAACAGCAAGGTGCCAAAGATTGTCACGTTGCTTAAGTTGCCACAGTAGGGCAGGGGTGATCCAAGGGGCATGTTTCACTTTGGACCTCCTAGCAGTTATGGGAGCAAAGATATCACAGGCAAAGTTGAAAGTGCTTACAAAGAAGGCCAGGGCCAAGTCAATGTTGGTTGCCCTCGTCAGAGGGGACCAATCAGTGTGGGCAAGGAAGCACTTAAGGCCTATGAGTCCCCCAGGCCTAAGCCACCGTGTAGATGTTATCTGCCCAATCCTTGCTGAAACTGTATGGAGATCCTTGGAAATGGGAATCTTTCCAGATCTCCTAAAGGAGGCGGTCATTCTACCACTCCTTAAGAAATCCTCCATGGACCCCGACAACCCAGCTAACTACCGACCTGTCTCTAACCTTCCCTTTGTGGGGAAGGTTATTGAGAAGGTGGTTGCATTACAACTGGACAATCATCTTGTAACTCACAGTGTCTATGAAGCTCTTCAGTCTGGTTTCAGGAAGAGGCATAGCACGGAGACTGCCCTTGTTCGGGTATTAAATGATCTCCTAATGGCAAGAGATCGAAAGTCTCGTACCATCCTGGTCCTTCTCGATCTCTCAGCAGCTTTTGACACTGTGGACCATGAGGTGCTTTTGGAGACCCTGCGGTTCCTTTGTGGACTGTCTGGTACAGTCCTTGAATGGTTTTGATCTTTCCTCACAGGCAGGTCTCAGAGTGTTGTCACCGGAATTTATTCCTTAGACGCCCTTCCCCTGTCTTGTGGGGTGCCACAAGGCTTCATATTGGCACCCATGTTGTTTGCAGTGTGTATATGCTGCCATTGGGAGAGATCATCAGGCGATATGGCTTGAGTTTTCACTGCTATGTAGATGATACTCAGCTGTGTATGTCCTTTGTGCCCGGACAGGTTGATGCAGTCTCTATGCTAAATAGTTGCCTCTCCGAGATCAAAGCCTGGATGAGCTTGAGTTGGCTGAGACTGAATTCGGATAAGACTGAGGTGTTGGTTGTGGACCCAGGTCACCTGGTGGCGGGGCTGGGCGTGTGTCGGGCCTGTAGCTTGATGGTGTGCAGCTCACTACCTCAGATCGGGTACGTAACCTGGGCATTATTTTTGATGAAAGCTTGACCCTGAAATTTCAGGTGTCAGCTGTTGTTAAATTCTCATTCTACCATCTGTGGAATATCGCCTGAGTGAAACACCCGATTCCACCGGATGACCTTCCAACATTGATCCATGGCTTTATTACCACCCGTCTTGACTACTGCAATGCCCTCTACCTAGGGCTTTCTGGGGCTGATATCCGCCGCTTGCAGCTAGTGCAGAACGCTGCGGCCAGGCTGCTGACTGGTACTTCTAGGACTAGCCACATTACACCTGTGCTGCGCGAACTGCACTGGCTGCCAGTTCAGTGGTGGATCATCTATAAGGTAGGCTTGCTTACCTTTAACGCCCTATGTGAGCAGGGACCCGACTACCTGAAAGATCTTCTGACTCCCAACTCCCCCAATCATCCTCTCTGATCCACCGACGAGGGATGGCTAGAGATTCCCGGGATTCATTTAAAAACATCTGGAGCTCGTGCTTTTTCATTTGCAGCATCAGCCCTGTTGAATTCTCTACCTTGTCGGTTAAGAGAATGCCTGACAGTTGATAGTTTTAAATCTTTATTAAAAACTTATTTATTTTCTTTGGCTTTTCCAGATTGACTGATTTTTAAAGAAGTCCACCCAGAATGTGCAAAAACATATGTTATGTAGAGTGTTTTGATATGTATGTTAAGTCCTAGTGTGTCCTTCCCTCTGTCTGCTATTAGGAGTTTTTCCTAAATTAGCCTGCTAGCTGTCTGGTAGTTTTATGACCTAGGGATCTCCATCACAAATAGGTTTATTGGCTTTCTTTCTCTGATGCACCCTGGTTCATGTGACAGTGATGTAGCTATGCCCCTAGATTTAGCAGGGTGTCACAGCTCAGCCACAAAGATAATATACTTTCAGAGAAAGTCACATTGCTACATTTTGGGTGAGTGTAATCATTATTATTTTTGATATTAGTACCTTGTCCTGCTATTTACAACCTATAAGGTGATGTTCAATTTTGCTACTTAGTATTGGTGCAAAAACTGAAAGTGACTGAGAGGAATAGAATAAACAGTGACATGATTCACACACACACACACACACACACACAGGACAAGGTACTGATATCAAAAAATAATAATGATTACACTCACCCAAAATCTAGCAGTTAGTCTTCTCTGGAAGAAGTATTTTCTCTGTGGCTGATCTGTGACAGACCCTGTAGCAAGACACTGGCTTACTGCAGGGGCAATTAGACATCACACCAAAGGGCACTCTGGGAAGACTAGAGGCCATAAATGAAACCAGAATGGCAACCTCCAAGGGTAATAAAACAGTTAGGGAAAGCTAGAAAAAACATCTCTTACAGCCAGAGGAAAAGAAAATGCTGGGAACTGGTTAGAACACAGAAAAAAAGACTATTACATATCTTTTTCTGATTTTAACATGGAGTTTTCCTTTAAATAATTTATATTCTTGTTTATTCCTGTTTATTTTAACATTTAACATTTATTTATGTTGTGTACAGTGCCTTGATTTCAAAAGGTGCTATATAAATAAAGTATTGATTGATTGATTGATAGCCTGTTCTCCCAGTGGGGCACCCCTCTGATGGATCTCTGTCTAGTGGGAGAATACTGCAGAGATGTGCAAAGCTCCAACATGGAATAAAGGGCACACCTTCATCTCCTATTACAATATTGAGATGGAGAGTCGTCATGGATGCTGCTTTTGAGTCCTTGGTCTTCGTCTCTATTTCACAAATAGTGGTACATGCCTCTCCCACTCCTCCCGAAGTACTGCTAGAAGTCTGCAGAGTATGGATAGTGAACTGCATCTATATTTAGAAATATAGGTTACTCACCTGTAATCATAACTAGTGGTATACAATTCACATCTACACAACCCACCCAACCTCTCCTTGCAGGTGGCACCTGGATCCCTGCTTCCTACGTACACATGATCTGACATCATGGGTCGGAGCCAGAGGAAATACCACCCAGTTGGTGGGAGGAGCTTAGCTTGAAGACTTCCAGTGACTCCACTGTTTCTAGCAGAACTACCAGAGTATGGATGTGAACTGTATACCATTTATGGAACTAAGCGAGTAACCTCTGTTTTTGCTCCCAGGTCCCAGGGATCTGTCCTCAGTGCTGAAGGTCCCCCCTCTGGCTACTAGGGTCCTTGGCAATTTCCCACAGTCCTTCAAACCTTGGAGGTATTTGGGACCTCGACCACCCCTGGAGCTCTGCGGGCACGTGGCTTCCTCCTTTTCGTTTCCCACTTCTGGCTGCACACTGGGCACCATCATCCCTATCTTGCCCACAGCTGCCATCTTCTGCTCATTGTTTGCTCCCTGGCACCATGAGAGCACCCTGTTTATCTCTTTCACCATATTCCTCTTACTCTGTACCCACAGGGATGATGCCTGAGTGTCAGTCCCCACTGGCTCACCTTGGTGAACAACTGCCTTCCCCTTTTGTAAGGAGAGGGTTGTAACACTTCAACAATTTGAATATTGTAAACCTCCATTCTTTCTAGATCTGAGCTGCATTGAGAGATGTTTGTCATGCTGTTGTATTGTTTTTATATGTTTGGTTTGTGTGTCCAGGTTGATCTGAAAGTACCAGGAGCACAAAGACATTCACTTTGGTGCTTATTCTGTGACCACTTATACCATGGACAAATCCATTCCAATTGCTTCCTCTACTGCTGCAGCCTCAGCCAGAAATGAAGAAGCTGTGCAGGTAAGAGTTGACATCAAATGTCTTTTTACAGAAATGTTTGGATACTGAAATATTGTGAATTGTGTCCCGCAGAGGTATAACGCTTCAGAATGGAGTTGGGCTTTTACCCATTTTTGCAGCAGCAGGAAGGACCACTTGCTAAGTGTGGGGGGGCGGGGGGTGAAACCTGATATTCTGACTACCTAGATTCAGTTCCCCTTTGCACATTTGGGCAGTCTTCTACTGAGCATGCTCAGTCACTGCACATCATCTTCATGCTCGATGACTCGTACCACCCAGTTGTGTGTCCTATGGCCTTGCACTCTTTGCTCCCAGATCTTTTCCTATGCTGGACTGAGCAGGTCTTCTCCTGTATTGAGGTTTTCTGCAAATGTTTAGTCTGTTTTTGATTTCTTCCAAATTTTCTTCTGACTCGTATTGTGCACCATACTCTGGCTCTCTGCTCCATCAGTGCTACAGACAGCCCAAGAACGAAGCCAGAGTTTAAATGCTGTGTTCTTTGCAGGTCCACCATGTCTCTCATTAGCAGACATGATGCTTGTGTCATCTGTCTGGAGATCACATGCGACTTGGAAATTGCCAGTGGTGCTAGGTCATGTACTTGCAGGGGACAGAGGATCAGTGGGGGTGGGGCTGCTCAATGGGATACCAGTATACATGTATGGGTTGCAGTCAGTGGTGGACTGGGCCACCCACTTAGTGTCTTAACCAGAGGAATCTCAGCGGGTCTTTCAGCATGTCCCAGTGCTCAACCTACTAGAGGGGAACTGCAGCTGGAATTAAGACATCCCTGACCTTCTGGGAGCAACAGTTATTTCAGCAAATTCATGGGGTCTGTCCAGTCGAGCTTTTCCAAAGTCATCAGCCTACCACCTGTTGAAGTACATGGTAAGTTCACTGACGGAATGGCTCCTATGTGCCACTGACATAACAAGAGTCAACCTGGATGGTGGACTTGCTGTCAGTTTAGAGATTGCTTGCACTTTCCTCTACTGGATTCCAGACTGCCTGTTAAGCTGATCTGCTCCTACTATGTCTCCCTATGGAGGAACACATAGATTCATTGTATGCCCCCTGAAACTAACCCACCCCTTTTATGTCCCTAAGCAAGAATGGATAAAAGGAGTCAGTAACCAGTCTCTTTGCCCCCTGATACAGCACGTCAGCCTATGGGCCATCATGTTTCATCATAGTCTGGTGGAAGATTAATCCAACAGAGCAACATTCTTTATCTAGGTAGCACCATTTCTTAGTGACAGGGTGCTTTCCATAATGCCAGCACCTCACTTGCATCTGTTCACTGATATCAATGCTGGGGAGGCACTGAAATCTGAGTACCCCTGTATGAAGAAATGACACTGCCTGCCCAAGAATGCCACTTTGATTTTGATTAATCGTCATTCCAATGAAGATGAAACTGGACCACTCCATTAGTGTGACTTGGGGGAGTAAGGAGGCTTGTACTTGTTTGTAAAGGGAAGTCACAGACTCTGTTTAAGTGATGTGTCTCAGTAGGTTATAATTTCAGAACTATTTTGAAAAGTGATTTTGAAGGCTGGCCTGGTGACGCTGAGGGTTCAAGTGTTGAACGCCACACCTCACACCATGCCAGTGACCCAAGTTCAGGAGCGAGCTTGGGCTGCCAGGGGTCAGCGGGGGGTGGTGGCGAGGAGCTGGATGGAGCGGCTGCAAGGCAGCTCTTCTCTCCAGGGAGGGACGTGGGGTTTCCCCGTGGCAGCATAACGCCACAAGGGAAACCTGGCATTAGGCTGTCACCGGAACTGCAAAGCACATGTGTACCTCCATGCGCGACCGCGATCTGGAGTAATGGGGAGAAAAAAACAAGGTGAAGGGGTAACTGGGAAGGAAAAAGCTATATGTAAAAAAGAAAAGTAATGAGAATACTCCAGTAACTTACAGGGGGATTGGCTACTGCAATAGGTAACTAACCACATGAAAAAGACCACTTAGAATGGGACAGCCTTTAAGTGCAGCAGTAGGGCTGCCACCCCCAATACAGGTGACTGGAGCCTGGGAAGTATGGGGACAGACAGGGGTGCAGAGGAGGAGTAAGCATCCCAGAGGACCATCTCCTCTGGGAAGGGAAGGCAGCATACTCCACTGCAGTACTGTCCCCTGGTGTCCACAGGTGGTAGTGCAGCCAGAGCAGCTTAGGGTAGTAGAATGTCAGCTGGCCCCAGGTGAGGCTGTGCAGTTGCATGCACATGCGCAATTCAAGCCTGAGTGAGTGACACCTGAAAGGGTGGGGAGACAACAGTATGAGGGGAAAACTCTGGCAGTGTGTTGGATGAAGCACTATGCTTCCAGGCCCTGCCTTCCCAACTGGCTGCTCAACCTCTCAAACTGGAGGACCGAGAGAGACACCCGAAAGAAGATCCCCCCCCCCGCAGGAACCACCACAGGGCTTGAACTGCTGTGTGGCATTGAAGGTAAGTGCCAGAAATGGGATTGAAAAGAGCTGAGGCCCCGGCTAAAGGGTGTGGCTTCATTGGCAGTGGGATAAAAAGTATAAAAGAAAAACAAACTAGACTGCCTCAGTGTGGACGGGAGGAAAAATGTTAGATTATTTTGTTTTTACATTTTTGGCTTATGATAGCAATAATTCTCAACTGACTAGGTTAAGGGCTTTCAGCAAATTTTGATCTTTTTCGGGGATATCTCTCATCAAATTACACTGCTAGGACTATTTGCCGGCAGGTGTTAGGATCAAACGGAAACTTTTCAATTGCAGTCAGGGGCCGCCCACAAGGACATCAAACACCAGTGTCCAAGAGTATATAAGCATGGGCGACCCCGCTTCTTCCTCAGTTCTTTTCGCGCTGTCTACCATAATCGCACAGACTGCACAGAGACTTCGTCATTCAGTCGACTGCCTGAATCCCAACTTTTTTGTCTTTTCTCCTTCTAGTAGCATCACTTTATTTTAAAGTGATTTCCTTCACTGTGTATGTTGAAAACACAAGAACTCACTAATCTTTTCCATCACTGCCACTGTGGTCAGAAGATTTACACCAGACAGGACTGTCTAGACCAATCCTTGGAATTAACTGCAGTGATACTGTTACTATCAGTGATACTGAAATGGGGAAAAGCCGTCTTATCTACAGTATATACCTATTAACAGCTAAAAAAGCAATTAACCATAGGAGGACGACTTCAACAATCCCCACAGTGATAGAGTGGAGGGCGATTGTTATGAATATTTACCAGCTATACAAACTGCCGGCCGCTTTATACGACTGTACTAAGGCCTTTACAGTAAAATGACAAAAATGGGCCAGCCTGGTGGTGCTGAGGGTTTAGGCGCTGGATGCCACACCTCACGCTACACTGGCAACCCGGGTTTGGGAATGAGCCTGGGCCGCCAGGGTTTGGCAGCGGGGGAGAGAGGATCGAGCGTCCAGAGGACTGCTCTCCTCTCTCAGGGAGGGATCCAGGGACAGCTTGAGACCGCAGCGGCCCCTGGTGGAAACCTGAGGCACTGCAATGTGCAGGGCTAAGTAGTGGGGACGCAGAGCAGCGACGGATGTCTGTGGCATCCTTGCATGCTCGGGCTTTGCAGGGAGGGAGGGGAAAGAGGCATAACTACTCCTAAAAGCCCCATCTTCTGGGTGAGGCGACGGCACCACCAGTAGCTAAGACCCACACGCCCAGTGTTGGCCGCATCACCGACACTCCCCCTGGGGATTCTGGGGCCTCTCCAAGGAGGCAGGAGAGCCCGGAATACTGATACCGATGCAGCAGTTGGGAATCAGTTCAGACGGGCAGTACGGTGTCTCAGCTGAGTGTGGATGCCTGAGAAATGCCGCGGAGAGGTAGGAGAATAGACAGAACTGGGGGAATTGCAAAAATGGATATGGTACATGGCACAAATTGACCTAAGTTTTATTCCTTGAAGATCTACATGCGACTTGGGGGGTTGCTGTTCCGTGGAGGGGAAGAAGGGGTGTAACTAAAGGACTGACTAAAAGAGCTTTGGTCCTTGCCTTATGGAAATGTGAGGATGTCAGTGACTACAGTCTAGGCTTAAGCGCATAAGTTAATGGTGAAGATGTTTTTTATGTATTCCAACTTACTTACCTACCTTTTACTTGCACCATAGGTGTATTACACCAGCTAGTACGATTGTTATGAATTTGACATACTGTGTGTGTCTTTTTTTTTAAACTTAAAAAGATATTTAAAAAAAAAATTTACACCAGAGACAAACATGACTTCTGCGTTTGCTGTCTTTGCTCCAACCATGATGTTCAAGCCTCCGAGCTCTGCCAGAAGTTCAACCAAGTGACCCGGTGGTGCCATCAAAAGGTACCAGGTCATAATAGCGCACCAAGAAGAGCGCTTCAACAACCACGCTGTGGAAAGCGTGAAAGGCTTTAGAGTGACAGCAGAATAACAGCGGTAGGGAATTACCGCTTCCCCGTCGCTGTACGCTTTAGCTGCAAGGGATCGAGTTGCTGTGTGCTGGGGTGTCTGGCTGAGCCGCTCATGGCGGAGTGGTAGGGGCACCGGCACATGGCAAGGCAGGAGACCTAGGACCATTGTTCAAATCTGGCTAGGTCTCCTGCCGAAACATTTTTTTTGTGTGAAAAGTAACTCTCCCCCCCCTCTCAATTTTCTCCCCATCCCCAAAGTCCACAACCCCCCGCAGTTGGTTATTTTAAGTCGGGGGGGTGGGGCAAAGCCCCCTATGTTGGGGGGTGCATGGGGCATAGCCCCCTGCAAAAGCAAAGCAGTCCCATAGTTTACTATGGGGCAGCGCTCTTGTTGTCGAGTCGCTATACTACCTGATGCTGTAGTGCAAGCTGCTGTTTTCCTTGCGGCATATAGTGCCGCACGATTTTCCCATGCACAGGTATGACCCCATGCCCCGTCAGAAAGCCCTGCATGCCTTCCTACTAGAGCAACAGGTAGCCAGAATGGAGCAGGAACTTCAGGGGAGGACCCCTACCAGGTCACTGGACAACTCTTTGGGACCTCAGGCATCAAAGACCTGGGGCAAACCCTCTGGAAAATATTCTCACTGGGACAAAGAATGGAGTAAGGACTGTCCCCCCCGGATGTGCTCCCAGTCACTGTTTCCTTCAGTGTTGACCAGGTGAGGCAGCACTGTTGACAGCTTCGGCATCGACCCCTCCTGCTGCCCAGGCCTCTGTCTCCCCCAGGCCGGCTTTGGCAGTGAGTTCCGCTGGGCCTTCCACAGGCAGCGAAGGGCCATTGACATTAGGTTGCCTGTGTCATTGTCACCAGCCCTGCAGTTTTGACCTCTGGAACCACAAAGTCTGCTGGCAGCTGGGTCCACTGGACCATCCTTGGTAAGCGCTGATCCTTCAACATCAGGGCTTCAGCCACCCCCATTGATGCCACACGGTGCCCCTGCTATGCATGCCGCTGTTGATGCCCCTGTTATGCAGGCCACCATGTGGATGCCCAGACGGTGCTCTCCTCATTTGGTGCCCTTGTTCAGCATCTCCTCCTTACCCTGGGCCTAGCAACGTTAGTGCCACTTGGAGTAGGCCCCATTCTGATGCCCATACAACCGCTGCAATGTCTCTCCCTGGGCATTGCCGTCTCTGCTCCTGTCGTTAGCATTTTTTTGATATATATAAAATGGGTTTTTATGGTATTTGTAGGTTTTTCTCCCGCTTCCCCACCTGAGGCCCCAGCACACGGCCATGCATGTTGAGGCATGCACGCACACAGTAGCACCAGCTCAGCCCCTTTCTCCCACCAGTAACAGTGCCACCCCCTCCTGCGTACATTACCACGGTGTTATTTAACTCTGAAATTGATTAGCGTTTTGCTCGTGAAAGTGCTAATACATTGTGAAAATGCATGGCACTTGCTTCACTTTGTTTAACAAACATAACTGTGCTAGAACTCCTATATACATACTTTCTTTACAATTAGTACTGTCACAGGAAAAACTGCTAATCAGCTATATAAAACCCTGCACTACCCACCGGACCTCTACCCAGTGGGAGTGGAACTACGGTTGGGGGGGCGACAACCCACCCATGGGGGAGAGGACAGCAGCCTGCCGGCTTACTCAATCCTGCTCCCCCACCACACCCCAGCACTCTGATCTGAGGTCGTTCCCGAACACAGATCGCTGGCACAGCGTGAGGTAAGGCATCCAGCGCCACCGCTATTCTTGCCTTCTTCAGAGCCCGTTGACCTGGAGCATGAATACCACCCTGACCACCTCCCTCCAGATGGGGATGAGGAGGGTGTGGAATCTGACCATTCTACGGACGTGGCTATGTTGTTCTATCCATACTATCTGGCAGTGCCCTTTCCCTTTAAGATGTGCCGGAAAGTCTTCAGGCTGGCTCCTTACACCCACCCGGGTGTTATCCCTTGACTCTGCCCCATGAAGCCAGTTCTTCCTTTCCCCTGGAAGAAGCAGGTTCCCTCCTTACCGCTCCTGCGTTGAGTAGGCCCTAGCACTTAAATTCTTCAGAATCACTTCCAAACGAACTCTACTGCAAATGCGATGGACCAGTCCGCACTCAGTTTTTGCCAGTGCCTGTGCGGGCAGATGTCACATACTGACCCGCATGCCACGTGCGTCTACTGCCTGGGCCACGTACACAATACCCAGGCCTGCAACATTTGTCGGTCATTTCACACAACGGTCCTCAAGGACCGCCTCGCCTGCCTTAAATTGGGCCTCCCGGAAAAATGATATCCGCTGGTCAAGTCTAAAGATGCCCGTTGGGTGCTCTCCATGGCTGCAGGGTCCACCGAGCAGCCGGGACAGCTTACGGCCTTCTAGAAGGAGGCAGCTTGGGCTGCCACTCAGTCCTCCTTGGCTTCTGCCTTCGTTCCACTCCAGTTGGGCTCCACTTTTCCAGGGTCCTTCAAGGAGCTGTGCCAGTCCCTCCCAACTAAGGGGCAAGGTCCTTCTGGTTCACACAGCTACCACTTTCGCAAGGAGGAGTTGAAGAAAGAGAGAGAGGACTCACTGTCGACGTTCCTGGGACTGGGACATTCTCGGTCTCAGGACTCCCAGGTTTTGACCATGGTCAAAACCGTGGCCTTGGCCGTTGGCTTCACGGAGACCCTGTCGGGCCAGTTAGTCGAGATGCTGGTCGATAATGTGGCCGAAATTCTTCTCGACCCTGTCAACCAGTTGTTGTCTGAAGAGCTCAGCAATTCTCTCTTCAGGACTCCGGTCCTGCTTGTGACGTCAGAAGGGGCTGCTCAGTCCACTGAGCAGATCCCTCTGGTCACTGATGCAGACCAGGAGCAGCCGCGCCACTCCTCAGCTCCCTCTGAGATCCCCAATCGATACCACCGGCAGTCGAGATCTCGGTCCTCCTCTTCCAGTGGGTCGAGCAGCTTTTGGCATCATTGGTGCTCCCGCTTTCAATGCCACGGGAAGCAACGCTGCCGCTATTCTTCATCTTCCTGGGATGAGGAGAGCTTTCGGCACAAGTTGCGTCAATGCTATGAAGACTGCCCGGTCATAAGTCGACCCTGGCTCCCACACAGGCCATCACTTGGCTCTCGCCAAACAGGCCCATACTGACTCCACCTGTGGGGTCGGTCGAGACCATACCTTCCCCCAGTGGAGATGGTCCAGACCATCTGGGTTTGGCTGAATGCCGGCCTCTCCACGGATTGTGGTGGAGCCACTGCACAGGCAGCCACTAACCGACGCTCCGACTAAGGAGTCTCTGCCGGCCAAGGGGCTGCCCCATTGGCTGTCTGTCACCCTCATGCCTGACCCTCCACAGAGGGTTGAAGGTGACTCAGGTGATCAGATGCTTTATTCAGACTCCTACAAGTCTGAGGATTTCTCACTGCACTCTGTATGGTCGACGTGGAGTCTGTAGGGGATCTCTCGACAGAGGAAGGGCCCACTTCCTTCCTGGGCATCCTCCACCTCATCTCACAGAGTCCACGGGGATAAAACTGAAGCCCGTCCTGAAGCGGGCTTGCTATCCCCTTACAGAAATTCTGGACAAAGCGGACTCTCCAGAGGCTTTTTCTGTGGCCGAGGCCATTGTCGGCCCAGTCCTGAAGCTTTGGCAGCACCCCACATCCTTCCCTGTGTCCTCTGCCTGGATGGCCCCCAAATATGCAATGCCCATTGGTACCCTCTTGGTTTTCACGGAGCACCCCTTGGCTGAAGGTTTGGTGGCCAACTCCATGTTTCGATGCTCGGGCATTACCAGGGACATCAATAAGCCGCCAGACAAGGATTTCAAGAAACTAGACCACGTGGCTAAAATTGTCTGTGCTGCCTCCTTGCTCAGCCTCCACCAGGCAAGCTTGGCCATCATTATGACACACTTCTCCCATGCCATCTTTGGTAGAGGTAATTCCTCACCTACCTGCAGACCTTCAGACCACGGTCAGGCAGGTCCAAGATCAGGGCTGGGCTGTGGCCAAGCAGCAACTTCAGATGACTCATGATCTGGGGGATTCCTGTGCCCGCTCAGTGGCGGACGCAGTTGCCATGTGCCATAGGGCTTGGCTGCAGCTCTTGACCTTTATGGAAGACACTCGGCACAAGTTGGCAGATGTTCCATTTCTGGGCACTGACCTGTTTGGGCCCAGTGTGGAGGATCTCCTCCAGCGTATCAAAGTCCAGTGCCACCTTGGGCTTGGTAACATCCATGCAGAAGGATTCCCAAGGGCTCCAGGCAGCAGAAAAAGCCCTTCGGTCCTCCAGTCCTGTGGCAAAACCAGCCCAGCATCAGCTGGGCTAGCAGGCTCAGTCTTGCAGACCCAGGCCCAGGTCAGTGGTCTCAGTAGTCCGTAAGCCTAGAGGGAAGGGACCTGGTGGCTCCTCAGCCAGGTCCTTCTCCTCCAGGCCTACTCAGTGATGGGAGGGGGTGCCACCCTCATGCTCATCACATCTCCCTTGGGTCCTCCTGTGGCGGCCGCTCTATCACTTCCCGTCTGCTTGGTCTGTTGTCACCACGGACAGGTGGATTCTGGAGGTGGTCTGTCAGGTCTGCCTCTGGAATTCGAACAGTACCCTCCAGGCTGAGTCCATGCACCATAGGAGGACTTGGTATCCGCAGACACTTTGTTGGCTCTTTGAGATGACATAGTCCAGCTCCTCCACAAGGAGGTTGTGGTCAGAGTAGTGGATCCTCTGGAACACCCAAGTACTTCTTGGTGCCAAAGCAGATGAGGATCTGATGCCCCATTCTAGATCTGCACGACCTGAACAAGTTCCTCAGGTTGCGCACCTTCAGGATGGTAGCTGTGTCCCAAATCAAAACATCTCTAGAGCGAGACATGTGGTTTTGCCCCCTGGATCTTCAGGACGTGTTCTTTCACGTCCTGATCTGTCTGCCCCACTGATGGTTCCTCCCCTTTCAATCCGAGGGAACCCTCTATAAGTTCCGAGCCATGCCATTTGGCCTCTCCTCGGCCCTAGGGTCCATCATGAAATGCATAGCAGTGGTGGCAGCTTATCTGAGGTGCTGAGGGGTCCGGGTGTACTTCTACCTGGACAACTGGCTGATAGCGGGTCCCTCCAGGCAGGAGGTGGAGCAGTCCAGGGAGCTGGCCCTCCAGACCTGCGTCAAACTTGGCCTCATGGTCAGTGAGGCCAAGTCGTAACTCATACTCTCGTAGGTGATTAGCTTCATCAGAACAGAGCCCGACTCTTGCCGAGCCGGAGCCTGGCTCCCAGCAGATGGGGCAGAGGTTCTCTCCTCCTTTGCTTGATCATTTCAGGTTGGGCAATTACACCCTGCCCGGGACTTCCTGCACCTTTTGAGTTACATGGCAGCCTGCACTGGTGTAGTCCATTGGGCCCATTGGAATACGCACTCCCTGCAATGGGAGCTGGCCAGCCAGTCATCTCGGTGTAATGGTCACTTCGACCAGCTGGTCACTGTGACCCAGAAGATGTGGGGCACCCTCCAGTGGTGGCTAGTCCCAGAGCATCTGCAAGAAGGGATTCCATTTGTTCGCCCTGAGCCGAAGGTCATCCTGATGACCGACATCTCTCTCATGGGCTGGGGTGCCCATTTGGGGGAACACAGAGTCCATGGGCTCTGGACCACGAGGAGTCCCGATGGCACATCAACCTGCTATAGCTCTGGGCAGTTCGACTGGCACCTACTGCATTCGCTCTGTATGTTCAGGGTCAAGTGATCCAAGTCCAGACGGACAAAACCACAACTATGTACTACCTCAACAAGCTCCCTGCCTTTGTGTAAGGAAGCTCTCTGTGTATGGACTCTTGTGCACAGCCTGGAGGCGGATCTCCTAGCCATTCATGTGGCAGGAGCCTCCAGTCAGTTGGTGGTCACCCTCAGCCTGGTAGGCAAGATGTCTCGCACGTGGTCTCTCCATCCAGAGGTAGTTCACAGCCTGTTCTCCCAGAAGGGTACCCCTCAGGTGGACCTGTTTGCCTCCAGGGAGAGCACAAAGCTGAGGCTGTCCTGTGCCCACCCCCCTCAGCAGGGCTTGCTGCAGGGGGATACCTTCTCGAGGCCGTGGACCTCAGGCCTCTTCTATGCCTTCCCTCCATTTCCCTTGATTCACAAAGTGCTGCTCAAGGTCAGGAGGGACAAGGCACTGGTGATCCTGATGGCTCTGGACTGGCCATGCCAGATCTTCCTTGTCAATCTTCACCATTTATTACTGTTGGGTGTCAGCCGGGCGCGCACCTACAGGAGACTTTTTTTTTTTTAAGAGGAGTCTGTGTCAGCGGCGCCGCCTCCTAGAGGGACGCACTGTGTGGAGCATGAGGGGCGGCCGGTAGGCGTCGCAGACTCCTCCTCCATCCCAGTTCTGTTTCTCCCGCTGTCGAGGTTGCACCTGCTACACGAAGCAGAAAAAGATACTGCATCATAGGCCTCAGTACTAGAAGTCCTTCATCCCGTTTCCCGTTGCTCAACGTAGTCGATTGGTAAGACCATTCTTTTTCTGTGTTAATCCGATGCCGCTGGGGCTTTCTGTTTTTTTTTTTTTTTCCTTAATTATTTAGCATCATGTGTGGTTCAGGGGCAAACCGTAAAACTAAGGCGGGTCATGCCCCTATGCGTCTGTGTCCGGCAGTTTTCCGTCACGGACCGTCATGATGTTTGTCTCCAGTGCCTGGGACCCTACCATGATATGGATCATTGTGATGCTTGCTTCTCCATGGATCACCGTGTTTTGGAAGTCTGCGCGTTTCGAGTCGGATGAGTTCTGCCGACTTTCGGAGGACGACGTCGCCCAAGGGCTTCCCAGGCCAGATCTCTCGACCCTTCCTCCAGGTCCCCTCCCGGGTCTATACGGTCCGGTGAGGAGGAAGCCGCCTCCTCTTCCAGCCTTGCCGAGGAGGAGGAGGTTTCTTCTTCGGCGCCGGAGGAATGGTGTGATCCTTCCCGGGGTCACGCAATTGGCGCCGTCCCGGCAGTCACTTCCATGGAGGTGCAGGCTCTCCCAGTGTCGTGGCCACTGGTTGTGGGGCCCGGCTCTGGTGGACCCTCGTTTCTGTCTGTCCTTGTCGCAGAGTCTGGCGCAGCTCATGGTACCAGTGACTTGGCGCCGTTCTGGGTCTCTGTGCCATTCGCGGCACCGGGGACTCGGGTGGCACCGCCGGCGTTGTCTTTCTGGGTTACGGCGCCATCTGCGGTGCCGCGCTGGGCCTGGTGCCCGTTGGGCTGGTTGGTGGAACACACTGGGTCCCAGCACTGTTTACAGTGCGAGAGCGTGGGGGCGCTGTCGGTGGTGTCGCGCTGGATCTCGGCGCCGTTCGCGGTGTCTGGGACTTGGGTGCGGCCCAGGAACCTGGCGCCATCAGGGGTGCGGATGACTCTGCGGACGTGGTTGCCGTTGCGGCCTACGGCGGTACCAGGCCTGGTGCCACCTCTGGGCAGGTTTCTGCGGCCGTTGAGATGGAGTCTTCCCTTGTCGACCCCTCCTCGGAGGGAGATGATTCAGGTGAGGACCCAGACCAGTGGCTAGAGTCTTCTGGCTCTGAACCTCCTGTAGGCCACAGGGCTGGATGGTCCAGTGTTCCTCTGCTGGACTCCCCGGAGTTGGTTAGCCCAGATCATTCCATGGTTAAAGGTGGCCTGGAGTCTTCCGTGGTGGACCCTTCAGATGTTCAGGAGAGGATACCCTCTTCTTACAGGTCCCAGGCAGCTGCTGTTCCTGGTGCTGCTCAGGTCCTTCAGCAGAGGGAAGAGGACTCTGCCTCAGCGAGTGCCCTTTGGGGTCTTGCTCAGCAGGGACCTCCACCACTGGTTACGAGGAAGAGGGCTGCTTCGGAGTCTGAAGGATTGAGGGGTAGGGGTCAGGAGCAGCGACGAACCCCCATCGCCCTGCGGGGAGGAGTCGTAGCACTGATCCTCACCTTTCTTTTAAGGTCTCTAAAGCGTCTTCTGGTGGCGGTTCTGAGGGTCGCCCTTCTGGACTCATGCAACCCCAGGCACATCACAGGGGAGATTCCCCATCAGAGCATCAGAGTTGTCTCTTACCCTTTCTACTATGCAACCCGTCACAATCTCAGGGTCCCCAGTCTTGGTGGCATTGCTACCTGGATCCCAGAGCCCTGGCGGAGGTCGGGCATGTGCTATTAGGTGCCCTTCGCCCATCCCTCTGCATCCACCTCCCTCCCTCTCTCCCAGGCCATGTGGGGCCCACTAGGTCATTATCTTGGGAGACGTTCAGAGCTACTGTGGCGGCCTTCCTGTCCTATGTCAGGGCCATGGACGAACAGGTCTTCCGCCTGTCTCTCCCCCCCCCCCCCGCCGCAGGAGTCTTCTGGGCATTCAAGCTCCACTTCCTCCTCCTCAACTGAGGAAGAGGAACTTTCTGTCCACCTTTCCTCTGACGCTGATTTCACTGAATATCAGCGTTTCCTTTCGAGGATGGTTTCGGAACTTCATTTTTCCTGCATCCGTAGGGACAATACCGAGCGGCAGACGTGTGCTTTCCTTAGTGAATTCAGCACCCACCATTTGGTGGTGCCTTCCTGGCTGATTCCCTTCCAGGAACCATCTATCCGCACCTGGCAGTCTCCAGCCACTCCTTCCCCAGCCCCGGGAGACTGCAGGAGATGGTATTGTGCCCCCCATGAGTCTCTAGGTTCTCTGCCTCACCTGCCTTTGGGTTTGACGTCCCTGGATACTCCTTCCAGGCCTCAACGCCTGGTGCACTATGGGCCACCGGATTCAGATTCTGCTGAATTCGACCGGTGGGGATGAAGAGTCTTCTCTTCTCTTCTGGTCGTGCCTTATTGTGCATTTCTTCTCATCAGGCTCACCACGCTGCTTACAACAGGCATCTGTGATCGATGCTGGCTCAGGTCTTAGCCCTACTTCCTGACTCAGAGCAGTCTAGGCAAGCCATTGCCCTCTCTGCGCAGGGTCTGGAGCTTGTAAGGCACCAAGCAAGGGCATCTTACGATGCCAACGAGGTGGCGTCCAGACTAATGGGAACAGTGATCTGCATTAGGAGGATGGCATGGCTTCTTCTCTCCCGACTGTCACCCATGGCCCGGGGTAGGTGACTGGCTCTGCCTTCCGGGGGACCTGCCTTTTTTCCCCGAAGGACGAGGAGGCGTCTTCAGGAGCAACCCCCCCTCCCACAGCCCTTCGGGGACACCTTTTCCTCTTCACCCACCTTAGACTTCCTAGTCTATTGGTTAGGGTCTTCCCCTCCCTACTTTTCAACAGTAGGAGTATGAGGGATCTGTTTCCTCAGGTTTTATTCATAACCACCTCTTCGGGAAGGGGGGGAGGTTGGTACTCACCCAACAGTAATGAATGGTGAAGATTGACAAGGGAAGATATGAAAATTACGTACCTACCATAATTCTTGATTTTCTCTTGTATCTTCATCAGTCATTACTGAATCCCACCCACCGTCCCCTCAAGGGCCTCCTTCTTCGGCATCTCCCCCTCCCTGTTCGTTCCTTCCCCTTCTCCCTTGGCCGCTAAGTCACAGAAAAAAAAAAAGCTATCTTGCTTTTCTTCCGTTCTTCTGAACGGATTCTCCCTCTGAGAATAGGAGGAACGAACTAAATTTATTTGTAATGAGGGAACTATTTCTGACTACCCTTAACAGGCACCTCTTGGCTCTCCCTTAGCCATCTTTTTCAATTCACAGTGAGTGTCCCTTAAATGGCTCGACCTCTCTTTCCCAGGCCCCTTCTGGCAGGCCATATCCTTTGTCAGCCTCTACTGGTTTGGTGCTGTTCTGGCACTTCAGTTTCCTTAAGTGGTTTCTCTGCCTGGCCTCTAGGGAGTCTGATTGAGTTCCCACTCTGTTTTATAAAGGGATACCCTCTGTGGGGTCCCCACCCCACGACCACCACTTTCACATGCTACTATTATCACTTAGCAAGGTGCTAGTGGCCTTCTTTCCCTTTCTAGTTGGCCGCTCTCTTTTGGAACAGAATTTCCGCCTTGGTAGTTTGTGAGCTCCCAGCTGGAGTCTAAAAGGTTAGGGATAGCAGGAGATTTAGAGAATCTGCCTTTCAAACAACATGAAGTCTTGCTGTATTCTGACTATTGCAGTTAGGTCCTGCCTTTCAACTGCCCCGGAGAACAAAGAGTTAACTTTCCATGGCCAGCATGGAATGTTCAGCGCAAGCTCGGTTGAAGCCCCTGTCTGCTGCTGTTTAAACTCCAACCGTCAGATTCTTTACTCCGCCTCACTGAACAGTCGTTCCGGAGATTTCTCCTTTGCTCGGTTCAAAAAAGTCGATTAAAGTGTTGTTTTTTTTTCTCAGTTTCTACCGAATTTCTGCTACTGAACCTGTCTAAGTCTCTGTCTGTGGTACCGTGAGTACTAGATAGGTTTTGCATTTAGTTTGTGTGTGGAACTTGTAAATATTGGATCGGTTCGGTTTGAACCGATCAGATTGAGTCTTGAAAAGTTTTGAATTTATTAGAGTGTGGTAACGGTCCGTATCGGTTCTAAAAAACTGGATTTATACGTTTTTTCCAAGATCACACGTCAGGAGAACCCATATAGGGGTGTCTTGCCTGGCGGATTGCCGAAAAAAGGGTAAGTTTTGGATAGGATTGGCCATGTCTGAGAAACCCAAGAAAAAAAACGGGCCCACTGGGTTTCAACACTGTAATGTGTGTGGGGAAGCCTTTGCTAAGGCTGATCCCCACACCACCTGTGTTTATTGTCTGGGGTTTGACCACCTCGATTCAAACTGCCAAATTTGTAAAAGTTTTCCCAGAGCTACCCTGGATAAAAGAGTAGGTAGACTGAGGGAAAGGGAGGCAGAGAAGTCCGCTGACCCAGATGGCCAGCCCAGTTCAGTTCCGACTGAACCAGAAGGAGTGCCCTCTTACCAAGGCGAAACTTCTTCGGGCAAAAGGGAGCCCGATTCTGAGGAGTCGGTTCCGGTTAAAAGAAAGAGAAGAGAAAAATCATCCGGTTCGGATCCACAAATTCTTTCTCCGACCGCTGATGAAATAGCCAAAGTGATAAGGATAGTTCAATCGCTAACTTCGGTTCCGCTGAACGACCGGCACCATCTGGCAGGGCCTCGGTTCGGTCGGTTCCCCAGTTCCAGATTATACTTTAGAAGAATTTTATGAACCGGAGGAGGAGAGGAGGAGAGGGAGGAGGAGGAGGAGGAGGAGAGGAGGAGGAGGAGGAGGAGGAGGAGGAGGATGATGATGATGGTGGTGGTGATGATGATGATGATGATGATGATGATGATGATGATGATGATGATGATGAAGAAGAAAGTCTGGATGTGCCTATTGACCCGGACATCTGCCCAGACAGACCTTCAGGTGTTTCTCTTCCTAGGCTTTCTGAGTCCCCTTCCCACTTTGTTTTACAAGAAAGTGGCTGAAACCCTCCAGCTTCCAATGGAAGAAGCAGTAGAGGATCAGGAGGTGCCCGATTTTGTTGAGATGATGGACATCCCAGAGCCCAGGAGATTGTCTATTCCCCTCCATAAATCTTTTGGGAAACAGACATTTAAAATTCTAAAGACTCCTAATTCCATACCTCCTGTGGACAGAAGAATGGACAAGAGGTATACCCTTTCAGGCTCGGACATGGAGTTCTTTTCCCAGCAATGCAGCCATGTTGGGGTAGTGCAGGCTGCTGCCTGTGATAAAGCAAATATTCCTTGGCATCACACCCCCAGATAAGGACTCCAGGAGGATTGATGTCATGGCAAAGAAGCAGTACATGGCAGCATCTTTGGGACTCAGGCAGGCTAACTATATGGCCTACACAGCTAGATACCAGAAGTCCAGGTGGGACACTGCTGGCTCTGGCTAAACAGGCTCCTGACCAGCTTGCCAAGGAGCTGGAGCAGGTAGCTGCGGATGGGATTGAGGCATCCAAGGTGCAATTTCATGGTGGTGTGGACTCTAATGATGTTTCATCTAGAGTCATGGCTACATCTGTGGCCCTTCAGAGGATGGCTTGGCTCAGATGTACTAGCCTATCACAGGATACCCAGGCTAAGGCCATGGATTTCCGTGTCATTGGTAATTCTCTGTTTGGGGAGCAGACAGAGAACTACATGAAAAAGATGGACGAGTACAGGACCACCTACAGGAGTGCTCAGGACAAAGAAAGGCAAGCCACTCCTCAGAGACAGCATTCCAGAGGAAGGGGCAGGCCCTTTCAAAGGCCTTTTTACCAAGCCCAGGCCTCCTCCTCTTCTGCTTATGCTCAGAGGGGGTTCTTCAGAGGGAGAGGCAGACGGGGATGAGCAGGCCTGCTTCCACCCCCTCAGCCTAAAGCCCCTGCCAAGCAGACACCCTGATGGGTCTGCCCGGGCTGATTCTCCAATACCTGTAGGGGGCAGGCTGGCTTACTTTGTCCAGGACTGGAAGTCTCTGACATCAGACAAGTGGGTTCTGGAAGTAGTAAGCCAGGGACTGGTTTTCAGCTTCAAAAAATTTCCCAAGATGAGAACCAGATCCTTTCCACCTGCAAATCCATCAGAGACCCTTGCCCTAGAGGCAGATGTTTCTTCCCTCCTGGCTCTCAGAGCCATAGAAAGAGTTCCTACCCTACACTGGTCAAAGGATTGTACTCCAGGTACTTCCTAACCCCTCAAAAAACAGGAGAATGGTGGCCCATCCTGGATCTAAGATATCTGAACAAGCACCTTTTAAAACCAAAATTCAAAATGGTGACTCTGGGAATAATTCTGCCCTCTGTAAGGCCAGGGGACTGGCTAGCCTCCCTGGACCTCAAAGATACCTATTTTCACATTCCCATCAGGTGCTCCCACAGATAGTATCTCAGGTTCAAGTTGCCCTCAGGCCACTATCAATTCAGACCAATGCCCTTTGGCCTAACATCAGCCCCAAGGGTGTTCACAAAGTGCCTGGCAGTAGTGGTTGCTTTCCTAAGGAGAAAAAAGATCTCCATCTTTCCATACTTGGATGACTGACTCATAGTGGGCCAGTCTGCAGACCAAGTCAAGTCACATCTGCAAATAACTCGGCAAGTGCTCACTTCCTTAGGATTCCTCCTCAACCTTCCAAAGTCAGTTCTTGAGCCAGTACAGCTCCTCACCTTTATAGGGGCAGAGCTGGATACAATAAGGGCAAGAGCCTTCCTTCCCCTGGACAGGGCAAGGACCCTTATAGAACTGGCCTCTTCATTCACCCTTCAGGTGTCTCGACCAGCAAGGCATTTCCTGCAGCTCCTGGGCCACATGGCAGCCTCTACAGCAGTGGTCCAGGGGGCAAGATTCCAGATGAGGGACATTCAGTTCCACTTAAGAGCCTTCTGGTCCCAAAGAAAGGATTCCCTTACCAAACTAGTCCCAGTGACTCGAACCCTGATCCAGGCTTTGCAATGGTGGCAGGATCAGGACAATTTGAGACAGGGAGTTCCTTTTGTTACTCAGTCTCATTCAGTGATACTCACCACAGATGCCTCCCTGCTGGGCTGGGGAGCCCACTTGGGGGATCTTACCACCCAAGAGCTGTGGTCACCTCAAGAATCTCTGCTTCACATCAATCTCTTGGAACTCGGAGCAGTGTTTCTGGCACAGCAATCCTTTTCCAAATCTGTGCAGAACAAGGTGGTCCAGATCAGAACAGACAACACCACAATGTGGTACATCAACAAGCAAGGAGGCACTTGGTCTATGGCCTTGTGCACAGAAGCAATGAAGTTGTCTCTGGCCTGTTCCCTGCAAACTTCTCTGATAGCAGTTCACCTCCCAGGGAAGGACAATGTCCTAGCAGATGCTCTCAGCAGGATATCCCAGGGCCATCACGAATGGACCCTAGATCCCCTCGTTTTGGAAGTGATTTTCTCGAGATGGGGCACTCCACAGATGGATCTTTTTGCAGCCCCAGACAATCACCAACTTCCTCTCTTTTGTTGCAGACCCCCAGTCTTGGGCTCAGTCCCCCTGGATGCTCTGATTCTGAATTGGAAAGGAAATTCCTGTATGCTTTTCCCCTCTTCCCTCTCCTGTTCAAAGTGTTAGTCAAGATCAGGTCTCAACCATGCAAAGTGATTCTGATTGCTCCAGACTGGGCCAGACAGCCCTGGTATCCACTGTTGCTGTCCTTAGCAGTCCACCTTCCCCTGTCTCTTCCCAGGAATTACAACCTGTTAACCTCCTCTCGGGGGAGGATTTGGTATCCGAACCTCAAATCTCTCAATCTCAAGGCCTGGCTCTTGAAGAGTTAAGAGTTTGCTTTCTCAAGGGGTTCTGGATATTTTTAAGGCTACTAGAAAGACTTACAATTCCAAATGGAAAAGGTTCACTATTTGGTGTTCTAATAAGGATATTTCTCCAGAATCTGCTGAGTTGCCTACAGTCCTGGACTATATGGTTCATCTTAATGGCTTTGGACTTAGGCCAGCTACACTTAAAGTGCAACTGGCAGCTGTTTCTGCCTGCTTGTCAGTAGGCAAGTCCTCTCCTCTGTCAGCCCATCCTGTGTTTTGTAAGTTCTTCAAGTGATTGCTGCACACCAATCCCCCTTTAGGGACCCTGCTCCTGCTTGGGACCTTAATGTTTGCATTGCTCAGCTTATGCAACCACCCGTTGAGCCTTTGTCCTCTGCAGAGCTTAAGTACTTGACTTGGAAAACTGTATTTTTGGTAGCCATTACCTCTGCCAGGCATATCAGTGGATTGCAAGCCCTGTCAGTGGAGCCTGATTTCATCTCTTTCCATAGAGATAAAGTGGTCCTAAGAACTAACTGGAAGTTTTTGCCTAAGGTGGTTTCAGATTTCCACCTTAATCAGTCTTGTCTCTCCCTGTTTTCTTCACTGAGCATTCCTAATCTGGAGAGAGGAGGCTGCACAGCTTGGATGTTAAAAGGGCCCTTAGCTACTACATAGAGCGCACCAAGGGCCACGGGTTTGAGTCCCTGCAGTTGTTCCTCACATATGGAGAGGTCGGTAAGGGCAAACCTGCCACTAAAAGATCTATTGCCAGGTGGATTGTCTCTTGTATACAATTCTGCTATGAAAAACTGGGTAGAATCCCACCCTCAGGCCTGAGGGCTCACTGTGCTAGAGGTACAGCTGCTTCCCTGGCTGCTGCCAGGGATATTCCTATCTTAGAAATTTGTCAAGCAGCCACCTGGAAAACCTGGATATCCAGGCTAGAAGTGATGCTCGGTTTGGCACAGCAGTACTTCAGAGCCTAGTCCCAAAGTAGGTTCTGTCCCTCCTCCATGGAGGTACTGCTTGGTAGTCTGCAATAGTCAGAATACAGCAAGACTTCATGTTGTTTGAAGAAAAAATTACTCATCTTAGTAATATTGTTTGTTCTAATGGAGTCTTGCTGTATTCTGACCTCCCCCCACCTCCCCTTTCAGAACCTGGTTTTTGGGATGTGGGTGGGCAGGAGCAGTGTTGGCACCCTAGAGGTGCCCCTTTTTCACCCTCCTTTATTTTGGGTGTGTGTTGTGTTTTGTTTTTTGGGTTTCCTGACTTGAGTCTTTGCTTTGAAACCAAAAAACCCTTTTTTAATAAATTTAGTTGCCAGTTGGCTAGTGTGAGTTTTACAGTTTCCACACACATCATCTAGTGAGTATTGCTCGTAAAGATCTGACGGAGTTTAAATAACAGCAGACAGGGGCTTCAACCGAGCTCATGCTGAACGTTCTATGCTGGCCATGGAAAGTTAACTCTTTGTTCTCCGGGGCATTTAAAAGGCAGGACCTAACTGCAATAGTCAGAATACAGCAAGACTCCATTAGAAGAAACAACATTACTAAGGTGAGTAATTTTTTCTTAGTGTCCAAGCTGTGTGAGAGGTTCGGTTGAACCTCTCCCTGATTTTTCTAAGTGGGATCCTTGCTCCCTTGTTTGTTGTTCCGAGCTTATAACCCTAAACCAATCTCTTAATGGCAGAATTCTCCCCTCCTGACATCCCCTTTTTCTCTCTTCTTCTTCTTTCTCCTCCCTATCTGTTCCTCCCTTAGAGCCGCCCCAGAAGTGAGGCCCTGTGGTCCCTTAGGGTAGGCATTTTTCCCTCTCTTTTTTCTGTCCTCTGCTGGCTTATTCCTTTTTCAGTTTATATCCTTTCCTTTTTCTACCCCTCGGCTCTCCTGCCTCACTCTCTTTTCTGATTCTTTTTTTACCTCTCCGGCTAACAGAACTGGGATGGAGAAAGAGTCTGCGATGCCTAACGGCTGCCCCTCGCACTCCAGTGCGTCACTCTGAGGCCGGCGCCATCGGCGCTGACTCCTCTATCTATATATATATATATATATATATATATATATATATATATATATATATATAAAAGCTCCGTGGTGGGTGCCTGCCTCTGGCTGACACTCAACAGTAATGAATGGTGAAGATACAAGAGAAGATCAAGAATTACGGTAGGTACGTAATTTTTATTTTTGGTACCCTGATCTCCTGAGCCTCAGCAACAGGCTCCTGAGGCATCTTCCAGTACACCTGGACTTGCTCTTCATCAATCGGGAAGATACTCCACCCGAACCTTCAATCCCTACACCTGACAGCATGGTTCCTGAGCGGCTAGAGTTCCAGGCTTTGGGTCTCTCCAAAGATGTCCTCACCATGGTGGAGACATCTAGAAAAGAACTGACCAGAAAATGTTATGCCTTCAAATGGAAGAGATTCTCCATTTGGTGTCAGGGCAAGGGGCTGGACTTTTTGTCCTGTCCAGTGGCCAGTATTTTGGACTACTTGTGGTCCTTCTCCAAAGGGGGACTTCGGTCGACAACCCTTAAAGTGCACCTGGCAGCCATCTCTGTTTACCAGATGTGGGCTGGTCACCAGTCTGTGCCACAGGAGAAGGTGATCTAGTGATTTTCCAAAAGGCCCTGACCACATTTCCCCTCTGGTGCGTGAACCACCACCACCATGGGAATCATTGCTGGTTTTGGCAAAGCTTATGGGCAAGCCATTCAAACCAATGCACAGGTGCGACATGTCCCACCTGTCGTGGAAGACCGCCCTACTGGTGGCTATCACGTCAGCCAGAAGGATCGATGAGCTCCAGGTGCTTTCAGTGGAGTCTCCTTACCTGGTCTTCCACAGGGGCAAGGTTGTCCTGCGCACCAACCCAAAGGTTGTGTCGGAGTTTCACCTGCATCAGATGATGACTCTTCCAGTGTTCTTCCTGAATTGCACCTTGGAGGCTGAACACAGGCTCCATACTTTGGATTTGAGGCGAGCGCTCGATTACTATAAAGAACGCATGGCTGGAGTTTGAGAAGAGGTTTGCCAGCTGTTTGTCACCTATGCTGAAGCCACTGGCAGACCTGCAGCCAAGTGGACGATTGGCAGGTGGATCACATCCTGCATTGATCTCTGCTATAGGTTGGGAGGTAGGGAGCCTCCCAGAGGGCTTAGGGCTTGTTCAACCCACCATATCACTGCGTCGGTGGCTGCTTCTAGAGATGGCTCTATCCAGGAAATCCACAGTGCTGCTACCTGGAAGTCAGCACACACCTTCATTTCCCATCACCACATTGACCATGAGTCATGCTGGGATGCAGGTTTTGGGGCCTCAGTTCTCCAGTCTCTGCTCCCTAAGTAGGGGGGAGTACTCCTTGCCTCCCTCCTCCCAGAGAACTTCTAGGAGTCTGCCAGATAGTGTGGCTAGAACAACATATCCACATCCCTAGAAACACAGGTTCTAGGGACATGGATATGTTGTTCATCCACACTTATAGGAGGTATCATACGCTTTAAATCTTGCGGAAGGTCTTCAAGCTAGCTCCTCCCACCCACCCGGTGGTATAACTCGGCTCCGCCCCATGATGCAGATCTTCCTTACCGCTTGGGCTCAGGTTCCTCATAGCAGCTCTGCGTTTTGAGACTGGTTCCTGTTTTCTCGTTTGCAATTTAGAAGTATTTTGCGAAAAAGACTTCAGTCTTGATCCTCGCGGCTGCGATGGACCATCGACTCCGGTTTTGGAGATGCCTCAGTCAGGAAAATGTCTGAGACGGATCCACTCACGTGTCTACTGTTTAGGCCTTGGGCACGACCCGCATAATTGCGACCTATACTCTTCTTTCTCGGCCTACGTCCTCGAAGACCATGCTGCCCGATTGCAACTGGGCCGTCCCGAGAAGCGTTTCCTTCCGGTGAAGTCTAAGGAGGCCCGGTCGGCGGTGTCCGCGGCGGCGGGCTCGGCGGATCAGCTTGAGCAGATGATCGCCCTCGAAGAGGAGGCGGCGCGGGCCGTATCTTCCTCGGCTGCGGCATTTATCCCGCTCCCTCTGGGTTCTTCCTATACAGCTTCCTTTAAGGAGCTCTGTCTGTCCCTCTCCACTGAGGAGAAGGGCCAACTTCTGCTGGACCTTTCTCGGTCCAAAAGAGGAAAAGGTAAATCCCTCCGTCGGCGCTCTTGGGAGCGGGAAAGGTCCCTCTCCCGAGTCGATCGGGCGTCGACTTCGCCACTGGCCTCACGGTGTCCCGTCAGGTCAGTTGACCGAGACTCCTCCCGACCAAAGTCGAGTTTTTCTCGATCCGTTGGACGGGTGTCGTAAATAGAACCGAATTCCCCTCTCCCGGTTCCCCGGGAGTTGAGATCGTGGGCTTGCCTGTGCCTCCGGTTCCGGAGCCTCGGATGAACCCTCCGGGCGAAGGTGATACGGTTCCGGCCGACACTTCCCGTACCGACCTCGAGCGAGGGCTCTGGGTCTCCGGTCTCTCGGACCTCTTCGGCGGTCCAGCCGATCCCGCCGTCATAGGCGGTCTCTCGATCTCGGCACATGATAGCTGACGTCCTGCTGCGTCCTTGGGCGAGGAGGCTCCCGGCGTAAATTCGTCGGCCAGTGCGAGGACATATGTGGCAGCAGCTCCTCCTGACCGGGGAATAAGCGGCGCTGCGCCTTCCAGGCCATTAAATGGCTGTCACGGATGCCGACACAACCCCTCGATTTAACCGAGGCAGTACCCAGGCGGTTGGGCCAAAACCAGCTGCTCCACCGATTCGATGGAACCTCCGCCTCCACAGCCACTAGTTGGGGCTCCGACCAGGATTCTCGGTCGGCTAAGGTCCACCGCATCGGCTGTCCGGTTACCCTCACTCCCGACCGACCTCGGCAGGTGAAGGGTAAGCTCGGCCAGAGGCAGCTCTTCGAGGACTCATCCGAGTCCGAATGAGTCCTCACCCTTCTCCAAGCGTCTGGACTTGGGTCCTCAGGAAGGTCAGTCCAATGGACGATAACCCGTCGTCCTTCCTAGGACTGCTTGACCATCTGGAATCCACCGGGATGAACTCGAACTCCCGTTCCAAATGGGCAGGTATCCTCACGGAATTCTGGACCGAGTTCTCGAAGGAGGCCTTTCCGGTGGCCGAGTCCATAGTTGGTCCGGCCCTGGAGCTTGGGGCGCCCTGCTTCCTGTCCTGCGCCTTGCCAGGATGGCCAGGAAAGTATCACGGTCCCTACAGATTCCCTGTCCGGTTTTCGAAGCACCCTCTGCTGAGGGGTTGGTTACCGACAGCGTTTTCGGGCGCCGGCTACGCCAGGGATATGGACAAACCTCCGACAGGAGTCAAGAAATTGGATTATGTCGGTGAAAAGTCTCGCTTCGTCCTCTCTCGGCCTTCGTCAGGCCAGTTCGACCGTCCTCATGGCACATTTTCTCATGCCTGTTGGGCTCCTGGGCCGGTCATGCCTCATCTCCCCATGGATCTGCAGACTACGGTCAAGCAGTGTGGGGCAGGGCAGTAGCGAAACAGCAGCTCAGACTGCTCTGGATATTGGGGACTCATGTGCCAGGTCGGTGGCGGCGCAGTGGCTATCTTGTCGGCGGGCCAGCTGAGGATATCCACCTTTGCTTGGATACCCAGCACAAGTTGGCGGATGTTCCCTTTTGGGGACTGACCTCTTACCGCCCTGGGGTGGAAGGTCACCTGCAGAGGATCGAGAAGTCTAATGCTGCATGGACTGGTCTCTTCCCAGAGAAGGACAAAGGCCGCAAACCACAGCCTAAGCCCTTTAGTCCTTCTAAGCCCCGGCGTCCGGCCCAGCAACGTCAGGGCCAGCAGGCTCGGCCTTGGCATCCCAAACCCAAGCCGCCGGCTTCCTCTAACAGGAGGCAGGGAGAAAAGGCCCAGGAGGTCCCTCGGCCGTCCCTCCTCAAGCCTGCCAGTGACGGGCTGAGGGGTTGCCCCATTCCGTCACTTACCCCTGGTTCCACGGCTCCGGCACTTCCGTTCCGCCTGGTCCGCTGTTACCACGGACAGGTGGGTTTTGAGTGGTGGAAGAGGCCTGCCTCTGGAATCGAGCAGGCACACTCCCTTCCAGGCCGTCTCGCCCCTCGGGGCACTGGGTCCCCAGCCTCACTGGCGGCTCGTCGAGCCGACATCGCTCTCCTCCTCCAGAAGGGGTGATAAGAAGGTGGCGGACCCTTCTTCAGACTCGAGGTTTGTGTCCAGGTACTTCCTGTTCGAAGCAGACGGGGGCTGGCCCCATTCTCGACCTTACCACGACCCTAAACAAGTTCCTAAGGTCTCGAACCTTCAGGATGGTCACCTGGCTCAGATAATACCAACTTGGAGCAGCGGCGCGTGGTTCTGCTCTCTGGACTTGCAGGACCAGCGTTTTTCACATCCCTATCGTCCGTCTCACCAGAGATTCCTTCGCTTCAGCGGAAGGATCCCTTTCGAGTTCCAAGCCATGCCGTCTCGGGCTTGTCTCAGCTCCCAGGGTCTTCACCAAATGCATGGCAGTGGTGACAGCATTCCCTGCGGCGCCCGAGGGTCCGGGTGTACCCTTACCTGGACGACTGGCTGATAGCAGCTCCCTCCAGGAAGAGGTGGGTGGTCCAGAGATCTGGCCTCCAGGTCTGCCCTCAACTGGGCCTCCTTATCAGCAGAGGCCAAGTCGAACTCGAGCGAAGCAGGTGATTCTATTCATCGGGGCAGCTCGACTCTTCGAGCCAGGCAGCGGCTCGGCCGGACAGGGCGAGGGTTCTTTCCTCCTTTGCCCAATCATTTCTGGTTGGGCATTGCGCTCTGCCGGGACTTCCTGCGCCCTCCTGGGTCTCATGGCGGCCTGCACCAGCGTGGTCCATTGGGCCCGCTGGAACATGCGTCCCTTCAATGGGACTGGCCAGCCAGTGGTCCTGACGCTGCGATCCTTTGGACCAGCTTGTGTCGGTGACACAGGGGATGTGGGCAGCTCTCCAGTGGTGGATCGTTCCAGGTCATTTGCAGGAGGGCATCCCGTTCGTCCGCCCGAGCCGGCGGTCTCTCTATCGACCGATACCTCTCTGATGGAGTTGGGGTGCCCATCTGGGGAACACCAGGCTCACGGCCTCCTGGTCCCGTGGGAGTCCGATGCCACATCAACCTGCTGGAGCTCTGGCGGTCCGCCAGCTCTCACTGCCTTTGCTCCGTTCCTCCGGGGTCAAATGGTCCGAGTCCAGACGGACAACACCACGACCATGTACTGTCTAAACCGCCAGGGCGGGGCCAGCTCCATGCTTCTATGCAGGAAGCTCTCGCATTTGGTCACTTCGTGCGCAGCCTGAGGCGGATCTCCTAGCCATTCATGTGGCAGGAGCCTCCAACACCCTGGCCGATGCCTGAGCCGGATGGGGGCTGCATCCCACGTGTGTCTCTCCTGCGGAGGTAGTACAGCATCTGTTCTCCCATTGGGGCACACACCTCAGGTGGACCTGTTTGCCTCCAGGAGACGCAGGCTGAGACTGTTCCATGCCCGCCCTCAGCAGGGCTGCTGCAGGGGGATGCCTTCTCGAGGCAGTGGACCCCGGGCCTCTTCTCGCCTTTCCCCATTTCCCTTGATCCACAAGGTGCTTCTCAAGGCGAGGAGGGACAAAGCGGGGTGATTCTGATAGCCCCAGACTGGCCTCGCCAGTTCTGGTACCAGATCTCCTCAGTCTCAGCTCCAGGATTCACGCGGCAGCTTCCAGCTCACCGGACCTGCTCTCAGTCAATCAGGAAAGGTGTTCCATCCGGACTTCAATCCCTGCACCTTGACCCTGGTTCCTGGTGCTAGGTTCCAGGCCTTGGGTCTTTCCGACGAGGTCCTCAATGTAGTTGAGGCGTCCCGTAGAGTCGACCAGAAAATGCTATGCCTTCAAATGGAAAAGGTTTCCATTTGGTGTCAGAGCAAGGGCTTGGACCCTTCCTCCTGTTCATGGCAAGCATCTTGGACTATTTATGGTCCCTTTCTAATCAAGGGCTTAGGTCGGCGACCCTAAGGGTGCACCTGGCAGCCATCTCTGCTTGGGCGGGCAGGGGAAGCAGTCGTTAGCGCAGGGAGAAGGGTGGTCTGGCGCTTTTCAAAGGCCTTGATCATTTCCCCTCCGTGCGAGAACCTCCACCTCCATGGGATCTACTGCTGGTACTGGCAAAGCTCATGGGCAAGCCATTCGAACCTATGCACAGGTGTGCTCTCTCTCACCTGTCGTGGAAGACCGCCTTCTTGGTGGCTATCACGTCAGCCAGAAGGATGGGAGAGCTCAGGCGCTTTCCATTGAGTCTCCTTACCTGGTCTTCCACAGGGACAAAGGTTGTCCTGTGCCCCCACCGAAATTCCTTCGAAGGTGGTGTCAGAGTTTCACCTTAACCAGGTGTTGACTCTGCCAGTGTTCTACCCAATCACACCTCGGAGGCAGATATAGGCTCCATACTTGGACCCTGAAGGCGCTCGCCTGTTACAAAAGCATGCAGCGAGGCGAAATTCAGGGAGAGGTTCGCCAGCTGTTTGTCACCCACGCTGAAGCCGCATCTGGCAGACCTGCAGCCAAGCGGACGATAAGCAGGTGGGTCACCTCCTGCATAGATCTCTGCTATAAGTTGATGGGCATGGAGCCTCCCAGAGGGATAAGACTCATTCTACCGCCATACTGCTGCTGCATGGTGGCTGCTTCCAGGGGCGTCCCTATCCAGGATATCTGCAGGGCTGCTACCTGAAGTCAGCAAACACCTCATTACCCATTACCACATCGACCTTGAGTCACCCCGGGATGCTGGTTTTGGGGCCTCGGTTCTCAGTCTCTCTTTCCCAAGTAAGTATTGGGGTGTGCGTCTTGCCTCCCTCCTCCCGGAGAACTGCTAGGAGTCTGCCAATAAGTGTGGATGAACAACATATCCATGTCCCTAGAAATACAGGTTACTCACCTGTAACAGGAGTTCTAGGGAATGGTATATGTTGTTCATCCACCGACTTCTCCGACCTCCCGGCTTGACGCTAGCAACCTGAGCTTCCAGCGGGCCAGATCTGGCATCATGGGGCGGAGCCGAGAGTTATACCACCCGGGTGGTTGGGAGGAGCTAGCTTGAAGACCTTCCGGCAAGATTTAAAGCGGCAAGGATACCTGCCAATAAGTGTGGATGAACAACATATACCATTCCTAGAACTCCTGTTACAGGTGAGTAACCTGTATTTACTCACCTGTAACAGATCTTCTGCGAGGGTATCTCTTGCAGCAAATACTCTTGGGCCCTTGCCAGAGGGCGCCCTTCTGCACGGCAGCTTCTTCCAGCAGTCTTTGCCTATGGGTAGCCCACACAAATGACATCATCATCCTGTGACTGTAAAGATGTGGGCAGCCCCAGGCATCCTCAGTTCTTTTTCCTGCTGCCTTCAACTCATACACAGCAGTTTATCTCTCCATGTTAGCAGTCATCAATGAGAAATTGAACTGGGAACTTTTTTTCTTCTGTTTCCGCCACCATCAGTGAATGTCAGAAGATTCTTCAAGCACTTCACTTTTTCGCAAGGGTGGTTGCGGTAAAAAAACTGTACCACTACAATAACCCCTTTGCCTGAGTCAGGTGCCTGGGAGCCATGCAGGGCATCATCTCCTGCCAGCATTGCCAGGAGTTCAACCAGGATTCAGCGATTACAGGAGATTGAGTCCCATCTAATGGAGCAAAAGATAGCTCTCCTGGAGAAAGGGGGCCCGTACCAAGGACCCCACATCGACGATATCCCATAAAAAAAAAGACAAGGAGAAATTATCCTCGTCATCTGACAGACGCTCATTGACGACCACAATGACCGGTGATCCACTGTCGACGGTGCCTCACAGGACCGCTTGTTCATCAACGATGCTCCTTACTCTGTTGTTGATGGTGCTTTCCAGCGCCCTTTCAGCGGTTTCTGTTGAGTCCTATACAAGGGATTCTTTGTTGGCAACCCCTCAAATCTCAGTGGGATCATTGATGACTGCCGGTTTTCGATATTTCCCTGCATCTCCCTTTACTATCCCGTCAACGATGGGCCAAGGTTGTGTTATTAGGGATGAAGGCTTTTCATTGACAGTGATGTCTAAAATACCTCCATCTGCTGGCCTGGTGGTGCTGAGGGTTGAGGCACTGGACGCCACGCCTTGCGCCATGCCGGCAACCCGGGTTCGGGAATGAGCCTGGGCCGCCGGGAATCGGCGGGGGGAAGAGAGGATCGAGTGTTCAGAGGACTGCTCTCCTTTCTCGGGGGGAGGGTCCCATGTCATCCCACTTGCTGATTGCCGTTTGGTGGTGACTGGAGGGCAATACAGGCCAGGAGGCACTCTGACATAGCTACGTCGGTAGGGAGGGGGTACTGGAGAAATAGAAAGGAAAAGGAGCCTGGCAGGGCTCCATGATGGTCCGCTACACTGAGGGCCAACATCAGCTTCTGGACTGGGTCTCCAGGGTGGGTGCGCCACCTCCCTAACCCCCCTGCCACGGAGGCAAGCCATGGGTGGTCAACGAATGTGGTGCAACAGGTACCTGAGAGAGTGTCCCTCTTCCGAAGGGCCAAAGCCCCTGCCAGGGCTCAGGGGAGCATAAACAGCTGAATAAAAAAAAACAAAAAAACACCATCTCAGATTTCGTATAGAGGCTAGGCTGACCAATCCAAGGCTCCTGGCACCTACACTCCAGGGTCCCAGCCTTTACACTTACCAGGTACCATCCTTCCCTTATTCCTCTGGTGTCGCAGAGCAAACAACCTCCTGCCTCTACTCCCTCTTTGGTGGACATGGCCACTGTTGTTCAGACACTCCTACAAGTTATGAGGGGCTCTCAACCCTCTACACCCAGGGACAGGAGTCCCCCACCTCATTCTCCTTCTCCTCCTCCTGCAAAATGCTTTCAAGGAGACAGGGATTCCTCTTTAGAGGCATCTCCCCATTTTTATGAGGAGTATTACCCAGAGGAGGAGGAACTTGAAGAATTTGAGGACCTCCTTCCCCAGGAGAACAATCCTCGCCGACCTTCTGAGGCCTCTACTTTGTTGTCCCTTCATGAGGACGCTGTTCGCCAGGCAGCAGCCTCTCCTCCAGATGATCCATCCTTCCACGACATGGCCCAGATCCAGAAGGTTATTGATTTTTTTTCAACTACAGAACAAGATAAATGGAGGGAGAGACATGGCAGATTACCTGGAACTCCATGAGGAGCCAGTTGTGGTTGTACCTCCCCTCGTACAGACATACCAAAATGCTGTCCTTTCAGCTTGGAATCAACCTTCAGCTGTCCCTGGCATTCTTAGGAAGGCTGATCGCCTCTATCAGGCATCTATAGACCACCCTTTCTTTTCTGCCATGCCAGAAGCAGATTCTGTTGTGATTAATGCTGCTCATGACTGCACCAAGCGCCCAAAACACAGGAGCTCTCTGCCTCCTGACAAAGACTCCCACCGTATTGACTACCTGGGGAAAAAAGGTGCATCAAGCAGGCATTATGAACTTTAGAATTCTAAACTACATGGGTCATATGGTAAAGTACCAACGGACACTCTGATCCTCTGCCATGGACCTTGTAAACAAGCTTCCCCCTTCACAAGAAAAGGAGCAATTGTCAAACACTATTTCAACTGAAAATTCCATCTCCCGGCATCTCCTCTGCTCTGGCTACGATGCTGTGGATACCTCTGCCTGAACCTCGGCCATGGGTATAACTCTTGGAAGGCATGGATGGCTCCGGGTCTCAGGATTTACCCTGGATGTACAACACAAAATTGTGAATGCACCTTTCAGCAGTTCAAAAACTATTTGGTCCTGGAACCCCAAACCCTCCTAGATAACCTCCAGGCATCGGGGAGAACCTTGCATATGGTGCCTGGTATGTACCACTCTACACAACCATCCTCCCACTTTCTCTCCCAACAGTCTTTCCAGTTCAAAAGAGGTGGGAAGCACTGAGGAACTTATGGGGCAGTTCCCGAGGACATTCCCAGTCATCCTCCAGAGTGATTACCCCCAATCCCAAAGGCTTCCAGTCCAACCCTTCAGGTGGGGCTGGTCAGCCGCTGCTATCTGATCATCCAGGGCTTTGACCCAGCTTCCTTCTCCCAGCCTCGGAAGCTGTGGGGGGTCACTTTGCCCATCACTTAGAGGCCTGGCAAACGATCATGTCGGACGAGTGGGTGCTTCAGATCATCAGGGTAGGGCACACTTTGGAGCTTACCTCCATGCCACCCCCTCACCCTCCCTACTCCTTCAAAAGAATGCTGTTTTACCCTGTTCCACCACTAGAACAACATTGGGGATTTTACTCCCATTTTCTTCTGGTGCCCAAATGCACAGGGGACCTCAGACGTCTAAACCTTTACATTCAATACAAGAGGTTTTGGATGGTCACCCTGATATCCATCTTGCCCATACTAATGAAGGGGGACTGGCTATGTGCACTGGACATGAAAGACACCTACTTACGTATTCCAATCCACCCTGCCCACCACCGCTTCCTCTGTTCCCATTTACCAGGAAACCATTACCAATTTTGGATCCTCCCATTTGGACTCTTATCTGCCCCAAGGGTCTTCACCAAATGTCTAGCTATGGTGGCAGCGGCATTACACAGAGAAGGGACACTTTGTCTTCCCTTACTTGGACGAATGGTTCACCAAAGCAACCCCCAAGTCTTCCCTGCTTTCTTCCCTGCACTTGACCCTCTCCCTATTTCAAACTCTGGGAATTACGGTCAATTGGCCCAAATCTCACCCAGACCTGACTCGGAGACTCCAGTGTATTGGAGCCATCCTGGACACAACCTTAGGAAGAGCATATCTTCCAGTGGACAGACAAGAAAACATCCTGTCTCTCGCTTCCCATCTCCAAAGGGAACAGTCCATATCAGCCAGGCAAGTATTATGCCTTTTAGGGCACGTGGCCGCAACCATCCCTATGATAGTCTAGGCATGCCTACATATGAGGCTGGTCCAATGAATCCTACAAAAATAGTGTAAACAATAATCGGGATTTTGAGGACTGCATTCGGGTCACCCCTGCCCTCTGCACGGGTCACCCCCGTCCTCTGTGCTGCTCTCAACTGGTGAACCCATCGCGCCCACCTCTCTCAGGGCATGCCTTTCCAGTCCCAGCCACCTCAACAAACATTGACCACAGACGCCTCCCCAGAAGGTTGGGGTACGCACCTCTGCCCTTACAAAACTCAAGGCCAGTGGACCCCGGACTCCATCATCCCCACATCAGCTTATTGGAAATGAGAGCAGTACACCTAGCCCTCCAGGCATTCTGCCTTTATCTAACTCTGAGACCTCTCCTAATTCAGTCAGACAACACCTTTGTTGTATATTACCTGAACAAATAGGAGGAATGAAGTTCTGGGGAGAGGCTCTACAACAACAATTGACGTTGACAGCCTTATATCTGCCCGGTCGTCACAACACCCTGACAGAATTTCTCGGTTGCCATTCTTCTAGTCACGAGTGGATGCTCCATCACGAAGTTCTGTGAAACATTTTTCAGATGTAGGGGACCCCACAACTGGACCTCTTTGTAGCCCCAGACAATGATGGTCTTCCCAAATATTATTCCATTATCCCAAACAAAAAGGGATGGTCTACTGATGCCCTGTCCCAACCATGGACAGGACTCTGCTTATATGCTTCCCCCCCATCCTTCTCCTACCATGAACTTTTCTGAAGCCACAGCTGGAACCAGCAACCATGATTCTCGTAGCCCCTCTGTGGCCTTGTCAAGTCTGGTGCCCGCTACTACTACCATTGTCTGTTGCAGAACTCCTCCCGCTGCCCATCAGACTGAACCTTTTGATACAGGATCGGGGCACTCTACTCCACCCCAGCCTGAAATCCCTACATCTTCAAAACTGGGCTCCTGATTATGCTTTTAATAGCCTGGCTCCAGGTTTCCTTTCCTGTAGCTGATGTTCTATTTGATTCCCATAAAACATCCACCAGACAAAACATTCAATGCCAAATTGAAGCATTTCTCCATCTGGGCCTCCTCTTAGTCTTTCGACCCCTTTTCGTGTCCTTTGACTACAGTCTTAAACTACCTATTGTCGCTCGCCTCCTCAGGTTTGAGCTATTCATCTGTCAAGAGTACATCTGGCCTCTATTTTGGCATTTCATGAACCCTTGGAAGGAAGACTGATTTACCAACACCATCTTGCAAAGATGTTTCTTAATGGTATGCTGCACCTCAAACCTCCTGTTAGGAGACCAGCTCCTCCATGGGATTTAAATTTCTTACTGGAAAAATTGACTCTTGAACCTTTTGAGCCTGCAGCTACCTGAGATCTCTGCTTCCTAGCCTGGAAAACATTCCTAGTAGCTGTTACCTCAGCTCGTCAAATTTCCAAACTACAATCCTTAATGTGCAGGAAACCTTGTATGATCTTCCATAAGGACAGAGTATCCTTATGTACCGATCCCTCCTTCTTACCCAAGGTGGTCTCAGAACATACCTTAAACCAATCTATAGACCTACCAGTATATTTCCCCGAATACACAAACCCAGGGGAATCTCTTTTACATACGTTAGATGTTCACCGTTTTCTTAGATACTATACATCTCGCACCAAACCATTCAGGAAAACACCTCAACAGTTTGTTTCCTTTGCCCAGTCCAGGGAAGGTTTCCCAGTCACTAAGCAGACCCTTTCCAACTGGTCAGCACACTGCATAACGTTCTGTTACAAAAAGTATAACAAACCATTACCAGGTCCAGTCCATGCACACTGTACCAGAGCCATGGCCACTACTGGTTTGCTTCAAAGGTGTGTCCATTACGGACATCTGAAATGCATCCACTTGGTCTACAATACATACCTTCATGAAGCACTACAATCTAGATGTTGCTTCGCGCTGTAGGATGGCCTTTGGACGGGCAGTCCTACAAGGTCTCCTCTCATAATTCCTTTTCCACCCTTCACAGGGCTTACCATTTGGGACTCATCCCTGGAGTACTACCTGCTGCAAGAGATGCTCTCGATGAAGATAGTACAGTTTTCTTTTTTTTTTTTTGAAATTAGTATTTATCCACGCATACATCCTGCGGGTGCCGACCCATCGGGAGCACCTAGGAGTATCTTCCTGCCTCACTTGCCTGCCTGATACTTACCCTCGGTCCCCATGGAGCTGTGGCTTATCCCCCTGAGCGGTGTCGAGGTGGGGCAGCGATCACCCCGAAATTCTGAATCTCGTCTGATCAGGGGTAGTCAGGCAGGCAAGGGCATATCGGAGGCACGCTCCGGCGCACCGTCTCCCGGCACCCGCAGGCGTTCTTCCTCCACTTTAACCTGGAGGAGTGGTACGCACCCCATGCCAAGGCATCACTGCCGCGTCACCACTCCTTGTCCCTGATAAACTGTTGCAGTGTTGTTGTACCCTGGCCTCCGCCAGAGACAGGCAACACTGAGTCTGACCCCTCTCCCTCCCAGGAGGAGGTCATCCTCTGGACACTCAATCCTCTTCCTCCCCTGCTGACCCCTGCCAACCCAGGCTCGCTACCGAACCCGGGTCGCCGGCGTGGCGTGAGATGTGGCGTCCAGCGCCTCAACCCTCAGCGCCACCGGGCCGGCTGAAGATAGTACAGTTTTGTACTTACTGTAACAGTAGATCTTCGAGAGGATCTCTTGCAGCAGGTAAGATCCCCCCTTCTCTAAGAGAGCTATTGTTTGTTCAAAAAAAAAAAGGGTGGGGAGAGAGGTTGGGGGCATCTAGGGTACCTTGGTTCTGGCTTAGTGAGCTGAAGCGGGATGGAAACTGAGGATGCCTGGGGCCACCCACAGCTTTATAGTCACAGGATGATGATGTCATTTGTGTGGGCGGCCCTTAGGGCAAAGACTGCCGGAAGAAGTTGTCGTGCAGAAGAGTGCCCTCTGGTGAGAACGCAAGAGTATTACCTGGTACAAAAGATCCTCTCTAAGATCTACCGTTATGGTAGGTATGCAGCTGAACTTTCTAGGAGTGGTATATGTTGTTCATCCACATGGACCCACCCAACCTCCCCTGGCTCAGGCACACAACACTGCTTCCAGCGGGCAAGATCTGGCATCATGGGATGGAGCTGAGGGATATACCACCCGGGTAGGTGGGAGGAGCCAGCTTGAAGACTTTCCGGCACATCTTAAAGGAAAAGGACACTGCCAGATGGTGTGGATGAACAACATATACCACTCCTAGAACTACTGTTACAGGTGAGAAACCTGTGTATCTGGCTCTACAGTTTCCACCAGCAGTGAGGACTCCGGTACATACCCCTAGGTCCCCTTCTGAAGACCCCTCTTTCTCTCTCTCTGATGAAGCAGCTCCAGACTGCTCTGTGGTTGCAGGTGGAGGAGGAGGAAGAGTCACTAACAGGAACCTAGTGGAGTACCTGGAAAGTCCAGGTTCCTTTCCTAAGGTTATACCCCCCCCGCTGGCCGCACTGGAGGATGCCACAATGGCTGCCTGGCACAGGCCAAACATGATTCCTGCCATGCCCAGAAAGGTAGGCAAGCTATACCAGGCCCCCTCAGGAAAGCCTTTTTTCACTGGCCAACCTGAGACAGATTCATGGTGATAAAAGCAGTCCATGACAGGTCTAAGGTACATAGGCACCTTAGTTCCTTCCTTCCCAGATAAGGAGTCAGGGAAGCCAAAGTAGCAGCTCATGCCATCCCAGAGGGTACTCAGAGGAAGGAACTATTCGGAGCCCGCCAGACTGTGGCTAATGTGGGCAAGCACCTCTTGAGAGCCACCTATGATATTTCTGATGCTTCAGCCAGGGCAGCTACAACTGCCATCTGCCTCAGAACGCACTCCTGGCTGTGGGTGTCTGGGTTTGCTGCTGATATCCAACAGTCCATCCTTGTTGCCCCTTTCAGAGGTCACAAGTTCTTTGGGGCCAATGCTGGATATCCTCTATGATGTGCAAGCCTCCGAGAGGGCTTTATAGTCCGTCCACTCTACTACACCCAATCTATGAGCAGGCAGCAGACCTCCTTTTGTAAGACTTCCCACAGACCAGGGACAGGGGCCATATCCCAATGCAGACATAGAACAGGGTCTGCCTTGCTGGCCTCTACCTCCACCACAGATGCCCACCTTAAAAAATCCAGAGGTGACAGTGTGGCCCCAGCCACTGGATCTGTTTCAGCATGACTCCTTACCTGAACCCCCCCAAGCTGGTCTTAACTCACTAAGGCCTCAGGAACTCTTGGAGAGTTCCACCACTTGTGGCCTGTATATGTTTAACTGTGCAACCTGGGATTTTCTGAGCAAAATCAAGCTATAATCAGTATGCCACAAACAAATGCGAATACCTCATGAACCATAAGTGAACACACAAAGTACGAGTGGCAAAGTTGTTCAGCACAGGATTACCTTTTTAACGGTGCTATGCAATTATAAGTAGTTCCTATTTTTTTCTATATTGGTTGAAATAGCAAAAAAAATTTATTTTTCAATAAAAAATAATTTTATTTGTATGGCGCCTTTCCAATTCCAAGGCGCCTTACAGCTTTAACATCAATTAAAACAAACATTAAAATCCACAGTCTTAAATATAAATAAGAATCATATTCAAAAATCAGTTCAAGCTCCCAGGAAGTTCATTTGCCAAAGAAAGGTTTTTAGTCCTCTCTTAAATTCCTCCACTGAGGTGTACTTCCGTAACCGACTGGGTAGAGAATTCCAAAGGGTGGGCGCAGCATAAGAAAAAGCTCTAGAGCCTGATGATTTAAGGTTCACCCGTGGAATTTCTAGCAACCCCTTGTCGGCCAAGTGGAGTGATCGGCCAGGGGAGTTAGGAATCAGAAGATCTTTCAGATAGGCCAGACTCTGACTGTGAAGGGCTTTAAAAGTCAGTAAACCGACTTTAAAGGTGATCTGCCACCGTAGAGACAACGTAAACCATTTTTGTGGGAAAATATTTAACATATCAACACCAAATTAAGCATCCATACATTAGATGAAGTACATAAACAAATTTGTACTAAAAAGCTATTTTTCTAATATGATACATGCATTTTTTCCCCATTTTATTAAAGGTGGCTAAGTGAAGCTTGAGAGACAAATCTTAGCCATACACACCATACGATACAAAAATGCGAATATCTTCTAAAGTATATATACATGACAAATACAAAGTATCAGCGGTAAAGTTGTTCAGCACAGAGTTACCTTTCCAGCAGTGCTATGCAGTCAATTTTACTCACTTCGGTTTGTGAAATATTTAAGTTTTAAGCAGTGACGTCCTCAAGTGTCTTAAGTACTTAGTGGCATAAAGTGCAGGATGTCTAGAGGCAGTCAAGACCTCAGGAGTATCTTTTCTGCTGCCACCTACAGGCGTCTTGGGGCCTCAGTGAATTAAGCCAGGAGGTGGGGGTCAGGGGTTGTTTCCCCCTCCACCTAGAACAGTGGAGGCCCTTACTTCAGATGCCTGGATCCTGTGGTTCATAGAACAAGGACATACTCTAGAACTTCTGGAGCTACCTCCAGACCTTCCTCCTGTTCCCTCAGTTTATCTTCCAGATCACATACCTGTGCTTCTCAAGGGCACAGGGTCATAATGTCACAAGACATTATGCCTCATTGCAAAATTGCGCTGCCAATACAGCGCGATTTCTGCCATGAGGCAGAAGTCTTTTTTCTGAGCCCCTCGAACCCCCCACCAAAGATTCTCAACTCGGGGCCAACTTGGGAGCACTCAAGTCGAAAAAATCAAACCCGTCCCAGATGCAGCGCTTAGGTTCCTATTGCTGTGGCTCAGTCCTGTGAGTCACAGCAGCTGCTCAATGGAACCCGCTGTCAGCAGAGGTCTCATCCTCTGCCTGGGAAAACGCTACTGGTGCAATACCACGTACAGCAGTATACACGGTATTGCACCAGTAGCGCTAGCATCCTACGCTGTACCGGGTTAGCCATAATGTTGTACGCTATTATGCGTGCGACATTATGAGCTGGTAGGCCCCTCAAGAAAGTATGCACCTTCCTGCAGAAGAGGGCCATAGAACTAGTGCCTTAGCCTCAAAGGAATACAGCGTTCTATTCCCATTTCTTCCTCATCCACAAGAGACTTAAGGCCCATCCTGGACCTGAATTTCTGCTTTCAGTACAAGAAGTTCTGGATGGTCACCCTGCATGGCCTGCTGCCACTCCTGAAAGAAGGCGACTGGATATGCACAATGCTTACCTGCATATCACAGTTTACCCCCTTACTGGAGGTACCTCGGGTTCCTGCTCCAGGGAGAGCACTACCAGTTAAGGATATTGCCCTTTTGGCTTGTCATCTGCTCCATGGGTATTTACCAAATGCTTAGCAGTGGTGGCAGTGGTTCTCAGGAGGAAGGGATTGTAGGTCTTCCCCTATCTGGGTGACTGGTTGCTCAAAGCTTAGTCCAAGGAACACCTGTCTCAGACCCTACTGCATACCAGGCAGCTGTTCCAGAGCTTGGGGATCACTGTCCGTGTGCCCAAGTCTATTCTGTTCCCTTGTCAGTGTTTACAGTACATAGGGGGCAGATCTGGACATGGCCCAAAGCCTAGCTTTTCTACCCCAGGACAGAGTGGAACGCCTCGTAGCCCAGGCCCAGCTGGTATCCCAGAGCAAGTGTGTCACAGCCAGGACATTCCTGAGACTGTTGGGCCTGATGGTGGCTGCCATTGTCACAGTACCCCTGGCAAGGCTGCATATGAGGATCCTCACAGGACTCTGTGGGTCCGTTGGGATCAGTGCACCAATGAGCTGAAACAGCAGGTTCTAGTCTCTTCCCCGTTCACAAGGTGCTTCAATGGTGGATGGACCCCAGCAACTTGCTGAAGGGGGTTCCATTCCTCATCCCCTCAGCAGATCCTTACCACAGACACCTCAGGACAGCGCTTGGAGGCACATATGAGTCTTCTCCAGACCCAAAGACCTTAGACCAGGGTGGAGACTTCCATCCAGAGAGATGAGGGTCATTCTGCATGCCTTCCAGAACCATCCATCCCTGGAGCCTCTGCTGGTACAGTCTGACAATCTCAGTGTAGTCTACTACATAAACATGCAAGGGGGGGCCCATTCTTACCCCCTGTGCAGGAAGTGATGAGAGTTGGATACTGGGCTCTAGAACACAGTCTAGTACTGTTGTCCATCCATGTTTCAGGTGTCCAAAATATCCTGGCAGAGAGGCTAAGCAGGTCACAGTCCAGAATGCATGAGTGGGAGCTGCTGACCTCCATATAAGGAAGACCTGTCTGACAGGTGGGGTCGTCCAGAGCTGGACCTTTCTGCATCACCACTCGATGCAAAACTGCTGCTTTTCTGCTCGCTGGATCCAAGGCCTGGAGCTTTCTGATGAGATGCGTTGTCCCTCTTTTGGAAAGGGAAGATCTTAATTCGAGAGGGCTCTTGCAGTAGGTAATTACATATAGGACTGACATCGGCAGGCAGCAGGACCCCACGGAAAAATTTCTAGCTAGCAGTCCCTGGCGAGGGACCGCCCCACGTCGGGTGAGTGGCATCAGATGACGTCGGTATAAAGGGGCGGTCCCGGACGCCCGCCTTCCAGTTCTTTCCCGCCATCAGCTCGTGCAGCGCCTCGCGGTAAAGTTTGTAGCTCAGCCCTGTTCCTATGTTGTTTTTTTACCGAAAGTTATAGTTATTTTGAGATCTTTTCATCAGGTGAACGTCTGTTTATGTCATCCCCTTCAAAAAATAAGTGCGACTCGTCCGGCGCCCAACTGCCCCACAAGGACGGTCACTCCCTCTGCCTTTTTTGCTTAGGCCCCGACCACGCGGTCGACAAGTGCCCGCATTGCCTGCATTTTAACGCGGCCACCCGCAGACGGTGCCAGCAGTCCTTGGAGGCCCATCTCCTTAAAAAGATGATGTCTGCAATGGAGAAGGAGTTGAAGAAACTTAGGCAGGCGTCAACCTCCCCAGAAGGACACAAGAAGCGGGAAAAAGAAAGGCATCGGGAGAAGGCCTCCACGACTCCGGCCGGAGCCACGGCTCAGGTAACGTCCCCTCCGGGGATCATCTGACGGCAGCCTCCAAGGCTTTGGAGGAGGCGTCGAGCTCACGTTCAGGCCCTTCGGGCGCCTCCGGGCAAAAGGAGACTTCTGCCTCCAGTACTGCTGCAGGCTTGCGGCCTACTGGCGCGGGCGCCTCCTATAAGCCGGACGTCGGCTCCTCCGACACCCGCTGGGAGAAGGCCGCTAAGGCGCCCGACCCTTCGGGGGTGGCGCCTACGGCTGATGTCCCCCCTCGGACGGGCCTCTTCCATCTTGGCCCGCCTCCGGCGAGGACCCCTTAAGTTGGGCGCCGGCTCCTCTGGCGTCCGCCGGGATCCTGCCCCTAAGTCGCACGTCGGCTCCTCCGATGTGCGCCGGGCGTCGGAGCCTACGACAGACTCTCCACCGTCTGTCGTCCCAGGTTCCCTGCAGCCTTCACTACCGTCCGGGGAGCTCGTGTTGCCCCTGCCTGACTCCGGGGACTTTTCACCACCATCCCCGGACGAGACACGGGATGCCTTTCCGCCATCAGATCCTCCTCCCACGGAACTGGATCTGACGCGAGCCCCCCAGACGCCCGGCCCGGCCAGCTCCTCCGACACGGTGGGATTCTCTTCCATCGGGCCCTCCCCATGGGCCTATCAATATGATCCACCGGGGTACCTACTGCCGTCCTCAGCAGCTCCTCCCGTCCCCGGATATCCACCGTCGTATCCGACGCTGGCTTACCCGGGTCCGCAGTATCCTGCACCGCAGTACCTGGCGCCGGTCCCACCAACGCCGCAGTACCCAACGCCGCAGTACCCGGCTCCGGTATTCCCGCTGCCGGGTTATGGATACTCACCTTACGGATATAATCCGTACAACTATCCCCTTCCTCCATCGCCCTCTAGGCCGCCGGTGGATCTCCAGGAGACTCTGGCCTCCTGGTGGGCTGAGGCCAAGGCTCAGCTCACCAAGGAAGTCCAGAGCCGCCTCACGGCGACGGTGCCACCTCCGGCCCCCGTATGCCCCAGGTGGCACACTCCCTCTCCGCCTCCGGATTCCCGAGCCCTCTCCTCGGGATCCAGTGAGGGGCAGGACACGCGTCCAGGGATCCCCCTTAAGGAACCCGTTCTTCCCCCTAGACGAGTCAGAGAGTCTTACTCTGCTTCCAATTCTTCTTCTTCTTCTCTCTCTCAGATTCCTCCGATGGATGTTCCAAGAAAGACGACGAGCCTCGCTCTCCGTCCAAGCCCCAGCCGAGGACTCCTCCGAAGTCTCCTCCGGAGGATCCTTCCTTCACGGAGTTGCTCAGGAAGATCCAGGAAGTACATCAGTGGCGTTCCTTAGAGCCAGATCCTTAGCGGGTTAAACTCGCCGAACATCTGGACTTGCCCCTCACGGCCCCTACTCTTTTGCCACCCTGGATCGAGCCTCATGCCCACCTTGTTTCCACCATTTGGAAACAACCATCGGCTTTAGCCCCACTTCCTCAGAAGTTCAACAGGCTATACCAGGCTCCAGAGGGTGTAGACATTTTAGATTCTCACCCCCGTGCAGACTCGGTTGTGATTAGCGCCGCTCACGGCCGGTCAGCACACCCTAAACACTTGAGCTCGTCTCCTCCGGATAAGGAGTCCCGCCTTCTGGATCAGTATGGAAGGAAGATTTACGCGTCTTCCACACTGGGGATTAGGGCCCTAAATTATGTAGCACATATGGGGGATCACCAGAAGGCTGTCCTTACCCAGGCGGAATCTAAGATTGACTCCTTGCCTGACGCCCAAGTTAAGCAGGAGTTACCTGACCTTGTCCATTCTGCTCATTCGGCCAGACGTCACATTCTGAGGACGACCTATGATGCAGTGGACACCGCAGGGCGGAGCTCCGCATTCGCCATAAGTCTTCGGTGTCACGCCTGGCTCAGAGTGTCAGGTTTGGTCACGGAGGTGCAGTCAGCAATTCAGGAAGCACCTTTCAGGGGTTCGGTGCTTTTCGGTAGTGATGTCAAGGACATCATCACTGACTTGCAGGAGAAGGGGATGGCCCTGAAATCTGTGGATTCCATGTACCATCCCCATCCCTTTCAACGCCGTCCTTTTCGCAGACGCAGCTGGCCTCAAGTGAAACCTCAAGGAAGGCGGGCCACCAAACGTCGGGCCCCGACAGCTGCCAGGCCCCCGCTGCCCAAAAAAGCAGCAGGTGCCCCAACTGCGGCGCTGCCCCATACCACCTGACTCCTTCCCTCTCCCACCGCCTCCAGACTCCCCAGAGGAACCGGTAGGAGGGAGGTTCTCCTTCCACCTTCCGGGTTGGGAGAGGATAACATCGGATTCATGGGTGCTTCAGATTATTGCAGAGGGGCACTCCATAGAGTTTCTACAGAAACCTCCACCCCACCCCCCTGAAGTCCTCTTTCTCAAGGGACCATCTTCCTTTGGTCAGGGAAGAAATATCTGCTCTCCTTGCGAAGCAGGCCATAGAACCCGTCCCTCTTCACCTCCATGGGATGGGTTACTATTCTCATTTCTTTCTTGTACCAAAGAAGACGGGAGATCTCGGACCCATTCTCGATCTCCGCTCCCTGAACCTATATGTAGAATACAAGAAGTTCAGGATGCTCTCCCTTCAATCCCTTCTGCCCCTTCTTTGGCTGGGCCAATGGCTTTGTGCACTGGATATGCAGGATGCATACCTGCACATCCCCATTCGTCCCTCGCACAGAAAGTACCTCCGGTTTGCTTTCCGGGGGGACCATTACCAATTCCGGGCACTCCCATTTGGTCTTTCCTCGGCTCCCCGAGTTTTTACCAAATGCCTGGCGGTGGTAGCGGCCCACCTGCGTACCTTGGGAGTTCAGGTGTTTCCCTACCTGGACGATTGGCTCCTGGCGGCTCGTCCAGGAAGGGAACTCCTGCATTTTCTCTCCCTCACCCAGCAGGTTTTCACTTGTCTGGGTATCACCATCAACTATTCCAAGTCTCACCTGGACCCTTCCCAGAGACTCCAGTTCATCGGGGCAATCCTCAATACGACAGTGTGCAAGGCCTTCCTGCCTTCGGACAGGGGGGCCTCCCTCCAGTCACAGATTTCCCTACTTTCGGAATGCAGGAAGGTTCCGGCGAGGTCGGTGCTCCGTCATTTGGGGCTGATGGCGGCCGCCATCCCGACGGTTCCGCGCGCTCGACTCCACTTGAGGATTTCTCAGTGGACTCTCCGCTCTCAGTGGGATCATCATCTAGTACTGATCTCCTCGCCAATGTTAAGAGACTTGCAATGGTGGATGGTTCGGGAGAACCTGTTCCGGGGTGTCCCCTTCTTTCATCCCCCAGACTCTGACCATGGACGCATCAGGCGAAGGTTGGGGAGCCCATCTGGGTCCTCACCGAACCCAGGGTTTATGGTCCAGACTGGAATTAGCTCTCCACATTAATGTGCTCGAGCTACGAGCAGTTCTGTATGCCCTCCAAGCCCTTCACCAATACATCCTTCCCGGTCACCTGGCTGTCCAAACGGACAACATGGGCGTGGTGTGGTACATCAACAAGCAGGGAGGGACTCGATCCTACCCGCTGTGCAGGGAAGCAGTGAGGGTCTGGGAATGGGCAACGCTTCACAACCTCCACCTCACGGCGATTCATGTTCCAGGAGTTGACAATATCCTGGCAGACAAGTTGTCATTCCGCGGCTCTGCCACACGAGTGGGAACTGGACCAAAAGGTTCTAAATGGCATCTTCCAGCTTTGGGGGACTCCACAGGTAGACCTGTTCAGCCTCTTCCCCAAGCATAAAACTTCCACCTTTTGCTCACTCGCTCCAGAAGCGGGCGCTTTCTGGGGCGACGCTCTGTCTCTAAGCTGGAAGGACAGATTCATCTATGCTTTTCCCCCAATTCCTCTGGTCCCTCGTGTGCTGCAGAAACTTGCATTGGAAGGAGCGAGAATGATTCTGATCGCTCCTTTCTGGCCCAGGCAAATCTGGTTCTCTCTTCTACAACAATACTCAGAGGTTCCTCCTCTTCCTCTATCTCGAGGTTTGCTGACCCAGGATCAAGGGACCCTGGTCCATCTGGGGCTCAAGTCTCTACAACTTCATGCATGGCTCCTGCAGACCTAGCCCAATCTCATTTTGGCGTCTCTCCTAAGGTGGCCGAGATTCTAGTGGAGGCTAGAAAACCCTCCACTAGGTCCACCTACACTATGAAATGGAAGCGATTTTCCATTTGGGCTGCCTCCAGGAATGTGGAGCCCTTCTTCTGTCCTGTGGCCGTTCTGCTCGATTATTTGCGTCATCTTTTCGACCTGGGTCTCGGTCACTCCTCTTTGAAGGTTCATGTGGCCGCTATTTCAGCCTACCATGCTTCTTTTGCTGATAAAGCCTTTGCCCAGTTAGAGGTTTCCAATACCTTTCTCAGAGGGGTCCTTCATCTCAGGCCCCCTGTTTGGACTCCTGCTCCTCCTTGGGATTTGAACTTTGTTCTCGAGAAACTTACTCTTCCTCATTTTGAGCCTGCGGCTTCCGCAGACTTAAAGTTTTTATCGTGGAAGACACTCTTCTTGGTGGCCATTACTTCTGGTCGAAGAATTTCCGAGCTCCAGGCACTTATGTGTAAAGTCCCCTATCTGATTTTTCACAAAGAACGAGTGGCTCGTCGCACGAACCCTAAGTTTCTTCTGAAAGTGGTAGCGGAGTCTACCTTAAATCAGTCTATTGAGTTATCTGCCTTTTTCATGCAGTACTCCAACCAGGGAGAATACTTGCTCCATACCATGGATGTCCACAGGATTCTGAGGTACTACACCGACAGGACGAAGGATCTCAGAAAGACTGATCAGTTGTTTGTCTCTTTTGCTCACAAAAGGGAAGGCAATGCTGTCTCCAAGCAATGCCTGTCAAAGTGGTTGGCTAATTGCATCACGTTCTGTTATGACAAGTACAAGACGACCCTACCGGGTGAAGTCAGAGGTCACACCACTCGCGGAGTAGCAGCCTCTGCGGCTTGTTTCAAGAATGTGTCTGCGGCAGACATCTCTGAGGCTCTTGCAGTAGGTAATACCTTCCCGCCCTCCATCCCCCTAGGCTTTTTCAGCTCCTTTCCCATTCAGGGAAATATCTGCTTCTCTCTCGTCTGGCTCTTCCGGGCCTGTGGCGGGAAAGAACTGGAAGGCGGGCGTCCGGGACCGCCCCTTTATACCGACGTCGGTCACCTGACGTGGGGGCGGTCCCTCGCCAGGGACTGCTAGCTAGAAATTTTTCCGTGGGGTCCTGCCGCCTGCCGACATCAGTCCTATATGTAATTACCTACTGCAAGAGCCTCTCTCGAAGATCTTCTGTTACGGTAAGTTGTTACGTAACTGTACTTTCCTTTACACCTTCCCTCCCTTTCCTCTGATTCAGAGGATGCTAATCAACCTCCAGATGCAGGGAGCCATGTTAATTCTTGTGACGCCCTTCTGGCCTCGTCAGATATGGTTTCCATTACTGCAACAATTCGCAGTGGAATCTCCAGTTCCCCTGCTGTCACAGGAACAGGGAACCCTGGTCAATCCGAATCTCAAGTCACTCCATCTCCGTGCGTGGCTCCTGAGGATATAGCCATTGCGAGATCTGGAGTATCGCCAGAAGTGGCTGATGTCCAGGTGGCTGCCAGGAAACCCTCCACCAGGGCTACCCATTCCATGAAGTGGAAGCGTTTTACTCTGTAGGCCGCTTCACATCACCGAGATCCCTACACTTACCCAATGAATCCGATTCTTGAGTACTTGCTGTCCTTGTCAGATGCAGGACTGAACTACTCGTCCATTAAGGTGCATTTGTCTGCTATATCAGCCTTCCACATGTCCACTGATGGCCACACTGATGCACAGCTGGATGTGGCCCATACGTTTTTATGAGCATTCTGCATTTGAAGCTTCCTATCCACAATCCAGTCTTGGCCTGGGACTTGAATTTTGTGCTAGAAAAGCTTACTTTGGTTCCTTTTCAGCCAGCTATGACTTGTGAGCTATGCTTTCTATTGTGAAAGGCATTATTTTTAGTTCCTATTACTTCTGCTTCAAGGATTCCAGAACTGCAGTCGCTCGTGTGAGCCTCCTTATTTGATTTTCCACAGAGACAGGGGCCCGATTCCAAGTCACGTTATGCATGTCGCAAATCGCACCTTGCGCCATGCGTTATGCAAGTTGCAATTACAAGTTGTGGCTTGCGCCAAAAGTGGGCTACACCACCCACTATGCCTGCAACCTGCTGCAACATGGTGCAAGGGTGGGTTATGACAGCACCTGCACCCTATTCTGAAAGGGTGGCTGCCATAACCCATTTCTGTTATTCCAGGTCCCGCTGTGGCACTGCACATTAGACCAGCATGGAGGTGGTCTAAGGGGCATCTGTCCTGGCAAAATTATGGATGCCCCCCCCCACAGCACTGCGAAATGCACATAGCCGTGCCCCACGAACCCCAACACAGTGATGCCCCCCAACCCCTGTTCCGAGGTGCCGCCTGGGTCAGTTTTGTGCTGGCCCCCTATTTACCTGTGCAACTTAGCCAACCCCCTCCAATGCCCCAGGGGATTGTGGGCGTGTTTTGGGGTGGGGGAGCAGTTACATGCATTCTGCGACTTGCGGCACCCTGGTCTGGTGTGCCATTCCCGTGGCACAAGCCTGCGGCTGCCGCAAGTCATGGATCATAGGTGCTGGGGACCCTGCCTGTCCTGGAATAGGGTGCAGGGTCCCCAGCGTAGCAGTTTCTACCAAAGGTGGTGTCAGTTCCAGGAATATTTCAGTGGCAGAAATCTGTGCTGCTGCCACTTGGAGTACTGTCCACACTTTCACAAAGCACTACAGTCTGAACATTGCCTCAAGGAGAAGGGAAAGATTTGGCCTAGCTGTGTTTCTAGGTCTCTTTTCATAGGCTCCTGGCCTCCTGCCACTCAGCCTGTCTCGCTGTTTGTACTGCTTGGGACTCGTTCTAGAGATGTGACCTGATGAGAGATATCCCCGGAGAAGACAGAACAGTTACATAGGAACTAACCGTAACAGTAGTTCTTAAAGGGAATCTCTTTCATCTGGTCATGCTGTACCACCCTCCCATCCCCCTTGGGGTTTTGAGCTTCTTCACTCCTGTTTCAGGATGGCTTTGCTGTTACTCCAACCATTTTGATTGCTCAGCACTCTATCTCTCTCCTTGGTTCCCTAGAGGGAGGCCTGGCAAACATGGTCCTCGACGGGGGACTGAGTAGGGAATGGGGCTGCCCACGCTTATATACTGCAGGATGTTGGCATCTGATGTTGTTGTGACTGGCCCCTGATAGACTGCTACAGAAAAGTTTCTGTGTGGACCTAGTGCCTGGCGGTGAATAGTCCTAGAGGTGTGACCTGATGAAACAGATATCCCTGAAGATCTAGTGTTACAGTAAGTTCTTATGCAGCTGTTCTTTTCTGCTTGTTAACTACTTGAGCATACCCCTCCTGCCCAGCATTCTTGCTAAAGTGAGATGTTATGGGGAAATGTTTTTTTTTTTTTTTTATTACTAATGATTTTTATTAACATGTATCATTGGATGACCTTTTTTTTAATATCCTGAAACATTTCAACACAGACTTTTATTTTATTTTGTGTGTGTGTGTGTGTGTGTATGTATATATACATTCGTATCTAGGCTTACCCAGCTTACCAGAGGCAAAAGGTGGACTTCCAGGTCCCTGCTGCTCCAGTTGCTGACTCCACTGTGCCGGAATGCGTGCCTGACACACTTGCTGCTGCAGTCGTAACCCAAGAGAAGAAGACTGAACTTGAACTGGTAATATTTCTGAGGTGTATTGTTCTTTAATATGCTATGTGCCTTTTTTTTTTAATACTACTTTTATTCAGTTCATACATAACAGAAGTAGTACACAGTTGGTTACTATAATATCTTCTTGTCAGGTTTACATTTACAAGAATTTGCCATGTTGAATCAGAGTCCGTAAAACGTCCTTACATTGGGGTGCAGCGAGGGCACCCAGATTCCATGTAGAAGATGGTCTTAGACTCCTGTAACCAATACAGATGTATCATAAATAAAAATGGACTAAATAAAAGAAAGAACAAACAACATATAAAAAGAACAGTAAATAAGAAATACTGTCTAAAGTTGTTTTACTTCATCTGGGAATGATCAAGGTTATTTGTTCAACTCCCACCTGGTCCATCGGTTTTGGTATGCTGCAGATCTATTTTATAAATTATGTGTTAACTGCTCAGACTTTTGTATGAAACGTATAAATTTCTGTCACTCCGACATAGTAGGAGGATCTGGGAGCAGCCACTTCTTAGTAATATATTTATAAGCTGCAGCTAGGCACATGGACCAAAGGGAGACGGAGTCTCTGCCTCTAAGGGTTTAGGGGGTATACCCAGTAGGAGATTTTCAGGAGTTAAAGGGTCCTGGATATTAAAGATAGTCTCAATCTGGTGGGAAATTGACTGCCAGAACGGGATAATCCTTGGGCAGAAAAGAAAAACATGAGCATGCAAGGCCTCATCGGTGCCACATTGCCTCCAGCATCTCGTAGAAGCACCCGGGTTGCGTTTAGCTAAAAATTGAGGGATAAGGAAATACCTTGTGTGAACCTTCCACACGTACTCCCTCCAGCGTGGAGACAAGGTGGTGGACCAAATAGAGTGCCATATTCTGGGCCAAACTGATTGCAAGAGTGGGCGGCCTAAGTCTCACTCCCATCTGTATTTTAATAAATCTATGACATGTAGCTGTTGAGAAATCAGGAATTTATATAACAAAGAGATTGCGTGGTCACTTTTTAGTTGTCCATATTTGAATAAAGGGACTATTGTCTTCATCTATTAAAGATCTGGTAGTTTGCAATCTAAGGTGAGCATTTATATAGTCCCTAACCTGCAGGCAATACAATAAGACTATCGGACTCCAACAAAATTTAATTTGTGCTTCTGAGAATGAAATTACTGTTGTGTGGCGGGAGGCCTGAGAGGGGTACCTTTTGTATTCCTGTACTGGGGAAAAAGCTGGGTTTGTAATATACCAAGCATGGTGAGTGAATCTCTTCTGAGGGTAACCTCTCCTCCAGCCCTCGAGGATTGAGCCTGTACTGTCTGGGGAACTGTTCTTGAAGTTGTCTCAGTCGGGATGGAACAAAAAGGGTTGCTGCTGGAGTGGCTATCGGGTCTATTTGTTTCCAATGTGCTGTATAGTGAGTGTTTCCCCAGAGAAGGGCAAGTTGCATTTGTAAGGCATTCCAATAATTAAATTAGGGAATATTATTCCACCTTGGTCTTTAGGTAGCATTAGGAGTTGAGATTTGAGCACTGGATTTTCTTCCCTGCCACAGAAAATCAAGAAAGGTGCACTGCCATTTATTAAGGTGCTGTGCAGGGACTATGCAGGGTGTGCATTGAAAAAGGTATAATAGCCTAGGTAGGCTGTTCATTTTTAAGGGCTTGGTTCCTGGCATAAAAAGGTAGGGGTAACACAGTCCATCTCTTAATATCTGTTTTAAGGGTATTCATAAATAATTAATTATAATTCAGGTGATAGAGGGAGTTCGAGTCAACTGGGATCTGGACACCAAGGTACCTAATTGCTGAGGTGTCCCATTTAAATTGAAATTGTTCTCTAATCTGTTCAGTGGGAAGGTAGTTAAAGGCTAAAAGTTCAGTTTTATTCGTGTTTGATAAGTATCCTGCATAAGAAGAAAACAACTGGAGTTTATGGAACAGGTGGGGAAGGGAGGTATCTGGATTAGTAAGGTATACTAAGACGACATCTGCAAATAAAGATATGTTATGTTCTGTGTCAGATAGTTTTATTCCAGGGAGATCTGGGTTTTGTCTAATCAGATAAGCAAGGGGTTCAATATAGAAGGCAAACAACAAAGGGGAAATGGGGGCATCCCTGCCTGGTTCCTCTGTGGAGTGTGAATTTTTGGGATAAGTGGCCATTGGATTGAATATATCCTTGAGGGTTACGGTAAAATTTGAAAATGAGGTTAATACATTGGGTTGGGAATTGAAAGACTGATAGGACTTCTTTTAAAAAAGGCCATGAAACCACATCAAATGCTTTTTCAGCATCTAAACTGAGGAGGAGGAAGGGGATTTTTTTTTGAATGTTTTCAATTGGGTAAATACTCCGTCTGATATTATCCTGTGCTTGGCATCCTTGGGTAAACCCAGATTGGTCTAGGTGAATCAGGAAGGGGTCTAAATGTGAGTCTATGAGCTAGGATAGCTGCCATGATTTTATAGTCCATATTAAGAATAGATATAGGGTGATAGGAACCAGGCAGGAAGGGGTCTTTACCGGGTTTTGGGATTACTGATGATATTGCATATTGCCAGGATGGGGGTTTTCAGGAGGGCTACACTAGTTGAAGTTTATTGTTCTAGGAATTAATACCTTTGAGACAAGGCTCTTTTACAAAGGTTCCACGTCATTAAGTACAAAAACATAGTAGACAGTGTTACAAACAATCAGTAAGCCGTTTAACAAGGCCTCAACTTAAACAGTAACATTTATGTACAGAAAAGAAAAAGGAACTCAGAGGCAGTGTCAAGGGCAAGGAATAAGGATTGGAGAGCTTGAGAGAGAAGAGAGGGAGAAATAAGAAGTTTAGGAGCAGACAGAACCAGGTTGGTGGTACTCAGGTTGTCTTTGTCAAAGAGGAGACCATGGTGGTTGAGTGAAACAAATGTAAGTGCATTCAGTGGGATGAGATTTTAGTCAAAGCAGTCACAGGAGCTGGAGGCTGTGAGGTGAGCGTAAAGTATGGATTTGAGAGCTCCCAATGTCGTGGAGGATAGAGAGGACAGGTTAAGGGCATTGTACCAGGTAGGGGCACGATATGTAAAAGATCTTTGTCCCTGAGCAGTCTGGCATCTAGGGACAAGGAAAGGTTGGTGGTCAGATCTTCTGGTGGTACGAGTGCCATTGTTCAGGCAGAGCAGGTCCCGGATACATGGAGGAGTGAGTCCCAAGACTGCTTGTTTTGCCATCACGCAGGTGAGATACATGAGGCGATTGGAAAGGTGCAACCAACCGGTTTCCGTGTAGAGGTCTCAAGTGTGGGTCCGTCTCTGTCTAGTAAGCAGCCTATGCATGAGAGGGGAAATGTTTTGTTGGAAAGTTTTATAGAATTCCCCTGGGAGACCATAAATTCCAGGACATTTATTTGTTTTAATGTTATCTATTTCGGTCTCTATCTCCTGGACTGTGATTGGGGCTAGCAATTTTTCTGTGAAGGATCTGGAAAGTCTTGGAAAGTTTAGAGTCTTAAGGAAGGAGCGGATTTGAGCAAGGTGGGGGTTGTTGGGGGGCAGTGTATAAGTTTGAGTAATACTGAACAAATATATCGGATATTGCAGCTATGGAGCACTGGGGAGGGGCTCAGGGTGGATATTATGGCTATAATATTTCACTTTAGTTGCTTCTTACAGGATTGCTGGTCTTAAGAATGACTGGACACCATAAGTAACTTCTAACAGCTCTGAGGTTTATTCAACAAACATACATTAGTTAGATCAGCAGGCCTCAGCAGAACCACTACTACAATCTGCTCGTGCAGTTTCTAAAACCCAGTTTCCACCCCAGACATACCATTGGCCCAAAACTTCAGGGGGATGTGGACTAAATCATTCTACACTGTTACTAGGGTAAGTTACCGTATACTACATCTCCCCTTCTAGTAAAAGAAAGCAATTACCTTGATTTCGGTTTGCATATCAATGACAAATAATTACCAAGCAATATTAACATAATGGTTAAGTCTTACTTTGTACATGGGCTGTGGACATGGCCTACCTAGATTTTAGCAAGGCATTTGATACAGTCCCACACAAAAGATTAATACACAAGATAGCCAGCCTTGGAGTGGGTCCCAAGGTGGTAGCCTGGATAAAAAATTGGCTAGACAACAGGACTCAAAGGGTAGTAGTAAATGGAGTACACAGTGACGAAAGGAGGGTTACTAGCGGGGTACCGCAGGGTTCAGTACTGGGACCGGTCCTTTTTAATGTCTTTATAAGTGACATTGCAGAGGAACTGGAAGGAAAAGTATGTCTCTTTGCAGGTGACACAAAGATCTGCAACAGGGTTGATACACAAGATGGAGTGGAAAGGATGAGAAGGGACTTGGCAAGGTTGGAGGAATGGTCAAATGTATGGCAGCTCAGATTCAATGCAAAGAAGTGCAAGGTAATGCACATGGGGAACAAAAACCCTGGGGAAGCGTACACAATGGGGGGTGAGATACTGACAACAGTAAAAATAGAAAGGGACCTGGGGTAATTATATCAGATGACCTAAAGGTGGGCAAGCAATGTGAGAAGGCAGTAAGGAAGGCTGGGGGGATACTGGGATGTATAGGAAGAGGCATCAATAGTAGAAAACAGGAAGTTGTTATCCCTCTGTACAGACAGTTGGTGAGACCCCATCTGGAGTACTGTGTGCAGTTCTGGAGACCCCATCTCCGCAAAGACATAGACAGAGTGGAGGCTGTCCAGAGGAGGGCAACCAAAATGGTGCAGGGTCTGCACCAGAAGACATATGAAGAAAGACTAAAGGAGCTTAATATGTATACCCTTGAGGAAAGAAGGGAGAGAGGGGACATGATAGAAACTTTCAAGTACCTCAAGGGAATTAACAAAGTCCAAGATGGTAGCATCTTCCAGAAAACGAGATGTGCAAGAACGAGGGGGCACAATTTGAAGATAGAAGGGGGACGGCTCAGAGGTAATGTGAGGAAGCATTTTTTTACTGAGAGGGTTGTGGATGCATGGAACAGCCTCCCTGAAGAGGTCGTGGGGTCAAGAACAGTGGGGGACTTCAAGAATGCATGGGACAGACATAAGGCAGTCCTAGTGGGGGGTAGGAGGAAGTAAGCTGTTGGTTAACTAGGATCTGCAGCTTATCTGTTAGGTAGGAAAATGGGCAGACTAGGTGGGCAAGCGGTCCTTATCTGCCGTCAAATTCTATGTTTCTATGTTGTGATGAGTTAGGGTCTAAAGTCATTGGTACTCAGCGTCACTGGTACTCAGCTTTGTTGAAATAAGTCTTTACCACTGACTTAAGTCATAAAATCTCTGAACCTCTCAGGAACTTTAAGCAAACGCCCTCTTCTGGTCATTCGAGTAGACTGCACACTGGGTACAGCCTCAGGACTTTCTGGCAAAGTGTCATTGAAAACAACAGGTTCCATCTCAGGTTGCTCATACCCTTGACAAGTGTCCTGTTCCTGGCTGTTGTCCCTGGATTGCACTGTTTGTGACAATACGGATTCAGTTGACTCATCTGCCTGTTGCTCTTTAGCCTCCAAAGCAACTGTTCGGTCTCTCCTAAGGTGTCTCCTGTTCCTGCGGTATCGCTGTCCTGCAGGAGTAATCACACTATAGGATCTTGGCTCATCACAGTTCTTTCCACTGTAACAGGTTGCCACCCACTAGAAGTCTCTATGCATACCCTTTCCCCTTCTCTGAATGGAGTAAGTGGAGCTGCATTCCTGTCATAATATTGTTTCTGTCTTTTCTGTAGTCTTTTCAGACATTTATGTGCATCCTTTGGTATTTCAGGTCGCAGTGCCCTTGCACTTGCTGGTAATGTTGTCCTCAACATTCTGCCCATTAACAATTGAGAAGGTGTAAAGTTCAGTCCTGTGACTGGTGTATTTCTAAGACAGCAATGCGAGATGTGGATCGGTCTGACCTTGCCTAGACTTCAGAAAGATTCTTTTTACTGTCTGGATCATTCTTTCAGCTAAACCATTAGATTGTGGGTATCCTGGGCTGGAATTAGTTATTTTGAATTCCCACAACTTTGCAAATTGCTTCATTTCATGACTTGCAAATGGTACATGATCCACTACCAGTTCTTTTGGAATTCCATGTCTTGCAAATACAGCTTTCAATTTTGCAATAACTGTAGCTGCTGTCTTGTCAGGCATTCTGAGAACCTCAGGGTATTTTGAAAAATAGTCCACTACTATTAAGTAGGAGTGTCCCCTAAAGTCAAAAATGTCTGCACCAAGCTTTAACCATGGCATGTCAGGTATTTCATGTGGACACATTGGCTCTTTATGGTTGCTGGGTAAGAGTTCCTGACAAGGTCCACATGCTTCAACCATCATTTCTACTTCTCGATTCATGCCTAGCCAATACATCACAGCTCTGGCTTGTGCCTTCGACCTTTGTATTCCTTGATGTGCTGTGTGAAGTCTTTGTAGCATATCTGTTCTCAGCTCTTTGGGTATAATGATTCTTTTACCCACCATTATGAGATCATTTTCTATGTATATATTGTGTCTCATGGGCCAATAGTGCTGAAGTTTGATGCTGACTTGTTTTTTCCTGTTAGGCCATCCTTTGAGGTGCATTTCTTTAAGCAACTGTAAATCACTGTCCCTCTGTGTGGCCTGTTTTAGCCTCTCTAACATGCTATCTGGCAGTGTCTCTGTTGCTTGGATTGAGTATATGACCTTTTCACTACTTAGATCAATGTCTCCCTCTGCTGGTTTTCTTGGTACTGCCCTGGATAGAGCATCTGCAATCAGAATATCTTTGCCTGGAGTATATATTACCTCTATGTCATATTTCTGTATCTGTAACAACATCCGCTGCAATCTTGCTGGAGCCTTTCCAATTGGTTTGTTCAGTATGGACTGTAGTGGCTTGTGATCTGATAGTATTTTCACTGACCTTCCATAAAAACAGTTTGACTCACTACAATGCCTGGTCACATCAATTAACCCTGATGTCATCACCCTGGTTGAGACTTGGCTGTCGAAATCCTCCCCTGACTCCCTAGTCTCCCTTCCTGGTTTCACCCTTTTCCGGTACGACCGTGTTGGGAGACGGGGCGGCGGCTGCGCTAATTATGTCAAGGAATCTCTCCCTCGTATCAGCCCTGCCCGCTTCCCATCCTTGACCCAGGGACCCAGGCGCTTACGCTGAAACTAACCCCTGACCCTTTAAAGGGACCCTTTATCTGACTACTGCATACGTCCCCCAGGGACCAAGCAGAGCCATTGCCTCTCTTACAGAATACCTTACCTCTCTACCTCCTCCACTGATCAAATTCTGGTGGGTGACTTAAATGTCAACTGGCTCAGCCCCTCCTCCTCCTCTACCAGAGACTCCTTTTCTGCAATAGACCTAACATAACTAGTTACCCACCCTACGGACTAACCCCAAGAGGCTCCAGTACCCTACTTGATGTGGTACTCACCAACCCGCCCTAATCGGATCCCCAATGTGCAAGTCCTCCCAGACTCTCTCAGTGATCACTCTCCCATTCTATTCCACTGGTCATCCTCAGTCCCAAACCCATAGCACAGTCCACATGCCGGCGTCTAATACCTGATGGACTGATAAAACTTAAGGAACTTCTGTCCCAAATTGACTGGTCTCCTATACAGGCAACTCCTGACATCGACACAGCTCTCCTTCTTTACCCAAACTTTTAATAATGCCTGTGATATCTTTGCCCCAATGTTGACCCGCCGTTCTAAAAGGCAGAATACCCCCTGGGTAACCCCAGCTTTGATCCACCAGCTCAAACATAGGGACAACCTATGGCACCGTGCCATTGAGACTGGCCGGCCCAATGACAGGCGGTTATATGCTCACTCACGGCCTTATGGGGAACCCAGAACCTTCTGGGATAACATTAAACAGTTAAATGGGACTGCACACTCCCCACCCACCCAGATCAACATTAATGGTGTGTTCTCCTCAGACCCAGCCCTCATAGCCAACCACCTCAACACCTCATTCACTAACCTTAGCCCTATCCTCCCTACAAATTTTTTTGACCCTCCTCCCCCAGCACCTGCCGTAAATCTTTCTAGCCTTATTTTCTCCTCCGCCATGTTTCTGCCCAAGAACTTAGGCCGCACCTTGTCACTGCCCTCAAGAGTAATAGTACAGGCAGTGACACCCTGGATCCGTGTATCCTATGGCTGGTCTTAGACACAGTCCTTACCCCGATCACATGCCTCATCAACCACTCTCTTTGCCTGGGGAAGGTTCCAACTGCCTGGAAAGTCGCCACTGTCACCCCTATCTTTAAAGGTGGTGATAGGGACTGTGGCTGGAAACTATCGACCGATCTCCATTCTCTCTCCTCTCTCCAAGGCCTTGGAAAAAGTGGTGGCCTCTCAAATCTCTGACTACCTCTCCACCTACAATGTCCTTTGTCCTGAGCAGCATGGCTTCCCGAAGGGCCACAGCCCTCCAGAGTTCTCCAACTTTCTCCACTCCTCCTAGACAGTGGTTCTCTGGCTGGTGCTGTCTTCATTGACCTCTCAAAAGCTTTTGACACTGTCTCCACCCCTCCTTCTTGATGCCCTTAGTCTCTCTGGTTTTGCTGCTGGACCTATCTCCTGGTGCACCAGTTATCTATCTGACCGCTCACGGCGTGTAAAAATTAATGGGACCTACTCAGACATCTGTCCCATCTTTTCTGGGTTCCCCAGGGCTCCATTCTGGGCCCTTACTATTCTCCCTTACATAACACCCTTCCACGCTCTTGCTTGGGAACATTCTTATGCGCTGATGATGCAGTCATCTTTTGCCTCAAGTCGTAACCCTATTGCCCTCAGGACTGCTGCAGAAGTCCTTCACTGAAGCCGAGGCTGGTTCAAGGGCTAGATTGGTGATAAATCTTAAAAACAAAAACCATGTTCTTCACTCATCCCCAAAACAAGTCCTGCAACTTCAAACTCCTCATTCACTCTGGGTCCTCTTTCCACTCGAACAAGTTTGCTCCTATAAATACCTAGGATCCATTTTGACCCTCCCTCTCCTTCCATGGACACACGCTGCCTAGCCACTGCCACTAATATCCGATTGGGCATCTTGCAGTATAAACACTGCCTCCCCGGAGGCTCTTGACTACTGATCACCTCCTCTATCCTGTCCCTAGTGGACTATGGACTGCCGGTGTATGGTGCTGCTGATCAGACCGCACTCCATAAAATTGCACTACTCTGAATAAGGCCTGCAGGTTACTACTGGAGCAGCTAGGCTGACACACACCTGTTACTGTACGCTAAGCGCTGGTACTTGATCTTGATGGCGCCTCAAATATCTGACCTGTACCCTTACAAAAGACCCTCCTTGGGCTATCCCCACCAGGATTGACCACCACCATCCGCTCTGTCCCACTAGTTCATACTCGGACCTCTGGGAAAACCTCTCTTGTTATCCCTAGAGCTAGGACCTCTCACGGCCAAAGAGCCTTCAGCTTTAGGGCCCCTCCTGGTTCAACACACTGCCACCCTCCATCTCCGAAGCTCCAATTATATCGTGCTTCAAAACTTCATTACGTAACCACCTTATTAACACCTGATGCTGTAATTGCCACTAGTCAAAGCCGTACTCAATACTTATGACAAAGCTTATTACTAAGCTGCTAAGGACAACATAACTCTGGTATTGTTTGCATCAATCCTACCTGTTACAGCTTGTTTGTATCTATGTCTTAAGTTACTGTTATACTTATGTGTTGTACTGTTATACTGTGTATTTTCATTTGTCTTACTGTGACAAGGTACCTTTGTAAATGAGCCTATGGCTCAAAGGTTTTCCAAACCGCTGTTTAAATAAAATAAAATAAAATAAACATACTGATGAAATTTCTGTAGAGAGAACACAATTGCTAGCAACTCTTTTTCTATCTGTGCATAGTTTCTTTCAGCACTGGACAATGACCTAGATGCATAAGCTATTGGTCTGTTTCTTTGTAGTAGACAAGCACCTAGTCCGTCCTTAGACGCATCTGCTTGGATTTCAATGTCCTCTTTTGGATCAAAGCATTTTAATACTGGTGCACAAGAAATGGTCTTTTTCAGCTTTTGTAAGGCTTCTTCCTGTGCTGGCTGCCACTGCCACATGACATCTTTTTTGAGTAGCTGCCTTAGTGGTGCAGTGAGGTTTGCTTCATTCGGAATGTACTGCGTCAAGTATTGAGTCATTCCTAACAGCCTCTGTAGTGCTTTTTTATCTTTGGGAGGGGGCATCTCAGCTGTTGCTTCTACTTTGGCTTCATCAGGCCGTAGCCCATTTTCGGTTATGATGTGCCTCATGTATTTCACCTCACTCACCAAATACTGTATTTTGTCACTATTGAACTTTACATTGAGTTCCACTGCTCTGTCCATTACTTTTCTCAAAGTATTGTCATGCTCTTCCTTGGTAGCTGCGGCTATAAGCATGTCATCAGCTATTACAAAAACACCTGGTATGTCCCCGAAGTGTTCAGCATTTCTCTGCTGGAATACTTCACTTGCAGACCGTATACCAAAAGGAAGTTCAGAATTGTACCTTCCCATGGACTGTTGAATGTACATAGTCTGCAGATTCGCCCCTCTAATTTGATCTGCCAGTACCCATCTTTTCATCTAGAATTGTAAAAACTTTTTACCTGCAAGTTTACTCTGAATATCCTCCAACGTGGGATGGAGAAATGATGTCTTCTGATAGCTTTATTTAAGTCTCTAGGGTCCCAAACACCCTGATCTCACCATTTTTCTTTCAGTAATTACAAGGCTATTTACCCATGTTGTAGGTTTTCTTACCTTGCTAATCACCCCAATTTGCTCCAGCTGTTCCAGTGTCTGTTTTAGTCTGTCTGTGATTGCATATGGGACTTTCCTGCACCCATGTATCACAGGAGTAACATTGGTCGGTATATGTGGTAAACTCTGGAATTCTCCTAGGCCTTCAAACACTGTTTTATATTGTGCAAGAAGTTCCTCTTGTGCTTGGTGGCTTGGTTTTAAGCACCTTTACTTTGCAAATCAGATCCAGGATGACACATGCCTGTTGACCCAGTAGGGAAGCTCCCAATGTATTAGTGATATAAAACTGCAGATTGGCCTGTCTGTCTTGTGTCTTACACTTGAGCGTCACTTCCCCTTCTGGATTAATTTGTGCTCCTCCATATGCCATTAGGATAGTACTGGTCAGCTTTATTTGCACCTTGCATGGAAACTGCGCAATCACTTCTTTAGTAAGTATATTGGCTTCAGCCCCAGTGTCCAACTTGAACTTAACTGGCTGTCCCATTATCTTCAAGGTAGTGTACCACCCTTCATCTGGTACTTGTGTCCGCACCATTTCTTGTTTTCTTTTTACAGCACCCACAACTAGTGCTTCTACCCCTTTGGTCATTTTTTCATGAGGTTTGTTGGACCTGCACATTTTTGCATAATGGTTGAGGACCACATTTTGACATACTTGTCCATACGCTGGACAAGCCTTTGGTGCATGTCCCTCGCCACACCTCCCACACGTGTTTGATTTTTGTGCACGCGTCTCACGTGTTGGTAGCTGGTGGTCTGGTTTTCGGCCTATATTACCATCCTGCCTCGAACAATAATTCTTAAATGCTTCCATAACCTCAGCTGCTTTTTTAGCTTGTGGGTCAGCATACATTATATTGAGGGTATTGTACACCTCGAGGGCCTCATCCCCGATCGTGTATAGCATAGATACATACATAGATACATAGACAGTGTCGGCAGATAAGGGCCTGTGGCCCACCCAGTCTGCCCATTTAAGTTTGTAAGTTCAGTTTATGTTTTCCAGGAAGTCTGTTGCCCCTTACCCCTGACCTCCAGAATTCCTTTATGTCTATCCCATGCATTCTTAAATCCCGTGATTGTTTCAGCCCCCACCACTTCCTCTGGCAGGGTGTTCCACTTGTCCACCACCCGTTCTGTGAAGAAATTCTTCCTCACGTTTCCTCTGAATCGTCCTCCCTCCAACTTCATCCCATGCCCTCTAGTCCTGGAACATCTTTTTCGCTTAAAATAGTGCATTCCTGCACCCTGTTCCTCCCTGTAAGATACTTGTATGTCTCTATCATATCCCCTCTCTCCCTCCTCTCCTCCAGGGAGTACATGTTCAGTGCCTTCAACCTGTCCTCATGGGACTTGTGATGCAATCCATGCACCATCTTTGTTGCCCTCCTCTGAACCTTCTCTACCCTGTCTATGTCCTTACGTAGGTAAGGTCTCCAGAACTGCACAGTGTACTCCAGGTGCGGCCTCACTAGTGTCTTGTATAGTGGAATTATGACCTCCTTTTCCTGCTGGTGATGCCCCTGCCTATGCATCCCAGCATCCTATTTGCTTTACCTGCTGCCTTGTCACACTGTTTCCCTGCCTTGAGGTCATCAGAGATGATAACTCCAAGATCCCTTTCCTGCTTGGTGCATGCTATATCCTCACCCCCCAACTGATATATTGTGCCAGGGTTTTGTGCCCCATATGGACTGCAATTTTCATTTCCTCTGACTTATCATCTAATCCCATGGCTGTGAAGTACAGACTTAATCTCTGTGCCCACCTTTTCCAGTTTTCTGCAAGGTTTCCGGTCAACAATAGTGGTGGAGGTGTCTTAAATTGCTCCATACTGCCAAAAATACTTTGTTATACAGTTGTTTAGTAAGCTTTAGGTACTCACAAATACTGTCTTGTGTTTCTTTTCTTGGCAGCACAAACGTTTCTTCTTTCTTGCAACTGCAGCACTGCAAGTTCACTTCTGACACCATATAATATTTCACTTTAGTTGCTTCTTACAGGATTGCTGGTTTTAGGAATGACTGGACACCATAAGTAACTTCTAACAGCTCTGAGGTTTATTCAACAAACATACATTAGTTAGATCAGTAGGCCTCAGCAGAACCACTACTACAATCTGCTCGTGCAGTTTCTAAAACCCAGTTTCCACCCCAGACATACCATTGGCCCAAAACTGCAGGGGGATGTGGACTAAACCATTCTACACTGTTACTAGGGTAAGTTACCATATATTACAATGGCCTTAGCCTGTTGTATCCTCAGTCGCCCCGCTAGCAATTTCAAGGAACGGGGGCCCCCATATAATATTTTTGTCTGAGGCATAACAGATTCTGTTCCACATAGTAATCCAAAAGGGAATTAAGATCCTGCTTCAAGGTTTTAAGCTTTTTAGTTACCTCAGCTGTGACCTTTGTATTCTGTTCCTCATCTAGGTCTCATATTTGGGTTAACAGTGAATTTCTTTTCTGTTCCCTTATTTTCTTCTTTCCAGCTGCAGTAGCAATACATTTACCTCTGCAGATAGCTTTGATTGTGTCCCACAGTATGGAGCCTGCTGGGCTGTATCTTTAATTTCCTGAACTATCTCCTTATCCCTAAGAAGGGATATGTTCTGTCTCCACTATGTGGTTTTTTGAAAGTTATCATTTCAGAATCTGAGGAACAGTAGAGCATGGTCTGAAAGTACAAAGTCTCTTTGGCAGGACCTCTGGGTCATTTGTGCATGCTCCTGTGACACTAGGAGGTAGTCAGTCATAGAGTAGCTCTGATGAGCTTGAGGAAAAAAAAGTGTGGTGGGTACTTGAACCATTGAGATACCTCCGTGTGTCCGTGAGACCCAAGTCTTTGAGCAGATTGGTCAGGTCTCTTGTTTTTTTAAATTTAAATTATGATGGAGAGACTTATGCTCAAACGCTTGGCTAAAATTCAAATTGAAATCCCCTGCCCCACAAACAATTGGCCCTTCTGCCTACTGCATCAGTAATAAGAGAAAAGACCTATAGGTGGAAAAGTCTGAATTAGTTGGAAAATATAGTGACGCAGTGGTAATAGATTTCCCATTCAGTTGCCCCTTCACTAGGACATAGCGTCCCTCCTTATCAATTATTTGACTAGTTACTTGAAAAGGAACCCTCGTGGGATTAAAATGGCAGTGCCCCTTCTCCGGCTTCCTTTATAGGAGGAAGCATACACTTGATTAAATCCTAAATGCTCAAATTTTGGGTGTTCTGGGCTTGAAAGATGCATTTCCTGGAGCATTATGATATCAGCCCCAGCCCGTTTTAAAGAAAACGGAATCTTCGAGCACTTAACAGGATTTGACAGTCCATGAATGTTGTAGGTACAAAATATAAAACTCATTTTAACATTAACATGGCAAATACCTGCTCTGGTTCTGACTCATTGGAACCTCGTCTTCTTAAGCTGGCTGCTCCACTCATTGCCTCTCCGATTGCCAGAATCTACACTTTCTAGGGACGTGGATATGTTGTTCATCCACACTTATTGGCAGGTTCCTTGCCGCTTTAAATCTTGCCGGAAGGTCTTCAAGCTGGCTCCTCCCATCCACCCGGGTGGTAAAACTCTTGGCTCCGCCCTATGACGCCAGATCTTCCTTACCGCTTGGAAGCTCAGGTTCCCTCCTTAGCAGCTGCGTTCAGACTGGTTCCTAATTCTTGATTCGAAATCAAAGTTTTGCTAAAAGACTTCTGTCTTCTTCTCCTCGCGGCTACGATGGACCGTCGACTCGGTTTTGGGTGCCCTTGCGGAGCAGAGATGTAGGGCGGATCCGCACTCCACGTGCTCTACTGCCTGGGCCTTGAGCACGACCCGCAGGCCTGCGACTTGTGTTTCCTTCTTCGGCCCACGCCCTCTGAAGACCGTGCAGCCCGATTACAACTGGGTGCCCGAAAAAGAATTCCACTGGTGAAATCTAAAGAGGCCCGATTGGCGGTGTCAGCGGGGCGGGTCTTTCGGCAGATCAGCTCGAGCAGATGATCGCCCTCGAGAAGAAGAGGCGGCGCGGGCCGCTTCTACCTCGGCCTGCGGCATTTGTCCCGCTCTCTCGAGTGCCTCGTACTGGCTTCTTTTAAGGAGCTTTGTCTGACCCTCTCAACCAAAGGTGAGGGTCCAACTTGGGACCTTTCCAGGTCCAAAAGAGCAAAAGTAAGTCTCTCCGTCGGCGCTCTTTGGAGCGAGGAAAGATCCCCTCCTTGTCGACAGCGACTTGACCGACCTCAGCTCGGCCACTGGCTACGGTGTCCCGTCAGGCCAGTTGACGAGACTCCCGTTGGCGTGGTCGAGATTTTTCTGCGACCCGTTAGAGTGAGTTGTCGGCTGGAGAAGCTGAAATCCCTCTCCCCAGTTCCCCGGTGGGGTTGAGGATCCGTCGACAAGTCTGTGCCTCCGGTTCCGGAGCCTTGGTGGGATCGTTCGAGGCGGGGGGTGCCGGTTTCGACACTTCTCTCGCCTTCCTCGGCCTGGTCGAGACTCTCGGTCTCGGACATCCCTGCCGCAGTCAACCCGATCCCGCGCCGACGTCGGGATCTGATCTTAGCACCATGACAGCGGCGCCGCCGCTCTTCCTCTTCCTCGGACGAGGCTTGGGCCGAGGTTGCGTCGAAGGTACGAAGAACTCATGTGGCAACGCTCTTTTGACTGGAATAAGCTGACCAGTCGTGTTCCCCGACCAAGTGGCTGTCACGAGCAGCGAAACAACCCCTCATTGTAGTTGAGGGCCTGTTCTCAGGCCGGTTGTTCGACCAATTCCAGCTGCCCACGATTCTGGTGGAACCTCCGCCTCCACAGCCATTAGTTGGGGCTCCGACCAAAAATTCTCGGTCGGCCTTGGGTTTGCCCCACAGGCTGTCTGTCACCCTCACTCCCGATAAACCTCGGCAGGTGGAGGGTGGCTCAGGCCCGAGGCAGCTCTTTGAGTACTCTTCTGAGTCCGATGATGGTTCCTCCCTCTTCTCCAAGCGCATGGACTTGGAGTCCTCAGGAGGGCAGTCAATGGACGATAGCCCTTCGTCCTTCTTAGGGTTGCTTCGACTCATCTCTGAGTCCACCGGGATGAAGCTCGAACCCGTTTCTAAACGGGCCAGGTATCCCTCACGAGATTCTGGACCGAGGGGATTCTCCTCACGGAGGCCTTTCCGGTGGCTGAAGCCATAGTGGGTCCGGCCTTGGAACTTTGGCAGCGTCCTGCTTCCTGCCCTGCACCTTGACCAGGTTGGCCAGGAAGTATCTCGGTCCCATCCGGTTCCCTGTCCGGTTTTGCGGAACCCTCGGCCGAGGGTTGGTTACCGACAAGCGTTTTCGAGCGTGCAGGAATGCCAGGGATGTGGACAAACCTCCCGACAAGGAATCCAAGAAATTGGATTATGCCGGGCGGAAAGTCTATGCTGCGTCCTCTCTGGCCTTCATCAGGCCAGTTTGGCCGTCCTCATGGCACATTTTTCTCACGCCCTGTTGGGCTCCCTGGATGAGGTTGTCCCTCATCTTCCCACAGATCTGCAGACTACGGTCAGGCAGGTGCGGGACCGGGGCAGGGCGGTGGCCAAACAGCAGCTCCAGACTGCGTTAGACATCGGGGACTCATGTGCCAGGTCTGTGGCGGCCGCAGTGGCCATGCGTCGTCGGGCTTGGCTGAGGATATCCACCTTTACCTCGGATACCCAGCACAAGTTGGCGGATGTTCCCTTTTTGGGGACTGACCTCTTCGGCCGTGGGGTGGAAGGTCACCTGCAGAGGATCGAGAAGTCCAATGCTACCTTGGACTCGGTCTCTTCCGCTCAGAAGGACAAAGGCCGCAAGCCACAGCCTAAGCCCTTTCGTCCTTCTGCACCCTCGGCCCGCCCGCCCAGCAACGTCAGGGCCAGCAGGCTCGACCTTGGTATCCCAAACCCAAGCCGTCGGCTTCCTCCAACAGGAAGCAGGGAGGTAAAGGCCCGGGAGGTCCCTCGGCCGGTCCCTCCTCCAAGCCTGCCCAGTGACGGGCTGAGGGGTGTCGCCCCCATCCCTGTCACCTCACCCTGGTTCCCCCTGGGGGCAGCTCAGACACTTCCTTTCCGCCTGGTCCGCTGTTACCACGGACAGGTGGGTACTGGAGGTGGTGGGAAAAGGCCTACCTCTGGAATTCGAGCAGGCCCCGCCCTTCAGAGCCGTCGCACCTCGGGGGGCCTCGGGGTCCGCAGCCTCACTGGTGGCTCGCCGAGCCGACATCGCTCTCCTCCTCCAAAAGGAGGTGATCACGGAGGTGGAGGACCCCCCTTCAGACCCGGGGTTCGTGTCCAGGTATTTCCTGGTTCCGAAACGGACGGGGGGCTGGCGCCCCATTCTCGACCTACACGACCTGAACAAGTTCCTAAGGTCTCGAACCTTCAGGATGGTCACTCTGGCGCAGATAATACCATCTCTGGAACACGGCGTGTGGTTCTGCTCTCTGGACCTGCAGGACGCGTTCTTTCACGTCCCTATCTGTCCGTCACATCGGAGATTCCTCCACTTACGAGCGGAGGATCCCTCTTCGAGTTCCGAGCCATGCCCTTCGGCTTATCTCCAGCTCCCAGGGTCTTCACCAAATGCATGGCAGTGGTGACAGCATTCCTGCAGCGCCAAGGGGTCCGGGTGTACCCTTACCTGTACGATTGGCTGATAGCAGCCTCCTCCAGACAGGAGGTGGAGTGGTCCAGAGATCTGGCCCTCCAGGTTTGCTCTCAAGTTGGCCTTCTCATCAACGAGGCCAAGTCGGAACTCGAGCCGAAGCAGGTGATCCTGTTCATCGGGGCAGGCTCGACTCTCTTGAGCCAGAGCCACGGCTCAGCGGGGCAGGGCGAGGTTCTTACCTCCTTTGCCCAATCATTTCTGGTTGGGCAATCGCGCATCTGCCGGGACTTCCTGGGCCTTCTGGGTCTCATGGCGGCCTGTACCAGCGTGGTCCGTTGGGCGGCACATGCGCCCCTTCAGTGGGACTGGCCAGCCAGTGGTCACAACGCTGCGATCCTTTGGACCAGCTAGTGATAGTGACCAAGAGATGTGGAACGCTCTCCAGTGGTGGACCGTTCCATTCCATCTGCAGGAGGGCATCCCGTTTGTCCGCCCCGAGCCGACGGTCTCTCTATCGACTGATGCCTCTCTGATGGGTTGGGGTGCCCATCTGGGGGAACACCGAGTGCACGGCCTCTGGTCCCAGCGGGAGTCCCGATGCCACATCAACCTGCTGGAGCTCTGAGCAGTCCGCCTAGCTCTCACTGTCTTTGCTCCGTTTCTCCGGGGTCAAGTGGTCCGAGTCCAGACGGACAATACCACGACCATGTACTACCTGAACCGCCAGGGCGGGACACGCTCCATGCTTCTATGCAAGGAAGCTCTCCGCATTTGGTCACTCGTGCGCAGCCTGGAGGCGGATCTCCTAGCCATTCATGTGGCAGGAGCCTCCAATACCCTGGCCGATGCCCTGAGCGGATAGGGGCTGCATCTCACGGTGGTCTCTCCTGCGGAGGTAGTACAAGATCTGTTCTCCCACTGGGGCACACCTCAGGTGGACCTGTTTGCCTCAGGAGAATGCAAGCTGAGGCTGTTTATGCCGCCCCCCTCAGCAGGGCTCGCTGCGGGATGCCTTCTCGAGGCTGTGGACCCTGGGCCTCTTTACGCCTTTCCCCCATTTCCCTTGATTCACAAGGTGCTTCTCAAGGCAATGAGGGACAAGGCGCAGGTGATTCTGATAGCCCCAGACTGGCCCCACCAGTTCTGGTACCCAGATCTCCTCAGCCTCAGCTCCAGGCTCCCGAGGCAGCTTCCAGTTCGCCCGGACCTGCTCTCAGTCAGTCAGGGGAAGGTGTTCCATCCAGACCTTCAATCCCTGCACCTGATGGCCTGGTTCCTGAGCGGCTAGAGTTCCAGGCCTTGGGTCTTTCCGACGAGGTCCTCAATGTTGTTGAGGCGTCCCGTGAAGTCGACCAGAAAATGCTACGCCTTCAAATGGAAGAGATTCTCCATTTGGTGTCAGGACAAGGGCTTGGACCCTTCCTCCTGTTCTGTGGCAAGCATTTTGGACTATTTATGGTCCCTTTCTAGTCAAGGGCTTAGGTCGACGACCCTAAAGGTGCACCTGGCAGCCATCTCTGCTTACCGGGCTCGGGCCGGGGAGCAGTCGGTGGCACAGGAAAAGGTGGTCGGGCACTTTTTCAAAGGCCTTGATCACATTTACCCTCGGGTGCGAGAACCTCCACCTCCGTGGGATTTACTGCTGGTACTGGCAAAGCTCATGGGCAAGCCATTTGAACCAATGCACAGGTGTGATCTCTCTCACCTGTCGTGGAAGACCGCCTTCTTGGTGGCTGTCACATCAGCCAGAAGGATGGGAGAGCTCCAGGTGCTTTGCATCGAGTCTCCTTACCTGGTCTTCCACAGGGACAAGGTTGTCCTGCGCCCTCACCCGAAATTCCTTCCGAAGGTGGTGTCGGAGTTTCACCTTAACCAGGTGCTGACTCTGCCGGTGTTCTACCCCAGTCACACCTCAGAGGCCGAATATAGGCTCCATACTCTGGACCCTAGAAGGGCACTCGCTTATTATAAGGAGCGCACGGCTGAAATTCGGGGAGAGGTTCGCCAGCTGTTTGTCACCTATGCTGAAGCCGCACCTGGCAGACCTGCAGCCAAGCGGACGATAGGCAGGTGGGTCACCTCCTGCTTAGATCGCTGCTATAAGTTGGTGGGCATGGAGCCTCCCAGAGGGATAAGAGCTCATTCTACCGTCATACTGCTGCATCGGTGGCTGCTTCCAGGACGTCCCTATCCAGAAATCTGTAGGGCTACTACCTGAAGTCAGCACACCTTTATTACCCATTACCACATCGACCTTGAGTCACGCGGATGCTGGTTTTGGGGCCTCAGTTCTCAGTCTTTATTCCTAAATAGGGGTGTGCTTGCCTCCCTCCTCCCGGAGAACTGCTAGAGTCTGCCAATAAGTGTGGATGAACAACATATCCATGTCCTAGAAATGGTTACTCACCTGTAACAGGAGTTCTAGGAATGGTATATGTTGTTCATCACGCGACCACCAACCTCCCGGCGGCGCGCAACCTGAGCTTCCAGCGGCCAGATCTGGCGTCATGGGGCGGAGCCGAGAGTTTTACCACCCGGTGGGTGGAGGAGCCAGCTTGAAGACCTTCCGCAAGATTTAAAGCGGCAAGGAACCTGCCAATAAGTGTGGATGAACAACATATACCATTCCTAGAACTCCTGTTACAGGTGAGTAACCTGTATTTATCCCTTATCCATAGCACTGTGCCAGACCTATGGAAATCTGCAAGAGTAATGCTTTGACCCAACCTGAAGCTCCTGAGACTTACCAGTAATGTCACCCCTGCTCTAATCCAGCTCCAAGACGGTCTCCTCTTTCCCTCCCCATATTTTTCCTTCTCTTTGTAAATAACTTCTTGACTACTAGCTCTCTTCCTTCTTGAACCTTGTTGCTGACCATCCACTGTAGTTTTGCCAGTTACCACACCTGACCTTCCTTCTGTCAGTCTTTCTTGTTATGTTTGAACATTCCTCACGTTTCTCTCTATATAACCTTACTATCTTATTAACCCTTTCACTCCACAGGTCGGGTCTGTGGTTTTTGCACTTATTATATATCTTACTGCCATTATCTGTATAATGCTTGCCATTATTTTTTGTTGTTTCTACCCATTGTATTTTTGTAGCACTGCTGTTCCTCTATTTGTATTATTGTACCCATGTTGCTGTTGTTCAACTGTTCTCTTTTTGTTGTACTCTTCCAGGTCGTGCCTGAAAATAGTAATTTTATGGCTAGTGCACCTACCCGGTTAACAAAAACTAAATAAATAAAAATAAATATAGCTGATAAGCTCTTTAGTCCTAAACAGATACTTATGCCACAGCCTGAGTAATGCTTTGTAGTTTCAACTCCATATCTTAAAGAATAAGACTCTAGTACCCCACAGAAAAATGAACCATGTAGGTAAGCTGACATTAAAAAAGAACTAGGAGGTGCCAACTAGGCACCAAATTCTGAAACGAGAACAAGCTTCCATGGTAGGAGGTCTACTGTAAAAAGCGACCTCTGTACCCACCCTGGTGTTAATTTTGGTGGACAAAAGAGGGTAGGACTCCTCCTGGTCGGGAGGACCTCTTTCTGGTTCAGAGTGGTACTGGACCCAAAAAACATAGTGGCTTGTGACTAAAATGTGTTTAAGCCTGGTTTGCTTTTACAAAATGGGCTAGGTTGTAAGTCAGAGTGTAATCACTACTAGTGGGGGGTGAGGTTTCCAATTGATCAAATAACTCTGTAACCCCCTGTTAATATCATTTCTGAATCTCCATCCCCTCCATAAGCCACACCTCTGGTCTAACATTTTACAATTGTGAACATCCACAATAAACGTTTTAAGCTCCAAAGTAAATTAAGTTAAATTTGAAGCTGTCCAATAGGCAGGGGATGCTTAAATGTCCCTGTAACATCTTGCCAGTGGGAGCTTAACATGTCTGCACCTAGGCATCATGCCATAGTTGCCCAACAGAGCGAGTCTGGGAAGGGAGGGAAGATTTCCTCAGGTTTTAATCTCAGGTACTTCCTGCGAACCGCTTGAAAGACAAGAAAATGGGGAAAAAATAGACAGTCAGACTTCCACCAGAAGTAGATCCTGGTCA